>JAIVEN010000003.1:13556327-16280494 GCA_026686845.1 Adenanthera pavonina | reverse complement strand
CCTAAGCGATCAAATGTAGTTTTCTCTTACCCTAGAGGCTTCCCCAATGGAAACTCTTGCTACACTTCATAATTTCAATGATAATGCTTTTAGTAACCAACATAGATTGCATGAAGTAGCTAGGAATTGCATTAAAAACTGATTTTATCCAGACAATACGTCCAACGATGTCCGAAAATTTGCTTTTCCATCTTAAGTGGCACTTGCAAGTCTTCTAAATAAGCGGGGTGTAAGTGATTTAGGTAACTCGCTTATAGAAAAGAGACAAACCCAAATACTTACCTAAATTTGTAGTGAGTCCTATTCCCAAAATGCTGCTTAGCTCTTTAGCTTTGTTAAAATTCACACTTCCGGAGTAGAACATTGTAGGTTTTTAGAGATTCACTTTATGACATGAGATAATGCAGAATTTCTCCATGATTTCCTTCATAATTCCCACTTATGCATTAGAAACCTCTCCAAACAATATCAAGTCATCTACAAAAAAGAGATGGGAGACATATGGACCTTTCTTTGAAAGCCTTAGCAGTTTCTATTATTTGGCCTTGCATTCCTTTAAAATGCCTTGCATTCCTTTAAAATCATATGTCCTAAACTCTCCATGCACCGCTAAAAAATATAAGGGCTTAAGGGGTCCCCTTGCCTAACACCCCTTGAAGGTTGAAAAGATTGTGACTCCTCACTATTCCATAACATAGTCATCATAAAAGTTGAGATGCATTTCATGATAATTTGGATGAAATTGTTATTAAGACCCAAGCAAAAAAGAGTTTCCTCTATAAAGTCCCAATAAAGTCATCCATAAGCTTTTTCAAGATCTACCTTGATAACAAAATACACTTTCTTAAGTTTTCTAGCGCTCATTGTATGGATAACTTCTTGAGCCACTAGAATATTATCACAACTCTGTCTTCCTTTGATGAAGCTACTTTGTTGTGGATTAATCCAGTAACTGAGATGATCTTTTAATCCGTTCACCATGATCTTTGTAATTGTCTTCAGGTTCACATCACATAAGGAAATGGGCCTAAGATCTTTAAGAGAGGAAGGATGATCAACTTTGGGTATCAGAACAATTCTAGTTTGATTGACCTCTTTTATCTTCTCGAGGTGTTGGAAAATATCTTTCACAAAAGTGCAGACTTTGTCTCCAATCTTGTCCTATTGCGACTGAAGGAAGTGTGCCTGTAGCCCGTCTGGACCAGGGACTTTAAAGGCCTCCATGGAGAAATTGGCTTCTTTAATTTCCAAATCCGACACAGGTCTTTGTAAGTCAAGAAGAACTCTATCCTTAAGGGTGGGAAAATTTGCCAAAATAGTATGATGACCTATTGAAACTTGCTTAGTGTAAAGTTGCTGAAAGAAATTTTTGGCCATATCTCTTGAAGTCTCGTGATTCGTAATCCATTAGCCTTCATCATTAAGCAAAGCGTCAATGGATTTTTTCTTGTGTTTTACCACTAAGATAGCATGAAAGAACTTTGAGTTTTTGTCACCCCATTTAATCTACTTGCTACGAGCTTTTTGGGACCAAATTAACTCTTATTAGGTTGAAAGTTTACAATACTCTCTCCACAACTTACGTTCATGTCTTTTCAAACCATTCCTATCATTCAAACTTCTTGCTCTATCAATCCCTTCAAGTCTTCTAATGATTTCTCTACGCTTTTTTGGGATATTGCCAACACTATTATTGTTCCACTCAAGTGCCAAAGAGGAAAAGGATTTGATGCCATCCACCCAATTTTTATCATTCCAAGCCATGTTCAAAACTTCTGGAAAGTCATCCTCCAAGCCAAAGCAACCTGATAAGAAAACCTTTTTGTATATGGAACACTAGGTGTTGAAGAAAGATCAAAGACGATGACCACTTTGTGGTTAAATTTTTGCCTGTGACCATGAATAGCTCTCGAATTTCTCTATCTCTCTTCCCATTCAAAATTACTAAAAAAAAAAAAAAACAATCAAGCCTTTCTTTAACATTTTTGTTTTCCTAAGTAAACTTATCTCTAATCATTTCAACTTCAATCATGTTGGACTCTCTGAAATCGTTATTGAAATGATTTAGAGACAGCCAATTTAGAGGACTTCATCCTTCTTTATTTTTTGGTGAGAGGAAAGTGTTGAAATCTCCTAAAACCAACCAAGGGTTATGACAATTATTTGCAATATGACAAAGAGAGTTCTAGAGATCAATTCTTCTGTTTTCCAATGTTTCCCCACAGACAAAAGTGGCAAGAAAAGAATCAAAAGTTCAAAGATCCAATAACTTACAATGGAGAGTTTAAACATAAGAATATATATACCCAACCTTTATGTCAACCTCATTCCAAAGAAGCCAGATGCTTTCAGCAAAACCCGTGGCTTCAGCATGTAACCAATTTGAGAACCCCAATTTGCGTGAGACCTTGTCAGCTTTCGATCTACTAATTCTCATTTCAATCAAACACATAACTTTAATATGGTGTCTCAAGACAATGTCTTTGTGGAGTTGGGAGAAGGCTCATGATCCTGCTCCTCTACAATTCCAACATCTAATAATCATAAGAATACAAAAAGAAAAGAGAGAAAAAGATTAGGCAGGTACTCCACTCCTTCTTCATCAATAAAAATCTTTTGGCACGAGGCACTATGACTATCACAGGTGTTTGCATCAACCATAATTTTTTGCAACCCCTGCTGGGGCAAGAGATTATTATGGTCTAGTGGATCAAAATGTTTATTCAAGAAACCATTCATTTCTTCTAGTTCCTATGTTGGGCCAGGCGTACTATGATCCCTAGGGACAGGGATTAAGCCAGGGTTATTGTTTGGGCCTGGATTTTCTTTACCGCTGGTT
The DNA here is from genome assembly GCA_026686845.1 of Adenanthera pavonina. NCBI lineage: Eukaryota > Viridiplantae > Streptophyta > Magnoliopsida > Fabales > Fabaceae > Adenanthera > Adenanthera pavonina. The sequence goes on along the minus strand of JAIVEN010000003.1, from coordinate 16,277,655 downwards.
TCCAGGCCTGCTTCCACCTGGCCCAAGGAGTAGACATTCCCAATAACAGCTTTATGAATTCTTTCCCTCCCACTTTATGTTGTAAGTTGGACTTTGCTCCAACCTGAGTCATTTGTGTATTACATTTTTCAACCATTTGATTTTGGGCCTTAGTATTATTCAATGGGCCAAATGGCTTCCTAGGGTCTTTCCCTTTATTTTTATAATCAAGGAATTACCGCCAAATCCTCTGGTTTTAAAATCCTTTGACTAAGTATATTTCTTTCCATATGTCCAGGTAGAATCCTCTTTATCCTCTGAAGTATGAGAGGTAGCACCCTGCCTATGACTGGGTTCTGTCATATCTAGAACGGAGGGTTTCTCAGTAAAGGAGACTTCTTTGTCTTCATTAAGATCTACTAATACAGAATGGCGAGAATTAGGTAGAGTAGAAATACCTTTCTTTCCATTCTTTCATCCCTACTCACCTTTCTTGTCAGAAGTCTGATCACTTCTAGGAACCCGAGTCTTCCTGGAGCTCGAGACAAACATCCATGGGCCAAATTCCTCCCCTTTCACCAGGACTAAGGTGGTCAGAGGTGACTTTACCAGAGTCATCTTTGGATTACAGCCCTTAGACATAGTGTCCTGATTCTCCCTTAAAACATCACCTGAGTGTATGCACCCTGGTTTCCATGGGCATTCTTCCTTTTGGTGGCCATATCTACCATACGAAAAACATATCATTCGCAGCCCTTCATATTCTACATTCAAGATGTAATTTGCAGCAATGATTCGTGGAAGTTTCTTCTTATAATAATAATAATAATAATAAAAGAGAAAACTATGAAGAAAATTGAGTGGTAGATAAAATTACGAACTTTTCTTAATTAAAAAAAAAAAAGCACTAGCTCTAGGCACTTTTCTTGCATGTCATAATTTTCTCAAAAATCTTGTTCAACATGGCAAAAAAAAAAAATTTTAACCAATTTCTACACGGCAAATTAAAATCATGGTATGAACTTCAATTGTTGTTCATGATATTTCTTATCATCTAAAACTTGTAAATTCAAAGACTAAAAATTCATATATATGTTTTAGTCGTAAAACTTCTTTTTAAATTCTCTCTGTTATTTCGAATTTCAAAATTTAAAATATAAATTAAATAAAAATTATGATTAATTAATTAATTCTTAGCTAATACAAATCAGTCAGAAGGCCTAATCTAGTATTTCTTTTTTCTTTTTTCTTTTTCCATGAAGTGATGCCCTCCATCCCATATTACAATATGTTTTACAAAAAAAAAAACCATATAAATTAGGGAATAGGGAACGTGATTAAAATTAGTTAAAAGGCTTAATTTTGTTTTAAAAATTACTATTTTCCCAAAAATATCTTTCATTAATTTCATTGGCTTTTCTTTTAAAAACACAGTTAAATTAGTTGTAGAATAAATTTATGAAAATTATTGTTAGAAAAAATTCATAAATATTTCACTAAATCATATAAAAGATTTTATAATATGGGATAAGAAAAATTTTGAAAAATGCCTTATAATATGGGATAGAAGAAATACAATTAATATTGTAATTCCAATTATAAAAATATATTTGTAATTCATAATAATTATTATTATATTCAGTTATAAATATAATTTCTTTTACTTTAATTCAAAATATAGGATTTTTTCCCGAATATGATGTAATATTTAATATGCATTACTAAAAAAATTACCTATATTCAATTCATGAGAAGAAGAAAGAGAAAGAAATTCAATAAGGATAGTTTTGGAAAGATATATTTAATTTAAAAAAAAAATAATTAACTACTTTTAATTCATATTCTTAATCTACATAATTCTATTAAAAGGATTTTATATTAGATAATTTACTTTATTTTGGCCAAATTAATAGTTGTTACTTATGATTAATGTATGATGAGCTTTGATTAATTTTTTCAAATTTAACTAAGTGGTACACGAATTAAATTTGCATCTTTTATTATTTAACTACTAAGAAATTAACATATTAACATAATTAAAAAATAACGAATTATTTTTATTCTATATCATATAAAATATATATTATAATACTTACCAACTCATATCACGCGTTGACATGTTATAATTTAAATTTTTTATTTGTATGTTTTTCAGTTTTTTTTCTTGTTTAAAAAAAAAAAAAAAACTAACTCAAGTGTGTTATCTGAGAACTACACTGCGGGAGTCCAGGCTTCAGTCCCCATATAAGACTCAAGTGTAGTCAAAACGGGGAAGACGAAAAGAATTCTCCCAGCGAGAGAGTGGCGAGTCAGCGAGCGAGCGCGAAGAATGGTGGCCAAGAAATTTTGTATTGTCTGCGACTCCCTTATGCCTTGGGAGGGAAGTAGATGCCAGAAATGTGGAAACCAGTTCCTACCCATCGACGAGTTAATTGACAACATTCTGTTTGAAGACAACCGCCGTCAAGTAAGGCACCCGGTGGCGATCACTTTGTCTGAGGGATCGTGGGTGGTACTCCAAGAAACGAAGTGCGCCATCTGTACCTTCGAGCTCAAACTGGGCGAGGAATTAGTGCGACTTCCTTGCGAGCACATATTCCACGAGAGGTGTATCATCCGATGGTCAGAGGATCATGATCACTGTCCCCTTTGCCGGCGCCGTTTCCGCCACTGTAACATACAGGTATGTATAATTTGTCCAAGAACTCCGCTTGTGTATTCCTATCGTTGTACTTTTTTCATTTCTTCTTGGGTTAAGCTTCACCATTATATTTCCCTCGCGATTCTTTTTTGATTCGATCACGAAGGCATTTTATTTATTCCTTATCAGTAGTTTCGTTCTTTTGAACTCCGTATCTGGTTTAAAGATTTTATTTCCTTGCTTTAATTTTTAAATCTTAATTGCTGTATAGGTCACTGATGCAGCTAACGCTAACTCCTCCATGGATACCCAAGTTTTGCAAAGTTCAGCTTGAGAGAATCAAACTTCTGCGTCTTATCTAATGACTTTAGACCTAGCTACGTTAACGCTTCATATAGAATGGCCTCTCGCTGTAATTATCATGATTCATGATTCAAGATTCTGTTGTTTTGTTCTTTTAAAAAAAAATTCTTGAGGGTTCAGAGAAACTTTTCTTGAGGGTTATGGTTAAATCCACTTCCTGATATGATGTTGACTGCGCTTATCATATCTGAACTATTTGGAAACAATATAGCAATTTCCTTCATGCTTTAATTTGGTTGGACCTTTGTTGTCAGTTTCTGTAATGTGAATAATTCAGTTGCTAAGAACAAGAATATATTATATCCAATAAAAAATACGACTTTTTATAAAATTTTAATGTATATTGGATGCTGATAATAATTTCATTCATTATAATTATAAATTTTATAAAATTTAATTTAATTACTTTGTTTTACTTTTAAATTTTATCTGGTCGGCCAAAAAGTTTTTTTTTTTATTTTTGTTATAATTTTTTTAATTCTATCTCACAAGAAAGTGCGTTAGTAATTATTCGTAAATAGTAAACGGCTAAACGCTAACTCTTATTTGTCGGGTCAAACCTGTATCGATCGCCTTGCCACCTTTTACTTACCCAATCGCTCGTAGTCTCCCTCTATAAAGCCTAAAGATTTCGCTGAAACAAACTGAACCTCCGTGTTCCAAATAAACCCTCTTTGACGACCACGACATCTTCTTCTCGTGGTCGTCGTCTCTCTCCTGCTCCATTGTGCTGCCTTCGTTTCAGCCTGAGTTTTGAACCTTCCTCTGCTTTTTGGTCCCTTTCTTCTGCGTCATTTATGTCAAAGATTTTTGGCTATTCGCCAAGTTTGTGGAAGCCATCAAACGGTACTTCGACAGTCGGATTTTCCTCTCATTTTCTCAAATGCAACTCGAGTAATTTTTCCATCGCAGATCAAGCTCCAAACTGAATAATCAGGAATTGAACCGGTTCATGTCGTGATTTTCGTTGTGGTGTTGTGTTCAGAATTTTTTTGTTTCCGAAATTCCTGGGAAGAGGAAGAGAATCAGGAAAGGAACCAGTTCGCTTTATTATTTTCGTTGTAGTGTGTTTGGATTTTTCTAAATGCCAGCAAAGACGGCGAAGCGGGAGAAGGCGAAGAAGGACATTCAGTGGAATGAAACGACGTCAAACTCCGATTCTTCTTCTTCTTTTTCGTCTTCTTCGCCGTCGTCGTCATCGGACGATAGAGAGTACACGGTGAAGGACGCAAATGAACGGTTGAGATCGTCGGGAAGTCGGTTCGAATTGCTGAAACACGAGTCAGACGAGAGGAATTTGGGTCATGAAACCTTGCTTAATGGCATCAGAGGTTGTTCCAAAGACCTTGTCATTCATCCGAAGAGCAGGTTCGCGCATCCCTCCTCCTTCATTCTCTCTAAGCATTGTTAAAAATTGATTTATATAATCTGTTGGTTTAGATGGAAATCGATCACAAGTGCATGAAATCGAATTGTTAATTAGGGGTCCATAATTAGGCCGCGGGTGACGGGTTCGAAACTCGGTGTTCTGACTTCTGACTACTGAGACACTGCCAGCACAACATTTCTTAAAGCTCCAAACAGATTGGAAGATTTTTGCAGCAACATTCCCTCGGTGATATGTTCGGTTTTTATAATCTTGTGCAGAATAAACCATCATATTCTAGGCAAAAATTAAAAAAACCTATCCTTCTCTTTTAATATGATTTTTGGCAAAAATTATATTTATAATTATTTTTTAGTCAAAAAATATTTATTGTTTATAGTATAATAACATATATTAAACATATATATTTCATTAATATAAAATGTTATTTTTAAAATTTACCAGTGTTAAGATTATGATCTTTAGCATAAAATAAATAATAAAATAGCTCGTATTTTGGTATTTTCTATAAAAAGATTTTGGGTATATTTAGGGAAAAATAATATTTTAGAATCAAAACATTCAATTAATGTCATTTTAGGACCAAAACATTCTAAAATAACATAAGGAAACCATGGTTCAGCTCCCGCTATTTACTGGTTCGATTCCATGATTTGACACTAAGACCTCGATTTTACATTAAACATATTATAATTACCAAATAATTCAACTGATTAATCTTAAGGTCTGATACTTAACTTCCACTATTTACTACTAATGTTCACGATTTAACATTGGACTACCTTGGTTTTATACTGAACAAATTATATTTACAGAAGAATTCAACTGATCAATCTCAATGCTTGACACCTTGCTCCTTCTGTTTGATACTTAGGTTCCACGATTTGACAATGATGTTCCCCGATTCACTAAACAAATTATAATCACTAAATAATTTAACTAATCAATTCCAGTATTTGACACTCACGTTCACACATTTGACACTAATATTCCCTAGTTTTACACTGAACAATAGTTGAGTATCAAATATTGGGACTAATCAATTGAATTATCTAGTAATTATAATTTGTCCAATGTAAAATGGGTGAACATGAGTGTCAAATATTGGGACTAATCAGTTGGATTATTTAGTAATAATAATTTGTTCAGTGTAAAACCAAGAAAGTTCAGTGTCAAATCGTGAAACCAAAATATCAAATAGAGAAAGCAGAGTGTCAAATACTATGACTGATTGGTTGAATTTTAAATTCTTCAATGAACATAATTTATTTAATGTATAGCTCAGTATCAAATCATGGAATATGAGTAATAAATAGAAGGAGCTGAGTGTCAAACTCTATAATTGATCAATTGAATTCTTTAGTATCATAACTTGTTTAGTGTAAAATTGGTGTAACTCAATGTCAAATTGTGAAAATTGAATAGTAAAAAGCGGGAGGTAAGTATCAAATTTTTTAATAAGAGTATTTAAGTAATTTTCTTTCTAAAGATTTGATCCTTTTAAGACCATGGTCTTTTTTTTTATTTTGAAATATTTTAATTTTAAAATGATATTAATTAAATGTTTTGTTCTAAAATGTCATTTTCCCTGTATTTAAAGACCGAAAAAAAGATTGTGACTAAGCATAAGCCGTTGCAAAGAACCCAACCCACGTAAGGTAGGAAGAGAATATATCAACCTTCTAAAGTCCCATTTTAGCTGTGCAGTATGCGTGCAGGGTTGAAATTGTAACATTTCAAGTTACGATATACATTATTATTGGTTTAAGCTAATGTTGAAGATTAATAAGCTGAAATTATTAACCGCTGGAGAGGCAGTGATCTGAGCGGCTCAGTACCAGGGGAACCAAACGTAGCGTCACTTGCGTAACTGGGGTAGCAAGCGCGACGAGAATAATGAAACGAAAGCCCTGCCCTGTAACCGATCCTTCAACTTCATAAGAGTAAACTAAATACAGGTGCAGGGATAGATTTGAGTCATTATTGATCTGATACTCTGAAGTTAATCTATATATGTGTATACAATTTATAAAGAATGTTATTGTTCATAAGTCATCAACAATTTTGTGATTGGGGATTAGAGTTTGTAGACTCTGGCTTTAATTTCTTCTATCTTATACATAGTTTAATTCGCGTAACAAGCGGTTGTCAACTTACAGTTATAGGATGCTGTATACAAAAACTATTTCCTAGCACAAGGAAGTTTTTTTTTTTTCCTTTTAATTTCAGCACGAAGGTTAGAAAAGACACAGAAAAGAAAACTAGTGGAAGTAAAATTAAATGTTGAAGCAGTAATGCGCTGTCGGTAGTGTTGATGTTTTGTTTCGTATTGATGATGGTTTCTTGTGTTTCATTACCAAGGTAAGAACTCAAAATCATTGACGTCTTTTTAATTATTTCATATTTCATCTGAGAATCACAAGTAATTCGCATACTATCTACTATCAAGCCAAGGTATCGAGTAATTTTCATCTGGTTCACGGTACACATACGTTTTACGATCTGCATGCATTTCGTTAGCCCTTTAAACTGATTATACGGTAGTTAGTTCTTCCTCTTCCTGAGAGGGAAGCAACGGTATACAAGGTCTGGCCAAATTTGATCCATTGCTCAGGGGCTGCCCTTATGGTGGTTGGGCTTGCCCAAATAATTTTTTTTCTAGGTATGAATGGAGAATTTATTTTTTATATTAATTTCTTGTGGTTGAGAAAGATATTTGCAATTTTTTTCAAAGGATGGGAAAATAATTAAATGCTCAACAGGTGGTATCGGGTATGGACGAAATTCATATTGCTATGGGCCGTATATTCATCATTCTTCACGTCGATGGAGTTCGGATTTTTTCGGGGGTTGCCTGAGGATCTGTTCGTACTGGACATCATCGGACAAATGGCTTTCCTTGTAGACATTGTTTTGCAGTTCTTTGTCGCATATAGGGACACTCAGACCTATCGTATGGTCTACAAGCGAACCCCTATATCTTTGCGGTAAGTTTCTATTCTTTCTATTTTGCTTATCACTATGCAATGAGTCATCTTTTTTTTTTTTTTTGGTTGAGAAAATGACACTGAACTTTCGTTATAATTCATATTATTGGTAATTAGAGATTTTAAAAATTAAAATTCTTTTTAAAATCCTAAAAATAAGTTAGTATTGATGATTTTTAAAGTTACAATTTATGTTTCTTTTTTATGCTACAAGAATATTTAGAATTTATTATTACTGTTGGATGAAAATACTTTTGTAGTATTGAAAATAATCAAATTGCATTTTTAAGGAGTATGAGATGTAACTTTAAGACGCACTAATTATAACTTATTTCTCTTGTTCTTGACAGGGATTTAAATTTTTTGTGTCTTACTTTTTATATTACGAATTATGAATTTTAAGTTTCCAATGGCAAATTAAGTATGGAACTGTGTTTGGCCATATACCAGTAAGTCAGTAACTAGAAGATCAAATATGTCCTATATTTTGGATCAATATAATTCCCTTCCCTATTCGTGCAGGTATATAAAATCTACCTTTATCATTGATCTTCTTGGATGTATGCCTTGGGACTTGATTTACAAGGTTCTATTCCGACTGGACAAACTTGAATTTCTTGAGTAACTATATATTCTTACCTCAAGTTTTGACCACCTATACTAGTAACTGTTTAATGTTTGGTGTTTGCCGATTTAATCCAATGGAATCTGTGATGGCATTTTACATGAGTTCAATGCCAGATTACTCCCTTGCTACATGTATAAGCAATCATTTTGGTACATTTATGTGTTACTGTGCAACTTACTTTGCAAGTCCTTTAGCAAGACTTTCGTTATGGTTCTGTCGGTTGTGGTTTGAGATATCAGCTTGACTAAATTGCCTAAAGTTTTTTGATAGATGAAGATATATTGTACTAGAGGTCGTCATGTCTTTTGTTATGACATCTTGTTTTGTAGATTTTGCTTACTATTAAAGAAATTCTATGTAATGGCTCTTAGGTTTCTTCCTCTAATAACTAAGATAAAGCTTTAATGGACAGGCTTCTGGTAGAAAAGAGGAAGTAAGGTACCTTCTGTGGATAAGATTATGTCGGGTGCGCAAAGTCAATGATTTTTTTCAGCAGTTGGAAAAGGATATACGTATAAATTACATGTTTACTAGGATTCTGAAACTTCTAGTAGTTGAGCTGTTCTGCACTCACATAGCTGCCTGTATCTTCTACTATTTGGCTACCACACTCCCTCCTTCCCAAGAGGGCTACACTTGGATTGGAAGTCTAAAGCTTGGTGACTATAGTTATTCACATTTCAGAGAGATTGATTTTTGGAGGCGTTACATAACATCTTTATATTTTTCTATAATTACGATGGCTACTGTTGGTAAGTTTCATTATTTAATCAGAAACCAATACTGTTTTCATTTTATTTGTCATTATAAGTTGTAGAACTATTGTTCCTAATCAGTTCAGCTTCAATGCTTTGCTAAACTAAGCCCCATCACCTCTGCTGGTGTTTTCCCATGCAATCAATCTCAATGCACTCAAAATAGTAATGAATGGATCTTTTGTGGAACTTGTAATATAACATAATAGTGACCTAAATAGAAAGAGCCTGTATTTAAGGATTTGGTGAATTTGGCACTCTCTGTTTGAGTATGCTGATTGTTAATGTCAATTTTCAAGCAAGATGGACTGATTAAAGTTGATAATTGTGTTGGTTTATATCCCTATTTTCTTTCTCATGGTCTGTTCTACAGTTCACGAGCTTTTGAGATGGTGTATTAGGTATTCTAAGAGCCAGAAGAAAAGTTTGCTTGATCTGATGAGACCATTGTACAAACTACAAAGATTGTCAGCTTATGCTCATGTCATGGTCTCATACTAGGATTTTCTTTTTTTTGGCCAATCCCATACTAGGATAGAAAAAGCAGCTGATATCTGATATATTTGGCAGTTGGCATTTTTTCAAGTTTGATTGTCGTTTGAACTGAATACTAGCAGAACCTATAGCATCTGGGTTTCTAAAATTTTATTGATGAGATAGTAATATTCTCTCTATGCTTGATATACCATTCCAGAAACCTTTGTCTTTAAAACTGATTTCAAATTGTGTACTATTTTTTCTTTGATGTTCCTCTTAATGAAAATTGTTTGCGATTTTTCTTTTAATTTTTTATTCCAGATCTTTATTTCTTCCACAGGATATGGAGATATACATGCGGTCAATATGAGGGAGATGATATTTGTAGTGATATATGTGTCATTTGATATGGTCATTGGTGCTTATTTGATTGGTAACATCACTGCATTAATAGTCAAAGGATCAAAGACCGAGAAGTTTAGGGACAAAATGAAGGATCTCATGAAGTATATGAACAGAAACAGACTAGGAACGGACATCCGTGAACAAATAAAAGGCCATGTGTGCTTACAGTATGAGAGTAGATACACTGAGACAGCTGCCGTTCAAGAACTTCCCATTTCTATTCGTGCAAAGGTAATAGGAGAAAGCGGGGCGTTCAAACTTATTTACGCGCTGAGGCTGACAATTAAAATAACCATTGGAAACGTTCTGTCTTATAGTGATAATATTATGATTTCTCGTCTTCTTTTTCAATGGACTTTCTGACTACTGTTTCTTTTCTTCTACAAATACACAGTTTAGACTCTATGGGTTATGACATCTAGTGTTGTGCGTTTGGCATATTAGTTAGTTATGATAGGTTGAATTGTAATCATCTAGAGGAATATTTTCACTCATTGTAAATAGAAGAACAAAGATATATCCCCAATATCATGGTGTTGGATAGATCTATTTTCCAGTGGCTTATGTGAATGTGCGTCATTTTGAGGGCTGTGTATATGAGTTTTTTATGCTTTGTCATATTTTCTTATTATATATTCATGTGTCCCCTTTTTTTTCTTATAGAGCTGTAAGTTATCATATGCTAACATTTTTATGTTGATGCCTGGCATTTGGTTTTTTGTGCTTCTGGTGTCCTTTGTGCCTTGTAGGTGTTATTGGAATATGAACTTTAAAGTTCCATTATTCCTCCTCTACTTCCCATTTTGTCTATTCCTGATGCTAGACCAATTTAATTTTTTTTTTCAGTTTTTGTCAAAATTTATCTGAAGTTTTTTCTTTGGGATATCATATGTAAGTCAGATTGCTCTGAATCTGATCTATTTTAAGTCAATTTTCATGTGTTCAGAGAAACACATAATTTATTGCTTCCAACAATTTAGTTCAATGAAATGACCTAATTCCTTTTTACAGATATCTCAAACGTTATATTTGCCATACATTGAAAAAGTTTCTCTATTTAAAGGATGCTCTTCAGAATTTATCAATCAGATTGTAAGTATTCTTTTCTTACTGGATAGAAATTTAGCATGCAGATATAAAATATTTATCATTGTAATATTCCCTTTTTGGAATGCTACTGGCCAGAGAGCCAATTGCTTATTTTCTTTGCAAAACTGCGTATCCATTTATTTACATTTGAACTCTTAAACTCCAGGTTGAACTTCTTTGTGGCAAAAGCAATTACTAGTAGGTCTATTGTGCAGAATGAATGTGACTAGTCCTGCATTCATGGATGTTGAAGTTTATTACTCTGGTCCCTTTGATCTTTCAGGTTATTCGGCTCCATGAAGAATTCTTTCTCCCAGGAGAATTGATAATGGAATATGGAAGTGTTGTAGACCAATTATACTTTGTCTGTCATGGTGTGCTGGTATAATTATGTATTTCCAATTCCAAAGTCAGTAGTGTAAATTTGTATTTTTCAACTTTCTTCTTCGTCTTCCTCATTTTTAATGTTTGTAGTTATAGCTTCTGAATAATTTAATTTAGGGACCCACTAATCGAGCAAGAGATAGGGGAAAATGATTCACTCAATTCACAATACCTTTACAGAATACAAAGTGTATATATAACCAGAAAATAGGGTTAAGATAGGACACGTGGCAACAGTGAATTACAAAGGGATAAGAAGGAATAAAAAATCAAAATAAAAAAGAGAAAAGTTATTTAATAACTTCTGATGCTGATATGGATTTTGGTGCTTTATCATGGGCTTCATCATGGGCTTTGTTGTTTGCTGGACCATATGCCTTAACACCCACAAATATGATTACTTTTTTAAGCATGTGAGATACTTGTTTTTGTTGGCACCACCTATAATAGATCATTTTTGTAATCCCCAATGTAAGAATTTTGCCAATGTGCATCATCATGTCCTGTGTTGATCATTAAACAAAGATTGAATTTAACTTTATGAATTTCCAAACCATATTGCTTCCAAATCATTTTTTTCGAAATTTTTCCAGAGATGGATTACAACATGACATATTTGCTGAATGCCAGAAGTTGTCTATGCGCAGGAGGAAGTAGGTACAGGTAAAGATGGATCCGAAGAGACAGTTTCCCTTCTACAACCTTACAGTGTATTTGGAGAAATATCTGTTCTTTGTAACATTCCTCAGCCATATACTGTTCGAGTTTGTGAACTATGTAGGCTTCTGCGGCTTGATAAACAATCATTCACAAATATTCTTGACGTATACTTCTATGATGGGAGGAAAGTCTTGAACAACCTTCTAGAGGTATAGACTATTCTATACCTCTTTCCTTGGGCCTTGATTTGGCTGTACATTGTTCTAACTTAAAATAGAAATGCACCAAGCTACTATCTCGGAGCTATAAAGTCATGCATTTAATTGAGGCTCATAGAGTGATTAATGTCTTTTCTTCAGACAGCAAAGTATCACAAGTGTTTTTGGTGATAAAACATTACCTGACTTGTAGGGTAAAGAATCTTTTAGGGATAAGCAATTGGGGTCAGATATTACTCTTCACATTGGCAAGCAGGAAGCTGAACTTGCTTTAAAGGTCAACAGTGCAGCATTTCAAGGGGACCTACATCAGCTAAAACGCTTGGTTCGAGCAGGAGCCGATCCCAACAAGACTGATTATGATGGAAGGTCCCCCTTGGTGAGGAATTTACTTATTAAGATGTCTTGTAATTGATCGGTTGTTTCCTCAATGTGCTGTCGCGTTTGACTTAATTATGGGAGCTGGCAAGTTTGAGGTGTTTATAAATTTTATTTGGGGAATTTGATTCTTTTCCCTCAATCTTCTCTCCATTGAAATGACTCACTTAGAAGTGAACAAGTAATCTAACAACTCAGCTAGCTTGATGTTTGGGCCAAAAATGCTTTTCTTTTAAATTGAGTGGCCCGGTTCTAGTTCTTTGCTATTGGGTTTGGGTTCTCTCCTAGGCAAGGACACACATAAGGTATTATTAGTACCTTGTGCTGAGATTATAAAAAAAAAAAATTAGTACCTTGTGCTGATAATGAGCATTCTCTCTCTACACAGGACCATCCTTACCCAGAAGAGAATCCAATTCCCAAAGTTATCAAGTTTTTTAATAAAGACAAGAAAAAAAATTTAGGAAAACAAATCACACAATGTTATACTATAAAGGATCTTCATTGTTAATCTTTATTAGAGGATCTGATAGCAAGGATCTGATTGCATCCACCTTGGTCTTTATACTAATTGGATAGAAAAAAATTGTATTAGCTGTGATTTCGTCTTTGGCAATTTGGCAGCCTCGTGAAATTCATCGCTTTCAAATCGTCTTTTTCATTTATTGCCTTATTCATTTGAATAAAGATCCATTTGAGGAATTTGGAAGGGAATAGCTTCCGCAATTTACTATCTATTGCTGTAAATGAAACACAGCTTATTCTATTAACAGTGAAGTTGGTTGCTCTTCCAATTCATTTATAGTAGATTACACTTTGTGCCTCAAAACTCACATGTTTTTGTTGTTTGTAATTTACTCTACTGTGCAAAAGCATTCCAACATTTGTCTCTGCCAGCTATGACATTTGTATTTTTTCTTTCTTTTTCTCTTTTCGGCCATAGCATCTTGCAGCATCTAGGGGATATGAAGATATCACACATTTCCTTATTCAGGAAGGCGTAGATATCAATATTAGAGGTAATAGCCAACACTTGCAAAATTATTTTCAAGTTTCGTCCTTCTTGTTATTGCTGTGGTTCTGAGATAGTGAGCATATTTGATGTGGCAAACATTTATAGATAACTTTGGGAATACACCATTAGTTGAAGCTGTAAAGAATGGACATGATCGAGTTGCTTCCTTACTTGTCAAAGAAGGGGCCTCAATGAGGATAGACAATGCGGGTAGTTTTTTATGTACGGCTATTGCAAGGGGTGATTCTGATTATCTTAAAAGGCTATTATCCTACGGTATGGATCCTAACCCAAAAGATTATGATTACCGATCCCCTCTTCATGTTGCTGCTGCTGAAGGTCTATACTTCATGGCAAAGTTACTATTGGATGCTGGGGCTAGTGTTTTCACTAAAGACAGGTACGGGTGAATTACTTATTTTGCATGTTTATGGTAACTTGCGTGAACAAGTTGAGCCTTGAGAACTATACTTTTTCTACTTGAAAAAAGTGGAAAAAAGAATAGTGCTTGCCGTTTATTTAGAAGGCTGGACGTAGAGGTTTTTAGAAACATAACTTCTTTAACCCAAATATGTTATGGTATTTAGCTGGTCTAAGTTCTGCATCTGCTTCCTTCATCTTCTATGGTCTGCCTTGACAAAATTAGACTTTAAGACTTGTTTTATTAAGAGACAAGGCTTGTAGAAGGATTAGGTAGGGTTTGAAAGTAATGGATTTTCAAATTATGTTTAGACAATTGTTACCACATACAAGGACTTTAGAAATATTTCGTGGTTGCAACTAATTCAAGTTGAAAACTACTGAAGTCCAAGCGATAATAGGACATTAGATCTGGGCATATAGCCAGGGACTATCATTTTTCTTCATGTATCAAGCTTTATCAACTGGAATATAGTGCATCCAAGAAAGAGAATAGAAGGACTACTCTAGATGCTAATTATCAAGAGATCCAAGAATTCGTTATTGTTTTTATATTGACAGAAATTATTGTTTTTAATGATTGAAAGCAACCTGGAGACTTTTGTTTGGTAAAATTGTTGGTAAATGCAACTCATCAGTCACTGCCTCCTAAACCTTTTGCTGGCTTCTCAACAGTAATAAAATTACCTGCTATATAGTTTAACTTCATCTTCTTAAGTCGAATAATTTCCATTCTAATGGCATTTCTTTGCCTTGAATGAAGAAGAGTGGCTTTTCTATTACAGAATGATGGGATGAGGATTTTATTCTATATTTTTCTTGACACAAAGAAATCCGGTATTTTGCACTTTCCTTGCCATTGTTGCATGAAAATGGAACCAAAAGCTAAAACTATGTCATCTTTTGTTGCAATGCAGATGGGGAAACACCCCTCTTGATGAAGCCAGGATGAGTGGAAATAAGAATATGATGAAGCTACTAGAAGATGCAAAGTCTGTTCAGTTGCTAGAATTCCCAAATCCTTCCTCAGAATTTACCGGTACTGACTTAATTGTATTATTCTGTTGTTATTCAAAGAAGACACTCACAAAAACTATCTATGCGCTCTCTTTTTTTTTTAACAATAGTTCAATGTTGGAACACAGTGCGTGTTTAGCAGCTTCTGTGTCCCATGTTTTGCAAACGTGGGTTTTGCCAACCCAAGCACACGCTCCACCACATCCGTTTACATAGTTGTAAAAGATGTTTCATTGCTGATATGCATTAGTACAAAATTTGTTTATTCTATTTTTTCTTCTGAAGTCTAGAGTTAACAGATGGAGAAAACAGATTCTGACTTGATATGGAATATCTTTTACTTTAAAAGATAAAATCTGAAGTTTTGTTTACCTTTTACAGATAAAATGCACCCAATGAAATGCACAGTTTACCCTTTCCACCCATGGGATCCAAAAGAACAAGGAAGATTTGGAATTGTACTATGGGTTCCACAAACCATTGAAGAACTTATAGAACGAGCAACAGAGCAGCTAGAGTTTTATTCTGATTCTTATATTCTATCAGAAGAAGCTGGTTTAATTACTGATGTGGACATGATTAGAGATGGCCAGAAGCTGTATTTAGTCCGTAAAACACAATAAAGATACGCATATATTGTGGCTTTCATATTAAGACATAATTGTGTGTTGTGATTGTATCACTCTGTTTGCATTTATAGCCTTCAGAAAATCATATAGAACTGATCGGCTGTGGGGAAGGATAAAGGAACTGTCCTCAAGGTGAAGGTACACTCTGCTGCATTTGAGATGTAAACAAACAAATTGTCAACAAAATAGTTAAGCATACTTATTTTTTAAAATCCACCTTCTTGCTGTAATTTTACAATCGCCACAATGACACTTATCGTCTAGTTGAGGACTTCATGGAAGCGGAAGTCCAAGTAATTGGCCTCACTTCTACAATTATTGAACTTTTTAAGACTTTCTTATTTAAGGTGGTTTCTTTATTTTAATGACCCTTTTGTTGTTACACTTTCTTATTTAAAAAACTTTCCTGTACTATGTTGTTAGTTTCTTTCCCTTTTTATCTTTAATCTTCAGCATGAACTTTCTACTTTATTACAAATATTTCTCGGGATGCCATACAAAACAAAATAAAAATTAGTGTAAACTTAAATACATGCTTCAATTGATGCTCAGAACTTTAAAAGCTCCTCGTCAGAAAACTCATTCCCCATATTTGCCAGCACAGAATAAGGTGTTACAGTGTAGTAATGATTTCACAGTTATACAACTGCTCACTTACCTGACCATATGAATATGGATGGAAGGGTGAATTAATCACAGAGGCTCAAGCAGCTCAAGCTACACGAGGTTATTGGAGTAGTCAATTTCTTACATACTTTTAAACCACACACACACTTAATTCTGACTTATGTGTTGAATTTGTCGAAAGTGATTTTGGGCTTGTACGTTTGCTGATGCAGCTTGATCTTCTTCCTCAGTGTTGAACATGCTCTTCCCAGAATCTAGAGTGAACTGTGAACGAGAAGCAGCAGAAAAAAGTTGACCTATTGACTTGATGAAGCAGCTCAAAAGAGGCAAGCATGAGCACATAAGAAGTCCTCCCAGTCTGATATTCATGGCTGACTGACTGATTCACAGCTTTGGGTGATCAAAATTTGGTTAGTTATGGAAGCATGGGAGGAGAATGGTGGATTTATAGCCTAGGTAGACAGAGACAGGAAGCGTCCTGGGGAGGGCATCTTGTCAAGCCTGCACCATTTGACTCAGGAAATATCAACCTTCTTCCACAAGTCGCTGTACAAAAACCTTGAAGAACAAGTTAGAAAAATAAAAAAGCAAGAAAGTATACCAACACTAAATGATGAGAAGTTTGATTTTTAAGTAAGATTTTGAGATCAATTATTGTAAATATATAGAAAAAGAAAAATGTAAGAGTTTTATCTTCTTTAATTTATTTACTCCACTCACTTTGAATCAATCAAGATTCAACGTAATTTCTAAACAAAGAAGAATTTAACAACAACAACAACCACAAAAATTTGGTCCTTTAATTTTATTCAACTTTCTGATTTAATTTTATAATTTAGTCTTTATAGTTTATACAATTTTTTATTTGGTCCCTATGGTTAAAATTTTGTGAATATTTTAAAAATTGTATATAATTAATTATATATTAATGTATGAAAAGTTAATTGTATATTATCTCAACACTCAAATTTTAGACGATTCATGATGCCAAGAGTAATAAAAATACCAAAAAAATGTAATTTTACTCATACATAACAAAATATTGGTGAAAATATAATAACGAAAATTAAAATTATAAATTATAAAGATACAATAACAAAATTTTAAAATATAAAGATGAAATAAAAATTAAAAATTGAATAAAAGTACAAAGACTAAAAATACAATAAAAAAGAAAACGAATGAAAATGCTGGCTAGTTCGCCAAACTTGATGCAACTCTCAATTCTTTTTTTTTTTTTGATAAATGATGCAACTCTCAATTCTAATACAATATTTCGATGTCTTTTTGTAAGTGCATAGCTTACAAATTTTGTAATAAGACATTGATAAAATTTTATAAATATTTTTATACAAATAATACATAAAGGAATTTGTTTATAAAATATTTTATATTTAAATGTTCGATGTAATATATACCGAAAGATTATTTATCAATTCATTCAATCCCTATATAAAAATATAAAATTTGTAACAAATGGTAATACACACCAAATTATAAGTCGTAAGTTCATTCTTCAGATTTTTGTGTAGTAATTAAAAAAATAAAAGAGTGTCCTGGTTGATGACGAGGGACGACAGACAAATTAAATATATATAACGACTTATCAGCAGCAAGAAATTTCCTCCATGGTGACGTGACCAGATTGAAATACTCAAAAAGCAAAACGATGTTGATGTGTCAGTTCATAATCACGCCAGAATTGGGTAAAAAATCCTCAATCATTCAGCATAGAGGTTTACACTACACATAAAAAACAGAGTTTGGTCACGAAGAAAATAGTACGAAAATGAAGAGGCTTTATTTTATTTTTTCAGGTACAAAAGTAGCTTTGTTTAGGATATAATCAAGCGGTGTGTGTTATTTTTCGTTGCCTAAAGTCAATAATATTGAAGTAAATTTGGACTCGTTCTTCTATTAATTATTAGCACGGATCTGATGACTTGCATATTAATTTGTCTTTTTGAAAGCAAGTGATGATAAGATCTGATGACTTGTTCAGTAACCTTTTTTATTATATGTTATTTTAATATTTGATATGATCGGGTGCAGATAAGGAGAAAGATCCAAATTTAAGTGCTTACTATATATCTCATTTATTTAAATGGAGAGAATTGAAATTAACATATTAAAATAAGATCATATTCAAATAATAATAAGATTCAAAAGAGAAGAAGAGAGAAAAATGTCAATGTCATTTTCAAATATTTACAAAATAGTCATAAAAAAAATTTATTTGCAGGTTCATTAATTATTTGATCAGTTTAAAATTTTGTTGGCATATTCCAGACATTTAGTTCTCCATATTTAACTAGTTGGAGAGAGATATTCAGTAAGTATTGAATGAGTATCTTTTTGGTTTTTCATCTCTTGATGTTTTATTGTAAATTTGTTACTTTGATTGTTGTAATTGTTGTTAATACTGATTTATATATTTGATTAAGATTTTATTATACTTTTATTTTGTTTTGATCATAATAAAATTGTTTTCATTAGTCTAGATAACCTGTGACTTTACCCTTAATTTAAGGGGGTTTTTCTTGTTAAAAATTTAGTGTCCCTTTATGTATTTTTATTATTTAATTTTTATCATATATTTATTTAATTGCTCATCGTATATTCTTGTAAATAAAAAAGATTTATTTTCACTGCAGATTTATTATTCTGTTATTAATTTTATTTGTTAATTTGGTAAAAAAAACATTTTATATCTCTTGATCAAAATCAAGAGGTGCTTTTGTATGCAAAATGAGTCTGTATACCACGTTATTCTTAAACACAAGCTGAAATTAAATTTTTGTTTTACATGAGGTTCAAGCTCAAACAAAAGCTGATCGTTTCTCGTCTAATTAAATGAACGACGAAGGTGGAAGCAAAATAAATAAATAAATAAATGTGACAGCTGGTTTCAAGTGCTCCACAAATTTTAATTTTAATCGAACCAACACGGTTGCCACCCGCCGCCTGCAACAAAATTAAAATACCAGAGCTAGCAAAACTTAAAAACAATATAAGCGCATGCACGAAAAATTATTTTAATTAAATTAATTTCTTACGTACGTACCTATAAAAGGATGAAACCGTCAAACGTTCACATAAAGCAATGCTTTGCCTGGTTGGAAGCACACCCATATTGTAACTATATATAATACATCAATCACACAATTAAGAGAGGCAGTAATAAAATATATATTATATTGTTTTTTTTGCATATATATACATATAATTAAAAATGTTAGAGAATATTCTAGTTCTTAAAATTAAATTAAATGTTTATTAATCAGGTCCCCTATCTGGATCAAATATTAATATATAACATTATTCATATTAATTATCTTAGGCTGAAAATTTATACTCCCTCTAATTCTTAATATAAGACCCTTTTAATCGAATCACGTGAATTAAGAATTAGAATTAAAACTAATTAATTAACTCGATTTCTCCAAAAATTTCAACATTTTTTCAAAACTACCCTTATTTAATCACTTTCTCTTTCTCTTTAAATACATTAAATATGGACAATTTTTAGAAATATATAATAAATACTACCTCGTATATTGTAAATAATCTTATATTTATGATCAGAATAAAAGATTATATATATAGGATCGGAGAGAGTATTATTTATCTATAATAAGATAACTAAAATTGAAACTAAAGGATCTAAATGGCCATATGAATTGAGATATAACTTTCAATTTCTTACTCAACTTTTTTATATCTATTGATCAAAATCAAGATCAGATGTTATGATGTGTCCCTATTATAACACGTCATTCTTAATTAAACTCCTAGTAAAGTTTAATTTTTGTGTGTTCAGTTAGATATACATGATGAGGTGCAAGCTAAAGCTGATCATTTCTTGTTTAATTAAATAAACAAGGATGGTGTGGCCAAAAGAAAAAAGGACGGAAAATATATTTTATTAGTTAATTAAAGTTTAATTATCAGCCCACCAATTTTGTGACGTAACGAGGAGTATTAAAATTAAGATTCATTTATGAGTTCAATACATCAAATTTTGCTGTTCGAAGAAATACTCCCTAGGCACCTACGATTGAGATAGCAACTTAGTGAAAAGTATGAAACAAATACTTTTGGTGCTAAAAAAATATTTGTAAAAAAATAATTAAATTTTAAAAAAATATGTTTTCATTATTCACACCGATCAATTAACTGCATGTCCTTTGTTGTCATGATCCCATTTTAAATTTGCACATATTTATTTGTTGGGGCAAAAAGTTACAGTTTGTCCAATGACTTAAAGCTCTAAAACAGAGGAAGTACCTAGCTAGCATCTTTACAAAACTTCAAAGAAAAATTATCCACAAAAAGTTACATTATCATCTTATCTTAACTATATCAAAAGCCTAAGGAAGATTTACTATTCCTTCTCCTGTTCATCTTTGGGTAGGTGCTCCTTTCCTCAAGCGGGTCTAGCGGTGCGCTCTTTTTCTCTTCACTTCGCTTCTCAGTTCTCTCCTCTCCACTGTTCATCTTTCTTGCGGGTCAGGCAGCCGTGTACCTGGTTTGCTTCTCCTTCTCTCTTCGTTCATCCTTCTTGAGATCTTTCATTTCCTCTATTGCTCTTTGTCATCTGCAGGGGTTTGTTCATCCTTCTTGCGATCTTTCATTTTCTCTATTGCTCTTTGTCATCTGCAAGGGTTCTCTGATTCTCATTTTCTCTTCGCTTCGTGGTTCTCTCCTCTCCATCGTTCATCTTTCTCGCGGGTCAGGCGGCCATGTACCTAGTTTGCTTCTCCTTTCCTCGCCGTTCATCCTTCTTGCGATCTTTCATTTTCTCTTTTTGCATGCTCAGTTGGATCTATGTTCCATCTGTTATTATTTTGATCTAGGTTTCTGGGTTTGGATGCGGGGTACGCGGTCATAGTTTGGGTCATATATTGTAGGTTGTTCTTTTTGCTCGTGTCTTCCATCGCTTTTCTATGGATTGTTCTTTCTTATCCTTTATTCTCCTGGGTTCTTCTTTGTAGGTTCTCAATTTTTTTCCATTCATTTTCAGTTTCTCTCTCTTTCATTCTTGATTCTGGAAGCATCCTGTTGGAAATAAATAAAAGAATTTGTTCATTTTGTCAGTCTCATCATAACAATCTTCTTCCTCGAATTATCCTTGTATCTGGTGTTCCATTCCTGAAATATGAAAAAAACCTCATGCATGTACGATCAGTACCATTTGCTAACCATTTCACCAAGTTTCTATGCTGCATGTAATTTTCAGTACATCTAGAACATTCCTTTGTTTTTAATGGCTTACATTTGTCTCTTTGTTTTCATTCCTTTTTCTCTTAGTTCTGAATCTTTTATCTGATCATTATATTTCATTGCTCCTCTATTCTTAAAAAAAAAAAAGAGTCTTGCAAAAATGAAAACATCAAGACATACTCCTTGCATCTCTAATCCCTCACGTTTGTACCTCTTTCTGCCGTTTTCTTGCTTGCATGTCGTGTTCTATTACCCAAATATGGAAAAAACTTGATGCTTTTAGGATCCGTATCATGTAATCTGTCTGGTTTCCAGCTCTCTTTGCCCTTTAATTTCTTCCTTGCATCTGGTATCCTTTTACACAAATATGAAAAAAAAATGATGCACCTAGGATCGGTGTAACTTCATACATGTAGGATCACTATCATGGATAATCCATCTGGTTTCCAGTTCTTTGTATTGCTTCCTTGCTTGTATCTGGTCTTCTATTACTGAAACATGCAAAAAAGTTGATGCATGTATGATTGGTGTGATTTACTACTTTCTAAGGTGCATGTAATATTTAGTACATCTACAACATGCCTTTGTTTTTAATGTCTTACATCTGTCTCTTCCTTTACCAGTATTATGTTTAAAGGTTTCTTCACTATAGTTTTGGTCAGCTAAATTGACAAAACATATCACTTAAACTATATTTCAGGGGACAAAAATTCACTCCCAAATCCTGAATCCGATTCTAGCTAACCTGTATGCTCAGATAATCAAGGAAGGCACAACCTATATTTTCAGCAACTTTGATATCCATTACAACAGGCATCTCAATCAACCAACTTCTTTTCCTTTTATGATCACTTTTGGGCAGCTAATCGATGTTCGCTTGACTGATACTGTGATTCCATATGACATTGCTACCTTCATTTCCATTCAAGAATTGCTGGAGTTTCCCCACCTACCATCACAACTAATAGGTAATATAACAGACCACAATTTTAACTCAGTAATTGTTATATCAATAATATTCACCTACATGACTCATCTTCACCTTTAACTATAGATGTAACTGGGATCATATATCCCCCAAGATTTCTGGAGTTCCCAGCCATCAGCGCATCAAGATCCCCTCCTTGCATTCCATATAAGAGACCAGCAGTAATATCCACTCTCTAATATCTCACAAAAAATCATTCAGTTCACTTTCTAGAGAACATCACTCTATATGTTCAATAATCCAATTCTTGATCCATTTTTGCCTGCTATTCTGCTCTTTAAATCACTCATTGTTTCAGCTTGAAGAAAATTACATGCCTCTTATATGGTGATCCTGCCCGAAGAGCTTGTGCAATCTGGCCTCATAGAAGATCAGGGCAACGTGTGATCCATATCATTGTGTTGCACGTCCAAGCTTTGCATGCTAGAGGTCAATATATTTTTCCCCTGTTGCATAATATCATCTTTGAATCTAAATATATGAAATATCCCCACTTCAAGTTGATTGTTTGATTCCAATAAAAAATGACGTTAATATTGCAAAAAAATATTTGCGATAGCAAAAAGTATCATTGTGTGAGTTAATTACCTAATCAATCATTCAAATATTGAATAATTAGGCATTACTAGAATATTGTGTCATGTTTTCAATTGCTGGGCAGCTGGGCCTTATGCATTGTTTGGTTTGGGTTTTTTTGAGAGAAGGGGAAGGGAGGGGAGGGGATTTAATCCCCTCCCCCATCCCTTTATTGTTTCCCCCCAATTGGGGTTTTTTTAGAGGGGATTGAGTTTTATTACTCAATCTCCTCTAATCTCCTCCAATCCCTTCCTAAATCAGATAAGGTTTCATTAAAATCCCTCCAATCCCCTCCCTTTCAATCCCCTTCATTAAATCCCTCCAATTCCCTCTCTTCCAATCTCCTCAGTTGAACCAAACACAGCCTAAAAAAAAATTCAAAAAAGACAGTATGACTCATTAGATACAAACCATTAGTTTTACTCTATAGGATTTCTTTGAGTTTTTGGTCACTATGACACATTTATAGCAACTACATTAACTATAATCTAAACCCATGTTGTTCCATTTATTTATTGATATACTAACACAATCTATTATTTTTTTATTATTGTAGGTGGTCGAGTTTATCTCACAAACAACTCCAATGTCACCAAAACCATAATAACACCCTTCCCATGATGGTGCTCTTGTAGATCGCTCACATTAGGCTCTTGTTTTTTGGCAACACACTACATTCATAGATCTACAAAAATATATAGAGCCCCTTTTTGTCTTTAGGTTCTACGTTGCCTAATGTTCTTTAGCGCTACTTTTACTGACTCTGCACAATTCCTTTTTGTCTTTGTACGGCATGTCAATATACTCTTATCTAGGTTTGCTTTCTTTCTTCCCCTTTGCCTTTTCTTTTTTTATTTCCTAGCTATTATAGGATGGTAAAGAGAAAAAAAAAAAAGATAAAAGAGTAAAAACAAAAAAATATAATTTATACAAATACCTGTAATTAAGGTTGCTGCAACGATGATAGATAATGAAAACATATTTGTATATCTATATAATACAGGCATAAGTGCTAACGGAAATCCACATAATTAATATAGAATAATTAATATACAATAATATAGTTTCAATAACAAAAAATTTCCTCAAAGACATCCTTAGCTATATGGATGAATTTCTTAAAAGAGATAGAAAGACAAAAAAGTCCGAACTCCTGAATCAAAAACTGGTCATCCCTCCACATAAAGGAGTAAGAATCATTTTCCTTCTGTCTGGTTTTTTTTTGGAAAACGCAGCCTCATCCATATGGCTATGTACTCTAAAATTCGCCACATGTCCATAACTCACGGAAAAAAAACGTTAATTACTTTTTGAGAGTGCAAGGGTTATAATTGATTACACCAATTATCTATTTAATCCCACTACTGCTCAGTACATCTCTGTTACTTGTCCATCATATGATTTTAAGAAAAACGTTATTGCTTTGAATCTTGCCTTTCATTCTTTAACATCACACCATTATAAAATCATCTGTATCAAAAACCAAGCTTCAAAAAATGGTAATAGTTTTGGAATTAGTATTTTATTCATCTGAGTTCCATGCGCGGAATCATTTACATGGAAGTTATGTTCGTCCACTTGGTATAATGTTTAGTGATCCAGTATACTTGAATGGCATGGTTCACTGGTACTCTCATAGACCCATGTCTTTCTTATTTGATGTCACTACTAATTCTGTTAAGAGTTGGCTAATGCCATTGGAAATTAGAGATGAGAAGATCATTTTTTTCGGGGAATGTTCAGGACATTGTATGATGACACTAAAGAAAAATTGGAACAACTTGGATTTCAAAATTTTAAGACCCAATGATAATTACTCTAGGTGGAACATGGTTCATCATGTGGATTTGTTTCAGTTGCAGCTTCATTATCCTTATATTACAGATACTTGAGAAATTGAATTGCCCTCTTTTTCACTACTTCACATCGTGAAATGTGGGCAACAATCATTTGTGAAAATTGTTTTACTAGTGGGTTGTAAGATAATTTATTTCTATCTTCCACGGGACACCCTATCCACTATATCTCCTTTAAATGTGCATTTTCTGCCAGATAGCGTCAGTTTGGATTGGCATTTCAGTAAATCATTTTTGTATTATGAAACTTTATATTCTGTAAAGGACTTTGGATCTCGTATAGTATGAAGTGGGATTTTGCCGAAATAATATTGACTTAATTATATGTACTTAATATTGCCTTCTCTTTGTATATTGATCCTTATTTAAGTTAACAATATCTCAATTTCATATACACAAAATATTTCTTCATTTATATATATATATATGAACTTCAACCATTTCCTAAATTATTATAAAAATGAATAAAATGAACACAGAAAAAATTACTTCCTACGTCATTAGATTTATTACTAGATTATTTAACAACATTATTTAACATTACGCCAATTGGAATCCAGCCCATGCCAAATTATTTAACAACATTATTTAACATTACGACAATTGGAATCCTGCCCGTGCATTGGCACAGGCTTCACCCTAGTTATCAATATATAATATATATATATATATCGCAAGCAAGTTGCGATTAATTAGCACAACTCATCAATATTTTTATATATAGTAAAAAAATGTTAAGACACGTCAGCAAAAGAAGACTCTTTGACCATTTTCATTTTTTTGGCCAACAACTCTTTGACTATTATCATATTTACTCTATTGTGTGTCTATTGTATTGCGCAATGTTGTCAGAACCGGACCGGATATTGAACCGGACAAGTCACTGATTCAAGGTTTAATGGTTCAACCGGGGTCGGACCGGTAGTGATTAAAATAATATATTTAAAATAAATAATATAAGTTTGAACAAATTTTATAACTTAATTAAAATCTCAAACTAAATAATATTCAATTATCAATATATTATTCACTACAAACAAATTATTAATGAGTTTCATAACTCAATATTTTAATTTAAATAAACTAATATTTATCTATAATCATATTTTGAGTTTAAAATAATAAATTAATAATTTATTATTTATTATGTATTAAGTAAATATATAATTTTTAATAGTTATATATCATAATAATGCTTATATAATATTATAATATATAAAAATATATATTTTATACTAAAAATGATGCTATTTTATCTTAAAAATCAAAAAGAATTTTTTAAAAAAATTTGAAAAAAAAAATAATTCAGAACCGGTTCTACCGGTTCAAGGCCAGTTTCACCAGTTTTGGACCGGTTCTCACCGGTTCTGAACAGTACCGGTTGAAACCTATGACCGGACCGGACTAGGGACCGGTTCCCGGTCCGACCGGTCGAACCGGCCGGTCCGGTCCGGTTTTTACAACAATGATATTGCGTCCTGCCCTTCAGTGTTTTGTGTATAGGACAAGTGTCTCTCTCTTATTGTATTAATCTGCCTTTATAAGGCTGTCACTGTACATTGCCATTAATGAATATTTTTCAGCATTTTGCTCAATTAAATACATAAACAAAGCTATTCATCAGGCCTAGTCCCTACTTATTCTAAATATATAATTTTTTATTCTAATTTTAAATATAAAATTTTTTATAATATATAAAATAGTATTTATTATATATTTTTAAAAAATATTTTTATTAAATATATATTTTTTTAAAAAAAAATAAATAATAGTAGTTTTGAAAAAATATTGAGATTTTAAAAAAAATTAAAATAATTTATTAATTTTAACTTTTATTCTTAACCTACATGATTCTGTTAAAAAAATCTTATATCAGTAATTAAAGGGAGTACTATTTTTTTCTTTATTTTTTTTACTGATAGGAGGGATACAAGACCCGCCAACTAGCCGGAATAGTGCTATTAATTTCTTAAATTTTGTATAATACATTAAAAAATATGTTTAGTTCTTTAAATTTTATGCAATGGGTAAAAAAATATGTTTAGTTATTGATAAATTCTATTAATATACAAGTCGTTCTTACACTTTAACAATGAAAAGAGTATATTCCCATATAAAAACTGGGTTTATTATCAAAATACAATTATCTTTATTGCTCATAAAAAAATCAAAACAATAAAATTTTAAAATCATATAAATATAAAATAATTATGTTAACTATTAATACGTGTACTTTGGTTGAATGTTAATGAGTCTAGAATTTCGATTTCATTAAAATATTCTTTAATTAATAGACACTTTTTTTGGCCTGATAATTAATGGGCACTTAACCATGTAATACCTCAGTCTTATATTTAGCCTATTTGGATAGTTTCATTTAAGTACTTATGGGGTCCATAAGTACTTATGTGGTGGAGTTGCAAAAAAGAAACAGCTTTTCAATAAGTACTTATGCCTCAAATAAGTGCTCATGGAAGAAGATGATTTTTTCAACTTATGATAATCACTTATTCTCCTATAATCACTTATTTTATTTTTCCTTCTCATTATCCACTCAATAATCACTTAAACCCCAGTATTCAAACACATTTCTTTTTTTCAAAATCACTTATGAGTTAAAAATATTCAAACACAAATCACTTTTGACATAATCACTTATTCTCATAATCACTTATCCTCATAATCACTTATACATAATCTAATCAAAACATACCCATTATAAGATAACAGGAGAAGTTTTACACATATTAAAAAATATTTATTATATCTTTAAACTTACAAAAAAATTCCAGTTTTAGTCCCTATTAATTCAACTCTTTTTATTAAATATAATATAAGTTATAATACTAATAATATAATAAATTAGGGGAAAAATAAAAATTTATTATATATTATGAGATAAGAAAAATTTCTTACGTTGTCACGTAAATTATATATGAATAATCCAATTTCATAAGATTAATGTAATTAACGTTGAATAACAATATTAAACCAAAACAAAAGTTGAATAACAACTACCCGCTCTTTTGCTCCTCTCAATTTCTCTTATTTTATTCTTCACACTTGCATTAGCTTTACAACAGTTGAGAAATTTTGATCCTTGATTTATGAAATATTTTCAAATAGATGACTTTTTTCTTCATCATTAAAGTTTTAATAAATTAATTTTTTCTAGTTTATATAATCGTAATTATAAATTATAAATATAAATAAATATACTATTATAACATTCAGAGTTTTTTTTTTAATAAAATGCCACGGCCTAAAATTTTTGAAGACCTTTTTTATTTTTTCAATAAGAAAATGTTCGAAGACTTTAGCAGCCTTTCCCCTGTGCCTCGTCCACTATGAACAACCAAACTGCTCTAAAAATTAGTCCAAGAGGATAACCAAATTTGGAAGCCCAAAAATTAAAGTCCAAAAAAAATTAGAACTAATCCATATATGCCTTTTAGCCCATCTTTAGTCCAGAAACTCCAAAATGGGCTTGAAATTGTTTTTCGTTTGAAATACAGGCAAAAGCGACAGAATTACAATCGATGATAAATTGTCTTGCGAACCCTTATTCACCGGGAAAAAAATGCGAACCCGTGATTTGTTTACTAGTACTTTTGAAGTGAGGCAGAATTCTTTATTTGAAGTGCGAATCGTGTCGATGAATCACCCAATTCTTCCATTTGTTTTGAAATTTTCTTGGTTAGAGGTTTAAGCCAAATATTTTTCTTTGCCTCTTGACTCCTTTTCGACATACTTTCATCAAAGAATACAAAATGGATGCTCAAGCCCAGAAAAAGGCATTATTTCGTGCTAAATTGAATGCCCAGAAGAAGGAAAAGCGCATAGAATCCGCTCTTGTGAGGTTGGTGTGCTCTTGTTAGCCAAATGGATTCTCAGCTCTTTCGTTCGTAAATTTCGTTTTAACAAGCCGTTGATAAGTTTGCATCTATGATTGCTTGCCATCATACTTATTTACTTTTGGATTCACTCCTTAACTAGTTTTCATATTGTCCGCCAACAATTAGGGCTCGTCATCGGACACGAAAAATAAAATCGCAGAGACCTTTTCACATCCTTATTCTCTTATGTCAATCCCGTTTGTTAATTTGTTGTCTTTTCTGTTACCTTACATGCTGCTGTGCCCATAATCACTCATATGCATCCAGTTATAGTTGGTCATCTGCCGGTCACTAATTATCACAAATACACAGAGCCAAGAAAGCTAGAGTCCCAAGTCGTGACTGGCTGTAACACATCATTAGCCTTTCAAGAAAAACTTTCTGAATGTGTCTGTCTTTCTGTGGACATTCGAACAGATATAATGAATTTGATCAGCTGGTCTGTCGGGTTTGTGATGTTGTTCTGAAGCACGAGTCTAATTGGGATGCACACCAAGTTTCTCGTAAGCATCGTGAGGTGATGATATCTTACAATCTCATTTATGTTATGCATGTCTTGTTACATGCCAAACCACTGCTGGTGCTAACTTTATATAATTGTACACATAAAAGCTTATGTTTACAAGGTCTTATCATGGTTTATTTTTCTTTCCTTTTTTCACATTTAACTTATTTCTCCTCACGTGGATTTAACTGAATAATTCTGATAGTTTGTTCTGTTTCTTTTTCTGACAGGCTATTAATAATCTTAAAGCTAATGCAGCTGGATTAGCCCAGCAAAATCATGGGAAGGCTGTTACAGATACCAAGTTACCTAAGCCTAAACCTGAGTATGCTTCAGAATCACAAACTAAAATGCCCAATCACTCACAAGAATCACCAAAACCTCCACCATCGTCTGTGCTTCCTCCAGATTTTTTTTATAACAACGATGCCAGAAAGCCAAGATTAGGTAAGGATTTAGTTTATACAAATAAAGCTGTATATTGATAGAGTCTTGCTTATGCTAACATAAACAAACCCCATAGAAATACAAATATCTATATTGATATGTATGCTGTTACTTTGATTGTACATGTATTATTCTTCGTATGTTCATTTACACTGCATGTTATCAATATAAGACACCTGTTTGCTTGGAATACAGAGAATTGCAAAATAAGTCTTTTAGTACAAAAGATTATGTCGTTAGTGGTATCTCTAGTTACTGGGATTTCGCTTCATGCATTATTGTCTTTCATGAATCTCTACTTATATGGGCTTTTTGAGAACTGAATCAACAACTTTGGGTGCTTTTCCATGTTTAATGTATTTTACTAAAATTAGTAACTTGCACCAAAAGCTTGTCTTGGTTCTTGAGTCTGGTTACATAGTACATCATTCCACCTATGATTGGATAAGTGCTCTTTACTTAGTATATGTGGGTGATGTAGATAGTATTTTTGTTAGTCAATAGTACATCCAGCATGTGGGGAAAAGGATGAAGCAAATCTGGTCCTTCTAATTTTCTGTGTCAATGGTGGTGGACTAAAGGAATGAACTAGTGAAATTGGTTATAAAAATTACGGAAAATTACTGGAATTGGTTATGAAGGAATTAACTAGTAAAATTGTGTTATAACAGTCAATAAAAATTGGTATGCCCTTTTATTGACTGTTACGAAATATTCTTTCCACCTATATTTATAATATTGAAAGATAAATATATGGTTAAAAAATGAGGGACCAAACCAAATATATTACTGAAAGCCACAAATCCCTACTTGGGGGAGGAAGGGAGGAGAGAGTGTGCTTGCCCACTCTCGGTTAAAGAGCACTGCATCCAAGCTTTTGGACCATCCTCTAAAGATAGAGTATGGAAAGTTGTGGGGTTATTTTGAGCACCTGAGCAAATGGATTTTTAGGAAAAGAAGCAGCAAGAAAAAATTAACCTCTGTTTTTCTTTCTCTTTTTATTCCCCCTACTTTAAAATGGAAATTGAAATGGGTAAAGATATTGAGAAGAGTGAGAACTCTGAATGGGACGCACATCAGGGTGGAGCTGGAGGGTTGACTGGTGTGCCTTTTAAATGCTAAAGAAAAAGCCAGCAAGAGAGAAATTCATTTTATAAGAAGTGAGAGTCATATATATATATATATAGAGAGAGAGAGAGAGAGAACTCCGCCTATGTAGTGTCATAGCTGGTCCCAAGCCCGGGTAAAGGAGGAGGGTTGTGTTAGGCCCTTGACAGTCAATGTAAAAATCTGTCGAATCTCATGACATAGATCAAAGATGTATATGAGCTAAGACTAGGTCGTTGCCCAGAAGTAACGCGCTGTATGGCTCGAATGCAGTATCAAATGAGCTAGAGCCGCTGTATTGGCGCCCGGGTGTAGTGTTAAATGAGCAAGGGTTCTCACATCATGCTGGACGGATGTGGGTAAAGAAGCTAACCCAGAAAAGCAAAATTAGATTCGGTTATTGGAATATTAGTACGTTAACAGGTAAATCTATGGAGGTGGTGGATGCTATGATTCGAAGGAGAATTAACATCTTATGTCTTTAAGAAACTAAATGGGTGGGAGAAAAGGCTAAGGAGTTAGACACTACTGGTTATAAACTTTGGTATGTAGGGAAGGTTAAAGCAAGAGATGGAGTTGGTATTATTGTGGACAAAGACTGGAAAAAGAATGGTAGGAGTCAGAAGGATTGGAGATAGGATCCTATCCTTAAAATTGACTATTGGACATGATACACTCAATGTTATTAGTGCTTATGAACCTCAAGTAGGGTCGGACGCACATATTAAAGAAAAGTTTTGGGAAGATCTGGAGGGCTTGGTTCAAGATATCCCATAAGAGGAAAAGATCCTCATTGGGGGGGACCTTAATGGTCATGTTGGAAAAGAGACAAGGCAATATATGGGAGCTCACGGCGGTCATGGCTTTGGAGAAGTAAATGAGGAAGGACATTCCATTCTTGATTTTTCAATGGCTTACAACTTTACGGTTGTAAACACCTGTTTCAAGAAGCGGGAGGAGCATTTAATTACATATAAGAGTGGAGTCCAAAGGTCACAAATTGACTTCTTTTTGGTAAGGAACTCAGATAGATCAACTTGTAAAGACTGCAAAGTAATCCCTGGTGAGAGTTTAACTTCACAACATAGGGTCTTGGTCCTTGATGTGATAGTTAAAAACCGTAAACTGAAAAGTTGAAAAGCTTTAAATCTTAGGATTAAGTGGTGGCAACTAAAAGGTGAGAAACAAGTGGTCTTTATGAGGAAAGTTATGGAGGAAGGTAATTGGGACTTGCAAGGAAGTGCTTACATCTTGTGGGATGAGATGGCTAAAAGGATTAGGGATACCTCTAAAGCAGTATTGGGTGAATCCAAAGGTTTTGGACTTAAGGATAAAGAATCTTGGTGGTGGAATGAGAGTGCGCAGGAGAAGATCAAATATAAGAAAAAGTGTTTCAAAGCCTTGCATCTATGTAATAACGATGAAAATTGGAAATGTTATTGGTTGGCTAAAAAGGAGACTAAGAAAGCAGTGAGCGAGGCTAGATCTAAAGCTTTTGAGGAATTCTACCAGGATTTAGGTATAAAGAATGGTGAACATAAGATTTACAAAATTGCCAAGAGAAGGGAAAGAAAGTCAAGAGATTTAGACCAAGTAAGATGCATTAAGGATGAAGAAGGAAAAATTTTAGTTGCAGATAATGATATCAAAGAAAGATGGGAGAGCTACTTTTATAAGCTTTTCAATAATGGATTGGATATGACTATTAATACTGAAGGATTAACAATCCATGAAAATGATCTCAATTTGAATTTCTATCGTAGGATTCGGATTGGAGAGGTGAAAGAAGCTATTAAAAGAATAGATAATGGTAATGCTATTGGTCCCTATGGTATTCCTATTGAAGTTTGGAAGTGCTTAGGAGAGAAGGAGGTTTGATGGCTCACTAAGTTATTTAACAAGATTTTGAGGTCCAAGAAAATGCCAGAGGAATGGAGAAAGAGCACTCTAGTGCCCATATATAAGAACAAGGCGGATATTCAAAATTGTGCTAATTATCGGGAGATAAAACTCATGAGTCACACTATGAAACTTTGAGAAAGAGTGATTGAGTATAGACTCAGAAAGAAGTCTCGTATTTCAGAAAATCAATTTGGATTTATGCTAGGATGGTCTGCAACAGAGGCTATTTATTTATTAAGGGGTTTGATTGAAAGATACTGAAGTAAAGAGAGGGACTTGCATATGGTTTTCATTGATTTGGAAAAAGCCTATGATAGAGTACCAAGAGATGTATTGTGGAAAGCAATAGAGAAGAAATGTGTCCGTGTGGTTTATATTCGAGCCATAAAGGATATGTATGAGAGGGCAACAACAAGTGTGAGAACCCTTGGAGGTGTGATAAAGGACTTCCCTATAACAATAGGCTTACATCAAGGATCTTCTTTGAGTCCATACCTGTTTGATCTGGTTTTGGATATTTTTACAGAACATATTCAAGAAGAAATTCTAAAGTATATGCTCTTCGCGGATGATATAGTTTTAATTGAGGACTCAAGAGAAGAGGTCAACTCTAAACTTGAATTATGGAGACATACTTTGGAATCAAAAAGTTTCCGTCTGAGTAGAAGCAAGACGGAATATATGCATTGCAAATTTAATAAGAGGCCAATTAGAAATGATTCAGAGGTAAAAATTGGAGAGCAAATCATCCCTCAGGTGTCAAAGTTTAAATATTTGGGGTCGGTTTTACAGAATAATGGTGAAATTGATGGGGATGCTATGCATAGGATACAAGCTGGGTGGCTAAAGTGGAGGAAAGCAACAGGAGTTATTTGTGACCACAAGGTACCTACTAAGCTTAAAGGAAAATTTTACCAAACAACTATAAGACCAGCAATGCTATATGGTAGTGAATGTTGGGCTTTGAAAGGACAACAAGAGCATAAGATGGGAGTAGCAGAGATGAGAATGTTGAAATGGATGTGTGGTCATACAAAATTGGATAAGATATGAAATGACTGTATACGAAGAAAAGTTGGGGTAACACCTATCGAGGAGAAAATGGTGGAAAATCGTTTAAGGTGGTTTGAGCATGTACAAAGAAAAGGGCAAGAGGAGCAAGTGAAGAGAGTTGATCAAATGGCTTGGAGCCCGATCAAAAAGCGTAGAGGAAGACCAAAAAGGACATTAAGGGAAGTTACAAGGAATAACCTTTTGAGAAATGATTTATCTGAGGAGATGGCGTTTGATAGAGCTCATTGGCGTCGTTTGATCCATGTAGCCGACCCCACTTAGTGGGATAATGCTAATATTGTTGTTGTATAGAGAGAGAGAGAGAGAGAGAGAGAGAAGTTTACCATGAAAGGCCAAATACTTGCACGAGGAAAATTTTTCTCAAGGCTTTGTTCTCAATCTCTCGTGATTTACGCATACCCTGTATTCATCTATTTCAATCTCATAGATAATGTCTTTATTTTCATAATTACATTGGCATAACCAATCTATTTATTTTTAAATTTGGACTCTGGACAGTTTGGGAGTTATCTTTTGGATTTTGTTTTAATGTCAATTTAATTAATTAATTATTTATTTCTTTTTCAATTTAAGCTTAAAATAATCCTCATATAGTATGTGATTTGTTATAAATAAAAGGACCTCTCTCACATTGTAGGACTATTAAAAAAATTTATTTATGAAGGAGAAATGTTTACACACACACAAAAGCCTAAAATTTTATACATAACATGTTACTTAAGAGCAACATTTAATTTTTGCTCCCTCCCTAAAGAATCAAATCCTTGATCCTTTCTTGATTGAAAGGCTAAATGCTGTTGTATGTAACATTGATCTCTCCCTCTTTATTTATACTAAATGCCTAAAACTATAACCATACTAAATTGCGTGTACTTTTTATGTTGGATGTCATACCATTAACGCTTTTCTAAGTCCTTAATACCACTTAACAGGATGCACTACAATAATGATTTTCTAAACCTGCGATAGTTTAGATACTTAGTACCTTCTAACAGAAATCATAATGCTCAAAATGTGATCATTCATGAGCTTGTACTCATGTCCTATCTTTAGAATGCCTTTCGCCTTATTTCTGTTGCCTGATGTCTCACTTGGCTCTTTGTTTAATAAGTAGTAGTTTGAGATAAATCATGTTGAAGACCCGAATGTGTTGTTTCCTTGCAGAAAAGGACTCTCTTCAGTTGGTGGACCCTGATCCAGATAAAAAAACGGGGGTTTCTTCTCAGAGTCAGCTATTAAACTCAGAGAAGGCAAAAGGTGGTTTGCATAGCAATAATACAACACAGCCAAAGGAAGGTCAGGCTGCAATGGAGATTAGGCAGACATCAAGCAAGACTGCTGATACCGAAGTCAAACAAGTGAAAGGGGTTCTTCCTGAAGGCTTTTTTGATAAAAAGGAGGCTGATTTGCGTGCTCGTGGCATAAAACCTGTTAAGCCTGATGTCAAGTAGGTTCCTGTTTCATGATTTTTTTGCATTTGTGTTACTATATGATTTATTATCTGTCTCTTGAAACATGGTAATAATTGTTATGCTTTAGTTTTTTGTTTATGTTGTTGTCATTTAGTTTTCTTTTTCCCCTAGTTTCCTGAATTAGAGGCTTCTGCTGGTGCAATTGTCTGCATAAA
This sequence comes from Adenanthera pavonina, assembly GCA_026686845.1. NCBI lineage: Eukaryota > Viridiplantae > Streptophyta > Magnoliopsida > Fabales > Fabaceae > Adenanthera > Adenanthera pavonina. The sequence continues at coordinate 16,242,395 of JAIVEN010000003.1, read as the reverse complement.
AGTAAGAGTGGAAGAATAAGTATGCTGGTTTGAATGTTGATTGAAGCACTAAGTTGAAATGAAAGGAGGCAAATGCAATGCAAAATGAATTGAAGTAGCTTGGAAAAACAGTTTTGAAGAAGTGGTGGTTTAAGGTCAATAGAAGTCCTGATTTCTATTAGGCTAAATTGCAAATGGCCTTCCTCAACTTTGACAGAGGTCAATGACTACGTACCTTAATTGTGTCATTTAACCCACTCAAACTTTTAACATGTGAAAAATAACCCCTTTCATCTGAAATGTCACGATTTATGAATATTTGTTATAAGATCGTTTAAAATTATTGAATTGACAGAAATTTTACTTCAGTACATACTAGCTTATTCGAAATTTTACTAAATTCCTTACTCAATTCATCCAGTTTTCTTACTTTTACTTTTTAGTGTTTGGAAGGGGTAGTTTATGGCATCTTAAAATTTTAAGGGGTTAAATTTCTACAATTGAAATTACTGAGGGCCATTTGCAAAAATAGTTGAAGCGTTTATGTACAATTTTGGCTTCCTTTTATTATTTTCTTTGTTGTTCTAGCTTAGAATTAGAACCCATAATCATTCAAAGTAGGACTAATATTGCACTCAGCAATAACAATTCTATAATATGGTTGGTAGATGAATTGGCTGCTATCTTCATGATTTTGATGATGCAATATTTTGGATTGGTTGGCCTTCAACAGCTGTGGTATGATTGTTATGGATGGTAGATGTGATGCCAAAATTATTGTCTATTTATATCTTAGTTATATTATATAGTTAATAAATTTTCTCGAAGGAACTATATTTTGTCTATTTTGGGGTCAATTTTACAAAGTGATGGCGAAATTGATAGAGATATTATGCATAGGATGCAAACTGAGTGGTTAAAGTGGAGAAATGTATCAGGAGTTATTTGTAACCGTGACAGCAAACAAAATGAACAGCTATAAGGCCAGCGATGTTATATGGTAGTGAATATCGGGCTTTGAGACAACAAGAGCATAAGATGGAAGTGGCAGAAATGAGAATATTGAGATAGATGTATGGTCATACAAAATTGAATAAGATGCGAAATGATTGTATATAAAGGAAAATCAAAGTAGCACCTATCAAAGAGAAAATGGTGGAAAATTATTTAAGGTGATTTGAGTATGTACAAAAAAGAGGGCAAGAGGAGCCAGTGGGGAGAGTTGATCAAATGACTTAAATCTCTATCAAAAGGTGTAGAGGAAGACAAAAAAAGGACACTAGGGAAAGTTATAAGAAATAATTTGTCTGAGGAGATGGTGTTTGATAGAGGCTAATGGCGTCATGTGATTCATATAGCCGACTTCACATTAGTGGAATAAGGCCAATGTTATTGTTGTGGTGATGCTATGTGGAAGGAATTTCGAGCATCAGTTGTTGACTTATTACCCTATACCAGCTCTGTTGAGCAGAATGCCCTGCTCGACTGTAGCAGATAATATATGGGATACCTCTCAATCAGAATGTGTTGAAGAAGGGTGAAGCAATCATATTGTAAATTGGTCCCTACTGGCTACAGAATTGAAAACCGTATCCTTAATTTTGGGAAGTATTGTTGTAAAGAATGGTGACTTCTAAACTTGGTATGAAGGCTGGCAGTGCTGTTTGAAGAAACATTGAGGAAAAACAAGGTTATGGAAAATGGGAACTAAGAATGATTTAGAATGCCCTTCAAGCACCCTAATCTTTAATTCACTGAATGACCAGATGTGTTTTCTACTCCTGATTTTGTTCCACCCCATGTTTTTAAAGTTGAAGGCTCTGATTTTGGACCACTTTTTGGCCTGTGCATGCTCTAAGGTTCTAGCATGATTTAAACGCTAGTCACTGTCAATCTTCACCCATTTAGGGCCTCCGTTCTTTTTGGCTGGAACCTTGTCATGGGCTTTCTGAGTAAAAGAAATTGGAGGCAATTTAATAGCATGTTGGGCAAGTTCCATGTTATCACTCGGTATTTTGATTGTCAGTGCTGTATTGACAAGCTCCTTAGTAAATTCTATTAATCTTTTTTAAAATTATTAGATGTCTTGTGTACTATTTTCCTGTGTTATTCAAGGGATTGGAATATGGAATGATGTTGAATTTCGCTAAATCTTCTATTAAGGGATGAGTACAAGGAATTTGAAAAGTTGATTCAAGACGATTTGCAGGAGGTGGATGACCGGTTGGAAGAAGAAGAGGTGAACATCGTCATATCTTTCTTGCTCTACTTTTGATTACTGTTCATTACCGTTGAGATGTGTATGGACTACTAACATGCAAAATGATTTGTTTGTCATTACACATGTAGATTGATGCTGCTGAAATGATTGAAGAAGCTGAATCTGTAGAGCAAAAGTATGCATAGCTGTTTGATATTTCACAAACCCTGTTTTCTTGGTTCATGTTGTTCTGATCTCCATCCTTTACTAAATCTCTATCCTATCCTCTTACACTCTTACAGGAACTACAGAGAGAGAGTGGAGATGTTAAGGAAGAAGAGATTGGAGTTGCAGGCTGCCAAGCATGCAAAGCGAAGTAAAACTTCTGAGGTTGTAATGGAGTCTAGACATGAAGAGCCATTGAGTGATGATGATGACAGTGATGATAATTTTGCAGTGGACTGGAGAGCACAACACCTGTGAATAATGGCCAACTTTTTTCTACTTCTTGAGAATATGATACTGTGTGGTTCCTAACCTGAAGTATTGTGTACATTCAAATATAGGACACTTGGTATTTGTAAAATTTTTCATTTAACTCCTGTCTGAGATCTCAGCCAAACTTGTATCAAAAGAGAACCACATAACATCGCTTTCGGTTATCTTTGGTTATAATGGAAGTCTTCAAGTTGAGATTTCTTATTTTTTTTTTTGGCCTGAACTTGAAGTTGAGATTTAGTATGCTTCTTTTTTTAAGTTCTTGGGGACGGGATGGTTTCACAATAATAGAGGGGCATGGTCCTTCCTGTTCGGTCAAGGGAGAGGAGAGATATTTTATGTTTTCTTTTTACAAAATTACGCTATTTTTAGTTTTTAACTTAATGATAGTTGCCTCTTGTTATTTTTATATAATGAGTATGGAAACATTTTTTTTATTTACGGAATCTTCATTTTATTTCATTTCATACATTCTAGGTAGTAGGCGTGTAGGAAAGGAGATAAAGACAGGAGATTAGGATCTTAAACATTATACCTTTTAGCATTGAGGACTTCACATGGAGATTCACTTGTTGCCTAAATTATAGGACTTTGATTAACTAGGTACATTTGTTTCTATGCTATAAAAGAAGTGTTAGATAATTAAATAAACTAGCGCACCTGCACCATGCGTTGCATGGGTTAGTTTTATATTTAAAAGAATATCTTATAATAGTAGATGTATAAAGTTTTCAAATAATAGGTAGAATAATGTATATTGTATTTGGAACAATTATTTCATTTTTAACATGTATAGAGACTTGTCATTTTTGTATGTTAAGAACACTTCTCAATTAAATATATACATATAACTATAGACAACAAACGTACTAAGAGGGTGAAAACTAAGCATTGCAAACAACAAAAGCAGTTAAAAAATAAGCCACTTGGCAATATTATTTTTTTACAAAATACTTGTAGTTGAACTCTTGCATTGGTAGCATATTTCAATGATCTTAATCTCTAATTATTAGAATCTTCATATTGTAGGCAAATATGGCAATTAAGAAATAAAATAAAAATTAATTGAATTAAAATAATAACAACAATACAGTGTGATTAAGAAAAGAACAAATATATATAGAGATGCAAGTTGTAGACAAATAGTTGTAAGAATTTAAAGGTTGCAACTTTGTGTCAATCATAATAATACTAAATCTATATGTATTTCTTATTAATTGAATTATTGTAAATAATTTAAATATATATATATATAAGTTGACAATTTACATTTTTTAATTAAATATTTTAAAAAGATAAAGGGGATAATGGGTGAAGTTAAGATAGCGGGTGAAATGAATAACAAAAATATAATAGAAAGAAAGTTAAAATAAAATAAACTTTGAAATTATAAAAGTAATATTAAAATTTTAAAAATAACGTGGAAGAGGAAATAAGAGAGAGTGAGAGAAAATGAGAGAATGGGAGAAAGTGGAATAAGAAGGAAAGAACAATTTGAGAAAATCAATGAAAATAGTTATGAAAAGATAATGGGATTAGGAATTTAAGATAAAAAAATGAAATATAAATTAAAAAATAATTTATAGGTTACAATTTTTAATGTTTAATTGAAACATTTTTTAAAAAATCTCCTTCAATTTTAAACACAGTCTCAAATGTAGTATTTGATTTATTTAACCGTTATAATTAAAAGTAAAAAAATACAATTGAATTGAGAAAAATAAATAATCACCGTATTATTGAAATGGAGAAAGTGGAATATAGGAAAAAAAAAATTTGAAAAAATCAATGAAACGGTTTTAAGAAGATAATCGGATGAGGGAATTGAGATAAAAAATTTAAGATAAAAATAAAAAAATTTAGAAGTAAGAAAATTTAAAAATAATTTACAGCTTACAATTTTTAATTGAAACATTATTTTGGAAAATCTCCTTCAATTTTAAACACATGATCTCAAATTTAGTATTTGATTTATTCAACCATTATAATTATAAATTAAAAAAATACAATTAAATTGAGAAGAATAAATCATTACAGTAATTTTTCAAAAATTTTAATATTTTAATTTCATTATTAATTCATCTATTTAATAATATTTTATAATCTAAAATATTTCTTCATAAGTTTTAATATTTAAGTATTTATATATTTGTCATTTTAAATCGGAAATTTACATTTTTCATTTAAAGTAAATCAATCTACCCTGAACTAATAAGAAATTAATTAATTGTGCAGTCCAACTTTTCTTTTTAGCAATTCTAAATTTGTAACGACTTCTTCTCTGAAAATTTGTAGTGAACGAATTAAAAAAATATAATTAAATAATCAATTTAAATTGAAGATTGATAATATTTTAATTGAAAGAATTAAGATAATGGATTGCAGTTAGCTAAGATAATGAGTGATTTTTAAATATTTGTTATTTACAATTGTGGGTTATTGTTTTTTAAAGTTTTCAATAAACAATATAGTAGACAATATAATTATTATTATATTATAATGTTCAAAGAAGTTTTCAAATTATAATTTATAATTTGTGTAAAAACTAAACAATTTATATAGAAAGAGATGAATGGGTTGGAAATTGAAATTTGAAAAATTAAAAAAATATATAAATTTTTGTGTATAAAAATTTGAAAGATTAATTTTCCAATTTAATTGTATTTGTTTTTAACTTGATGGCAGTTGCCTCTTTTTACTTTTTTATAATGAATATGGAAATATTTTTTTTTATTTACGGAATCTTCTTTTTATTTCATTTCATACATTCTACGTATTAAATGTGTAGGAAAGGAGATAAAGATAGGAGATTAGGGTCTTAAACATCATACCCGTTGGCATTAAGGACTTCTCTTGGAGATTCACTTTTTGCATAAATTATAGGATTTTGACTAGGTACTTTTGTTTTTATGCTATAAAAAAGATGCTAGATAATTAAATGAATTTTTCCAATGAAGAAGAGTGTAAGTACTTACTCTAGTTTGTAATATTGCATGTTACTTAGGAGTTTTTAATTCTTTCATAAGTATTGAAAAAAATTGGTTACACATATTAAAATTATAAAAAAATTCAAGATTATAATTTTATTCTTATTAATTATTAATAAAAGTTATTTTGAAAATTTATCCCTCCTCTTTCTCTTTTTTCAATTTACGAGACGATAATTAATATGGGTAAAAAAAGTAAACTCATACTAAAAATTACATAACTCCTTATATTTTGGATTAAATATGAGATCTAAAAGAACTCTTATAATATGAATATGGATCAGGGAATATTTATTTGAAAAATGCTTTTATTATTTGGAAGATGAAGCACATATTTCTCCCATAGTATTTTGATATATAATGAAATTGAGAGTTTACTATTTTTTCTTTTGCAAAAATTCATCAATCAAATTTGATATATCAAAATCGAAAATAAAAGTTTTGCTTTAATTTGAAAGTTCCTTATTACATTATGAATATTTCTGTCATCTTAAAGAATGTCTTATGATCAATGCACATACAATTGGCAATCCGAATCCTATACAAAAGAGAAAAAGTAATTTTACATTATTTTTTTTAACTGAATAATTTTACGTTATTAAAGCGTGCTTCTTTTTTTCTTTTCAGAGTCTAGCCCTAAATTATCAGATTTCGTTCAACAAATTTGTTCATGACATCATGTGATACTTATTATATTTTTCCACACTTCTCCATGAACATTTTCTTATTGTTGTTTAATTAAAAACATTTTTTCCCAAATTTAAATATTAAAATCAATATTTTGACATTTTTATTTATCCATTTCTATCATTTTTAATTGAAAAATTATTTTTAAATTCAAAATTGTAAAAATGAATACTTTAATATTCATTTATTTTTATTATTGATGATTCATAGTGAATTACCTCTGAAAAATAAAAAAAATAAATATCAAAGTGTTTTATTGAATAATAATTATAATTTTTTTACAAATTTTAGAAAAAATATTACAAATATTTTCTTATTTTTTTCAGTTTTCGTTCTATATTATTTTTATTTAATTGCTTTTAAATCTATTAAATAGTTTATTTTTATATCCTTTTTCTTAAATAATCACACGGCCCAGTGGCCTACCAAAAAGATTCTAATAGAAAGATGTTAATGGCCTGTTGGCCTGGCTGCACTGGCACCTCTTGGATGGAAAGAGAAGAGTGGACTGAATGACGGTATTTTTTATTTTATTAATCTTAAAATAATTTTTGAAAATAAATTTTAAAAGTAAGAAAATAAAAAAATATTTAAATAATTATTTTTAAAATTATAACTAATAAGTACTAGATGGTTTTATTCAAGATTTACAATTTTACTATTAATGGGTGGGTGTTTTTTATATTTTTTAGAATAAAAATTATAAAATACTTTTAAAATATTTTAAGCTTTTTATTTTTTTATTTTTAGAATAATTTATAAAAAATAGGTTTATTATTTTTATTTTTTAAAAAAAACTATTTTTAAAATATTTGTCCACATAGACCCAATAATAAAATATAATATTTGGATATGTGATTAGTTATGTATTTTTTTTTTATAGGAATTAGGTATGTATAGACTGTAGTTGTTATAAATAACAAGCGAAAACAATAGATCGGTCAAATCACTCGAGCCAGTTGACTGCGTCGTCACGATTCAAAGTGAACCCAACCGAACCGGACAACCGCCAAGGGACGGCGGTGTGAGGTGTACCCGCGGGATTCTAAAACCTCGCAGACTCTGTTTTCGCATGAGCATATTCTGCGAGCAAATATAAAGGTTTCGGAAGAGCATGGAGAGAGCCAAGTATGTGGCATTGGTGGGAGCCGGAGCTCTCTTGGGCTCTGTATCTACCATCTTCGTTCTAAAGCTTCTTCAAAAGTGAGTCTTTCATTACCTGTTTGGCTACCGTGAAATATATGAGAAAAAAATGATCTTTTTGGACCCATAAGTTAAAGTCTGCTTCCAAAATGTAGCATGATCAAGCGAACTATTTCGTGCCTTTTTTCTTTGGGTGGTAGCATTGGTTCCGGGAGAGAAAGTTGGGTTAAAAAAACGCACAAAGTCGAAACCTGGTATTCATTAATTGAGCGTACCAAAATATTAGGATTTTTATTTCTCTGGAGGCGTGATGTTGCTTGCTAGGAAGAATACTAAGGGTGGGTGGGAAAAGAGGATTTTTCAAATGCTATGCAATGCTCAATGGTTGCCTCTTGCTAGGGCTTTGAAATTTATCATATTTCAACGTTATTGACAGACTATGATTTTTGCAGACGATGTGTACAACAATGCGGTAATAATACTTCTAAATTATATGGTAAGAATGCTACTAAATTATATGATGTCCTTAATCTTTGCCTAAAATGAAGTTTCTTGGTTTTTATCAATATAAAGCATAAAATGGGGGGGAAATGTAAGAAAAATTAAACAAGCATGTGCAGTTACATTCACATGATCATTGATATGAGCAAGTTAGAGTACTATGTTGTTATACACATGAAACAAATTCTAGCTTAACCATGGGCTGTATTGGGGTCAGCTGATGACAATCATAGGTTGAATCTGAATATGGTAATATGGGATATAGTCAATCCTTTAGATGCGATCCCTTCCATGTATTATGTGGTGTTTGTACTTTTGCTTAAAAATTACTGAAGTTAAGATAGTCTTAGGTTTAGTAATCATAGTGATGGCTCGGAGATGTCTATATCTATTATGGCAGTTATCCTGCCTTTCAGCTGGAGGGTCATGCATATTGGCATGCAAATATGCTAAGGAAAACTATCAATTTGTCGTTAATTACAAACTAGGTTGTGATATGTAATTCATGCTCTCATGTGCTCAAAACCTACTTCATGCCATAGAATTAATATAAGCTGTTGTTCTGTGTTTTGTTATAAGTGTTGGTTTTTGTGTCTTGTACAGGTGTGGAGGGACGCACTGTTACTCAGAAAAAGAATGATAAGGTGGCTAATGAAGATCTTCTGAATGATGAGATTGTTTCTGAACACCTAACTAGGTATTTCATGTTGTCACCATTTATCTCACAATTTTGTTTAATAAACCATTTCTCAACCTTACCATGTTTTATACTGTGAAAGTGGAACTCGTTGGCAAATCATGTGTGCAATCTTATTCATACTAGACCATTAGCTGTTAACTCTTATATTTGTCTAAGCCAATGCCAAGTCATGAATCAATATAATTGGCCTTTTGGTAACCTGCTAATTAATAATCAATAATAATAGTTATTCTATATGTCTGGACATTTAATTTAGTCTGGATGTCACTTTAAAGATTTTTGTTGTGCATATTTTCTCACTAGCTTTGATAGGCAATTAAAGGTTGTTATTTGTTACTTTATTTAATTTTATGAGTCTTAAGACTAATAAACCAGACAATGAGTTATCATTATTGCGTAGGTTTGTGGCATGTTTGTTAGGCTTGCTTAATGTGAACAAGATGATTAGAGAGAAATAATAATTTTTCAGTTGATTGCATTTTGTTAAAGTGAGAATGAAGCTCTCTCTTGTCTTTGTCGTTAGTGAATACTAACACAACATCTCCTTTAGTCTCTAAATTGTCATTTGCTGTTCAAAATTTATTTATATTACACCTTCACATTCTTGATAGATGAATCACGTTTATGGAAGGGTGCCTTCTACTTGAGTCTTTACTTATCAAACTTTTTTTTTTCTTTCATTTTGGAATATTCATGGTGTCAATAGGAACATTCAGTTCTTTGGCTTTGAATCTCAGAGGAAAGTGACTGCATCTTATGTTGTGGTCATTGGCCTTGGAGGGGTTGGTAGTCATGCTGCATCTATGCTCTTGAGGTCAGGGGTTGGCAAGCTACTTTTAGTGGACTTCGACCAGGTTTTTTTCTGTGACATCTTTCCTTGTTAATGTGTTATTTTCTTCATTTCTTTCTTTTTGTTTGGGTTTCAATGTTTTATCCTTGTATGCTATGTGTTCTTTGTTTCCTTGTGATTGCTAGACCCTCAAACTACCCGTGTCCAAGCCTCTATCTGATGGCTAGTTCGTAATTAATCTATGCTCTCCTAATGTTTGTATTTTATTTTTCTTCAAGTGTCATAAGTGGTGGTTTTTGTGCTACCTTACGTTTACGTTACATTATATTGTTCGATGATGTCAATTGTCAAACATAGTTCTAGGTATTTTAATTTAATTGGATCATCTTTTCTTCAGATGCTGGAGTCCCTTGGACTTATACAAATTAGATAATAAGGAGCATATTGTGGTAAATATAAGTTTTAAAATCTATATGTAAAGAGTAAAGATGTAAATTATGTTGATGGTTTAAAAAACTGAAGTTGAATTGAAGTTTATATTAACTGGTACTTTTGCTTTTAACTTCCTGGTAATAACATTTTTAAAGCTTCAGATATCAATCTACACTCTCTAATGTTTGCAATTTATTTTTTATTTTTTCAAGTGTCATAAGTGGTGGTTTTTGTGCTAACTTACATTTACATCACGTTATATTGTTCTATGATGTCAATTGTCAAACATAGTGCCAAGTATTTTAATTTAGTTGGATCATCTTTTCTTCAGATGCTGGAGTCCCTCGGACTTAGACAAATTAGATAATAAGGAGCATACAGTGGTAATTGTAAGTTTTAAAATCTACATGTAAAGAGTAAAGATGTAAATTATGTTGATGGTTGAAAAAACTGAAGTTGAATTAAAGTTTATACTAACTGGTACTTTTGCTTTTAACTTCCTGATAATAACTTTTTTAAAAGCTTCAGATATCAATCTTCACAACCCTTTGTTGTTATTTATCCTAGTCGATGCCATTGTATGACTCAAGAAGCTCATAAGTCTTATTTTTTAAAAAAAACATGTAATAAATTTGATGTCATATTTGGTTGCATTAGAATCTGTAGAGATACTTTGATACAATAATGTACTCATTTATTTATTAAATGAGAAGGTTTCTCTTTCTTCACTAAATCGACACGCTGTTGCAACAAGAGCAGATGTTGGCATTCCAAAAGCTCAGTGCCTCAAGGAGCATTTCTTATCTATTTTTCCAGAGTGCCAAATAGATGCAAAAGTGCTATTATATGACGCATCTACTGAAGAAGAAATTCTCTCAGGCCACCCTGATTTTGTTTTGGACTGCATTGACAACATTGACACAAAGGTATCCTCTATTGAATTTCTCCTTGTTTTATTATATTGATGTGTGCTGGTATTATCCTTTTTTGAGAAATATTTTCATGCGTCATAGACATGCCCTAGTTTGATGGATATCCTACTCTGCTGCTAATTTGGATAATATACCCAATAACATAAAGTAGTTGTTGTTTTCACATCACATTTGTTGATTTTTAATTTTAATTTATTTGAATACTTACATTCTGAGATGTGAGAATTACTATGATTTAAGATGCATGTGAGAATTTGTCAAGCAGGATTGTGGATATATATAGGTAAGTCAATACATTTTGGCTCCCTGGAAGGATGAAACCCAAAAGCACATCACTACGTTTTGCACATTTGCCCCCTGTCAAGTTGTCATTGGCAATCATTTTTATGCAAATATCTAATAATCATGTGTTCACGTTCAATTGCTTGATTTGTGGATTTTAATAGGTGGCCCTTCTTGCTGCATGTGTACATAGGGGATTGAAGGTTCTATCTGCTACAGGAGCTGGTGCCAGGGCTGATCCAACAAGAATTCGCATTGCTGATCTAAGAGAGTCCACTAATGATCCATTATCTCGAGCTGTAATACTCTGACATTTGTGTCTTTTATATTATATTTCTTGGCACCTTAAACTACATTTTGTAATTGCTTAGGCAGTTTAACATGCTAATTATTTTTTTCCTTTCTCAGTAGTATGTACCAACACCTATGATTATCCTAAGAGTAAACTAATGTCTTGCCTTCTCTCACATGCAATACTTGGCAAAATGCTTATGCAAAAGTGCATACACATGCCCTTTCAGAAAAAAAAAAAAAAAGCGCATACACGCACAAATGTTGACACTCATTTGGCAGCAAGAATCTTTAAAGGACCAACAGATTATAGACCAATTTCTAGATTCTTGTTAATTTAGAAAAGATTGTCCTCTTGGTGCTTTTGGTGTTATTAGGAATATCAGTATTTGATGTTCAACATGAGAGCAAAGCTTTTTCATGGTGATATTTCTCTTTTGCTTATTTTGTTATTGTTAATATTACTGACAAAAGTTATATAATCATTCCTTTGTAGGTAAGACACCGCTTGAGGAAAGATCATGGCATTGAAGGTGGCATTCCTGTTGTATTTTCCTTAGAGAAACCCAAAGCAAAGTTGCTTCCTTTTAAAGGTCCAAGTGGAGAAGAGGAAAACCCTTCAGATTATCAGGTAAGACTATTGGTTTTGTTAGTTTTTGACTCACTGATAGTACCACTGATATGTTTGTCATTGTTTCATAATGTAGTTTACACTTTACTGATTATTATCATTTCTGTCTGTTGTTCAATAACATAGATCACCATGAGTCTGTTATTCCGGAAGGTGTATATTTTCCCTAGTAAGGCATCCCAATAAGTAATTTTATTTGCGTGAAAAAGATATATCAGTCTGCTTATTGCACACAAGCTCAAGTTTTTTTCTTTGCTATCTGATCACCACTCTTTGGTTATCAAAACATTCAGTGGCTTAGCGTGCTGAGATCTTATTCTCTTGCTAGATTATACCAGGCTTTAGGGTCCGTATCATACCTGTGCTGGGCTCCATCCCTGCAATATTTGGACAAGTCATAGCCTCCTATGTTGTGACACAGTTGGCAGGGTTGCAAGTTCAAACAGAACCTGTTGTCAATTTCGACACAGATCATTACCATACTCTTCATCAGCGCTTAATTGAGCATGAGGGGTCATTGTATGGCTCAGCTGTGGAAGTGCAGGTATGGAGTTTACCTTATTAACATCTTTTCAAAGTATACAACTTTATTGTTTGGTAACTTATCCATGCTGGAAGTGGACTGTTGGGCATCTGAGTAATTTATATATTTATATTCCTTCTTAGTACATAATAAAGCATTCTGTGTTACTTGCAAGATGTATTTTTTGTGTTATCATTTCTGCAACTACAATCTGTCATTTTTTGGTCTCAAAGATTATCTTAAATGGTGATTTAAGATTTTGTGAGAATCAAGGATTCAGGTCCCTCTTGGTAGGTTGGAGGGCTTGGTTTAAGTTATGTATCATGTTAAAAACTCAACTGGGATGACAAAAAAATGACTAAATTGGGATGATGATGCTGCCATAATTTTCTAAAGGGTGTGTTGATGATATTCAAACTGAGATATAATTGGCCAAGACTCCCAGGAGCAATGATGGCTTAGGTTTTTGAACAAGCAGTTTAAAATTGAAGGAGTTGCAATCAAGCTAATGTAATAGAAACTGAAATGAAGTTGTCGGCTTGCTGCCAGGGTAGCTCCAAACAAAAACATAAATAATACTCCAACTGCCAATTATTGTAAATTTGATAGAACCTTCGCTGCTCTGTATTATTCAATTCAAATAATGAAAACAACTCTGCCAGTACAAGAGAATAGACAGAATTGATATGCAGAAACAACAGGGCAAAATAAGAACAGAAATGCAGATAATAACGTGAAAGACATACAGCATTTGAGAAGCTTGATCCTCTCTCCAGGTTCCTTTCTCAAGATTTTTTGTACCCTCCTTAGCCCAGGGTCCCTGATATTCCTTCCAGCTCTTCAGATGTGTCAGTTAGTTAGCACCATCCTTCATTTTCTTTGCTGCCCTCCCAATCATCTTACTCCGTTTTCCCTTTCTAGAATGGACTATCAGCAGCTTTAATTGGGCCATGCTCAACTTTCTCTTTTCTCTCCTTATTCCTATGGTTATAACTTACAAGTTTTTGTTACAGCATGCCCATCGAAGTTCTGCTTACTCCTAGAAATTCAAATTTTATATTAATAAATCTTACCTTGTTCTCTGACAACCAGGACTCTTGTTCTTCTGCTAAACTGTATTAATCTCAAGTTGAACCACATCAATTCATTGCAAGCCCAGAAGACCATAAACGACTAATCAGATGCCTTCCTCTGGACCAGAATGTCTTCACTTATGTTACTATTCATGGATTGATCCATTGAAGAATGAGCCACGCTGAACCCATCCACCCTTCAACAGGGGCAAAAATACCCTTGAACAAATGGTTGAGGCATTTATTTGAACTGACTGAGCGAAAGGAAAATAGCTGCAGTTTAAATTGGATGAGATAAAAGTAACTGGTTTGGTTGCCAATACATTTCACTTACAAAACTTCCACACATATCCTAAATGCTAATGCTCATAGAAAGCACGTACATAATTTTTTTATTCTTTCAGTAAACCACTTAACCACACACCACGCGCAACATGATGTAGCTCAAAGATTTAACTTGATTTTGAATTAACAATAGACTTATCAGTTATTAGTCTTAAATATAACTCATTCTAGCTTGCAGAACTTCTCAAAATGTCTTGAGATATAAGCATTAAGACCATTCCTGAACTTTCTGTTAAGTTGTAATAGTTCAATTAAATACTCTCTATGACATTGGAGCCTTCATGACCAAGCAGTTGCGGGTTTTGTCCCTGCCACTCTCATTCTCTTTAGTAGATTAATTTCAGTAGAAGGTATGGGGAGCCTATATTTTTTCCATGCTTGGATCCTAGAAGGCTATGACTATGGGGCACTAGTGATATATAAATCAAAACTATTTCATCTAATTTTTGTGAAAATGCCTGTGTCTAATTCTATACACATGGTTGTTTTATTATCACGGAAAAGAGTTGCTCATGTTTTCCATCATCTATTGTCTTTATTTCCACTTCAAAGGTAGATGTGGAAGAAGTAATGTATATTGCCAAAGAATTGTGGCACGGAAGAAGTGCTAGAGAGCAGTTTGTGAAAGATGTTGGACGAGGAATGTGGCGATCAGTTAATGAATTGATGCTTGTGAGGTATGGTTGACTTTACTGTCCTTTAGCCATGTGTAATTTCCATGCTTTATTCGATTACATGCATTCTTTCTTTTACACTTAATCTCCTATTTACATTTTATCTACACTAATTTGAACCCCCACTTAGGTAACTATCTGGCCTCTCTCTTACACGCTGTATCAGTAGGATGCTCAAAATATAATGTCCATGTCGTCCAAACATTTGAGACAACTTTGTGTGCTCTCCGCTTCTAAAAAAGAGAAAGAAGCAACTTCTTGTGGAATGCAGCATGCTTAAATTAGTTGTGAATTCTAGAAGCTATTTTGTTGTATTGATGGAATGACAACCTAAGCACACACCGCATTTTAATCTCTTTCTCTTTTCACTGTAAAATTGTCATGTATATTTAGTGACTTATTTAAAATGTTTTTTGCTTTGCTTGTTAAGGTGGGATTGCACAAAACCAGCCTGCGTTTCAAATCTGATTCTTTTAAAATTCAAAGAGGTAATGAAGTAACTGCCATCAGATAGGTGAAAGCTTTATCTTGTTGTAAATGCCTATTTATTGTATGCATGTCTATCTGTATACACACGCTGTTTAAATAGAAAGAGCTCTGGAAGGCATTGCTTATGACACAGTCACAGATTCACAGAAAAGCTATAATCACGAAATGTGACTTTTCTGAACTCAGCATAATTTTTTACTTAGGTGATGTTTAGTAACTGACTTTTTTTTTGGCCGAAGATATTTAGTAACTGACTAACTGTACCTCTTAATTTCTTATGTAATAAATTTAAAATATTATTTATCAGGTGATATATGAAGAAATCTAAAATATGTTTGATACGCTATAACCAGTGGTTGGATTCTGAATTATCCATAGATCTTCTATACCTAATGCCTCATAATTAGGTTTTCTAGATTTTGAAAAATTAAAATGCACCTTTACCAGAAGTCACCTCAAGGTTTTTGCCTCTGATAAGATTTGATGAAATTTGACTTTCATGCTGAGATATATACCTGCTATTTTCATTTCACCAACTTAAAGGTTTTACCGTTCAAGTCAGCGGGGAAAAAAATCTATGCTTTTCTGGTATATTGTTTAAAAATTAAAACTAATCATGAGGAACTTTACATGGCATTTGTGAAATAACAATTGTGACTGAGGTGGGAGAATAATGGCTGAAAGGTTTAATTAACTATGGTCTAGTTATTATATGAGTATTCACTTTTGCTGCTGTCGCATTGTGGTTGCTCTTATCAGAATTTTCAAAATCATTGTGAAGATAACCTGTTTTAGATGATGTTTTGATCTCTTTCTTGCACTACATGAAAATTTAGATGGATAATTTAGTTCTTTGTCTAGCCAGGCCGATGAGCACGAGTCACGGACATTAGATGATATAAAGAAAGAGGAACCAGAATTCTACGGTAGAGTAACTGCTGTGTTAAAAAGAGCTGAACTTGATTTTGGTTTCTAACTGTTGCCAGGCGGCATCCCTCCAAAGAGATGGTTCTATACTTGAATTAGATTCTTTACATTCACATACTCGGAGAAAGAATATATCTGTCACTTTTTTAATTTTTATCTTTCTCTGAATGCACTATATGTATTTGTTTTGTGAATGTGGAGAATCCAAATTGCTCAACATCAGCCTTCCAGGTTCGGAGTTGGTTGTCTTTCTTGCATGCTGCTTTTCTGTTTCATCTTTCTATATGAATGTTGACCGTGCTGGAATATGGATTGTTGAATGTTCTTCAAAGTAATTTTTCCTAAAGAAATTTTGGAACCCCTTCAGTTTTCTTATTTTTTTAAATCTTGTAACCTTTTTTTTTCGCATACACAATGTTGAAGAAGATGCAACCCAACTGCATCCAATTATCGTTATCTTAAATTATATGGTTCTTGTTTTCCATGAGAGATGGTAAACAGGCTTTGGATTATTTGATTGGTTCGCATATTGAATAGGGAGAAGTAAAACAGTTTGCTTTCAGGTTCAAAGGTTCAATTTCCGCATATGCTATTAATTCTGTAAACTGAATTGAGTATCGTGAACTGGAAGTATGAAACTTTTACATTTTAAATATATTGTAATTATAATTGTACTATTTAGTATGCACATACGTATAAATTGTGATCACGCTTCTTATTTAACATTAACATATCAATTAAAGTATACTTGTGACTAATCTAAGTCAATTAAGGTATAACTAATCAATATGTTAATATATATACGTGTGTGTGTGTGTATTAAAATTTATAGGAAGTTATAATTATTCATTAATTATATTTACTTCTGAATTCATGTAATATGCAGAGCCCACTTTTAGTTGAATCAATTTTTTTTTATCAACTAGTCGAATCAATTGTTTGGTGAGGAGGGTAAGGGAGTGAGGTGTAAATAGAAAATAAAGTTCAAATCTTTCTGTTGGGGAAAAAGCTGATTCAAATTTCTACAACTTTATTTTGGAATACTTACCGTAAAGAACTTAGTTTGTATGGAGGAAAAAATAAGGGAGAAGAAAACTATTAAAAAAAAAAAAGAATAGACATAGACAGAGGGTTAGTTTATATTCATTTCCATTTTTTCTTAGCTTTCTCTTTTCCCTATTTTTCTTTCATTCCAAATAAAAAAAATGAGTCAAACTCTAGATTAAAGACATTTAAATGAGTAGGAAATGAGTGATTCTACATGCGAAACCTAAGTTTATGGTTCTGTTTGTCTTGCTTGTGCCTTTAGCAAGATGTGTTCATAAACAAACCTCACGCAGCTGTTTCTCCTTTGCCATGACCACTTGTGAAATACTAAGTTGTTCCCAAGTCTTCATTTTATAATCTTATGGGATAATGATTACAACTTTCGTATCAGGGTGATGACAGTTCAATTTTATTTTTCAAAAACTAGTTGAGACTATCTTGTCACCCCTCAAATATTACGCAGTATGCAAAAAAGAAAACGTTATGTAAGATGCCATTTTGCAACCTCTAAGCAAGTGGGAAGAAATCATAGCATAAGCATTTCTCCATCCTAAATGGGTAAGAGATAAGCCTACCAAGCAAATAATATATCATTAATGTTTCTAGTAGCAAAGGAAAGGAAACAGAAGTTCCTCTCCTCTCTTTAATAATATGCCATTAATGTTCCATCTCTCTTTTAATATCTCTGAATACACTGTCATACAAGAATGGTTACGTTAAAAAATAATTATATACAAAAAAAGGAGAAAATTATAGAAAATTATTTAAGATAATTTAGAAATGCACAAAAAAGTATTTAAAGGAGCTCGTAAAAAAAATTAACCACGACTTTTAACCTCATAAAAAGACATGAATAAAAACCCAGTAAAGGCACTAATAAATGTTATAAAATAGGATCTATTGACAAATGATACATAATCAACCTCATTTACTAAATAAAGCTCATGTTGATGTTGTATGTGCAACTACAAATATTGTCAAAATTTTCCCACTAGATTAATTTTCAACTATCCATTGGAAGATATCTTGCTACTCAAAAACATCACACACAAACCCAATGAAAACCAAAGTAACACTTCACCTGAAAAGACTGTTCTGGGATTCAATTCCTCCTCTACTACCAATACCTTGTATTTATTTTTTATAACCCCACAAAATAAAAGTCTGGACTTTTAAACAATTGGCCAAGAACAGCCAAATTCAAAAATACATAATTTGTTCAAAAAGAATAAATAAATGCATAATTAGCAGTAATAGGCTCACTTAGTTCATTAAATCATAGTCATCCAACTTGTCATTGTACTGTAGAACCTTTCTCTTTATCTTGGATGAATCCACCCATGTGATGAAGTCTTCCATATTTCGGGTGACATGGAATGCTGGATCAGTGACTGTCTCTGGACCAACTCGGATATGACCTTGCTCAATGAATGTGACAGCTTCTTTCAAGTGCTCAGCAAATTTTAATCGAACCAACACAGTTGCCAGCCGGCGCCTACAAAAATATAAGAGCAAAATTTGAGATCATAAGGGTATAATGCTATCGATAAAATGGAACAGCTTATCTCATAAAACACATTAGATCTAAAACCCTTAGAAGTAAATTGAATCGCTATTTCTTTTTTGGTGAAAATAGCTATTTTTATTTAGTAGTAAGAAAGCTGTAAATGGTTTTCTTTAGGAGCCACTGCCAGAAGCAATATCACCATATATGTCAGTACTTGGCAGAAAAATATGATATGATATACCGTTCTATGTCTTCAACTTATGATCTTTTAGCTCTTTAGTTCATAAGTTGGCAATGCTTGTATCTCCTTTGTAACCCAAAATAAAAATTGGTCGAGATGCTTAATTGGACACCCTAGCCTGTGCTTTTATATCACTTTTCCTTAAAACATCTATCTCATTTTCCTTAAAACATTTATCTCATCAATCAATATTTAGCAATGTACAATTCTTTTTCTTTTGGATTGTTGTTACGTTTTAGGATGCACTTACCTTCAGACAGTGCTATTAAAAAATGCTAATATATCATATTATTTCTTGCTTCTAGTACTGGACTAAATATTAAAAAATTCCTCTTCATTCTCGCTTCGTAGCCATCTGATGTATAAACATCCTAAAGTGTAATGTTCACAATTCCTTAAAATTATTTTTATTACCTACAAAAGGCTGACACCGTTAAATGTTCACAAAGTGTAATGCTTTGCCTGGTTGGAATCACACCCATATTGTACCTATCATTCACATTAGAGAAGAAGGGGTAAATATTGATTCTTAGCATAGCAAAATGTAGAGATACAATCTATCCTAGTCATAGACCCAATTAATATGACCAAACAACTTTGTCAATCAGTGTAATTGGAGAGGCAATTAAAAAACTGTTAAGAACCAAATAGTTATAAGGAGAAAACAAATATACAATTCCACTCTAAGATGTCAGAAAGAACAAGCAAGTTTAACAAAAAGATTAAGATAAGTAAAGAAGTAAAAGAACAAGGGCAAAGAAAGACCAGTAACCAACTAGATTACTCCAAGATGTATTTGGTAATGCAAATAAATCATAAACACTTTTCTTCTTTCATTCCAAGTGTTTTGTTGTTTCTGTCACTAAATTTCTGTGATATCGTGACACAAACTTCTCTTTTATATCCTTTCCCCTGGCTACTGCCCTCACATTTACTGCCAAGGTGTCACCTCGAATAAATACATTGTCACACCTGTAACCTCTACCATTGCCACTACACCATCAGCATCCACATCCACCTTTGCATTCACCTCTGCCCCCGCCACCACGACATCACCATTATAATTAAATTTTTTTGGATAAAAAAATCGACTCACAAGTAACTATTAACTTTTTTTAAAAAATATATATATATCAAAGGTATTTTCAAAATCTTGTATACGATCCCCAGTTCCCAAAAAATATTGCTACTAAATCAAACACAGAATGTACTATTGCTAGGATTTTTTTTTTCCTTTTTTGTGAACCAAATAATGTTAATTATATTTTTTCAGAACACATTCCCGAGAATCACATTCTTAGGAACAAAAAATCTAGCCCCATACTAAATGTCCCCTCACAGATTCCAACTCATTATATGCGAACACAAAAGTGTGTGTATAGCCCTTCAACAGCTCTTCAAAGTGAAAAGATCCCATCCCATTTTTACTAAATTTTTAACACCTCGTTTTGTTTTTCAATAACTTTTCCCATCCGAATCCTACCTTTTAGGGAGCCCTGAAACTCAAAACAACACTACTTATTACAAGCAACCGTAGTGTGAGAGATGAAATAGGACTTTTAGTCAGAAATACAAGAATTGATATATATATATATATATATATAAAATCTGCAAAACTAAATTTAGAAAAACCAAATTACCGAGTAACATATTGAGTAAGTCAGATCAAAATTTTTCAAAATTTAAAAGCTCATACAACTTACAGCTTTTCTAAGAGCTTATCAGTCATATCAATTCGAAATGGATCTTTGGGATCCATCTGCTTCAGTATGTTTACTAACTTCTGCACCATCCCACAGATACTTGAATATCTATTGATGTTTTCACCATCCGAGCAGACAAAATAATATACCATTAGTTGAAATCCAAAATTAATAAAATATCTAAAGTCAGAACAATGAGAAGCATAATAAAAGGCAGTACTTCTTGTAATCATCACGCCCAGTAAGAAGATAGCGTCGCATAACCTGATTTTCTCTATGACCTCCTTCTCTCTTCCACTCCAAGAAATTCACCTTTTTCAATAGCTTTTTCTCATGAAACTTTAGCTTCCTCATTCTTCTCCTCTGTAAACATAGTTCAGTATTGATTAGGCCAAGCATAAATATTAAATACACAATACATGCATAACCTTCAAACAAAAAACGATTGGATTTCACTGAGGATTTGCAGCTCCTACCTCTTCACTTTTTCCTGTCGAATCACTTCAAGAGTACACTGTTATGATCTCCTGTAAAATCAATCAACAACACATAGAGATAATGGAAAATGAACGTATTATATTGAAATCTAATTACAACTTCAGAGCCTAATGATAACAGAAGAACAAAGCACTCAGAAAGGGACGCTTAGAGAGGAAATAGCAGAAGGAGGAGAATTTCAGAAAGGGAGGAATAGTTCAGAGGAAAAGATTCGCAATAACTATCCACACTCGTTTTAGTTGAGTAACCCCTGTTAATATAGCCCCTAAGCCTATCACTTTCGCATGCATTTGTAATGGCTTCATGATAAGCATGCTTCCTTCTCCCTCCCTATACAAGTGAACTTTTTTGCTCATTCCTTTTGTCACCCCTTCACCATGCATCATTACATTGCTGCCTCCTTTAAAAATGACCTTGTCCTCAAGGTCGTGAGTGTGAACCGGGGCCTGACAGTTAGCAAGGAACATCATCCCAAAAAAGGTACAGGTGCAGTAGTGAAACAACAACAACAATATTAGTCTTATCCCATTAAATACGATCAGCTACATGGATCATACGATGCCAATGAACTCTATCAAACACCATCTCTTCAGATAAATCAAACGCCAAGATGCAGTAGTGAAAAAGTGATAAAATTCACAAGGTACAGTAGGTAATGCTAAAAGAAAATGAACTCCAGTCCAGGATATCAAAATGAGAGAGACCCCAAGAGTAGTTATGTACAGGGGTAAAGTGAAATGCGCAAGCTGAAAAAGCCCTAAACCCAGCAATCAACAAACCTCCTCAGCAATCAAACTCAATAGCATCTGTTTTTAGGGCTTGAGCATGTTTGCACTTTAGTTTTGTTTTCTTGCTGGGAAAGGAAAGCTTTTTTTTGTGTTTGGTCACGAAGCATCTGGTTTTTTGTTTTATATGTTAGCCAATAAGTGAGTTCATTTCTTGACATCAAGTAAGAAGATCAGATCGAATCAATTATTACTATCTATCAACTTGCTCGCTAAGACTTCCCAATTAGTCTAGTATGTCTCAGTGCTAACAATACAAACTTGCCAACTGAGGCTTATCATTACATTGCAAGAGTAGTTGTCTACAGGGGAAGAGTGAAATGCCATGCCCAAGTTCCACACTCTTTGGTAAAGATAGATGATATTACTTCCACGGAAAAGTCTACTAGCAAATCAAGATTAGTGGGGCACAAACATGCCGTGACCATGTGCATATATTGCCCAAGGCCAAAGTTGATTGACACTCGTTAAATATAATTGGAAAAAGTTGAAGTGACCCAAATGCTAAATCCACCTCTGTCTTTCCCAATGCTATAGAAGAAGTGTGAGATCACAAGGAGTTGAAAGAGAAATATCATGGTGGATGAAAGCAGTCAAATGGATTACATTGGATACAGGTTTCAAAGTAAGGCCCGCCACAAAATTCACCACCAAAACACAACAACGGAGGGTGGGAGCGAATAAAAACATGATTGAGTTCCACAATCGCAAAGTGATATAAGTCAGCAACCAAAAGCAAACAGTAAACTCTTTTAGCAATTCCCGAGTAAAACTCCAAAATGACAAGGAGTAGCTAGAGCGAAAAATCAACACACAAGTCAAAAGTTGTACTGCAACCATATATCAAACATGTAGTGGGCAAATCAAGAGAGGGGCAAATAAAGAAAGATTGCTTAATGGTAGACCCCCGTATGTTTGATCGGGAAGAAAGCAGAATATGTATGGGAGTACCAGGATCAAAAACCAAACTCAATTGCAAACCATCACTAACTCTTATGAGATCCAATGCAGCACTGCGATAAAACTTCGGCAAAGGACCATTGGCAGCAAGGTGTTGCAGCAATCTAGGAAACGCATAAGGAATCTCTATGACCAGTAACAGAGCCACACCCTCAAGAGAATTTAAGTCAGAACGCATCATACAATTGGTGACCAACGGGAGAAACTTGTGGACTTTAGGCACGAGGACCAAATCAAAGACAGGACCAGGATCAAAGATTACACGGACAAGAAAATTGTTAAGAACCCATTGCTATACCTTTCGCGACAGCAGCTCACGACAACAGCGGAGGGTCCGGAGAGGTTAGCTGACGACGGGAGAGGGAATGAGGGTAGGGTTTTGCGACTTCTTTTTTAAGTCAAACTAGAGTTTCAGAACCCCCGCAATTGCACGGTAGTATTTATTTGTAAGAAAAAAATTAATGATTGTACATTTGTATCTAAATATTTATATTAAAAATATCATAAAATATAAAAATAATATGCTAATGTTTTTGTGACATAGTGGTGTAAAGCAAAGATTTCCGTTACTGAATAAGTTGTCGGTTTGTTCAAAATCATAGATATGATTATATTGTTTACTTTGTAGACTAGAAGAAAAAAATAATATTATATATATAATTATATTGTTTTCTTCATAAATTGAAACTAATAATTTATTTAATTGTACTGGGAAGATAAGGCTTGAATTTGAGATTTTCTTTGTTTTTTATTTAGTGAATTGCTATTTTTTTAAATTTGAATTTAAATATTAATTAATAAAATAAATAATAACAGTGCCTTAAAATTATTTGAAAATAATATTTTAATTTAATTATAACTTGTTTAATTTCAATTCGATCTCAATTAAATCATTAAATTTTGAATTAATTTCTTAGCTAGCTTAGTGATGTGGTTCTATTTTTTCAGTACGTGATGAATAAAATGGCGTAAAGTAAATGAAATTAAATTTTAAACTTATATTGTAGCGTTAAAGCCTTACATTCATAATAAAATCAAAATTTATACTCTTATAATAGGATTTACAGAAATTAGATAAGATCATATTAATAGTCAACCCAATGCAAATTAATAGTCAACCCGATACTTAATTTTTATAGTATTGAGTTGGTTTGGCTGCATACCTTGAACATCATTTTAAAATAAATAATAAATTAATTTTATCATTATAAATTAATGTTATTGTTATTAATTTTATTTTAAATCTATTTTAAATCTTTCCAGCTAAGAAATATATAATACCATTTAAATTTCATTAAAATAAAGAGATGATGCATTTTTTGTCATAATAGCATGTTAGAATAGCATGAGGCATGCAGAGAGAGATGATGGAGAAGTTGCAAACATAAGATAGATGGTAAGATATACAAGTACATAAAAACTAAAATAGATGGTCAAGTATATAAGCACACAAGACATGGAGAGAGAGAGATGGTAAGTATGATATGAATAGCACGACTAGGTAATGAGAATCTCAATTTTTTTTCTTTTATTTTGATAGACTTGATTGCATGTTTGAATGGACGAGCTATAACAGTGCTGCGTGAAAAGTTGCACAAGTTTTCTTCATCTCATCTTCTCTTGTAAGCATTTCCTGCTATGGTAAGCATTAATTTTTCTTGTATAATTGGCACTTCTAGATCCTAAAAAGTTTTGAAATGTGATGGTAAGTTTTTTAGCATTTAAATAGTCACTGTTTATATGATGGAGAGAAAAATAGAGAGATAATAGAAAATATAGTGTACCTTTTTATGAGAAAGAGTAAACTGCTTTAGTGATCGTTTGTCATTTTGATATTGTGTGATAGAAAGACTTGAGAATGCTGAGTGATTGCTGACCTTGTTTCTTGTTAAACGCATAGCCATCCTTTGTCCCATTAACTGGTTCAATTTTCACGGGAAGGAAAGAGCTCGTCCAATCTAGCATGAAGATATATTAGGAAGGGATAGAAGGAAGTAAAAATACTATTAATTAGTAAGGTTGGGTCAAAAGATATGCTACTCGATATTACCTGATGCAATTGATCTAATTGTTCTTTGGCTGTTATTTGTAACAACTCTCTAATATGGCGATAAAAAAAAAAAACTATAGTTACTTGTCCTGTTCCATTTGATATTTGGTAATGGACTTTGAATCTACATAGGAAATGCACTATTAACTATTACGTTCCATATGTCAAAGTGTTAGGATTCTCTTTGTAAATTATTGAGTTCTATTTGTAAATTATTGAGTTTAGTTGTTTAACTTACTTGGGTTCTTTGGAGTCCACTACTTTTTTGCATCCATAATAGTATTCTACTCCGTATCTATTTCTTGGTTTTGAGCTACATGCAGTACAGCCATAGTACCACCAACCATAACTTGTCTCTAATTTTTGCACTTGTGCTAAGACAGTACATGAATAGGTTTTTGTAAATAGAACATAAACAACTATGTTTAGAAATTGAAAGAGAATAACATTCATAGAATATAATTACGCAAATTTTTAATGTAAAAGTGTGATTAGAAACTTGCCTCATTGTGTGGTGGTATATCAAAAATGCTTATTTGATTGGTAGAAAAAAGTAAATCAAGAATTGATGATTATGTAGAGCAGGGTGTAATGGATTGGGTGAATTCCTGATACACTTGATTAGGAGTAGGTTTTTATCTGTCCACATGTGAATTCGTTAAAGTAGAAGGCAGAATAGAATATATTTCTAATTTTGAATGTTAATATTCTCTAGAACATGTAAGTAGCTATATAAGAATTGCTTAATTGTTTATTTTGAACGTTGAAGAAGTACTTGTGCAAAAATTGCTCAATTTCTGGGAGTTGAAGATTGAATTTGATTGTTGCTGTTGACCACCAATTGGTTATTTGTAGTTCACCTGTTCTTGTTACTCTAAGCCTTGCAAATTGGATAAGAACAATTACTGGCACTTGAAAATGTTCCAGGCTATTGCAATAAGTTTTGATTGCACATTCTTCAAACAGAGTACATTTTATCTCATTGTTTCTACAAATCATGAATGTGGAATAAAAAATGAAGATAGATCAATTTAAGTTGCAATTGCAACTGCAAATTAGATAAATATAAATGTACTAGATTGGTATACTTACTTAGTATCTATAATTGAGAACACCAATTTATGTTGTGTTTCATTGCTACTTTGGAATTGCTCTAAAGATTCTAAAGCTTTCAAGAAACCTATCACATCTAAGAACATGAAAAAGAGAATATTAACAATACAGGGTTTAATAAATATATTCTTCAAAAAGATCAATTTACATAGCAAAGATAAAAGGTGCACCAATGAGAACATCCAACTTTTGCTTGACATTTAGAATATCAGAAATTGAAACAACTAAATAAGAATTGGAGAGAAACTGGTGGTCAATCTTCTCAAAGTGTATGTTGGTTAAATGTCAACTTGTATGGGTGAGCAGTACTCTTGAGAAGCATGGTGTTTTCAGTAACACAAAAATTTTCCATCTCATAGCTCTGTCCTTCTACAAGGTAGGATTCATGCTTTTCAATCAGATTAGTGGCTAGTATAGCCGCATGAATTTTGTTCCTTTTTGTATATAATTTTTTTTATTTAGACAAAATGTATAGTAAAACACTATGAAAAAAGGAAGATATTAACCTACCTGTTCATCCATGAGAATCATGCAAATGCAATTGATCCTTGCTAGATTTCATTAATCCCTAACGATCCACTTCCTCAATATTTTTACCCGAACTCTCCATGTTTCACTTGTGGTGTTGATCTCGCTAATCAAGTCGTGTGTTGAGATGTCCATGCTTGCTTCTTTAAGGGTGATGGTAAGATTTAGATCTATTTTAGAGTGAATGGTGTATGTTCTTGAACTATATTTGGAATTTGTCCTTGTTTGTTTTTGTATAAATCTTGGATCCTGGATAATTGTGGAGTTTTATTATTATATTATTTTGTTGTGAACTATGGTCATATTATAGTTTTTTTAATAGACAGTATGTGTATATTGTTAACTATGGTTATGATGAAAGAGGGGATTCTGGTATTTTTTTTCTTTGTAGTTTTTAGTAAATGTAATATGTAAGGGTTTTTTTTTTTGCATGACTGAATTTTATGCTGAATCATATTTAATCAGTTCTTTGTTCGCTTAGTACTATATGGTTTTTGGAATGGTATGAATACATTGTATGGTGCCTGTTTACTTTACATTTTTTAAAACTAAAGTATGGTTTTCAATTATAATTTTTTAAGAAAATATGTTTGGTCAAATATAAATTATTTTTTAAAAAATAAAAGATAGGTTAAACTATAATTTTGAAAAAGGAGAGAGATGGTTATTTTTTGGCTAATAAAATCGTGGTTTCGGAAAAGGAGGAAATATTAATTTTATATTATATATTTAAAAATATTTTTAACTCGTATCATTCAAATATATTTTTTTTGTCAAACTATAATTTTTTTATGTAATCAGGGAAATTAAAACTATTATATAGGAAAACTTTTTTCTTGTTGATTAATTATCTCTACTAAGACATGTATTTTTTTTTGGGTAGATTCATGCCAAGATTTATTTCTGTTTTCCTAAAAATGTGACCAATAAAAAGGAAAGATATAAAACAATCAAGTAAAATTTTTAAAGGTGATCCTATGGATTAGTGTATCTGGAAATATGGTATAATTAAGGGAGATTAAAGAAAATTATTCTCTTTCAAATATCTACATTATATAGTCTTTTTTTCTTTATTTTGATTATAATTTTTAATGATAATGTTATGAAACAAAATATCTAAAAGTTACATTAAATTTATTTTTATCAAATTTTATTTTTTTTAAAGTGAACACGTGAGTTTTTTTTTATTTTTTGGTAACATATGAACGCATGATTTGTATCATATTTATCAGCTTGGTAAATGTGTATTCTCTAAATGTGGGTGAAAGTAATATCTTCTTTCATCAAAAAAGTTGAAGTAGATAGTTGATATGTTGTGTAACACTGCTCAGAGCATGAGAAGTCTAGTAAAAAGAAGAAGAAAAAATGCAAAGATTAATATATATTATATTTTGGTTGAAAGTTACATTTTGCCTGAATATTACATTTTGCGTTCATTTTTATTAATGTTTATTTAATATTTAATAGTTTTTATTTATTCTTTTTTTTTAATATTTTTAAGAATCAAAATGTTTGGGTCCTATGATTAAATAGTATTTGATAATGTTTTATATTCATATTGACATATTGAAACACTTTTCACTTTCTACCTGTGATGTTCTAACGTGTTAATTTATTGGTCTTGCCATTCCTACAAATATAGATGAACACGTGACCCTGATAATACCTATAAATTTTGTAATGGCTTGTCTCATAATGGTTGTGTGGAATTTGTGAAGGTAGAGAGTGATAATTATTTTTTTTGCAATGTACTATTTGTCAGAAAAAGTGAAGCACACAGTTTTGTTTTGTTTTTTTGGTGATAAGGAAGTTGAAATATATAATTATGATAATAATTATATGTATCTTTTTTACTTGGTATTATATTGTTCTGAATAAAAAATTTTATTGTTCCCATTAAAATATTTTCTTATAACCTTCCATTAAAATATTTTGAGTCTAAATTTTTCTATTTTTGTTGTTTAATCATGTTTTAAAGTTTTATTTATATGTTTTGAATGCTAGTATTTGAAGTTCAATTTATTTATACATTTTGAAAAAAAATTTCGAGTTGAGCACGTTATGAGACGATTGCTTTCCGAAACTGATTGTACGGGATGGCTGTGATTAGGTTGCTTGTCGGAATTATTACACTGTATAAATGAAGTGACTTGAAAAAACTTGTTTTATTTTAAATAGCATCCTAATACCTTGGCTATTTCCAGCTAAATTGTTTAAAAACTTTAGAAGGTTAGTTGCACAAATTGGAAAGAAAGCTCATAGGAAATCAAACTAACATAAATTTGTGTCTACTATGATAGACTTAGCTTCTAATATGTCCGGAATAAAATGAACTCTTGTTGTTGACCATGAGTTGGTGAGTTGTACTTCTCCTGAATTAGACACTTTTATCCTTGTCAATTCAAGCAAGACTATTGTAGGAGGTTCCAAATGAAATTCTTGGCTATAGTATGCAAATGTTGCGCAATCTCCAAATAAAATGCAATTGATTGTGTTTCCTCTAATTTTTTTATGCATAAAAAAATCACTTTGTAATTAAAATCAAATAAATATCTTCAATTAAACTGTTATTAATTGTATTCGCTATACACATTTAGATATAAGAAAAATAAAATGATAGTAATAGAATTAGACCCAGAGAAATCACATACGTACAATTGATTAATACACTGACGCGATATCCTCTACAAAAAAAGACCACCTATCATGAGTTTCACCATTCATGCGAAATTGCTCCAATGAACCATATGTCTTTAAGACTCCAATAACATCCACAGTTAAAAAAGAAGAAGAAGAAGAAGAAGAAGAAATCCATAATAAGCATCAATATTCTATGAAAATAGCAAATTATTTAATCTTTATGGAAACTATTAATGTTTACCTAGTAGTACATCGTTTGAGCACTTCATATCCAAAATATCTGAAATAGCGGTGAAAGAATAGCATTCATGCATCATGTTATCACTAATCTTATGGAGGTGAGTATGTTTGTTGAATACGAGTCTACAAGGGTATGAAGTAGGCTTGAACTATCCTAGATTATTAGTAATACGAAAGTTCTCCATCTCATAACATTCTCCTTCAATTAGTTCTGATTCATATTTCTCAAAAGATCGGAAGAAAATATAGATACCTGTATTTTTGTTCGTTGCATAAAATAATTTTACATATAGATTGTCAGGTCAATAATCCATAAGTGTGCAAAAGCTAATATGTTATGTAACATCACTTCTTCATCCATGAGAATCATGTTGATTCTCCTTGTCTTGGATGTAATAGACCCGCCAAACTTAACAATCCATTTTCGCAGTAGTCTCACATGTAAACGAATTGTTTCCTTCTTTGTTGTGATTCTCTTAATTAGGTCATATGTTGCACTACTCATGTTAAAACACAAATTTCTTAAATTACACAACAACTGTGATTAACTGAGAGAATCTTAGAAAAAACAATTTTTTGAGAACCTCTAGCTGAGCTCAATAGTAAACTATATCACTCTACATATATTTATCTGATTTTTAAATTTTAGCAGTTTTGTCCCATTTCTTTTTTTTTTGTTGCCACAGTTGTTCACTCAGAAGTTTTATATTCAGTGCATCAACTTTTATGCTTCATGGGTTCCGCTTGTGGACTTTCTAGGTACTTGCATTTAATATTCCTGAATTTGTAATTAATGCTTTCATTTAATATGTTCTGTTTTGTCTTCATTATCATTCCCTTTTTTTTTTCATTTCCTCATGTATTGAGAAGCTTGTCCTTATTTGCAAGACCGACTAGGGGAAAAAAATTCTGTGGGGATAGAGAAAATAATGATAATCCTATATGAAAAATTACTAATTTATACCCTCATTAAATTTATAATATTAGTTCTGATTCATATTAATTTAGCTTATTAATAGACCTAAAATCACATTTAATGCATTTCAAAAAAGGGTTCAAAATAATATTGTAAGAATTATTTTCAAACTGAAATTAGGAAATATTAAACTAATATCTTCTTATTATATTATAATAATATAAGAACATAGGAATAAGAAAATATTAAACTACAATATTAAAAATAGAAATGTAAAGATAAATATAAATAATAAGACTTAAAATAAGATTAAATAATTAGCTGAAATTTTTTAAAATAAAACTAAAATATAATTCTAAAAATAATATTATTATCAATTAGAAATTAATAATAAAGTAAATGAGTAAATAATGAAGGTTTTCACCTTCATTTGGTGTATTTGCAAGCTTGCGGTTTACCCAGTATGAGATTGTTGCGAGTTGCCACTACCATTAGTTAGAGGGATATACTTTGAAGCCGAAACTAATTCTGCTAGGTTAAATACTCTTATAATAGATGACACAGATATTGGTTCACATTTAGTTGTTAAACTAATGTATTGATTTTATTCTTCCCTTTAAATTAGTGTAATGTTGTTATCTACTGAATATCATTATTGACTTCTAACCTTTTAAATATTTTTTAAAAGGTTCACATTTACATTTATTTTTTTATCAATAAATTCTTCATTAATTTTTATTAATACTTTGTTATTATTATTATTATTTCTTTTTTCTTTTCACTACTATCTGTAGAAAATATTTTACAAGATTCTTCTGAACCTCTTTTCCAAATTTTGCTGAGCATACTTAGTTTGATATTGATGCAAAAGTTATTACATCTACAAGCCAAAATAGTAAAAGCAATAATTAACACTTGTCAAAAATAAGAGCTTCTTTTTCTTTGAACTTTATGGTCCATCCACGTTATGTTCTAATCTATTGACTATATGTTTCTGACAACACGTTTTGTACTATTTTTAATGTAGTTGAGGACTATTTCAAAAAATAAAAAAAAAACGTTTTGTACTATTTTTAAAGTAGCTAAGAACTATTCTGAAAAATAAAAAAAAAAAGTAGCTTACACACGGCAATGACTTATTCACTTGGGAAAACAAAGTACAGTAATATCATTATGAAAAGTTGAATAAAAGAAGGAAAAAAACATAAAAAGTTTATTTCATTTGCCACAAATTTTATCTCCGCAAAATCACACACGGCAATTAATTATTCATACACAATTTATGAAAATACAGATATTTGATTAGAATGTTAATTACTTTTTCCTCCAATCTTAGTCATAGTTAAATATATAAAACATCATAGTGGACAGAAATTTATATTAGTTTGATTTCATTCGAGTAATAATTTTTGTTCATGTTTTAATACTATTCTTTGTAAATAATAACCAAATTCCAAAATTACAAATCTTGTCACATAATAATTCATAATATATAACTATTCGTTATTCATCCAAAACATAAAAAATATCATTATTTTTGAACTATTTAATGGTCATCATCTCTAATTAATCTTTTTTACTTTATCCCAATGTAGTGAAAGTAATATTCTTAACTATCATATAAAAAGTCAATTATAATAAACTAAATATCACATGTAAAGTAAAACTTCATCTTATTATTATTATTCTCCTATAAAGTTGATAATAATGTAAATAAATACCCAGAAATTGAATACTGTATAAGAAATATAAATCTTGATTACAAAAAATAAAGAGAAAAAAATAAAGATATGTCTATAAACAGAGTACAAGATAATAAATAGTCCTAAATGTGAAAAAAAGAAGCAAAAAACATAAAGCTCAACTCAAGTAATCATAATTCATAAATTCGGTGGAAAATATGATATAATATAAATAGACAAAAAATTCAATTAATACCTTTGTTTTAATGTAATACATTACATGGCAATGTTGCTTGTACCTACAATTCATGTAAAATATTGTTAAACACTTCATGAAATACAGCATTAGTTATTTTACTTAAAGGTTGCATTTTGGAGTCATGAATCAAGATCTTTAGCCCTTTAATCTGTTTGACTCTAGAAATAGCTACATATAATTGTCCATGACTAAAAACATTAGTTGGCAAGTATAGCCCAACATTTATTAATGATTGCCCTTGACTCTTATTTATTGTTATTGCAAAAGAGATAATAAATGGAAACTATCTTCTCTTAAATTTAAAAGGCCATCTTGTTTATGAGAAAGTCATATCCATACGTTGTATAAAACTTCTTTGCCCTGGGTTTGATCCATTTAATGTGATTGCCTCCACCACATGCTTTTCAAGCCTAAAAATAATTAGTCATGTACCATTACACAAGTCTGATGATTGATCAATGTTTCTCACCAACATAATATGCATAACAATTTTAAGTGATAATCTATGAGGAGGAAGACAAGAACATTCTATGGTATTAAGAAACTCAACATCATGGAGTTCATGAAAAGAGTCATTACCATTTGATTCTAACAAAACTGAATCAGAGCTTAAATATTCAACACAATTTTCAAGGAAAATAGAGCATATGTAGTTGTTAACTCTGTTAACCACTTCAATTGTAGGAGCAAGAATTACTCTTTCAATGAAATAAGATGTTTGAGAACCACTTTGTGACAAATTCGGATAAGTCACATCAACAATAGCTTTAATTGGATCAAAAAAATCACTGATCAATAATTGACTTGGAATTTCAATATCCACATATCCATCATGAGGTAACCCCAGCTTACCATCACCAATATCTAGAATCCATTGAACAAATTTGTTTACTTCCTCATGATCACAACTTTGAAAAGACTACAACATTATGTTTTTCTTCAACTCAAACACTTTACAATATCGCCATAAATAAGAGTGCTTAATTGATGCATTTACAACATCAACCCTTGTTCCCTTTGGAATTACAGGTAAAATTTGACGAAAGTCACCACCCATAACAATGTATTTTCCACCAAAGGGATGTTCATAACTTGCTAGATTTAAAGACTGTAAAATATCTCTAAATGTTCTATTAACAGTCTCAATGCAATGTCGATTAATCATAGGAGCTTCATCCCATATAATTAATTTAGTTGCTCTAATCAATTGAGCAATTGAAGAATTTTGTTTCATATTGCAAGTGGAATCTTCATTCACAGGAATGGGTATTCCAAACATAGAATGTGCAATTTTACCATGAGAGAGAAGTGTTGCGGCGATTCCACTGGAAGTAACAGTCAAAACTGATAGAGATCAAGGAGATACGTCAAAGATTCTCAAGCGCTACCCACATGATCCATCTCAAGGAAATTCTAGATTTTTTTTGTTAGATAATTTTGTTTATTTATTTATTTATTTTATTGGCTTCTAATTTGTATTTTCTTGGGGCCAAAATTATTAGTCGAGTTAAATTAGAATAAATAAAATCTATTAGATATCTTTTAAAAGATTTCCTAGATTTGAATTTAAAAGATTATCTAATAGTATTAGGATTAGATATCAATTTTATTATATTTCTTTGAATTTTCGTTTTTATTATTAGGATTTTTTTTATAATTAGATATATCTTTTAGATTTTCTAAATCTATTAGAATTATTTGGGTCTAGTTGTTTTAGGATTAGGGTTTTTCTCATTTTGCCTATATAAAGGCCTCCATGTAATGCATTTTCTTCAGAGAAAATAATGGAATAATATTATTGTGACTTTTTCAGTAAGGATTTACTGAGTTATTTCTTTTCTCTCCCTCATTTTTCTATCTCTCTCTCCTTTTTCTCATCTAACCTACTGTGAGGAGTGATCAACCTTGTGGGTGTCGTTATAGTTAGGGATCTAGAGACGAGTTCCTCTAGGGTTCTAACTGATCATTTTCTGAATCTTTTGAGTCAAGTTCTTCCGCTACTCTGTATTTTCTGGGTGCTTGAGACAGGTTCTTATTGTGTCCATATCAAAAACAATCTCACATTTAGATCTAAGTGTTGATGCTAATGCATTCCATAAAAATGTCTTGCCAGTCCCTCCAAAGCCATAAACAAAGAAAAAATTAGATGATGTCCTTGTTGTACTAGATATAACTGCATAAAAAATTATCCTTTGTTCTTCTGTTAACGAAGAAACCATATTTTGAGCTTCTTGCACCAAAGACTTTCCATTGAAGTTTAATTGATCCAAAATCATATAATCAAGAAATCCATGACTATCAAGATCAGATGGAAAAGGAATATCAGGAAATAGATGCAAACTTTTCCTGTTCCTTTGTAGCAAGCGCTCAATTTCCTTTAGAGCTTTATTTTCTTTATCCTTTTGTGATATACGAATATCTGTGACAATTTATTTAAATACAAATTTAGTATATTGTATAATGTAGGTAAATTAATAAATTTATTGCAATAAATGAACAAAAAAATTGTAAAAATCTAATATACCCGATAGCTCACAATTACTGTGAGGAATGTAGAAAAGGTCCTCAAACAATGTGATGCTAGTAGCAGTCCAAACAAATCCTGGCCTAGATAATGAGCTTGTTAATAATATTTGTGCAAACAATCTTCTGAAAAAGTGACTTGTACCCCATAAAGCAGCTTCATCGTTAGTATCAATAAATTCTTGATCATCATCTAAAAGCCCCAATGAATAACACGCTGATCGATAGGTTGGGTAAACAATATCATCAATTATTTTAATTGATTCAAAAGAAGTAGGCCCTCTCACTTTCGTTAGAAGGATTCGTAGGTAATACAATTCACCTGATGCAAGTGAGACATGATAAAGTCTACCAATTGAGAATCTCTTTTTTCTTGGACGCCATTTTTTATCAGTATGATCATAAACAAAATATTGAGGAAATTCCAAGTAAGTTAAAGTTTTAGCAATTGTATTATTTTTGTTACATTCCATCCATGCAAGCATCATAGATTGATGAACCGTTGATCTCTATAACACATTATCAATCTCATCTAAATCTTTGTAAAAAACAGGTTGCTCTCCAGGTAAATGGAAACTTAGGCACTCAATAGAAGGACACCTATGATGAATATCAAAACAAAAAATTCTCCACGTTGCCTCACAAGGAGAAACATATCTACAATCATAATATTGCCAAATCTCATCATATTCATCATTCCCTAATGATGAAACATGATGTGAGCATAAACTAACTACAATTCTATCATCTCCTTTTGTAACATATTTAAATAGATACTTGACAGATCTTGAATGATTGGTTTTTTCAACATTCAA
This sequence comes from Adenanthera pavonina, assembly GCA_026686845.1. Classification (NCBI taxonomy): domain Eukaryota; kingdom Viridiplantae; phylum Streptophyta; class Magnoliopsida; order Fabales; family Fabaceae; genus Adenanthera; species Adenanthera pavonina. Next base: position 16,206,804 of record JAIVEN010000003.1, on the reverse strand, counting down.
ATGACCTTGAAACTTCTTCAACAATACAACATTATATGGAACAACAAACCTATTATCAAGCATCACACCTTTCTTTTCAACAACCTTTCCATCATTTCTTCTTTTATAAGTAGGATATCCTTCTTCATCAAACTTACTAACCTCAACAAATCGTTTAGGAAAGTACTTTGTGCACTTATTATTTTGCATGCAAGGAGACATGAGATTTACTAATCCACAAGGCCCATGAATCATGTAACTTTGCACAAGCTGGAATAATAACGGATACTTATCTTTATCAGGTATTTCTGCAGAAATCAAGCTATCCAACTGATCAACTATTTCAATTTTACTGTCCTCATGAAAAAATAACACAATGTGCGCATGTAGAAGTCCTCTTTTCTAAAATTCTATTGTATAAATATCTAAAAAAGTACACAAAATTATAACAAACACCAATAACATTTAAAGGAAAAAAATAGGGGAAAATGTTATAAGAATCAAATACCAGTGATAACCTTCCCAAAAACTTGTCTTTCCTTCAATGCATGCATAAGCTGCTTCAACTTCATATGGAAAACTCTTGACACAATGTCAAGACGATTAGATGCTGATTAACTGTATTTGGCACATTCTCTTGTTATCTCAAGCCATACTAGATTACAAGTAAAAGTAATAAAAATATCTAGATAACCAGCCCATCTACAAATAGCCATAACATCCTGGTAGTTTTGAATTAAATATCTCGCTCCTCCAGTAAATGAAGAAGGAAAGATAATCCTTTTACCTGTACTACTAGCTTTAACTTCTCCTCATAAAATTGCTTCAGATAATCATCCATACATATTAGTCCTTAGCTGAGATTGATTATTTCTAATAAATTGCAATCTTTGAGCTTCAACCATTGTATAGGCATCAACAACAAATTGCTAAAATAGTCTATCGGATTGCAATAACACTGACTTCTCCTCTAATCTCATTATTAATCTAAAAGCTATGAATTCTCGTATACTAACAAACTTTCTCTTCTTTCTTCTCTGACTTGATGTAGAAGAGAGCTCAATATTTGGTTCATAGCCTCCATTTCCAAATGGAAAAATCATAGGATATTGCAAAGGAAGGTAAGCCCTATGAAGCTCATGTATTTTTTTCAACTTTCCACGCTGTTTTTCTATAATGATTTATCTTTCACCATATGAGTGATCAAAGTCACCTGCAATGAGAGCAGCAGCATTAGAAGAGGAAGGATGATCATATGATCAATTATATTGACCGCTTTTAGTCAAGAGACAAATTTTAACATCCACACCATCATTTTATCTTATAATATCACTTGCCATCCTATATCTTTTTACATACAAATTATATTCATTCAATGTATCCATAATCTTTTGAACAATTTCTCTATCAAGCTGAGAGTCAACCTCACAAAAACTACAAAAAAAAAAATCATAAAAATATAGCTAATGAATCACAAAAAATTTAAATCAAAGACTAACACATACACCTGATATTATGTAATATATAAAAGTTAATAAAACATACCTAACAACAGATATATGATTATCATCTTCATGCTATGGATCATACACATATAATTGAGAATATATGGCTGGTGATCCTAATACGGGCAACAAACTCCCAATTCGATGATAATTTTGTCCAGATATAATAAAAGAATATGGTCCTAAACCTGACAACTGCTTAATCTTCCCACCCATTGAAATAAATAAAAACATACTATTATAAGATCGAATATTTCTAAGAAAATTCTTTGAGTCTTGAGCAATCTTCTCAAAATACAAATGATATAAATATTTAGGAACATCCTCCATCAAAGGCAAATTGACTTTTTCTTGTGAACAACACAAAGAAAAAATAGGGTGCTCAAATCAACTCTAACCTTTTCACTTATCCACATCATCGCACCACAATATTCGCACTTATAAATTGTATCGCCATTATCAATATAACCTATAAAGCAACGCACATAAGTCAATACATTGAATTAACATCCGACACTCGCAAAAAAATTAAACATGAAACTATAATCAACAATTAAGCACACACTTGCATCCACCAATAGACTATACATTATGTTTGATGCGAAAGCAAGGGAAAATAGCACAATCACTTGGCAAAAATAAAAGACATCAATACATTAATCATCAAAACCACATATGACAGAGAGCAAAATAGCACAATCACATCCATTCTCTAGTCACATGAAAAAATATTAAAACACAACCCATTTTGTAACAAACTAATCACATAGCCTCAAGTTTTGATCTTCCCTGCTTTCATCAATCCTATTCTTAAATTAAAAGTGAACATTAAAAATTTAAAAATCACATAGCTCAACATAAAGCTCATTAAAACAGTGCTATTGATTCTTCATGTCGGCAAGAGAAAAAAAAATGCTATTGATTCTCCACAAGTTTAATAATAAATGCCAATAATAAAATTATGAGATCTGTCAACTATGAATAATTAATAATTGTTACTAATAATCAATGATAAAAGTATGAGAAGGCAATCACTTATTATGATAGGCATAGTAAGTACAGCTATGGAGCATACTAATTTGTTCTTACTTGAAGATTTTAAGATAATCATTTTTATCAACTCAAGATAGGAACACAAGAAAATAAATCAACTCAATGGAATTCATAAGCTTTTCCAACATTATGGCTTTTCCCCTTTTTCTGTCATGTGTATCAATAAATTTATATTTATATTTAATTAATAATAATTAATAATAAAATTAAAAAAATAATAATTAACAAAATAAAAAGATTAATATTAATTTCAGCTATTTTATTCACTCTTTAGTATGAAAAAGTGCTCATTTTCCAGTTAAAATTATTTATTTAGATATCAAGTAGTTCTTGATAATTTTATTGATATGAAAAAAACAAAAAAAAAATCTCCATTCCATCTCTTAATACTTTACTTCACATTTGACACACAATAGTGCTTTCTATGATTTGATCAGAAAGCAACCTGAAATTTAGTAGGTACACTAGAAATCATTACTACCTAAATACCTACTTCAATAATTTAGAATTCACCCATAGTACCTATCATCTTGTGCTTAAGTAATTTAGATAATGTTTCTAACCATCTTAGGCTTCCTTTCACATCTCTCTTCGATCATCCTTAGTTTTATTCAACAATCTTTCAATTTTTATTTGAGCATGTAAGAATTTTTGCTCAAATTCTTAACTCTAAACTGTTTGCAATTTATGTATCTTACATTAGGAAGTGGGTCACTTGTTCTATTCAATTCATGCAATCTCTCAATATAATTAATCTTGTAATAATAATAGTACAAGAAATCATCCAAACGGGTTAAAAAACTGATGTGACCTTAAACAGCAACCTAAAATAAATAAATAAAAAAAGAGCATCGCCTTCAAGTCATTCATACAAAACAACACCGCACCTTCAGAAAATAACTCAGCACCAAAACATCTATTGCTTTGATCGGACAACAAACCAACAACACTAAAAAAAAAAAAATCCAACCTAAATCAACCACATAGACCAAAAATAAAAATAATAGAGACAACCTCCAACACACAACACATACCAATCACTAGTATCATGTGACACTCGATCAATCCCCATAGACCTAACAATAATATAACCAGTTGATTCATCACCATGACTCTCCATGATATTCGAACAATCTACAAGCAAACGATGAAACCTTAAAACAATGATATTTCTAAAACAATAACAATACTGTTATCCATGCACACACCTAATACTTTGAACGTTGCTCATCTTCCGGCGCTTCCCCATAGTACAAATCTGCTGAATAGAACTCCCTCCTTAGCCACAGTAATCATATGCCCATAAATTGAGACAAAACGAACATGAATGATAATTAAGGAACAATTGGGACCACTAAATGTGAGCATTGATTACATAGTCATAAATGGTGGCATTAATTACACAGTCTGAATTCCACAAGTGGGACCCATGAGCAAAGGAGGACGGGAAATCAGGGAAATCATCATATATCATCATCATAACATATATAAAAATACAAAAAAAAAAATCCCACTTTGTAACAGTAACATGATCAGAGTGATTTCATGAATATATAAAGGTTTTAGATAGTTATTAGTTGAATTTAAAACATATAAATAACAATATTATCAATTAAAAATTAATCATAAAAATTTAATATAGCTGGAGTTAAAAAATGAATATAAATAAATTAGCATTATTTTAAAATAATATTTGAGAGATTGTTATAATTTTATTTCATTGGTTAATATGTAAATTTAATTATCTCATTTATCTATGCATTCAAATTTTAAGTTAAATTTAATAATCATATTCTTGTATTTAAAAATATCTTTGAGATATAATATATAAATTTAATAAGGGTATAGATATAATCATATTCTTGCATTCAATTCATTCCTTGTGGGTCCCATGCCATAAAGGAAGAAAGAAAAGGAAATATATATAAAGTTTTTTTGCACAACAAATTTAACAGTAACATGAGTCTGGGTGAACAGAGATTTTCGATTCTCAATTATAAAGGTTATAGATAATTGGACGACACTATTTTTATAGAGCTTTTAAATTCAAATTAAATTACAGTTTGATATGATATAGATTAAAAAAATACCAATTTTTTATTTTCAGAATTACAAATTTAAAATTTTATTAATCAGATTTCTATTTTTTTTCTGAAAATCAAAGATGGGAAAACCCATTATTTACAACAAGGGATTGCAAAATTATATTTCTATTTAATCAAATATCAAATTTTTAATTAAATTTTAATTTAATGATCTTAAACTCAAATTTTTATTATTCACTTACGATAAGATAATTCTAGCATCAACCATTAATATTAATAAAGAATCTTTGTGATATATGGGTTGAGGGGATTTTTTTTGTTTCTTTTGAACAGAATATGAATTGAGAGACGTGACCTTAACTTTTCATTCATTTTTTTAATTTGAAGAGAATTAGGTCCCTGGTAAAAAAATGCGTAAATAGCCAAGGCCCACAAATTAGTAAATGGACTCCCAACCGACAGCAATATTAGCCCATTTTGGGTGCTAAACTGGATAAAATGGGCACCATTACTGAGATAGGCCCACCCAACAAAATAATACTAATATTTGAATATAAATCTAAGGTATGATTGGGAGAAAATTAATTGGTGGAAGATTTGAAATGTAGCAATGATTGGGAACATGGGATGTGGGGCAAGAAATCCTCAGCTAAAGTAGACGTTAAGAGATCACCAAGCTAGAGAACAATTGGAAATCCCAAGTCTATGTAGCCTATAGATAATCACCAAAGACAATCAACACCTCTCTAAACCAAACCAAACACACCAAATGTGATTTAAATCCAAACTCACCAACCAACCAACTTACCAATGATGCTCAATCCCCACACCTAAACAATTACATCTTTTCCAATCAAATTTTCTGAAATCTAAATTTTGAACCAGACAACTCTACTTCGACTCTATCTGATATCCTGTAACAAATTCCATTTGTGTGATAATGAATTATGTTCATGTTCTAGTTACTTAATGCTATATATTTGTATGAATCGGTTCCTTTGAGACATTCTTACCATTGTTTTCCAATTTGTAATCATGCCTTACTATGACATGCATCATTCAAACTATATTACAGGACCTTGGATTCCCAGTGCTTTCTATTAAGTTTTATATTTCCTAGCTTGTTAATTGACTCATCTTGCTTAAATCTTAATCATGTTCTCATTTCCGATTTTGGTAATTTTTACATCCTAGAAAATTGTGGTAAAGCATCTTGGAAACTTTATAGTCAATTGGTTAAAAGTTAGTTTACTAATTATAGTTTCTTATTTCAAAGTTTTTCAAACCTCTAGCTACTTGTGTTTATGTGTTGGAACACCATTCACCTAACCGGAATTTTTCCTGAAACAACAAGTATTAAAAATTTTTTAATGATAAATAATCCGATATCCGGTACTATTGATTTAATTTATATTCAAATTAAGTTGGGCTCTAATTGAGAAAAAATTCTAATATTTTTTCCATTCCGAGGATGTGAACTTGATAGCTTGTTTAAAAAGTAATGATCCCTTTATTTATCAATTCCAACTGCTTTTTGCCATAAAAACAAAAACTAAATTGCTCCGGAAATGGATATGGAAAATCCCATTTCATGACCTATAAATAAAAATATTTCCTAAAAAGGACATTAAATAATTAAATTCTCAAAAAGGACCTAGGTCATTATAAGTGAAAAAAAAAATAATTGTTTGATCAAAATACCTCTTCTCCCTTCCTCTTTTCCTCCCTCCCTCACTAAAGCTGGTAAAGCGGACCAACCTACCTTAAATGGGTCGGCTAGCCACGGGCCCTTTTTTGGCGAGGCGAGGTTGGTTGGGGTACCCATAAGAGTGAGCCATCAAATCTCTAACTCGTCTCACAATTGTTCTTTTCCCCCATTTTTTATCCAAAATAATACCAAAATAATATGAAAAACAATAATGAAAAAGAGAGCTCTCTTCATATTTGCAACTTGAAAAAAAATTAAATCAAATGAAAAGATATAATAGACAAGAAGACTTAACTTTCAGGTTAGTGAAATCAACAAAAATTACAACTTAATATTATAGAAAAGCAAGATTGAAGCTTTAGGAGGATGGAACTTAGTAGCTAAGTGGGACTAGGATTTTTTTTAGATTTTAGATATAATTATATAAAATAAAATAAAAATACTAAAAAAAAGGGCCAGTCTGCCTATTAGGGGTTAATTTTTTTACATCCATTATGAAGTATTCTAATTTTTTTTGCTTGCCCTGCTATTTTTTGCAGGCTAAGCAGGCCAACCTACAAATTAAAGCCAATTTTACTAACTTTATACCTCACTAGTAGCTGGCATTGACACCAGAACAATGAAAAATCCCCACCAGAAAAAATAGTTATCAGCAGTTGGAAAATTAGTTATGGCCACTCAAGAAATTAATTATCTTCACTTAAAAAATTAGTTATATGTACTTAGAAAATTAGTTATTTCCACTTGAAAATTTAATTATTTTTACGTAGAAAATTAGTTATCTTCATCCACTTGAAAAATTACTTATCCTCACTTGAAAAATTAGTTATCACAACTTAGAAAATTAGTTATCTCCACTGAGAAATTAATTATTCCTATTTGAAAATTTAGTTATTGCCACTTAAAAAATTAATTATCTTTACTTGAAAATTTAGTTATCTCCAGTTGAGAAAATAGTTTTCTCCACTATTGCCGTCAACATCACCGATGACTGAAACTGGCGTCAAAATAGTGAAATATCCTCATTTAGGAAAATAGTTATCTCCATTATGAAAAATAGTTATTGCCAGGGTTAAGAATAAGTCAAACTTCTATCAGGGGCGTTAAAGACCTATCCTAGCTTGACTTATTCAATTAAATTGGCTAGGTTTAGGCCTATAACCAGGTCGATTTGGTTAAATTGGCCTGGCCTGCATAAATCAAGCCTTACTTTTATTTTTTAATTTTGTTTTATATATTATATAATATAAAATATAATATAAATTAGTTTTATTTTTATTATAAAATGTAATAAAATATTTTTATTTTTTCAGTCACTTAATCACTTTATTCTTTTGGTTAGTACTGTGCTTTCATCCTTCATAAATCCTAAGGGTCTGTTTGGTTCAATTGATGGGATTGAATGGAGTTTAATGAAGGCGATTGGGGGAAAAGAGATTATAGAGATTTTCCAATTCCCTTATTTGGTGGGATTGGATGGGAGGAATTTGAGAGATTTTAATGAAACCTTGTCTGATTTAGAAAGGGATTGGAGGGAATTAGATTTGAGAGATTTTAATGAAATCTTGTTTGATTTAGGAAGAAATTGGAGTAATTTTAATTATTACTCAATCTCCTAAAAAAATCTCAATTTGAGGGAAAAAAATAAAGGCGTGGAGAGAAAATTGGAAGGAATTAAATCTCCTTCAATTTTTTGAACCAAACAAGAAAAAGAGATTTAATCTCCTCTAATCCTCTCCCCTTTTTTTAAAAATTTCCCAAAAAAACTTTCAACCAAACAAAATTTAGATAGAGCATTTAGCCGCAGGTACTGTGCCTCCATCAGTCATCAATATTGAAGCAAATCACCTAACTTAAGCTTCTATTGGCGCTAACATTCCTCTCATTCTCTGAAGTCAACGGTCTCTCTCTAGTCTTTGACCACCCAGATAGCTGCAACGTTGCATCTTCAACCATCGGTTTCTCTTTCATCTCTCTACTTTTGAAGCTCCATCAGCGACCGGCAATGACCCTTTCTCTATTCAAGCTTCTAAAGCTCTGCCTTTGGACCTAGCCCTTCAAGTTCGAGTTTCAAGCCTTCAATCCAATATGACCCTTTCTCTATGGTTGCTTGCAATTTTTTTTTATATTGGACGTGGAGGTTAATGTGATTACAAACAAGAATTACCATGTGTCTCTGTGTAAATATGTTTCTATACTATAAAATGTTATATATAATGTGTATATAAGATAACTTTTCATCTCAATTAGCTAGATCCACTTGACCATGTTCTCTGGGAACTCAATCATAATCTGGAAGTTTATTTATGAGTGATTATATATAAATCCCAAATTAGTTTGAGTTTGGAAGCAGTTTTAATTAATTTAATTATATAAGCAATAATAGGTTGGGGATTAGGGGCCAATAATGTAGAAATATGCTTGATTGATACAGTAGCAGAATAGTGACAATTGATAATAACTTGTGACAAATCTTATGGCTTTGTCAGTACTATATATATGTGTTCACAGCCAAACGTATATATCACTCTGATGGTTGTGTCTGTTGCAATGTTAGATGTAACTACTTCTCTACCTATTAAGAATGATTGAGGTTCTAGAGGAGGTGGGTTCAAATATATTTGTGTATAAATCCAGGAGCTGAATTTGGACGTCTCAACTCATCGCTGTGTTTAATTTCTTGACTTAAGGAACTACATGTAACTATTAATGTCTTTAATTTATTGATTATGCATACATGTTATATGTGCAAGCCAAGTCTATCTAATGGCAAGTAACATCAACATAATTGAATCCACTACTCAAGAGCAAGCTAATGAGCAAAAGAGAATGTAAGTTGGTGGTAGCTGCACTATCACAATGCTTTTGATTACCTTTATTTTAATTCTATACAGAGCAAAATATGTACCCAATTCTTTAATTTTTATTAGTTTTATGGAGATTTTTATAGTTTATTTGGAAAGATTTGGGAAATTTTTTTGTTCTGTCAATTCGAAGTTTCTTTGAAGTCTAGTTACTTTTATTCATGTGCTATATTTTATCATTTTTTTATGCACGTCAAGGCTAGGATGAAACCTAAGTGATTGTTCTTGATGTTTGAAATTGGAATTTTTATATTGATGAGAAATATGTGAGAAATTGGAAATGTTAGAGGCTAGTTTGTTAGCAATATGAAAGTCTTTTAGCTGGGTAAGTTTGGTTTCTTCTTAAATGTGACAAATTCATGAAACCTGATTTGTGTCCTTAATGTGGTTATTTCTTATAATAGTAATAGAAATTAGGGTTGAGTATGGCAAGCCATTGTTAGTGTCTGAGACTCATGGTTTAGATAGTAGAGAAGTACATGGATGATGTCTGTTGATAACACATGTTCTTGTACTAGCTTTGCTTCATGTCCTTAGCATCGGTTTCACCCTTATTTATAGCTATGGTTTATTTAACAATATTCTGTGCAAATGACAGGCAAAAGAATTATATATGTCCATAACATATGTTCTTGTATTAGCTTTGCCTCATGTCTGCACTTTTTAAAATTATATATGTGAGCTATGTAATGATCTGAAATATGTTGTTTTTATTTAGAAATAGATATTTTTTTAGTTAATTTGAAAATGTTATGTAAGCTTTAAATAGGTCAGAGGGCTATTTAAAGCCTACAAAGTCTAAATCTTCAAACTCATTTGAAAACCTATCAATTTAGTAGATCTTTAAATATGTTTTAGAGCAAGTCAGATTTTTTGCAGATTCAGGCCTAAACTTAAAAAAAAGCCTTATGTAGATTAATAGGTTAGGTTTAGGTCTAATGCCTATATTGCAAGTCTAATCTATTTATATAAAGCTTGACTTGATCTTACCTTTTCCTACCCTTAGTTATTGTTACTAGAAAAATTAGTTATCTCCACTTGAGAAATCAATTATCTTTACTTGGAAAATTGGTTATCTTCACTTGGAAAATTAGTTATTTCTATTTGAAAAATTAGTTATTTTTAATTCGGAAATTAATTTTCAAGTGGAAATAACTAATAATTTATACTTAGAAAATCAATTATCTTCACTTGGAAATTTAGTTATTCCCACTTAGAAAATCAGTTATCTCTATTTGGAAAATTAGTTATCCTCATTTAGAAAATTAGTTATTTCCACTTAAAAAATTAATTATCTCTACTTGGGAAATTAATTTCTACTTAGAAAATTATTTATTTCTATTTGAAAATTTAGTTATCCCTACATGATAAACTAATTCATTTTACTTGGATAATTAATTTATCTCTACTTAAAAAATGGGTTATCTCCACTTAGTTTAGGAAAATCTCATATTTGAATATAATTAATTTTTTCAAATAAAAATAACAAATTTTTCAAGTGGTGATAACTATTTTTCTAAGTAGCCATAATTATTTTTCCAAGTAATGATAACTATTTTCCCAAATCGGGATATTTCATTATTCCGACACTAGTGCCAGTAGCAAGAGTTTCATCAATGTCGCCAGCAATTGAAGCTAATTTTCTAATAAAAGGAGGAGGTCGTGGGAATTTGAGGACAGAGATAATGTATTTCTAAAATTATCTCCAATGATAAAGGTTGGTCAATCAATAAAAATTAAGAAATTTAGTCCAAGTATGTAGGACCATTTGAAATTTTGTCTAAAACAGGACCAATATCATATAAGTTAGGCTTATCCTTAATCTTAGTTAAATACACGATGTATTCCATGTCTCATAGCTAAAGAAGTATTAATCAGACCCTTCACACATTATATAATATGAATGTATAGAATTACAAAATAATTTATCTTTTGAGGTAAAACCCATTCAAATCATTACTTTCAAGTCAAGTAGCTGAGGAACAAAACTATTCCTCGAGTGAAGGTAATTTGGAAAAGTTTATCCCAAAAGGAGGCAACATGGGAGTTGGAAGAAAGTATGAGGCAAAAGTATCCAAAATTATTTGGCTAAGATATGTTGTTGTAAATCTCGTCGAAATTTATTTAAAGGAGAGAGAAATGTAACATCCCAAATTTTTATACCTAGATTATTATGCATAGTGATATGATCAGATATTAAATGGCAAAAGAGAAATTTTCACACATTAAGTCCTTAACTGGAATTAAATTTTTTTGTAGTTCTTCTTAGAAGGAAATATGTTAGGACTTTGATTGGAATAAAATGTAAGTTTGATCCTTAAATGTAAATAAATTTGAAATTTATTTATTAATTTAAAAAATTTTAAGTGATATTACGGTGTGGTCAAAATGCCATTATATGGAGAAAACTCGAGGAAGAATACATAGATGAATTTCTGGATAATGTAACAGCATTTTACTCTAAAGCAAAAATTTTCTTTCTAAATTCCCTATAGGTCACGCCTAAAGGCATTATTGGAAAGGAAAATATTTTTCTCTCATGTACTCTCTTAGGGCCGAAAATTGTGTGAACAAAATAGGAAATTTAAGTTTACTTGAGGAGCAAGACACTTGAGAAGCAACTTGGAGAGTAAGGAGCTGGAGGGACAAGATGTCTTGATGAGTAAACTAACCAATTGACTTGGAAGAGGAAGATAACTTGGAGAGGAAGATAAGCTAGCTTGATAAGCAAGTAGTTGACTTGGGAACAAAGACAACTTGGCAAGGAAGACAAGTGACTTGCAAGGCAAGTAGAGGAAGCCTATAAAAGGCTAACCCCCAACTCCCTCATTCCCCACACCTTGGCCGAAAAGAGAGAGAGGAGAAGAGAGATGGAGGCATGAAAGAGAGAGGGGGGGGGGGAGAGAGAGAGAAATCAAAGGAGAAAGAGAGATGAAAGTGAAGGCAAGAATGATCCAATAGAGGCTAAGAAAAAGCTCCAAGCAAAGTTCAAGACAGGGTTAAGGAAGGATAAATCTTTGAAGCAGTATATTATACTACATTATGCTATTACATGTGTTTTCAAAGCTTTGCATGTTGTGTTCTATATGTTTTGTGAATGATTGGGTGTTAAGGATATCCTATTATTAAATGATATTTTGCCCAACATTATGAAACAACATGGTATTTTTATGAACTTTTTATAAATGATCACAATGTTTTCAAAGTTGATGTGATAATGTGATTGTATATGCAAAGTTGCTACTGAGATGTTCAATCTCACTTTTAAGTTCCAAAATGATAGGAACAAGCTGTACCAAGAGAAAGAATGTGAGCTTGGAGGAATGAAGGAGAAGAGATTGATTTGAAATTGTTTTATTGGATATTGTTTTGTTGGAAAATAATTTCTGTTTTACTGAATTTTTTGTTCAGTTCATGGATGTGTATAAATTCAAAATGATGCCCAGAAATTCTATGGGCTATATATTTATGTACTTTTATGTGTTGCCTTTCATTTGGCACTAGTTTGATGTAATTTGGATTTATAAAATGTGAGAAATAAATGTTTTTCTAAAATTTCACAATTTAGAAGCAATTTGATATACTAATACTTTGGATGAATCTTTGGTCCAGTAGTAGTAGTATCACCATGGGAAATTTATACGCTTGGAAAATATACAAACAGAGCTTTCTTTGATATAAAGTTTGGACAATTTGCTTCCGTGTACAAAGAGAAATGGCAAATCAAAATTAAGGACATGAAACTGCACAGTTTAGTGGAATAAAATATGAACAATAAATCTATTTAGAATAAACTGTACGATTTCATACAATAAAATTTTAGTTTCATATTTTTACTGTGAAATTCAAGATGTAAGCTATTTTTAGGCATTTGAATTGTTGTAAAAAGATTTTTGATGGATTAATTATGAATTTTTTAAATTTGCTGCACAAGTATATAAAAGCAGCGCAAAACTGTTTTACAGTTTTAGGTCAAAGACTAGTTTAAGTTTTCTAAAGATCAAATTTTTGGATAAAGTTAAGTATAAATTCATGGGAAAGATAGAAAAAAGTAAGATGTGAAGCAAATAGAGATTCATGAAAGATAACAATGCACAAAACAAAGTCACGGTCACTGGAGCAGGATACTACTAACTATATAATCTATTGTACTAAATTAATTATTTAGCAATTCTCTGTATTCCAAGCAAACAGGTGTCTTATACAGGTAACATGCAGTATAAGTGAATATGCTAAGCATAACACATGTATAATCTAAGTAACAACATACATATCAATCTAGGTATTTGTATTTTTATGGGGTATGTAAATGTTTGGAGGAGCAGGATTTTATAAATATACAGCTTTATTTGTGTAAACTAAATCCTTACCCAATCCTGGCTTTCTAGCATCATTGTTATCCAAAAAAATATGGTGGAAGCACAGATGATGGTGGGGGTTTTGGTGGCTCTAGTGAATGATTGAGCATTTTAGATTGTGATTATGAAGCATACGCAGGTTTAGGCTCAGGCAACGTGGTATCTGTAACAAGCTTTCCATGATTTTGCTGGGCTAATCCAACTGCATTAGCTTTAAGATTACTTATTGCCTGTAAAGAAGAAACAGAACATATTGTCATACTTATTCCGCTAAATCCACGAGAGGAGAAATAAGTTGGGTATGAAACATAAGCTCTTATGTGTACAATTATATGAAGTTAGCGCCAACGATGTCTTGACATGTAACAAGACACGGATAACATAGATGACATTGTAAGATATAGTGTTTTTTATTTTCAATAAGTTAAAACAGAATTTAGGTAGAATTAGTTTTATAACTTGATTATGATAAAAATTAATTTTGGACTAATGTATTTATATTTGAATGATTTATTTGAAAATTGATTTTAATAAAAGTGATTATGTTTAGATGATTTCAATCCAAAATATTTTTAGTACAATAATTTTTTCCTACTTTTAAATAAATATGTATGTGTATATATGTTTATCTAAAAAAATAAAAGTTTAAAATTATTTTCGAGTATTTTATTTTCTTTATTTTTATTATTTTGATTTATAATTTTTCTCCAAATTAAATTTAAACTCTATCTCATGATTAATTTCATTTCTTGAATTAAAATTTGATCTGCATTTCTTTATTTAACTAGAAATATAGTCCATTTAACATAAGATTTTCTAGTAGGTCATGATTAATAGATTAAAATTTTGAAGGAATATTTTAGTCATTAAATAGAAAGAATTTTATGATAATTTTATTTTTTTTTCTAAATTTTTCATTTTTTCTAATATTTATTGACCTATTTTTATTTGATTTTATTTTCGGGACAGTTTTTCATCCTCCTCACCAATCCTCTTTGCCAGCGAAAAATTAAACCCAAAAGCATAGTCACCTCATGGTGCTCACGAGAAACTTGGTGTGCATCCCAGCCAGATTCATGCTTCAGAACAACATCACAAGCCCAGCAGACTGGCTGATCAAATTCATTACACCTGTTTGGATATCCACAGAAAGACAGACATATTAAGGAAGCTCTTCTTTAAAATAATGATGTTACATCTTGTCATGACTGGAAGCTATTGCTTTCTCGGAAAATTGCAACACAAATGGAATAGTTGGATTATTATGGAGAATTATACCTCACTTCAAAAATGCTTGGCTGCTAGCACTGCCCCGAACAAATCACCGTCGCATTCTTTCCCTTTTTCTTTCATTTTTTCTTTTTAATGTTTTTGTCAACAAGGTTTCGCATTTTCATAGGAGCGGACCCTAGCCAGCTGATTTTTTTGTAATTTTAAATCTTTAAAAACTATGGTTTTATAATTAAAAAACTAATTTGTTTTTGTTAAAATTATATAATATTTTTTTTAAAAATTACTTCCACAGCTCAAAATATAAGTAATATTTAACTAATTACACTTAGATTAAAGAAGGGAGTTACTTCATAATAAAGAAAATTTTCAAGATAATATTTTTTCTTATAGGTTAATTAAAAATAAGAATAAATTAAGAAAAAAATAATTAGTGCTTTTAATTTTACCTAAATAAGACTTATATTTTGAATTAAAAAAAATATTAAAACATAATTTATATTTTAGATCAAATAGAATATATATATATACTCTGATCAAAAATACAAGTCATTTTTTAATAATATTTAGTCTAAAATATAATATAGTAAATTATTTTGGGATTATCCAATGTATTAATATATTTTCATTTCTGGCCCTAGTTTACGACTAAGAGGAGAGAGATAAAGTGTTTGGAAAATGTAATCAATATGGATAATGGTGAACATTATTGAAATTTTTTTGACAAATTTAATGATCTAACTCCTTTTATTAAAATATATGAGATAGTTAAAAATGACTTAAATATTATATCAAAATGAGTATTTAAAAACAAAGTTTGTGGTTCATTACTTTGTACCAATCTATGATCTCCATAATTGAAGATAGATACTCCTTTGATATCATATTTAGGTTTTTTGTATAAAATGTACACATATTAAGGAGAGTCTATTAATCTTTTAAGTTGGTGAAAAAGGGACCAAAATTTTTATTTTAACTTTATTAAATGCTTCATTATCATGCCCATTAGATGTAGAGAAAAATTCTTATGAGTAAAAAAGGAAAAATTCTACCTAATACCTTTTAATATGAACAAAAAATTTCTTATACAAAACAACTTATATATAAGATTGGAGGGAGTATAATTAATGATTTTTTTAATTAAATCACCATGTATCCAATAATCTCATAGGATTTTGTATAATCTAAAATTCTTGATAATCAAAATTAAGTCGAATAATTCAAATTGAGCTACATGCTCATTGGTTAATTAATAATTATTTTAAATAAACTAGATTATATCAGCATGTGCGTTTAATAAAATAAAATTTAAAAATGATACTATTAAATAGATATAAAATTAAATTCACACAAAAATAATAATACAAAATTAGTGAAATTTGAATCATATCTAAAATTCGAATTTATAAAATTCACTTGCAATATTTGGGAGAGTGTCACATTAAAGTGTTGGTTTTAGCAAAAATTAATAGAACAAATTCATTTAGTTATTATTAAGCCTAAATTTTCAACAAAAAAAAAAACCAGTTTCAAATGAGAACTGGCCCAATCCAACAATTAAAAAATATAGTCAGTTAGTCACAACTTCAACTGCTTGCCAAAACTAAAAAGTCACAACTTCAACTAGTCCAAATAAAGAACGATGACCCATTTAGTAAAGATTTCAACAACATAACAACTACAATCTAAAGGTTCCAAAAATTAAACATGTAAAATTATTCAAAGTCTAACACATTCCAATATCAATAATCAAATTCCAGTTTCAAGACATTCGTTTAAGATCAACTCATTTCACGTTAAACCAAAGATTACTACATCTCATGTTACATATTATAATCCAAAATGTTATAACCTTCATACCATTTACTCCAATGTATAAAAAACAGCATACCTCCATTGTACCATAAACAATTAAAACATAGAAAGAAAGAAGCCAAGTTTACAGGATTAACTATCACATAAGTTCACACAAGCATACCAAGTATCTATCATCAATCATGTCCACAAATAATAGTTTGACTATAACATCCACTACTACGAACAAGCGTGTGTCACAATGTATGATGTCCATCACGAAATAACATTATACCAAATGTAGCTCAATACACAACTATGAGCCAAAAGGGAAGATTCTAGTCCTCCGGTTCCTTGTCCTTGACCATGCTATAGCCTTTACCAGAAATAAATAAGCCACAAAGGGGTAAGATATAAATTCCAATATCTAAGACAACAGTTCTATACAAGGTAACTATGCATAAATATATAGTATACCTTGATGACACACCCACATAGGTGGTACATCTTAAAAAACCTAATTCCATATTGTATTCGCTTGGAGAATCTATTACACCCCTATCATTTTTATCTAGGGAATCCATTCCACCCCATATCATATTCATTCGAGAGATGCATTCCACCCCTTATCATATTCATTTGGAGAATTTATTACACACGTTACATTCAATTCGGGAATCAATTCCACCCCTTATCATATTCATTGGGGGAATCATTTCCACCTTGATCAATCCCAATAATTTTATGATATTTGATGTGGTTTTGGGCATAATTGGGAGTCACCTTTGGGTAACTAATGCAAAATATTTGATAAATTGATCAACTTTATGAGTTAAGACTATTAGGAAGATAATTTGGTAAGTTTCATAAGTGTTTCTGTGTGTTTGGAATGTATGTTACATTAATTTGATGTATTTTTGTTATAGGTATCTCATTTGGAAGAAAGGAGTTTGATGTTTGAAGTTAAATGTTAATGTTTAAGAGATTTGCACCAGCAAAGGTAAGTTTTGCTGGATCAAAACAAACAAGTTTTTTCCGGTACAAGAATCAGGGAGCTCCTTTGCTAGAGTGAATGAAGCGGCGAAGTTTGTTTATGTTGGAGAAAGTTTTGTTTGCACCAACAAACATCTATCACCAAAACGCATCTTCTTAGCTTAATGTATGATTTTTTAGGATTTCTCCCATATAACTTAGGGGTTTTATCATTTTAAGGCATTTTGGACCTAAGCTATGATTTCTTCCCTTAGTTCTATTAATGTTATGTTTTTTAATTCAATTGCATGCTTGATTGTCTTCAAATATAAGAGATTTAATTGGGGCTTATTTTGAGTTTTCTAATGAAATTAGACATAAGGAATTTTTATAGGTATCTCTTTTGAAAGAAATGAGTTTGAATGAAGAGTGAAACACAAGAATTTATTCTTGTTCGATCTCAACCACTTAGCGTAAGTCCAGTTTCTAAGCAACTCGCTTGAGATTTTACATTATATCCTATAGGTAATTTAGGCACTTGTGAAGTCATAGTATAATCCAAAACTACTTCTAAGCCTTGAACTCTTCTTACACCTCTTACACATATGTGATTACAAATTACCACTCAAGGAAATTCAACCCTGAGTAATCCCTTCAGGATAACTTTCCTAGAAAATCTTCTCACAAAGATTAAAACAAACAAAGGACTCTCTTACAAAGTACATTGATATAATGAAACTCAGATAATGTAGTTAAAAGTGTTTGATTGATGAATAAATAAGTTGAATTAAGAAAACAATTTCAGACCATTATTACCTTTTTGCTCAACTTAAATGTAACTCTATTTATAAGTGGAGGCAATTAGCTAGTGATTAGACATAATTAATTAGTTGTTATTCAGACAAAACTAGCCGTTGAAGCTTTTGACATAGGTTCATTGATGAGAACATGTAGAAGTTCATCAATGAGGTCACTTTTTGGGCTATTTGGGAGAGAGCTATAATTAAGTTAATTGAAAGAAAAACTAAGGTACGGAAAAGGTGAGAGAATCATGGAAGAATATGAAGTTCAACATGATTCATGATGTCCATGAGAACAACATAGATTCATCTATGATTGAGACAGAGTCATACCAAGAAAAGGTGCAAGAACAAGTTATCCATGAGTCCCAACAATAGTGTTCATCCATGAAGAAACATGCATGCTCACAGATGAGAACAGTACATACTCATTGATGATGGAGATGGGGAAATATCAATAATGAAGCTCAAAACATCAATGAGACCAAGTTATGATTCATGGATGAGAAAGACACAAATTCATTGATGATCGAGTCTGTGAAATATGCCAAAGGAAGTTCAACAATGGTGGTAGATTGACGTCTATTGTTGGGGTCCCTTAATAACATATGAAATTGATTGGAAACTCCTAGCATCTAATGAATATCATCCAAAAACTTTTTAACATATAAAGCGTCCATTCTATTAACAGCATAACAATATATCACCCCAACCATGGTCAAGAAAATCAAACCGGACCAATTAGTTCAACTAGTCAAACTAAAAATCAGTACCTAGTCCATTTGAAATTCTCCAAGAATCAAACTCCGTAAGAACCAGTCAAAGATCAGAAAAACGATCAAAAACCAATTAACTCTGTAAAAACCAATCTAGTTCCAATTTGGATAAAAATTAAAAAATAAACTTTAAAAAACTTACAACTTTGGGCTTGAAAAAATTGATTTCCAAGCCCATTAAAACATCTCATACAAATAAAAAAAAACTATTTTTATATAGGTTTCACCACATCTATTTTCTTGAGACATAACCAATGTGAGACTTTCAAGTTTCATAGTTTATTTTTCCTTTCTTTTTTTTTCTTTGATATTTGCTCACTTTTTTTCTTTATTTCTTGAAAATTTTTTAATAGATAACATTATTTTAATTTTTGTGATATAGATTATTTATCAATATTTTAATTTTGAACTTAATTTTTTTTAATTTAACTTTAATATAATTCTTAAAAGTGTTTAATAACAAATGTTCATACATTCCTCTCTTCTAGCTCTTTTTTTTTCTTTTTTTCTTCAATCTTTGCTTATTCTTTGTGTTTATTTCTTGAATCTTTTTTCTTTATGTGCTAATATTATTTTAATATTGGTGATGTCTGTTATTTATTTATATTTTAATTTTAAATTTAATCATTTTAACTTAATTTTAATATGACTTTTAAAAAATGCTTGATAGCAAAGGTTGATTCCCTTTTCCTCCTCTAACCTTTTTTTCCTTCAATATTTACTCTTTCTTTTGTTTATTTACATCATTTTAATTTTTATGATATCAATTAATTACAATTGGTCCGACCTCAATTTGAATTGATCAGATAATTAAACCTTAAATCAGTGCCTTGAATGATCTTTTTTAATATTGATCCCAAAAAAAAATAACATATGAAAATGGTTGGCAAAAAAATAACATACGAATATGAAAATATTAACTTTTAAAATATTCTTTATATTTTAAACATAAAATTAATATATTTATATATGGCTTCACTTTGTACATTTTTAAAAGTTTTTTAAAATATTATATAATTATGCATAATTGATCATCTAATATCTTTTTTTTAAGTTATCAAATTATTTTTAAAAAGTAATTATAATAAATATTAAAAAAACTTGAATTAATTTCGTATGTATATTTATTTTCAAGAATTTGGTCCCCCCACAGTTCCTATACTTTTAAGGAACTATGCTTTTTGTTTTATGGTTCTGCTATACATTTAAGGAAATGTCTTCAGGTAGAAAGGAAAAAGAGAGGGGCAAAGAAGGGCGAGAAATCAATTGAAAAAGAAAGGAAAAAGAGTGACCTTCTTGTGTGAACTTCTTCTCCGATCTTAATTGGCTTCCTGTCGCTTTCTCCTATGTTCTTTTTCGCATCTTCTGTAGTTTCCATGTGCTCACATTTCCATCCAAAGATTGAGTTTGCGGCTAGTAAAAGTCCATTGTTCTTTTTGTTTGTCCTATCCCTCTATTATGGGTTTTTACCCGATGGCTTTGGGGAGCTATAGGTTGGTGTTGGTGTTGAAATCAAAGCCTACTCCTCACTTGATCCTCCCTATTCTTCCACCTCAATTGAAGTCCCCCAATGTAAAAGATAAGAATACATTTCTCAATAAAAATGTATGATTGACCTAGTTGATTTGGATAATGTTATATTTTTTGTTTAATGTAGAAGTTTGCATAAGAGTGAAATATGGAATGTGGATTTGAAAGTTTCGTGTGGACCATAATTGAATATTTTGATAGACTTAAATAGTTTATTGTTGATTTAGAAGATAATTTAAGATGTGTAACAAAATTTTTTAAAGACCATTTGGTATTCTACATGTGTATATAAGTAATGTCAAGTAAACATCGGAAAGAAATATTTTGTTTCTTTCATATAAGGGGAAAATTTGTCAAGAACATATAAGGGAGGACTCAATATGAGGAGGGGGCAATTGGAAGAAGTGTAAGAGAGGAAAGTTCAAAAGACAAATTGAAGTGGTTGATGTTAGATATGCTGGCTTCCCAAGATGGGGGTGAATTAGGAATATTGAAATTTTTTGCAAAATATCAATAAAGTAAAGAAAGCAAATGTGACAATAAAACAAAGTATAAGTGAATAACAAGTAAGAGTAGAAATAGAGATGGGAAGGCACAGATGTTTATCTTGGTTCGGTCTCTCAATCTTGACCTACGTCCAGTCGTCAAGCTACCACGTGAGATTTTCCACTATCTTGTAAGAATTTAGTGGGTTTCTTGCAATTGCCACAGTACAGCTATGATGCTCTGTTTTTAGAGCTCACACTTTCTCTCTTTGCACTCTAGCTAAGTGCTTCCCCAATCCCTTGTGATATCCTCTCATAAGAAAATTTTTCTTCCATATGAAGATAAAATTATTTACAATGAATAAACTCTCTTAATCAGAGTGTATATGAAAGTTGGAGTACAAATAATGAAGTGTGTGAGAGTAGGAGACTTTGAGTTGATGATTTGACAGAGTTTCAGTATATACAAAGTTAAATTCATTACCCACAACTTTAAATGATATTATATTTATAGATTTAGGTTTTAATTATACGTTAGAGACAAAATCTATCCGTTGAAGAAGTTACCCAACGGTTACTCTAAAAAACTATCCGTTCACCAACCACATTTAATGCTCCTGACACTCAAAGTTCGAATTTTAGTTTGTCAATAGACGAATTTCGCAGAGACCGAAAGCTAAAGACTTCAACGTTGAACATTCGAAGTTCGTCTATCATGAAGCAAAGTTCGAATTTTGATCTTTGAAAAATGTTTTTATGTTGGAACATACGAATTTTCAAGTCTAAAGTTCTTCTGGAAAGTATGAACAATTGTTCCATTTTGCTACAGTGCCTTTGAAATTTGAATTTTGATACCCAAAATTTATCTGTCAGTAAGCAGTTCAATAAGGCACAATAGTTCATCTATTCGAAATTTGAATTTTCAAAATGCAAAGTTCGTCTGTCAGAGATGCCTCTTTTCAGACTTACTTAGAAGTTTAAATTTCTGAATATTATCATTTGTATGTCAACATATCACCATAACAAACTCACAAGCTTTGTTTCTGAAATTCGAATTTCCATGTTCAAAGTTCATCTGTCAGTAAGCCATTTTGATGTTCTTTCCAAACTCAGTTTTCAAATGAACTTTGACATATCCTCAGACGAATTTTTCATTTTTCATAAGTTGTATTTTGTCTGAAATTCGAATTTTCAAAAGTTAAAGTTCGTCTGTCAGAGAAAACTCTTTTCAGACAAGTATCAAAATTCGAATTTCTCAAGTCAAAGTTCGAATTTTCAAAGTAGCATATCAGTATAAATGTTTCAAACTTCATCTGTTAGTGGATATTTTTCAAATAATCCATGAATTAATATAGAATCATGGTTTTAAAACATCTTTTTGCTAATTCAAAGTCTTTTACTCAATTTAAACATGACTGTAGATTCTACATCTATTCTTGTGCTGGTTTTTCTTAAATTTCTCCATTTGGAATCATTTGTACACCTTTGATATCTTTTGTCCAAGCTCTGGAAAATTGGTTTGGAATCATCAAAACACTTGATTCAACAATTGATAACATCAAGTGTAGGATGTGAAATTGAAAGTGTTGATTTATACTATACTGTCAAGTTTGATCTGAGTGTTCTTGTAAATCTTGTTGGTGATAAGGTTGTTGGACAGCTAATTGAATTCAATTATAATTGTGCACACATCTATATTGTTGGGAAAGGAAATGATATTAGTGAAGAAAGTTAAGCATTAGTTGATTATGTGGAAGAGTAAGTGGCAATGAATGCATAATTGATTATTATATGGTTATGAGATGGTAGAGACCGGATAGTATTTTTTCTCCCTAATGTAGGGCACAAGCAAAGATGGCTTATGTGACCATATTTTGCTACATTTTTATCCCATAAATGTAGTATTTTTATTATATTATTTCAACTATTTTAAGAATTATAGAGCATGTTCATTTTATAGCCGATTTTGAGTGCTTCATGGAGAAATGTGTTAAATCCTTGATTTTAAACTTATTTTGTGCTAATTAATTGTATTCCATGGATTTTATTGCTAATTCTTCCTATCAGTGCATTATCACAAAGTTTGGTTAATTAAGTGCTTAATTGGGCTTTATTAGGTAATTAAATTAGGATTTTTTATGTGATTTCCGGTAATTTTTTTAGGGAGTTCTATTATTTTCATTATATCAAACCCATTTTCATGTATTAATTCATCTATTTTCACTTTCCCAAATATCCTATAATTAAAGTCCCACTTAAAATTAATTTTACTTTTCCTTAAACAATTAGGGTTTAATCACCTAACCATTGCTTTAAGCATTTAATTAAACATAGTCTTACATAATTAGGTTGGCCAAAGTCATTGGGGTTTTTAATTTAGAATTGGTCAAACTTTTGTCAACAAGAGGCATTTTTGTCAATTTTTCTGGAAACCAAATTTTCTTCCTTGATTCTTAGGATTTCTTTTCCCTTTCTTTTTCATCCATTTTGGAATTATTTTTCTTCATTTTTCCATGATTAATTTCATCCAAACACGTCTTGCTTAGTGGAGAAATTGAATTATTTTCATTAATTATGGTTTTATGTTACATTATGTGCATTATTTTATATGACCTAAATTTTGTACATGTAGCATTCTTTATGTAGGTCATTTTATCATGGGAGGACATGCCAAACATCAGAAATATTTTAAGAGAACATTTTTGGAAGCTTAGATGGACTTTTATTTTCTATTTTCTTTATTTTGCCTTTATCTTGGATCCTAGACAACCTATTATAGAATTAAGGGCTAAGATTGCTTCTAACACCTCTTACCCTTATTTCAATTGGTAAAATAGATCAAGAAGCATCTTATTTAGATATGAACATACTCTCTCTCTATTCTCTTAAGTTTTTATTGTGTTTATCATCCAAGGAGATCAATTCCACAAATTCTTCCACATTTCACTGAATAATTCCATTCTTCCACCAAAATCCTTCATTCTTCCATCAATTCATCCTCTTCCTACTATCAATTTATCTCAATTTCATCCTCTCCTTACTCATTCAGGTCTGGACCAAATTGGATATGTGGTGAAGAAGCTAAAAAATTCCAAGTGAAGCCAAGTTGATTGTTCCATCTAAGGTCAAATCAAGCAATCAATCCTTCTAATCTTCTCTTGTGCTCTTGGTCAAACCATGTCCTGCTTCTTCTCCTTCAATTCAGTTTATGATATGGCTTGGGAGTGAGTTCAAGTGGCTGGTTCAAGGTGGAAGAATGCGTGGATGATGAAGATGCTAGGCCAAATTGAATCTACAAGGGAATGTCTCTCTACTTTGCTCTCTTTTGATTCCTACCTTTGTTAGCTTGATTAGTTGGCTTGTTGGGCCATTCAATTTGGTTGATTAAGATTGGTTTTTTATGAAATTTCATACCATTTTGGCTTATTATTCTACTAACTCCATCCGTATTCATCAGATTTTGCCAATTCTCCCATTCCACGCCGTTGATTGGAATCACATACGAACTCCAATCCTTTATCCATAGCTGATAGCAACATGAGAGAGTTTTCTCCCACTATGAGAGAGCATACATGGAGAGACGGAGTGTCAAAATTCCTTTTACCAAGTTGATTCCTCTTCTTGAATTCTTTCTTGGCCTTTTTGAATCATTGGTCATATCTCTTAACTCTTAGTTCTTTTATTCTTACTCTTAAGTCTTGAAGTCTCAATCTCTATCATGCACTCTTTTGGCAATCTTTCAATTTAGAACTCTAAGCAATACTTCAAGTTTATGAAAAATGGGTAAGATCCCTTTTCATATACTTAATTAGCAAGATAAAAATTTTGTCAAAGCCACATAACTCAGCATTGTAATGCAAGTTACTATATTCTCCTTCCTTAACTTGACAAATCTTAGCCATTTAGCAATGCTAATTTGTATTTCCATGACTCGTTGTATATTATAACATCATCGTGTGCTCATATTTCTTCATTTTTCAAGGATGCCTAAAAAAATGTTGTGACTTATTCTAAAAAATAGTCACTAGTTGGCAAATCCTTGTTCCATCGACATTTCTCATTATTATTTAATTCGACTTTTAGCTATAATTAAATGTCTAATCTTTTACATAGACACAAAATAGAAATAGCATATATACAATATGACATTTATTTGTAGTAAACTTCGACTAGACCAACAATAATATTAATAGATTCATTATCGGAAGTCTACGTTTAAAAACCTCTATCACATGCTTTCTAAGGATGTTTTTGCTTTTCTATCAAATTTAT
This sequence comes from Adenanthera pavonina, assembly GCA_026686845.1. NCBI lineage: Eukaryota > Viridiplantae > Streptophyta > Magnoliopsida > Fabales > Fabaceae > Adenanthera > Adenanthera pavonina. The sequence goes on along the minus strand of JAIVEN010000003.1, from coordinate 16,181,433 downwards.
CTACAAATATTGATATGAAAATCCATAACTCTTAAATGACCCTAGATCTATTTGGCCTTGAGCTCTCACTCAAATGAGCATATCTCAATCACTATGATAAATAAATATAATATATTGATAAAAGTATATAGTACAATCACATAGCCATGCCACCACTTTCAATTACATAATTGATTCCCATATTTCTTTATGCTAAAAGTAAACTCACAAACAATTATGAGAATTTTTTTATATAAAGAAAATATCTTTTAGGTTGTATGAGTAAGTGTTTGGTTTAGGTTGTTATTTTGAACCTTATACTCTTTTATAACCATATTCTATCTTACAATTTACAAGTAATTGTGAATAATAGTTTATGCATGAGATACAATATTTCTAAGGCCACAACACCACACAAAAATATAGTTCAAAATAAATCCAATGGGACAAATCACATACCAACATGAAACTTGAGAATTTAGGGATTTTAGAGTAAAAAAACAAATCCCTATGATCAATTACATGTGCCTACACGTGCACTACAAAGCCTTTGGAATAAAAATTCCATAACAAAATAATAATTGGAGGCATATCGGACGTGCCAAAGCAATGTGTCTACTTCACACCTACTATATATGGAGTCCACTCAGGAGAATAGAAACCACTTTGTCATGATCCTCAACTCCTCTTTTTACTGGTATGTGCAATGTAGCAAATGGTGAGTAGATAAGCCTTCTACGCCATTTATCCGATTGAACAAAAACTACTTCTTATTTTGCTCACTCCTATACTCCAACTGGGTTCATAATTTGATTGAAAAAACGTATGTAACCTATCATTTTGCAACTTGAGTTCAATTTCTCTCCAGGATTTTTCAAGGAGTGTTGATGTTAAAACATTCTAGTAATCATTCTTTTCAAGATTATGCCTTCAAATCTCTTAAAAAAATGATTTAACGAACCCAAAATTGAAAAAATTATACTATTATTCTTAGTTCTTCATAATCCTTTCGGTATATAAGGGTTCAAAAATATTCATAGACATCCTAGTAACTCATTTATCTTACAAATTTTCTTTATTTTTTTAATATTTATTGATTGTCCTTTCGTGATCATGCTTTCAAGCATTAAAAAGCACCATAAATTTGAAGGATTAATCAATAAATTATTAATCATGAATTAATTTTGTTTTTTATTTAATTAATTATTTAATTATTTAATTTAATTAATAATTAAAAAATTAATCATTTTTATTTGTATATGTTTTTGAATAATTTATCCCAAAAAAAATGAATTTAGTTCAAGCCCATTCTTGAGCGAAACAAAAATGGAATATCCAACCTTATATATATATTTTTAAAATTATTCATTATCCAAAAAGTAAGACACATGACTTATATGGTGGTTGGAATAGAGCTTGAAAACTGGTTTCACCTGCGGGTTGGCCTATTTCATTGCGGTTCTAGGTTGGAAAAAATAAAGCATATATTGAGGCGGTCTTTTTCAGCTTGGACCGCTTAACCCATGGATTAAGCGGGCTAACCTACCAAACCCGCGGGCTAGTCCGTTTAGCTAGCTTTTTTTTTATTTTTTTTCTTTCAAATTACCTTTTTTTTAGTTCTTTATATATATAGTGTTTAATATTGAAACTTGAAATTAGAATTGTTTTATGCTTGGAGTTGAAATTTTTCTATATTTCATATTTAATGTTGTTGAATTATGATACTTATATAAATGATAATTAGTATGTGTTAATATATTTTAATAAATTAATGGTTTATGTGGTTTCTATTTCTAATTTAATTATGAATCAATTATATTATTTTTTTTTATTATTCATATTGATGATTTAAGTTATTATTCAAATACAAAAAAATGAAAATATATATATATATATGTATATATCTAATATTTGGCAGGTTGAACCCCCTTTTGGAGATCCTAAGCTGGATAAATCTCAGCCCACCAAAAAGCAGGTTGACCCGCCCCCAACCTATTTTCTGGTAGCCCGCAGCGGGCTAGTCCATTTCAGGGTAGGCTGGCCTGTTTCCCAGCTCTAGGTTGGAATGAAGATGCTCTGAGTTTTAGCAAACTTGCAGAGGAGAAAAGAGGAGACAGAAAGGTAAGAAGGAGAACAAGAGTAAAAACTAAATTTTCTCTTGTTTGGTTATGGAAAGAAAAGTGAGGAAGAGAAAAAATTGAGAGGAAAATAATGCATAGACCCTATATATTCTCCCCCCCCAACTTTTCTCCCCAAAATGGAGAGATTTGGATAGAAAACTTTCCTTCCAAAATTACCTCACCAATTTTTTTCACTTTCCCACTTTCTTTTTCAATTTTAGCATTATTTTAAAAATTTTGAAATCAATGTATAAAAAATAATTTAAAAAATTAAGATTGGATAAAATAATTTTTAATTAAGAATAAAATTAAAATTATATTTTAATTTTATTTATTAATATAATATGAAAATTATATAAATAATATGGTAGAATAATAAGTTTTATTATATATAAATATTTTTCTAAAAATAATAAATATATTATTATCAATTTAAAATTAACTACTTTTCTCTCCTCTTTGTTTTCTTTTGTAGCTAAACATATGGAAAAAATTACTCCTTCCCACTTTTCTCTCCTTTCCATTTTCTTTCTCCCCATTTTTTCTCCAATTATTTTCTCTCCTTAGTCAAGTAGAGGTTTTTTGTATACCTCCCACCTCCTCCAATTTCCATTTGGTTACATATTTTCAATTTCCTAATTTTTCTTTTTTAGTATTTTCTCTATTTTTCAATATTAAATAAAACATGACCAATGATGGTTAAAGCTTGAAAAACGGGTTTCAACCCGCAAATTGACTCGTTTTAACCTGCTTTATAATGATTTTGGGTTAAAAAAGGTAGAGCCTATATTAAGACGGTCTTTTCCCATCTTCAACTACTTAACCTGCGAGTTAAGTATGCTAACCCGCCAAACTCACGGGTTAGTACGTTTAGCTTTCTTTTTTGTTTTTTTCAATTTTCCCCCTTTAGACTAACTTTTTTATTTTGGATTTTTTCATGTGTATTTAATGTTGGAATTGCCCCATGTCTCATATCTAATGTTATTAAATTATGATATTTTACATAAATGATTATTAGTATGTGTTAATGTATTTTAGTGAATTGATAGTTTATGTGGTTTTTATTTCTAATTTGATTATGAACCAATTATGTTATTTTTTATTATTCAAATTGATGATTTATGTTATTATTTAAATGCCAAAAAAATTTGGGAAAAAATACATATGTATATATAAAAATATATGATGGGTTGACACGCTAACCTGCCTTGGCGGTCTTGGGGTGGACAAGTCCTAGCTAGCAAAAAATGGGTTGGCCCACCCCTAACCCATTTTCTACTAGCCTATAACGAGTTAGCCCTTTTTTGGGCTGGTTGGCCCGTTTTCCAGCTCTAATGACAATACCTTATTTGGATTGTAGAAAGTTTTTGTAACCTTTTTTTGTCCCCTTTTTTTTTATTCCATGTGTCCATAATAAAAGAAATGAAGTTTATATTAGCATGGCAACTTAACTTTGTAGACACGTGGCTAGTTGGCTCAAGTAGTTGAGAAGAAGGAGGTGTTGGGCTCTATTTCCCAAGGTATTAAATATCGGACCAGTCATTAAATCGGATGAAATAATGATTTAAAGTTCAGTAGTCAGATCGGGGTAAAACCGGTTATAAATAAATTAATATATTTTTAATAATATTGTTAATTGATATTCTATTTTTATATTATTTGTTAAGTAAATTTATCATTATTAATCATTATGTATTATAATAATACTTATAACATAATATAATATAGAAAGAAAAAAATTTATACTAAAAATAATGCTACTTAGTACTAAAAATAATGTTATTTTATTTTTTTTAAAAAAAAGATGGGACCAGTTCAACCCGGTTTTTTACCGATTTTTTACCAATTCATACCGGTTCTGAAACCCTCTAATTCTCATCTGTGACCAGACCGGACCAAGGCCCAGTTCCCGGTTGGACTGGTCGAATCAGCCAGTCTAGTCCGATTTTAGTTCTATGCTATTTCCACATGTAGGATGTAACCATTTTTCATTATTGTGGTCACGTGGCTTGGAGTTGATCAAGAAGAGGTATTAATCGACACTTGAAATCAATGTTGACAGAACCAGATCGGATATTGAACCTTACAAAGTACTGGTTCAAGGTTCAATGGTTCAATCGAGGTCGAACCGGGGTTGGATCGGTAGTAATTAAAATAATATAAGTTTAAACAAATTTTATAACTTAATTAAAATCTCAAACTAAATAATATTGAATTATCAATCTATTATTCAACATAAACAAATTATTAATAAGTTTCGTAACTCAATATTTAAATCTAAATAAGTTAATATTCATTTATAATTATATTTTGAGTTCAAAATAATAAATGAATAATCTATTATTATATTATTTATTAAGTAAATATATCATTTTTAATAGTTATATATCATAATAATACATATATATTATTATAATATATAAAAAAAACATATTTTGTATTAAAAATGATGTTATTTTATCTTAAAAACAAATAAAATTAAAAAAAAATTGAAAAAAATAACATAGAACCGGTTCAAGGCTAGTTCCACCAATTCTTGACCAGTTCTAAATAATATCGATTATATAGCATGACCGGATCAGCTACTGATTCCCGATCTGACTAGTCGAACCGACCGGTCCGGTCCAATTTTTACAACAATACTTGAAAATTTTCTTATAGGGATGAATAACATGTCGTTTGAAAGATTTAGAAGAGTGTTCACTTTTCAAAAAAGTGGTGTCATTTTTCTCATCTTTCAACCCTCAAACTTCGCAACTTTGGCTATTTTCAGATTTGAACCCCAAGAGTTTGAGACATCATATCTCTTTGGTTTTAACTCTGATCGAGGCATATTATATATTGTTAAAAAGCTTGCCAAATGTTCTTTCAAATGATATATGACCTTCATTTAATCACAGCCTAAGGAGAGAATGATAACACTCAAAAGTTGCACTGATAACCATAATTTCCAAAAAAATTCGTTCAAGAGGGTCAACTTCAAGAGACCATAACTCACTCATTTTAAATCGGATTTCTACAATCTTGATGGCCTTGGAAATCTTGTTTCACGATCTTTCCAACCATGAAAATCATATACAATTTCATTTTATGTATAGAAAATGATAGGCCTCGAAAAAACATCCATTAACCACAATTTTGGTGAAGATTGTTTCTTAGATTTATCACCAATGGAAGTTCCTGATATAAGCTATGTTTCAATCACATGCTCTAGTATTTGTGTAAGGGTTTAGTAATACATCCGTACAATGCACAGATCATTTCTATAATTGTTGCCAAATAATTCAACAAAACAGAGGTCATTTGCAAAATCCATATTCCCATCTTACTTGCACTAAATACAAATTTAGTATGAAAAATATGCTGTAATATACTAAATAAACCTATTTTTTTATGAATAAATCTAAATTATCCTTCATATAAAGCATTAGTTAGATTAGCATTATGTAAAAGCTTGGATTGATTTTCCCAATAATATAATTTTTTACTAATTTTAATATATAAAGAATGTATCTTCCTTTATATGGTAATAATTTACAATTTTCATAATCTATATATTAAATATGGTTGTATATCTAATTTCAAAAACTGTCAACCCAGACGAATTTAGGATAACCCAATTTGATCCTACCCAAAAAGAGATAACCTAAAATAAAAGGACAAAACCAAGGTAAGCTAGTCAACTGGGTCAAATCAGATTCCAAACTACCCCTCCAGACCAAAAGGCTTAGCCTTCTCCGAGTGTTAATTACACACACACATGACCGGTTAGCTTATGAATTTGAACCCTCATTTTTCTGAAACTCAAAACTATATTGCCATTTATAGATTCATGACACTTTTTTCTTAGTAATTTCTATATAAAAATTAAGTCCTTGGTCATTTTTCCTATAATCTGTTTTTTCTTTTTGCCAATAAAATTTGGGTGAATTTTAATTACCAAGCCTGAGACTCAGTTAATCCGGTCTTATCCAATCTCTTCCTAGCTAAAATGAAAGAAAAGTTAACCCATTCCAACAAGCACCAAGCTGGCGTATCGAGCTAAGCCGAACGTCGAGTATAGCCCAGCCCAACTTGGTATTTGTATGTTTAATTTTTAATTTTTTAATTTTTGTATACAAAATTATTATTTTATAGGATTGTTATCAATAAAAAGCTTATATAATAATCAAAGGTGATATGCAACATGTGATCATTGCAATTTGAGCCATTCAAATAAAATTTGGATGACTCAAATTCAACAGTTTTAATTTATTTTTATATCTTTAATTTTTTATGTTACTAGATGTAAACTCTAAAATAAAGATAATTTTATAACTATCATTTTTTAAAAATACAATTTTATTATTTAAAAAAGTAAAATCTAAAACTTTAAATTTGGACCATCCAAATTTGATGGGAACGGACTAGATATGATGAGCACATGGTGCTGATCACCCTAATGCATCACCAAATGAATATTCATATGAGAAGTTAATTTTATGTTTATTATATAAGCTTTTTATGATTTCAATCTTTTAATTTTATTTGAAATTTTAAATTGATTTTTTAATTAAATATTACATAAAAAATAATGTATTAATGTTGAGTATTCAAGATTTTAAAGAATAATATTACTTTTGATTTTGACATTAATTTTAAGGGAATATAATTTTGATTTATGAAAATTATCTTTTGATTTTTTAACCAAAATCATCTTTTGATCAATAAATAAATTTTTTTATATTTTAAATAAAATTATATTACAAGAACATATTCGTAATAATTCCTCTTGATTATTGATTGATTGATTATCAAAATTATGATATGCTGATTTCAAATGGTGATCTGAAATGTTTAGCCAATTATTTAACATTATTAACACGTAAAAACATGGTATAAAAAATAGTTATGATAAACAAATATTAAAGCTGGATTTTATTAACCTATTTATGATAATTAATTTAAAATTTTCCCATCAGTAAATCGTAAAAGATATTGGAAAAATGTAGTATCATTGTAATAAATGACTGAAACCTTTTTCATTTAAGATATGTAAAAATATTATTTATAAATCTATCCAGATTTAAAAATTAAAGTTCACTGTTACAAAAAAAGTAATATTATGCTTATAGTTGATTGAAGATATGTATCGAAATTTTCAAGATACATAATATTAATTACCTAACAATATATGTTAAATTATTTAACTTTAATATGTGCATAAATCCTATAATATTTTTTTTAAAAAATAAAATATTTATTATCTATAACTTTAACCGAATTTAAAAATTCAAGTTGACCTACTAATAACATTTTGGATAAATTGAAGTTGACCTAAATTGGGAAAATTGGGTAAAAAAGATTAAAAAAATCAAAATATTTTGAAAAATAAGACTATAGGTCACCTTGTTTTTAAAGTAAGATAGAATTTTTTTAAGCGAGATTAGAAAATTTTCAAGTCAAGATAAAAAGTTTTTCTATTCACACTTGCTACCAAAAAATTTTATCCTGACTTAACAATTTCCTAACTTCACTTAAAAAAATTCTATTTTACATTGTAAATAAGGTGACATTTAATCCCATTTCCCAAATATTTTAATTTTTGGTCTTTTTCACAATGCTCCGTAAATTTTAATATGTTAGTATGTATTTTTTGGTCCCACTTAAATAATTTAGCTTTAATATGTTAGTTTTAAATATTATTAATATTTTTTTGTTTAAAATATATTAAAAATTTCATAACTTTTTCATGGAATTTAAAATTTCAATAGGATCTATTGATTAAATATTAGACAACAGATAGTTAATTATAAATAAACCTTATTAATTGGTGATTGATGGATAATAAAAATGGAAGCCTAATAATAAAGACAATGAATTATTAAGATTTATAATTTGGAAAAAGAATTTCAAATGTGAAATTGTTGTTGACAAATAAGCTGTGATGCAAACAATTTCCAATATTGAAGCAACAAGGAAGTGGCACAATAGGGATGAAGCTTTAAAATCTAGTGTTTTATATATAATAGATAGATGAAAAATCCTTTTAATTGAACTATACATACTAATAATGAGAGTTAAAATTAATTATCTACTTTAATTTTTTTTAAATTTATATTGATTTTCTAAAATTACCCTTATTAAAGTCATTTTTTTCTCTCTCTCATGAGTTAAATAAAAATATTTTTTTGATAATGTATAATAAATATTGTTTCTGTTCTAGAAAGTATCTTATATTTATAATTAAAGTAAAACAACCTATATTTATGTTAAGAGGGAGTAGCAAATAACCATCCCCTACATATATTTTTGTCTAAAATAATCTGATTCCAAGTCCATGGAAGGGAAAGGGCATAACGGCACAAAAATTTAGGGTTTTTCAAACATTTTTAATGGTTTATTTTAAAACTCTAAATCTAAGGATTTGTTTAGGTAAATGTGAACGGTGTAATAAATTGCAATCAATTAATTTCAAGATTCTATAACTATAAATGTCAAGAAATTGTCTACCTTTTATTTAATAAAAATATGCACCATGATCAACAAAAAGGATACAAAAGAGGGGGTTAGCACCCTAAAGCCATCGCATTCCTGGACCCTTGAAAACAATTTTCAAAATGGTTAAACATATAGTTTTAGAAGCAATTTTGATATATTGCTCCATGTAATGGAACAATACATGTGCTCGAAGTTCTTCAAATTGCAATAGTAAAATACATTTCAATATTCTATGCTCTTTTAGTGTGTATACTTGTATACACTCTACATATGATGAAACGAGAATAAATTGACTAAAATAAAAATAATCTTTGACCAAGTTCCTTTAAATTTGTATTAATTATGTATTTTTCTGATTGAAAATTTTAGTATTATAAGCCCTGTTAGTCTGATAATATTACAAACCATTTATTAGTATTATTATTTTCGGATTTCACTTAATGTCCATTTTTTAATTTTGACCATTTGGAAAAGCATTGGCCAGAAAATTTTTACATTCAAAATCAAATGAAATATACCGCAAATATTACTTAAAAAATACTTAAGTACTGAAATATGTTTAATAATCTAAAATTTTAATTAATTAATGGACGTTAAAAATTGATATGTCTGTGTGCTTGAAGTTTAATTGTAATGTAATAATATTAGTTTAAAAATCTAAGGACCTGTTTGATTCGTGTTTCCGAAACAGTTTTTCTGTTTTCGGAAACAGAAAACTCAGAAAACTTGTTTGGTAAACCTGTTTTTTATAAACTGTTCTGGAAAACAGAAAAATAAAAGAACAGAAAACGCAGAACAACTTTAAAATGTTTTGTAATTTTTGTTCTGGAAAACACAAGAAAAGGTGAAAAACATCCACCTCACTAATGGTAAAGTTATAAATTTTGAATAACTCATCTATTACTCACTAGTTATGATTTTGAGAACAACTATTCAAACAGATTTTTTTGTTTTCTTGTTTTCAAAACTTATTCTCAAAAACAGTTTTACAAAACTATTTTGAGAACAAGAAAACAGAAAACACTGTCAAACAGGCCCTAAATTTCTAACATTTGAATCATACAATACAAGTCCTAAGAAAAACAATACACATTAGAGCTCCAAATCTGGTGGTGATTGAAACCACTACTTGAATCATTAGAATCATGTAAGAGATGATGGAAATTGCTTGTTCTCTTCAAAAAAAACAATGGGATCAAATCATGAAAGGGTTTATCTGTGAAATACAAAGATTTCAAGGACGGGATAGTTCATGTGAGTCAGTTTTCCTCCATCTTGATTTTTCATCCAAGTTTTGACTAACACCTCCAGCTTCTTTCTTTTTAATGGAGTTTGTACCTCTTTCTTGTGTGGAAATCAAGAGGAACTTGACCCATCCCAAAATTCATGCATATAAGGAAGGGCTTGACTTATCACCCAAATATAGTCAATAATTAAATCTGCGCAAAAGGCATATTAACGTTATTGAAAAGAGGAAAGAAAGGATGACAACTCAATCTATATAAAATAAATCTTGCTAATACCTGTTTATTATGAACATGATGCACACAAACTATAGAGTAGTTTTGATGACCATAGAGATAGCCCTGAAAAATTGTTTAGCCAGAAACAAACAATAACTATGATGACTAATCAGTAACAAAATATAAAGCTTCATAGTGCCAAAATCAATTCCTGCATTATAGGTTATGCTTTACTTCCTCCTCCTGCCTATATTATAAGATATTTTGTATTAATTATATGAATATTAAGAAAATTATTTTTTCACCTAAAATCAATGCAAAAAAAGTACCAAAATTTTCCATTATACCCTTATTAAATATTCTATTCTATTATCATTATACGGTTATAAATGAGAAGTAAAGAAGAATTAAAGATACGGGTAAAATAGAAAGAAAAATATCCATTACTCTATATTTTAGATTAAAAACTTGTTATACAAAATATAGCTGAGTACCCATTATTCACAACCGGACATTGGAAATGAGTATTGTGCTGGTATTGTCCACAAACATATATATATATATATATATAGAGAGAGAGAGAGAGAGAATAAACAACATAACATTTGAATATTCATTGAATGAGATTAATTCCAATTAATTAATTGAGAAATAACTACAAATAATTAAAATTGCTGTCAAAAATAGTAAAAAACATATGACAATATTTATGATTAATTTGAAAATCATTAAATATGAATTATATGGAACTAATTTATAATTAATTAATTAATCATTTACATCACCAGAATTATGTGACACAGAATTTTAACACTTACTCTAGAGTACTTTTCTTTAGTATATATAATAGAAGTTACTATTAATAAAGAATCTTTGTTGCCATATGAATTGGGATTTTTTTATGAATTGAGAACCAATAGATGTTAGTTCTTATAAAACGGGTTAGGTTATTTAAACTTTTTTTGTTTGGGACATAATTTAACTCGATTCGAATTAGTTAAAGTGTAAAATGATGATTGAATATCAGGCGATTTTGACAAAAAAAATTGAATATGAATTGAGAGATATTACTTTAACTATGGGCATTTGATTGGTCAAGACTCAAGGCATCTCATATTACATCATGCATCACGATTACCTCTATATAGGCCGTGCATCAAAAAGCAAAATGGTAATTTTACATTTACTTGTATTTTTCATTTAACAAAAAAATAAATAACATTCTCTTATCTCTAATTTCATATCAAATAAACTTATCTATAATTATCATTACATTACATTTCTTAACTTTTATAATTGAACCAAACGAGCCTTATTAGGTAATATAAACCTCATTATATTATTTAACTTGCCCAAGAAATAAACCAAAACGGCTATAACTTTTCATTAGTTCTTTTAAATATGAGGAAAATATAGGTGTTTGGCTAAAAATTTGAAAGTAGGCCAAGCCCACAAATTAGCAAATGGAGTATAAACTCAAAGCAATAGTTGCCCATTTTGGGTAGCAAACGGGAAAAAATAAGCACCACTAAATATGAAAAAGCTAGATTGAGACTGGTCCGCCTTGCAAAACAGTGCTAATATTTGAATATAAATCCAAGGTAAGAGCTCTTTGAGGTGAAATAATTGGCAAAAGATTTGAAGTGCAATAATTGTTGAGAACACAAGATGTGGGTGAGAAATCTATAGAATTGAAGTGCAGGTTCCAGATATCATGGAGTTAGAGAGCAATTGGAAATCTCAAGCCTCCATGTGGTCTATTTTTTTGGAACCGCTCCGAATTCCTTGTGCTTTATAAAAGGATCATTCAGACATTCACCAAAGACATGCAACACCTCTCTAAACCAAACCAGCCATGTCAAATGTGATCTAAATCCAAACTCAACCAACCAGCCAACTTTTTGACTATGCCGAATCACCATGCTATAACAATTCTCCACCTAGACAACTACATATTTTCCGATTTAGAATCCAACTTTCAAACCTAACAATTGTACTCGGGCTCCAACCAAGATCCTATAACAAATTCTATCTATGTGATGATGAAGTCTATTCATGTTCCAGTTACTTTATATTATATATTCATGTGAATGAGTTCCTTGAGGCATTCTCACCATTATTTTCCAATTTGTTTTCAACCCTTAGTATGGCATGCATCATTTAGACTATGCTACTAGGACCTTGGATCTCAAACGCTTTCTATTAAGTTTTATATTTCCTAGCTTGTTAATCAATACATCTTGCTTAAATCTTAATCATGTTCTCATTTTGGTTTTTGGCAATTTTTAGATTTGAGAAAATTGTGATAAAGGGTCTCGGAAACTTTACATTCATTTAATTAAAAGTTAGTTTATTGGTCATAACTTTTTATGGTTTCTAAGACCTTTGACCACTTACACTTACATGTTAGAATATCATTCAACTAACTGAAATTTTTACCTAAACAGTATATATACAATTTTTTTTAATGATAAATCATTCGATATTCGGTATTGTTGATTAATTTATATTTAAATTAAATCAGATTGAGAAAAAATTTCCAATATTAATTTTTTATTCACATTATTTGAACTTGATATATTGTTTAAAAAGTGATAATCACTTTATTTCTCAATTCCAACTACTTTTTTCCAAAGGAAAAAAAAAAAAGAAACTAACTAAAATTTTCCAGAAACGGATGTGGATTCTGTTCTATCTGCATCAATGTTTGGTCACAAGGGTGACTGTAGTTTTTTTTTTTCCATTCAAAGATAACTTCATCTATATTCTAAGAGACGGAAATGGTTTTTATTTTTATTCTTATTTTTCGTTCATAAGAATGTTCCACAAAAAATGTAGGGGTTTTTATTTTATTTCTTTTTATTCGTTATTTTTCCCAGACGAATAGTGAATAGTATTAGTAATTATTATTATTATTAGTAATTTGCATATAAAACCTAAACAAAAATTGCCGTTATTCCACCTAGAGTTGCATGCACCTGCTTGGGTGCACTTGTAAGCTGTAACCGGCTGCTCCATTTATAAATTACACAGCAAAGCAGGCTTTGACGGGTTGCATTGCTTTTGTTCGGATCAAAACCCACAATTTCGAAACCGAATCCAAGCCGCCCGATTCGTTTTGTCTGATTGGCTACACCGCGGCAAATGTCACTGGGGTCTCTGGGGAAGACGGAAGCCCACATTCAGAAGCAGCGACTCTGCTTCAGCCCTCACTCCTCCATGGTAAAGGTGTAGGGCTTCTGAGGGTGTCCGGTGTCGAAGATTCTAGCCATGGCGCCTATATTTCTGTCGCTGTGCTTGCTCCTCTGCTTTAACGTCCGCTTGTCCTTTTCTGGTACCAGTTTCTCGTTTATATGATCTCCTATTGGTCATTCTGCTGATTGATTTGGTCTCTAATTCTGCTTTTAACCCTCAGTAAAATTCAGCGCAGCTAGATTTGAGCAGAAACCTTGTCTGGGTGCTGGAAGATGGAGTAGCTATAATAAATTAGAACTTTTATTAGCTTATTCCAAATCTAGTAACTGCAAGTTCTTATACCTTGTCTCCAATTTTTTTATTAACAGATGGGGTTATAGTTTATCTTTAGAGATAGAACGATAATTTTTCACTCTTCGGACGGTTAGGCTCATTGATGAAGTCGCACAAGTCCACGCTCATATTATTTCTGTTGCACCACGCTCATATTATTTGATTATAGAAGTTTAAAGCAAAGAACCGCTGTGAACTTTGCGTATAATTATAACATTTGGAACTTGATAATGATCTTTCTGAACTTTCCGTTCTTGTTTAGATAATTTTCTACAGTTGGTTATTTTACTAATGAAAATGTGATGCGAAAGTGATGTTAAACTTCTTCTCTTTACTTTTTGCGCGTAATCCTTCTAAATTTTGATTCACGTGTGGATAATTTTCCTGACTTTTAAGTTAGGTATAGATAGCTCTTTGAGGTGTTATGCTACTGTTAGTGAAATGCTATACTAACTAATGCAAGGGGTTATATTTGCAAGTTTAAATGTATAGAAAGGTTCCCTGTCAAATTTTGAAGTTCAAGGGGCAATTTTGGCATTATGCGAATAAATTACAAGGAGCATTAATGGTGTAAAGGGGGTAATTTTGTGATTGGGTAAAGGAAAGACGCGTTTTTGGATGGAAATGTTTAACTCTAATTGCAATCTCAGATTTCAATTTAGCAAGATAACAACTAAGCTTCATGAGCTCTCTTCCATGGGATCACTGAATTTCAAACCAGAGCAGATTCTGATTCCCTGAGCGGCTGAGTCATCTTACCCCATGTTAATTGTCCATCTTTGCTATTTTCAAAAGCTTAGAACCATTGGAAGGGCTTCTCATCCAATGGCAAGCTTGGAATCACCACTGTGTTATTCTCTATTGTTCCATCGAACAAGAAGTGTTCACTCTTAGTTATGCATCCCTTGACATCATCTTGAGTAAATTTTGGAAAGTTGATCTTTGTAAATCTCATTAGGTCCTGGTGGTCGGTTGTCCTCTGAATCTGATTGGTCCTAACATGAGGTTGTTCTTGTTTATAATTGTGCATTACTTTGGTGAACTGTAATGAAAGGCCTTTGATCATCTCTTGCAAGTTGTTGATCTGATGCTTTGATTGAAACAACCTTGTCTGCTAACACCTTTGATTGTTCTCCTGCTGAACTTCACGCTGTTACATTGCATTCTTCGGTCACGGTTCAATGTCTCATAGTGACACTAGCATCTGGTTGTCTTCACCATAGGTCTGTGAATTGCCCGCTTTGATACCATTGTTAGGATTTGTAAATGGTGAAGGGTATAGAAGGAGAGAAAGGAGAGGTGAGAGAAGAAGAGATAGAGAAATTTCAACTATTCCATTTGTGACTCAGTATACTGGAGCCTTTGTGTTAAACCTCCTCAGCCGTTACTAACTTCAATGGGCTTATAGAACACTTGTTTCCTTGGCCTAATTACAAAATTACCTCCTTCACACTTTTAATACTTAACTCAGTGCGATTGAATTTTTATGGTGAAACATCTAGTTAACTGTTTTCTCTTCTATTTCTTGAAACTACTATTAATTTGATTTGTTGATTGTGACCTGTTCCTAATTTGGAACAATTCAGGACAATCTAGCTCCATGGAATCTGTTCCCGATCTTATGAATTCTATGTACAAGGCAGTTGATGGATATCCCTGTGTGCGGCTATTAAGTCTTTCTGGACCTATTGGTTGTTCCAGTGAGTCTTCACAGAAGCTTGTCTTATTTTTTACATTCTTTACAGTGCTTAGTACAATTAGAATGTCGTTGTGATAATAATTTGATGTATCGATCTTCCCTTTAATGAATTGCTTAGATCCTGGACGAGAGAAGGTTGTTGCTCCAATAGTAACATTAAAAAATGCTAATCAGCTGTCAAAGTCATCTGCTATACTGGTGTCATTGGACGAGTTTGAAGGTTTCTTAACAAGGCATGTTATCATATTTTCATATAGATCAACTGTGGAGCTTTTCCTTTTCCTGCCTAGCATTTCTTATTCTCAGATCTAGATTGTGCTTTCCAATGACATCCTTGATTAATGTGTTGTGGGTAGTATATTTCCATGAGCTGCAAAATAGCTTTTCCTTTTTTATTTGTCATTTTCTCTTTCTTTTATTTTTGGGCATTCTTTGCAATGGTTTTATACTCCTACATGGTATATACTCCTTTTTTATCTGTTGGATCTTTAAGTAGAGTAGATTTGAAGAACCTAGAGGATTAACCATACTATTTTACTTGAAAAACTTTGACTGCTGAAAATTCTTTTGAACTTTAACCTCTTTAACCAAATATAGGAGCGAATTCTTAAATTTTAAGGTCAATGACTTTCTTGCAAAGAATATTCGAGATAAGCTAATTATGGGGTTCAATAACTGTTTATTGTCCTGTAAAATCAAAATTTTTTTTATATCTGTGGTGTTGGCTATTTTATGTGGATGGATAATTGATATTCAGGGTTTCTGTTAGCAAGTGCAATTTTTTTTGAAGTTGTGGAAATCTTGTTTGTTCTGCTATTCAAAGAAATTCATTCCTTGATTAGTTGCTTTTGAGTAATTTTTGTTGTTTTTTGTGTAGTCATCTATCATTCGTGATTTTTTTTTTAATTTGTTGAACATGAATTTCTCTTTCAGAATATCTAATGATTCAAGCTTTGCAAGTAAGGTTGCTGGTGTACTAGTTGAATCAGGAGCTGAAGTGCAGAATAAGTTAAAGGGTAAATAACTATTTTTTACTCATTCAATATGTTGAAACAATGCTAAATTGCTTATAATAGTTTTTATTTTGTCATTTGTAGGATTCTCTCCAGAACGAAAGTTTCCACAAGTTGAATTTGCTCCTTACCATAACACGGGATATGAATGGAATCCAACTGTATGATAAGATTTTTATTAAGCCTTATATATTTGTATCACAATTCACAATTTGACATTAACTTGTTCTGCTCTGGTTGTGCTTAAGATAATGCTAATCTCTGTCCTAGTTGGATTTTCTTAGATAGAATGTGTCCCTTGACAACTGAAAAGGCTAAGTTCTTATCCTTAAGTTTTCATAATAAAAGAGGTCTTGATCTTTAATTTTGTTCTTTATGGTTTTGTGTAGCACATTTTGGGAAATCAGGTGGCTCTGTTGTAAAATAAGCAAATCATTTTTTTATCTTAAATGAAAACGCTTATTGATGGGTCAAATTCATACTGGATTATTTTTTGAAGATTTATGCTTGGAATACATGCTATCTATATTGGATATTGGCTGATGCTAATATGATTTTAAAACAACACAATGAGTGATGAGTCACGTATTGTCAATTCATTTTATTTTCCCCCTCAACTTCTACAGGGTTCTGGTATCATGTGGAAATCCTACAATTTTCCTGTTTTTCTCCTCTCAAATAGTGGCATAGAGATGCTTCATGAGGTAATGCTAAGTCACTTCTTGATTTTATAGTTTATGAGTGTTAGTGATGGTCCAATAACTTCAGTTTACTCCACTTTGATAAAGTGTTCTGTCTTATCCAATATTCTATACTTAAGTTACATTTTTGCATATGGTAGTGGAGAAATGATAGTTTTGTGTCTGTGATCTACCGACCTTCTAAACCCTAAGAAATTTCATGTGTGGATTCAGGTTGCAGTTGCATTGTATTCTTGAACCTTTGCTAACATTTTAAATGATTAGATTGTGAGGACTAGGCCCGTACCCTATAAAGGTGTGGGTTCAAGTCCCGCTGCTGATGTGAGTTATTGGGATTCAACTTGTCTAAACTTTTTATCACAAAAAATTGTTTAGATTGTAAGAGATAATTAAGCTAGTCCTGCTAATATTTTCTCTGCTGTGGTTTGCTTAGCAGCTCATATTATAGTCATTACAAATTCTAGAAAATTGGGATGTTCTTGTTCCTTCAAAGTCTTGAATACCAACAAACATCTAGTTTCTTGGCTTCAGTTCGATGATTACTAGTAGTATAATATTTGAAAATTTTTTTATAGTATTAGTGAGATTATTGGGATAGCTCTTCTTGGGAACTATGAGATGGGACTCTCCCCCACTTTGGGTGAGCTTAAGCTTTTTCTGTGATGATGAAGCTTGAGAACTTTCATACTTGGCTTCAGAAATGTCTGGCCATGTTCTACCCCTGCCCCTTTTTTGAAGTGGTTGATTTTGTCACTAGCTAAGAGTTTGCATAAATTTTAGGCTGTTCAACAATGTTTACATTGTTCTTTTGGTCCATAACATCTACTGACACAGGGTAAACCCAAAATTGGTAAATTCTTTGATCATATTTCCAAAATTAGTCCTAAGCACTATTAAAGAGAGAGGTACAAGAATCCTACAAGCAAAACGCACCGCATAAGACAACAAAGATGCTGACATAGCAGCTAATTCACAAAATAAAACAACTAAACAGGATACCCAACTCTACTAAATAAAAGTATACCAAAACGACAGCGTTTCATAATCACCATAAACAAAACATAACAATACTTCCCCCATAGAAACTTCTTGTCCTCAAGGAGTATGAACATCGAATTCTAGGAATTGATTTCTGATAACAGCGAGGTCCTCCCACGTAGCATCATCTACATTAGCGTCCTTCCACTTAATTAAGACTTGAGTAACAGGTAAATGGCCTCTCTGAACAGCCTTCCTAGCTAGAATAGCTTCTGGTTCAATTACAAAATTTCCATTAGAATATGTGGATGGTAAAGCGACTGAACTAGGGACCTCTTCACCTTTATGTTTCTTCAACATAGAGACATGGAAAATGGGGTAGATTCAAGTAGTCTCAGGCAACTTTAACTTATAAGCAACTTTGCCAATGTGCTGCACAACCTTATATGGGCCAAAGTGACGGGCAGCCAGCTTGTGAAATGCTAAATTATTCAAAACATTCCTTTTAAAGGGGTTGTAACCTCAAATAGACTAAGTCACCTACCTGGAACGCTCTCAGTCCTGTTAGCATTAGCCTTGACCAGATTCTGTTTCAATAACTGAATGGTAACTTCTCGATCTAGACAACTTCTGTTGATCATGTCACTACTGGAGTCTCCAGCCAAGTATGGTGAATGAAGAGGGGGTTTAATTCCATAAACAGCTTCAAATAGAGACATCCCGATGGCCAAATGAAAGGTAGTGTTGTACCAATATTCTGCTAAGGATAGCTATTTAAACCATTGCTTGGGATGATCAGAGGTCATACACCTCAAATAGCATTCTCTATTCAATACCTCCATTTGCCCGTCCGTTTGGTGATGGAATGCTGAAGAATAGAGTAATTGAACCTGCTGGAGTTTAAGTAGTTCATGCTAGAATCTACCACAAAATATAGGATCTTTGTCAGTGATGATAGTTCTTGGGAATCCATATAGGTTAACTACATTATCCATGAAGGATTGAGCTATCTCCACTGCAGTGTAAGGGTGTTTCAGCCCCATAAAATGAGCAGCCTTGCTTAAGTGATCCACCACTACTAAAATCACTATTCTTCCATATGAATTTGGGAGCCCCGAAATGAAATCCATACTCAAATCTGTCCACACATGCTTTGGGATAGGAAGAGGTTGTAAAAGACCTGGGGTTGCCACGTTTTCAGACTTATGCCTTTGACAAACTGTATATTCGCGCACAAAATTGCGATCATCTCACCCAAGGCCCTTCCCATAAAAAACTGCTGAAATTCTTTTATAAGTGGCTTGAGCTCCAGAATGACCACCCAAAGAATCAGCATGGAAGTGATGTAGAAGTTCCTTCCTTAGTGCTAGCTCATTTCCAACTCCCAGCTTGCCTTCTCTCTTCAATAATTGGTGCTGCCACATGAATTTCATGAGAGGTGGGGTTATGCTCTAACTCTTCTATAAACTTCTTCAAGGAATCATCACTAAGCCAAGAGTCTTTCACTCTTTGATGCAATCTCAAAACAATGGAAATAATAGCTAAACATTGAGCTTCCTTCTATCCTTCCTCATGTTCTCTCTGAGCATTGAACTTCCTTCTATCCTTCCTCATGTTCTCTCCAAGAGAGTGCATCAGCCACAGTATTCTCCTGTCCTTTCCTACAGTCTATAGTGTATTCAAGGCCCCAAAATTTATGTATCCACTTGTGCTAATCAGTGGACAAGTTCTTCTGTTCCAAGATATGCTTGATAGGCAAGTGATCTATCTTAATTACAAACTGCCGACCAAGCAAGTATTGTTTCCATTGCTTGACAGCAAAGATGATGGCAGTCAATTCCTTATTATAGGCAGACATGTACTTCTTGGAAGGGTTAAAAGCCTTGCTTGCATATGCTATTGGATGACCATTCTGAGTTAACATAGCCCCAAAACCACTGTTCAAAGCATCAGTCTCTACAGTAAAAGGCTGTGAAAATTCTAGCAATGTCAAAACCAGTGTAGTAGTCACAGCTTTCTTGAGCTTATTGAAAGTAGCACCAGCTTCTTGAGTCCATTGAAAGGACTGATTTTTCTTGAGCAGATCTGTCAATGGCTTTGCTATAGTGCCATAATTCTTAACGACTCATCGATAATATCCTGTGAGCCCTAAAAAACCTCTCAATGCTTTAAGGGGTTTGGGAACTAGCCAATTTTTCATAGCTTCAATTTTCTTTGGATCTGCCTCCATACTATTTCAAGAAATCACATGGCCCAAGTAGTCAAATTTCTCAGCAGCAAAAATACACCTTTACCTCTTGGCAAAAATGAGTTGTCTCGCAAAACTTGTAAAGCCAGCCTGATATGAAGTAGATGATCAGACCAGCTCTTGCTATAAATCAAGATATCATAAAAAAACACCAAAATAAATCGTCTTAAGTACTTCTTGAAGACCTAATTTATCAAGCTTTGGAAAGTAGCGGGTGCAAAAATTCATATAGGCCCTCATGAGTGCGAAAGGCCGTCTTGTGCACATCACTACTTTTCATCAAAAACTCTGATGATACCCTACCCTTAGGTCTAGAGAAAGCTGCCCCACACAATTCATCAAGTAGCTCTTCTATAATAGGAATGGGAAACTTATCTTTAATGATTTGTAGGTTCAACCGCCTATAGTCTGCACAAAAATGCCATGTGCCATCTTTCTTCCTCACCAACACCACAGGTGAAGCAAATGAGCTATGGCTAGGCTGCACTATGCCTTGTTGAACCATTTCTTGCACCAAAGTTTCCATGATATCCTTCTGGACAGGTCCATATTGATAAGGCCGCAAGGAAATTGGTTTTTGTCATCCTTGAGATTAATAGCATGGCCACATTCCCTGGATGGTGGCAACCCTTTTAGCTCTTGGAAAGCATCCCAGAAGTCATCCAAGAGCATTTAATTCTTGTTTTTTCTGACCATCAATTAGGCTTCCTTGTAAATTGAGAGAAACTGTTTGGTCCTCCTTATTGTTCACCATTTGTAACAAATAAACGGAGCTGGACAATAGAGCTTGATCGTTGGTCACTTCCTCTGTCAAATACTCTTGTTCTTGCCTCTTGCCCTGAACTTCATATTGGCACCCTTTAATCTAGAATATCATCAATTTATCCTGGAGGTCTAGCATAAAGCAAACCTAATGTCTTAAGCCAATGGACACACTGCAGCAAAGTATCATACTGTGCTAAATCCATAACATAAAAGTTTGTCACTATTACAGCACAACGCATCCTCCAAGGAAGCTTCTCACAAACCCAATTTACCAGCACTCATTGTCCATTAGCCATTTTCCACCAAAGGCCACAAGTTGCATACTTAGGCTTCAATCCCAGGCATTTAATCCAATGTTTTAAAAACCGGCCCGAACATTGAACCGGAAATGTCATCGGGTCACGATTTTTATGGTTCAACCGGTTAGAGCGACGGTCAAATTGGTGACATAATGATTAAATAAAAATAATATTATATATAATGATATATGTAAAAAAATATCAAATTATTAAGAAAATAAATTTAAGTAGTCTGAGTTCATAATAAATTAAGAAACTCACATAGTAATAATATAAATTAAATCATTGAACATAATATTAAAATATTTCAATATGATAACAACATATGACCATAACATTATAAAATGATTATATTCCCTCTATTTCCAATTATAAGAAACAAATAATTATTTTATCAGTACCAAGGAAAAAACAGTTTTGGTTATTAAACTCATTAATTGTGCTACAATTTTT
Source organism: Adenanthera pavonina (assembly GCA_026686845.1). NCBI lineage: Eukaryota > Viridiplantae > Streptophyta > Magnoliopsida > Fabales > Fabaceae > Adenanthera > Adenanthera pavonina. Next base: position 16,159,707 of record JAIVEN010000003.1, on the reverse strand, counting down.
TTTTTTTTTTTCCAAAACTGCCTATGTTAAAAGTTTAGAGTGAGACTAATTAGTTATTGGTAATTGTCAACACATCTTTAATTATTCAAGGGTATAAAAAGAAAATGATATTAATTACTTCACAAATTTTATTTATATTTCTTATATTTTAAGACGAATGAAGAGTCCCAAAATTCTTTTATAATTGGGGACAGAGGGAGTATAATACAATGAAAATTTTCATTTTCATAATTAGTAATTTTAAAATAGAAAGAGAAATATTGTTTTTACTTTTGAATAATTTTTATAATTAATAATTTTGGTAAAAAAAATTAGATTTAGGTTAAATTTTGCACAATTTAAAAAATCGTCCGGTTCTTTGAAATCGCTCCGGTTCCCTACTCAATTTCGATTCTCTACTCAAAAGCCGATTCAAAGCGGCTCAATTCAGTCCAGCCCCTAAAATAGTTTAAAGCTGAAAACCGAGCCGTTCTTCTCTCCTGGTGATGCTCTAACCATTCAGTCTGGTCCGGTTCTCAAAACATTGGTTTAACCACCAATACACTGATAAAGTTATGTGAACTGCAAGTGTCCACTAAAAACATGACAAGCTACTTCTTAATATCCTCAGGAACTATAAAGTAGAATGCTCTTCGTGCCCATCAATTGCATTTAAAGTTGCTTCCTCTGGTTCTTTTACTTGTTCTACACAATCTTGAAGTACTTCATCCTCCTCTTCTACAACATTAACAATCAGATAAAGTTGAGACTAGAAACAACATTTGTGGCCAGGGAAAAATTTCTCGGAGCACTAAAAACACAAGCTCTTTTCTGTTGCTCATCAATTTCCTTACTAAATTGTTGGAATGGATTTTGCGTGGTTCTAGGGTTCAAGGTAGGCTCTTCGAAGTCCCAGAAACTTGGGTAGAGATAACTTGCTTGGAATTACCCTGTATCGGCTTAGATGTAACTGAATTGGTCTTAGAATTTGGATAAAAAGTTACTAAAGCTACCAATGAACCAGAGGAACCACCAAATCGACTTGCCAAAAGGGTATGCTGGTCGGAATTTGGAAGGACAACTGTTGGAATGGGCTTTACACCTCTATAGGCCCATTTATGGCTTTAACCTAATTTTCTATTTATATGTGCAGGTAATTAAGATTATTTTCTATTATTGCTATCCCAGATTTTTTGGGATCATTATTAGGAGAGTTTTTTAGTTGATTTGATTAGATTTGACCTACTGTAACTCTCCTATATATGTACTCTTTTTTCTATGAATAAGATTCAGCGTTATCTCTCAAAATATAATATGGTATCAGAGCCCTCGGTGGCTCTATGGATTACCGCATAGCGCTAGTGCCTTAGATCAGAGCTGCCACTGCCGACAGAGACAACAGCAAGTCATCGTCAACCAATGATGGCTCGACAAATCTGGGGCAGCACTCGATAGGGGGAGGAAGTACTGGTCTCGTGCCGGACACCTCGCAGGTGCTTATCACCCATCGTCTCAATGGTAATAATTATCTCCAATGGTCACACAACATTCTTATGATTGTTCGAGGCCAACAGAAGGAAAAATATCTCACTTGGGATCCTCCACCACCAAAGGCTGATGATTCCATATTCCCATAGTGGTGCGCCGATGATAATTTGGTTATGACATGGTTGGTTAACTGCATGACTTTGGAGATTAGTGAGAACTATCTACTTGCCACTAGTGCAAAAGAAATATGGGATTCTGCAAAAACCACCTACTCCGTTAAAGAGAATGCAGCTGCTCTTTTTCAAGTCAAACGTATGCTTCGACTTCAAGTCCAAGGTGATCAACCTGTAACTCAATTCTATAGTGTGTTAAAACGCCTTTGGCAACAAATTGACCTCTATGAGGTCCATACATGGTCCTGCAGCAAAGATGAGTTATATTACAAACAGGTGGTTGATAGGGAACATTGTTATGAGTTTCTCCTTGGCCTAAATAAGTCCTTTGAAGATGTACGAGGTCGCATCATGGGCATTAAACTCCTACCATCTCTAGAAGAACCATTCAACATGATCAAATGTGAAGAGAGTAGAAAGGTACTGACTCAATCTTCCCCTATTTCTACTTCTACTCACTCTGTTCTTTCCTCAGAGGGATCTGCTCTAGCTGTCCGTGGATCTATTGGTGACTTTAAAGGGAGAAAATTGGGAAAGTGGTGTGATCACTGCAATAAAGGTGGTCACACCAGAGATGTGTGTTGGAAGATCCATGGCAAGCTTTCTAGTATAAAACAAAGACAAAGATCTGATGGGAAAGGTCTTATGGTGGGAGCTGCTGGTTCAGACACCAATTCATTGAGCACAGAGGAAATTCTGGTTTTGAAGAAAATCTTGGAGAAACACGCCACATCTGATTCAGCAAGTGTTGGTGAGAAAAATCCTCCTTTTGTCACTTTAGCACAAGCAGGTACTCTCCTTATTCATATTTTTAGTGGTGTAGCCTCAACCAAAAATATTTGGATAGTGGATTCAGGTGCTACAGACCATATTACTGGCTTTAAGGAGTTATTCTCTGAATTTACTGACTTCTCTAAACATGAAGTTGTTGAAGTAACTAATGGACAGTATGCTAAAGTTAAGGGCTCAGGAACAGTCATTATTTCGGAGAATATTGTGCTTAAGAATGTCCTTTATGTCCCTGAAATTAAATGTAGTTTGTTGTCTGTGCGACGTGTGGTTCATCAAATTAATTGCCTTGTTATTTTTGACAATTGTGGATGTGATTTTCAGGATTTGGCCTCGGGGAAGATGATTGGCAATGCTAAGGAATGGAATGGGCTCTACTATCTTCGAGGATTTCCACCAAACGCACAAGCTTCTCGTGCAACTACTGTGTCTAAAGATGATTTATGTTGTGGCACTCTAGGTTAGGCCACCCTAGTTTCAGTTATATGCAAATTTTGTTTCCCCATATCCACAATAAAATTGTTTTAGATTTTCATTGTGAGATCTGTCATTTTGCCAAACAAATTCAAAACTCATATCCTTCACATTCATATACACCCACTCGACCTTTTGCACTTATCCACAGTGACGTATAGGGGCCTTCTAAGATTGAAACTAATTTCAAAGCCTGTTGGTTTGTATCTTTTATTGATGATCATTCTCGTCTAACTTGGATATTTCTTATGAAAGAAAAATCAGAGGTGTTTTCAATTTTCAAATTTTTTTATGCATTTATTAAAACCCAATTTCAGACTTGCATAAAGGTTCTTCGAAGTGACAATGGCAGAGAATATTTAAACTCTCAATTCAAAGACTTTTTAAACTCACATGGCATTTATCATCAAACATCTTGTGCCTATTCTTCTCAACAAAATGGGGCTTCTGAAAGGAAAAATAGACATCTCCTTGAGATTGCAAGAGCACTGATGATTGGTAGCAATATGCCTAATAAGTTTTGGGGGGATGCTACACTTACTGCTGTATATCTTATTAACCGCATGCCTTCCAAAACATTGGATTTTTACTCACCTCTTCAAAAATTTCTTGAAGTTTTTCCTAATTCTCATCTCACTTCTTCTCTTCCTCCTCGAGTTTTTGGCTGTACAGCCTTTGTTTATAATGAAGGGGGAGGAAAATTGGATTCTTGTGCCATTAAATGTGTTTTCTTGGGGATATTCCTCAACACAAAAAGGCTATAAGTGTTATTGTCCTCATTCCCGCTGTGTCTATGTCACTATGAATGTTAAATTTTTTGAACTACAATCTTATTTTTCAAAATCATCCATTCAAGGGGAGAGTGACAGTAGTGAATGGATAATTTGTGATGATCATCTTGGGCATATTTCTTATGAAAAATAACCTCATACGTCACCACAAGTGCCTCCACACCTACCCATTACTCTTTCACCCACAGCAGATTCAAACCCCTCCATTTCCAGCTCTGAAAATAGCTCAAACAGCCTAGTGACTCAAAACTCAGTTCACCACACTTCTGAAACTTATCCCACCAGATCTAAATTTCGAGATAACAATCCTTTTGAGCCTCTAAATTCCTCTTCAGATTCAGATTCAACTGATACTAGGGTAGAAGAGCCTACTAGTGTTGCAAATGAACATCTAAGCGGAGAAGAGCCCAACACCATACCAAGGCAGAGCCATGAGTTGGTACCCGAGACAAGTCTTAAGGATTTACATTGGTCGATTGCTCTTAGAAAGGGAAAAAGGAGCTTTACTCAACATCCCATTAGCAGGTATATCCCATATAAAAAGCTCTCATCACGACTAAAGACTTTTGTTGTGAATGTTGAAAAGGTAAAAATACCCAGCAGTTTTGAAGAAGCTATTTCAGATCCTAAGTGGAAGGAAGCCATAGAAGAGGAGTTGAGAGCTCTTCACAAAAATAGAACTTGGAAACTTACTGATTTACCCAAAGGCAAGTCAGTTGTGAGTAGCAAATGGGTATTCACTATCAAGTACAACCTAGATGGAAGCATAAATAAGTACAAGGCTCGATTGATGGCCCGAGGATTTACCCAAACTTATGGTATTGATTACCAAGAGACTTTTGCCCTTATAGCTAAACTCAATACTATAAATGTGTTGTTGTCTCTTGCTGTGAATTTGAATTGGCCATTACATCAACTTGATGTTAAAAATGCCTTCCTTAATGGGGATCTTGAGGACGAGGTATACATGGAAGTTCCATTGGGTATAATAAGTGCAGAAAATTCAACTCAGGCTTGTAGGCTTCACAAGTCACTTTATGCGTTAAAACAATCCCCAAGAGCTTGGTTTGAAAGGTTCAATCGGGTTATCAAGGGCCAAGGTTATACCCAATACTAGGCTGATGATACTCTATTTATCAAACATTGTGGAACAAAAATTACAGCTTTAATTGTATATGTTGATGATATAGTCCTGACAGGCAATGATGAAGAGGAGATTGTGAAATTGAAGAAAAGCCTAGCAGCTGAATTTGATATCAAAGATCTTGGGCCCTTAAGATATTTCTTGGGCATGGAGGTTGCTCGGACTCACAAAGGGATAACTATGTCCCAACGAAAATATGTCCTAGACTTGTTGAAAGAAATAGGGATGCTAGGATGTAGACTGGCTCATACTCCAATGGAGCTCAACCAAAAATTGACAATTAGCCCTGATGGTACAGCTGTGAACAAGGAGAGATACCAGAGATTGGTGGGAAGGCTGATTTACTTGTCCCACACCAGGCTAGACATAAGTCATTCTGTGAGTATGGTAAGTCAATTCTTAAGTAGTCCACAACAAGAACACATGACATCAGTATCTAGAATACTGAGATGCTTAAAGAAAACTCCAGGACAAGGTTTGTTCTTTGCAAAGGGAGAGGCTAGAAGCATAGAGTTATATACTGACGCTGATTGGGGAGGCTCAAAGTCTAGTAGACGATCTACTACTGGTTGTTGCTCCTATGTGTAGGGAAACTTGGTGACATGGAGAAGTAAGAAGCAACTTGTAGTTTCTAGAAGCTCGGCTGAATCTGAATATAGAGCTTTGTCCTTGGGAACATGTGAAGGGATGTGGATCATCCGACTCCTAAGGGAATTAAGGGTTGAGATAACCGCTCCAATCAAGGTTTGGTGTGATAATATGTCAGCTATTAAAATTGCCAAAAATCCTATCCAACATGATTAATGAAACATGTGGAAATTGATTGGCATTTCATTAGAGAAAAGATTTAAGACAAGACAATTGACTTGGTATACATTCCTTCTGGAAAACAAACTGCAGACGTCATGACCAAGTCCCTGACACAAGACAAGTTTGAAGGATTTAGAAGCAATCTGGGAATGATCAATATCTATTTGCCAGCTTGAGGGGGAGTGTTGGAATGGGCTTTACAACTCCATAGGCCCATTTATGGCTTTAACCTAATTTTCTATTTATATGTGCAGTTAATTAAGATTATTTTCTATTATTGCTATCCCAAATTTTTGGGGATCATTATTAGGAGAGTTTTTTAGTTGATTTGATTAGATTTGACCTACTGTAACTCTCCTATATATGTACTCTCTTTTCTATGAATAAGATACAGCGCTATCTCTCAAAATATAATAACAACCAACTCTTGCATCCGGCCAAGGTACATAGCGCTCAATAAGGAAGTGGGTTTGAACATTCAAACCAACACCTCCACCTCCGGTTTCAAGTTACCCAAAAAAAATTGAGTGCCATGGAATCTGAAATATTCACACAAGAGAGAAGCTATTCAAATTGTTCTTGAAAATCACAAACTGACCCAGTTTGCTTCAACTTGACGATCTCAGCCTTCAAAGCATCTTCGAATCTGCTAGGCATAGACTCCATGTACTCTACCCAAGCTACCTCTAATGGTCCTTTACCTCTCATATATACTTGGTGCCACTACAATGACCGAACTTCTAGGTGAATGCTAATGATTCGAATTCTAAGATCAAGAGGAGTTTCATCATTTTCGAAAAATTGCTTACATCAAAAAGCCCAGCCACAGAAGTCATCACCCTTGAACTTGGGAAATTCTAACTTCGTTTGCTTGGTTGGACTAACATATGGCGTCAAAGGTTGAGCTGGGAATGATCCAAACTTAGGCATACTTGTTCGAGGAATCATCTGATTCGGAGTACTAGAATGGGAGAGAGGAGTGCTGTCTTGATTTTTATCACCACCCATGGAAATGGACAACGATGGTTCTTGTGATGGTGCCTTCAAAAGTCGAGACATCTAAAGGGTGGTCTCACATATCAGATGTTGGGTTTCTTCCCTTGCCACCTTATCCGCTTCTCTATTGGCCTTGTGCGCTCCTCGTTCCGCCTCTGCTTGTTCCGTTATGCCCATTAATAGTTCACACAAGGTTGAAACCTCACGTCGCAACTCGTCAACATCTCATTTGTTTCGAACCAACTCACTTTCAACTTCTTTTAAACGGTTCTCTTTTGCCATTGGCGCCATTAACAGTCTCTATCACATTTCCAAAATTGGTAAATTCTTTGATCATATTTGCAAAATTGGTCTTGAGCACCATTAAAGAGAGAGCTACAGGAACCCTATAAGCAAAATGCACCACATAAGACAACTAAGATACTGACACAGCAGCTAATTCACGAAATAAAACAACTAAACAAGATACCTAACTCTACTAAATAAAAATATACCCCAAATGACAGCGTTTCATAATCACCATGAACAAAACGTAACATCTACATTGATAATTCACCTTATATATCTTTTGATTCTTTTCTAGTTGAATTAACACTGATTTTTTTGGGCTATTATGGGATTTTTTACTTAAAAAGTTTGGTTCTTTTTTCCTGTTTATACAGGTTGTGATCAAGAATGAGAACAACAGGAAAGGTTATACAGCTAATGTGGCTGAGTTTGATCTGGTGATGCAGGTATATACAGGTTCTTTAGAAGTGTTTTTCTCTAACATATATAGTAAAACTACAAATGTTTGAATTTTCTTTTCTGGTAATTTTGTTTTAGGCAACAAAATTTGGAACTCAAGATTCAGAGTCTTGTTTGAAAGAAGCAACTTGCCTCCCTTTAGGTGGATACAGGTGAAGTTTTTTGGAATCTACTTGCTCTGTTTGCTTATTAATTTGTGAATGTGGTTGTAATATATATTTTTGAATTTTTGGGTCATCATTTTGGTAACTTACAACTAATGTTGCTTGTCCACTCATAAATCTTTGTTCAAATGAATTAATTTGTCAATAGAAGCGCCACAATGGAGGATAAGGAATGGTCATAAATGAAGTAATGGAGAAGGAAAAGCAAACTCAGAAAAAAACACACACATTTGGTAAACGTAGCGACTGATGGATTGAGTAAATATAAAAGAAAATTCAAGCTAGGCGAAGAATATCCAATATTCAGGATTATTAGCTAGAAACAAGGATAATGATGCAAGTGGGGCTTTAAATCCTCCTTCCCAAGAATCAGTAGGGCTCTTGAAGGAAATTTAGATTGGTAAGAGCCAGTGAGCTCTTGGAGAGGGTATTGAAGGTTATTTTAACGTTTTCAGGTGCCACTGTGTTCTAAAACTATTGGGCATGAAAATTACTTTCATTCTCCTTTCAGGTTTTCACGAGTCACTTGGGCTCTTACAGTACCCAATTAGGTAAAGGAACTAATTTGCTTAATTCCTGGTTCTTTGAATTAGAAATGCAATAAACTGGATTCAATTCAGGAAAAGACATGTCAATACGGCTCAAAGAAACAAAGATTGAAGCTGATTTTAATACAATTCATTTGCCAGGGATCCCAGTTTGGGTGAATCCTGCTTCTTTTCATAGTAGAATCATCCAGCTTTTTATACTCCAATGATAAATTATCCTCAATCTTGTTCCTACCTGACCTATAGGTTTGTTTGGGGTGTATACTATTACCAAAGATCTGGCTTCGGCATTCAGTTTGCCCAAGTCAACTAGAAATTAAGCTCAACATGATTTCTAGGAGATATGTTTAGTGTGACAGAGTATTAGTTTTTAAAGTCAGATATAAAATCCTTACCCTGTCTGATCCAAACATGACACTGGTTCATTCTTCTAGGGTTATCTCATGGTTCAAGCTAGATCATTGGAAAGTAGTGCACTCAATAAGCTCTGAACACATTGAACCTAGATGTTGATACAAGTGACACATAATTCAAGTTTGGTCACATCTACTTGTTTAAAGCATGACTTTTGGAGATCTAATCTGCAATGTAATGACCTTGCACTGGAATATTGCCTCCACATGGGTGTTAAGGAAACTCTTCTAGACATGCGAAGAGACTTGACAGCCTTGCTAATTGCTTGTCTCATCCTTTTTCTTTTTCATATGTATAGATGTCTGCTATAAGAGTTTAATTGCTATAAGGAATAGGGAGTTTATGTACTGGAGAACACTGAGTTCATTGCTTCTGAAGAAATTGTATCCACAATAGAAGAAAAAGATATTGTCATGAAAGCACACAATTCTAAGCATAATATCTTTTGGGAGAAAGACATTTAAAGACCTCCATATAAAAATATTGTCAAATGAACAGTACAAGTACTGAATTCAGTTGATTCGAGTTGGGAATTCAGTTTACAGGAGTACTAAATTTTTAATTTGGGTCCTTGGAAGGAAATATCTTCATATGAGGGTCCTTAAATGTCTTTCTCCCATATCTTTTTTATGGTAGAATTTCTAGAAGCTTTACAAAGAATTTTTTAATTCCCCCCCCCCCCCCCCCAACACACACAAATTTTACTTTTTTTTTTTTTGTTGGTTTTTAACTTTTTGTATGTTTCATATGAAAGGCAGTGTCTGGTCATCGCTTCCACCAATCAACATTTCATCCTTTGATCATTCTAAGCCCATGATATTGACAGTGGCGTCAATGGATTCTGCTTCATTTTTCCGGGACAAAATCCTGGGGGCTGACTCTCCTATTTCTGTAAGTGCAAGTCTTGTTAATTAGTTGCTGAACTTATTTTATTTATTGTTGGTCCAAAACCGCAAATATAAATGTATGTCTATGATCTTTGTTAATTCCTAAATCAAAGCATAATGTGATGCATCAGCAATTTTACAGGGCTTGATTGCGTTGCTGGCAGCAGTTGATGCTCTCTCTCACGTGGATGGTCTTGGTGACCTTAATAAACAGGTGAATTCTAGATGCTGCAGGTTCTGTTCATTTAGTTTAAGTTCCTGGAACTTGTTGTGTTTCTTAAATTTTTCTACTGTCATCGAGCTGGGTGCACTTTATAGGTTTTGCTTTGCCTTGTAAGATCTTTTTTTGGGTAGAATCTTTCTTGTGGGTTATGCTTCTGTTTGTTTTATGGGCATTGATTTCCTTCGATAAACTTCCTTCATAAATTATTTGGTGCGTTTGTTCTCCTGGGAAAGGAAGTGAAACTATTCAGATGTCAAAGGAATCACCAAACCCACCCAACTATCTAAGGAAATCCAAAAAACAACCAATCCAAAAAAAAAATTCTAAATTTTACTTCAACTATCTATTTAACAATAAATATTATTTGAAAATATATTTTCTGCAACTCACTCCCACATCCTATCTACTTTTGCCATTGCAGATGCAACTAGCACCACTATGCACTATGCTTTAGGTCATGATTATTGTCATTTTTAATTTAAAATGCGTTTAGGAAAAATTGATTCAATTACTTTTTTAGTCCCTAGACTTTCATTTAATTTGAATTTGGTTCCTATAATTTAAAAAATTGAAATTAGATCCATATAGTTTAAAAATTTTTTATTGGATCCCTGCAATCAAACTCCTGTTATTTCTCTGCTAAAAAATGCTGACCTAGACATATACTCCCTCTGATCCATGTTATAAGGTGTTGGGATCACTTTTATGCATAAAAAAAGAAATTTTACCCCTATTAATTTCACCTATTTCATTAAATATAACACAAGTTATAATATTATTATAATAATAAATGAGGGGTGAAAATGACAAACCACTACATGACATCTTATATTATGAATTAAGAAAAACCTCAACACCTTATAATATGAATTAGAGAGAGTAATTGTCATTGTTGTACTTAATTTTTCACACTCAAATTGCCCACTCGCCAGCACATGTAGATGTGGTATCTTTCCCTTTTTCTTCATCGACCTTAGATACAGTTTACTCTTAGTCAGACTCTATGATTACACATCTCCCAGCAAGTTAGACTAACGAAAATCAAAGCCCACAATTTTCCTTTTATCTGTAAAACCTATTCAATGTTTACCTTCCTGTGAAGATTTAGTGTAATTGGCCAAAAAAAAAGAAGATTTAGGATAATTTTGAGCATGAGAGGTTCTGATGAATTTTATTAGAGATGTGACTGGAGAGATATTCCTCTTTCAAATGCTCAATTTACTTGGTCTGTTAATTGATGAGGGGTCATGTCTTCTTTAATAGATAGGTTTTCAGTCACTTTTGTATAGGAGGACTTCTTTCTGGATTTAATCCAAGAAATTTCTCATCCTATGTCTGATAATTTCTCTACTCCTCGAGTCCATTAGGTTTAATTTGGATATGAATCTGTTGTGGTTTTGAAAAGAAGGCTTCAGCTTCATTCTTCATTATGTTAAATCTTGGTGGGAAGAGTGTTCTGTCATAGGTTGGGATGGTTATAAGTTTATTAAGAAGCTGAAGTTCATGATGGAGTATCTAAGAATTTGGATTATGAAGGTTTTTGAAGACTTTGGACACAGTAGGATTAGGAAGAGGATATTCTTCAGGAGTTGGAAGTTTTAGAGAAGATTGAGAGCAAGGGTGTTTAAGGAAGATCAGTATGTCCGTAAGGAGGAAACTAGCTGGCATTAGATTAGTAGGATTAAGTGGGCTAGGGATGGGAAATTGAATTCAAAATTTTTCAGAAGTTACAACTATTTTTTTTTTTTTTCAGGAATAAGCTTTTGGAAAATTTTCCCTACAAATTGTCTATTTCCAAGGAAACAAACAGATAGGTCTATATATAATAATTGCTGTTCTGTGGAGATTCGTGGGAGATTGATTGATCATCCTTTTGAACTTTTTTTCTTTTATTTCAGTGTAACTAACTGTTGCTATTGGTAGTGTCTTATTGTTGTTATACCTTGCGGCGAGCATGCAAATAAAATACTTTGGGCCACATAAATGCTTGTATTTAGTTCTGTAGAAAATGGAAGTACATTTCAAAACGGCTATTTATGCTTTGCGTAGCTGCTGTTTAAGATACTTTTTGATTATACTAGCATAAAAGTGGCAATGAAACTTTATAAAGGTCATATCCAACTACCTGAAACCTTGTCCTTTGTCTTTGTTTCTGTTATTAATCAATTCTGTTTTATTTCCTTTTTCTGGCATTGTTCTTCATGGGATTGAATTGATGGTTGAAACATAGTCGGATTTGGCATTGTTCTGGATTCCGGAAACCATTATTTGCTTTCTATGTGTCCTCCTGTTCCTTCCACCATGATAGTTCTATGTCTTTTTGCCTAGTATTGTTCTGTCCCTTTGCTTTTTCACACCTCCATATAAATTATCAATATAAAAGGACCATTTGTTTTACATGTATATCATTAATACTTTTCAAAGTTTTTTCACTGATACTTTCTTAACCCCAATGCAGCTTGTTTTTGTAGTTTTTACTGGCGAAGCATGGGGCTACCTTGGAAGTCGAAGGTTTTTGCTTGAGCTTGACATGCATTCAGATGCTGTCCATGGGCTTAATAACTCACAAATTGAAATGGTATATTTCTGCTCCTGTTTATGACTATTAGGTATTAAGTTTGTATCGAAGAGTGATTGTATGTCCCACCCATAAATAATAAATAGAATTGATGCAGAAAAGATAATTATATTATTATAAAATAATTAGGATATTAGGTTATCTAGATTTAATTTATTTTAAATTTATTTTATCTTTTAGAATTTATTATTTTGTTTAGATTTATCTTTAGCTTATATTTAGGATATAATTTAGTTTAATATTTATCTTACAGATTTAAACTATTTTAGGATCTTAGTTAGATTAGAATTTAGGGCTTTATAAATAAACCCTAGAACCTCTCATTGTAGTTAGCTTTTCCTTACTGATTGAATAATAATTTGAAGTCTTTTTCAGTGAGTTACCTCTCCCTCTTAAATTTCTCCTCTTCTCATCTGTCTTCTACCCTTCTCCTACCTTGTCCTACTACATCAAGAATTTTTTGTAAATGCCCATTTGGCATCAAATTTTGCTCTACACTTGATAAATAGAAAATTTGAAGATGAAAAATTAAAAATTTGTATTCCTCTTTGTGGATTTATCTCCCTTTCTTATTTTCATGGAATGAGGGATTGAATATTGGTGGGGAAGATAAATGCCTTAAGAAGGGTTTAGCATGGTGATCTTATTCACCATTGTGGTTTCTTTTGAATATTGTCTTTCATTGGGGTGATCTTGTTAAAGGTGACCACAGTCATAAATTTTGGAATAGATTAATTTATGGTTATTTGCACAAAATAATTTTAAAGTAAGAGTTTAAAATATGCATTATCTAATGAATTGAATATATAATATCAATATGATATAAAAGAAATCAATCTTATCTTTTGGCGTATTTTGGTCAAAGTAGGTTAATTTGTTTTTATTTATCTTTTCAATCCCTTCATGGTTTGTTCTTCTACCTCCTAATATTACCTAATTATAAAATAAGAAATACCATGTATTTTTCTCATTATTTTTGTGGCTTTATTGTTTTCATGTATACGTTATTAATTAATAAACTGATTTCAATTTTTTTTTTATTTGGGGTGGTGTTGACAGGTCATTGAAATTGGCTCCGTTGGAAAGGGTTTCAGTGAAGGTGTTCATAACGTTTTTGCTCATAGATCAGGGGTGAGGTCTTGATTGTTGACTTTGTGGATACCCATGCCTCTTCCCAATAGTTCTGAAATTTCTAATTGAATCCTATGCATTTGACTTTTTGCATATTTATGCTATTGTTGACTTAAATTCTTTATAGCCAGTTAGTGATAGCAATTTTTTTTTTTGGGAAATCTTCTGCTGCTGCTTCTTGGAAAATATGATTTTTTTTACATAATTATATGGTATCCAGTACTACTTGATCAAATTTGAGTATTGCCGAGCTTAATTAGGAGTAGTTCTCTCAATGTGATTTTTTCCAAAAAAAATCACGTCAGGACAGTGATGCTACACAAATGAGTAAAACGTGGAATCTTGATGTGGATCTCTGTTAATAGTAGAGGATTTTGTGCTTGTGTGATTCGTTTGCTTTTAGTTTGTCCAATAAATTGAAGCAAATGTTTTAAAATTTCTAGGAAACTGTCTCATAATCTTGTATTGATGTCACTTTTTTTAAACAGAAGATATGATAACTCTTAGTTATTGTCTACTAGGATGAAATGATAGAAAAGCAAGAGGGTTCATTATCTAGTATGTATAGTCCAGGAAATATGCTGTTTTTGATTCCTTGACGCCTGTTACGTGATGGCACACCTGAGATTGAAGTTTGTTATATGGCATAATATAAGTAGTATTTGGCTGGCTGTTCAACACAAGTAGTTTTATTTACCATCTATTCCCCTTCACCTGATGTACCGAACATTGCAATCTTACCATATGACTTCATTTGATATATATGTAAAGGAACTATGTAAGATGGTACCTGATTCTTCTGTGCATTGCTTGATAAAGGGGATATTGCCAAATTTGCTGATTACTAAAAGCATGTCAATGCAGGTATCTTCTGCCACAAATGAGACATTGGCTGCCCTGAAGTATGCGCAGAAGTCATTGCCATCTGAGAACATTAAGATCACCTCTCCAAGTGACTCAAATCCTGGGATACCCCCATCTTCGTTTATGGCATTTTTGAAAAAGGTGTTTGATACTTTTTTCCCATAGGCACATTATTATCCAGAGATAATGTTACTAGTATTCCAACTGACCCTTTTATTAACATATGATGTTGATTCGCACAATTGAATTTAGCATCTCTTATGGTCTGATTGAAAAGTATGATTAGGTAATTTTGAGTCGTTTTTGCTCCTCCCATTTCTGTTTCTAGCCTGCCTTGAAAGTTAATGACCCTTCTTCTAGTCAGGGCCTCCTTTTCCTCTCACAAAGGGTGTGTTGGTTGGAATGATGGAGGATTCGTGGAAAATGGAAGATTGTAAACCAAGGATGTATCTTTACTTATATTGCCTCCAAATTTCATGTCAGTTTTTACTATTTTCACATTCCAATTTTAGATCCTAATCCAACGCAGCACACAATAAATGAAATCGTCCTTACTATGTTTAGAAGGACAAATGGTCAATGATTGAGAAAAGTGCCATTGCCTGAAGCTTTAAAAGAGGATGCCAAGGAAGGAAAAATCAGATAATAGAGTGACTTCCTTGCTTTCTATTGGTTAGGAGGATGCCTATGAACCAATCGCCAATTGCCATACCCTAGAGAATATTGTATTAACAGGAGGGGAAACCTGGAATGTCCCTTACAAAGATGTAGTGCTGGTTTCAGTTCCCTATATACACATATATTTGAGAAGTGCACTTTGCCCATTCATTTGTGGCTAAAATTATATTGACTTGCATTAATTTTTATTTAATTCAACCAATTTTATGTAACTTTGCCTTACTTGTTACGTTAATTGAACTGGTAAAAATATGCTGAATACTTATGGCAAGTGTTTGGTTTTCTAAAGTCAATTTCCTTTGGTTATTGCCTTTTCCTTCTAGCAGAATCCTGCGATCCCTGGGATTGTTTTGGAAGATTTTGATGCTGTCTTTACCAACAAGTTCTACCACAGTCATCTTGATGATTTATGTGAGCTAAATCATAAGATTAGCATTTTTTTAATTTTTCATTCTCACGATAAACAGCTTAACCTTGAGTCACATGTCTTTTTATTTGATTGATTGATGCAGCAAATGTAAACTCATCAGCTATTGTTGCAACTGCTTCTCTTGTTGCCCGAACTCTTTACATTCTTGCTAGTGAAAAGGAAGATGTGAAAGATTCAACTTTAACTGCTATAAATGTAAATGCGTCACTTGTCAAAGAACTTATGGATTGCTTATTGACCTGTGATCCTGGCCTTTCTTGTGAATTAGTGAAGAACTATATCTCACCTTCATCAGCCTGTCCTAGCCATTATGTTGGTGTTATCGTAGATGAACCTTCATCTACACCATATCCAGGATACATTAACGATGTTCCCAGGTTTATCTGGAATTTTTTATCTGACAAAACCTCTATTTTAAGGGAGAATGGTAGCACTGGTTGTCAACAAGATTGCAAAAGTAGGGATGAAGTTTGCATTAAGGCAGAGACTGATGGGAAGGGGGTTTGTGTTTCCTCTACAACCAGGTATTTTGCATGTTTATATTTACTGATGCGACTTCTAATCCTCTCAATGATAGTAGACTAGTGATGGTGCTATGTTCAACCTATTTGTTACTGTGTATTTTTAATTCCCTTATTTGTAATATCTATCTTACATATGAAGTTAGAAGATAGTTTTATTCTTTTCTTAACTTCTGCATTATCATAAACTGCCATCTATTAGATGGACATTGATAATGTTAAAAAATATTGGTAACGTTACAGGTATGTCCCAGCATATTCAACACGATTAAAGTTTGAATCAGGAGTATGGAATGTCTTACCCCCTAATTCTTCTGACAACATGGGAGTTGTGGACCCAGTCTGGACAGAGAGCAATTGGAACACAATAGGGATGCAAGTGTACACAGTCCAAGATGCAGCATACGATCGTCTTATTCTGTTTGGGGGTATCATCATTACAATCTTAGCGTACCTTGCAATAAAAATTACGAGAGCTTTTATCACCAAAGCCATGAAGAGGGATTGACCTTTTTTTGGAGACCTGCCCGGAAAATTTGGGGACTAGTACTGAATCAAGTAGGATTATCTGACTGGCAAATTTTTTAGATTTGAATTTTCAAGGATGTGAATTATTTGGGCTGCATCCTTGCGCATGTGAATTGTCTGTAAGAATTCTGTCCCACAACTTGTAGGGCAAAGCATAGTTTTATAGATCTGAAGGAATAAGAAAAACTGGAAGGTCTTGTGATATGTCAGTCCTTTACTTTGCCCCCGTTGTGCTGTAAATGTCTTACAGTACATGTATAAATCTTTCCTGGTTTCTTATTGTCTCAATTTTAATCATGAATGGCAAATTAATTTCTGAACACTTGTTGAAAAATTTTGTTGAGAGTAGGAAGACAGTAAGACACGAAATTTGGAGGGACGGATGGTGTAGAAGAGAGAGTATTATTTCTACTTTGAAGATGGCCAGAAAAGCCCAGGGGAAGGGTAATGATGGAGTATTCAAATGAAGTGGGAGGGATGATCGAAATGGATGCGTAATTCTACAATTCTTGTCAGAAACGGAAAGAGAAATTGAAAGTGCATTGATATATGTAGAGATTTTCAACGGGCAAATGTGGTCTTAGTGGCGAGTCCTTGAAGGATTAACGTTTGGGTCTTGAGTTCAACTGGTACCAAGAAGAAGAAAAATGTGATGAAAAGATTCTTTACTAGTAGCCTCTTTTGTCGTTTCTATTATTGAAGGTGGAAGTTCTGTTTCAGTTTATCTTAAGACGAAGATTTCTTTCATTTTTTCCTCTGGCTCCTTTCTTTGAAGGAGAGAAAAGGGCTTCTAATTAATGCATCAATTTAGTACGTCTTTAGTTATTCCTATTATGTATTTAATTTAATTTAAATAAATGAATAACATGTGGCAGACTGCCTAGGTCGTCATTCGTCAACAGTTTTAACGTAACAAGTCTGATTTTAGTCTCTCTGCAAAAAAGAAACAATTTAATATCATTGGTTTTTAATTAGTTACTCTGTCCACATGATTGAGATTTTTTGGATTGACACGCAAATTCACTTTTAGATAGCTATAAATATTATCTTGCACACAAATTTATTGAATTTCATTTCCTATTGCTTACTAATAAATTGTAGACGGAGGACTATCCGACTATGTTGAGAGTCTTGGGGCATGGATTGAAAAGCTTATTTTCATTCGTTTTTCCATGGTTTTCCTTAGAAAATAATATTTAAAGTCCTGAAATTTAATTTAAGTTCTTGTAATTATTGGGGGCCCAAAAATGGTTCTTATATATATGTTTCATTTATTAGATATGGATTATGATAATTAGAAGTATTAAGTATTCAACAACTATTGGCAAAAAAAAAAGGTATTCAACCAGTCGGTATTCTTTTAAACCCAGTTTCAATGCGTTTAAACTTTTTTTTTTAGCATGTAATTTTTTTTAAAATAAAGATGTGTAAACTTTACATTCATCCATGCCCCATTTGATTCGCAAAAGTGTTCTTAAAGAAAGTGGAAGTGGAAATGTAAATGGAAGTTGAAGTAAAAATGGAAATGGAAGTAAAACTGGGTCTAAAAATATGTTTGGTAAGAGAATGAAAGTGTTGTATAATTTTTATTTAAAATTCATATTTATAATATGAAAATATCAAAATGCCCCTCTAAGAATTAAAAAAAAAAGGGAGCACCATCCCTAGCGCGCATGAACTATGATCAGATACCACTGAGATAGACACTGGAAACCACTGTGAAACACCCCATAAACCACCATTGTTCAACATCATAATACCATTTTCAAACTCAAATTAACAGCAAAAACAACCCAGACAAGAAAATAATTATTAGCAAAAAAAATTAAGCTAATTGAAGAACACGAGAGTGAAGTAGATCTAATGCCGTTGGAAGCTTGGAGGTGTACACGCCGTCGCTAGAGGGGAAAAACGTCACCGTCGCTATCGTCAAAAGGTGAAACATTTGTCGATTTAAATCCTAAATCAGAGCCATAGATGGAGATGACTACCACTACAGTCATGAAGGCATTGATAGATGGCTGCCGTCATCGCAGTGGTGGTTAGTGGAGGCGAAGATACAATTCTCACTTCTCATCGTCGTTATCCAACTCCGGTTTTCGAACTCCAAACCTATTGCAGGGTTTCGTCCAATTCTAGAAAGAAGAAGAGAAAGAAGAATGGCACGGTTCCATTGTCATTGCTCTTCGCTATCTGTGACGGTGACAAAGGCCGGAGACAAGGTTGAAGGTGGCAGGGGCAGGGTTCGAAAATGGAGAACGGATGGGTGATGATCAAATATGGTTACGATACGGTGAAATTGATAAAGGCATTTTTGTCTCAAAATTTGACTTCCATGGAAGTTTATACACTTTCATGCTCCTCACTAAGAGTCTGTTTGGTCTAACTAAGAGAGTTGGAAGGAAGAGGATTAGAGAGATTTTAATGAAAAAAATTAGAGGAGAAGGGATTGGAGGAACTTTAAAATTTCTTTGTTTGGTAAGATTGGATGAAAGGGGATTGAAGGGATTTTAATAAAATTTTATTTGGTCTAGGAAGAAATTAAAGGAGATTAAGTAATAAATACTTTATCCAATAAAAAAAACTCTAATTTTAGAGGGTTTATAAAGGAGTGAGAGAAGGGGGTTAAAATTCCCCCTAATCCCTTCTAATTTCTTTAATCAAATAAAGGGAGAGAATTTAATTCCCTATAATTCCCTCCCTTTCCCTTAAAAATTTTTTTAAAAACCTCAAATCAAACACTTCCTAAGAAAATGCCTTCCTTCATTTCTTGTGGAAATAGAGTTCCTAGGAACTCAAATTCTATAATATAATAAACAAGTAGAAAGAATCCCTTTTCACTTCCATACCACCCACTTCCATCGTACCAAACATTTAAGTCGGTCAGTGAGAATCTTCTTCCCAAAAAGTTCGAAGAAAAAAATCTACTGGGTGCTGAAACCAAACGCAAAATTTATTTATGATTATAATTATGATTATGATTATGATGTCTCAGCATTTTTGCCTTGTCCACAAGTTCCAAGGGGAAAGGAAATTCTGGACCAAAGAAATTGATTTTTTTAAAAGGTCGGGTAGAACCCGTTTGGGCATCCGGCATCGGACCGGAATATCAATACTGTGATGAGTCTCTCTGCAATTCTGTCTTCTTCAACCCCAGAAACGCAAACAGGTTAGAATTTTTAAAAAGTTCTGTGGTCAGAGATCTTGAAGCGTCAAGTCTGACGTTCGAGGAGGTAAAGATTTGAAAGAGAGGGATTGAGGCACGCAGAAAATGGGGCTGGGTGCGTTAGCTTCCAAGGTTGTACGACCCACCTCAAGGATGCTGGGTTCCCAGAATCCTGGGAACCTGCTCCGTCGAACCATTGTTACCAAACCGGAGCTGCGGAAGCCGGAAGCTGCGACTGCGCAAGCCCTATCGGAACCGCCTCCGGCCGATCTTCCGCGGCGAACTCCGGTTGGCGGAGCCAGAGTCCATTTCCCCAACCCAGATGATGCCATTGAGGTCTTTGTTGATGGATACCCTGTCAAAATCCCCAAGGGCATGACTGTTCTACAGGCATGTGAGGTTGCGGGTGTCGACATTCCTCGGTTTTGCTATCACAGCCGGCTATCGATCGCCGGGAACTGCCGTATGTGTCTTGTCGAAGTGGAGAAGTCTCCTAAGCCTGTTGCTTCTTGCGCCATGCCTGCTCTTCCTGGTGAGGTTTATTTTTCCGTTTCATATTTTTATAAATTTCTGGTCTTTGTTTTCAATCTTAATTAGTTTTCTTGTCTCTGTTTTCGGTTGATTTCATTGCTTTATTTTTTTTTGGCTGATTTTGTAACCTATCTTGTTCTGTTAAGTTGATGTAATATTTTGATTTTTGAGTGTGATCACCTTGATAGTAAGAATTAATCTGCATATTCTGAGACAACAATTATCAATTAATTTTTATTTCTTCCTTTAATATCCTCGATGATGACATTTCATATGTGCACCTTATTTGTACATTGCAGACGCTAATGATTTCCGAGAAGCAACAATCGTTTGGTCTTAACATTTAAGTTTGATTTTTCCCCCAACCGTTGAGCTTACCTTTCTGGGTGTAGAATCATCATTGTAGTCTGTTTGCTTGTGCTTCATTTATTTATCAGTATACAATACTTTTTTGCATGTTCACGTCATCATCTTTTGATCATATACTGATCTTCTCTTATTATAGAGAAAAAGAAAAAGAATTGCATGCTTTGACGATTTCACTGATAGCTTCTATAATTTTAGATTCAAATTTGACTTGGTTTTAATGGGTTTCTACTTAGTTCTTGATTTTACTTTTCTGGATGACGTAAGCTAATGAGATATTGGGCTTCAGGTATGAAAATCAAGACTGACACACCTTTGGCCAAGAAGGCTCGAGAAGGGGTGATGGAATTTTTGTTAATGAATCATCCATTGGACTGTCCGATTTGTGATCAGGGTGGAGAATGTGATCTTCAGGACCAGTCAATGGCTTTTGGCTCTGATCGTGGTCGGTTTACTGAAATGAAGAGATCTGTGGTGGATAAAAACCTTGGCCCTTTGGTAAAGACAGTGATGACTCGGTGTATTCAATGTACAAGGTCAACACTGGATTTGCTTCCAATACCTTTTCTGCAAATCTGATTATTGCGAATTGCAAAATTTTACAGACTTGCTATATAATTGAAGTCAGAAATGCATTATAATTTATACCTAATTAGTTCTCCTTGATTATTTTAAGCTACTTTTTGTGTGTGGATCTGTAGAATGGTCTTGCAAGGTTTGAAGACCTCTTAATTGGGGTGTAAAATCCCACAATTAAATGGATAAGTTGTCTCTGAGGATATTTGAGTGGTCAAGTTAATCAAAATTTTACAACGGTGAAGTCTGAACTCTTATAGTGCATAGTCTCAAGATATTTAATGCATTCTTGTGATGTAGTTATTTGAAATCTCAAGGTGTTACTAGGTTTGTATTTTCAAGGCTGTCTGCAAAATTGGAAATGGTATCTCTGTGTAATATAGTAGATATAGAAGTGGTATTACATTCTATTTACCTCTTATGTAAGAGATTTGTTTTGTGAAATTTCTGATGGTTCAGGAATCTGGAACATGATTTTAAAATATGTCACTGATATCTTATTATGATTTTTCATATTTGGATTATTAAAAGCATACTCAGTCATTTATTTTATATTTGTTCATCCCTCTCTCCTTTTGGTTGAGAAAACTGATTAGATATGAGGCTAGGTTTAGTAGGTAAAAAAGGAGTTTCATGAAAAGGAAAAATGAGAGAAAAATCCTTATATAACATGTTTGGTGCACATGATCCAAGCATCATGGGGTCTGAAAATAGCCTTTTGAAGGAAACATCTTCTCCCTCTCCTTCTCCTTTGCCATTTCCCTTAAAAATGATTCATTTCTACCAAACATAGCATTAGATCTTGCATGTTTCAGTGCTAAATTTAAGGGATCTTTGCTGACTATATTCTTAAGTGACAGCCCTCTATCAAATTACTGGAACAGTTAGGGAACTTTTCTTGAATAACATTGAAGTTCAGTTTTTAGCTGTCTGATTCTATTTCTGTTGATTTAGTTTATATATATATAAATTTTGAGAATAGCATTATGGATAATTTTCTGGTTTAATTATTTTAGTGGCTTTTTTTTTTTTCACTGCATCAACTAGTTTTAAGCTATGTTTTGTTTAGTTTCTGGTTTTGAAATTTAGTGGTAAATATGTGTTGGCATGTTTTGTAACATGCCACCTTCTGCAGTGAGAGGAGATTGGAACATATGTTGAAAACCTGTCTTTTTAATTTATTCATGTAAAATTATTTTATTTGTGAGCTTTTCAAGGCTCTGACAGAATATCTCTTTTATCCAATAGGTGTGTTAGATTTGCAACAGAGGTTGCAGGAGTTCAGGATCTTGGCATGCTGGGCCGTGGCAGTGGAGAGGAGATTGGAACCTATGTTGAAAAACTTATGACTAGTGAACTTTCTGGAAATGTGATAGATATATGTCCTGTGGGAGCACTTACTTCAAAGCCATTTGCATTTAAAGCTCGCAATTGGGAGCTAAAGGGAACAGAGAGTATTGATGTTACTGATGCTGTTGGGTCCAATATTCGAATTGATAGCAGAGGACCAGAAGTCATGCGCATTGTGCCTCGTTTAAATGAGGTTGGATTCTGATAATTTTTGTCTAGCTGTCCATATGTTCTTGGTTGTGGTTTCTTTGAGGGTTGAATTTCTTGTTTCTGCGAGGTTATCTTTTCTTTTCTTTTTTAAAACCAGATTTTCTTTAGGCTAAGTGTATGATTAATTCATATCTTATGTTATCCTGGCACCATGAAGCACTTTAGGCCTTCACATTTTACATTATGCTGTCCATTGCAAAATAGGATACATACGAATTCCAGCATCTGTTTGTTAAGTATAACAAATGTTGGATCTTTTTCTTCCTTGGTATTGCTGATTTGATGAAATAAGCAAGAAGACTTAATATTCTTTCACACCACCATCTAAAACACGTTGTAGGAGAAATCATACAACACAATGACTGTGATTTTCCATGTAGGAGAAATTATATGGGGGGAAAAAAAAGACAATTGTGATTTTTAATTTTATCTACTGTCTCTCAGTAGGAAAGGCCTGTTCTGCTTGCCCATTGCAGGACATAAATGAGGAATGGATTTCAGACAAAACTCGCTTTTGTTATGATGGTTTGAAGAGGCAGAGATTAAATGACCCTATGATTCGTGGACCTGATGGGCGCTTTAAGGTTGTGAACTGGCGGGATGCCCTTGCTGTGGTTGCAGAGATTGTCCACCAAGTTAAAGCTGAAGAAATTGTTGGGATTGCTGGCAAACTTTCGGATGCTGAGTCTATGATGGCACTAAAAGATTTATTGAACAGACTGGGATCAAATAATGTGTGGTGTGAAGGTGTAGGTGTAAATACCAATGCTGATTTACGGACAGGGTATCTTATGAATACTAGCATTGCTGGTCTAGAGCAAGCAGATGTTTTCCTATTGATTGGAACCGAGGTATGTGTTTATTTTTATGTTTTTGCGACTCTCCTTTGATGGCCAATTGATTCCTGTTTGATATTTTATTAGTTTTTTTTTTTGGGCATTCATTAGAATATAATTTCTTAACACCAAGGAGCAAGAGCTAGTTCTTTTCAAACATAAGACTTGAAAACCTAGTCCTTACACTGGATTTAAGTGCTAGTTTTGTGTTTCTGGGGTTGAGTAGGTACGATTATATGAAAAGGAAGGTAAAATGACTGGTCAAATCATTTTTTTTTTAAGAAAAAAGACCCTGTTTCTGATGCATTTCAAATTTGTTAGTTCAGTTCATCTATTGGCTGTATATCATACTGCTGGACTCTCCTCTTGGCAGATAACTATTTTTTCGCTTCCTGTGTCATTTAGGTTAATTTGTCTTCTCATATTGATTGTCAACTTTGCAGCCCCGGGTGGAAGCTGCTATGGTCAATGCCAGGATACGGAAGACTGTGAGAGCTACCCAAGCTAAGGTTGGGTACATTGGGCCTGCTAGGGATTTCAACTATGATCATCAATATCTTGGCACCGATCCTGAAACACTACTTGAGATTGTGGAGGGTCGACATCCATTTTTGGCAACTATCTCAAATGCCAAAAACCCTGTCATCATTGTTGGGGCTGGGGTTTTCGAGAGGGAGGACAAGGATGTAATTTTTGCAACTGTTGAAACCATTGCAGAGAAGGCGAAGGTCATTAGACCTGACTGGAATGGTCTTAATGTACTGCTTCTCCATGCTGCTCAGGCAGCTGCTCTAGACCTTGGGCTTGTGCCTCAATCTGAAAACAGCATCGAGTCTGCAAAATTTGTGTATTTGATGGGTGCTGATGATATAAATTTAGACAAGATCCCAGATGATGCCTTTGTTGTATATCAGGGTCATCATGGCGACAAAAGTGTTTATCGTGCTAACGTCATCTTGCCAGCCGCAGCCTTCAGTGAGAAGGAAGGGACATATGAAAATACTGAAGGTTGCACTCAACAGACATTGCCTGCAGTTCCAACAGTAGGTGATGCCAGAGATGATTGGAAGATAATTAGGGCTCTGTCTGAGGTTGCAGGAATGAAATTGCCCTATGATACAATTGGAGCCATTCGATCTCGAATTAAAACTGTAGCACCAAACCTTGTCCACATGGATGACAGAGAGCCTGCTACTTTTCCAGCTTATGTGAAACCTAAAGTCACTGGGAAGATGAACTTGAAGACTCCTTTTGGAATTTCAGTGGAGAATTTCTACATGACTGATTCCATAACCAGGGCATCAAAGATAATGGCACAATGCAGTGCTATGCTGTCGAAGAAAGAAGTAAAGAGTTGATTTTTCTCTTCTTTTTGGGGTCAAAATAAGAAATGCAGATCTGCACATTCACGTATTTCTTTTCCTGGATATTTGAGGCACAGTGAAATTGGAGTTTCATAATAAAATTTAGTGTAAACAGTATTTGTTCCATATGTATTATGCAATGTAAAAGCATCACACTTTGTAGAATGTAAAATAAAAGTTGAACCAATTTTTAAGGTTCACTTTTATTCCTCCAGGTTTAACCTCCTGCTCCTATTCTCTTGAGTGTGAAAAAAATTCAGTTTTTTGAATTCTGTAGACTGACAGGTTCACTTTTACTCATAACCTGAAAGAAGTCGCCAACTTAGGAAGAACCCATTGAGGACATGGATCTGGATAAAGGGATCTAACTGTAATGGTAAAGTTAAAAATTTATATTATTTTTATATGTTTATTTTATTAACAATGTCTCTCAATCGTAAATTATACTTGACCATTGCACCAATATAGACACGCTTGATCGTCTAAGGAAAATAGATAGGGAAAAACAAAATTATTTGATCTCTTCAACATATTAATAATTATGTACGGCAACATGAGGATGAGGAGGGAAGGAGGATGGTAAGGTCATTAAACACTTCTTTGAATGGGTCTTATTATAAACTTTTGTTTTTTTTTTTTTGGGTAAAAAACGGTCTTATTACATAAACTTTACACCGACAGTTTTCATAATTTTCTATGCATAATTAAGCTTACTATCTTAATCCATTAATTGGACCCCAATGACCTAATATGATTTTAGACTTTGGATTTTCTGGATGTTTAGAGAGAGTTTCCTGAATATTAATGGACAATGGCAAAAGAAGGGAGAAACAAAAATTTTATATTGATGTTGAAAGAAACTGTAAAATATTTCTCTTAATTATAAACGCCATCATGTGAATGGAATCAGTCAAACCTTAGGGGAGAGACGATCAAAGTTTATTGAACTGAAGAGCCACCGTCCTTGAGGCACACCTAAACAGTTCTTAAACTAGGGATTAAACTAATAATTTTGTTTACAACCTCTTGCTGACTAGAAAGGGTTTTGCATAGATCCTGCAAATTATGAGTACTCTTTTCTTTCTGGTTAAAAAAATGGCGCAGTTCAGTTTTTAACTCCTTAAAATCTAGGGGCCCACCTAATTGATGAAGGAGACATGAGTGTATAACAAGAGTGAACAGAAAACCAGAATGCATGTTATGCAGTGCACTTGTATTCTGGGCGTTTACTGGGCTTTACACGTGTCATTTTTTCCTTTTTCCTTTGCTGCTTTGAAGGATAAAGAAGCAAAAGCTTCTAGGAGAATTTGCCATTTTTTTTCTTTTTCCTTTCTTTAGTTGATCAGGAGCAAGGTGTTTGATAGGGATTAATTAATTACTTGAGAAATTATTTTTATTATTATAGCCAAGCATCTATACACTATTTGACAAAACGAAACCAAAAAGACTATATATGTGACAGTGTTGTAATAGATATATGAAATATAAAATTCAATTATATATGGAACTAAAAATATTCACAAATTCCCTTTAGATCTTTATATATTGAATTCACAGTAGGAGTGTGATTGGGTGGATGAAATAAAGGTGCACACTGACTTATAGGTTGAGAGGGAGGATCACTTTTTGTGTAGTTGATTTGAGACTTGAGAGAGGTATGTATAGCAGGCACATGAATCCCATGTTCTGGCCTCCACAAAAGATCTCGACATGAAAAAGCAGAAAATGAACAGAAACGAAGAAGGAAATCAAGGTGGCACAACCTCCTTCCCTTTCCTGTATTATCTCTGTCATATGTATATATGTCTTAATGTTATGGAACAGATCACATGCCTAACCCTAAGACCACCCTTTTCCCCTGTGCCTCCACATCTCAGGACCCCTCTTTCAATCAATCATTAACCATTACCTTCTACCACCTAACCACCTAGCCCTACCTTTAACCTCCCCAGCACCTGAAGATATTTATATTTATGCCAATATATATCCCACCACTATAATCACTTTAATTTGATGTTTCTCTTACACCTTCCATACCCTGTCTATATTTCTGTGGGTCATTCAATATGTGTAGTGTAGTTTTGTTCAGGATACATCCATCCATATTTCAAATCGATCGTATCCACAATATATATATGTACTGTATTTATTTAATCTGACTCATTAATTATGCATATATATATATATATATATGGTGCTGACTTTATCATATGTCCCATAATGCTCGATACTAGGAGGATGGGATGCTCTTCTTGAGTAATTTACTAAATATATAAAGTCATAGAAAGATATGAATCTTACTTTTGTCAATGTAAGTCTCACAGATTAATTCACATCACTCTCTTTTTCTCTTTGAACTTATTGAATTAGTTCAAAAGATCTGATCTCATGATATTAACTATTAGGTGTTTAATGTTTATTAATTTGATTTAGTTAAAAAGAGTTGGGTTCACAATTAATTTAACCTATCGTTTCACCTTTTTTAGAGCTGTATTAAATTCTATATGGTTATGATCTGTTTGTTCCAAAATAAAAGTTAAAAAGAAACAATCAAAGAAAATGAGGTTATATTTTTATTAACAGTACGAGTTTTTTTTTTCTTTTGGGTCTCAATCTCATTTTTAATTAACCCAACTTTTAAGTTACCTTACCTATATAACTTTCTATATATTATATTAAATATAGTCTTGATGAACATAGAATGAGGGCGAAAATTTAATTAATTAATTAGATGGATTGAATCGTAGTTGAGGGGATAAGAATCCTGCAAGAAAACTCAAAGCATAATCCAGAGAAAGAGAAAGGAAAAGAAGCAGTGTGTGAGGAATCCCGCGTGGCCCTAGTCACACAACACAATGATTGAACCATCTGTATATGTCCTTGTCTCTCAAATTGAGTACTTAAACTTGTTCAATTAATCTTCAAATTAAACGTTTTAGATGCTTTATTTCCAATCAATAACCACGTCGATCAATCGACACTCAAAGTTTCTGAACCAGTCCACTTAAACCTTCATGTGGGCAGACTTTGAACGTAAAGACCAAATTGACTTGATGTTTTCATCCAGTCTTATCCTCTTTTTCTTTTATTATTATTATCATTATAAATATTATATTATTTTTCTAATCCCACATTTGGTTTTGGATATATATATATATATATATATGTGGGGTTCCAACCTATATATATATATATATATATATGGTCCTTGTGGTTGCTACTGTGTCAGTCAAGCACGGCATGCACCAAACAGTTTGTTTATCTTCTTCCCCTTCAATTATTGTGGGGGGTCATCTCTTGTTTTATATTCTGCTATACCTAATACCCAAACATAACTTCATCGATCCTAAGAGATAAGGACTCAACAACGCACGCCCTTCATCAATTTAACCTACAGATTCTACCAATAATCAATTTGGTTGCTATATTAAAGTTTAATTAATTAGTAGGCCCTAATTAAGTTCAATATTCATGTTTGAATTAAAAGGAAAAACGATCATATTGCACCTTTATAATGTGCTGCTATATATATACATACATATCTATGACTGATCCACTCACTCTTTTCACATCATCTTTTTTATGAGATCGAGTTAATGACCGAAAGAGAACAAATTAAGGCATAGAGTAGATTGCTCATAATGTGACAAGGTATAATGAACTAAAATTTACTTGTGCGTGACAGCTAGTATACTAGATATATATATATTTATATATCTCGACAAAAATGGAAAAACAATCTGAAACCCTTCCGTTTTTTTTTTTTTGGGTAGCAGAGTACCGAACAACCCACGTTACAGTAATCAATGTGTAGCTTAGGACCATGCTTGAGCACATGAAATATATTTGTATTATTTCGATATTGTTTACAATAAAATTACCTGCCATTCCCAGCTGCAAGCCCTTGAACATCAATTTTGGACATAGAAAACTGCAAAATATATATATACATATATATATCACCCAACATATATACAAGCGATCTTACAAACGTTGGACACGGAACATGATAATAACGCGGCCAATAATATCAGTGTGTCGAGGTATATATGTTATGTTATTTATAGAAAGGGAAAAAGATTACAAAATGCGGCGATCTGTGTGACATTTTTATATATATCAGAAAATACAACATTATACATAACATGCTGATGTAGTAGTGTTGGTTCAGTGGATAAGCACAAAATGACATAATAAATCTATGTTTGCATCATCATAATTCACCCTCGCCCACTCCTCTAGGTCTCTCTCTCTCTCTCTCTCTCTCTCTCTCTCTATATATATATATATATATATATAAACTAGGGCCATGTAGTCTTTAGAGCCCTCTACATTGTTCATAATTTTTTTTCAATATAAACGACACTGTTTCTTTCTGTCTACATGGCAGCTGCAACGTCGTTTAACTCCTTCTCTGATTGGTTCAATACCAGTAATTAATAATGAAATGTACGTTTCTCCAATATATTATTAATAGTACTACATTTAACCATATTTCGTGTAATCCGTGAACTCAACTAAGTCTTTATGTTCGACATTAGGTTTAAGATTCTTTGTTCATTCTTTTTTTATTACGCTTCATGGAATATTCCATCACTAATATTTCTTAATTTTGAGGCAGAGAAAATGTCACTGATGTTCTTACTATAGCTAGTAGCTACCAAATTTTCCTAATAAAAATATGTTAAATAAATCGTTTTATTGCAACGTTAACGTACTCTGATTTTAATTTTATATATTATTGAATCTCTTAAAAATTTGTATCCAATATGTTATGTTTTTATTAAAAACTTATAGCAATTATTGAATATATCTGAAGCAAGCCTCCAATATTCACTCAAAAGTACCACTCACTAATTAAGGAAAAACTGATCAAAGAAAGAATATAATACATGGCGATAATTAGCAGTAAAATAAAACAATCGAAAGTGACCATTTTTCCCCTTATAAGAAGACGTGGATCAAGTGCTTAATTAATATTCACCGAATTTAAAATATGGTACTGGGCAGTCAAAGAATGTAACTTATTCAGACACTGTTAATTACGTAGGTCATCTATTAAATGATACCTTAATTTTGTGGCAATATTTTGTTTCTTTATCTCCATACCTGTCCCTTGTGGGCGGTCAGCAGATGGGAAAGATGTGGACTGCTTATATTATATTCTAGATCAACAAATCTTTCTTTTATTTTAAAAATAAAGGTTGCCCTAAGGATAATCTCATTAAAATAAATAAGATTTAAAATATATATATAAATATATAGATGCCATGTCCCTTGAAGAAACACATTGATTAAGAAGTGTTTTCCCGATCTATTCTTCATCATTGACAATTATCTTTTACCCAAGTTAATAAGAAACGTTACATAAATGAAAAGATATGAGAAGGACGAAGAGATTATTATAAAAAGTCCCAGCAGCCTCATCATTATATATCTTGAAACCAGCTTGGCTTTCGTGCATAAAAGGTTATCGATCGTCTATTTTCAAAACTGCATGTTATGCAAAGTTATAAAACGTTCAAAAAATTCATAAATCAATTATTTAACCATAACTGAAGTTTCATTATCTAATTAATTATTAATTTGTTTAACTATAGTCCTTACGCCCTCTAAAATCAAAAAGCAAAGTGAGATTATTACTAAATAGGACTTTGATGTCCTCGAGAACTTCCTTTAATTTGGAGTGTGTGTGTGAGTGTGCATTTAGAGGAGTCTTAACCAACTTGAACTCCTTTTTTAAAGGTCTAATCACAAGATTTTGAAAATGCTCAAATCCTTTAGGATAATCCAGCTAGCTAGGCAGGTAGCCGGCCATAGCTTACCCAAATTGCCATGTCTTTTTTCTCAAAGCATCGATGCTTGACATGAAAAGCAAAATGATATTGCAACCAAACAAAGAATAAGTGGATTTTGGTTTTCACGTACACATGATCACCCACATCAACGCTTGAAGTTGAAATATATATATATATATATATATATATATCTTTCCCTGTATATATATATATCTACATGCATGATCGATGAGTCGAATGATATACCATCACTATAATTAATGTACCTTGTTTTACATACCCCGTGATTACTTTATCACTTTCTCATGATCATAATCCGTGAACCCTTTAAATATTTCACTTTGTCTTCTCATCCTTTACCTTATACATTCATTGTCTCCTTCCTTTTAATATATATATATATATATATATATATAACCTTCATTTGGTGATCATCACAGTATCACTATAATGAGATCTGAACTATTTAATTTTAATCTGAACGATTTAGATTTAAGATTTTTTATTTTGATTTTTTTAAATGAAAACATTATTTTTTAAAAAGAAAGTAACAATTATAAAATTATCTTTATTTTATCTTCTCCATCTAATAAAAGAAAAATATATTAAAATATAATAATAAAACAAAATTATGTCCACATGATTTAATTTTAATTTGGATGTAAAACTAGATAGTTCAGATTAGTAATGAGTATTAGGTGTCCATTCATTATAATGAGCACCCAATGAATTTCCAAATTTTCACTATCGATCTTAATTCGTCATTTGTTGTAACATCATGTCATCTGATGAGGACTTCAAACACAACATCGTTTCACTTAACACAACAAATGGCGTGATGTAACAATAATCAATGGGTCAAAATGGATGACCAAAATCTTCTTGATGAAACTGAACTAAAAATTACTTCCTCCGATCTTATTTATAAAGAAAAATTTTTCCCATTTGATAGTTTTGTTTTTAAGAAAAAAAAGAAAATTAATGTTATATTAATTTCTTTATATTAAAATTATCCTCCTTTATTAATACTATTTAGAATCACGAGATACATTGTTTAAAAAAATTGATTGAATAGGATAATTTTAAAAAAAATTAAAAATATGAGACAAATTAATTAATTTTAACTAATATTAATTTCCTCCCTTGTGAAATAGTTTTTTTTCTTATATATAAATGGGAAGGGAGACTAATTCATAGTAAAATGCACTGAATTCATTGCCTCTTTTAACACAATTTCACTCCTGCCTCTTGAGACTTGATAGCACGCATTTATGTTTTCAAAGGAAAGATACAAAATTTTTCGTTTACTTAATTTTTTTTTTTGTAGGCTTTGAAAAGAATGAAACCTTTCATCGAAGCATACACAGGTGCACGCATTTCCTCTGAGGGGATCATACAAAATTATTATACACAAAACCCCAAATCATCCATTTAATTATGTACTATTATGAATTAGTGTTTCTTAATTAATTTCTTTTGTTTCTTTTCTTTTTGTTAGAGTGAAAAGACTGTTAATTAGTAGTACAAAGTACAAGCTAGTGATAATAGATAGAAAACAATGCGACTTTTATTTCGCAGATCTTTACAAACAACGTATTTCCACACATCTTTTGTTTTATCATGAAGAATGAAAGTTCAATACTTTCTAGTTATAGAGTTAATCTATTCCTTGCTGATCATGATCATCATATGGCCAATATTTGATCTTCTGTTTAAATATAATTTAACTCTGATTAAAATTGTTAAGAGTAAATCACACTTCTTCCTCTAAAAGAAACCCAATTATGTAGACTTTAGATAAAAAAATAATAAGTTACAATATTATTTAGATTAAATGTTTATATTCATTGCTTGTATAATATAGTATTTATGATTAAGCCAAGAGTTTCCTGTACATGCAAGCATATTGGTCGGTAATATTATTAATTATATGACATCATTCGTACCTTTTTGTGGTGATTGGATGTTAATCTACTTATCTTTTAAAGAATAAACAAAGAATAACCATTTTAAACCTGAATAATCCAAATTAAAATTGAATAATTTAAATTTTATGCTATTATTAAACTTTCTTCTTTTCATTTTAATATGATATAAACTACAAATAATCTTTTCACTGTCAATTTTTCAAAAAAAATTTATTTGAATTAAAAATATATATATAAATTAAAAATATAAACCATCTAAATGAAATCCAATCTAAATAATTTAGATCTCATTTTAAAGATAAATATGTACTATTTATTTTTTTATAGATATGATGGGTTTATTTTATACCTACAAAATACTCATATTTTGCACCTATTTTCATCTCAATATATCTTGATTTGATATTATTTGACATGATTCTTCATAACTTGAAGTATATTTGCTTCACAAAAATATTTGTGAGAAGTTTGAGTTACATAGAGGTAGGAAGCTAGAGTAAAATGTAAAATACGAAATCCATTCGCTCTCCCCACATTTTCTCGCTCGACCATGTACGGGGTGAGAAGAATTGCAAATAGCGGGTAGACCTAGCACCGAGTCAACAAAGGAAAGCATCTGGCCAGTGTCGAGTGGGTTCAATCCTTGGGAAGCATGACACATTGAAGCTGGAGCCATGTGGAGTAAAATAAATTGAACCTAGTGCCCACTTATCTTCGAATAAGTAACATGCTTTTTATTCGGTTTTGCAATTTTTGTGAAATTTTTTGGACTTTTATAGTTTTTTGGACTTTCTTTATATAAAGGGACGCAGTAGAAACATTAGAAATCATTCAAAAAAGCACTCAAAACCCAAAAAACACAATTCAAACGCACCTAGGAACAACTAGAAGTAATGTACAAAAGAGAGCAATGAGATCTAGAAATATTGTAGCAAGATTACTTTTTCTTCTATTATAAACTCTTTCTTCTTGTAATTTCTATCATGATTTGAAATTTTAGTTTTATTTTGATTTCTATTTCTATGTGTAGTTAAACTTCCCAGTCAATGGTAGGGATGTAATATGACTGGGATTGACTAAATTTGTTCTCTTTAGTTATGAATCTCTCAATTTATTTTTCAAGTCATATTTAATTTGTTTTTTCATTATATTTATCTCTCTTATTCGTTCATGTGAATTTTGTATTTGATCATCATAGAGTCTAATTAATGGGTAAACTTGATAGACTGAAAGGTGAAGAGTGAATCTAAATTTAGAAAGATAAACACAGATAACTAATCTATAGATAAAATTAAAAATTCATGCTGGCATACGTTGTAACTTTTAATGTTTGATTAGGAGCTTTAGTTATGCGAGAGTAAATTGAGTCGTAATTAAACAATGACTAATTGACTTATAGGTAATTATAACACTTTAGGAACAACGGTCACTATAATTGTATAAAGTTTAACAAAATAATAAAATCTAGTTATCCCAAAAAGTAAACTTCGATCTCTTAACATTTATTGTAATTGAATTAAAACGCATACACTAGTTTGGTTTCTATTTCTTTCATTGTTAATTTGAGTTTCTCAATTTGATTATTATTTACTTTTAAAATTAATATTTTGAACTAGTAAATTTACTATCTCAATTTTGACCTCTAAAATAATTTAGAGAATTTCTACTATTATAATCAACTATGTATACTTGCTACACGGATCAATACACATGAACTAAACGGGAGAGATATGAATCAAGTGATTAGAATAATCGAGTTGGATTCATTGAACATAGTTGCATGACTACCTCCATTCGATTGTCTTCTGACGGAACACACACACACACATCTTAGGAAACAATAGGGCTGGTCTAGCTAGCTAGTGACAAACATTGTTTAAGAATATCGAAGTCTTGTCGGAAAAATTTTCAAACCCATGAATTGAAGTTACGAGACCAAGAGTAGACCTGAATTTTCCAATATTTTAGGTTAAGTGATTAATTTATTTTGATATTTTGGCTAGATCTATCTATGCAACAGTTACAATTTAGCTTTTTTCTGTCGGCAAGCGATATATCATTTGCATTTATATTTTTTTTTGGCAGTGAGATTATCATCAACCAATAATTAAAAATTAATTCTTTTAAAATATAAAGAAATCACCAAAATTGCCTCTTCTAACAAGATTATTTGCATTTATATAACATTCAAGTAGACTAATGCAATCCTTTTTTTCCCCTAGCATTACCTGGGTAGAAGTGTTTCTCGAATTTTCTCTAGATTCACACACACAAAAGAAAAAAATTCTCATTGTTTGCAAACCATTATTGAATTTGAACAATATAATTTTGTTTACTAACAATGATGGGATTGTATGAAATAATTTGATACTCTTGTATCCAAGTCTTACAAATAAAAAAAAAAATACAATGGCAGATCATGGGTCTGACAATGTTCAAATATATATTAATAGTAGGAATAAACAAAGACAGAATATGATTGGGTTGATAATCAACCTACTGCCCACTCTTTGTCAGGTCACGCTGGACTAGGCTAGCTTGGTATATAAGACCAACTTTGGTTTGGTCCTTAAAAATTGTTAAAAAATAAAATAATTAATTAATTTTATTTATTAACAAAAATATAAATACATTCATCCAAAATATATTTTTCTTGAAAAATAAGATTAGGAAAATTTTCTATAATTACAAACACTCAATAATCATACATTATTTTTACATAATATTAATAGATCAATTTAAAATTTTAAATAAAATTAAAAAGATTGAAATCTTATTCTGATAATTAGGGGTGTTCACCCAACCTGGTAATCCGGTAATCTGGTCCCACCCGGTATACCGAGTTGGTCACGAAAATCTAGTTAGGTTGGACACCGAGTTAAGGTCTCGCTCGGTCTTGGTATATATAATTATATATATATATATATTTAAAATTTTATAAATATTAATTTTATATGATATTTTTCTTATATATATATATAAAATAAATTACCTATATCATTATTGTGAATATGTTTAAAAATCCAATCTTTTAATTTTATTTAAAAATTTAAATTAATTTCTTTATAATGTTTAAAAATAATACATGATTATTAAGTATTTATAATTTTAATAAATGTTATCTTTTATTATAATATTATTTTTAAGGACATATATTTTGAATGAATATAATTATAGTTTTGCTAATAAATAAAATTATAATTTTTATTTTTAAATATTTTTTAAGATCGAAATAGGTTGACTCGATCCCACTTGACCTCATAAAGATCAAGCATTGGGTTGACTATTAACCTGGTCTTACCCAGTCTTTGTGCACTCCTAATGATAATAATTAAGTTAATTTATTATATATAACGTATTAAGAAAAATAATCACATAGAATTAATATTTATAAAAAATATTTTTTTAAAATAAAATTATATATGCCGAGACTAGGTGGGATCAAGTTCAGCATCAACTTAGTGTCCAATCTAATCTAGTCTCCAGACCAACCCGATAAACTGGATAAAATCGGACTATTAGGTTGGTTGAACACTCTAATTAATAATATATGATATTGGAACTATCCATTCACAGAAAGAGTACAATTTTGTTTCAGAATATTGGAATTTATTTAACTGTTTCATTAATGGATTTTTTTCGTATTTACTCTTTCAATTAAAAAGTATATGCCTGCTATTTTCACTAAATTAAAAACTTTTTTTAAAAAAATATATTAGTCAACATATTTTTAATATTTTCAAAATTAAAACTAAAATATAAAAATAATTATTATCAATTTATAGCACAAACTCACAATCAAATTAATAAATCGTAAATTGATATTTTCACCGATTTTAATAAATGATTCGATTGTAAAAGTGATGTATACAAATATATAAAATAGGTTTATTCTTTTGTTTTTTTCGGCAATAGTAGGCTTTATTTAATTGGCACTCTTTTTTTTGGGGGAGGCAATATCCATATCCATTGGGTTGGAAACAGTGGAACTATTCCTTACTAGAAAGACCAACACATTGCTACATGGACCACAAAGACCAATAAATAAAGGGGGAAAAACTAAATATTTATAATGTAAAATGTAATGATATTTGAAATTGTGAGAAGGAAGAAAGTACGGTGGGTGTCAGTTGGAAAATCTATGATAGAGGGGGAGAAATGAAAAAGATGTGAAATAGAAATAATATGAAGTGTGGGGTTAGAGGTCTAAAGTGTGGCGTCTGGTTTTTGACCACATCCTATTCATTGGCTGGCTCCTTCTGCTTCTCCCTCAAGCTGTAAACCAGCTGGAGTTTACTCCTCCATACCCATATATATATCCCAAATTCCCACTAAGACATCAGTCTTTCAATTTTCGTTTCTTTTCCATTACTTTTCATTTATAATAATTCAAGAACTTGGATATTAATTCTGGAATTTATAATCTACTCTATTGAATATAGAGAGAGAGACTTAAAAAGAGTGGTTACACAGCTGATCCGAAACTTGGATAAATGTAAATGAATTTAGTAAGTAGTGCAATTACTGGCTTACTATAAATTATCACAATACAATTCTTTTTTTTTTTTGGAGGAAAATTTCATTTAAATATTAAGAAAATAAGATAAATTTAAAAAATTTCCTTAATTTACCCTAATTTCAAAAAACTACTAAAATATGGAATTTGAATTAAAATTGGAAGGTAAAAAATGAAAATAACCTTCTAGATAAATGACTCATATATAAATAATAATAGTATATTTGTAGATTATAATAATACATTTGTAAATAATAATAATATATTTATAAGTAACATAGTTTCATTTGCAAGTTATAATAATATTATATATAAATAAGTTTATTTTATTTGCAAATACACTATCATCACTTGTAAATTGATCACTTTTAAAAAAAAATATTTTCATTTTTTTTTCTAATTTTAATTCCAATTTCAGGCTAATGTAGTTCTTTGGAATTAAGGTAAATTGGGGTGACTTTTTGAAATTATTTTATTTCTTTAGTATTTAACTAGAATTTTTTCTTCTTTTTGTTCCATTTATATTTTTATTTCTTCGTACTTCTTCCTTCGTCTCCTATTTATGTGTGTGTCTTGAGATAACTGTTGAGATGAGCTTCCTCCAAATTATGTGCTTCCATTTCATCCTTCAACATCCATTTTCCTTTCTTGAAACTTATCACATATCCCTTGCTTCAATCTCGCACATCTTGACAATATTATTTCCTTTTTTGCAATTAGACAAATAATTACATTAATATAGATGTATTGAAATTGCACAATTTCAAAAATACTATTTCATTAAATTCACATGCGAATATGCGATTGTCAAAACGCATTTTAGGAAACAATTAAAGGTTACTATTTTGTTATCATTAAAATCTATAAGATCAATCATGATCTTGGGGCTAACAAATAGGAATAATAATAATAATAACAACAACAGCAGCAACACAATAGATATCATATTTTTTTGTCAATATTTTTATTTAATATCAATTATATATATATATATATAATGGGGTGCCTTAGAAAAATTATTTATAAATAATTTATTATAATAAAATAGATATTCCAACCAAATTCTTTTTGTTTTTTGCTAAGATTTATATTATAATAATAATAATAATAATAATAATAATAATAATAATAAGACATTATTTATCACGAAAAATATAAATAAAGACAATACAAAAACAAAGGATATATGAGTGAAGAATACAAATAAACAAGACATAGCTCAAATGTGGTATGCTATATTTCATAAAAAAAAAAAAGTAGTATTCCATATGAAATAGAGAATTTATCATATTTTGCTTTCCCATATTAAAAGTGCAATGTCCAACGCTTTAATTGTGGTCATTGAAGTCGGCTTTTTCTAAGGATATTGGTTTCTCGCCAGTTGCCACCTTGCAAGAGATTAATGGAAGTCGAGTGCGACGTAAGGTACAAGTCTAATTAAGGAAACTTCACTCTTAATGGATTGTGTTGCCCTTCCTTCAAATTCCAATCAAATTTAATTCATACATCTTTCTAACCATATCGACTCCACCCCTCATCCTTGCAAGTTGGATTTACCATTCCACCTCACGTGCCAATGTGAGTTTGAGTTTCATAGGGTATCTTTCGAACTCCGCGCACTCTCTTGCGGAATCGATTTTATATTTAACAGATTTTCCCATGATTATGAAATTGATTAAAACTAGTTTGGTTTATTTCGTTGAATAAATTAAATGCTATATTATTTCTGCCCAAGACACAATCTTTGTACCTATATTCTCATTTCCCGAATTTTACATGCTCACACATGCTTATGTTGATGCCCCATTGATTAGGCAGGTCGAAATAAAGAAGGGTGTCAGAGAAGATACATATACTACCATATCTTAAAGGTCAAATAGGCATCACGCAATCACATATTAGATCAAAAATTAATTAAACCTATCATCTAAAAAGGAAAGAAAACCCAAAAAATCATCATTATATGGAAGATGTGAATCGCCAAGTGAAGCTTCTATCTCTCTCTGTCGCATGCTCTGTTTTTTAATTTTCTGGTACCAAATTATAAGATCCACCCACTCAACCTAAGAAAACGCGTATTCTTTTTGGGCTATTGCTTTGCTTCTTTCGGCCTTTCTTTGTTCCCTCTGCCCCCAATTCCTTCCCTTCTCTCCTCTATAAATACTACCTCCACTGACTCCTCTCTTCCCTCACCTTCACACTCATTCTCTCTAACCCCCTCGCCAATTTCAAACAAACCTACCTCTGTTTTTCTCGCTCTAAGATGGCTCTCTCTGTTTCATCACTCTTCTTCTTCTTCCTCCTCGTCTCTTCTTTCTACCTTACTCTCTCTGACAAACCCAACAGTAACACTTCTAGCACCCAGACACTCTCACTCTCCTTCCCTCTCACTTCAATCCCTCTCACCACCAACGTCTCTGCCAGACTCTTCTCTGCGTCTCTCCTCTCAAACTCCAGAAGAAACCCACAAGTCGGAGCGGCTTCTCCTTACAACATCAAATCGTCGTTTAAATACTCCATGGCTCTGATTGTGACTCTTCCCATAGGGACTCCTCCTCAGGCTCAGCAAATGGTTTTGGACACCGGAAGCCAACTCTCATGGATTCAGTGTCACAAGAAGACCCCTGCCAAGCCTCCTCCCGCCTCTGCTTTCGACCCTTCTCTCTCCTCCACCTTCTCTGTCCTCCCCTGTAACCACCCTCTCTGCAAACCCAGAGTTCCCGATTTTACCCTCCCTACCTCCTGCGACCAGAACCGCCTCTGCCACTACTCTTACTTCTATGCCGACGGCACCTACGCCGAGGGCAATCTCGTCAGTGAAAAATTCACCTTCACACCTTCTTCGGTAAGCACCCCTCCTCTCATCCTCGGTTGCGCCACCGAAACTAGCGACTCTAAGGGTATTTTGGGAATGAACCTCGGTCGCCTGTCCTTCGCTTCCCAGGCCAAACTCACCAAGTTCTCCTACTGCGTCCCGACAAGACAGACCCGACCCGGATTTCTCCCGACCGGGTCCTTTATCCTTGGAAATAACCCCAGCTCTGCCGGCTTCCGCTACGTGGACATGTTGACCTTCACTCAAAGTCAACGCATGCCGAACCTGGACCCCTTGGCCTTCACCGTAGCAATGCAGGGCATTCGAATTGGAGCAAAGAGGCTGAACATCCCGCCTTCTGTCTTCCGTCCCAACGCAGGCGGGTCGGGTCAGACCATGATTGACTCCGGATCAGAATTCAGCTACCTGGTGGAAGAGGCTTATAATAGGGTGCGCGAGGAAGTAGTGAGGCTGGCGGGGCCCAAGTTGAAGAAGGACTACTTGTACGGTGGAGTTTCGGACATGTGCTTCGACGGTGATGCGATGGAGATCGGACGGTTGATAGGCGACATGGCGTTCGAGTTTGAGAAAGGCGTGGAGATAGTGATTCCGAAAGAGCAGGTTCTCGCTGACGTGGGTGGTGGGGTCAAGTGCGTGGGAATCGGACGGTCTGACAGACTTGGTGCAGCCAGCAACATTATTGGAAACTTCCATCAGCAAAATCTATGGGTAGAATTTGATCTGGCCAATCGGAGGGTGGGTTTCGGTAAGGCCGACTGTAGCCGATCAGCCTTGTAGATACCCAATGCATTAATGCGGGTGCACGAGACTTCAATGTATAAGCAGTAGATTAGCCATGTAATGTATAAATCCATAATCCACGTGCGACTATATGAGTGACATTGACTGTACACGTGTCGGACAGATCTAGAAACTGTACCGAATCGGACGGTGGAGGAGTGAAGAGAAAAAGAGAGGCAAGAGTGTGATGCGAGGGGTAAACGTCAATCGTTTCGGTGTGGGGCTTGTAGTTTCTTCTAATCTTATAAAAAGGCGAGGCATCGAAGCTGGTAATAATCATGTACACTATAGTTGGAATGAGAGTGATGTATATATGAGGACCAGTAAATATGATAACATGTTGATGAATCTCTTTTTCTATGTCCTTTTCTGTGTATAATTATGCATCTACGTCAAAATCTCATTTTACCTGTCATTTTGCTCTTTCTCCTACGTTTTTAGCTTTTTTAGAATTTCATCCTCAACCAAAAAGTTTACCAAACCCTGCTTTTGATCAATGTTAAAATTTTGAAAGTGTTCTTGCTATGGAAATTTTTGGACTTACCTCCTCATAGGTAATATCTCAACATTTTTAAAAAATGACAACTTACTTATTTATGAATATTTGGCTAATTTCCTTTGAACACTCGTTAATCTAAAGTATAGCTTTGCTTAATCCCTGCCGCTTCCAAGGAGAGAAAATGTGGGGAGAGAAAAGTTGGAGGAGGTGATTTTTTCTATATATACTTTAAATAAAAAGAAAAATAATTAATTTTAAATTGATAATAATACGTATATTATTTTTTAGAAAAATATTTACATATAATAAAACTTATTATTCTATCATATTATTTATATAATTTTCATATTATATTAATAAATAAAATTAAAATATAATTTTAATTTTATTTATAATTAAAATTTCTTTTATTCAATCTTAATTTTTTAATTTTTAAAATTATTTTTCATACATTGATTTCAAAATTTTTATAATCTTGTAACTTCATTTACTCCACCAGTGAACAAACGATTCTTTGATTAGCTTTCTAATGCATTGCGTTGTAAAGTTTAGCTAAGTTTATTATTATTCTTGGAGTTCGACATAAATATTTCAAATAATAATATTTCATATGTTATATTTATTTTATTTTTTTTGCTCTAACTTAGATACTGTTCGGTGTCTCATCTCCCTATATACATATATATATATATATATGGATATATATTGAATTTAGAGTCTCTCCATACCTTTCTCATATGTTGATTTGTATATATTCTAAATAGTATTTCTCATAGACCCTGTATAATATAAGAACCAACCCTTATTTTTTTTTTAAATCGAGGTATTTTCAACTAACAATCAAAGACTAATACCTTTAAGGTATAAAGATCAACAAAATGAGTTTTGTCTCTCATAATATTATCTTTTACACACAGGATCAGGGGTCGAACCAAAATCAGCATACTAAAGGAATACTATTTTTTTTAACTTAATTTACCATTACAAATATTTTGTTTGATTATCTCACAATTTTAATTTTTGTATTTTTGTAAAAAATTTTAAAGTTACTATTCATATTAAGTTCTGTAATTATATGAATTGAATATGATAAAAAATTATTAATTTTATTCTAATACTTACTATGTCATAAAATTATTTTTCATTAGTGCAAGAGATGCTTCCACTATAATATTGAGAGCAACTTTCGACTGACTATTCTTTTATCATTAGAATTTCCCAATGAATATATTTATCAATTCAATGCATCCACTTGATTGTTTAGAAGCTAGAACTAATCTTACGAATAAATGCTGTCAAGGGAATGGGATTTGATTAAATTCTCAACAACTCTTTCCGCCAAACAAAAAAAAATCTTGACAACTCTTTATTTTGAGTTATTTAGAAAACAAAGCAAAAGTAGGAGAATCTAAACTTTAAACATTTTTATCAGTTAAGATTCATGTAGACTTTAAAAAAAAATTAAAACGCTATATTACTGAAAGTCCCACTAAAATTGCATCCAAGACTTACGTTATTTAAAACATATTTAAAATGAAGAAAAAATAAATATCCATTCATAAAGTGATTATTATTGTGAAGACTCCCTTCCGAAAGTATTCATTTTAACGAAATATGCACTAAAAATTAAAATAATAATCGCT
Source organism: Adenanthera pavonina (assembly GCA_026686845.1). NCBI lineage: Eukaryota > Viridiplantae > Streptophyta > Magnoliopsida > Fabales > Fabaceae > Adenanthera > Adenanthera pavonina. The sequence goes on along the minus strand of JAIVEN010000003.1, from coordinate 16,116,951 downwards.
CGTATAGTAATAAAAAAAATTTGTGCTTTTAATAAGTTATCGTACAATTCTATATTATTATTTTGTCAATATATTTAAAACAATGAACTTGGATCTAGCAGTCTTTTGAAAGTGTTGATCATTTAATAAAGTGCTTCCCATTCAAAAAAAAGAAAAACAATGAACCTGGATCAAATGGGACTGGAGACAGTTGTAGCTGCTAATTGTGTTCACGTCCCCCTTAAAAAATTATATTCTTCTCACGCTCCTAAATTTTATTGATATAATAAAAATATGAAATGTAAATTATTTAAAGTTAATCTAATTATCTAAATGATTAAATAATTGAAAATCATTAAATAATATATATAAATAAAACTATTTAAAATTAGTTATTCTCTCTGATTCATAATATAAGTTATATTTTAAAAATTATTTTAATCTAAAATATAATGCATTAATAATTATTTTTCTATTTTTTCCTTCACTTTAATTAAGAAGTGAGAGAGATAATAATTAGAATATAATGTATTTAATAAGATAATAGTGGAAAGTACTGTAATTTTTTTAAAAATTTAATGAATTAATTAACTTTAAATTTTTTTATTGATATGTGTAAAATTTGTTAAACATTACTTATATTATGAATGAGAATAATAACTTGATAAGAGAAGCAACAAGTATGATAGTATAATATACAATAGCTTATAAAATTACATGGGTAAGTTTTTCCCGTCCTCTATCCGATTTGTGCAGTCTGAGATTGCCAAAAGTAAGTTCTGCATATTTATAATTTTATATAAAGCTTAAAATAAGTTGTAGTATTTCTTTTTTGGCCAACAATAAATTGTACTATCTATGAAGTATAAATAATATGATATTTACAATGTACAACAATTATGATCTTTATTTTTATATGATATATTGATATATCATGTAAATAATATTATTTATAAATAATATGTTAATTATATTGTATAAAAATAGTTATTACATTTTGAGAACAAAAAAGTTATTATACTTTATTCGATCCAAAATATAAGTTTTATAAATTTTTTTTAAATATAAGTCACATTTAGTAATTTTTAGAACATTAAATATTTTTTCTATTTTTTCTTTATTTGTAATTAAATGTAAAATAGATAATAAATTTTAAATGTAATGTATTAAATAGGATATTATTGAATAATAATATATTTTTTATATATTTAATGAGTAAAAGTACCTCTGTTACTTCCTATACAATTAGTCAAATAAGATTTATATTTTAGATCATATATACTCATTCCATTTCTTATTATAAGTCACTTTTAACTAATTTACAAATATCAAAATAAATGGTTAAAAATAATTAAAATTCTTAAATTTTATAAAATTTACCATAACTTTTTAATATTATTCTCATTAATTATAATCCATTTTATTTATATTTTTCTTAATTCCTTCCCAACATAACTTTTAATGAGGGACAAACAAAAAATAACATTTAATACTCAAAATGTGATTTATATTTTGCATATATAATTTTTCCTAGAAAGCCACGGATGAAATAATTTCTTTGTTTCCTATTATAAATAATCTTTTATAAGATTTTATGTTCTTAAATATAAATCAGCATAAAATGGTAGGAGCATTTATTTTTTTTCCCACATATGATTTTACTAATTACACTCTTTAATTAATGTTAGTATAATTAAATTAATTTAATTAGGAGAAATTTTGAAAAAAATGAAAAAAGTTTGACAAAATTTTATAATTTTAACAACTTTTAACTATTTTTTAATCTACTTAAAATAGTTAAAAGTCATCTAATATGATGAAAACTGGAGATAGTGTTTGTTTTATAATATAATATGGTCAAAAAAATTCAAACAACATTGAAGTAAATAGTAAAAAAATGAAAAAACAAACTAGATATTTAAAAAAGAAAGTGGGAAGGGAGAAGGGTTTAAAGGAAGGGACAGTTGCAAGAGGGTGGACGACCGCCCAAAACACGAAAGGCTTCCACATAATTCCCGACAATCAATCAAATCACATACTTTCAAAAACTTGTGCGTCGTTTCGTCTTTTTCACGATAGAATTAGATTTGGAGCCCTTCGTTTTTTCCCCTATCCACGTGGCACCTCCTTCACTTCTCTATTTTACTAGTATTATTTCTCACTTTGATCCATGCCTTATTTTTTTGGTACAGTGATCCATGCCTTATTTTTCTTCCATTATTTTTTCTTCTTCTATACATTTTCTCACTGCTCAAGGCTTTTTTTTTTTTTTCCTATGTATGTCAGTTAACTCTTTTAAGTTAAGTTTCGACAACATTTTTAACTTTGCCTCACCACCCTTTTTATTCACTGGTGATTTAGTCACGGCATTCCAACATCAAACAATAAAAGTAATCAAGAGAGAAAAATAAAAATTATATAATATGATCTTGGTCCGTATTATTTGATAATTTTATCAATCTTCTCCAAAATTTTGAATGTGACACGTTCTCTTAAAATATTGTTATAATATCTATTTTATTTTTTTAAACTTTTTGTATTAGACGGCTTCAATAAATTTTTTACTTTTTTAAAGTTTAAATTATGATGATAAATGATTATTCTTCACTAAAAAACCAAATAACTTGTCATGCATTACATGGAGTTTAAATCTATAAGTTAGAATGTTCATAATTTATAAATAGTGTAATGTGTTATAAATTTTGATGTAAATTAAATTATATTGATATTCAGACTTTCACTTTTCGTAGCATACACACACAGGATCAACTAAAATTATTTATTAGTGTAGATTACTATTTTTATGGCCACATTAGTCGAAATTTTTTAAACAGTATCATCAAATTTGATAAATTTTTTTCATATATTGTGAGTTTGTGAAGTGATTACATTATTCCTAAATTACAAATAGTGTGAATTACTATTGATATATTGAGTTTTATTCCACATTAGTGAATATACTCAATTTTTTGTTTATTTAAAAATTTAAATATTCTCCTAAAAATAGATCAAAAAACAGTTTAAATGCACAATAGTACATGTCAACTTATTATGAACTGAAAAAAAGGTTGTTTAAAATTAACTTCAAAGTAGCAATGGGCTTTGGTACTTGAAGCAATAATTAGATTCTTTTTAAGCAAGATATAGTATTGTAGAAGCTGCCTTTAAAAGAGTTACTCCCATTTGGGATTTGGCGTGTTTCAATCCCACCAGTCATAGTTCAATACAGTTTCGAATGCTAATTGATTTGCTAAAAAAATTAATTTCAAAGGATTAGCCTAGTTATTAGTGATAATTAATAAAGTGTAGTATTTCATAGAGGATCACTTGTAAAGACTAATTATTTCAGTTATTTTAATGTGCTCCTTCCATAAAAACATATAAATATTTTAATTAAAAAATAAATAAATGATCGGTAACTTTTTTTTTTTAAGTTTATCATATGAACCCTATCAATAATGAACAAAAAGGAAAGGCGACAATGCTCGTGGAGTTCTGGTGTCGGTTGTCCTTTTCTTTTTCTGACCTTTCGTGTCCTCTAATTAATGCCTTCCTTGCATCCCACTTTATGTTAAATATTACTCAATGAGATCTATCAAACCATCCAAATATATACTATGTTATTTTACATTATTTGATGTTTTATATGAAAAGTCTTTTATTTAACATAAAGGATATTGATTTTTTTCTATTTTATCTATATTTAATTATTTCATATTTCTTATTTTAAATGAAAAAGTGATGATATAGTATATTTAATAAAAATAAAATAAAAAATATTAGTAATTTTTTAATGAATGTCAAATGAAAAAGTTATTTTTTTTAATATATGTATTTAATATAAAATATCTTATAATATGTATTGGAGGAAATATTTCATTTACTTTATAATATTATAAGGTGTTGAGATAACTCTTATATATATATATATATTAAAAAAATTTATTATATTCTTAAATTTTTTTAAGAAGTTAATATTTTTAGCTTTACTCCTATTAATTTCACTCTTTTAATTAAATATAGTACAAATTAAAATACTAATAATATAATGAATAAAGTAAAAAATGATAAACCATTACATGACATTTTATATTATAAACCAAAAAAAATATCTCAAAATATTTTATAATATGGATTGGAGGAATTATATACTCTCAATATTTTCTATAATAAGTCACTTTTAAATAATTTACACATATCAAGAAAAATGATTAAAGATAATTAAAATTTTCAACTTTCTAAAAATTTATCATAAACTTTCAATATTATTTCTCATTAAATTATAATATGTCTCAATAAGATCTTTCTTATTTTCTTTTTGCCATAATTATTCAATAAGGGACAAACATGACAATAAATATTTGTATATAAAAAAAAACAAACATGACAATAAGTATTTAATTTTTAAAAAGTCGCTTATATTTTAAATACTTATCCCTTTTAAAATATAACTAATAATAAGTATGAGAAGAAACATATATTACATCTCAAATTATCACTTAAATTTACCCCTTTAGTTAATTTCATACGTTTTAAAATTTAAATTTCATACCGTTGCATACTAAGAAATATAAATATTTAATGGTAAAAAAATTATAGAATTACAAGTTAATCCACATATTATCGTCTTATCAATATTATACATTCTCTTCATTGTAAAATAGTTATTGATATTTATCAATCATAATCCCTTTGTTTCAGAAAAAGGGATTTTACCCAAACCAAGGAAGCCATTAAATAATTTAGGTTATTGTAAATTTTAATAGTACTTTATCTGTTTCAAAATAAATGACACTTTAGAGTTGTACATGTAAATTAAAAAACTAGTAAATAACCTATTACCTCTTTGTTTTGATTTATAAGGCATATAGTTTAGAAATTTATATTTTATAATATAAGAAATTTTACGAATTATATAGTATATTTATTTTTTTTTTCAGAAATTACCTTTGAAAAGTTATCAAATGACTTGCCGTCTGGCCATTAATTATCACCCAAGAAAAATATTAAATGAAGATAATTTAGGAAATAAGAAAATTTTTTTCTGTTATTAATTATCATTTTTAATTTATGTATGGTAATTAAAAGTGTCTTATAAATCAAAATTGAAAAATAATTAGCAAAATGCAAGTGTACTTTACTATAGCATTGTTATTTATGAATGCCTAAACCACTCACAAATAATGACATTATCAAGTGTAAACCTATAAAAAAAATAATGTTGTTTTGAAAATTGTAAAATAATAATTGTTTTAAATCAAATAAAAAAGTTCAAAGCGTAAATTATTATGAAATTGAGGGAGTCTTTTACTAAAATATTTTTAACTTGAATGCTTTCTTGAATATCCCATTTCTTATTAATGAATGGCAAATTAGTGAAATAAATAATTAATATTCTATTAAAATTTTAAAATGACAAATATTTTAAAAAGCGACATAACCTCTAAAGTGATATTTTTAATGAATCTGCCAGGTACCATTTTGATAAACATAAGTGAAAACAATAGTAGGTGAGACTGTTTGCTTAGCAACATGAAATGGTAATTTAGCTTAACTTTATATTTTTGTAACATTAAATCTTGTTACAATCTAATATTTTTTTCCAAATTTTACATGGGTTATATTTAGTTTTTTAAAGTTTTAGCACAAAGATTATGAAATATAATTAAGATATTATAATTTCTTTCAAATTTTTAATATGCCTTTAATTTATTACTCCCTAATTTTATAACAAGTGTGTAAAATAATTAATAAAGATAAGAATATAATTAGAAAAAAAATCAATTAACATTGTTTTGAACTCAAAAACTTAAAATATAAACAATTTTTTCTTTAAAAAAGACTTGACTACAAAAAACCGAGGGAGTATTTATATAACTTTCAAGAAAATATGAAAATAGTCTGCTATGCATATGATGTGAATAATGAAATAACAATACTAATTTGTTGTACTTTTAATTTTACATGTTATATTTAATGATTCTACAAAATATATTTAAATGAAAAATAAATCTATATATAATCTACCTCCTTTATATGATTTATTTAAATGATATATTCTAATCGTAGCAGAAGATTTAATATTTTAAGAGATTAGAAATGATTTATTTTCCTTTTTTGGTAACTATATAAATATTTGTTGGAATAATAAAGTATTATAAATACATTTGTCCGGATATACTATTTACAAACTATAAATTGTAGTTAAGTAGTTGGGGGAACTAGAAATGAATTGTAAACAGGGCGGGGCAGTGCATAGGGGACAGAGATTTGGGAGGCAGAGAGAAACCCACTCGGAGGTGTCTGGGCGTGTACTACCTTGAGGAAGTTCACTGCATCCACTTCTAATGTCGAGAAAATAATAATAATAACAATAATAATTATTATTACAGTGATTTATGTATTTCTCAAAATCTTAGGAAATAATTTTTTTTAATTTTCTTTTGGTACAATAACCAAAATCAAACAATAATAATAAGAAGAAGAAGAAATGCACCGGATTCATTCCTCGTGTGTGGGTGTAGACTGTAGAGTTGGAGAGAGGAGGGAGAGACAGGATTTTGTATGGCTTGTAATAAAAAGTTTGGGCCCACGCCTAAATTGAATTGCCACGTGCATCAACACCCGCGTTTTAGTATGACATAGTCAGTAAGCCACATTACATTAAATCCTAAATATCTAAATATATTATCTTTTATTTTTACTATAAATAAAAAATTATTTTTAAAATATGAGCTAGTATTTTTTATATATTTTTTAATAATAGTCCTATTTAATTTATCTTAAATAGAAAGAAAAATATTAAATAATGATAGTTTGAGAAAAAAATTTAATTTTTTAAAAAATCAAAATAATTAACTATAACTCTCATTCTTAATTCAGATAATTTAATTAAAATGATCATATAAAGAAAAAGATAGAGCATTATATTCTTTGCAAAATATATATAATTTTGGATTTTTAAATATAAGTACTAAATAAATTTAAATTTTAAAACCATTTTAAACAAATTAATCTAACTTGATTGCTTCATGCATATGAGAGAACAATGTAATTAATATACATAAGTATGTTGACTATATAAACTTAAATGCCTAAGTTACATATGTATCCAAACTAATTCTAACTCCATTGGCATAATTTGATTGGAATAGAGTAGATTAAATATTACATTAAGTACATTAAACTTAAATATAAGTATATAAGCTTAAAATATCCACTTTTTTCAATTATATATATATATTATCCAAATCTTTTTCATGGTATATTTACTATAGGTGCAAAATTTAATTTTTTTCCATGAATTCGGGCATTATTGATCAATATCATAGTCAAGCAAAATCTTAAAGTTGAATTTTAGAGTCATGAAATCCTTCAAAATGATTTTAAGATTTGAAATATTTAAATATAAATATTTTAATTTGAGGTTTCAAAATGTAATAAAGGCTTTTGACTAAAAATTGTGAAAACTATAATTTAAGATTATCAGTTAAAAATATTTTCCATAAAAAATGCTGAATTTTAAATTTTTTTAAAGGTCGAAACTAGGGAATAAAGAACAAAAAAATAATGAAAATAGTTGTATTAACATAAATGGTCCACTTATAATTGGCAAAAAAGGTTGAAGAATGAATTAAATTATAAATGATTTATACAAATAGAAATAAATACACACACGTACGTGGTCAGTAAACTTGAAACAGTGATGACAGATAAGAAAAGGAGATGAAAAAGAGTTAAAATTTTTTTTGTTAAATAACATGCCTAATTTCATATAAAATAAAGCTAGCAAAAATGAGAAAATGAATTTAAAATTAAACAAATCTTTTAAATCAAACATTAATCTGCAGACATATCTTAGTTGTATAAATGGATTCTTCAATTGAAGGCATTGCATATAAAACTAAAGTTCAAGGTGGATGAAAGCAAATTAATCTTGATGTGGCAATAGCATTCTAAAAATTTCATGATCAAGAAACCCAATAACAATGGTTAAAAAGTGAATATGAATTGTATTTAAAAGTCAAGTTATCGTTAATAAAAGTATATCTTTAAGATTTAACAAAAACAGTATATATATATATTTTAAAAAATAATACTTTATTAATCTATCGTATTTTAAATTATCACTTAAAATCACCTTTTTAAATTAATTTCATAAGTTTTAAAATTTAACTCTCCTATTTCCTATCATAAATCATATTTACCTACCTTACACTAGAAAATTTGTTAAAAACCTTGATATTTTAAAAAATTATCATAATTTTTCAAAACTACCTTCATTAAATTAATTCATCTTAATTGTATCTCTTTTAATCTCTCTTTACCATAACTTTTTGGAGTATTATTGTGTAAAAATTGAAAACAAATATTAAATGCTACGTAGATTTCATAAAATGATTTATATTTTGAAATCTTAATCTTAAAAAAATATGTCTTATAATAAAAAATAAATGGAGAAGTACTCCTATTTATTTTAAATCATTACTCCTCCGTTATGAATATAGAGATTTTTGCTTTGATCTTAAATATAGGATCATTCACAATATATGTGATACTCTTGTAGAGACCCAAGACATAATTAATCAAATGACTCTAGAAGTAGTCCAGGTATCTAAAAACAATAAAGAGATCTCAATAAGTTATGTTTCCACGGGAAAAAGATGGAACTGAAAAGAAATAATTGTTGATAACATATTTTTATATAATGTGGCAGTTGAGATAATAAATCAAAATGAGGATCTTGAATCAAAATCTGTTGAAAAATATAGGCACAAAAATAATTGATCAAAATGAAAAGAGGCAATTCGAGCCGAATTAAATTTACTTTCAAAGTATGAAGTTTTCAGACCTATAGTTCAAACATATCAGGGCAGAGAACCAATTAGATATAAATGGGTATTTGTGTCAAAAAAGAAATGAGAAAAATGAAGTTGTTAGATATAAAATACAGATTATAGCACAAGGATTTCCACAAAGACCTACCATTAATTATGAAGAGACATATTCTCTTGTGGTAGATATAATCATTTTACGGTATCTAATTAGTTTGATAGTATATAAAAAACTTGATATGCATATAATAGATGTTATTATTGCTTATCTATATGATTATTTAAATACTTAAGTTTATATGAAAATTCCTGAAGGATTTAATATGTCAAAAGCATGTAAAAAATCTCAAGAAAATTATACAATTTGTTTGCATAAATCCTTATATGGGTTGAAATAATCTGGATGAATGTGGTATAATGATTTGAGTGAATATTTGCTGAAGGAAGGTTACAAAAATGATGTCATTTATCCTTGAATCTTCATTAAAGAAAATGAATCATAATTTGCTATAATTATTGTATATGTTGATATTTTAAATATTGTTGGAACTCCTGAAGAACTTCAAAAAAGCAATTGATTGTTTAATGAGAGAATTTGAAGTGAAAGATTTTGGGAAAACAAAAGTTTATCTCAATTTACAAATTAAATATTTAACAAATCAAACTTTTCTTCATCAATCATTTTATAGTGAAAAAAATTTTAAAGTGATTTTACATGAATAAAATATATTTATTAACTACTTCAATGGTTGTAAAATCACTTGATGTAAATAAAAACCCTTTTCCTCCATGAGAAAATGAAGAAGAACTCCTTGGTTCTAAAGTACCATACATTAGTGCTATAGGATCATTAATTTATCTTGTTAATTCAATGCGACCTGATATTGCGTTCGCTTAAAATTTATTAGCAAAATTTAGTTATTCTCTAATAAAAAGACATGAAATGGAGTTAAATATATATTTCATTATCTTAAAGGGACTAGTGACATTGAGTTATTTTATCATTTGAATCTGAATCATAATTGATTAGTTAGGCAGATGTAAGGTATTTATTGAATCTATACAAAGGTCGGTTTCAAACAAGATACTTATTTACATGTGGAAACACAGCTATATCTTGGCGGTCAACAAAACAAACTTTAGTGGTTATTTCGTTAAATCATTTATAGATTATTGCAGTGTATAAAGCAAGTTGAAAATGTATTTGATTAAGTTCAATAATTTAGTATATTCTAAAGATATGTGGCCTACTTTTTGAGAAAAAGATTCGAACAATATTATATGAAGATACGTCATGTATAATTCAATTAAAAGAAGGATTTATAAAAGGAGATGAAACGAAATATATTTCACTAAAATTCTTTTTCACTCATGTTCTTCTAAAGAGTGGTGACATAGATATTTTACAAATTCGTTCATATGATAATCTTGCAAATTTGTTTACCAAGATACTACCAACTAAAACATTTGAGAAGTTGATACATGAAATTTGGATACATCGACTCATAGGTATAAAGTAATGTTAAAATCAGGGGAAGTAAATGTTACGTTATACTCTTTTTTTTTTCAAGTTTTTATTTCACTGGGTTTTTCTTGATAATATTTTTAATAAGGCAGCTTCAATATTATGTATATTTTTTCCTTCACTAGATTTTTATTCTGCTAGGTTTGTCCTAAAAAGGTTTTAATAAGGCACAATTTTGTTATGGTTATCCAAGAAAAAATATTGTAAATATTATAATAATTGTGTGGATGCTCATAACCTCCAACTATTAATATACTTCACTTTTAATGTCTTAAATTTCATAATTTCTTTAAGATTAATGTCCTACACATTTCCATTGAATGACTTTTAGGAGATTTTCATGATTAATGCACTATAACCTATTAATATGTAATATTATACAATTATATTCTTACTTATGTTTTCGTAACCCTCATGTGAGCCTTTAATGATTTAAGACTTATAAATAGAAGATACGTACCTAATGTCAACACACTTGAAGGAAATATGAAAAACCTTTTTATTTTATTTTTTTCATATCTCTTCTCTTATCCATCTCTATTCTCTTATTTATTTCTTTTTTTTTTTATGTTTATAACGGGATAATATTTATAATGTATTTTTTAAAAAAATTCTAATTTAATATATTATAAATAAAAAAATAAAAAAATTTAAATAATGATCATTCTAAAAAAATATTATATTTTTAAAAAAAATTAAAATAATTAATTAATTTTAATTTTTATTCTTAATCCATATTATTGGAATAATTCTAATAGAATTGAGAGTAGTATTAACGAGAGATTAGAAACCGACGCGCTTGACGAGGATGGAGAGAGAAAGTTGGAGCGGTCTCAAAATGGTGTCAATAGAAGCCAGCTGGCGACGCTGCAGAAAGCACGGGGCAGGTTTCACTTTCACTTCTTTTTATTTTCGGGTAAAAAAACTTTAAGAAAATTTTGTTTAAAAATGTATGTGAAATAATATTTATTTGAAAATATTTTAAGCTTATTTTTTTAAAATTTTTTTTAACATATGAATGAATTTAAATCTTATCATATAGTATTAATATTAATATTGAGTTAAATTATGTACATGTAAATACATATATATATAAAATTGAACGTTGACTATAGAGTAATAATATTAAAAAATTGAACAAAATTAGTAGTAGTATTGCTTTTATAGGGATTGGAAATTTGGTGGTGGAGTGTCGCTTTCAGCCGGTTGTCGAGAAACCTAATTATCCAGCCATTCTTCCACAGCGTCCCATTCACAGCTCACCTCTTTCCCTTTCAAGTACACTACAAAAGCCTAAAATCTTTCCCTTTTTTTTTTTTGGTAAGAACCAAACTATTTCAAATTGAACCAAATAGGAATCTTTTAGACCACAAACTCCACCACAAAATATTTGCAGCTGCGTTCCTAGAATTTGAACATGAGACGTTGCTTATTTTTCATTCCCTTTTTATTATTACTACTACACTTTCATTCCCCCAATTAATTAATTTTAATTTTTAAATATTAGTTGTTGTAAAGTACTACTACTACGTTAAACGCTGCCGTCGTCCTTGAAAACTGCAACCGCATGCCCCCTACCTACTTCCACCTTTCAAATCCTGATGCATGACACGCAAATCTATAAAGTCCCCCTTTTAATCAACGCCATTTTTTGTTGGATGAACAATCAAAATCCATTTTATTTCCTGCTTACGATACTACTCGTACTTAAACTAATCATCCACCTTGAGTAGGAGTATTATGTTAATCAAAATTTATCCATTTAATTTATTAATTAAATATATTTTTTTAGTTAGAAATGATAATAAATTTAATATATTTTTTATAATAGTATTACTATTTCCAAAGAAAAATAATATTTTCACTTGATCATTAAAAATTTAAAACATATACATATTTTTACGGAGTTAAAATGATTAGTAATAAAATGTGTGTCTGGTTATATTATGGGGCCGGGTAGCCCAAGGGGAGTAGGTGGGTTCTGGTTTTATCAACAGCGGGAAGGGTCCCCCACCATAATTAATTGGCTGTTTGGCTTCTTCGTTTACAGTACTAACTTCTCTGTGTGTGCCATTGCCAGCTTTCTCTCCAGATATTTCTCATTATCGTTTTTGTATTCTTCTGCTACCTTCCCTTCTCTTTTAGACTTTTGGAATTGGGATTCCCAAAAGCCCAAAAATATATTCTTCCTTTATTTGTTGGCAGCCAGATATCATTCCTTTCCGCCAAAACAAAATTAAAAGAGCAATTTCAAAAGATATTGAATTAGTAAAATATTCTATTTCATTTTCTCGAATTTGTTCAATGGGAATTTTGCAAAAACTTGGTATGTGAATCGCATCAGACGTCTGACTGACTACCATTATGCATCAATCACAAATGGTGATGGCCCTTCTCTTTGTTGATGATGTTGTAGTACTATTTCGTAGGGTCACCTTCCCTAGACATATTCATTCTATACCATTATTATCTTCAACCGCCATATTTATACACATGTCAGAATGTTCTTATTTTTTTTATTTCAACATCAGCCATTTCAAATATTATACTATATTACTTTTTCTTGTTCTTAATTAATTATTTTAAGCGATTCAGATGAATTAAGAAGGATATTAAAATTAATTAACTATTTTAATTTTTTTAAAAATTTTGATATTTTTTTAAAACTATCATTATTTAATCTCTCTCTTTTTCTCTTTAAATATATTAAATAGAGATATTTTTTATAAATGTATAATAAATGCCACCTTATATATTGTAAATGATTTTATATTTAGGATTAAGGTAAAAAGTCCTATATATAGGAACGGAGAAAGTATTAATTTTGAACTTGTCAGCCCCCAAAAAAAAACTATCCCTATTTTTTAAGATTTTGTGGTTGCTCTGCTATTATTGCATGAAGTATGAAACAGAAGGAAAAATTATAATTGTCGGTCCACTATTCAGCATTGGGCCTAGTGATTCTGATTCAGGCCCAAGCCCGTTGGCTATTAGCAGAAGCCCACACTAATTGGAACTTGAGACTTTTCCAGTTACTTATGCTTTACAGAGAAGAAGAGCGTTTAAACATTTTGAATACAAAGTTAAATGAATACTGGGAAGTTAGTAACCGATAACTTGACAAAAAAGTAAAACCATTAATTCAATGGGATTAAAAATTGCAAAGGAAGAAAGAACAAGTCAGAAAGCTGATATCACATCCATTTAATCTAATTTGATCTGATCTGCATGTCCGTAAGGAAAAAGAAATTGGATTAACTTGTGATTGTACCACCATGAAAGACTTGTGATTTAAAGAAGATACGATATAAGAGTTTGATCAGAGCAACAATTATGTGAAAGGGTTTTGGTTTCCAGAGAACGGTGGTTTGTTTGTGTAATGGTGAAAGTGACCTCGATCGGATGCGTTCACGTTAGAAGCAAGCCTCTCGGCCTCTATATATGATATATATATATATATACCTTCCATATTGTTTTTCGGACGCTAAGCTCCATATGAAAAGCCTGTGGTTATGTTATTGGCCATTGGGCAGGCTTTTTTTTCATACCGAAATGCTAAAACTTATATATTTTTACTTGATGAATGATTGATAGGTGATGATTAGTTGATTGATATATGGTTGATAGTTGATCAGAGGTATCAATTCCTTGAACGCTTAAGAATCTCACGATAGAAACAGTATTCATTTAGTTATATAGAAAATGTAAAATCATTTGATGTTTAATGCAAAGGAGTTTCAAATTATTCACGGAGCTAATGAGAAATAAATATTCCTAGGGGTGGTTGTAGTTTCCATTATCATGCCGCCACCACTCAAAAGCAACCCAACTGAAATTAATCATCAGCTTTGAGTTTGCTTGATTTCGATAACTAGAATTGAAGCATGTAAATGTAGAACTTGATGCGTAAAATTGCATGATCAAATGAACAAAAGCTTCACACGCTTGACAAATAGCATAATTTCTTAAATATGTTGTCCAAGTTCAATTCATAGCTGTGTGTATGGAAAAAAGGTTCTGGTGAGAGAGATAAAATTCATTTAGATAATCTCTATATCTCGAAAGAATTAGTCTTCGAATGTTAGTTTAAGGATACCCTTGATGCACACAACAAATAAATTGAAGCATAAATATTAGAGAAATTATAACAAGAGATTGGAAAGTTTATAGAGGAATTAACATTCTAAGGGAGATAATTCACTATTTTTGATCCTTTGATGGATTAGCACTTTATTGTGCAAAGTCCCAGGACCCATACCATATCAGAAGGAAAGTGGGTTTTTTTTTGGGTTTTTGGGGGGAGGGGGGGTGTTTGTGGTGGGTTTGGGTCTCTAGAAAGCAAAGGGGCTACCTAAATTTGTTATCTTGGGTTGCTTCGGCACATGGGCCGTGGGTTAAATACCTAGACCTGTGCAATTGGTGGTTTAAAGTCAGGGCTTTTTTTGGGCCAACTTTTCGGCCGAATTGTTCAACTGCAATCTGGCTTTACATATTTTTTGAGGTAAATGTTAATGTCAATTAAAAGCAAAACATCATCACGTAAATTATATAAAAAGTTGCACCTCACTATTATATCACTATGAACTTTAATGGTGCTAGTAGTTCAACAAATTTTATTTATACAACTTAAGAGGGGGCACATGAAATTTACAATACAAATTTTATTTTAAAATATTAAATTAGATTAAACAGGTAAAAGTATTGTGATAATTTAAAGCACTAGATGGTTAAAAGTTTTAATTTGTTGAGATAATTTTAAAAGGTAAAATATCATGTTTTTCGAATGTTGTGATTAAATTATTAGCAAGTGTTTAAAAAAATTGATTTCATGCTTAGCATAAGGCCTCCCTTTTAATCAACATAAATTGTTGGGGGAAAAAAATCAACGCAAATTCATTCTACTTGCTACTTAACACAAATCACTTAATTGCGTTACCTATGTTGCTCAAAATTTATCCATTTTATTAATCCTATTTTTATTTAGAAAGAATAATAGATTTAAGATGTTTTTATAATAACTAAAAGAATATATCATATCATATTGTTTGAAAAATAAGGTTGACGAATGATAATTTTAGAACAATAATTTTTTCATTTGATCCTGAAAGCTTAATATGTCTGTACCAAGCTAAAATGAATTTTTTTTTTATGAACACACAAAGGGCACAGCCCAGAAAAAAAAACTAACTACAGAAGGGATATCTATTCTAGTAACATCATTAAAAACCGTTGACTGAAAAACTCCTTAGAAGATAAAGTGTAGGGCCTACCATAGATGCTCCCATACTTACAAGTCCATCTGCTATAGCATTCGCTTTCCTCCCTATAACTTCAAATCTCACTTTCCAGTTATATTTTAGCATCTGAAGAATTTTGCATATAGTTGTGCTAGCAGTTTTGGTATTTAAATCTGTTGTCCTTTAATCTGTTGACAATATTTGCTGCATTAGATTCCACAATGATCCTATGATAGCCTTCTTTCCATGCTAGTTAAAGTCTGACCAAGATAGCTTGTGATTCCACTTCTTCAATTACACGTCCCTAAATTTTGGTAAAATCCAAGCTATCAAGAACCTGTGTTGTCCCTAATAACCCCACCACCTCTTGCTGAGTTGAATGAAGGTTGCCAAGAGCCATCAGTGTTGAGTTTCACCCATCCAGTGGTTGGGTGACACCATTTGTCTTGACTTTTTTGCAGCATCATATTATCTCTCCTCAAGCTGTTCTTAACCTGCACAATAAAATTAATATAGTTTTGAATAATAACAATTGAAGGATGTGGATTTCGGTGAAAGTTAGGATCAAAGATATTGGAGTTTTTTCATTTCCAAAGTTGCCAAATCCCATAACCCCATATACTAGCCCATAGTCTAGATTTGTCCCTCCCAACTTCCTTTTTCAGATTTAAGAAGAACCATTCCCTCAGAGGTAAGGTATAAAAATCACTCTTGAAAGTATCATCCACAAGAGAATCCCAAACTCTTCTAGCGTAACTATAATCCCTCTACACATGAATGACATCCTCCAACTTATCTTTGGCAAAATTCACACAAAGGACTAAACCCAGTCCATTTGCTTCTTCTTTCATTTGTCAAGGGTTTATTTTGAATAGCTAGCCACATAAACACCCTTATTCTCTCTGAACCTTGCCACTTCCAGATACATTTCCATGGACTATATGAAGTCATCATTTGTTCTTCTTCAGAAATAATATCATACACCTCTTTTTTTTTTTATAGTGTGCACCCGGTATCCTGAATTGCCTCTCTCGAGCTAAGAGGACTTCAACGAGCCTAGACTAATTTGGATTCAGAGCCAGGGAGGCACCACAAAGGTGGGAAGCCCCCACCACTCCACACTGCTGCATTCTCACGTCTTAAAATCAAGACCCGTGATTAAGTTAGAACGATTTCTGCCAGTCGATTTAAGCGTTCGGTGGTATATCATACACCTCTTTAACAATAAGTTTCCCTATCATTGACTTTGCCCAAACTCTACTATCATATGAGTAAAATCCCATTCACCATCTTGCCCAATCCAATCAGCAGTAGTACTCATCAAATCACCAAAGGAAACATTACCTTGGTAACAATCAATCAGTTTCAAATTGGCATTAACCCACTAATCCTGAAAAAAAGTATGTCGTTCTTCCATTCCTAACAAGACATTTCGACCCCTCATAAATTATCTCAGCTTGTTGGCAATTAGACTTCCACAATGCAGAGGCACTCATCTTGCAGTGAAAATTTATTACCTGAGTTCTTGAGCTCCTATATTTGCTTTTGAAAACCAAGTTAAAATGATTAATAAGGCTATGGTGAGTAGGTGGGTTATATAGAGGAACAAACCCCACCTTAATTGAACCCTGGCATCATAATAACCAATAATTTCACAAAAAAAGTTTTTAAAAAAATCCAATGAAATTAAAAAATGCAAAAAGAAGAAAT
Source organism: Adenanthera pavonina (assembly GCA_026686845.1). Classification (NCBI taxonomy): domain Eukaryota; kingdom Viridiplantae; phylum Streptophyta; class Magnoliopsida; order Fabales; family Fabaceae; genus Adenanthera; species Adenanthera pavonina. The sequence goes on along the minus strand of JAIVEN010000003.1, from coordinate 16,099,666 downwards.
AAGGCCACAATTGCTCGGTCAAAGAAACTAATAACAAATTCATTTATTCTAAGAAGATATTCTACATCTCAGTTAAGAAAAAGAAGCTGCAACGGGAGCAAAAACATTGTCATCACAAGAAAATCATCATTTATGACAGGACATACGGGACAATTTGAAATTCCACAAAAGTTTCAACTCAGGTAGTATGGGTAATGTTCACTTGTTCAGTCTGTGCAGAGCACGACGATGTATGTCTCAAAAGCACAATTTGAAGGTTTAAAAAAAAAAAGCAAAGAAAGAGAGAGCAAAACTTTGGTTTCACAACAGTGAATCGCACAGCATGGGATCATTTGGTACAGTTTGACTATTATCACAACAATGCTTATACCATGATAGACTGACTTATCATGATTAATGAAAGATACGACCAAAGGGCTTTTTCACCCAGCCGACAAAGGGAAGCATAGCAACCTTAGTAACTAAGGTCTTAAAGAATCCTGGCTTCCAAATTATGGCAATTTCAGCAATCTTGGAAGTGACCTCGTAAGGATCTATATTGGAAGCAGCCGTCCTATCCTCTAAAATGTAACCCTTCAATACTTTCTTTGCGCCACCAGCTCCAATTGAAACAACATGGTCTGGAAAAACCTGCCCAATTTCAAATGATAGTACAGTCACTGCCATACATCTACAATCATGTGCATAGATCAATTTATTCACAAAAAAACATGTAAGCATGGGACATGCACTCTACTTGAGAAAAACCTACCCAATATCAAATGACATTGATGAGTTCGTTGGGCTGGTTAAGCATGTTTATAAGAGAAGTAGGCCCAACATGCCTGCAGCTTAGAGACTTGAGCAAAACAATCCTAAAGAGTAAATACTCCCTAGCACTAGCAGGCCCCTGGGTTGCTGGCCCATCCAACTCACAAGAGGGTTTGTGACTCTTTGTCCTAGGGCTGCGTGAAGGAGGATGCAACAAAGAAGACTGGTCTTTGGAAGGAGAGACTTTGCCTCCTGAAAGTCAGGGAACCATTTACTGTTTCAGTCTTGTTCATTTCAGTTTATTTACTGTGTCATGCTTATGTGTACAATGGGTAGCTAATTTTGTGCTGATAAACTCTTTCTACTCCTTCAAAGTAGCATATAAGAAGGGTTAAGCTAGCCTTTCTTGTTTTTCGGAAATATAGCAATATTTAATTCTGTGTCTCCATTAGACATGCTTTCAAGTTCTTCTGTAACTACTTGAATTTAATATACTGAATGAACTTTACTTTTTTCCCGCTGAAACAGTATGAGACTATTAAAAAGTTATGATATTTGGACTTGATACCATAGCAATAAAATGTACTAAATAGCAAGATATGCACAAAAATTTTGATTATGTCATTTGCAAAAGCAGGGTAACACCATAACATAGAAATATTTTTTATCATGTCAAAGGGGCATAATTAACTTATTTATCTATCTGTTGTGGATCAAAATGCACCAATATGTTTTTCAGGTGTGACATACAAGCAAATTTAGACAGGGTTTTGGAACCATAGCAATAGAGACCAGGAAACCACAACAAATGCCTAGAAACGTGGACAATGTCACTTTTTTTGCATTGCTTACTTGTAAGAGAGTTTTCAGCTTCTGATTAGTCTCATTTCCTTCTCGTTTAGCCGCCATGTCATCCTTGTGCCTCATCCACAGCTTCTCAAGTTTGATCTGGGAGTCCTCATAGCCACCGACCTTTCTCATGGATTTAGCACTGACATATTATCAAATACTTAATATGCATGAAGAAATCGGAGAGCATATTTCACACAATTCTCTCACAAGTAATGAGACTTACCTAAACCTTGTGATCAGTGCATTGGTTTGAGTGGTTTCCTTCAAAGAACCCTAGTTTAGTAAGAACCACAAATGGAAAAAGTCAATATATACAATCCAATCAAGTTCAGTGAAAATTTTCTTAAAATAGACAAAAATTAAGTGGACATCAAAGTATTTTGAATCCAAATGGGAAAACTATTTCGATACCGGAATTGCATTGGGCTCGAAGGAAACCAACACCCCATACATCTCAGCAGTCCTGTATTACATAGAAAACAGCAACGATAGTTGAAGTACCAAGAATGCTAATGAGAAATAGAGTAACTAAGTTACTGACACTAGCCAGGTACCTCTAAAATATAGCTAGCAGCATATAAATGATCACCCACTGAGATTCCACACTGCTTGAGAGGTTGAAAAAAGAATGATCAATTGAAAAGAAATTGGAAAAAATAATAATTAATACCTAATAAATATATAAATAAATAACCAATAAGAATGATGGATAATGGAAATAGTTGCATCAATATACCTGGCTCACTTGGAATCGGTACTGTAAAAGAATATGAACCGAATTAGAAAGTATTTACAAAATAAAAAAAAAGGATTATAAACATTACAAAAGAGGGTAATATTAGAATAGAAAGGTTGCAATATATTGTACATGGTTCGAAATGACTTCTCCATTAATGTCGCTAATGTTGACGCCAGCATACAGGCAGGCTTTGTAATGAGCATCCACAATGTCACGACCAAAAGCCTTGTCAGCACCAGCACCACAGTAGTATGGTCCCTGGTATAACGAGAGAGAAATTTGAGAAACAAACAAGAATTCAATTTTGGCCTTCCAGGCTGATGATCCGATACATGTAATTTAATAAAAATATAATTATCTAAAAAAAAAAAAGAAATATTACGCTGTGATAAGTAAAACTAACGCTTATTCACATTGTAGTTGCAGGGACTAAAAGAGTTCTATAAATATCCAATGTGGATCTTACCATTGTTGTGCGTCTGTCTCTATTACTCAGTATTTAATATCTACCTATTCCTGTACGTAAGAACACATGGTTGGGCTGATGCTAACGGTGGTATTTGGATCAAATCAGCTTGTTCACATTTATGGCGCAGTCTTTCAAAAATATGGCCAGAAACTGCTTTGAGAATCTAGTGGGTTCCTGGAAATGGTAAGTATGTTAGATTTTGGCTTGACAATTGGGTTGGACAACTTGGACCTTTGAAAAACTTGGCCTTCTCTGATATCCCTATTGAAGTTGTTACGAGGCCTATAGCTGATTATGTTGTGGATAGTGGAGACTGGAACTGGAGGCTGTTTGAACATCTCGTACGTCATGATACTCTTGTGGAAATTGCTAAAACAAAGGTACAGGTTGATAGCGCAGATGTAGCTTCCTGTTACGGGGCTTGTAATTCAGCGCGTAAATTCTCTGTTGCTTCTGCTTACAAATCACAGCATGAGGAAAATTGGAATGATCCTAAGCCTAAATGGAATTTCATTTGGAGGTGGCCTGGTGCCCAAAGGGGTAGATCCTTCCTCTGGTTGGCTGCAGGAGGTACATTGTTGACTAATGCAGAACGATACCGAAGACACCTAGCTGAGGAACCAACCTATGAGCTTTGCAACGGCAGGGTAGAGGACCTAGATACATGGAAACGTATTCTTCCTGTGCATATTCAAAACGATTTCTTTGCTAAGCCTCTTGATGATTGGTTTTCTGATAATATTCATCCGGGAAAAATGGAGATTTCTTTGTGCCTAGACTTTGGTCTTATGTGTTGGAAATTGTGGGATTCAAGGAATAGGAGCATTTTTTGCTAACGAAAAGCACATTTCTGATGAGATTCTGCTAACAGTACACACCTTAGTTGAGCATACTATTGGAGCTAGGAGGGTCCTCCAGTTTTTTTCCTAGTAGTTCCCTCCCCTGTTTTCTGTTCTGTCTTGTCTTGTTCTAGCCATATGTACATTCTTTGTTCTCTCATTATTGAATGAAATTCATCTCTTTTCATTCAAAAAAAAAAATAGCTACCTATTCCTACATTATATTTGAAACTCAAAATGAGCAAAATAAAAAAAAAAGACTGATTAATTTTGCACAACTGTGCTTGATTAAGCAGAACATTAAGGTGCAAAGTAAATGGCTTTACAAAACTTCTAAGGGAAAAAATAATTTTTACCTGAGGTCCAGGAAAGCCACCAACAGGCCACCCAAGAGCCCATTTGACATCTTTCTGCAACAAAGTGTATTCCTGCTCAATTCCATACCTGTGTCCAAATGAAAGTCAGTGGGGAATGGAAAATAAGTTATGCACCAAAAATCTCCTCTAATACAGACATTAAGTTACAATTACAAATAATTACCAGGGATCTTCAGCAACAACATCAGGATGGTTGAATATTTTTGCAGCAGCATGTCTCTTGTTTGTGGGAATAGGTTCTTCAGCAGGAGTGTATGCAGAACATATAACCCTAAAGATCAAGTCAATCATCACCGGAAAGAATTAAACCGTGGAAACAATCTTAAAATGGTAACAACTTTTGTAAAAGCCTGACAATCAACCAAATAAACCCACCAAAATATTTTCAGCTCCTCTGAATGGATCTCTAAAAGTTGCCTGTGGGCTGTTGCATTTGATGCATGTCAATTAATATTGGAAATGGAAATCAAATCATTATTAATAAAAATATTTCCTTAACAAATGAGGAAAAAATGCTTACTATAGAATAACATCACTGTCGTCAATAGGGGCTTGACCTGTACTGAAACCATCATAAATCCACTTGGGCAGACATGAAGGGTCACTGACTGGTCCAGGGAGAGTCTATATATCCCCAATACAGTAGTTCATATTTGCACAAGCAAGTCAAACAAAAGCAAAATAAGGGGAAAAAAAAAGATATCTTTTCTGGGTTAAAAATATGAAGTAATAAATTACCCTTGCTTTGCTCCGCAGGTCCCCATCCGATCCGCCGATCCAACCATATTGGAAAGATAGAAAGGGGTCAGAGATAATAAATGAATTATAAGTAGAAAATCATTGAGAAGTGCGGTTATAGTTAGATGAGAAAGAAGGAAAGCAATAAGTCAATTTTGTTTGAGTTATTACACAGAATCGATTAAGGTTGTCGTGAATTTAAAGCCAGCGACAGTAACCGACGGAAACTAGAACTGTATTACTGCGAAAGAATCAGAAATCCCTTAAATAAATGTGCATTGAGAATAGAAGTGGAAATCTCAAAAAGCACATTTCACACAGAAAATATTTAAAAAGAAACACAGGGACAACTAAAGGAAGAAGACTATGCTCGATTTAATAAGATCTCCCGCCGTTGTACCTGTCTCCGTCAACTTTGTATCAGGTTCAGGTGAGTCTTTGGCTCTTCACCGTCAAAACCTGGTGCGTTGGCGAAGACCCAAAGCTTACCTAGGGGATACATCCAACCCACGGCGGTGTTTTGGCCACTTCGCTGTTTTAAGTGACAATGGAGGGAGGTGCAACCCTCTTCTATACCTCACTCTATCCTCGATGCTAATGCATCGATTTTGCACTCAGTGTTGGTCCCAAGCCTCCCCACACTCACACTTGAGGCACAGAGATCCTTATAGTCATCAAAGCCATCAAATTCAGCGAAGACACTCGCCTGACGGCACGGCAAGACAGTAACGCTGGAGAGACAGATAAAGGCAAGGGAGCTCGGACGACGTTGAAGGAGGCTCCACTTCTGAGCGACGGCAGCAGAGTAAGACGTACAGAGATAAGGGAAACAGTATGAGTGGGAGACGCTGAATGACGAGACGTTGATTTGGGTTGTTTGATTGGTCAACCAGCACCAAAAAAGTTCACTTAAATAGTTAAATTTATGCAAATGACGAAGAGAAAGTCACATGATAGGAATAGAAAAAGTGAGAGACGATATGTATTCCGCGAAAATTTATGCATATAGTGCAGAGAAGGAGGCATGGTAAGAATGGAAAAAAGCTAAATACCATATGTATTCGGCGATAAGCTTGCGGTTCGCAAAGCTACGTTGCTCTTCATCCTGCGACATCATCGTGATCTGAGCTTTGTCAGAAGCAGGGCTCCGCAAATACTGCGCTCCTGTTCGGCGTCGGTACTGTCGGCCTTTTTGTCTGGAGCCTTTATATATTTAGGGCATAGTAGTTATTTAATACTTCAACTTTCATTTATTATTCCCGGATGATGCACGTAGTTTAAAATGTTTTTGAATGGTCTGGTTATAATTTGTACTCCTCCAATTCATATTATAAGACATATTATATAATAAATTTTTAGTTTAAAATATAAGATATTAGATTTTTTTTTTCTTATTTTACTTATATTTTAATATTTTATCTCTCTTCATTTATAACTTCTCAATAATAATAGAATGTGGTATTTAATAATGATAAAATAGGAAATATGAATATTTTTTACATTGATTTGAGTTGAAAAAATAATTTTTTAATATGCGTATAATTAATATAAAATATTTTATAATATAAATCGGAGGAAATATTATTATTAACAAAAAAAGGTTTAATCCGTCAATAAAATGACAGTCACATGTTATTTTTTTCATGTAATTTAAGTGATGAGATGTAATTCAATAGACATATTTATAGATGAATGAATAAATAAATAAATAAAATCAAATTCAACATAACAGAAACGCAACTTCATGTAGTAGTACTTCCTTTCCGAAATTCCAAGTTCTCGTGTTCTCTCTCTATTTTTCCCTGATCAGTTAGTCTTTTGTTGCTGCCCATGGATCCAACCAAAAGAGGACCAGCTTTAAACACATACTACCATATCAATTTAATTCTATACTTTTGTAGAAGTAAATGCATATAGAATACAATTATAAAAAAGATAAGGAGAAAAATAAAGGCAAATCTGAGATGTAGATTTACTAATTTGAACTGAACATAATTAATGCACTAATATAACTAACTAAATTTAAATTGAAAACAAATAAAAGCACTTACACTTTTCCTATTCCTCTCTAATTTCTTTAAATATTTCCTCCATTCTATTTTATCTATTATTTTAAGATTTTTTACATGGACTAATAAAATTATTAAATAATCTATATTATAGTAAACTTTAATGATATGTTATTAAAATATTTTTAAATTAAATGCTTAAAATAACTTTTACTCCACCTATTATTATTTTAAATAAAAATTAAAAATAGTAAAAAATAATTAATATTTTATTAATAATATAAAATAAAAAATAAATTGATACATTTAAAATTTTGTAAAACAACAAATAAAATGATACTGCTCACCGACATTATACTACGGCATGATGTTATCTTCAGTTAATCACAGATCATTAACTTCCCCTTCTTTTTCTTTTCTTTTTTAAGCCTCCTAAAGCGAAAGAATTTAAATTTGTACTTTATACGACAAAAGCTGCCATGTCGTCTTCTATTTCCTTTTTTTTTCACTTCCATCTGTTTTGTAGCTCTCTTTTGTCTCTTTCACTGACCCATCTTCGCCTTCCATACGATCGAACAAATCGCTAAATAACATACGACAGCATATCAGTCACTATTCAGGCGTGCTTCAGTGTTTAAATTACAAAAGAGGAAGGACAAGACAGTCTGTGAGTGTCACATAGAACTTCTTTAATTAGTTGCACATAACCACGGTGGTTATGGAGAAGCAAAACATGACATATGGGTCACACAAGATTAAATATTAGTCCTCCAATCCAAAATATACTATTTTAAGCATTTTAAAAAAAAGTGGTTACATTTCTAAATTTTTTTTAAAAACTCAATATCTCATTTTTATTCTTATTAATTATTAATAATTAAAATTATTTTCATTTTTTTTATTACAAGTTACGAGATTAGCTATAAATAAATAGGAACAAAAAAAAATTATCACTAAAAATTACATAATATCTTATATTATAGATTAAAGAAAAATTATAAAAAACATTTTATATTTTAGACTAAATAGAGTATATAGTTAAACACATTAGTTCCTTTGGGAAGCTAAGAATCTCACATAGAAACAGGAATTGAAAAACAAAATGGATTGAAAGAGGATGAGAAAAACTTTGGGAAGAAAGAGTGGGAAGGAGAGTGGACTATGGATTTGAACTAATAACAACAAATCATTATTTAATAAATTTTATCAATTCATATAATTTTAGAGATATAGGTGAAAGAGAATAGTTATAGTATTTTAACGAATTTTATCTTTAAAAAAACTTAGAAGGTACATTTGAAACTCATAAAAGACTATTTCGAAATAAACCAAATTTAAATGGATGTTTCAAAATAACAAATTAAATTAAAAATTTGAAATTTTGTGATAATTTAAAGGACTAGATGGTTTAAAGTTTTACTTTTTTGTGATAATTTAAAAACGTAAAATATTATGTTTTAATAATGTTATAATTAAACTATATATTCCAAGAGATCATAAATGTAGTTTTTTAATAAAAAATTTCCATGCATGTCATTTACCATGTAAATAAATACAGATATACCATGACCTAGCAGGCTAGTACAACAAATAATGTCCATGATTCCCTTTCACCAAAAAAAAAATGCCTATGTTATTATATGTTACCAAATTAGATAAAAGAAATCATGACTCATAAAAAAAACAAATAAAGAAAAAATTGAATATGAAACCACATATCCAGTGAATAATCTCATTGGCAGAAATAAACATAAAAAAAAAATCCATCTTGTATTAAATTATATGCGTCAATAAAATGATCCTTGTATTGTATTGGGCAGATAAAAATTGACAAATTAGACTAATTATCCGAGTTTTTTTTGTCACCACTAAATATAGAAGTTGAACAATAAATAATAAATAAGACTCAATGAATTAAATGTTGATTATTGATTTTATTTTTTGGGCTTTTGGACCAACTGCTATTGAATGCTTTAACCAAGTTGGATATTTTTCTTTTATGTCATGAGAATTGTCGATCCATAATGCCGTTGGAAACACAAAATCATTACTAGCTCCTCTCTCAAATATAAATATTTTAGACTAGAATTTTCATGGTCCAAAAATATATGTTACATGGGAACCTTAATCAAAATTTTTTATAAATATTCATCATTAATTAGATAATAATAAGAGAGATTAGATAAAATATTTAATTTATAGTTGGAAAGATAAATCATTTAATTTGGGCAAATTTTGAAAAAGAATTAAATTTGAGACAAATTTAATAAGTTCAACAAATCTTTTTAATAGATATGATATACTTCCTCATATTCATAAAAAAATGTCCTTTCATGGTTTTTCTCACATAAATCAAGAAAATTATTAAATGATTTAGATTGTTATAAAATCTAATAGTATTATATAAAAATGCTTATGACTTAAATTTATTTTACACATATCAAGAAAGAATTAAGAGTATAGATGGGATAAAATTGTGAAAAAAATGATTAATACTTTATCATTTTTTTAAAGTGACGAATATTGTGAAAAATCTTAAAAACCCTAAAAAAAAATTTTAGGAATAAGAGGGAGTAGTTAAAAGTGATTCATATTTGAAACTAAGGTTTTGTTTGGTTCAACTGCGGGGATTTGATGGGTTTTAATAAAAGGGATTGAAGGGGAAATGATTGGAAAAATTTTTAAATTCTTTTATTTGGTGGGATTGGAAGGGAGAGAATTAGAGGAATTTTAATGAAATCTCATTTAGTTCAAAAAGGGATTGGAGGGGATTGAGTAATAAATATTTTCTCTTCTCCAAAAAACCCCAATTTGGGGGAAATTTATAAAGGGGTGGGCGAGGGAATTAGAGAAGATTAAATTCTCCTCAATCTCCTCCAATTTTTTAGCTAAACAAGAAGAGTAGGTTTAATCCCCTCCAATTCTCTTTTCTCCCCTTAAAAAACCTCAAACCAAATAAATTCTAAGGGTAATATATACAATTACTCCATCCAGCTTTAAATATATGGCATTTTACCTTGATTTTAAATCTATTTTTTTTTAAAATACGAGATAATATTTATTATATATTACCATAAATACCCCTATTCAATTTACCCAATAGAGAAATATTAAAAAAAGATAGTTTTGAAAAAAAAAATTCTATGATTTTAAAAAAAAATTAATATAGTTAACTAAATTTAACTATTTTAGCTAAAAGAAAAAATTAATTTTAACTTTCATCATTAATCTATGTAATTTAATTAAAAGATAATATATTAAGGAGAAAAGGGAGAGATAATTATAAAATAGCAATTACCAGTGGTATATATTATTGAAAATAAATATCTAAAATAGTGCAAATTAGCAAATACAGACTTTTGTTGGGTAAAAATTATGAAATAGTTTAATTGGGCGATGACCGTCTCACATATTCTAGGATATCCAAGTGCTCTTTTTCAGCTTCTTGTTGATACCCAATTGTCTTTCGGTGCGCGAAGTATTTGATTGACTGGGCCCCATGTTCCCGTTTTATCATATGAATGGTGATTTGAAAAATTAAATGAGTGGAAACAAATTTCAGTGGTCAGTTTATAATTTTGCAGTCCACTATTAAAAATATAATCCTCTCATCCTATTTATAAGATATTATCTTAAAATTTTACTTGATTCTATTTATAAGATATTATATTTTTTTTTTAAATTTCCTTCTTTATCCTTTATTTAATGACTTTTTTATCTCATAAATTGTTTCATTTTTTAATTAATAGAGATAAAATTGAAAGTTTATACCTTTTTTTTATAAATTCAAAAATATAATTATATCTTCTTAATACTCATATAATAAAAAATAACACCTTATAAATGAGATCAGAAAAGTATAACCTAATAGAAACAAATTTTAGCAATCAGTTTATAATTTGACAAAAAAATTGATGGTCAAAGTCCCCGATCAATCATAATTTGAATATCATTGTCACATTTAAATAAAAGCAAAATAATATAAAAAATGACAAAATGTGTACAAAAAAAGTGGAAAAATTAGTTCACCAAAAAAATTGAAAATAAAAAGAAGAAAATAGAACCGAACTAGATCGCAAAGCGTTACGTGTAATCATGTCAGAATCGGCGAATTGATTATAAATAAAGGAAAAATTAATATATTAGATTCCATACTTTACATCAGCTTTTAAATGGGTTTTTATACTTTCAATAATTTTTTAATCAACTCTCCTCTTATTTATTTTCTTTTTTCAAAATATTGTTTAGAACAAGTTTTTAGTAGAATTAATTCTTAAAATAATGATGTGGAATAGATTTTGGCAAAAAAAAAAAAATGCAAGTGACATAGATTGTGATGCACACATGATCAGCACGTGATCATCATCTATGCGAAATTGCGAATAATACACTTTATACACCACTCCTTCGCTGCTGTGGCCTGTGGCATTTGGGAAGCTCTGCGAGCTCATCCATGGCGGCTTGGGCATTCTTGATGAGCCAATCTCGACATAGTCATTGCTGCTTGTTGACGATGAGTGGTTCTTTCTTCCAAACTCAAATCTATCAACATATCCAATTCACCAACATAATGAGCAATGTAGATTAGAATCCACTTTTATATTATGTTTCAACAGATCAATGAAGGTTAATTTCCCGCCCTGCCCATGCCCAAAAAGTAATAAACCTAAGGGCACATATGAAAGCCAAAAAAAAGAGCATTACAGACATGAGCAATCGGCATAATCAATAATCAAGAAGGATTGTTCTTGAGGGAAATGAGTTGAGTTGGGAAAAATACTCAATACAAGCTCTAAACGCACCCCAAGATACAAGAACAAGCATCTAGCCCGCTTTTGGATATCAGTAAGCAGCTAGGTATCTGCCATAAAAGCCCTTGTTTTGCAATTAGGTATCTGCCTTAACTCTGGTTTCCGACTTTCCCATTACAAGCCGAGTAGCCTTGTTGATAAGGTTGAATTGAAGCTAACAAAAAAGCCTCAGCTTCAACTATAAATCATCCATTACAGAAACATCAAGAGGTATAGAGCTCAAATCTCCAGCTGTGTGGAGAGAGAACTTCAAGGATGACAACAGTTCAGTAATCTGACATATCATTAGATAGAGGCTTCTCTTCTCCAGGTTTTTGAAGACTTCTTTTTGGCAATAAATACAAATCTTGAAGATGACTTCTAATGAACATAGCTAATATGGAAGAACTGATTAAGTTGCTTTCAATAACTCTACAGAGATGTTTACTTGTAAGCCATCTTGCGGCCACCAACTATGGAAAGGGGCTTCCCAGAAAATAACACATGTACAAGCAATCATCTCTTCGTGCGATCTTTTGAAGCCTTACTTGCTTCACTAAGAAGTGCAGTATAAGAAGCATAATCTGCAATGAGTCCTTTCTCACTTCTAAATAACTCAATTTCATCAGAACTTCCATGCTTGCAATGGCCATCAAGTAAAATGTTAAACGTGATATCATCTGGAACTACCCCCAAATTAAGCATTGCTTCTAACAGCATTTTTGCATTTTTCATTTGACCTTGCTTGCAGAGTCCATTCATTAGCACATTATATGTCACAACTCCTGGAACATGCCCATCCCTTTGCATTTCCTTAAGCAGCTTAAATCCCATCTTAGTGTCGCCCATCTTACAAAATCCATCAATAACCATAGTGTATGTGGCATCATCAGGTTTGATGCCAGAATTCAACATCTCTCTCAGCATTTTTTCTCCATTATGAACTCTTCCTTCTTTACAGAGTCCAGAAATGAGTACAGTGAAAGCTACATCATCGAGTTTAATCCCTTCTTCGATCATTTTCTGCTTGATCTCCAAGGCAAGTTCGAGATCTCCATCCTTAAAAAATCCATCTATTAGTGTAGTGAAAGTGATCTTGTCGGGCTTCAAACCACTTGCACTCATCTCATCAAGAAGCTTCCTAGCCTCCTTCAAATCTCCAACCCTGCAGAGGCCATTGATTAGTGCATTGTATGTGACTAAGTCAGGTTTGACGCCCTCAGCTAGCATTAGCTGAAAATTTTTCATGGCTAAATCAACTTTCCCATCTTTGCACTGCCCATCAATCAAAGTGGTGAAAGTAACATAATTAGGAACCAAACTTCTCTTTAACATTTCATCAAACAGAAGATTCGCCTCATCTAACCTTCCCTCTTTACACAACCCATTGATCAAAGCGCTATATGTGAAAACATCAGGAAAGATTCTTTCATTTTCCATGACACTCTTCAACCTAAACCCCTCCTTTAGGTTCCCAGATTTACTGTGCCCATTGATCAAAGTGTTGAAGCTAACAACCGTAGGACGCAAAGCTCTCTTCCCCATTTCATCAAATACCAACTGGGCACTTCTAATATTACCTTCCTTACAAAACCTATGCATCAAGACATTGAAATTATAAGCTTTTGGAGGATACCCACAATCCAGAGTCTCCAAATAAAATGCCCAGGCTGATTCCGATGATTCCAACTTCATCATCTTATCAAGCAGATGACCACAACCACGAAGTGGGACTTGAAGTTTGTTTGTCCTCGCCAACCGAAAACATTGAATTGCATCCGCAACTAATCCGGAAACCGTATAAGCACTAATTAAAACATCAAAAACAAGATTGGATTGGTGGGTACCTCTCGTTTGGAGAACAGAAGCAAACAAAGAAGAAGCAGAGTCCTTGCCTTTCCAAGACACTAGGAATTGCATAAGAGATTGAGCTTCAGGGAGCATCCGGTGAGTGCAGAGGAAGCGGGCCATAGTGCAGTAGGATTGGATAGTGTGGCGAAAAGGGGGACGAGAAGCGAGCCAATTGAAGAAGGAAAGGAGAGAAGAAGGGGAAAGAGAATGCGGATTGAAGTTGATGAGATTGATGACATGATGAGCTCTGAGTGAAGGGAGGATCCTTCGAAGAGAAGAATCCAGAGGCTCTGTTTGGGAATTGTCGATGGCTTCAGAGAGGGCTGAGAGAATGTCATCGTCGTCTTTGCGGAGACGTGGTGGAGTATACCTGGGGCTGGAATAAAGGGCCATGTAAGAGGACGATGAACACAATAGTAAGGAAGATTGTGAGAGAAAATGGTGGGTTTTCGAAATTTTCTGATTCAGGGTGATCATGTCTTGGTTTCTGCTCGGAGGTCGCTGGGGGGTTGGTGCTGTTTAAATCCTCTCCTCCCTCAAAATTTGAGGTTTTTTTATGGGTGGGAGGGGGTATTTATTACTTAATTTTATTTAATTATTTTTAAATTAAATAAAATTTTATTAAATGTTTTTTATTTTATTAAATAAAAAAATTTAATTTTTTTATTATTTTTTAATTAAAATTTTTCTAAATTTTTTTTCAATCAACCACACCGTGAAACAACTTTAGTTGCTCGGAATCTCTTCATGGGCAAAAACATCAGAATAGGTCCATCGGCACAGCCCGCCCTTCTCAGGATCAACCTAAGCCTATTATTTAGTATTTACCATTTTTTTATAATCATTGATAAAAATTGAGCATGGGGACCTAATATGTGATTATTGGAGAACAAGAATTTTGGCTATGACTAGAACTTGTAAGCTCTGACTCACGAATAATTCTTAGATATCTTAAAAATGTTACTTCTACGTGTGTTTTTTTAACTAACTTCATGCATGTTAAATGTCCGTTAAGTTTATCATTTTATAAATAAAATTATAGTTTATAAACATCATTTTTTCTCTTTTTTTTTTTACCTAAATGTATTTGTGGCAAAATTACTACTTTTACCTAAATTTCATTTTTACAAATAATGATTATTTTAACTTACTTTTTATAAAATTGAAAACTAAACAAGTACTAAGAATTTAGTTAAAAGGGGTTAATTTTATTAAATTTGTATAAAATTTTAATTTTTTTTAAATTATCCACATTTAATAAAATTCACTAATAGCATTTTTTGCTCTTTCTAAGAGAATGATATTTAATATATGATTAACTATTAGTATAATTATCCATATTAATATCAATTGTTAACTTCAAGTAAAGGGTATTTTAGATAAAAAAATTTAATGATTAACACAATTCTAAAAACATCTTATATTAAGAATAAAAATATTAAAAAAAATCTTATAAAAAGTATTGGAGAAAGTATATCATTTGTAGTTTTTATTAAAAAATCTAAGTAAAATAACTGTACGAAAATAACTTATATAATTAAGTCTCATTTTGTAAGTTATTTACTTATCATCGCATAAAGCGACTGTTACAACATATACACGTTTTATTATTTAATAAAACTTACTTGTAAATATAAGGCATAAATATTATTTAGTTTTAAATATAAGATATTTTGTAGTAATGTACCGTGTACTAATTATTTTTTTCCTTTTATACTCTTTATCTATAATTAATAAATAAGAAATAATAATATGAGAAGTATAAGAGATAATGTAATTAATAAGAATAAATAGTGAAAAATTTTGACGTTTTTTAACAAATTTAATAATTTAATTTTTTTATAGTTAAAAGTATCTTATATTTAATAACTAAAGTTTTACATAAATAAATATCTTGTTCAATTATATATTTTTACAGAATATATATATATTTCATATTATAAGATATTTTGTATCACAAGTTTTTTCGTTCAAAATATAAGGTATTGGATATTTTCTTTCTATTTTACTCATGTCTTTAATGTTTCCTCTCTTCTTATTTATAGACATATAATGATAATAGAATGAGATATTTAATGAGAGTAAAATAAGAAATATGGATACTTTTTATATTGATTTCAGTTGAAAAAAATAATTTTCTTAATATGCGTGTAATTGATATAAAATATCTTATAATGTAGAAGTATATACTCCCTCCGGTCTATATTATAAGATATTTTGTATCAATTACATGTATATTAAGTAAATCATATTTTCAATAAAATCAATGCAAAAAATACTCACATTTCTTATTTTATCCTTATTAAATATCTCATTCTATTATCATTATAGGATTATAAATGAGGAGTATGAAAATATTAAAGATATAAGTAAAATAGGAAAAAAAATTTCAATATTCTATATTTTAGACAAAAAACTTATCATATAAAATGTCTTATAATATGAACTGGAAGAAGTACTTTGATTTCCAATTTTACCTCTAATAAATACTATAAATTTATAAAACATTATAGTACTACTCTCTAAAAGTAATTAATGTTTCATAAAGAAATTTTTAAACATTACATTTTTAGAATAAAGCAATTAATTTTTTTATAAATTTTTATAAAATAACTTATATTTGAAATTATAAAACTCTTGTAGAATATGACTTTTCCGGAGGAGTATTCATTAAAACGAAAGGTTACACATATAGTCTTGTCATTGCATTTACTGATAAAACTGGGAATTGGCCAATGCCACTTTTGCTTTCCAGTTTTCTGACTGTTTTTTATTTATTTTGGTTGCTTTAGTTTTGTTGCTTTTGTTGTGCTTGGTTGCTTTTGCCTTGTTCTGAGGCTTGCTAGTAGTTGTCTCTTTTGCATCAGTTTAATGAATGAGCACCCACATCATGCTTTGTATTGAGAAGTGTTGAGAGAGTAGGTTTTAAAAGTAAGACTACCTATCAGTTAATTAAATTAATTAATATGAAAATATCCAACACACCTTACGTTTAGGTGAAGTATATCATCCTTTTACCAGAAATGCTACGTTTATAACGATCTCAATTTGCTCAAATAATTGACAATCCCTTGCCACATCATATTCATCTGATCATAGTTCACCATTCAATCCAATAGACATCACGGCCATGACCAAACCACACACCACACATATGTATCCAACAAATATAACTGTTGTATCTAATTATGAGCTTAACATCCATAGCTTTCTTAAAAAACAATAAAAAACTACCCACAGAAGAAATTGTTGTAACAGTCTGACCGAAACCCAACAACCTGACTTGATGATGATGATGAAGATGATCTCTCTGTGTGTGTGGGAAACAATAAAATGACAAAAAAATACACAAAGTAGAGAAAACAACCAAAGAATCCCAAAAATGACAAGAAGAAGATTTGCGTATATGATAAGGCACTCTAAAACGCTTACTATTAACGCATAGTACAATCTAGAACTTTTCTCTGATCGAAAGCACACAAGTATTCGCTTGTCATCAACATTGGTTTTTTCACATCTTCTTATACTCAATTCATTCCTTAACCCACCCTACTTGATGGTGAATTTGGAAAACAAGATTACTAGGCACAATTAATTAGCCCCATGGCATTGAACACCTAACCACGGGTATATAGTTTGGTGATATCTGAATCTGATTCTCCCTGAACCCTCTTCTCCCATCCACCACGTCTTCTTTCCTTGTGCTGCATATCACTCCATGCCTTTCCCACATCCCTTTTCCCGCCTTCTTCTTCTTTCTCCTTCCGCTGCCATTACAATCCATGCTCGCATTTGCAGAACCGAAACCATTACCAAGTTTGTCATCATGACTAGATTCCGTGACAAGACCGTCCAGTCTCATCAAAATACTACGTACCTCATACGCATCAAGAAGAGGTAACTTCTTGGCGTATGATCCTTCCTTGGTTTCTTGGGAAGAAGCCATCCTGATTGCTTCCAACTTGTAACGAGAAGGCTTGTGATCGCGTTGAGTTCTCGTGGTACGGAACTCTCTCGCAGCCTTTCCTTCAGAGCCTGAACTACGTTGGTACCATGCCCATGCAGCTGCCTTCTCAATGGCCAATGCATCCGTCTCCTGATCCTTAGGCTTCAGTCGACTTCGTTTCTCTATGAGAGAGTTTCTCGAGAGCTTGGTAGCCATGAGGAGGAGGAGGGAGTTTGGTAACAGTGAGGTGAGGGAGGCAAGAATGTGTGGGAAAGCTAAGTTCCACGCAATGTGATATAGAAAAGTAGGAATTGGTTGAGCAGCTTCATTTGTGGAGGAGGAAGGCGTGTTTATGTACGTGACTTTCTTGGCTGGCTGCAATTTTTGTGGTTCTTTATGGTGTTGTCAGATTTAATAGGATCATTTAATTTGGAAATGGAGATTGGGGGACCACTTCCACATTGAAGATGCGTGGGAGTTTGTGGTCCTATAGGAGCTGGTTTGTTCTGCTAAATGGACTCTTCTGATTTGCTTGCATCTCAAGGAGATTTATTCAAAAACCAGTCATTTTCACAGGAGAGTGGCATTAGCATCACTTTAGTAGAGGGGGTTCTCGAGAGATTTCACATTCAGATGATGCAATTGCATTTTCAAGTCCCTATTTCACTTTCTGAAAAAAAAAATAAAATAAATGAAACTTGTCAAATAGATCTTGTAGTATAAAACCTCAAATCTCTTCAGAATAAAAATCCAATTTGTATGAAAATTCCTACGGCTTTGTGAAATGATTAAGCCTAAGTTAAATTTTTAAGTATTTGTCATTACATTTTTCAATGAAATAGAATATTTTAAAAGAGGCAACTCATGGCGGGATGCAAAAATGATTGACGTCTTTCTTTTTAGGCGAAAAAAATTTAACAATGCTTTAAATAATTAGACCTTTTAAGTTTTGCGTGGTAGCAGTATAATACTTCGGAACCTTGTATTTGTCCTTTTTGCCTTTCTTCATTATGCCTGTCACAGCTGCAGTAGTATGTTCTGATATGCCATCTATATTCTTAGCCTTTAATCTTATGTAGTTGTCGCTTCGCTTTTAAAGGCTTAGCCTTGAGAACAACCAAAGGAAAACTTCATCAAGACTTGCAAGCGAC
The DNA here is from genome assembly GCA_026686845.1 of Adenanthera pavonina. NCBI lineage: Eukaryota > Viridiplantae > Streptophyta > Magnoliopsida > Fabales > Fabaceae > Adenanthera > Adenanthera pavonina. The sequence continues at coordinate 16,081,155 of JAIVEN010000003.1, read as the reverse complement.
TATGCCCATCCACATTTCACGTGTTTGTCCAACACATGAATTCCTTCTTTGATGGATTATTTATCGGAACTACCTGGTGTTAAATGTCCAAGTGTCACTAAAATGAAGCACGGTCCCTGTACTAGAAGCTGGTCCCCTTCAGATGATCCTGCACTCATGGAATGCTATTGTTTGCTCTGTTCTATTGTAGCATCTCGCTATAGGCCTTGAAGCCTCTATACATATTCAGACCAAAAAAAGACCAAGAACTTAAATCTCAAATCAACTGTATAAAAGGAAAAAGTGTATCCAAGTCATAATTTTTTACATGGAATATTTCATGGGGGCTCAATTATTTAAGAACTTATTATTGGATATTTTGGGGTATAAACACTATTTCCTGACTAAATTAAACAATTAAAGAACAATCCAATTACAATACAAAGGAAACAATACGACAACGTGGGGGGAAGCCAAAACAAGATGATTCTCGTTTAATTTTGCGTGGCACACATCATCTCCAACATACCCCCCCTGTATCAGGTATATGCTTCTTTCTGAAAGGAAGAGAGGATTCAAGCACAAAATTTGTGTTGAAGATGCTTAATTCAGCTTCTGGATTCCTCTTTATTGGTTGGCTTTTCAGCAAGTTTACCACCAAGCAAGTTTTGGGCACGCTTTAAACATGAAAGATGCTCGTTCTTTATTTCAGGGGAATCAGCAACTGCCTTCTCAGATACATACTGTAAAGAAGATTATAATTGTCATAAATGTTCAAAACCCCATGTGACAGACGAAAGGATATGTTTCGCATTTACTAGCAAATTTTGGATATAACACTTGGTGGCGTATGTATGGCCTAGTCCAACAAGAGCAATCAATAGTCATCACCAATACACAATGTTCTATTACTTATTGAGACTTCAGACTACATAAATTACCAGAAAGAAATTATAGGATCCTTAGTTTTTCCACTGATTATCATTCTCAATAGCAGTTTATGTGATAGGGTTCAATATTACCTCCCCATATGCGGAAACACATTGAAGAAGTGCCTCCCGAGCTTCAAGATTTATATGCCCTTCCTGATTTGCATAATGAACAGCAATTACATAGACAACTAGAATAGCACATTCATTATGTAGTACATAATTACATGCCTTTAAGAGCTGTAAAATGAAACATCCAAAAAAGCATCCTTTCATCTTTTCCATTAGGAAAACATATATTCCACTGATCCAGATATCCATAAAGTGACAGAATTCTACAAATGAATGGACTCAAAAAGGTCTACAGATGGCAATCAATTATATCATCAGCATATAACTTTATTTAACAGCTTATTCCATAGGAATGAATGCTATACATTTCCTAAAATTAAAAGCTACCTAAGGTTTAAAATCTTGTGTTCATATTCTATTCATGCACATTAATATATATCTCGCATACCTGTCAAACATAAACACCATACTATGTTTACAGATGAATTAAAGCAAAGGAAGAACAAGCAAACAAATCCTTTGGATACTGCAGCATCTAATGTTTTTCAATGTGCAGTCATAAAAGAATTTCAATGATGAGATCAGTAGTTACATAGTTAGACAATCCATTACTTCCGAAGCAAAATAGTCAACTAACACAAGGTATTGCATTCTGACCCAAGTTTCCAGCAATTCTTGCTTAACTAACTCCAATGACGCCAAATTACTGAGTGATTGCAACTGCAAAAATCACAATTCAATTTATTCAAGAAAAAAAAAATCTTTGTTGATTAAAGAGCTAAGGGGGGCAAGATAATTTATCCCCTCAATACATATAGAAAAAGAAAACCAAAGAAACTAGAAGAAAACAAGAATGCACTGACAAAAAGGACCTGCTCTCTCTGTAGATATCCATCAAGGGCAACCCGTTAATAGTCACAGTTTAATCGATGCAGGTATTGAAGAAGTTAAGCAACCAAAAATTAGTGTTACTGATGAAAATCAACATCCTTAAGCAAGGAAAATCCTTGCTTTTAACAATTAAAGCCTAACAATAAAAAATGCTATGCCTTTATTTGTCTCCTCTAGGTCATATTAGACCTTCAATCAGATAACCAGAAAACTGGACCACTCAACTTAAGGCTATGTTTTTCACTACAACTGGTATGAGCTAGGATCACCAGGTTACGAGTTTGAAAAAGAACATCATACTAAATTATATCACTTTTACAATGGTCTTTATATCACCAAATAGTGTTTCCCCCCATTATATCAACAACGGAAATCACATATAAAAGTGCAATTACTGTGATATGCTATGTAAGTACTAGGTAACTAAATTTAAAACTGATGCAAGAAGAATATGAGCATACTTTATGATCATGGGAAAAAAAGTGAATGTGGCAGTATGACATTCAAATAAGAACTTTTCAGGACAGAAGCCTTCATGCCAGATATTTAACTTATGATTGCAAACATAAATAAAAGATGAGGAATTATGAAAATAAAAAACTGACCAGTATGATTAAAGCTGCTTGTCTTTCCTTCGTAGAATGTCCAAGTGCACTGTAATTTTTTGTGTTGACTTTTTGTTTCAATAATTTATCTAAAACTTGACGTGCAATCCTGAGATTGAATTTATAACAGCCTATCAATAATTTGTACAAATCCACACAACAGAAAAGTACTCTACTATACATTATTACGACACAAAAATTAGTGAGTCCTGCCAAAAGTGCACAAAATAAAACCAAAACCAAACTGAATAACGAAGACCTACAATCCCATGGGATAATTGGATGTTTTAAAAAGAAAAATGTTTTAGTGCAGGAAGAGATGCTAAACCACTGCATGGAACACCTAGAAAGATCTTAGCCTAGTTTTTCTTCCTAAATACCCTGAAAAACCACTTCCCTCAAAATGCGCATACCATATACTCCAAGCATAGGAACAATATAAACAATGGATGAACCTGGATTTCACAACTAAAAATATAAAAGTTAAGAAGTGAAAGACTAATCAAAAGCTTATGATCTCTAACATATTTTCTTGAGCAAGATAACCAAACGAAAACCTAAACCAAAGACAAAAAATTGGCTTTCAAAATATGATTCTCTCATAGCAGATCAAAGAAGCTTGTTTACAGAATTCTATTTATTCTTCATTTAGCATAATGGAAACCTGTCTACTTTCTGAATGCCTAAAAGTCTGTCCTTGCCACACGTATACCATTATTTTCTTTTTTTCTGTCCCTAGTCTCTCAATGCTCCCTCGCATTTCTAATTATATAACATTTAAAAGGAAAAAAGAAAAAAAAAACATCTGTCTTGTATACAAACTAAGTCTGGTCAGGTGAGAATGTTGTGGCTACTCTAAACAGTTCCAACCAAATCTACATGATGTCTGGACAAGAATGAACGTAGTGTGCATGACATCAAATTTCACCTGCCCAGAAAGCATGGACACAGACACATATGAAATAGGGCAGTGACAAGAAAGCAACATTATGGCAACTCTGGAAGGAAAGGCTAACTGGCATTGGGAAAACAATTGTGACAATTTAGTCATGCAAGAGCTATATGTGACAAACTAAAATAAACCTTATAGAATTATTCAAATGATCCTTTGCCTTATCAAACTCAGCTTCTCTAGAAGTGTCCCACTTTTGCAGTTGGCTGCTGTTAAGCACCACCCCCCTTGCTAGATGAAGCAGGTTTGCACCAATCTGAACATGGGTAAAAGAAAGTAAGGCTAGTGTGTTATATCTTTTGGTAAACCTAAACAAGAAAGATGTCAAAATAACAAGCATAATCTATTTGCTCATTACAAGAGTAGATATTAAAAATAAATGTATACCTAAGTTACTACCAGCTTTGCAAACAAATTGAGTGGGGATTTCAATCCTCATAGAAAGAAAACTATCAAAAACCAATATCATCCAAATATTTGAAAAAACCGGGTATTAGAAAATCAACATCCACAAAAACTATTGTACATATGAAATTCTTTTAATGGTCTATGGTAGAGTGCTATTTTCAGAAAACAACTGCATATCATAATTAAATTGCCATAGTCAACCATAGGATTGAATCTTGGAGGCATCTTAGAGAAGTAAAATCCAAATTTACACAGAAAAAGAACTCCTGCCATGACCTTGTGGGCTTGAACATGAGGGGACGAGTTGGAGATATAACCATTCCCAGGAAACTAACTATTTGATTGGTTTTAAATTTAGGTTGATCAGCTATTTAAAATCACATTTCACAATATCTAACGAGTTCGCAGTCAATAATACAAACCTGAATATGGTCATGAGGAAGTAAGACTTTCCGGGTATTAAGACATCTGTAAGGAAGGTAAAAGGAAATCAATTATATAAATCAAAGCCAAATTTCTCTCTGAGGCTACAATAATTTAACAAATCACCTTTCAAGGAGCTCTTGTGAATCTTTTAAATTATTAGATGCTTGCAGAGTCAGAGCCAAACTTTCAGCCACAGAAATAGTGTCCAGGGAATTCCATCCCTGTATTCCACGAATCACACCACATTTTTGACAAGACAACAAATCTCATGAGATAACTGTTCTAGCAACATAATTTATCTAATTCAGAAAGGTAATAACAGCTAATTGTAGAAGATAAAACATATTTAAAATGCTAAAAGTAAATGAGAATGTCATTCAGAGCAATATGTTAATTAAACGCAGGAAAAGAGTAAAAAGTTAAGAAAAATAACCTTTGATAGTTCCAATTTATGTAGAATTTTTCTTTGAATCATCTCAGCTTCAGCATGTCGATGTGATTTCATATATATCTATAACATAAGTAGCAAAATCTTAATGAGACTCCAAAAATTAGACATAGAAAAAATTTTAACGTGAAACTGGAACAGAATTGTGGGAACTAACTGTAGACTGCAATGGGTGTGCATGGTCCGTTGGGTTTAAGTGTGTGTGCTTCTCCCAGAACAGGATTGTGAGGAATCTAATCAATTGGATGTGCAATGTGCCTCGTTGGCTTGGGAGAGGATGAAATGTATCAGTTTCATGGAGAAGAGGTTGGGCTGTATTAAGATTAGACCAGCAATGACTGCATCTAATGATTATGTGCAGGCCAATATTTTGTTGGATCTAGCTTGTGTTAAAGATCTGGTCAGTGGGTCCATTGACAGAAGTATGTGTTGGATTGATAGGTTTCCAATTCCTGCTACTCAGAAGGAGCACCTTTTTAATTCTGTCCAATATAGGTCGTTATCTTGTTCTGTGTCTGACTGTCTTATAGGACAGCATGAAGAATATACTTTCACATTTATTGGATTCTATCACTTTTAGGTCATAGTTGCTTCCATGGCACCTTTTTTTTTAATGAAATTCCATGGCACCTTTTAATTATTACTACTATATCCCAACCCTCCCACACCCCACACGCACATCCCCACCCACGAAAAAACAAAAGACTTAGCTTGTTTGGCGCCAATAAATTTCAGATAAAATCCAAATATTCAAATTATCTTCTTATTTATCAATGAATAAGATAAGAATCAACCATGATCAACAAAGTTTATCATTAAAAGAATAAAAGACAACCTGAGAGAGGTATCGAAGTCTTCTAATGCATATAAGGGACTCCCCTTCACCACCTTCCTACATAGATAAACAAATTGTCCTATGAAGAAAACAATTCAAAATCACAAAAGCACATGTTAGGCTGATTTCAAGTATAAAAAAGATGCACCTCTAGCATTCTTATAGAGTCCTGAATAAAGGCCTCAGCATCCCCTTCCTTTCCTTGAAGATACAGCACCTGAACTCAATTTTATAGCTAATTAAAATCCAATCAAGCTCAAATTACAGAAGCATTAACGAAAATAAAGCTACCTAAAAAAATTCAATTTAGACGAGGTTATTGAGACACCTGATAAAGATAAATATCAGATCCACCAATGAAATACATACAACCTAACTTCTAGAAAGTCATCATTTATATCCACTGAATATATATGAAAAAGAATATTAAATCATATATTTCAAGTTCCAAAGGTATTCTTTACTCAATTAAAGAATAGTATCTAGACAACAGAGGAAAAGAAAACGAGAATAAGAAATCCTCCTAAAGTAAAGAAAAACAAAATGGAAAAAAAGATAACAAATGACATATTGCTCATTGTAGTTCCCCAGTCCCTCTGCGTACCAGAAACAGAAAGCCCCATTAAAAAAAGCCATGAACGGACTATAATAAAGTAGCAATGAAAACTAGTATATGGAGAAGTTGCAAAGATAATCACCTCAAAACTGAAAATATTGATAGCACTATAAAGTTTTCACACTCATGATTGTGTATGGCATTGCTTCACAGCATAGAATTGAAAGACAAGGTAAAAACAGCTTTTTAATCTTTTCTTTTTTTTTTTTTAAATAATGATGTTATAATATATCACACTCTTCTGTAAAAGAATTCCATTAATAGAAGACAAACGAGAAAACAGAGGGCAAAAATCCTCTATTTCTTCTAAAAGTAAGCAAACAAGAAAAGTAGAGAGGACAACAAAATATAGGAAAGCTTCTTTTTTTTGTGACAAATATAGCAAAACTTTAACGTAACAAAAATGGGGTTAAATTACATGTATCGAGCTCAATGCACAAACAGTCCCTCTTTGGATTAGCAGCATGATGAAGGAGAAATAAGAATAAGTTGCGCCCAACTACACATCTCACTTTACACAATATTCTGGAAATGATGCACTTCATCAGTACCATACATATTGATCTAGATTTTTTAGGACAGTGTTGTGGTTCCAAATCTAATCCATGGGGAATTGAAGTGGAGGATGACTCTCAAACTTAATCATTATATGTCGTGTTATTCTTCAACCCATTTAATATTGCAATCATATGGCGAAGATTGGAATAAGTTTTACTATGGGATAGAACAATAAATTGGGCGTCTCTTTGATTGGATGCAATAATATCAGAAAATTTTTATGAACTATGACTAATTTTGCATTATTTAATCATGCTTGATATGAAAATCTCAAATCCAGACATATTTTTGTAGTAACTTATGCAGAATCAACTTATCTAAATGCAACCTTCACATTGATATTTGTGATAAATAATTTTCAGTTAATTTTTTAACTCCAACATGTAAATATAGATTTCTTGCCAGTAGAATATCTATCATAGTCAGATCAAATAAAACCAATAAGAAGAAAGAATCGTATAGTGAAAGGATGAATTATTACCACTCCTAGATGATACATTGTATCAGCACAGTCTGGATGGTCATATCCCAGAACACGCCTTTTTATCTGATTATTCCTCAATTAAAAAAAAAAAGTCCAAATTTAGAATGAGTTACGAAATGATTATAATATACAACTAAGGTGAAGATGATAAATGTTTCCTGATCAGAAGAAAATTAAGCACGAAATGAGTATAATAGACCCACACCTTCATAGCCATCTGTCAACAACAAAAACCAGAGGACGGAGAATTCAGTCAAAAGAAAACGAGACAAAAAAATGTGATCATGACAATGAATAGATGAGCTGTCAACAGATATCGATCATAACAACCTAGTTTTAAGAATGGGCAATGGTTCTCAATTGGGAAATGTGAGTGAGGAGTATTCCCTTTTTAAAATCCTTTATTCGCCTCTATAATCTTCTCCAAATTATTCCCACCTAAAATTTCTACAGAATTCAACATCCAAATAATTTTTAAAAAGAAGCATTTTTTCCAGAAAACCAAATGATAAAGAAGCTACTGCATAGGAATCAAGACAGAAGTACTCAACACAATTACTGCCAACTATTGCCATGTTGCATCTATTTAGATCTCACAAAGCACTTTCTCTTTATAATTGTATGATGTGTTGAGAAAAATGCTACGATTTTCAAGGTTGTTATGGGATAAAATTGTCTTCAGGATCTCATTTTTTCTCAATTTTTGTTGCTTAACTCATGTACTCATCCAGGGGGGTTTCCTTAACGAGAATAGAGCAAAAGAAGGGATAATTTGTCATGTGAAAAGCACATGAATTTTGTTCTTTTAACAACACAGTAAACTGACGAGGTTTAACACTACTATTGAAAGCAAAGGGTGCTACGTGCACATTCAACAAAGTTGTAGGGGTTTAGTTACACTAAAGAATTAGTTGTTAATCCTCTTCATGATAAAGGGATTTCTAAAAAATAGTGGACATGTCACAAAGATGATTAAACTCCAGACATGTAACAATTTACCGCATAATAAACACGAGCTTCTTCCAACTTCCGCTGTCCAAGGAAGAACTGCCCAAGGTTATGGGCAGCAGCACCCACTCTGTACAATCACCACTTCAAGTGCCAGTATAAGTAATTAGAGAAGCACAAATTGGAGGCAACATAGATCTCAGACAAATTAAATGATGATCGTTCTTAAGTTTTGGAGTCTTTAACTGAAGGAGGATTTTTTTACTTCCAAATACACATCGATTGGGCATTAATTTTGTTGTGGGGGAGGGGCCCCTGGAAGGAAAGGATCCTAAATACAAAGACCCAATCCAAGAAGAGATCAAGATGCTAGAATCTAGAGCAATTCACACGGCTCATACACATGCTTTGATTTTAAAACGTGTGGTTTATCAGTTTATACGACTGTAGGTGTATTTTGTTGGAGAACAATACATATTTTCAAGGGTCTCTCTCTGTCATTTCTTTTGTTAAAAAAAAAAAAAAATCCTTTTAGTGCCCTGCAAATGGTTGTTTCAAGGAAGACCCTTCACCTTTATATTAGTGAGGTTCATGAAAGTAAGGAAATGCCAAGAAAACATAGAATCCTCCATTGCAAATAACCAACAAAGAGAACTGTTATGCAGAGAGGAGAGCTAGAAAAGAAAATTCATGCAGTTATTATTTCAACAATGAATTCTGTTTGATGGTTTTTTATCCTTGGGTTGTGGCATGACTCATGAGGCTTTTAACTTCATGGAAGTGGGGAACATACGTACTCAGCCATAAATAATTTATTACTCCTAAATGATCAACAACAATAATTATGATGGTTTCACAGTAACTGCACTTTACCGTATATCTTCAGGTCCAAATGATTCCTCCAATATACTGATAGCTTCCAAATACAGTGGTTCTGCTTTGTCAAAAGCCTTCTTGACTCTGTACAACTCAGCCTGAGATGACAATCATAAAAAGAATTGAGTTGTTTGAAAACAGTCACCTTTACTTAATTTCAGTGACTAACTACAAATTCTTGTCTCCTTAGGCAATATCAAATAGAGGTAATGATACCAAGCAGCTAAAAGTCGAAAGTTTCCCTACACTTCCACCAATCACATCATCAAACTTCTTTGAAAATTGACCTTTGTAAGCTGTCTTGGGAAAATATCACAAACTGTCTTGGCATTTTAATTGTTCCTCTACATATATGAAGTATGATTATGCACCAAGATTTCTGACAGAAATACAAGCAAAAATGTACTGCACTGAATCTTGGGGAAAAAAATACCTTGTGTTGGCATGTATGATAGAACATTCTAGGTTACAATTGACAAGAAATCCTTCAAAGGCATCAAAACGTAGAACAAGAAGATTAGCAATGAAAAAACAAATAGAGACAGCAACTCAATGAGGGTAAAACTCTCCAGCAGTTATCACAACTACAATTAAAATGAAGACAATTATCAAATTTAACAAAATAAGACAGCAACAATGACAGTTTCTAAAAAAAACTCTCTAGGAAGATTCGTAAAGGATTTAGTGTAAAGGTCTCACAACTACATTTAGGAGGAAGATAATCATCAAGTGGAAAACTCTTAATGATAAACTGACCAGATTGTTGCATGCAGATGCAACATGTGGATCTCTCTGGCCAAAACCTTCTTTAGCTTCTTGTACTGCAGAAAGGAAGAGCTTTTCCGCTTCATCTATTTTTCCCTGGCAGATAGTTGAGAGAAAAACATTGAAATGCAAAAGATATAACTGCAGAATAGTGAAACATAGCAAAAGGAAAACCTGCTTGCCTGAAGAAAAAAGTCTCTCCCTTTATCAGTAAAGATCCTCCATTTCGATGTGTGTATATTTGATACAACAGAGCCATCCTCAATTTTTTGCAAGCCAATTATGTCATCCTTTTCAGTGTCACTATCAGAAACTGCTTCAGTTGATGCATCTTTTGCAAACACAGGGTTGGCATTAATGCCAAGAATTAATGCTGCACAGAGGTCAGAGTTACAATGCAAACTACTTGAGCATAAAATTTTATTCAACCTCCTGAGTTGACCTGAGTGCTGCACCATTGAATAAGTTTTTCTAAAATAAAGTTTGTGTAAAATCTACCCTTGGATTAAAACCTCCTAAATTTGGATCACAGTCATAAAATTTCAGGACTCACTATTCTCTTTAGTTTCTCTTTCTAGAAGTATGTATATCTTATACTCCTCCCTCCTTGCATGTATCCTGTTCTCTGACAAATAAAATTTCTTCTCATATCCAAATACATTAATCATAAACTATTCTATACTCCAGTAAAATTCCATGAGATTGATGAACAATGTGAGTTCCTACACATTAAATTAAACAATCTAATTTTATAATTAATAAATTCAGTCAATCTAAAATTTACCATGAACGGTCAAAATATTAAAACTCAAGATTCAATGGCTGGATCAATGAAAATCACATTTTATATAATTTTATCCCATTGTGCAATAGTGCAATTATACCAAGTCTTGAATTAAGACACACATACAAACAGAATGCAAATCAAATAAGAGGTGATTGGCTCTGCCGGAAATAATTTAACTAATTGGTGGGTTAACCTATGTGAAGATGACTAGTTTTCACAGCCCATTTATATATAGGAAGTAGTTCTACTGCCAGTGGCCTTAAGTGTAAGCAAAAATAAAAGACATGCAACAGTTTATTCTTTAGGAAAAACTGATTCCTTGACCTAGTATTGAAACCCCTTTGACCAAGTGATCAACAATTTGACCCCGCCAATAAGTATCTTAAATTAACATCCAACACAAGATCAGAATAAGCCTATGCTTTGTCCATGCTTCAAGCCCAATGGACTTCCAAATAAGAAGTGGTTTAGATTTAAAAATTGTTTCAAGGCCTGCAACTAACAATTTAAGCTTTGGGTAAATTAATTTCTTGAAAAGATAGGATGGGAAGATGATTCAGATATCCAGATGGACATCAGCCATCATTGAAGTGCATATGAACTAAAAGCTAATAAACAGAGACAGTGAGCAATGTCTTATATCCAAATTTGATCTGGGAAAAAAAGCCTGAGTAAACAAGCTAATTGAAAACCTTGATATTATCTTACATTCTCAGGAACAAATTTCGTCTCCATTTAAAAGGAAAAGCATCCAACTTTGTTATATCACTTGCTAGGAAAATTTATCTCCATATGGAACAGAAAGACTGCCATTTGCAAATAACCTGTTGTGTTACTATAAGGCTGTGTGATTAATTTTCTGAATTTTCTTCTGTAATTAGTATACAAAGTTTTATTGAAAAGAACAGAAATTACAAGGTAAAATTGATTAGATACCCTCCAGATCAACATGATGAAAAGCTAAAGCATTTATAAGAGCTATTTAAACCTTCCCCTGCATATACAACTACCTAGAATTTCTAAATAAAGCTTTTCTGACTTGCTATATATTTAATTTAGATATCAGGTTGCAAGATCTGCCTCCAACAATATGCACAGTCCATGTGGATGTTATGAATTTAAACATGGAGGGAACATTAAAAGGATGAATAAGTAACATAATGCAGTTGTAGAATTAAAAAATCAGCAAAATTACAAATAGAAGAGAGCAGAACAGATTTATGCGTTAATTGCAAGAGCGTACCAACATGTCCATATATCACAATCCATAGACATGGATCCCTAGGATCTGTCCTCCAATCATATGCACCAGTTCGGCACCAATAAGAAGTATTAATTTTGCCTGATACAACACCAGATGATGAAGAAACAATAATAGGTCAAAATCATCATCACTGTGCAGGACAATTAAACCAACACATTATTATCCATTTTGAATAACTAATACCTGATCTAGCTATACAAAATACAGCAACAAGTTGAAAATTCAATAAATGGTAAATCATCAATACATTCTTACAGGACACGAGTTCGTAAGTTTGAAAGAAATTCTAATAATCATCCAATGATGATGCTATATAATATAGACGAACTATTCACCAGGAAAAAAACAAATATAGAAGAACTGATTGAGAAATTTATTCGACCCAATATCCAGATTCCAAAGTAAGAGTTTTAATATCTATTTTCACTCACACAAATTAATAAAACCAAATGAACTGCCATACCTGATGCATTTTGCCATTCTAAAATTAACACTACGCTGACAAACCTCGCAATTTGTCTCAAATTGAAATCTTTTTTTTCCCTTTTACACTAGACTGTTTGTTACTTCATCACAACAACTTAAGGATTGTAATAAAAATATTGAAACACGATAAAACAAATGAGCTTATGACTACAATTCGGGACCATATTTGGCAATCGTAAACCTTTCACCTTGATTAGAAGAACATTTGGTACTTTTATGAAACATTGGGTTCTAGGAGTAAATTGAAATTACAGTAACAACGATACTCCGAGATGCAAAACACGCGAAGAATAAAAGATCAGGATGATTAGTGACGAACCAGGAAGTGAGATGGGCGCCGCATTAGAGGTAATTACAGAAGTAGAATAGGCATTGCGAGAAGGAAAACGACACTTTCTGAGTAAATTTGCAGCTACCAGCCGCCGAGACATTCTTCCAGTGAGAAAGAGGAGGGATAGCTAGAGAGTTCGGAGACTAGTGGGTTTGCTTATTTCAGTTCACTGTTTTTTAAACTTCAAAAAGACACTATGAGCGCAAGCAAGAGATTTAGATTATTTTTGGGTCTGTTTGGCAAATTTTCCCGTTTACGTTGGAAACTCATTTTTCCTCCAAAACGAGGTTTTCGCAGAGAAACTGCTTTTTCGTTTGCTTTTTCAACTTTTGTCTGTATTTATTTTAAAATCAGATAAAAATATACCAGAAAAAATGAGAAAAAATATAAAAATTAAGAAAATAAAATTTTCATAAAATTTTTTCTATCTATTAATCAAAATATCTCTTCAAAATTTCAATTTTTATAGATCATAATCTATAAGAAAATATTATATCAGATATATTATGTTCTCAATTAAATAAATGTAAATTAAATTTTAGTTCAAAAAAATTAAATTAATCATGAGATAGAGTTTAAGCTCAATTTAGAGAAAAATTATGGATTTTGTCAAAATTAATTTTTAAATAAATCATCCAAACATAAACACCTTAGTCAAAAATCAATTTTTATCATAACTACATCCTGAAACCAATTCTATCATAACTCATTTTTTACTAACTAAAAACCAAACTGGCCCTTAGGACATGGTTGCGACCATAGAATAGAAAAGAATGGTGTAATCATGAGAATAGAAAAGAATGGTACGGTTATCAATATAATGGAATAGAAGGGAGTGACATAAATTGTTTATGAAAGTTTTATAATAAAAATAATGGTATCATTTTATCATTATTTAAAAAAATTATTATAAAAAAATTATTATAAAATGGATGAAATGTAATAAATTATAATTATTTTTTAATATTATCCTTATGAGCAAATTGACATAAAAAAATATGAATAAATTCTTATAATAAGAAATTTCTTCTTCTTCTAATATAACAATGGCTGATAATGATAATAATAATAATAATAATATCTACTACAAAATAATTTAATTTTTCAAATAATAATACTAATGAGGGAGTAAAGTTTTTATCAAATAATAAAAATAAGTAAACAATAATTTGAAGTTAATGATCTAAATAAGATAATTCAAAAATTAACGAAAATAAAAAAAGAAAAACTTGACTCCTATCTATATACGGATAAACTAAGGTACATTGTCATTATTTTTTGAAAACATTAGAAGTATTACAATCTCCTTGCGCATCTCTGAGGGACATCCAATAACTGTTCTTTAAGCGTCAACATCTTGTACTATAAGCATATAAGTTTTGGTTAATGTGGTTCTATCTAGCTGTAATCCTTCTAAGAGACCCCAAACTTCACTCTCCGACATAGAATGAGTTTGTTGATTGTTGACTATATCTTCAATACACTTCCTAAAAGCTCCAACCACACCATTTAAAGACTTAGCAAACATCTCAATGCCCAACTCTTCATTTGTAACTTTGCTCTTTTTTTCTTGTTCTTTGATGTAATTTTGACTTGAGATCTTGCTTCTTCTAGAGAAATTTCTGTCTCTTCATTATTGTTTACATCAAAGTTCTGTAAAATGGTTTCATTATTTGATATTAAGATGTCAATATTTTCTATTGAATCAAATTCAATTCCATTTGATGAAGATTTTTTTTGTTTGGTCTCTGATACAGCTTTTGCATACTCATCACTTGCTCTATTTTGTCCATACAATAATAACATTTTCTCATAGTATGGAATTGGCTTATTTCTCCATATGGCAGCTTTAGGTTTTGCCTAAGTAAGAAGAATGTAAAATTAATGTTTATTCAATTGAAGTAATAGATATTTTTATTTCTGATGATAAGACATAAAAATATTAAGTAATATTATCTCAATTAACTTATCTCATACTTCTGGTTTAGCAGTCCACAAATTTGTATTTGAGTTTCATCCGAACTCACTCAAGTTATTCTTGAACAGGTCATAGCAGGGGATAAATTTGTTTTTCAACATTTTCACGTGATATTTGATTTTAGTTTTGTCAAATTGTTTGTCGGGAAACTTCTCTCTCATTTCCAACAAAATTTCAACTAGTATTTTTGATGTGAAGATTCCTCCTTGTCTATTTCCTATATTGTGTTGATGTACATAGATATCAACAAGAGCATCCCTTATAGCATTGGTCCAAATACATTTTCTATCATTAGATACATTAGGCACATCTCGCTGACTCTTTTGCTCTAACATATCTAGATTAACAAATAGATCATTGAAAAATAACTAATACAATGAGTTCATAATGACAATACATGAAGAAAATATATTGATTGATAGTACATAAAGGAAATACAATTTATAGTGACTATGTAGGAAATACAAAGAGTTGATAAGTCTATAAATTAATCAAGATATGTAATCATGCCACATTACTGGAAAAAGTCAGTTTATGTATTCTCATTGACAATTAATTAAACACACTAACACAAGAGAAAATTAAGTTGAATATATCTTAATCGGGGCAAATGTGTTGACTTCTAGTGGCTTTTTTTATGGTTTTCTTATTTTACATCTAGGAGCTCTAACTTCTACCAATCTTTTTCCTATAAGTTAATCACAATAGTTTTAAATAAAAGTTCACATGCAAGTTAAGTTAATGAAATCTAAAAGATTTTGAGAAGTTAAGTTTCTTGGAATTTGCATATTTATTTAAATTAAAGTAATAGTATAATTTATTCTAAATGTAATAATTAAAAATTACATAACAAGTTAAGTTAATGTAATATGAATTTATTCAAGAATTCTCTACTATCCCTTCCTCCAAAAATTGATATGAAGCTGGAAGAAATTGATGACGTATGAGTCACTTTCTATGGCTAGATAATTTGCACTATATTCAACTATATGCAAAATTTTACAAATTTTGTATGTGTATTACTCAAGTGATAGGACAATCAGGTAAAAAGTGAGAAGGACATACACAAAGTGAAGGAGTAGACTCGGTAGAACCTCCTGGAGGTGTGAGTGGGATGTTCAGATCAAAATCCTTTTGACCAGCTACAGATGCAAATTCAGCAACATTCAATAATGCTGTCCCAACAACCGGAACCTTGCTCTTTGGCTTTTGATCCAATCCCTGGTATAGAAAATACATCCAAACTTTATTTTTGAGAAATAAGAATGATAAAGATCCTCTGCCCCCATAAACCTATTAAATTCTAACAATATAGTGGCTAACCAAGTAAATTAGACAAAGAACCCCCAAATTGAAATTTTCTTTATAGAAAAATTATGACGACCAACGAGTCAACTAAATTCTGAAAATTCCCTTCTTAAAAATCATGAAGTCTCCAATCATCTATTGAATAACAGGACATCAATAGCCATGTCATCAATAGTATAGAAACAAAAATTAACACGTCCCTACCGAAATCGACGAACAAGAGATAAATGAAATGGGAGTTTCCTTTAAGGCTAATATACACAAAAATGCATCCCCAACCAAATATCAAGTAAAAGAGGGGGGCAGCGAGGCTGTGACAACGAATGAACCAAACCAAAAGGGAAAACCGCCTAATCAAAACAAAGCCATCAAAAAACAAGAATTCTTTGATTTTCAATTTGAGTGATAAAATTTTTCATCAAAATCCAGGAAAGCTTGAAAGCCATAAATTAGGGAAGAGTAGAAAGTGGAGAGGAAGAGGAAATTAGTGACCAAAAAAGAAAACAAGACAGGCGACAGGAGATGAAATTAGCGAGAAAAAAACAACAAAACAAATACTTGGATGCGATGATAGCACAAACAAAGTTTGTATGTTGTTGGCCCAAGATTGAAGGAAACGCAAGAGTGCGGTATAGTGGAAATTGATGGCTGCTATTTTGGGAATCGTGTGTATAAAGGTATATGTATTTTAATAAGGGTAATTATGTAATTGAATAATTCACTCTAGACTATTCCATCACCGATCCTCCAAATTGAAAGGTCAAGAAAAATTGGATTTATGATGGCTAAGGATGGCTTAAGAGTCATCTCTTGCCATTTAATCTCTCATAAAAAAAATCTTCCAAACAATGACCCAACCCATGTTACTATCCCATTCCATTCCACACCCCCCCTAAAATAAACTCCCAAACACACAGTTAGGATTTAGATTTTGTGGCAAAATATGCTGTAGTTCAAGGTTTCCTTCTCTTCATTTGACTATGGAATGGTGGCACTAACTGCCTGTCCTTTTGGCACGTAATGTGGGGAAATTTAGGTCCTTGTTTGGTTTGAGGGACTTTAGGACGATGGTAAGTCCCTCGGGGTTGGGGAGTAAGGGGAGTAAGATGGAATGAAGTGTTTATTATTTGAAATGGAATATAATAGGATGGAATGGAGTATTCTATTATTTGAGAGTTTTATGATGGATGTGAACAAAATGGTTATTAGTGGAATGAAATGGAATAGAATAGAATAAAGTGTTCCATTATTTGTGAGTTCTTCAAGAATGGATAAGCAGTTTCATTTGACCATTATTTGGAAGCTATTATAAAATAAATGTAACGGTATGGATTGTAACTATTTTTTTCATAATTTTAACAACATATGTTTTCAAAATATAAGTTATATAAGAAATATAAAATAATAATATAACACTTAAAAATTTTTATAAATTTATTTTTTAAAGAATCAAAAGTAATTTTAATATCAAATTTATAATTTTATGTTTTAGAATTTAGCTGTTACGAGAAAACTTAATATTAAGGGGAATTTTACCTCCCATTCCTTTCTTTTCCTTCCTTTGAGGGGGTAAAATACTTCTCCTATTTCAATTTGGTTTGGAAAAAATCTCCCTCCCCTGCAACCAAACAGACCCAAGAGATCCCTAGGATGAAGTAAGAGACTCCAAGCCGTCGAATCATAGTAACGGAAAGGATTATACCATGTCAATAGTAAGACAACAAAACGTGATCCTTCAATCTGCAGTCACTGTCGCTCTGACGTTAATCAAAGGAGCTGCAATCACAAATAGTGTGTCTTCTACAGCTTACCTACGCAGTGGTTTTGTTCTTGTCATCATTCATATTTGCATATGGTGATGGGCTGAGAAAATGTTGAAAGGTAATGCATTTGTAATAGAAATTGAGGCGGCTTTTATATTTTATGATCATCAAAATCAAGGTGGTTTATTAGTTTATCATAATGTCAATTTAAGGAACAAACGATTATGAGGTGGCATACAAGATTCCATCAATATCTTCTGTTCTATTGTCCTTCTTCTTCGAGACTTCAGATTAAGGGGGAAGAAAAGGGCTGATAAAAACTCAGATCGGAAGCAATTATAAGAAGGTGCTAGCAAACTAAAAGGGAAAAGTATTTGTTAACGGTGAATATCATGGGCTTGACAATATCATACCATGTAACTATTAATAACTTGAAAAGACCATTACATTATTGTAGCACGTTTAATTTCGAGTGACAATGAGAGAATTGGAAGCAATAATGTTGTCCTGGTACTGTGTACCAACAATGACGAATAAGCCAAACAGTAAACGAACCACAACGAAAGATTGCTAATCATCCTACATGAACCACATATAACGATGGAGAATGAGGAAATGGAAACAAGAAGGATCTCAAAAGCTTCATGGTTTCCAGAGAATGGTGGTGTCGGCAATCATGGAAGTGACCACGTATGGGTCCATGTTAGAAGCTGGCCTCCTGTCCTCAAAATAACCCTTTCCTGCTTTCTCTGTGTCCCTCCCAACTCTAACTGATGCACCACGGTTTGCAACACCCTGCCCAGAGTTGCATATGATTACAGAAGTAAGAAACATTTTTCAAATCGAAACGACCTATATACATCTGAAATTAGATTATCTGCATTATATATATTTAGGAAAAGAATAACATCGAAGAATAGTTTGATTGTTCTATAGTTATAAAATTGGTGGCGTATAACGTAGTTCAAGTATATAGTAAATTAAATCTTACCCATAAGAAGGTTCCAATGTTGGCGGTCTCGTGCTTTCCTGTGAGACGACGTTCATTGCCTTCACCATAAGCAGCGATGTGCTCCTTGTGCCTCTTGCTCAACTTGTCGATTGCCTTCTTGATGACTTCATATCCTCCGTCATTTCTCATGGATTTGGTACTGGCATATCATTAAACACTTGTCATGCTTGAGAGAGGGAAAGAACTTCATACTAATCCTCCTCTCTTGAGGATTAAAGCTTACCTGTAATTTGTGTGAGCACCAGCTCCGTTCCAGTCACCCTATTGGTAAGAACCCCCAAAAGAGAAATGTCACTATCAAATCAAGTCCAATGATAATACCATAAAAATATCTTGAACTCAAATGGAGAAAGATTTTTATACCGGAATTGGCTTGGGGTCAAAGGAAAGCACCACCCCAGCAATCTCAGTGATCCTCTGTCACCCAGAAACAGATATGTTAATTGAGGTATTTCTAGCACAAGAATAAACCAACATCTTGATCTTTAGACCTAATCAATTAATAATCCTTCACAATCATAAATTTGTTATGCATTAATCTGTCAATTAATCCTAAGGTAATAAAAGAATTTTATTTTTTCAATCTATATAAGCACAATGTTGGTGCAATGAATTTGTGGTTTTTCATATGGTAGCCATGAGGTACCTCTAAGATGTAACGAGCACACCACAATTCGTCACCAGCAGAGATACCAACTGAAGGACCAACTTGGAATTCCCACTGCACAAACGAATTGAATTATAAGGAATTTAGGAAATTTACTGAAACGTAAGAAAATGATAAAATATTTGTTGAACAATAAAGAACAATGAGAAAATGAGGCAATATACTTGGCCGGGCATGACTTCCCCATTAATGCCACTGATGTTGATGCCAGCATATAGGCAGGCTTTGTAATGTGCATCCACAATGTCACGACCAAAAGCCTTGTCAGCACCGGCACCACAGTAGTATGGTCCCTGATATAACGAGAGAGAAATTTGAGAAGCAAACAAAAATTCAATTTTGGCCTTCTAGACTGATGATCCAATACATGTAATTTAATAAAAATATAATTATCTAAAAAAAAAAGAAGAAAGAAATATTACACTGTGATAAGTAACGCTTATTCACAATGTAGTTGCAGGGACTAAGAGTTCTTCAAGTATCCAATGCGGATCTTACCACTTGTGTGTGTCTGTTACTATTACTTAGTATTTAATATCTCTACCTATTCCAGCCTTATGTTTGAAACTCAAATGGGCGAAATAAAAAGATAAATAAATAAGACTGATCAATTTTTGCAAAAGTGTGCATGACTAAGCAGAACATTAAGGTCCAAAGTAAATGGCCTTACAAAACTTTAAGGAAAAATAATAATTTTTACCTGAGGTCCAGGAAAGCCACCTACAGGCCACCCAAGGGGCCAGTTGACATCTTTCTGCAACAAAGTGTATTCCTGCTCAATTCCATACCTGTTTCCAAATGAAAGTCAGAAGGGAGTGGAAAATAAGCTATGCACCAAAAATCTCTTCTAACACAGACTTTTAGTTACAAATAATTACCAGGTTTCTTCAGCAACAACATCAGGATGCCTGAATATTTTTGCAGCAGCATGTCGCTTGTTTGTGGGAATAGGTTCTCCAGCAGGAGTGTATGCATCACATATAACCTAACGTTCAAAGTCAATAAAAGAATCAAGCCATAAAAACGATCTTAATCGTAATATGACAAAAAGTAATAAAAAAAAAAAAAGCAGGACCTACCAAGATATTTTTACCCCTCCTGAATGGATCTCTGAAAATTGCCTGTGGACTTTGGTAGACATAAATCGATATTAGAAATATGAGTAATGTCATCATTATTAAAAGTATGTGGCTTAGTAAATTTCCAATTAGAACAAGTTTAATGAAAATTGCTTACTATAAGATGACTTCACTGTCATCTCCAGGAGCTTGACCTGTGCTTGAACCATCATAGTTCCACTTGGGCAGCTTTGAAGGATCACTAACTGGTCCTGGGAGAGTCTTTATATCCCCAAAACATTTTATGTTTGCATAAGTAAACCAAACATTAATATAGCAATTTCTTTTCCAGGTTAAGAAATTCAATTACTAAATTACCCTTGCTTTGCTCCTCATGTCCATTCCAGATCCACCGATCCTAAAATATTAAAAAGGGATCAGAGATAATAAATTAATAAATTAATGATCGGTGGAAAATAATGGAAAAGTATGTTAGGTGCAGAGGAGTTAGATGAGAAAGAAGCAGAGCATGAAGTCAGCGTCGTTGAGTCATTAATCAGTATAGGTGTTAGGTGAGACCATCGTGAATTAAAAGTCAGCAACAAACAAAAGAGAAAGAACCATACTTGTTTAAAACAAACGAAACTAAGATCCCAGAAAGGTCAAAAACCTATTCATTGAGAATAGACAACTGAATAAATAGAAAATCAAACAAGAGATCAGAGGGAGCTGATACCAAAAGGAAACAGGGGAAACATAAAGAAGTAGCAATGTTTTTCTTTTTCCTTTTGTTCCGCTCGATTTAATGAAATTTCAGAAGATCAGTACTAATATTCATAGACTTATATAATTGTTCTTCTTCTCCGAAACCTATTCATATTTTCTGGGCCTCGTAAGTAGGTATACGTAGTAAAAACAGCGTTTTGACGAGTAAAGCGGAGACTAGATAGTGATCGATCAAGAAAAGACGAAGACGTAAAATCATGCAAATAAGGAAGAAAAAGAACCATGGAAGCAGAAGACATACCATATATACTCTGCGATCACCTTCTCAGTGGTCTCGGAGAGGTTGAGGTTGATTAGATCTGAAAGCAGAGACATCTCAGAAACCAAAGTCTAACCAGAAATACCTTCAGTCTCGGAGGCCCCCTGCGTCCGGCAACAGAAATATGAGCGCAGAGTCAAATCCTGCGTAGGTTTTTCTAGTGCGGTCCGTACATGGAAAATATAAACAATTTTTAAAATCACGATTAGGAAAATTCGAAAACCAAAAATAAAATTAATTGACAAAAAAATAACATTTGATATTTTCAAAGATTAATTAATTGGTACAAATAAAAATATAGACTTTGCTTTCCTTTTTTCTACTTTTCCTTTTCGTAATGTACAATATTAAAATTATTGGGTGAAAATTATAAAATGGTGGAACTGGGAACGGCCGTTTTGGAGATTCTTGGATACCAATTTTCTTTAATGAATCTGGTCAGCGGGGCCCACTTAGTCATTCGGTGATCACGGGGTAACTGGCTATGCCAGTTCCCCAATAATTCAATAATTAATAAATTTAAATACGGCTGATATGGCTTTTGTACAATTAATAATTATGATTATATTAATAAACTAATATAAAATAATAAAACATTGCCATGATATTGGTGAAATTCATGAATGATTAGGTGTGTTTACGGTGGGGTGAGCCATTCAAAATCTAGATTTCGGCTTTGAAAAAACAGAAGGCCAAAATCTTGGTTATGGGATGATGTCCCCAAACACATTTTAAATCTCACAAAATTATTCCTTAAAACATTTGGATATGATATATATAAATATGTATGTAACAACTCATGCGATTAATAAATTAGGGTTTGGGGTCACTCTTCTGAGACAGTGATTTGCCTCCCTTCTGCCTCTTTCTTTTTTCTTGTTTCTTTAAATTTTTTTGTTTTTTAATATTTAAATTTAGAAATAAAAAATAATTTTTTTATAATTATACAACTACAAACTTATACTATTTTTTAATTTAAATATTATACAGTAAAAACAGTATATTTACAATCATACAATTATGCAGAATGAGACAAAAACACAAAATAAGATAAAACTGTATAGATATATGATTGAAGGACTCAAAGAAATATATTGTATTATATATCATATTTAAAATTAAAAAATAAAAAATAATTTTTCTGCCACGATGGTATCATTTACCATATTTAAATTAAAAAAATATAAAAAATAATTTTCCTGTCATTATCCTGCCGAGGCATCCAATAATAAATCGATAGATCATGAACAACGATACTTTTTTATATGGGACTCGGTGCATTGTATGTATCTTATAATCCAGCTAAAATCCATGCAGGACCACCAGAACAACCCTATGCACTGTTAAAGAGTTTGAGCGCATACAGTAAAGTTACGGTCTTTGGATTTCCTTGTATCTATTATTGAAGATGAAGATGAAGATGATTTGTGAACATTTGATATTTTTTCAAGGAAGCAAACAAAATTGATCATTCATGGAAAAAGAAAAAGATTTAGCATAAATCATTGAACGGGGTAGGTGTTAGATTTATAATATATATATTTACATACGGTGGATTAGCATTTAATTAGTTATCCAAATTATTTATTAATTTTCATTTATATTAAGTCTGTAACAGATTGGGCTTCATTTATAAGTGTGTGATCTGTGATATGTTGGATCACACATATACCCATTGGGTAGAGACCCAATCTTCTACCTTTTAGTGGCATGTGGTTTTCTATAACTTATCTGACTTTATGGAGAAAAAAGAGTTATTAATTTTAATTAAAATTCTATTTATAAAATCAATGAGACGGTCAATTTAACAGACACGTTCTTATCATATAAAATTATCGCTTTTCTCTGAAAAACTTACACTCTCTTATTTTCAAAAGTTTTCTCCATATCAGTGAAGACTAAAGGACAGAGTAGATTGTATAATCTACTCTATTATTTTCTGTGTGTCATCAATGGCTTCCTTAGGACCCTCATCTATGTTTAAATTGTAAAACTCAAACTTATGATCTTATGATTGTTAATTTGTACAATTAACATATGGTATCAGAGTATTGTTGATTGTATGAATTAACAGACGGTTTAATTAAGATCTGATTTGTTTATTTGAACCAAAGCCCCAAATTTAGGGCTTTCTAGTTTCTGGGCATATTTTGTGTAATTTTTTTTGTGCATCGTGTTCATCTAATCTCTTGGAGTGTTTTAGAAATAATTAATTTTATTTTCATCACCACCACTCATCGAATTATAGAGGTTTAATTCTGGAAAATTTTATGTTTTTGTTTGATGAGAAAATAAGATTGATTTCAGCAATTGACTGAGGATTAAGGCTTAGTGTATGCATTAGGATAATTTTCACCGTTTACATGTCAAGATTGCACTAAAAATAGAGCTTTAGCTTTCATCAATGGCGGTTCTATGCCATTAACGAAGCTTGGGGTGAGAGGTTGAAAAAGACCCTCTCATCTCAAGCCCGCACGAACTCTATGGTGCGTGTAGGCGCATGTTTCATGCTCCAGGTCTTTTTGACCCATTCTCTGGTTTGGTCAGATTAAAATTTTATTTATTATTTGATTATTAATTTTTGGTAATTTTCTGGGACTCATAACTATTTATTATAAATTTTAGAAAATCTGTACAATGTAGGAATACATTATAGTAATTGAGGTTTGAGATGAGAAAATTTACGGACATTCTTTGAATTATATGTATGTTGGTAACGAATCACTCTCCCTAATTATAAGTGTAGTAGTGTTAAATAAATTCTTGAATCTTAGAATTTAATTAAAAAAAACATAAATTATATATACACCCTATCGATGTGGCATTATTTATATAATTTGTGATTGATTCCTTTTGTTGGATAGGCGGATAGTACTTCAATGTCTTTAATATATCTTGTACCCTCTTGATATGGCCATATTAAATACATTTTTTTATAAACGCTTTGAATTAGTCAAATTCTTGTGGTATATGTAATTTTTGGGACACCACTTTGTTATATATATATAGTTGCTTGAGTGAATTATAATTGGGAAATTTGTATTATAATTATGTCATGCACACATAATTGATTATTTCCCAATTTTGTTTTTTCAGTTTCTGTCTTTCAGCAACTATCTATGGTGAAGACTCTTAATGGTACTAACTATGATGATTGGAAAGAGTTCTTACATATACCTGACTATCTCTGAGAAAGATTTGGCATTGAGAGAACCTAAACCTGTAGCTCTTACTCCTCAGACTGCATGGAAAGCCTATCACAAGCAATGGTATGAATCAAGGAGAGCATTCCAGACAAAGACACTATAGTATAGTATATTACTGCAATTCGGGAGAAATTTAAGAAATTAGATAAGACTTAAAAGGCCTATTACCTCTCTTTACTTGATAACACCCGTTATAATGGAGTGTTCGGCGTCAAAGAACACATCATGAAGTTCATCCATTATTATAACAAGCTGAAATCATATGGTATTAACTTGGGTGAGAGCACTTTTGTTTATCCTTCAATCATTACAACTCACAAGAGACTGAATGGTCCATAAATCAGATGATATCTATTGTGACTCAAGAAGAGGAGACTATAAAGGAAAACAATTCTCATCCACCATCTATGAATCATTTGTCCCGTGGCTCTAGCAATAAATCAAGTGGTTGTGATAAGAAAGGAAAGAAGCCAGAGGTTCAGAAATTTGGAAAACCAGGGTTCAAGAAGAATAGTGACAAGAGTAAGGGTCCACAAAAGAGATTTAATGCCATATGCAATTATTGTACGATTCTTGGTCACAAGATGTCTGAGTGTTTTAAGTTGAAAAACAAGCGTGAGAAGGAAGGTACATCTTCTGGTGATGTTACCCCTCTAGCTCTAGTATGTTTTAAATCCAATAGTGTTGAAACATCTTTTGAGTCTTGGTGGTTGGATGGCGGTGCAACTATTCACATTACAAATTCTTTGCAGGAGCTTAGAAATAGGCGAATCCCAAGTGAGAGGGAGAAGATTATCTTGGGAATTGCTAGTAGCAGGATAGTAGTAGAATACATAGGAACAATTTCATTATATTTACCTTCTGGACACATTTTGAATTTGATCAATATTGTTTATGTACCTTCTGCAAGGAGAAATGTGATTTCTACTTTTGTTTTGGATCTTTGTGGATATTCCTTTTGGCAAGAGAATATAAAGACTGACATTTATTTTAATTTTATTGTTGTTAGTATTGCTTTTTTGTAGAATGGTTTATACCATTTGATTTTAGATAATTCTTCTACTATTGATACTAGTAATTCTATTAATTCTATAATTGGGCATAAACGCCCAAGAATTAATGAAAATTCCTTTACTTTTTGGCATCTACTTTTGGGTCACATCTCTAGAAAGAGATAAGAAAGGTTGGTCAGACAGAGTGTGTTACATGATTTGGATTTCTCAAATTTTGATATTTGTGAAAACTTACCACTAAAGCTAGAAACAAAGGGGTAAGAAGGTTAGAAAATATTTTGGACCTAATCCACACTAATATTTGTGGACTTATTACACCTTATGCTATGGGTGGTTATAAATTCTATATCACCTTTATAGATGACTACTCCCGGTATGGTTGGGTTTGTTAGCAAGGCTGACTTCCCAAGAGGGGGGGTGAATTGGGAAGAATGAAATTTCTCTACACAAAATGAAATGGGTGAAGATAGCACAGTGCAAGGGAAACAACGTATAAAACAGAGCAAGCTGAAAAGTAAAGATAAGGAGAAGAAGACTCAGTGATTTATCCTGGTTTGGTTTATCCACTTGACCTACGTCCAGTCCCCAAGACAACTCTTGAGATTTTTCCAATATACAGCAAAAATTCAATGGGCTTCTTGCTAATGCCACAGTACAACGAGCATGCTCTGTTTCTGGAGCTTTCTCAATCTCTCTAAGCACTTCTACAATATGCTTCTCAATCCTCTTGTGATTTCCCCTTACAAGTAAATCTATCTTCCAGATGAAGAGTAGAATGTTTACAAAGATATAACTCTCTTGAATAGAGTAGATATGAAGGTTAAAGTACAAATATTGAAGTTGAGAGGGTAAAAGCTCTTGAGAAGAAGATTTGGCAGAAATTCGGTATATACAGGTTTGATTCATTACCCACAACTTCAAATGATGTTGTATTTATAGATTTAGGTCTCAAATATTCGTTAGAGACTAAATCTATCCGTTGGGGGAAGTTATCCAACGGTTACTCTGAAAAAATATCCGTTTACCAACCGCATTTAATGTTTCTGACATACTGAAATTTGAATTTTGGTTGGCCAACAGACGAATTTCGAAGAAACCGAAGGTTAAAGCTTCCAACGTTATAACACGAAGTTCGTCTGTTCATGAAGTGAAATTTGAATTTAGAAACTCACAGAACATTTTTACAATGTGACATACGAATTTTCAAGAAGAAAGTTTTTCGATTAAGTGTGAACA
Source organism: Adenanthera pavonina (assembly GCA_026686845.1). Lineage (NCBI taxonomy): Eukaryota > Viridiplantae > Streptophyta > Magnoliopsida > Fabales > Fabaceae > Adenanthera > Adenanthera pavonina. Next base: position 16,054,209 of record JAIVEN010000003.1, on the reverse strand, counting down.
GTGTTTTCAATTTTCTACAGTGCCTTCGAAATTCGAATTTTGGAAGCCCAAAATTCGTCTGTCTATAGAACGTTCAAGGAGGCATAGTAGTTCACTTTCTTTAAAATTCGAATGTTGAGGGAGTGAAGTTCGTCTGTCAGAGAGATTCTTTTCAAACTAACTTCAACATTCGAAGATACAAAATTCTGTCATTCGTATGTCAATGTTTCATTTCAACAGACTCATAACCTTAACTTCTGAAATTCGAATGTTAATGTTCAAAGTTCGTCTGTCAAAGAGCAATTTTAAAATTCAATATAATCTTGTTTTCAGATGAACTTTAACATTGTTTCAGACGAATTTCTTTGGTTTTCTCAAATTGTATTTTGTCTGAAATTCAAATTTTGAAGACTTAAAGTTCATCTGTTTCAAAGAAGCTCCTTTCAGACTTATATGAAAATTCAAATTTTGGAGAATCAAAATTCGTCTAACAGAGAGACATCTCTTCAGACTTATTCAGTTTTAGCTCGAAGTTCGAATTTCCAAAGGTAAAGTTCAAATTTCCAATATGACAGTTCAGTTTAAACTTTCAAACTTCGTCTGTTTGTGGGTATTTTTCAAATAAGTCAAGATTAATCATAAAAACAAGGTTTAAAAACATCTTTTCTTAAAATCAAAATCTTTTACCCTCCTTTAAACATAACAAAAGATCCTACAGAAGATCTAGCAGCTAATACTCAGAAATTCTTCACTTGAAGTACTTTGATCTCCTTTGATATCTTCAATCCAAGCTTTTGGATGTTAGTTTGGAATCATCAAAACTCTTGATTCAACAGGGTTGATCTTCTGTATGAGAAGTCAGAATCATTAGATGCCTTCAAGAATTTTAAGGTAACAGTTGAATTGAAGACTGGAAAAGTCATAAAATGTGTAAAATCAGATAGGGGTGGTGAGTGTTATAGGAGATATACAAAGGTCGGAAGAAATCCAGGCTCATTTGACTTGTTTCTGCAGGAACATGGTATTGAAGCTTAGTATACTATGCCTGGCATCCCACAACAAAATGGGGTTGCAGAAAGGCGTAACTGTACTTTAATGGATATTGTTAGAAGTATGATTAGTCATTCCTCTTTGCAGAGTCATTATGGGGTGATGCCTTGAAAACTGCTGTCTATATTTTGAATCAAGTACCAAGTAAATGAGTGCTAAAGACTCCATATGAGCTCTACACTGCAAAGAAACCCAGTCTGAAACACTTTTGAGTATAGGGTTGTAGGGCAGAGGTGAAACCATATAATCCTCAATTGAAGAAATAAGATTCCAGATCAGTCAATAGATTCTTCACTGGGTATTGTACAGGATCAATGGGGTGCAGGTTTTACTGCCCCACATACACTACAAAGGTTATTGAATCTAATAGGGCATTTTATTTTGAAGATGACTTGCATAGTGGGAGTTCTATACCTAGAGTTATCAATCTGCGTGATGAGAGCACTACTTTACCCCTACCAACTTTAACATCTCCTCCATCTAACAGAGATGAAATTGTTTAAGATCTGGTTGAAATAGACAATGATCTTCCTATGGAAGAAACTGATGCACAAGTCCAATTGAGATGCTCTCACAGAGCTTATAGGCCTGCAATACCAAATGATTACACGGTTTACTTGCAAGAATTTGAATCTGATATAGTTAATGATGCTAATCCTATATCTTTCCAACAAGCAATGTTGAGTACTCAATCTTCTAAATGGATTGAAGCTATGAATGATGAGATTGCCTCTATGCCTCATAATAAAGTATGGGAGCTTGCAGAATTACCAAATGGATTCAAGTTAGTTGCTTGTAAGTGGGTCTTTAAAACTAAGCGGGGAGCTTCTGGTGAAGTAGAAAGGTATAAAGCCAGACTCATAGCTAAAGGCTACAATCAAAGGGAAGGTATTGATTATACAGAAACCCTCTCTCCAATTTCTACCAAGGATGCTTTCAGAGTAGTCATGGCTCTTGTTGCATAATTTGATCTTGAACTTCACCAGATGGATGTCAAGTGTAACATCCATAAATTTTCATATATGATTTTTAATACGGTTTATGTTTAGAATATGAGGAATGAAGATATATGCTGAATAAAGATATACAATAAATTATAATTTTAATAAGTTATATTAAATTCTGATGAGCATACACTGAATGGAGGTATATAATGAATATTAATTTAAATAAGTTACATTGAATTCTAATGAGCATACACTGAATGGAAGTATACAATGAATATTTGTTTCAATAAGTTACATTGAATTCTGATAAGTATACACTGAATGAAAGTATACAATAAATATTAGTTTCAATAAGTTACATTGAATTCTAATGAGTATACAATAAATAGTAGTTTCAATAAGTTACATTGAGTTATGATGAGTATACACTGAATGAATGTATACAATAAATAGTGGTTTCAATAAGTTACATTGAATGAAGATATACAATGAATTACATTGAATTATGATGAGTATACACTGAATGAAGGTATGCAATGAATTAATGTCACTTGTTGGTCAAGACATCAACACTATAAATACCCATTCCATTTCTTCATTTCAGCATATCACCAGTTGAGAGTGGGAGTTGGGAGCAAGTGAGAGAAAGAGAAAGCCGAGGGAGAGAAAGAGAGTGTGATTGAAAGACAAGGAAAAGAAAGGAAGGTTAGCTTCAAGTAAGGTACTTAAAAAATTCAAGAAGGAAGGCAAGCTGCTTACCTTAGGATACTTTTCGGTGGAGGTAATATATTATTTATGTCATGCATTTTCTGTGAATTAATTATGGATGTTATGTGATATTATTGGATGAGTTGTTTCAATATAAATGTTTTGAAATGCTATGGATGTCTAGTATTAAGAGGAAACTCTGTTGAGATTTCTATAGATGCATGAAATATGAGTTATTTGGTTGCTTGCATAACTACCTGATTATGAACATGATTTGTATGAATGAATATATATACTACTAAGATTTTCCCAAATCTTACACAAAATGACTAGCAATGTTAGGACCAAGCACAAGTAAAGGCAAAGGCAAAGGCAAAGGCAAAGGTAAGGAGGTAGTTAAGTAAGAGGAAGCAGACTGGAAGATATTATTTTATATTAGAATAAATGTATTGAATTATGCTGATATGTTCTGGAATAATAGTCAGATAATTACAGTATAATTGGCTTGATTTTTATTAATTAAAGTAAACTTTTAGTTAAATTATTGTCTTTTGAGCAAACTAATTTTGAAAAGTTTAAAAGTTTAATTGTTCTAGATTTTTAATTCTTTCCGCTAGATATATAAAATATGATTAAAAGCCTAGTAAGTTAAGGTGTTACATTTTTGGTATCAGAACAAAGATCTGGGCAAATCTTTGCAATGAGAGAGGATAATAATCCTCTTAGTTAGAGTTTTCCCCTTTAATATAAGATATATTTCCTTTAAAAAATCTGGCCTGAGATTGTTTCAGTGGCATATGAGATTAGTCTTAAGGATAGCTTATGATAGTTGCTGGATTAGTTGAGGATATTTTACAAAGTGAGTTATCCTTATGTTTTGAATCTTTTCAGAGTTTGATTATAGTTAGATCATATTAGTAAAGAGTTGATGTAAGATTACAGAGGATCCTAGTAGGGCTCAGAGATTACAGCAGATTTCATGGTTGCAGTAGATCAATTGTGAGGTTATAGTAGACCTCTAAAGAGTATGAGATGATGAGAAAGATTGATGAGCCCTACAATTCTAATAGTTCTCTGAAAGAGGGTGGCCTGGGATAATTTTAGAAAGATATGAAACCTCATTAATCAGCAACTAGTATAAATGTTTACCTAAAACTTTTTCTCTAATGCCAAGTCATTGGCTAGAATATAGCTTAGAGACGTGATGGTAGGTTGCTAATGAGTATAAAAGCAAGTATCCTACCTAGAAAATGAGATTAGTGGTAAGATATTTTCAGTAATGAATGTAAGAGGCCAGTGAGAAATAAATAATAGTTATGAAAAGAATCAATGGGGGAAATTAATGTATAAAAGAAGATAAGTTAGAAAAAAGAGATGAGTGCTACCCAAGTACAGGAATTTAGCCTGAGCCTAATCAAGATCATATAAGAGAAGACATAGAATCCAAAAAGATTTTTAGTAATGACAGTCATATAGTAGTCACTAAATGAAAGTATTGCTTAAATCCAGGAAACGACCCATAGTACTGGTCCCTTCATGTATAGTCTTGCTAAAAGTAAGAAAGCACACCTCTAGGGAAGAGGTCGGTCAATTCATGAGTTATAATAAGTAAGTTTGGGATTAACTGTACTATTTGGATTAAGCAGGTAGCTTTTTCAAACTAAACCAAAGACTCCAAATCCAAAGGATTATTAAAGCTATGTACAATAAATGTCATAATGTATTTGGGAAGATATGTTCAATTCTAGATTTCCTTGGTACGGTACTAGAAGTCAAAGAGATTCTTAGAAGGGTATTATGATTATAAGCGCCCTGCAAGTGAATGGGTTGAGCTAGTACTTAATGCCATATCAGGTCAAGAGTTCTAGAACCGTATCAAGAAGTTTCCCTCAAAGTTGAGTGTTTCACACTCTGAAAGAATGTGTCATTGCCTAAACACTCCAAGTAGAATGCTCTCATGAAAAAAAAGTTGAGATAGTAGAAGTCTCTGATGAGGATCTAGAGGAAGATCTGATAGAGATAACAAATGACAATGCTAGATCTGACAATAGTATTGGATCCCTATAAGCCAGTGTCATGACAATAAGCATGAATGAAGTATAGTAGTGTATATACTGCAAGATGTTGACTTAAGAATAGTAAAATAAAAAGACCAGGGGTCAAGATACAATGATAAGTTCTTACCAGTGATGGCATAATGAAAGTAGTAGTTAATGTAATTGTGAAGTTCAAGTTGTTATCAATTGCAATTATTAATTGCAAGGTAAGAGTTATTAAGATACGAAGAGGTGTTCAACAAAGGCTGACAGTGCAAGTATAAACCTCTCAAATGACTTTAGTAGCAGTAAATGAATGTACTCCCGATCTAGATCCCTTGCAAGTGATTCTTAATCATCAGGGATCTGTAGTAGTAAACCATTGAGTAGCTATAACAGGTAGTTAATGCTCAGAGACAACTGGCACAAAGTTAGAGCCTTTAAGGTTCTACTATGCCGCAACAGCTTTAAGCAAGTCAATAAGTTCCTGCAGGACAAGCTGTAGGGTAATTGGTTGAGAGTACCAGCCATCAATATACTATTGTGCAAGTGTTAGCTTTCATCCTTTAATGATAAATTTGACGTGCAAGTTGCCAAAAAAAACAGTAGATTATGAGCCTTGAAAAGATTTCTAAGATAATGGGCTACATAACGGTAATGGAAGCTTAATGCTAAAGGAGGTTGACTAATGGTGGTAGAACACGGAATAAGTTGATCAGATAAAGGGCACTCTATTGACTGGGGAAGTATTATAAAAATAATTTTATGAAAAATATTTTCCCTAGCTTGTAAGAGAAAGCGAACTTATAAGGATCCGCTAAGATGTGAATGAGTCAGTCATTGAATATGTAGCAAGGTACAATCAATTGGCTTGATACTCAATCTTCCTTCAATAGTATGTTGATAAGTGACGGAGGATAGAGAAACTGGAAAAGGGCTTAAAGCTAGCCATAATAGAAAAGTTGTCCCGATACAGCTTTAGACTTTTAGTTCAGTAATTGAAGTGAACCGAATTACTAAAAAGAGTCTAAGTCACAAGTTTGTACTCTAGCACCTTCGGTCAATATGATAAGAAGCCATGGAATATCAGGGTATTCAAGAAGCAAGGAAATAAGTGCAGAGGAGACAATTGAGTAAGCCAACTCTTATTTTTTTTAGAATGCAGAAAGGCTCATAGCAGGAGGCTACACTTAGCAATTAAAAATGTGTGCTTCAAGTGTAAAGAGTCGGGATATTATACCTGTGACAGTACTATGGAGGTGGCCAACTCCAGACCATATGCACAGGAAAAAGTCTTTGTGCTAATCTTAGTATGAGGCCTGTATGTCACCTAACCTTAGTAAAGGTATGATTCAGGTGCAAGTCGAATCCTGTAGCGATGCTAAGAAGTTGGATATGGAAGTTACTATTATATAAGTTATATGGGCATGTCTTGATGAGAAATAAGGCTATAATCTCCATTATCTGTCTAAATAAGCACTGTAGCAATACAAAAAAAAAATTATATGCCTTTTTCTAGCAGTAATGTGAGCATTAGCATGAATTAGCTTTTTATAGATAATCTCCTTCCAGATTGTAAGAACAAGATGATGATGTTACCTATTCCCTGAAGATGTGTTCCATGTGTTGAGATTAAGTTAAATGTTATTTTGGACAGCTCAAGCTAAGAAATGCTTGAAGGAGGATGTAACGAATGTTAGCAAGGCTGACTTCCCAAGAGGGGGGGTGAATTGGGAAGATTGAAATTTTTTTGCACAAAGTGAACTGGGTGAAGATAGCACAGTATAATGTAAATAACATATAAAACAGAGCAAGCTGAAAAGTAAGGGTAAGGAGAAAAAGAATCAGTGATTTATCCTGGTTCGGTCTATCCACTTGACCTACGTTCAGTCCTCAAGACAACTCTTAAGATTTATCCACTATACAGCAAGAATTCAATGGGCTTCTTGCTAATGCCACAGTACACGAGTATGCTCTGTTTCTTGAGCTCTCTCAAACTCTCTAAGCACTTTCACAGTGTGCTTCCCAATCCCCTTGTGATTTCCCCTCACAAGTAAATCTATCTTCCAGATGAAGAGTAGATTGTTTACAAAGATATAACTCTCTTGAATAGAGTAGATATGAAGGTTAAAGTACAGATATTGAAGCTAGAGGGTAAAAGCTCTTGAGAAGAAGTTTTGATAGAAATTCGGTATATACAAGTTCGATTTGTTACCCACAACTTCAAATGTTGTTGTATTTATAGATTTAGGTCTCAAATGTCCGTTAGAGACTTAATCTATCCGTGGGAGAAGTTATCCAATGGTTACTCTGAAAAAATATCCGTTTACCAACCGCATTTAATGCTTCTGACATACTAAAATTCGAATTTCGGTTGGTCAACAGACGAATTTCGAAGGAATCGAAGTTTAAAGCTTTCAACGTTACAGCACGAAGTTCTTCTGTTCATGAAGTGAAATTCAAATTTTGAAACTTACAAAATATTTTCACAATGTGACACACGAATTTTCAAGAAGAAAGTTTTTCGTTTAAGTGTGAACAGTGTTTTCAATTTGCTACAGTGCCCTCAAAATTTGAATTTTGGAAGCCCAAAATTCGTCTGTTCCCAGTGTGTGAAAAGGAGGTACAGTAGTTTACTTTCTTCGAAATTCAAATGTTGAAGAGTGAAGTTCGTCTGTCAGAGAGACTCTTTTCAGACTAACTTCAACATTCGAATGTTACAAGACTTGTCATTCGTATGTCAATGTTTCATTTCAACAGACTCAAGAACTTAGCTTCTAAAATTAGAACGTTAATGTTCAAAGTTTGTCTGTCAGAGAGCAGTTTTGAAACTTAAATTATTCTTGATCTCAGATGAACATTGACATGGTTTCAGACAAATTTCTTTTATTTTCTTAAGTTTTGTTTTGTCTGAAATTCGAATTTTGAAGATGCGAAATTCGTCTGTCACTAAGAGGCTTCTTTCAGACTTGGATGAAAATTCAAATTTTGAAAAACCAAAATTCGTCTGACAGAGAGCCATCTCTTCAGACTTATTCAGTTTTAGCTCAAAATTCGAATTTCCTAAGGCAAAGTTCGAATTTCCAACTTGACAGTTAAGTTTAAACTTTCAAACTTCATCTGTTTGTGGGTGTTTTTCAAACAAGTCAAGATTTAACACAAAATCAAGGTTTGAAAATATCTTTTTCTCAAATCAAAATCTTTTACCCAATCACAACTAAAACTAAAGATCTTACACAGGATCTATCAGCAAATACTCAGAAAATCTTCACTTGAAACAGCTTTGATCTCCTTTGATATCTTCAATCCGAGCTCTTGAGTGTTGGTTTGGAATCATCAAAACTCTTGATTCAACATTCTCCCCCTTTTTGATGATGACAAAACAACTCACACACTGGGTTAGTACTTGGGTTTACTTTCACAAGCTCCTCCTCAACATATGCATTACAGTTCATAAGATATCATTTTCAACAGATTAAGTGAAGAGATTCAAAGCCCAAATCATTGCAATAAAAAACATAATTCATTTAATCAAATTGTTGCCATATATATTCCAATTAAAGAGTAGTTCTCAAAAATATCAAACAACCAAATACAATTAAACAACTAATACAAGATACAGCAACTAAAATAAGATACAGCAAGAGGATTCAGCCTAAGATCTAAAAACATCACTTCTTCTTTGGCTTAGTCTTCTTGCTGTACATCTTTCCTTTTCCAGATGGCTCAGCAGATTTTCCAACTTACTTAGTCCCAGTTTGCTTTATCTTCTCCCCCTTTTTGGCATCATCAGGAAGGCCAACAAAGTCCATTAGAGGAGGAATCTGAGTGAGAGGAACAGCATGAAGAAGGACAGGAGCAAAAGGAATCTCTGGTTGAATTGGTGCAGGAGGCTCATCATCATCATCATCATCATCATCAAAGACCTCCAGCAGCACTTGCATTTCCTGCCTAGAAAGAGCTAGTTGAGCTCTCTGTTCCTCTGAGAGCCCATAAGCAGCAATAGAATGAGAAGTTGGTTCAACAGGAGGAAACAATTATTCCAGCCTTCTCCTTTGAGCTTGCAGCAGAGCATTGTGAGTAATACCAAGATAATCAATAACAGGTACAATGCTCCTTTCCTCATTGCTTGCTCCTTCTGGCACAGAAGAGGTTGAAATGGCTACAACCAGTCTTTCAACTTGCTCTGATTCTTGAATGGACAGAATTGAATCTGGAGCATCTTCTTGCATAGGCTCAAGAGGGCTTGTTTCTTGACGTCCTTCTTCTTCCAATCCATAGTCCAGGGGTGGACCAGGACTTGGTGTCCTCATTGCACCAGCACCATCTGTATCACAATCATGGTCAGAGGAGGCAATCTCGAAGGGGCTTGGAGGCTCAAGAGTTAGAGACAGAGCAGGTTCAGGGATACCAGGCTGAGGTGGAGCTGAAGAGGTAGGAATTGTATTTCTAATATCTTCATAAGCATCAGCCACCACCTTCATATTCACAGCCAACTGATGGATCTGATCTTGTAGATGAGCAAATTTGGCATTTTGCTCATCCTTAATGCTGAGAATGAGTGTTGACAGACTGTCAAACAACTCAGTGATCTTTGTAGGTTTGGCCCGTGAGGAGGGAGTGGAAGGAGGGTGAGTAGGCCTGGAGGGAGATGAAATTGGCTGAGAAGGCTGAGGTACAGATCTGCCAGGGGCCTCAGAAGTGCCTTCTTGTTGGAGGGATGCATCAGCAATAAAGAACAAGTCTTCATATTTCCCTGCTCCCTTTCCAACCCATCTGCCTTCATCTCTTTCAATACCCATCCTTTGCAATTCCTCTTCTTTGAATGCCTCGGTGAGTTTCCCTTTCCCCTTTTCAATGTGTTGAATCCTAGCATGCTGCAGGATTCTTGAAATAATTGCTGCATAGGGGAGTGTGGAATCCTTCCTCTGATCCCTTGCCTTTATCATTCGCTAGAGGATGATATGACCCAAATTAATCAGCTTCCCACGAATGATAGCAGTCATCACATGAGCCTCTGCCCTTGTTATCAAATTAAAGCTGCCACCCTTGTTGAATATGATCCTGGACACTATGTAGTGCAGGATCCTTACTTGAACACTTAGGTCTGTAGGCTTCAACAGATTTATTGTTGGCCTGTTCTCCCTTCTCCTGAATAGGGTGTCCAAAATGGTGCTCTTTTTGTAGTTCAGGAAGGGTCCACCTTCTTCATCAGCTGTACTTGCCTCATCCATATATCCAGAGGCTGTGATGTCAACTTTCAGCCCATCTTGTCCTGGGATTTCCAGCACCTCATTGAAGGTTTCATCAGCAAGCCAAATGGTCCTTGATCTCAAGGTGACCTCCCATTTCACTTTCTTGCTATTATATTGAAGAGAGGCATACCAAGTCTTTACTATCTCATCATTATATTTTTCAGCAATTTCCAACAGATTTTTATATCTTAACAACCATAATGTAGCATCAAAGTTGTTAGATATCAGAAATTGTTCCACATTTACACAGTGAGGCTTGATTACCTTTTTGTTGGCAAACTTGGTATTGTACTCTCCTTGAATCTCAAGAGTGCTCCATAGTGGCAGTGTAGTCATTTCGTACTCTCCAGATTCAGTACTGGAAGAAGCAAAAGAAGCAATAGCAGGGACAGAAGGAACTAGAACCGAAGGTTCTGCAGTTTTTGGTGAGGAGCGTCCTGCTTTCTGAGATTCTACTTTAGATGAAGGTTTCTGGCGTTTGGAAGGGGTAGCTTTACTGGGTTCAGCCTTTCTCTTGGATTTCTCTCCTTCCTTTGTAGCATATTGAGATTTGACCGTTCTTTTTGGCCGAGTTTCAGCTTGTCTTGCACCAGGATTCTTTACTCTCGCCATTTTCGTGTTGAATGATGCTGAATGTGGCTTAGATTTGGTTTATAGGATGCGAATGGAAGTTTAAACGATGAAGAATGACGGTTTTTGGTCAGGAGTTAAGAGGATTGAAGAGAGAATCAGAACAGACTTAGAGATGTTACAAATAGGGTTGCGTCTGTTCTTTGGAAAACCGTTGCATTTAACGTATGTAACTGTCTGACAGACGAATTTTGAGGGGTCAAAATTTGAACTTCGGGCAGTTACAAGTTAAACCGTTTAGCACAGCTTACTGACAGACGAATTTTCATCCTGAAAGTTCGTCTGACAGTGGCTTGGAACAAGTAATACAAAGACAACAGACGAATTTTGTTCCAACAAAGTTCGAATGTTGATGAGCAAACAGTAGGCAACAAACAGAACAACAATCAACAGATGAATTAAGCATTCAGAACTTCATCTTTCAAGCATTCAACATGAAGAACATGATTCAACAGACGAATTTTGATCTGAAAATTCACATTTTTCAACTTTTGTAAAGGTTGTCCAACATTCGTATTTCAAGAAGTGATAATTCGTACAACAGTGATGGACAAACATAACTTTGAGATTTTTGTTCTTGAAAATTCAAATTTCAAAGATCCAACAGACGAATTTTGAGGCATCACTGAGAACTGTTCCAAGGCTAATAGGCCGAAGTTCGTCTGTTGGTCAACAAAAATTTGAATGTTAACCATGTTGACTAGTTCAATAACACGGTTTATGAGGAAAAATACGTCTAACACTCATTAAAATACGAATTTCATCTTATTAAAAACTTACAGAATGGATCCAGAACTCAGAAATTTCATCATTTACTTCCCTTTCTGGTTGTTCCATTCTGATGTGCTCCAATCTTCAAGTTTATTGCTATTGAATCTTGTGAGGAGCACCTGCAGCTTAAATTAAACATACTCCGATGCTAAAGTTAGGATTAATCTTAAAGTTGAAACCTTTGAAAATAAGATTGCAAGAGAATAACTTACAGTTCACTGGGATTTAGCATACCCAGTTCTCTTCTTATCTTGCAATGCCTATCTTCTGATAGAGGCTTTGTAAGTATATCAGCAACTTGATTCTCTGTTGGGATGTACTCCACTTTAACTTCTCCTTTCAGAATGTGATCCCTTATAAAGTGGTGCCTAACTTCAATGTGTTTGGTCCTTGAATGCATGACAGGATTCTTGGTGATATTTATGGTACTTTGGTTGTCACACATGATTGGTATCTCTTTTATTTTAACCTCAAGATCTTCAGCTGCTGCTTCATCCAGATGACTTGGGCACAACAGCTTCCAGCTGCAACATACTCAGCTTCTGCAGTGGACAGGGCCACACTGTTTTGCTTTTTGCTGAACCATGAAACCAGGGATCCTCCAAGAAACTGACAAGTTCCACTTGTGCTTTTTCTATCAGTTTTGGATCCTGCAAAATCAGCATCATTGTATCCTTTGAGATCTTCTCCATTGCCCTTTGGATACCAGAGACTCATCTGTGATGTTCCAATAAGATATCTGAAAATTCTCTTCACAGCTGTTTCATGGGTTTCCTTGGGACATGATTGGAACCTGGTACACATACAGACACTGAACATAATGTCAAGTCTGCTGGCAGTTAAGTACAGCAGGGATCCAATCATTCTCCTGTACTGAGTAATGTCAAACATCTTCCCATTTTCATTCATGTCTAGTTTGGTTAAAGTAGCCATAGGTGTTCCCATTGGCTTGGCATTCTCCATTCCAAACTTCTTTAACAGCTCCTTTAGATACTTAGATTGACTGAGAAAGATACCATCATCAAGCTGTCTGATTTGTAGTCCAAGGAAGAAGTTAAGTTCACCCATCATGGACATCTCGAATTCTCCCTGCATTAACTCAGAAAATTTCTTGCAAAGAGTTTCATTAGTAGCACCGAAAATAATATCATCAACATAGATTTGAACAATTAGTAAGTCTTTATTTTCTTTCTTAGTGACTAAAGTTGTGTCAACTTTGCCTCTATTGAACCACTTTTCAATTAGAAAATTGCTCAGTCTCTCATACCATGCTCTAGGGGCTTGTTTTAATCCATAGAGAGCTTTCTTCAGTTTATAAACATGGTTTGGTTTTATAGAATCCTCAAAACCTGGAGGTTGATCTACATAAACCTCTTCCATGATATAACCATTTAGAAAGGCACTCTTTACATCCATTTGATATAACAAAATGTTTTTCATGCATGCATATGCCAGCAGTATTCTTATAGCTTCTAATCTAGCTACTGGTGCAAAGGTTTCTTCAAAATCAATACCTTCTTCCTGATTATACCCTTTAGCAACCAATCTAGCCTTATTTCTTATTATAGTACCAGATTCATCAAGTTTATTTCTAAAAACCCATTTAGTACCAATAACAGGATGATTTTTGGGCCTAGGCACTAAATCCCAAACTTGATTTCTTTCAAACTGATTTAGTTCGTCTTGCATAGCTAAAATCCAGTAGTTATCAGTTAAGGCTTCTTCAGCACACTTAGGTTCAATTTGAGAAATGAAAGCGCAGTTGAGCATTTGATCCCTTAACTGTTTTCTAGTTTTAACTCTCTCTTGAACATTTCCTATTACTTGATCAACAGGATGACTCCTTTGATATCTCCAAGCTCTAGGGAGTTCTTGAGATGTTTCTTCTTTAATTTCTTCCTCAAACTCTTGCTCCTGGATATCTTCCTCTGTGTTAACAGATTCAGATATCTTTAGAGGTTCAGTTTTACTTTTATCAGAAATGCCTAGTTTTTCAAAATTAAATGCAAGATCATCATCATTCGTAACATATTTTGAAACAGTTTCATTTTCAATAAAAACCACATGCACAGATTCTTCTACCACATTTGATCTTTTATTATAAACTCTATATGCCTTACTCCTACTAGAATAGCCCAGAAATATACCTTCATCGGATTTGGCATCAAACTTACCCAGATTTTCTTTCCTATTGTTGTGAATGAAGCATTTGCATCCAAACACATGGAGATGGGACAGATTTGGCTTTCTTCCCTTGTAAAGCTCGTATGGAGTCTTCCCAAGGATAGGTCTGATGTAGGCTCTATTTATGATGTAGCTTGCTGTATTTACTGCATCAGCCTAAAACACTTGAGAGAGTTCATTCTCATTTAGCATAGCTCTGGCCATTTCTCCAATAGTTCTGTTCTTCCTTTCTACTACCCCATTCTGTTGAGGAGTCCTTGGAGCTGAGAAGTTGTGGTCAATCCCATGCTCATTGCAGTACTCCAGGAAGTATGCATTTTCAAACTCTCCTCCATGGTCTGACCTGATTGACACAATAGAGATACCTTTCTCATTTTGCACTTTCTTTGCTAAGGTTACAAATGCATCAAATGTATCACTTTTAGAGGAAAGAAATAACGTCCAAGTAAATCTAGAATAGTCATCTCCAATTACAAGCACATATAGATTACCACCTAGACTCTTTACCCTAGAAGGTCCAATTAAGTCCATATGCAGCAATTCAAGTGGTCTAGTTGTGGTAACTACATTTTTAGATTTAAAAGATGATTTATTTTGTTTCCCTCTTATGCATGCATCACATTCTTTGTCCTTCTCAAAAGATATTTTTGGCAGGCCAGTTACTAGCTCATTCTTGATTAGTTTAGACAATTGATTCATGTTAACATGAGCTAATCTCCTATGCCATAACCAACTATCATTATCCTTACTGATTAAACATACAGAATCCAAGGGAGGGAATTCATCAAGGTCGATAGTATAACAGTTACCATCCCTTTGAGCTTTGAGGATTACTTTGTGATCACTTTTTCTGATGACCAGGCAAAACTTTGAGTCAAATAGCACCCAGTTTCCTCTGTCACAGGTCTGACTCACGCTAAGCAAATTGTGATTGAGGCCAACTACAAACAGCACCTCTTCAATGGATGTTTCTGGATTTTTCCCCACAATGCCAATGCCAACAATTTTGCCATATTGATCACCTCCAAAGGTCACCTTTCCTCCTTTCTTGTCTCTAAGGGTGATGAACTTCTCCTTATCTCCAGTCATGTGGCTTGAGTAGGCACTGTCCATATACCATTTGTTGCTTTTCTTAGCTTTGAGACAGACCTGCAAAATAATGTTTATGTTTTCCTTTTAGGTACCCAAATTTGCTTAGGTCCTTTTTGGTCAGTAGATTTTTCCCTAGATACAGATGCAACTTTGGGAACCCATTTAACTTTCCTGCCAAGTCCATTTTTCTTCAATGCACAAGAACTGGAAATATGTCCCTTTTTTTTACAGAAATGACAGGTAATGAAGGGACTGCTAGATTGAGTGGCAGGAAGAAAACAATGCATATAATACTTTTGTCTTGCATGCTTTGGTTGATCATATGTTTCAATGCAAGATGACATATGATCTTTCTTTCTGTTATTCTCAGCATGCACAAAATGTCTCATGTATGCATTCTGGTTTTTCATCCTAATCTTTTCCTTGACAGCACATGGAACATAGCCAAGACCAGCTTTTCCTTGTGATATTCTTTGGCTCCCCATTAAGGCAAACAACATATCTTTACCTCTAGTGAGCCTAGACATGCTTTTGACTAAGTAATCATTAGTTTGCTTAAGTTTAGTGCATGAAGTGCAGCAAACAGATTCAGTAGTAGGTAAAGAGGCAATTTCAGAAACAATGCTTTGAGATTCCAGCTTATTTATCTTTTTCTTTGCCAATTTTAGTTCTTCAGCAACTTTAATGAATTCATCATGAAGCTCGTGAAATGCATCAAGTAACTCAGAATAGGAAGGTTCAGATTCATATACCTCTTCTTCCTGATCACTGCTGCATGAGAGTGTGGCTTCTTCAGAGGCAAGTGCCATCAAACAAATGTTGGCGATCTCATCCTCATCTTCTTCTTCCTCATCTGAGCTGTTGCCCCATATAGATGAGATGTAGGCTTTCTTCTTCTTCCCTTTGTTAGCAATTTTCTTTTCCTTTTCTTGCTTCTTGAGGAATTGGGGGCAGTCCCACTTTACATGTCCCTGCTTCTTGCACTCATAGCAAGTCACAGGCTCTTTACCCTCTCTCTTGCTTTCACCAGTTGCTCCCTTCTTAAGGAATTTCTTGTTCTTCTTCTTGTTGTAGAATTTTCCGAATTTTCTGACCATCATAGCCAGAGTTTCTTCATCCAGCTCCTCTCCTTCGTCAGATTCTTCTTTCTTTTCATCAGCAGCTTTGAGGGCAAGGCCTTTCTTCTTTCTGTCCAGCCCAGCTTCCTTGAGAGCTTTGATTTTTCCTTCATACTCCTCAAGGCTGCCAAAGAGAGCTGTGACAGAGGCCATTGATTCTCCTCTGGCTTCCTCTATTGCTGTCACCTTGGGCTACCATTCCAGAGGGAGAGCTCTGAGTATCTTTCTTACTTTCTCATATTGATTGTATTCCTTTCCCAGGCTCTTCAGCTGATTCACAATGAGAGTAAACCTCTTTTGGAGCTCCTTTACAGTTTCTCCTTCAGCCATTCTGAAGCTTTCATACTCTCTAATGCATGTGTTCAGTCTATTTTCCCTGACCTCAGTTATTCCTTCATGTGCAATCTGTAGAGTATCCCACATTCCTTTTATAGTGGAGCATTGTGAGACTCTATAGAATTCGTCCTGGTTCAGGGCATTGACTAAACAATGCTTTGCTTTGAAATTCAGTAGGACTCTCCTTCTGTCTTCATCATTCCACTCAGCTTCCAGCTTCTCTTTGTGTCTTCCATCTTCAGTTAGAGCCATTGGGATGAAATCTCCTTTTTCAATGACTGACCAGATGTCAAGATCAATTGATTGTAGGTAGATCTACATCCTCATCTTCCAGTACCCATAATGCTCTCCACTGAAGCCTGGTGGTCTGTTGGTGTTATTCCCTTCAGGAAGTATACTCTCTCCAAAGCCAGCCATCTTTGTTCCTGGACTGTAAAATCCTTTGAATGGGAAACCAGGCTCTGATACCACTTGTTAGCAAGGCTGACTTCCCAAGAGGGGGGTGAATTGAGAAGATTGAAATTTTTCTGCACAAAGTAAACTGGGTGAAGATAGCACAGTATAATGTAAATAACGTATAAAACAGAGCAAGCTAAAAAGTAAGGGTAAGGAGAAAAAGACTCAGTGATTTATCATGGTTCGGTCTATCCACTTGACCTACGTCCAGTCCTCAAGATAACTCTTGAGATTTATCCACTATACAGCAAGAATTCAACGGGCTTCTTGCTAATGCCACAGTACATGAGTATGCTCTGTTTCTTGAGCTCTCTCAAACTCTCTAAGCACTTTCACAGTGTGCTTCCCAATCCCCTTGTGATTTTCCCTTACAAGTAAATCTATCTTCCAGATGAAGAGTAGATTGTTTACAAAGATATAACTCTCTTGAATAGAGTAGATATGAAGGTTAAAGTACAGATATTGAAGCTAGAGGGTAAAAGCTTTTGAGTTATGAAGTGAAATTCAAATTTTGAAACTTACAAAATATTTTCACAATGTGACACACGAATTTTCAAGAAGAAAGTTTTTCATTTAAGTGTGAACAGTGTTTTTAATTTGCTATAGTGCCCTCGAAATTCAAATTTTGGAAGCCTAAAATTTTTCTGTTCCCAGTGCGTGAAAAGGAGGCACAGTAGTTTACTTTCTTCAAAATTCGAATGCTGAAGAGTGAAGTTTGTCTGTCAGAGAGACTCTTTTCAGACTAACTTCAACATTCGAATGTTACAAGACTTGTCATTCGTATGTCAATGTTTCACTTTAACAGACTCAAGAACTTAGCTTCTAAAATTCGAACGTTAATGTTCAAAGTTTGTCTGTCAGAGAGCAGTTTTGAAACTTAAATTATTCTTGATCTCAGATGAACATTGACATGGTTTTAGACGAATTACTTTTATTTTCTCAAGTTTTGTTTTGTCTGAAATTCGAATTTTGAAGATGCGAAGTTTGTCTGTCACTAAGAGGCTTCTTTCAGACTTGGATGAAAATTTGAATTTTGAAAAACCAAAATTCGTCTGACAAAGAGCCATCTCTTCAGACTTATTCAGTTTTAGCTCGAAATTCGAATTTCCTAAGGCAAAGTTCAAATTTCCAACTTGACAGTTAAGTTTAAACTTTCAAACTTCGTCTGTTTGTGGGTGTTTTTCAAACAAGTCAAGATTTAACACAAAATCAAGGTTTGAAAACATCTTTTTCTCAAATCAAAATCTTTTACCCAATCACAACTAAAACTAAAGATCTTACACAGGATCTATCAGCAAATACTCAGAAAATCTTCACTTGAAACAACTTTGATCTCCTTTGATATCTTCAATCCGAGCTCTTGAGTGTTGGTTTGGAATCATCAAAACTCTTGATTCAACAAAGAACAGACATGAAAGTTTGATAAGGATTCAATGCCTCTATAACGAAAAGTTAGTAATGGATTTGTGATGTTTAAGACATGAGGTATAAATCTAAGGTATAAAGTATTAGCCTAAGGTGAAAATAGTGCAAGCAGTTAGAGAACTATGAAACCTCAAGATAGTGGATTGCTGAGCTTAGTTTGAAATCTAACAAAAAGAAAATTATTGGCCGAAAGATCTCATAATGAATAAAATCTTCCATTAGTTGCCAAGGAGATGAAAAATGGAGGTAGCTCTTGGGAAGAATCCCAATTGAGCAAAGAGATGAAATCCTCCATATGATAAAAGCAGCCGAGGTAAGGCAGATGGGAGGTAGTTCTTGGGGAGAAGCCCAATTGAGTAAAGAGATGAAATCCTCTATCAGATGAGTCCCTAAGGCAAAGAAATGGAAAGTGGCTCTAGGGGTGATGCCCAAGTGAGCAAGAATAAGTAATGGCGAGAGGTCGAGACTAGATTCTAACTAGCCTAGCAAGAGACTTTCGAAAGGTAGGAAAGTTTTCCTTAAGCTGCTAGACTACTGATTAACCTTGGCTAAATAGCTAAGAAAAGTTATGTATGATAACAAACAGAGTAGTAATGCTGAAGAGCAAATAGTGAATAACCAGTTCCTTAATATTATTTAAACCCCGACTCATAAAGAATCAAATGATCTTAAAGGCTATGATAGGAGGAGTAGAGTACAAGGTTCGAGGGTATGTTTATATATAAATGTACAGCGGTAAGATGAATCTCTAAATTAGCAAAGCCTAGAGTAAAAAGAAGTAGTGTGAGTATAGGGATTGAATGCCCTAGAGTTAAAAGCTGTAAGTTATCCAGAGGTCATATAGATGAGTTACGGCTTAAAAGGAAACTCAATGTCGCATTCTCTAAGTTCAAGAATGGCAAAAGTGTAGCAGAACCCCTCAACACTTTACAGTTAAGCATTCACTGGTGAGGGAAATTTTCTGATAAGTGACCTACTGGGAAGCATGTGAAAGATGTAAAAGTAAGAAAGATGTGCTGAGAGTTAAAAATTAGACATTATGAATCAGGATAATATCAATTAGTCATACTAAGGCACCTGTTAGGCTACATGAATAAAAGTATGAGCAATTTATTGTGATTCTCTGGGATGATGTGTTAAAGTACTCTGAATCTTTAGAGGAGCATGAAAGGTAACAGAGAATTTTTGAAATGTAATTAAAGAAAAAGCTTGCTAAACTTAGTAGATGTGAGCTATGCTCCAAGAAGTACGGCTAGTAGATTAATGAATCTCCCTTATAGATCGTAGTTGATCCCAGTAAAGCAAGTAAAGTGAGAAAATGGGAGAGACTAAACACTGTAATGGAGATGAGAGGTCTTTGAGTTTAGCAAGAAGTTCTGAAAAATTTCTCTCAAGTTGTCTTGCCGCTTTGTTAGAAGAGAAAACTTTTGTGGGAAATGGATTATGAAATGAGTTTTATGAGCTAAAAAGATTAAATCACCTCCCCTGAGATAATTAATCATGATCCAATAATGACCCTAAGGGTCTATAATGATCAAAGTAAGTGTTGGATCAGGGTACGAGTAATGTAGCAGGGTTGGGTGGTAGGTAATAGTCAAAGTTTTATATGATAATTTTTATGAAAAGTCTGTTCCCACTTATAGCAGTAGTAAGTAATGCTCTTAAGAAGTAGAGTTACTAAAAATTATTATAGCTAGTATGAGTTATGATATCTATAGTATTACTATAGAATTGTCTAAGATCATAATATCCTGAAGTAATTATGAGATAAGAGAAAAGTTGAACTTGAGGCATAGAAAATAGAATAAAAAGAAACATGTGATGACTTTGTAAGTGTCATCAAGACAAAGCTGATGAGATGAGATTATGCCTTAGTAGAAAGATTATTCATGTAGATAGCCTAAAGTTATGAAAGAAGAGAAATGAATGATGTCTGGTGCCAATGAAGAGAGTATAGTATGAACAAGATAAGAGAAAATTTTGGAAGTAAGAATAAGGATGTTATGAATAGAAATTTTCTATACCCCTAAAATAAAGATAGTTTATGATGTCCTCATAATTCCTAGTTTAAAAAGTATGAATTAGACCTTTTCAATACCATAAATAAGTAAGATACTAGAGTAAAATATTGACTAATAAGTCAAACAAGTAAGAAGTAAAAGTATTTCTCTGATAAAAAAAATGGTATAGAAAATTGGGAAATAAGAGGTATTAAGGTATGTTTTAAATTTCTAGGATGAAATTTTGTGTAAGGAGGATAGAAATGTAACATCCACAAATTTCGATATATGATTTTCAATATGGTTTATGTTTAGAATATGAGGAATGAAGATATGCACTGAATAAAGATATACAATGAATTATGATTTCAATAAGTTACATTGAATTCTGATGAGTATACACTTAATGAAGGTATACAATGAATATTGGTTTCAATAAGTTACATTGAATTCTGATGAGCATACACTGAATGGAGGTATACAATAAATATTGGTTTCAATAAGTTACATTGAATTCTGATGAGTATACACTGAATGAAGATATACAATAAATAGTGGTTTCAATAAATTACATTAAGTTATGATGAGTATACATTGAATGAAGGTATACAATGAATTATGATGAGCATACACTGAATGAAGGTATGCAATGAATTAATGTCACTTGTTGGTCAAGACATCAACACTATAAATGCCCATTCTATTTCTTCATTTCAGCACATCACCAGTTGAGAGTGAGAGTTGGGAGCAAGTGAGAGAAAGAGAAAGCCGAGAGAGAGAAAGAGAGTGTGAGTGAAAGACAAGGAAAAGAAAGAAAGGTTAGCTTCAAATAAGGTACTTAAAAAATTCAAGAAGGAAGACAAGCTGCTTACCTTAGGATACTTTTCGGTGGAGGTAATATATTATTTATGTCATGCATTTTCTGTAAATTAATTATGGATGTTATGTGATATTATTGGATGAGTTGTTTCAATATAAATGTTTTGAAATACTATGGATGTCTAGTATTAAGAGGAAACTCTGTTGAGATTTCTATAGATGCATGAAATATGAATTATTTGGTTACTTGCATAACTACCTGATTATGAACATGATTTGTATGAATGAATATATATACTACTAAGATTTTCCCAAATCTTACACAAAATGACTAGTAATGTTAGGACCAAGCACAAGTAAAGGCAAAGGCAAAGGCAAAGGTAAGGAGGTGGTTAAGTAAGAGGAAGCAGGCTGGAAGATATTATTTTATATTAGAATAAATGTATTGAATTATGCTGATATGTTCTGGAATAATAGTTAGATAATTACAGTATGATTGGCTTGATTTTTATTAATTAAAGTAAACTTTTAGTTAAATTATTGTCTTTTGAGCAAACTAATTTTGAAAAGTTTAAAAGTTTAATTGTTCTAGATTTTTAATTCTTTCCGCTAGATATATAAAATATGATTAAAAGCCTAGTAAGTTAAGGTGTTATATCAAGACCATTTTTCTAAATGGCGATTTATATGAGGAAGTCTACATGAAACAACCAAAAGGCTTTGTGGAACCAGGTAAGAAGCACTTGACGTTCAAATTATGTAAGTCTATCTATGGGCTAAAACAAGCCTCTAGACAATGGTACTTAAAATTTGACAAGGTCACCACCTCTCTTGGATTCATTGAGAACAATTCAGATCTATGTATTTATTAGAAATTTGATGGCAGCAATTTTCTAATTTTAGTACTCTATGTTGATGACATCTTATTGGCCAGCAATTCATTGAATCTTCTAAAAGATACAAAACAGATGTTGTCATGCCATTTTGACATGAAAAACCTTGGTGAAGCATCTTTTGTCCTTGGGATTTGAATCTATCATGACAGATCTTGTGGCATTTTAAGTTTGTCTCAAGCAGCTTATATTGAGCGAGTGCTCAAGAGATTTAAGATGAATAGCTGTGCCTCTAACCTTGCACCTACTCAAAAAGGTGACATATTATCTCAGTCACAGTGTCCTCGAAATGATGCTGAAAGGACTAAAATGGATAAAATTCCTTATGCTTCCGCTGTTGATAGTCTCATGTATATACAAGTATGCACTTGTCCAAATATAACATTTGCTATTAATGTGTTAGGTAGATATTTGAGTAATCTTAGTATGGATCATTGGAAGGCAGCCAAGAAAGTCATGAGATATCTTAAAAGCACTAAAAATTATCTGTTACCTTATAAAAGATCTTATTCTCTTGAAATTGTTGGTTATTCAGATTTAGATTATGCCTTTTGTATAGATGATCATAAGTCAACTTCTGAATACATCTTTGTTATGTCAAGAGGAGCCATTTCATGGAAAAGTGTCAACATACACGCACAGCTACCTCAACAATAGAAGCGGAGTACATTGCATGGTATGAAGCCACCTGTGAGGTTGTATGGTTGAGGAAGTTAATTTATGATATGCATTTAGTTGATTCTATATTAAGACCCTTAACCATCTTTTGCGATAATTCATTTGATGTTCATTTCTTTCAGAGTCACAAGAATTCTAGTCGCTTTAATGTTAAATTCCTGTTTGTTAGAGACATGATTGCTGAATCTCATACTTATATTATTCACATACCAAGTGAAGATATGCTTGCAAATTCGCTAACTAAAGGGGTCTTGTTAAAACTTTGTTATAGCCTTGGTTTAGTGAGAGTCTGAGATATATTCATGAAATTTACTGTGTTTAAAGACTGTGTATGTAATGTTGCTTAGTCTGAATATTGAAACATTTGTGTTGTGCTTAATATCATTTGTTTCCCTATCGGATTCGATAATTTTGTGTGATTGCGCCTTAAATCACTTGTCTCCTTATCGGATTCAGTGATATTGAGTTGTTTTTTAACTAGGCTATGGTTGAAAGACTAGTCTTATATTCTGTTTCATTCAGATTATGAAACATTGAATTACTACATTTTGTTATGGCTTAATATATATATATGGAATATTCTAAAGAATTAATTAAATGTTATTCAAGTAGGAGATTGTTAGATTTATTATATATATATTTATATATGGTGAATTATCATTTAATTAGTTATACAAATTATTTATTGATTCTCATTCATATTAAATCTGAAACAGATTGGGTCTTATTTATAAGTGTGTAACATGTGATATGTTGGATTATACATATGCCCATTGGGTAGGGGTCCAACCTACTCCCATTTAGTTACAAGCAATTTCCTATCACTTATCTTGCTTTATGGAGAAAGAGAGTTATTAATTTTAATTAAAATTCTATTTATAAAAGTAATGTATGAATTAAACATATGCGTGTTTATCATCTAAAATTATCACTCTTTTTTTTTTTACTTATACTTTCTCATTTTTTAAAATTTTCTCCAGTAAAGATTAAAGGACAAAATGAATTACTAAATCTACTCTTTCACTTTTGTGTTTGATCGACACCTTCCTTAGACGCTCATATGTTCATATTGAATGTGATAGGAAGAAAGATTCACAATGTCATTTCCATATCAATCACCAGTCCTGGTGATGTAAATCGATGGAGATATCTCGTATTTTCCGTGTTATCCCAGGACAACCTATTAAATATGGGCCTCAAATTCATACATTCGTTTGGGATGTTATAATAAATAAATAAACTGTAAATTTTTATATTTAAAAGTAGGTTTAACATTATCAGGATGAGACAGACATTAATGGCAATTAGCCTGGGGCATCCGGGCGAGGCTCGTGATCTCTGGTACGCGTGGGATCTCACGTGACGTACGGAAAAGCACGGATAGCCTGCCCTGAAGTTCAGAGGGTTCGACCGACACGTGTCGGTACACTGACTATTCAATGCCGTCTCTGGCTGCTCATCTATGATGGGGCCCACCATGCTGGAAGTTTTCACCCATTGGAATCCATCCACGCTTCATCAGAATTAGTGGATCGTGCCGCTACGTTTTAGGCAAATATGTTGACGCGCCATCAGAGCACGTGACTCTACCTCACTTTTCTGACCTTTTTTTTTTATGAAATACTTTTATGAATTTTGAATGTTGGACCCGTATATGCAGATGTCCCAGTCCCACTGACAAATTGGCGTAACAATGACGTCTAGCTCTAATCCATTATAAACTGAATTAAAAAGAACAATTATAAAAAATTCATTTTATTATTTTTTATCAGTATAATAAACTTGTAAACATAGTATATCACAATTCACAATTTAAAATAGTACACTTGTAAGGTTTATAATATTAAATAGCTCATTGACTATAATTAGCTGATGTCATATGTTACGTAATATGCCATTCCTCTCGTTCTTTCTTACGTGGAAGACTTGAGCCCTTCGTCATCTTCATAAATTATTAAATTTCTTAAATTTATTTTTAAATTAGTCATTCTGTAAATTTATTATATTTAATTTATAACTATTGTTTCGTGTTCACTGGATAATATATAAATTAACATATAATGAAAGTATTAACTTAATAAATAATCTGCACAAGTCTACTACACTTGTTATTTTTTTTAAAAAAAAAGGTATAATTATTTCAAAATAAAATAAAAAAAGGTATAAATAAAAAAAAATAAAGTAAAAAATAATGAACAAAGAAAAGTCAGAGAAAGGTTAGCACATGGTTCGAAACTTCTTGTCCGGGACAATACCTCTTTTCGTTGCTGGCTGTGCGTTGAAGACTTTTTAAAAAAAAATAAATTAAGAGGTTCATTTATTATTACATATTTTTATTGAACAAAAAAATTTATTATATTCTTTCCCCGCTAGTAATTTTCACTCCCTCTTATTCATATTATAAAATATTTTATATTAATTATATATATATATTAAAAAAATTATTTTTATTTAAAATTAATATAAAAAATACTCACATTTTCTACCCTTATTAAATATCACATTCTATTATTATTGTAAGATTATAAATAAAAAATTTAAAAAAATTAAAAATAAAAATAAAATATAAAAAAATATTTAATAAATTATATTTTAAACTAAAAATTTATTATCTAAAATGCCCTATAAAATGAATAATATAAGGTATATTCTTGAGCGATGATAATGATATCATGTGCAGCAACTCATTTTGCAACTAATTGTTTATGGCTACTTTTAAATTGTAATTCATTAAACATAATTAGCTTTTACTTAGCATAACGTAATTTTGATAGCGTTTGACGGTTTTTTTTTTAACATCACCTTGAATTACTATGAAACGTCTTCAAGTATTTATTTACTGGTGAAAATCAATTTTGAGCAGTAATGGAGTTTGAAAAGGTGCTTTCGAATTTTATCCGAAAATGATTTAAATATAATAATGTGAAAATTAAAATTTGCCAATATTTTGGCGAATGTTAAGTATAAATTATTATAGACATAAACTTCAAATGTCCATTTTCAGAGTTCGGTGTAGTGGGTCGTTGGAGATGCAGTTGACGTCAAAAATTAATTAGCTAAACTTAATCAAAGAAATATGTCAAAACTAATTTATTTTTCAATAACTCCTCATGAACTTTCAAAACTTGATAATAAATCAGTTTAAATTTTTAAAATTGCTCCAATAATTTTATTATTAATTTGTCTATTATTTTAGTAATAAAATGTGACATGTCAGGTTATTTGTTTATAATTATTTTTGTTTGTATTAATTTCATAACTATAAATTCTTCTGGCTGGACTCAATTTAATGTCAAAATATTTAGTTTTTTTTGTGTGAATAACTATGCAATGTCTTCTAAAATCATTTAATCATTTGTGCCATTAATTATTAAATTACTCCCTGTTTCCCGTTATAAGTTATGCTTTAAAAGAATTTAAGTATACAAAATATAAGTCATTTTATGTGAATTAAATATTCATTTTCATATTTACTCCTTATTAAATAATTATAATAGAAAGAGATTAAGAAAGAGATAATTAAGATATATATAATTTAATAATAATAACAGTAAAAAGTTATGATAAATTTTATAAAATTTAAAAATTTTAATTACTTTTTTCTTGATATATGTAAAATAATTAAAAATGATTTATAATAAAAAACAGAAAATTAAAATTCATCAAGCAAATTACACACCCCTACGCACACACATCCATTGGAGGACCATTTGATTCAGGTTGGGCGTCTCCTACTATATTTTTTATAATTAAAAATTATACATGAAAAATATACTACTTCTCATGCTCATACGTATTTGTGTAAATTTTATCCTTCTAATAGTAGAAAATAAAAACTAAGCCTCTATAATCATTCTGTAGTCATACACAGCTATCTACTCCCTCGCACCGTTACTCCATTCTTTTATTTTCTTTTTTTTATCTATACATGTTCATCCACCCACTCATTTATATGTCTAAGATAACAATTTATCGTCAATCGGATTTGATTCCATGACCTCCCCATTTAAAGAGTATTAGTGTCATTAGGCCACTAGGGCAGTAAGCCATTACTCTATCATTTTATCGGCCGAGTGGCCTAGAAAAATAAATGGAAAGGGAAATTGTGGTTTCAGGCGCACAAAAGGTCACGACAGTTTAATTAATGATATTCAAATGCCTTCAATAATAATTTATGGAAGAAAAAAAAAGTCCACAGATGGAGACATAAGGAATTGACTCGTTCTTATATATTTTTTTTTATATTCTGCTAATAAGAATTAAATGATGTTAGATGCAGCCAACTTTCCAAAGCTATATATTACTCAATTTGATATTTTTTCTTAGTATGATATACTAGAAAAATATAAATAAAAAAATTAGCAACAAGATCTTAAATCAATTTTTTTTTAAATTACCTATTTTTCACATTAAAATTTTACTGAAAAGTATGGATAAATATTGAAATAATATTAAAAAACGCAATAAATAATTTTACTTGTGAAATGACATTATTCGTCACTTATAAATAGAGCAATTCATTATAGATATTTTATCTTATATTGACATTGATGATTAATGCTTACTTATGTATGTGGCCCCAAAAAAAATTGTATAGAGTTTAAAAAATGAATTGCACTGTTTTACAAACTGTAGTATTATGTAATGTCATGGTAACATTGTATTTATAGCTATTTATATTAATTAATATTGATTATATTAATGATATTGATTTTCAATTTGAAATAATGTGTAAAGTCTTATCGGTACCAAATCGAAATGCACAGCAAGGAGAGTTTTAAGCATAATCTTCAATGCATGAAAATTAAAGGACCTTCAATATGATATGCAATATAAAAATCAGTGAGCTCAAATTATCTCTTATACTTATCATTAAACTTAAACTTCACGGGAGATTTTTTTTTTGGTGATATGATTTTAGTTGAGAGTTTGTCATTAATCATTACTAGTTCAATGGACAACAGTCACTAAAATAAGTTATTCGTAATCCTTAATCTAATCATTAAAAAAAAATTGTTGAGACATGGTTATCCACATTAAGTTGTTATTTGGGCGTCTTGAAAGGTCATTGTGACTCAATCAATTTATTGCGAGCTGTTTAATGTATTCGACAATTATAATTACATATTGTAGTTATCATAATATTTAAACAAAAGGCTGAAAGTTGCTATGTCTAATCCTGGCATCACATACATATTATACACACACACAACAAAGTGTGCTTACTGGAACATAAAAACGAAGTTAGCAAACAGTTTATATATAAAAAAAACTTTACCGGATAATCCAAGATGACATGGGTTTATGTATTTTATTCATATATAATGTACCGTTACTAAGGGGTTAGTTGATATAGGAGAAGTTTAATTTTCTGAAAAGTAGAGCAATTAGTGTTATTTGGTTTGAAAAAAAAGTTAAGTTTAATTTAAGAAGTTCTACTTCCAGAGTAAACATCTGGAAAATTCTACTTCCCAAGTATCTTGCAATGATTTTTCAAAAATTGTATTTAATTCGTTAATCAATTTTTTTAATAAAAAAGATATTTCTGTGTTAAACACAAAAATATAATATATTTTTTTAAAAATATAATTGGATCTTCTAAAAAATTTAAAATAAATCAAGTAAGATATTCGTGCACTTCCTAGAAAGTTAATTTCCTATGAAGTATATTTCTTGAAAAAACTACTTTTGGGAAGTATATCAAGAAACCTCTAAGTTTTTTTAATTTTTGCTAGGAACTGTTATTACTTGAGAAGAGCATCAACACAAATGATGATATGATTGTTGTGATAAATAAAGTGGATGCTTGGTTATTTTGAATTTTTTTTTTCTAGAAACGCAAAGATATATTTAATGGGGAAAAATATTATAAGACTAAGTTTGTAATAAAAATTGCTAATAAGCATGTTAAAGAGTTGATTGTGATGTGGTGGGAGAGAAAGGGAAGGGAATCTGAAATAGGCAGAAATCGATCACACTTTTTCCTCGTCATTCGTCAATTCTTCACTCTTTAACTACCTTTCGTTTCTGATTGATTTCCGCCTTAACTTTCACAACACATGGTTGATGTTTTTTCTTTTCTTTTTTCCCATTAAAAAGGGGTTAAATCATATAATATTTTTTTAAAGAAAAGATGAAATAAGCCACTGGGAGTTCAAGTGAAAAGCTGGGCGTGTCTAAACCAAATCTTGTCAAATTTCAAAGTTAAAATAGTTCAAAACAATTTATTGACAATTTTAAAATTTTAAGAGAATTGTTTACACATCATGATAAAATTAATAGAATTCTGTGCATAAAATTATGTATAATTTATTTTTTTAAATGTATAAAGTTTAACTATTTTCAGCAAAAAATTTTTGCATTTTTCTTCTTGTCTTGGGTCTTGACAGCAACATGTATACATCCCAAAAAAAAAATTTAAATCATGTAACAATTATTAGTATTTCTATATAATTATCTGTTATTCAGTTCTATTGGATTAGATTTAAATATTATTGGATCTAAATAAAAGTAATTATCTTTTTCCACTCACGAGCTCCTTAAGTGTTTGAAAATAGTAATTTTTATAGCATTTAAAAATAGCGAAGCTGTAAGTATATAATCGTTTGTCATTAATTGGAATGTCAAGGGAAAAAAAAAAGTCACTTGAAGCCAATTTAATAATTTTCTAAAGAAGTACAGCTTGGGTGAGTTTATCAGTTTTTTTTTTTTTAAATTAAGATTGGAGGAGCGATGCTGTTCCTAAAGAAAAGACAAATACGTGAGACTGGGATGTTTGGTGAGAAAAACAAAGTGGAAATTAAGAATAAATACAATATATGTCACATTAATTAAGAGTGCGTAGGACAAAGACGGTAATGAAATTAACAATACAAACAATAGGAAGAGAGAGAGAGAAAGCGAGTGGGTAGCCACTAGGGGAGAGGTCGATGACTCCGATGGTTGGATTCTCTTCACATTATAATATCATTTTCTTGATTCCCTTCTAAGTCACCCCATTTTGTCAAAGTCAATAATAATGCCATTCCTGTCTGTATTTAGGCTCTACCCTTTCACGTTAATTATGACTCTTTCATCGGTTCCCACTTCATTTTCTACACCACCACCAACCTCAACCTTCTTTAATCTACAAGGATATGAAAAGATTCTGTAACTTTTATTTACATATATAATTGTCAAACTTGTCTGTTATTCAAAACCTACTCTAACTTTTTTTTTTTTATTAATTGTGATAGTAAATTATATGAACTTTTTTATTATTTTTGTTGATGTTATAATTTTTTATTCTGTTTTGAAATTTAAACAAAATTTTCCATTTTCTTTCTAAAATTCATAAATTTCCCTTCTATTTATATGATGCAAAAGACTGGTAATATATATATATGATGAAAAAAACTATTAAGTGATTTGTTATTCGTGTTAATAAAAAAAATAACTTATATTTTTTCCTAGAAAAAAAAAAGACTGAAGATTTCCTTGTATCTTATAAACAGTACGGAGGTCTATACTATAAACTGTAAGATTAATTCATTGTATGCTGGATTTGTGCAGTGCAGTTTTATTTTAGAGAAAGTATGTGCAATGTGCAATATAAATTTGGTTAGAAAGAATAACTTAAAATGTGTTTAACCAATTCATAAGTCTGATAGGTCTAATGTGCACTATATATATATATTTCTTTTGATCCAAAATATAAGTCATATTTTACTAATTGCGCAGGAACCAAGAAATGTAATTTTACTCATTAAATCTGTTAAAAAATTTATTATTTTCTAATAGTACCTCTATTTAATGTATTACATTTAAAGTATGTTATTTCTCCTATATTTAATTGTAGATGACGGTAAAATAGGAAAAAGAATATCTAATGTTATAGAAATTACTAAATGTGACTTATATTTTGTATCAAAACAAACTTTTGAAATATGACTTATATTTTGGATCCAAATGAATATAAAAATTTATACTTTCTTTGGTCATAAATATCAGACATTTTACTCTAATTATAAATATGA
The DNA here is from genome assembly GCA_026686845.1 of Adenanthera pavonina. Taxonomy (NCBI): domain Eukaryota; kingdom Viridiplantae; phylum Streptophyta; class Magnoliopsida; order Fabales; family Fabaceae; genus Adenanthera; species Adenanthera pavonina. The sequence continues at coordinate 16,023,817 of JAIVEN010000003.1, read as the reverse complement.
GACCCTTTATAATATATAATGTAGTATTTGTGTTACATTTTTAAAAAATGTCCATATTTAATAAATCTGAGAGAGAGAGAGAATATTAAATAAAGATAATTTTAGAAAAATGTAATTTTTAAATAAATTAAAGTATTTAATTAACTTTAAATGATTTTATATTAAAAATCGGAGGGAGTATATTCTTCAAAAATTTATAAATATTAATGTTATATAATATTTTCTTGATACATCATATGTAATAAACTAATTATATCATTATTGTGAATATTTTAAAAAATTCATTCTTTTAATTTTATTTAAAATTTTAAATTAATTTCTTGTAAGAATAATGCATGATTATTGAGTATTTATAATTTTAAAAAATGTTACTTTTGATTATAATATTATTTTTTAAGAAAATATATGTTGGATGAATGTAATTATTTTTTTAATAAATAAACTTAATATATTTTTTATTTTTAAATACATTTTACAACCGGGCCAATCCCAGTCTTATATGCGGGGTTTGACCGATCCCACCCTACCTCACAAAAATCAAGTATCAAATTGACTATCAATCATATTTTATCTTATCTTTGTGCACCCCTACATTTGTAAGTTTTTAAAATTGATAAAAATTTGTATAGTAAAATTAATTGAAGGTTTAAAAACTTATATGTATTTATAATTTTAACAAAATTTACAAAGATGAAGTTACCTACACTTGTTGTTTTTATCAAATGTCAACAATACTTTTGAACTTCCTATATAAATTTAACACTTTAGCAAATATTTAAACCTCCATTTGGATCAGGAAAAAAATAAAAAAAATAGGACAAAAAATAAGAAAAAATCTAAATGTTTTATCTAAATTCTTCCTATTTTTCTTTCTAGTATTCTTTTCTCTCTATTTTTTTTTCATTTCTAACAACAAAGTTAGGTAAAAATTAGTTAACAAGCATGGGACTAGCTAACATAGAATTGAGAAAGGTTAGTGAGACTTGTGGTTGGCCATTTTTGTTTTTTAAAAGAGGAAGTAGATGAAATACTTGCATTTACCTAGTAATTAGCAAAAAATCTAGAGACAACCAAGCAGACTGTCATTATTTATGTGATTATTAATGAATTTGCATTTAATTATCTACATACCACTCCAACTACTTTGGAATATTTTTTTTTAACAATCAATTGGTATTTATAGTTTTTTAAATTCTGACTAATTCAAGTTGAGTTTCAAAGAACTTGTTTTTCCCCAAAAACATCTTTTATATTTATATGATTTCAAAGATAGAACATTATATTTAAGTCATTTACAATCAATGTGTTGGTATTTTACCATATCTAATAAAAGGTTTTTGTTACCAATGTTCTTCCTTGTGATTGGGCAGTCTCGTTAACACCACTCTATTTATCGCACCTTCTCACACACCCAATTTTTTTTGGCATGTTCTCATGGCATTTGCATATATCTTATTCCTACTATTTTTTATTATAAGTTATTTTTAATTATTTATACATGCCAAAAGAAAAGTAATTAAAATTCTTAAACTTTACGAAATTTATCATAACTTTTTATTATTACCATTATTAAATTATAAATATTTTTTTATCATGTATGTACCCGGTATCTTGGAGCCTGCCTCACTCGAGCTATGAGAACAGGCACCACAAGGGTGGGTGCCCCTACCACTCCACGCTACTGTATTCTCATATCTCAAACCCAAGACCCGTAATTAAGTTAGAATTACTCTTACCAGTCGATCTAAGCGTTCGGTGGTTAAATTATAATATCTTAATTATATTTTTTTAATCTCTCTCCACCATAATTATTTAATAAGAAGTAAATATAAAAATAAATATTTAATATTTACAAAATAATTTATATTTTACATATTTAAATTTTTTTAAAATATAATTTATAATAGAAAATAGAGAAAGTAATAAACTTATATATTTGTTTTCTCTAAAATTGATATCACAATGCATCACATACACACACATATAGACACACACACATATATATTTATAATGTCCCCAACAGAAACAACAATATATAGATACACACATATATTTATAATGTCCCCAACAAAAACAACACTACCATGTAGTATTCATCTTTAAATGTAAGGAGCGTATGTCTGCATCTTTTTCGTACTAAACATCCCCTATGTGGCAATACGACAATGAATAATTTATTCCGATGTTCCCAATTTCCTCACTAATTGTGCCAAGCAAGCGACTCCCATGCATTTGATCTCTCTTTTTATATACAATATTTCTCATTTATTGTAATCAGATAATTAAAAAAATAATCTATAAATAAATAATATATTTAATTTAATGATTTGTATTTATTATTATAAGTGAAATTTTCTTAAAAATAATTTATAATATCCATTTATAGTTATTATTAAAATAAATAATATATTTGATTTAAAATAACAATAAGTGATTTCTACCCTTCAACTCAAATTGACGAATGTGATTGCATATATGAAAAGAGGCATAGAAAGAAAGTACTAAGAGAATCTTTTCTTTTTAAAATTAAATTGCATAGTTTTTTTTGTAAAAAATGATTAAAATTATTCAATTTTTTAATTTTTATAACCAACACAAATTTTTTTAATGTCATTAAAAGTATACAAAGTTCTTAACTATTTTAAAAATTAGCACACACATTTTCAAAATAATTAGTAAGTTATATAGAACTTTTTAAAATTAAATATCTTTTTCTATTTTCAATATGTATAAATCTATCTTAGAAATAGAAAAAAAAAGTATTCATAATTTCAACAAAATTCATAAAACACTTGCGTAGTTTTTTAATATAACTATATGGCATCTAGTATTATTAATCCAAGCTTAAATATTGTTACACCTAAATGAGGATAACATGATATTTTCCATCAATATGGTTTAAATTTCTGACTTAAATGAACCACAGTTGGTAACTATTTTGTTATTTACACTATTTTTAAGAGAAATTTGTATCAGTTTTGAAAATAGAACATAGGACTATAAGTTTAGCAAAATTGAGTTGAGGTCTGCGTAATTTATGTTTTATTTTTAATGAAAATTAAGTTCTAAAAGTAAACAAAAAAATATCCATATAATTTCGACAAATTTTAATGGAGATTCATATAGTTTTTTTTTTTCCTAAGATCCTTCAATCTCAACAATAAATCTGTAATTTCCATAGGATATCCAATTATACTTACAAACTGATAAGAACAAGGAGCACATCAGATTCTAGTGATACAAAGCATAATTAATTACTTTAAATCTGTGGACAAAAAAATTACTTTAAATATTTTCATGTGCGAGGACGGGCCCAATAGACTTTAAACAAGTGTATATAAGAGCAGGCCCATGTGCATGCTAATTATGGCTCATTGTTATGGTTCAACTAAGACCCAAAGACTAGGCTTGGCCCATTTTCAGTTTACAATTTTTAAGATTTAAGAAGATTCAAGTTAAGTTCGCTATAAAAAACGAAGAGGAAAAAGATTACTAGAGAGAAAAAGAAAAAGTGGAACCTATTGGGCTATTTATGTATTTAATGTGAACATGGAACTATCAAATATATGGGATCTCCCTGACTCGGTCACTTTTTGGTTAGGATGTAAACAAGTGAAATCCAATTGAGATTTTTGTTTAATTACATATGATTTCTTGTGTATTGCACATCATTTAAAAAATAACTCACATTATTAATAATTCATTATTACAGATTTAGTTACATATTAATAATACTTTTTTGCCAGGATATATATATTGATAATATATGTTGATATAATGATGAGATGTTGATATATTATTTTAACAAATGTATTAAATGGACCAAATGTTTTTTTTTGAACAAAAATGGACCAAATGTATTGAACATCCATGGTTAGATTTTAGGTCTTTTTTTGAGTGTAAACAAGTTTAGGAGAGTTTGGCTTGGAAGCTTTATCAAAACCAGAGTAGGTCTCATGACTCATATCAATTTTGGAAGAATTATATATTGAGTTGATGTCGATATCATCCATTTTGTAATTGTAAGAATCAATTGTTTCAACTTTGTTATGAAAAAAATATTTTTTTATATGAAAAAAATATTTTTTTATATAAAAAAAACTTTTAAAATTTTTTAAGGTATTTGTTTAAACTTATAAAAATAATTATAATTTGAAAAAATAGTTTTTGCTTATTTTGAATAGCTGCTCAATTAACTTTTGAAAAAGAAATAATTGCATCAGATGAAAGAGAAATATGCGAAAAAGGTGGAGGTATATTAAACCAATTTTAAAAATTATAAAAGTAGCAATATTTTATCCATAGGAATATTATAATATAAATGTCTATTTTTTTAATTGCTAAACAATTTAAAAAGTGTTTTTTATTCTAATCAAATACAAAATAACTTTTATTTTTTATAAAATTTCTAAAAAATTAATCACTTTTTAAAATAATATGAAAATATTAAAAAAAATTTAATCAATCGAGCCTAAATAAATGTAAGATGAATTGTGAATGAAACGAATTGAAACACCCATGACCAATTGTGTTTTGTGCCTTTTAATGTGATCCCACTTCATAATTAATAACCATATGTTAACGTAGCAGCACATTGATAGGTCTTCTACGAGTATATAAAATCGATCATAATAATAAAAAATTTAAAGTATTTCACAAGTTGAATCCAAGCGAGATTATGATTTACTCAATTAATCAATTTTAGTCAAGAAAAAAAATTTGTGAAAAGTCAAGAGAAGATTAAAATAAAAGTAAAATCAATATAGAAAAACAAATATATTGAGTTTAATTCAATCACTAAGAGTGTTAAAGGACTGAGTTTCACCTTCATGAGATAATTAAAACTTACTCTTAAATTAATTCTTTTTATAATTATAGTAACAGTTATTTCTAATTTGTCCTAATTATCTTTCGATCAATTAGTCTGTATTTAATTTGATTTTAATTCACTCTCATGTAACTAAAATCTCTAATCAAACATTGAAGTTATAACTAAAGTTATAATAAACATACAATTCTATCTCTAAAATTGTTGTTTATATTTATCTTTCTAGATTTAGGTTCGTTCTTCACTTTTCAATTTATCAAATTTACTTACAGAATGAATTTTATGGTGGTCAATAACAAAATTTGCAAAGAAGAATAAAAGAAATAGATATAATTAAACATAAATATATTGAAAGAATTAAAAAATGGAATAAAAGTCATAATTTCAAAGTAAACTCTAATCAATTTAAGTTAGGTTACATCCCTACCTTAACCTAGGAGAATTAGTGACACAAAAACATTGTTCATAATAGCAAGACAATAGTAATTCCCCAAAACATTAGAACAAAAATTAAAGAAAGAAAAGTAGTAGATGAAGAGAATAATTCAGTCTCATTATGCCTTTAATTTTTCTAGATTTGCCTTCAGAATGCTCCTTCTAAACTCTAAAGACTTCAGAATAGTTTTTATAGGGCTTTAAAATAAGTGATTCTCTATTGTTATATGTCCAAAAAACCCTATTTATAGACCTCATGCGATGCTTGCTGATCAAGCTGAGAAGATGTCTTAAACGAAGTCATCCTGCGCCATATGGAATAAATTAAGTTGAACTGACACCGAGTGTATGATTTATTTTTTTTCCCTTTTCAAATATTTCTTTTTCAAACCAAAATAAAATGTTCAAATCACATATAATTTTAATCATATTTTTTAAATTGAGGAAAAAATATTCTCATTTAGGAATTGATTAAAAAAAATTTTTTTCTTCATTGAAAAGAGCAAATAATGGAAATTAATCTGTCTTTTACAAATTAAAACACATCAATCAATTTTAAAAATTGTTTTCTTTGTGGAAAGACAAATTAGTTTCTATAAACTTATCTTTTCAAAGATATATATAATAAAAAATATCAACTCAGTGACACGCATTTTTAACCCGAACTACGTCGACTTTGATCCCTATCGCAGGGTACGTAGGCCCCAGGCTCTCATTCTGGTTCATGTCCACTTTTGCAAATAAATAATATTTTTCTCTTATTTTATTTTTCCCAACTCCTTATATTTTCATTTTATTCTTTATTTTCATTTTTACATTTTTCTTGTTTTTATATTTATTTTTGCATGTGGATGGTAAAAGGACAATCAAAATAAATTTCTAAAGTCGTAAAAATTGCATGATCAACTTAAGATAACCGTTCTTAGAGATGGGTGTTGTGGGGGTGCCTAACACCTTCCCCGCTCACAATCGTACTCCTGAATCCAACTATGATTTGTAGACCATCCTTATCCTTTTTGTTTTTATTTGATTTTCCAAAATTTTCCTCAAAATTTTAGTGACGACTCCCTCTGAGACCGGACCCCTTCGTGAGGGCCGGTTTCCCCCTTTTTATTTTATTTTCATTTCCCACGCCATCCGCGTCGCATCCCCAAGTGTGACACTTATTATCAGCATATGCAAGTACTAGGAATCTATATTCATATCTCATCTAACAGTGTACATATCACAATATATAGAAGAAACCATACACACACATAACCATATCATGGTATAAACAGAAACATGCATATATATATATATATACACATACATACATATATATATATCAACATAACACACACATATATCACAAACACCCAGTTACTTGAAATCACCAACACCATATACATGAGTTAAACCCACGGCCTCAATGTCGAACACGAGCCAAATCACCTTCGATTATCCAAATAACCACTACAACATCATAACATTTTCAATTAACATAATGTATAACTTAACCAAAATTCATAATTCAACCAATTATTCCTAATCCAAGGTTCCAACAACACATTTATGCACCAATTGGTCACATACAACATTCAACTCATACATCAATACTTCCAATTCGGATTTCACACTCCCTAAGTAATCCCAACTTAGGGTTCCATATAAAGCATGCATAATCATTCTTAAACTCATACCAAAGTATCAATAACACTAAACAATACCTTATTGATCATAATACTGTTAGATGAGCTGGCTTCCTAAGAGGGGGGTGAATTGGGGAAATTAAAATTTTCTGCAAAAAGTCAAGAAGGTGAAGAAAGTAAAGTATGACAGTAAAATAGAGTATAAATGAATAAATTGTAAAAGTAACAGTAAAGAGAAGAAAACTCCGATATTTATCCTGGTTCGGTTTCTCCACTTGACCTACGTCCAGTCCCCAAGTCACCACTTGAGATTTTCCACTATTCTGTAAGAATTCAATGGGTTTCTTATAAATGCCACAATACAAAGATGATGCTTTGTTTCTAGAGCTCACTCTTCCACTCTATGCACTCTTACTAAGTACTTCCCAAATCCCTTGTGATATCCCCTCACAAGAAAATCTTTCTTCCAAATGAAGATAAGATTGTCTACAAAGATTAAACTCTATTAGACAGAGTGAATATGAAAGTTGAAGTACAAATATTGAAGTGAGAGAGTAAGAGACTTTGAGTAGATGATTTGGCAAAGTTTCAGTATACACACAGTTAAAATCGTTACCCACAATTTCAAATGATGTTATATTTATAGATTTAGATCTCAACTATACGTTAGAGACACAATTTATCCATTGGAGAAGTTATCTAACGGTTACTCTGAAAAATCATCCGTTAACCAACCGCATTTAATGCTTCTGACATTTTGAAATTCGAATTTCAATTGGTTAACAGACGAATTTCGCAGAACCGAAGACTAAAGACTTCAGCGTTGAATGCACAAAGTTCGTCTGTCATGAAGTGAAATTCAAATTTTGATATTTGGAAAGTGTTTCTATGTTGTGGCATACGAATTTTCAAGTAGCAAGTTTTTCTGTTAAGTGTGAACAGTATTTTCAATTTGCTATAGTACCTTCGAAATTTGAATTTTGGAACCCCAAAATTCATCTATTCGTAGCTGGCTTATAAGGCACAATAGTTCATCTAATTCGAAATTTGAATTTTCAAATAGCAAAGTTAGTCTGTCAAAGAGTCATCTTTTCAAACTTCAAAATTTGAATTTACAAATATTGTCTTTCGTATGTCAACATATCAATATATCAGACTCACAAGCTTAGTTTCTGAAATTCAAATTTTTATGTTCAAAGTTTGTCTGTCAATGAGTAATTTTGAAACCCAATCTAAACTTGGTTTCAGGCGAACTTTGACATAATTTCAGATGAATTTCTTTAGTTTTCATAAGTTTCATTTTGTCTGAAATTTGAATTTTCAAAACGCAAAGTTTGTCTATTACTGAAAGCTCCTTTCAGACACTTATCAAAATTCGAATTTTCTCAAGTTAAAATTCGTCTGTCAGAGAGTCTTCTCTTCAGACTTGTTCAGTTTCATTACGAAATTCGAATTTCCAAAGCTAAAGTTCAAATTTTCAAGATGACAGATTAGTATTAACCTTTCAAACTTCGTCTGTTGGTGGTTGTTTTTCAAATATTCCATGATTTAACATAGAATCAAAGTTTTAAAACATCTTTTCATCAAATCAAAGTCTTTTACACAAATCAAAACATTACTTAACATCCTACATAAATCTTTGCACTGATTTCTCCATGATTCCTTGACTTGAACCTTTTGTGTACCTTTAATATCTTTATTCCAAGCTCTTGAAGATTGGTTTGGAATCATCAAAACACTTGATTCAACATTCTCCCCCTTTTTTATGATGACAAAATAACTTACAAACTGGATTAGTACTTGGGTTTGCTTTAGCAAGCTCCCCCTCAACATATGCATTATATTTCAAAAGATATCATATGTAGTAGATCAAGTAAAGAGATTCAAAGATTAATAGGAACAGATCATTGCAACCAAGGAATTCTTTCATTTCATCAAACATTGCTTTACAGATGCAAAATAGTTCGAAAATCATAAACACAAAACACAAGTAACAGAAACATAACAAAACACTACAAGAGGACCCAAGCCTAAGTTCTAATCACTTCTTCTTTCACTTGGTATTCTTGCTGTAAGTCTTTTCAGATGGCTCTGTAGCAGATTTGCCAGTTTGCTTACTCTTCTCCCCCCCTTTTTGGCATCATCGGGAAGGTGAACATAATCAGCCAGAGGAGGGATTTGAGAAATTGGAATAGCTTTGAGGGGCACAAGAGCAAAAGGCAAATGTGGACTAACTGATGGAGGAGGCTCAGAAGGCTCAGGGCTTGGATTCTCATCTTCAGAGACCTCAAGCAGTTCTTGCATCTCTTATCTAGAAAGAGCCAATTGAGCCCTTTGTTCTTCTAAAAGACCATATGCAGTGAGAGATGAAGGAGCAGGGTCATCAGAACGAAACATTTCTTCAAGCTTTCTTCTCTGAGCTTGCAAGAGAGCATTATGAGCAATAGCTTCTAAATCAACAAAAGGTACAATGCTCCTTTCTTCATTTATGGTAACCTTTATCACTGATAAAGTAGAGATAGTTGCCACTAATCTTTCTACTTGCTCAGATTCTTGCTGGGACATGATTGATTCTTGAGCCTCTACTGTAATGGGCTCATGAAAGTTTGAATCCTGAGCACCCTCTTCCTCCATACCATAGTCCAAGGGAGTACCGGGACTTGGTGTGCTCATTGTACCAGCAGCCTCAGTATCATCTACAGCATCATCATGCTCAGAAGAGGCTAGCTCAAAGGGACTCAGAGGCTCAGGCGTTGGAGATTGAACAGGCTCAGAGAATCCTGGCTGAGGTGGAGCTGATGTGGCAGGTATTGCACTCCGAATATCTTCAAAGGCATCAGCAACCACTTTCATGTTCTTAGCCAACTGGTGAATCTGATCTTGTAGATGAGCAAATTTGACATTTTGCTCATCCCTGATGCTAAGTATGAGTGTAGACAAGCTGTCATACAACTCAGTGATCTTGGTTGGCTTGCCACGAGATAAGGGAGTAGATGGAATGTGAGTAGGCTTAGATGGAGATGAGACAGTCAGAGAAGGCTGAGGTGTAGGTCTTGCAGGAGCCTTAGAGGTACCCTCTTGCTGTAGGGAGGCATCTTCAACAAAGAAGAGATCTTCATATTTTCCTGCCCCCTTCCCAATCCATCTTCCTTCATTTCTCTCAATCCTCATTCTTTGAAGTTCCTCTTCTTTGAAAATCTCGGTGGGCTTCCCTTTTCCCTTCTCAAGGTGCTGAATTCTAGCATATTGTAAAATTCTGGAAATGATTGCTGCATAGAGGAATGTGGAGTCTTTCCTCTAATCTCTTGCCTTGATCATGCGCTGCAGTATGATATGTCCCATGTTAATGAGCTTTCCACGCATGATTGTTGCCATCACATGTGCCTCTGCCCTTGTAATCAGATTGAAGTTACCTCCTTTGTTGAAGATGATTTTAGACACTATGTAGTGTAGGACCCTTACTTGAGCACTGAGGTCTGTGGGCTTTAGCAAGTTTATGGTTGGCCTATTCTCCTTTCTTCTGAACAAAGTGTTCAGGATTGTGCTCTCCTTGTAGTTTAGAAAGGAGCCACCTTCTTTATCAGCAATCTCTGCCTCATCCATGTACCCAGAAGCAGTGATATCAATCTTAAGGCCATCTTACCCTGGGATTTCCAACACTTCATTGAGAGTTTCATCTGTGAGTCAGATGGTCCTTGATCTCAGATTGACCTCCTACTTCTTCTTTTTGCTGTTGTATTGCAAGGAGGCATACCATGTCTTAACCACTTCATCATCATACCTCTCCAATATCTCTAACAGATTCTTATATCTTAGCATCCATATTCCAGCATCAAAACTATTAGAGACCAAGAAATCTTCCAAGTTCACACAGTGAGGCTTGATTACCTTTTTACTTGCAAACTTGGTTGAGTATTCTTCCTGAATCTGAGGAGTGCTCTATAATGGCATTGTTGTGAGTTGGTATTCTCCAGATTCAGTACTGGAGGAGGAAGTGGAAGCACCTGTATTAGTAGCAGAAACAGGGACCGAAGGCTCTGCTTTCTTCGAAGAAGAAGGTCCAGCTTTCTTTGATTCAGCCTTAGGAGTAGTTTTCTGTCGTTTGGAGGGAGTTGCCTTGCTTGATTCGACTTTTCTCTTCGATTTTTCACCCTTCTTTGAGGCATATTGAGATTTGACCATTCTCTTTGGTCGTGCCTCTCCTTTTCCAACTTCAGGATTCTTTACTCTTGCCATTTTCGTAGATGAATGTTTCAGAATGAAGCAGAGATTGGGTTTATAGGATGCAAAAATAAGTTTAAACGGTGGGTAATGTAGAATTTCGGTCAGAATTAAGAGCATTTAAGAGAGAATTTGAACATACTTAGAGAAGAAAAGAGTAGGGTTACGTCTGTTTAGTGGAAACCGTCAGTTTTAACGTAAGTAACCGCCTGACAGACGAATTTTGAGGGGTCAGAATTCAAACTTCGAGTAGTTAAAAGTTAAACCATTCAGCAAAACTTACTGACAGACAAATTTTCTTCTGAAAGTTTGTATGACAGTGGCTTGGTTCAAGCAACACAAGATAAACAGAGAAACTTTGTTTCAACAAAGTTCAAATTTTGAAGAGTTAACATCAACTATCAATCAAATCAACAAACAACAGATGAATTATGCATATAAACATTCATCTTTCAGAGATTCAACATTATGAGCAAGTTTCAACAGATGAATTTTGAATCCGAAATCCGAATTTCTTTACTTTGTAAAGATTTTCCAACATTCGTATGTTAAGAAATAATCATTTGTATAATCATCATGTTGGACAAACATAACTTTGAAACTTTTACTCTTAGAAATTCGAACTTTTAAGGTCCAACAGACAAATTTCGAGGGATCACCGAGAACTGTTTCAATATAACAAGCTGAAGTTCGTCTGTTGGGCATCTAAATTCGAATGTTGATCATGCAGACTTGTTCAGAAACACAGTTTATCAAGGAAATTCATCTAACATACAATTAAGATACGAATTTCAACTTTAAGAACTTATAGAATGGATCCAGAAACTCAGAATTTTTGCCATTTTCATCATTTTTTGATTGTTCCATTCTGGTGTGCTCCATTTTTCAGATTTATTACCATTGAATCTCATGAAGAGCATCTGCAACTTGAATTAAATTCACTCTGATGCTAAAGTTAGAATTAATTTAGTGTGAAAAAATCTAAAAACAGAATTACACACGGTATTTACTTACAGTTCATTAGGATTTACCATGCCAAATTCTCTCCTGATTTTACAATATCTATCTTTTGATAGAGGCTTTGTCAAGATATCTGCAACTTGGTCCTTTGTTGGGATATACTCTAGTCTGATTTCTCCTTTCAAAACATGATCCCTTATGAAGTGGTGCCTAACTTTAATATGTTTTGTCCTTGAATGCATGACAGAATTCTTTGTGATATTAATGGCACTTTGGTTGTCACACATGATTGGTATTTCCTTCATCTCAACCTCAAGATCTTCAAGCTGCTGTTTCTTCCAGATGATTTGGGCATAACAGCTTCCAGCAGCAACATACTCAGCCTCTGCTGTGGATAAGGCCACACTGTTTTACTTCTTGCTAAACCATGAGACCAATGATCCTCCCAAAAACTAACAAGTTCCACTTGTGCTTTTTCTGTCATTTTTGGATCCTGCAAAGTCAGCATCAGTGTATCATTTGAGATCTTCTTCATTGCCCTTTGGATACCAAAGACCCATCTGTGATGTTCCAATAAGATATCTGAAGATACGCTTCACAGCAGTTGCATGGGTTTCCTTAGGACATGACTGGAATCTTGCACACATACAGACACTGAACATGATGTCAGGTCTGCTGGCAGTTAGGTACAGTAGGGATCCAATCATTCTTCTGTACTGGGTTATGTCAAACATTTTCCCTTTTTTATCCATATCCAGTTTGGTTGTTATAGCCATAGATGTTCTTATTGGCCTGGCATTCTCCATCCCAAACTTCTTTAGCAATTCCTTCAGATACTTGGATTGATTGAGAAAGATATCATCATCACACTGCCTGATTTGCAATCCAAGGAAGAAGTTGAGTTCACCTATCATGGACATTTTGAATTCTCCTTACATTAGCTTAGAACAATTCTTGCAAATAGATTCATTAGTAGCACCAAATATAATATCATCAACATAAATTTGAACAATAAGTAAATCTTTATTTTCTTTCTTCATAAATAAATTTGTATCTACTTTTCCTCTGTTAAACCCCTTTTCAGTCAGAAAATTACTTAATCTTTCATACCATGCTCTAGGGGCTTATTTTAAATTGTAAAGAGATTTCTTCAGTTTATAAACATGGTTCGATTTTGCAGAGTCCTCAAAATCTGGAGGTTGATCTACATAAACCTCTTCCATGATATATCTATTTAAAAAAGCACTCTTCACATCCATTTGATACAACAAAATATTTTTCATGCATGCATATGCTAACAAAATTCTAATTACTTCTAATCTAGCTACTGGAGCAAAGGTTTCCTCAAAATCAATACATTTTTCTTGATTATATCCTTTAGCAACTAGTCTAGCTTTATTTCTGATTATTGATCCTGATTCATCAAGTTTATTTCTAAAAACCCATTTGGTGCCAATGACAGGATAATTTTTAGGTTTAGGCACTAAATCCCAGACTTAATTTCTTTCAAAGTGATTTAATTCATCTTGCATAGCCAAAATCCAGTATTCATCAGTTAAGGCTTCCTCAGTGCATTTATGTTCAATTTGTGAAATGAAAGCACAATTAATCATTTGATCCCTTAACTATTTTCTGGTTTTAACTCTCTCTTGAACATTCCCTATCACCTGATCAACATGATGATTCCTTTGATATCTCCGAGCTCTAGGGAGTTCTTGAGACATTTCTTCATTATTTTCATCTTCAAAAACTCTCTCATGAATATCTTCCTCTATGTTAATAGATTCGGATATTTTTGGAGGTTCAATTTTACCTTCATTAGAGATATCTAACTTTTTAAAGTTTGAGACAAGATTATCCTCATCAGTAACATGTTTGGAAGCAGTTTCATTTTCAATAAATACTACATGCACAGATTCTTCTACCAATTTAGACTTTTTATTAAAAACTCTATATGCCTTACTTCTACTAGAATAACCCAGAAATATACCTTTATCAGATTTGGCATTAAACTTACCCAAATTCTCCTTTCCATTGTTGTGAATGAAGCACTTGCAGCCGAACACATAGAGATGTGAGAGATTTGGCTTTCTTCCTTTGTACAGCTCATAAGGAGTCTTCCTAAGAATTGGTTTGATGTAAGCTCTATTTATGATGTAGCTTGCTGTGTTTACTGCATCAGCCCAAAAAACTTGAGAGAGTTCCTTTTCATTCAGTATAGCTCTAGCCATCTCTCCAATTGTTCTGTTCTTCTTCTCTACTACTCCATTCTGTTGAGGAGTTCTTGGAGCTGAGAAGTTGTGATTAATTCTATGGTCATTACAATACTCCAGAAAGTATGAGTTCTCAAACTCTCCTCCATGATCTGACCTGATAGACACAATGGAAATACCTTTCTTATTTTTCACTTTCTTGGCTAAGGTTACAAATGCATCAAATGTATCACTTTTAGAGGAAAAAAATAATGTCTATGTAAATGTAGAGTAATCATCCACAATTACAAGCACATACAGATTTCTACTAATACTTTTTACCCTAGATGGACCAATTAAATTCATATGCAGTTGTTCTAGTGGTCTAGTTGTGGTGATTACATTTTTGGATTTAAAAAGAAGATTTAGTTTGTTTTCCTCTTAGGCATGCATAACATTCTTTACCCTTTTCGAAAGTGATTTTTGGTAGGCCAGTGACTAACTCATTTTTAACCAGTTTTGAAAGCTGATTCATGTTAACATGAGCTAATCTTCTATACCACAACCAGCTAAGGGATTGGGTTTCACCTTTCTGGGATAACTAAAGTTTACTCTTGAATTGACTCTTTTTATAATTATAGTAACAGTTATTTCTAATTTGTCATAATTATCTCTCAATCAATTATTTCGTATTTAATTAGATTCTAATTCATTCTCGTGCAACCAAAATCTCTAATTAAATCTTGAAGTTATAACTAAAGTCATCATAAACATCTACTTTTATCTCTAGAATTGTTATTTATGTCTGTCACTCTAAGTTTAGATTTGATTTTTATCTTTCAGTTTATCAAGCTTACCCATAGAATGAATTTTATGGTGGCCAATCACAAAATTCGTAAAAAAGAACAAAAGAGATAGATATAATTGAATATAAATATATTAGAAGAATTAAATCATAGAATAAGGGTTATAATCTCAGAGTAAATTCTAATCAATTATAGTTAGGTTACATCCTTACTCATAACTAGGAGAATTAGTTACACAAAAACATCGTTCTCAATAGTAAAATAATAATAATTCCCCAAAACATTAGAACAAAACCTAAAGAAAGAGAAGTAGTAAATGAAGAGAATGATTCAGCCTCACTATACCCTCAATTCTTCTAGATCTGCCATCAGAATGCTCCTTCTAAGCTCTAGAAACTTCATAATAGCTTTTCTAAGGCTTTAGAATAAGTGATTCTATATTGTTATGCATCTAGAAAGCCTTATTTATAGACCTCGTGTGATGCTTGTTGATCAGACTGAGACTACATCTTAAACAAAGTCACCCGGCACCGTATAGAATAAAATAAGTTGAAGCGGCGCCGGGTGTATGATTTATTTTTTCCCTTTTCTGCTTCTTTACCCGATGTCGTCTGCTCTTTACTTGACCTAGCACCAGGTCAATGCGAAAATTAGAATCATTTATGCCTCCTCATCCACCCACAAGTGAGGAAATTAATTGGGATCGAATGGACTCATGATTGCACGTCTTTCTTCATGTTTTAGACTCTAAAATGGTCAAAATTTCTCATAATTTTTTGAAGAGGCAAATATACTCAAATTATACAAAATCATGCAAAAAAAAATATCAAAACTCAATATTTTCAATGGGAAAAGCAACATAAAATCTGAATATTTTATAGATATAAAATAGATACATCACACATACACCACCTAAGTCCTCTTATATTCTTCAGCCATGAATGACCACAAAAATCATTCAAAATTTCTCATGGTGTAGGACTAGTTTATAAAATCAATTAATACACCAAATCAATTATGAATTATGAACAACTATATTAGCAATAAATTAGTATGCCAAATTAATTAGAGGTAAACTTATAAAAGTATATGTATGAACAAATGGAGCCGATCTACAAATGAATTGGTAGTTAATATATGTGTGTTGGAAGTTACTAATCTGAATAAAAAATATATTTTTTTCTTCATGATATTGTAAATGAGATTTATGTATGTAAATTTTGAAAATAAAAAAATGCCACATGTTTTTAGTGAAAGAGGACGAGAGGCGTAAGCTCCAATTATTGGTGGAGGATGCAATGGAGAGCACAATGAAGGTGGTTTGGAACCAGAATAAAATAAAATAAGATAAGGAAATATAATAACAAATAATTTTATAATTTAGAAAAAATCTTTTTTGTATTTTTAAATAAAAGAAATATTATATATATATATATATAAAAGATCTTTTTCATGAAATATGCTCCTAGTGGACACCACCAACAAAATGGGGCACAATACCCATTTTTCATACACTTTAATGGGCCTATATACACGCATGCACTTGCGTGTTAAGGGAAGAAAAAGTTAACTCTAAAGGTAAATGAAACAAAACCATGACAAACTCTACTACTTTAGGTTTTAGTATCAAACTTGATTTAGATGCATACAAATTGTTAAATTTTTTAATAAAATTATTGCAAGAAATAATTAATAAACAATTGAAAATAGTACAAGTTAAGAAAGTTAAAGAAAATAGAAACATAACATATGTGGATATTTTTTGAGAAAGGAAAAAACGTTCAGATGAACAGAAGAAGCATTCATAGTTTTTTTTTAATCAATTAACCTAACACCTAAATATTGTTAATTAATTAATACTTAAGCAAGTAAATTGTCCGGGGTTCAATTTTTTATCATGTGTATAAAAAAAAGTACGATAAAGTTATAAGACTCATTTTAATGTTATATATATTTAAGAAGAGTTAATCTTCAACTAATAATTAAGATATTTTTGGTATTAAAAGAAAGCTTCTACTTTTATATTTCTTTAACCATATTTAAAGTTACTTTTGCTTTTCAAAGTGTGGCGCGGGCAATTGAGCTCTTCCTAGGCCTTTTGAATGGATTCTATGGATACGATGACAATGACAAATAGGCTCTTAGCCCCATCTCTAAATTGTGGTCCCCTTCATCTTTGTGCCATTTCCTTGGATAAAGATTGGCTGGAGTTTCAGAACCTAAAAACTTGTGCTGAAATATTCTTTTTGGGAAAATAACAATTAGGGACCACAACTTTCAATTAAACATAATAAAAGATTTTATAATTTTTTTAATAATAAATATAAAATAAACCAGCAGTATATTCCTGATGTTTAATAGTTAAAAAAAATTATAAAATCTTTTATTGTGTTTAATTGAAGATTTTAGTTTCCAATTATCATTTTTCCTTTTTTTTTCATATGAGGTTGGAGACATTATTCAAATCTTTTTAAATTATTTAATAATATTAGACATTAGATAATTTAAATTATTTAATAAAAATAAAACAAATAAGCCGTATGATAAGAATACCGGTCATTTTGCACTGAATAAAAGTGTTAAATCATGTATGGTAAGAAAAAATTATTTTCTAGAAAAATAACAAGAGAGCAAGAGAGGGAGAAGAGACTTCCATGAAAAGATTATTTTTTATTTTTAAAAAGCTTAAATAATATATATTAGATAAGTTACATAAGAATTTTTCTCTTATTATCCCTTTTATAAATTTCTTTTATATATATCCAACTTGGATTTAGTATAAAGTCCCTTACCATAAATCATGCAATTCTTATTACTTTAAAAAATAGGATGAAAGGGGATTTTATTACTACTGTCTGCTACCATCGACGTTCGAGTGGAAGTTTAGCATTTTTAATCTGTTTTTTTGTTTAATTTAAAAATGAAAAATTAAATTGGCTTATCTATTACATCAAACACAATCAGATAGTAAGTATTACATTACATCTCTCTATATAGGTCTTTCTGTAAACAACCAAACTTAATGCTAAGTAAATGTAAGAAGATAATGCAAAAGGAAGTTCAACATTCATAGAAATCCAAATTAAAGGTTTCAAAAGAAGAAAATAGCTACAAAAAGAAGAGAGAAATTATGGGTGTCATGATCAATGAATAATTTGCGTGTAGGTCAGTGATATGTGTCACCATCGATCATTAATGAACAAATTAGATTTCCTATCTAATTATTGCCATTACCTTCTAATAAATCATTTCTTTTGGAGCTGCGACGCTCTCGCTCTCCGATGTTCAGGAGATTTTGGCTGATTAAATAAATTTTTGTCCCTGAGCGATTGTATCATAATTAGTTTCATATTTTATTAAAAAGTTAGTATTATTATTTATTACAGCATTCTTAACATAGTTTAGTTGTTAAATTTGTTTATCTTTAAAATTTTTTTCCATTGAGATTATTTGATTCGGTGATCCAAATATGAAATTAGAATGCAGTCACGTCCACATTAGAGTGATACTGCAAACCGCAAAGTGAAAAAAAAAGAATATAAAAATGAATTGAATAATCAAAAAACAATTGCAAAAAAAAAAAGTATTTGATAAATTTGCAGTTTATTATTCGCGCTTCACTCATTCTTGACTTTCATGAACGCAGAATCATTAATCAACCTCAACATGGTTTATATTTCATAATAAGCACACTTAAAATTCCAGAGAAAAAGCTGCGCTCTAATATTGTTCTCAGTGTGTTCCTCTCAAGGTTAATATGTGGTCCTGTTTTTTTTTTTTAATATCTCTTAAGAGGATACTAACCTTAAGAGGAACCAATACCTCTATTGAATTCCGGAGATCTAAAGCTTAATCATTCTAACTAGCAAATTAATTAATCAATAATCTATGAGAAATTGTATTATTTATTAGTCATGGATAATAATATTATTCACCTCCATGTGATATGCCAGACTCAATGTACATTATGAAGGCTCCATATCCAATAATGATAGATAGATTTATTTAGACTCAATAATACTTGAATCTGACCAATTAGATAATTATATATATATATATATATATAAATGATAGATGGACTCAACCTGATAAAAAAGAATTAAAATATTACACTTCTATCTTAAATTTTGGGAACAATAGTAACCCAAGGCCTACCTAAATGTTTGTTTTGAGAAAAAATAGAAAAAAAAAATGGAGGAAGCACGAAAATGTTCTTTGATTAACATAGTAGTAGTTAATGTTGCAAGCTGGAGGAGAGACATGAAATGTTAGCACACATGGGAAGCTCTATATTATTAATTTCAAGTGATGATATATTTAACCAGTTATTTTAAAATATTACTACTATCATTTTTTAATCTGTAACACACCATGCTTCATTTATAAGCGAAATAAACAGGAAATATGTGTTTACAGGGTGATTAATTTTCAGCATGTACTAAATATATCACCAATATATCTTCCACATATGCTCAAAATTTAGAGAAAAAAATAATTTTCAATAAATGTTTGAAAAATAAATTGAGTTAAATATACATCTCTTGATTCTCATGTCCATAATGGGTTGGAAAATTGACCCTTACAAGAAAAGGAAATGTGAGTGTGTGTTTGCGTGGGTGATGTGTACTGCACAAGGAATGATGTGAGGTGGGTAGGCATAGAAAAGGAGAAAAAGTACACAAGGAAAGCACTTAGGTTAAGTGGTATTATGATTATGAATGGGATGACCAAATCATATGTACACCACAGATTCTTTCGTTAGGTTATAGGTAGCAGCAAAACACCACCCGGGTATGTCCACCAGCCATTGTTTGTGGGCGATCTCAATTATTATTGAATTTTAAAATACTGGTTTGGTCAAATTTTATTTGTGGTTTTTGGAAAATTTTAAATATCTTAATTTATTTGTTAATTTATATTACTAATGAAATATTAATAATTTTTTTACTATTTTACCCTTAATTAAAAATAATAATAGGTGGAGACATGGAGTTATAAGTCTTCTTTTAATATTTAATTTAAGGATATTTTGATAAAATATTATTAAATGTAATTATAATCTAGATAATTAAATGATTTTATTGATTTGTGTGAAAAATCTTAGAAGATAAAATAGGATAAAAAGAGTACAAGACTTCATATAACTTGACTAGCTAGCTCATTCATGTTTAGTTTTTTTGCTTATTAATTGCTTTTTTCGATCATAAATATATGACCTTTTATTTTAATTTTAAATATATAATTATTTATAGTATATGAAATAATATTTATTGTATATTTCCAAAAAAATGTCCATATTTTATGTATTTCAAAGAAAGAGAGGAAGAAATTAAGTAATGATAATTTTGAAAAAAATTTAATTTTTAGATAAATCAAAGTAGTTAATTAATTTTAATTCTCATTCTTAATTCACATTATTCGATTAAAAAAATCTTATAAGTAATTAATTATAACTAATTAAGTATATATGCAATTAATGGAAGGAATATTCTCGTTCAATGTTCATGCATGCATTGCATGAAAGATGCCGCTCTTCACGCCTTGGAGAGATCATACAATTCCTGTCAGGCATATTGACGTTCTAGGCTTCAAACAGTAATCAAATCACCGATCCTACATCTGAAATAGATCCCCCCTTAAGCCAGGATTTTGTGTGATTGTTCTTTTGGATTAATTAATTATTTTTAATGGTTAGATTTCTTGAAATATTTCAAATCATGTCATCTTTCTCAAGAGAAAATAGCGTGTACATGACAAATAATTAACCACGCAGCACAACTTTCAACATCTAAACAAAAAAAATTAGTACTTTCGCCAACCATTGTTTTATTCATCTTTTTATATGTATCCTAAAAAATATTTGTTTACGTTTAGTGAAAATTCGAGACAACTACTACTTGAGGTTAGCTCATCAAATATACAGGTGGGGCATGTCTAGGATTCAATTTTAATTGATGTAACAATCGATCGAGAAAACTTGAATCCTACACGAACCTTGTTTGTTTTAATCATTATATTATAAATTTATAATAACAATTGAAAACGCTAAAAGAGATAAGTTAAAATATGTGAGATCATCAACGTAGCAAAATACAAATGAGGAAGTAGTAGCTAGTTAATTTCGGCGGGACTCCAACATTAATATTGTCAATGGTAAAACATCGTGCTTGTGAACTTCAATGACTTTCTCTCTTTCCTTATTATTTTTTTCCCTCTCTGTGCAAATCACATTTAGACACAAACAAAACAAAAGACAAAGTGTTCAGAAATAAACAAATGAGCATAAAAATTCAAATTAAGATAACTCTCATGAGGCCGACCAATCCATGCATGTACATCGATCACCACTATTACTTCACCCATATAAAATAAATAATCCCATGCCATGGCTCACGCTGATGACCTCCACGTTATAGACCACTGTTTAATTATTATTTCTCCATAGGTAGAGATTGCCAAAGACGACTATTTCAAAAGGTAACAATAATGCATGCATGCATCACCAAATTAGATGAGATATGAAGTTTTTTTTGGCCAACAATATTGAAATATGAATTTAATATTTATATATATATAGACACGGTGAGTTTGCATTGCATGAATTTCTTGGAAGGTGGGCGCAATGAGGACGAAGATGCATGTATGCTTCATCCCAATCAATAGATGGAGCCGTGATTTCATACTATTATTTTTGAGAACTAATATATATTGTTTTGTTTTTTTTATTTATAAAACTTAAGCATACCGCATTACCTAAAGATATCGGATCCCTTTCATTACCCAACTACTATTAGAATTTTGTATATAACATCATACACTATCAAACATAATTAATTATTTATACGTTGAACACGAAAAAGGAGCATGATATAAATAGTTTATATATATTTCTTTCACCTGGCAAATTAAATATCAATTTGATTGCCTTTAATTGATCTTGCCTCTTGACGGAGGATTTCACTTCAAATGGCAACTTTTATTATGTATACCCCTTGTTGGCTTTCTAAAATTATTCATTTGTTTGCCGAAAGAGAAATGCACTAAAACATGCGTGAAGTATATTTTGTTTCAAAATGTAAGAAACAAACTATTTTTGTTTGATAAATTAATATATTTTTTCAATTTTTCCTTAATTAAAGTAGACATATTGTAAAATGTATGAATTAAAGGAGAGTTATGTGATAATATTAAATGAGGGCAATTGTGAAAAAAAATTTCTATGACATATTTAAAATGTGTAACTGTTTTCTTTATTTTAAATATTTAGTTATTTATTTCTAACATTTTAAAATAAAGAGAGTATCTCACTATCTCTTCATTTAATTAAGATTGATCTTATTGAAACAAACACAGTAGAAAGTTCTCTCTCTCTATATATATATATCTATAAAATTTATAAAAAAATCTTACTATTTATAAATAATAATTAAACAATGTGACTTATATTAGATTTTTAAGGAAATGACAATTAAGGATCAAAAATTTGAATTAAATACAGTAAAAGATCTTACAGTTTCTTCAACAGTAAATACAGAATAAAACAGTAGTAAATTCTCAATATTCAATAGTAAAAAAAAAAACTATATGGTCCTTTATTGTATTTAATTTAAACTTTTGATCCCCAATCGTTATTTTTCCTAGATTTTATGTAAAACACTGGTTATGGCTATGTTTGGCATCACGTTTGGGGTGGTCTCCAATGTGGTTCCAAACAAGCAAATAGTTAAATAGAAAACCCCTAGAATCCCTTATTAGGGAGCATTCTAATGGTTCCAGAAAATTACACATTTACTCTCATTATATCACCACAAATTTATACTCATGTGAAATGTATCACATATATTGGACAGCATTGAGTTCTATTGCCTAAAATCAATATATAATGAGAATTTGGTGCATCTAATTATGAATTTAGTTGTATGAAAATGCTTAGTTTTCCTGAGAGTGTTAGACACAATAAAGCATTAGGCGCATATAATCCACCATTTTAATTTGTTAGCAACTTGAAAACTAAAATAAATGTAAGGCAAAAAAATAAATAAATAAAGTAAATGATGCTGATCAAATTGGGCTGCTATTGTGAGTTTTGATTACTATAAAATTAAGACTTTATGCAAAAATGAAGTTCACTGAATTAGTGTACAGTTTAAAAGCCGTGTATCAACTACATTAACGTTGGATATGTCAAAATATGACAACTTGGCCAAATTTCAAAAAGCCAAAAACTATCTGGAGTGTTTTATTTCCATAATTCTTTTTTACATATAAGAACTTCAAGATATGTTATGACATTAATGCTTTGTTTGATATAGAAAGAAAATAGGGGAGAACAATACTAGGAAGGAGAATAAGGATGAACCTAGATAAAGAGGTGTCTAGGTTTCTTCTTATTTTCTCTCCAAATTTTTCTCTTCCTCTTATTTTCTTCTCATCCAAACGGAGGGTAAGTCAACTTCAATTAAAGTTAATATTTGTATATATGTTCAATATCAATTTATTGTCACTTTGTTGATACTTATGATCAGTTTAAAAAGCGGATAAAACTCCCATTTTAAGTTGGCTTAAAAAATAGTTTTTATGACATTGCAAAGTTATATACCCCAATTTTAGTTTAGACAAAATTAACCCACAATTTTTACATATTGATTATTAGTTTTTTATATATCATGTATATTTATTAAAGAATGCATACAAACAATATTGTCTTAAATCTAGTGTATTTTATTTTATTTAACTGCCTCGCTTTTCGTTTAATTTTCCATTCTTGAAGGTTGTGCTCAGATTTTAGTCCCATACATGCATCCCAAATGCTTGACTTCGTCAATTTTGTACTTCTCGATTTTTTCATTTCTTAAATTCAACAGAAAATTGCAAGTACATACATACATATATATATATATATATATGCTCTTTGAGTATGAGGATTGAGGACTATCTTAATAAATCTTCAAAATCTAATTTATTTAAACTTTTTTTAATAAAAAATTCAAGAGTAAAAGTTCTGTGATTTTCTAATAGCATTATCAATAGTGGTTAGATCAAATGATAAAAGATTCATTTTCCCTCAAACAAAATTTTGAGTTCAAGTCTTATAGATTTGAAAAAAAAAATTGAAAGAGTTATCTCCATTTGAATACGGCTATGCTCAAATATGATTTGATAGTACCAAATACCAAATAATTATACAAAAAAAAATTCTATCATCATTACATGAAATCCGATTATATTATTTTTTTATTGAACTGCCAGGATAAAAAACAATTAAACCACCAGGTTATCCTGTCGTCATATTGAACTTTGATTAATATGAGATGAGCCTGGTAGCACCACCAAAGTAGCAAATTTTCTCAACAAGTATTTAATACATTTGCATAATTAGAGTTTGAATTTAAAACCACTTATTAAAATATATGCATTTTATTTCTATTTTTAAAATATAATTATACCGAGTTCTTCTTAAACAAAGAATATATTACACAAAGTTTCCTCAAGTTTTATTAAAATTAGATAAATATCTTCTCCAGTTTTAAAAATATTCACAAGCCTCTTTTAAAAATAAAAGACAAGTCGATCTCTATAGTTTTAGAAAAAAATATGAGATTTTTGCGTAATTTGCTTTTTATGTTTAGAAAAAGTTTATATAAATTTAATAAAATTCAGAAGATATATATATATATATATATAATTTATTGTTTAGAGAGTTTGTGCTAGATTTGAAAATATATGAGTCATTTATGCATTTATGTATTTTTTTAAAAATAAGAATACATTGCAGTCCACATAAGCTGTGAAATTAAAAGCGGTTGAATCAAGGGATTTTACGCGTTAAGTTGAATGCATTGCACTGCGCATCCCAAATACATAGTATCTATTAGTTCAAACTTTTTTCTTGTGTTGATAATATATTTTTCTTCAGACTAGGAGAAAAAGAAAAGTAAATAAGAATCATTTACAAGCGATTTTTTTTGTTCGAAAATTTTCACGCGATTTAATTAGAGAACAATAAGGTATACTCTCGTGGATCGTGATTGATTAAAGTTAGCAACTTTTTAAGATGTTTTCATTTACATTAACGAAAGTCATATAGTTTTATCCTAAAGACATTATTCTTCATATTTTTGTTCATAATCTATTTTTTTTAACAGACGACAGGAATTTGGATCTGAATTTCCTTGCTAACAGCTAAAACATATAGAATTTCCCTAATGACATGTTTGGATCAAAATTATTTGAGTTGAAATATTTTTTATTGGCTAAAGTATAAATAAAGTGATACCTTGAGAATACTAGGAATTTCCCCAAGATTTCGTTCCTTTTAATCCTTTCTATCAGAATTGCTGCAACCAAACAGGTCCTTAAGGAATTGGAATTCGAGTATTTTCAATTTTTTGTTATATTTTAAATTTATCTAAATTATGCTTAAACTTTGGACCATGTATAAATCTCTTAATTTGACTTTTAAAACTTGATAATAAATTTTATGAAACGTTAAAATCTATGCAAATAATTCCCTTCAATAAACTTATTCATTACTTCCTTTGATCCTTAATATAAGATCATTTTAATCAAATCACGTAGATTAAAAATAGAAGTTAAAACTAATTAACTACCTCGATTTCTCTAAAAATCTTAATAATTTTTTAGAACTACATTTATTTAATCTCTCTCTTTTTATATTTGGATACATTAAATAGATGTATTTTTTTAAAATGTATAATAAATACTACATCATATATTGTAAAAGGTCTTATATTCAGAATTAAGGCGCAAGGCTCTATAGAACCAGAGGGAGTATTTCAATAATTAATTTATACACATGACTTAAAGTTTAAGGGATTTGCACATATATAGTTAAATGCTTGAGAGGGTTATATGTAAGGGCAAAAAAATTTAAGTATATGGTTGATAACCTATCACATTTTGTTAGTGAAATAATGAACTAGTTAAGACATGAGGGATATATGCATAATTTTGAAAGATTATGAAATTTCTTTATCAGAGTTTTAAAGATTAAGATTATTCTTACACATGGATCAAAACTTATGGGAATTTTTGTGCAATTTACCCTTTAAATTTTATACTCAATTTCTTTTAACCAACATAGTCTCAAAATATATATGATAAAATTAATACTAATTTGTATTAATTATAAACCATGGAAAAAATGGTACAATTTATTTTTAAAGTTGTACAATGAAAAGAGGAGTGACTAATTTTTAAATAAACATTTTTTTTTCAAAAGAGTGCTGTGGAGTGTGGTAGTATATGTAAATGTGATTGGCTGATCGTTCAAGTTTCAAGTGTCCGATGGCTTTCCGTCCGTGGGCCCCGCTTTGCTTCACCACTCGCCTGGCCCCACCTTCCCAATTTTCTTGTACCCACCGCTTTTTCTCTTATTTTGTTGATTAAAATGTTTACATATATTATATTATATAATATATTCAAAAGAAAATAAATAAAATTAACAACGTCGTAGTACAATGGGCAGATAAGTAAATTATTTAAGTATATTTTAGTGATTTTCACGTTTTGAAGTTATTGACTAAGGGATACATTTGTTGCTCATATAAAAAAATTAAATATTGTGAAAAAAAAGAAGAGATAAACTCTAAAATAACAAAGAAATATGTTGATATAGGATTTTCTTGCCATATCTATTTGTTATTTGTATGGAGAAATTGATGCATTTAATTCAGGCGAAAGTAATATCAGGTGATTAGAAACCTATCCTCCATCGTAAGAATGGACCACCTATTTCTCACTTGTTCTTTACAAATGACATTATCTTTTTTGCTGGGGCTTCTATCCAACAAGCTGAGCCTATCAAGTCTTGTCTCACTAAATTTTGTGATGCTTCAGGTTTGAAGGTAAATTCTTCAAAAACTAGAATTTTCTTCTCTAATTTATTCATTTTAATAGACGTAGGGAAATAAGTTCATGTCTGGGTTTTATGCCTACTGCGGATTTGGGTCAACAAAGATACATTTTAGGAGATAGTGGACAAAGTTAAAGGAAAGCTATCTAAGTGGCAGCCTAGCTTGCTTTCTCTTGCTGGACGAACCACTTTAGTGTCTTTTGTTACTTCCGCTATTCCTGGGCATGTCATGCAAACCTTTATTCTACCTATGAGTACTTGTGAATCTCTTGACCGTTGCAACCGGAATTTTGTTTGGAGAGCTACTGAGGAGAGGAAGAGAATGCATTTGGTTGCATGGGATAGTGTGTGTCAGACGAAAAAGCTAGGCGGATTGGGCTTACGACATGTAAGAATACAAAATCTACCACTACTCATGAAGTTGGGTTAGGGTCTTGTAAAGCGCAGGGATGACTTTTGGGTTAAGGTTGTGAGAAGCAAATATCATTGTGGGGATGATTTACTTCCTAAAATTGATGCTAAACAACCAGGATCCAATGTTTGGTCAGGAATCAAGTCGGTGTGGGAGAAGGTTAAGGATGAGATTGAGCTAAGTAATAATGGCAATGATGTGAGATGGAGACATGATAAGAGTGGTATGTTTACTGTGAAATTAGCAAATGCATTGCTCTCTACTCGGGATCAATAGGCTGTGCCACTATATGAGAAGTTATGGAAGGTAAAAGCACCACAATGTTGCAGAATGTTCCTCTAGTTAGCATCATGGAATAGTATTCTCACAAACTTAGCCAGAGTGAGACACGAAATGTGTTCTATGGATATGTGTCCTTTATGCAAGATGGCTTTGGAAGATGTGCTTCATGTTCTCAGGGACTGCGAGATGACAAGGAATATGTGGAAAGAGCTGGTTCCTCCAACAACTAGGATGAGATTCATAGGCATGCAGCTATAGGAATGGTTACACTAGAATGTGTCTAAGCATAGAGGAGCAGATGTGTTCGATTGGAGTGCAGTGCTTACTGTTCTATGTTGGTGGCTTTTGGAGACGAAGGAATGAATACGTGTTTGAAGGGAAACAGATTGGGCATGCTGTGATTATGGCTCGTTTGTTGGCCATGGTTGAGAGTTTAAATGTTATAAATTCAAAACTAGTTCTTACTAATCCTGGTAACTTGCACACTGGAAGTATAAGAAGCGAATGGGATCCACCATGGGAAGGATGGATGAAGCTCAATGTTGATGGAGCTTTTTCTAGACATGGGAATGTGTTTGCATGTGGCGGACTTCTCAGAGATTCTAATGGCAATTTTGTTTGTGGCTTCATACATTGCATGGACCATAGTGATAGCTTGACGTAAGAATTGTGGGGTTGCATCCATGGTTTAAGAATGGCCTAGGATCTAGGTTTGAGGAAAATTATTCTGGAATTTGATTCTAGTGAGGCCCTGAACCTTGTTGTTGCTGATTTAAATTGTGATCACATTGATTGTGATCTTATCAAGGAGGCCAAACAGCTTATGGGTAGAGATTGGGAAGTGAAGCTGCAGCATGTTCATCATGAGTTTAATCAAGCAGCTGATTTTCTGGCAAAGTTGGGATTGTCTTTCATGCCTGGTTTTAGCATGATCTTGCATGTTCCACCTGGACTGGATGAGATTCTTAGACGTGATTGGCCTAGGATTGCTGCTACTCCTGTAGTTTAGGGTGTTTCTCTTTTGTTTATAAAAAGAAAAAGAAATATGTATAAATTTTAAATTATAAAAACTAAACTAAAAAATATAAAATTATAGAAAGCAAGCGAATATTCTAAAAAATTTTCTACTTTTGATGTTGTTATTAGATACCCTAAGTAATGATTTTACAAAATTTAAGAAAAGAAAATAATTGAATAAAACTACATGCACTAGTTAAGGCAAATGAATATTAACAGGTGGCAATTTTCTGGTCTTCCGTTTTTCCTAAATGAGACAAGGATTCAGAAATTATGTCTATTTTTTTTTTGGGCCAGGGAAATTATGTGTGTGTTTGGATTAGATTATGGATAAATGATTATTCATAATAGATTATAAGAATAAGTAATTATGTCAAAAGTGAATTGTGTTTAGATATTTTTAACCCATAAGTGATTTTGAGAAAAAAAATGTGTTTGGATATTAGAGTTTAAGTAATTATCAAGTGGATAATAAAAAGAAAAAGTGAAATAAGTAATTATAAAAGAATAAGTGATTATTATAAGTTGAAAAAAACAACTTATATAGAAATAATTACTTAAATAGCCATAAGTGATTATTTTGATATGGGTTGTATTTGGAAACTGATAATATAATTGCTTTTCTCTTCTTCATAATCACTTAAAAGCCAATCTAAACAGGCGCTATCTCCACACAATATCACATCCTCCAATATTTATGGGTTGGTCCATACATCAAATAATCTGAAAGAGATGTCATGAAAATGAAGTAAGGATATAATTTTTAGTCGCAGAAAACGAAGATAATATTAAGAAGGGAAAAAAAATCTCACATTATTTGTTTTGAAACTTAATTTCAGATCCACAAATTTTTAAATCTTAGGACTCGTTTGGTATGAGAAAGTAGGGGAGGAAAGTTAAACTTATGAAAAAATAGATTGATTGATATTACTTGATTCAAAAAAGATTTGAAAATTTCTCGGAAAATTCAGCTTAACTCGAGAAATAGAACTTGTTAAGTCAAATCCAAGGAAATCCAACTTCTCGAATATTTTATGATATTTTTTTATAAAAATTTTTAATTTCTTAAATAATATTTTGAATAGATAGGATATTTATATCTTTAAAATTAAAATATCATATATTTATCTAAAAAATTATTTAAAATTTTTGAAAAATAAAAAATTAAAAAATAAATTATATATGAATTTCTTGATAAGCTAGTTTTTCAAGAAGTACACTTTTTAAAGAAGGGACTTTTCAAAAATTATGCCAAGTGAGCTTATTAAAGACTGATAGTGTTTGCCATTATTGTACGATCATTTATATCGGAACACTACTGATGACAACTTCTAGTTTGTGGATTTCTTTCTTCTTCTTTTTTTTCGGTGATAAATATATATATTATGATTATATTGTTTTAGAAATTTTTGAAAAAGAGATCACGAGAAAAATTCATATATATGCTGGACCTTATTTTATCTTAAAGTTAATGATTTATTGCCATAAAAATACAATGCTCACTAGATGGCCTTATAATGCATTGCATAAAATTTGGGTAATAAGTCACAATATTTATGATTTGTAAATATTACAACTTGTTACGAATTTTATATTTTTTATTAATTAATATTAATATCATTATTATTTTATGAATTTATTTAATAAATAATCCTCTTATTTTTTTTATCATCAGTTTAGATTAGTTTAATGACACTATTGGTTATAGCAACATCTATTCAGGAATTGAAATTTTTTAATATAATTTATATTTATATTTTAATATCATTTATATTTTAATTTTTTGTTATTGTGATGATAGTTGTTGGAAAAAAAAGTTTATACCCTTGACCCTTTGGTAGGAAGAATAAAATGAAATGAATAAAAGGGAAATAACACAAATATGTGATAAAAAAATGAGTGGAATGAAGTAAATAATTTTATTATAATGTAATAATAAATAAGATATCATAACATTTATGTCCTTACTAGAACTGATAAAATGAGTTAGAGCCCACGGGCCAGCCTATTTAACCAACCAAAAATGACAGGGCGGGGTAAAAAATTGAAATATTTTATAATGGGTGTCAAAAACTTGGCCTGCCCTACTAGCCCACCAGTTTAAGCGAGTTAACCTATCTAGCCTGTGAGCTGCCCTATTTTTTTTTTGTTTATATTTTTTTACATTATATAATTATATATGAAAAAATGAAAACTAAAATAAATGCCTTAGCCATCATTTTTTTCTCAATCTTTTTTTTGTATTGTAATTTTAATTGTATTTTATTTTATTGAACTAAATGTTACTTGTAGTACTACTATATTAATATATCATACTTTAAGATTTTATGTACCAAATTGATAAAAGATTTAATAGATATACTTATCTAGTTCATAATAGTGAATAGAAAATCAATAATTTAACAAAATAAGAAAAAAAAAAGGGCTAGTCAAACAAAAGAATAGAAAAAAAAAAAAAAGAGAAATTTATGATTTAATCAAATTAAAAAGAAAAAAAAAACGAGTTAGCTCATTTAGCTCACTAATCTGCATATAGCAAAACGGGCTGAGGATTTCCAGACTCGCCCTTATAGGTGTCTCAGCCTGTCTGTCCCATCCTACCAAAAAGTTGACCGACCAGTTTAAGGTGAATTGACCCACTTGACCACCTCTAAGTCTTACTCAAAAATAAAATCCTCCCCTGCCAATGCTGTTATACGAGACAAGTGTGCGGCATCATTTCTTGTGTACTGATAATATAATACACGAGATATATGTATGAATTTACTAGTGTAAAAATAAACTGCACAAAATTTTTGTAAATTATAAAAAATTTCATATCATTTCATTTTTTTTAAAGAAAAGGGAAAAAAACGTCTAGTCTCTTCAAATATCATATTTTTTCTTTATTTTTAAGTGATTTTATGAATACAGGACTGCGACCCATTAACAATTTCATTATTATATAAATTAAGCTCTGATCGGACAATAATACTTCACTATAGTATTAAATAATTTCTTTGATTTAATTTTTATTAGAATACAAAAGACGTAATTATATAAGTGTACCCAAGAATTTCTGTAGATAATAATTAAAAAAATCAATGGATTATATTAAATTAAAATTTTTTTATCATTATTTATTTAACATTTATTGTCATCATACTAATTAATATAAAACCAAATCAGTTAAAATAATATGTTTTAAATATGTAGATGTTAGTATGTTAATGTGGGCCAAAACAATATTCAATATATAGATATTGCATTTTTTTAAAATTATATATCAATATACATAATCAATTTTTTAGAAAACCATATTAGGGCCCGTTTGGTTTTCAGTTAAGTGAAAATGAGTTTTGGTATAATTGATTTTGTAACGTGGTTATGAAAAAAATTGGTTTTGAACAAACATGTTTGTGTTTGAATGATTTATTTAAAAATTGGTTTTGATAAAAGTGATTATGTTTGGATAATTTTATATAAAAGCAGTTTTGGTTGTATAATTTTTTTCCCAATTTTTAATAGATAAATTTTTTTAATACCTATTTAATAAATCAATATGGGTCAATATTTTTGCATGAAAAAATAAAAGTTCCAAAATTAAAATATTATAAATAAGATTGATAATATTACATAACTAATTATGTTGTATAGATAATACAATTTGATCTCTAATTATATCATGAATATGATCCATCTCTCTTGAAGAGGTCACAGCGGTATGTATAGAAGGATTTTCAACATCTTGAGTTAGATCCTCATGTTTAATACTTATATCTTTATTTTCGAACTGCATAAAGTCAGAATCAGTTTGAGAATGCCTTCTAATAAAGTTGTGGATGGTTATTGTTGCACAAACTATTTGAACTTGTGTTTGATACTTGAAGTTGGACATATGACGTAAAATGGCAAATCTATTCTTCCAAACCCCAGAAGTCCCTTCTATCGTGCACCTTAAACTTGAATGGTAGTAGTTGAAGTATTCATTGTGTGTCTCGAAATGAAAAGAACGTCGGAAATCTGGAAGGTGATAACGTTCACTTCTATACGGACCAAGATAACCAATTGGTGTTGGATAACCCGCATCAACCAAATAATATTTACCTAATAATAATTCAGAATGTAGTAAATTATTTGTTATTTAAATTAAAATCAAACATTATTGTATAAATGAGAAACATACTTTGAGGTGGATGTGGGAAGTTCATGGACGGAGTTGTCAAAGCATGTTGAAATACCCGAGCATCGTGTGCAGTGCCTTCCCATCCACACAATGTAAAAATGAAGCACATGTCCCAATCACATACAACCATCACATTTTGCGTTGCAATTCCTTTTCTTCCAATAAATTTAACTTGTTCACTAGCAGGAACCACACATGGGATATGAGTGTCGTCAATTGCTCCTATAGCATCTTTGAAAAATGGCCAATATCGGGGATTATTTTGGATTTTTGGGGGTATTGTATGAAATGTTCTATCTTGTGGTTGGATGTAGTCCATTGAGAGTACAAGGCAAGCTTGTAAGATATCATGGAAATTTCTGCTAATCGTCTCTTCTGAATATTGAAATCATTCTTGTAACATTCTATTTCCTACCCCATGTCCAACTGAATGTAAAAATATTGCAACATTTTCATGCACCCCTATTTGATTAGTTCCTTTCAATTCATGCTGTTCCAATGCCATGCAAAGAACATAGAATATATGCTTCTCCATTCGAAACATTTCATAACAATGAATAGGATGTCCACCTAAAATTTCTTCCACCCATGCATGTCCTGTGTACTCACAAGTTCTTTGTGGCTCTTTACACAAATGTTTTGCCGCATATAAACCAACCAATGCACAGACCTTTTGAGCCATTTTTAGACATTTTTTACAAGACCCTTCCATTAGAACAAACACAACCTGTAATCAAGAAATACAACCTAAATTAAATCATACCCATCTTTCTAAAGTTTAATAGTCAAATAGAATAGTCAGACATAAATTCATTAGTCAAACATAGTCTAGAGTTTAATAGTCACACAAAATCAATACTTTAACTAAACAAACATAATCTAAAGTTTAATAGTCAAACAAAATCCATCTCAAGGCAATCTAGAGTTTGTAAACTTCAAGCCTCAACCATGCCACCAACTTCTCCTTGTGTTCTTTCAAGGCCATAAATGTAACTCTTGCATCTTGAGAGGATGTAAGAAATTGACAACATCGGGAATAGAAATCAATATCATTGCTGATTGTCTCAATTTTCAGTAAATCTGTGATTGCTTCACCAAGGAATGTTGAAGGATCCCCTTACTGATCTGACTTAGACATATCAGCTATTCTACTTATTGCATCAACTAGCATCAGTGTGTTTGACTTTTTGTTGCCTCTCTTCCTCTTTCTCTTTCTATTGCCTCCACTAGTGGTTGCTTGAGAAGTGTTTAAATAAACAGTTTGTTGCAACTCAGTAGTTAGTCCGGTACTAGCCCCCCTAAGACTTCATCATTGTCTCCAGATCCTTCTTCCATATCTTCAAATGATGGACGATACACATCATCGTCATCTGTGTTGGTAGGTAGTCTTCCAGATGATGGTGCATATGCATAAGCTCCTGTGACAGACACATCCATGAACAAAGAATCTAATTCTCGAGCGAAGGGGAGTCCTTTCTCTCGGAATTTTTCATATAATGGATTTTTCTGCATTTGAGCAATTAATCAATATTGAATAATACATATCATAAACAAAATAATTGCTTAGCATATTATTGCATACCTTGAGCTTTCTCTCCCACCAGTCATTAGTAGCGTTGTAAGTGTGCTTATCAGGATCCCATCCCAAGCCTGTCTCTTTACCAAAATATCTATTCCACACTTGCCATTCTTTTTTAAGATTATCCCACTTGTTTTTCAATTGAGTCTTGTCATATAGCCTACCAGTTTTCTCATTGAATCCATTAGTTATAGCAATCCACCCATTTCTTGTAAAGGTGGTGCCACGCCTTTGTCTTTTCAACACTTGTTCCAAGCATTGGTCAATGAAAATCTTAGTTGCATTTCTATCCCATGTAGCTTTTGACTTGTCATTACTCATCATGCTTCTTAGGAAAATCACACAGAAAATATTCAACTAAGCAATACCTTCAGACATACATTTAAGTAAAAATGGAATATGAAGGGGCATTTTGTATAAAGCAACCATGAACTTGCTTTTGCAAGCATCTCACAAATTTAGAAGCACTTAATCCATGATATCCTAAGAGTCTGAGAAACAAAAATAGAAAACCAAAAAAATGTTTTATTTGTTTAATTTTCTACAAATAATGGGATATTTATATAAAAAAAATTTGAAGCATATATAATAGTTCACATGGCTGTTCTGAATCGTCATATAATGCAAACATAATTCAATATGATACATGAAGATGATGATCAAGAAAACAAATTAATCTCTTGTATTGTGTTGCAAAAATAGCACTGCCATATCATAACCTTAAATTAGTCTTTAGAGTAGCTTGTCAAATGATGCATGAGACTACTGTGTGTGTGTGTGTGTATATATATATATATATATGGTTTGGGGTTTTAAAAAAATTCCTGACATTACATATGGAAAAGAGAAACTCCAAGGACAAACTCACTAAAAGCAAATTATTCGCAGAACAACATAGCTAAAGAAATGTTGAAATAAGCAGTATTCATCTAGGTGTACAAAAATAATGGTCAATAAATTGCTTTCATATATATATATATACACACATAATTTCTTGAAACAAAAAATTATGCAGATTCTTCCATTTTCAGATTATCCCATGAATGAGAGCAGAATAATTTGTCCATCTTTCTCTGTTCATTTCTTTAGCACAATGCATATACTTTCTCCAACCCAGGCTAGCCAGTGCAGAAAAAAAAAAAACCTAATCATACCTGAACATACGAGGAGAAGACCGACGATGCTACCTGAACAGAGGAGAAGACCGACGATGCGAGATGGTGAGACTTCTTCCGGCGTAGCTGAAATTCGAGCCCGAGGAACTGCTGCAACTCGACCTGTTTCAGATCTGCTTTGTGGATCCATGTGGTTCAGGTGACGATAAGAACTGACGAGTTGGTCTAGATCTCTTCGGTTTCAGCGATGAGAAGGAAGGCCAAGGTTGGTGCCAAGCTGTGCAGTTCCGATGACGCAAAGGAAGGCCGACGTTGGTTCAAATCTATGAGATTCCGGTGACGAGAAGGAACACAGTTGGGACTGCAAACATGTGCAACTCTGGCGACGAGAACGAACGTGGTTGGGAGTGGAAACTTCTGCGGCTCCGACGATGACAATGAACGCGGTTGGAAGTGGAAACCTCTGTGGCTCCGGCGACGATAACGAAAGCGATTAGGATTGTGAAGCTCTACGGTTACAGTGAGCAGAACAAAGCTGAGGCAACGAGAGTGACAATTCCTGGATCTGCAGAAAGCTTTGCAAAGAGAGGAGTCCGGGAAGAGGGGAGTTTATTACTGGAAATAATATGCTCCAACGGTCGACAATAAATGCACATTTTCCATTGGCAACAGAGAAGCAGATGGAGAAGCAAGCTTCAAGTCACTTCTGAGATACCTCGGTTCAAGACAAAGAATGAGTTGGCAACGGGTTTTCCTTAAAACTGCCAAACACTAATTTTGGGCCACTCAACTACGTTTCAGGCCCAAACTCCGTTGCAAACTGGCTCCCAAACAGGCCCTTATTCATTAATTATCATATGATGATTCTGCGGGGCTCACTTTCTAATTTATGAAAAAGGGAGGGCAAACTCTCTAATTATAGCTAAAGATTTAAGTAGAATTTGCAAATATTAGATTGGATGATTAGTGTGAAAATACCTTAAAATTATAACCAAGTAATAGTTGTTTTATTGGAAAAAATATTTATATATAGGATTTTTTATTCTAATTTTAATATAAATTTTTTTATAATATATGAAGTAATATTTATTATATATTTAAAAAATATTTTTATTTAATATATGTAAAAAAATTAAAAAATGATAGTTCTAAAAAAATGTTAAAATTTTTTTAAAAAATAAGATAATTAATTAATTTTATCTTTTATTTTTAATTTAAGTGACTCAAAAAGCATCTGATATGGATAATAATTTTTAATGTTTCTCCATTACTCCATTAATTTAGAAGTTTGAGAAGTGGGGCTTTGAGAAGTAATTTTGGCAAGAATACGTGAGGAGAAATTGAGAGCCACATAGGAAGAGAGGCGACACGTCAGTCACACATGTCAATGGCAAAGCATGCAAATGCTGTCGCGAGGGGCCCACAGAAAGGAGTCACCTTGTAATAAACACTCCTTTTTTTTCTCCTCCCCGAAACACCTCATCTTTTTTCTCCGTTTCTCCATCCTAACCGCTTCCCCATTATTAAAGGGGGCCACTTCTTCCCTTCTCTTTCATGCTATCCACTCACCCCAATCACCCCCCTCCCCCGCCTCTTTCCTCTCCTTCTTTCCTCCAAAAATGGTCGCTTTGGTTTCCCAAGACAATGTTGTCGCATTGGTGTCCCGTACCGGCCGGGAATTGCAGCGTTACCGGAAAGGTCGCCGCCAAGTCGTCGGGTTCGTCTCCTTCCCTTCCTTCTGTTTTCATTCGGAGCTTTCTTGCTAAATTTATATGCCCAGAAACAAAAGCACGAGTTATTCTCAGGGTTGTTTCTGGATTTAGACTTTATACCTTGTTTGATTGATTCCTTCTAGGCCTTGGGATTTTGGGTTTTCTGGATAACTACCTGAAGACAGTTTGAGGAGTTAAAGGTCTCACCTTTCTCCTTGCTTTCTTCATGTTGTAGTGGAAGAAGAGGCACACGGCAGAAGTGTCTGGATTTGCTTCTGTGATTAAAGGGTTTTGTGAAAAAGGAACAAATTTATTAATTTCTGTGGTTGAAATTTTGCAGATGTATACCATACAGATACAAGATGGAGGAGCAAGCTTCCATGGAGGCGTCAGAAGAGGTAGAAGTTCTGGTTATCAGTTCTCAGAAAGGCAAAGGGATGCTATTTCCAAAGGTACCCACCCACCCACCTTCCCATAAATATCCATTAGTCAATAATTAACACCCTAATGAGACATCATTATTATGTTATGTTTTCCTGATTTACATTACTATTCTGGTTGACCAAAAGCAGGGGGGCTGGGAATTAGACGAATCCAAAAAGGAGGCAGCTGTGAGAGAGACCATAGAGGAAGCAGGAGTGCGCGGCATTGTTGGGGTAAGCAAAATCCTAAACAAGCCCCTTACTTTCTGCTTCATAGACATAATTCATAAACCTATGAATCTAAAGTCTGTATGTTATGTTTGGTTTCAGGGTAAACTGGGTAAGTGGAGCTTCAAGAGCAAAACCCATGACACCATCTATGAAGGCTACATGTTCCCTCTCCTTGTTCAAGAACAACTTGAACTCTGGCCTGAGCAGAACTTCCGTCAACGAATATGGGTAAGGAATCAATCACCTTTTCAAATATCAACAATTCTTAAAATTTCACCAAATATGGATTGGGACTTGACCACGTGACATGTGGTTAGGCCCATTCTCTCTCAGGGTGGTCACTGAGATTCTCTGTCTGGTTTGATGTTATTGGGTGTAGATGGGTGTTGGTGAAGCGAGAGAAGTATGTCAACACTGGTGGATGAAGGAAGCTCTGGACAGATTAGTGAATCGTCTGAGGGCTAAGAAACTTGGACGAGAGAAACAAGAAGGTTCTTTGAAGAACAATGGAGATGGAAAGTCTGACTTGTAAATAGACGACGACGACGACGACGATGACTTGGTAGAGAGATTAGAGGGCTCCTATATTTTGTTTTTCTCTCGGATCTTATTAACTGTGATGATCATGAAGAGTAGGAGGAGGATGAAAATCCAGGATTCTGCAACTGTACTGCAAGATGATAGAATATAGTATAGTAAGTAATTGTAGATCAGATCGGATAGATAAAAGTTTGCAGTTTCAGTTTTTCTTCGTTTTGGCGTTTGGTTGGAATCTCAAGTCTTGGGGATGGTGATTCCCGCAAGGATGTAATATTTATTTGGTGGGGATTCCATTTGTAATCAACTCTCTTTGGTTTGTCAGAAACAGAGTTCAGTTCAGATGGTCATAATTTAAAGGAAAAGAAAGAATGCCATTGCTGCAATTTTCTGCATGATTGAAGCCCCACTTGGATTTCACTGAAAGTGAAATTTTTGGTCGTGGTGGGGTTATCTTGTTGATTCGAAGACTTTCTGGAATATCAATTGATTGGGGTTCTGGAATCCACCACTCTTTTGCTTCTAGCAGTACTTGCCAGAATTTATTTATTTATTTTATTATTATTAGTTGAGGGTTAAGATTTGTTAGCATATAAAAATAAGCTTTTTATATATTAACTATTGAACTTTAGTTTAGTAAAATAATTATATTTTAATTATTGGTAGAAAACGTAATACCAATTTTGATAAATCTATTAATTATTAATTTGTTCATTTTCTTTTCTTGTCTTACATGACTTTTATTTTTCAAACTCGTACAGGTTATTTATATTCTTATTTTGTACTTGAAACATAGAGAGCATAATTTTTAATTAAAATATATATTTATTATGCAATCACTAAATATATATATATATATAATTATAATATTTTAATTTGAAAAATTGAAAGCAAAAATATAACTAAACATATATCTGTTTAGTGGTGATTTTGACTGGTGATTGAAGTCCTACAATGAGAAACATTTAAAATATAATGAGAGAGTTAGATTTTTGAAAATTAGAGACGTTCAATATTTTGAATAAGGAGGAGATTTGTTATATCAGTACTTATCTTAGTCTCACATTAATTAAGAGTTTAAGAGAAGGAATGAGATCTATAAATAAATCTCCCGAGCAATGATACTTTTCATCAAATTAACTATAACCCAAAAGGACGTAATCGAGAAATTGAGTAGTTGTGTTTAAGTAGTTTGGGCATTATAAACAAACATAAAAATTATGCATGGGTTGAATCGAAGTTTTAGATACTTGTGATTAGTGAAGGAAGAGTTTTATAATTTGATAGTTCAAAATGGGATATGGTGAGGTTTTTTTGCAAATTTTCCATTATAAAATTGTGTGAAATGAAGTAATGAAGGATATATAGATTTATTTGAGGAGTCAAATCATCTTAAATCATCATGCGACCAACTACTAACATTATGGGATTGGGAACTATTAACATCCAGAGACTTGTTTTTCAACATTGATACCTTGCCCCACTTCATTCCACAAATCCTGCTGTAACAATCAAAAACAGCAGAGATTCCAGTCAGAACTCAGAACTCAGAACTCAGAAGTCAAGTTTTTTTTTTTTTAACTTCTTTAAGGAGCTTAGGAGTTTACTAAAACTGTGGACTTTAAGCCCATTTTGTAGCGAAAGTGTGGGCTGGGCCATCAAGATGTCCTGACGATGCTTCTCAGGCCATGGGCTGTAATGCACAGCCACTGTTGTGTTCTCAATTATGAGACACTCTAAAGCCCACAAACCTTTCTTCTCCCCAATTGTGATCCATAGCTAGCCATGCAACAATGTAATGCCTAATGAAAATTTGAAAGAGCAGGCCACAATGAATGCTCATCCATAAGATCAAGTGCTCTTAGGATGACCAATTTTCATTGTACTATCATAATATTTAAAAACTGAGTTCTGTAATATTCATATGTGGTCATATTCTAGGTATCACATTCTTACTACTATACAAAAACTTGGCAATACATAATTTCAAGTTAAAATATCTGAGATTTTACAATTAAAAAATCAATTTGAAATGCTTTGAAAGATTCAGAAGACTAGTGTTAGTTTTCCCAGTTTCTTGCTATTCAAAGCATTCTTAATAAAAGAACACCTTAATTTTAATTAGCACATGGAACATTAATTTTCTCAACTTATGCTCCATCCAATATCTTAAAGTTTAGAGAAAATTACAGAGAAAACCCAAATGGGAAAATAATTATTAATAAGTCTTAAAACTCTAAAAAATTATACTTAAGTCCAATTGATGTGAAATCCTAAAGAATGAATATAAAAAATATCATTGTTGATTATAAAATCATAAAGTATGAGTATAAAATATTAAAGTATGATTTTATACTAAAGATGTTTTTTATACTCATTTTTCAGGATATAACACCAATGGGATTTAAGTGTTGTTTAACATTGAAGTATAATTTTATACTCAACATTAAAGTTTTTTA
Organism: Adenanthera pavonina; assembly: GCA_026686845.1. Taxonomy (NCBI): domain Eukaryota; kingdom Viridiplantae; phylum Streptophyta; class Magnoliopsida; order Fabales; family Fabaceae; genus Adenanthera; species Adenanthera pavonina. The sequence continues at coordinate 15,982,938 of JAIVEN010000003.1, read as the reverse complement.
TATTTATTTTTTAGAATTTTATATTGATTTTACATCAATGAGATTTGGCAGGAATTTTTAAGAGTTTTAGAACTTTTTAATAATTATTTTCATGTTTTAAAATTTTTCTGTGATTTTTCCTTAAGTATACTAAATTTCTGCCTCAAATATCAACATGAAATATATACACACGCGCGGATCTCGCACTTCACTTGCTTTTCACAATGAACACTTGATTTAATTGTTCAACCTTAATTTTTGCTCTTGCACATATGTATATGTGTGTGTGTATGTATGTATGTACTTAGCAACCACATGTTCACGTACAGTTGTTCTGCATGAGCGTAGTGCGATGCCACAGGTGTTGTTATCTGTCTTCTCTCAAAAAACGTATGAGTGTGTGAATGTGTATCAAAATCCCTTGATACAGGTATGCCTACATTTATTACATGGAAAATAAATTTATAGGAAAAAAAAAGTGTGAGAGAACGTACATATAAACAGAATTTAAAGGAGGTTCATAAGACAGGAAATAGAATTTAAAATCTTTCATAAGATTTTATATTCTGATTTGAATTTGTGAGATGCTGGTTGATCCTCCTCCTTCATCAACCATTTATGATTGTTATGCACGATTACTTACCAACTTTGACACCTACATGGGCATCTAGAGCTGACACAACTGGTTTAACAGCAACATGTGTTTCTATATATTTTCCGCCTCTAAGATTGAAGTATTACAACATATATATATCCATTTGATTTAACCACGTTCTTATAAACATGAATACTAATCTGTTCAAAATTAGTTTAAACTCTTAAGATGAATTAAATGGATAATTAAAATTTATTTGAAATATATTTTTTCTTTTTTGGAAAAATGGAAACTGCCCAGTTCTCACACATGATCTGTAAAAGCTTTTCTTGGAACAAAAGCCATGGATAATTTAACAATAATTTAATTTAAAGCAACTGGCTTAGCTATGTGTTTCTGGCTTTCTACATTTCAAATATGAAAGCATCAAACTAATTAACCCTATACATATATATTTATAAACCATTCAGCCACAACCTCCTCCTCTTACTTGAAACTCCTCCACTCACTCACACCTTCTTCATCTTCATCTCTTCGTGTTCTCTCCCTCTCTCTCTCTCTAAACATGGCGGAATCCCTGCCTTCTCTCTCACTACTACTTCTCCTCCTCACAACCACAGTCTCCTACACTTGCTCCCACTCATCCTCCATTGACTCATTCATCTTCGCCGGCTGCACCCAACAGAAATACTCGCCCGACTCTCCCTATTCCTCCAACCTCCATACCTTACTCAACTCCCTCCTCAACTCCGCCACCTACTCTTCTTACTCTAACCTCACCGTCCTTGGCTCCTCCGTTGTCTACGGCCTCTACCAGTGCCGCGCCGACCTCTCCATGCCCGATTGCTCCTCCTGCGTCTCCCGCTCCCTCACCCGCATCTCCACCCTCTGCCCCGACTCCTGCGGAGGGGCGGTGCAGCTGGAGGGTTGCTTCCTCAAGTACGATAACGCCACCTTCGTCGGCGTTGAGGACAAGACCCTCATATTCAAGAAATGCGGACCCTCCGTGGGAAGTAACAATCTGGGAAGCACGGATGCGGTGCTATATGGGTTGTCGGGTTCGGGTGGCCCTTTCAGGGTGGTAGGTTCGGGTAATGTGCAGGGTATGGCTCAGTGCACCGGTGATCTGGGGTCCGATCAGTGTCAGGACTGTGTGTCGGAGGCAATCCGACGGCTCAAAAGCGACTGTGGAACTGCCGATTACGGGGACGTTTTCTTGGGCAAGTGTTATGCCAGATACTCCGTCGGCGGGGCCCACGATTATGAACCCCAAGCCCACGGCAAGGCCCTATCTATTCTTTTCTTCTTCTTTTATGAATAAAAGCTGTGCCTTTACAAAACTAAATAGAATTGAAAGTAATATAACTGTCGTGTATAAAACTCTAAGTATATTTTGTTTATATATGTAATTATTATAGATTTTAATGATATGTTCTTAACTCATTGGTTAGGTGCAGGTAAATCAAAAAATGGAGGAACGAAGACATTCGTTATTATCATTGGATTATTAGCAGGATTAGCTATACTCGTTATTTTCCTTGCTTTCTCCAAGAGGATTTGTACTGAACGCCATGGTAATATAACATTAGCACTAAACATAAATTTCTTTCTTTTAATTATTATTATTATTATTATTTGTTTAATATATATATATATATATATGGCCATGGGATTCAGCAGTACCATAAACATGATTCTTTGTTTTTTTGGGCCAGCCTAACATGATTCTTTTTTTTGGCTTCAACTTTTTTCCATGCAGGCAAATAATTATCGTTTTTATAAACAAAGTTTGTCAAACTCAGTGGCATGGCACCTCCTGCGATTGCTTTTTTGGTGACTCATTTTCTTGCTTTTTTCTCTTTTCCTATATATTATCAACTCACTTTTCTTTTAGTTCTTTTTAATTTTATTTATCTTTACCCTTTTTATTATTCACAATTCAAAATTGAATTAAAGGGCACTCGTTTGAATAGAAAGGCAAGGAAAGAGGAAGGAAAGCTAGCTGAAAGATTCTGTTTTGCCTTCATCAGTTACTAAAGTTGTGTAGTTGTTTAATGCACCAAAAAGAAAAAGTAATTATAATTCATAATAATAATAATAATACATTATAAAGTTGCAGAAATATCAAGTATCTGCTCTTGATGATGTATCACTGGTATATGCGTCCTTGGAGCTTTTTGGGACGAGAGGTCCACGATGGAATTTTCATGTGATTCTCGTAGTCTTGATCTCAGTAACACTTTGCCAGCTTTGAAGATTTTTTTTTTCTTGTTTAAATTATATAATACTTATATTATATTTACAATGACATGCATGCATGCATGCATGGCAAATATACATTAATATTTGGTTTGGACTCAAGTTTATTGCTGATCTTATAAGAAATTAGTGGTCTATTTATTTTAAAATTCATGGTTGCGTTATTTAGCTTTGAAAAAGATGTTATGAATATAATCTCACTCAACTCACCTCATAAAATATACAGTGAAGAACCCAATTGAACAAATACCAAACTTCATTATGTATATTTAAGATACAATTTAAATTACCAACCAGTACATAGTTTGATTAATAGAAGGTTATACTAACTTAATAAAAAATATCAAGTTTCATTAAGATAGATTTATTATTGGGCTGAGAATTTCACAATATAAGACATATTTTTAAAATATATATGTTTCACAACAATAAGACATTTTACAAATTATATAATGCATTTATTTATTTGTTTATTTTTGTCAAAAATGTTCCTATGAAAATATCAAATAACTTCCTTCATTAACTATTAACTACATCTTTTGACAAATTATTAAAGAAGAAAATTATAAAAAATAATAAATTATTTTTCGTTATTAATTACTGACTTCTTGACCTTTGAACGATAAATTAAAAGTGCCCCAGTATCAGAAATTTGAATATTTGGCACAGTGCACGTGTGGAAAGATGTGTGGCGTGGTTTTCAAAGGACCTTGGATCCCATCAATCTCTCTTTCTTTTCTTTTTGTTTTTTGGTAAACAATCTTTGTTTCTTTTCCTTCCTGTAGCTTTTTCTCCCACGGGCCACGCATCCATACTATTGTAATATAAGAGTATAAAATTTGGGCTTAGCCCACAAGGTCGCGATGGTCCACTGATTTAAACGTTGCCCTCATCGATTTAGTTTTTTGACTGAAAATATGATTCTCCAGATCATATGTAGATTATATGAAACTAATTTTCTCTTACTTCTATTAGTTTTAGAACCCTGAAACTTCCCATTTGTTACATTAAGGTATAAGAAGCTTCGGTTTTTAATTGATATAATTAATCTGTGAATGAATGATAGTTCAGTAATAATAATTGATATATAAGATATTAAATTAGTTTGACTGATAAAATTTGATCCCTCTAAATTCAATGCATACACAAATTTTAAGAAATCATTGATTTTATCATATAAACTCCCCGTAAGTATTATGTTCAACATTCTTTTCTCAGAAAATAAAGTTCAAAGAAATTATTTTCAAGTTTTTATTATACACGTGTTTAGTATCATTTCTTGCACTGTCAAGCTTTGAAGAAAAAAAGGATAGAATTAAGGTCATCTCTGGTAAAAATCTATTTTTAAAAGAAATGGGAAGGAATAAGGAAAGAGAGAGAGCTTCATGAGAATGCTATTTTTATTTATATAAAACTGCAATAATATATACTAAACATATTTTTAGAGAAAAAAATATTGGCCAAACGAAGAAAAATTTAGCAATATCAAAATAATTGCATATAGCACATCGAGAAAATGGATGAATTTGAGAAAAAAAAAGTGTAAAAAATAATTCCAAATTGAATATTATGTTTTTTCGTTCCCCCAGAGGATCTGACTAGCCCAAGGTGGCTTGTGTCTTAATGTTTTAGATCATTTTCCTTCTAAATACATAACTACATAATCAAATACAAAAATCAATTTAAGCTAAAGATAGACAGATAGTTACAATCTTTGAAGTAATCCAAAAAAATTACCAATATATAGCTACTGTATTTTTTTTTTCCTGGTAATTACATAATATCCTAATCAATTTGTTGGCATCACGAGTAATTAATTCACTTCTTCTATTGAGTTAAAAGCGAATTTTTGCACTAAGATAATATATTCACAAGCAATACGAAGCAATAAGCTCTCTCCAATATATATATTATCGATTTTTAATCATCTCTTCGCAATTTTTTTTTGTAACTTAACAAAATATAGCTTATGAAAAGAAAAATCAGTGCACTACTTATGATAATTAAAGTAGCCTAACCTTGTTTTTGACGACATAACTAGTCACTAAATTAAAAACTTGATTTAACCTCTGACGTCTCCTTTCAATGACAAAAGACTAAACATATTAATTATGAACGAGACCCTTAACCAAATACGAATGCTTCGTCTACTAATGAATAGTATTTGTATCGTGAGGGAATTAATGGACTTGACAACGAAGTGGGAAAAAAAAAGAAGAAGCAAAATTGTAAATATTATCTGAAATTGAAATTTCAAAACATTGACTAACTAAAAACGTTCAATGATTTTTATCCAAGATTGTTGTATGCTATTTTCCCCTGTGTTTTTAGCTAAACATGGTTAGGCTTTGTCGTTGACGTTGAGCTCCCTCATGGAAGGCATCCAAAGCTTAATAATTAAGGACGCCCCAGAATCATCTGAATATACAACCAAGTGAATTCAGGGGATAAGTTTTTAACATTATTATAAGTATAAATTATAATTGAATATATCCAAGTGATCTTCACGAGTTAATAGTGAATAGTGAGAGGAATGCATGTTATGAATTTTTAAATTTGCGGTTAGAAATTTATATTGATTGAGGTGCGTACAAAGTGACTCAAATTTTAGGTGAGTGCAATACTACAGTGAATAGATGGTTTAATGTAGGCGGAAAAAAAAAAGATTTAGTGTAAAATCATTTTAGTACTACGAGAATTGTGAACACAATAGAGGTAATAATTGAATCAGTTATCATTCATGGCAAGAAAATGAAGAATCTGGACAAATTACTTAGCAGAGAAGAGTTGATTTGGACCTTTTTTAACTTTATATGTATTCTCTGGAATTGAACTGAGAGAGTTACACGTAATTTTGCTGGGGAAATTGCATTCCTTACGCAAAAAGGAAGCAATTTAAAGGTTGTTAATTTGGGTTCAGACAAAAACAAAAGTGTGATGGGCCCATTCGCTGATGAAAGCCCAATCTGAGTCTTTTATTTTCTTGACCGGACTGGTTGGGCCAAGCTGTGGTACCTATTTTTAGGAATAAAACTTAAACAAGTTGGATTATAGGGACTCATCAAGATTAAGACATGTCTTATTCTTGAATGATACTTATTGAAATACTTTAAAGCTGGATAAAGAGAGGGTGAGACATTCAAGTGCATCACATTCATGGGGAAGCAAATATTTGTGCTCACAAATTGGCAAACAAAAGCATTAATAGAGAACTAATTTTCAATTTCATAGTTATACCATTGTTGAAGTTACAACAGCTTATGATAATAGATATTGTGGGTCAATGAGAGCCACACAAAGTAGTTGAATTTTTTTTTGGTCAACTAGTTGAATTGGTTTAGATTGTTTTGTTTTCTTTATCTAGTTTGTTGCTTTTTTGTTGTTTTGTCTTCTTTTGGGTCTTTTGACCCTATATGTTAATTAAAAAAAATACTTAAGAAATAATTACGAAGATTATCATTAGGGTCTGTTTGTTTCTACGTTGGAAATCAGGTTAGAGGAGAAGCAGATTTCCAACGCTAAAATAAACAGGCCATGAGAGTGAGACTTGAACATTGATACCATGTCTAAGTAGGATTGGACTAAGGGTCCGTTTGGTTCTTAGTTGGTTAAAAATGAGTTTTGATAGAATTGATTTTGTAATATAGTTATGATAAAAATTAGTTTTGGACTAATGTGTTTATATTTGGATGATTTATTTGAAAATTGATTTTGACAAAACTCATAATTTTTCTCTAAATTGAGCTTAAACTCTATCCCATGATTAATTTCATTTATTTGGACTAAAATTTAATCTGCATTTATTTAATTGAGAACATAATATATTTGATATAACATTTTCTTACAGGTTATAATCTATAAAAATTAAAATTTTGAAGGAACATTTTGGTCAATAGATAGGATAAATTTTATGCAAATTTCATTTTCCCAATTTTTCTATTTTTTCTCATTTTATTGGTCCACTTTTATCTGACTTTAAAATAAATGTAAATAAAAATGAAGAAGCAGGATGGAAAAACTGCTATCATACTGCTTCTTCAAAACCTCCGTTCTGCATCAAAACCCATTCTCAAACGTGAAAGCAAAAATATGCCAAACACATTCAAATCTTCATCAATCTTAGTTTTGACTCCAAACCAAGATTTAAGTAGGGATCCCAAACACACCCTAAGTTCTTATTAATTAGTCTAACTTTTATTAAAAGTATTGCCTTGATTATTATTATTATTTGTTTATAATTTCAGAATTTAAAAGGAATAATTAAATTTAGCTATGTTTTTGGGATGAATAAAATAATTTATACTATCAGTTTTAGTCAAAAACTTTGCATTTAAGTAATGCTCCAAACAGTTGGCCAATAAAACTCATGCTCTAAGCTTGTATAACTCGAATAATATTCGACCACTTTCTTTACTTTTCTTAATATCAGTTCCATTGATTTTGTCTTCAACTATGTCATACCACTTTTCGTCAAGAAATGTTGAGTTAGCTCCATAATATTTCAACATAATATAAAATGTATAACAAATTGTACTATTTACAATCCTTTAGAGCTTATTGTTTAAACTCCTTACAATATAAGCAAAAAAAAAAAGAACTTGTCAAACTGATATCATCAATCATCAATATATCAATATCAACATGAAATATAAAATTCATGAAAAGTTATATTCTTTACAAAAAAAAAAATTGCCTATTTTTATTGGAAAAAAATAATGTTATAAAATGACGTGATAATTTCTGAAATCGGTTCGCATTTCTTGTTGTATTGGACTGTTTCTTTCCTCAACGGTACAACAACGTGATGACAAAATCTGGCAGGAGTCACCTCATCCTATCCATGCTCTTCATAGCTGATTCAAATTCATCGCCTGCTATTCTTCAAAAAAAAAAAATTCAACGAAACGGAGCCAAGATAAAAGTAGACTCAACGGGAAAAAACAAACTAAACCTTCCAAAAACGGATAATTTTGAATTTAATTTAATAATGTTATTACTAAATAAACACTTCCTCTTATCTCTATTATATGTCAGATTTTAAAAAAATTGTATGATTTTAGATATGACTCACACTGCAAAATATTTGAAGCATTAACTTTTCTTTACGAATGCCCTAATATTAAAAGTTGGTTCGTTGATTTTAATTTTAAAATTTAAAATTTGAGAAACACTTTTTATAAATTTAATTAAGAACAATTTTAAAAACGGTTTGTTGGCTCTGGCACAGAGCTGACTTGGAGAAGTCAGTCACTATGGGGCAAGCGACGACCCACTGGGGGGGGGGGGCGGGGACCACGCGGCCAGAATTCCCCAATTAGGATTTCATTTTATTTACTGGCCGGGGACAATAGTACGTAGTACTAGTACTCTTACTCTATTCCTTAATCCTTAACCTAATAATAAATTCATTTATAAATATTTATTCCCTCTGTCCCACCACCAAAAATAATAATAAAAAAAAAGAGGGGGCGGGAATAATGAATTCTGAAAAGTGAAAGGTTGAATATTGGTTGGTTTTACGTCATTAATACGAAGTAGATGTTAGTTTTTGGTCCCTTGTCCTAGTACTATTACACCACCTTTACAGCTCAAGCCTTTATTATGTAAGGCGGCACCACCTCTTGGACCAAAAAAAAAAAACTGTGAGATTTATCTTAATCTTTGTGAATCTCTAAATTTAACTTATTAAAATTTTATTATAAAAATATAATTCTTAATTAGGCTAAAAAATGATAAAAACCTCTCAAACTAATCCAAAAAACTCGAGTGCTTGAATATTGTAAATGTAAAATATTCCTTGGCGTCTAATGAGATTATATAGTAATTAATTAATAGATTGGTTAACATGCCATAATTGACAACATGAATAATCATTATTGTTTTGTTAAAAAAAAAACTACGTGTAATATTATAACTAATAATCCGTCAAGTATTCTTCACTTTGCATATATGAGAAGCCATCTTGAAGTATAACAAAATAATTGGAAACTAGGCTATAACAATTTGTCTCTTGATAATCAAATTAAGTTGAAAATTGATCATTTTAAGAATTACTAACCCTCCCTTTGAATAAAAAAAAAAAGGAAATTTTTTTTAAAAATAAAAAAAATATAAATATTTTTTTATTTAGATTTTTTCTTATTTTTTTCTTAGAATCCTTTTTCCAACTGCAAATAAAGCATAAATCATTAATTTATACAGCATTATTGTATGTATAAATTCAGAAGGATGGATTGGATTGATGCTTTTATTAGTTCAATTTGGAGATTAGGCATGGACGTTATAATATGACGTAAGCCTCCGAGCTGTTTTGCCTGGGCGAATATGTAACGAACGAACGACACGTGTCAAGGGAAGACATGAAATAGGACCGGCCAATAATAGGCATACAGAAAGCTGGCTGGTATTTTCCCAGACGTATCAGATTCGGCCTCTTCATCCTTGCCCATTTTATTCCCAAAAGTGCTTCACTCTCCACAATATTTATTTATAATTATAATTTTAGGTAACGTCCATTCGACTTTTACCAGTTGGCCAAAAACCTTTTTTGCCAGTTCATTTAAAACCATTGTAATTTAACTGCATTACACTTACTGATTCGTGTGGTTTCACTCTTCCGAATTCGTAGTTCAAAATTACTTCCAACTATCAATTCAAAAAATTAGTAAACAAGATTTTAAGCGATTTAATTATGTATTTGGTTTTCCATTGATCTGGGTTTTGACCAATAATGTGAGAGTAGTTTTGTCTTGAAAGCTGCAAAATCAAACTCCTAACATGAAACCAAGCAGGCGATTTGATGATTTAATTATAAATGTATTAAAATTAAACAAGACACATTTTCTTGTGTATTAAACGAAATTTGTGGAAAGTATAGTAGCAAATTCTTTTGTTACTTCGGACACATGATAAGACTTGGCTTAATCACCATATTTAAAAAAAAAAAAGAAGAAGTAATTTTGAGACAATGCTCAAAATTTACGGTAAGAATCAGATACTGTTTAGAAATAATGTGGCTCAACAAAAATTGCTTTACTCTTTAATTTTATTACATGCATGATCATTATATTCATTATAAGAAATGTTAAACTTAATTATAGTTCTCAAATACTTTTATCACTTTTTGACTTAATTCACGAAGATAAACTAATGACTCATTGAATTTATTTTTTAGGTGTTTATGAAGTGAGAATTCAGATTCTATTCCCACACTTAAACTGTTTTGTTGGATATGAGAGTGAGAATCTGAACTCCCATGAGAATGAAGATGGCCAGAGATTTAGGAGTTAACTTTCCTACCTTGGACCCTGACTTTGCTTATTCTTACCACTGGGAATGGAGACCGAATGACAGAAATAATCTTATTATGAAATATTATTCTTAAAATACCTTTCACTGATTATGTACCCCATTTTCTATTGAAAATTCTTCATTAATTCCTACAAGTTATTTAGTGTAATTTTTTTTATATAATTTTTTTCTCTAAAAATATTTAATTTAAAAAACTTAAAATAAAAAATAATAAGCATTGAAATATACATAATTTTTCCTTCTACTTTTTATATTGCAATTTATTCTTAGATACTTTTTATTTAATAAAAATAAAAATATGTAAAAGCTTAAAATATGATATTTTTATTTGAACGAAAAAAAAAAGATGTCACCCATTTGTAACTTAAAAAAAAACAAATCACGTTATGAACACAGCATTGAAGCAATTGATGTTGGACTAAATTTTTATTTAGGTGCAATTATAACTTTTTGCACATTATTCACATCTCATTCCATTATTTTCTTATGTCAAATCAAATAAATTTAAGTTATTACCTATGTCTTTTTCATGGTAAATCAAATAAAATTTTGATTTACAAAATTCCATTACATTCTATTTCCAACCATTTCATTTCCAATAATTTTACAAACCAAACGGGCCATAAATATGACTTGTTCTATTTTTATGGTGAGCCCTTAAAATTTAACTCATTAAAGCTTTGTACATCATCAAAAAAAAAGAAGAAGCGAATATATGATTTCATTTCTAAAATATGAAATCCTACACCATGACCAAGTTCATCCATCATCCGGGAGGCTGAGGAATTATGAAGCCCTACACCAAATTCATTCTATTTCGTGTTATGCTTTTAATTGTTGCCTTGCAGTTGCTTTATGAAGTAAATATTTGTCTATTTATTTAAAAAAATTAAGTTTTCATTCCTGAAAAATTATACATGTTTATACTTTAATTGTTAAATTTAATTACCAATATAAAATATAAAAATGTAACAATTTTCACAAATTATGAATATTATGATTCATTACTTAGACTCCATATAATATAAAAGAAGTCTCCCACCTATTTTTTTAACAAAAAAATAATTTATAAATTATAAATCTTGGCGCATACTGTTGATTTAGTCTTCTAAAATGAAATCATAATAAATTAACAAATTAATTAACATAGCCAATAAATTAGAGCTCATTTGGCTGTTGCCTAGTGACTAATACTTGCACTATTCTATCGTGATATATAAGATCAATATTTAACATTCATTATAAAATATAAAATCTATAACAAAGTCCTCTTATTTACAAGTTGCCAGGAAATCCTTGTTTTAAATTTCATGCAATGTGGGGGATATTCACGTAATTAATTAACTCATGAGTAATGACATAATTACAAAATATTACTAGATCGAAAATGATATTTTCTTGTTTTGCGATAGATTTGTTGATACGATTACAGTCTTTAATATCATAATTATCAAATCTGGTAAAAAATATAAATATTAAATAATTAATTCTTTGAATTAATTACTGATAATTGAATATATATCAGTATTCTAAGCAATTATTAAATAAAATATTATCAAGTATTCAGTACTATTGTGCTATTATTATTGAAGTAGTATTTTCATAACTTTCTCAAAACTCCTATAGTGTAACAAAATGATAAGATTTACACAAAAGTAAGTGTTTGGGGGGAGAATAATATGTGTGAAATCTATCTCATCAGTGATATTACTTATATTGTATCAATTAATTTGTTAATTAATTTTGATTTTTTTTTGCATGTAGAGAACATTTTAATCAGAGAAAAAGTCAAAAGGATTTGAATTTTAAAGTTTTCATTATAGAAGCTTTCGGTCTAAATTCTTTCAGGTAAAAATTTTATGCATAATTTTATCTTTTTATCAAATTTTGTATTTGAAGTATGATAAGTGTACATTTTTTAAAAAAATAATAAATATAGTTTTCTACACAACTATATTGTCCCCTGGATGAGGATGGAATGTGGATTTATGAGAACGATGTAATCAAACAGAGGGCTATCGAATTCTTTTCGAAGCTTTATACTCAGCAGCATGATGATGTTGCGCGTCTCCGCTGCTCGGTGTCCTATCTGTCTCTAGACAATTAATGGTGTTTTGGATAATGTGGGGAGCTGTTTTTCTGATGAGGAGATTAAACGTGCTTTGTTTGAGATGGGTTCGCTTAAGGCTCTTGGACTGGATGGTCTTAACCTGTTATTTTTCTAGAACCAATGGAGTTGGGTTAAGACGTCTATTATTTAAGAGGTAAAATTGTGTTGTGATTGCCCAAATATTATTCGTAATATAAATGGGACTAATATGGTCCTTAGTCCAAAGATTGAGCATGCTAAGTCATTGAAGAATTTTCACCCTTTTAGCTTATGTAACATGATTTATAAAATTATTACAAAAGCTCTTTCAAAGAGACTTATTGACAAGGTTAGTAGTTGCATGGCAAATTGGAAAATTGAACCTCTTTTGCCAGCAAGTAGACACAAGTCGATTTCTTATGTGGCTGCTTCCATCCCTAATGACACCCTGCAAACTATGCATCTCTTGTTGGGTGTATGCAATGAGGTGGATAAGTTTTACAAGGATTTCATTTAGGGTAGCCAACCTTTAGAGAGGAAGATGCACTTGATGCATTGGGATAAAGTTTGTTGTCCTAGAGATGGTAAAGGCTTAGTACTACGCATGACTAGTACGGTGTAATAGTTTATTCTATGCCTACTTTAAAAATTAGTTATATCTATTTAGAAAATTATTTATACTGACTTCAAAAATTAGTTTATTCTACTTAAAAAATTAGTTATATCAATTTAGAAATTTAATTATATCCACTTAAAAATATAGTTATATCCACTTGAATAATTGATTCATTCTAGTTGAAAAATCAATTATACTCACTTTGGAAATTAGTTATATCCACTCAGAAAATTAATTATCTCCACTTGAAAAATTAGTTTATTCTACCTAGAAAATTAATTGTGTTAACTGGAAAATTTAGTTATATATACACATTTGAAAATTTAGCTATACCTATTTAGAATTATAGTTATGCTACTTGGAAAATTAACTATGCATATTTTGGAAATTAATTATATTCACCTAGAAATTAGTTATTCCCACTTGAAAAATAAGTTATGACAACTCGAAAATTTAATTATACTCACTTGGAAATATAGTTATACCCATTTGGATAATTAATTTATTTTAATTGAAAAATTAGTTATGCTCACTTTAAAAATAGTTATATACATTTAGAAAATTAATTGTCCCACTTGTATGAAGATTAAAAGATAGCTAATTCAAATCAGTATTTTCTTTTAACGATTTTTTCTAAATAATTTTACATATTTGAGTGAATGGAAGAGAAAGAGTTTGCCAAAGTAATTTTGGGGAGAGTTTCACAGAGAAGGGTGTGTCCCGATTTTATTGTTTAATGTTTTAACTTTTGGGCGTATTTTTGTCACTAGTTTATTTTTTCAGTCCTTAAGAGGGATTTTGGTTCTTTTGAGTGAATAGAAAAATTAGGGATCATAATAAGAAAATATTTTTCTTATTAGGTCTCAAATTATCTTTTTTTTTATGGGACTAATTAGCAAGAATGTTCTTTGTTGTTAATAGGGAGATAGACTTTTTTGAAACAGTACCATTAGGGTGTCATGAATTAGATGTTAGGTTTGGTGAAAAAATTATTTCATCTTAATTTGGGCCAAACAATACAATTATATGAAAAAGGACTTTTGACTACGATTTATAAATATTGTGATTTAATACATTCTATATTTATACATAAATGCTAGTAATATTATATATAGGTAAAGTCATAAAGATAATATATTATATATGGAAAATGATCAGATTTGTACTTACTACACCCATATTAACAATCTTCTGTAAAAGATCCCGCTTGTAGCTTACGCTAGGATGCGCTCCAACCGAAGCATAGCCACCCCCAAATTCTCGCCTCCCATTGGCCCATTCAAATACGACGGGGTCCACATAGAAGCTTCCTTAATCGTTTAGGAATTGGAGCCTTCTTGTGTGTTTTTGTTACATGCACCTCTATGTACCCTGTAATTTCTCATCATAAAGGGAGATCTTTTAAGAAAAATTACAGTTGAGGAATTTAATAAAAAAGATTTATACAAAAAATCTTACTAACATTTAAAAATATTGAACATAGAAATAGAGATAAAAACAAAATTTTCGACAACACAACGCAAAAAAATTATACTTTTATAAGATTCATAAATATTTTTCACTGTTTATTTAGTTTTCTCTTTTATTTTTATTCGTTAACATTTAAAAATGCTTCTCCGCATCTACTAAAATTTTTTATTTTATAATAATTTAAAATTCTCAAATATAAATATTATAATGTAGGGTAATGAATGGTAATTTTTTCAATTGTCTGCCTGTTTCTCTCTCTCCCTAAAGTCTTAACCCTCACGTATGCAAAAAATACGTGACACCCACCATCTCTCTCCTGCTGGGGGAAAAAAAACCCCAACGCCCTCTCTGTTTTTTGTTTTTCTCTTTCCGTTTCGCTTTTTTTCTCTGTAGCCAAACAGAAACTGGGGGAAAAAATGTAAGTGTGCTGCTTGGAAAGACTCATGGCACTGATTTCTTAGCATACCGTTTCTACTTGAAGGCTACAAATTAGCGGAAAATTCGTCACTTCCATTTACAATTCTAATCGCAGAGAAAAATGAAGTCTCTGCTGCCGCTTAACTTGTTGGTTCCTGCTTTCTCGCTATGTCTGTTCGCCATCGTGGGCGCAGATCTAGCTTCTGATAGAGCCGCTTTGGTGGCTCTGCGCAGTGCCGTGGGTGGCCGTTCCCTTCTCTGGAACCTCTCTCAGACGAGTCCTTGCTCATGGACTGGGGTGTTCTGTGATAACAACACCAGGGTCACTACGTTGCGGCTTCCTGGTATGGGTCTTTCTGGGAGACTTCCACTGGGAATTGGGAATCTCACTCAGCTCCAGACTCTGTCTCTTCGCTTCAATGCCCTCTCTGGGTCGATTCCAAACGATTTTGCTAATCTTGTTAACCTCCGGAACCTTTATTTGCAGGGAAATTTCTTCTCTGGTAAAATCCCTGATTTCCTCTTTGGTATGCAGAACTTGGTTCGTTTGAATTTAGCTAAAAACAATTTCAGTGGGGAGATCTCGCCCGACTTTAATAACCTCACGAGGTTAGATACCCTCTACTTGGAGAACAACCAGCTCACTGGGTCCATTCCTGACTTGACTACTCCTCCTCTTGATCAGTTTAATGTTTCGTCGAATCGGCTCAACGGGTCCATTCCCGCAAAGTTTTCGCGTATAGATGCGAGTGCTTTTTCGGGGAATTTTCTTTGCGGGAAGCCCTTGCAAGAATGCCGTGGAACGGAGAGTGGAAAGAAGAAGAAGCTATCTGGTGGAGCAATTGCAGGAATTGTAATTGGTTCTGTGGTCGGACTTTTGTTGATTTTACTCCTCCTTTTCTTCTTGTGCTGCAAGAGGAGCACTGAAGACAAGGATTCGATGGATAAAACACCGGGGAAGAACGTTGAAGTTGAAATTCCCCGTGAAAAGACAACTAGAGATACTGATAATGCTGGAGCAAGTTATTCAGCAACAGCTAGAGGTGGTGATCATAAGATTGGTAGGAGTAGAAGATTGGTGTTTTTTGGTAATGTCAGCAAAATGTTTGATCTGGAGGATTTATTAAGGGCATCAGCAGAAGTACTGGGGAAGGGCACCTTTGGAACCACATATAAGGCTACTCTGGAGATGGGGGTAGTCGTGGCTGTGAAGAGATTGAAGGATGTAACTGCAACCGAAAACGAATTCATTTGCTCCCCATCGTCACTAATAGGTAATGCCATTCGCAACTCATAATCCATTGCACAGAAAGTTCCCATATATTCTGTAACCCACATGCTACCTTGTTTTAACCTTATAAACTTCACCCATAACTCGTAGAGTCTGGATCGGTCTCGAGAATACATGGACCGGACATTGTCCCAGATTTCTTTACAGGACTTTCGATTAAAAACTATACAGCCACAAATGATTGCCATGTCTGGTTCCATAGTTTTCTCCATCAAATTAAGTATCTGGGCTTCCTCCATTTCCCATATACACATTTTTCTTTGGTCTCCTATAGGAGCTTCCTCATCGAGATGATGATGCATGCCAAGGGTAATCAAGTACAATTCAACCCATCTGCACCATCCGAAATTATTAGTGCCATTCAGCTTGCAATGCTCCAAATATGAAGGAATTTCTAGCTCCATGTGGATTGTCCAGAATCAAAGCAAAGTTGAAAAACTCTGACGCTAAACAGAAACTAAAACCTTGCGATGGAACCACTGGAATACCAGAAAACACAAAAACAAAGGCTTACAACTTCTACACAGTTCTGGAAACAGCAGTTATAAAATCTTTAAAAAAATCATATAGAATGGAAATAGATAACAATCATGATGTGCATGATGATAAGCACTTAAGCAGTTGTTCACTTCTATTTCTGATGACAATTCTGGACCAGATTGGACATGCTTTGCACTTACAAGTGGATGTGTACGATACTTTGGGTTCTTAACCCACCAAACCTTCCCCTTCTGCAGTATTATTCTATTTGATGTTTCTAGTATTAGGCAACGAGTATATGTGTTGTTGTATGTCGGTTTTTTATATTAATGGATTTGTTTCAGGCCAAATAAAAAATAAAAAGATAACAATCATGATATGATCACAAAACCGAGGAATACCATCAACTAATACAAAGAACTTGAGTTCGAATTCTAGTTTCATCTATTTGATATGAAGAATCTTTATTCCACTTGGCTCGATTACAGTTCTAGGGGGACATTGATCTATAAACATTGTCGGATCACAATTCAACTAGTTATACGGCGAAGCGAACCATATAAAGACTTAAAAAACACGAATCACAAGAATAGCAGTCCAGCGAAACAAAAAGTCATATAAAGATCAGTGAGATTCAAGAAATTAAGGTCGAGTTTTCGATCGTCATAGGCGCTAATATGCGAATCCGCTGATATTTTCACGCAAGATTGATGGAAACAGCAAAACAATTAGAGGGAAAAACCAAACCAAGATTGAGGAATGGAAGAAAAAAAGATTACCTCGAAAGCCAATCGAAGAAACGATACCATCTGATGTGAGCGTTGATCAACATTCTTAGCCCTAGTTTCCCTAATTTGTATTTCCCACTCGCCGCCACAAGAGGAATTGGAGGGAACGCTGAAATTATGAAACCGTACGTATAGGGCAAATGGGCCGCGTTAATCAACCATTTCTTCAATTGATTAATGGGCTAAAGGCGGCTTTTTGACCTAAATGTTATAAAAAAAATAACAATTTCTCAATATACTACAACTTCAAAAATAATGACCAAGATACTATAAAAATAATATCTCGATATCTTAGACATTAAAATATACTATTTTATATATATATTTTTTCATTTAGTGGGGAGGATCTCTGTGCCATGGGCACCGAGATCCTCCCCCTCAATTTTGCACAGGTACGTACCTGACCCTGCAAAATTGAGGGGGGAGGATCTCGGTGCCTATTAAATGAAAAAAAATATATAAAATAGTATATCTCCGTGTTTTAGACACCGAGATACTATTTTTATAGTATCTTGATAATTATTTTTAAAGTTGTAGTATATTGGGAAATTATTATTTTTTTTGTAGTATTTAGGTCAATTTCTCGCTAAAGGCTCTCTTTGAACATGCAAAATGAAAAGCTACGTTCTTAAATAAATAATAAAAGATGTAATAATATTAAAATGTGCGTAAACAATAGTATGCCTTTAACTATGACACAATATGGTTTAAATTATATAGTTGAAGTTGGGCTAAATCTTTTTTTTTTGGGGTTAAAAGAATTGAATTTTATATTTAAACAAAAATTGCTTATCTTTTAAAATATAAATAACAAAAGTATTGAATTTTGTAATACTACAAAAATCTGATTTTTTTTTTCATTATGTCTATAAAGAGTACTCAAATGATGATATGAGAATTAGCTCTAGAAAAAGGGCACGGAAACTTAGATGAAAGATTAACACTCTAAATGATGTTATCAAACAAAAATTGCGCTAATATGTTGAATTTTATTCGGTGCTCATTAGCTGATGAGCATTTGATGCTCATCATTAAATCTGAACTATTCAGATTAAAACTGGACGGTTCAGATTTAATTTTATTTTATTATTATATTTTTTTATATATTCTTATTTTATTAGATGTAGAATGTAAAATAAAGATAATTTTATAACTTTCATTTTTTAAAAAAATAATAATATTATTAACAAATTAAAATAAAAATTTTAAATCTGAACCATCTAAATTAAAACTGAACTATCCACATTTAGTTTTGATGATGAGCATTTGGTGCTCACCAAGTGTGAATTCCTAATATGCCTCAAGTTTTGCTAGAGAAATATTAAAATAAATCTTGTATATTTTCTATATCTATATATTCAACCATAAACACAAAAAAATATAGTACTCATAAAATTTATATCACATCTCTAAGGCTTTGGAGGTCTTTAGACAGCTAAGGCAACAAAAACAGCCTAGGGCCCCCAAATTAATATAATTATTTTTGTATTATTTATTATAACAAGTGTCCGTTTGGATTGAAGTTAGATAAAAAGTAATTTTTTATGAAAATGATTTTAAAAATTGATTCTGATTAAAAGCATACTTCAATATTGGCAAAAGTATATTATTTCATTGGACTTCATAAAACACTATATTACTGTACTTGAAATCACATCTTCGCACAAAACCAAATGTTAAGTGAATGGATGAAAGTTCTCAGTCTCATTTACAATATCGGTGCAGTTACAAAGATTCTGAATTCCACATAAATTAAAGCAAGGGAAAAGGAGAAGCACTATGCCTCAATTCCCTCATACTTTGACATAGAGAACTCAGAAGGCCTTGCAATATGAATATATATGAGCTAGAAATGTCCAAACAAGCCACGAAACCATAAAATTTGGTTCTTATAACTTTGGACAAACGTAAATACTCAAAATAAAGAGATGAAACTTGGGCAAATACTATTAGTTCCTGTTCATCTCTTATAATAGAACCTCCCACTTTCTCTATATAATTGAAGATTGGATGGCTTCAAATGCTCCATCCTTTGCTTGAAGACCAAGACATACTGAAAACCACTGACCTTTTTCTTTTGGCTATTGGTTGAAGCAATAGAAGGAGAGATTAAGTGGAAGAAGGAGGGATAATTGCACACAAAAAATTATGGTATATCTATATGCATTTAAACCAAAATTTGTAGTTAATAATTATACCAACAAGATTAACGCAATTAGTAAATAGTTGAGTTCTCTAAAAATATTATTTAAAATTTAATTTCTAATCGTGTATATGAAAAATGTCTTATTAAAAGAAATAAAATTCATTTTAATTATCTCTATGTCTTAATGGAATTAGTTTTAGTTATCAGTTGAGGATACTGTTAGTGTTAAAAATATATATAATTGACTATTTGTCAATTTGTCATTGTTTGTTTGTGCTGATTTGGCCAAGAAAATAAGCAATTGGGATATGAGTTGAATGAGCTTGAGGGCTTTTTCATGGTGGGAAGAAGGGAGCACAATTGGAGGTACTAAAGCCAAACCTGGTCACAGAGTTAGACATGGTGAATTGACTATTATTTTTTTGGGTTTTTGTGGCCAAAACCTTGAATTTAACTTAGTTCTATTAGGAGGCTGAATGCTAGTACAACATTTGGATGGGTGTGATTTAGTATTGAGACACTAACATTTACAATTAACTGAAGTGTTAAAGTGAGGGGAAGGAGGAGGAATTAAAGCAGCAAAATCATAATATAGCTTCATTAATAATGAAGCAATTAATGTTTAGAATTTTGGGGGCACCTAAACATTGGTAAAACAAGAGGGAAGGTAAGAAGACTATCAATCATGAGCACTCTAATGGGGGGATTCAGAAGATGGATTTCAATTCCAATCGGGGGCTTGTGGTAGCTGCATTCCATGCAAGCTATGATTCATGATCTATTGCAACAGCCAACAGTGGACTTCGGAAATATACATTATGACTTATGTTACACTGCATATATATATATAACTCTGTAAGGGCAGAAGCTTCAGTTCAAGATATTCTTTGGGTTAATTATAAGAAAGATGTATTTTTCTCAGAATGGAATGTATATGTGATTTTGAGAGATTGAGAGGACTGAATAATTGTTGTTTGTTGATGGTTGAGGATTATATGCAGTTGTAGTTTTGGTCACGATATTGACTAATTTCATAGAAGTAGACATGCACAAAAGGGAAAGAAGTTATTTCTATTTCCTAATCTACATTTGCAAGTTCCTATTTATATAAATAATCATTCACAAGTCTTGAATAAATGCAAAGTACGGGATCCAAGTGTAATTATCTTCTATTCCTGGACATCAGGAAAAAAAAATCATTAATTTGTACAAGGCAGTGGGGACAAAATATTGTTGTTAAAAAAGTGTTATTTAAATTTATATATTATAAGTAAATAAATAAATACAAATAAATCACATTTTATAATTATATATCAATAAAATAACATCTCTCCAACCCGCATTGATTCGAAATCGATTATTTCTCTAGGTCTCTCATGGGCACAGCAAAGTTCATCCTATTGTTTTTCAGCCGTCCTATACTCTCACCTCTCCATCTCTCCCTCTGCGTGAACGTCACTCTCCGTTGACGAAAATCGAAGTCCGCGGCTTTTCCCTCTCGTCCTCATGTTGTCAATCCTTTGGGTCTCAAAGTAAGTTTCTGTCCTCTAGTGCAATGTGTCTGAAAATAGTTACTCCTATACTACTATAGCTATTCTGTTTGTGGCTTTCACCTTAATTTATAGGCTTCTGGGGATTGAGAGATCTGAGATGTGTTGTTGGAGGGTGGGCTTCTGTGCCTTCTGGGTTGTGGCTTCTATCTGGATTGGATGAAATTGTTGTTCTATTTGAGCAACTAATTTGGATCAATGCAATTGGATCCAAAATCAGTAGATGAGTAGAGGCATGAAATTACGAAGCCCATTGCCAAAAAACTATTATTATATTATGTAATTTTCCAAAAGTTGGTGGGGCATCTGCCCACCCTGAACATAGCTCCCGTAGTCCAGTAGCTAAACGCCGTCGTTACCCTGCCTTTTAGAGACTCCGTTTCCGTCTATTCCATGGAGAGATTAAAAAAAAAAGTATATGTATAAAAAAAAAAAAGCGGCGCAAGTTTCCCGTACATGTGTGCGTGGGCTTGCATCCATTTCTAAATCTAAATCACGATGTAAATCACCTGAGCAGCTCCATAAATTTGCATAGAATTCGCCTCCTCCGTTCCCCGATAGCCACCTTTGTGCGGCTGTAAGGACCTTCATTTCGTACTGCTTAGTCAGTGAGTTTTTGTCAATATATTTATTTTTCATTCCTCTCTATGATGTTTCATGCCAATTAATTTGTTGCAACATCTTCTGGGTTTCTGACTAACGTTTTTATTGATTATCGAGCCAAGTTTTTCCGGGTTTGAACTATTTCTCAGTATTTTCCGTTAATTGTGAGGTTTCAGGTTTCACGGGGGACGGAGTTAGTTTTCACCATTTGGCGGTCGACAGTAGTGCAGCTAAGATCCAACAGTACGTTTATCTAGCTTTATTGCTTTGTACCATACTGTGTTCATACTTCTTCGGTTATTTTTTTCTGTTATACTATTGACGTAATTCGAGTTCTTTATATTTTCTTGGGCTATTAATATTGTTGTGGAAATGGAAGAACGGCCCCCAAGATTGTATAAATAGTTCATATGCATTCGCTTATAGATGTCGATTGTTGTTTCCGTCGGCTAAATACTAAAGTGGCTGTTACGCATGTTAAATCCAAAAGAAAAGCAATTCTTGGTTTAGTTTAATATTTCTATAAACTTTATTGCTCCCTTTTTGCCGTATCCGTGCTTTTTATCAGGTCACTTGTATGGGATTTATCGATCTTTTATTTGCTATACTCAGGCTTCCACCATAACAAAGCAAACATCTACCCGTCATGAAACAACAAGATGCTGTGCAAGATAATCCCAACTCACGTTCAAAGAAAATAATTCCACCTTACATGAAAGCAATTTCTGGCTCGCTAGGAGGTGTTATGGAGGCCTGTTGTTTGCAACCCATTGATGTCATTAAGACCAGATTGCAACTTGATAGGTCTGGAAACTACAGGGGAATAGTTCATTGTGGTGCCACAATTGCGCGCACAGAAGGAGTGAGGGCTTTATGGAAGGGATTGACACCTTTTGCTACCCATTTGACCTTGAAGTATGCACTTCGAATGGGTTTAAATGCATTATTTCAAACAGCATTCAAGGACCCTAAAACTGGGCAAATTAGTAGTCAGGGGCGCCTTCTTTCTGGGTTTGGTGCTGGGGTACTTGAGGCTCTTGCTATTGTTACTCCATTTGAGGTTTGTGCCTTTTTTATGTTTTTATGTGTCATTGATAATTAGATGGTCCGTTTTGGCTTTCATTAAGTCAGACATGGATTGAATTTAATAACTGTTCGAAAGCATTCACCAGTTGTTAACAGTTTATGCTATTGCAACTTCTGAGATTAGACTTTTCCATGGATTGTCATATTGGCTGAACAATCTATTGGCTGTTGCTGGAATTTGTCGATCTGAGAGAACTTTGGTTGGATGAGAATGTGAAATACCGTAGATTGACATGTTTTTAATTTGTACAAGACTTGCTTCTTTTTTCTGTTCTGTCTGCAAATTCAAATGGAAATCTTGCAAGTGGGAAATTCACATCCTCATTGTAGCTTTTCCCACTTGAATAATTCTGCTGATTTTGATTGGATTTGGATTGGATGGTCTTGTTCTTGGCTTTTGGTTATCTAATATACAATATTTCTGCAGAAAATATGTCAACTCCGGGATTCCTAGTGCTTTGGTAATGCTTGCCTTGGCTAGGATGTTTAATATTTTATTCAGTGAAGTCTCAGTCAATCCATAAGATTAGATGACCAGCATGACTAAATCTTAGTACTAGTCCGTATGGCAAGCTGTTGACCTGCTATAAGCATTTTGAATCTTCAGGGATTCTCCTTCACAGGACCATTCTTTTTACTCCCCATTCTGTTCTCAATTATGCAATTATGGGAAAAAAATTATCAATCAGAAAATGAAAAGGGCACTGGACAACTGATCTTCAGTTTTCATCCCTATTCTTGTTGTACCTGACATTCATGAATTGATCTTTTTAACTTGTCATTTTCATCGGCCCCTCAATGTTGTTTATTGCATTTTTAATTGGATGGAGTGAGATTAAACTTTTTTATAGGTCATGTCAAGCATAGATGGTTAGGCCCCGACGCTTGTTGAAATTAACAATTAAGTCCCCTTGAGTGTAAACTAACAGTGAGGACATGTTGCTTGCTTTCTGGCTGCCTATAGCACTAGTGAACAAAGATTTTTTTTTAAAAAATTATTGATATAAAACTTACTGGATTGAATCCTATTGGCATTTAACATTAGCAACATCTATGCATAGTTTGTCTTCGGTAAATGATGCCCTGGTTAAAGTTGGTGATTTAGAACCATATCTTGTTATAGGTGGTGAAAATCAGATTGCAGCAACAAAGAGGCCTAAGTCCTGATCTTTTGAAGTACAAGGGTCCTGTGCACTGTGCTCGAATGATTATAAAGGAAGAAGGCCTTTTTGGGCTATGGGCTGGGGCTGCTCCAACTGTAATGCGTAACGGGACAAATCAAGCTGCCATGTTTACAGCCAAAAATGCTTTTGATGTGCTTTTATGGAAGAAGCATGAAGGAGATGGGAAAGTCCTCCAACCATGGCAATCTATGATCTCCGGATTCCTTGCAGGTACAGCGGGCCCTATCTGCACTGGCCCTTTTGATGTCGTGAAAACAAGGCTGATGGCTCAGAGCCGAGCAGGAGGTGAACTGAAATACAAGGGTATGATCCATGCCATCAGAACAATATATGCAGAAGAAGGGCTTCGTGCCTTGTGGAAAGGTCTATTGCCTAGGCTAATGAGAATTCCACCTGGCCAGGCCATTATGTGGGCTGTGGCTGATCAAATAATTGGTTTGTATGAGAGGAAATATCTGCAAAATGCTGCATTGTAGGTACTTCTCACACTCTTTTTTTTTGCTTGCTCTGAATTCCAAATTTTATCTCTAGCATAGTTGGATAATGGCTTTAGCTTCTGATCCAAGATTTATTTCTTTAATCCTCTTGAATTGATGAGTGATCCGCATCCACTGGGTTAATGTGCTAGATCTTTGTGCCTTAGCAAATAATTTCTAGCTAGGAATAGCATTCTTATGTCTTAGCACTAGCAGACTTGTAGCAAACTGAAAATTTGTCAAAATGCCTGATGCTGTCTGTGCTTTACAAAAATATTTCTTCTTGTCATGTTCTTTTTCTCAATGTATTAAAAATCGGACCGGATTGACCGGTTCCTCTAGGAACCGGTCGCTTGTCCAGTCCGGAATATCATGCCAACTGGCTCTTTTGAGAACTGGCTGAACCGGTAAAACAGGCGGTTCATCCAGTTGGTTGGTTTGACTCTTTTTTTTTTTTCTTGGGTTCCCTTTCTTATGGCCAAAATGACGTCATTTTGTTGTCTGTTTTTTTGGGCCATGAGTCTTTTTTTTTATCTAACAGGCCATCAATCCATCATTAACTTTTTAGTTTTTATTGCACCTTGTACCCAAAAAAAAAAGATTACTGCACCACTGTCCTCTTCAACATAAAGTATAAAAAATTAAAAAGTTCAAAACATAAAAATTAAAAAAAATAAAGAAACGAAATTAAAACATATAAATTATATTCCAATGTATCATTAAATATTAATATATTATAAAACATAAAAATTTAAAAAATAGAAATTAAACATTAATTTTTAATTTTTAATTTTTTAACATAAAAAGTTAAAACTTAAAAACTCAAATCAAAATCATTGTTCAAAAAGTTTCGTTCTAGATTCGTGAGTCTATGAGTGACTAAAACTGAAACCTAACATCCCCAAATTTCATCCCTTCTCCATCATTGTTCAAAATCATCATTGGAAATCATCATCAGTGCCTGACTCGAAGCTTGCATTCCACCCTTCCTCTCTCATAGATCCTCTGTTAGTGCTCGAGTCAAGTTCGTTCTCCTCCGTGACTCCATCATCACCAGCGGTGCTCCTTTGTTGTTCTCTGTTTTTCGGTGACCATTTCCCTTCCTCCTCCTCGTGTTGTATTTTGTTCAAGTTTGAATTTGATGCTTCCCATTTTATGGTTATCCCCCCTTCCTTGGAACTATGAAGCACTGGAGATACTCTGTTTGGCTTGAAGCCATTTTCCTTTATCTTGTTTGTTAATTACCTTTATGATAATAGGATGCTTTGAATGAAAATATTTTGGCAATCAATATGTGTGTATCCTATTAAATTAAGCAATGGGTGAGGAATAAGAATGAGTTGAGGAAATGACAGATTATGAAGAAAGTGCATTGTTGAGTAATTTAAAACAAGCACCAGCATGTATTTTACGATATTTCATAGAAGAACAATAATTGTTGAATATTTGTCTTGCATTGGATTATCTTTTGGTGCCATCACAAAATTGTCAACAACTATTAAGTAAAAAATGGGACTAAACTGGTGGATAGTTAACTTCAATCCAAAAACAAAAACATGTTTTTGGTAACTTATAAAATTAGCTTTGGATTGATAAAAAAGGTAGTTAAATTAGTTGCAAATATTTTTAACATTCCCTTATAGAGGCTTTTTCTTTTGGTCCAATTTATAGAAGAGCATAATTTATCTCTGATTTTTATATGAAAAGTTGAATACAAAAATAATTAGATAGCATTCATTTATTCAAGGTGTTTATTTGACTTTTTAGTGTTTATTTTTTATCTAGTATGTTTCAGTAGTATTTTTCATATATATGAAAGGTGTTTAGTTATAGTTATTTGTTGTCTGTTTTTTTTTTAAATACCCACTTTTTAACTTGAATAATTGTTTATTGATTGAATGTTTTTGCTGGATGAATACTGATATTGTTATGTATGGTGTTTAATTGTTTATTGTGGATGAATTTGGTTGTTTGTGGACCTATGATGTATGATGTTTATGGTAAACAATGATTGATGAATATTGTATAGACTATTTTTACTTTTTATCTTAAATTGAATGTTAATTTTATGATAATGAATGAATATTTTTATATTTTTCATTTACATTATTTAAAATATATCGTTTTATTTACAATCGGTCGATCTCGGTTTAACCATTAAGAACCCATTTGTTTCAGTTTTTTTTTTATGTAAAAATCACTTTTTTTCATATAAAAAAGCACTTTTAAAATTTTTTAGGGGGTTTGTTTAAACTTTTGAAAATAATCAAAATCTAAAAAAAAATAATTTTCTACTTATTTTGAGAAGCTATTCTAAGTGGCTTCTGAAAAAAGATAGTTGCAGTAGATGAGAGAGAAAAAAGTATAAGAGGCGGAGTGTAATAAAATAATTTTAAAAATTGTAAAAATAATGATATTTGACGTCATGGAAATATTATAATATAAATCTATATTTTTTCTTTGTTTATTAAACAATTTAAAAAGTACTTTTTTTTTATTCTAACCAACCACAAAATAATTTTTACTTTTTAAAAAATCTCTAAATAATTAATCACTTTTTTAAATAATTTAAAAATTATTTTTTGATAAATTTAAACAAACGAACTCTAAATCTTGAATTATTGTCTTAACCGGTTTAATAGCTGATCTGAATATCTTGCTTTTCTATACTCTAGTAACTGGTATGATGTCCAGAGTTACTGACCTCCTTTAGGACTAGAAACAGAGTGCTTGTTGATTAATTGTTTAGTATCTGCTGGTAGAAATTGGATCAGAATTGATATGCTTGTTTTCTGTGTCTTACTCAGTCCTCAGTCCCTCTTCAGTGAACCTCTGAACTTAGAAGTGAATACGTGAGGAAATGGCAATATCAAGAACTCAATCTCCACGTGGAACTATTCTACTTCGGCCAACATTGGAAAACCATTCCTTAGTTTTTGCCCATTCCGATGGGCCAGACATAAGATTAGATTCAGAATCTTTTTTAAAGGCAACAACTGCATCTTTGGCCCTAAGCCCAATTACCTGACATTTCCCCTAGTCTAGCCCAATTTCTAGACATTTTCACTAGTCTAGTGTGGAAGAAGACATATTTTGTGTGTGCGCATATCCAGTATCCTAAACCTACTTCATTTTAATTGAAGAATTTAGTTCTTTAGATCAAGTCAATAAAATATAGTCACATTCTGGATTCAGTAACTCTATTGCCACTTCAAAATACAGTCATATTAAATACATTCATACTAATTAAAAGATTCTTTCAAGTGGCAAATTTTATCACTAAGTACTTAATATGACTATATTTTCAGGATTCAAACTCAAGATATCTGGTTAAACAGGAAGAAAACATATTAATATTGAACTTTACCAATAAAATTAAGTTTCCCATATGGAATAAAAAAATAATTTTATGAATAGAAAATAATTTTTGTATTTTTTATTTTTTTTAAAAGTAAACAAATAGTATTGGATAATAAATAGTATTGAATAATAATAAAGTCATGATATGCATTATAAAAATATATATTTTTAATTTTTGCCTGCCTTTTGTCATGCCAAATTAAGTTTTAAACCCCCCCCCCCCAAAAAAAAAAACAACAAGACGCACAATAAAGGGATTTCTTTTCCTCTCTCTCTTTAAGATGCTTATTATATTTATTAACTATTATTTTATAATTATTATCTTATATTTTTATTATTTTTAAATAAAACATGAAATTTTGTTTCACATTTAAAATTACTTTTCATTTTGCATAGAAAATGAGTATAATTTATCATTTGAAATTAAGTAAGGAGAATTATCAATATATCTTAAATTTGCTTGATTTTGGTTCATTTGGATATGATCTAGTCAAATTGAGGGTGAGTTTTACATGGACCATAGATCATATAGAACTAGCCAACTAAATCAAGTGACTATATCAGAATATAGATGCTAGGCATAAGAGACATGACAAAATGGCTAATTTGCAATGAATTATTTTTTTATTTTGCCAATGAATAAGAATCACGTTCACTCCCGAAGTAATTTTTAAATATTTATGATAAAATTTTATTTTTTCTTTTTGGGTACATTATTGTCAATTTTTCTTATAACTTGGGATTCGTTTCTTTCTTTTGTTTGCTTACACAAGAAACCCGAGTTTTTAACTGCATAAAGCCATAAACTATTTTGTTGGCCAAAAAGAAACTGCATAAACTACTTCAAAACAAAATCGGAGTCTTAAAACATTACATTCGTGAATGAACGATTAACCTTAAACGTAGAAAATAATGAATGTTCCAAAATAGTTGTGTCTTGCAGTGACAATGCCGACTTGTTGAAGTCCAACCACACTTGGTTCAGTCCCTGTCACGATCTGTGGAGTTCCTTTAACTCCCAATTATTTTGGTTTAGTAGAATCAAAGACACAAACAATGGAAACATGACAGCTATACTCCCAAGTCAATAATTGTTCCACCAAGGTTATTGATTCTAAATCAAATGACGTATTATAGCAGTGATTACAGCGTCATTGACGTTGACGAGGACGACTTAATACATATATATATACGTAAAATATACTAGCTAGTATATGGTTCAGTGAAGGAAGAAAAAAAAAATACCACAAGTACCTTTCTCTACTTTGGCTTCTTTGTTTTTACTCCTCATTCGTTCTCTTGTTCTTCTCACTTGACTCAGAAAGTCAATTTCTATGCTTCTTGAGGCAGGGTTCGTGATGCAATTATGAAGCGTGGACAACTTGTATACCATATATTAATAACGAAAGATGTCCTTAGTTTTTTTAAAAAAATATCCTTCATTTTTCTTTTGTTAATAAATAGCACGGATTCAAATAATACTGCTTAAAATATTAGTGGTATCGTGTGAATTTTTCTTGTTCAGCTTTGCATTCAAATCTAATCTGCTACATATTTATTCTTAATGCTAAGAGGTCTATATTAGGGGGGGAAAATGAAATTATAGATCTATATCAATAGTATGGAGTTTGAAAATTATTTTATATTTCACAATTTATGAACAGCATGATTTACTATAATATATATATATATATATATCAATAATCAATTTTATAACAAATTATACTATTCATAAATTATGGCTCATTTCTCAAATTTTATAGTGTATAGGAAAACTTGTCTATGTGTATTGTTCTATAATAAATTATATGGTTCATCAACTATAAATTTTATGACTGATTTTTCAAATTTCATATAATGCATGGAGAAAAAAGCAATTGGACAACCTAACTCTGGAAAGAAATAACTTTAAGCCTAATTGGAAATTCATGGGTGATGAAATCAATCTAATCTGAAATGAAATGCTCATTAAAAGCCTAACAAGTGGACAACGAAAAGAGGAGCCCAGTTAGGTGGAACTGAACTGAAGGGCCGAATATCCATTTAGGAATAGGACGAGCAGTGGCAGTCGCAGGCTCTCAATTTTTCCAGGTCCGTTCGATGTACCTTAAAAATAAAATGGAAGACTTAATAGTTATCACAAAAAAATGGAAGACTTCATAGTACTAAGCACGTGTGTTGATTCCATTGAGTTTGACTAGGGACCACCGCTCTTCCTCGCCTTCTTACAACCTTACTTTGCTTTCATGGTGGACCTCCCTCCGACTTCATTTTAGGGAAAAAGACAGTACAGTATTCCAATCACAAATAATAATAAATTAGGTCTCATAATTTAACTAATCACTAAAAAATATCCAGGTTCTAAATTAGAATAAAAATAAAATATCAAAACTTGAAAATTTATATTTCACCTACTTGAGAATTCAGTTATATCAAGTTAAAAATTTATTTTAAAAACATCTAGAAATTTATTTTTTACCACTTGAAAATGTAGTTGGAAATACTTAAAAATTTAAGTTTTACCGTTGAATAATTCAATTACACCTAATTAGAAATATAGTTTGAAGCATTTGAAAATTTAGATTTTACCACTTAGAAAAACATTTTACTTTTATCCCAATCTAAAATCTGGATATTTCTTAGTGATTAGTTAAATTAGTGGGTCTAATTTATCATTATTTATGGTTGGAGGTGCTTAAACTGTCTTTTCCCTTCATTTTATTATACGACAGCCTTACGTTACAGTGACCTCATTTATATTTTTATTTATACATTAATTTAGAGAGAGAAGAAATAAAAAGAAACTAATTAATTGAGATAAGAAAGGAGAAATGTCAAAGTTTTTTTTGAGTACTGGCTTTGTGGTGGGGGAAGTATATAGTGCATATAATTAAGCAGATAAGTCCAAGTTTTTTGACGTCAGCCATTAGGGAACCCTACGTCTTAATTATAAAATTAACAAAACAAAAACAGTAGGCTTATTTAACCCACCAATACACATTAATTAATTACCACTAGCTTCACCCATCACCAACTCTCATGTTTACGTGACGGCTCCCAAACACAGGATCACTCAAGTTGATCCATGCTTTAATTCCTGCTTCCTTGTTTAAGGATATTTTATTTAAAGATTCATATATATATATACACACACACACACACACATATAATCTTGAATATCAATTAATAAATAAATATTAAGAGTTTGAGATAATATAGGTTGACATTTATGTCAAAAAACTCAGATGGATGTAACTGATATGGACTTTCGTCTTTTAAGTAATGTCCTGGAGAAGATTAGTCTTTTCCCCCTATAGGAGATATTCTTTGTTCATTATTTAAAATAAAATAAAGTAAATCTAATTGAGAAATACTTCCTCTGGTTCTTAATATAAGACTATTTTAATCAAATCACACGGATTAATAATTGAAATTAAAACTAATTAACTAGCTCGATTTCTCCAAAAATCCCAATATTTTTTCAAAACTATCCTTATTTAATCTCTTTCTCTTTAGATACATTAAATAGAAGTATTTTTTGAAAATATATAATAAATACTACCTTGTATATTGTAAAGAGTCTTATATTTAAAATCATGACAAAAAATCCTATATATAGGACCAGAGGGAGTATTACTCATTGCCTCAGTATCTCTTTACTTTAAGCAAGAGATATTCTTAATCTATTACCATATGAAAAAAAAACAAAAGAATTTGAGATGATATAAACATCATGGTATTCAGACTCTCAGTCAAAATTTTACAATATTCATACAAAATTATCATATATAGCAAATGAGTAAGTTCAATATGAATATCAACAAAAAGATATTAAAATTGCTCCTATATTCAATAGCTAAGTTCAAGAATTTCTATGTTTGACCATTTTATTTTAACATAAAGGATGTTTTCCTTAATTTCCAAAGATCTAGTTTTGATGTATATAAAATTAAAATGTATTGTATCAACAAAGCTTACTCCTTTAAATTAAAAAAAAAAACACGGTAATGATATTTATACAATATATACTTACAGTTGTATAAGGATGTACTTTTTAAAACAAAAAATAGACTCAGGTATAGGTTAGAATGCTGAAGTTTTTTATCGTCAATTCGTCATGTGTGTTAAATGATTTTATCTAATCCCATAAATTTACTTAGTAAAAAAAAACCTACTTAATTAAAACATTTTTTCCTAGCAAACTGGTACGGATATTTATATTTGTGTAGTTGATGTATTGTTTTGTATTAAATATAATTAGTGTTACTTGGAAGAAAAAGGGTTCAAATGGGATTACTGTGTAAAATGATACTACTATTCAATAATAAAGGCAATATATTTCCGTCCAAAAAAATATAATAAATACAAGATGAAAAAGTTAAGTACCTCATAATAAACTCCTTAAATAGTGTTAATGATAATGATGTATAAAATATATTAAAGGGCAAACCCCGGGGTGCAATGATTATGTTTGTGATTAGGGAAGTAGATAATATTTTAAGGGTCAAGTATGCCGTCGTGGACGGTTAAAAAAAAATGAGGTGGAATTCAAGTTTGCTTCATTTTCCGTCAAAGAAAATCCTGATTGTTGATGGTTTAACTGCACGGATGAAAACCGTAATTTATTTAGTATGCAGTGTTGGAAAAATTAGTTTTTTGGTACCAAATAATCAAAATATTTGATTTTTGATATCAAAATTGGAAAAAATTGAATCTCAGTTGAAAATATATACAACTCTAAATATTCGATTATCTCTCGTTACCAAAAAATTCGATTCTCATCTAAAAATATTTGATTCTCACATGGTATCAATATCAACTTTGGTATAAAAAATATAATATTTTTACTTTTTGCACCAAAACTCAATTTTTTCCTTTTTTTTTCTGTTATCATAAGGATTTGCACACACATAAGGGACTTTTAGTATGTATTCCCGCCATTTCTTAATATAAGGGATAATTAGGTGAATTTTTGTGTTTCAAAATATAAGAGACAATAGGGTTTGTTTGGTATATTTAATAATTTTTTTTCTAAAAATACTCCTAATTCATATAGTATTTTTTTATTTATATTAATTGCATGATGTAAAAGTTATTAATATTAAATAAGAATATTTTTTGAAACTATTTTATATTTCAGACAAATTTATTGCTTTTTTTAATATGTATGATTTTGTCTTTTGTCCCTATACTTCCTTCGGTCCTTTTTATTAGTTATTTTTCAAAAAAAAAATTTTTGTCATATATATAAGTCATCTTCTATAGATTTCTGAAGTATTAATTATTTTATTTAAAAAATACCTCTATTTAATTATGAGAGAGAAAATGAATTGTTTAAATTTATGATATTTATTAGGAGGTAAAAATGAAAATTATATTATTTTTAAGATAATTTTAATGATGAAACAAACTTCTCTTGGTTCTAGTAAAGTAACTAAAAGTGATTTATATTAAGAATCAGAGGAAGTATCAAGGAACAGAGCTAGTATTAATTAATTGTCTCCTACTTTATAGTCATGTTAATGCTATTTTTTTAGGTGTGATTGATCCTTTAATTTTTTTGTTTTGAAATAATTATCTTTTTAGAATTATAATTTTATTCTAAAATAAATATTATTTTCAGAATTTTAATGAAATAGTATTATTTTTTAATAATTTTATTCTTTATTATCTCGTTTTTACGTAGAAAAATAAAATATGTAAGAAGTAGTTAAAATTTAGTATAAAAGTATTTAAGTAAATATATTCAATTTTTTAAGGTCTAAATTATGTAATATATTTTCGTTTATTCTTTAAATGACAGTTATTTGACAATTAATGAAGAGTGAGGACACTGCAAATCATTTATAATTTGGTATGTTTTAAAATAATTGTCATTTACAACTCTTATTTTGATTCAAAATAATTGGTACTTTACTAATAATGTGTTGGCACACTTAGTTGATAATTACATCTTTAAAGCATATTGTTTGTATTTGATATCTGTGTATGAAAAATACCTTGTTAAAAGAGATAAAACCAATTTCAGTTATCTCTACACTTTAAAGGGATTAGTTTTTCACTATAGGTTGGGATACATTAGTACTTCAGGATTCTAATTAATTAATTTTATACTCCCCTATCCAATTTTATTTGTCTTTTTAAGGTTTTTCAAATAAATCAATAAAACTATTGAATGATCTAGATTATAGTAAAATTTAATGGTATTTTATCAAAATATTCCTGCATTAAATTGTAAAAAATAACTTGTATTTTACCTAGCTACCATTATTTTTAATGAAAAGTAAAATAGTAAAAAAGATAATTAATACTTCATTGATAATCTAAAATGATATAAATTGAGATATTTAAAATTCTTTAAAATAACAAATAAAATGAGATAGAGGGAGTTATTTTTTTCTCTTATTAAGTCTTGATTTTGTGATAAGATTGATAGTATGTAAGAGATATTTAGAATATTAATGTAAGAATATATATTTTAATTAAATGAGTTCAAATTTTTATAATCTAAATCATTTAATAATTTTATTTGATTTGAAAGTCAAAAACTATATGTTATTGTCCTTTTGTTCATTTTTGTTTCTGAAACTATGCTTTAAATTAAGTTCGACACTGTTGCTCCTTAATCATTTTTGTTGCTTCCCCTTCTCTAGCAAACCTGGAAAGCTATTTTTGATTAATTGATATATATAATATTATCTTAATTAATGGGAAATAATTTAATCAATAGCTAGCATCACTCTTTTGTTGATGAGCGAAGCAAGTTGCATATGATCAACTGCTCCCATTATACTCTATACAAACACACACACACACACACATTATGGAGAGTAAATTTTGCTAATCTTTTTGGAGACTTAAAACTAGATTACATTTGATATATGCTTCTCTTCCTATTATAAATTGTTTTTAATATCTTGAATAATTATTGAAAAAGTTTTTGTTTTAATTTGCTTTTCGTATAAAAAGTTTAATTTTCTAAACAATATGAGATTTTGATTTTACGTAATGCTATAGTTTTATTATATATATAATAATTCTGGCAAAAAAATTATATATATAATAAGCACAATTAAATATTTTTATTTTTAAACGAAATATCTATTATATAAAAAATAAATTCATTGACAAAATTAATTGAACAAGAGTTTGGTGTAGCTATAGGGTGCCATGTGCATACATGGCGGCACAAGGAAACAGTATAAAAAATTGGAAAAAAAATTGACAAATGATGAGATTTTATTTTTTTTAAAAAAAGTTTCAAAAATATCTCAGTCACAGTGCCGAACATTCAACACACGCGCACACACAAATTAAATGAATGTAGATAAATCAATATTAAGAAAAATTAGGATTGTACTATTTATAGTTTATTGTGGTTACAATAATTGAAAGCATAATATACTATTGCTAATGATAGCGATATTTACTAATCCTGTTGATATGGATAAATGTTTGTCACGTACGCTTGTGATTGAACAACTCTAAGGATATTAAAATTTTGGCTGAGATTAATTAATGTAATTGGTAACAGCTAATTATGGTGTTAATTAATGGTGCAACTAATATGCAAAGAGATAAGATGAAGTTTCCCTTGTCAAGTTGTGATCCTTCATAAGTATAATTAAATAGAACAGGTGAAGGTGATCAACCTAAGATGATCCTAATTATATACTTAATTTGACTGATCTCTTCTTAATTACCTGAATCCATTACCACAATCCCCCAATTAATACCATTCAGAGTTTCTTCTAAGTCGTGTATATATATATATATACCAACACACAGATTAGCCCACTCAAGATACATTATACAATTATTCTTCCCTAACCACTCATCATAATTATGGTTATAAGCCACATCTCCTTTATCTGCGAATATCAATTTCTCTCTCTAATTTTTATTTTGGCCGTCAGATTCATCCTATAACGACCAAATGATTTGGAATATTACATTATAAGAAATGATTTTTTAATTTAGATGGTCACAACGACTGAAATGAAAATTAGAAAAAAGAAGTTAATATTCACCACTAAAAAGGGTCCTGATTAATTATTTCAATCCAAAGGTACATGTGGGAAATAAATTAAACAATTATCGCCATTAATGAATATATATATATATATATATGGTCTTCGAAGGCATGAAATATTAAGCATATATTATTCGAATACAAGTCAGTGAAGCAAGTCAGAAATACAACAGGGCCATCGGCCATGGATTCCTTTTTGTACACTTGGATCGATGATTAAGTATAACAAAATTTATCCCAATAATAATAATAATAATAATAATAATAATAATAAAAGCCAAGGAAGAGTGAGAGAATAATTAATATGAAAGTAGGTTAACAATTGGAATCCTACGCAATATTTGTATTTTATAATTAACTAATCAAATAATTAATCCTCGGTAGTACGATATATATCGAATATTTTGGATTACTTTCGTCCAAGTTTTATGATACGCACCACCATTGAAGCTTACCTTAACTATATATTATTTGTCATATAAATATTGCCAAGTAATTAAGAGACAACATTATTCTATTTAAGCCTGATTGATGACGGGACCTTTCTATGGAAACGATTAGTTAGAAAGTAATACGTTTAAAAGAACGATTAGTATTTATTTTCTACACGAAATGTTATCATCTG
The DNA here is from genome assembly GCA_026686845.1 of Adenanthera pavonina. Taxonomy (NCBI): domain Eukaryota; kingdom Viridiplantae; phylum Streptophyta; class Magnoliopsida; order Fabales; family Fabaceae; genus Adenanthera; species Adenanthera pavonina. Next base: position 15,946,581 of record JAIVEN010000003.1, on the reverse strand, counting down.
GTCAAATATTGCAACCATTTCCATAAACACACACACACACACCCATATATATATATTGTTGGTCTTTCCATCCATTATATATTTACTGTTTTTCTAATTATTATTATCAGTATAAATTAATAGCAATATCAATATAGTTAATATAAAATATAAAATTTGCAATATTCATAAGCATAAGCATAATATATATGGGCCTGGCGAATTATTATTAATATATTTCTTGTTGTGATTGAATCAAGAGAACTACATTGAAATGATACCGTGGACGTCGTCCCAAAACACGTATTGAACGATAAATACATCTTGATGAATATACTTTTATTGTATTTAAAAATTTTTAAAATGTCTTAAATTTTACTTTTAAGTAATGCTATTATTGAGTCGTTTTGCGCAAGTCATTCAGTGTCTGCATGCATTATTATTTTAGCAATTAATGTTGCTCACTCAACAAAAACACTGTAGTTTAGTATACAGAATTATTTAATCATGTCATGAATCACTCTTAATGTGAGACAGTACAAAAAAGTTAAATTATAGTACTATATATAAATCATGTAAAATATATGTGCAAGTTAATTAAAGGAGTCCCACTGGTTGAAGGAATATTATTAATTGGTCGTGGACTTGATTTATATGTTTATCCACAAGTAGGTAGCTGAAATTTTAATTTAAGAAATGAAAAGGATGAGAAGACCTTCCACCATCCTCATTCTCTTCATTCTCCACAACCAATTAACATATATATATATATATATATTAGAAATCAATTCAAAATATATATTAACAAATGAAGAATAGTCTAACTGAATGATACAATTTATATCTCAGAAATGAGAATTTAGATATCACTTTCAATATAAGGATTTTATTAGTAAATAATACATATAAGCATTTCTTTGAATATTCTTTATGATTCAGACAAATTTCTAGAGCCAAATTTGCCTAAATGTTTGGCTAAAAAAAAGAGAAAGAAATTCATAATAACGTACTTGTAAGTTTAAATACAAGATAGAGATACAAATTAATATTAAATTAGTTGAATAAATTGAAGGTGTATTAATGAATATAATGTTGAGAATAGTATAAAAAATTAATGAACAAATTAGGTTTGAACGAAATTGTTTATGGAATGAACAAATAGTTTTCTTCGGTAGGAGTTAATCTCGTCATATTTTTTGCTTAAAAGGTTAAAGAGACTACTGTGGGACCATGCTATTATACATTTTCTAACTTTCTTTACATGTTTTGTACGCGTATGCCAGCTACTTAATCATAGCATGTATTCTCATGACCAAAAAAAAAAGTGAGAAAATTATATATAACTTCTATTACTAACCCTACTGAATAGGTACAAGAAATATGAAATAAAATTTAAGGTACCGCACTCTTGTTTTTATTATGATTTAAATTGTGCTATAGATATTATGATTTAAATTTGGGAGGCTCAACAAAGTCATGTAGACTATAGATATTATGATTTAAAAAGTGCTTACAAAAAAATTTATTGATTATCACTAATGTAAAGTGCTCGCATTAAGAACAAGATCTAAACTAACGTCCTTATGAATTATGAAATAAATCTTTGTTAATTGGACTAATTTTAAATGCCGTCACTACTTTCTTTGTGCAGTTTTAGTAAATGATGTATACGTATATAGTACCAAAAAAATCATTCAAATTCAATATGAAAACTTTCTAATTTTGACCACCATGATTGGTTATTAGAATAGTATATTTCATTTAGTTAGATAATTAATGAATCTAAATTGTTCTTATAATTTTATGTGCCCTGAAAAGAATTACTTCCTCTTGTTGATATCATATATAAAAGGTTTTCAATTATTTCACGCTTATTAAAAATTTTGATTGAACATCTTAAAATTCTAAAAAAAACTCAACATTCCAATTTTACCCCTATTAATTATTAATAAAAGTTGTTTTGTAAATTTATCATCTCTCTTTTTTTCTGAGACAATAATTAATAGGAGTAAAAAAGACAATTTCCTCCTAAAAATTATATAACCCCTTATATTTTGTACCAAATAAGGGTTTTAAAAGAATTTTTATGATGTAGAGCGAATGGAGTAATTAATAGACACAGCCAATTCCTATATAGTTAAATGAATACATACATATATATATATATGCGATGCAAAAGAGATAATTAGATTATCATAAAATAATTAAGATTTTAAATAATTATTAAGTTATTTAGATTTAATTTATTTTAAATTATTTTATCTTTTAGAATTAGGTTATTTTATTTAGATTTTTCTTTATCTTATATTTTCGGATATAATTTAGTTTAGTATTCATCATTGATTAGATTTAAACTATTTTATTTTTTTATATTATGACTTTAGTTAAATTAGGATTTAAGGCTCTATAAATAAATCTTACAACCTCTCATTATATTTTTTCACTCTTTTCTTATTAATTGAATATTATTAAGAGACTTGTTCAGTGAATTTCCTCATATTTTTTATTTTTATACTCTTCTCATCTATCTTCTACCCTTTCCATACTTTATCTTACATCAATTTGGTATTATAGTAGGTTCCTTCCCACACTTCCCAAACCAAAACTCCTCCATAAATGTCCCAAAAACCATAAATACTTCACTGTCCATACTAGAAACCCTACTTACAGCCGTCCGTTCATCACACTACCACCATCACTCAACTCACCGAAGGGAATCCAACTTGTCCACTGAACATTGTTGCTGGCAGCCTTGTCACGTGCTCCCATGCACCAGCCAGTCTCCCTATACATGGGCTTCACGCATTCAACATTCTCCACGTGCTAGTGAGCTTTGTTCATTCCAAACAACATTTTTTCTCTCTTCTTGAGGTGTTTTCATACATTTTCTTCCATTCTAGTCCATCAAATAAAGGCATGATTTCTCCCTTTGGGGTGTATTTGAATTAATATCATTGCTATAACTTCTGTCGAGCGCCTAGAGCATTCATTTGACCGCATGAATCGTCACTTTGATCGCTTGGATCCTCACCATGATCATATAGATTGTCTCTTAGATGAAATGAATTGCAAGTTTGATTAATTAAAAAGCTTTCCAAAGACATTCTATATGCTCTCAGGTTGCTAAATGAGGGTATAGAGATAACTTTTGAGACTTTAGAGGAAGAATACAAATGTCAGAGAGAAGAAGAGTAAGCATACCATAAGGTTAAAAAGTTGTAGAGCAAATTGAAGTAACACCATCTACAAATAATTCCTCATAATCCAAAGATGACCTTGATATTGTAGTTGTCAAAGAGGAAAAAAGCTTGAAGAAAGGATAAACACATAAACAATCTCTACTAATGAAAGTTGTGCCATCTAATATTGTTGATGCTCATCTTGTTCCACCTCATCCCTCCATCCATTATGCCACTCAGTGTAAAGAGTTTATTGCCTTAAAATTCCCTCCACCAATACCTTATCCATAAAAAGGGTTTTCCAAATTCAACATCCATATGGAGTTTTGATGGGAAGTCTCTTTGTTTAGATCCCATTCATTATTATCTTATTTGGTGAAAATGATTTCTTTCAAGTGGAGAAAAATGATGCAGAAGAGATAATTAAATTATCATAAAATAATTAGAATTTTAAATAATTATTAACTTATTTGGATTTAATTTATTTTAAATTTATTTTATCTTTTAGAATTTGGTTATTTTATTTAGATTTATTTTTATCTTATATTTTAAGATATAGTTTAGTCAAATATTCATCTTTAATTAGATTTAAATTATTTTATCTTTTTAGATTAAAACCCCAATTAGATTAGAATTTAAGACTCTATAAATAAGCTCTAGAATTTCTCTTTGTAGCTCATCTCTCTTTTCTTATTAATTAAATATTATTGAGATTTGTTCAATAAATTTCTTCTCCTTTTTTATTTTTCTACTCTTTTCATCTATATTCTACTCTTTCCCTCACTTGTCCGCCATTAAAATGATAACATTGTCAAGTTAGTTACGACTCAAAAATAAATGGCTGTTTACTGTCTAGGGATACGAAGTTATTAAAGCTTGAAAAGCATAAGATATATATAAATGCTTCTTTCGTGTCCAAAACACATAAAGAATTCATGCGCATGCAAAGATGGTTTCAAACTGCTCCTCTCCTCTTCTCTTTTTCTTCTGAACGTCAGGACTCAGGGCCACAGATTGCACCGTCTCCTAATTATTTTAGTGAATTCCAAATAAATATTATTTTAATATATTCTTATTATTTTAGTGAATTCCAAATAAAATTTATATTCATTTTAAAAGTAGAAAAAAAAATTTATATAACCTCAACACAATTCAACAAAAGTTATATAATCTTTTTTTTTTGACAATTTATACGAATATAAAATTAATTATGGGCTCTTTTAATTAATTTTAATATTTAACTCTTTCTTAATATTGTATTTTATTATTTTATTCACTCTATGAAATGAAACACTAATTTCAATAAATTTTTTTGAAGAAATTAATAAAAAATAAAATTATTCGGTTTTCTGATACATCAGAATTTTCAGACACCCAAATCAAATGCAACACTTTTTAGTAAGACTTTGCTCAGAGGATGAATAAGTGGAGGATCTCACGCTTCAAACTCAAGCAAAGGAGGTGGATGAAGTGGCGCTTTCCGACTGTGACGTGCCACGCGCGTCACGTGATACTTATCTAAATATTGTGTTGTGACCGTGTTCTCCTTATTAAAAATAAATAAATAAATAAAATTATTTATATATTTTTTCATATATACCTTTTGTATTATTTTTAATTAAAGGTTGATATATAGATTATTTTTTAATATATTATAGATTTATTTATTAATTATATATTAAAATGATTAACTTCTTAAACTTGAAAAAATTTAAAAGGTCTACATATTAAATTTTAATTAAAAAATAGTATAAAAAATATAAGAAAAAATATATAAATTTAATCTATAAATAAAATAGCCCTTGTATATTTACCAAATGCACTACGTTATTCACGAATAGTGTGATTTCTTATACCTTTTATATTCTATATTATGATTATTTTAAATGAATTTTTAGTATATGAGCAATAAAAATAATTCATTTTTATTGATGAGAAATAAAAATGAATTTGAATAAAATTGATGTTTGGAATCAACTAGTCAATTAAAATTTATTCAAAATGATTATTACTTTTCAATAGGATCTTTAGACAAATAACACAGGTTTGAGGGCCAAAAAAATGGTTTGTATTTTTTTTTGGAGGGGGGAGGGAATTTTTGTTTCTGGCAGTGGATATATAATATTTATTCCATTTATAATGTTAATAGTATTATTTCTGATACTTAATAGTCACTATTTCTATATATTATTTTTTATTTAGAAACATAAAATATTTTTTATTTTTATTTTTGGAAATAAGTCCATTTAGTAATGCAATGATAGTATTAATTACCTAAGCATAATAATAATTAGACAAATTGGCGGGAGAAAGTGGGGATACAGAGGAGACCTAGTGAGGATGGTTGGTACTAATAAATGCTAAGTCAAGTGGTAAGAAACTTAACTAATATTTCTTTGTGTCAAGGTTTTGATTTCTGAGAGTTGCTGTAACGTTAAAAAAATTAAGGTCTCACAGAGGTTTTCCCATCAATACCCATAAGTCGTGATAAAGTTTTACATAGTGGGATCCGTATATCCTAGAATACTGGGTGATAAAGCATAAAAAAAGTGAGAAGGTTGGTACTGGCCTTGATTTGTATATATAAGTAGGTGATGCCATTCTTCTCCCACCTTGTTCAGCATATGTGACTTCCACTTCTCATAGACAGACACTCCCTCCTTCCAATTTTTATAATCTTTCCTCTCCTGTCACTCTGAATCAATATTTGATTATCTGAAAATGGGAAGGCAACCCTGCTGTGACAAAGTTGGATTGAAGAAGGGGCCATGGACTGCTGACGAAGACAAGAAGCTCATCAACTTCATCCTCACCAATGGCCAATGTTGCTGGAGAACTGTTCCTAAGCTTGCAGGTCTCCTTCTCTCTCACTGCTCGCTTCTCTCAAACACCTCTCAAAAACTGCTCATGCTTTTTCAAAACTAAAATATTTTTTTTTTAAAAAAAGAAAATCTTCTTCTTCATCACTGAGCAGCATGTTTGGTGGATTCCTCCTGTTTTCCATTATGGCAACATAACTGAGAAATTCTGGGTATGAATGCTTGCAGGGCTATTGAGGTGTGGGAAAAGTTGCAGGCTGAGATGGACCAACTACCTTAGACCAGACTTGAAGAGAGGTCTTCTTTCTGAATATGAGGAGAAAATGGTGATTGATCTCCATGCTCAACTTGGCAACAGGTTCTTCTTCTTGTTTTTTTTTTCTTTTTCCTTTTCTTTTCTCTGTTCTGTTCTGCATTTTTGTCTTTCATTGACCCCATCTTAAAGTGAATTTACCATTTCTATCTTACTCAAGATTGTTAAGATTTGTTTTTTCTGCAGATGGTCTAAGATTGCGTCTCATCTCCCTGGAAGAACTGATAATGAGATCAAGAACCACTGGAACACCCACATAAAGAAGAAGCTCAAGAAAATGGGTATCGATCCCGTCACTCACAAGCCTCTCTCTGACCAAACCCAGAATCCCCCACCGAATCAACAAATACAAGAACAGCAGCAGCAGCAGCTACCTGTGTTACCTAACCTCAAAATTGATTACAATGGAGAGCCAGAAAAGGCAGAGACCTCGTATGAGTCATCCTCAACCTTAACTGAATCGAAAAACGAGGACAAAGTTGAGACACCCCCATTTGACGACATCATGAATGGTTTCTGCACAGATGAGGTTCCATTAATGGAACCCGATGAGATTCTAGTGCCCTCTGCTACTTCCTCTTCATCAGCATCATCCTCATCCTCATCATCCTCTTCTTCTTCAAATTCATCCAACTTCCTTGAAGACCTGGAGCTTCCGGTATTTGAGTGGGCTTGTAATTACAGTGATGACAACAACAACAATTACAATAGCAGCAGCAACAGTATGGGGTTGTGGGATGAAGATTTTATGAGTGGCTGGGAGGATATGCTGATGAATGATGACGACGATGTTGACAGAAAGATCACAGATTTTGATTCTCCTCTCCAACAATATCCAAGAATGGTGGTGGATCAAGAATCTTGGGCATATGGGTTGTTTTGATTTCATTATTCATCTACTCATATTATAGGGTGAATTACCTGTATTGTTTGTAAGTTGTTGCATAAAATAAAGCGTTGATATTACAAATAAATAAAAAAGATAAGTAAATTATCAATCACTGAGAAAAACCCTGGTTTAAGATTATCCATTTATTTTCTAATTTTACAAAAAAGAAATTATAGTTCTAACTTGTAAATGTTCATGAAAAAGACGGTGAACTTCCTTGTTGCGGGCATGCTTATTTTAAACTTTTGTTCTTATGATTATGTTTTATATTACTAACTTAAATAATAACAAACTAAATAAATTTTCTTGAGGAAAAACATTTATATTAAATTTATTGAATTATTTAAGAAGTGCAATGCATCCATAGAGGAAACAAATTGCAGAGTGAAAACTATACAGAGCAATAATTGCAAAAGACTAGAAAGCTTGTGATATTGTTACCTAAATTTTTAGATTATTCAAATTTATTTTTATGAGTCACAATATATGTTTACAATCTAATATTGTACCCATGTAATGCGCATTTCTAATATTGTACCCACGTATTTCACCCCCAAAAAAAATTCGTGGCAATGTAATGGATAGCATTGTGCTTTAAGATTATTATTATTTATAAAATCAACAATAATATTAAATCAAGATATGGAATAACATATTATGATAATTGGATGACTTGACCTTTTGAACTTGTTAGTGTCATTTGCTTAAATAAACTTCCATGTGTTTAGCCGCCAACACAGGTTGAAATAAATGGTGAAAAGTTTAGAGGGAAATTTTTCATTACTTATGGACATGGGTTCCAATTACTTAGTTAAGTAGTTGCAAATGCATAAAATTGTTTGCTGTTAAAAAATGTTCAGTAATTCCATTTGAGGCAAAAAATATTTGAATTTAATCTGATAATATTAAACAATAAATAAGTGTATAAAAAACTGTAGTAAATTTTTAAAATGGGCTTCTACTGATATCTTCAACATTCTCCCCTTCCAGCAAGCCACAATTTGACACCAAAAATAAATAAATAAAACTTAGAATAATGCATATATAGAATTGTTAGACAAATTAATAAATGTATGTTCATATGAATAATATATAAATTTGAACCCTCCATATTATTTCTGGTAAAAAATCTTATATATTATTATTATACTGATTAAGTTTATGACGTTAAACAAATAGGAGATTTTGGCAAATAAAAAAACAACTGGGAGATTGTTCAAGCTATACTTGAATACAGATGAATCAAAAAAAAAAATGGGAATGTCCATTTTACTAATTTTTTCTCTACAAGATGTATTTGTGATGCATATTTATCAACTACCTTTGCTCTGTCATTATTGTCTTGTTTTGAACAATAAAATATATTCACTAATAAATTATAAAATGCATTTTCAAAGTCTTGACACATTTGGTAAATGACTATATCTCTTAAATATGTTATTTGAGGTTCGATTATTAGCTGTGTGTATAAAAAATATTTTGTTGGGAAAAATAAACCAACTTCAATACCTTCTATGTCTCGAGGAGATTAATCTTCACCGATCAGTTTGGAAATACCCTTAGCACTAAAAAAATATGTATTTGCTAATGACCGAAATTTATCAAAAGTCTATCAAAAATAAAGAAAGAAATTTATTGAAACATATACCCCCCTTGTTATTTGAGAACAGCACTATTTGACAAAAAAAAATTATATTGAATAATTGAATAATTCAAACAGATAGAGATGTGCTAACAGATTTGAAATAGAAATAAATTCCAATTATCAAACCAACTTTTTTAATGAAGATGGTAGTCCAAACTCCAAACAAATGTTAGTAAATATTTATTGGATTGTGGAACAAGTATCTGAAATTTATGCACATGATATTCCGTGGACTAAACAATTTGACTAATTTAAATATGAAGCGGAGGGTAACCACTGCAAAGATTATTTCTAGCTTCGTGGAGGAAGTTTATTAGATTTGTAGCTCCTACATTATACTATTATTTTTCTTTTTATTATTCCTGTTTCATTTTCCACAAAATTAATTTCTTTTCACCTGACCTGTCAATCCTTGTTAACGCAGAAAAAATAATTATACAAAATTTTATTCTAAATTTAGTTAAAAACTAAACAAATTTTTATTTTTATTTTTTTAGTACAAAAAATATCTCTTACCAACAGTTAAAAATTAATCTTAGAGTAGATTTTGTTTATCCCATCAAAACTGTTCCCTTGCATAGCAATAGAAATCCAACTTAGAAGAACATACTTCTTAACTCTTCTTAAAATTTTTTAATTGGGTTGCGTATATAAACTTTGATTCCGCTGCGTTGTAGAGATCTTTTTCTTTTTCTATATTTTTTTTTGCCTGAACCTTTTTCTAGTTTCTTTAAAGTTGAAATTTGATAAATTGCACTGATCAGGTTTAACTAAAAAAATCGATTTCTTTATATTTAACGAAAGTTTATATATATATATATATTTTAAATGGAAAAATCTATTTCATTAAACAAAAATAAAGGCTGTCTGTACAATTTATTTTTTATTTAAAGAAAATTCATATAAATTTGAAAATCTTAAAAAAATGCAGCCCATAATTTTTATAAAAAGATACCAATGTTTTGTATTAATTTTAAGAATATAAAAATTTATATAATTTTAATAAAACTCTTAAAAGACAAGTATAAATATAAGTCACTCTATTTTTAAATTGAAGATAAAGGTCAAAACGGTATTCATCACAGGTAAAATATTATATATATATATATATATATATATATGGTGTTTAAAGGTATGCTTTGATTCGTTTTTGGGACATGGTCGGATTTTAAAAATTGTGACTTTTTTTGTTTTTTTCATAAGTACTAATGATATCACCTAATTGATAATTAAAGATTAGTTTTTTCAAAATGTAGAGATTACTAAAGTATGTTTTGTTTTTCTAAACAAAATTTTTTTCATACACATAATTAGAAATTGAACTCAGAAAGACATATTTAAGATACATAACTATCTTCTAACTGTATGGAATTATATATATTATATTATTTTCTTTGTTTGCACCTTCTTGGTTCTATTTTGTAAAATTAATCTTTTTTCTGGCTGCATACAATTAAGTCAAGTTATATTTGATGGCTATGCCGTGGGAATGAAGCTGGATCACCTGCCTTAAAAAAAGAGGGTAAACTCCGAGGCAACAATTTAACGATGTATTTTCTTCTTGAAGCTCTCAAATTGATCGGTAAAAATATTGTTAAAAAAGAGATGAAATTGTGTACAAAAGTACAAATTTAAGATACAAAAAAACAAATGAAAATACCCTGAAATAATTGAAATTTGACGGCCTATTAAAATAAAGCTTCGTGTTTATACTCATGACTTGAGTTAGCATACACTATTCGAGTAATTAGTTAGTGGATATAACCATAAATTCACCTTCTCGATTCTATTGGAAGTAGATGGTAATGCCAATAATGCAACACACACATGAATAATTAATTAACATTTGGCAAACAATGTATCTAAGAGTTGATTGGTTGATGATAGTTTTGCCAAAATATCATAAACTAAGTCTCATGTTTATCGTGCCACTAATAATTGTTCTCTTTTATTGTCAACTTATCCCAATTAAATTTGGATTTTGTGGTTATCAATAGGTGATGAGTATAAATTGTGTTAATTTTTTTTTGCACCAAAGGTAATATTTCTTAACTTATAGTCAAAGATTAATTCCTTCAATATATAGAGGCCACTAAATTAGGTTTTTCCTTTTCCAATAAAAATTTTCAATACACATTATTAGAAATCGAAATCTTAACAAAAACTTAGCAATTTGCTAATTGTATGTGTTTATTTGAATAGTTACCCCTTTTTCTATTGTTTTTTAGAGTTTGTTTGGATAGTTCAAATTTTAAATTTCTGAATTCATTTTTTATTAATTAAAATATCATTTTTTAAGTTAGCCGTTGAAAAATTCCTTTAATTTTATATTATATTTTTAAATAAAATAATTAAAAAATGATTTAAATAATCTAAATTGGATTTAAACCACTGCATTAGATCTACTAATCAGTATTTTTTTTTTCCGGTGAGATATTGAAAATAATCAGCGAAGTTAATTCAAAGCTGTTCTGAGTAAATAAAAGCTTAAATATATATTATTGTGTTTTTTTTGGGGGGAGGAGGGGGGGGGGGCGCTTTTTAAATCAAAAGGGATATTATGTGAATTTTGGACATTGACTTCAAAGAATACTTCGTCTTTTAATCTAAAACCATAAGCTATGAGTAACGGCGACTTGCATGGTCACACCGTACACACAAAATTTTCTTATTGTTAATATTAATTAATTAACTAATAATAAAGCCATTTTCAGCATTGATTAATTCATAATATAGCGATTTAAAAATTTGGTTAGGCGTGTTTAGCTTTTTCCTTTTTTTTTTGTCAGCTGGCATTATCGTCTAGTTGAATTTTATTTATATTATTTGATGAAAAAGGTTAACGTCATAATAAATTAAATTTTCCTTACAAAAAATTAAATTTCCAAGTTTCTGCTTATTTTACAAATCAAATACTGACGTGTATGATTAAATTTAATGTTTGTTTAAATCAATGATCGAAATTTCAATAATTCATATCCCTATCAGATAACCTAATAAAATAAAAAAAAATAGTAAAAAGTGTGAAGTTCGTAACGTAGTCAACGATAAACAAAAATAATAATAATAAGCAAAGCACTCAGTTAGCGCATGAGATCCAAACGAAAACGTGCAAAACAATAAAATACAAAAGATTAAAAATTATAGAAAATGAGATGAGATGTTTTTCGAAATCAAGACAATGTTATTTCTGAAAAGCAATTACTCTTACTGACTTCCGCCAAAAAAAAAATACAGAGCTTCTAAAATTAGGGAGTTCTTTTTATACTAAAGTTTAAAAATAGTTCAACATTACAACTAGGTACCTAGTGAATGTAATCCTTGCGAAAAGGCTATAATGCCCTTATTCCTATTCGTCATCATCCATTGTTGGCCAACATCCTCCGTTGTCGTGCATAATTATCCGCCTTTCCACTGCTACTAGTCGCCATTGGCGGATCTAGGGGGGTGAGTTTTAGAAATTTTAAGCAAATCAATTTGGGGGCGAAAACTCATTTTAAATATTTTTTCACAGGTGATCGATGTTATTTATATTTATTTTAAAGAAAATTATATTTCTGAAGGATGGGGTAAGCACCTCTACTTAAATCTGCCATTGGCCACCGGTGATTGCTGTCGGTTGCCATCCTCCATCTCTAGACATTGTACGTCCACCCACCGTTCATCGACATCGGTCACTGCCATCTACTAGTCATCATTCACTGTTTGCGGCCGTCGACTATTGTCCTTCACTGCGGCCGGGGGCCATTTGTTAGTAGGGGCATTTGAATCTTTTTGGATTTTTAAATAATTTAAAAATAAAATATAAATAGATTTACATGATGTATCTATATCATACAAAATCAAAGTAATAGTCATTACATTGCATTCATTCAGATAGGTGTTACACGCAACCAAACAGGCCTTAAAAGATTATAAGTATAACGGATTGGATCCTCTCAATTGAATAATATCCTATCAAATATTGTTTAATTGAGAAATTTGGACGGTTTAAATTGATTTGATGGTCTAAATTTAGGACCCGTTTATATAAGCTTTTCCCATAATTTTTTTTAAAAAATCACTTTTGGAAATTTTTAAAATGATTGCTTAAGCTTTTTTTTAAATAATAAAAAAATTCTAATCATTTTGAGAAACTATTTTAAATAGCTTCTAACTAACTCAAAATTATTTTTCAAATAATTTTTTTTATTTTTTTAATGATCAGATTAGGTTAATTTGTATAAGCTTAAAAAAAATAAGCGATTTTTATATTTTTTTTAAAAAGTGATTTATTATTTAGAGATTTATGAAATGAAAAATTTATTTTATGTTTAGTTATAATAATAAATAATAACTTTTTACTTAAAAAGTGATTTTGTGTTATTTAGAGCTATATGAAGTAACTTCTCAAAATAATAAAAAATCCATTTTCTTTTTCAAATAATAAGTGCTTTTTTCATGAAATCTCTAAATAATAAATTAGTTTTTTAGATAATATGAAAATCATTTATTTCAAATATTTTATAATTTTATTTGAATTTTTTATTTTTAAAATAAAATATAGAATAAAAATACTATTGTAATTATGAACTTAAAAAATTATTTAAAAAAGTGAAAAAATGAAATTTAAAATTTGAGCCATGTAAGTTAAATTAGAATGATTCAAATTCTTGGATTCAGCCATTGGAGACCTGGCTAGTTAAATTTATATACTTAATGTACTTTTATCAAATTAAATCAAAACACATGGATTTTAATTTAAAAATAAATTAACAATATAAATAATAAAGGTTTGTTAGAGAATCAATAATGTATGAAAAAAATCCACTTGTTTAGATTTGATGGAATTAAAGGACATTAAATACCTATTTGGATAACCGGTAAAGCCTTCAAAAAGTTTTTTTATACCACTATAATAACTTTTACGACAAGAGAAGCCATTTGGACAAAAGTTTGAAAATCACGGTATATTATGATTTTGCAGTTAATTCAAAATATTTTAAATCCAAAATGATTTTACAAACAATAAACAAACAAAATCAATTCTCTCAAAATTACTTTTTAGAAAAATGTTTTTAAACAGAAATCACGGTCAATCAAACTTCCTTTTAATCAAAATTAATCTTCAAAATCACTTCATCTAAAATTACTTTTGTCCAACTTTAATCTAAACATGCACTATATAAAATTAAGCATCTAAATTTTCTTCAATAAAGTGGGTGTGGAAAAAAAAAAGCCATTAATAAATTGAGGAGGATAAAATATTCCACAGATTGAATGAATGAATGTTGACTATCTAGCTCTCAGTAAACTGATTAAATGTAAACATACATGAAAGACCCAGATTTTAAGGATTAAGACTTGTCAAATAACTTGTTGATTACTTATAATTAGTGGGAATCGATTTTATGATTGATGATGATCACAGCTAGAAGAAAGGCAATTACAACTGGCACTGAAATTCAAAATGAACCAAAAGCAAAACCCACAAACGCGTAAGAAATATTAGTAAGTGCATAAATCATTCAAAGATTGTGACTTAGTGGGACTGCAGCTAGCTACCTCATCCATTTAAATTCTGTTTGAATTGTTAAAAATGTTGAAACTTTGAGCAATCGTAACACACTCACACTCCTTTTTTTTTTTTGTCTCTATATATTTATGTCTCTTCAAAATGCTTTATTCTCTTCCCACATTCACAGTTTTTAGTTTTTATTGTCTCAAATATTGTCATCTTCTATATATCTCGTGGTGAGCGTGCATGTAGAGAGGGAGAGAGTACGACTTACATGCCGTGTCTGCTCCACTACTTCCTGCACAATTTATTTAGGTCATTTATTTTTTGTGGTGTAGTTTATAATTAGTCAATATTTTATTTTGTTAAAACAAACAAAAAGAAATTTGTTTTAAAAAATGTAAATGCTGAGATGGAAAAGGAAAAAAAAAATGAAGTTCTAGCTCTTGGGTAAGAGTGTATCAATAGAGACATATGTGTCCTCTATGAAGAAGAAAGATAAATGTGGACATCAAAATCTGTTCTCAATTATTGTTGTAATGAAGATGGACGCCAATAAGAATAAAGCAATTCTGTTAACAAATTGAGACATATTTATATGATTCATTCTCAAAGATGTGATATTAATTGAGTGTTGAATAAGTAATAATTAAGGAGTTATCACCATCGTGCGCATCACTCTCAAATCTCAATCTCGCGAAGCCCTTCAAGCTTGAAAGGACGACTTGAATCTCTGAAGTCACAAGTTTACATGGTCGAATACCCCATAAAAGTCAAAATCACACTATATGATCACCATTCTAATATTTCGGTAGTCCAACTTAAAAGAAAAAAAATTGTCCTTTCATGAAGGAAGACACGTTTTTTTTTTTGAAAAAATCATTCTATACATACATACATACATACATACATATATATATATATATATATACATGGATCTCTAGCCTTCTTGTGATTTGTTGTTTTTTTCCTGAACCAAAACAAACAAATTTTATTAATAAAAAGAAAAGATGTTTTCTTTGACTTTTACCAAATCTTTTAGTTTCATTTACTAACTCCCCATATTTTTATAAGGCCATCAGCCAATTTTCATGACTAAATTACCATTTCCTTTTAAATCTATCACCATTATATCCCATTCACAGCACAAACCCAAATACCAAATTTTTTCAAGTATATATGTTAATGGGTATATAAAAAAATTATATAAAAAAAATCCCTTTTGTGAGCTTAAGGCGACTATGTTAATGGCCAAGAGGAAGCTAGTCAACCCTGAATTTTGTTACTATTTATGACTAATGATTAGAAACTATTACTTATTTTTTCGTAACTTACTTTTAACTTATTTATATATATATATATATATATGTGTGTGTGTGTGTAAAAAAAGTGATTAAAATTATTAAATTTTGTAAAATTTATCACAATTTTTTAATATTATTTTCATTACATTATAATACATATTAATTATATCTTTTTTATTCTTTCTACTGTAATTGTTTAATGAGAGGCAAACATGGAAATAAGAATTTAATACTTACAAAATGACTTATATTTTACATTCTCCAATTCTTCTAAAATATAACTTATAATAAAAAATAAAAAAACTACTTAAGATTATATCATTGCATATGGCTATTTTTTATCTTTAGTACTTTGTACTGTCTGATTAGTGATTACTCTATAATCAAATTCATTATTATTAGCAAATTAAAAAGAGACAAAAAAGAAAGGATTGAAGGATCTGAGTTCAACTTTCAATAAACTCAATTAGAATCAAATTAAGAAGAAATTATATTTTACAAAGAACTAAATTAAAATAAAATTAATATTACTTCCGCTTCTTTTTTTTATGTATCATTTGATGTTTTAACATATAAATTAAGAAATACAATTAATATGTTAAAATTTATTTTAATTTTTCTAATATACCCTTTAATAAATAGAAAGATAAAAAAAAACAATTAATGTTATCTTTAACTTTTAAAATTTTTAAAATGATAGATAAGGGTATAAATGGAAAAACATTCATTAATATTGTTTTTGAATTTAAAAATAACAGATAAATAGAAATAAAATATTTCTTAAAAAGGAACAAATAAAAAAAATAGAGGGAGTATAGTATTGAGATTTTTTTAGCATAACGACAACCAAAATGTGGTTAGTTGTAATTAAGAAGTTGAATATCTTAACGTATGATTAAGGTACACAGTAATTTGTCGGAGCAATTTCATTGGTTCTCATAGCATTTAGGTCACAGGTTGGTACGAGGTAAATGAAACAAAGTTATTTCTTCGAAGGCAATTAATTGTCATTAGAGAAGGTTACCATATTCATATGTACACACTTAATGGTCTTTGATTAAGGTGGTTTTAGTTTCATACTACAACAGTATAATATTCAAATGCACATTATTGACTGCAACCATAATTATAAGTTTGACCTTTCATCATTACTATATGTACCACTAATCCTATCTGGATCCCAACTTCATTCCCATTCAAAAAGCTAATACAAAAAACTCTGTTTCACATCCTTAATATCATACTTCATGAATAATTATATAACACGGAATTACTGATATATATAGTTTTCAACTGAAATATTGGATATATAAGGCCAGTAATTATATTAAGTCAGTACAATAATTTTAATACTAAGAGTTAAAAGAGAAGTTTATAACGTTAAACTTTTTTTTTTATCCTTCTCTTTGCAGTTTCATCCATACAATACTGCAAAAAATCCATTTGTCATTAAACTATTATTTAGTCATAAGTAGTTATTTACAAGAAAATATGGACATATATTTACACACATGAATGTGAACATATAATTACATATGCGGGTGCGCCGACACTCAAAGTTGGGTTTAAGCTAAATTTTAACTTATGTTCTTGACAGTGCAAGATTTATTTATTTTAAGACAATTTCTTTTTTAGTAGAACTGTCTAGTATTTGGTCACTATTTTAGGTTTTGATTAATCTAAATTGATCCACATCAGGTTCCAAATGGGGAAAAACTCTTCCAAAGACGTGTTCCGTATTTACATGATCTCAAACTCGAAACTTTATATTTAAGTAATTTTAACCTCTCTCACTCGGATTAACACCCACCGATTACCATTTTTTAGACGCTTTTGACAATTAAGGCGCCTAAACACGAAAAACATAATGGCTTGAAAAGGCTATTAACAATAGACTCATTAATGTAGTGATTCTTTTTTTTTTTCAAACAAAGTAAGTTGAAATGAGTCAATCAAAAGAGTACCACATTAAAATATTGGGAAAAAGCCAACTGATTAAAATTAGAAGTTAATCAAACTTGTTGGATGTGGTTTGGTAGGATTTTTGACGGTGCGACAGATGAAAAAAAGAGGCAACAAATGCACAGGTAAGTCACTTACAAAAGGCACAAAAGAGTGATTATAAAATACAGTACTTTGTGTGTGCAGGTTGGTGTTGTGTCTTCCAGACCATACACACATTCAAACAAATAGAAAGCTAAAGAAGGCATGCCTTCTGATTAAAATTCTTTATAAGGTTTCTAATTTTTTTGGCAAATAAAAAAAATAAAAGCTGAGAGATATGATTGTTAAAAAGGAAAATGGACCAAAAGAAGAATGAAGTCGGTGGTGATATCTCAAACACTTTGTCAAAAGTTGCGAGAGATGGAATGGGATGAAGATTCCGGATAATATTAATTGGCTAGTCCCTTGCAGTATAAATATATATATTATCCATATGTCAACAAGGTAGGGAAAAAATGGGGGGGTTCAAGAATTTATCCAAAATAATAATTATTTATGGAAAACTGGGAAAATCCAAAGGCGCATGAATTCTATTGGAGGATTTAGTGGAACTTTGGGTCCCATATATGTGCCACTAATGCTTCCATTCCAAAGTGTTGGATGAACTCACAAAGGAATTCAATGAATGTTCTCCATCCACCTGGCATTTCATCATCACCACAACGACTCATTAATCCTCCAATGATGCTTCTCCTTCATACGAGTATTAATTTTCACTCCTCCCTTTAGACCTCAAGTTAAACTTATAAATCTCCTATGTTGCTCTTTTCACTTTTATGTTATTACACTTTGCATCAGAGACCAATCATAATTCCACACTTGGCCTCTCAATTCGTAATGCTTTCATCATTCTCACACACTTGAACACCATTTAACCGACTTCGAATGACTTAAGCAACATACTAGCTTGACGTAATAATAACAATAATAATATATTTATATATATACCAACAGTCATTAGTTCTAGTGAAAAGGATTATAGTCGCTTAAACGTGATATCTCAAATTTGAGATCGTATAAATACAGAAAACGTTTTTAGAATAGTTTCCCTAAATGAATCTGATCGTAACTCGATTTGGATTAATTAGAGTCCAAAGTAATGGCCAGATACCAGAGATTATTACAAACAAAAAAAATGTTTATATATACACACACTTGTCCTATACGTAATGTGTGTGTGTGTGTGTGTGTGAATGCTGTTTATATATGTTTTGAATACGTGGAAGAATATAGGGTACTTAAAAGGTAGGAGATGATGATGGGGTCCATACACGCACACGCACACGCAGAGACAATTAACACTTGGTGTGATAGTATATGATAGGGTTTTTTAATTGGTATGTCATGATGAATCTGTTACATGCACTCATCTGTGTGCGTATATTTTTACGGGAAGAACCTTATCTTGTGAAGCCACGTGCTATGGTTCTACCATGTTCTTTGTATTCCTGAATGTTCCAAAGCGTGGGGATGTTCTGGGGGCCATTAGAGAGAGAGTAGGGTTTGGAGAGTGACCATTAATTAAGGAGGTGGTGATCGTTCAAGAAATACAAGGGTGAGGGAGACGTATTATAAGGCACAACATAATCACTTGGGTTCTGACTTTATTAGTATCTAGTTCACATTATAAGAAATTTTGTATTAATTATACATATATTAAAAAATTATTTTTTCATTCAAAATTAATATAAAAAATACTAATATTTTTTATTTTATTTTTATTAAACACCATATTCTATTATTATAGGTTATAAATAAAAAATATAAAAAATTAAATATAAAAACAAAATAAAAAATAAATATTTTATATTTTATATTTTAAATTAGAAACTTGTTATAAAAAATACCAGTAGAAAAAGTAGTATATATATGCAGGTGGGTTTTGATTTGGTGTTGGATATGATGAAGTGTCAACACGTCAGAGAAGAGTTTGAATAATGAGTGGTTTTGGTATTGGCCGGTGTTTTTGTGTTGCCTAAAAGTGGCTTCGTTTGTTTTTGATGTTTGGAAAAGCACTTTCGGGCCTCGGACGATCGTGTTCGCACTTCGCACCTTAAATTCGAGAACCTTCCACGTTTCTGATGAATCAGCATCGATCTGGTAAAGGTAATCATTGCCTTCAGAAAGTGAACTGAACTTTGTCCGGCAGTCAAATACTAATTAAATCTTCCGCGAATTAATTAGTTGAATTGATATTCATAAAATTATAACACGGTTGATTTGAGGGAAACACGTATCCTATATATATCCTTTAAATCAAATTTCCAATTTTAGCTTCATCCAAAAAAAAAAAAACATAGTTGAGGGATTTTTTTTCTTATTTACGACATGACGTGATTTAATTAACCAATTCGATTGGAATTTGATAGTATGGAGATACATACTGAATGGTTTTCAAACCAACAAAAACAATTGCAATTCTATTTATTAATAATATGGGTCTATTATCAATAAATATTTGGCACAAGGATAATTTCTCAGATTTAATCCCTAAATATGTATAAAAAGAGTCATTTCAAGAAACATAAAACTTACTTCAAAGATGTCTACACCTTAAATGAATTAGTTTTTTACTTAAGGGATACTTTTGATGCTTATAAAAAAATATATGTAGGTTTGTGTTTTATCAAAAAAGAATATTCCAGTCATAATAAAAACAATTATAAGATTATTTGTTAAATACTTAAAAATTGGATTAGCATAATGTGTATAATAGCGGAAGAAAAACAAAACATGAATATTAATTAGCATCCGGCACTAAGTTAGATATATCAAAGCAAAAATTTTTATGAGTATTTGTAAAGTTTGTCGAGGTAAAAGAACAATATAAAGTATTCAAGTGTTTGGATCTGGGCACTCACCTGTGTAAGGCCCGCAGTGTGTGTGTATATATATTATTAGAAAGTCATAAGATTACTATCTAAATAAGATTATATGGGTTGTGATGAATTGAATTAATAGTAGTTTGAGACTTGTTATTGTACGTCATAATTTTGTATGAACGGATTTCACATGAATGAGTTCTTAACCTGAGACAAAAAATTGTTTATTATAAGTTTTTTCCGAACAAATGGATTCTGATTTAAGGATTCAAAAATTCAATGGCAAAAATCACCTGAGAAGGTATAGTTTCAGAACTCCAATACGTATCTAACATTTTTTGTTGGACTAGCGACTAGCGAGTCCGAGAAAGAGAACCAAGTCCATCACGATTGGGCTCATATTTGTTACATGAGGCTTAAACATGGGCCTAATTTTAACAAAATTAAAAAAAATAGGCCCGTAATACTATGGGCTCCATTGGTTCACCTGTCTCCATGACTTGCCCTTTCTATGACGTTATCAGAATTCAGAAAAACCGGCCCATACATTCAATTACAAAGTTCCTTGCATTCATGAGCTTGGCCCAATAAGAAACTCTAAAATCAGATACCCTCTCTAAAGGAACTAGCCCACATTTTCTCAGCTGATCACCCTAAAAGTAAAATCTTTTATGACCGAAAAGAGTTTCTCTCAAGTCCAAAAGGTTTATGTGTGGGAGTCACTAGCCCTTTTGTTTTGGGCCGAATATATCACAAGCTTGGAACTAGCCAGTAATCCGTTTATTTGTTTTATATGTAACAGGATCTTTTATCTCTATGGCACAATAAAGAAAAAAGAACCACTAATTGATTTTTCCTGACGCTACGCAGAAGCGCCATAATAGGGGCTCGTTATGGTTAATGATTGTAAATTTTAAGGGGAGGCCAATGATTAGGTGAATGAATCTTATTGTAAAGGAAAAAGGTCCCATTGAGCTTATGTTTGCATGGGTACAGTGACAAAAATAATGCCAGTAAAAGTGCGGAGTCCATTATAATCCAATGGTAATATTTGAGTTTATCTAATAAATAATAATGTTATATTAGTAAAATAAGAAATGCCGTTGATATAATATTGTTTTCAGCATAACTATTTGTAAGGCATGCATGGGCTAGATATGGCGGGTAAATTTGACCGTTGACACAAAGTGGATCGTTTCGTTGTCTTCAGAGATGGTGGCCTCAGAACATAGTTTAATTGTACAGATGGAGGGGGCCCACCTTTTCCCTTGTCGTCAAGAACAATCCCATGTCACCGCCCGAAAACAAAACTGTCCTTCTAAAAAGAAATGAAATCTGATACTTTTAACGGCTAGGTGTGCCCTACTGCTATAACAGCCTGTAAACAAATATGAAAAATCACCATTAAACTCATTTTAAAAAATAAAGGAGAGAAGAAAAAGGTGTTTCCCTTAACTCCTTGATTTTCGCTTCTTCTAGCTCACTAGCTAGCTTGGTTACAGTGAAATAAACCCCATCTGCATCCTTTCTTCCTTGATTTTTCTGACCATCCTCTCCTCCACGTGTGATTTCATCTCTCGCTCTCTCTCTCTCTCTCTCTCTCTCTCTCTCTCTCTCTGTTATTAATTCCTCCGAGCTTAACTCGCTTTACTTGTTTCATTTTCTCACTCTCTCTTTAACTCAAACATTCCACATTGAGTGTTCTCCAGATTTCTTAGGTTTTTTCTTTTGGGGAATTTTGAATCTATGGCTTTGCATTTGCTCCTGCTGTTTCTAACAGTCCTTGGTGCTGCTGCTGATGAAGGTAAGTAATCTTCTGCTTCTTCACTCTCTCTGTTGAGTTCTCTGTGCAGAGATCCAATGTCTTCTACTGTACGAGTTTTGCATTCTGAATCTTCCTCTGTTTAATGTTTGGTTTTCACAAAAGGACCACCATTTATTTGATTCCTTAGCCTTAGAGGCCTCATTGAGTTAAGGGTATGCTTAATGGGAGTGAATCTTTGCAATGTCTCGAGCCTTCCATTTTCAAAGACGAAACCCTACTAAGAACACCCTTTTAGTGTTCATAGACCCAAGTCTTGCTGAGCATGCTTTTCCTGAGTTACAAATCAGTAAGAGTCAGCTAGTGTGTTTTCTGGGTTAGCATTTTGTCTCCAGCATTTCTTCACATGCTGCTCCTTCTAAGATGCTTTTGGTTTTGTCAATTATTTAATTATGAAATAATATGGAAAAAGCAGATGGACTGAGCATTTATTTAGTGGTTGAACTTCTTGAATATGGTCCCCCGTTAGGATCCAGACTGATTAAATGTTGTTGGACTGTCCTTTTTGTCCTTTCATTCAGTCATTTAATTTATTTTAGCCCCATATCTGGCTTTGTGCATCGCTTTATGATTACTTATTTACAGTAGGGAAGCTGTTACTGAGCAAAAAGCTTTCCATATTTGCTTTCACAATTTCAATCTCCAAGAAAATGAGAATGCTTATAAAAAAAAGATCTGGATTCATATTCAAGCACAAGTGCTGCAAAAAACTATGCTTTTCATTCACCTCACATTTTGGTTGATCAATGAGGACTTAAGAATCTTGTGACTCATGCTTAAGGGCTCTTCTTTTTTGTTCCTTGCAGAACCATTTATTGGTGTGAACATTGGAACGGATCTCTCAGACATGCCACACCCAACACAAGTGGTGGCACTACTTAAAGCCCAGCAAATCCGACATGTTCGATTGTATGATGCTGATCAAGCTATGCTCCTTGCACTTGCCAAGTCAGGCATTGAGGTTGTTGTGTCTATCCCTAACGAAGAGCTGCTGGCAATAGGGCAATCAAACTCCACAGCAGCTAACTGGGTTTCCCGCAATGTGGTGGCACATTACCCAGCCACCAACATCACAGCCATTTGTGTAGGCTCTGAGGTTCTGACCACTCTCCCAAATGCTGCCAAAGTCCTTGTCAATGCCCTTAAGTACATCCACTCAGCCCTTGTGGCAACAAACCTTGATCGCCAAATCAAAGTCTCAACCCCCCTCCCTTCCTCTATTATTCTTGACTCATTCCCTCCTTCTCAGGCATTTTTCAATCGATCCATGAACTCGGTTTTGGTCCCATTGCTTGATTTCTTGCAATCCACTGACTCTTACCTCATGCTTAATGTGTATCCTTACTATGATTACATGCTGTCCAATGGTGTGATTCCATTAGAATATGCACTCTTCAAGCCTCTTCCTCCAAACAAAGAAGCTGTGGACTCCAACACTCTCCTTCACTACTCCAATGTCTTTGATGCCGTGGTTGACGCTGCCTACTTTGCCATGTCCTTTTTGAACTACACTAACATTCCTGTGGTGGTGACAGAGTCAGGATGGCCCTCCAAGGGAGGCTCAAATGAGCCTGATGCTACAGTTGACAATGCTAATACTTATAACAGTAATTTGATCAAGCATGTGCTGAACAAAACTGGGACTCCCAAACATCCTGGGATTGCTGTTAGTACATACATCTACGAGCTGTATAATGAGGATTTGAAGCCCGGGTCAGTGTCAGAGAAGAACTGGGGATTGTTTGATGCAAATGGGGCACCTATTTATATTTTGCACTTGACAGGATCGGGAGCTGTTTTGGCTAATGATACTACTAATCAGACTTTCTGTATTGCAAAGGATGGTGCTGACCCTAAGATGGTGCAGGCTGCACTAGATTGGGCATGTGGACCTGGGAAAGTGGATTGCTCTGATTTGCTTCAAGGACAACCCTGCTATGAGCCAGACAATGTGTTTGCACATGCAAATTATGCTTTTGATGCTTACTATACTAAGATGGGAAGATCTCCTGAGGCATGTGACTTCAATGGAGTGGCCACAGTATCCACCACAGATCCAAGTAATAGCTGTTTCCATAAGATTCTGAATATCTAGAGATTCCTAAGTACACACAAATATTTGACGACTAAACTAATAATGAAAAGATATGTGAGCATGTTAAAAGTGAGCTTTATTGAAAAGTATGCCTGACATGCTTCTCATACATCTTTTCATAATTAGCTTTGTCGACTCTATCAATTGAATCTAGCCAAGAATTTTCCCTAAAGATTGGGTTAGATAAAGATGAGCTATAGCTTTTTCATAGTTCTGTTATAAGATCATATTAATGGTTTTTTATAAAAAAATTTGGAGGCAAATGATGATAATTATAAGCACGCATCTTCCGAGGACCCTCAAATGGTAGTTTACTCTTCTCTTGTTAATGACTCCTAATGAGTTCTTTTTAATGATTGCAGGTCATGGTACGTGTATATTTCCAGGAAGGTAAGGGAGTTTTGAAATTTTTGTTTCATATGATAAGCAATAGAGTCATCATTGAGCTGTGTTTTGGCCAGTAGTAAATTGCTTGTTAAGTGATTGGTTTTTGTGAAAATGTGCAGTCTTGGCAAGAACGGCACCTTGGCAAACATAACAGCACCATCAATGAATTCCACAAGTGCAGATGTTTCTGCCTGCAATCCCCACAGCTGTGAACTGAGAATCAAAGGCCTCCTAATGGCGATAGGATTTTTAATATGGGGCCTGGTTTTGTGAATCTGATTAGAGATGGCCACAACATCTGCTACTTCCTTCAAAATTTTGTGGTAGATGCTGCTACTTATTGGTTTGGTAGCATTGGTGAAATCGGTCCATTTAGTTTTTTTGTACAAAGAAGGAAAAAACAGCCAAAGGGTTTGGATTGAATTAGGCTTCAATTGAATTATGATCATTATTTCTTTTTTCCAAGCTAGTGTTAAAGGTTTTGAGCAGCCACTCAAACGTTAGAGATTCATTTCATCACAAGTCTCTTGTTTATCAATTAGAATTAAGGATTGTTTCTATCTTTCTCATCTCTTGGCAAATCCTTGTTGGCTGAAAATGTTAGGATTTTATCTCACCTTCCAAAAACTTAAGAAGTGTATCGTAATAAGAGAAGCAATTTGTATATGCTATAATTAAGTTATACAACTAATATGATTGCTACATTCAAACTTAGCAATGCAGTTTTCCACACCATCTTTTAAGATGGGGACAAATGGAACTCTTAGTGAGTAACTGCGAACTCTCGATTTTGTTTCCTGGGGTTTACAAGGAAACTTGGTGTGCAGGACCTGGTGCTGGTGAGGGACCAGATGAGAAAAAAGATGAGAAGAACTTGTCAGCAAGTACAACATTTGCTGCATCTGAAGGATGAAATGCATCCCAAAACACGTACTCTTTCCTATTGCTGCATAACTTGGAGTTTGGCAAGCATAACCCTCCTATGCTCGTGTCCACATTGCAACAAGATGTATTTGAAACCTTAAAACCTGTATGTAACACGTGACCAAGCAAGCACATGTCATCATCATCCTTGCTGGTGGTATATTTGATCAAGAAGATAAACAATACATTACCATAAGTGGTGGGGTTATTTATTAAATCCAGAACTATAGGGTAGGCATCTGCAAATGCGAGTTTTGCATTAGGAAGGCGATGGTTGAGAGTGTGGATTAGATTCTGTACTCTGGAGTTGAACTCCATGATCCATTCATTCACTCGCTTCAAGCATTGGCCTCGTCTGGATTTCACCCTCTGAGAAGGAATGCATCCCAGAGGACCAAGTCCATGGAACACCATGTTTCTTGCTCCCAGTTCATACAGTCTCTGATACAAACAATCACTTCAATTCCATCAGAAAATTAAATTTTTTTTATTACACTATGACCGCATGTCTGATAAAAGTTCAGTATGATTCCAATATGCAAGAATGGGCGAAGTTTGATGAAAATGGCTATAATTTATACCATTAGTTGTTGATGTAGAGTTGATGTTATGAGCTCAACGAACTCATCATGCGTGTATTGCTGACCATCTGCCAAAAAGGGCTGCAGGAAATTGTTCACGTAGTCATTGCTCCCTGCAAAGAAGGCAATTAAAATATATGGTCTCTTCTTCAAAATAGTCCATGTGTTAGAGAAAAGAGAGTAAAAGAAGGAACTGTTTGAAGGTGAAGCATAATTACCAATCCCAATGAAGTACAAGGCTTCATTGCAAAGCTTGTTGGCAGCCTCTTGGCCAACTCTTGCCTCGATTATTTGTTTGCTTTTGTTGAAATTGTTTATCTGATCGTCAAAAGAAAGCCTCTGAATCTGAAAGGTTTTAACAGTGAAAGAGAAGTTAATTATTCGATCAAGATGGCACAGAGAATCTGTAATGTGCAAGTTTGAATTAAGAGAGGGATTTGAAAATGATTGATGTTACGAAATAAAGTCCGGTATCATTGAGAATCCCAGCTCCTCCAGATGCGTAGTTGACCCCTTTAAGGAAAGCATCATCATTTGGAGACAGTGACAAATAAGGTGGCGGTGATGGGATTCCTAGCTTTTCTGCTGCAAAATTCCACAAAAGCTTGTCATCATCAAAAGCACATCCTAAAAAAATTAACATGAAGAAACACATACGGTCAAAAATCAAAATCAATAAAATTATTCAGCACAAAACATTAGTACAACAAATTAGATTTACTAGAGAATTCTTGTATAAAAATTTTAAATACAGTCACAATTTTTAAGCATACTCAGCTTATAAAAAAACACATAAACATGCCAAACCCCACTTTTTAAGTGAACTCTCTGTTAACATACATATTTGCAAAATTGTGACCATTTTAGTCTGTATATATACAATTATATGAACCAGGTATACTAAAAAATTTCCCTCTTCATAAGTACAAATTCTAAAAAGGAGAAAAGCAGAAGAGGAGGAAGGAGAAGGGGATATATACATATGATATCACCAATAGTCCTGCCATTAGTGAATCTTCCAGTAGGTTGGCCACCTGGATAATCAATCCCATACCATGGATAGTTCGACCTTGCCAGCGAAAACTGCAGATAGTTGTTGTTTCCTACCTCTGTCAGTGAATCCCCAAACACATAGGTCACTGGGCCTCCTTCTGCTGAAGCCATGCATGATGACACCATCAGCATCAACACTCTGAAACACAGTCCTGCAATTCCCATCTTCAACCCCTCTCTACCATCTTCAAACATAGCTTCAAGTTAAAGCATTTTATAGCAGTCTCTGATGATATTAGCACTGTTGTGTGTTCATGTCTACTTCTCCAAGTATGCTCCTTTTAGGTGGTAATTTTCCAAACCACAAAGATTCTGATTAAAATGGGTTTCTCATTAATTATTGTTGAAGGAAATATCATAAATGTTTCGCGGTTGTTGTCTCTTCCTACAAGTTGGCCTCACTCAGATTTTTGCCAGAAATGTTGGTTTTGGTAACTAGTTTCTTCGTTGTAGTTGTACGCAAGCTTGTATTTCTCTGTAAGTTAAATCTAGTAATGTTTCCTGAGTTTGATTCATCTAAATTTTACTGGAAAAATTCCTTGCTTAATTGGAGGACAAGCAATCAGATCTGATGAAAGAAACTCAGCCCCATGATTACTGACATGAAATTGCATTCAAGATTGTTCACCAACTCTGTTTTGTCAACTTAAATGGTGAAGCTAGATTGCTCAAAAGTAGGTTTGACCGTCCGAAAGTTTTAAGCACGTCAAGTATATTGATGATTTAGTGTGGTAAATAGGGATAGTAATTTTCTACCACTTGTTGGAGACCTTTTTATGTGGCGAAACACTTTCACGAAAGCTTTGAGGATAGAAAAAGCAGGTTTCATATTTGGAGAGAAACAGAGCAAGAACATTCTGGATGAAATAACATTGAAAATGGATCTATTGTAGTTACACGAGGGCATGACATGATTTCCTTTTTTTTTTTTTTTTTCTCTTCTTATTTTTGAACAAATTTAAATTTAAATTTTATTTTATTGGTATAAAAATAGAGTGGACATGTCCTATTCCTTTACGGTGTCTTTTGGAGTTACGTGTATAAATTTTCTTGGGGCTGAGTGTGGGAATTTAAAACCCCCTAGCACAGCCACGAGGGGCCCTTTCCAGTTCATGAATATTTTAATATTTCTAGTGTTTTCCAAGTTTTCTTTCCCATTCTTATTTTCTCTTATGGAAAAAAATGACTTTTCACAATTAATTATCAAACCCAATTCAGCTTAGTGTGTAGTGTTGATATCTTTGATGTGATTAAATTGTTGTTCAAGGGATTGTGCATTTACATATCTCATTGTCTTTAATTTATTTTTCAATGAGAATCGAATATCAAGCTTGGATGTTCTTGAATATATCCCCTTGTAAATTCTATAATCCATAGTTGAAAAAGAGCTCTGAGAAACTCCGATAATTTTATTGTAAAGTATTCTGTTGTTTGGAATTGTCGGGAACATGCGTTGTGCGAATACTGAACGATCTTAACAGTTAAGGAAGAAGAAAGTTTGAGACAGAGGGAATTTTCCTTTCCTCTAAATTTTAGAATGAGTTGGTAGTGCCCAAGGGGCTTAGTGGTGGGCTGCTTACTTATAAAAAAAAAATTAGAATGAGTTGGAAAATAACAATGTTTTCTCAGTATGAAAATAACAATTTTTAATTTGACTTCTGTCTTCATCTTGGCGGTTGCCTTACACGAACATAACAGTTTTTTGTGTCACCAAAATAATAATTTTTTATTTGACTTGTGGCTTCATCTTGCCTTTCTTTCGTATTTCTTAATACTCCCTGTCCCTCCTTCCGTTCCTTTTTGTATACTTTCTTCTAGTCACATTGTATAGGATGTTTTAAATCAATTAAATGCATATTAATAAAATTATTTTTTTACCTTAAAATAATATAAAAATATTAATATTTCTTATTTTACTCTTATTAAATACCTCATTTTATTATTATTGTGGGATCATAAATAAAGAATAAAAAAATTAAATATAGGAATAAAATATCAAAATAAAATATCCAACATATTATATTTTAGATAAAAAAAACTTGTTATAATATGGATTGAATGGAGTATACTCCCTCCAATCCCTATTATAAGGTGTTATTTAGAAAACTTACCTGGTCTAAAATATAAAATATTAAGTAATATATTTGATTTTAGTTCTAATATGCCCTCATTGAATGCTTTATCAGTTTTTTTTTTGACTCAAATGCTTTATCAATTATAATAAATGGTGTGTCAGAGAGTAATTTCCCGAGACTTCAATTAACCCAAGTAATGAAGACATTCCCCTTACTTTATGTTAGATCAAAAACTTGTCATAATATGGATCAAATGGAATATATAATTTAAGCTTTCATATTTTATCATATAAATAAAAATATAATTAATATATTAAAATTTATTTTAAACTTTTAATATGCTCTTAATTTATTTTGTATATTCTCACCATAATTATATCTCTCACTAATAAAGTTAATAAAAAAGATATACTGAAAAAAATAAAAATTAATAATATGTTGAACTTCTAAAATAACAAATAAACATATAAAAGAAATGTCCACCAATGACCGTTTAAAAGAAATTAAAGGAATTGTATTTATTTGACCTAGAAGTGGATCCTAAATCATACACGAAGTATAATTGAACTGTACTACTTCATAATTAATAAAAAATACCATTTCTAGTAAATTTTATTTTATATATATATTGATATACCGATTGATTGATGACTTTGACTATTATAAATTATAATGACGATTTTGACCTTTAATTTGAATAAATTAAAGTACTCTATTGTTTGAAAATTTTTGGGAACACGGTGTGCGAATATTGAATTTCCAAATCTTAAAAGGTAAAGAAGAGGAAAGTCTGAGACAGAATGACGGAATTTTCCTCACCTCGAAATTTCAGAATGAGCTGGAATATAACAATTTTTAATGGTGTCAGGAAAATAATAATTTTTAATTTGACGTACGGCTTCATCTTGTTTTGCTTCTTTTTATTTAACAAATTTCAAAAATACAATTAATATATCAAAATTTATTTTAAAATTTTAATATATATTATTATTATTTGTATATTATCATTGTATTTATCTCTCTTACTAATAATTGAAATTAGAAAGAATAACGATATAAGTGAAAAATAATAATTAATATTTTCTTAAACTTTTAACCTGATGAATAAATAACAACCAAAATTTGTTCAATGATGACAGTTAAAAACAAATTCAAGAAATGGTAGTATTTATCATATTTAGATGCAATTAGAATGGGTGTTATATGTCACATGAAGTTTGAATTAAATTTTATTGTTCAGAGTTAATAGATAATATAACCTTTTATAGTTTATTACATATATTAATTATATATTTGATTGATTAATGACCTAACGTCCATAAATTAGAAGGATGATTGGGTGCTCAATTTCAATTGATCTTTGGATCTCTTACAAGATTGCATTAATTATCCATTGTATAGGCAAAACAAAATGGTCCAAAAATAAAAAGGGTCCATTCTAATATCTAATTAATTTGAATTAGAATTTGACGAAACATATATATACACATATATAATACAGTTAGGGAAAATTCATATATAAATGGTCAATGTTTGTAAACAATATTGTAAGTTGGTTTAAGCTCATTTTCGTGTCTGTAAACAATATTATAAAAACCATTTTCAGTATACAAAAGTAAGTTAGGATAAAATAAAGTTTGTAAAAATAAAGTTTAGATTAAAAAAAAATTGTTGTAAGTTGTCATGTTTTGATTTTTTTTTCACAAAAATAAATTTAACAAATTGAAATATGTTTAAATAATAAGAGTTAAAGCACTTTTAAATGTATAATTATTATAAAGAACATAAGTTTTATAATATAATATTATGTAACTAATAGAGTTATATATACTTTATAATAATAATAATAGTAATAGTAATATTAATATAGTTAATTTTAATTATCCAAAATAAACATTAATGAAAAACTAAAAAATAATGTTTGAAAACCATAGTCATGTTAACCCAAAAGGATGTAGGAGCATGTTGGAAAAAAGTTGGTTTAAACCCATTTTCATTTTCTAAAATGTAAGTTTAGCAAGTGCCACAATATATGTTGGGAAAAAATGATAAATCAAACATGCGCTTACATTCATTGAATCGTGTACACTAAGTGTATGTTTGGGAACACTTTTACAGAAGTGATTTCGAGTAGAATAGATTTTATATAAGTGATTTTAGTTAGAATAGTTGTTGTGAAAATTAATTTATATTTGGATGTTTTTACCTCAAAATGATTTTGCAAAACTAAACATGTTTGGATTATTTCGACCATAAGCACTTTTGAACGTGTAATGATTTTATTTACAAAATTGATTGATAATTTTAATTTAAAATTATAAATTACAAATAATATGAAAGAAAGCCTATAAAACACTTTTAATTTTTAAACTAAATAAACTGATATGGTTATAAGGAACTTAATAATGTAACATGATTGATTTTCTTCCAAATATTATACAATTTGATCTCGAATTAAATCACAAGTAAAATCCATATCTCTTGAAGAGACCATGGTTAGACTTGAGGAAGATGTCCGATACTTATTAGTATGATCAGTATCTTCATGCTCAACTATATTTCCATTTTCATAACTCAAGAACTCAGAATTTGTGTCAGATTTCCTTCTAATGAAGTTATGTATGGCTATTGATGCACAGACTATCTGAACTTGCGTATCAAATTTGAATCTGGGCATTCGAAGTAAAATTGCAAACATATTCTTCCAAACTCCAAAAAGTACTGTCTATTGTGCTTCTTAAGCTTGAATGGAAATAATTGAATACTTCATTCGGGTTAACAAATCCATGAGTACGCCTAAATTTTGGTAGGTGGTGGCGGTCACATTTATAGACCAAGATATCTTGTTGGTGTTGGGTAACCAGCATCTACCAAATAATATTTATCTAATAACCAATGAAAATTTTGTGAATCATTTATGATTTCAACTGAAATAATAAATACTTGTATTTACAAGAAACATACCAGGAGGTGGATGCAAAAAATTCATGGAAGGAGTTGTGAAGGCATTCTCAAAAACACAAGCATCATGTGCTGTTCTTTCCCATCTGGCTAATACAAAAGTAAAGCATATATCCCAATCATATACAGTCATTACATTTTGTGTTGCATATCCTTTTCTTCCAATAAATCTTGGTTGTTCGATGGGACTAACAATGTATGGGATATGGGTTCCGTCAATAACTCCTATAGCATTCATGAAAAATGGCCAATATCGACAATCATGTTGTATTTTTGGTGATATATCACGAAATCTGCTATCTCGTGGCTTGATGTATCTCATTGATAATCTAAGGCATGCCACTAGAACTTCATGAAATGTCTACTTATAGTCTCTCCTAAATGTTGAAATCTTTCTTGTAGCATTCTATTTCCAATCCTATGTTTCACTGTATTTAAAAATATTGCAACCATTTTCTATACTCCCATCCCCTTAGTTTGTTTCAATCCATGTTCTACTAATTCAGTGCAAAGTTTATCAAATATCTTCTTCTCCATTTGAAACATCTCATAACAACGAATATGATATCCTTGTCAAATTTCATTCACCCATAAATGACATGTATACTAATTAGTTTTTCGTGGCTCTTTACATAAATATTTAAACGCATACAATCCAACCAGTACACTCACATGTGCAGCCTAATCCAAGTCATCATCAGAAGAGTCACTCATTTTATTATATGTACATATAAGTTGGAAGACAGAGTAATTCTTTAAGCAGTAGACTTCCTAAAAGTTCAATAATATTAGATAAATTCAAAAACTCCACATAAAACAAAGTTTATCAAACATAAAAAAAGATAAAGTTTATACAGAAAAGTTCATAACAAAAAAGAAAATAAGCAAAGTACTAAATTAAAGCATAAATAACATCCTAAATTCTGTAAGCTGCAAACTTGAACCATGTCATCAATCTGTCCTTATGTGGTCTCAATTCAAAAAAGATATTTCTTTTCGTCGGGTTCGAAAGGAGTTTACAACATCGGGAATACCACCCAGATCCATGGTGATAGCCTCTATTGTGCTTAGTTCATCCAACGCTTGACTCATAGATGTTTCAGCATTTTGTTTTCCTTGTAACTCCTGGGCATCAGCAATTCTACTAATTGCATCAACTAAATGTCTTGCATTGGGAGCTCTCTGCTTTTTCTATCCTTTGGAAGGTCCCACCCTTTTTCTCTTTCCCATACTTCTTTCACTAGAGCACTTTTACAAAGTGTTTAAGTTAATATCTCCAAATTCAGTACTGATTCCAGCACTAACTACAGGAGTAGGATTTTCAAGCTCTTTCTCACTGTCCCTAGATCCTTCCTCTAAGTCTAAGGTAAGATGATACACATCGTCATCTTCTTCTACTTGATTAGGTAATCTTTGAGATTAGGGTGTCAATGCTTGTTGTCCTATTGCCACTACACTTTTAAATAGAATTGTTAATTTTTTTTTTGAACGGGAGTCCTTTATATCTGTATTTCGCATATAGTGGATTTTCCTGCATGTTTACAACCAATCATTGTTATATATTACACAATGAATACAAAGTTTATAATACCAAATTCACAATTACATACCTCTTGCTTCTCAACCCACCATCTATCAGGTGTATCTATTGTATATGTGTCAGGATTCTACCCTAAACTTGTCTCTTTCTCAAACAACTTGCACCATGTTATCCACTCTTTTTTAAAGGAATCCAACTTATTTTTAAGTTGTCCCCTATTATAGCTCCTACCAGTTTGTTCTTTAAATCCAGAAACTATTTCTCTCCATGTTGTTTTTGTATAAGTAGTTCCATGTCGTTGCTCTTTATAGATTTGTTGCAAGCATAGTTTGATTAAAATTTCAGTCATCTTAATGTCCCAACTTGCCTTTGCCTTATCATTACTCATGATTCTATTACCAAAACATCCATAATAAAAAAAAGATCCAAATCATCCATATACATACACAACAAACATAAACAAGAGAAGATGGAATTAATCCAACATCTGAGATGAAGAAAAGATGCTAATCCTACTAGTATGAAAATTGACCATAAACCATGATAAAATTCATCATAACAAGATAACAAATATGCCAATCCAATATCATCATAACAGGACCCTAGACAAAACATGATTCCAAGAAGGAAAAAAAGCTTCAAAGAAAGAAAAAAAATGACAGTAGTTGGTCCCAGAAACAAAATTACAAATGTAATAAGGAAAAATCAGTGTATATTTCTCAACAACTATGGACAACAAATACAAAACCAAGTAACATTCTAAGTCACACATTTAAATCGAAAGACAGTGGACTCCCCGCCTTATTGTTTTGCCAGTCCTTTACATGAGAGTGGCCAAATTTAAGATATTTCATTCTAGTCTTCAAGTTGGATGATGATATATTTTGCAA
Source organism: Adenanthera pavonina (assembly GCA_026686845.1). NCBI lineage: Eukaryota > Viridiplantae > Streptophyta > Magnoliopsida > Fabales > Fabaceae > Adenanthera > Adenanthera pavonina. The sequence continues at coordinate 15,911,802 of JAIVEN010000003.1, read as the reverse complement.
CTAGCAACTCACCAAACCTACCTATTCACTATCTATTACTAGATTGACTAAACATTAACATAGAATAAGTTAAAGACAATGTTAATTCCTCATTAAGCATGCTCTTCCAGAATTATCACACATTTACTTAGGAGTCGTGCCATTAAAGAAATGTCATTGCATAACAAGCGAATGTGAAGTTTAGAAGAAGGTTCAATTCACTTTATATGACATTGCCTAATACTTAGAGAAAGCTAAAGAAAAAGCCCGAATCATGAATGCATTATATGACATTGCTCTTCCTTAGAAATTTGAAAAAGAAAAGGGGGAAGAGCTTCCCATGCCAATTTTACAAATAACAAATCGCATTTTAATATATAAAACTTAGAATCATCATCACTTCCCAATGCTACATACTAATTCCAATATGCCTTCTTATGATCAAGTGCATACTACTAGTATGGCCTTGATCATCAAAATGCATTCAAGAGAATGCCTAATAAGGACTTTTCACTAGAGTTAGACTATTATACAACATTCAAGTGCATTCATAATAGATTAACTTAGCCAAGATCAACTTCATATCATTAAACACTTTTAGAAATAGCAGCTTAGACTCTATGGAGAGCATTGCTTCAAACAAAAAAAATTTGCCAATTAACTGCATTACTCCTTTTAAAAACACACAAATTAAACTGGGATAATTAGGATTTGCAGTACTGAATCAAGACCTAAACTAAATTAAAAGCTAATAACAGTCCAAAAAAAAATATATATATATATATATATATATAAAATTGAATGAGACTTGAAATAGGATGGTGGTGGAATGGAGTTTACTGAGGTTGAAGCAATGAACTTTTTCATACTCGGATCTACAGATGAAGGTTGATGGAGGTTGATGTAGCTCACCGTCCACTAGATCTGCAAACAGAGCTCATAGTGAAGAAGGAGAAGATACATGAGACCGTGAAGAAGGAGAAGCTCAAGGAGGACGGTTCTGCAACCACAGTTGCAGCCGTGAAGAAGGAGAAGCTCACCAGCAATGGATCTGGAAGCACAAATGCGGTCGTGAAGAAGGAGAAGCTCACCGACGATGGATCTGGAAGCATAGATGCGGCTGTGAAGAAAGAGAAGCTCATTGGTGACAGATCTGCGAACACAGCTCATCGTGAAGAAGGAGATGCTCAACGAGAAGAGATCTGCAAGCACAACTGTGGCTGTGAAGAAAGAGAAGCTCAACGGTGATAGATCTGCAAACACGGCTCACCATGAAGAAGGAGACGCTGAAGGAGGAAAATAGAGACTCCTCCACTGGAGCTGTAACACTCGTTGCCATGAAGAAGTCATCAGTGAAGGAGAAGCTCGACAAAGGCAAAAAAAAATGCACACCTTCCACCAGCAGAGGTTGCCGTTGGAGGACGTCGAGAGCCACGCACAAAAATGAGCTCTAGATTGAAGGATATGTTGAAAGAGAACTTTGGGGTCATTGAAGGAGACGTTGGCCAATTTTAATTCTGCATTTAATGCTCCAACAGTCAGAAAAGCAATTCTATTTGTCGTAAAAGCTCCTATGATTAGCTTCTCCTCATAATCTCTTTTGGGCCAGAAGCTCTTTTTTTTAAGTAGGAGCTGCAGCATCCAAACATGATTACAAAATTGGATAATCACTTCTTGGGCTAAAAACTTAGGTTTTATGTGTAGCGAAATATGCACTAAGTGGGTACTCGGTAGTGAAACTGAAACATCACATAAAAGCTCCCTTCAGCAACAATTAAGGAAAAAGATGAGTGTTTTTTTTTTCATTACACGAAAATTGAGATTCATACTATTTATTCTTTATAACCATTATTTAATAATAATTATTTTATTATTATTTTCACATCGGAACACATATATACTTGCTCCTCTGTCCTTTACATAGGACTCATTTAATGCATCAGGGTTAAAAATGAGAATTAAAAATTAGTTAATTATTTTAATTTGTTTTAAAATTGTAACTTTTTTTTTAAATTACTATTACTCTCTCCTCTATGTTTAATTGAATAATGGTATTTTTGGTAATATATACTCCTTCTGATTCAAAATATAAGATATTTCCAACTAATTCATACATCATAAGGAAAGTTAGTTATATTCTTAAATTTCTCAAAAAAAACCCAACATCCCAATTTTATTCTTATTAATTAGGAATAATTAAAGTTGTTTCCACTTATTTTCATTACAAGATACAAGAGACTAATCATAAATGAATAGGAATAAAAAAGATAAACTATTTCCATAAATTACATGATAACACCATATATTATGGACTAAAGAAAGATTCTTGAAAATACCTTATATTTTGGACAAGAAGAAATAATAAATATCTGAAAATAGTTTTATTCTCCCTCCATTTTTATTAGTCAGATTCTAAAAGTTTTTTATGATATTAAATATAAGTTACTTTTCATAAGTTTTTGGAGTATTAATTACTTTATTTTCAAAATGCTCCTATTTATGAGTAAGAAAATGAGTGAATTATTTAAATTTGTGATATATTTATTAGGAGTAAGAATGGAAATGATATCAATTTTAAGACAATTTTAACATTATTACATGGATTGATACAGAAGGTAAGCTTAATGCTGCTTGTAGAGGTATTGCGGAGTTAGAAGCCATTGTTAGTGCGATAAAAAGTTGCGATTCCACTCCACTCATACCTAACCCATTCTAATTTCTATGCCTATCCTCCTTTCTTTCGAGTGCTTGGTTAACAAAACCCCCATACACTTCTTTAATTACTTTATGTTGTAATAAATTTTCTGGTCCTCTCCTTTTCTGACTTTTCACCAGACAAAAATTTCATTGATACCTTTCTCATCCTTATCATTCATTGAATTACTAATTCATTAAAATAAAATAATAATTTCATTCAAATAAAGTTCTTTAAATATTCATTACCAAATTCTTCAACAACAAAAAAAATACAAGTATGGTGGTATATCGTTGAATTATAGATAAATATATTCATTATTTGTCATTCGATAATCTAGAAGAGAACGAACCAATCTAGAAACTAACATTTAGGGGTGGAAAGAAGAAAAGTATTAGTGATTTAATGGCAGAACAAATGAGAAAGGAATAGGCTTTGTTGAAGTTTCCAGTGGTAGATGACAACACAAAGGCAGGGAAATAAAAAGAAGACGGTAGAGAAGATCACATATTAATGATAACTAGATTGTCTTATTCCCTATAATGAACGGGACATGTAAAATTAAAAAAAAAATAATTTGATAGAATTTATATAACATTAAGTTCATAAAATGACAATGATACAAAATTTATGAAATTTGAGTAAAAATTAAGTAAAAAAATAATAGAGTTAAAGGATTTAAAATTTAAATATAAAAAAATATTTATGTTATTTGAGAGGAAATGATAAAGGAAAAAAATAGTCATAAACTAAAGGTGCAAAATATTTTTCTGTTGCACGTTTGATATAATCAAATAAGGGAGGGAAGTTAAATTAAATGATAAGGGTATATATAGAGAAAGAATAAAAATATCAGGGGAGAGAATTTAAATATGTACATATATATATATATATATAATAAGGTGATTATAGGAAAGAGAGAATAGAAAACAAAAAGAAAATAGAAAATATATGGAGAAATATTTTATAATATTTGATAAAATATGGTAATTTTAAATAAATAAAAGTTAAAAGTTACAGGTTAAAAATGTTAAAATATATACACTATTTATAATAATGCTTTTGAACAATATTTTTTCCTTAAAACATATATATATATATATATATATAGATTCCTTTGGTTTAGTCATTTTGGTGTGGGTTTTATTTTATAACTTTGTGTCTCTCTCGTGCCTTCCAAATCGCACCCAACTGTGTTTCACAATTTCGCATCCAATGTCATGTCCCAATTATATGTATCCCATTTTATTCATCTTTCATTCCCAATCTTAATTTCATTTCTCCCTTTTGAGACAAATAATAATAACAATAAAATCACAGTTAATCGCATGTTTAGTTCAACATAAGAAATTTTGATTCAAACGTGCATCTTCTTAATTCAGACAATGTCTCTTTTGAATACAACTTCAATCAGATTGCATGTCCTTTATTTCAATCTCACATTTCTCCCTTTACTCTCAAGCTTCCAAAATTTCATGTCTTTCTTTTAACAAAAAAAAATCTTTATATAATAATTAAAAGGTGACTGAATAAAATCTTGGAATACATAACTGCTTTTATAAATAAAAATATTCTCAATATATTAGAGTAGTTTGTAATATTTGTGAGACATTAAATTCCACATTGGAATGGAAATAATTGAGAAAAATATATAAAAGAGAAAGCTTTATTCCCAAATTAAAATAATTATGCAATAGATATATAATATATATTATAGTATAATATAATATAATATAATATAATATCTAAATGATTTAGACTTGGATTTGGGCTTTGAAGAAAAGCCACAAATAATTATTTAATATTTATTTTTGAATTTATTTAAATATTTATTTAAATTTAAAAATTTAAAATATGAAAAGTTTTATGTTGAAATGGTATCTAGCCATTTATTTTAATTAGACATGTTTCTTCTTTTTATTAAAATATTTTTTAATCTTAAATCATTTCATATAAGATAAAATACCTTTTAACTTTAAATATTTTCATATAAGACAAAATATCTTTTAATCTTAAACCTTTTCACATTAAACAAGATATCTTTTCAAAAATATCTTTTTAAATCTATAAATATTCTTATTATACAAGCAAAAATGTTAAAAAATTTTAAGTGTTCTAAAAAATTTTGTTATATTATGAAAGAGTACTGTTTATATTCCTCATTAGACAGGTCATCATTCTTTAAAGAAAGTGATCTATGACACCTCAAAACCTTCCTTTTATATATATATATATATCTATATATATATATATATACATATTTTTTTTTCTAAGAGTTTACTTCACATATGTATTTACCATCAATCTGAGCAGCGTCGCGTCGCGTCGCCTGGAAGAAAACTTCAAGAGGCAATGCCAGCTTATGCATGGCATGACGATTACATAAAGCCAAAATAGAGTATTCAATTTAATTAATTTAATAATAATCCCGTGCCACGCACCGGATATTTAGTATTTTAATAATAATAATAAAAGAGAGAATCTTTTTTTTTTCTTTTTCCAAATAGATGATCGATTTTATTGTGCTCTAGGAGGAAAAAAGATAAACCAATGTCTGAAGCTTAAAGACGAGGCTATAAATTAGCAATCAGACTCAGACCCGTATTTCTCCGGCAGATACACACAACAATAAAATCTCCAGCTCGTAGTCTTGGACGCGAATCTTCCATTTCCATGTGGGTAGCCCATGTGTTAAAGCATTGAGCTTTACTGCCAAATAAACACTTTACCAACAGATTCGCCGGCCGTTGCTCTCACGCAAATCTAACTCCCCTTGCTATAGCAGAAGCTAAATTTTCCCATTTTCTGTGCTCAATTGTGCAAATTTGCATCGTCACAATCTAGATTTCACCAACATGTCAGTGGCTGGCGGGGTTGAGTGCATCTTCATTATTGGCTGCGCTCGCTGGATGTGGAAGCGCTGCACCTATATCGGCTCCTACGACAGCGGCACCTGGACTTCCGCCACCGTCGACGAGTTCGAACCCGTTCCTCGTGTCTGCCGGTTGATCCTCGCCGTCTATGAGCCTGATCTCCGCAATCCACATTACCAACCCGCCGGTGGTTTCCGTCTCAACCCCGATTGGGTCGTCAAGCGCGTTACCTACGAGCAGACGGGGGGCCACTCGCCGCCGTATATCATTTACACCGATCACGACCACCGCGAGATTGTGCTGGCTGTTCGTGGACTCAATCTCGTCAAAGAGAGCGACTACAAGCTGCTTTTGGACAATCGCTTGGGTATGCAGAAGTTCGATGGTGGCTATGTCCATCACGGTTTAATGAAATCTGCTCTTTGGCTAATCAAACAGGAATCGGAGACCTTGAAGCAGCTGTGGATTGAAAGTGGGTCCGATTATAGAATGGTGTTTGCTGGGCATTCTTTGGGCTCTGGTGTGGTTTCCTTGTTGACAATCCTGGTTGTGAATCATAGGGACCGATTTGGAGGGATTCCCAGGAACAAGATTCAATGTTACGCGATAGCACCTGCGAGGTGCATGTCACTGAATTTGGCGGTCAAATATGCTGATGTCATACATTCCATAGTGTTGCAGGTGTTCAACTTTCATCCTTTTGACTGTTCACTGACCTGAGGTTCTGGTGTTTTTTGGTGTTTGTTATATTGATTAGTTTAATGTTCTGTATCTGTTGTCATTGAGTTGTGGCTATAAGATTATTCAAACAATTCAACTAAAGTACGTCCTATGCATGCACCGCACTTCTTATCCTGGACAGATGATTCTAATTTAATTTCTTTAACTCTTATTCTTTTATTGTCTCATTGGACCTTTTTGTCGTTTCTTCTCTTTTTTGGTGGGCATTCTTTGCTTTAGTTTTCATTCTTCTTTGGTTATTTTATTGTTATATTCAACTACACTGATGGTGCTGGTTTGCATTAACCTCTTTCCAATCTGTAGGATGATTTCTTACCGAGAACTGCAACGCCATTGGAAGATATATTCAAGTCAATCTTCTGGTTAGTGCTCAGCTCTCATGTCTTTATGCATACAGTTCAAAATACGCATAATATGTTGTTCATTCACTAAGTTGATTTAGTGGTGTAAATTATTATTATGGTCTCTTAAACCAGGGCTTGATGATTTAAACAGCTTGCCCTGCTTATTATTCTTGGTTTGCTTGAGGGACACCTTCATACCAGAAGGAAGAAAGCTTAGAGATCCAAGAAGACTTTATGCACCTGGACGAATGTACCATATTGTGGAAAGAAAATTTTGCAGGTATTGACATTGTAACAGTTTCGTTCATAGTAAACTCCTTTTAATCAAATCATGAAGCTTATGAAATTTTAAATGGCTATATATGACATAATATAAAATTGTTTCACTTTCGGATATAAAGTTCCCACATCATCATAAATTTAACTCGATAGAGCTAAACTATCTTGCTCGATATAGGTGGTTGAGTTGATTCTTGAAACAATCCTTTTACTTTTTTCTTAAGATGCCTAAGGGATCAATTTATTATGTGCACAACATTTCTATTTATAGAAGATTTCATTTTTCTATTTTTTGCTTGATAAGGAAAATGGTTACCTATTTTCTCTTCTTCTTCCCCTACCTAAGACCTCTTCCCAAATGATCCCTACCCACCCAGTTTCCCATAAGCCCAGGTTCTTGTCTATCTTCCTTGAGAGGTTTGGAGTTAGACATTGATTGCCAATGAAGGTTGGTCCAGTTGGTAAGGATGCGACTCATATTCCACAAAATGTCTAACTCCAAACCTGCTGCCAATGAAGGTGTGGGTTTGAATCCTGCTGCCGATGTGAAACTTCATTAAAAGGTAATCTGTAAGTATCTATATAAACGCTTTTTGATCTCTAAGGCCTATCTTGGCCCTGGTTAGCCATTAGGACCGACTCCAAACTTTTAAGTTTGTAGAAAAGGAGTTAGACAGTGATTGGAGTTGTAAGGTCTTTGCTGCATAATTTTGAATGGAATACATTCTTTTATTTCTGAATTTGACTGTGTTAGTTCAAATGTTCCCACTGCTCTTTTTATGGTTGTGCCTCTTGAAAGTGTCATAGGCCATTAGTTTACCAGTTCAAGCATTTTCTTTGACTTGCATTAAGGAATAAAATCCTATTATTGTCCTGGGATAAAGATAGAAATTTCTTAGATACAATTGGAGTTTAAGTCTGATGTATTATATGCATTGCTAAATCTTGCCCTGAGCTATGTCTACAAGTACTTCATTTTGCCACTATGAAGTTCATCATTGCTTGGTGGAAACAGATGTGGGAGGTTCCCTCCAGAAGTGAGGACTGCTATTCCAGTTGATGGGAGATTTGAGCATATTGTCTTGTCTTGTAATGCAACATCAGACCATGGAATTATTTGGATTGAAAGAGAAGCAGAAAAGGCATTAAATGTAAGAGGAATTCAGTTTGAAAATCAATCTACCATTTATTATATGTTCTGCTTTTCTCCAGAATTTTTCAGTGACCAAGTATAAGAACAGAATATGCAGTATCTGGGAGGAAAATCAATCATTTTTTCCTGCACAACTGCTTTAATAATTGCTTGAAAGATTTTATACTAAAGCAAGTCAGAGTTGGACCTTCAGATATGAAATTTTTTCTTTTCCTTTCAGTTAAATAGTTACTCACCTATTCTTTACATGTTCGTGTTAGAGGAAGTCAAACATCAATGAACTCTGTTTCATCAACTAAAGATGCTGGGTGATTTTTTGAATCATATGATTAAAAGCTTTCATGAGCGGGTAGTTAGGTAGTTAATTATGTTGATAGAATTTCCATCTTTCCTTATGCTTCAGATAGGTTGTGAGCCACGATGCACTAGTTAAAACTAAAACTAATTGTCTAGTTCAGATATAAAGGTTGATACACAATTATGGATGGCAGTCCCATGGGTTGGGGACTCGGAATGCTTCCCCACTTCCTGTCCTTGCCATTGATTTTTTTCCCATCCCTGAACCCTGAACCCAAACTACCCTTAGGAAGATTTTCTCCCCTATCTTTGTCCTTGTCCTTGTCCCCATGGGAAAATAATCCACAAATGCAGGTCCCTAAATGGTTCAGAATTTGAGGAATTTTTGCCTCATTGCGCATCATAGAAAATTCTTCATCTGAATCAGCTTCTTAAGGTTGCATCATGACATTATAAGAAAATTTTCTGTGCATTTTAAGCCTTCCCTTGTTTTCCAAGGAATGAAATAACAATTTCATAGTGGCCAGTGATCGTGGCATTTAAAAAAAAAATGTCTTGAAATCTTGTTTTCTGGTACTTTTGTGAATATTTTTGGCTATTACTCAATATGTTACTGAACTTGAATTCGATCAGTTGATGGATGGCTTACCCATTTTGCTGTTAGAAGTAAATCCTTCTTGCTAGTTTCCAGAAACTCAAACAGAATGTTAAAGAGAGAGTTTCAACTCCTAGTATGTGATTTCATGACTTCTTTCCAAAATCATATTTATTTCTGTGAGACATGTTTTCTCCTTGTCTTTCATTTGTTATTTGTAAGTACTTCATCTCTTCTGGACAAGGACTCAGAGTTCCTGTTATTATTTTTAGATAATGAAAGAGAGCAGCTCGGAGACCGTGACTGTTCCTCCAAAAGTACAGATAATAGAGAGGTTGCAAACAATTGAGAAAGAGCATAAAGATGCTTTGGAAAGAGCTGTGAGTTTAAATGTGCCTCATGCGGTGGAAGCTGCAGAGGATGAGGCCGCTGCGAAGGAGGAGGAAGGAGAGGGAGAACCTTCCAACAGGGATAAGAGCAAAGATGGCATTAGTGGCAAATCCATCTCGAGTGGTAGAAGGCTGAATTGGGATGAAGTGGTTGAAAAGCTCTTCAACGAGAGTGAGTCAGGAGATCTGCGTCTCAAAAGAGATACAACTACGAGTGTCCCAAAATAACATGTTTTCTATGCGAGTTTTTTAGGTAGCTATTATTTTTGTTATTATTATTATTGCTTCATTGTACATTTATCATGTAAAAAAGAAAAGTGTTAGCAGTTCCAGGTGTCAAAATGTGTTGGTCTTGAAATTTTGGTTGAACTTACGTATCGGTTTTTATTTTTTAAATGGAAAGCATTTGTATTTAGAACTTTTATGAATGTACCAAATTTTTCAATGAAATTTTTGTTGAACTTACGTATCGGTTTTTTTTTTCGGAAATGGAAAGCATTTGTATTTATATTTTGTGAATGTATAATTTTTCAATTTTTTTTTAATTACCAGACAGGATGAAGTTCAGTGAAGCCATTGTGGGGTCCCTCATTTGTTAACTGATGAGACAGCTTAAGTAGTTATTTATCAAAATAAAAAACGTTTAATCAACATAATGTAAACAAATAGAATATTTTATAGACAAAAAGTATTTTTTTGACACTTATTGTTGTGTTTAAGTGTTTTTATCAAACCATATGTTACTCTTGAAAAATTGTTTATTTCCCGTAAAAAAATTTAATGTTAGTATATGCTATTATAATATCATATTATAAAATTATAGTTCAAAAAATATTGAGTTACCTAATCTAGAAATATTTTATATGTTACTATATTTATTCCTTCATTTGTGAAGGACCAATAGATCAATATTAATACGAGTGACCAAATTGAGAGACAATTACTAGATTGTGCAACTCCTACGGGGAACCAAAATGAACTTTTGAACTATTTTTGTATTAAAAAAAAGTTGCCACCCATTTCAAGAACCCAGGACCAGTTCATCTGCAGTTAATTCGAACTGAATAGGTTTCATCGCAAAAACATTCCAATTCCTATTAAATTCGCACAATCGATTCTACTTTTATGTCTTCCAGTGGCGATTCCAACCAGTCCCTCCAGATATCAACATGTTGAGGGATCAGTTTCACTACTACTTGGCTCGACCCGAACAAGTTCCATTTCAAGCACATTCCAATCGATAGAACCAAGCTGGCCCGCTGTTCATAATTACTGATTTGAATTGTTTAATTATTTAATCCTTGAAATTAAAAAATATATATAAACATGTATTTTAAAAATAAGTTTACAATATAAGGTTCTATTACCTATTTACTCTACATTTTCTGGATTGTGGTGGTTTGGCAAAGGGCAGATTCATCGGAATCAGCCTGAATTACAGAAGATAGGACCTGCTTTAAGAGACTCGCACAAAACGAGGATCCAAATCCTCAAAATACACAGAAAACCCATGTCATCAAAACAGCCTCGAGACACATCTTCACTCCATACCAGTCAATCGTTTTTTCTTCCTCCCTAAACCAAGTTAACCAAAATACACCTAGTGAAGATCATTTGATGAACTTACATGACCAACCCGATTCAGCTTCATAACAAATCTCTTAAAAGCTAATTAACTCCGGATTCTAGGAGAAATAGAATTTATGCTACCAATATGAGATAGAGTCAACCAAAAATAGCACACACTATATCTAATATCTGACAGATAACTTCCAAAATATCCAATCAAATTCATTCCGCCTCATAAAAAGATTTCAACAGGACCAAATTAGAATGCAAATCCAACACACTGCAGTAATCGGTTTAAAAGGCCTGGAAAACAACTTTTGTACAGGTGCCAGTGGCTAAAATTCAGAGCACTGCTGCTTCAGAAATCATGAAATGTGCATGGCCTCGGCATGATAAGTCTCAAGCTCCTTGTCCAGTTCCTCTGCAGACTTCTCAACCGTGTCCTTCTTACCACGCCCTCGGCCCCAACCCCTACCACGTCCACCGCCTCGACCACGCATACTTCCACCACCACTCCTTCCACCACCTCGACGTCCCCAGCTGTGCAAATATTATTTAGAAAAAAAAATTAAAACAATTTCCAAATAACAAAGTATTTGCAAAATAATAGAAACAATGAAACATCTTGGCATGTATAGTAGCAGAACTTAGGAGATAATAGACCATGAATTATCTTGGGCACCAACAACCATAACTTATAAAATGATAACCGTGCACTTCATATCCCACTTACTCCAGCTCAAAGCATTTACCTTTTCTTTTTGGTACATCAAAAGACATTTGAGTAAGAGATAATTAAATTTTCAAAAGGGATGTGACTTATTCTTTATATTAGCTTAGGATAGAAGATTAGATTCATCCATTTGTATATGACTTATACACAAGTTTCAGTAATGCACAACATATCTAACAACACATTCCACATCTAATGATTCCACAAAAAAAAAAAAAAAAAGCTTACCCCAAACCACGATTAAATGTAGCAGGACCACCAGTTCTACCTCCAGGTCGACCTCCAGGTCTGCAAAATCTCTAACCTCAGCGTACATTCTAAAATAAGTTCTGTTTCCTCTATAGAGAAGTTAAAAGATGAATGTTCTAAATGGACACTGGATAAAGTGGAAGGAGAACTATTTTTGCCATGTAGTTTGAGCTATTTATTTTTCAATCAAAAGGGAAAGCATGAAGCCATGAATTAATTACACAACACACGCACAAAGACATGGACACACTCATATTTAGGCAAAAAAGGAAAAACAAACTTGATATATGAATAACATACGTCATGACAACTGTCCTCTTCCTCTGCCCATTTATCCCAGACACATTCACACGAGCTGATACAGGCAATTCTGCATTGGCACCAACAACCTCAATCTTCATGGGCTTTCCATCCAAAAGCACATTATTGTATCGTTTAAGAGCTGCAAATGCATCACTTCTTCTAGTATAGACAACTTCAGCTGAACCCTGTAACCAATGAAAAAAATAAAATGACTCAATGATATTTAACATCCTAATAGTTAACAAATTAAAATGAATAAAACATGCATATCAACTTTTTCTCAAACATTTGTCTTACTAGCTGTCCTCTATATTTTGTACCACGATCCAACTATCAAGCAGTGTTTTCCCAACAACAAACCCACCTAAGAATCTATTTGGCATTCATTACCAAGTAACCCCATCTTTAACAATTTCATGTAGCACCCTTCGTATCTTCAGGATTTAAACAACTTCAAGCAAAAGAGGTAAGCAAAGGCAACACCCCAATATTGACAAAGAACTACTATAAGGTGGCAAGTAAGGAGAATTCTATGGCCACTCAACTAAATCGTACAAGTAATTGACAAAAGGGATAGAAAGAAAAGAGAATTACGACAACCAGCTACCGCACCTCCTTGATACAATATAAGACTAATCAAGAAAAAAAATATCACAGTAAAACTACAGTAATTGAAAGCTCAATACTTACACTAGGACGCCCATTTCTGTCATAGTGAACTGCATAGCGCTTCAAATCTCCAATCTCAGCAAAAAGTTCCTGAATTGCAAATCAACTTTCAACAGAACTTCAAGAGAGAGACTGGTTAGAAACATTGATTATGTTTGAAGAATATAACATGATCTGTACCCTTATATCTTCATTGGTTACTCCATGGTCCAAGTTGGAAACATACAACTTTGTGCCTACTTCTATTCCTTGTATCCCTGCAGCTTTTAGACTATCTTCAAATAAATCATGCTGCCATGGAAAATGCCTGGTTCTGCGAATAGACTGGCAAAAGCAAACAGAACATATTCCAAAGTGGCAAAAGAACACATGTAAGAAGATATTCACCATTCTTCAAGATTAGTTAGAGATCAGGTAAATCTCCACTAAAGAAAAATAAAAGCTGTTTACGAAGCAGATCTGACCAAAGTAATACATTAAAGAAATTCCATACTCAAAAATCATTATTTTAGGCGAATGGTGGGAAACAGGAGTAAGAATTCAACCCACTGCACATAAACAGGTGCTATGCTACGAGAGCTCCAGTTCTGAAGTTACGTGAAGGAACCTCCTTTGCAAAATACCATGAACTAGGGAAGTAAACTGGAATCTTGCACCGTAGAATCAACTTTGCAAGAGGATCCATTAAAATGCTGGTCCACACAACCATTCATCAAACACTAAAAGCCACCTCATCTAAGTCAAGAGAATTAGCATGGTTTAGAGCATTTAACCCATCTTATAGCTATATGATTTTTGTGCTCCTGGTAAGAGCTCCATTTTGAAATACACCTAACGAAGTTCCTTCATGTTATATGCTAGGAACCACCAAATATCAGAGTTCTGTAGCAAAGCCCCCAAAAACAAAAGCAAACAACTCTTAGGTGCATGTTAATTGCAACATAATGGAACTATAACATAGGCATCGAGGATGCAAAATGACCAATCAATAATTGAGCTTCTCCGTGGAACAAACATTAACGTAACAATTGCTCTTGCTTTTCAGTTCCTACAGCGCTGAATAAGATATCCTCTCATAATTGGGTATTTTATAGTATATCAGATTCTCAATCACATGTATAAGCATCCATTTATTTAGCTTGCCTTAGCAATGGCATAAGCAGATGGCCGAGAATTAATTGCAAGAGGAGCTCTACGAGCTGCACCAGACATTCTTCCACCACCAAGATTCTGACCTGCTCCACGGCCTCGAGGGGCTCTGCCACGCCCTCTACCCCTCTCCCTGTTACTTCTGTTCTTTATCCTATCATCAAGTGAGATATCCAAGGAAGTAGCCATTGCACTTGCAATAAAATAGAATTATATTCTTCAGGAAATGCTACAAATGTAGACCTGCCCAACATGCAGAAAGTAAACAACACAGTTCAGTTATATTATTGTAACAACAGAGCAAATAGAACAGAAAGCACATAGCAGTGCAGTTAAATGCAATAAAGAAGCAAGCGTATGGAACTAGAATGAGGAAGCCTCTTGATATTCAAGGGGGGAGCCTTCAGCCAGGCATACAACTCCGGCACCTACCCAACTGAGGCAAAGCACTCACCTTTCCAATTTAAAATAAACATCTGCAATTTGTAATTAAAGAATGCCAATGATGAAGTCGCAGATTAACTTTAAGTGAACCCATTACCAGTTGCTTTCTTTCATTTTTCAAATTACGTTGGTGTAGGAATTAAAACCCATGTCCACCAAGCTACCAAGCTAACCTCTATTAAAAGGACTAAACTGGTGGCATACAAGCTATAAGTTCAATGACAATTTGATTTCTACCATACTATATCTTTAATTATATCAAGCCAAACTATATGAAACAAATTATCTTCAAAGTCCACCATAAATCCACAATGAGTTAGAATGAAAGTGGAAGGTCTAGCCATAAACTGGTAGATAATTGCAGATTAGCATAATTATCATAAATAAAATTAATTGTTGATGCTGATATGATAATTCATTATATGTTCAAGAAGATTATTTATATGATAATTGCATATCACAGAATTCCAAATTTAGTCATTCACTAATTCCAAATTTATATGATAAAATTAACTGTTTGATGTGTTCCTTTATCAATATGGTGGCTAATTGTTGTTTTGTACTTTCTTCAATATCTTTGTGCTTAGGTAGTCAAAATGCCAGTTAAGATAAGATGTTCACGCTATATTTAGTTAAATTCCTTGCAGTCACATATAGCCTAATCCACACTTTCAAACAGTCAACAACCCAACAAGGCCCAACCTATTTGACCTTGTATCCCTTCCAAACACTACAGGATCGCAAATCCACAACCTCCCAACTTCAACAAGTAACAACTACTATTTCTGGAATCCCTTTTTCTGGCCAAGAAAAAAAAAACTACTACTTCAGGAATCCCGTCCAGACCTTTACCAGCTCAAGTATGCAAATATACTATTAACAGAAATTTTCAACAACAGTCTTCTTCGAGAAGATCATATTTTCCCAGAACCTAGTCTAGTGGATCCTAAGTTTCTGTCTCCTGACTATCCATTTAAGGGCTTCTGTACTGGGGGTTAGAAAACAAAAATAAAGGAAACGAAAAGCTGATCCATAAGCGATAACCTTCCCTGATCATGACAAATTGCACAATCCATGTGAAAAACCTGCTCCTTGAATCCATTCCAAGGATTGCAACATTTTAGTTTCTTTATCTTGTGTTTAGACAAAAGAACAAAGTATATTGGCCGGCAACAACATACAAAAGAACACATAAAAAAAGGCCATCCAGATACAAAGGGGGTGAAATACCCCAACTTCTAACTGGCAACAACAATGACAGAAAGTACTAGATCAAGGAACTCAGAACCCAAGTTTATTCTGCAAGTGACCCAAAATTATAGTAGGGGTCTACTTCTTCACTAAGTTCGTCATATAAGTTTAGGTTTAGTTGCAATATGAAAAAAATATATATTCAAAACCCATTATAAAACCCAAAAAGGAAAGACTTAGATTTCATATTAGCACAGAGTATGAGAGCGTAAAGAAGTAACAGAAAAAGTACCTGGAGATTGCAACAAAATCGTACGATGAATACAGAGGAAGCGGCGGGAGTCAACCAAGAATTAGAGAGAACAGATTTGGAGAGAGGGAGCGAGTGAGGAAGAGAGAAATTAGGAGCAAAGCTACAAGAAAAAGAGGGAGCGACCGGGTATTTCGTAGAAAACAGAGAGGAAAGATCTAACCATGCTGGAGCTCAGAGGCGTTTTAGGGTTTCTGAGGAAGGCTGTTTTTTTATTTCCCAACACAGTTTGCTTGAAGCAATTTAAACGCTGTGAAGGAGTTTTATGTCTTTTCGCTTTTCCTCAGTAACCGCGTCGCGTCGCGCGTTTTTGGATAGTGGCCCTCTATTTTTTTTTTTTATGAAAAGTGGCCTCTATTCATAAAACACTCGAACGGAGGATGTATTAGGATGTGTTTGCTGGAATTTTTAAAAATAGTTTTTTTTAATTTTTGAAAATAAAAAGATAAAAAATTTTATTTAGTAAATTTGTTTTAAAAAATAAAAAAAATAAAAGAATACAAAACTTATAACATTTTTAAGATATTTTATAATTTTTATTCTGAAAAATAAAAAAAATGTGAAAAACACACATCTTATTAATGATAAAATTATAAATTTTGAATAATTTATCTATCATTCACTAGTTTTGATTTTGAGAACAACTATTCAAATAGATTTTTTTGTTTTCTTATTTTCAAAACTTATTCTCAAAAACAGTTTTACAAAACTGTTTTAAAAATAAGAAAACAAAAAATACTATCAAACAAACATTTATACTCTCAACGGATTGTTTTTTCCTTTTGAGTTCATTATTTTTTCGACCAACCCTTAGAATTCATTATTAGCTCAAACAAAATTTTGTAGAAGTAAGTAAGATGGTATAAAATTTAAAAAATAAGTAGTATGCTTTGTAATTCGTTAAAATTAATATTAACAATGATTAACATTAATTTTGATATTAATATTTACATTTAGATGTATTTTTTGGCCTAAACATTTGAATGTATTGAATGCTAGAGTCTTTTTTTAGGCCGGACTGAATACTAGGTTACTTGGCCTTAAAAAAATAATACAGTAACTTTTTTTTTTTATCAACAAATGCAGTAGATTTCAATTTTGTAATTTTTTAGTTTTATTTTTTGACAAATTCAATTCCAATATATGTTTAAATATAAATTTTAAAAATTATTACATATAAATATTCACAATTATCTTATTTCCTTTTAATTAATCCGGGGTTGGTTGGGTCATTTGAAGTTTTTTTTAAGACATAACAACCAGCACAAGCCCAAAAATAAATAAAAAAGGAAAAAAATATAAAACAATAATGTAATGGATAGAACCCTTGGTAAAATTTAATATATTAAAAATTGGACCGATTATTAAATTAGTTAAGGTAATGGTTCAAGATTCAATCATGGTTAAACTGTGATTAAATTGACAATAATAAAATTAATAACTTTTTTTTAATTTTATATATTATATATTATTAAAAATATCATTAATAAGTTTGATAACTTAATATTAAAAAAAAAAGTAATAAAGATGACAAAAAATAATAAATAAATAAATAAATAAAATTAAAAAAAAAGGAAGTTTTGGGCCCAAAATTCGGCCTGAAAAGTAAAAAAAATATATATATATATATAATAAATAATAAAATAATAATAAATAAAACCCAAAACAAAAAAAGGGGGACTTTGGGCCAAAATTTGGCCCGAAATCCAATATATAAAAAAAAACCAAAGCCTTTCATAAAAAAAAAAGGGAAAGACTACGTTGGGCTGAAACCATTTCAGCCCAATGTGTCACGAGCCCAATTGAGGGCTCGTGGATTGGTCTACCGAGGGGAGCCTTTAGGGCTCGGTGAAAGTTGCTGAGGGGAGGGGGAGCTGGCCGCGAGAAAAGAAGGAAAGCAGAGAAAAGAAAGAGAAGGAGCAGAGACACGAGGAGAGAAAAAGAGAACTAAGGGAGTCAGACAGAGGGAGCAGGCGACCGAGGGGACTAGACGCAAAGGGAGCTATGGAGGCTAGGAAGAAGGAAACCGAGGGAGTAAGAAACCGAGGGATGGCCGCGGAAGGTAGAGCAGTGAAAAAGAGGGCCGGCCGCAGAGAAAAGCAGAGCAGAGGGAATAGGAACCAGGGAAAGGAGACCCGAAGAAGCAAAGGAGTTGACCTATGAAGATGCAAAAAGCCAGAGGAAGGACGCCGGCGCACGGAAACAGAGCCGAATTGGGCAATCACACGCTCAAAATCTGTCTCTTTTCACTCGCGGGAAGCCTATAAAAGGCCGAGAAGAAAAGGGATTAAAGGGGGGGAAATTTTCTGGCCACGGAAGATCTCCAGAGAAAAATGGAGGGGATTTTCCTGGACACGGAAAAACCCTAGGAGAGAAAAATTGAAGGAGGGCTCAGTGAAATCACAGAGGAGGCCGCGAGGGAAAAAACAAAGAGTAAGCCATGGGGAAACTCTGAGTTGGTCATGGGAGTGAGATCTAGAGGGAGAGAAACCGCGGGCAAAGAAAAAACAAGAGGAGGCTGGAAGAAAAACCGTGAACCCGGAGAAGACCACGAGAGGCACAGAGGAGGAATTTCAGTATTGAGCAAACCCGAGGAATACGCCGGAGATAGAAAAGGGGAGAGGACATCCGAAGGGGCAGCGTAACCATCATCACCAGTGAACTAAGGGCTGCAATTGGTAACACCCGTTTCAATTATGAGTTTTCTTTGTCATGACTTGGATGCAATCTACGAATGAATATTGGCTGTCCAAAATATACATTGTGCATTCTGCTTTGTTTCCTAGAGACTGGAATTTCTTTTTAGATTATGGGTTGTATGTCTGGCTAGTCAAAGGTGCTGTGAACAAATTTGTAACTCTTTTCGGGATTCATTTAGTCTTATGCCTGTTGTTTTAACTTTCTGGAAATGGTGTCGAGATGATTCACATAAACTTATTTCTGATTTTCACCTCTTCAAAAAAAAAAGCATGTTGCTGGTTCATAACCTCAATGAGACTCCCGAATCCGGATTCCATTAACATGATATGGTCTGTGACGTGCGTTTGAATGGCACTTGGTTCAGAAAAGGCACTCAATATGGCGATATTGATGCTATATGGGCCTTTGAGTTTTGGGTCTAAACCCATCTGGTTTTTGGTCGATTTTCTTTATGGTCCTTGAACATGTGTAGCTTGCGTTTGGATTTGAGTGATTGAAATTGTATATCTGGATTTGGGTGAGTGAAATTGGGCCTAGGTACTTTACCTAGGAATCGAAATTGGGCCCATGTACTTTGCCTACTGAATGTCATAGCTATGCGACTGTGTTGGGCTATTTTTGTGAAAATTAGAATTCCAATAACCTCTTCATTTATAAGGAAAAAATCTACCAAAAAGAAAAATGTTATTTTGCTTTTCCAATTTTATTTTCTTTTTTTGGTAAAAAAAATGATGATTTTGTGACTGCATTTTATAATTCGAAATAAACAAAAACCATTTTAACAAAATTGCCCGTTGAAAAAAAAAAGGAGAGTGATATTCTCCAATTACATTTTTATCTCATAATTCAAAATAAATAGATAGAAACCATTTAAACAAAAATTATTTATTTGTATCATTTTCACTTGCTTGCCTCGAGTGGTGACACCGTAGGTATTTAAATAAAGATCAGTAAATTGAGAGTGATAAAGTCGCCTCATATGCTGATTATTATTCTTCAAAACACATGTAATAATCACATTTTTGAATCCATTCTTATTAAACAGGTGCTAAAGGGTCTATGTGTTTTATTTTATTATCTAAAAAAAAAGGAAAAAGAATAAAAGCAATTTGTACAAAGAATTATTTGTTTTCTCTCGAACTTTTTATGCCTTTTGTCTCGAGTGATGCCACCGTGGACATTTAGGTATCAATGGGTATATTGTGAGTGATAAAGTCGCCACATGAGCCGATTGATTTTATTTTGCAAAAACAAAATTGTTTCCAAATATTTCTTTTTTCTAAATCAAAATAAAAGGTTCGAATTATATATAATCTTAATCATATTTTCTAAATTAAGGAAAAACATATTTTCTCTTTTAGAAATCGATTAAACAAAAAATAATAATAATAAATGAAAAGAGCAAATAATGGAAATTAATCTGTCTTTTGCAAATTAAAACACACCAGCCAATTCTAAAAATTATTTTCTTTGTGGAAAGATAAATTATTTTCTATAAACCTCTCTTTTCAAAGAATAAATAAAAAATATCAATCCGGTGACACTCATTTCTAGACCGAACTACGTCGACTTTGATCTCTATTGCAGGGTACGTAGGCCGCAGACTCTCATTCTGGGTCAAGTCCGCCTTTGTAAATAAATAAATATTTTCTTATCTATTTGGTGTTTTTTTTCTCTTCATTTAATAAATATTTACTAATTATTTTTCCAAGTCCGCTTTTGTAAATAAATAACATTTTTCTCTCATTTTATTTTTCCCAACCTCCCATATTTTCATTTATTTATGTATTTTCATTTTTTACATTTCATTTTTTACATTTTTCCCATTTTTTTACATGTATTTTTGCATGTGAATGGTAAAAAGGCAACTAAAACAAATTTGTAAAAAGCTATAAAAATTGCATAATCAACCTAAAGTAACCGTTCTTAGGAATGGGTGTTGTGGGGGTGCTTAACACCTTCCCCACTCATAATCATACTCCCGAACCCAACTCTGATTCGCAGACCATCCTTATCCCTTTTTTGTTTTATTTTGATTTTCCAAAATTTCCCTTAAAATTTTGGTGGCGACTCCCTCCAAAATCGACCTCCGTCGTGTGAGCCTATTTCTCTTTTTCTTTCATTTTCGCGCCATCCGCGTCGCATTTCCAGGTGTGACAATAAGTTATTATTCATTTATAATTATATATTAAATATAAAATAGTTAACTAATATTATATTTTCATATTATTTGTTGCGTTAATGTATCATTATTAATAATTTAATTATGTATCATAATAACAAATACAATATTATAGTGTTAAAAAATTTATAAAAAATAATATTATTTAGTACTAAAAACAATATTATTATATCTTAAAAATTAAAAAAATTAAAAAAAAAACTAATCAGTTCAAATCAGTTTTAGATCAATTAACAATTGGTTTTCACCAGTTCAAACCCAATTCGGTAAGTTATTAACCAATTCTATGATCTGCTGCTTTTTCTTTTCTTCCAAACTGAACTTGGCGTCAATTCTCAATTGAACCACCCAATCTAGTCCCATTTGTCACACATGGGTAAAACCTCATATAAGCAAATCATGCGTATTCAACACAAACAAACATAACTTCAGAGTCTTTGCCGAAGCCCATGTTTGCAAGACGATCTGTACAAGTGTTTCTTTTTTTTAAGCCTTCTATTAAGGTGCCTGTGTGTGAATAAAAATGTTATATGCATGCAAATTTAAAATAAAATCCTGAGTCCTGACCATTGTGTGTGTAGCTCAAACTGATTAAAGATTGTGCTTATTTAACCAATAGTTGCAAGTTTGAGCTTGAATATGTAGTTATATTAAATATTTATAGAAAAGATTTTGGTGCTCCCGTAGTCCTACTCAATTTAACTTTCAAGATAACTAAAATACAGGTGATTCATTCTAAAAAAGTTATATATTGGTAGCCTTCTTTGCAAGGAGGTTAGCAAAAAAAATAAAGAAAAGAACACTCTGCAAGAAGAGTAAAGTAACGCTAGAGGGATAAAAAAAAAAACAAGAGCTAAAATAAAAGATCTGGGCACCATCCTTGATAATCGGCACACAGCAAAATTTACAGAACCCCCTCAATATGAATTTAAAAAAAAATTCTCGTGACTCCAGACGAGACCGATCCCCTTCAGTAAGAAAGCAAAACACCATTCGCATCAAGCCTTTGGGCGAATCACCCTTTACCCGTGAACGTGATCTCAAAATTACTTTTCTTTTTTTTTTCCCCCTCTTTTTGTCAACTGATATCTCAAAATTATTTCACCCTTCGACCAGAGGAATTTAAATCTGGGAAATCCAGGGTACGACGATCTGAGGCAATCCCACATCTTAAACGAGGGCACGCTGGCTTCTTCTTTAACGTCCAATCATACATATTCCAACTTTGGTCTTCTTTCGTTTTTCGGCCAAAAAACTTTGCTCCATAAAACGCAGCATTTTGTTCAAATGAAACATTATATTCTAATGTCTCTAAGACGCATCATGAATCATATGACGCAACGAACAACTCTGATTAGTCTAAATGCACAGCTTCATTATTTTAGCAATACGAATGAGAACAATTGACCACAACCAACAAGTACATGATTATCTTTGAACCATATCCAAAGAAACTGCTCAGTCAGTCAGTTAGGTGAATGTCGAAGCAATCCCAGAATTTCCTCGTCGAGTGAAAACGTAAACGTTGACCAATCATCCTAGACACAACACAACACTGAGAAGTCCCCTCGAACCGTTCAGATAAGGCACACCGGCTCCTCAGCACAATTAAATACTATTTTCTCATTCATCCATTCGCTGGAGTTAAAACACATCGCACTACCCTTTCTTTTTTTTCTTTTTTTCATTTTGGTTAATGCTAAATTGCCATTGAATTAATTAAATAAACAAAAAGAGTAGAAGGTCCAAGGAAGAACACAAGGTCAATTAGAACCCAGATGATCATTAAATCTAGTCATTGTCGTCTCTGTCAATTAGAAATCCAACAAGGCCTCACCAACTTCCACTAAACTACACTACACAACTTTTACAACACAATTACAGTAACACAAACTACCAGCACGCCCACTTCTACACAGAAAGAAAAAGGAAGATCAGTACTCCTACTTCAGAAACCTATTGCTCCACGCTCACTTCCGTCGACGCAGGCTTCTCCTTCGGAGGCCGGCCTCTGGGCCTACTGACCACCGGACCACTCTCAGTTGCAGTCCGCGCCGTTTTCTTGGGCCTGCCTCTGGGCCTACCGCTGCCGGTTGAAACTTTGGGCTTTGGCGGAGCATTGGGGTCCTTGGGAGGCCGACCTCTGGGCCTGGGTGGGGAGAGTACGGTGCCCGGAGGCAGAGGAGCCTTCGGCTTCGGCGGCCTGCCTCGACCTCGCTTGGGTGGGGCATTCGGGTCGGGCTTCATGTAGTTGTTCTTCACGAACACAAGCTCCCCACTCTCTTTCATCCTGTTGAGGTGGTGAGAAAGTAACGCCGTGTGGCTCGACGGTAACTCGCCGTAGGTGGCCTCTATGTGCTTCGCTATTGCCGATTTGTTGGAACCATTCGCTTCGTTCAGAGCCTCCAGCGCTTTCATTATCATCTACAACACATGCATATGGATAAGAACTAAATTGGGTTTTGGATGCGTGAACGCAAAAGGTAAAATTTTTTGCCCAAAAACATCTGGGTCTAATTCTGTTGGCTTATATTTTCAAAAATGCCCAGAATCTCAGTTCAGAACACCCAAAAAGGCGAACAAAACTCAGATCTGAATTACTGTAAGAGCTAAGGAGGAAGGTTACCTCAGGGTAAGGCGGCAGGGAAGGAGTCGCCATTTAGGCGGAGGGAGTGAAGCTCGTGAAAGCTGAGAAGCGCGAGAAGTGCTGCCCCAACGAAGCCAAAAATGAAAACTTTAACAGAGAGGTTCAAAATTTTTCACAAAAGGAACTGTTTAAATTTGGTTGGCACCAGCATAGATCCGAGGATGGATTTAAAGGAGAATAAATAAATTTAAAAAACCGAAAAGAGAAAGAGGGTTAGGAAAAGGAAAAAGGAAAAAAAAGGAAACCAGCTCCATCCTCTTTTTCCCCGTCGTCGTTCATATTTTTTAGAGAGTAATCGACGGATGGGAATCATGAAGTGGGCAATGATCTAACGGCAAGGATTTCTGTTGAGACCGTCACTTGGATCGATGACATGGCAGGATTTTGAAATTGCCCTGTTATCCTCCATTTGTTTTGGATGAGGATTTAGGTGAAAAGGCCTTTTTTTTTTTGGGGAGACAGAAATTATTCATTTCTCAACCAATTACAAAAAGAGAACGGTGACTTGTCGACTGTATTCGGCATTTGTAACCTAATTAACAATAATTAACGACTTTTTGTTCAACTAATTGGTAGTATTTTTTGAGTATATACTATTAAGATGACCATAGTAACATAAGTAAATGCTTTATTATAAATTTGGAGATTATTAAAAATAAAAATTTGAAAATAAATTTTTTATTATTCTCGTATAATAGTTAGAAATATTCTGAAATTTCACTCAAGCATGATCGAAATTCAGTAATTAGATCTAAACTATTAATATATCACTATTATAATAAAATAGAAAAAATTGCACTATTAGTTTATTATATAAAGTTATTATTCATTTTACTTCATTAATCCTAGAGCCCCATATATTACACAAAATCTAAGTTGTTTTTTTTTTACCAACCAAAATCTAGGTTGAAATTCCTAATGTTCATGATTCTGTATAAACTGTGAGACTTTTATTAGCTTTTTTACATGTATCGATAATATTGATAATATTTTCTTTGACCGAGGTGTGCATAAATTCTGATACCCCAATATATAGGCCCCTTTCTAGTTTGCAGAATAAATCTTACAAATTTTTGCTTATAAATTTTTAAAACGCAAACCAACTTGGCAACTTCTTCTTAAATCAAAATTAATAATACACTTAAATTTATTTTTATTTTTATTTAAAACATTTCAACAACTTGGATATATATATATTTTCCTAAATACCCTTTATTAAGTTTGTTGAACAAAAAATATAATTTATTATTGCAAAGATATATAGTATTTAATTAATGATAAATTAAAAAATAAATTATATTTCAGGTAAATTTAATAATTTTAACAACTTTTTTTAAGATTCGTAAGGTAATTAAAACATAAAAGTTGTAATTTATATTTGAAACTAGAAGGAGTATTTTTTTTTTCTTTAACATGACTAGAATTTTGACTTAGAACTGAGTTTAAGATGAATTACACTGTTTATAACTAAACAAAATAGATTTTATATAAATTTGATTATATGGATATATTAATTTAGAAATATTACATGTACTCATTTTTATAAGATAGTTGAATTATTCACAGGTAAAGTCTATCTTACCACTTTCACGGGAAAAAAAAAAACCCATCTTACCACACATGATTATTTTTTGGTGATATTTGTTATTTTTCATTAAAACATATTAATATTAATTTTATTGACCAGTATCAACATAAAATATAAAGAGCATGGAAAGCCCTCCATTCAGAGTCCATGCAAATGCAAGGATCTCACTTTAGTTTCATTTTAAAAACTTAAGCTAAAGCTAAAGGTGTCAGCCAAATAAAAAATTTATAGCTAAAGGTGAAAAAGGAGAAATTTTGCCAATATAATGTTTACGAATTCTCTATTTTGCAAAGGTAAACATATATTATACATTCCCAGAGTGAGAGAACATTATGAACCTTTTCTCCAATACATGAATTCATGAGTTCATATTTTGAATGTGTCCCTGTAATTAGAATGCCATGCGTGTTTTTGAGAAGGGGATTTACTATTTGAGAGCAAAGTGAGCAATTTATTAAATTTTAGGACATGTAGTTTATTAAATTAGAAAAAATAGACCAATAATTCTAAAATATTAATAATTTCGCAGCTAAATTACTAAAACAATTTTAGATTCTCTTCCCTCCCCACTATATTTGACCATTGTTGGCTGACAAGTCAACATTGCTTCCAGTCAATGGTTTTACAATTTTCATTTCAAAATTTGTAACTTATTTACTTTAGATTTACAATTTATTTTCCCAAATTTTACTATTAATACTTACCATAATGATTTGTAATTTGTTTAAAAAAATTTATAACTTAATTATTCTAAATTTAAAACTATTTTTCAAAATTTACTATAAATTATTTAAGCGGTTTGCAATTTTATATTTTACAATTTATTTATTATAAACTTGCAACTTTTTTTCCAATTTTTTTACTATGAATTATTCTAATATTTTATAATTTTTTTTGTTAGAATTTACAACTTACTTACTTTAAATTTACAATTTATTTTTCTAAATTTTAACTATGGATTGTTCCAATATTTTGTAATTACTTTTATAGAATTTGTAACCTTTTTATTCCAAATTTGCAATCTGTATTTCAAATTTTTAATATGAAATAACTTAATTTTAACTACTAAAGATTTTCAAATGTTCCTGTAATATAAACTGGGAAACTAAGATATAATTTTAAAATAAGTAAATTATAATTTTTTTTAAAAAAATTACAAACTATTAAAACAATTCATAGTAAAAGTTTAAAAAAATTATTGTAAATTCACAACAACTTACAAAATTTGGAAAAGAAGCTGCAAAAAAAAACAATTTATAATAAAAATTTAAAAAATTAGTTATAAATTTAGAATAATCAAGTTATAAATTTTAAAATGGAAGTTGTAAATCACTGTAATAACCATTAATAATAAAAATTGAAAATTTGATTTGCAAATTTTGAGAAAAAAGTTGCAAAACCACAAGTGATTGTTGATTAATTGTTGGCTAGTTGTCGACTAGTATTAATCGACACTGACCAATCACTGATACTAATAATGAGTGGGAGGGAAGAGAAGCCACGGGCATTTTAATAATTTGATAAGGAACTATAAACATTTTAGGACAATTGTTTTCATTTTCCCATTTAATAAACTATAGATCATAAAATTTAATGAATTACTTATTTTGGTCTCAAATAGTAATTCCTCTTTTAAAAATAATGTTATTTTCACTTGGCTTAAAAAAAGAATGTTTTTATACTTGTAATATGTGTATCTTATTTTTAATGTTATTAAGTCATATTTGAGTATAGTTATGTCTAAATTGGATAAATCTCTTACTAATTTAAGAGATACTAAATTCTTTTTAATTAATCTAATTACCATTGTGTAATAGATAATATTTCTTCAATTAGTATCAATTAAATAGAAATTTGATTATAGTTTATAATGAACCTTCCATTTTAAGAGAAAAAAGGTATATCTTGTGGCAAGAGAATAAAAAAATAATTTTAATGATAGAAAGTTATCTCCAAATTTTTATTTTAAAAAATGATTAAAAGTTTTGTTACTAATTACCATGAGATAATTGCTTTCATTTCTCATTTTGAACTGGGTTTTAGTTATTAGAACAATCTTTCCCATATGATAATAATAAAATAACTCAAAGTATTTATAGATATCAAATGTAATACCTTAATTTTTTTATTAGAAATTTAAGGGTAATTTAATATAATTATTAAAAACTGAAATCAGGTATTTCAAAATTCACAAATAAGAGTTCAGTCACACTTCAAAAGCAAATCCAATTTTTTTTGTTTTCTTTTTTTTACCCAAAAGTGTAATGAGCTTTTATGTTGAAATGTTAGGTAGCATAACAGTTTTATCTTTTAAGGGTTCCAAAAACAAAAACCTATAAAAAATATTTAGATTCAACTAACTTAGCAAACATATATAATATTCTAATCAAAGTAAGAGTCCACAATTTAAGACTTGGGTTCAATAAACACAATTAGGACCTTGAACTTTTCTAAATTCACTTTAATTAATTTGCTTAAAAAACCAAAATAGATCAAGTGTACAGGTAGTTAAGGACTCCATCCTTTTCAAATAATAATTTCCATAAAGTATCATATCATCAAACCTAAATGGAAGATGGTATGTTATTATTTTTTTCCACCATTTACAAACGTCAAATAATAACCAAAAGAAATAATTCATACTAATCAAACAATTGAAAGTTAATTAGAAATATGAATTACTCACTACATTTGGCAATTACTATAGTTTAAAAGCATAACAAAGAAAGATAAAGCCACTAATGAGCACTCCAAAAATATGTCTAAGAATGAGGGAGAGTTATTTCTCAACCTCCTTCATTTTCACTGAGCTAGTACCTTCAGTTAGAAAATAGTAAAACAAGAGTGGGATTCACATCTTAGTAACCGAAGAGGAAAAAAATAAATACATAAGTAAATATAACATCCTATACTAATCCTCTATAATCATCAATATAAAATAAATACTAAGGGCTCATTTGATTCTCCGTTTTGTAAAATTAAGTTAAGATAAATGAAATTTAGATAAAGTAAGTTTGTTGAAAGTTATTATGTTTGGATATTCTTTTTGTAAAAGTGAGTTTGACAAAAAATCTGTTTGGATGATAAGGGTTAAAAGTACTTTTAGATGTATAATATAGTGCATGTTTGGTTCATTGTTTTATAAGCATAACCATGGTTTTCTAAAAGATGTGTTTGGCCAAACACAGATAAAACACAAACTGACTTTTTGAAAAATGAAAAGTGGATTAAACTGTGGTTTTGAAAAAGGAGGGGAAAAATTACTTTTCCTTTAACAAAACATAACATGGGTTTTGAAAAAGGAGAAACAAATTTACTCTAGATTATACATCTAAAAGTACTTTTAATCTCTATCATCCAAACAGATTTTTTGTCAAACTTACTTTTACAAAAAGAATATCCAAACATAATAACTTCCAACAAACTTACTTTATCTAAACTTCATTTTTACAAATTTCATTTATCTTAACTTAATTTTACAAAACGGAGAACCAAACGGGCCCATAGAGTAAATTTGTTTCTCATTTTTCAAAACCTACGTTTTGTTAAAGAAAAAGTAAATTTCACCCTCTTTTTCCAAAATCACAATTTAACCCACTTTTCATTTTTTAAAAAGTCAGTTTGTAGTTGGTTTGTGTTTGGCCAAACACATCTTTTACAAAACCATGGTTAAAAACCATGGTTATGTTTTGTAAACAAAGAACCAAACATGCACTAAATAATAAGTATCAGGTCAACAAGAGATTCAACTCAAAATTTACTTAACAAAACAATATTTAGCACATAGCCATATACTTTTTGGGTTACAACCGACTACTTCCAAGAGGTGCGCAACCCCATCCTGATAAAATAGCCAGCATACACCCATAGCATCCTATCAAGTCAAAGTTTTTGTATGGCCAACAAACACCCATAAGGTACACATGTTGTACAAAAACCAACTAGCATGTAATGGTCAGCACATACCAATAAGGTACATAACTACACATGTTACCACAAGTATGACATACCTTAACACCACACACCCGCTAGGCACATAATCCAAGACGATTTGACCACAATAATCAATCACAATTATAAAGATTTCAGTATCCACTCCAACTATATATATGTCATATGAGAAAATAAAACCCATGAAGTATAGGATTTGGGGCAAGGAACCTCAGTTACCTCCCACCATAAGCAAACGCTATCCAAGTTGAAAGATGAACCACATAAGCCCCACTCATAGTTCTCACATTATAATGCCATATGACAAGTCAATCCTTAAATTATCTTTATATGTATATATATTCCATTTAAATCCATTAATCTATTTGAGTGGTAGATCACTTACCAATAGTAGAATTAAGTTTCAAATATTCCTCAAAGGTCATCAACTTGTTCCCAGGGTTACCAAGCTTTAACATATCTAATATAGTTAGAGTTGGCAAAACGGCCCAAACCCAATAGGCTGACTTGAAAAACCCAAAAAAATGAATGAGCGGGACCTCAATTTCGGAAGCATATATATAATTCGAGGTTTTTGGGGCCCAACCCGTGATGGGTCAGTCCGTTTAACTTGTGTTCTTTTTCCCCATTTTTTTCTTTAAATTAACGAAAACACATTATTTTATTAATTAGTAATATATAAATTATAAAATTTAAATATTATTTTGAATTTTAGTAAATAATGATGATAATTAATTGTATTAATTTAAAAAATTATATGAAAACAATTAAATATATATAATATTTTAAAAAAGTACATGTCGGTGCCCCCAATATATATGGACTTGGTTTTTAAAGTTGAACCGTATAGCAATCCAAACTTTTTAGCTTAACCTTAAGTGTTAGCTCTAAATATAGCAACCTATATATAAACCAATGGATTAAAATTTTGAGTTAGAAACAATAATTAAAACTAACTCCAAATTACATAAAATTTAACCAACATATTCTCTAATTTCACATAAAGTTCTAAACCATTTTTCTAACCAAATCATTTGAGATTTAAAAACCCTAATTTTGAATATTCTATAAAACTTAGAAAATTTCGAATTAGAAAATATAACTCAAATATACCCCAATCTACATCAAACTTGATATATACACTTCTAAACATTTAATGAAACTTCCAATAATAATTTTATAGCTATACAACCAAGTATTTTCTTTATCCCTAAATTCAACAAAAAAATCCAAAATATCAACCTATAATATAAGAGATCAAGCAATACAATAATACTTATAGCAAAAGCAAGCAAATAAACACCTTTCCATAAGCTTATTTAACAATTTAGATGGAGATAGAAAATGAAATTTAAATTTCTTTCTCTATCATAAACAGTGTTACTTCCTGCAAGAGAGAAAGGAAAGATAGAAGAAATAATTATCTTGAAATTTTAGGCAATAATTTACAGAGAAAACAAACCCTGACACCAAGAAATTGATCCTCCTCGTTACCTTTGCCTTTTACTACCCCTTCCTTCCTTTTGTTCACAAAGGCGACGGTGCCCGCTTTTCTTTTTTCTTTTTATTCTCCGAATCGGTGGGGGAAATTCACGCCTTCACTACTCATTAAGAGAAATGCGTGGACCGCACCCCCTTTTCTCGCCTTTTATTTTATTTTATGTCATTAAATATATATTATTTCTTTTTCTCTCTCCTTTTAAACCTCAAGTAAACTCTATGGATTATTAAAATCTAAAAAAAATATAAGAATTTTTTTTCTAAATAATATTTATATACCAACTAATTCAAAAACTCAATTAATTAAGTTTTCAGGATTATATATTAAAAACATGGGTGTCACATCATACATTCATACCCATAAGAAAACTTTAATTATTATTATAATTAACCTTAGTTGTTAATGAGTAGTGATTAAAGAGTAAATTAAAACTAAGGAAAATATTGTTATTGAATGGATCATTGAGTAAAATGCTAGCGGATTAGGGTTCATCTATTTTGAGTAGACTAATTTGAATTCAAATCAAAATTCTCACTATTATAATAACTGATATGGACACAATAAGAACCTGTCTCAAGCACCCAGAAAATACAGAGTAGCGGAAGAACTTGACTCAAAAGATTCAGAAAATGATCAGTTAGAACCCTAGAGGAACTCGTTTCTAGATCCCTAACTATAACGACACCCACAAGGTTGATCACTCCTCACGGTAGGTCAGATGAGAAAAAGGAGAGAGAGATAGAAAAATGAAGGAGAGAAAATAAATAACTCAGTAAATCCTTACTGAAAAAGTCACAATAATATTATTCCATTATTTTCTCTGAAGAAAATGCATTACATAGAGGCCTTTATATATGCAAAATAAGAAAAACCCTAATCCTAAAACAACTAGACCCAAATAATTCTAATAGATTTAGAAAATCTAAAAGATATATCTAATTATAAAAAAAATCCTAATAATAAAAACGAAAATTCAAAGAAATATAATAAAATTGATATCTAATCCTAATACTATTAGATAATCTCTTAAATTCAAATCTAGGAAATCTTTTAAAAGATATCTAATAGATTTTATTTATTCTAATTTAACTCGACTAATAATTTTGGCCCCAAGAAAATACAAATTAGAAGCCAATAAAATAAATAAATAAATAAACAAAATTATCTAACAAAAAAAAATCTAGAATTTCCTTGAGATGGATCATGTGGGTAGCGCTTGAGAATCTTTGACGTATCTCCTTGATCTCCATCATTCCCCATTTCCTCGAAAAGATTCGTCCTCGAATCTTTACCACCTTAGGATTAATTTGAATGCACTTCTTTTGTTTCAACCTCCATATATGTTTTTGTTTCACCATATATCTAAAGATAAAGGCACTCATATTTTTTTTTTAAATAACTTTTTCTCCAAACACTTTTTTTTTCTCTTTTAAATGTGCTCTTTATTATTATTATTTTTTTATAATAACTTCACAAACCAAAGAAGGCAAGGAAAACAAGATGTAGAGAGAGAGAAAATGGAAAACAAAGAAGATGAAAATGGACACAAGAGAAGAACAATCAAGAAAAATATGGAAGAATACGAAACACAAAAGATAAACCTGAATTTCGGAACCAAAGCTCTGATGCCAACTGATATGGACACAATAAGAACCTGTCTTAAGCACCCAGAAAATACAGAGTAGCGGAAGAACTTGACTCAAAAGATTCAGAAAATGATCAGTTAGAACCCTAGAGGAACTCGTCTCTAGATCCCTAACTATAACGACACCCACAAGGTTGATCACTCCTCACGATAGGTCAGATGAGAAAAAGGAGAGAGAGATAGAAAAATGAAGGAGAGAAAAGAAATAACTCAGTAAATCCTTACTGAAAAAGTCACAATAATATTATTCCATTATTTTCTCTGAAGAAAATGCATTACATAGAGGCCTTTATATAGGTAAAATAAGAAAAACCCTAATCCTAAAACAACTAGACCCAAATAATTCTAATAGATTTAGAAAATCTAAAAGATATATCTAATTATAAAAAAAAATCCTAATAATAAAAAACAAAAATTCAAAGAAATATAATAAAATTGATATCTAATCCTAATACTATTAGATAATCTCTTAAATTCAAATCTAGAAAATCTTTTAAAAGATATCTAATAGATTTTATTTATTCTAATTTAACTCGACTAATAATTTTGGCCCCAAGAAAATACAAATTAGAAGCCAAAAAAATAAATAAATAAATAAATAAACAAAATTATCTAACAAAAAAAAATCTAGAATTTCCTTAAGATGGATCATGTGGGTAGCGCTTGAGAATCTTTGACGTATCTCCTTGATCTCTATCATTCCCCATTTCCTCGAAAAGATTCGTCCTCGAATCTTTACCACCTTAGGATTAATTTGAATGCACTTCTTTTGTTTCAACCTCCATATATGCTTTTGTTTCACCATATATCTAAAGATAAAGGCACTCATATTTTTTTTTAAATAACTTTTTCTCCAAACACTTTTTTTTTCTCTTTTAAATGTGCTCTTTATTATTATTATTTTTTTTATAATAACTTCACAAACCAAAGAAGGCAAGGAAAACAAGATGTAGAGAGAGAGAAAATGGAAAACAAAGAAGATGAAAATGGACACAAGAGAAGAACAATCAAGAAAAATATGGAAGAATACGAAACACAAAAGATAAACCTGAATTTCGGAACCAAAGCTCTGATGCCAACTGATATGGACACAATAAGAACCTGTCTTAAGCACCCAGAAAAAACAGAGTAGCGGAAGAACTTGACTCAAAAGATTCAGAAAATGATCAGTTAGAACCCTAGAGGAACTCGTCTCTAGATCCCTAACTATAACGACACCCACAAGGTTGATCACTCCTCACGATAGGTCAGATGAGAAAAAGGAGAGAGAGATAGAAAAATGAAGGAGAGAAAAGAAATAACTCAGTAAATCCTTACTGAAAAAGTCACAATAATATTATTCCATAGAGGCCTTTATATATGCAAAATAAGAAAAACCCTAATCCTAAAACAACTAGATCCAAATAATTCTAATAGATTTAGAAAATCTAAAAGATATATCTAATTATAAAAAAAAATCCTAATAATAAAAAACGAAAATTCAAAGAAATATAATAAAATTGATATCTAATCCTAATACTATTAGATAATCTCTTAAATTCAAATCTAGGAAATCTTTTAAGAGATATCTAATAGATTTTATTTATTCTAATTTAACTCGACTAATAATTTTGGCCCCAAGAAAATATAAATTAGAAGCCAATAAAATAAATAAATAAATAAACAAAATTATCTAACAAAAAAAAATCTATAATTTCCTTGAGACAGATCATGTGGGTAGCGCTTGAGAATCTTTGACGTATCTCCTTGATCTCTATCAATAACAGTAATTCTTAATATTATCTAATTGATCTCTTATATAATAAGTCTATTTTTAGCCTAGATTAATCATGTTTATCTTTTTAGTTATATATCCATGCTTTACCTCTCAATCTGGCACACCCACACCCATCCTAATTTTAACTATACGGTGGCCAAAAGATGATTTTAATTTTAAATATACTTAATAATCAAATTCAAGAGTCCCAAAGATGATATCCAAATACTCTCTCGAAGCTATATTACATTCCTACTTTTAGCTCAGGGATTTAACAATCCATTAACAAATCAAATATAAAATTTATAAGTCTTCAATCCTTACATGTCAATTCAAAGAAAGAAGTAGAGGAAATTCAAGACCTATTTGATTCCCGGAATAATTGAAAATAAAATGAAATGATCAAGAATAGAATGAAATGTTGATGATCATAAGTCAGTTTGCCATGACATGCAAGAAGGTTGGAATCAACTTTTTTTTATTTTAATTAAATAATAACAAAAGTGAAAAGAGAAAAATGCCCTGAATCAAATTCTTCTTTCCCCCTTCCTCCCTCTCACCAGTGATGCAGTAACGAAATAATGGCCAAATACCCAGCAAGATTTTGATCTGCGAATGGATTTGAACGGAGCTACATAAACTAAATCTCACCGACAACACGTGATTCTTTAACCCATAACCCAGATTTGTGAACGGAGCTATATG
The DNA here is from genome assembly GCA_026686845.1 of Adenanthera pavonina. Classification (NCBI taxonomy): domain Eukaryota; kingdom Viridiplantae; phylum Streptophyta; class Magnoliopsida; order Fabales; family Fabaceae; genus Adenanthera; species Adenanthera pavonina. The sequence continues at coordinate 15,877,165 of JAIVEN010000003.1, read as the reverse complement.
GACACAGTGGGGTGATGGCATCAGTCTTTCTAGAATCAAGATCTATGAATAGAGCGCTAGAGTTTGACATAGAGGATGACAGCAGATCACCTTCTTCTCCTTCCGATCGTGAGCATTAGAGTTCATCAAAGAGGATGATGGTAGATCCTCTTCTTATCCCTCCAATCATGAGCATTGGAGTTCAAGGAGGTTGCTGAATTAGCTTTGGCTAAAGAAGAGAAGAAGAGAATGACAGTGACACATGGTGGTTGAAAGATGGTTGGTGAGGCACAGTGAAGGCATAGGCAAGGCACAATGGGCACATTTGTCGGAAAAATGGATTCTACGTACTATAGAAATCAGGATGGATATGGTCCAATGTGGGAGTGGGTTTTCTACTTTTGTGGGAATGGAGCATCAAGTAAGAATCTGGATTTTTTTTTTGTGGGAATGGAATTCGGATTACCGGGAATTTAATTTCATGGAATTGAATCAAACAGGTCTTTATTACCTAGTCTTATTAGTTTCTTTTTATTTTAGAATTGATTTGAGCTAGATGATGAACCTAAGCCACTCTCTTCCCTTTGGCTTTTAATCTTCCTTCTCCTTAATGTCCTCTTAAAAAATGCTCCGAAAATGGTAGTCAAGTTTGTGTGTTTTTAGCTGCCACAAAGATACCCTATTTACCGAATAACAGAAAAACCGTATTTATAGGTGTCAAGCGGCACTGGTTCAATCCATCAATTTGCTCTTTCCATCACTCAATCGACTTCAATTCATGCAATGTACTATTCATCCCGTGCCAGTCTAATCATGGCTAGTGTATTGGGCTCCTTTTATTCTCACGCAATTTCAAGTGTTTTGCCCCAATTTCCTTTCTATTTAAGCTCCGGTGTTCCTAAAATGCATCCAAAAGTTCCAAACAATAAATATGTAATATCCAACAAATATGACCCTATTTCATTCATTTTTGCCTAATTTGAAGCTCAAATGTGGATATTTTATAATTGTAAAATAAATAGACACATCAATAATATATAAATGCAAATGTAAGCAATATTTTACAAATTACTTGACTATTGCAAAAAGAAAATTTATATACTTTTCACCTCAAGAGGAATTTTAAAATATAAAATCTATCATAATCAAATAATACAAGGGAAATGAAATGAAATGGAAGAAAAAAGGAATGAAAAAATGATTTTTATAAATAATAAATACTGTTGTTGTTCTCATTTCTTATTTTTTTTTAGGCCAGTGTTCTCATTTATTGAAACTAAAATAAAAGTAATAAAAACTAAAAAAGAACTAATATCATTAGGTAATAAGTATTATTGACAACGGTATACCGAGGGATGTTATATATCTGTTTGGACCAAAACAACACACTAGGTCCAGCCCCATAGGCATGCTAGGTCTCTGACTCAATAAAAGCAAGCTTCAGGACGTACCATTTCACTTAAAACTCTTCCTGCCTTGTGTGTCCGCAAGAATCAAAGGCACGGTGGAGTTTGTCAAGTATGTCATGGGGAATACGGAAGGTCTCTGAGTATAGAGCTATGCATTTTGGCTACGAAGGTTATTGCCAGCGCATTTATCTATAAACAAGAGCAAGGCTGAGCTACAGGGGATGAACACAAACATTATCGTCATCAAACATCAATCCATTTCTGTTTGGCATCACGCCAAATCTTACCTCGCTCCAACGACTTTGTTGTTGTTAGTTTGGTATTGTAATCCTCAATTGAGTCAAAGAAATTTGAGTGTACCAGGTTCATATAATGTTGGAACCTAGATTGTTTTACTTTTGCTATATTTGTTCTTTGCTGCTATGTACTCAATACATGGCCTTTATATTAATTAATGCCGTGTTCCTTTACATCAAGAGAAATTGTGAAAAAAATAAGATATTAAAAATTAGATCAATCATTAAATTGATTGAGACACCAATTTATGGTTTAATAGTTAGATTAGAATCAGATCGGTTATAAACAAATTGATATATTTTAAATAATGTGAATAAAAATATAAAAGATATTTATTCATGATCATAAAATTAATATTCAATTTATGATGAAAAGTAAATTTAATAATTTTTTAATTTATATATCATAAGAAAATTAAACATATTATTAATAAGTTTTACAACATAATATTAAAATTTAAACAAGTTCATATTTATTTATAATTATGTTTTAAATTTAAAATAGTTAATTAATATCATATTTTTATATTATTTGTCAAGTAAATTTATCATTTTTAATAGTTATATATTATAATAATATGTATATAAAATTATAATATAAAAAATATTTATATAAAAAAATAATATTATTTAGTATAAAAATAAATTTATTTTTTTAAAATAAAAAATCAAATCAGTTCAAATAGATTTTATATCCATTCGACCGATTTATACTTATTCTAAAATTATCAATCTTTATTTATAATCAGACAAGACTTAATTTTCTGGTCAGAGCGTTAATCCTGTCCAAATTTTTATTCCTTTTGCAAAAGACCACCGGGTCCCACATGTTTAGTTTATATGCCAGGCTGCCGTATTTTTTTGCGTGAATGAGAATTAGTGAGAGAGCCAACAATATCTCTATTTTTTTTCATTAAGCCATTTTCCTTTTTCTATAGCAGTTACAAAGGGATAAAATTAAAATTTTTTACTCAATTGATTTCAAAATAATTATCAGAGATTTTATATTTTTTAAAATATTTATTATTTTATAAATTTAATAAAATATCAATTATCTTTTATTAGCTTCTACAACAATTATTATTTTATTATTTTATTATTCATTAATAAGAAAGAGCATTTAAGAGAGTATTAAGCTAAAAGTATTTTAAAAAAATATAATTTAATTTTATTATAATAAATTTATTTATTAATGTTATTGGTTTGTGTGAAAAATGAAAAATCTCAAAATATCAATTAGTTGCAAGGTTAAAAAAATTGGATTAGATATAAAATTGATCAAAATACTAATTCAAGATTCAATAATTTTATTGGAATTAAATTAGTAGTAATAAATTTAATAATTTTTTAATTTTATCTATTATGTAGAAAATTAAAAATATTATTAATGAGTTTCACAATCTAATATTAAAATCTAAATAAGTTAATATTCATTTATAATTATATTTTGAATTCAAAATAATCAATTAATATTCTATTTTCATATTACTTGTTAAATAAATTTATCATTATTAATAATTATATATCATAGTAATATTTATACAATATTATAATATAAAAAAATTATATAAAAATAATATTATTTAGTACTAAAAAATGCCATTTTATTTTAAAAACTAATTTTTTAAAAAAATGTTAATTGGATCAGTTTAGCTGATTTTGTATTGATTTGACTAATTTTCCATCAGTTCTAAAAACAAATGGACAAGACATGTGATTTGATTAGACTTAGGACCAGTTCCTGATCTTACTAGTCGAATTGGTCGATCCAGTCTGGTTTTTCGAACTCTACTTAATCCTTTTAATTCTATTAGTCTAATGATACTTTTATTTGAATAAAGTAAATTAATAAAATTATTTAAAATTAATTGCGATTTTATTTGTTTAAATGATTATTCCTTATATTTTAAAGTTACTTTTAATTAAATCTCTATATTGATGATTCATTTTCTCTATCTACCTTTTATTTTTTGTGCGAAATTTCATCTATGTACCTTAATCAATGAAAGGTGTATAAAAAAATGGGATAATTAGTTATGGGAACCACACAAACAACTTATTGAGGTAGAGAAACCATTTCCCATATTGCATTATTCCTTGTCAATTCTGCGTCATTTCTCAAGTTTCTATATTTAAATAAGTTACTTCCATGGTCCATCTAATCATTTATCCCTAAAAGAATTTATAAATCCTTTATACATTTAATAAATAATATATAATAATAACTACCAAAAACCTTTAGAATGAATAATAAAAAAGACAAGATGGAGTATTTTGAATCAAAGGAGGAATCAAAGGAGGACAAGAAGGAAGTGATATTTGATATGAATTCTATTACATCAAAGGTATTAAAATCAGACTGACTATTAAATTGATTAAGATACCTCTTCAAAATTTAGTAGTTCAACCGGGTTGAATTATAATCAAATCGATATTAATAAAATCAATATATTTATAATTTTATATGTTATTATTATTTAAAAAATAAAAAAACTGTTATTAATAAGTTTAATAATTTAATATTAAAATCAAAATATGTTATTATTTATCTATAATCAAATTTTTAATACAAAATAGTCTAACTAATTATCTATTATTATATTATTTATTAAGTAAATTTATTATTATTAATAATTTTGTGTCATAATAATACTTATATAACAATAAAATAATGATAAAAAATAAATTTATATATAAAATAATGTCATTTAGCATTAAAAATAATATTATTTCATCTTTAAATTAAAAAAAAAAGAAAATCAGACCAGTTCTAACCCAATTCACAACCGTTTTTGCCCGGTTTCACCAATTCTGAATTCAACTGGCTCTCCCCTTTATCCGGATCAGACCAGACATTACTTCTTTGTCCAACCAGTCAAATTAGCCGATCCAATTTTTTTATACATGGATTGCACCAACACTTAAAAATAAACAACTATATTCAATATATATTAAATATGATATTTATATCATACTTTAAAAAATTATAAAATGACTTAAAATCTCATAAGACATTTTGATTTTTGATTTATTGCCTTAGTTATCATAATATTACTTTTAAAATATTTGTTTAAAACTCAAATTTTATATGTTTTCATAGTCTTTAATATATTAAATTGTTGAATACATATAAATTATATATATATATATATTAATATCATAAAATTTTAAACTTATGATATCTAGCATATGAAATATCACCTACTACACGATATTAGTACTGATATATTCCAAGAGTGAGCAAAATCGAACCAAAAACGATCACTGAACCAAATGAAATTCTTTTTTTTTTTGTTTGATTTTTTTGGTGTTCAGCTATTTTTCTGAGGTTTTTTTTATTTTTTCGGTTTGATTTGATTTTGTGTTAGAAGAATCAAATAAACCGAACCACCAAAATTAATATGTTTATGTTTTTTTTTTATAAACAAAAACTCCTTCTTGCTTCTTCGGCCCAGACCCACTCCCATACCCCATTCCTTAGGACTCACACAAACATAAACTCTTTATGACTCACACACACATTCTGAAAATGAAAACCCTAGATCCCCTTTCCTTCGCCCAATTCACGTTCGCAGCTAGAACCCAGTTAGAGTCCCAGTCTCCCTCCTCCCAGTCCTTGATCCATTCTCAGCGCTCGCTCCTTCTAGCCTCCGCCTTCCCGTGTTCGTCCGCCTCCTAATCCCAGTCTCCCTCCAAGGACCACGGCCAAGCAAGTGCATCTCAGCACTCGCTTCCTCCGGCCTCCGCCTCTCCGTGTTCGTCCGCCTCCCAATCCCAATCCCAATCCCAATCTCCCTCCACAGACCATGGTCAAGCAAGTGCATCTCGGCTCAAGCAAGTTGCAGGTCGCGGCTTGTCTCTCTGACTCCGTTCTCTCATCTCTGCAACTGCATCTCGGCCCTCTGTTCAGGTCACTTCTTGCATCTCTGTTGATATGTTTATTTCTCCATCTCTTATCCCTATTGATCTGTTGATTTTTATTAATGTACAACTTTGAGATTTCAAATTCTGAACTATTAAAGCGTATTTGGTAATTGAAATTGGAGGACAAGCAACCAGGTCTGATGAAAGAAACTCAGCCCCATGAGGCCATGATTACTGACATGAAGTTGCATTCAAGATTGTTCACGAACTATATATTTTGTCAACTTAAAAGGTGAAGCTAGATTGCTCAAGAGTAGGCTTGACCCTCTGAAGTTTTAAACATGTCACGTATATTAATGATTTAGTCTGGTAAATTGGGATCGTACTTTTCTACCACTTGTTGGAGACCTTTATATAAGGTGAAACACTTTTGTAGAAGCTTTGAAGATAGAAAAAACAGGCTTCATATGTGCTCTGTCGATGGGGACTGAAGAGTGACAGGGATATGATGATTAATTAGGGCAAGTAAAATGAGAATATCAGGACAATTTTGATAAAAACCTATGTTTGCTAGGAGGATACAAACTTTCTACTCTTTTTTGAGAAACATAGGAGAGTGGGAGAGTGCAATTTCTGAGGCACTAGCTCTTATTTCCTAATGCCAAACGTGACCTAAGGTTCCCTTCAATTTCCCTGGAATAAATCGAACCCCTGGGGTCTGTATCTTTCTCCATCATGGTGAACTCCTCTTGCATTGGTTTTAAAATTAACAGAAACAAGATAGAAGTTTTTAAGCTCTAGCAAGTGTGGTATGTGGTGTTGATTCAAAAAAATGAAAGAAGAGCAAGTTGACTTCATATTTGTCTTTGTGTTCACTTTGTTGATTTGCTCCTCTCTTTCCACACACTCATGTGCCCACACGCACGCAATGAAATTAGGACTGCTTCATATTGTCTCTAACGGATGAGTTTACTGGTTCTGGTTCAAGGGGATGCATAACATCACTGTTGGAAGAATGGTCCTTAATTCAGGGCATGTGTGCGTCCTTGCAGTTATAAATTTATGTGCCAAACATCTTTGGTAAATTACCTCTTCCACTGAAGTCTGTTGTTTGTGCTTTGTGATTAATGTAGATTCCTTGTTTTTGAAGCAGTGAATGACTAATAATATAGAACTTATTCTTTTCTGGTCATTGTTATGTGATTTTCTGCCTTGTGTAAAAGAATTAGCTTGATTCTTATTCTGTTAAAACAATTTGTTCTCTCAAATTGAAGTTACTGTGCAGATCAGTTGCTGCAGCATGTAAATGGTAAACTAGTTTTGTATTTTCTTGAAGTTGAAAACTATTGGGTTACCCATGGACAACACATCTGTATCTTTATCGAGTCATCCATGGCTCTGGGTCATTGAAGCCCTAGCGAGTTTTGGGACAATAGACAATTCTACTTTACAGGGTATGCATGAAGTGGAAGACAAACTTAACAAGCTGCTTCTTATTTTGAGTGTTTTTTCTACAGAAAAATAATTCATGATGATTAGGGTTTTTTGCATTGTCTCTCTTCCAGCCTTGATTAATGTTGCCCCTGTAGCGCCCAATGATTTTGGAAAAAACACAAGGGAATTGGTTGCTAGGAGATGTTTGGAGGGCTTGTTTGGTTCTGCTGGTGGATTGAACTTTGATGCCTCTTCTTGCCTGGATTCAAGAGTTGGGCTTGGCTTTTCACGAAGTTGTGAAGATGTCCTCCATCAAATATTGCATGAGGTAATTTTATTATTCAATTGATATTTGAAGTGTAACTACTTTTATTGTATGTCAGAAGCTGAACCAATTTAATCACTCATTTTATTAGTTACATTTTTGGAGAGTTTGATGATGGGAACTATATTGTTTAGTGAGAGACATATTCTTTTGTTTTTTTTTTTTAATTCAGATACCATTGCCAAGTCCAGGAATAGCTGGAGTAGAGATTTTGGAATGAGGCGTATACCCATTTATGGTGCACAAAAGAGCTAGCTCTGTTAAATTGGAATTGGAGCAGGTGATAAGAGTCACTGTCTAGAAAAATGAAAATTATTTTTTTCTCTCTGCTTCTGCAATGAATTCATTTTTTATTTACAATATTTAATTATCCTTTGCCCCTAATTCCTCTTTTCTGAGTAGCTGAAAGAATCAGTCCTTGAAGGTACTCATCCATGTGCTGAACACTTAAAAGAAAGGAGTGGATTGTCACTTCAGAATCAGGATTACCAAGTGCCTGTAAATGGAAGCAAATGCAATGATCTTCCTGAAAAGGATAATGAGAACTGCACTACTGCTGAAAACATGGGAACAAAAAAGAACTCATCACCCAAAGAACGTTCACATGGTAAGAGTTTTTCACCCTGTAAGAGAAATAGGGATTACTCAGTCAATGTGCATGATATGCGATACTTGCATGAGAAGCAAGTTGATGTAGAAGAATGTGATGATTTCCTAAATAGCACAAAGAAAAACAAATGTTATGCATCTTCTAATATTGAGTTCGAGAATGAGAGTTGCCAAACCACATTTTTGCATGAAACCAAGGATGATAATGAACAGTTTATTGATCCTATTCCAGCAAGTATTGATGATCCAGAAAAAGTTCAACGTAGGAGTAGCAAGTCCCAATCTGAACAGGAAATAGATATTCAACCAAAGGAACCCAGTGCTGCATTTCCTAATTGCTCTCAGCAGCCGGTTTCTTGTGATGAAGTTGTTGTTGATGCTTTTAACGGCTTTGGGGCAGAGCACCATGAAATGATTTATTTTGCAGGCAAAAGGAATGAATTATTTAGCTCTCACAACCTATCTAGTCAGGATTTCTCGGCAAATACTGAGTGGAGAGAGCAGAATCTTTGTATTAAATGTAATGAAGGTGGTCCATTACTGGTTTGTAGAACAACTGCTTGCCAATTAAAGGTTCACGAAAACTGTTTGAGTAAGTCTGCGCAATTTGATGGAAAGGGTAGCTTTTTGTGCCCATTTTGTGCATATTCTTATGCTGTTTCAGAATATCTTGAAGCTAAGAAAAAGGTTTTTGTAGCAAGGAATGAACTATGTATCTTCCTTGGTAAGGGTATAGAGGATCAAGCTACAAACCTCCTTGAAGTTCATAGAGAAGAAAATAACTATTCAACAAAGCATAAGTGTGAGAATATTCACATCAAAGACAATGGAAAGGACCAGTTACTAGGAACAGGGAGAGAAGACAATCAAGAACATGTAAACAAAGTCAATAATCTTCAGTTTGAAAGAAGTCAGCAACAAGCAGAGCCCCCAACACCATGTGCTAATATCCTCCCATCTTGCAGTGGAGAGGGAAATGTAAACAATAGGATAGATACAGTTTTAACTGGAGGAGAAGAAACGGGTACAATAACGAATCCAAAAATTTCTAGTGTTGAAACACTTGAAGAAATCCAGGTGGTGGCGGACTGTGTATCTGTTGGTGATAACTTGCTTCATCATGTTCTCTCTGTTAAGCAAAACACCACAGGAGAAGAAAATCAGCAGGAAATACATGAAGAATGCAGCACTGATCAAACAGAAGAGCCTGTTTGTGCTCACAATAATGAGGAGAACACTTCTGAAGACGGCAGTGAAATGCCTATAAATTCTAGATACGCCATGAGATCCCGAGAGGATAAAACACAATAGTAAGTTTCAATTCTTATCTTTGCTGTGTGATGGCTGCACATCTATCCTATTGATGTGTTGATTAGTTTTGCTTATTTGGTCATGTCCTGTGTTTTACAAGCGTGTGTTTTAATGGTAACAATATTTTTGTTTCATACTGGTTTTTATCCTATTTTACTTTGATATGGCACATTTTTGGGACTCAAAGTTCAAGTAGTTTAGTCATTCGTTATCCCTGATGATGGCCTTGTTTTAGATATCTCTGGCTTGGATATATTATTTTTATGTCAATTACTGTTTAAGGATTGATATTGCCTTTTTTAAATTAAAATTAATTCATGATTGCTTGATTTGTTTTGCAGCAAACCACCAGCAATCCCTCTATTAAGAAAACGAAGGAATATTCCATGGACAGCTGAGGAGGAAGGCATACTAATGGTATCAATTCCTTGCTTTTCATTACTTGATGGAAATAATGGCTCTGACCTAATTGCATTTTATTTCTGTTTGAACAATATTTTTTGTTTCCAGAAATTTTTTATTCTGAACTTTGTATACTGCGTGAAGAAGTAGAATTTGGATTTTCAGATGAGTTTCATCCATTATGATAGGTAGAAAAATAACAGATGATAGAATTTAGAATTTCATTAACTGTCAAAACTGATTCCTTCTCGTATTGCATGACTATTTAATGAGTTAATTAGAACTTTAATTAACTAACTCCCTTTTCTCTGCGTGCGCTGTGCACTGTGCTGCTACTTACTAAATAGTGGGTTTTGTGCAGGAGGGTTTGCAGAAGTTTGGGGTAAGTGAGCAGAAAAAAATCCCATGGAAGCAAATTTTGGAATTTGGTTCTCATGTGTTTCTAAAGGAACGGAGACCAATTGATCTGAAGGATAAATGGAAGAACCTTTGCAAAGCAAAAAGAAAATTAAAATGAATCTTGGCCATGCTCCCATGATAGGCCATGTCTATATGCCCTCCATGCCCTTTCCAATCTGACTTCCCGCGCTTTAGAGGTTTTGGTTGAATTTTGGTTGTATAAAAATGTAATCCGGTCAAGATCTATGTAATTATGTATGACCCACTTAAAAATTTTAACATGCAATTAATGATGTTTTACATTCAACTCACCCATTAATTACTCGTTGCAATAATTCATTATGTTTTAGTTGTTTTATCATTAATATAATATAATTTATTTATTTATTTCGACCGACCTGCTAAAATATGTTAGTTGTTGGTTATAAGTAATAACTAAAGTCACCTCACCGATATTATACTCATAAATATGGATTAATTTCTTAAATTTTTAAAGACAAATTTTGTAACTCTTTATACATTTGTTATAAAATTATAGATTATGTTCATAGAAATGAATTTAAGTGAGTGGAAATGTGGGTAAACAAGGAATAATAACATGTTATTCTAGGGCTAGATCAAATGGGAAGATTGCAGTGGAGTATGTGCGGTGTTCAGGTTTAAATTTTTTTATTAGAAAACAAAGGGAACAATCGAGTGAAGGGTCAGTTCACTTTATTTTTCGACGTCAATAAGTGGGTTTAAAATTAGATATCCCCTCCACATGTTCTTTAAGACCAAACCAAAAAAACAAAAAGAAGTTTTCCGAACGGTCAAAGCTAGCTCGATTTATTCCGAGGGAAGACATTCTTTCATTTCTTGGAAGAAGCATGAAGGATTGAAGGTCATGTTAAGGGACTACGCGTTGTTGAACTCATACAATTATTCTTGTATTTCCACTTTTTGCATCTTTTTTTTTAATACTTTAATGAATTACAAAATATGCAAAAGTAAAGATACAATATTTTAGTCATAAAAAATTTAATACTTTGATTATGTTAAAGAAAATTTTATCCGTTATTTTTTGTTTAACTTTGAAAAAAATTATAAATTATAAAATTTTTTAACTCAATTTATAATATTAGTTTTATGAATTTTTTCCCACTTGTATACTCATCTTTCTTTTACTCACACCTGTATCAATAGACAATGTAGTTTACACCACAAAACTCTTCCATATAATTATACCATGTAAAAGACCAATTTAAAGAATCAATAATGTGATCTCAAAGTAACAAAAATTCTTCCTTTCAAACTAGAGAGCCTGAAAATAGCAAACACTTTATACTAAGTCTCGTTTGGAATATAGCAGAAATACACACCTTATGCCTTCCAATCTTCTTTTAATCAATGCAATTTCACTTCATCTCAGTGGATCATCATCACCCAACTCATTTAGCCTCAGTTCTACGGCCTTCAGGTCACGAAGATGCTTCAATATATCCTGAAGAAGATCTATTCCTTTCTCTCCCTGCTCGGTGGATCCCATACAGTGCCTTAGAAACTCTCTGTCTGTTTCAAGAGCTTGTAGCTTCTCATAAACATGATCAACCTCCTCTTCAATGGACACTTTCATAGTACTATCAGTAGGACCTGTGTTTTGCTCTTGCCTTTCACACGAATATGATTCATCAGTTTCATCATCATTGGCTGCATCTAAGTATGGAAGCAGCCTCTTTGCCAGAGAATCCATTGGCATTCTTGGAGAATGAGATTGTTTATCATCTGAAAACACATTATTACAGTACATGTCTTCCTCTGGACTGCTAAAAAAGCAGTTCTGATCCAAGTCATCAAGAAGTTGCTCTTTATCACCCAAAGTTATGAGCCTTTCCTCTAATGCTTTGAGCTGGTCTAGAATAGACAGCTTCTCTTCCTCAAATTCTGCTAATGAACTATCAAGGGCATTCATATGCTTCACACAGTCCATTGTCATTTCCTCCAAACTTGAAACTGTATCAGTAGAAGTTGTGTTGTTGTTATCTTCGTCCCTTGGTTCACAGTTTAGATCAATGGATTGCTCCTCTGTGTCACCCATAGAAGTAGAAGAAGAAGATTCTCTACTTCTGTCGCTTCCGTTTTTCATTCTTCTCAAGACCCTTAATTTCTCTTTGGCTTCAAAATCCATAACCTTCTGCTTGTACTCCTCCAGCTCCTTCTCAAGCTCTTGCTTCTCTTTCTCTCTTTTCACCATGAGATCGTTCAAGAGCTGCAAGGCTTCCTGATCATACTCTGATTGTTCTTCCATCATTCTTTGGTACTGCAATGCCTCCATCTGCATTGCCGCTTTTTCTTCTTGCAGCCTGGTGATCATAGCCATTGTCTGGTTTGCTGCAATTGCTGAGGCACTCCTCTCTTCTTCAAGCTCTTGATATAGAGCACTCAAAGCCTTTCTTTCCGCTTTTAGAGCTGTTTTGAGCTGTTCAACTGTTGATAATGAATCGCCATTTTCTATCTCACTGCCATCCACAGAGTCTTCTGCTGTCCCAGATTCTGTTTTCTCAAAAAGCAACAGTTTCCCATGCAGGTAATGCAGGCCATCCACAGAACTCGGAGTCTCAGGAAGTTTGTCTTCTTCTACTTCATCTTCCTCAGAGGATTTTGATGATTGACGGTGGCTTGTTTCTTCAAAATTTTCCTCAACCAAACTAGTTTCAGCATTCTCATTATCTTTGGCACCAGTTTGAACTAGACCTGCATATTTATGGTTCAATTACAGACACTGGAAACAATCCCAGATTCATACAAATTCTTATTTTTTTTAGAATGAAGTGCTTAGCAATCAGAGAAGATAAGAAAAGCGTGAGAGGGAGACATACAAAGGTTATTTTGAGAAATGAATTTATCAAAGGCATCAAGAACTTCAGCATCATCGTCACTTGTTGAGGATTGGTCTTCTTCTACGCATTGACAAGAACAGGATGGTTCTTCAAATTGAGACAGATTTACTGTGCAAAAAGACTTCTTGTCATCAATTATGTAAAAAAAGACTAAATTGCGGTCTTTCAAGTGAATTTTGTGTCTCTCATCTGTTTCAACCAGTGACCAAGTTAATTAAAAAACAAGATAAGTATGACCTTCCTTTGTACCTTGCGTATTGTCTGCTTCTTCAATGGCTGTTTCTGTGTTGTTGTCACCATAGGACAAAGACTGAGATTGGCAAAGATTATTCTGGGCAATGAATTCATCAAAAGCACTTTGAACTTCAGCATCATCGTCACTTGATGAGGATTGGTCTTCTTGTGTGCATTCAGATGCTGATTTTAATCAAACAAATCAGGAAAATTGTGAACAACAAAAGTGAGAAGAAAGAAATAAGGTCTCCTAATTCCTATAAATCGTGTTCTTTTCTCGTACCTTGTGCATCATCTTGCTTTCCCATGGCCGATTCAACATCATTTCCGTCATTTTTTAACTCTTCATCTTCCAAAACCATAGGATTCTTCAAGCTGGCCAGGCTTAATTCCCCTTCGATTGATGACCCAGCGGCAAAAGTTTCAATCTTTTGCTCCTTCTCCCCACGACCTTCTTCTGATTTGCAAGATTCAAAATTTGCAGAGGTAAAAGAGTCTATTAAATCCACAGGTATCATTCGGTGATCGTTATCTTCTACATTGTTCTCAAAATGCACATTGATGACATCAAATGATATATCTTCCCAAAGTGATTCAGGGAAACGATGGAGGAGATTGTGAGATTCACCAATTGGATCCATCTCTGTAATGGTAAAAAGATCATCTTCTTTCTCATCTTTCTCTGCATCCTTTGAGACTGAACTATTTGAACGATCCTCCGCCACTTCTCTGAGTATAAAACTCTCGACATCAAAAAGTATCTGATGCTCACACTCTCTGTCTACTTCTTCTTCCTCTTCATCATCGTCGTCATCATCATCCGATGCTTCCACAATCAGAGTCCCTTTGCTTGTATAAGGAGTTCTCAAGCTCTTATCGCAGCAAGAGCATCTCTCTGATTTCTCACTAAACCACGAAACGAAAGCCATCCCTCTAATGGAGACCAAGCAATCCTCACACATGCTCTGTGTCTCCGCCATTTTTCCATGGATTGAGCAGAAACCCATCTTGGAAATCTCAGCTGCATGAGTTTCACACACAAGATCGCCCTGTAAAACCTTGCTCTTATTCTCCTGCTCCAGAACATGATCGAGCCTTGAACAGAACAGGCATGGAGGTTTGAGGCCAACCCATTTGGCAAACTTCGTGATGAGATAACTGAACAGAGAATTCAGAAGAAGAAGAAGTATCAACGCCCATTCTAGAACCGCATAAACCAGAGTAACAACAACAGCGTTGGTGTTTCTGTGAAGCAAGGTTGCAAATTTGTTAGCAGCCATTGATGGGGTGAGAGGAAGAAGGAGAAAGGTTAATCTTTTGTGGGGAGAGAAGAAGAAGAAAATGAAAGGATGATTCTGGGAAACGTGGTATTAATTTAGGTACTGTATTGCATAGAGAAATATGTTGTATCATTGTTAGCTTCGCATAAAGGTTAAAGGGCATCAGAAGAGCGATGTTGAGTCTGCGATCACACTGATATCTTTTGATGTGGGGTTGTTTTGAGGCCATGCGACACCATTATAACGCTGAGTCTTATTATGTGAATACTTTTGTAGTGTATATTATAAAGTGAATGATGAGTTCCCATTTATGTGTTGTAAGTGGATGGCATGCACTGGAGACTGGACAAATGAAAATGAGATTTCTTTGTGTATTTGGCTTCAAGGTTGGGAGGGAGTCTCACAGCTGGAGCTTTCAGTTGTTGGATTATTTTGACATTTGTGTGTATGATATTAAAAAAAAATTAAAATTTAAATGACGACAACATTATCAAGAATTTAAATTTTAAGCTGATTGTTTATTCTTTTCTTTTTTTTCCGGCCATCATAGTTTATTCTAATTGAAATTTAAAAAAATATATTTCAAAATTCTTAATGAAAATATTTATATTTAATGATTTTGACCTAAAAATTCTAAGAGAAAAGAAATTTCAACCTAATGCAATTTTCTTGTCCATCTTAACTTTTTGTCCTGAAATCCTTTAAAATAAATCTAAAATGTTTGGTTATTCATTATAAATATCTTTAATAAATTATATATAATTTCAAAATTAAAATTAAATAAGAATTTTTTAAAAAATAATAATAAAACATACCATTTTCAGTATTGAAATGTTAATTAACATGGAAGCACATGAGTGTTGCTTTTGGTCCATGAATTTGGATTGGGCCACACAGCACGCGCAAGATGGCCCCACCACCATCCATAAAAACGTGTAATTAGGCCCACCTGTACTTTTACTATTCGACAAAAACGCTCCTAAAAACTTCTACGCTTTATTATTATTATTATTATTACTGTTATTCATGTAATATAATTATAATCTTCTCATGTATGTACTTGTTTTCCTCCTTAATTATAATCACTAATCCTTTCACAATATCATGATTAGTTTAGTGAGTTTTCTGTTAGGGTTCGACATATGGATTGGAGATCTTAACCCAATCATTTACACCCCAACCTTAAGAATATTCAGCCACGCATTCTCATCTTCAATATTATTATTTTAAAGCAATTCTCTAATGACAACAAGTAGGGAACATAATAAGGAACCGTGGGGGGCTTGGGATTATCTTATTCAAATAATTAAATTAAATTACACACATGCTTTATGAATTTTATTGAAATTATATGATTTTTTTATTTTTTAATAGATTCATTCCATCCATCTATTTAAATTAAAAATTGTATATCACTTTAGTACAATTTTTTTTTGGTCAACTACTTTAGTACCATTTTAAATTTAAATTATTTGACCAAAAATACTTTTTTATTATTCAAAATGCATATTTTTAATTAAAATATATTTTTCGGTATCCAACAACTCAAAAGTAAATCTAGTGGTCGCAAAATATAATTCTTATTAAAAAAAAAAACCTTATATGCTGTTTTTGACCGCTGAACTTTATGTGCTGTTAAGTCATACGTTGTCATCGGTTCAGTATGCTGTTAACTTGTTAAGTTGTTAAAATTCAACTAGAGAAACATTTGAAAATAGGCAATTTTTTTTGCGATTAAAAAAAAATCAAGAAAGTCTGTCAAAAAAAAAAGGAATAGATTATATAGATATCTCTTGAGTTTTAGTAAAATTACAAGCATATTTCATACAATTTCAATAAATTTACAAATTTATAAAATAAAAAAGATATTTTTTCCAGCTATAAAAAATAAAAATATCTTATATTTTGGTATAATTTTAATTTTTAACTAAAACATCCTTTATACATATTTTATTACTTAAAACAAAATAAATAAAGGATATTTTGATGATAAAAATTTATATATAGACTAAAGCAGTATAAGATAATTTTTTATTTAAAAAATTTGTATATATTTTAACAATAGAAAAAGTCTGAACATTTCTATTGATTTTTTCTTTAAATATGTTATTTATTAAAAAAAAAATAAAGTGAAGGGAAGGGAATGATGAAATAAGGATATTTACAGGGGGAGGCATGATGAAGAGGATCAAATTGGGGGGACTGTGATAGTGATTTGAGGGCTTTTTGTGAATAAAGTTTGAAAAACAATGTAATGTGGGATCACATTCACAGATCACAGTCTTCCTTCCCTCCCTGAACTTTTGCTTTTTTAGGTCTTTGCTTTCTTTTTAGCTTTTCAAAAGTAAAAGTCTTCATTCCTGGATGTAAGTTTCAAACACAAACACAGCCTTAATCAAAGAATCTAATCAAACCTTACCAAACCTAAAAACCTTAATTAATGAAATTGAAGGCATTACATTAAACCAAGGTTAATTAAGCAGCACCTTTAACGAGCCTTTTTTTAAACAATGACATAAAGTAAAACCACCTAAAAACACTTTTAACATTTTTCTCTGCCTCTCTACATAGTTCGGATAGTATCATTGAGCATTCAGTGGCTAAACCTTTTTTGGACCTGGTGCACCAAAGAAATTTTCTCAGAAAAATCAAATTGACGTTGATACAAACAGATACTCCTCTATAGCATGCCATGTGATTAGTTCTTAACCCCATTGAGTATTGCCAACTTTTTATGTTTAAACTTTGGAACCTGTGAGTAAAAAATTTTCTTAAAAATGAGTTACTGTGGTGGAAAAATCAACTTGTTTAATAGACTAAAAAACTCATATACAACCACGGCTTCTCTGAAATTTAGTCCATCTAGCCTTGATATAAAAAATGCCCCAATGCATCATCTAAAAAGATAGGAGAATCCTCGAACACCATTTGCTGTAGATGCCCTAATTTCCGTGCGCCGAAAGCATATTACAGGCCACACAGACCCCATAACATAATTAAAAGAAAAATAGTGATTCTCGAGCATAATTGTGCAAAAGGATTATAATTTTGAATAATTTAGAAATCAGTTGTGTGACGCAATGACACCAATTCTCCCCTAGTCGAATGTTATGATTCCTATTGTACAGTACAAGACTAGAGTTGAGATTTTAAAATGAAGTTATGGCTCCACCAAAATGCCGCTTTGGGTATGAGACTGATATATTCACATCATCCAAGAGAAACAAGAAAAAACAAAGAAAGGCAAACTTATGTTTCATCTTAATCTTGTTCACACAATCATTTTCTCTAACATATTTAGATGATCCAGCGAGAAGGGAAATAAATTTACACTATTACATGAATTTACCCTGCTAAAAAATTATGCAGATAATGCCACCGGAACCCTATAAATGAATATATGCTGACAGAAAACAGTCCGCCCAACTTCTGAACACAAGAGGAAGGCTTGCCCTGCATTATATGATGCATACAGAGACCATATATAGCATCTTCCTTACACCAGCAGCAATCACTTTCTGCAGATCAAGTGGGTTCATCCAAATACTAATTAGATTCTTAGAATTCAGAGTTTCAAGTATATCTATCTTCTTCACTGTCAGATTCTCGGTTGCTTTGTTTTTCCACTGTTGTAACCTTCCTCTATTTCCCATTGTTTTTTCAATTCATAAATAGCTCTGGATGCTGCTGCAGCAACTGCTGGGTAGCTATCTTCTGCCAGCCTCTGGAAAGAGAGCCACAGCCATAAATTACACCAAATGGAAGCAAAAGGTATCACTACATTGCCTGCACAAATTGCCTCTTTAATAATGTCTATATTATTTTACCTGTAATGCTCCCATGCCTGCATTTCCGAGAGTCCACATGGATGGGGCTTTTGCCAATGCACTTGCTAATGCTTGTCTAGAACGAAACACATGCATGCAAGGGACATAAAAGAAAAGAGTAAAACATGAGTATTCAAAGGTAGGAAAAACACATCAATGTTAAGGTAAGTTGCAATCATGTTATAATGATAATTTTCTCCAGATTTGGTCAATAGAAGCTTTACATCATTAACTGTTCAAACATTGCACAACTTACTATCTGGGGAGTTCTACCAATAGGTAATAGCAAATGTCATAATTGGAACAAAAGGATGAAAATATGTTTAAAAAAGAATACAGGTTATAAATGTGGGGCCAACTAGGTTTGTGCTCATCATGGTGTACAGCAATATCATTACTAAAGAACACCTTTAGCAATATTCTTGCCAGAAACTTTAAGAGAACAAATTGATTGGTTTGAAAAAAAAAAAAACATGATTCTTCACTTCTAACGTGGCACATGAAGTAGATGATACAAACATAATTCCTGAAACATTGCACCATTAGGGTAAGCTTACCGAGTGCTGACATTAGGAGAACTTGAACACTCTGCCAACAAAGATACACTTTGTTTACCGTCCATTGCATCAAGGTCTATAAGAGTAGTAATCAACAACTCAAGCTGTTTGTGGTAGAAAGGAGTAGGTAAATTACATCAATACACAAATAATAACCAAGACAATAAGACAAATATATGAAATCAAACCTCTTCAGGATCAGCATAATCAATTCCATCAGCTTCAGAAAGAGCTGATGCCATACTCCAGTAAGCTTCCTGTACGCTTCAAAATTTTATGATACAATTTTCCACAGTTGATGATTCAAACTGGTTTATAGAGGACACAAATAAAGAAATAAAATAAAAAAGGAAAAACCTGAATAGCTGTTATACAGTCAGTAGAAATGGTTTGCCCATTCTTCTGAAGCATTATACAACCTCTCACATTATTTGCTGATCGAGAGCCTCTATTTCTTGGTAGAGGACTGTATATCAATATGATCAGAGACAATATAAAAGATATACAAGCAATGCAAATTCACTTGACTTACAATTTATACATCTTGCTCCCCATCATGTCATGCAAGTTTTTAGCAAACTGCATATTCACAAAATAAGTAAACTTTCTTCCTTTGGAGCTTTAAACAAAAAAATATGCATGAGAATCTGATTTAAGATATGTAATGATTACTTAATATAAAAGGTATAATGCTTCATAAAGTGTATTAAAAAAAGATTTTATTCCATTGTAAATGCTTTCACAGAAAACATTAGATCACCTCCAAGGCAATCAGGGCATCTTCCATTGCCCGTTGTTTAACACGGAAGTCAGCAAGATGCAAATCAGCCTGAAAATTAAGAGGTTTGTGTCAAAAGGAGTCATATATTCTCTGGTTGCTGATTTGCATTTCAAATAACAAGGTAATTCCATTCATTGTGAAGAAAAGTCCTAGCCTATTAGCCACATTTAGATCTATACGGGCTTACAGAGTAGGATTACCTACCATAAGAAACATCAATAGGAAGAAAAATGATTTAGTAATTAAGGCTGATGAAAACAGAAGTGCTACATTCAAATTCATCGCAATATGTGATATGTGAAATGACAAGAGAGGGTTACCCTTATGGGCCAAAAACTGAAGGTTTGGAAGCAAGATAACAAAGGCAAAATATATCCAACTACAACTGAGGCAGTTTTTTTCCCCCTAATCATTTTGACCTCACTGACTGCTTAACTTCTAAATAAATATTAGATGAATTTATATCAAAAAAATTTACAAAATATCAACATGATTTTTTTACATTTCTTTAGCTGTACGTTTTATTTTCCTCCAAAGTTATGTTCTAAAATAATTGAGATGAATTTTACAAGTATCATACAGGTGTCAGATCCAATAATACATTAGAGATAGAGAAGGCACACCATTCCAAAGTTCTGTCCACACAAATCCATGTCTACTATTCTGAGGCCCACCTGTTCTAACTTTTTCTTTTTTTTATTGAGGTTCCCTCTGAACAAGAGTTGGTGCTTCAATAAGCAGAAACATTACACTACCAGAAATGGGAGAGAAAGAATGTAGGTCTATTTATAAAACAGTCTAGTTTAATCTTTTTTATTTCTAGACGGCAGGATATCTGATAACTGTGAATGCACATGTAGTGAGGGATAGACTGGCAAAAATCTAAAATATAAATATTCCATCATGCAAACTTCTTTCAATGCCCCAATTCTCTAACGACAGAAATATAAATATATATATATATATATATAGATAATCCATTTTGTGGCACAACCAGGCACACAAATATACAGACATGAACTGAGAATAACAGATGCACCTTTAAGGCTCCATCACTCCAATGATCATCAGCAGCACTTTTCAACCTGGACTGAGCTTTGTCCTTCAAGATCTGCAGAGTATGAGTAAAAAGAAAAAAAGAAAACAGCATGAAGCCTATCACTACAGCATGCCTTTTTTCTCTCCAACTGAAAACCTTGAAAATTCTAAGTGATACAGACAGTAGCAATGTGATGAAGGTGCTTAGCTTTTTCCTTGACTTTATGGTCAATTCTCTTTGTATCCTCTCTTGCCCGAGCTACACAGCAAAACAAAAGAAAGCTTAAGTTGATAATAAAATCGTTAGGGTAAACAGCATGATCTGGGCATTACATTACATGCAAATAAAATGATTCCCCATAGTTGTGAAGTGAAGTGGAGGAAGGGGCAGCTCTCAAGTCTCAACCCCCTGCCCTCCAGAAAATGGAAAAAGTAAAGAGTCCACCTTACAAAAAAAAAATTCCATTAGTGAAGTTATATATAGTTTTATTTCAATTCAGATATTTCCCCAATGACCAAAAATGACTTTATAAGCAACAAAACCATCTCATTTAAACTCTATTGAAGACTTGTGAGGATCCAGTGCAAGGTATGGGAACTTGAAGTCTCACATTGGAAGTATGTGATTCTGATGTGGGGTTATAGAGACCTTAGGCTCTCAACACCTTCATCTAACTTTTGGGATATGGCTCTCTTAAAGGTTTCAATCATTTCTCATATCAGAGTGGTGGGATAGGGGATTATTCAACAGAAGAATGGAGGCAGGAAAGGAAGCTTCTGGGGTACAACTCTCCAAAAGGTTCCTATCAAGACACACGTTCCATGTTATTTTAGATAGCGGGGACCAAGGCAGGCTATAATTAGAGAATATAAGAGCCTACATGAAGAAATCAAATAAACTTACTTGGGTGTATATTTCAATTATAACTACACCAGACAAAATGGCTATTCTGTTGGATGAAATACATGATTGGAAGCTCTACTGGAATAGCAAATGATTAGAACAAGGTAAATGGGCTAACCATCAAGCTTAAGAAATTCTGCCCCTAGAAAAGCAAAATCTTGGCGTGCACGGGCCTCCATACTCATCATGCCACTAGGGAAACAAAGAATTTCAGTCATATCCAAGCATCTAAACATGGGATCTCTTACTATTATTTCCAAATAAGATGCATTTAGTGAATTTAAAATTTGAAATAATAATAAATCAAAATAAATGAAATAGATAGCCAACAAGGAAACAACCAATATTTAGATCAGCCAAGACATATTCAATTCAGTAATTCCTCAGCCACAACATGGTTTGTTAAGTAATTCCTCTTATTGTAGTTACCAAAGGATGCTTCATTGAAAGGCTTCTTTTCCAGTTTACATTCTTAGGTATTTCAATTAGAACTGGACTTTTGTTGTACAGGTGGCTACAGAATCAATTAAAGTCAAGTAGGATAGTGGAAGCAAATTCCAAATAGAAGCATCAACTCACAAAGTCACCAGCAAAATACCGTGAGAGCGAAAAAATGTCACTATGGGCCCTGTCATTTACAAAATTTGCATCATTATAAACTAATCTACAAGTTCCAGCCAAGCCCTGACCAGCAGGAATGTGGTCAGCTTTCTCAGCTTTGGCATGTGGACTGCATGCACGTGACAGGATCTTTGATATATTAGTTTGATTCCTAAAGTTATATGAGAATTCAATCAATTACACATAGCCATACAAAAGAGAGACCAGAGCTGGTTTGACAAACAATAAAAGTGGAAACTGAAGAGCAAATGATCAAGGGGTACTCATTAAGACATTATACAGTAGAGATGAAAAGTACTGAAGATACAAAATTTATTAGACAGACGAATAATCATCTGTATTTATTCTTCTTACCTAGTAATATCTGCAACATCATCAGAAGTTATATCACATTCTTTCTGTTCGGTATTATTTGCTCCTGATGATTTGCACAAGAAGTAAGATTTCTTAGATATAAAACTAAATGGTTTCCCATATAAGCACTGAAGCCCCTCATTATATAAGGTTGATCTTTCTGCCAGGAGACATGGACAAGTCAGTTGCCCCTGTCCCCTTCCATTTCTTGAAAGCTGTATTATGTGGATTGTTGACATGGAAAGATTATGCTTCTCATGATATGTACAAATAACTGTCCGATGAGTCAGAACAGGATCACTTGGAACCTTGTTTGCCGTAAGTGCCATCTGAAATCAAGATGAGAACAAGATATGCTTAGCCTTCAACGCATTTTAAGTGTGTCAAGTTCTCGACCCTGTACATGCAAGACAGCAAAAAGGTAATACGGACATTGATTATGCACAGAAGTCCTGGATTTTACAACCTATGAGTACTATTATATCAAACTAGACATGCTTTCCCATGTATTGCATGAGCTACGAATTGAACGCTGACTTATGAATAGTATCATATGCTATAAATTTTATTAATTATATATATATATATATATATTGATTCCACTCAACAAGAGGCCCATTTTAAGGCAAAGGAACACAAATTCAGATCATATACTGAGAATACAATATGAGGATTACTCCAGGTCGTTTATCACAGTTGGACAGAAGACAGCATTCTTAAGGTCGTTTATCATTTCTTAGATTACTTAAAGAAATCACAACGCGTCTAACTTACATGCACGCGCCTAAGAAATTCGCATACTATGGTTTGACAATTAATTCCTTAAATTTACTCAAAACGTCACATTATAAAAAATTAGCATCACCCCAGGGACATATTAGATGCAACTTAGATTAACCTGAAAATTTATTCCACCAGCATCACACCGGTGCTCCTGAACTAGAAATTATGACGAGCTCAAAATTTAAAAAAAAGAGAAGAAGAACTGTAACTCGCAGGTGGAACAAACGTAATAAGACTGGTATAACAGATGTAAAAGATGCGATCCATTTAAGAATGAAAGCTCAAGAAATAACTAAACATACCTAAAATGGCAGTTGAGTGAAACCTGATTTCCTGGGAGGGGAAAGACCAGAAAAGGTATGAAATACAGAAGCTAGAGGTGCTATGGAAGGGAAAGAGAGGACCAAGGCGAAGAAAATGTTAGAACCACGAGGCGAGGGTGGCTAGTTGAATAGCCAGCAATGAACTTCAGGAGGGCATTTGAGTATATTGACGGAATGAGTGACAGACGAAGATGGGTACTGTACTGCAAATAAGTGGGTTTGGAATGGACCTCCACGTCGATCTCGCTCGGATATTATGGCCTCGTGCTAAGCTTGACGTTTAGTTTAAAGATTAAATTATTTTTCTTTAAAAAAAATCTGGAAAGTTGAAAACTAGGTATTTTTTTTCCTTCCGGTCGGCGGAGAGTCGAAAAAAGGACAGTGGTAGATAGAATGGGATCACAGCGCCAGCGCAGAACTTGGAAATCCCCCTTCAATTCCCTCAAATGGGGTGATGGAGTTTTTCTTTTTTAAGAACCATTTAGTTAAGTTAAAAATATTTCCGTTTTCTTAAAAATATTTTTAGATTGTTGTTCACCACCCGGCTATAGTGCAAGCATACGGGCCAAGATAACGGTACAATGATGAGTAAAGTATCATTTCTACAGGGACTTAGATCACAAGCGGTCAAACATTGAACATCACATTTTCGATTAATTCAAGCAAGGCAACTAAATGGTTCACTATTTAATTAATACAATGACAGAAAAGTATATGAAAATGGCAATAAGAATGACTAAGGACTTGAAGAATTCAAAAAGACGTAGAATTATTTATCCCTTTTGCATTTTATAGATATCCAATTAAACTCTTTTCACATTTACTCTTATGCTAGATTATGTTAGTTAGTATACCGACTTAGTTATATGTGTTATCTTAAGTCTCCAAATAGTTGTTCTAGTTAATTAAACTTCTTAATTCAATTCAAATCCTAAAGTGACTATATGAGGCTAGTGAATATATTTCTATCCCATTAATACAATTCTTCACTCAATAATGCAGGATTCAAGTTCTCACATGACCTAACTCATGTTTTCTATTTTAGTTAGCTTCTTCAAGCATCACTTAAATGAACAAGACAATCTTATTGGAGGCCAAACAATAAAAAACATTAAGAATGGAGCTGAATTAACATAAAGATAACATTAATCACAAATATAAAGGAAGGATGCGTATTCAATCCATATAAAGGTTCAAAATAATCCAAGAAATGGAACAATTAGCCACTCATGTTCAATAAAACTACAAGAAAATATATCATATTCAATACAATCATTAAATATAAGCAAGGAAAGGAATAAGGAGATGAAAGAAAACCAAAGAGGGAAGCTCAAATTTCTTCAATGCTTCAAACCCTAGCTTCAATTTTCACCAAGAGACCAAACCCTAGCGGAACCAAGCTTCCAAAATGCTCTCTGGATGTTCCTTTTCGTGCCCCAGCTCAAAATGCCCAAATATTTCTCTTAAACTCTTCAAATACTCGGTTGAAATAAAGTTGTGCGTTTTGTTGACAAGGAGGTGGCATCGCGGCTCCACTATCCAGGTCGCGGCTCCATGAGTTTATGTGTAATGTTGAGCCACGGCCTTAGCGTGCCAAGCCGCGGCTCCATCTTCTCAGGCTGTGGTTTCTACTCACTGTTCGTCATGGGGCCACGGCATCATGTCATCAAACCGTGGCATGGGCATGCTTCTGAATCCTACTCCATTCTTTGCTTTCCTCTTCTCATATATTTCTCAAGTTACAATATTTTCTTCTTTTCCTGGTCTCCCTACTTTAGAAAAGAGATTTGGTTGCTCCACAATTCTCCTCACAGGGTCTACAACAAAGATGATAATTTATAATCTTCCATGGGAGGAAAATAATGCAGGGCCAAAAACATACTATCATGCATTACAAGAATTAAGTTATATATTTTCCTATTCTGAGTGACTAATATATACAAATATGTATGCATAACTCAAGGGAAATGCGCTGAAAGGATGTAATTCGGTATGATTAACAATTGTCTAGAAAATAATTAGTATTTAGTGATTTTATTATAAACATTTCCAAGGTGAAAAAAAGAGTGAGCTCTGGAGGTTAGTTTTTAGATTAAATTTATGTTTATTTTACTTTATATATTCATGAATAAAAATAATTAAAAATAAATATTAATACATCTCATAAAACTTTTAAAGGTGAGAGTTTAGAGTAATTTCCTTTTGTTTCAAGAAAAAATAGTGATAAAGATTATGACGCCTTCTGCCCAAAAAATAATAATAATAAGAATGCATTTTGGAATGGAATAGGTCAAGCTAGTCCAAAGTTTTTTCACATTGAGGCCAAAGAAAATAAATTCTCCGCAAACATTTGCTTCTGTCGTCTGAATTTTGTCCTATATCTTTTTCTTTGGCAAAATTGTCCTGTCCCCTTCATGTGCGTAGCATTTCGGACTTCTCATTATCAATATGAAATTAATAAATGTTTCTGTCTCATCGTTATTTCCTCTTCACTTCTGCGTTTATATATATATATATATATATATATTGCCGCCAATATAATTTATATAAAGTGAATGAAAATTAGTACATCTCTCTATTTATAATGCAAATCAGTACAATTCTCAACTAATTAGGATTATGTGTAACGCATGGATTTAAAATCTAATTTATGCTATATAAACTTTATTTTGATTTTAATATTTTAAAACATTAAAATTTGAAAAATAAAGCGAAATTGTTCGCTGAATCAACTTTTTTTTGGTTGGAAAATTTTTTTTCTGTCTATTGCTTAGAATAGTGGGGCTGTTTGATTCTATTTCTGAAAATAGTTTTTATGTTTTTGGAAATAGAAAACTCAGAAAATTTGTTTAGTAAATCTGTTTTTTAGAAATTTTTTTAAAAAATAGAAAAATATAATAATAAAAAACTTAGAATGCCTTTAAGGTGTTTTGTATTTTTGTTCTAGAAAACACAAGGAAAGGTGAGAAACATCCACTCGTAAAATTATAAATTTTGAATAACTCATCTATCACTCACTTTATGATTTTGAGAATAATTATTTAAATAGATTTTTTTATTTTCTTATTTTTAAAATTTATTCTTGAAAATAGTTTTATAAAATTATTTTTAAAATAATAAAATAGAAAATACTGTTAAAGAGACCGGATACTCCTTGTCCTTTTGTTTTTTGTTTTTGTTCTTGTTCTTGTTCTTCTTGGGTGAAGAATGGGGTGTCCTTTTGTTTTTTTAATTGATATTGAAATAATATTGCCTTCTCGTTATTGCGAGCGGAACATCCGATCTGCACCAACATATTCGCCCATCAGCGCGTTATCCAGGAGCATGTGATATAACAAGACATTGGCGCCTGTTATTTATAGGTAACAAAACAAAATTGTTTGATTCAACTATTTCGGAAATTATTCTAAAATTTTAAATTTTAGGAATACAACTACATTAAATATTTGTTAATAAAACTTGTAAAAAAAACATCATACTTAATTTTATTCGAATTAATTTGGACCAATAAAACCTTATGTTAAGATAGGATATGTCTAAGATATGTGTAAAGTTTGAAGTGGGTTTTATCCAAATATAAATTAATTAATATTATAAAAGATGTTTTGTGAATAACTAAATTTGTTCTAGCCCAAAAGAAACTAAATTTGTCAGTAACACCGAATATCAATGTTTATATAATCTGCCTTCCATTACCGAAAAACTCTATATAATATAAATGCAAGATTACAATTGCAGAAGCCACAATAGGATGAGGAATAGTATCCTATCTGCCAATTGAAGAGAATATATATATATATATATATCCAGCAATTAAAATCGCGGCATAGAATCATAAACACTTGAATCGATCGCTTAACATTGCTCATTTTACATATATATATATATATATGTGTGTATATATAGAGATGATAGAATAGAAGAAAAGGAGGGGAGGTGGGTGGGTTCAAGGGCATTTGGGACCTCCTTCCTTGGTCTTCCAGCTGTTGTAGCAAGGGCAGGATTCCTTGTTGCCGTACGTACCGGCAGGCACACACAGACATTTGGCGCAGCACTTCTGACAGAAGAACATGCATGGCTTCTTGTGCGAAGTTGCAGAGCATCGGTATGTACACTTCGGCTTGCAATCTACAATATATATATATATATATATATATATGTCAATAAATTGCGCTCAGAATCTCAGTTAGTTATTACATCCGGATTTGACAATGCAAAACCCTAAAATCATGGGACAATTTCCGTTTTAATCATCTGAATCTGTGACTAGTATACTATAATACCTGACGGACGAAGATTGCCCGAGCGTCCATAAACCTGGTCACGGATCGCAGTTCAACAAAATTTTAGTGAGAATAAGAACAATGTGGTACAAAGTGAATTTCGTGTAAATTGAGTGAAGTAGGTACCTCAGTCACTTCAGAGAATGTGATCAAAAGAAGCAGAGAGAGGAGGATGAAGACAGATCGGGAGGAAGGAGCTGCCATTCTTTAGGGGAAATTACGGGGGGAGGTTGATTTCTCTGGGCAAAACACAAAGTGGACAGAATGAGAAGAGAAACTCAGTTATGGGTCACACGGTAAGTGTGTGGAAGAAGTGTGAAGGAAAAGGAAGGAATTGGATATAAATTTATAGGAATAAGGAGGGAGAGGAATGTGTCATCTGAGGCCATCCTAACTTAAATTAATTATTAATTGTATGTAATGTAATCAATGAAGAACTAAAAAAGGGGAGTACAAATTTAAATGGTAGAAACGTGTTTCACATAAATTTATTTTTATGCTATTTTTTAACATATATATATATATAATTACATAACCTAATGTATCCCTAGCATTATGCTCATTTTTAAATGGTAGTGAAATAAAAAAATATATAGTTATATACATATTAATTAATATGAAATAAGTAAATTCCGATGTTATAAACAAGACGCATTATTAGTATTGACAAGATATATAAAAAGCACCGCTCATTGATGTTTGTTTTGGTACGTTGAAGGACGGAATTAATATAAATATAAAGTTAAAGATGCAGTGATGAAGGGCAGAAATGATGAAGGAAATGGAATTGCGAGGTTTAAGGCGGAGAAAGGGGAAGGGGAGAAGGGAATTGATTTGATATGAGAACATGAGAAATGCAGAGAAAGAGCGTGAAAAGCGGCGTGTCTGTTGTTTCAGTTTGTTTCGGTACGCTTTTTTCAACTCTGGAACGTGCTTCCTGGGTCCCCCCTTCTTCTTTTCTTTTCTCTTTTCTTTTTTTCAACTTCCCTTTTATTTCTTCTTCTCCTCGTTCCCAAATGCTAGGGTTCCAATCTGGCAAGTAGAATAATTTTTTGATGAAATAAAAATAGGAAGAAGAATGGGAATATGAATGGGATTAGGGATAAGAATAAATTTTAAATATATATTTGATATGTTAAGAAAAGATGATAGAAATAACAAAAAAAAGAGATAAAAAAATTACAAAATAACTGAAATATCCTCAAATTGAAAAAAAAACTCCTCTCTTCTTTCTTCTTTCTCTCGACAACAATCACCCACTACAACCACCACAGAGCACCACTATCATCCTTCCATAGCCACCACCATCCTCCTCCCTCCTTTCATAGAAGCATACAAGAGAATGTGTGGGGGTTGGGGATGTCCTGTTATCGCTGTGAGTAAGCCATTGCCATGGGTAGAGAGCATACAACTGTCACCATTGCCACCATCATCGCCATTGAGCATGCATACAATATGGATCTGTCAAATTATTATTTTGATTCCAGACCCATTGAAGCAACAAAAAAAAATTATCTTTTTTAATTCCAGATTTGTGTTGGATGGCGACAAGAAGGCAAAGAGGTTGAACCCATGACGAGGCAATGAGGTTGATCCCAAGAACTCTGTTGCTATTTGGTCATGACAGCATGGAGGTTGAACCCACGGATCTGGTTGAATTTGATGTTAGGGGCGAAAGACGATGACGGTGGAACTCCTCAGTGGCAATCACTGGCAAGGAAGATTGAAGACATTGACGACATAACTCCTTGATGGCGGCAACTGGTGACAGTCATGTTGACAGATGATGAAGAGGGTTGAAGATGAAGGAGAAGACAATGGAATTGCTGAAAAAGAAGAAAGGCATTTTTGTTAAAAAAAATTACTATTCTCATTCCTAACTTTGCAATCTCACCTTCCTCCATGAGTTTACTGATTCCTATATTTATGAGAATTAGTTATTCTCTTGTAATATTATTGCTGCATACCAAATTGACAAGGTGTTGACTTTGCAGTCCTATTCCTGTTTTTGAGCCTTAATTCTTTCGTACCAAACATGATCTAAATATCATCTTTTGCTAGTAATATTATTTAATATAAACCTATTTTTCTCATATTTAAACCTTCACCCTCCCACTTGTAGATTTTTATTATTTTTTATTTTATATTATTTATATTGATTATTCAACAAAGAATCTTAGAATCTTAATCATGTATAATATAGACGATTTAGAAAATTTTATCAAATCAAAATTAATTTTTAATAATAATAAGAAAATATAAACATATATATACACTATAAATAACATGGTAGAAACAGTGTTTAAAGTAATATTTGAGAGAGAGATGAATTATAATTAATACAGTGAATATGGAGAAGAAAAGTATAGTAAAAATAAGGGAAAATTATTATTAAGATTAGAATCAATATTTAATTATAAAATGAGATTCATTGTTCATTTAATTAAAAAAGGACCAACTTTTTCAAATTAAATATAAAATATAAAATTATCAAAATACTCTTAATTTTTATTTCTCTCCCTACCACTATTAGTCAACAGTTACTGAGGATCGGTCAATGGCTACTAGCAATTGGTCAACATTTGTCAGAAATTTTTACTAGATTTTTCATTTTATTTGTTCTAAATTTACAACTTAGTTTTCAAATTTTTACTTTATAATTTTTTTCAAAATTTACAACTTATTTTTTAAATTTTTATTATGAATTGTTTCAATATTTCTAATTTTTTTTTTCAAATTTTACAACTTACTTACTTGAAATTTATAATTTGTTTTCCAACTTTTTATTCTGAATAGTTTTAGTATTTTACAATTTCCTTTCTAAAATTTACAACTTACATATTTTGAATTTGCAATTTATTTCTAAATTTTTACTATAAATTATTTCAGTATTGTTGTAACTTGTTTTATATATTATATAATTTACTTACTCTAAATTTTTAAATTTTTTTTCAGAATTTTACTATCAATTATTTTAGTATTTTGCAACTTTTTTTTTAAGAATTTGCAACTTGTTTACTCAAAATTTGCAACTCATTTTCCAAATTTTTACTATAATTTTTTTTAGCGCTTGTCAACTTTTATTTCAAAATTTTTTAATTTGGAACAATTCGTGATAAAGAGTTGAAAAATAAATTCTAAATTTAGAGTAAATAAATTGCAAATTCTTAAAAAAAAGTTACAAAATACTAAAATAATTTATAGTAAAAATTTGAAAAATAAATTACAAATTAAGAATAAGTAAGTTGCAAAAGATATAAAAGATTGTAAAAGTAACGAAAAAATTTGTAACAAAAATTTGAGAAAAGAGTTGTAAATTCAAAGTAAGTAAGTTGTAAAACATGTAAAACAAATTATAAAAACATTAAAATAATTTATAGTAAAAATTTGAAAAATGAGTTATAAATCTATAATAAATAAATTACAAATTTCAGAAAAAAAAAAGTTGTAAAATACTGAAATAATTTATAATAAAAATCTGAAAAATAAATTATAAATTTAGAGTAAATAAGATGTAAATTCTAGAAAGAAAGTTATAAAATACTGAAATCATTCATAATAAAAAATTAAAAAATAAGTAATAAATTCAGAGTAAATAAATTGTAAAATCTAAAAAAAAAAGATGCAAAAAACACGAAAACAATTCATGATAAAATTTTGTAAAATATATTCTAAATTTAGAGTAAAAAAATTGAAAATTCTATAAAAATTATAAAGTAAAATTTTGAAAATTAAGTTACAAATTTAGTAAGTTGCAAAATTTAGTAAAAATTTTTTATAAATATTGACTAGTCGCCAGCAACCATTAACTAGTCACTGACGACCATTGACCAACATTGATCAATCATCAGTGGCTGTTGATTGGTGATGGTAAAGGGAGAAATAAAAGTTGATAGTAATTTTGATAATTGCATATTTTTATATTTAATTTTAAAAAAATTGATTTCCATTCATGATTAAATGAACTTTAAAACTTATTTGGTAATTAAATACTGATGCTTGACTTAAATAGTAATTCCTGTGAAAAGAAAGTGGGCAAAAAGAGGGAAAAGCAAGAGGAAGATGCGCGGGAATGAAAGTTTTCCGAAGATGGAATTGTTGCTGAAAATGACGTCACTTCAATGAATGCAAAGGCATCACGTTAAAGTTAAACCATATCATATCATTAATTACTAATCCCTGGGCCCTTTCTCTATCCATGTACGGATTGGACACCACATAATAAATAATAATAATAATAATATTATTATTATTATTTTACAAATGTTGATAATTATTACTCTTTTTTTTATAATAGATTTTTAATTATTACACACATATCAAAATAATAATTAATAATTAATTTTTTTAAAAATTATTCTTATTTAATAATATTTCCTACATTAATAAATTCCAGTCATTCTCTCTTTTATTTTTTTTTTTAAATTTCTATGAGTCATTGACAATTATAAAAAGTAAAATTTTTAGGAGAAATTTTCCTTCATTCATTTATGGTTTGACCAAACCATTAAAAAATTTTCATTAAATACATATAATCCATGCAATACATTATATTTTAAAATATAAATTTTTCATAATAGTGTACTATATAGCATAATAAAAAAAGTAAATCAGCTAATAATGTAAATAAATATATATGGGGTGTGCCGCTGTGGTATGATTATTGTTGAGGATTCAAATTCTCGTAACAAAGAAACTGAAAAAAAAATGTAGCTTTTTGTAGGAGCACACACGAAGATTTGAAAATTGGGCCAGCTTGGTTTAAATTGCATCGGATTAAGCTGCATAAAAAATAGAAATTGGATCAAAATGAAAATAAAAATTAGATACTCTTTAAATAGAATTTTAAATTTAAATATTGAGAATTAAAAAAATTATGTTAAAAAAGCTTTTTTTTTTCTTATTTGATAGTTGAATCTAAACTAGTAATTTCAAATATTATATGATTCTCAGCAGCAAATAGATTAAAAATATTTTGATTAGGTTGATTGGATCCATTTTGATTATTATATTGAATTTGATCATATTTATTTTTTTGAATGATACTAAAAATTTTTGTTTGATAATGTTAAAAATTATAATTATTTTTAATAATCAAAACTATTATCAAATTTTATGAGATTTATTAGCAGAGTTTAAAAAATTATTAATTTTTTTTAAAAGTTACCAAAATATTTAAAAATATACTTTTTCATGATGGGATAGCAATTTTCTTAAAATTCAGTAATAAATATCATACAACCTAACAATAATTTTTCTTTTTTAAATAATTAAAAAATTTGTCATTTCTTAACTGAAGTTTTTAAAATCTCACTCTACAGCCATAATTTGTTTGTGTTTTGAGATTACTTTTTGAGAATTTTATAAACACTTTATTTATTTTTGCATAAGTAATTACTTAACTGAAGTTTTTAAAATCTCACTCTACAGCCATAATTTGTTTGTGTTTTGAGATTACTTTTTGAGAATTTTATAAACACTTTATTTATTTTTGCATAAGTAATATGTAATTATTTAGAAAAAGTTATGAGAATTTTGTTTATTTACTTTTACAAAGATAATATGCACTATTTCAATAACTTGATAACGTCGTTTATTCTTCAGACACAACTCACTAAAAGAAGGTGCTAATAATAAGTATGGCCAACTTGCTCAGCTTGGTCTAATTACAAACTCGTCGGTCCCCAAACACAAAAACAAAACTTCGATACAATATGTCCAACTTAAAGTGTTTTAGAGCCCAACTGAGATATTAAAGACTTGGCCTAACTCTTCTTAATATCCTTATGGGCAAAGTGTTGAAGTAGCTGTCAAGTCTTGGTACTGTTGTGTCGTTGATCCGAACTCTTAATGCAAATGTTATTATCCCTATAAAAGGTCCAACTATTAAAAAGGGACACAATTGCATATGCAAACAAGCACATTCAAATACAGAATAATAATATTAGTGTTAGTAGATTTTATCTCACTAAGTGAGGTCAGCTATATGGATTATATGATACTATTGAACTCTATCAAAAATCATATTTTTAGATAAATTATTTATCAAAAGATTACATCTTATAAGTTATTTTAATATCTTTTTTTGTCTCCCTCTATGTCTTTTTATAAGGTTAAAAGTCATTTGATCAACTTTCATTATTTTTTCATTTGGTCATTTTCTTTGTATATGCCTAAGTCATCTTAAAGGATTTTTCACTATTTTCTCCTCTATAGCTACTATTCTAACTTTTTTTTATATACAATCATTTATTATCTTATTTATTCTTATATAACTATATATCTACCTTAACATTTTCATTTCTGTTACTTTTATGTTATACTCTTATTGATCCTTCAAAACCTAATATTCACTAGCATGTAGTATTGTTGGTTTTATAGCAATTTGATAAAATTTTTCTTTAAATTTGATAGGCATCTTACGATTACAAATAACCCCTGAAACTTTTCTCCACTTTAACCACTCAACTTGTATTCTATGCATAACATCTCCATCAATTTTACCGTCACTTTATAAAATCGAACTCAAATATCTGAACTCTGACACTTGTGGTATAGCTGATCCCAGGTCAAGGCAGAAAAGAAGGATTGTATTAGGTCCTCAATAGTTAATATAAAACTCCTCGAATTTCTGTAACATGGGTAAAACATATGCACATATACAAGCATTTTTTTTTTGCCCAACCATGTATTATCATATTTGCATACTTACAAATTGACGTGCAAAAAATAGAGTTCAATACAAGTGAAATATTTCAGATTAGAATATTATTCACAAGCCAAATCTTAAAAAAGGCTTCCTACCGAATTTATAGAGTTATATTATATTATATTTATATATTATATGATTTTGTTATTCTTTAATATATTTAGTGGTGTCTACTTATTTAGATTAGAAATTTCCTTGTGAAGGACATGAGCATCATTATGATCATGTCTACCGGAAGCCCAATGGATATGTGAATTGGCTGGCCTAATCAACTCATAGTTCTGCAAACATTATCTATCTTTTATTAATCCTCCTTTGATGTATGAGGTGGATCAATACCGATAAGGAGAAAACTTATATATTGTTCTTTATATGTTTTTCTGTACTATTTTTCAATCAAAATTTGACACATGGACATTTAAAACACATCATCCATCAGTCATTAACCTTTTTATTTATCATGATAACTTATTGTTAATCTTTTAATATCTTCTTTTTTTTTTAGAGAAAAACCATTTTCTAACCTAACTCTCACATTCTTTGCCACAGTCAAAGACGTAGCCTCTATTGAATCCGGCCGCCACTATCGAAAAATTAAAAGAAAGAGGGTAGGTAGATGGCTTTTATACCACATTATTTAATGGAAAACCAGTAAAATGTTGCACAATGTTGGAGACAAATGCAAGCTGGGATACGGGTCCCCTATTTGTTGCCTTTTCTCAAAACCAAACCTCCATTTATAAGTAAACACTAAACCCGTGTGTATAAGTTATTTGTCGAAAATCAAATCAGATCCTAAAAGCAGAAACTTTGGTGCTTCCTTCAAAATCAGGAAGATGAAAGGGCATCCATTCAACCTCTGCAGACTTAGATGAGTTGGGTGATGAAAGTTTGGCAATTTCTTTTGTGGGAAAATGTGAGAGCAAGGAATTAGCATTTTTTTTTTCAAAGTTTTTGAATAAGCTAACACTGATAATATAAGGTTAATGACAAAGGGATGATGTGTTTAAAATGTGCATGCATCAATTTTTAGTTTAAAAGCTGCACAAAATGTATATAAGAGACAGCATGTAAGTTTTCTCTTATGGATAATTAGCACATGTGGTATTCTTCCTTTTTTTATTCTCTCCCTTTTATTTAAAAAAGGAAAAAAAGTGATTCACAACTTTATGAAAGCTTTGTGAGATCATTAGGCGGCAAAAATTGAAGTGCTAGTACATCAAGGTCTAGCTTAGGTTTGATGATAGAATTCAAATAGTTGAGAACAGAATAAAATAGAAGAAATTCTCCAAGCTAGATGATCACTTGTCTTCCAGAACTGGGATCTTGTGATATCTCATGCTTTATAGGGAGGGAGGCAATGTCATGCGCTCACCACCTTTGCTAAGAATGCACACAATGTGGAAGGGAGGGACTGAAGATCCTACAACACAACACACACCTGCTAGGTGTCAACATTTTGATGATATTGATAATGGAGTTGACTTCTGATAGAAAGTTTGGAAAATTTTATTCTAGGAGAAATTTAGTTTTATATTTTAATTGAATATTTTTATAGTTTTCTTAGCAGTAAGGTTTCCTATTATCTTTATTATTTCTTTTGAATATCATAGTGTTATCTTCTGTGCTTCTTTGTTTGAATGCCAGAGCAACTTGCTTGGTTTCCTTCATGAGAAGGAAACCTTCTTTATATATATGTTACTCATGTAAATGAAACGCAGCTTATGAATGAATGAATGAATTGAAATTACTATGAGTTTTTCTTCAATCTCTGTCTTCCCTCTCATGCTCCCTCTCCCTTTGTTTCTCGATCTTCTCTCTCTCTCTCTCAGTTTCCTCTCTCTTTCCCTTGTCTCTCCCCATACCCAACACTGGTACTGCATTAGTTTGGTATCAGAGCTAGGCTCTGAGTGATCCTAGGCTGCCACGGTTACAGGAGAGACCAAAAAACACGTTAACAAAAATAGAGCACCCACTGCCAGGTCCAAAAACCCAGCTTCCTGACCTTATTTTGCCAAACCACCACCACCACCGTGTTCTCCATCCAAAACCTGACCCGTCCACTGAGCTCTGACACCGTACACCTCCGCACGAGCTGGCAACGTCACCTGCACGTGGGACACAAGCGCCACATGCGTCGTCGTACAAGCACCTCCAGAACTGGTTTTTCTGCTTATTTTTGCAATGTTTCATGTGGCTCTTTCAGTCCCAGCCAATCTCAGAAGTGAAAATCACCTAATGGAAGCATATTTGGGGGGTAAATTACAATATCTTTTTAGGCTTTTAAAACTATGCTGGTAAGGCTGATGACCCTATAATTAAACTGTGACTTGTTTGGTTTTTTTTAGAAGGTTATCTTATTATAATTTGGGCTAGTTCTTAGGGCTATAGGACCTCTAGTTGAGCTTGCAACTTATTTTCAGTGTTTTGATAATTCTCTTTTATTGTTAAAAAGAAAAACGTTTTCATTAAAATTTTGAAATTGGCGGTCCCTATATTTTATATTGATCTATTATTTCATAGTAACTAATGTCTACTCAGCATTTATGTGATTATGTTTTGTTAGCTCCTATATCCTATCTTGCGTGACCCTTTTTGACAAACAAGACCCTATAGATCCTGAATTTACTACCATAAATTCCACCATGCCTAAATCCAACCAAGTTACCCAACAAACCCTTGAGAAATCTGAAAGGAATACTAAAGAGTATGTGGACCGTGCAATTGAATCTTTGAGAGATTATCTACAAACTAAGTCAACTCGTAGGGATGGTGAGTTCAAGCAGATGTATGATGAAATGATGGAATCAATGAGGTTAATAACTAGGCAATTTAGGGATAAGAATGAAGGAGGCATACTTGAAAGTCCTAATGCTAGTAAAGAAGTTAATTTAGGAAGTGGCCACCCTCATCCCTCTGGTCAGTCAAAGATACCCCTACAAACTAGTGGAAATCATTAATCCCCAAATGGGAGTAGAAGTAGACACAATAGGGATTCCCCTCTTAGGATCTTTGAGCACCAATATGACCATGCTTTTGACCAGTGGGAAGACCGAGAACTCAATGATGTTTATAACAGGCGAAATGGATCATCTCTTGGAAAGAGAGAGGAAACTGAGAGAGAGAGAGAGAAGACCAAGAAACAGAGGGAGAGGGAGCACGAGAGGGAAGGCAGAGACTGAAGAAAAACTCATAGTAATTTCAATTCATTCATTCATTCATAAGCTGCGTTTCATTTACATGAGTAACATATATATAGGGAAGGTTTCCTTCTCATGAAGGAAACCAAGCAAGTTGCTCTGACATTCAAACAAAGAAGCACAGAAGATAACACTCTGACATTCAAAAGAAATAATAAAGATGATAAGAAACCTTACTGCTAAGAAAGCTATAAAAATATTCAATTAAAATATAAAAATAAATTCCTCCTAGAATAAAATTTCCCAAACTTTCTATCATTGATTTGGTTTTACCTATTGCTGAGTTCGCCTATAACAATTCAGTTAATCGGTCCATAGGAAAGAGTCCTTTTCAGATTGTTCAGGGTTATAATCCTAGACAGCCCATTGCCATTATACCCATTCCTTTGACTTTCCGTACCTCTGAAGCTGCAGAAGATTTTGCCCATCACCTTCATGAGTTACATGCTGAGATTAGGCGTAAACTTACTTTGAGTAATGATCAATATAAATTATCTGCTGATGCTCAGCGCCGCTTTCAGAATTTTAATGTAGGTGATTTTGTGACGGCGAGGATTTGTCCTGGGCGTTATCCTAAACACTCTTTTAAAAAGTTGCTTGCCCAAGCTTCTGGACCTTTTCGCATTTCTAAGAAACTAGGGCATAATGCTTATTTACTAGAATTACCTCCTGATATGGCCATTAGTCCAGTTTTTAATGTTGAGGATCTTATTCCTTACTGGGGTACTTTTGAGCCGCCCCCTATACTTTCTAATGATTCTGCAGGTACTTAACCTCATCATGTGCCGGTCCCTTCACTACCATTTGTCACACCACATGATGAAGAAATTGATGCCATTATGGATGAACAGACCGTCCTTACGCCTGAAGGTCCCTTCTATCGCTACCTTGTCAGTTGGAAAGGTCGCTTGGAGTTAGATGCTACATGGATCACTGAAGAAGAGTTCCGACGCATTGATCCCACCTTGCTGGAAACTTATCAGCTCTCTACCTCTCCAAAGAAGAGTTCTTTAAAGCAGGGGGGAAATGATAGAAAGTTTGGGAAATTTTATTCTAGGAGGAATTTAGTTTTATATTTTAATTGAATATTTTTATAGCTTTCTTAGCATTAAGGTTTTCTATCATCTTTATCATTTCTTTTGAATATCATAGTGTTATTTTCTGTACTTCTTTGTTTAAATGTCAGAGCAACTTGCTTGGTTTCCTTTATGAGAAAGAAACCTTTCCTATATATATGTGACTCATGTAAATGAAACACAACTTGTGAATGAATGAATGAATTGAAATTACTATGAGTTTTTCTTCAGTCTCTACCTTCCCTCTCGTGCTCCCTCTCCCTTTGTTTCTCGGTCTTCTCTCTCTCTCTCTCGTCTCTCTCTCAGTTTCCTCTCTCTTTCCCTTGTCTCTTCCCATACCCAACACCGGTACTGCATCAACTTCTTTTCAGTAATTCCTTTGTTTTTTTCTCTTCAACGTTAGCTCTTGCCCTGTAATTTCAAAGAAACAAAAAAGAAAGCATTACTCCAAAGTTGTGATGTTCAAAATGGACAGAGTACAACTTAAAATGCCGAAAACAAATATAATTCCAATATTTATGAGATTGTTCCATGGCACGCTGCGCAAATAAACATTATGGAAATTTTTAATTTATTATACAAAATTAACTTAGATATCTTTTCCCTGTGATAATATCAAAGTTTTTAAGGAATCATACCGATTTTTTTAATGACATTTAAACCACATTAATATATGTAAAAAAAAAAGAGATAAAAAAGTTATATAAAATCTAAAAGCTTCATTATTCATGATTTATAAAAATAATGTGATTATTTTAAATTTTATAATGATTTTTTTTTTACCCATATAACGATATATTGATACTTTTAGGTAATGCAAGTAAATTTTTTTTTTGAAAAATAACTAAATTACTAATTAATGTAAAAAATTTGAACCATATACAAAGTTTAAAAAAAAGGATAGAAAAATAAAGAGTATACATTTCTATTACTTTTGAATAGTATCTTTAAAAGGTAACATGCGTGAAAAATTCTTTAAAAGTCTCAATCAGCGATAAAAAAATATTTATTTATAAAAATTATACATTGGAGATCTTCTCCATTTGTCATAAGAATTTGATATTACAATGCAACATTACAAGTTCAAATCAAATTTCACTAGAAAGATATCATACTCGATCAAAATTCCAATTTCATTATTAAGTGAATACATAATTCTTGAAAGATATAAAACGAGTTGCTTTAATTGAATGCGATCCCAAGGGTCTATACTCCTAGGCAGGAAGCCCATGAAATAGTCAAAAATGAGAAACAGGATATCAATATCAATAGTAAAATTAAAAGATGAAACTCAATGGGTATTTAAATAGTTCAAAATTTTAAATCAACCACATTTTGTTTTCTCTATAGCCATTCGGCCCTCCTTGAAACACACAGAATATTTCACTATAAGGAGTCAACTTCGGGAATATACCTGAAACTAGAGAAACACATTAATGCCTGTGTAAAACGCCCAAATATAAGCTTCCATGGCTGTGCTATAACTATTTACTCCTCTCTCTATGTTGAAGGCTAGAATAAATTAAATCTTCCTCATCCCATTTTATTACGGACCATGTTGATCTATGCTGGATATAAGCAGATTAAGTCATCAGTCAGTCACGGCAAGCCTCTTTACTGGAGAAACTCCCTCAACATTTCCATGAGTTTGTAATGATCCCAGGAATGCATGTTCTGGGACAAGATAACGGCACCAACGCCAAGTACAACAGAAACAAATGCCAAGCTCTTCATGCATCCATGGCCTTTCGACACTTGCCACAAAATAGCCTTGCAGTGCTTGTCTGCCTTTTTCAGTAATGCAAGGTAAGCACCGTCATGGGCCTTAGCCAAGGCCTTTTCATTCTGCAACATAATGAGCTATGACATTGACAAATTTTCCAGTGTTCATGATACATTAGAAATTCATGATAAGATGCATCCTTGACAGAGACAGTGCTCGAACAACTAATCACACTAGACAAGTCACATGGCCTCGAAACTTTTGACAGACTCTAATTAGATTATACCTAATAGGAGCTTTGTCAGACCTACCGGCAATGCATTAACAGTGTTCAGGATTAAAGACAAAATGAGAATATATGTTTATTTAAATAAGGTTTAATTTTTCCAAAACAACATAAATTCCCATTAACAAATGAAAAGACAAAGAAAAAGAAAACAGCTTACCTTATGTCTGAAACTTTTAAGAGTTTCCTTCAAAGGTTCAAGAGTAGCATGTTTCAGAGAGTATTCCCTCCATTCGTCAAAAAGCTTTGTCAAAACCACAACACTTGCCTCAAGATTATCCATATAAAGTATATCCTACTCCCAGGGAAAAGCAGAAAATTCAATATCAATTTATGTTTGTAAGTACTAAATCAGTAAAGGCAGTCCTTTTGTATTTTTACTAGTTATAGAGAGGAGTCCTAAATTAACAAAAAGAATTGGAAGATACTATTTTCACAAAAAAAAAAAAATTGGAAGATAGTATTCCTTGTACTCACCCACTGTTTGTAACACTCAGGGTTCTGAGTCAAACACCATAAAAAAATGTCACATGCCTCCCTTGATAGATCAGGATTTGCTGTAAAAGGTTCACGCATTTAGTTTTCACACACAAAAAAACAACACTAGCCCCCTTAACTCAATACTTAACACGTGCAAAAGAAGGGTAGGAAAAAAAAAAGACAATCCACTTGAACTCTATATCACCTTCTCGAGCAGCTTTGAATGCAAAGTTTGATATCTGTAGTGCAAGTTGCTTCATTGCTTTGCTTCCAGGAGAT
This sequence comes from Adenanthera pavonina, assembly GCA_026686845.1. NCBI lineage: Eukaryota > Viridiplantae > Streptophyta > Magnoliopsida > Fabales > Fabaceae > Adenanthera > Adenanthera pavonina. Next base: position 15,835,520 of record JAIVEN010000003.1, on the reverse strand, counting down.
CCCGCTAGGGCCACTTCTCTCAATGTTGGATAGACAGCTTCAAATCTCTTAGTAGCCTGGGCAAAAAGTACAAATACGAAACCAAAAGGTAAGTCTGTAAACAGCCTATGATTGCAAAGCATGTATTAGAAAATAGACAAGCTTCTCTCAGCCCTCTACGTACCTTGACCCGGGCTGAAGGGAGGGGGAAGGTGATTTTCAATAAAGCATCAAGACCTGAAGGGGGCACTACACGCTCCCCCTTTCTGACAGCACCATTCAATAAGATAGGACGAGCTTTAGGAGATGACAAAATTCTGATTCAAAAAAGGAGGAAAGAAGGAATTTCATCAAACATGAAACGGAACCCGCAACAAATTCTGTACATATCATTACAGTCAACAGATCAGGAATACATAAAGGGAAAAACCAGTATTTCTAACCTCTCCACCAATTGCAAAACCAAGTCTCTTGATTGAGGATTGCTACCTGACTTGCCACTCAGCATTGGCAAGAGAAGAGATACCCACATAAATAACCCCGTAACCAAATCTCCTTGAGAAGCCTGTACGAAAAAATTGCTCTTCAAAATCCATATAATGAATTTGTTTCTATGGAAATTTATTGAATCTTGTTGAAAACAGTCACCTGAGCAATAACCCAAACAGCAAGGGGGAGTTCATCCAGTCCTTGAAATTTTTTACTCTCCCTAATTATGGGCAATATGCTGATCATGACATCGGGTTTTTGTCTAAGAACCATTGCTAACACCACAAATATGGCAACCTGCAGTATATACAATACACCATATTCACATTAAATATTTATTCGCCCAAGCATATGGTATATAGGTCATATGGAAAACATCATCAAAGCATTTAAAATTGTTCCACGCTTGTGGCATAGGTCAAGAAACAGCTGTACAACAACGATGATAAAATTAATCAATCTAAGAAACTAGAACAAAGAAACCATATAAACTCTCTCAGACACAGATAAATGCTGACACAGATGCAAAATAGGTTGCAAAGTTTCTTGCAGAACCACAGGGATAATTTATTAGTAACAACAGAAAAAAGAAAACAGAAAGCAAATAAAAGCATAGTGATTATTTTGTTTGAATGAATAACTAATTTTTCAGAACCCTTGATCTCCCCTCATGGTCATGTGCACATGCGGTCACTTCACACCAATTAGATATATATGTATTTAGAAAAGTACATGTAAGGCCACTGCCATCCATCTTAACAATAATTATAACTAATATAATGGTAACTAGCTACTAAATTGTAACATGGGAAAATGAAATCTCAATACTCATAAAGTACGGATTCAGACGGCTCTACAAATTTATTATGCTTCAACTCACAAATATTAGGGAGTATAATATCATTTCAAAAGCTACCTGAGACTTAGATGATGCTTGCAGGATCACATTTTTTGCTCCCTTTGCAGCTCCTTGATGATTGGCAAGGTCTGCAAGAATGCTGTCCAATGACCATAACACAAAGGAGCCAAGTGCTTCCGAAGATCGCAGGCTGATCCAGTCAGTTGATATTTTGTATATATCCTCAGATATATGTGAAAGAGGGGTCTATAGGAAGGGAAGTAGGGAACAAAACAAAATAATTAGAAAAACCAATAATAATCATGGAGTAACAGCGTTTAAACAATCCAAAATTAAATAACAAAAACAATGATATCCACAAAATCAGATAGACTACTCACAAAAAATTCACGCAATTAACGAAAAGGTATCTCATAAGACACCTGATTCAGCATTGAATTTCACGATCAACTTATAACGATAAAATCATATCAGAGCTAACTAGAGGAAAAGCTTTAAGCCATCTAATTAAAAGTTCTCACCCAGAACACATGCATTTATAAATATAATACAATGCCATACATAATTCGCATAACAAAAGATGAATTATTTAAACTCTAAAACGCTGGCGCAAATTTCATAAATGCAAATCAAAGTTCAGAGAAACGGACAACTTTTACCCTCAAAATTTAAACTGAATTATGCTTTAAAAATGACCGCATGAAACTCACATCAACCATCTTTGCAACCGTGGACTCTTTGAACGTCCTCAACCATGGGAATTGAGCCCCACCGACTGACGAGAATGCACGACCAAAATAATCAGCGAATCGCATGAGCATAATATCTTGCTGTGATTCATATGAAACCTACGCACATATAATTCACATTCAATGAATAATAGCATAAAGGATAAATCGAATTCAATTCAAGCAGATCGAACACCGCCCAAAAACATTGGACAAAAAATCAAACTAATATCGATACTCACAGTAATATCAGCGAGAAATGCGGTGAGATCAGTCGCGTCGATTTTCGAAGAGGCCTCAGCCACTGTCACCTTGGGCATCTTCGGCTTCTTCTTCTTGACTTGCTTCACCTCGACAGAGCCATTCTCAACTCCCACACCCTGGACTTCTGCGCTGGTATCGTCGTTTTCGTCTGAATGCCGCTTCGATCTGCCAGTATCGGCATCCGCAGATGCAGATGCAGATTCGGAGGCCATTTGCGCCTCCAAAATCCGGCGGCGGCGGTCCTCAGAATGCTGCTCAATTCCACTGAAAACATTAGATGAAGAATTAACATCGTTGACGCGGGAATCACCGGAATTCTTCTCCGGCAAGGGCTTTGAAGACTTGCGGTTGCGCTTCTTGTTAATCACCGTTTGCCAGCCATGATCGTCGTCGTTTTTCCTCCCGTAGGTTCTTCGCTCAACTTCCTCGTCCTCCTGGAGAATGGATTCGATTAGAGCTAAATTCTCATCCATATTTCCAGAGTTGATGAATAATCCTCCGTGCAAAGAAGAAAGGGTAAGACTAGCGCTTCCCTCTTCACGTCGAGGAAGATTTAGAGAGAGAAAGATGGAGATAAATAGAGAGAGAAAGATAGGGAGTCAGATTTAGTACGAAGGAAGAAGAAGCTGACAGAGAAAGAGACTCATTTGAGTAAAAGGACACGTGGGTGTATCTTTTTTCACGGAATCACCAAAATGCCATTATACCTGATTCGGGTAATATTATTATTTTTTTGATGATTGTATTCATTTGGGTACTATTTTGATGAATGTATTTATTTATTGTCATTGTAAATCAACCACAGTGACTCAGCATTTGGGCGAAGTACGAGATTAGAAGCATTTGTTTATGGTTTTGTGAATAATTTAATTACACGTATTTTTGTGTGCATATAATCATATACATTGACATGGAAGATGTCATATTATTTATCAGTTATACATATATAGAATGATATGATCCATCTTATACCTAGTGTAGCACATGGCCTCACCTTTAATTTTATTATATATCAGACAAACAAAATTTATTATATAGTATGTAATTAGATGTAGGCCCCATATTTCACACAAAATTCATAAAAAATATTTTTATAGGGATTTTATAAAATATATAAAGATATATATATATATATATAGCTATTATAAAATGGAGGTGGAAAGCACTATTACGATTTCAAGCTTATGCATTATTATACTAATTATAAAAAAAAAATGACATCCACATATTTCAAATAATATTTATTTATATATGCTTTTATTTTTTTAAAAAAAATTGATATATATATTTATGAAAAAAATTGTAATTTGATTTAAAACTCAAATATAATGCAATTCATGAATTTTTTAATATGTGAGATATACTCAAAGATGATTTGAATATGAGGGTAATAATTTCTTAACTCATTTTTTTTGTCTTGAATATGGTTCCTCTTATCATTTTCTATTTTTTATCTTTATATTACTCTTCTCCAAATTCTAAAAGAACTTTATAATTAAAAATTCTATAAGATCCTTGTACTTTTATATGTTATGATGTATTGTCATATCAAGATGTAGAGCAAGTTATTTTATAATCTATTCATGAATTTGGGAAAATTTGACATATATAGTATTATAAAAAATAAACCATGTAGTGTGTGTGTATATACAAACTTATGTTCTATCAGTATTTACGTTAGTTAACTATTACTTTTATGTATTTCTTGCTTATAGCAATTACTCTTCTTACATAACTGGATGTAAAAAAAATTAATAAATAAGTGAAACCACCAAAGTCATTAGTCATTCACATTATTCCATTTAATAATGTAATTAAAATATATAAATTCATAAAATATATTTGATATTCATATTTCTTAAATATTTTCATATTTATATATTTTGATTTCATAAATAATATTTAGAACTCCCATGCATCCCACATGTGCAAATTCTAGTTTAACCTAAATGAAGGGCATGCAATATCTATTTTCCCATTTTATTCTGATTGCTATCTATAAACTAAATTTGGGGAATATAATTTTATATTTATTTTTTTATTTTATTTGGATTACATATTCATTAAAAATATCAATTTAATGGTTCATTTTTTGTTGGAAAAAATTGTTCACATTTTACACAAACAAATAAAAAATTTAGGCCAGTTAAGTCTTAAGGCTCAATGGAAAAAATTTTAAGACCAAACTCACTTAAATTTTTGTTATATGAAAAATGATCAAAATAAATCATCATGTCGATCTAACAACTGAAATTTAAAATTAATTACAAATTCAAAGGATCCAATTTTTATTGAGTCTAATGATCCAACTATTACATGTTAGTTATTTAGTGCATCATGTAGACCGATTTATTTTAATTTTCAAACTAAAAAAAAGGATGAAAGAAACTACAATGCTGTTGTTGTTAGTGAGTGGCGACTAGCAACAATGATGGTGGTGAGTAAGGACACTTTAGGGCCCTTAATTTTGTGAACTTGAGTAAAAGAAAAAAATGAAGCTTGTTGAAATAAAATTTAGACAAAAATAAGTTTGTTGTAACCTAATTTATATTTAGATATTTTTTTTGTAAAAATAAATTCAACAAATTAATTGTAAGATAAAAGTAAGTTTGTAAATCTCTTTTTACCAAAAATATTTTATGCAATTCATTGGTCAAAGACAAAAGTAAATTTACAAAAATAACTTTTTAAAATGAGCCAAACAAAAAGTTAGCCCAAAGTAAAGTTGCAAACTTAAGTTTATCAAACTAAAAGATTTTCTAAGTAGACTCTTATAAGGGTGTTTAAATGAGTGGTTTGATTCGTTTTTGTTCAAAGTTGAACCAAATCAAATTAAGGTTAGTTTCCAAAAGTTAGAACATTTTCATTTATTTTTGTAGAAAGTTGGTCTAGTTTGATTTTTTTATGGGTTTAGATTGGTTTTGATCAAACTTGAATTTATTTTTTTTAATTTGTAGTTATTAATATTTTTTCCTCTTCTTTTCTTTTCTTTTCTTTTTTTCACTTTTGAAAATGTTTTTACAAGGGGACAAAAGAAAATTTTTACAATTTCAACAAAATATAAGTTATAAAAAATATAAGATAATAATAATAACATTTAAAAATTTTACAAATTTATTTTTTAAAGAATCAAAATTAATTATTAAAATTTTCAAACTTATAATTTCAATTTATAGAATTTATATGTTAAAAGAGTACTATATACTTGTAATTGTAATTTTTAAAAAAACATAAATATTTTTATAATGTTCATAATAATTGTAGAAAATATAAATAAAAAAGGAAAATTGGAGTTCGGCTTATCACTTATGGTGTCTTGTTATTTATTATGGGCTACTAAGACTAATAAAAAACTGAATATTAATGAGTTTTAATGGGCATTATAAATAAAAAATATATTAAATAAATGTAATAGGTGTGGTTCAGTTTATTTCAAGTCTCAACTCTCAAAACTTTAAAATTGAATCAAATCAAATCGAAGTCGATTGTAGGATTGTAAAAACCGAGGCAGATCTAATTTTAGTTTGATTTTAATCAATTTTTATTTGTTTTGTTTGATTCAATTTTGAATAGCCTTATGTTCTTGAATGTTTGTCAACATCTATATTACAATAAGGATGATTTATTATGTTTTTTGCTGTAAAGATAATTACGAAATTTATTGTAATCCATGCTTATAACAAAAAAAATTAACTAAATGAACCTAATATGATAATGTAAGACATTCACTACTCATGAATGATGAATGATCTAATTTCTTATAATTTTATTTTATATGTATGTATGGATATATTAATGATTGATGATTAAAGATTGATTCCTAGCTCCCTTATATTGCATGGGATCTAAAATATTTTTTAAATTATTTAAATTAAAAAAAAAACAAATTAGATACAACATTTATTTCTACCATTAGAGTTAATCTAAATCAAACACTACTATTTCCACCATTCAATTCATTATCTGGTCAAAAAATTAAAAAATCATTAGGAAACATACTTATTAATAGTTATTATTATATGATTTTTTTAGGAGAATTTCAAGTTTCCAACTGTTATTGTCGGAGGGAAAAATTGTCAACAAGTACTGTGTTGTTGTTTTTTTTTAATTGTTTTTTATTTATTTATCTATGAATATTGGTGAAGATTGTGAATAGTTAATAAAAAGCTTTTTTAGCTGAGTAAAAAGTTTATTAATACTCAAACTATGCTTTTTTTTTCGGATTTCTTACGCTTCTAGATAAATTTGAACCGGATTTAACTGAGATTTTAATCTTGTCCAAATCTTATAATTATAATATTTTATATTTTTATATCATATTTAAAAATATCTGATATTTAAGACTTATCAAATATACACAAATATTTTTTCTTTTGAACAAAATCCAAATACAAGAATAATTGGGTAAAGAAATAAAAAAGATCTAATATTGCTATTTAATTTTCAAATGTGACTTACCTCAATTCAAGTATAAATTAAAAGACAATAAACCAATAAATGTTAAGTTAGCAAGAATACGACTCATATTCTATAAGAATATGATAATGTGTGTTTAAATTATGGGCTTTAAAACTTATTTTGATTATAGTGAACTTTCAAAACCCAAAATTTTCAAAACCTAATTCACCATAACTTTTTGTTTGCTAGAACAAAAAAAGGACAGGAAAGTATGTGTTCACTAATTTTATTTTTATGTCATCACTTTAAATAAAAAAGAGTGAATAATAAAAAACTGGATAATAAATTCTAGTAAAAAAACTAGACAATGAATAAGATTTGTATTATAGACTATAATTATTAATTTAATTTAATTACTATATGCACTATATATGTATATTTTTTTTTGGGCCTCATTAAACGAATACGAATTATGAAATCTGAAAGTTATTAATCAATTGTGATTGCTGGTAGGAAAAAAATCAATTGTGATTGCATATCAATTTTTGTTATATGCATCATATCTAATATCTGATATCAGATAAATATTTATATTATTTTTTAATAAATACCATCAATTGCTTAGAATGCCCCAATTGATTAATTATCATCCTTTATTTAGTATTATAAAATCAAGAGTGGACCCTGCACATTTGAGTTTGATATGAGCTACCCATTTAGATTCAACAATACTCGAATTTGATATACTTAGATAAACATATAAAAGTAATGTGATTTTTGTATATATTAATATATTGATTTCAAATAATATATTAATTACTGGGTATTTGTTTTAACTGGCAAGAGATTATACACTTTTAGGTTGTATTTGGATTGACTTATGTATAAGTGATTATAAGGATAAGTGTTTATTCATAATAGATAATAGATTATGAGAATAAGTGATTATATCAAAAGTGATTTGTGTTTGGATATTTTTATTCCATAAGTGATTTTAAGAAAAGAAATGTGTTTAAATTTTGGTAGTTTAAGTGATTATTGGGTGGATAATGAGAAGAAAAAGTAAAATAAGTAATTATAGGAGGATAAGTGATTATCATAAGTAAAAAAATCAGTTTATTCTATAAGTACTTATTTGAGATATAAGTACTTATTAAAAAGAAGGATGTGTTTGACAACTTCTTCTCATAAATAATTATTTCTCCCGATAATCACTCATGAGCGATATTCAAACAGGTACTTAGCCGAGGTCAAGCCCTAAAAATGGATACTAGATACTCACGTAAATAATATTTTAAAGAACAAAAAATGGAATTCAAGGTGTTTTGGACTGAAAAATGTTAAGGCCGTTTGCATCATGCCAACTTGCTTTCTTCGTCATGCAATCAAATGCATATATAATTATATAGTTATATACGGTAATAAACTAATAAGAGTGTTCCTATACTTTAAAAAAGAGAAAATTGATTAAATTAATTAAATGCAAATTAGTTTTTAAAATATAAATTATATTTTGTGAAAATATACTAAAATATAACTATCAAATGAATTAATTAAACAATTTTTAAAAATATAATATTACATTAATAATTTTAAAAAATGCAAGTACACTTTATAAAATAAAGAAAAATAACGGTCCATTTGGCATGTCATATAAAATTTCATAGTATAATCTAATACAATATATTATAAGCTAATCACATGTTTGGTATATGTAATATAATATATAAATTTATACATGATTTGGTGAAAAAAAACTTATATATCATGATCCTTTTATATATTAAAATAATGGATAATTTAATATGGCCTTAGGAGCGAGATAAGCCTGATAAAATTATGATGTATAAGTATATATATGTTTCTTTTTAATCCTCAAGCTACTGCCCACACTGTCACATAGCCGGGGGCATGCAGCAGTTGAGTCGGGAACACTCGGGTGGGCTGGGTGTGCCAAGGGTCGTTCCGGGTTTTTCACATGGCCTAAAGAAATTAATAAAAGCATTAACAAATTTTCAAAAATAATTTATTTATTAATAAAATATAATTATCTTCATCCAACATATACTTTCTAGAAAAATAATATTAGAATTAAAAGTAATCAAAATTTAAGTTACTTTAAAAATTTTTTAACTTAAAATAAAAGCTAGTAATGTTTTAATATTAACAATTCAAAAAATTACTTAAATATATTATATTTTAAAGTACGGGACATTTTTTCAAAAGCGTCCAATTTTATGTTATTGGTTATTATTATATACTTTATGAAATATATAATAGTATTATCTTACACGGCATAATACTATGGTGTACCAAATGGTCCTAATTCCTAAATATAATATATTTTTTAATTATATTTTGGTTAGCTACTATTATGTTAAATCATTATTTATGTATAAATTTTATACAAATTTTTTACATTAAATATTCTGCACTCCAAAATATGGGTTTTTTTTTTGAATGAGTATAATTTGAATAATTTTTTCATCTTATATATACTTTTTTGTGATAGACTAAGAGTATCCCCACCAAGGATTTATATTTTAACTGGACAATTATATATTTTAATAATTATTAATTAAAAATAAAGTTTTACAAATTTATATTAGGAATATGCATTAAAGCCTAAAGGCTTATAAACTATACTATAATAACAATTAATTTGTGTTAAAATCGAATTGGCATTTAGCACACCAACTAGAATAAAACTCAGATGGGACATAAAAAAAAAGAATAAAACTCAGATGTTAAAAAATTTAACGAAGATAAAGAAACTCCTAAAAACCGCCATTGTGCAATAAAAAATACGATAATATGTATTTTAGAGATGTTAAAAAACATAATTAAATATGGCATGTGTACATAAATATATATCTCAGTCCACAAGATAATGCAATCAAGATTAATATATTATATTATGTGTTACTATAGGACCAGGGGTCTCTCTTACGGAGAAAACCGTGGCTTTTTTTTTTCTTAAATTAAAATCTATAGATAAAAAGTATATTTTTTAGGAATTATATAAATATGTATTTTTTGTATTTTTAATTAATAAAAACTATATAAAACTATATAACTACAGAAATATAGTTTTTATTGTATAGTATTTTTAATAAATAAAAAATTTAAAATTATACAAAATATATATTTACATGATCCATAAAAAATATATTTTTTATGTATAAATTTTAATTTAAAAAATGCAAAAATAAAATCAAATCCTGCCACACGGTATGAAGAGAACCCGAATCCGTTACTATGCCACTGTATTAGGGTGTAACAAGTTAAAGCATCAGCAAAGACTGCCTTAATTCATCACATCAACACACCTTGTTTAATTATTTAAAATATTTATCAATAAATATAATATTTAATTTCATAAAATTGTCATCAAAATAAGAATGGAGAGAAAATAAAAGAATATACATTTCTTTTTTGGTAGATAAAGGAGGTCACAACCTAAGTAAAAACAAAAACAAAGAAAAAATAAAGTAAAATTAATTAATCTCTGCCACAACGCATGGGTCTTCTTATCCCGTGATATCCATTATCATGAATTGTCTGAACTTTAGATGATGGGGTAGCAATGAAGTGAAACGCAATGCTTCTCTCGAGACTTGATCTGGCAAAATGATGTGCATATTTTTTGGCTTCCTTATAAACATGATTAAGTTGAATTTCCCATTCCCTTCAAACCCAGTTCCTGTCAAGTTGTAAAACCCATTAATTCTAAAGATATATAATTTTTTACCAAATACTTTTACGTATTAAATATATATTCTACGTATTTTTATTTTGCATATTATATTTCTATTTTATAAATTATATATTTATATGTTGATTTTTTAAATCTAAATGATTCATTTTTTAGCATTTGATAGGGATATGTTAATCCGTTTGACTCGATCTTATCCTTCATAATTTTTTTATAGAACTTTTAACATTAAACAGTTAGCATGAAAATCATTTAATAGATGTATTTTCTTGATAATACATTATCAAAATTGGCCTTGAGAAGAAATTATTAATCTTTCTATAAAACTTGTAGAATCAAGAAACATGTTATATAATTATTGGTGTATTTGTTTTTAGTTTAATCTGCAAGTAGTAATTGAAACAGTTGAAAAAACTTTTTTTAGTATAAATATAATTGAGAATCAAATGTAAAATTGTATCGAAGATAAATGATTAAATGATCATTTGGTTACTTATATATAGAAAAAAAATTATTTTGTTGATAACAAAAAAATATTCATTATTTTCAAAATATAAAAACTGGTATAGCATTAATGTAATATATATTTGTACTTTTAAGTGTAGAATATTATATATACACATTGCCCCACAACCTAAAATCTCTATGTCTGTTAATGTCAATGAGTCAGTTTCAACAATAATTTTCTTTAGGCCTAATTCCCAGCAAGTTTTTAAACTAGTAATTAGAGTCCACGTCTGAGCTTCAAATGCATTACATGCTCCCACATTAGGATGAAACCACCTATCCGTTCTTCCTCTTCATTTCTGATACTTTCCCTCCTGCATTATTGCTATCATCACTTGTTGCACCATCAATATTAAGCTGGCAAGATCACTTAATCATAACCTGAAAACAAAATACATATATGCATGCATGTGTTCACAATTCTTTTTTTTTTCCTACCATAATGTGTTAATAATCCTTTTGAATGTTGATAGATAGTACAATATACAACTTTTTCATCTTTTATTATAATCACACTTATATAATTCCCAATTGTATCACACAATCAAAAAGAAAATTGCTATAGTACCAAAAAATCGAAAATTGCTATATATAAAATGTTATTTCCAATTTGAACCTTGTAAATAAAAAAAAATTATGTTAGGAGATTTATTTTCATTTGGGATCCCATCCAACTCATAGAAATTGATATTATAAAATGGATATAATGCATATATTTACTTATAGCTAAAAATACGTGCATCATGTGCACATTTTTGCTGATCTCTCTAAATGAAATTTGGATGGTCTAAATCTTTTATTTTAATTAGATTTTAATATGTTTCAAATTGTGCACCAAATTTGAATGATGAGTCATAAGTCCCACTAAAATTAGTTGATTTGAAACTATTTTATAAATTAGAATATGAATAAAATTGTAAGAGTTCCTAATAATTTCTCTAGCTAGTCGCATAAGCTTTATTTTTTATAATTAATGGGAGTATTAAACCAAGATGATAGATAGTTGAGCCTCACTTAGTCTTTAACTATCAATTATCAATTGGGGATTTCCTTATTACATACAAAAATGGGTCCACAATTAATGGGGAGTTAGACTATTTATGCTGCACTGAAATATCAATATGTTATTGACATAAAATATATTAGAATATCCAAACTTAACTCAAATTAGCAGAGATCCTCATTCTTTAATTAAGTGCTTAGAAATCTAATTTTTAACTTTTCTATATTGAATAAACTTAGTTAGAAATATCTATCATTTATTTTTAATACCTAAAAGAGATTAGTCCCTATCAAATAGCAAGAAATATTTCTAGCTTATGAAAAAAAAATCTATTAGAAAATATTACCAAATATTTATTCTGTAAAATAAATCGATTAGAATATATTCCAAGGCTTTTTTTTTGGACAGACTGATAATAAATATTTATTCAGACTTCAGCGCGCAGCTCCGGAATATGTACAACACTGGATCTCTGATGGCGCTGGATATGTATATGTACAAGTACAAACTAATAAGAAAGAAAAAATTAACAAAAGAAGACATTTTTTACATACGAAGCTTCTTCACAGATTTACTCGTTGGTTGGTTCAATTCTGGTGAAGAAGAGAATTCAAGCACCAATTTCAAACGCCTGGCAAACACATCTAACTCCGACGCCTGCTGCTCCTCCCACCGTTTTCCCAAATGCATTCCATCCCCTTCTTTCGCAGAAATTGACGCTGAGTGAGAAAGCGTTCTGTGTAGAAACATCCTAGCATCTCCCACACACTGATCAAACACCTCCAGAACCGTTTTAGCAGCTACCTTACCAAGCTTTCCATCGCCATCCACGCTCTGATTCGCCCTGTCGCTACTCGGATCTCCAATTGAATCATCCTCCACCTTGATCATGCCAGGATTGCCAACGAATGAGGAAACTGAACAGGAATCGGGGCTCCAGAGCTTCTTGGAGAGATCGTAGAGCGCCCGATCGTGCGGCGACAGCATCGAGAGGTCGAGCCCGCGAGCAAGGCGGGACGAGTTCACTTGGAATTTCTTGCGGAGGCGACGGAGCTTCTCGGAGAGCTGAGACTTGGTGTAAGGCTGAGACATGGTGTCGGAGAAGACATGCAAGTCTCTGGGAAAGACGGGGCCATGGGAAGCGGAGTCGAGGAGGCCCTGAAGGAATCGAATCTCGTCGGACTCAGTCCAGAATCGGTGGAATTTGAAAGGGGGAGGCATGGGAGCGGCATCGACGGCGGCCGAGAACGGGTGGTCGGATAAGTGAGGGTGATTGGGAGAGGAAGAGGAGGAGGGGTGGAAGGGGGTTTTGCGTTTGATGGGAAGCTTGGATTTAAGAGGAGTGTGATCATGGGTGAAGTCCATAGCTATGGCTTTGGCTCCCCAAGGAGAAGGTAAGGTCAAGGCCGACGACTCAAGGGCTCAGTCCATAGCAGACTTCGGTTCGGTTGGGTAAAGGGAACTACAGGGAAGGGATGAAGACATGTGGTTATGTTATGGAAACGCTTCTTCACTATATAATTTTCAAATTGTTCAATTAAATTAAAATATAAAAAGTTTATATATTTACTGGTAATTTTTTTTGCCAACTTACATATATTTACTAGTAATTAGACCATGTGTTTGGTACAGATCAAGCCGCATTGTTGATGCTTAATAAATGATGTTATAATTTTTTTTATAAACTTTAATATATGTTTATAATTATATGATTTTCAATCGGTTATACACGTATGATCATATTATTAATAAAAAATATTTTTATTATATTTTAAACGACAAATTTTGAAAATATAACACAATTATATATATGTATATATATATAAATCTAATCACAATTCAATAATAAAATATTGTTGTGAGACTAAGTTCTGTGAAATTAAATATAATATTATTAATCCAACTCGTTAAAAGTTTTCGAAGTGACAAACTAAAAGATTATACTAAGGGATATCTTAACATACTTATGATTTTTTTAAATAATCCTAAAAAAAATCACAGAAATATAAAATTGACTGATTCAATTATGTGTGTGTCACATAGTGCAGTTTGGTTTTTATTTAGTTAAAACTTAAAATAGAATTTAGGTATAATTAATTTTATAACGTAATTATTATAAAAATTAATTTAGGATTAATATTTGAATGATTTATTTAAAAATTAATTTTGATAAAATTGATTATATTTGGATGATTTTAATTAAAAGTACTTTTAGTATAATAATTTTTTTCTATTTTTAATAAAAAAATTTCTTTTTTCAATATCTATTTAATAAATATATATGTGTATATATTTTTATCAAAAAAATAAAAATTTAAAATTATTTTATAATATTTTATTTTTATCATTTTGACTCATAACTTTCTTCCAAATTAAATTTAAACTCTATTCTATAATTAATTTAATTTTTTTAGACTAAAATTTCATTTATATTTATTTAATTAGAAATATAATCTATTTGATTTTGATGTAACATTTTTTAGTAGATCTTGGTTCATAAAAATTAAAATTTTGAAGGGGTATTTAGTCATTAAATAAAAAGAATTTTATAAAAAAATTTATTTTCATAATTTTCTCATTTTTTCTTATATTTATTAGTTCAGTTTTATTTGGCTTTATTTTTGGACAATTTCTCATCCTTTTCACCAATTCCGTTGGCAACGAAAAATTAAACCCAAAAGCATGAATGGTATTGCTTTTGCTAGAAACTAGTTTTAAAGTAATAATGAGTTTTGAACGAGATAAAAAAAAGTAGCCAAACATGAATAAAATTTCTTTAAACTCATTCTTGTGCCAGAGTTGGTTTGAGATGGGCTCTCCAAACAGGCCCAGAACACAGTAAATAAAGCATGAAACATAAAATTAAAAAAAAAAAGAGTAAGAAAATACAACAGAATGTTATTATCTTGATGATCAACTACACCGCTAACAGATGGTATGTTTTTTGAGGCTTAGCTTGGAAATATTGAGTTCAAATGCTGATAGCTAATAGGCAGAAGCAGGAAGAAAAAAAGGAAAAATAAAAAGATCAACCACATCTCGATCATGGTGTTCTAAGTAGGTAATGTCTTGGGAATTCGTAGAATATTCCCAATATATAACCATCCATTTATTGACTCATTAGTTGCTTAAAACTAGACCCACTCAATTTCACAAACACCTGAAGTTTTATGGATAATTTATAGTCACCACTCGTACCATTTTAACAGTGTACCCATAACAGGCCAAAAAAATAAAAAAAACAAGTGTGCCCATAAGTCTCATTAGCAATTACTTATTTTTTTAACCAAAAATCTCATTACTTCTCCCTTGGCTACAATGCTAAACTGAATGAAAAGTCTGTGACAAAGAAAAGAAAAGAAAGTCGCTCGAAACCTGCTTCGATCTTCCCATCATACCCTGCCATAAAAGCTATGTTTATTTTTGTGTTTGCATGTGTCTCAATGCATACAGATAACATAGCAACTCTTTGGGAGAGTTGGGAGAATCATATCTAATCACTAGAATAAAAAAAAGTAATTGCATTAATAAAATTGTATAAAAATTACTTAATTTGCACTCTCACTATTAGTAAATACCATAAATTTAAGTGTTCTAAAATAATTAATGTTACATAAAATAATTTCCAAGAAGAATATTTTTGGAACAAAGCAATTAATGATTTACAAATTCTTATAAAGTGATTTTATACTCGCTCTGATTCTTCTTATAAGATAAGAAGACTTTTAATCAACTTTAAACATATTAAAAAAAATCTAGTTAAAGGTAGTTAACCTTATTAAATTTGTATAAATTTTTAATTATTTTTTAAAATTATTCTCATTCAATAATGCTCATCAATAATATTTTTCCTTTCTTCAAGAGAATGATATTTAATATATCACTAACTATTAATATAACTATCCACATTAATATCAATTGTTAACTTTAAGCAAATGATATTTTGGATAAAAAATATTTAATAAGTAAGACAATTTCAAAAGCATCTTATATTAAAGGCAAAAGAATAAAAAAAAATCTTATAGAAAATATCAGAAGGAGTATTTTGAATTATAGAATTCTTTTAGAAGGTAACTTATATTCACTTCAATCTCATTTATAAGGAAAAAAATGCCTCATGGATATTAAGAAAATTAGTTTTAATTAGTTAAAGTTAATTATGTTATCTCAAATTTTAAGTTTCTTCTAAAATTACCCTCAATTAATTTAATACTAATTTAAATCACTAATGTATTTAATCTCTCACATATAATTAATGAAAGAAAAATTTAATGTACCATTAATTTTTTCTCTCTTATATTTAGGATTACAAAAAAATTTTTTTCTTTATAATTATAACTAGATGGAGTATAAAAGAGTAGTGGGAGTATGCCTAATTTGCTAAATTTCAATCATGCACCATTCAATTAGTTATGACTCTCGTTTGTACTCAACTCAATACATTTACTATGCCCCTGTCACTGAAACTTTTAAAAACTATAAGTGAGTTTTTTGAAAAATTCAAAATTAAAGTCTTTTTCTACGGGAGGAATGGATAAAAATTTCAGTTTTCTACTGGAGGAATGAATTTTTATTTAAAAGATAAACTATAAAGAATTGGGCCTCTTTCTAAACAAGGAAAAGAAAACTTTGGGCGAGAACGAGATTTTCAATTTCCAAATCACTCTTGAAGTCCATTTCTTTAGCCATACCACTAAGTGATATCCTTGTTCTTCAGGCTTCAACATTGAACAGAAAATTTACCCAAAAAAGAATATTGAACCTGAATTCATTTCCTCTCACTAGCAAGAGCATCAGGCGAGGCTTAGTCAGGACTTAGCAATTACCAAAGTATTTGGCTACTCTCCAGTCTCCATCCCTTTTTTTCTACCTCGCCGCTTTTGTGTATCTCTCTGTGTCTCCTCATTCTTTCCTTCTCCTTCTCCCTCTTCCATCTCGGGGAGCACCTTGCATCGATTCCTAATAATCATTGCATAACCCGAATTGTCTACTTTATCCACTTTCCATGCCCAATTTCTCCTTGATGTGCTTAGCAAGGTAAGTGGCCAAATCATTGATATGATATTGCAGAAAATGGCTTTGGCACATTGATGGATGTAGAGATTTTAGGTTGTGAGGGCAATGTGTATATATAATATCCTATAGTTAAATGTATAAACACACATTTCGGTTATTCTCTACAAGTTTTCATATTTCAAAAGTAGTGAATGATTTTTTATTTTCAACACAATAAAAAATTTCTCTATCTATATAAGTAACCAAATGATCATTTAACCATTCATCTCCGATACAATTTTGCATTTGATTCTTAATTATATTTATAGCGATGAAAGCTTTTTCAACTATTTCAATTACCACTTTGTAGTATTAAACTAAAAACAAATACACCAATGATGGTATAACATATTTCCTGGTTCTACAAGTTTTATAGAAAAATTATTAATTTCTCTTCAAGGCCAATTTTGAAAATGCATTATCAGAAAATACAACTATAAAATAATTTTTGGACTAACTATTTAATGCTAAAAGTTCTATAAGAAAAAAATTATAAAGTATAAAATTAAGTCAAATGAATTAGTTTATTCTTATTAAATACAAAAAATAAATCGTATACATTTAAAAGAAATCAAAATATAGATAATTTATAAAATAGCTATATAATATGCAAAATAAAAATATGTAGAATATATATTAAATATATATAAACATTTGGTAAAAAATTACATAACATTAAAAGTAATGGGAAAATGAGACTTAATTAGAGTCTACTTGAATTAATTTAGTTAATTAAGATCTTTATTACATAATCTATTTTGATTCCGTATATTTTAGGTAGAAGATTCAAGCATATATTTTGGTCATTTTCTTGGAGGATTATGGAGCATTTTTATCACCCATTTCCTTTAAAAAAATAAAAAAGAAATAAAAAAAAAACTAATTCCACCCTTTTCTTATTATCTTCACCCTTCCTTTATTGTCTTCTTTTGGGATTTGTTTGGATGGGGTTTTTTGGGGGGATTTTAAAGGGCTGTGTTTGGTTAAGAAAATTGGAGGGGATTGTGAGATTTAATTCCCCCCAATAAATCCCTCAATCCCTTCCCCTACCCCTTATAGTGTGTTTGGATGGGATTTATTAGAGGGAAAGGAAAGGGAGGGGAGAGGAGGGGATTTGGTCCCCTCCCCAATCCTCTCCCCTTGTTTGGTTTACAAAGCTGAATGGAAGGACCCCAAATTTCCCCTCCCCTCCCTCTTTCAGCAGCAATTTTATCTCCCTTCCAATCTAGGGTTTTTTTTAGGGGAGAGGATATAATTAATAATTTTCTAACCATTATACCTTTAACTTTTTGTAAATTTCCTCAACCCAAACTAAAGACACGATTTATCATTTCTCTTTGCTGGAGTTGCTCTATGGTGCCGAACTGAGCCCTAGTAGAGGAGTTGAGAGTGTGCTTTTCTTGCTGTTGCCTGGACTCACTCTCTTGTTCTTGGTTTGTGCTTCGTAGTTCGTTGTTCATCGTCACCATTGCGGTCACCGTCTTCCCTTCTTAGGTGAGTCTCACTGCCTTTCGTGTTTGTGAGCTCCGATCCCTTTCCCTTCTTAGTGTGCTTTGCCTTTCTCTTTGCTGGAGTTGCTTTGCTGTCGCCTGGACTCGCTACTCCAGTTTGTGGTTTGTGCTTCGCAGCTTACCATTCGCCATCACCATCATGGTCACTGTCTTCCCTTCTCAAGTGAGTATCACTGCCTTTCCTCTTTGTTAGTTTGGTTTTCACAAGCCTTCGATCCCTTTCCCTTCTCATTGTGCTCTGCCTTTCCTCTTTTGTTACTAGGTTTGTTTTTTTTTTTTTAAATTTTGGGCTATGAATATTGCTGTGTGGAAATACTTGGTATGTGTTGCGTTTCAAGCTTTGACTCTGACAGACACAAACCCTATAGCTCATAAACTTGGGATTCCATTGCTGCTAAGTTGACGTTGATTTGAATTATTACTAGTGTTTTAGGTATTATGATTTCTAGTTATGATGTTCTTGTTGAAAGCTAATCACATCAAAAACCAGCAGCCAAGTAACTCAACCATAGGAGGAAGAATAAAGTTAAAACATATAATTAATTGATGGTTGTTGCAGTTTTGTCTGTTTCACTTGATCTGCTGTTAGATAGCCCATTGTTTTGTTCTAAATCAGTGGGGGCTTTTAACTATAATCAGTAGTGTAGATTATGTTATGTGTATCTGGTATGCTCTATGTCCATATTCATCAAACAGTGTTATAACAAGAAGAAATTGCACATTTTTGTAAAAAACCAAATACTTCATCTTAAAAACCAAACAGTAGTGTAGATTACGTTATGTGTATATGGTATGCTTAACTAGCGTTTGTCTTTGTCATTATGCTCTGCCTTTCCTCATTTTCAACACTATTGTTGTAGTGCTACTACAAATTTTTATAATATCATGTAATCCAATTTTTTTAGATTGGTGCTATAGCTGAAACACATATACGAGCTAAAGTATCTCCCGTAGATGCTCCCCGATACCGTGGTAGGAAGGAATTCCCGACACAAAATGTGTTAGCTGCATGCACATTTAATTTAAAATTCACTTATGTGTTGCCTGAATGGGAAGGCACTACATCAGACTCAAGAATAATAAAAAATGTATTAACACGGACAGATAGGCTTAGAATTTCAGAAGGTAAAATTTTAAGCATCTTTAAAAAATAGTCAATGAAAAATTTCTAGTTATTTTAGTAATTATTTTCCTTTATTATAGGTAAATATTACCTTGTGGATGTTGGCTTCATGTTAACAAGAAGGTTTATTACACCTTATTGAGGAGTTCGCTATCATTTGAAAGAATACTC
Source organism: Adenanthera pavonina (assembly GCA_026686845.1). Lineage (NCBI taxonomy): Eukaryota > Viridiplantae > Streptophyta > Magnoliopsida > Fabales > Fabaceae > Adenanthera > Adenanthera pavonina. Next base: position 15,815,718 of record JAIVEN010000003.1, on the reverse strand, counting down.
AGCAAGAAATCCACCTAAAAATTATGAGGAGTTATTCAACCTTCGACATGCATTATTGCATAATGCAATTGAAAGAGCTTTTGGTATTTTGAAAAAAAGATTTGCAATTTTATCTAGCTCAATAAAACCTACCTATAGAGTCAAAGCTCAAAAATGATCATATATGTATGTTGTATTCTTCATAACTTCCTAATGATTGTTGACCCTGATGATGACCTCATAGTTGCAGTTGATGCTGAGCTTGAAAGGGAAAGTGTATTCAATGACAATAATCATAGATTAAACAGGGACACTGATGAGGCAGCCCTTGGTGAACTTATTAAAGATAGTATTGCCAATCAGATGTGGAATGATTACCAAAATGTTCTTCATTGAATATGTTGTATTAATTTTCTATTATGCTGATTGACTTTGTTATTTTAACTATGTTGTTTTCATTTAAGTTCAACATTGTTGTATTACCAATTGGTGTGCTTAATAAAATTAGAGGTTGGATGTTTTATGATGTGTTATTTCTGTTTAAACTCTATTGTACTATAACGTCATAGGATGTCACCAAACAACGAGAATGATTACTTGAATTGGACAAGAAGCATGGATGATGCCCTTGTTGATGCTTTTCTACATTTCTACATGAGCAAAATGAGGATTGCAAAGTCAATGGTACATTTGCTTCCTCAGCATATGAGAATATATGTAAAGTATTGAGTGAGTTATTTGAAAGAAAAGTGGACAAGGAGAAGGTGAAGAACCGATAGAAGACATTGAAGAAGAATTTTTCTAAGATTTATGATATTTTTAAGGTCTTAGTGGGTTTGCTTGGGATCCAAACATTCAACTGTGGGATGCTGAGCCTGAAGTGTGGAAAGCATTGATTGAGGTATGATATCTCTTACAGTTTTTGTGGGTTTGATTTTTCAAAGTGGAAGTGATTTTATTTTGAATAACTTGGATTATAAAGAGTGCATTTTTTAATATGGTACAACAATTAACTATTCAGTGCTTATATATTATGTATATATGTGGATTTAAATAATTTACTGCTATCACTATTCAGTTTTCTGAATCATATTCTATTGGGTGGACAATTACATCATTAGGTTATTCTTTTTTTTTGCTTATGATGTTCTCCTTTTCTCTTTGTAACATAAACACAGCATATGAAATTTTGTTTTTTATGCCAATTAATTTGCTTTAAACTTTACTCTTCAGTCTAAACCTAAAGCGGCCATTTGGAGAACCACTCCCTGCCTAAATTATGAAAAAATGATTTTATTGTATGGAAAGAATAGAGCAACTGGACAAGATGCTGAGACAGCAGCTAAGTGGAGAAAAAGATGTCAGTCAGCCACTAATGAGGAGATCAATGAAACCATCAATGACATTGATGATCTTGTGGCACGAAATGAAGCCACATTAGAGAGTTATGGAACATTCATTGAACTTGATGGACAAAATGCACAAAATGGGTAGGATGGACAAGATGACTCACTTAGAGTGAATAGTGCTAGTGCTACCTCTAAGAAGAAAAGGAGGCTGGCTAATGACAAGGCTAGTGATCTTGACAAATTGACAAGGGTGATGGATAAGGTGGTTGATGTACTTGCTTGTGGAAATGAAACTATGCATCAAACAAATATGATCTTAAAAGGAACAAGTTTGCCAGTTCCAAAGTTGAGTGGAGAACAAATTTGGACTATGCTTCTAGAGTATGGTTGTGAGGTTGAAAAAGTGTCTCAAATCTATTGTAGGCTTATGACTAATGTTGACAAACTTAGAACTGTGGTGCAATGTCCATCTGTAACAAGAAAGCAAGTTATAATGGAAATGTTCTACGGTTCTAATTAGATGGTGTTAGGTGTATTTTGTTGTATTTTGTAGATCACAACAATTATATCTTGGTAAATGTGGCCATGTGGCTGTTAGACCTTGATATATGTGGGTGTTGCTTTTATGCGTAGTAGGAGGAGGAAGAACTTATAAGCAATTAAGATGTGTCATTATTTCTTTTTGTTGATATATGGTGGTTTAACTAAGATTATAACCAATGTATTTTTTGTGACTGATATATGAATGATGATAATATTATATGATGGCCACTCTGGTTTAAATGATAATATTATATGGTTTTGTTCCTGGATAGTCATGGTGGTGTTGTCTCCTTATGTTGTATTTGTGAGGAATGAGATTCTTGCTTTGTCTGAGTTTTGGGTTTCAATTGATAATATTTGAACTTTGTTAGAAATTGTCTTCCAGTTCATATGTCGTAGTTCTTGCTGTTTATGGCCATATTTCAACAGAAATTTTCTTCATTTCAATTGCTTTATATGTTGTGGTTCTGATTTTTGGGTTTCAAAGGTACTGCATACATCCATGCTTCTACATCAATTCTCTGGATTAAACTGATGCACATTTTGTGATTCGATTTTGGGCTTAAAATATAGGGCCATTTTTTTTGTGTAAGATTAAGTGTTAAAATTATTGCATAGCTTGTGGCCCTGCTTTGGGTGAGAAAATATTGCTTATGACCATGTTTCTGTGCAAAATTTTGCATTAAAATTACTAAAGGAAAATTGTGTAATTTTGGTAATTTTTCATGTAGCTACGAGTTGATACTTGATACATTGACACTATTAAATTTATTGAATAGCTTAGATATAGTAATTTGATTGTAAAATTACTATATAAAATTACTTTCTTGACCCATGAAGACAAAACTTTCCAAATAAATTTATATAATTTCTATTTTTAATGACATAATTATGTTGCATTGGTTATATTTCAGTTTGGAAAATAATTATATAGTTATTTATGTTAGGTTTAAGGTGTAAACTTTATTATATAAGAAAAGATTAAAAACTTAACAAGGAAAGATTGAAAAAAATAATCCATATAACATCTAAGGGTGTAATGGTAAATTTGTTATTAACTCTCCTCCCATTCCCTCCTGAATTAAAGAAAATATCATTAAAATTCTTCCAATTCTTTTCCATTCAATTCCTCTAAACAAGGTAATTTTAAAATTTCTCATATCTTCTCCCCTCCAATTCCCTCCATTAAAATCCCTTCCCTCCCTTTCTCTCTATTGAACCAAACAGACACTTAACTTCTTCCCTCAAATTAGGATTTTTAAGAGGAAATTGAATAATAATACTCAATCCCCTCCAATCTCTTCATGAAACAAATCAAATTTTATTAAAATTTCTCCAATTCCCTTCCCTCCAATTTCACCAAATAAAAAAATTTTAAAATCCTTCCAATCCCCCCTCATTAAAAATCCTTTCAATTCCCCCTCCCCCTCCAATTCCTACGTCGCACCAAACAAACCTTTATTGTTTTGGCCAGCCGACTCGCTAAGCCTTCATTCGCTCCTTCATTCTCTTATATCCTTCCAATTTTTCTTCGATTTTCGGCCTTCTTCCATTTCCAGCAGCGGCCTTCCCTTCTCCATCACTTTCCACCGTGCCCCACAATTTTCCGGCGGAGCAATTAGCTCACCCAACCAGAATTTTAGTGGGGGCAATTGCCCACACAACGATAAGCATAAATCCGTCATTGCTTTGGCACATAGTCACTGCCATGGATCATGGAAAGTATCTTGCTTTTACTAGCAATTTTAATTCATATTTTCTTGGAATATAAAATAACGTATGGAAACGAAGAAAAAAGGCAAGCTTTCCTTCAGTTTCTGGACGTAGGAGCATGCCCTTGCTGCTCCAAATTTCTGCATCTTTAGGTTCCAGACCCTTCAAACTCTTCAGAATTCGTTTTTCCTGTCCTCAGTTGGATTTACGATTGGCCCAGCCGATTCATGTAGAGGCGACGTCAAAAGATAATGTTACTGCGATTTGTAATTCTTTTAGGAGAGGCTGGAATTGGGATATCATTAGCAGAAAGTTTGATTCTTTTGAATTGAATGATGCAATTGTGGAGAGAGTGCTGCTTGAATTGAAGGAACCAAATGATGCAAAAAGTGCTTTGGGTTTTTTCCATTGGTCAACAAAGAAGAAAAACATTGAACATGGGATTCGATCTTACTGTATAGCAATCCATATTCTGGTTAGAGCCAGGTTTCTCATGGATGCTCGAGCATTGCTTGAATCACTTCTGAAGAAAAATAAGGAAAGTTCTTTGAGATTTTTGGTTGTGGATTCACTACTTGGTAGCTATAGGATTTGTGCTTCTCATCCTTTGGTATTTGATTTGTTAATACAGGCTTATGCAAAATTGAGAATGTTTGACGTAGCTTTTGACATATGCCTCTATGTGGAAGAACATGGGTTCTCTGTCAGTCTCATAAGTTTCAATACTTTATTTCATGTTGTTCAGAAATCTGATAATTCTAGTCTAATTTGGGATATTTATGAGCATATGATTCAAAAAAGAACTTACCCAAATGAAGTAACTTTCAGTATCATGATTAATGCTTTATGCAAGGAAGGGCAGCTGCAGAAAATTGTAAGCACATTGGATCGAATCATGGGGAAGAGAAGCTCTCCTTCAGTAATTGTCAATTCTACCTTAATTTTCAGGGTTTTAGAAGAGGGAAGAATTGAAGAAAGCATGGTAATGCTGAACAGACTGTTGCAAAAGAATATGATTGCAGATTCGGTTGCTTACTCTTTAACAGTTTATGCCAAAGTTAAAATGGGAAATTTGGATTCAGCATGGCAGGTATATGAAGATATGGTTAAAAGAGGTTTCCAAGCAAATAGTTTTGTTTATACATCATTTATAGGCGCATACTGTGAAGAGGGCAGAATTGAAGAAGCAGAAACTTTAATCCAAGAAATGGAAAAAGTGGGCTTGAAGCCATATGGTGAGACTTTTGATTATCTTATCAAGGGATGTGCTGACACAGGATGGTTGGAAGAGTGCTTAAGTAATTATGAGAAAATGTTGAGAACTGGGCTTATTCCTAGTTGTTTGACATTCAATAAGATAGTAGAAAAGCTCTGTGAAAGAGGGGATGTGATGCAGGCCAATGCCATGCTGACAGTCCTGTTAGATAAAGGGTTCATACCCAATGATTCAACATACTCTCATCTCATAGAGGGTTATGCCAAAAATGATGAGATTCAGGAAGCTCTCAAGCTATATTATGAAATGGAGTACAAGTCTGTGTCTCCAGGATTATCTGTTTTCACATCATTGATACTGAGCTTCTGTCGGAGGGGAAATCTGCAAGAAGCAGAGAAGTATCTGAGGATTATGAAGAGTCGCTTCCTAGCCCCCAATGCAGCTATATATCAGACATTAATTGCTAGCTACACACAGAATGGTGATAGAGCAAGGGCTCTTCACTTTCAAAACGAAATGGTTTCTTTAGGATTGTAAACCTGGATGTTGTGCCTATGCAAAAAATATTGCAGGTTAGCCTTTCAGAACCAATGCATCGTACTGTTTCAGAATGATGTTCCTGGAAATAGCAAATGAGTTACACTGTAAATAATTATTTTTGATTGAGACCTTCTGTAAAACATGGAAATTGTTTTCCTTTAACCAGGGAGGGCCATGTAGTCCACCTCCAGAGGAAGCCTGCCAGAGAGCGGTTGTGTTCTTCGTGTCTGAGATTTAAGCAATTGTTTTAAAATTTGTGATAAATACTTCAAACAATTGTCATCTTAGAATTTTAATTTTATTTCAAAAGAATTATCAATTTTAAGATTATGGGTTACATTGTGATTTTGTTTGATGATATAAAAAGATTGATCACAGTTGCGATATGGACAATCGGACATGGTTGTCTTTTTTTCTTTTTTGATGATCTGGACATGGTTATCTTTATCAAGGAAGGAACTATATCTTCTTCCAACTGTGGCTTAAGATATTGAGAGGATTTACCATTGTTAAGTGGGTGTGTGTTTTTCTTTTCTTTTTCTTTTTTGAAGCTTTCGTGTGTTGAAAAAAGATGGGAATGTTGCATAAAATAGCAATATTTAATTTTGCTGTGACTGTCGGAGTTGAGTCCCTCTCAAGTATCAATGAGATGGAGCTTTCAGTGATAGTAGCTTCCAAAAGCTAGCTAGCAGCATGCGCACAGTTTTGGCCATGCCCTCCCTTTTTTTTTTTCTTCTTTTATATAAATGTAACTAGAATTTCATAAAATTCCACTGGTTGAGTGTACATACAAATGACATGATCGATGCCTCAAAGCCTCTATCCTATCGTCCTCAACTAGCTAGCCTGCTTACATCCATGTGGAGTTTCCTGATAAACGTTATGCATTGCATGTGCTACGCGTGTCATCCACATAATTCATTGTTAATGCATGGATCCATACATGTCTTGTGTCCTTTTTCCACACAGTAATTAAGATAATCTCATATCTATTCCATTTATTATCAACACAATAAGAATTTTCTATGACTTATAGGATCATTTCCTACCACCAACATGAGTCGCGTGTAATAGAAATGGGGATGAAGCACAGATCCTTATCCTATATAAATCCCATTGGACAGACAGGTCCTGCTTCAAAGCACATCTCAAAACCTTGGGCTCTATCATTTCATTTCATTTAGCAAATTTAAACATATATATGTTTTCTCTAAGCTCGAGGAACCTCCTCTTGACTCTCTTGCATCTTCTTATTATTCAGACACACTGCCATGATCCAAAGGTGAAATAATGTCTCTCAATTGATTAGTTTCTCACATAATTTTCTTCTAACATAATCATGGGAGCACTACCCAATCCGCTTTTCAGCTTGAGGCAATTCAAGTCTTGAGAATTATTTATGTTGTTCATTACTTTATTTTCTTCATTTAAACATTTTTTTAATCTCCTTTTGGATACGCAGACGTATATCGTGTACATGGGGGATCCCCCCAAGGGAATGAAAGCCCCAGAATTACATCACACGAGTATGGTTCAAAGAGTCCTTGGCAGGTTTTTACTACTTCTATATACAGTCATCTATCCCCACTTTAATTGTATAGTTTTATCCCGTAACCAACAAATTAATTAATTGGAGGATTATTCATTGCCTAGTGTGAAACTAAATTATTTGAAAGAGAGTCTTATAATTAAGAGACTGGCCGTCCCAATGGTTTTCTTTCAGAAGCTTTGCACCAGAAGCTCTGCTACACAGCTACAAGAAGAGTTTCAATGGATTTGCGGTGAGGCTGACACAAGAGCAAGCCGAACGAATGGCCGGTACAGTTGATACTTTAATTTTTTTTTCTTCATCTATAAACATATTAAACATATACATAATGCAGGAGAGTAATCATGCACTAAATATTGATGCCAATAATTAATTGAACAGAAATGCATGGCGTGATCTCTGTGTTCCAAAGCAAAAAGCACAAGCTCCAAACGACGAGGTCGTGGGACTTCATAGGGCTTTCCCAACAAGTGAAAAGAACAAGAGTGGAGAGCGACATCATCGTTGGAGTAATCGATCACGGAATTTGGCCAGAGTCCGACAGCTTCAAGGACCAAGGATTCAGTCCACCACGTAGAAAATGGAAGGGGTCTTGCCAGAACATCACTTGCAATAAGTATATATATATATATCCATACATTTTCGATATGCCAAAACATTATTCCACCAAATTAAAGCATACATGTTACTCACTGCTTGTATATATATGCAGCAAGATAATTGGAGCAAAATATTTTCGAGTTGATGGTTTGTTTGGCAGCGATGATATTATATCTCCAAGGGATTCTGACGGTCACGGGACTCACAGTGCATCGACAGTGGCAGGAAACTCGGTAAGCTCAGCTAGTCTATTTGGGTTAGGCTCAGGCACTGCAAGAGGGGGGGTCCCATCAGCTCGTATTGCTGTGTACAAAGCGTGCTGGTCATCAGGTTGTGAAGGCGCTGACATACTGGCGGCATTCGACGAAGCAATCTCTGATGGTGTCGACATAATTTCTGTATCACTGGGTTTTCCCACGGTGATACACCCTGACCTGTTTGAGGACCCTTCTGCAATCGGAGCTTTCCATGCAATGAAGAAAGGCATCCTAATGTCAATTGCTGGCAACAACTTGGGTCCCAATCTCTTCACCATGACTAGTTTTGCGCCCTGGTCGCTTTCCGTGGCTGCTTCCACTATAGATAGAAAGTTTTTCACCAAGTTTCAGTTGGGAAATGGCATGGTTTTCCAGGTAATACTATACTAATTCTCTTCATTATAATTACTGCTAAGAAATCAATGAGAATGGTTAAAACATATGGACTCCACTTTACATGCAGGGAGTTTCCGTGAATACATTTGATCTTCACAATAAAAGGTACCCGTTGATTTACTCTGGAGATGCACCAAATATAACTGGTGGAATTAACCGTTCCATATCAAGGTATTATTGTTTTTATTACTGTTATTAATAAATGAAATGATCCATGAATTACAATGGTATTCTTCTAATTATTCATCATTGGATAGGTCTTGCGTTGAGAACTCTTTGGATGAAGCGTTGGTGAAGGGGAAGATTGTTGTGTGTGATGCATTCTCGATTCATCATGCGGGATTAGTGTCAGGGGCGGTTGGTGTTGCCGTTCCAGCCATTTCATCAAAAGATGTGGCACATGTGTTTGCTCTTCCTCTCACTGTGCTTACTTTAAGAGATGGCACACTCATACGTTCTTACTTAAATTCTACAAGGTATATATGGGCCGGCTCCATTGAACATCTATCAGACAACGTCAAAATCAATAAATTTTTATGATCTACACAATATTTCTGCAGAAATCCAACAGCTATTATATTCAAGAGTAATGAAGGCAAAGACTCTTTGTCCCCTTACATAGCTTCATTTTCATCAAGGGGTCCAAATCCAATTACTCCTAACATTTTGATGGTAGGGTTACAGCTGGTTTTAAATTACATGCATGCTTAATTTCTGCTAGTCCTTTTCAATACCAAATTGTTATTGGAATTATTTTGATGTTTATGTTGTTGTAGCCTGATATAGCTGCTCCAGGAGTAGATATCATAGCCGCATGGTCTCCCATTTCCCCTGTTTCAGAGGTGAAAGGAGACAAGAGAGTTTCGAACTTCAATATAAAATCTGGCACTTCCATGGCTTGCCCTCATGCCGCTGCAGCAGCTGCCTATGTCAAATCGTTTCATCCCACATGGTCCCCAGCGGCAATCAAGTCTGCCTTAATGACCACTGGTAAGTAATATAGTTAATCCGCCATTTAAGGATCCTTGTAACTAAAGCTTTTGGTTTTTCCTATGATTCCATGCTTGTTTTTCATGAACATGCATGCATATATCGAAGCCATCCCCATGAGTCCGGCACTCAACTTGGAAGCTGAATTTGCATATGGAGCTGGACAAATTAATCCTGTTAAGGCAGTGACTCCTGGTTTGGTATACAATATTAGTACATCAGATTACGTGAGGTTCTTGTGTGGACAAGGTTATGATAAAAAAAAGCTACGATACATTACAGATGAAGACATCAACTGTAAGAAAACTAAGAATGAACAAGTGTGGGATCTCAACCTTCCATCCTTGGCTTTGAAGACTAACATCTCAGTACCATTTAGCAATGTGTTTCATAGAACTGTCACAAATGTTGGAGTAGCTACGTCTGTATACAAGGCGAAAGTGATTGTTCCTCCATCTCTGCTAACTATTCAAGTGACACCTGATGTTTTGTCGTTCTCATCTGTGGGTGAGAAGAAGTCCTTTGCGATTACGATTGAAGGAAGGTTAAATGTGATGATAGTCTCTGCTTCTTTGATATGGGATGATGGCAATTTTCAAGTGAGGAGCCCTATTGTAGTGTACGGTACTGAGTGAACTACAGCTATAGGCGAAAAGATGATTCGTTTCTTAATTTAAGTGCTTTTCAAGTATTCCGTGAAGTTCAGTGAATAAACACACTTGCTCTTCAGTGTGTAATCATTTACTCTTTCGTATAAAATAAAGTATTCGATGGCAATATAGGATTATATTTGCACATTTACCAAAATAGAACAATGAAACTCATTAACAGAAAACAATTCGGCTGTTAAGCCGAACCCATTGCCTTCCCTTCCACTCCATATGGGAATGAAGAGAAGTAAAACTAAAATTAATTATACATGAACATTTATACATAAATAAATAAGAAAATCAACCTGTGATGTCATCGTAGCGAATTGGGAAAATTCCTAACATTATTTAGGATGGTAAGCCTGTGCAAAAAGGAGTGCACGCCAGCCTTTCATAACCAATGCATCTTACTGCTTCAGAATGATGTTCCTGGGGCAAGTGTTTTAACATTTGCGACAAATAATTTAAACAATTGTCATTTTAGAGTTTTAATTTTATTTTAAAACAATTGTCAATTTTAAGAGTACGAGTTACTTTGTGATTTTGTTTAATATAAAAAGATTGATCGAATTTTTGGTACTTTGTCAATGTTCTTTTTTTAAAAAAAAAAAAATAGCATGCAAATGGATTATGAATAGAAATTCATTACGGAAGTAATCTAGGGAAAAATATATACAATTTCTCAGGGAGACAATCGCTTCTCTTATTAATGTTTTATGATGGAAGGGGTGATTACCATTAGGAAATTTAAAACAGAATTCTATATATCTTGTATTTATTAAAAAATACTAATAATGTTTACCTAAAAAAATACTGATAATAAACACCTAAAAATTGCGCTGAAACATGTATCTTATTTATAACCCTATAATTCGTGCAACATTGACAGCTTGCTGGGCATTCAAGTGATTTGCTCTCAGATAATCTCAATATTTGTTTCGTATCTTATCAAACATGCTAATTTTCCGATTAAAAATTTACAATAAAAGCGATATGGTTGTCTTCATCAAGGAAGGAACTTCCTACAGTTACTTAAGATACTGAGGATTCACCATTTTTCTAAGTATAAATATATTATACTGGATTTGACAATTTCGTGATATAATGCAAGGATTTTTTTTTTAAAGCTTTTGTATATTGACAAAAGATGGTAATGATGCATAAAATAATAATATTTATTTTATGAGTGAGACATCATGTTTTAAAATTATGATTGTTAGAGGTTGAAGTTGTTGACAATTTGTCTTTGAATAAAAGATATTGTCTCCGTCATGCATGAAACTACTATTTTTTTTTCTTCATCCTGAAAAAATAGATGTTATATTAGATTATTTTTCAAATAAACTTTAAAATTGTTTTTTTTTAAATGGAAGAGGGTTCGTTGCCAAAAAACCAGTATTTACAACATGGAGTTTTGTTGCAAAAGGCGGTTAAAACTCCAAAGAAAGAAAAGAAAATACAGACAGCCATTAAGAACCATTGTCAGCACGACTATTACAAGTATAGTAAGCTTAATTACTTAAAATTACAAGAGAGATTAATTAATATACTCATTCAATAATGAATTCTAGTAAAAATGCATAAAAAACCAAATAAATTTTTAAAGGGAGGGATAATCTGCAAAAAAATCTTATGATGAGAGTGGCATTTAGAATGGATAGAAGGGGGTGACTTTAAATAAATTATGTGAAGTTTGAAATATATGTCATAATATTATTAATTGTATTTTATATTGATATATTGCTATTGACATATTAGTGTATTAATTATTTCATTTCTAAGCATCATCTAAAAATTCCAACTTTGCACGCAAGAAAGTTCTGCATACTTGGCCTCTCTTAAAATTGTTCTGGGTGACTTTAAAATTGTTTTGAGCACATATAACTATATAGAAATCAAGTTGCTGCTTGAGCTGGCAGCCACGTGTAGCGTTCAAGTAACTGCGATGGCATAAAACGGCGAACCAGATCAACATGAAAGAGTTCTTCACCAAAAAATTAGAGAAAAAAAAAAACAATAATCGCTAGCAGCTCCAAGTTGCCCTCTCTTTACAACCTCCTTAATGGTCTCAAAACAACCAAAATTCCCATCACATCTCGATTCATCCACCGTCACTGCAAACTAGTTTCAACAAACATCAAGGTCACCAGCCATGTCTCTAACTTCCAGTCCGCGGAGTACATGGCCACCAAGGCCAAAAGGGTAAAGACAGCACTAGTTGAGGCAGTGCCTCTGCATCATCCAACAAAACTCACTGAGGCTATGAGGTATTCTCTTCTTTCCGAAGAAAAGCGGCTCTGTCCTATTTTATGTATCGCTTCATGTGAGCTCGTGGGAGGAGAAGAGTCCCTGGCAATACCTATGGCTTGTGCAATTGAAATGATCAAAACTTTTTCACTCATTCAAGATAATATTCCCTGTATGGATAACGACGAAACCAGATCAGGTCTGCTGACAAACCACAAGGTTTTCGGCGACGACACCGCAATCCTATGCAGTGATTCCCTGATCTGTCTTACTTTCCAACACATAGCAGATAAGACAACAGACGTTTCACCCAGAAGAGTCCTGCAAGCTATCTCTGAGCTTGGTGCGGCATCAGGATCAAAAGGGCTATCTGGAGGGCAGTTTCTTGACTTAAGTGAATTGGAGTACATTCATACCCACAAGACAGCCAAGTTAGTTGAAGCTTCGGCTGTGTGTGGAGCAATAATGGCAGGAGGGAGTGCGAATGAGGTAGAGAGGTTGACGAGGTACGGGACGTGTATAGGGTTGATGAATCAAGTGGTGGATCATATACTGGGAGTGACCTAGTCTTCTGAGGAGTTAAGGAAAAACTGAAGGGAAGCATCTGATTAGTGATAAGGCTACGTATCCAAAACTGATGGGTATGGATGGGGCTAAGAAGTTTGCTGGTGAGTTGGCGGAGAAGGCTTTAGTTGAGCTCTCTTATTTTGATGCTCGAAAGGCTGCTCCTTTGTACTACTTAGCTAACTATATTGTCAATCGACAAATATAGCAAGCCTTTTCTTTCAAGTTGAAGTGTTAATTAGTATGGATTTGCATGGTCCATCATTGCTTGCGCATCTGTTAGTGCACAGAGGCAGGTCTATGAACTTGATCCTTTGACAGGGCAACATAGATGTGGTTGGAGTTGGTTGAAAACATAAAGTTTGCAAAAAAAAACGACAATTCCCACCAACAAAGTGCATCAGCTTTTCTTACATTGTAATGAGTACATAAATCCTATTTCTTAGACAGTTCACTTGTTCCTTCTGGTTCCGGGAAATTAAAGATGTAATTTAGATTCCCCTATTGGTATCAGATTGAATGCAGTTGTCCGGTCTTCCTAACACATCTCACTTTCTGGCCTAACATTGTTCAAAATGTATATAATTTAACAATAGCGCATGGTGAATAATCAAAACTATAACTATAATACAAAATGAAATGGATGGGGAGCTGTTTATGGATTGCTAGTATGTGTGGTTCACTAGAATCAGGTAAAGACCAGAGATTCTCATCAAGATGATAAAACAACATCAGCGGATTTCACCCCTCAACTTTTGGACGCCAACCTTCAATGACATCCTGTGTTTGTGAACGTGTTTTGATGAACGAGTCCTTTGAGAAAATAGCCTGCATGTTTGGCATTGTTAGCAATACGCTATGGCAAACAATTAAAGTTAACTAAAAAATTTCTTATGGCATTAGGTATCGAAACCCAGTATAACAATTCAATTCCCGAACTTTCGATCAAAATTAACAGGTGGAAATTAGTATATATCAGTTTATTTAAGCAAAAATATTTCACAAGTATGATGCTCAAATTTGGACTGCAGTAATATATAAAATTTATGTAAGCAGATACCGGAGCATCTTAAATGGAGAAGAGGTTAGAGCAGGGAACAAATTCCAAATTCAGAACTTTGCTCTTGTTGAGAAGCTTTTTCAATCATTAGCCATGTGTTTTCATGGACATGATTGCCACAGAATTAATCATGACTTGGTGTTTATCAAACCTTCAGCAAAAAATATAGGTGAAGGGAAGTAGCCAGCCATACCAATCAAGGTTTGCATTTTGAAATATGGTCAGCGAAATCTTGGAGGTGCCAGCTATATACTTTTATATTTTCTAGAGAAAAACACTGAAGGTCATTAACAGATTTGACAAAATGACCATAACTGGAGACATAGTCAGGAACTTGCTTAAAAGCTATGAAGCATTTTGAGACTCAGAGTTTAGGCTCATTCATCCAGAACATACCTTCATGTAAGACTGCAAAAATGGGAGGGAATCAGGAGCTGTCCATTTCTTAAAATGCCCCAAAGCAATCTCCATATGGTATAGCTTTGGTCCAAGTGATAAGTCTACGGCAGATACGTATTTCCCATTGATAAAAGGACCCTTTAAAGGGAAAAAATATTAATCAATTAAACAAAAAAGAAGAGATATACCTGCACATAGTTAATTGTTAAATAAATAAAACACACCATAAGGAGAAGCAACTAAACGTTAGTACAGCACTGCATTTAATTTTTTCTTCTTAAAAGGCAGCCTCTAGATTATAACAAATGAGGTCAACCTTCCCCAACCACTCAAAAAGGGAAAAAAGGAGGATCACTGGAAAAATTCACAACTCACAAGAACTACAAGGGAAGAAAACAACACAGGTATGTCAGAATGGAGGAAATCTATGCTTTGCCATTTGACTTATATCTGACCAAGGTTGCCAACAATTGGGTTGTTTTTCATAATTTAATCCAGGATCCAATTGAGAAAGGGAGGTTCAGGTTCCCAGGCAAGCAGAAACAAGAAGAATTGAAGTACAGGTGTAAGTATCTTCCAGGGTTCTTCATTATAAACTTCTTGAAAAGTTTGAAGAAACAGTGACATGAAGAATGAAAATGTGTAGAGGATCCACTTCCTGTTTTCTCTCTTCCATCTTCAAACTTTACAATAAAGAACTCAAGAAAATTCAGACTCTAAAGTGCAGGTACCAGTATGATTGCAAACCAATTTTCCTAACATTCCACCTCCTTTACACCATAAAAAAGGTTTTTCTCCAAATCAAAAAACTAATCTAGATTTGCAAGCATAGAGCAAAGAGATAACAACAGAAAGAAGTCATACATTTTCCTTGAGGTAATCATTCAAAGAGCTTAGCTCACTCAGCAAGGCTTGCCCTGTTCCGTCATTTGGATCTTTGCTCTTGAGAAAACCAATGAAAGTAGAAAAGATTTTTGACCCACTACAGAAAAAAATTAAGATAACTTATCTAAGCATATAATTCAAGGTAACCTTGCATAGCAAGTCATAAAATTGAAAAATGAACTTAGAAATTATGCCAAGTATGCATGCTACAGATGCCTTATCCAGGTTACTGTAACCAACTTCAAACCTGAGAATCCACCTCTAGGCAACGTAAGTTATATGCATTAAAATAAATAAACATACCCATTTATCTATTGACATAATAATCTCAATCTCCAACAGGTAGATGACTTTATGTAGAAATGAAAATGTAAGTTCAAAAGACGGACAACAGAGGATGATAAAGTATGCCCAGGTGATATACCAAACAAACAAAACTAATAGCTTAAATATTAATATTAAAAACGGAAATACAGAGGGAGAGAAGTGACAAGAACTGATCTTCACATTACTACACTCAAAAAGAGAATGCCAAAAGTGAATTAAATTTATCAAAATGAAACTTATAAGTGGTTCATCTTTTTCTTAACTTTTGTTCTCAATTCTGAATCTACTGGAAACATAAACCAGGATGAAAATGTCTTGAATATTCAAAATCTCCTACAACCACGTTTAAACATAATGCCCAGCTCCACAACAGCGTCAGTTTAACATACATGACAGAGGAAATGAAAGAGACAAGAGCTCTGTAATATGAAGGAAAATTGTGCCTTAATGCCCGTTAGACTGCTTAACAACTGATTTGTCTAAGAATTCCAATCCCATTATGCACAACCATGTTATATAGCACCAGCAATGTACTTTATTTAAATAAGAGGAAATCTAGAAGAAAGATGTCTATATCACCAAAAGGATGGAACATACATTGATGCCTTTTCAGGCGGTGTTCCCAATGGTGGGCTAGGATACTTCTCTTCCAATGCTTGTGTGATAACATCTGAATCGGCAACCCACTTCTCATCAAGTTTTATCACTGGAACTCTACCCTCTGGGTTGATTTTTAAGAACCTATACCAGTAAAAGGAACATTAAGCATCTATTAAAGTGGTTCCAGACCACGGTGTGTTCTGTAAATGATTCAGATTTATGAAAACAGCTAATATAAAGCACTGTGTTATGGGAAGAAGTAACAAATATATGGGCCAGAAGATCACCATTCAGGCTTGTGTTTCAGATCCACCAGCTTCATGTCATAAGGTAGATGCTTTTCTTCCAATGTCAGCAATACCCTTTGGCAAAAGGGGCCTGAAGGACGATTCTAAGGACAGTCAATCAGTGATTATTGTTACTCTTTGTATAAATCACAAAGACGAATATAAATACATATATTTCTTAAAGCAGAGCATATGTGAACAATTAACTCTACATGATTAGGGAATACAGGCAGCTGTGTCATCACATCCATCCTCAAATTGACGATTATGTTCTGCCGTAGAATTCTACCTCTTATGTAATCATAAATCTCAGCAGGTTAGAAAAGGCCTATACGGAACAATAGTGCATGTCTTATTGAATAATCTATTTAGATGCATAACATAATAATTTATTTCCTTCTAAAAAATTGTATTTGTATAAACCAATTGAAGTATTTAACAGAAAAATGACCAAGAAAAGCACAAGGTACTGAAGAAAGAAGGACGAAATGGACAGTGACAAGTTTAAATTAAGAGAAACTATTTATTTTTGTCTTTCTAATTTCACTTCCAGGGATTTTTCACTTTCATTCTAGTCTACAAAAGTTCAAGGTAGAACGAAATACATGACAAGGCCAAATGGCAAATTTCACCGTGAATTTCTTTTACTAGATTAACACATTATTCTAAGGAATAAATATATTAAATCATAATTACAAAGCCATCTTCATTTACGACTTATACAACATTACAGCAAAAGGTTAATTTCAATTTGCGTCCCCAATTCCTCGAAAATAATTAATTTCAATACCAAAACAAAAAGCATATATCTAAGAAAACCAAAGAGAAGCCTAACAGCAAGAGCAGCAATAGCGAATAGAGGTATATTTTCATTACAGTCGCCAAGCTTGTTGGGAGCGATAACAGAAGCTTTGACGCAGATCTCAAGAGGGCTGGACGAAGGAGCAGAAGACATAGAAACCCTAAGGGTCCTCCGGAGCGTCCCACGGCCACGAAGTGCGGCATGGTTGAAGCAAAGGGAAGAAAGAGAGGGGTTGGGGCGGAGGCGGATGTGCTTGATGGAGGAGGAGAGAGCACAGGCCGTGGGTTGAATTCTAGCGGTAGACATTGTCAGATTGCGTCGAAGAATGAAGAAAAGAGGTTTCAGGGGAGGGATGGTGAAGCTGAGGCTGAGATGCTTGAGTGACGATGATATAAAGATAGGAACAAGAGGGAAAGAACAAGGTGCTCCAATACAAAAGGACTCTCGATTATTCACTTTACACTGTTTTTGTTGGACTCAGATTATGCGACAGCGTTTACGTGTCACATTCTGATAGCAAACGTGGCGATTCGTCTTGTATTATTATTACTCGCTCCCTCAACTCCTTTCATTTGAATGATACAAGATTAAAAGTAGGAGTTAAAATTAATTAAATATTTTAATTTTTTTTTAAATTTTAATATTTTTTTAAAATTATTTTTATTTAATTTTTTTTTTCTTTTTAAATATATTAAATAGAGATATTTTTTAAAAATATATAATAAATATTACTTTATATATTATAAAAAAGCTTATATTTAGAATCAGGATAAAATACTTTATATATAAAACTGAAGAAAGTATTATTATTACTTTGGTTCAGGCTTTTTGCTAATGAAAAAGTTCGTTAAATCTTTTGGTTGTTGACCTTAAATTAAATTTATTTTTAAATGATATAATTTTGTAAGACATGATAGGATATAAATGTGTATTGAATACGGCATAAAACAATACAGATTATACGGAATGGATATTTAATTATAAATATTAAACTTATATCATATCTCATATGCATACGTCTATTTTTTCATTTAAAGTATAAGTGCATTATAATTTATCACTATAGAAATCAATAGTTTGTGATCTATAAATAAATCCAATTTTTTTTAAGCTCGGTGTCCGGGCTACTAGCTTGTTTTCCGGGCTTGGTGGTGTTTTAAATCATAAAATAAACCTTGGAAAAAGAATCAGTTTGGTGGAAGAATGTTTGATTTTCCTCTCTGTGAACGATTCAAATCAGCATGTATTTGTTTTTCTATCAAGAAAAGAGGAAATATTCTAACAATTTTTGTATCGTGCTGCCACATACCTTCTTCGCATATTTAGCTTTTACCTAACGTTTTTTTTTTTGGGGTTTTTTTCTTGAATATCCAACGGTCCGTATACATAAACTATATGAAGAGAATAGTTTATGCTATGATATAGCTTAAAACCCATTTTACCAAAAGAAAAAATTGACAGCCTATCAAACTCTATTCGGCCCAGCATAACTAAACTTGAACAATGGATTTAACTTTCTGAGAAAAAAAACAAAACGCAATGGATTTAACTAGAACCAAGTGGGCTATATTCAAAATGAATTTGGCCCTATAGCAACTGTTCCAAATGCTCGATTATTCTTTTCTTAAAGAAAAAAAAACTCCAATATTCGTTAAGAGCAATTGTTCCAACGGCCCATTACATGAATGTCATATTCTTTAAGGGCTATAAAAACATTTTCATCATCTCACCAAAAAATAAAATAAAATAAAAACATTTTCATCGTATAAAACCATGCTAATGTTTTTTTTTTCCAGAAAAGATAATATATTATTAAAAGCAACGTAGCAAATAGAACCACGGCCCAAATACAACATAAAATAGCACAACTTGACCTGATCCACAACAAACCCTACCTAACAACAACACCAAATTACACCACCGCTCAACCACTGGACCGCCAGAGGCCACCCAAAATGCTAGCAGCCACATAGAGACAAGAGAAAAACAACACATCCACAACCCAAACTAGCAAAAAGAAAGCCCAAAAGAAAGAGACACCACCAACTATACCAAAAACAATTAAGATTCAAGCCACTGCTTCGTTAGAAAACATGACTAACACCAACAGAATTGGGGATGTTAGCTCTAAGAGCCATTCATATTCGATCCATCCCCTTAAACATCAAATTTGCCAAGGCAGGAGCAGACTTTGAAAACGATCTACATGTATACCACACAGAAAAAGCCACCACGACGGCCTCTGTCAAAGTAAGTACATACTTGAACCATCAATTGTGCCGCCTCACCGATTTACCAAATCTGACCTCTGCCAGAGGAAGACAACTGTGAAGAACGTTCATTCATTTCTGCTTCGATCTCCAATCCTTCCAATCTAGATGGTAGGTGGCGTCAATGGGAGGAACTTGCCAACAACCCACAGAACCAAGCAATGGAACAAACACATCCATTGGAGACAAGATGCACACACACACCACAACAGCCCCTTCCCTCTCCGGAGGCAAGCGAGAGAGGTGTTGTGAAACTCGACGCTCAACTGCTAGTCAAGGGTTTAGACTCTCTTAGGGGAGAGGGTTTCAATCTCTCAAAGGGAGAGTGTTTTCCATTGATGAATGCTTGAACCATGCCAATGTTCATTCAAGTGAATTTAAGCATATCGTTTGACACAATAAAAACCAATTAAAAATGCATTAGAGGACTATTTTTTTCCACAACTCTGATAAGATATTTGTCTTGGGCTTGAGCACTAGGCTCCTCATAAGATTAAGGTTTCCAAAATTTGCCTCAAAAGTGAATACCTCAAAATATTTGTATCTCTGAATAAATAATAATCGTTATAGTTAGCATTATAAAAATATTAATGACATAATAGATATTGTATATCCCATTTTTCATAATTAAAAAAATACTTTTCTATAATGATAACAGAACTGATAGAGCATATCCAAAACCAGGCTCCGGTTAATTTACCATTAATGAATAATCCATTAGCTTTTTGAATCTCAAATCTATTTGCAGACAAGAGATCAATCCAAGGTTTCAATAATTCTTTATTCCTTCACGTACAATTCACACCAATATAAAAGTTAAGTGCCTCCATTTAAAATGCCAAATATCGCAAGAAAGCATCCAGAAAAATCCGATATAGGTATCAAAATTCTTAAGGGGTATCTTATATATATATATATATATATATGCCACAAAATCAGCATATTATCATGCCGAACTGAA
Source organism: Adenanthera pavonina (assembly GCA_026686845.1). Classification (NCBI taxonomy): domain Eukaryota; kingdom Viridiplantae; phylum Streptophyta; class Magnoliopsida; order Fabales; family Fabaceae; genus Adenanthera; species Adenanthera pavonina. Next base: position 15,795,534 of record JAIVEN010000003.1, on the reverse strand, counting down.
TACCAGAGTTGCATATGTGACATAATATTCTGACAATGGGCTCAACTTTCAATCTTGATCATCTTAACTATTCTTTATTATATCTAATAACGGGTATATAATATTAAATAGTTTTTTAGAAGCATTAAAGAAGTGGCTGTGTATGTGTGTGTAGTGTATACTTGTAGCATCAATATTTTTATTTAAATTCAAAGTAACAAAATATCCCAATCAAGATAATTGGTACATACTATATGCTTATGTATATGAGTTCAAAACTGATAAAAGTTTTAGGTTCTGGGTTGGAATATTGTGATATCATTGCATAAAAATAATATAATATATATATTTTATAGGTCGAATTGTTCATGTATCTCCCATGCAAGGAACGCGTTTGATTACTGGAATGCAAGCGAAAAGGTGATTATAACCATGCATTTCAGTTCACGTGTTTCATAAGGAGATAATAAGTCAATGTGATAAACTTTGACACTGTAACGACCTTCATATTTATGCAACATACAGTCAACCTTGTCAATTTCATTCCATTATTTTCTGCCAAAGTGCTGGGTTCTTGAGCTTGAAGTTGTTATCTTCTTACGAATATATCGGAGGAAATCATAACAATAATATAATATATTTCCTTAATTACTTCAACTCATGCATTGGTTGTTAGTGAATACAATTAATTAGTTAATTATATTTGAAAGAGAAAACATAGTTTAGAGAGATAAAATTGCATAAAGGCACCACAAAAGACAGAACGAGAATATAAATTGTGCCGTGCTTCTCTATTCGGCTGACAGGTTGTATATATATACAAAAGAATAACTTACCCTAATAATTACATAATATTCCATAATAATTACATCCGATAATTTGGGATTGAATCAGAATCAACCTAGCTATAACATCGGAAAGTATCCCAAGCCAAATCAATCATAATAAATTAAATATTTTATTTGATTACATGAACAATATTATTACCGAAAATTTCAGTTTTATTTGTTTCATCGATTCCGTAGTATGGTCTGTGTCGGCAAAAATTAATAACATTTTTTTCCGTTTCTTATAATTTTAAGCGACAATAAGAATTCGATCCCTTCAATTATGATAATGAAAATGAAAGGACGTGTTCAAGGGATCACATCAAGGTAAATAAACTGTTGAGACATCTTTCCAGGACATCAATAGGACAACGGACCCAACTATGCCTTAAATCACATGGAAGACATGTGATTGTATTCACGAAAATTAAATTCGTTGCCCATCCCTTATCTAAATTATTGAGATTAGATTTAAACAATCTTTATTTTATTTTATTTTTTTCAATTTCAACTTTTTAGATAATTAAAGCATAAAATGAAAATAATATTTTATGTACAATATTTTATTTATTAACTTAAAAGTCCAATAATATCGTATGATTTATGTAAGTGACTTTATTTAGTAGGATAAATTAATGTTATTATTGTATTTATTAACTTAAAAGTTAAGATTATTCCATTAAATCTCTATTGAAGCTTGCTTATTGTTTAAAGGGGAAAAGAGCATAAACCTAAAGATAATAAATTGTTTTTTTTGCCATGCATGTTGATTTGATTTAATTTTTGACTTTAAATATAGAAAAGACTTTATTAGAAGAGAAAAAATCAACTTTAGTGATCTCTCTATACCAGTTGAGAGATACCCATGATGCTTAAAAAAAGAAAAGAAAAGAAAATGGTTGCTAGCTACTTGAGCATCATTCAAAGTGGGTTTACCTTTAGATTAAGGGTAAAGATGCCTAAACAAATGTGGCTAAAAAATGAGGATACTAAATTTCGGACCTAAGAAATGATGGGAGGGAAGATGTGGAAATGAAGGGGAGGGTAACATCATTATGAATTGAAGGGTACGTTGGTTTTGAAAAGAAGAATGAAGTATAAGAGGAAGATTATGCATGTGAGTGAGTGACATGGTGCACATGGGGAAGAGATATTGTTCCACTTTTCTTGGTCCCAACCCAACCCCCAACATATCTACTTTGTGTCTCAAATATTACCCTCTTCCCAAACATTCATGTACCACTTCATTTTGCAAACCTATTTTATATATTGATAAGTTTATATAAATGACAATATTCTAAACTGAGTTTTATATAGCAAATACATAAACTTTAAATTAATAATGATAATTTACTTTTAGGAAAAATTGGTTATATACAACAAGGCCCCGGTTGGTTTTAGATCAACGAAAACATGGACAATAATTGCTGTACATGTTAAATCAACTACATTAGTTTAAATTTTGTATGTTTAAATTAAAATTATGCTACCGGAAATGACTTAAATATTCCAAACACAGCCAAACTAATGTAAGTATTATCTTAAATAGATCCCCTAAGCCTAAGGATAAAGGCTACTCAATGTGCGTATGTATGAGGAGGCACCCTAATTGCACGTGGGACACACTGGTCTAGAGGGTAGCATCCGTTGAGAATATCCTAAGCTACTTCTTTCTTAATTGTCTATCACATCACGCTACTTAGTATGATCATTTTCTTAGTAGCAACTTGATCATAATTAATTTTAATTTGTTCATTATTAATTAATTCATCCTCGTCTTTTAAATAATACCTCACGTTAACTGATTGAGCCATTACTCTTCTCCACGCTTATAATAATCACACTAATACAATTTAGTCATGAAATGAAAAGCTCCTTCTTTCTTTCTTTCTTTTAAGTTAGGATGAGATATCAAAATTAAAGAAGGAGTTTTCATATATATGTTCAATTATTATTATTATTATTATAAAAGCCTACACTACTGCCTTGATCCATTCTTCTGCTTTAACACACTGGTTTCTCGAATTGACTAATTTGTCCCTTGATTTCCCATTTACCCTAAAAATTGACATGACCCTCAATTTCAAAATATTAACACGTACGGTTTGATTTTCTTTCCCTTCCAATTTTGCATTCAGATACCCTGAATTCACATAAAAAAAAAGCAGGGTGTTATACCATTTAAAGGCAAAACTATATAATAAAATCGATTCATATTATTGATGAGACATAGACATTTGATGAATATAGAATGCATGTGCTTGAAGCAGAAAAAGGAGAAAACAAATAAAGGAAAAGAAGCATAGGATTCCTGAGGTGTTCATGTCATGAATAAAAGGTACGTGGATCCACACTCTATCTCCAAATTTTTGCAGATAATTATATATATTATTTCACTTCAAAAATCCTAAACCCACACTGTAACACAGAGAGATGAACACAGAAACAGATCAAGAGGGGTAGACCCACATGATGAAGCCATCAATTTACGAATCAGAAAATCGTCAAAATTGAAGTGCTTTGCTTTCTCTCAAATCTTAAACTGAAAGATCTGTCGAAGGATTTTTTAATTTTATTTTATTTGTGTGTACGTACGGACATGAAGGGTGGTGGTGGTGAGAGTGGGTGTGGACAACCCACCGAGAAATGGGGTCCCTCCACCAATGAGAAATTGACATATCCATGGGTAGATCCCACTGCGTCTGTAAAAAGTTGTTGCTTCAATTTTAGCTACTTAATATTTTTTTTGGTTGGTAAATATTAATTTACTCATGGTGGTGGTCCTCTTCAATAACTTGGGGAGCTTTTAGATTCTCTTTGTCATAAAATAATTTTTTTTAAAAAAAATGTCCCCCATTCTTTTTCCACTCTATTTGTCTTTATCCGATGTTTAATTTTTTTTAGAAATATTTGGCCAAATAAAATTTTAAGAGACTCCCAAACAAAAATAATAATAATTACACGTTTTTTTTAATTGTACTAAAAATAAATGCATTCTATTGCGTCTTCATTCTATTTTTAGAAAAATTCTGTATATATATCCTGAAAATAAAATAAACGTATATGTAATTTCAATAAATTTGATCTGCATAGTTTATTATTTGTAAGACACAAACTTATGTAAATTTTGAAAATAAAAAAATCTATGTAATTTAAAAAAAACTTTATATTAATTTTAAAAATAAAAAATGTTTACGCAACTTTAACAAAACTAAAAAATTTATGTAAATCTCTTTTTAAAACATGAAAGTAGTACACAGTCACCTTTGTGTGTGTACTCATTCACTATATATAAGGTTTTTTCGTGGAATATTAATGGAATAATTATAAAACAGGTATACTTTTGGCGTATTTTAATATATCGAGAAAGCAACTTTGTTTGATGGAAACACTTTATTTTCTTGCTGGTTTTCCGTATTCCCTCTTGGTTTAATACATAACTAATAATAAAATAAAGGGGCTAATAAGCTTGGTGATAAAATTGAACGTCCTTATACTTATAGGTTGGGTCAATATGCCTCCCGATTTCTTGCCGTAGAAAGTTTCCATGTCCATTCCCTACCCATTTATGTGCGCCATCCATCAAGTTCAATTAAAACTAATCCCTTAATATTTTTTTAATTAATTAATTTAGTTTGAAAGTGATCTCATGTACTGCGTCAATGTGCATTCAATAATATTAGCATTAATTAATCGTCTCAATAATGAAGAAAGTCATCATTATTAATGGAGTTTACTATTCAATACTACTATATTTTACTCTTAATAATTTCAATCAATGTGTGAATTTAGTATCCTTTGCTGCCGGCGCAAACATTAGTAGTATTAGCTAGCCAACGAATACGTTTAATAATTAATTAATCATATGAATAATGTAATGAATCCCTAAATGAAGCTTTTGCATATGATATTAGTTACTATTATACGTACACGCGCAGGAATTGTTGATTAGTTATAAAATTTCAAATGGTTTAATAAATTAATTGTGGATTTAACGTAAAGGTACAATATAATGTATTAGCGAAGACTGGAACTCAAAAATGCTAGGAATCAGTTGTTTCTTTAGTTCCTCTTTTGTGTTACCAGACAACGAAAAAAGAAGACTGGATCTTTTTTCTTTTTTGCCAACAAGAAGACTGGATCTTAAATTTTTAAATTAATGGCATAATATTGTCCAGAACTGCAAGCATGAGAAACAACTTTCAATATCGGAATTTATCAATCCGTCTTTTTCAATTTTGTTTACCTCATTCAATTTATCTTCGATTATTATATTAAGTGTTTGTACATTATATATCATATTAACTTATTTCGTTTGTATTCAGTACTAGTGAGCAAAGAGAAGTATCCCATACATATAAAAGAATTAAATTAAAGTGAATAGAAAGTAATCATAAATTTCATATTTTAATGTCTCCGATCAAAATGTAGTATCAACTTTATATATTTTTTGAGAGAATAAATTAAAGAAAGAAATCTCAATTAAAAATTCTATTGTATTTAATTTGAGACTGCCTAATTAAAAGAGCATTGTCAAGCACTTCGGTCAACGAAAATAAGGAAGATGTCTATGGTTAGGTGGATGAAAGTCCATGTAATAAGGCAGAAAAATAAGCTTTTGTATTTGGGAATTCAATTGATATAAACTTTCATAATATTTATAAAATATGCTTTTGTGTATAAAATTTTATCAAAAACCAAAAATACGAACATCCCAAATCCCTATGAATATATATAACCTAATATCTTGTTTTTTTTTTGGTAACATATAACCTAATATCTTAACTGATGATGTGAAACAAGGCAAGCGTTACACTTACACATTAAACTAATTAATTAATTAACCATATATACTACTTCCTCTTATCCTTAATATAAGACCCTTTTAATCGAATCACGTGGATTAAGAATTAGAACAAAAACTAATTAACTACCTCGATTTCTCTAAAGATCCTAACATTTTTTCAAAACTACTATTATTTAATCTCTTTCTTTTTCTCTTTGATTACATTAAATAGGGACATTTTTTAAAAATATATAATAAATATTACCTCATATATTGTAAATGGTATTATATTTACGATCAGGGTAAAATGTCCTATATATAGGATCGGATAGAGTAATAATTAGAGTACGGTGACCACCCTATAATCTAGTATTCTTGATTTTCTAAATTTTACATTTATGTCGTTGTTATTATTGCTAATTACTTTTAAATTGCAAGTGGCACATGCGCTGATCAAGTAAATTAGAACTCACCCGACACGGAGTCTGATTTAATTTGACCCACAAACCGGCCAATTGATTCAAGATCAAGTCCAATTTTCGTTTAGCGCGTGGCTATGTTATTTTTCACATTAAATTAAAATAAATAAATAAAAAAGAATGGTTCTTATCAACAAAGTATATGTATCCTATTTAGCAGCAATATGCACAATCCTCGTAAGCTAAGGGAAGGTTTAAAAGAATAAAAAGATAAATCGACCATATTTAATTGTTTATGGGTATTTTTTTTTAAATTACATTTTTGAGCGTGGGATTAATCTCACTCAATTTTTTCTTATAATGACTTTAATTACAGTAACTCAACTTGGTTCGTGTAAAAAGGAAAACTGCGAGAAATGACATGGAATCCCATTTGCTCCTAGTTCTTCTCATGTCAACTTTCCAGGGCAATTGCATATCCTTAATTATAATGAAAGGTGCTTTTGGAAAAACCTATGCTTTTTAATAATTATCTTTCTTTACGAGAACTAATACATGCACATATATGTAACGGCTATCTAAATCATCATTTAGTTGCCATTGGCTTAATTAGGCTTTTAGGAGATTTTTGCACTTATTGTCATTGCTTGATCCTTGGTTTAATTAATTAGTAAGAAGTTCCATACATATAGAAGCCAGAAACAAGAATATGAATTAACAGCACCTAGCATTAATTAATAAATTAATATAATCTTGAAAGAGTCAAATTAGAGACATTGTTTGACATAGATTACTCAGAATAATTTGTGTTTTATTTATACTCTAGTTAGATAGCTCATTAATTAAATCAGATTATATAACATCCATGTTGTATATATATATATATATGTAATTGTAATTATAAATTTGTATTTCTAACATACAAATGTCTCCTTAAATAAGTTGTACCGAATTAGATCAAATAAGTTCAAAACTGTGATTGTAAAGTATCTTTAAAATGATATAAAAATTAAAAAAAAAATCATTTATACTTATGATCTTTACCTCTCTCTTTTATTTTTATTTTATAAACGTGAACTTCTTATATTTTACAAGTGTAAACATCCAAATTCGGTTAAACTACCAAAACAAAATACATACTTAAGACATTAATTAGTTTGTTTGGTATCTATAACCCGGTTGACACAATGTATAAGATAAGTTCGATAATATAAAATTTGATAGAGTTAAAGCATGCATGAGAAAATTTTCATATTGTATATAGTGTTTAATATATATACATAATAGTATCATATATATATATATATAAGATATTAATATCAATATAAAATATAAAATTTATAAAAAAAATCGCACTCTTCACAAATCTTAAACAGTATAGCGCTTCTTAGATTTTAAGCAATTTTCTTTTTCGTTTTCTTAATTCTTTTTACATATCTCGTGGAATTCCATGTAAGTTTTTATTCATCTAGTATTTTTCTATACATTGTGGCAGTGTTTAAGTGTTAGTAAGATAAGTCTAATCTTTTAAAAGTTTTTAAGTTATTATCGATCTCATGTATCGAATGGAGTAAAAATATACAGTAGTATTATGTGAGATAATATTACAATGTAACGTGTTAGGTGTATGTGATTTAAAATAGCATGAAAATAATTTTTTATTGAAATGTGATTTATACTTAAAAATATAAAATAGATAAGGCAAAGCCACTTTTGTGGCAAAAATTAAAGAAGGATAATCTACAAGATATAATTATTGACACGACTTGTAACCTAAAGAATATTTGTTATCCACTTTTAATGTGTTGCCGATTCGGATTTGCAAAAGTCTATATGATTATGTTTCCGATTTAATCTCTATCGAAATGGAACATGCACTTCCTTTTTCAACAATATTATTATCGGTAAAAATAATAGTTGAATAGGAGGAAAGGGACGTCTGACTTACAATTTGCAGATCAGTAAATTATCATTTAATGATAGTTAAAAGTCAAAATTTTCCGCAAAAAGCAACTGAAATTTTATAACTTAATTTTTAAGCACTGTTATTTTAAATGTTGGAAGAAAGTGATGTTTAGAAACGAAATTGGGGCGACATGCTATCGTAGTGACATCTATGGGGTTGTTCTAAAATCCTTCCCCTAGTGTAGAAAATTATAGGTTCGAATTTGTGGCGTGATGTGTAGGATGTGGGTGTATGGGTTATATATAGGTTACCTCGGTTTAAAAGGAAGAAAAAAAAAACAAAAGAAATCGGGGTCTGTGATCTCTCTATCCAAACTTCATGCGGCCTAGGGCAACTTATTGCTTTTTCTTTTTCTTTTTGGCATGCCTAGTTTAGCAACAAAAACAAGTTAAAAATTGAAAAATAAAAAAAATGAAAATACATAGATAATAAATAAGCTAATTTACATATGCTTATTTTTTTTCTTTTGAAAAAAAGGGAAAATTATATTCAATCAAAGAACTAGATTATAAAAGCAACCAGAGAATCAAAAAGAGAGGCTGCAACACATGTACAATGCCAAAAAGAAGCAGCTAATAGTTGGTTCTTTGAGACAAAAAATAAGTAAGGTTGTTAGCATTAATAGTGTGTTGCATAAAGGCTAAAGCTTCTCCAACAAGTCTTGGGCCCGAAGTGCTTTCGTTTGAGAAAATTTCTCACATTCCAAAGTTGCCAACGAGTAACCCTAAATAGGATCCGCCACTTCTGAACATGCCTGTGATGAACGTTGGACAAGAGCCAAGCTTCAAAGTGTTTGGTGAGGAAGCCAGAAATTAGCATGCTATGAATTAGTAGTTGCCAACTTGAGAGTGCCAAGGTGCAGTCCCTAAGAATGTGGTTGATGTCTTCTTTAGCAGCACCACAAATACTACAAGATGCAGTGTCTATAATATGCCTTTTGAGACATATAACATTAGTCAAAAGTCTATCATCAAGGGCCAACCAACGGAATACCTTGACACATGGAGCACTAAGGAAGTTCCACGTGACCTCCCACTTTCGCTTTGATTCTTCCACTCATCATGCTTCAATTATCCTCATCTGGCATAGGTGCACACACTACAAAAAAAAAGATATTCAGCGATGACTTTTGGCGGCGACCAAAAAAGGTCGTCACTGAAAGTGGGACATTCAGTGGCGATGCAACACGTTGCCGCTAAAAGTAAGCTTTTCAGCGGTGACCAGAGATGTTGACGCTAAAAGTCTACCTTTCAACGGCGACCAACAAGAGTCGCCGCCAAAAAACAAACTTTCTGCGGCGACAAGTATGTGTCACCACCAAAAATCGATAATTATAAATAAGTAATGAATTGGATTGTTTGGATAATTTGTCTATGGATTATGTTACAAGTTTTGATATATTGGAATATGTTATAATTATAGGTTTTAATTTGTCTTTGTTTCAATTATAGGTTTTAATTTGTTTATATTTCAGTTTAATTGTATTATTATTATTATATTAATTACAACTTCAATGTTAACAAAAGATATTTTGATAAGTAATAGCTTTATGTGGCCACTAATATCACTAATAGAAGCTTTAAAAAAATATCCAACTTTTTGGTGGCGACAATGTCGCTGCTAAAAGTATAGCTTTTGCAACCACCCTTATGTTGCCACCAAAAATATTTTTTTGGCCGAAAATCAACTTTCAAAGGCAATAGATAAAAGGGGTCGCCACCGAATAGTATTTTCAGCAACAACAACAACTCACCGCTGAAGATCAACTTTCAGCGGCGATAGAAGAAGTCGCCCCTGAATAATATTTTCAGCAGCAACAACAACTCGCCGCTGAAGATCAACTTTCAACAGCGATAGAAGAAATCGCTGCCGAATAGTATTTTCAACAGCAACTACAACTCGTCGCTGAAGATCAACTTTCAGCGGCGATAGAAGAAGTCGTCGTCGAATAGTATTTTCAGCAGTAACAACAACTCGCCGCTGAAGAACAACTTTCAGCGGCGACAGAAGAAGTCGCCATTGATAACAACATTCAGCGGCGACTATTGTCGCCGCTGAATATCTAGTATTGGCAGCGATAAATCTTTCAGCGGTGAATTTTTTTGTCTTTGGTGACCACAATTGTTGCAGCCAAATGTCTATATTTGGTGGCGACCACTTTGTCGCTGCCAAAAACTTTCGGTGACACTGTTTCTGGCGGCGATATGGCGACGACAAAAAGTTGCCGCTAAAAACTTTTAGAGGCAACTTTTCTACTTTAGGTGGCGAATTTTGGCGCCGCTAAAAGTTAATTTTTTTGTAGTGATAGGAGAGCCATTTGAGAGGACCAAGTTCTTCAACCCAATTATCCTCCTAGAACTTAATTTTAGTCCCATCACCCGGTTTCCAAATGATTCTCTTTTGGAGATCATTCCACATTTTTACAAAGCTTCTTTATAAGTATGAACTGTTTTTACAAATAAAATGACATATAAAGTCTTCACTAATTCCACCCATATTTAGCTCGGAGGACATGTAACCAAAGCAAATCTAGGCTTGCTACAACATGAAAAGCAAGTTTCATGAGGAAGGCATGATTATGTGCTTCTATATCCTTCAAACTGCATCCCCTATGCTTCCTTGGCTAGCATATATCACTCCATTTCATAAGGCTCATTCTTTTCCCTTCTGCTAAACTACCCCGGACGAAGTTTCTGATTAGAGCATTAATTTTGGTGCAGGTAGTAGACGAGATTCTGGTGGATTCCATGGTGTAAAGCGGAATGGAATTAAGTACTAATTTGCCAACGTGATCCTTCTAGCTAAGGACAAGGAGGTAGCTTCCCATCCCTTTGAGCTTTTGCTAGACCCAATCAACAATGTAGTTATACAAAAAAAATCAGATTAGTGATGAAAATTTTCATCGTTGATCCATCACTAAACGTGAATAAGACCGTCACTAATGATTTAGTGATGGAATAGCAATAGAATTAGCGACATATTCATTTGATCATTAATATTGTCGTGGCTAATTTGTTAGCAACGGAATTTTACATTTTGTCTCTAATTTGCCACGGCAAATTTTGTCACTACATGTGTTAGCAACAGAATTGTTGAGTTAATGTTATTTCAACTTTGTGACAGATTAACGACAGAATTTTCTATCACTAAAAATAATTTAATTACTTCTTTTGCCACTATCATGTCACCATCAATCCCACGCCATGTGGCTGCCACATCACTACCGAGCTCATGCTACATCACTACCAAGTCAGCACCACATCATATAATGGTTTCAAATGTGACTTCACTTAGATTCGAACCTATAATCTCTTACTCTTAGTGCTTTTGTGTTTACTTTTTTGTTAGTTAAGCTGAAATATATTCGCAGTTTTTATATGAAATATTAAATATATATTATTTATCCATACATTAATATATAAATATACATGTATATATATAAATCAATATATTATTCAAAAATACACACACATATATATATTTATTTTCAATTATTAATATCATAAAATATTTTATTTATATATATTTATATTTATATGAATATTTGTATTATAATTTTTTATTTTTAAATCTTAAAGAATTTTCCTATTAATATATTTATTTTCCGTTAATTGTTTTCCTAGCCAACTTTTAAATTCTATTTTTATTTTTAAATAACAATAATTATGTATATAATGTTTATTATCCATATGTATTAATATTATATTATTTTATGTTATTTTTTGCTATGTCATATCATATAATATATATATATAATATAATAGCAATTTAGTAAAAAATCATTAAAAACAAATATTGTAATTTTGATTATCATAGGATTAAAAAGAAAATGCAACAAACTCAATTGGTTATGGTTGGGAGAATAAAGAAGGCTAAAAAGAGTGAGAGGGTGAAAGATAGAATTAGTCGATATTTATTACCTAAATATTGTCATTACTTATTCTTTAGGAAAATAGATTAATAACACATAAGTCTTCTTTCTCTACAGGACATTACTCCGTTAAACTTTTATATTATCTGAAAACATCTACACTACCAACACTCATAGGAGTTTAGGCTAAGAGTTTCAATCCTAGCAAGCATAGCTGATTATTTTCTTAGATTAACTACTGACCATTGTCTTAAGACGTTATTATTTCATCAATTATTATTAGTAATAAATAGTATTAATATTAATTTATATGTTAAATATATTACCAATTAACTTAGCCTGAATAAGAATTTTTCCAACTATAGAGTTGATCGCATAAGATAATTATGAATTAAATTGTCTTCTTGATTATTAACCGTTAACATTATTATAATTTTAAATTTTAATTTATTTGTTTCTTATACTTTAAATTCTAATTATAATATATAACTAATTTGAATTGAAATATTTTAATATTATAATATAATTATAACCAACCTCCAATGAAATTAGCGACAAGTTAGTGAATGATATATTTGCGACAGAAAATTCCATCCCTAAATCTGTTATGAAACTAGAATGAGCTATTCTCATTTTATCGACGGAATTATCTGTCACTAAATAATTTTCTGACAAATCTATGACAAATTAGTTATGGGAGTGTTTTCGATGGATAGTTTTGGTCACTAATTCCGTCACTAAATTTAGCGATGAAATTAGTGACGAGTTAGCGATGGACTTGAAATGGAATTTCTTTTCATCGCTAATTTGCTGTTATTTTATAGTTGTGGTTACCGTTGTGACTCTACTATGTAAAAGGGGGACACTAAGATACTTCCCCAGGTTTTTAGTGCATTGGAACCCCAATTGATAGTAGATTCCAATGGCATCATGGTTGCTAACATTCTTGGAGAAAAAAGAGTTGGATTTTGGCATGGCTACCCTGATGTCCAGAGGCTACACAAAATTTGTCATAACCTTTTCAATGATATTCAACCTGGTGAAATAATGCTAAAGAGAATGAAATCATCTACAAATAAGAGATGGGAGAGGAGTAGACCTCTTCTTCCTAGTTTAATGGTCTTCCTATAACTTATATTAACTTCTTGAGCAATTGCTTGGGATTAATGGATGAGTATTCTTATTACTCCACGACTAGTTTGATTTGGGTGATTTAAATGGAAGGTGATTAGATGAAAATTTTGTCATCATATTTTTTTTAAAAAACCAATGAAGGGGAGTAGAGCACTTTTCTATCCTCCTTAGACAGGATGGAAGCCTTTATCCCCTCTTTATTTAGGTTGGATAAAAATTTGGACATAAAATTTTCTGTCGCCTCCCCTCCCAAGTTCCAAATCAATCGCTCTAGCGCCGGAAGAGTATGTCGTATCTCCTTTTTGGTTAACACATAACACATTAAATGGGTAACTGCAAGAAACGTCGTTCACATGGGCCGCACGTGTGATACTTGAAAAACTGACGTTGACGTCACGTCTAAATCCCCTCCCTCTTTGACATGTCCCTCGGATCTTTCTGTGTGTAGGGCCCTCGTGCGGCTCTGCTGCCATCTCTTTCATCCTCGCCTACTAGGAGCGTGCTTTCCACCCGCTGCATGCATGCCCAACTGGTTCTCCTAATTGAAGCTGTACTTGGGAGTGTGGCGCGTGGCAACGATAGTGGCTTCTCTCTTGATCTATCCCTCATGCATCGCGAAATGTTATTCCCCACTCGAACGAACGCGGGCCCACTTAAGACTTGCACTTATGATTTAACAATTCACTTGTGTACAAAAAAAAAAACAATTCATTTGTTATTTCTTTTTTTTTTTATATACTAAAATTCACCTTTTTCTGGGCATCACATTTGACTTCATGAACATCATAAATATTTTGATTTTAATACATTTTTCCGTAAAATAAAAGGGTCACTTATGATATGTTTGTATTAGTGATAAGTACCCTCGTCGTTGAACAACTAGGTTTTTTTGACCAAAAATTAATTGAAATTTGAATCCCAACATTATAGAACCAATTATTTTAATTGAGAGATATATCAATATCTCAATAGAAATTATATATTTATAATAAATCACATTATTCATATCAATATAACATGAAGTCTGAACCTCTTAGTTATTTTATGAAATAAATCACTTATTTTTTCTTTCAAAAGCATTTTATCATTACACCAAATATTTAAGAAATTAATAAATTATTTTGATTGATTTTAATACCCTTTTTCCAATGGGCGTCTTGTAACAATATTAACTCTTATAACTATTTAAGATTTATTTGGTTCACCTTTTTCAAAACTAAATAATGATTAAAAATCATAATTTTTTCAATAAGATATATTTGATCAAACAAACTATTTTTTTGAAAAATAAAAAATAGGTTAAATTATAGTTTTGAAAAAAAGAAGAAAATAATTACTTTTCTGTTAGCAAAAGCATGATTTTGAAAAAGGAGGTAATGTTGGCTTTATATTATACATGTGAAAGTATTTTTAACTTTTATTATTCAAACAGATTTTTAGTAAAACTATGGTTTTATAAAAAAAATATCTAAATATAACAACTTATAATAAATATACTTTTACAAAACTTAATTTTTATAAATTTAATTTATTTTAATTTATTTTTAAATAACTGAAAACCAAATAAATCTAATGTTATGGGGCAAATTCATCAATTAAAGTGCGAGAGAACACTTGAAGAATTAGGTTTTGAAGTCAAATGTAAATGATGAAGCCAATCAAATAATCTGCCAAATATTTTTTAAGAGATGAGAAGTCCAGAGGCTACTCAATAATTTCTCCTTAAGATTTAAGTTTTCCAAAGTTTTAATTTCAATGGCTTTTTTTGTTAAAAGATTTCTAGTATGATTAGCATTGGAAGAAAAAAGGAAAAAAGCGCTAAAGCAACGCGCGAGAGTGGCCGCAATAAGTGATGATCCATTTAGGTGGAATACAAATTCCCAAAAGGGTAAAATGAATACTTCTTTTTAATATACTGAATTACTGTATGATTAATTATTTGCGAGTGATAAATATATATCATTAACATTAAAAAATTTCTATATTGTTGCTGGATAGTCTTTACTGATCTTTTATCAAGTTGTGTTTTATGTTTTTCTATATTGTTGTCTTGTTATTAGGTATTGTTATTGTTTTGTAGTATTATTATTTTAGTTCGAAAGTATTGTCATGGTTTAGGTTATTGTCAAGTTATACAAGTGTTGTCTTATACTGTAATTGTAAGTTGGATGTTTTATTGATAAGGTTAAAGTCTACTTTTAATCTCTTAATTTTAACTTTAAGACATATCATTTTAATTTTTTAATTTTATTTAGTTTTATTATAATTCTTTAACTTCTAAAATGTAGTCAGATACATCCTAATTGTTAACACCATTAAATAACTTAATCATAAATGATGATTTAACATATTTAAAAAATAAATAATTAATGGTATTATATATTTACTAATATTATAATTATTATAATTATAACAACTGGGCAACAAATCTTATAATTATAATTAAAATAATTTTAAATTCTTATAATAAATAATTATCACCTTTAAAATAAAATCTAAATTACATCATCAAAATAAATATGCAATCTCAAAATAAAATCTAAATTTAAAATAAATTATTTTTTTAATGCCTTAAAATTAAAAACTACTATAACTTAAAAATTAATGAATAAATAAAATAAAAATTGTATCATCAAACTGTTTTGAGTCTCTTACATTAATAATTAGGAAAAATAATTATAACGAAAGATATAATTTAACTTATATTTATTTATTTTTAAATTTTTTACCAACTATTTATTTTTAATTTATTGTCATCAGTTTTAAGACTGTGAAATAATTATTTATTTTAAATTTAGGTTTTATTTTAAGATTTTATAATTATCTACATAATTTAATTTAGTTTTTAATTTTAAGATTATAATTATTTATTGTAATATTTTAAAATTATTTTAATTATAATTATAAATTTTTTGGATAATAATTATAGTTATAAAATCAATATATATAAAATAACATTAATTAGTTATCTTTTACATATGTCAAGTCATCATTTATAGTTAAATTAATAGTGTTAATATTAGAAAGTTTTTTACTATATTTTAAAAGTTATAAAATTATAATAAAACTAAATAAAATTAAAGAATTAAAATAAATTATATTTTAAAATTAAGGGATAAAAATATATTTTAACCTATTAATAAAGTATCATTTTGTTGGCCCAAAAAACAAAAAAAAATAATCATAAAAATGAACTAATTATTGAATTTAAAATAAATTTTAAAATAAAAATTAAAAACAATATAATTTTGTTTTAATGATAAGAAAGAATTCAAATATTCTCAGTCGTCAAAGACTGGACCAGATGTAAGATTCTTTGCGAATTTTGTTTTCAATGAAATTTTTTCATGTGGAATCTATCGGACGGACACCAGATTTTGAAGTGATGGCGTATGGAGTCTGGGTATGCACCAGCTGTACAGTATCATTATCGGCGTCTCTTTCAGTCTTTTGGCTTTGCGGTGCTGCCATGGCTCTTTTGTGGTTCTTGGCCCCACCTCCATTTTTAGTACAAGCATATAATCACCATAGCCAACTAAGTTATAACCCAAGAAAATACCATATTGGAAAGACTGATACTAAAATAGTAATTTCAAAACCAAAAAACTCTGCCCAGAAAAAAAAAAAAGCTTTATGGAAAAAACTCTATTATTATGGCTTCCGTTGCTCGTTTATCTATACCACTCTGAGCTTCTCTAGTTCGCCCTTTTGAACTCTTCCTCTCACCCATTCGATTCTTCCTTGTTTCACTGAAGAAATTGCAGAGCACAACCCCGTTTCACTGCCATGAACGAATTCTAAACCTGATCTGTAGCTTTGTTTGTTTTCTTATTGTGTTTGGAGAGGAAAAGATGAAGAGGGACTACCCAGATACCTGTGTTGGTGGCGGAGGTTTGAAAGCTGAATGTTCATCAATGTCAAGTGCGAAGATGAAGATGTGGGAGCAAGAACTCGATGGTTCGGGTGGGATGGATGAGTTGCTTGCGGCTTTGGGCTACAAGGTGCGGTCGTCGGACATGGCGGATGTGGCGCAGAAGCTTGAGCAGCTTGAGATGGTTATGGCAACTTCTCAGGAAGAAGGAATATCTCATCTTGCTTCTGGCACTGTCCACTATGACCCCACCGATCTCCATGGTTGGGTTCAAAACATGCTTACCGAGTTCCACGGTTCGCCCAATTGTCTCGATCCGTCAGCGCTGTTGGCGAATCAGCAAATTGATGACCCAATTCTAGCTCCGGCTGTTTCCTCCGTCATACCCATCGGCAATTTCTCCAATTCTCAGCAGCAGATTGAGATATCGCCCGTTTATCACGATGATTCCGAGTACGACCTCCGAGCCATTCCCGGCATGGCGGTATACCCACAAAGCAAAACGACAGAGAGTGAAAATAACAACAAGCGATTGAAAACTTCAATCGAATCAGCTCCGGTGCCGTCACCGGTGACCGTATCAGAGCCCGCGCGTCCGGTGGTTCTCGTTGACTCCCAAGAAAACGGTGTGCGTCTCGTGCACACGCTTATGGCATGTGCAGAGGCGGTTCAGCAAAACAATTTGAAGCTAGCGGATGCGCTGGTGAAGCACGTGGGCTTGCTCGCTACGTCCCAAGCCGGAGCAATGAGGAAAGTAGCTACCTACTTCGCCCAAGCTTTAGCTCACCGGATTTACGGAATCTCACAAGAATCCCTCGATTCCTCTTTCTCTGATATGCTCTATATGCATTTCTATGAATCCTGCCCCTACCTGAAATTCGCCCATTTCACGGCGAACCAAGCCATCCTTGAAGCGTTCGCCACCGCTGACCAAGTTCACGTCATCGATTTCGGGCTGAAGCAGGGGATGCAATGGCCAGCGTTAATGCAGGCACTTGCATTACGACCCGGCGGTCCCCCGACGTTCCGCCTCACCGGAATCGGATCCCCGCAGCCGGACAACACCGATGCTCTTCAACAGGTGGGATGGAAACTGGCGAAATTGGCCAAAACAATTGGAGTCCAATTCGAATTCCGCGGGTTCGTCTGCACCAGTTTGGTGGATCTTGAACCGTCCCTCATCGAGATCCGACCCGAAGAAGCAGTTGCGGTCAACTCCGTTTTCGAACTCCACGGGCTCCTGGCCCGACCTGGCGCCATCGACAAGGTCTTGAACACGATCAAGGCCGTGAATCCGAAAATCGTGACTGTGGTGGAGCAAGAAGCAAACCACAACGAAGCGGTTTTCGTGGACCGTTTCACAGAAGCATTACACTACTACTCAACCATGTTTGACTCGCTGGAGGGATCGTCGTCGTCTTCGTCTTCGGGGTTAACGGCAGCGAGTCAGGACGTGCTGATGTCGGAGCTGTATCTAGGGAGACAGATATGCAACGTGGTGGCGTGTAAAGGGTCCGAGCGCGTAGAGAGGCACGAGACACTGAATCAGTGGAGGGGTCGGATGGGATCGGCCGGGTTCGAACCAGTTCATCTGGGCTCGAACGCGTTCAAGCAAGCCAGCATGTTATTGGCAGTATTCGCCGGAGGAGATGGGTATAGGGTGGAAGAGAACAATGGGTGCCTTCTGCTAGGTTGGCACACACGGCCTCTCATAGCCACGTCGGCGTGGAAAATTCCGGCCGGCGAGCTTTAGTGAGGTTACTCAGTGGGTCCGAGTTAGAAAACAGATCGAGATCATGACCAACACTCCTAGTATGTACATTATTAACCTTTGAGCTGAGTGAGTCAGTCCGAGTGAGTGAGGCAAATAAAAAGTAAAACTAGCCAGTCTACAATTGTACGGTTTTTCTTCGCAGGTCCTAGCGTTTTCAATCGGAAAAAAGAAGGATATATAATTTGTTATATTTTAATTATATTATTCCTAAAGTATTTATGATAATGATTTTGCTAAATCTCTGCAATTCCAATTATGTGAACACGCGTTATTTTCGGTCTTGCGATAGTGCAGTCAGCGGTGAGTGACAATGGTCCTGTATACACAATCAGATAAGATAATACTCGTCAAAAATTGGTGAAACTATATAATCAGATGATAAGAAATAATTTGTTGAGTAATACACCAATCCAAATATTGGTCTGTGCTATCTACTGCTACACTACTACATATTTATAGTTGATAATTAGCAGCCGAATCCCTATACGGCTTGTGATTTTCCCAAATTCGATCTGGATCTGAAGGTAGTTATTCCTTCAAAAAATCCAGTAATATAAACAGAGATATGGGGCTTTTTTGTTTTGTGTCACAGTAGTAGTTCAGGTTCAGGCAGAGGCAGGTGTGTACCTTGCCTGCAACTTTGTCTCCTGTGTGTGTGTGGTGGATCCAAGGACAATGCATATATCCTTCAGTATTAGTAATTAATAATGAAAAAGACAGGTTGTGTTTAATAGGAGCTCATCATTCCTGAGAAAGAGCATCTGAGTGCTTCAGGCTCAGACACGCAGCCACACTGAATTGTACTGAATTGAGATCCACGGCCTGACACAGCCATAACACTGCCCTTCGGATTGGATGGCTCTCTGTGCCATGGCCACATCGTCTTCATCATTCAATGGCTTTACTTAGCTATCATCTTGTTTTAACACTTACGTGTTATCAGTTATCACACTCATTTAGTACTCCCCACCACATATAATACCAAACTTCGGCCACAGATCAGTGCGTGTTTCATCCATTCCATTAATCTCTACCCATGTTCCAGGTTTCAAATACTTCCCCCCCAATCCTTCAGAATGATAAGTGGATAACGTTGAAGCCATTTCCTTGTAGAATATATCTTGCTAGCAGATTACAGAAAGCTGACTATATGTGTGTATGTGTGTGCGTACACTTGTCAAAGTTTAAAGATACTAGATATAGTGAGATTGATTGCAATTCATTCATGAGTTCTGATTTCAGAGTGTTAGGTGAAGTGCGGGATCGATATTGTTGGACCCAGCGAAGTTAGACATGTATGTTGAAAGAGAGAGATTACCCATGGATGCAGACCATATATTTCTCCTTTTCCTTTATGGTCCAATATATTTATTTATACGTGTAGTGGTCGTGGATCTATAATTTACTTTTCCTTTTTCCACTTTGAGATAAATGAAAAATTGAATGTTAGCCACGTCGTTTATATATTAACCATTTCTTTTAATTTAGTGTTTGAATTATATATATCGTTAATTTAATTTGATGACATGACATACACATATATAATCACATATTTTTGGCAGACTAGTTAAAAGTGATATCGTGGTGGAAATTGGTTGTAATAATAATTGAACCTTAATATTCGAAGTGGTTGACAGGATAAGCATGGTTGGCCCCGCACCAAAGGAATTTATAATAGTTTGTTTGGTATACATAATTCTTTTTAACATAATTATAATATAAAGGGAGTCAACATGTGAATTGAATATATAGAATAGTTACGATTCACCTGATATATACATATAAAGTAAAAGAGAATACTAATTATTTTATCGATCGATATGCATATATATATATATATATACACGTTTGATTGGATAAAAAAAATAACAAAATGAAAATAAAAATTGAGTGGTAATAATAAAAAATATAGCTTCTCTCTATTTGAAACTATACATACAGAAGGGAAAGCATATAAATATTTACTTTATTGAGGGAGTCGGACCGTGATGATCATCGAGTTATAAGCTGGAGAGAAATTAATAATAAAAAAAAGGGTAAAGTAATTAAGAATGAATAAATAAGGTGAAAGGGAGGGAATATATATCATGAAGGGGGAGTGATACAGTATATAATTAATTGATCGGCAAATTAAAGTGGTGGGTTACTACTTACTAGTCATTATATATATGAATGCGGGTAGGAAGTGTAATGCCATGCAAAGACTGAGTGGGTGATCATGGGAAGAGCTTGAGAGAGACAATGTCACTAATCGCAATATCAGGTCAACTCAATGCTGGTGATGATGATAAGCATTGCACCAACAAAGAATGATGCGTAGGTACAGATATATAGATATTATGAAAATAGCAAAAAGTGACAGGGCACTCCCTTCCAACACATTAATACATTAGTTTATTTCTTCCTAATTATATAGTTGGAAATTTAATAAGTCATGAAATATTTGTAATTTTGTAAACATTACGATAGCTTACTGTAAATGTCTACTATTCATCTTCATCTATGTAGATATATCACGTCCAATGTAATCAAAATTGATCGAAGATTGAATTAGTCAATGTAATAATTTAATATTTAATGGTTCATTTGTAATCAAATCAATAGTAATTAAATTAACATATTTTTAATTTTATATGTTACATATTATACAAAAATTAAAAAATTATTATTAATAAGTTTTATAGCTTAATATTAAAATCTAAATAAGTTAATATTGATTCATAATTATATTTTAAATTTAAAATAGTAAACTAGTAATTTATTATCATATTATTTGTTAACTAAATTTATTATTATTAATAATTATGCATCACAACAATGCTTATCCATAGTTATTATTATTATTATTCATAACTGGTTCTGAAATTAGTTGGTCTTCCTTTTTATTCAGACTAAATCTGATATTAGTTTTTGATTCAATCGATCAAACCAGCCTGTCTAGTCTGATTCTAGTAAAATTGATAACATTATTTATTATACTAATTAAATCAGGCAATATCATTTTGAAATTTAAATTGAATGATATAGCCCACCTTATAATAACAAACCAAAATAAACAATAATTTGTTATGAGATTAAAATAAAACCCTAAAAACTAAAAAAAATCCCAATCTAACCAATGTAATGAAAAAGCAGAAAGGGGATAGGGGTGAAGGTCATCATCATTGAAATGAAGAGTGAGCAAACATATTTCATGGTATTGGGGGGCTTGAAATTGACAAGGGATTGGCCTTCCATTGACAAATTACTCCATCATCATCCACCACTATGAACTCCCTTTCTAATTTTCTTTCTTGGAAAAAAACATAAGGGCCCTCCATCCTTCATAAAGATTCTTTTCATCACCCCCACTTTTCAAGTTCTCTTGACCCATCTCTTTTTCAAGAGCCCTTCCCCATCTCTTCTTTATTTCTTTTATTATAGTCATTAATATTTTAACACATCTAGGGAAACGTGTGTTTCATAAGAAATAATCACAATGTTAGCACATAATAATATTTTGGTATGTTATTAGATTAAATAGTATTTGCAACGCTCTGTAAAAAAATTAATTTTTTCAATTTGATAGTCATACATGTTTAATTTTCATCAAATATATATTTTTAATTTAACAAGTTGTTCGTTAAATTATTATGTGATGGTTTATTTTTAAGCATATTCATATTATGCATTATATGAATATTGAGTAGACATATAATTATATGTCCCTCATAGACCGAAAGCGTTGATATCAGCTAGACATATTTTTTAACGTATTGTATGAAGTCTAAAGTGAATCATGCTACACATAGCTTATGAATAGCAATAATTGCTCTAAATTTTAAATTTTAAATTGAATACTGATTATATGAAAACTAATTTTTAATGTAGTGTTCACATAAAGTCAAGCTTGTGTACAAATTTATGAGATAATACGAAATAATAATACTAAATATAGCTGTTAAATTTTCTTTATTCCAAATGAATAATGATTAACTATTAAATTTTGTTAATATATTTAATTTATAAAAAATAATAAACTAAACTAATTATGAATGTACGTATAAATATGGGATAAATAATACTTACTTAGAGTTATAAATAATCTAATTATACCAAGTTCTTCTGTGAACTGAACTCAACTGAAAGGTATTCTCTCATAAACATAAATATATGTGTATATATATGTATTTATATATACATAAATATGTGTGTGTATGTAACATTCATGCCTGCATTCTCCACTAGTGCAAATATGTAAAAAGAATATTGTTTATAAAAGGAAAAGAAAGGTGGGTTTGGGGTTTGATGAGTGCCCATTCCATTGTCAAGCTCAAAACTCGTCCACTTCTGCAAATGAGTTAGGTTTCATCCAATCAGACCCCTTCTATAACCTCAGAAACCATTATAGAAGAGAGAATCAACAAATTAGAAGAAGATCAATTATCGGTTAACCTTCTTTTTCTTTTCTTTTGTTTTTTTCCTTAGAAAAACATTTCTGATTGCAATACAGCTGATCCGTCAGTTGAATAATAATGAAGTAGTCTTGTTTCGTGTGTTAATGTCTCAGCATCAATCCCTTTTATACACACCTTATCAACTCAGGAAAAAAAAGAAAAAGAAGAAAATTATCTCAAAAACTCAAAGTTATGTTGACCTTCCCACTCACATTCTCAGATTGACCTTTTTTTTATCCTTTCCATATTAATTTGTATGGCCATTATTTAGTCTCTTAACTTTTCATTACAAATTTTTCCGACCATTATTTTTTGCATCCCTTTGAAAGGTTTTGTTTTCAAAGAATAACAAAGAATTCAAAATCGTTTCAAACTTATTTTGACATGTCCAATTTCAATTGATCTGATTCATTTTTCAATTAACTTTTAATTTTAATTGATCCTTTAACTGATCAACATTTGAAACCAATCAATCGAGTTATTAACTGATTTTCTGAATTGAATTGAACTAGTCCACGATTCATCTTTTCTTATTATGATAATTTCTTTCCATTGCGTGAGAGTTCTTCTTGTAAAAGAAAACACGTTTATAAACTTGCAGTATTTAATTTATGGAAGCAATTCTTTTTTCAACAAACCATTTTGTTAACTAAAACATAAATTTGTTATCTAAAAGGAATTATTTATATGCCATAATATATTTTAAAAATTCTACTAATAAAACATTTAAAAAGATAGGTAATCTTTTGCTGCAAATTAAACTTTATTCCTTGATTGAAAATCTCAAATCCATACAAACTGTGAAACGGAAGTAACACATCAACGCCAAAAAAAAGTTGTTTGAACTTTTGTTAATTGTCATCGAATCTAGTTTTAAATCCCTTCATTTTTTTAACCATGGTATAAAAAGCATTATTCCCAAGTCCGAAGAACAGTCATTTAAGAGTTAGGAGTAAGGACCAGCGCATTTTGCTTCATTATAATCTATATCTATCTATATATAATATATATAATTAATAAAAAGTTACACTATTTATAGGTTATGAAAAATGCAAAATACCTTGAACTTCATGCAAAATGCGGAATAGCAATCCAAGTTTTATTTTCTAATTCCCAATGGAATCCCTCTTTAGTTTTTCCATCCTTCAATTCAAAACTTCTGCTATAACAAATTGCAAAGGAAAATATTTATATGTTTCTCCTTATATACTTTTTTATGTTGTTTTCTAATTAAAAATTAACATGTGAATTGTTTTTTAATACATTATAGATTTAATCATTAATTATATATAAAAGGTATTAACTTTTTAAAGTTAAAAAAATTTAAAAGGCCTATATGTTAAATTTTAATTGGAGAATAGTATGAAAAGCATATAAGGAAAAATATATAAGTTTAGTCTAATTGCAAATTGGATAAACAAAAATGTTTAAAAAATATTTAAACAAATTTTTTTATATAAAAAATTAATTATATCAATGGTGATAATGATGGATCGGGACAACCAAAATTTTTGGATGGGAAGGCTTGGGCTTAAATGTTTTGATTAGGCAAGTATATGTCAGGCCCAAGTTCAAATGAACCTACTAATAAGATATATAGTTTGAGGAATTAGTCTTAAATTTGAACCTTATTGATGAAAAATCTATACTTGAAAAGTTATTCCATTTAAATTTGATAATACTTGAATTTAACTTTGATAATTTTTTTTTGGGCCAAAACAGAACAATTTTATTTAATCACAAGACTTTGATAATTCCATATACAAGATAATTATAAAAAAAAAAATCATTGTGGCTCTTATCTTTTACATTCATTTTAAGAATTTCTTAACTTTATAAGCTGTAGTTCCTCCGTCTGTTGTCGTTAACCATGCAACCTCGAACCTTCATTGACGTGGACTTTTCTGGGGTTATTTCAATGAATACCAAATTAGAAAATCCTGTATATTATAAATTAATTAAATAAATTAGAAAATCCTGTAAAAATGTGGGTTGAGGTGTTGATTAGCGTGGGCTGTTCAAATCATCATCCTTTCTTCCTTAATCTTCTGGGGGCTTCGCATGACTTATGTGCAACTTCATCTTATTGATCATGTTCTTTAACTCGCTCATGATGAGAAGTTTTAAAGCTCTCTTGCTTAGTAACTGTGAGTAAGGGCCATGCTCTCCAGTAATAATATTTATAATTAAGTTGACTAGAGAGTTACCTCCTTCTTTGGGGAGACGGTTGCCTCATTCAGAAGAAATCATGGTCTCCCTCAGAAGCTGCTGATTGGGTCGGATTAGATCGATGCGAATGGTTCTGTGAATTGGTTGGAAGATGCTGCTTGTGGAGGGATAATTCGGGACTCACATGGCAATTGCATTAAAGGATTCATAAGCAAATTGAAACCTATTGAGATTTGGAGCATCCTAACTAGTCCCAAACTTTCTCGAAACTCTTTTTTTTCCCCTACCAACCATAACTTTAGTAGTTTTTTTTCCTTCAGTATGCAGTTACTCCCTTAGAAATAACGAATGTTTCACGAGAAAGACAAGCTCACTCAAAGAGATCCTTTCGTTTCGAAAAGCTTGAACCCGTGCATAAAAGACGAGGATTTAAATGCAAAATGCCCAGTTCTTAGAAAACACCAAGAGATGGAATAAAAATCTCAATTTGGGTGCCAGAGGGTTGTCAAATTTCGTCAAGAGATTTTTTATTCACAAATTGAGAGATCGTTTCAATGAATTAATACTGCATGATTTCTCAGGTGAATTTACAATCCAATTAATGCTCGAGAGAATTCAAATTCAAAATATTCTCTTTTTTAATCTTAATATTGGTCTTAAAAAGGTGTTTAACAGATAAGAGTTTATATTTTACTAAAAATAAAAATATTCTCATGGATATGTGGATATCCATGCTTCACCTTATTTGAGTGATCATGGATTGGGTCGCTTTGCATTTTACCCAAAAGATGTGAATGGGTGCTGAAATTGTTTTTTTTGTTTTGGCTGGTCCTATGGGCGGGATTCATCTGGATGGCATTTTCTTCTAATGTGCATTAAAGTTGCCTTATGTTATCCAAAAAAAAGAATAGGGAGAATTGAGGAAAAAAAAAGATAAAAAATTTCAAATATTTGAAAAATGAGATCAAAGTTTATCTTATTTTGAGGTTACAATAGAATTTTTCCTAATTAAGATAAAAAGTTTCTAAGTCAGATAGAATTTTTTGATACTAAGTGAGAATAGAACATTTTTAAGTGAGGATAAAAAATTTTCTTTCCAAATTTGATATAAAAAACCAAATATTTTAATTTTTTGATACCAAAACCCCAATTTTGCCAAAATATTATTATAATGAGTCATTGGATGCTTATTAAAATTTGAAGAAAAATCGTTAATTAACTCATCTTATGTTAGTTGATAATTTTACCCATTTTCCGCTTCCCCAAACTGTACATGAGGTGGGTAAAAATCAAGTGTAACAGCGTGACAAGAGGATTTAATTAAGTGTTTGTATTTATATCTATATCTATAATATATCTATAAAGCAGGATGTGTTTTTACCTATCATAACCCATCAAAGTAATTGGGTTGGGCAATAAGTTTATAGTCGTGCCCTTTTTTAGGGCGTTCTCGATTCTTCTTTTCTTCGTTTTTGTTGTATTATCGACATCGATTCTTTTCTCCAATTCTTCCACCCTCTTCAGGTGGGATGCTTCAGCAAGTGAGCCTCTTCTTTTTCTCAGTTTCTAATATTTGTTTTGTCTCATTGTTTGAATTGATTATTCAAAATTATAGATTTAGGATTGTGAGGTAAATTTTGGTTTACATATATTTTGATGGATCAGATTGTTTGTGTTGTAGATTTGCAAGGAGGTAAATTGATTATTCAAAATTTTGTATTTGGAGATTGATGCGATGGCAAATTGAAGCACGCATGGGGAGAAACAAGTTGGTCATCAGTGCTTCTTGATTCTCCTTTCCTCTCCATCCTTCCCTTTTTTCTTTCTCTTCAAGTGTGTCTTTAGTCCTCTCTGTCTTGTCTTTTTTTCCCTTTTCTGTTTAACGAGTTCTTAAGAAGTGTGAGCAGCGCACAGAATAGAGGAGGAGCGTGGAAGAGGGGGACAAGTAAAGATAGCTAAAGATTCGGGCAAGGAGGCGATTAAAGGAAGAGAGCTTGGAGGTCAAAGAGGCGAGTCCACAAGGAAGAAAGGACAAGATTGAGAGCGTTGGAAAGAAGACAAAGAATTGGAGAGGGAAGACAAGTGAGAGCGAGAGACCGACAAGAAGACTAGAGAGGGGAAAAGGTAAGCCCATCAATTATGAACTCCTATTCTTCCTTTGGGGTCCCGAATATGTAATCCTCTATTTGGAATCTGTGAAAAGTATAGAAGGTACAGTGTTTTTTAGTTTATGCCTAAAAGGTGTTTGTCAAGAGGTCTAGTTGTATGTTGTAACATTTTATACTATGCTGTCTAAAATTGCATGGAACATATGTTCTTCTATGATATATTAGGCAAGTTTCTACTATTCCCAATATCTATGGGCAAACTGCAATGGAATTTGACCAGGTGATTTTCATATGTAACCCTTATGCCCATGATAATTTTGTGGTGCCAGTTGGCATAATGCGTGGGTATATCCTTTTTAAATTAGAAATTAATAAAAAAGACTAATTTAAAAGAACAATACATCAGAAACCATACACCCCTTTAAATTAAAAGTAGACATATTCTCTGTAATATTATACTCAATTAAAAAAATGAGTAAATTAATAATAAAATTATTTGCATGAAATTAAAAGTTTTTTTTGGTAAAGCATAAAATTAAAAGCTAAAAAGCATGCAAACACACACAAATTAACGTATTTATGTTCATTGAACTAGGCCCATAATTCATCAACCCAAAATGAACACTACCGTGAAAAAATTGCCTTTCACTTCTCCCATTCAAGCAAAGGCAGCCCTGAAAATGATAGTACGGATAGTCCCTGAGCAACGCGCGCCGCTGTCCAGTTCAGATAAATTTGTGAAATTTACAAAAAATCACAAATAAAAAATTGCAAATAATGTGATGGCTTCTTGTAGTTATTAAGAGTGTTTAAAGATTCAAAATCGAATCAAACCAAACCACTATCAGTTTCTAAAATTTTAAACTTTTTCAATTTTTGTAAAAAGTTGATTTGATTCGATTTGAATTGGTTTCGATCAAGTTTTAGTGAAATTTAAAAAGTAAATATAAAAGTTTTTTTTTGCTCTTTGACAATCTAATTATTGATATATTTATTTAAATTTTAATGAAAAGTAATTATTTTTTGCTGCCACATAAATATTGTATTAATTTACTGGACTTTTTTTTTTCTAATACTCTACTTTGAATTTCTAATTGTAAGCTTTTCACAAACACCACTTTGAAAAGATCACAAATAATATTTTATTTTCATACGTGACAAATGTGAAAATATAAATAAATAAAAGTTGGCAAAAAAAAAAAAACATTTCTTGCATATTTAAAAAATAATTATATATATTTTGTCAAAAAAGGAGTTACAATTGGTTTGGTTTGGTTTTGAGCCATCAAAACTGAATTTCAATCAAACCGAATCAATTTCTCACCATGAAAAACTAAACTAGACTTGAATGAAGTTTGGTTTTAATTAATTTAATTTGGTTCTATTTGATTCAATCAATTTGATTCCATTTTAAACACCTTTAAATTAGCTACACAAAACCTACTCAATTATTGATAGAGAGACATCTTCAAAATATTTGCATAGCCCATGACGTAAAATATGGTTGTCATTTGTCAAAGTATTCACTTTCAATTTGACCATAAGAAACCCCAAGATCATGCACAGCAAATTCAATGGCTGACGAGTAACAAGTCAATCCTCAAGGCTTATTATGTCTTTGAGTAAATTGAATAAATACGTTAATCTGTTGCCTAATTACAATTAGCATGGCTTATGCTCATGCTTGTGTATTTAACATTCAATTATTTTGTTTTAAAATTTGAAAGACACTTTAAATCATATACAAGAAAAAAATTTCTTGAAATTCAATCCCAAGAAATAAAATTAGTTCGAGATTCTGAAAATTTTGTAGTATATATATATATTTAACATGAGCTTAAATTTGTTTTTATTTTTTTAATTTTTTTCCCTGCGTTGCAAGTATCACAATTCACAGCCTCTTCTCAAATAACTACTTCCTTTCCACTCTCACTTCCGGTCCACCGGCGATCACTGACCTCAAAACCCTTGGAGTCCCCGTCGACGGTTAGCTGGAGTATTGTACTCCGACTAGATCTCGACGGAAGGTACCGATCGGAGACGGAGCCTTTCAGTACTGCCAGCTTTCTCTCTTAGCCTTCTCATTTTCGTTGGTATATGCATTTTTTTTAAATTTAAAATTAAAATTTCTCAACGTTTTTAGATCTAATTGATCTCTCCCGCAAGTTCCCTCTCTGTTTTAACTTCCTTTCCGTTTTTCGATTGATTGATTATACATGGTGCAAAATGTGGGGCTTGCTGACACATTTATCATTTCACCAACCCAAATTAGAAGGCGGTGTTGGTTTTCTCTGATTGTAAACTTAAAGGATGGTGTGAAATGAACCAAGTTTTAAAAATTCGAAACGATTTTCGATTTCTGGATATCTGTTTTATTTTGCTTTTTTTTTTTAAACCACGATACTATTATGACATTTGCTTCTGAGATTGGTGGGTTCCGTCATACTTTCCCAGGCTTCAGGCATGCCTGCAACCATTATTTCAGGCTTAGTTTTCTTAATTGTAGTGCTGTAGGCTTTTTTTTTGGTTGGGTATGGATGGGGATTCATTGTATCGTGAACCCAATGACCGACACATGATACTAAATGTTTTGGATTTGGATTCTCTAAACTATGAATCTTGTAAAGCCTCTAGAAGTAGAGAGAAAAGGGAGTTGGTGAGACTGAAAAGAGGGGGTGGACCATGCACACTATATTTTGTGTCTTACTTCTTACTTTAGATATATTTTACAAGCTTTATATTTTATACGATCGGAAATCCAGTATTTTTGGGTATTTCCGTTGTATCATATATTTTGGACACTGAGTAGTTCTGGATAAAGATATTGGAAATGTTATTAGGCATCCGACTTAGGTAGGGTTTGTATATGGGTGTTTTGGACGGATATGATTGAATATAGCAAGAAAAAAAAAGTAAAAAAAGAGTGAATATCCACCCATTGCCTTTCCTACCCATATTCTACGTGATTTGTGTGAGAGTGACTTCACTGTGAACCAGTTCTAATTGCTGTTCTTCCACAGTAGAACCATGGGAATTGAGGAAAGATGGTGTGTGGTAACTGGAGGACGGGGCTTTGCTGCTCGACATTTGGTCGAAATGCTACTCCAATACAGTACATACTTTGTTCGGATCGCTGATTTGGGACCCAGCATTGAACTTGAACCAGCTGAAGAATCAGGAATCCTTGGTGAAGCTTTACACTCTGGTCATGCCCAGTATATGACTTTAGATCTTCGTAACAAGGCCCAAGTACTCAAAGGTAGCTCATATTTTTCTTTGCTTATGGTTGTTTAACTTCTATTGTAACTAACAATGTGAAGGGGGATATTTGAGCTCTGTGGTGATTTGTCACTGCAGTATGTGAAGGAGCTGAGGTTGTGTTCCATATGGCTGCTCCAAACTCTTCCATTAACAACTTCCTGCTTCATCATTCAGTCAATGTTGAAGGTAAATGATCACTTTTCTGCTTATCTACTCTGCATTACCAAGCTGTTTGATATTGTGCTTTGAATGTAATTTGGAGTTTGCTTCTGAAGGGACAAAGAATGTCATCAATGCTTGTGTTGAGCTCAAAGTGAAGCGACTTATCTATACAAGCTCTCCTAGCGTGGTCTTTGATGGTGTTCATGGAATTCTTAATGGGGATGAATCATTGCCTTATCCACCTAAGGTACTTGCTTCGGCAAGTTTACATAAATCACCACTAATATCAGTTTCTTCTTTTCAAGGTTCACAGTGATTCTGAACTTGGGATATATACATATGTGGATGTTTATTGTTCAATCAAACGTTGGAAGTCATTTAATTTTTTTTAATGGGTAAGTTAGTCCAATAACATGGCTTTAAATTGCATTCAACTGATTTCAGCATAACGATCATTATTCTTCAACTAAAGCAGAGGGGGAGGCATTGGTCATTAAATCTAATGGAACCGAGGGGCTTCTAACATGCTGCATACGCCCCAGCAGCATTTTCGGGCCTGGAGATAAACTGCTTGTGCCTTCATTAGTTGAAGCTGCGAGGGCAGGGAAATCCAAGGTAAGTGTGGTTTTTTTTCCCCTCTGATTGATTTAAAGCTGTATGTGGTTTCATCATTAGTTTGATGGCATATTTCCACGTAAAAGTTATTCAGCAAGCAAAATGTTGTGTGTGGAAGGCATAAATGTTTTCATTTTAGGATTTTAAAGGCATGCACTAGGTACTTTCTCTAAGATGGGTTGCATGACCCTCAGTCCACATCCAATAATGTGGAGTTAAGCAAAATGACTACAGTGAACCTTAGCTATGACTGCTGTGTTTAGGTGTGTCTACTGATATTCTAATGCATTTGGTCACCCTAGTGGATGAAATCATGTTTAGGTTATAAATAATATGCTGTGCACCAAGAGTCCTGCAAATCTCTTTGTACATTGTACTGCTTAAGCAATAGATTGAACCCTTTGACAATGTAACCTGCAGTTGGACCTATCTAGGTGTGTCTATCCATAAATTAAATGAAATAAGACTGATTTTGTGATGTGTTGGATCTCACTGACTCATGGATGAAATTGTGTTTAGGTTACAATTTATCTTGCCGAGTGCTGGTAATTCTTTGGTACTTTCTGCTGCTTAAGCAAATGAGTAAACCTTTAGAGTCCTTTTTGTACACCGTATTAGGTTTAATAGGATAAGCTAGTACAATACATTATAAATCTATCATTGATTTGGTGAAAGCACTGTGTTGTATAATTTTATCAATTAAATCCCTCTTTTATATTAAAGTGATGGATAACGTAATTAGGCCTTAAGGGGTGGCTGGGGTGGATTAGACTTAGTAGTTTTTTGACGTATAAGCCCCTCTAAATGGAGGTTATAGTAGATGACTATGCTGGAGCCAAAAATGAATAATCATCAACCAATGGAGACGGATGGGATGGTGGCATAGAGACAGTGCCAGCAATTGTGGTCACATGGTCAAAATTGGGAGATGGTTGAGCTCAAAAAGCATGCTTTCAACCCAGGTAGATGGATAAGAAGGGTTGTAATGGACAATGAGAGATAACACTCTGAACATTAGAGCCTGCACCATGGATGACTCACCAAGGTTCATACAAAGCTGGTGATGCTCATTTTTCATCATTGTCGTGTTTCCTATTCATTTGGGGTTGTAGACTTAGTCTCAGATTCAAATGGGGCTTTGAGATCGCAAGTGACTTTTCTTCCTATGTTTAGTGGGTATGCTCTGAAACTCAAAGGCTGAAGATGAGGATGAAGTTGTCATTGTGACTGGTTAAGAATCTGAGAATTGGGGATTGGGGCTCTTTTACTTCTCTGCTTAGTTTTTTTGCTACTACTAGTGCTGAACTTAGTAATAATTTGAAATATACAAAAATTTAAAAAATATTATTGAAGTATAAAATATCATTCTTACGAGGAAAAAATTAGAAGAAAAAGAGAAAAAGATAGCAATCATGATCAAGTGCCGGCAAACCATAACAACAACATCAGCTCCAACAAATAAGATCTAAAAGATACATTTTTATTTTTTATTTTTTCTTATATTTAACCATATTTTCCATTTATCTTCTAATGTAATGTTCAATGGGGATTGAGTTGTTAAAGGGATTTTCTTGGTTTACCAGATGTTGCCAATGAAGGACTTTATTTATCTTATCCAGTGTTATACAGTGTATGACTAAGTAAATGATAGTGCTTTTTTATGCAATACTGTATGTCTGTATCTTATGTAATGTTATACCAAACATTGCATAGTATTAGAATTTTATCAGATCTATCTTATCAAGCTTTATCCTATTAGGTTTTATTCTAAACAATGTAATTTTTAATTGGACCAAACCAGGCAAGTTAGAAAGTATCCATAAATTGAACGTGATAGAGGGAAAAGGAAGAAATTAAAAGGTTTTTTTTTCTTCAACAAGAATCACTGTACATAGAGGGTAGGTATTTATAGGACCCCTCCCCTATAACGACCAACAACCTTACACCAACTGACTTCCTAGTTATTTGTAAGTTATCCTTACTCGTATTAGCGAAATTTGATTGAAGACCAATGAAAATTAAATTGCTTCAATACACTAGGAGAGATATGGAGGTCCCACAAATGGTCACTGAACAACATGCATTTATAACTTATTAGTAGAATCTTTCTTCCTATTTTTCATATGTTGATATATATATCTCTCTCTTGACCAGTTCATTATTGGTGATGGCAATAACCTTTACGATTTCACTTATGTTGAAAATGTGGCTCATGCCCATATATGTGCTGATCGAGCTCTAGCTTCAGAAGGGACTGTTGCTGGAAAAGTCTCAGGGCAGGTGCATTTAAAAGATTTCATTGTTGTTTATTCAGCATTTTTTTTTAATTCAAGTGTGCAAAGAAAGATTGTTAAGACAGACAGTTCAGTTGAAAGATGACCATTTTATAACTCTACATGTGCTCTATGCATTTCTCCTACCAAACGAAAAAAATGTAGCCAGACTATTTTGCAAGTTAGAATTGTAAGCAATCACTGCAGGCTATATATATATAGGTTGCTGATGGATCTTCATTTTGTAGGCCTATTTCATAACAAATATGGAACCTATAAAGTTTTGGGAGTTTATGTCACTTATTCTGGAAGGTCTTGGATACGAAAGGTACTTTCTTTTTGCACTGCCACTCTATGTTATACATTTCTTACTTTTCTTTCAACAATCTTCTGTCTTCTTGATTTTATTTTCTGCCATTCTTGAATTACGGTTATATTGCTCTACTGACAGCAAAAGCAGACATGCTTATAGTGTAAAGTCGTCAGATCACAAATTAAATTTTATGACTATTTACTCATGCACAAAATTGTACTTCCTTTTATTCATTTGGTTCTTGTAACAATCTACTCCCAAAACACCCCAAAAAACTCCTAAAAATCTCAAAAACACAGAAAAAACCCGAATAGGACCCGAACAAGGCTGAATCGTGGCTAACTACGGTGCAATTGCAGCTTAAGAGAGGCAGTAGCACTTGGCGCTGCTGCCAAGCTTTTGGCATTGCGGCGCCCGAATTAGAGCATGTATCAGCAAATTGCTGATTTTTCGGGCGAACTTCTGAAGTGCACAACTTTGTACTCTGATCAATGATTGACTTGATTTTAACTCCTATAGGTCAATTTTGTTCCAATCTAACTATAGACACTGGTTTCATTCAAATCCATCTTTGTATGGGGAGGTTTTGGACACGTGACCGATTTGGTCACTTTTTTGATTAAAACACAGAACTTACAAGCCCTAATTGCCATCCAAAGCAATTTGACCACTAGAGAACCTTTATATTGATCCTATTTGACTCAACCAACTTGTGCAATGAGGTTTTACTTTAGAGAAACCACTCCTTCGAGATTTGACCCCCTTTGAATCGCAATTCTACACAATGGGCTTCATGCCTAACACACACATACAAGGCCCAAAACCACTTTGGGCTCACATATGCGGCTAATCCCGCTCACAGTCACATGCACCAATAGCAACAACCCATACCGGGATCCAAACCATCATCACATACACCCTAGCCATATATGAGTATATCCATGCCACATCATCATCAATATTATCACATATCATTAATCATCATCAATATCATACAAACATTATCATTGCAGTCAAGTCATCATTGTTCTCATAGAGAGTATAGACAACACTCCTAGGAATACGTAGAACAAGTGAAAAGATGTACTAGCCTACATGGCACTAGGGCTGAACATAGTAGCCCGAGGCCTGGTCCGGCCCGACCACTTCGGGCCAATCGGGCCGGGCTAGGGTTAGGGTCAAGTACTCTAACCCTAGCCTGGCCCGACCTATATATATATATTTTAAAATTTTTTTTCTAGTTTTTTATATATCTTAATTGATTTTTGTAGAATTTTTTTTCCTTTATGTATCTAATATAATACATTTACTATGTAAATATTATGAAAACTTTTTAAAATTTTAATGTTTCAAATTTTTTTAAATTTTGAATTAGTTTTTTAATTTAATATTTATGTAAAAATAATGTATAATGATTAAATATTCATAAATTTTGAACAATTTTATTTTTTTCTATGATTATCTTTTAAGAAAATCTATTTTTAAGTATAAATAAATATATTTTTTATTATTAAATAAGTTTTTTTTTTAATTAAAAAAAAAGATATATAATATCGGGCCAGCCCAGTACGGGCCCGATATTGGCCCGATATATTTTGGGCCAGGTATCGGGCAAGGGTCAAACCCGGCCCGGCCCGGCCCGGTCCATGATCAACCCTACATGGCACTATTCATAACACAGACAATAACATAAGCTACCGTTGACTTGGATATTTCTACTGTCGGAGAGGCTACGACTCCTTTGTCTTCTCCAGATTAGTACCAGAGTTTTCACCTGAAATGTTAGTCACGGGGGTGTGAGA
Source organism: Adenanthera pavonina (assembly GCA_026686845.1). Classification (NCBI taxonomy): domain Eukaryota; kingdom Viridiplantae; phylum Streptophyta; class Magnoliopsida; order Fabales; family Fabaceae; genus Adenanthera; species Adenanthera pavonina. The sequence continues at coordinate 15,759,768 of JAIVEN010000003.1, read as the reverse complement.
CAAAGTTTTAATAACCGGGAACACAAACACAGATGACCTATATCATCTGTCCACATAATTATGCATGTGGTGCAATGCAATATAAAATGACATGGTATGCATATTCTCTTTTGTATACGGCTAGAACCACGGGCCAGTAATAATATAATACATGCTCGATAGGTGATTCCCTTTCAACAGTCGATGAAGACTAATTCTGGGACATCATCATGCTCACCTCACACTAATGCAATCCGGCCAAAGATTACACTAATGTTTGGATCGTGGTTTTTTTTTCCCTAGATGACCCGAATCAGTGGTCATTAGGGAAGGTACATCCCTAAATCCACTGCCACTTGACTCTTCTGGCCGTAGGAGAGGATTTAGCAGTAGAAATATTTCCTCATATTATCGTATCACGTCATATCATATCAATCATCATCATTTCTCATATAATCATCATATCATATCTCATTATCACCTTAACATCCACCCCACGATACGCATCAATGGTGATGATGTCAATGTCATGCTAACATACCTTTAAATATATACTCATCATCATGGCCATACTAGCATGCAATGGTGTGGGAATGCTACAAATCACATATACATCATATACAACATCATACCCCAAGTAGCCGTGTACATACCACGATACGTAAAAAAACCATACACATACACAAATAATATTGTGGTATGAATAGGAACATGTATATATACATATATCTACATATAACATATATATCACAAATACTTGGTTACCTTAAATTGCCGACACCACACACACGGTTCTCATAAGCTTTCGCATTGCTAACCACGACTTAAACCCTTTCGATCAACCAAGCTTAACCCATAGTTCCCACAACATAATTATACACTAATGAGCTCTAATTAATCATCCACATCATAGTCATCCTCATACATCTCGGATTTCACACTCTTTACAATTTTCAACTTAGGTTCCACTCAAACTCATCACAATTCTACCAAAACTCATACTCAAACCTTCCTAACACTACATAACACTTTTACAGCACCAAAACAAGCATTTTAATTGGTGGGAATTCGATGAAACCGAAAACCCCATAAACCGAAGAGAAAAGAAATGAGAGGTTAGGGATCACTTACCAATTAAGATTGAAACCTCTTGAACCCAAAAATCACTCCCTGAGGTTGGAGGAAGCAAACCCTAGCAGATCCCTCTGTTTCTCCCTCCAATTCTTTTTGCTTCCGTCGACTGGAACTCGTTTGATTTAAAGGATTTCAGGGTCTGGTGCCGTGGCGGGGCGATAAATTCGCCGTAGTGTGAAGCTCTTCTGTTCGAAAAAATTTCCCAAGTTTCAGCTTGCTCCCTACGGCGTGGAGTACTTCTGTCTCCTTTCTTTTTTTCCTCCGCTCTGGTTCCTCCGGTCCCACACCATCATCAAGTATACTTCCCATTAGCTCAAGTCTAAGTCTAGAATAGTATATTAAGGGATGTTACATTCTCCCCTACTTATGAAATTTTCATCCTCGAAATTTCAAACTCTTACCTCAAGCTAAAATCTCAGGATATTTCTTTTGTATGGATTCTTCTATCTCTCATGTGACGTCATTTGATGTCAACCCATTCCACAGCACTTTCACTAATTTGATAGTCTTATTTCTCAGCTGCTTCACCTTTACATCGCCAATTTGTAGTGGCTTGACCTCGAAAGTCAGATCCTCTTGCAATTGAACTTCGTCATCAGATATTATGTGAGATGGATTAGGATGGTACTTCTTAAGTTGAGAGACGTGAAAAATGTGATGTAATCCTGTGAGATTGGGTGGTAGTGCCACTTGATATGTTACTGTTCCAATTCGCTCTAGGATTTAGTAAGGTTCCATATGTCGAGGAGTGGGTTTCTTTGCTCGAATTAATCTTCCAACACCTGTGGTAGGAGTTACCTTAAAAAATACATGATCATCGGCATCAAATTCCAACGGTCTCTTCCTTCAGTCTGTATAACTCTTCTGCCGACTTTGCATAGTCAGAAGATTTTGTTGAATGCTCTCTATTTGTTGAGAGGTTTGGTCCATGATACCCGGGCCCAATAAACCTCGTTCAATCATCAATTCAACCCAACACAATGGCGTTCTACACTTTCGGCCATACAAAGCTTTATAGGGAGCCATTTGCAAGCTTGAGTGGCAACTGTTTTTATATGCAAATTCGGCCAATGACAAATATTGATCCCAATTGCCTTTATTCTCCAGAACATAAGTTTGTTGCATGTCTTTTAGAGTTCGAATTGTTCTTTCAGTCTGCCCATCAGATTGAGAATAATAAGCAGTACTGAAATTCAACCTCGTCCCCATGGCCTTTGAAGGGACTTCCAAAACTTTGATGCAAACCGAGGGTCTCTGTTTGACATAATATTCATTGGAACTCTATGCACTCTCACAATTTCATTCATATACATTGGGCCAATTTCTCCATGGTAATGGTCTCTCCAATCGGAAGAAAATAGGTCGACTTCGTTAATCTATCTACAATCACCTATATTGCATTGTGCCCTAAAGAGGTCCTTGGCAACCCTATCACAAAATCCATAGAGATGTTGTCCCATTTCTACTCCAGAATCTCCAGAGGTTGCAACGAACTTGCTGGGAGTTGATGCTCAATCTTTACTCTCTAGCAAACTAGATATCTTGCTACATATTCTGCGATATCCTTCTTCATTCCTGGTCACCAGTGCCCTTGCTTCAAATCTTGGTACATCTTAGTGGTACCTGGGCTTCATCCAGAATAGTTTCTTGCAATCTCGCAACATTTGGTACACAAATCCGACCACAGTACCGGATGATATGATTCTTTGATATATTAAAGTCTTGGGTTTCTGCCATTTCAATTCGTTCTTGAATGCCTAAAAGTCAGTTATCCTCCAACTGTGCAAAGTAAATGTTCCTTAACAAATCACTTGACACATTAATAGACTCCACCACAAGTACTATAGGGTGTACATTGATGGATAACTTCATATCTCTTAGGCTTTCTAGTTATTGTTGTTCCCTCATTATCGTGGTGGCTATATGGATTGACTTCTTGCTCAGTGTATCCGCCACTACATTGGCCTTCCCAGGATGATACTTAAAAGCAAATTCATTATCCTTTAGGAATTCTACAAATCGCCTTTGTTTCATGTTCAACTCTTTCTGATCATAAAGATATTTCAAGCTTTTGTGATCATTGAACATCTCAAACTAAACGCCATAGAGGTTATGCCTCCATAGCCTTAAGGCAAACACTATAGCCGTTAGCTTAAGGTCGTGAATAGGATAGTTCTCCTCATGGGATTTCAACGGTCTTGATGTGTAGGCCACAACTCTTTCGTTGCATTAACACACACCTTAAACCCTTCTTAGAGGTGTCCGTATAAACTGTGAGCAGCTCAAAAGGGTTAGGAATGATCAAGACTAGGGTGGATGTTAGACGAATCTTCAATTCTTGGAATGCTTTTTAACACCTGTCATTCCAAATGAAAGGTCTATCCTTGCAGGTTAGCCTAGTCAATGGTATAACAAGTTGAGAAAATCCTTTAATGAACCTTTGATAGTAACTTGCCAACCTCAAGCAGTTATGAATTTCGGTCATTGACTGAGGCTTTTCCTAATTTTGCACTACTTCTACTTTATTGGGATCCACTGCTACACCTTCAGAAATTATATGACCCAGAAATTTTACCTCCCATAGCCAAAACTCACATTTACTAAGTTTGGCATACAGTTGGTGATCCCGCAACACTTGCGGCACAATCCGAAGATGAAGTACATGTTCCTCCTCACTCTTGGAGCAGATTAGAATATCATCGATGAACACCACTATAAACTTACACAAATACGGCCGAAATGCCATGTTCATATAATTCATGAAGATTTCCGGGGCATTGGTCAACTCAAAGGGTATCATAAGGAACTCAATCAATTTTGGAGTTCGAAAAGCCGTTTTGGGCGCATCCTCCGCACGTACCCGAAGTTGATATCTCGACCTCAAATCAATTTTGGGGAAAATCGAGCCACCAGCCAATTGATCAATCAAATCATCAATTCGGGGTAAAGGATATTTATTTCTGATTGTCACCCTATTCAACTGCCTGTAATCATTGCATAATCTGAGGCTACCATCCTTTTTCTTAACAAAATGCTGGAGCTCCCCTAGGCAAGATGCTTGGTCTAATAAAACCCATTTTTAACAAATCTTCCATTTTGCTTTTTGAGTTTTTTCAATTCAGAAGGTGCCATTCAATATGAGGCTTTAGAAATGGGACTTGTTCCAGGCATCAAATCGATGGAGAACTCCAGCTCTCGTGGTGGCAGCAAGTTGGTAATCTCCTTTGCAAACACATTGGGGTATTTACAAACAATCGGATATCTTTCTATTCCTCCTTCTACATTCACGTTAATAAATAAGAAAACCAGAAACCCTTGACATTTTTTTGCAAGTACCTATTGGCTTGGGCAAAGGGCAAACAAACATTTTCATCCCCTTGATCACTAGGGATATTCATTAGCAATGGCACAATTTTCTAAGCATAGTTAAGAATAGCATTATTTGTTTCCAACCAATCCATCCTAATGATAACATCAATATCTTGCAGTGGCAAACAGATTAAATCCAAGATAGTGTTTCGGTGTTCAAAACGAATCACACAATTCAAACATGCGTGAACAGTTCTTATAGAAACTCCCGTGGATTTATAATTTGACAATTCAAAAGACAACTCAATTGTCACAATTCCCAGTCTCTGAGCACAATCAAAAGATATAAAGGAATGCGATGTATCAGAATCAAATAAGATATGAGTAATGGAACCGTTAAGTTTAAGTTAACCTTGAATTAGATTAGGTGCGGCATCTGTCTCCCGTCGAGTTATGGCAAAGACTCGTTCGGACACTGTTGACCTCCTCATTGCATCATCATGTATGGGCTCATGGCAACCCCGTGAAATGTGTTCTGGCTTCCCATAGTTATAACAGATCAAGCAAGGTTGGTCGCCATGGTTCGTCATGCATTTTGTGCATGGAGTTGAGGCACTACTTATATTGAAAGGGAACTACATCCCTTCTGCAAATTCACTTTGACTAGAGCTTCTTTGGTCAAAGCCTCTTCTATAGAATTGCTTTCTGTCAAATTGACCTCTGTTGGACTTATATTGGCCAAACCTGCCTCTACCTCTGTTAAAATGGCCTTTGTTATGATGGCCTCTTCCTGCACTAGAACCACTACTGCCACTACTGCTATCAAATCCACTTCTTTTACTAATACCTCCGGTAGGTCCTAGATGAGAAAAGACATGGATCATTGAATTTCTCCTTTTCTCCTCCGTTTCCTGTATTCGCCGGGATAGAACACACATTTTCACAAATAAGTCCTCAAAGGACGTAAATTCAACCACCACCAACCTCTTCTTGATTTCTAGGTGAGCTCCCTCAAGCAATCATTGAGCCTTCCACCTGTCATCAGTGTGATCCTTTAAGTAGATGGAATATTTGGCTAAGTCCAAGAATTGATTTATGTAGTTGTCAGTTTACAAGATCTCCTGTTGGAAAGTTAGAAATTCAGCCTCTTTTTGCATCATCAAAGTAGGAGGGAAGTAATGTGCGAAGAATCTCTTCTTAAATTGCTCCCAGTTCATCTAGAAATTCAGACACTGGTTTTACTTAAATTCATCTCTGTGTGAAGATTTTGGATAATCACGACCAATTTGTTCATTTTTTGGTCAAAACACATAACTTACAAGCCCTAATTGCCATCCAAAGCAATTTGACGACTAGAGAACCTTCACGCTGGTTCTATTTGACTCAACTAACTTGTCCAAGGAGGTTTCACCCCAGAGAAACCATTCCTCTGAGGTTTGACCTCACTTAAACCCTAATTCCTCACGATGAGCTCTATGCCTAAAACATACATACAAAGCCCAAAACCACTTTGGGCTCATACATACGACCAATCCCGCTCACAGTCACTTGCACTAATAGCAATGATCTATACTGGTCCAAACCATCATCACACACACACCAGCCATATATGAGCATAGCCATGCCACATCATTATCAATATCATCACATATCATTCATCATCATCAATATCATACAAACACTATCATTACAGTCATCATTGTTTTCATGTAGTGTATAGACAATACTCCTAGGAATACGTAGAACAGGCAGAAAGATGTACCATCGTACATGGCATAATTCATAACATAGACAATAACACAAGCTACTGTTAACTTGGATATTTCTATCGTCGAAGAGGCTACGACTCCTTTGTCTTCTTCGGACTAGTACCGGGGTCTTCACTTGAAATGTTAGTCATGAGGGTGTGAGACAAAGTTTTAGTAATTGGGAACACAAACACAGGTAACCTATATTATTTGTTTACACAATTATGCATATGGTGCAATGCAATGCAACGAACTAGAACCACAGACTAGTAACAACATAGTACATACCCGATAGGTAATTCTCTTCCAATAGTTGGTGAAGACCGATTATGGGATATCACCATACTTACTTCACACTAATGCAACCCAGCCAAAGATTACACTAATGTTTGGATCATGACTCTCCTTCTCCTGGATCATCCGAATAGGTGGTGATTTAGGGAAGGTGCATTCCTAAATCCACTGCCACCTAACTCTTTTGGTTAAGAGAGAGGATTTAGTAGCTGGGATATTTCATCATATCATGATATCTGGGGGAAACTGAATATTAATTGTAGTTAGTTATATATTTTTAGAAATAGGATTTTGGGGGATTTTATTTGATTTATTTGTTTTTCCCTTCAGTTTCAGTTAATCCCCTAATTCTCAGCTCCTTATTCTTTATGTCGAGTGTGTTTATGCTGTATATATCTCCCTTTCTCATTCGAATAAGAAATGTAGAAGAATTATTCTTCATACCTTCTACATGGTATCAAAGCACGAAGGGGAGAAGGCGTCAGATTCTTCTGATTCGTCCGAAACCTTAGAAATAGAGATGGAGTCGAACCCTTATGTGGAGCAGGCTCCTTGTCAATTTGCGACTGCGCTTGAGGGATCCTTTGGAGATGAGTCTTCATCTGCTATGAATGGGTCTTCTTCTACTCGACTCATCACCGTTAGACTTGAGGGCTTTGCAATTCTCATCGTGCTGGAGAAGCTTTCCAGCGATAATTACAGGGAGTGGGCCTAGTCAGTCACACCTGCTCTTGATGGTCGAAGCAAGCTAGGCTATATCACGGGTGAAATTTTTGCTCCTTCTCCCTCTGATATTAAAGCTCTTAAGGTGTGGAATTTTGAAAATGCCCTTGTGTCTTCTTGGCTGGTCAATGCAATGGTGCCAAAAATTAAGAAGAGTTTTATGTTTTTACCCTTTGCACGTGATATTTGGGAAGATGTATGTGAAGCCTACAGTGATGGGGAAAATGTCCCACAATCATTTGAGATTAAAACCAAACTGTGGGATCTGAAATAGGAGACTCGTAGCTTGAGTGAGTACTATCTCGAGAAAACATCTTTGTGGTAGGAATTGGATCTGATAAGTGAAGAAGATTGGAGTTCCCTTGTGGACGCTGCAAAATGCAAGAAAAAGGTGGAGAAAGAACGTTTGTTTGAACTGCTTGCAGATCTCAACCTCATCTTCGATGATACTAGAGCCCGGATCTTAAGCTTGGATCCTTTGCCTTCTGTCTGAGAGGCCTTTGCCATACTTAAAAGGGAGGACTCAAGGCATAAAATTATGATGAAAGATGATTGTTGTGCGCCCTACTATGGTTGAAGCAGACTCTTCCGGTGCGCTCTAATGATAAAAAAACAGGGGTCGTCCTTTTTGTGACCACTGCAAAAAGACGTGTCATATTAAGGACACTTGTTGGGATTTGCATGGTAAACCTCCAGATTGGAAACCAAGAAAGGGTAGAGGCCGTGGTTATGTGGTTGACGCTACTAAAAGTAAAGAACCCAACATTTCTTCACTAGTGATCAATTGAGCAAAATCATGGAGATGTTAGCTACCTTACAGAGTAATCAACAGCCTAGAAAACAACCAACAGCCACTGTAGTCGAACAAGGAGATTTCTTTCAAGCACTTGCTACCATTAAAGGTAAGTGCTCTGGAGTCTAGAAACTGCTGGATTGTAAACTTGGTTGCCTCTGATCATATGACTGATAAGATTAATCTTTTTATTGATTCTGTCCCTTGTAAAACATGGCTTATAGTTAAAATTGCTAATGCTTCCGATTGTATTGTTGCTGGTATTGGAAGTATACGAATATCTGCTTCAACACTTCATCATGTTCTTCATGTTCCCAATTTGAAGTGTAGTTTACTATCTGAAAGTCAATTGGCAAGAGAAGAGAGGTGTCATGCTAATTTCTTTGCCATATATTGTCTCTTTCAGGATCTATTGATAGGGACGACAATTGGTAGTGCTAGAGAGTTTGATGGGCAGTGGAGTTAAAAGTATCGGAACTTATAATAAAGTCTCTCCTTAGGTCTAGTCAGTTAGAATTATGGTACAAACGGTTAGGCCATCCCAATTTTCATTATATGTCTCATGTTTCCCTCAATTTGCTCAAATAAAAACTACTCTGAATTTTATTGTGACTCTTGTGAACTTGCCAAGCATAGTAGAACGTCATTCCCTCGTCTTCAATATCATGCAACTCATCCTTTCACTACTATTCATAGCAATTTGTGGGTTCCGTCTCGAATTGCAAACCGAACCCATTCTAAATCATTTATTTCATTTATTGATGATCACACATGTGTAAGTTGGGTTTTTGTCACACCCTAAACTCACAAGGCCTTACCACGCCAATTGTCACAGCAAATAAGGTAAAAGGGGCAAAACAAAGGCGTGGCGCCATAGCCAACACTGTAACGGTGCAGTTCGAGATGTTTCTGGGAGAATTTGAGGAGGGACTTGAGACGCATGGTGCCATGGCCATGGTTATGGCGCTGCGGTGCCATCAGCTGACAGCAACTTAGCACTTTGCTGATTTTTTGACCGAACTTCCGATGCGCACAACTTTGTGCTCCAACCTCCAATTGACCCGATTTTAACTCCTATGGGTCACTCTACTTCCCCTCTAACCATTGAGACCAACTGTATCGTGAAACACCTTTGTATGGAGATTCTGAATATCCGACACCAAAGTGGTCACTTTTGACCAAAAACAATAACTTAACACCTCCAATAGCCATCCATGAGCAATTGGCATGCCGAGACCATTTCTATAGATCATAAGAGACACAAGGAACATGTCCAAGAAGGTTTTAACCTGAAGAGACCACTCCTCCAGGTTTGGACCCCCTTGAACCCTGACTCAAATTAATGAACTATATGCCCATTTCACAAAACCAAGGGCCCAAGACCCATACTAGGCTCACAAACTAGACATAACGGTCCAAGGTGGGCTAAAGACCTCAACCATAGGTCCAATACAAGCTAACATTCAAAAGGGGCACATCACATAACATACATAAGATATTGCCAACATTTAATGCAAAACTAATGGGATTTTAGGTCCATCAACACAAGTTAAACCACCCAATTCTCCCAAAAAGGGATCAACAATGATCACACAATATTTAAGCTCCAAATTATATCAATTCATAAATCCCTACGTAAAATAGTGGCACTTTACTGGAAATAACGGAAAAATCAACAACATAGGGAAACATGGTCCCTGGAACCCACAAGTGCACTCTTAATCCTCTTTGCACAAGCCTTTTTTGTCCTTGCTAGAACTAGATCCTTCACCTGGAAATGTTAGCCACGGGGTGAGACATATGTCTTAGTAACCAGGGGTAAACACATACATACATATATTTATTCTTTCATATTAATAACAGATATAAATCATTATCTATGTAATATGCATGATATGTAAACACCAATTCCATCAATGCATGGCTTCAACCTTGAGCTAGTTACTATGACAAGGTAACCTTAACCAGTGACCCCCTTCCAACAACCCGTGATGGTTGATTCCGTGATCACCACCCAGCTCTCTTCCTAATGGTCATGACCTGGCCAAAGACCATTGTTCCAAAGGTTGGACCGTAGCTTTTCTTCCCCTGAACCACCCCAATTAGTGGTTATTTAGAGAAGGTGCACCCCAATTCACAGTCACTTGAGTCTCTTGACCATAAGATGACTATTTAGTGACTGGAATATATATATAAGCAAGTTGCACTGCCTAAATACAAGGCTTCGTGTGCTATTTAGCAGATTGGTATATCACGTGGTATATAGAGTATCGTCATCGAGACCGTATGTCCCAACCATGTACATAATGTGACAATGCCCAATGCATGCTAACATGTCAACATATATCACTTTCTAATGTACTAGCATGCCATATGAAGGTATACAATATATTATGGGGTGCATAATCATCATTCCATATCAATGGTCATTACAATTTACACATATCATAATCATTAACATCATATTAGCATTTCATCATACAATGAGGTAGGGATGGATATTTACTAGTTGTGTAGTTGTACATATCATGATATGAAAATGATAAAGCATAATCAGGTTATAAGACATCATGACATGAAAAGGTAAAACATATATATACATAAAGTGCACTTATCATGATATGAAAATGACTAAACATATATCACAACACAAAAGGAAACCCGGTTACCTCAATCATTAAACCCACTCGAGACCTTGGTAGGCCAAATGGAGTAACTGCCACCAACCCAATGCTTCACAATTACAATCCGAAGCTAAGAGACCACAATCAAGCTATAGGACAACCTATGTAACATTAATTCCTCATTACCATCACAATTCCTCAACCTTGACATACATATTTATCAGTTCAAGCATATCCCGAATGGAAAATAGTGCTTCATTAAGCAAACCCAAGCATCAAAACACTTTAAACAACTCTTAAAATCATAATCGTACTTCCTCAAGTTCGAATTCCCAAATATGTCACCATTTGAGGGTTAGGGTTTGGGAGATATACCACTTAAACATCATAAAACCAATACCCAATCCATGGAAACATCCATCAATACCTCTAGATCACATTTATACACAATCTAATAGGTGGAAACTTACCCAAATCGGAACCCTAACCAAATTCATGAAAAATCTTTGGTGAATTGGAAGAAAAACGCCTAAGGAGGTTAAGGGATGACTTACCAATAAGATCTGAGCTCGTAGTTGCAAGAAATCGAAACCCCAAGGTTGGAAAGATAAAACCCTAGCAGAGCGCGGTGTCCTTCCTCTGTTTTTCTTTTTGCTTGTGACTGGTTTCGTCTTTTGATTTAAACTGATTCAGCATCGCTTGCCGCAGTGCCACTTAAGTTTGCCACAGTGCTGTTTTTCTTTTTGGTCGCGATTGGTTTCATCCTTTTTATTTAAACTGATTCAGCATTGCTCGCCGTGGCCAACTTAAGTTTGCCGCGGTGCTAATGCTTTTTGTCTTTGGTCGATTGTGGCACCACTGCTTCTAGCCACGGCGGCAAGGCATTCTGTCTCTCTACGGTTGCAGCACTACTGTTCCTCGCCATGGCGCTAGTGCTCTCTGTCTCCTTCCTCCAACTTGCTCCATGTTGATCCTTCCTCGGGTCCTGTATCATTAGACAAAGTCCTTCTTAAAATGATGCACAGGGTCATTACAGTTTTCTTGTTGAAAGAGAAAACTAAAGTTTATCAAATATTCATTGATTTCTATCACATGATTCAAACTTAGTTTCATACAAACATTCAGACCCTTCACACTGATAATGGCACTGAGTATTTCAATAAATATTTGACTACTTTACTCAAGGATCATGGTATCATACATAAAAGCACCTGCCCTTGCAGCCCCCAACAAAGTGAGATTGCAAGGAGAAAAAACAGACATATTCTTGAAACTACTAGAGCTCTCTTGTTTAGCAGTAATGTACCCAAATATCACTAGGATGATGTTCTCACTGCCACTTACCTTATAAATTGCATGCCTAGCAGAATCTTATTCCATAAGACTCCTTTGTAGGTTCTCTACACTACTTACAACCTACCTTATCTTGGGAACAATCTACCACTGAGAGTCTTTGGTTGCACCACCTATGTCTATTCCACCAAACCAACAAACTTGACCCAAAATCTATCCGTTGTATCTTTCTTGGTTATTCAGCCTCACAAAAGGGGTACAAGTGCTTTGATCCTGTTACAAAACGCCTCTGTCACTTGTGATGTCACCTTTCATGAAGAACCTTACCATCTTGTGTCTTCAATTTAAGGGGAGAGTTGAAGTGAATTTCAAAACTCTGAAAACATACCTGAACCTGAAACTCAACCTGACCTAGTCTCTCTGGATTGTGTCCTCCATGAATCAAAAGTGGAGGATGTGCCTAGTGAAGAGGAAAAATCTAACCCAGGGGGAGACACCACCAAAAAAACTGTTAAGTTCTATGCTCAAAAACGCAAGATCGGCAATGTGCCCAAGGCTTCTAGCACTCACCAAGGGTCAGAACCAGAAGCAAGTTTGGTGGAGGAACAAGGTATCAATACTGGTGATGAACAATTGATCGTGGAAAACTGGGAAGCAACCAAAGATTTGGATCTTCCCATTGCAGTAAGAAAGAAGCCGAGAGCATGTACACGACATCCTATAGAAAGGTTCGTCTCATATCATGCCCTTTCCTCCAAGTATCAAGCGTTTGTCGCTTATCTGGATAATGTCAAGGTACCTAATGACATTGATGAGGCCATGGCCATGTTCGAGTGGAGACAGGTAGTCATGGAGGAAATAAAAGCTCTTAAAAGGAATGACAGTTGGGTCATTGTTGATCTTCCCGAGGGAAAGAAGCCTGTTGGTTGCAAGTGGGTGTTTACCCCGAGATATCATGTAGATGGAAGCCTTAACAAATACAAGGCTAGACTTGTTGCAAAAGGATTCTCACATATCTATGGGATGGGCTATACTGAGACATTCGCGCCTATAGCAAAACTTAACACAGTTAGAGTTCTGTTATCTCTTGTTGCTAATCTGGATTGGCCACTACATCAGCTAGATAGTAAGAATGCTTTTTTAAATGGGAAACTCAAGGAAGAGGTGTACATGAAAATGCCTCCAGGGTTCCCTGGGAAGAAATCAAACCAGGTGTGTAAATTGAAGAAGTCCTTGTATGGCCTAAAGCAATCTCCTGGAGCTTGGTTCGAAAGGTTTATGTGTGCCCTTATGGGGCAGGGCTACACTCAAGGACAAAGTTTATATTGATGATATTATACTCACCGGAGATGATACAACAGAAATTGAATTTATTAAGGTCCGTTGGCTCGGGAATTTCAAATAAAAGATCTTGGGGAGATGAAATACTTTCTCGGGATGGAAGTGGCCTGGTCAATGAAGGGAATTTATATTTCTCAAAGGAAGTATATCCTAGATCTCTTGAAAGAAATTGGTATGTTGGGGTGCAGACCCAGTGATTCTCCTATATGAGTAGATAAGATTAGTGATGAGGAAAATCTTGGCAAGAAAGTTGATATGGGAAGATACCAGCGCATGGTGGGAAAATTAATATATCTCTCCCACACTCAACCGGATATTTCTTTCGCTGTTAGTATGGTTAGTCAACATTCACATGACCCGAGGCAGAGACATTTAAATGAACTATACAGGATCCTTCGGTATTTAAAGGGTTCACCTGGACGTGAACTCCTATTCAAGAAAACTTATAAGAGATGTGTAGAAATGTTTACAGATGCAGAATGGGCGGGTGACCAGGATGATGGAAAGTCTACCTTTGGGTATTGGACATTTGTGTGGGGCAATCTTGTCACCTGGAGAAGTAAGAAACAAAGTGTTGTTGCTAAAAGCAGTGCAGAGGCTGAGTTTAGAGCAATTGCTCTTGGAACCTATGAAGGTATTTAGGTTAAATGAGTCCTAGAAGAACTGAAGCAGAGTGTAAATCTACCAGTTAGACTCTTCTCTGATAGCATGTCAGCCATCAACATCTCGCATAACCCAGTCCAAGATGATAAAACTAAACATGTTGAGATTGAAAAGCACTTCATAAGGGAGAAGATGGATGATGGTATTATTCGATTGTCTTACATACTGTCTAGAGAGCAGACTGCTAATATCTTCACGAAAGGACTGGCACGAGGCAGGTTTGAATACTTTGTTGGCAAGTTAGTAATGAGTAACCTCTATGACCCAACTTGAGGGGGAGTGTGGAAAATTGAATATTAATTGTAAGTAGTTGTATATTTTTAGAAATAGGATTTTGGGGGATTTTATTTGATTTATTTGTTTTTCCCTTTTGTTTCGGTTAATTCCCTGATACTTGGCTCCTCATTCATTACGCTGAGCGTGTATATGTTGCATATATCAACCTTTCTCATTCGAATAAGAAATATAGAAGAATCATTCTCCATACCTTCTACATCACATCTTATCATATCAATCATCATCATAGCACATCTCATCATCACCACAACATCCACCTCACAATATGCATCAATGGTGATGATGTCAATGTCATGCTAACATACCTTTAAATATATATATCATCATCATAGTCATCATCATGTCCATGCTAGCATACAATGGTGTGGGGATGCTATAAATCACACATACAAGTCATATACAACATCATACCTCAAGTAGCCATGTACATACCACGATATGTAGAAAAATCATACATGTACACAAACAATATCGTGGTATGAATAGAAACATGCATATATACATATATATATATCAACATATAACACATATCGCAAACACCCGGTTACCTTAAATTGCTGACACGACAAACGGTTTTCACAAGCTTTCAGATTGCCAATCAAGAGTTGAACTCTTCCGATCAACCAAACAATCACTACGATGTGATAATATTCCCAAATAATATAACATAACAACCAAAATCCACAATTTAGCCATTCAAACTTAATCTATAGTTCCCACAACATAATTATACACTAATGAGCTCTAACTAATCATCCACATCATAATCATCCTCATACATCTCGGATTTTGCACTCCTTGCACAATTTCCAAGCTATGGTTCCACTTAAACTCATCACAATCCCACCAAAATTCATATCCAAACCTTCCTAATACTACATAACACTTCTACAACATCAAAACAATCATTTTAATTGGTGGGAATTCGATCTAACCGAAAACCCCATACATAAACTCGGATTTCATTCCAAAAACCGAAGAGAAAAGAGAGGAGGAGAGGTTAGAGATTACTTACCAACCAAGATTGAAGCCTCTTGAACTCGAAAATCACTCCCTGAGGTTGGAGGAAGCAAACCCTAGCAAAGCCCTCCGTTTTTCCCTCTGATTCTTTTTGCTTCCATCAACTGGAGCTCGTTTGATTTAAAGGATTTCGGGGTCTAGCGCCGCGGCGTGAAGCCCTTCTGTTTGAAACAATTTCTCAAGTTTCAGCTTGCTCGCTGCGGCTTAGAGCACTTCTGTCTCTTTTCTTTTCTTCCTCCGTATTAGTTCTTTCGGTCTTGCACACATCATCAAGTATAATTCCCGTTAGCTCGAATCTAAGTCTAGGATAGTTTACTAAGGGTTGATACAGTTCTTCAATTCTAAAGGCATAAATTTAAGTGTTACTTTGAAATCTTGCATTAGGTTGTAGACGCTATCTAATCATGACGAGAGGTTAAGGAGTTCTTCTAGTTATTATATTTTTGTGAATTTATTTGTGCTGATTAGAATATTGGCTCTTTATTTATATAATACTCCCTCTAGTCCTTAATATAGGATTCTTTTAATCAAATCATTTGGATTAAAGGTGAGAGTTAAAGTTAGTTTATTACTTTGATTTTTTAAAAAATCATAACATTTTTCCAAAATTAACTTATTTAATCTCGTTCTCTTTTTCTTTGGAATGCATTAAATATGAGCATTTTTTGGAAATACATAATAAATGCTACCTTGCATATTGTAAAGTGTTCTATAGTTAGGATCAAAATAAAATGCCCTATATTTAGGACCAGAGAGAGTATACAATAATCAAGAAATTCCTATGTTTTACCATGTTTTAACAGTTAGGAAACAAGACATCTGTGTATGGATTTCATTAAAAAAAAGTAATATATCTTGGCACTATCAATGCCTTTTCTTTCTTCTCTGAATTCATGTAGTTTGCAGGCCAAGAATAAAGATCCCTGCGTTTGTTATTATGCCAATTGCACATATGGTGGAGTGGGCTTATAGGCTGCTAGGTCCATATGGGATGAAGGTTCCACAGTTGACACCATCAAGAATAAGACTTTTGTCTTGTAGCAGAACTTTTAATTGTTCAAAAGCAAAGGATCGCATTGGCTACACACCCATCGTAACACTTCAGGTTCTGAAATGTTTCACAATAGTAATTTGATGCGTGCACTATCTTCTATGCTGAAATACATTTATGCTTCACTCAGATGCTCAATTTTCTATTGTGGTACAAATTTCTAATGACCAGTGGAGTTGCTATGGCCCTGATCATCTACATTCCTTATATGGTTCTTACTTTAAAAAGGATGAAAAACTCTATAACTCAGAGCCCATAAATCTATTGGCAATGTTGAGTCAAGATTAACTTGACTGGCATATTATGAACTCAACTATATGATGTGGTTTTTAAAATGGTTTCTGTGTAGTGCACAAATCCAATCATTGATTGTATAATCCTATTCGTTTGTGGGTATTTAAGTGGTGATAATGTGATATTTCTCTGCAGGAGGGTCTGCAAAGGACTATTAAATCGTATCCACACTTGAGAGCTGAAAATCAACTTAATACTAAAAGAGAAGGGCCATCCAAAGCTTCCATATATCTTGGAAGTGGAAGAGGTATGAATAATACTGTTAACTTGTCTACCCTTTGGCAATCTGTCTGCAGTAGCATGTCTGTATCCAATAAACCTATTCCTTTACCTAGATCTTGGAATGATGTGTTAAATATAAAGGATCTATTAGTTCTTTAACTGAAACCTATAAAAAACCTGAAGCAACAATTGAGTTCTTAGGGCTAATCCTGTAGAGTTTACTTTAGTGATGCTCTCTCTCTCTCTCTCTCTCTCTCTCCCCCTTCTCTCCCCCTCTTCCCTCTCTCCCCCTCTTCCCTCTCTCTCCCTCTCTCCCCCTCCCCCTCCCTCCTCCTCTCTACCCCCTCTCCCTCCCTCCCTCTCTCCCCCCCTCTCGAGATATATATATATATATATCACTCTGTGTGTGTTCTAAAGTCTTAGATTAATTAGACATCCTTGATATATATTGCCAAATTGGATTATGGATCATAATTATAGAATCTAGTCAGAAACACCAATCCAGATTTAGTTTTATAGGTTAGGCAGCACTCTGACTTGTCTTTCCTTTTCTCCTGGTAAAATATCGAGTCAAAGGTGACACATTTGTCGAGAGACAATTTTTCCTTTTTGAAAGATAATCATTGTTTTATCCGGTCAGACATGCACTGTAATGTCCCTACTGTGTGTTAACTGTCTAAATTAGCTGGCAGTATCAAATCTTGTTTACTTCATGTACACAACTGTGTAACTTGTTGATGTAAGGAGTTAATCTATGGTGTACATTTATTCTTCTATAGAATTTAATAGTGTGCAAATTTGCTGTTATTGGCTTTTGCAGTTGCTGACACATTGCTCTGGAAGAATAAAAAGCAAACTGTCACTGCATTGTTAGTTTTGTTTGCCATATACTACAACTTCATTGCATCCGGGTCTACTGTCCTTACTGCTCTTTCAAAGCTTCTGTTGTTCACATCCGTCTTTTTATTTGTTCATGGCATTCTACCTGAAAAAATGTAAGTTCTTTCTGTATTCTTGAGCATACTAAGATGTCAACATAATATACATGTCAAATAATGTATAACATACCGTTAACCCTTTAGCTCCTTGTTTTCTTTTGATTTCTCTGATTTGGAGGATTTTAGTCTCCCCCTAGTTGCTCTTTTCACTCTCCTCTGAAATGAAACCTTTATTTGTTCCATATAGAAAATTCATTGCTGAATGACTCAAATGATGACATAATTGATCTTGGTATGATTGGAAGCTTTACAATTTTGAATGTGAAGATAAATGCTGACTATAAGTTGTACTTCATGCTGCTGTAGATTAGGATATACAATTGAGAAAATACCCGCATCTTGGTTTCACTTATCAGAAGATAAGTCTCATCAAGTTGTTATCTCCCTCGCTTCTTCATGGAATTTTGCTGTCAATGTTTTGAAATCCCTGGCTGAAGGGAATAACTGGGTGCTGTTTCTTAAGGTATGCAACTATTTATGCTTCACTGCATTTGTCTTTTCCTTGCAATATTGCTTTCTATTGAATACTTTGCACTACATATGATGATATGAATGTTAACTTCTACGTACGGGTTTGAAGATTTAATAGAACATCCTTGAAAGTTTTTGAAATAGATATTTTGAAATTGTTTTCCTCGCTGAGTAAAGCCTGTATACTTTTTGGCTGAAATTATCAAGAACATATAGTTTGTCTTGTGTTGTTCAGGCTATTTAACTTGCATATGCAGACTGTTTAGTACATTCTTCCTTAAGTACCTGATATGCTGACACTGTCTTTGCTTTGGTGATCAATAGGCTGCTCTATCTCTCATCATTCTTAGCTTCCTTGGTGCGTTATCATTTCAGAATACATATGCTATAGGTATGCTGTATGTATTTATCTCCCTGTCCATTCATGTGCCGAAATGAATTTGTCTCCGTAGAAGTCCATGACAAATCCAATTCAACACGGGGGCCTCCATACAATTGAATTAATTCCTACCACATATAAATTGTGACGGGTTCCCTATATCAAATGGAATTTGGACTCTATGAGGTGTAAAGCGTTGTTAAGTAGAGCAACGCAAATGGAATTTTATAGACTTCTCACCTCAGAGGATCCAAATTCTATCAAATGCAAATGTTATATGCAAGCTTGTTATTGAAAAAAAAAATGATATATGCAAGCTGTATTAATTTTGAATCATGCTTGAAACATTAATTAAAACTTTTAACAGTTTCAGGAAGCTCATTTTGTCAGTCTGTTCATTGTCTTAACCCTAGGTATTAATAATAAATGCCCTGACAAACAAGATTAATCAATCTCTTGTTCATTTCTCTGTCGTGATACCTTGAAAATTTTATAAGCCTCTTTTTGATAGTCTCTATTATGAATATACTTTGAAATCTTTAACACTACCCATCGCTCTCTCACCAGTTGAGCTTCCCCAGGTATCCTAATTTGACTTGATTTCAGAAACCTTATTGAGTCACTTTTTACTTCGACACATAATGCAATGGTTGTTACCACAATGTGAGCTTCTTGTTTTTTAGCCCTTTTCCTTGGCCTGTTGTAAACAGCCATCTACCTATTTGTTTTCATTAGTTCAGTGTTAGGATGAAAACTTGATGCTGAACCTGCTTTTACTTATGGTTACAGGAGTTACCTTTGCTTTTATAGCTTCCTACGTGTATGAGAAGAAGGAAGAAGAGATTGATGCTTTATTTCTGAAAACGCAACATTTCGGATGCAAGCTGAAGTCTGATTTCGCTGGGAAGTTTCTTTCTTCAAAGAAGATTGATTGATAGCTCGTTAGCCACCTTTTTGTTTCCTAAGCTAACTGGCAAGTTGCACCTCAATTGCATGTTCTTTTTACTCTTACTTTTGTTCTTTTTTTTGGTATGAATTAGTAGTTTCTTGTTTGATTGTACGACACATCTAACATGAAATGTAAGCCTCTACTGTTCGAAGTTCCTTTTTTTTTGGGGTCAACTACTGTTCGAAGTTCGCAAGCAAACGAGTTGTACTCACTTATAAGAATGAGTTCAAAACACCCCTCCCCCCTCCCCCCGGACCAAAAAAAAAAAAGCCTAAAAAGGAAGTAGATGGCGCTACAGTAAACAATATTTGAGTCCAAATAATATTAATGAATATATATAATAAAATTTATAGCATAGTAGTATATTTTACAAGTTATGAATGGTATTATCTATACTTTAGATTCTTTATGGTACACAGTAATATGTTTAATTGTATCAATATCTTTTTTAAGTAGAAAAATATTTTATTTTGAATAAAATTTTAATGTCTAATTGATGTGCATAAATAAAAATTAATTTTTAATATATCTATCTATTATATATTATAATGCAGAGGTTGGAAGCACGACTCATTGCGATTGCAGGTTTCCATTTCATCATATTGATTATGAAAAAATTTAATCCATATATTCTAAATAATATTTGTTTCTTTATGTGTTTTCATTTTTTTTAAATTGATATGATAATAAATATGGAAATAAAAATTAGATATATATTTGAAAAAAAATTATAATTTGATTTTCTATAGGTTACATAAGTTATTATTTGATGAGATCTATATAAATATACAATATCATGTTGGCCAAGAAAAAACCTAACATATTTATTTGAAATAATGTTTATTTTCTTATATATGCTTTCATTTTTTTTTAATTTGATATGATCATAAACATGAAAATAAAAATCATATGTATTTGTAAAAAAAAAATCATGATTCGACTATCTAAGTCACATAAATCATTATTTATTAAGATCTATATAAATTTATGTTATGTGAGTTTTTTTGCACCATTGTGAGATTTTTGTAGTTTTGAAAGCACCTTCAAAGGTAAGATCTCATCACATTATTATTTGTAATTTTTTTGTGATAATTTTCATAATTTTCTCATATTTTATCTTCTGGATGCAGTTGTTGAAATAGTTCTTTCATAATAAAAGTTGAATAATGGTTCAAACATGGAGTTAATCACTTCCTCTTTCATTTTATCATCATCCTCTTCTACTTCTTTGTATGTTGTTTTCATTTTTTAGTTATGCTTGTTTTTTATATTATGATTTTACTTATATTCATTATTTACATTCATATAAATTCAAATTAGGTTAATATTTCAAAACACTAAAAACCTTAGCATTAATGACGTTCTTTTATATATTGGCGTATATAATTCTGATAATAAGAATTCTATGGATTTATAAAAAATTGTGAACTTATAAACACCTTATAATTTGATATTGTTTTAATTATTCTATCATGTTTAAATGCGTAATTATGATGCAAAGTAATTTTACATTATTATTTTAATTGTAATTTGTTTTCTTTTATATTTTTAAGGATATATATGTATTTAATCCATTTCTATTATTCATCATTTATTTGTTATAGATACTAGCAATTTATTTTTTTTAATATCATGTTGGGGGAATTAGTGTGAGAGTGATAATAATTTTTTTTTCATTCTGATATAATTATAAAATATCAAAAACATATCCTATTTATACTTATTTTATTATATTCATTTATATGATTTTATTAAATATACCTTAATTGAAATTTCCTTAGCATTACATGTGTTTCGAATTCTAATTTAGAATAAAGATGGATCTTATGCATTGTAGAATGAAAAATAGGAATGCATTATTTATGATTTGTGAATAGTGAGACATTGATTAAAATAAAAAATTTCTTAATATATTAAGGATCACTTGGTATAAGTATACTTTTCAAGAACTTAGCTTCCTGAGAAATTTAGGCATGATTTGTTTGTTTAATTTTTTTTTTTATTTTCAAGAAGTTTAAACTATCTTTTAAATAAATATAATATATCTTAATATTAAACATAAAAGCCTTTTTATTTCATAATTTTTCTTAAAAAATTAAGATTTTTTTATAAATATTATATAAAATACTCGATAAGTATAGACAATCCACATAAGTTATCTTTACAGATATTAAGATTAGGATATCCTCACTACTAGATTTGAACCCGCGTCATCTGCCTTACTCACAAAACCTAATTTTGTGCTGCACTAATCTACTACCCTTGTTCACTATAACTACGCATGCCTTTAAAATTAGATACTTTTTCAATATTTATGTTTGGAAATAGTACTAGTCTCCTCCGACAAAAGAGAACCTTATAGTTTCTAAATCCATAATTTTCATCATTGACGGATGTATAGATTTTAGGTTGTGGGGCAATGTTTGTATATAATATGCTACAGTTGAAAGTATAAATATAGGTTAGAATTATTCTATACAAGTTTTCATATTTGGAAAATAGTGAATGATTTCTTATTTACAACTCAATAAAAAATTTCTCTATCTATATAAGTAACCAAATGATCATTCAACCATTCATCTTGGATAGAATTTTGCATTTGGTTCTCAATGATATTTATAGCAAATAAAGTTTTTTTTCAACTATTTCAATTACCACATGTAGTATTAAACTAAAAACAAATATACCAATGATTGTACAACATGTTTCCTAATTCTACTAGTTTTATAGAAAGATTACTAATTCCTTCTTAAGGTCAATTTTGAAAATGCATTATTAGAAAATACATTTATAAAATAATTTTCATACAAACTATTTAATTGTAAAAGTTCTACAAGAAAAAATTATGAAAGATAAAATTGAATCAAACAAATTAACTTGGGGTGTTCAACCAACCCGGTAGTCCGATAAGCCTAATCCTATTTGGCATACAGGTTGGTTTCGAAG
Source organism: Adenanthera pavonina (assembly GCA_026686845.1). NCBI lineage: Eukaryota > Viridiplantae > Streptophyta > Magnoliopsida > Fabales > Fabaceae > Adenanthera > Adenanthera pavonina. The sequence continues at coordinate 15,737,240 of JAIVEN010000003.1, read as the reverse complement.
ACCAAGTCTGGTTGGGCACTAGATTGAGGTTGAACCTGATCTCGCTCAGTCTTGGTATATATATAATTTTATATATTTTTTAAAACTTTATAAATATTAATTTTATATGATATTTTTCTTAATATATCATATGTAATAAATTAATTGTATTATTGTTATGAATATTTTTAAGAATTCAATCCTTTAATTTTATTTAAAATTTTAAATTGATTTAATATTATATAAAAATAATGCATAATTATTGAGTATTTATAATTTTAATAAATATTATTTTTTATTATAATATTATATTTTAAGAAAATATTTTTTGGATGAATATAATTATATTTTTGTTAATAAATAAAATTATTTTTAATTTTTAAATATTTTTTTAGATAGAGTCAATCCTAATCTTATATGCCGGATTGGCCTAGTTTTATTTAACTTTACAAAGATTGAGTATTGGATTGACTATCAATATGATTTTATCCGATCTTTGTGAATCCCTAGAATTAATTTATCCCTGTCAAATGCAAAAAATAAATTGCTTAAATTTAAACAATCAAAATATAGATATATAATTTGTAAAATAGATATATGAGATGCAAAATAAAAAATATATACTATATATTAAATATGTAAACGTGTTTGGTAAAAATTTACATATCTGGGAAAATGGGACTTAATTAGAGCCTAATCGAATTAATTTAGTTAATTAGAATTAATGTAGTCTAATTTTATTGCTAATTATTTTTATTATATAATCTATTTTTTTATACTAATTGTATAATCTATTCTGATTGATGGAAGACTCAAGAATATTTTGGTTATTTTCTTGGAGGGTTATGTAGCATTTTTATCCCCCTTTTCCCTTAAAAAAATAGAAAGGAAATAAAATATAAAAATACAACTAACCCTACCCTTTTCTTATTATCTTCCGTCAGCACCCTTTCTTTATTGTCTTCCTTTGTTCTCCTGGGCAGCCGACACACACAGCCTTCATATTCAAGTGCAAGCGTCGGCCACCACTCCTCTCAACTACTCTCGTTCACTCTCATTTCCTTCCAATTTTTCTTCCATTTTCGTCCTTCTTCTATTTCCAGCAGCGGCCTTCCCTTCTCCATCACTTTTCTCGTCGTCTCTCACTCTCTCTTCACCGTGCTCCACAATTTTCCGGCGGAGCAATTAGCTTACACAACCAGAATTTTAGTGGGGGCAATTGCCCACACAACGATAAGCATAAATCCGTCCTTGATTTTCAATTTGGCCATGGCGGACGTAATGGTAATGAATAAGTTTGAGGAAGAAGCGTTACGACTTGGAGTCGATCTCGCTACCATTGACCTGGATTCCATTGGCCTTCCGCCAGGCGATGATTTTGGCATCATCAGGTATTTTCTCCGTGTTCTTAGATATTTTTGGTTCTCTATTAAAGCTTACCTTTGGCTTTGACATTTGTATTCAATAAATGATGATCATGTAAGTTGATGGCTTTGTTTATTATTTAGGTAGGAAAAACACAATGCCAAAATAAGTATGAGAAGTAGGAAAAGAGAAGAGTATAGTACATTTTACCCATGTTTTATGCCTGATTGAAAAAATGATGATATATGAACTTTAAAACACAACAGCATGCTCTCATGAACTTCTAAATATTACATATATCAATATAGAAGATATAGTTCACGGAGTAAAATGTACTTTCTCTTGTTATATTTCTTTTATGTAGGAACCTCCTACACTGTACTAAGTTACTTATATTAGCACTCTCTCCTCGTCCAAACAAATAAATATAATTAAAATTATATGGCTTTTTTTTTTACTTGAGGAGTGAAATAACCTATTTTTGTGCCAACCTTTCTTTATCCTGGTTTTCCTAAGTTGATGCTTACAATTGTTGCACTTTTGGATTGATCAGTTGGGGTCATGATTTGATTCTATTTTATTTTACATTAAATAGTGATGATGAGGATATCTACCAGGAGGAAAATCTAGAGTTTGACTCTGGATTTGGCAACATTATAGTTGTGTATAACCTCCCAGTTGTACCTCGGGAGAAGTTTGAGAAGCTTGAAGGTGTAATACGTAAAATTTTTAGTCAGATTGGTGTGATTAAGGAGGATGGCCTGTTTATGCCTGTTGATACTGGTGCTGGGACAAGCTTAGGTTATTGCTTCATTGAGTATAATACTCCTCAGGTATTCAGGTGTCAAAACTCACAAGAAAAACAATAGTTTCTAACTTTTTATGTAAAACTTTATGTTCATAGTAATTTAGTGTTTGGTTTTCTCCCTTGTAGTTATTCACCACATTAGATTTTTTATAGTTCATTCATTTTTCTGTGTTTAAATCTGGTGCTCATTTTAGGAAGCAGAGCTTGCTAAAGAAAAGACACATGGATACAAGTTGGATCGTTCACATATTTTTTTGGTGAACATGTTTGAGGACTTTGACCGGTATATGAAAGTTCCTGACCAGTGGGCTCCTCCTGAAACAAAGCCATATGCTCCAGGAGTAAGTAATATTTTAAATCAATCCTTTCTTTTTTTTTTAATGTTTGCTTTTTTTTTTTAATTGTTCTCTAGATCTACATTTTGTAATAGGAAGAACTGCAGAACCATAAAATAAACTTTAGTTGTGAACTTTGATTTCTCAGCAAGTTTGTCCACCTAGGGAGTCAGGAGTCTTGGTTTTATTTTTTTCCGTCTTTTTTGATCTAAGAGTCTTGGTTTTATTAATGTAAACTATCTATTTACTTGACTTGTCCTTCAATACAGCCTTATATCTGTTACTGTATGTTACTACAATGACCATACTTTGTTTTGTCAGGAATTGCGATCATTTGATTGATGATATAATGTGATTATTCAGCAAGTTTTGTTAGTTTACATCCACAAGATGTTTTTAAATTAACTATAGGAACAGCCTTTTTCATTTGATTATTTGTCAAGTTTTCTTTTACATTAGGTTTTGCACTGAAAAAATTTCAACTTTATCATATACCGTGCATCCTTTTGGAAACCTAGATGTATGTATAACTTGTCCAATATTCTGGTGTGTGAACACATATCTGTATATATTTGCCTATAATTTATGATTTATTATTTGCCTATGGTGGTTTATCTTGGACTTTTACCTGTAACATTTAATGCCTTATTGTTCTATCTTTTTGAGCCTGCAAAATTTGCATCTTTTCAATATTTGTGACACAGTTGAGTCTTATGCCTTTCACAGGAAAATCTTCAGCATTGGCTTACTGATGCAAAAGCCCAAGACCAGTTTGTGATTCGTGCTGGTTCTGATACTGAGGTTTTATGGAATGATGCAAGGCATTTGAAACCTGATCCTGTTTACAAGCGTGCAGTGAGTGAACATCCTTTTTCTGATATGATTATTAATGCCTTCTCATCATTACTCTACACTGCCCCTTTGTGTCACTTCTGACCACTGCAAGCTTATATCTGATGCAAATGATAGTTTTGGACTGAGAGTTTTGTGCAATGGTCTCCACTGGGTACATATTTGGCAACAGTCCACAGACAGGGGGCAGCTGTTTGGGGAGGTGCCACAACCTTCAATCGTCTTATGCGTTATGCCCATCCTCAGGTTTTGTTTTGCATTAGAGTCTGAATTATGTGTCTCTTGATTAGTAAATCATAGGTTACATATATGAATTGCAGGTAAAACTCATTGATTTTTCACCTGGTGAGAAGTATTTGGTAACTTATAGTAGCCATGAACCAAGCAATCCTCGTGATGCTAATGTGAGTTCCATCTCCTGTGTTCATTGTTTTATTATGAGTTTGTTCTTAGCACCATTCCTAATGTCAATTTTATTTATAGAGGGTTGTGATGAATATATTTGATGTGAGGCTTGGTAAAGTGATGAGGGATTTTAAAGGAAGTACAGATGATTTTGCGGTTGGAGGTACTGGGGGTGTCACAGGGGTGTCATGGCCTGTTTTCAGGTACCATTTCCCCCCACTTTTTCTGGCTTAAATACTAATATTTTAGGATCCCTAATGAGCCTAACGCATTGATATTATCTTTGCAGATGGGGTGGTGGTGGAGATGATAAATACTTTGCAAGAATGGGGAAAAATGTAATTTCTGTATATGAAACAGAGACCTTTTCTCTTATTGACAAGAAGTCCTTAAAGGTTGAAAATGTAATGGATTTCGGCTGGTCTCCAACAGATCCAATTCTTGCACTCTTTGTTCCTGAGATGGGTGGTGGGAACCAACCTGCTAGGGTAAGTGCTATTGTGTGGAACTACCTACATTCTGGTTGTTTGGTTGGCTATTTTAGATTAATGTTCATGGTCTTATATCCAGTGTTTTAACTTTATATTCTGCTTTGGTGTATGAGTAGGTGAGTCTTGTTCAAATCCCGAGTAAAGAGGAACTCAGGCAGAAGAACCTTTTCAGTGTCAGTGATTGCAAGATGTACTGGCAAAGCAATGGGGACTACCTTGCTGTTAAGGTAGATCGATATACTAAGACCAAAAAAAGCACATGCACTGGCTTTGAGCTTTTCCGTATAAAAGAACGTGATATACCTATTGAAGTTTTGGAGCTTGAGAATAAAAATGACAAGATTATTGCTTTTGCTTGGGAGCCAAAAGGTCATAGGTTTGCTGTTATTCATGGTGATAGCCCTAAGCCTGATATTAGCTTCTACACAATGCGGACTGCTCAGAACACTGGCCGGGTTTCAAAGCTTGCTACTTTGAAAGGCAAGCAGGCAAATGCTCTTTTTTGGTCACCTGCAGGTCGCTGCATTGTGCTTGCAGGGTTGAAAGGCTTCAATGGACAATTGGAATTTTATAATGTTGATGAGCTTGAAACTATGGCAACTGCTGAACATTTTATGGCGACAGATATTGAATGGGATCCGACTGGAAGGTGAACCTTGAAAAATTAGTTCTGATATTGTTAATAAAGGCATAAGTTTGAGCTAGTCTTCTCTAAAACCATTCTAGCATTGCATAGTTATTTACTATGGCTGTTTAGGATCTAATTTTTGTTGCTATTCTGAAATTAACTCTCTGAGTTATTGCTTACTTTATATATTTGTTTACCTATTTTTTCACGCTCCAGGTATGTTGCGACTTCTGTGACATCCGTTCATGAAATGGAAAATGGTTTCAATATATGGTCCTTCAATGGCAAGCTTCTCTATCGTATATTGAAGGATCACTTCTTTCAGGTATGTCATCACCAGGAGCTTGGAGCTTTTTGTTAGCCGAAGTATTACTGGGCTGGAAGGAGTGGTACTAACATGTTTATCTTGTATAGCTGGTCATTAGCATAAGATTAAAGGATTGCAATATAAATCCTCCTCGTCCCAAAAACTAATTTAATTAAAATCCCATTTTGGTCTTTCACATGTGGTATTTTTTAATTTAGTTCCTCGTATAATTATCTTGTCAATTTGGTTTCTCACTGATAAACTATTCTCAATTTGGTCCCTCAAGAGTTGTCTTTTTAATCTAGTCTCGTTTAAATGGTTAATTTTCAATTTATCCCCTTATAAATAAAATCTTCATCAATAATGTCTTTTTTATCAATTTATTGGAAATGAAATTATGACATGTAATATATATTTTTTAGACTATAATTTTGAAGTTTTAATTTATTGTTCATTTATTTACAATAAATTGATAACGATTTTATTTGTGAAAGACTAAATTGACAATTACTCATTGGTGAAGAACTAATTTGATAAAGACAATTCTAGAGACCAAATGTGTGCTCGTCTTTTCAAGCAAATACTGGGTAATCTCACGTTCTTTTTTTTCCCCAAACAGTTCTTATGGCGACCAAGGCCACCATCTTTCTTGAGTCCAGAAAAAGAGGAAGAGATTGGAAGGAACTTGAAGAAGTATAGTAAGAAATACGAGGCAGAAGACCAAGACGTGTCACTGCTACTGAGTGAGCAGGAGCGTGAAAAGCGTAGACTGTTGAAGGAAGAGTGGGACAAGTGGGTCAATGAATGGAAGCAGTTTGATGAAGAAGAGAAGTCGGAGAGGCAGAAGCTTAGGGACGGTGAAGCCAGCGACGAAGAAGAGGAATATGAGGCTAAGGACATTGAAGTTGAGGAAGTGGTGGATGTATCAGAGGAGGTCCTTCCTTTTGAATATGAGCAAGAGTGAATTCTTTTGGCTCTAAGTAAAGCATTTTCCTTTTTCAAAACCAATTTTGTAGCGTTATTTTTTGTGGCAGGATTAGTTTTGTTTCCTTCACTATTTAACATGAGTCGCTATTTTGTAGTGTAGTCGCCTTTGGTGTAAGGTTTTTGGTATGGCTTCTGTATAATTCAGCAAAATCATCTCACTGTTACTGTGGGCAATAGTTGAAGCTTTCAAACCTGCACATGAACATGCTTTTTTTCATATAATCAAAATCCGAGTGGTGATTACATCTGTAGAAGTATTCATGGGACTAAGGTTCCTTAATTTAATCATGGCGCCTCGTTTGGGTGAGAGTGGGTTCCTGTCAGGGAAGGGGTTCGAGTCCTGGCTTTCTGTGAGGCGTGAGTATCGCAGGTGTTCTCTGAGGGGAGTGATTATTAGGGGTGTGTTTTGTGTGTCGGGCATAATGGATCAGTTAGTCTACATGGAAGGGAATCAGTTTGAAAAGAAAAGGTTTCATGTTACATGGGATGATGAACAGCACGAAACACGAAGTCGCTGTGTGCTGTTAGGGAAATCAATAATGGGAAGGTCGTGTAATAAACAAGGGCTTGAAGAAATGATCATAAAAGGATGGAAGCCTCAGAACGGCCTAGAAATCATCGAGCAAAAGAATGGCACCTTATTATTTCGTTTCGATGATGAGGAAGATAGAAAGCGAGCACTTCGAGGTCGACCATGGGCCAGACAGAATCAGTTGTTGAACATTCATCCCAGATTGGAATATGAGGTAGCCGAAGAGATTAACTTTGATGAAGGTCCTTTTTGGGTCCAATTCCACAACTTGCCACTTGAAGCGATAAGTGAGGCTAACATCCCAATTTTATGTGAGGAGGTAGGAAAGTTAGTCAAGTATGAACGTCCGGTGATGAATGGAAAAATGATGAGGAGCTATATTCGGGCGAGAGTTATTGTTAATATTACAAAGCCATTATCCAAAGGCTTTTGGGTACCTCGGCCAGCAACCAAGTCGGACACTTGGGTGTTTGTCGTTTATGAATGACTCCAAGATCTATGCTATGCATGTGGAATTATTGGCCATGAGCGACGTAATTGTTTGCAAAGGGTTAAGGTTCCAAAGGTGACAACAATCAGAAAAATTATGGTCCTTGGATGTCCATTTCAGGGTTGAAAGATAAAGTGGAAGCCATGGTATTATGGAAGCAAGACTGGAATGAGGAGGAAGACGGCGCTAACGTGGAAGCACATGTGGATAGAAGAAAGGGGGAGCGTGACAATTTTGTAGGTACGACCGTGCAGCAAGATACGGGGATAAGATTTTGGAACATTGGTGGGGGTGGATCATCTGTGGGTGAGGTGAGTGGCGCCCAAATAATGCAAGTGAAAAAAGGCAAGGAGGTAGTGGATGTAAGGGCCAAAACAAGTATGAGCCAGTCTAATTTTAGGGCCCAAAACACTAATGAAATTTTAATTATGGAGTAGTCCTTGTGTGGGTTGATACGATAGCGAATTAAAGGGCCCGAAAAATCATGCCTCCAATTAGCTGATGAGCCCGTGGATATGAGTGGGATGGGGTGGGTACACGCATCCGAGAATTCTTCAAGCAAGGAGTCTTCGAAGGTGCTCGATCCTCAAAGTGCTATGGTTCCTTTCATACCTTTATCTCTAGTCTCAGCGATAGTAAAACAGCTTGGAGGTGTGGCAATTAAACGAATGGCAATAGATTTTGAGGACTCCATTCTAGCAAAATGAAGGTGTCTCGGCCACAAAGGGAACATAATTCTATCAGCTGTAATTAACACAGAGGAGCGACATGTTGTAACTTGGAAGAAACGCGTTCGATAGATTAAGCACCAAATTCGACATCTTTCAAATATTAGTTCAGATTCACAAGTGGATGTGTGTGAAGGTAAGGAGATTGACTTCCCTCTGGAATGTTTGTCTTTGGATCTCAAGCAAAGATAGAGGATGTGGGAAATTGTAATCTTGAAGCTGAGGGTGCGGGTGGCTGGCCTCAAATAGCCCCCAAAGTGCCATGAATGTCTTGTCTTGGAACTGCTAGGGTTTGGGGACTTCCTTGGCAGTAAAAAATCTCAAGGAGGTGGTTGGGAAATATAAGCTCTCTGTTGTCTTTTTAATGGAGACAAAATAGAAGACAATGAAATTGGAAAGAATTAGGGAACAATGTTGTAACAACCCTCATTATATTATTTCTAATTTAGTCTCTAGCTAATAAAATATAACGGATGACATGTGCAGAACCGGAGAAAAGATACAAGTGGAACAAAGCTGAAACTTGAAAAAATCAAAGGGCCACGCCGTGGTGAAGAATAGAGCTGCTGGGGCGAGAAACATTTGGATCTTTTAAATTTTTTAGGCTGAGAGCACTCGCACCGCAGCGGACTTACTAGAACCGCAGCGAGAGTCAAGAAATTAGTATAAACTAGAAACATTTTAGTTCGGCCGAGAACGAGAGAGAAAGAGAGAAACGGAGGGAGAATGGATAAGTAGAGCTAGGGCTTTGGATTTTCGACCCTTGGGAGTGATTTTCGATCTCTTGGATCTTAGATCTTGGTTGGTAAGTGATCTCTTCTCCTCACCCTCAATTTTTCTTCAGTTTTGAGTTGGGTTTTCATATATATAATTGGGTTTTTTATTTTGGCCTAAATCCACTGATTAAAATGGATGAAATGTGATTAAGGAAGTGTGATTTAGTGTTAATGATGCTTGAATATGAGTTTTAGAGGGAGTAAGTGTGATTTATGCCTAACCCTAGGTTGAAATTGCTTAGGGAGGTATGGAATCCACAATGTGTGTGGTTGGTTAGAGTTTGAATGATATTTAGGAATTCAATGATGCATGAAAAGAGTATTGGAACCTTAGGTTAAGCCTAAATGGTTGAATTGTGGAATTTGGACAATTATACTATATGTTAAATGAAGATATTATGATATTATAGAGGTTGTGTGGTTGATTGGAGGAGTACAAGTCATGTTAGACAGTCCGAGAAGCTCGAGGAATTGTGTGTGTGGTATTGATAACCTAAGGTAACTGAGTGTTTGTATTGTGTGTATTATATTTTAGTATATATATGTGTATATACATGCATGTTTCCATTCATACCACGATATTGTTATGTGTGTGTGTGTGTGTGATTTTTCTATATATCGTGGCATGCACATAGCTAGATAAAGTAGATGATGATTAGAGATGATAATGATGTGACATTACATGATGTATAGCATGATATTAAGAAACATGATGATGATGATTATATATTGACATGACATGAACATCACTGCCATATGCATAGTGAGAAAAGGTGGAACGAGTGGTGATGCTGTGATATGATATATGATATGATGATATATGATATGGGTGAAATAAGAATGGAATCTCTGTTGCAAAATTTTCTCCTATGGCCAAGAGAGAAAGGCGGCAGTGGACTGCACTTCCCTAAAATCACCACCAGTTCGCTATGGTTAAGGGGAAGGAGAGTAACGGTTCAAACATTAGTGTTACCTTTGGTCAAGTGCACTAGTGTGAGGTGAGCATGGTGATGTCCCAGAATCAATCTTCACTGACTATTGGAAAGGAGTCACCTAAATGAAATGTCCTGTTATGATGCCAGCTCGTGGTTCTAGCTGTGTGCGAGGGAGACATGCATTTCATTCCATTTCATTATACATTATTGTATAAGTTATATATATATGTTACTTGTGGTTATCCCCGATTACTGAGACTTTGTCTCACACCCCCTCCCATAACTAATATTTCAAGTGAAGGTTTTGACACTAGTTCGGAGAAGATGAGAAAATCATAACCACTCTAGTGTTGGGAATATTCAAGTCATGGTAGTATGTGTAATATCTATATATACCTTGTGCCAAGTAGGATAGTATAATTGTAATTGATATGAGAATTATGATGATTGTAATGAGGATGGTGATGTGATATGTATATGTATGATGATGGTGATTGATATGGAATGATGTGGTGTGATGCATGTATGTTTAGGCTTGTTTAGGTGTCAGAATGGTTATATGTGAGACCAAAGGGGATTTTGGGCCAAGTATTTGAATTTTGGGCATATAGCTCATTATGTGAATTTGGGGTTCAAGGGTGTCAAATATCGAATGAATGGTTCCTTTAAGATGAAACCTCTTTGGATAAGTTGGCTGAGTCGATTAGGACCTGTGTGAAGGGTTCCTAAGTGTCCAATTGTCTTGGGTGGCAATTGGAGGAGGTTTGTGATGAGTTTTGGTCAAAAAATGGTCAAAATAGTTTCAGGTGTCCAAAATCTCCATACAGAGTTGGAATAAAGTGAAATTGGTGTCTATGGATAGATTGGGACAAGATTGACTTATAGGAGTTGAAATCAGGTCAATCGGATGTCAGCGTATAAAGTTATGCGCGTCGAAAGTTCACCCAAAAAGTTAAAAAATTGCTGATATGATATTAGCAGGGGGCACCGCGGCACCAGCCCCCTCTATTTTCAAAGATTGAAACTCAAGAGCTTCTGAGCAGTGGAAGGTACTGTAACAGGCCACGACCCTTGCTCAGTTCTGGTGCTTGTGGTGTTTTTCCAATTTTAGGAGTTAAAGTCGAAGTGTTTTAGTTTTATTTAATTAGTTTTTGAAGTAATTGGTCAAGTTTGGAGATGTGTTGGAGTAGAGTGTTATAGGTGTAATGCTACTAAAGTATGGTATGTTGAACGTAAAGGTCTCTCGAATGGTTTGGCACTATGGTGGTGCAGGGATGTAACATTGGAAATCCTATCTAGCTTGAAGAATGTTATTCACACTAGAGTAAGCTCTTCTGTCCTTGACATGTCGAATTATATTTCTTTCATTTATGGGCCAACTATGGAAAATGATAGATCAATTATTTGGAGGAATATTAGAATTGGGCAACATGGCTGGAAGAATCATGGCTTTGTATTGAGGACTCTAATGATATGATTTCATAGGAGGAAAAATTGGGGGGTAAGCTGAGGGCAATTTGTAAGGTTATTAATTTTCAGAATTTTGTAGCTGATTGTTGTTTGTCTGATATCGAGGCTAAGGGAACATGATCCACATTGACTAATAGAAGAGTGGGGGATACACATGTTAAGGAATTGATTAATAGAGTAATGGGAAATATTAACCTTTGGGAAATGTTTCCAAAAGCATTGGTCTTTCACGTGGAGATTGTTTCTTCATATCATCATATCTTACTTCTAAATATGTGTTATAGAGAGAGTAAAGCACCTAGGAGTTTCAAATATGAAGTAATTTGGGTTTGTCATCCTCAATTTAAGGAGATAGTTAGTCGTTGTTGGCTTTAGTGGCAATTGGATGGGCACGACCTTATGAACAAGTTTATGATAAAGAGATGAAGGTGTAGAAAGGAATTAATTCACTAGAGCCGGGTAGCATTTCCAAACAATAGGAAGCTTGTTAGGGAGTTGTTGCAACAACTTGAATCTATCAGAGCTGGGATTTACATGTTGGAAAGTAAGCAAAAGGTGAAAGCTCTTATAGTTGAAATTGAACAAGTATGGTGGCAAGGAAGAGATGTATTGGTGGCAACGATCAAGGGTCAATTGGCTTACTACTGGGGCAAAAGCACTCAGTTTTTCCATGCTTGCACATTATAACGGGGGCCGTGTAATCTTATTTTAAACCTAAAAGATGTTGATGAACATTAGGTGGATAATGAGGATGACATTAATAGGATGGTGGTCAATTTCTACTCAAGCCTATTCAAGAAAAGCGAGGGTAGAAACCTGGAGGTCGTTCTAAATTTTGTGACACCAAAGATCTCCGAGGAACAGAATAGAAGATTACGTCAAAAAGTTTCAATGCAAGAGGTAAAGGAGACAGTATTTGAGTTAGGAGCATGTAAAGCACCAGGGTCGAACCGATTTTCTAAGCATTTCTATCGAATATCTTGGGAAGAGGTAAAGCAATCTGTTTATGATATGATCTTAGCTTTCTTTGAGGATAATGGTGATTTGAATAGATTGAATCAAACAAATTTGATATTGATCCCAAAAATTGATAGGCCGGAATCTATTAACCAATTTCGTCCTATTAGCTTATGTAACTTTGCATATAAGATCATGTCAAAAATTTTGACTAATAGGATAAAAGGGGTTTTGGATGGTTTTATTTCCGAACAACAAAGGGTTTTTATTCTGAGGAGGCTTATTCAAGATAATATTATTTTAGCCCATGAAGCATTCCATTTTCTAAGTCATAAGAAACAAGGGCAAATCTACGATTTAGCTCTTAAGACGGACATGAATAAGACCTATGATAGGTCATAGTGGGATTTTCTTGAAGGTGTCACGAACCAGCTGGGATTCATGAATCAATGGGTACGATGGATTATAAGATGTGTTCGATTTGTCAAATTTAATATCCAAATGTCTAGAAAAAATGTGGGACAGATTATGCTAGAGCAAGGTGTGAGGCAAGGGGATCCATTATCCCCTTTTTCATTTCTTTTGGCCTCTGATGTGTTGTCAAGTATGATTATGTGGTACACAGAAAGAGGGGACTTGAAGGGTATCAAACTAGTGAGGCGATGTCCCATGTTAACCCGTTGTCTCTTTGCTGATGATACAATTTTATTTGTTAGAGCTAAAGAGCAGAATTGTAGATGCTTGACCGAGATATTACAAGCATATTGCTTAGCATCTAGGCAAAAAATAGACTCGGACAAGTCCTATGTGTTTTACTCGGCCAGCACACCCTGGGAGGTTAAGAACTATTTTAATGGGATTTTGGGGATTCATGACACCATTGAGCTAGGAAAATATCAGGATTGCTGGCACTATGGGGAAGATCAAAAGTGGCAGCCTTAACACATGTGCGTGATAAAATTGGAAAAAAAAATACAGAGTTGGAAGAGGAGGATGTTATCATATGCAGGCCGAGAGGTTATGGTGAAAGCGGTGATAAATGCCATTCCAATCTTCCCTATATCTTGCTTTAAGTTTACACGGAAGACATGTATGGAGCTAGATAATTTGGTAGCTAATTCCTTCTGGGGATAGGAGGAGGTTGGGGGAAAATTTGATTAGAAATCATGTAAAACTCTCACAAATAAAAAAGAGATGGAGGTTTGGGTTTCCGCAATTTTATGGGTTTCAATGATGCCCTTCTAGCTAAAACAGCTTAGCGAATTATACAAAATCTTGATGCACTATGGGTACGGGTGCTTAAGGGGATATTCTTTCCTAATTGTTCTTTTTCACAAGCGATCAAGGGTGGTAAGGCTTCTTGGGCATGGAGCAGCATTCTTGAGGGGTGAAAAAGGCTTGATGGGACAGCTTATATGGTAGATTAGAGATGGACGGTTGACTCATGTCTAGAATGATAAATGGATACTAAGACTACCAAATGAAAAGCTTGTATGCTTGCAATCTCAATCAGAAGACTTGAATATGCATGTTAGTGAGCTTATCCAACATGGAAGGTGGAGCTTGGAACCTATCAAGGGAATGGTCACAAATGATGCTTTGGAGGCTATCAAGAGTATTCCGCTATCTTGGTTCCCCAGGGATGATAGACTTGTGTGGGTGGCTGCGAAAAATGGGTAATATCAAGTTAAGCATGGGTATAGGTTGCATATGGAGGGAAGGGCAAGAAATGAGGTAATGGGGCCACGTAGTTCTAGGCAGATGAGCAACCTTTTATGGAAAGAGGTGTGGAAGTCACAGGTGCCTCCAAAGGTTAAACATTTCATGTGGCGAGCTATGAATGAGGCAATGGCTACTAATGAAGCCCTGTACAAGAGGAGATATAAGGCTGATCCAAAATGCCCGGTGTGTGGGAGTGAGAGTGAAACAGTAGAACACCTGCTTTTATTGTGTCCTTGGTTGTTGGCAACATGGTTTGGTAGTCCACTTTCTATCAAACCTTGTTCTACTAATGTAAGTCCCTTTTTTATATGTGGTGTTTACATTTTTAAACAGGTACAACTCAACTGGAGGAAGAGGGTAAAGCGTTCTTTGCGATATTGTGCTGGTATGTTTGGAAAGAAAGATGCAGTGTGGTGTTCAAATGTAATTGGTTATTAGAGGAAGTCTTGCATACTGTAGACTTGAATCCCTATATTTCCTTCCCTCTAGTTAGACATGGAGGAAATAATGCTGCTGATTTTTTGGCAGCCTCTTCAGCAAAGGGAGTGGGCCCAGGAAAGGTTGGTAAGTTCACCACCTCTGCCTCTTATTCATATTCTTCAAGCGGATTCCATAGGATGTGGGAAAAGCTCTAATGGTTCTGATGTTATACCCCAAGATCGTGCAGGCAGGCATTAGGTGATGTCCTTTCGGTGTTTGTTAAGTGTTTGGATTTCTTGTTTGTTGTTTGGTTTGAACTTTCATGGTTTTTTTGTTGTTTCTGAACTGGATTAGCTTTCATCCAGTAAAGAATACATTGATTTGTCAAAAAAAAAAAATCGTGGTGCAAGTTGTGGTAGTTGAATTATTATAATTTTAATTTATATCATAATGATTTATAAAAATTTTAAATATTAATATTAATATTAATAATAACTTCCATATCTTAATATTCATATTCAGAGAGGTATAAGTGAATAATAGGGATTTTTGTTCCATAAGCAGGTAGTTAGGTGCCCTATAGAGATTATTTCCTACCACGTACCTATTGTTGGTGGATGATACTCTTGATCAGAAAAATATAGGTTACGGGTTAATATCAATAAATTAAAATAAATAATTACTAATCAATTGTCATATTATTCATTAAGACTAAATTTACTGAATGTAAATTCATTAGCATTCATATTAAAAATATTACCAGCATTAATAGATTTAACTTCAAGATCATCAATTCAAGTCCATAATTTTTTTGGCCAAAATTCCAAGCCTATAGCTGAGGAGTTTGTAATATTCATATATTCATGAATTAAATATTGAATAAAAAATATTAATAATTATATAATATTATAATGTAAGAAAAAAATTCATTCCGAAAAATAATGTCATTTAGTAGCAACAAAAAGAAAAATTCTAGTTTGAATAAGTTGAAATAATAGTGTAATTTTTTTTTTATTTTTCCCAATTTTAACTGATTTTATCAGTATTTAACCAATTTTGTGAAGATTCAAATTGAGTTGGACCCGGATAAACAAATTTTTTTAATTAAACCACTGGTTTGATTCACTTATGATAATACTGCGTATTACTAACTCATCATGAAGTGGCAGTAATCTCTTGAGAAATAGGCAGCAGGGAGCATCGGTGCCCTAACATGAGAGTAAGAAATAATGACGTGAGAAAGATGAACTGAATACAGTTGAATTATCGTGACCATACAAATCCCATAAGTATGCGTTT
This sequence comes from Adenanthera pavonina, assembly GCA_026686845.1. Lineage (NCBI taxonomy): Eukaryota > Viridiplantae > Streptophyta > Magnoliopsida > Fabales > Fabaceae > Adenanthera > Adenanthera pavonina. The sequence goes on along the minus strand of JAIVEN010000003.1, from coordinate 15,721,754 downwards.
GTTGCCAACAAACGGGTTCATTAAAATACTTTGCTTTGGTTTAGCCAAAAAAATGAAAAAAAAACTTGCCTTGTACCTTTTTTTTTGGGCCAATGCCTTGTACATAGAATTCATGACATATAGCATGCAATTAACATGAAGATAGAAATATGTTCTTTTCATGCATATACAATTACTATATTTTTTATTCTTCACAACGAATTTTTTAATAAATATTTTCAATCAATGAATGTATCTATAAAAATCATAATAAGTGACACTATTTATAAGTTGTAAGTAATGTCATTCATCTCAAACTTTGTGCAAATGTATAAAACACACTATGGTTATCTTAATAAACTTTGTCTCTAATAAAATGGTGAAGTGATTTAAGTTATTTAAACATAACTTTGATTAAACCAATTCAAGCATAGCTCCAAGAATTAATTGTTCAGTTTGTTTAGGTTTCAAAAGATTTTATCAAAACTCCAATTCCAACAATGGAGGATGCTGATTTCTGTTCTTCCTTATGCATCTAAACCTTTTACATTCAAAATTTTTAGTGGATAGTCAAGATTAATCTAATTGGTAAAAATATGACTCACATATATTGGGTGTGGGTTTAAATCTCTTTGTTGAGACAAGAATATTGTTAATAGATAATTTGTAACTGTGTATATAAACTTTGTTTAAGCTGTAAACTTTAATTCAGCTTTTTTATTAAAAAAATTCTAGTAGTCTAATCATTACATTGGTAAAGTACTAATTAACAATACATTAACTTAATTGTTTTGTTTTGGATGGTAGACTAATAATATTCTTTGTTAGCAATAAGGATTAATTTCTTTTTGAGTATTAAGAGCAAATGATAGAGTACTCCTCTAAACTAACTTTACTTCATACATAAAATTTAAAAATCAAACTTTTAACTGCTTACTTAAGAAGCGATAATTTCTATCACTTATGCCAACATGCATAGATTGTTTAATTTAATTGTTGCTTTGACAGCGTAGGTGTTGGGGCCAAAATAAAATCTTTATTGATTCATTATTTTTATCAATTTTATTGAGCTAGACACATGATGTTAGTTGACTTCGCACACTTTTATTAATTTTTTTGAAAAAATTTCTTGCAAGAACTGTTGGAAAAATTTAATATTCAAAGATAAAACAATTTTATAAGAGCTAATTTGAAATTTTAATTTTTAATTCGGTATCACGTGATGATAAGATTTTACACATCAAATTTTAATCAAATCTAATTTCACTTCTCAATACTTGATCATATATCAGTATAATGTATAAGAGAATTTTTACAATATTGTATCAGCTTATATATACAATATGTTATTTATGTGGATACCAAACAAGAAATAAACTCATGATATATTATATTAATTTTTACAATAAGTTATATATATATATATACACGAAATATTAACTTGATAAAGATTAGCCTAATCTAAAGTACAAAAATCTTTAAACTTCATAGTTCAATTGAGAAATAAAGACTAAAAATATTTATTCCATGCGTAAAAATCGGTTTACATATTTTAAAGTTAGAGTTAAACATAATAAAAGATTACACAATTGTTATCAAACACATAAGTTTCCACTTTCCACAACAAAATTACAATATTGGTATCCCAAAAAGTTTCCTAAGACGCAAGAAAGGCTTTTTATTGGATGACAAAATACATGATTTCCATTTGGAGTTCCAGAGACGATTTTGCTTTTGAGTTTCACCTTTGACTGTAATTCTTGTTTCTCTGACGGCAACAACGTTCGCCTCCTTCTTCTTCACCAATTTAAAATTTCTTGCCCCACAACATCCTATGGCTTCCGTTGGACTCAGAACTGCATGCAAAATCACTTTCACTATCAATATCTAAACCTAGTAAGTTAGGATTTCTTTTAGGAAGCACAGAAAGATATGTAACAATTTTTAAGATATTTGTAAAAGCTAATTAATGAGTATGTATACATATATGGGATCATGTTGATAAATTCTTAAATAGGATATATATATATATATAATAATTGTCACCAGAAATTAATTAAATAAAAATAACAAGTAATTAGTATGAGTAAAAGTAATAATATATATACCGTCTAGTTGAGGGCAGAGATAAAGAAGAAAATTGTTGGAATCAGATCCCAGAAGAGGAAGCCTTCCTTGACGAGCATAAGATTTGAGAGCAGTGTGGATGACGTCAGAAACGAGATCGTCGTCGCTCACCAGAAATTTCAAAGGTCCTGCACTTCCCAGAACGTTCACTGTGATCAAGAACCTTGTTTGCTTTTTAGTCTTCTTGTCATCCTCCTCCTCTCTCTTCATCTCACTGTAAACGTTCTTCTTACGCTTTGCACTGTTCTTACCCTCCATTTCTTTTCGGTACGAAATGACCTCCGAAGGAGACGAACTGTAGATTAGAATATTATCAAGGATCGACGCAGCAATGGTGTCAAGGGATGACGGCAATGCCAGAATGAGAGGGAAAGCTATATATGAACACAATCATATCATCAAAGAAATTAAAAATTAAGATAATATGAATGAGAGATCTAGAGTATGAGGAATACGTTCAATTCATATCACACACACATATATATACATATACATATAAAGAAGAAGGAGATTCCATGTGAGATAATAGTGGGATGATGAATTCTGTGTGATGATTTGGCACCGGAAGTGATTTTATTATAGATTTTATATTGATATTAAATAATGATAATATATATAGTTGATTTAATTTTTGAGAAAAATCATTCATTTAGTCTTTCTGATTTTATTGAATTTTGAATTTAATCTTCATAGTTTAAAGATCTTTAATTCAAAAAAATGTTTTGTTGGTATAAATTATGGATATTTAGAGTGTCAACATAAAATTAATTACATCAACAAATTTAAATAAAATACGACCAAAGCTTTAAGAGTATGGGATTGGTTTTTCATTTTTTTTTAAATTAAAAAAAGATAATAGTGAATTTTCAATTATAAATACTATGAATTCAAAATTTAATGAAAGTTATACGGATTAAAAGAATTATATATTTTCTGAGAAAATAAATCAATTATATATTAGCATTATTTAAGAAGTATTGGTTAACGAATAGCCGGGGATATGGTTGGCAGGGCCACAATGTCCATATGCGATTCAAAGATTCCAAAGCCAATCCTTATGAGATATGATGGACTACGCACTCTCAGTGACATATTTTGTATTTTCCAAAAAATATAAAGTGACTTATTTCCTGCCAAGCCACTACTCACTACTTTACTACAAAAAAAGAATAAAAAACCCATTAAAAGTACCCTTTTAAGATGGAGGAAATCAGGAAACGAAGAACAGAATATGACAAGCTTCCAACTCATAAATATGATATATATATATATATATAATTTACAATGAAATTAATGAGATATACAACTTCTTGTCATTTCAATAAAATACTTATGATTCAAAAGGGTGTCCGTGTACGGACAAAGCTATAAAAGCCTAAGAGCATGTTTGGTGTAGTTTTTAAAAATAATTTTTCTATTTTTTAAAATAAAAAAATAAAAATACTTGTTTAGTAAATCTGTTTTTTATAAACTGTTCTGAAAAATAGAAAAATAAAAGAATAAAAAACTCAGAATATCTTTAAGGTGTTTTGTAGTTTTTGTTCTAAAAAATAAAAAAAAAGATGAAAAACACCCACCTTATTAATGGTAAAATTATAAATTTTGAATAACTTATCTATCACTCACTAGTTATGATTTTGAGAACAACTATTTAAACAGATTTTTTTGTTTTCAAAACTTATTCTTAAAAACAGTTTTATAAAACTGTTTTGAGAACACAAAAATAAAAAACACTATCAAACAGACCCTAAATGTGCGCGGCCTTACTTTATTATTCTTTTTACTATTCAATTTTTCCCTTTTTTTCTTTTTACTTTAACTCCAAAAGAACTTCAACATTAAGAATTCTAGAGGATTCAAACTCTTCAAATTGTGACTTTATAGAAAGGAAAGATTCACATGAGGTTCATCTCTGCATACTTGATATTAAAATTATTGGGTGATCAGTGGGAAAGTAATAATATCATATATAGGATATCTTATCAGGCAAACTTTGTTGAGTTTTAAAATTAAACATGTTGGTTATAAAGAGAAGTTGGGTGAACAGGTATCGAATTTTTAATGTGAGCTTTTATAGTTTAAAAATTTATCATTAGGTACTTAAATTTTTTTTAATTTAATTGAATCTCTACTTTTAATTGAGTGGGATGGCAGACTAGATGGCTCTGTGTAAGTAGTTGTAAGATCAAACTTAGCATGTCAATTCATATGAAATGCAACACCACAAGCTCCCAATTAATCTAAACCATAAAAAAAAAGCGTAAACAAACTTCACTTTTTTATTTTTTAAATATTTTTCTCAATTCAAATATATTTTAAAAAAATCATACTTAAATATAAATTAAAAAATATACCAAAATTAAAATTTTATTCTTCATTCTCTTTCTAATTAATCAATCAAAATATACTTTGGAAAAAAAATTGAATGACTATTTAAGTTAAATTCTACTGCTTTAATTTCAAGAACATGTATCGTGTGTTATCTAGCGTTTTGCGTACAAATGATTCAAACTATATTTTTTTGTTCAAAACATATTTTTGTTTTTATTTTAAACATTTTTTTAAAAAATTCCTTTTATTTGGAGGAAAAAAAGAGCATTCCTTTTATAAATAAAATTTTTGTATTAACTCCTTGCACTTCAATTTTTTATTATCAAAAAATTAAAACTTTTTTTCCCTTCTGCAGTCATATTTTGAGGAGTGCGTGAAGAACAAGAGTGCTTCCAAAGTCTTTTTAAATTAATAATTATGTAAGATGTTGAGACTACAAGAAAAGAAGTAGGAGACTCTTGTGAGGTTAGCCTACAATTCCTTGTTATTTGAATTCTGTCTAATTAGATCCGTCGAGTTTGCATACATTGACTTTGTGTATTATATTATGATACATAAGTTCTGGCTTATCATATTTTAGTAAATCTTTTATTTTTATATTATATTTGGCTCAAAAAACCACTCTTATCCCTTCAAAGCCACGATTGTTGATGGAATAAGAAAATATTCTACCACAAATAATGTTGAGCTCCAAAATTTTCAGACCATACTCATACATCACACAACAATTTCAATTAACATGTGGATCGAATTTCCTACATACATTCACAATAATGAATATATATATATATATATAGTATATTCAAAGGAAGATAAAAATATATATGAATGAATGTACCGATGAGAAGTAAATCCTACATATAATTTCATTCTTTCGTGACACTCAAATATATGAATGAATGTACGTAGAGGACTCGATTTGATTAGCAGGATATACAAATGCCATATTATATACATACGGATAAGTATGGTTATATACATCATACACTTTGCCTTGTCCATGAATTCATGAAAAAACTAGCATGCAATTAGTGTGACCATATAGACACTATTTTTTGTGCATACACTTTCTTTTTTTATTTATTATTCACAACCAATGTTCTCATAAATATTTTCAACTAATGATCGTGATTAATTATGTCTTAAATAAACTTGTGAAACAGTTTTAGCGATTTAAATATAATTTTTAATTTTAGAAATCAAAATTAATGTTAGAAATTAAAAAGATAATATAGCTGCAATTTTTAATATTATGTTGTCATATTTTATTAATTTTATGAAATATATATTTATATACCAACTTAAGTTGACATGTGTGGTAAACTCTCATCCTTTGAGTAGGTGGGGTTCGATTCCACTATTTTGTGTATGAAAGCAAATTTAATTGAGAGGGTTTGATTTCCTTTCCTTGTGTATGGAGTAAACTAATTGAAAGAGGTCTATCATTCTCCTTCCACATATGAGGGAGATTAATTTCTATTACTAGTGAGATGCTCCTAGTTATTTAAAAAAAAATGAAACTTACAACTAGAAATGTAGCATAATATTAATACATAAGTAAGTTTATTTAATTATTTGATTTTAATTTTTATATTTATAAAATTTAAATTCGAGACTTTATTTATTTTAAGAAAATATGAAGTCTCTCTCGACGGAATTGGTTAGCCTGGCTTTTTAATCCATTGAATTGTTGTCATATTGGCAGACAGGGCTCCTCTCCTGTGAGAGTATGAGACCCCTTCCTGCTGCCACGGTGCTCCCATGGTAAGATTTATTTTAAATTAAAAATTATGGATAAAAGTAAAAATTTTTAAGAATTATGTAGATATGTATTTTTGTGCAGTTTTAAATTTTTTAATATTAAAATAATATGATATAATAAAAACTGGATCTCTATAGTTTGCAGTTTTATGCATTTCTTTAAAAAAATATTAAAAAAATTACACAAAACATATATATGTATGGTCCCTAAAAAAATTATTTTTTATCTATAATTTTTAATTTAAAGGGGGGAGGACAGTACCGCGGCAACAGGGGATTGACAATTGTCTTTTAGAAAGAAATAGCCCAGGCCCATAGTTACCCAAAGCAAGTGAAGCTGCTGGATCGAATCGTTGTTCTTTTTTTTTTTTTTTCAGATACATATGTCTTGAAATCTTCCCGCATGTTATATTGGCTAAAGTAATTTTGGACTTTCATTCTCTGAATGAAAAGATACGTATACTTGTATATAAATCATTTCTAATAAAAAATGTCTGAATATATATTTATATAAAATTGATTGAATAAATGAATAAATAATATCTAGGTGTTACATATACAGGGAACACTCAGGATTAGTTTTATGATAAAATTTTTTATAATGGGGATTAAACTATGATCTTAAAAAAAAAAAAGATGAGCCTAAGCTAAACTACTATAAATAGAATATGATAATATATAAACACTAAATTTTTTAAATTTCAAATTTCAATTGAAAAAATAAAAAAATACTGTCTATTGTATGAATAATTAAACTGTTTGCACACTTTAATTAATATGATATGTAAAGATGATCAGTTAAGTTAAGCATAATTAAGGATTACAAAATTGTTATCAAACGTATATAATATTAAAGTCAATTAATTAAGATCCACGTAACAAATCTATGATGATATAGTATAATTCCACTTGGAGTTCCAGCAGACGATTTTGCTTGTGATCAGTCTCATCGTTGATTTGAACAAGCAATACACTCGTGTGATGCACAATATCCTTAAGAAATAATAAATTTTAATATGAATTTCCAAAATCACAAAACAATAAGTTAAAATAATCATATGTTTATAAATAAAATAAAAACAAAAATACTCCCTCCGATCTCAAATATAAAGCACTATTACCTATCTCATTAATACCAATAAAAGTAGTTAAAATTAGTTTAAGGTAAATAAATTGCAACTATGAATGTGAAGATTTCGTTAGTGGACAATCTTTAATTATCTTTATAAGTACTTTTTGAGCATTGAGACCTGTTTTGACTCTAGTAAGCTTCTGATATCTAATTCACCTAAATTTTTTTACATTGAAAAGAAATTGCAGTGGAATATATTTTTTCTAGATTTGCCCCTTAATTAACTGTTGATCTTCTCTATATGAATCCTAAATTTCTCTCTCATATTTTATTCAATAAAGGATATTTTCAAAAAATAAATATTTAGTGATATAGAAATTCTAAGAAGTGATTTATATTAAATGTTATGACTAAAGAAAGATATCCATTAAAAAAATATCAACTTAAATTATTGACTACTCTTATGTTCTCTTTTTGATTCTAAATATAAAACATTTTTAACTACCTTATACATCTTAAGAAAAAAAAAGTTTGATCATTATATTTGTCTTGAAATTTCAATATTTTTTGTTAGTTATCCTTATTAGTTATATTATCCTCCATACTTTCATAATATTTATCTCTTACCTATTAATTATAAATCAGGACATAAATGGACAAAATAATTATGCACCATACAACCTCACAAGAAATCCTACAAGTTAAACATGACTTCTAAAATATGTTTTACATTTAGAATAAGAGGGAGTATATGACAATTGAAGTGGGTTGAGAAAATTTTGGGCCACTATAAGTGTCCATACATATTTTCATATTTTAAGATGATTGATATGTTTTTACAATTATTTTTATGTAAAATTTTTTTATATTTATCTATATGAATATAAAAATTAATATATATTTTTAATGCTGATAAAATTTTTTTTAATTTCATTCAAATTAGAGAAAATATGTGTGAATATTTTATACAATATTTTAAATTTCAATAGATTTGAAAGTCCCTAAAATTATAAAGATGCTTAAAAAATGTTATCATCAATCAATCATTCAATCTAATTACAGTACAATATATGCTAATAAAATTTAATTGAAAAATACTTAACATTTGTAACCTATTATTTTGTTTCAAAAACTACAATTTAGCTTAAATTTAAATGATTATTTGTTGCCATAATAAATTGAGATCTAATAGAATTTAAATCATTCAGATCAAGAAATTGCATGTTTCATTTGAAAAATTATTATTCATAATATTTTTATGTTGAATATTAAAAATATTTAAACTTTAATACGCATGGTAGAACTTTGATGCCTTTTGTGATTTTATTCGACTCAATTCAGATTAGCATGGATCTCAATAAATTCTTCAATTTAAATGAGATAAAATCAGAACACTAGATGGTTTGATAAAAAAACAATAAATTTATTCTTATTTAATGAAAATTGACATAAATATTGATTTAAATGGATTAGACAACTTAAATATTGACTAATATTAATTAGGTGTAATTTGCTACATAGTTTAATCTACAATTAACTTGGTGTCCTAAGACTCGAGTATAGGGCTCAATAAATGTGTGAGGTTATGTATAAGTGCACAGTGTGTAGTGTGTGAGGGGAGCATTTTACAAACTAGTCCGATTTCCCACCTTAGAACAAAGCAAAATAAAATAAATAAATAGATAGATAGATAAGTAGATAAATACGTGAAAAGTAAAGCATAAGGACATGTTCACCCAAAAACAATGAAGGCCTAATTACTAGCTAAGCACAACAAATTTAAATGAGTTTGACTCTTCAAGTGTCCCCAGTGGAATCGCCAAGCTGTCACGCCTAAGTTTTATAAAAAAATAAAAGTGAATAAAAATGGAAAAATGGAACCACAACCAAAATTTTAAGAGAAAATTTTGAAAAACCTTAAGATTAGTCTGTGAATGAGAGAACAGTTACCTGAAATTTATTGTACTTTATTAAATAGGCCTTAATAATTAATTATTCTTATTATTTACATTTTATTGCTAAGCTCAAAGGAAAATTAAATAAAAAAAGAAAAAATATATTTTTATAGAGCGAATTTAATTTAGGATAAAACCCTAGGGCCTATGTAAGTCCACATAGTTCAAGTTATAACTTCGTAATACTTTATTTATTAAATAAAAGTTATTCTTGATTATTTTATGTCTATTTTTTATTGAAGAAGAGATAATAATTATTATTATTACTATTATTATGTTTTCTTTAAAATTGAAAAAATATAAAAATGTTGAATCCCGTGATGAAATTGCTGTTCACAAATAGGAAAAGTTATCTAGATTGTGGTGAGATTATCACTCGCAGGCCTTTTTAGAATATGAGAAATTATTGGGGTACGCGATAAAATTGTGACTCACATGTCTTTTAAAAATCAAAGAAATTTATTGGATCCATGGTGAGACTGTTACTCATGGGTGTATAGACTTATGGAAGAACTAACACATCTTATAATAGACTTTACAAAAAGAACTTTTAAAGAATACGTAGAAGAGTAAGAGAGCCATTGACCACCCATACACTTACAATAATTGAAAGAGTAGGATATAGGACTTTACAATTAAGAGAAAATCAAACACGCATAATAACCTTATACGAAGATTGTGTCATTAGGTGCTATTATCAATATAAGAAGACAAGTAGTACTCAAGTAACGTGGCTCCAATATTCTATCACTAGAAGACAAAAGATATGCCATAAACGATCTCTATATGAGTGGATGCAAAGAATAGAGTGGAGGTTTTATAATTTAATTAGCTAGGCATGCGATGGAGAAAACATGAGCATAATAAAAGATATGAGTTTACCCATACTCTTGGAATAATCAAGGTTTCTCCTAACCTTTTTCCCTTTTTCAGTTGGTACTCAAGCTCTTAGGTGTTCTTTTTTTTTATTGTTATCTAAAGCTCTCTCTAATTGTTGATACCCTCTTTGAGGGTTAGGCCTTCTATTTATAGAGGAATTTTGCCGTTTATTTTTTTTTTAATTTGAGATATTTTAAATTTTGAAGATAAGAATCATATAAGAATAATATTTTAATTCTTTTGAATCCCATGTTTTAGATTTTGAAAGATTTTCTATTATTATTATTTTTCTATTCACCTAATCTTAGATTATTTAATTTTTTTCCCTTTTTACTCTTATTTTTTTCTTTTTAAATCTTGTGTATAAGGAAGTTGATAAGATTTTAAAAGATACTCCCTATATTTCTTTTCTTTTATCTTTGTTTCTCTATATTATGTATTTTAATCTTTAAATTTAACTCTAGAATCTTTGAAGATAACCTCAGTATATTTTGTATTTAGCCTCTTCCATCTCTTAAGAGATAATCTTCTAGAGTATTATGAATTTATTTTATTATTTTTCCTATGAATTATAGAAGAGAGATTTTTCTATTTTTATGTATTTATTACTTTTTGTTAAATGGGCTGGACAAAATACAATGTTTACACTTGGGATAATCTAAACTTAACTTTTAATTTTGTAATTTGAATCATTTATGATAAACGTAGCACCCATACAATGTGCACGGAATTATTTCAGTAGGTGTTACCTAATTATTTTAATATAACTAGTAATGCGCATGTGCGATGCACGGATCAATAAGACTAACTGCATGTTTTAAACATATTTAATGATAAAATTATATATATAAATGAAAAACAAAATAACATTACAAAGCCTTTATTACATAAATAATAATAAGTGACCATAAAATAAAGGATAATATAAAACCATCAGTTGAGATTATTAAATATTTTTTTAATTTGTACACAACATTTGAAATTATGTCGCTTAAATTGCCATTCTGATTTAGAATCAATATCTTCAATCCACTTCTAGATTGTACACCGGATAAAACAATAGTGTTATCCATGTGTGAATACAAGTCTAACTAGTACAACAAAGTATACTGTATAAAGCGCATTGGTCTAGAATCAATATTTGCAGAATATATATATTTATGCATGTATATGTTTATATGTATATCGGCTTTGGTTTGACCCTAACACCTTTAATAGTTCTTATATCCTTATATGAAGTAAAGCATTTTTAAGGTAGAACCTATTCATCATTGCATCTTGATAATTCTAAATTGTATATCTCATATGCACCACTTTTGAATGATGAAGGAGGAACAATTCTTTTTTCCATAGTAGATGGTGTAGTTTCATCCTAAAAATATTATATGTAAAACCATATCATAACTCTGCTGCTTAACTGTATCTAGTTATTTCTTATTAATGAAAACCTTGAAGACTTTACCTTGTTATAGGAATATGGGCTTAGTGGGTTGACCCATATAACCCATAAAATATTATTTGAGTTGGAAAAAAATATAGCTTGTTTTAAAATTGGTCAACTTTGACTTGACCTATTTGATCAATAGGTTAAATGAATTGACCAACATAACCCACAGGCCGCCTTGTTTTTTATTTTTATTTTTTCTTTTCACAAAATGAATACTCACTCAACCATTTTAATAGACTTACTCTATCTTATCCCACTTGTAACTTCTCTTGTCTACTTGTCCCATTTTAAACCCCAACCCTAACTCCTTAAGTTCATTCATGGCAATGCAGCACCCACCCTATTAACCAACCTTCAAAGTCCATCATTCATCTCTCTCACACTTGAAGCCACAAAGCACAAATCCAATCAACCATTCCTTTGCTTATCAATTTCTCTATTCATGTGTGGTGGTAAGAGTTTTGTTTCTATGTCACAGACTTTCTCTACCATTGACATCTTATACTTCGCAAGACCACACTCAATCTCTCGCAAACATACTATGAGATAAATCTTGTTCAAACTTTCCTGCATGGTTTCTCTATTGTCAACTATAGTGGCTTTCGGTCTCTCTCACATTGTTTCTTTATTTGTGTGTGAAGATAAGAGTTTTGTTAATTATTTAGTTACATGATAATTTGTTGAGTTGTTGAATTCTATTGTTAGCATTGAATTATTAATTATTGAAAGCATTCCATGTTTATAAGAGATAACTCTCCCATTCTCATTCCTTTTTTTATTCCCGCCTTGAACCGACCAGGCACTAAGTATATTTGATATTGATTGTTATGTTATTTTAGATTTAGATATTGCCTTATTAGTTAGGAAGAGTGGCTATGATAATGCTCGGTTCACTTATAACAGCATACCCATTTTATGTTGTTTCTGACTCTTTTTTGTTATTTAAAATAAACTTACTTGATTTTTTTTTTTGCCAAAACTAACTTTATTTTATGAACTCTTACATAATTGACTTTGCATCATTGCCTTTGGTGGTATCTTGCTTGTCAATTTGTCTTTTCATGCAAAGTTAGAAAACATCACGCAATGCATATAACATTTAATTTTGCATTTAAAACTTATCTTGATTGGACGCAATGGAAAAATGTAAAATTCTTGAAAATTAAAAGCAATTTCTTTTTAAAAAAAATTAAATTCAATTGGTTGTGGCTAGAGTTGGAATATGGGTATCAAATTGGCCCACTTAATCCCCTAAAAAGTGGCATATGTTATAAAATTGTTAATCCATATTGAAAATGGAAAATTTTGACCCAGCCCACCTGAGTTATGGGCTAACCTTTTATATATATATATATAATATTAAAAAAAAACCCTGATCCCTTTTAAATAATATTCAAACTCTTACTTATATTTTTATTTGTACTTGTAATTTGTTAAATGGTTTTGAATATAATAGTAGCATATCAATATTTTATCATTGAACGCAGTAAAAGCAAAGTATATCGCAACAAGAATATAAACCCTCATTGGCACAATAAGACAAACATGGCAAACAGAAATTGGAGGGCAATACTTAACTATTCAAATTTCAAGTAAGAATAACTTAACAAAGATGTTGCCCTAAAAATCACATGATCAAAGGTGAGATACGGAAGGAACTTAGAAATTAATTAATAGAAGTCAAAGGAATGAATACACACCTTGGAAGGCAAAGCTGAAGGCCAATACTTAAGTTCCCATCTGCCTTGCTAATAGATGCAATGGAGTTGTGACGGGTTCGATGCTGCTAGAGAATGAGAAGAAGATTACCATTGGTTGAGGGCAGAATCTGAGAGAACATTGGTTAAAATCTTGCAAAAATTAGTCTTCCATATTATAAAAAATCCAATGCTTGAGATCATATGCTGAAATATATAGATTGGAAACAAAATATATTAAATATTAAGTCGAGAAAGAGAAAATTAGAAAGAGAAAGAAAGAAGAGAAACGAAAAAAGAGATGAAGGAAAAGTAAAGATGGATGATATTAAATGCAATAAAACCTAAGAACCATGTCGGATACTGATCCTCTATAGTGCAATTGAAAGAAATAAAAGAAGAGTAAAGATATATTAAATGCAATAAGCCTTCAACACACACTACTACAAAATAACTCTTTTATCTACTATTTACGTTTGTTAAAAAAATAATAGACATTAATAAATAACCGGTGGCATTTTTGTATTAAGGGGGAAGAGGATATGCATTATAAACATCTGTTTTATAGAAAATAGATGTCAAAAATATATTTGTCACATCTGTTTTTCAAAATAGACATTACAAATAATTATTTTTATTTAGTTTTATTATTATGTTTTTAATTTATAAAATTGTTACCTAGAAAAACAGAGTTAAACAACACTTTTTTTTAAAACTTCTTTTAAAAAGATTTCAATTTTTGGCACAGAATCTCCTTTTATTTCGCACGATACTAGACTCTAATAACCCTCTCATTTGAGTCGCCGCTCAGCCCTCATCAACAATCCTAGCAACGCTCCTCGCCACTCCCCACCATCTCAGCCGAACATTCATCGGTCTCACTTACGAATCAGTCTTTACTCAACCTTTCTCAGGCTTCAGTCATCGCTCTTCTCCCTGCTCGCCACATTCATCATTCTCAGACTTGCCAATCGCTCTCACCACTAGTTCAACTTCTCTTGTTTCAGTCTTCACTCCTTCTCTGCTCCATCGCGCTTGCCAATTGCTCTTACAACTGGTTGTAACATCATTCTTACAACCCTTCTCAATGCCACTTTGAGTTTCAGCTTTCGGTACTCTGCTTCACCTCTCAAAAGAAGAACAATAAAGGTACAAATTATTTCATGAGATTGGGATTTGGTTTGTAGTATGTTTCCATTTGAAGATTTGGTTGGTAAACAATTTTATCTGAGACACTGGATTTTATCTTGTGCTTTGCTTCAACTCACGAGATTAGGCATCCAGAAAAATTTTGTGCAGAGAAGTGTAGATAAAAGAAGTGTGCTTTTTCTATAAACAACATTTCTAATTTGCAATAATAACTAAATTAAATTAGTCATATGATCCTTTAAACTAGCTAGCCATAATTCATGTATTTTCCATCATTTTAAGAAAGAAATGGCCTCAATCAGAAAGTGATCATGCAAGTTAATTCAGCTATATAAAAGTAAACACACATATAATAGAACTTAAACTAAGTCTTGCCCAGCAAATTACCATCTATTCTTACACACACACACACTATATATACATACACACGCGTGCATATATATGTGTGTGTGTGTGTTCCAGTAGTTAAACATTCATAACTTATGTAAAATAATTTGAGCACCATATTGGGGCTTAAGAGTGATCACTGACATTGGAGCATGAGCATATGTTAGAGAAAGCTCAAACAAGAAATGTTGTAGAATCATAGACATTGCCATCTTTGCTTCTAGCATGGCAAAGTTTTGCCCAATGCATATTCTAGGACCCCATCCAAATGGTAAGAATGAAACTTGCCCTTTTGTTGCCTTAAGCACTCCTTCCGAAAACCTCTTTGGTTTGAATTCCTTAGCATCATCATCCTACAATTCACAGTCATGGTGAATCAAACCTATTGGCACAGAAAGTTGTGCTCCTAGAGGTATTGTGTAACACTTTAACTTACTAGACTTTTAATCATATTTTATATATCTAGCAGAAAGAATTAAAAACCTAGAACAATTAAACTTTTAAATTTTTTAAAATTAGGTTGCTCAAAAGACAATAACTTAACTAAAAGTTTACTTTAATTAATAAAAATCAAGTCAATCATACTGTAATTATCTAACTATTGTTTCAGAACATATCATCATAATTCAATACATTTATTCTAATATAAAATAATATCTTCCAGCATGCTTCCTCTTACTTAACCACCTCCTTGCATTTGCCTTTACTTGTGCTTGACCCTAACATTGTTAGTCATTTGGTGTGAAATTTGGGAAAATCTCAGTAGTATATATATTCATTCATACAAATTATGCTCATAATCAGATAATTATGCAAACAATCAAATAACTCATATTTCATGCATCTATAAAAATCTCAACAAAGTTTTCTCTTAATACTAGATATTCATAGCATTTCAAAACATTTATATTGAAACAACTCATCCAATAATATCACATAACATCCATAATTAATTCACAAAAAATACATGAAATAAATAATATACTACCTCCACCGAAAAGTATCTTGAGTTAAGCAGCTTGTCTTCCTTCTTAAGTTTTTTTAAATACCTTACTTAAAACTAACCTTCCTTTATTTTCCTTCTCTTTCACTCACACTCTCTTTCTCTCCCTCGGCTTTCTCTTTCTCTCACTTACTCCCAACTCTCACTCTCAACCAGTGATGTGCTGAAATGAAGAAATGGAGTGGGTATTTATAGTGTTGATGTCTTGACCAGCAAGTGACATTAATTCATTGCATAACTTCATTTAGTGTATGCTCATCATAATTCAATGTAATTCATTGTATACCTTCATTCAATGTATACTCATCAAAATTCAATGTAACTTATTGAAACCAAAATTTATTGTATATCTTCATTCAGTGTATACTTATCATAATTCAATATAACTTAATGAAATCAATATTCATTGTATACCTTCATTCAATGTATACTCATCAGAATTCAATGTAACTTATTGAAATCATAATCCATTATATATCTTTGTTCAGTGTATATCTCAATTCCTCATATTCTAAACATAAACCGTATTAAAAATTATATATGGAAATTTATGGATGTTACATATTGTTTGGTATCCAAGTTTCATATCCCTAAGGACAGTTCTAGCAAGCATAAGTCCTGGTAGGTATAGCCTTAGAACCTCATACAAAATCATGGTCACCTGTAGCAAAAAGAATTACGACAAATACAAGACCAAAGTGAAGTTCTTCAAAAGTTAACTATCAAGCTCTTTAATAAAATTATGCATTCAAACATTGTCTACAATTTGACAGCATTTCTTGACTCTTGAAAAGAATCCCTCACGTCACAATTTTATTAGAAAATCTCATATCAAACACTTGTTTACCTTACTACCTATTATAAAGAGAACCATATAAGTACTTACAATCTTAACGTGACTTAGCCCATCAAAGTCTGGTTTTTGGTTGCCAAATACTTGCAAGACTTGCTCCCTTGCACTTTTCTAGAAAACAGATGTCAAAGGGGTTTCTTTTGATGTCTGTTTTCTAGAAAACACACGTCATAGGGAACCTATCGATGTCTATTTCAAAACAAACATAAATAACTGAACTTTCAACATTTTTAACTTTAACATCCTATGTAAAACAAACATAAAATCCTAAAATAACAGATTTCAAAGGGGTTTATTTGTAGTAGTGACATATATATCTCTGAGTATTGCATACAACAAATTAAGGCCTATATGTTGAAACACAGATCATGATCATCATATATAGATTATAAATAAGCATTTGATGGCATTCTCGAAACGTAAACATGAAATACAGAGAGCCGTGGGAATCAAATTGACGGGCACAATGAGATGTGATATATATGAATTTATAGAATGATTTGAACCAACGAAATTGTTGGAATTTAATAGGATAATAAATTAAAATAATTATGATTTGATTAATTCAAATTACATGAAGAGATATATGGAGGATTTTAAGAGTATCATGAATTAAAAAGATATCTGACCATATAACCAGAAATCATGCAAACAATAAAAATTGCAATTTCGTATATTTTAATTGCCCTTAACAAATAAAAATAATTCACTTACAACTAATTTTATAATTAAAAATTGAACATATAATCAATTAAAACATATAAAAACAACAAAATTAGAGTCAGATTTTAATGTTTTACATCTAATTTTACAATTAAAAATTGAACATATAATCAATTAAAACATATAAAAATAATAAAATTAGAGTAAGATTTTAACCATTCAATTATAGATGCTTATACACGAATCTATTACAAAGATCATATTGATTAAAATTATTTTTTTTCAAATTGTAGATTTGCATATTGTAATTGCTATATATTAAGATATAATAACAAAAACAAACAACTAATTTCACTATTGGAATTAAATTAACAATCAAATAGAGCTGTGGCATTGATGACAATTAAATGTATTAGATATATAAAATTAAATTAAATTGAAGGAATTAATGTTGACAATGATTGGAAACATTTAAAATTTAGCATACACATCATCCTTTGAATTCAGAATTTTCTATTTTTTTTTAAATGCTAACATGGAGACCTAAGTTTCCATCTTTTAATTCTACTTTTATATATATATATATATATATATAAAATAGATTATTTAGCATCTAGTATTATCAGAACAAATTTAAATATTGTTGAATCTAAATAAAGGCAGGTCTCCCCATGTGGTTTTCCATGTTCACAAAAATTTGAAACCATTGTTCTTGCTTAAGGGATCCCTTCCACTTGATCAACTCATGGTTGTATTTAATAAATATTTTTAACATTGATAAAATAAATTCATTTGGTTGCTGCAAATAATAATTAAACAATAGCTTTTTAATTGTCTTATTATTATCTTATAATGAGTTTGGTTTGCCCATTTAACCCATACACTGTGATAGACTTATCCAACATTTTCACCTCATTTATGTTATTATTAGCTTTTAATGCTTGGTATTCAAATAAAATTTTAAACATTTGCAATCAAAGTAAACAATATAAAATAAAAATGTAATTGTGAGAATTCATGAGTTCAAAAGATATATTTTTCGGGTAAAAAGGTATTTTTTTTAAAAAAAATTATAATCAACACTAGATTAGTTTACTTTATTAGTCTTTTTAATTCATAATTTTTTAATTTTAATTTAATTAGGTCCAAAAATAAAAGGAAAAGAATGAAATTTATTTTTATTTTTAAGTTTTTATTAATACTGTTTAAGTGTTCTTTATCTATTTTTACTTTAGTTAAATTTATTTTAAAACTTGGAATCATCCCTTTTGATATGCACATATTTATGTACTCATAAAATTTACTTTTCGGAAATTTAGAATTTTACCATATTTATATAATATCAATTCCTATAATAAATAAAATATCATTATAATAACTTTTTATATGAATATACTTGCATATTCATGTAATGTAATATTTCCTCATGTTCTTTCTATAAGAGATCTTCTAGAAGTTTTTTTTATTCTTTTTATAAGGAATCTTATAATATTTAATGAAATTTTTTTTATTTTATCCTCATTATTTATTTCTTAGTAAATTATTATTAGACT
This sequence comes from Adenanthera pavonina, assembly GCA_026686845.1. Lineage (NCBI taxonomy): Eukaryota > Viridiplantae > Streptophyta > Magnoliopsida > Fabales > Fabaceae > Adenanthera > Adenanthera pavonina. Next base: position 15,702,898 of record JAIVEN010000003.1, on the reverse strand, counting down.
TGTTGAATGAAAGATATACTCTCATTGGTCAAATAATATTTAATACGAATTGCATTAGTATATTAAATAAGGACAAAAAAATATTTGATTATTTTTAAGAATTTTAAGAAAATAGTTAATTTTCATAATCTACATAAAGTAGTTGGAAATCTTTTATAAAAAGGATCGAAGAGAGTAATAATTAGATAACATTTCCATCATATATAGAAAGTAGTAATTATAATATCACTTCTGATCCATAATCATTGTATTTTTTCGGCCACCTATTATGATCGTTTAAAAAAGTTGAAATTCACAGAATTACCAAATGAAAAGCTGGAAAATGACCAATGAGAACATAATATTGCATTTAAAATACAGTCAATTTTCAATAAAACTAATTGACTTCCGGTATAGAAATTAATAACATTAAGTATACTAATTCTACTAACATCGACAGTTGTGCCTTTTTGGGGTACAGTTGTACCCTATTTAATTATGCATATCATCATTTTAATCACAAATGAATCTTCATCCTTATTTGCGGAAAAAAAATTAAAGACTTATTTTTAAACGAGCAAAGAACCAAAAATAAAGATATTTTGTATCTAGGAAAAAGATAATCATTCAATTAGATAAATTAAGACAAAACATGCAACGAAAGACTTATTTTAAGATAAAGACAGCTGTACGTTTTCATGTTAGCACTAAATTAGGAGTCAAACCACATATTAGCACGTAGCACCCAAAAGATACTCAATGATACTAATATTAATCCTTAGAGACTCAAGTACTTAATTTGAAACAAATATGGTATTATTAATTCTCTGCAAAATTAAGTACTTTTCCAGGTAGTTACTACTCCCTCCGATTCACATTATAAGACATTTTATATTAATTACACACATATTAAGAAAATCACTTTTTTAACTTAAATCAATACAAAAAGTATGTGCATTTCCTATTTTACCCTTATTAAATATCTCATTTTATTATCACTTGAGAGTTATAAATGAAGAGAGATAAATAATTAAATACATGGGTAAAATGGGAAAATGATATCTAATGCCTTATATTTTGGACCAAAAATTTATCATACAATATGTCTTATAATATGGACCGGAGGGAGTATATGTTAATATACTTATTTGTATTTAATGGGCTATAACTTTAAATGAATTAAAGTGGATAACTATAGCTTAATGGGCTATAACCTATCAAACATTTCAACAAATTCATTTAAATCACAATTTGCAAATTTACACTTTTTAATTCAAATTAGTTGTAATATAGTCCCAGTTATTTCAAATTAGTAAAAAAATTATTGAATCAATAAGTTAATGAAAAAATTACTATTAAATCCCAAAAAAGTAAAATATTTATTAAAAAGTCTCAATACTATAAAATATTACACTTAAGTCTCATGGTCAAAATCAGTATAAAATCTTGAAAAACAAGTATAAAATTACGGGAGATGAGTATAAAAAATGTTAATGTTGAGTATAAAATTATGTTATAATATTTTAGCTGATGAACATATCATGAATGTTCTTAAATTAAATATAAAATTAAATAGATTTCACATGAAACCTGGATCTATCTCGATTGCCTTAATCTATAGAGTCTCTTATAAACTTGTGAATTCCTTAACTTCTCATGTTCGAATACCCTAAGAGTCTGGTCACACAACCGTATTCTTAACTGATTGTTCCAGAGCCCATATCCATATCCCAAAAATAATTAAATGGGAAGATGTTATTCTACCAGAACCATGGTTAATGGAGGGAGCGTCTCCATCCATACCAATGACAACTCCAGAAATCAGATCTATTTCCCAAAGTTCAAATGGAACTGGTGCCATAGCTTTTGAAAGAAGTCAAAGATTCTTTAATGAAACTTCTAGGACTGATACTCAAACAGTCCTATCAAATGATGATTACAAAACTGTAGCCTCGGAATTACCAAGGCATTCTGTCTCTTTAATACCTCAAACCATTTGAAGCAGTATTCCTCCATCCAGTGTCCAATCCACTATTCACCTTCAAGGGTTAGATACTTCTTCTAACATCCCCAGACCAACCTATAAAAGAGATGAGGAAGAACAGAGATCTATGCCATCTCTGACTTACACTTCCTTGCATGAACCTTTTGAAGAAGTAAATACTATTTCAAATGAATTTCAAATAGACAAACCTCTTCTACAAAAGGATTTTTATGCAAAAGAAAATCAACTTGTCAGAAATTAGTTTTTTAAGAATTTCAAAGGAAAAAGGAGGAAACAAGTTCAAGAAAAATTTTACAAGTTTCTTGAAATGGTCCAAATGAATATTCCATTTTTTCAGTGGTTCGAAGCCTACGCTTTGGAAAACCATTTGGAATATCCATTTGCGAGCATGATTAATGTAACCAAAAAATCCTGGCAAACATCTAAAGGAAATGTTTTAGAATCTGAATTTCCTCCCTCCAAAACTATTTTTATTACTCGTCTTAATGATGAGAAACAAACCTCAGTTATGGCCGCCCCTTTTAAATTCAAGCAAACTGATGAAGCCTTTTCTCCAAAAGATATCCAAAATATTATGGAACAAAACAATTATACCAATAAATATCTCCAACCATAGGAGAACACCTTGTTTCTAAACCATCTGATGTTCCTTCAACATCTTCACCTTCAACCAGTTCTTCAACAAAACTCATTATTGAACCACCATTATTTAAGCCCTTTCATATTCCACTCAAGGTCAAAAAGGAGTTTGAAAATCATCCTAGCGATCTTCTAAAAAAAAATAAATGACTAACTTAAATTATTAGATAAAACATTAGTTATCCCATATTCTTCACCAGTTTCCAGGACTTCATCTCACACTATTAATGTTTTAACCAAAGCAACTTCATCTTCCGAACCTGAAGACATTCCCCAAATTAACCAAACATCTTTTAATTGGAGAACTCCTTCAAAATATTATTATCCTAAAGCCACTGCTCCTGACCTCTTACTTGAAGAATGCCTAGACCAAAAATTTAAACATTTTAGTGCCAATAATATTTATGAATGGAATATTGATGGTCAAACTGAATACAACATACTAACCACCCTCCAACACATGACCATAGTTAGCACAGCCTACCAAACCTCACATAACTATTTTGAAGAAGCTATTGTCAACATCCTTATTGCTGGATTTTCTGGGCAACTCAAAGGATGGTGGGATAGTTATGTTTCATCTAAAGAAAAACTCCAAATCATAAATGCCATAAAAGTATAGCCTAATGGTACACCAATCAGGGAAAATGGAGAATATATCCCTGATGCTGTTAACACATTAATCTTTACGATAGTCCAACATTTTATAGGAGATCCCTCCTTATGGAAAAGACAAATCTACCGAACTCCTTTCAAACCTCAAATGTAGAACCCTTGCCGATTTTAAGTGGTACAGAGATACCTTTTTAACTAGAGTTTATACCCGTGAAGATAGTCAGTAACCATTCTGGAAAGAAAAATTTCTTACCGACCTCCCTAAATCCTTAGGAGATAAGGTTAGAGAAGAAATAAGAAACCAAGCCAATGGAACAATCCCTTATGAGCATCTAAGTTATGGCCAACTCATAGCTTATATTCAAAAGGTTGCTTTAAAAATCTGTCAAAATGATAAGATTAACCACCAATTAGCCAAAGAAAGAGCCCAAAATAGAACAGATTTAGGATCCTTTTGTGAGCAATTTGGATTTGCTCCTTGTAAGAAACATAAGTCGAAAGCCAAACCTCCACAAAAATATTATCACAAAAAATCAAGAAAACCTTCCTACCAAAAATATAAGTCCAATACTCCACCTCGCAAACTAAAAGGAGAATTTAGAACCAAACCTCCAATTGATCTCCCTAAAAAGAACATAACCTATTTTAGGTGTGGCAAACCCGGACATATATCCAAATATTGTAGGTTAAACAAGAAAATTAGAGCCCTTGACTTTGATGAATCTATCCTTCAACAACTTAATAATGTAATGGTAAACACCTCGGAAGAAGATAGTGATGACCAATCCTCTAGATCCTCTGATAATCTTAACTCAATCCAAGAATCTTCATCCTCTGAAAGCTTTAACCAAGCCCCAAGTGATGACATTTCTTCTTCAGATGAAGAAATTAATGTAATCACAAAAGAACAAGACTTCGTACTTGAAGTTATATGTGCCTTACCTGACTCCAAAGAAAAACGATATTATCTTAATAGACTAAAAGAAATATTTGATGAAAATACAAAACCACAAACTTCAACCCCAAAACTCCCTACAATAGCCAACAAATACAACCTGACTAAGACACTAAAAAGATTTAACCATACACATAAACCCACCACTCTCCAAGACCTCTAGTATGAAATAAATAATCTCAAAACAAAGGTCAAGAATCTTAAGCTTCAACAAGAAACACAAGCCCAGATGATTGAGCAAATTAAATTTACCAAACCCAATCATCTAGTCCAATCTGATGAAGAAAATGAGGAAGAACTTTCCAAACATTTCCTTAATTTAATATCAAGAATACAATTTCAAACGTTTTATACGAAAGTCAAAATAATTATCAACCATGATTTTGTCCTTGAAGAAATAGCCTTATTTGATACAGGAGCAGCCTCTAACTATATTTTGGAAAGTCTTGTCCCAACCAAACATTTTGAGAAAACCAAAGAACGCCTTAATACCTATAATGGCAGTCTACTAGGAATAAAATACAAAGTAACCAATGTCATTGTAGAAAACCAATGTTATCATGTTAAAACCCCTTTTACCTTAGTAAGAGATATTAAAAACAAAATTATCCTAGGAAAACCTTTTGTCTCCAATTTTTTCCCTTTCAAAATGGATGAAAATGGTGTAACCATTGAATATTTAGGAAAACCCATTCTTTTTGCATTTATCAAAAAACTCATAGTTAAAGAACTTAACAATATTCTTCTTAGAGAAAACCAAATTAGTTTCCTAAAAGAAGAAATTTCTTTTAGAAACATTAAAACCCAATTAGCCCAACCATTAATTCAAAAGAAAGTCCAAGAACTCCTTAACCATATTCAAAAATCCATATGTTCAGATCTTCCAAATGCTTTGTGGGAAAACGAAAGGCATGTTGTAGAGTTGCCTTATGAAAAGGAGTTCCAAGAAACACAAATTCCAACCAAAGCTCGACCTATCCAAATGAACCAAGAACTCCTTGAATTATGTCAAAGTGAAATCCTAGATCTTCTTGATAAAAACGTAATCAGGAAAAGCCGAAGTCCTTGGTCTTGTACTACTTTTTTTGTTAAGAATACAAAAATAGAACGAGGAACTCCAAGATTAGTTATTAATTACAAACCTCTTAATCAAGCCCTTCAGTGGATTAGGTATCCTATCCCAAACAAGAAAGATATTCTCAACCGCCTCTATTCAGCCAAAATCTTTTCAAAATTTGACATGAAGTCTGGTTTTTGACTGGTTCAAATTTCCAAAAAAGATTGGTATAAAAACCACCTTCACTGTCCCTTTTGGACAATATGAATGGAATGTTATGTTTTTTGCATTAAAAAATGCTCATTTTGAATTTCAACGAATCATGAATGAAATTTTTAATTCTTACACTAAATTTATCATCGTTTATATTGATGATGTTTTAGTTTTTTTTCAATCTATTGACCAACATTTCAAACATATATATATATATATATTTATAAATGTGGCCAAAATGAATGGTCTTGCTGTTTCAAAAGCAAAGGTCAGTCTTTTTCAAACAAAAATCTGATTTTTAGGACATCATATTTATCAAGGTACGATTACTCCTATTGATAAAGCTATCTAATTTGCTGATAAATTTGCTGATCAAATCCTTGATAAAATCCAATTACAATGTTTTTTAGGTTGCCTAAATTACGTAGGAGACTTTGTCCCACAATTAAATAATCTTATCAAACCCCTTCATGATCGTCTCAAGAAAAACCCACCGGTGTGGACAGACACCCACACCACAATTGTCAGACAAATCAAATCACAAGTTAAAAAGCTCCCGTGCCTTGCTTTACCTAGTCCGCGTGCTCTTAAAATAATGGAAACTAATGCCTCCGACATTGGGTACGGAGGAATCCTCAAATAGCTCCTTGATGGGAAAGAAAGCATTATTGCTTTCACATCAAAGCACTGGAATCCAACCCAACAAAATTATTCAACCATCAAAAAAGAAATCTTAGCTACTATTTTATATATCACAAAGTTTCAGAGTGATTTATTAAACCAAAAATTTTTAGTCAGAGTCAATTGTAAATCTGCAAAAGAAGTTTTGCAAAAAGATATTAAAACTATTGCATCAAAACAGGTTTTTGCCCGTTGGCAAGCCATATTAAGTGTTTTTTATTTTGACATTGAATATATAAGAGGCAATATAAACTCTCTTCTAGATTATCTCACCAGAGAATTTTTGCAGGAAAGGTAACAACGCCACCAAAGAAGGACAAAGGGAAAGTGAAAATAGATATGGCTCAAATATTAACTCCATTCTCAACTGGGTCTCATACCCAAAACCTCGAGTCACAGACTCAAATTGGGTTATTCACCCAGAAACCAATTTCCTCAAACCCTGCTAAACCAAAAGCAGAAACCTCACAAACTAGAGAAACAAAATCTAAAGAAACCAAAGCAGATTATGTTTTCCCCATTGAAACACTCCAAGCTTTAGCTATCCAAGGATTAACCCATTTACCAACCAAATCCTGAGCTGATATAGCTGAGGAAGAAGATGATGAAGATGATGAGGGAGACCTTCTATCCCTTATGATCGAGAACTTTAAAAATAAACAGATTACCATTAACCTAAAAAATCAAAGACCTATTATTGTTGCCCAACCAACTACCATTATCACTATCTAACCAACAAAAAACAAAACTACTTACATCTCAAAATTAGACAAGCCAATGACCATTATTCAAATTGAACCAGAATTCTTTGAAAAGAATCCAAACCATGTTGCCTCAAAAATATTTCCTTCAGGATTCCATTTTAGGCCATTAGCATTAAATAAAACTCAAAGGTTCTATGAGGTCATCCTCATGGACACTGATTCTGTAGTCATTAAACACCATCCTGACCCCTCTGACAGAAACACATATACCCATACAACCATCCAAATACTAAAAGTCCTTACTCTTTGTGAACACCGTATTTTGTTCGGGTAATTTTAAAAAACATATATAAGTATAATAATAAAAAATAAAAAAATAATAGATGAATAAATAAATAATAGAAAACATAAAAAAAGAGAGAGAAGAAAAAAGAGAAAGAAACAAAAAAATAATAAATAAATAGATAATAAATAAATAAATAAATGAACCAAAGCTAAAAAAAAATTACTATTAAAAAAATTAAATTAAATTAAACTAAAATTATTTTGGGCCGAGATTCGGCCCAAAATATGAAATATAAAAAAAAAAAAGGGTTATGGGGCCAAAATTCGGCCCGGAGACCGAAATACATAAAAAAAAAAAAGAAGTTTGGGCTGAAACCTAGGTTTTAAAAAAAAAAAAAAGAAGGACCCTGTTGGGCTGAAATGATTTCAGCCCCAAGGCTCACAAGCCAGTGGAGGGCTCGTGAGCCAGTCCAGACCGAGCCCTTCAGGGCTCGGTGCAGAGGGAGCCCTTTAGGGCTCAAGGGGAAATGGGGAACGAGGAGGGTGAGCTCAGCCGCGGAGCCTCAGAAACAAAGGCAGCTGCGAGGAGAGGAATCAGAGGGAGCTGTGTAAGTGGGATTTGAAGGAGGGGAGCCGCGAGGAATAGAGAGAAATTGTCCGAGAAAGCAGGGGGAGTAGTGGGCCGCGAAAAGAAAAGGCAGAGAGAGCCAAGAGCTCAGAGGAAAAGCAAGGAGGCCGCGACCGAGGGAGCATGAAGGAGCTCAGAGGGAGATCCGCGAGGATTTTGAGACACGGGAGGAGGGAGCCACCGTGGATCTGCATGAGGAAAAAGCGAAAGGAGAGACCAGTCAGGATTCACGTTGGTGAAAGACAGGGAGGCCAAGAGCTCGGGGCACCGGGTGAGCTTCGGGCAGAGGCTGAACTGGAAGGAACCTTTAGGGCTTGGCCGAAGGAATACTGAGGGAGCTCGGGCATGGGAGGAAAAGTAGCGAGGATGAAAACAGGGCAAAGGTGCCGTGAGAAAAGGCAAGAGAGGCAGAGGATGGACCCCGTGTTGAAGCAGGGGATGAGGAGAGGGGCAACCATAATGGCCTCGTACGTGTGTCAGAGCAGGAGAGAGCGCAAGCTACGTTCTGGACCGAGAGTGGGCAGGAGGGGTACGAAACGACAAAGGAACGTCTCCACTATGTTGTACCTGGTACGGCAGCATGGTGACGAAGATGGGGATGCACAAGGGAACGAGTGAGACAGAGCAGAGGGAAGAGAAATTGAGGACGAAAAGGAAAGGAGGAGGGAGCCACGCGCTCGGTTTTGGGATGGTGAAGCCAGTTGTCGAAGCCCTATAAAAGAAGGCCATCTGAAGAAGCACAGGGGGGGATTTTTTTGGGAAGGCTGAAGAACCCTTGAATTGGAGAAATAGAGAAGGGAGTCCAATGGCGAGGCATCAGTGAGACCGAGAGAGGAGGAAGCCGAGGCAGAAGAAAGCGAAAGATCTTCAATTAGTAAGCATGGTTTATAAACGCTGAGTTGGGTTTTGTTTAACTGGTTTATGATTCTGGTTCGAATACTGTTTATTGTGGATATTAGACTAGATGCTCAGTTTTTATGGTTGATTAGAATCCCGTAGGCTGGGATATGATTTCATTTTCTCAACCTACCGAATGTGTTCTGGTTAATTAATGTTTCCATTTTGAAGTTTTTTAATTGGCTGAGAGTGCTGGAATGAATTCAAGAATAAGCCTTGGTGGTTATCAAAAAGTGTCCAGTGAATTCTGTCTTGTTATTGATTAGTCGAAGTTGGCTGATAGGTTCGTTTATGTTGATGTGAGCTTTGTTGGAATTAGGATTTGATTTTAGGATTGAATAATTGCTTATTCATGCTTTGTATGCCCCTGGGGATTTTCTGGATTCTGTTGATTCAAGAGTTGATGTCATACTCCTTGCGACCTGTCTATTGGGGATGGAATTCTATAGTTTGAAGTTGTATGGACCGAAGTTGTTAGCGTTTGAAAATCTGGTTTATAATTGTTTTCTAAAATTTATGTTGTCTCTGTGGATTGCTCTTGGCAATGCCTTTGCTCATAAGAAGGAGCTCGTTTGCCTAATCTAGATATTGTCATGATTTCACATATTCATTATGATCCTTTGCATTTTGTTGTCTTTTATTTCTTTTGGTTGCTTAATAATGTCATCATACATGGGCTGATGGACTAGATGATTTGCAATGCTTTGTTCCATCATGATGTGAACTCCCAAATCTAGTGGTGAGTTTCTGATTCCAAAAGTTAAGGCCACAAGATTGGAATCACTTAGTTCATACAATCGGGTGCCCTTTTTGTTTCCTCTTAGTGTTTGCTTGTATATATGCTATACCCCTGGATATAACATTTTGTTTGGCCCGTGTTTATTATTTTGAGCCTTGATAAATTACATTAATGGAATGAATGCTGGAAGTTGTTTAGATCTGTTTGCCTGAGAGCTGGATTTTGGCGCTGTAATTTTGTGGTGTGGATATGAGCCAAATACTTGAATTGTGTTAGGGTCTACCCCGAGGGACTAAGTCTCCGTGGGTAAGTAAGGTGTCAGTCAAAGGGTGCCATGAGCAAAGAGTTGCCATGGTGCTCACGTAGGTTAACCTTCAAATGTTTTGAGTTCCGATGATTTCTTTATTTTTATAATAACAATAGATGAGTAAAATAAAAAATAAACAATTTAAATGAATAAAAATTTCCTTTGCAAATGTTCTTTACCTTAATGCTTTGAGTAGTAATATTTTGAGTGTTTGAACACCAATCAGTAAATTATGAGTGACCAAATCACCATATATGCTGTTTGGTTAGAAATTGACTTTCGAGAACAAAAACATGGATAAAAGTGTTACCTTAATTACTTTTTTTATTTTTTATTAGTATTATCATTATTATTATTATTATTATTATTATTATTTTCAAGTTTTTTTGAGAACAATCTTTAATTATTTAATAAGAAAATGCAAGTAATTTATAAATAAAGAGTAATATAAATGATCTTAAAATAAATAGATAAACGATATATTTCGGATGTATTAACTTTATCTTAAATCCCTTTGTCGAATTTTTGAAAAAAATTTATTTTCTAATTGCCCTTTTCATTGTATAATTTGAAATAAAGAAATAAAATAATTTGGATAAGGATTATTCGTGTCCTTCCAAATTTTTACTTTCCTTACTTATTTATCACGAGTGGTAACACCGTGGAGGTTTAAGGGTTAATCAGCAATTAGTGAGTGACAAAATCACCACATATGTTGATTATTTTTAGACACTTTCCTCTTAATGACCTCATAAAACTATTCATACTAAAATTATTTATTTTCCTCCAATTTTTATCTCTAATTTTCTTTTTATTTCATAAAAATAAAAAATAAAAAAATTATTATAAATTTTTTATTTTCATTGAGGCTTTTATCCCTTATTTGCCACGAGTGGCATCACCGTGAGCATATACGCGTAAATGGGTAAATGTGAGTGATAAAGTCACCACATGAGTCAATTGGTTTTTTATTTTATGAAAATAAAATTGTTTTCAAATATTTCATTTTTCGAATCAAAATAAAATATTTAAAATCACGCATAATTTTAATACTATTTTTTTAGAAAAAAAACATATTCTTTCTTTCTAGGAATTGATTTTGTAGAACAAAAAAAAAATAAATGAAAAGAGCAAGTAATAAGAATTAATCTATCTTTTACAAATTAAAACATACCAACCAATTCTGAAAATTGTTTTCTTTGTGGAAAGATAAAATTATTTTCTATAAACCCCTCTTTTCAAAGAATATATAAAATAAAAAATACCAACCTAGTGACATGTTTTTTAGTCCGAACTACGTCGACTTTGATCCCTATCGTAGTGTACGTAGGCCCTAACTCTCATTCTGGGTCAAGTCCACTTTTGTAAATAAATAACATTTTTCTCTTAATTTATCTTTTCCAACTTCTCATATTTTCATATTATTCTTTATTTACATTTTTACATTTTTCATATTTTTATATTTATTTTTGCATGTGAATGGTAAAAGGGCAGTCAAAATAAATTTGTAAAAAGCCATAAAAATTGCATGATCAACCTAAGGTAACCGTTCTTAGGAACGGGTGTTGTGGGGGTGCCTAACACCTTCCCCACTTACAATCGTACTTCCGAACTCAACTCTGATTCACAGACCAATCCTTATCCCTTTTTATTTTTTATTTCGGTTTTCCAAAATTTCCCTCAAATTTTGGTGGCAACTCCCTCGAAATCGGTCCCTGTCGTATGGGCCGATTTCCCTCTTTTTTTTCTTTACCTCCGCGCCATCTGCATCGCATCTCCGAGTGTGACACTCTTTTAGATTGGGGCAAGACCTAAATAAACCCAAAAAATTTTCTCAACCTTTTGATCGCATTGGGTATAACTACTGTGATTATATTGATGCCTAATATAATACCTTTTGGTACCAAAACAAACAATGGCGCCACACTCGGTTCATTTACTTCAACCGAAAGATCACATATAACTTTTCACAATGGTTTATTAAATGGTGGGATTTTTTTGGTCCAATCGAAGATATATTGCCACAGCCAATTAAAGAGGGTTTACAGCACTTTCAATCAAAGATTAATCTTGTTAATAATCATTTTCCTGTGTTGCTACACTTCTTCTCCAAATTATCCATATCCTGGATTTTTGCCTGGCATTACAAGTATAGCAGTCCAACAACCGGACTCCCAATCCTCCAAAGAATACCATATATCACGTGGTATGCGGACTTTGAACCAAGTAGAGCAAACATTAATGTAGTGAAAATATGGTTTAGAAATAACCTACAGTGATTAATCACCTCAGAAACTAGCAAGTTTCTCAACCAGAAGAACCAAATACATTCCTACTTGGCCTCCACCTCTGATAAGCAAACTTTTGTCAACCAATTAAAACAAACTCTCTTTCTTCTCAAAAATGAGCAAAAACCATCATCATCCAACCCATCATCTAGCACTCATTCAGATAACGAAGAAGAATGTTTCACAATTAACCTAGCAAAAGATTAAAAAAAAAGTCAAATTTATTAGTTGACCGTTGACCTACAATTGACCATTGACCGGAACTGTTCACAATTTGACCGAAAGATCCTAACCATAAGATGCTAACCGTACTGGTAGATGCTGACCGTCAGATGTTAAAGATCAAATTTCACCCTAACCGTCAGATTAAATCAATTATAATCATTGGATGTAATCTAGAATGTCTATAAATAGACATGTCAAGTCCCTTTCAAGGGAGATAGCAAATTTTGAGAGTTAGAGAGATTTTTGAAGAGAGTTTCTTTGTAAGCCTCTTACTTTCTCTTTGAATAATATTTTCTATTAATCATCTCTTTGCTTTATCATTAACCTTTTTATTCTATGTCTAGACTGCGCGGACTACCGCTGTTCTAGCATTTGTTTAAGCTTTCTTGCAGTTTACTTTTATTGTCTAGACTGTGCGGACTACCACCGTTCTGGCTTGAAAGGGACTTGACATGTCTATTTATAGACATTCTAGGTTACATCTAATGGTTACAATTGATTTAATCCAAGGGCTAGGGTGAAATCTGATCTTCAACAAACGGTCAGCATTTGATGGTCAGGATCTTCCGGTCAAATTGTGAACAGTTCCAGTCAATGGTCAACTGTCAAAATTATGCTATAATATTTTATACTCATACTCCATGATTTTATACTTAACACTGAAGTTTTTTATACTCATCTTTCATGACATGGGACTTTGGTGTAATATTTTTTTGTTTTAGAACCTTCAAGTAAATATTTTCATATTTTAGGATTGTTTAGTGATTTTCCCTAAGTTAATTTGTATTTGTATTAGTATTCATTCAATTTATTATCAGTATATTTTTTAATATATATGTACAAATAAATTAATTTTTCTTATAAAATTTAAGTATCTAATTCAGCAATACAAAACAACTTTGATGAAAGTATGCTTTATTTCTAGTAGCAAGTTGTAATTTTCTAATTATGTTAAATATATATTAAATTGCTGCTATCGAAATGCTGATTTTTTTTTTCATGAAAAAAATTTTCATAACTGATTCAATTTAATTACATATTAACGCAATTTTTAACAATCACAATCCAAAATACAAGTTCAACATCAAGCCAGTATAGATCAATTATATTATACTAATACAGTCAATCAAAAATACCAAACCTCAATATAAAGTTAAAACACCAAACTCGTTGAGCTAAGGAAAATTATTAAATACTTCTGATAAAAGAAAGCAACTAAATAACCACTATATTGGAATTCGCATCATTCTACTTCATCTTCACACGTTTCTTAAGGTTTGTGGACATCTTAGGAGAGGTAGAAAGTATGAATTCACCAGCATCATCAAAGAATTTTCCAGAAGTACTGAAATTTGACAGTGTAATGGTGGTCAACACATCACTATCTAGTTCCGACTTCTGATGCGATAATGGATGATTCCAATTCCTACATAATTAAAATTATAATGGAATATAATCAGTCTCGTTATAATACAATCGATGATAAAATTGGATATTTGCAATATATCATAGTATACCACTTACTGGGGGTAAATAAAGGAGGTGAAAAACTGATAGAAAGTAAAGATCATCTTCGTATTCCTTCAAGACATCACCATCATCCGACATTTGCTAACGGAAGTGGTCGATTGACTACTTATCTAACTGCATCAGCACTTTCATATAAAAGAAAAAAAAACACTACATTAGCACTCAATCTGTTTAAATGAAACTTACAATTAGACAATATTACAATAAAGGGAATAAGAGACCTTTCGGACACTTGGGAAGTGCTTCTCTCAGCAGCATACATACCAAGTTTATAATACAACTATAAATTTAATGAACAACAAAATTTGAAATTCATTAATAACAAACCCTTAAACTACACTGGTAAAGAAAAAAAACCATTAAACTTTTTAATCTTTGCCCTTTGAAGAGTAACAATAGTTGGAGGAGGAGAGGATTTAATGAAGTTTACAATCTCATAAGAAAATCACCCCCAAGGCGCAATGGAGTTTATTCTTCCTGGAAAATAGGTTCACAAGGTAATTCAATATGAAATAAAAAAATACGTGAGCACCTTAAGAACAAACCCAATACAGTTAATATCACCAGGCAGATGAAGTGTGGGCATCATCCACAAGCATATGAACCTCACGTTGATGCACCATCTCTGACGGTCCTGACTAATAATAGTACGAATGGGATCAAAACTGAATTCCATAACCTACATATTGATAAACATAGAAAGATGATTACAATGAACAAATAATATATTACTTATAAAATAAAGAACAAATTCATCAATTAAAATTTACTACTAATTCACTTCTGGGTATTCTTAATAGAGGAGATCAAGAAAGCAATGCAAATTCGGAGATTGACATTTTTACAGCAGAGAACCACACAACTTAATTATATAGACAACTATGGAGTTCTGTTTTTTGAAAAATCTTGAATTAGACTAGTATTAAATAAAAATGCGTCCACACAATTATACAATAATCAATTGAACATCACCTTTAATTTCAATCAATAGAAATTATATCGGAGGAGTATGCGGATGAAAAGCATAAATAAATAGAAATTCCAAATAAAAATATTAAATGTAGTAAATTCATGAAAATCATAAATAGATGCACAGTGAAAATAAAAATATTAAATAATTCGGTCAGAAAAGAATTATTTAAATGTTAATGTAATCTCAAAATAATAACTTTTTGGACAATAAATTGATAACAATCGGTTATGGTCAACTTTAGTTATTTATGTATACGTCATCTCAATTAATATCGTAATCAAATAAATCATGTATTTTTATTAAATGTTGTTAACAGACAAATCACGACCATCACGCAAAATTATTATAAATAGATATACATACTTATAAAACTTATAAACAAAAAAAAACCATTAGATTAACAATATAATAGCCACATATTAAATTTAAAATCGACTTTTACGCGACTATCTCATACTTTAATGAGGTGTGTACCACGATTGCTAAAAGTAAACTATAAAACTCGTAAAGCACTGATTTCAATCAAATTAGACTAAAAAAGGATATTTAATCAATTAAATAATGTTGATATAACATGAATCAATTGAGATTTATCATATGCTAAAAAATTAAAATTTTAATGATTTAAATTTATTGATTAAATTAAATTTGGTCAAATAAATTAATTCATATCATAATAAAAAAATAACAGACTGAATCAATTAAACATTCAATATATAATCATTTTCTAAAAATTACCAAATGAAACTTATACTTTGAATAGAAAAACTTTTGAAAAAGAATTCATATTTTAGACCGGAAGAAAAATTAATAAAACACACATCATCTACCACATGTCACGCCACCATTTTGTTTCCTTTCTAGACCTGCTTGCTAATGTGGTCTGCCTGATTTCCTCAAATTTCACCAAACTTTGTATACATAATAGATTCTTGTTTCTTTGATAGCAACGTTCGCCTTCTTCTTCCACAATATAAGGTCTCTCGCCCCACAACTTCCTAATCCTATGGCTTCCATTGGACTTAGAGCTGCTAAACAAAAAAAAAATATGAATACGACATACATACATACACGCACATGTATACATTTAATAAGTTAATTCACAAAAAATAAATAATATAAAATAAAATTGAATTTTATGCAATAAAGGGGGAAAACAACTGAAATAATACGTACCAACGTCGAGTTCTGGACAGTATAGAAGGAAATCTTGGGTGTCAAATCCTAGAAGAGGAAGCCTTCTTTGGGAAGCATAATATTTGAGGGCAGTGTGAATGACATGAGAAGCAAGATTAATGTGTCCATTTTATACATATAAAATACCCACATTTACGCTCTAAATTATATCTAAATATGTTTACATTGGTAAATTTTAGCATGATTTTATATATTTTTGTGTTTCATGGCATGATAAGCTTATTTGGAAGCATTCGGAATAAAAACGTTACAAATCGGTCATGCTAAAAAGTTTTGACACTCTTTGGTATTTTGATCATAACTCTCACATATGAACTCTGATTGAGATAATTTAAGATGCGTTGGAAAGTTAAGACATAGAGCTACAACTTTCATGTTTTAAGTTTTTCCAAATTCCAATTTTATCATGGTGAAAATTGAATTCAAAATGTCAATACGAGCTGATGACGTTATGAAGCTGAGAGGTGCATGTTCCGTACAATAGAGGCACCCAGCGCCGGGTCAAACCCATGCGGTGCTGGGTCAACGCGAATTTTCAGCTTTTCTACCTTCTGGAACCACCCGGCGCCGTATGGGATGAATATATGGACACTCAGCGCCGGGTCAAGCAAGAAAAGCCCATAAAAACTTGTTTTTGACGAGTTTTGGTGATATTTTTGGGCTTCTAAAATTTTTCCATATAAGGAGACATGATAGAAACACAATGGGAGGATTCAGAAATGCACTCAGAAGTCAGAAAACTAAACACATCTGGAAGCAACTAGGAGCATCTTATAAAGAAATAGCAAGGAGATTTGGGGAGTATTAGTGATAGATTCATTCTTCTCTAATATAACTCTGTTTTCTTATTATTTTCACTATGATTTGGGATTTTAGTTGTGATTTAATTTCTATTTCCATGAGTAGCTAAATTTCCCAATCGGGGGTAGGGATGTAGCCTGACTGGGATGGATTGGATTTGTTTCTCTAGTTAAGACTCTTTGATTCATTCTTCAAGTTATAATTAATTTATCTTTTTATTATATTTATCTCTTTTATTCATTCATGTGGATTTTATGCTTGATCACCATAGAATCTAATTAATGGGTAAACTTGATAGACTGAGAGGTGAAAAGTGAACCTAGATATAGAGAGATAAACATGAATAACTAATCTAGAGATAGAATTAGGAATTTATGGTGATATAAATTATAGTTTTCAAGGTTTAATTAGAAAATTTAGTTGTGTGAGAGCGAATTGAATCCTAATTAATAAGGACTAATTGACCGAGAGGTAATTAGAACGCTTTAGAAATAACAATTACTATAATTATGCAGAGTCTAACTAAGAAATAAAATTTAATTATCTCATAAAGTGAAACCTGATCCCTTGACGCTTCTAGAACTGAATCAAAACTCAGACATCGTTTTATTTCCTAGTTTTTTTTTATCTTTTTAATTTGAATTATCAATTTGATTATCAATTAATTTTTGGGATTAAAAGTTTGGACTATGAATTTACTACCTCCCTTGGGTTTGACCTTTGGAATGCTCCGGAGATATTTTTATTAGTGTGATCGACCTTGTATACTTGCAGGATTTCCCGATCAAAGATCATCATCGTTCACCAGAAGCCTCAAAGGTCCTAAGCTTCCCGGAATGGTGACTGTTATCAACAACCTTGTTAGTTTCATCTTCTTCTCATCCTCTTCTTTCTTTTTTTTCTTCTTCTTACCATCACCGTTCTTCTTTTGCTTTGGACACTTATTTCCCAACATTAATTTTTCTTTATTATATATTATGGTTGAACAAGTTGACCCGGTGCCCGGTTGACTCGATCCAGTCCGACCACATCAGGCCAATCGGGCAGGGCCAGGGTTAGGGTCAGACACCCTAACCCTGACCCAGCCCGACCTATATATATATTTTAAATTTTTTTCAATTATTTTATATATCTTAATTGATTTTGTAGAATTTTTATTCTTCATATATCAATTATAATATATTTACTATGTAAATATTATAAAAACATTTTAATATTTTAATGTTTCAAATTTTTTTAAATTTTGAATTAATTTTTTACCTTAATATTTATGTAAAAATAATGTATAATGGTTAAATATTCATAAATTTTGAAAATTTTATTTTTTCTAAGATTATGTTTTAAGAAAATCTATTTTTAAGTATGAATAAGTATATTTTTTATTATTAAATAATTTTTAAATTTTTAAATATATATATATATAGTATCGGATCAGCCCGATACTAACTCAAAGAATATCGGGCCGAGCATCGGGTAGTGGTCAAACCCGACCTAACCCAGCTCATGTTCACCCCTATTATATATCGACCAAATATATATATATATATATATAAGCAGTGGCCGACAAATGTATAGCACATGTATAGCATCGGAGGGGCTGAGCCCCCCCCCCCCCCTCTCCCTCTCCTTTTATATATATATATATAAACACACATTAATATACAGTAAAACATAATAATGTAATATATATACACACACATATTTAGTCCCTCCCCTACATAGATATAGACTCATACATTACACACAATAAATAAATAAATAAATAAAATATATATATATATGTACAATATCTATTATTGATATATTTAAAAAAAAAATAAAATATAAAATTTATATATAAATGTATTGAAAATATAAACTTTTAATATATTTTTCATAATTTTCTTAAAATTAATATATTACATATATGGCTTTCACTTTATATATATTTTAAAAAATTAATTTACAAATTTATCATTTCCCTTTATATATATATAATTTATCATTTCATATTTTTTAAGTTATAAGAATATTTTTAAAAATTAATTATGATAAATATTAAAAAATTAAATTAATAATACAAAAAATATATTATTTGTCAAAAATTTGGCCTCATAATGGTTAGGCTGTATATAAGCTTATGTAAATTTCATATGTGACATGGTCATTTATGTCCTCTGACCAAGATAAAAGAATCCTCAAAAAACAGTCCAATTTTCTTCCTCCGTCATTGGCCAAAGCAAATAGATTCTTTCCCATCCACGTCATTTCGTCTCTACCAGGAAGAAAGTGAAATTTTTGTGATGAAAAAAGGGATGAAGCTTCTTCTTAGGCCAAGCTGCAGATCTCTTAGAAGACTAGGTTGGGATCACATCCGAACCACATCTTGTTTGCTTATGATAGTCGCCGCTGGTATGACGTTGGAAGAGCCTTTAGTGGGATGGGAATGTAAATGGAAAGAAGAATAGGAAAGTAATGTTTGTTATGTAAAAAAAAATTTTAATAGAATGTTGCGGTTCTTTTATATGGAATAGAAGTCATAAAATATTGAAGGACTATTAATACCTCTTATTAAAATAAATAAATTAATAAAATTTCCAACCATCATTATGTGCTTAGCAGTTTCAAGTGCTTTTTTTATATGGAATAAAACTGGGCCAAATTAATTCCAATTAAATGATAGAAGGATTGCATTTCAAATGTACCAAACCACTTTCCAACATTTTCACTCTCCCATTCCATCACCATCCCAATCCATTCTAGTGTATCAAACTAGACCTAATATTTTATTTATTACTCCCTCTAGTATTAAATATAAAAAAATTTGGGAGGGTTGTGTTGGCCAAAATATTAAAAAAAAATGTATATATTTAGTGCAATAAATAAAATATTTCAATAATACCTTTCATTAATTTGGAAAAATTATATTTTTCAATAATCATTAATTGATCTAGTGTAAAAAAAAATAATTGAGGGTAATTTTAAAAAAATTATTTTTTATTACAAATTAAACGAGGTTAACTAAATTTAACTAACAATATTAGTATATTTAAAGTGGTTTTTCCTTATATTTGAAATCAGTAATTTGTGGATTATTCCTTTTATTTCATAACTATTGACACTTGAAATTATGTAAATAGATTAGGAAAGCTAGTAAATAATCTAAAAATTATTAAAATATGAGTATATGTTATTATAATATTCTTACTTATGAACACTTAAACCACTCACTAATAATATCATTATTAAGGATAAAATTATCAAAAAATAATTAATGTTATCTGAAAAATTATAAAGTAATAATTATTTTGAAATAAAAAAATTGAAATTCCTTGGTTAGGTAATGAAAATGCAAAATTCTAGGACAACTCATTCAAAATACAGACCAAATGCTGGTGATGGAGGAAGAATCTCTCTCTTTTCTTTTCTTTTTTTAACCATAATAATGGAGGAAGAAAACTGACCGGCTGTTTTTTTCTTCTAAGGATTTAAATGCTCTCAAAGCCATGACATGTCATCAAATTAAATTTGATGTGGCAACAGCGATGGATCTAGCTAGAAATAAATTTTTGGGGTGGGGGGATTTAAATAATTAACAAACTCATATTATATATATATATATATATATATAAACATGCCCTTGTAAAGGAAGCTAGATGTGGAGACCCATGGAGAGACTGAGGGAGTGCTCCGTGATGTGTCAGGAGGTTACTTGGGATTTTTAAAGAGTATAGGTGTGTTTTTAAGAAAAAGAAAAACAGGAGCACAAGGAATAGAGAGAGAGAATGGGCATATGAGAGAGCAAAACAGTTGTTGTTTTTCTTCTTCTGCTGAGGTTATATATAAATGGTAACTAGTAAGATTTGGAAAAGGAGAAAAAGTAAACAAAACAAAAGAATTCGTTTTTACTATTTAGAAAATGAGAAGTGGGGTAAGTTTTAAAGATTAAGGGTGTTATATGCATATGACTCATATTTAGGAAAATTATATAAAATTTAGCCTAAATTAAATAATGCTAAATTATGATATTTATTTTGTTCAAATTATTTTTTTCTATTGGATTAAATAAACATTTTTTTGGGTTAATTTATAACTGGATGGAGTGGCAGATGCAACTCTTCAACCTTGGGGGCCAAATTATATATATATAAGAAAAAAATATAAATATTTTCTATTGATATTCATATAATATTGAATAACAATGTATGTGTGAATAATATAAGAGATAATTTTATAACCTCCCTCTACTACTATGTAGCCAAGTTAAATAGATATATATAATATTATGTATTTATATATATATATATTTGTGTGCGTGTATATATAGATATAAGGGAGAGTTGGTTTACGGGAAAAGATAATATATACAAGGGGCAGCATTTAGGAAGGAATAAGAGCTATAATGTGTAAAATATTTATTTTCTTTCTATTTATAGTGTGTTAGATATAGATATATATATCCAGTGTGTGTATACACACTTTATATATATATATATATATATAATGTGCATATAGATAGATATACGGGGGAGGGGATTGTTGGGGGAAAATGTAAGGGATAGTGTTAAGGGATCGAGGGGATCAAATCATTTGAGATGTTTTATAAACACCATATATATTAGGACTTCTATAGGAAGGGTGATCAAGTTGGGAGGGGCCACAGTTCCCCAATGCTGTACCTCTGTCCGCCACTGTTTGGATGAGATTTGAATTTAGATCATTCAACATTAAACATATTTCTAATGCCACTCATTCATTTTTTTTTTCATGTTTTTATCTATTTTTCTCAATCTAAATATATTTTAAGAAAAAATTATAAACTTAAATATAAATTAAATCCAGTCCCGTAAATTTATTTAACTGAAAATTATACTTTAATATAAATTGAAACATATCAAAATTAATTTTTTACTGATTTTTTTCTGCTCCTCTTTATTCTACTCAATCAAAATATAACTAAAAATAAAACAACTATATAATTTAAACTTATATTATATTCTTGTTAAAAATGTGTGCTTAATGTTCTTTGAAAGTCGGTAAAAAAAAAGGTTCTTTTAAATGACTATCTCAAGCTTTCTTTAGTCCAAGGACCAAGATCATTTTTTTTAATTGTATAATTAAATTTTCCTAGTAACTCATTGTAAATTAATTTTTATTCCTTAAAATTTACAACTTTCCCTATTCACTACAATCCTATTATGAGGGTGACAAGAAGATTTTTTCCCCATTGAAGATGGATTTCCTAGCAACCTCACTTCATAATAATTGTGTGTGTAATTTTGTTTATCTTGAGACGGAGAAAATTAAATGAAATGAGAGACCCTTGTGATTTTATTGTTAACCTAAAACTTTATTAAAAAAAAAAGAATTGATAAAAGTATATTTTTAGTTCTTAACTTTATACCATGTTTCATTTTAATACCTTAATTAATTTTATTTTGTTTATTTCTAATCCTTCAATTTTCAAAATATAATGAAAAGTTTCATGTTTTCTGATACGGAAAATGCTGAAGCATTATCCAATACTAACGAGGCATTTTGTAATGTCAACATGTCTATTTTAATATCTAACTCATTAAATTATCATTATTTATTTATCAAAATGGTATTGCTGAGATGACAGTAACTGCTGAGCTGGAGCTTTATAAAAAATATTCCACAAACCAAATGCGCTCTAGTTCTTCATTCTCGCATACAGAATTCCCACCATTAACCATTTCACGATTATATATGGTGTAGGATTTCCAAAAGTGTTGTCATGTATATTGCTTCAATCATATTCCCATAATATATATCTTCATTGCATATATAATTAGTCTTTATCATTTGCTCATAATTGCATATCAATCAAATTTCCTTAAATTTACAACTTGTTGTACATTGTCAATATTAATTTGAATTGATCATTAGGCTTCGACATGATGATCTTGGACCGTTTCTTTTCTCCTTGTTATTGTGCAAGATCACATCGTCTTAAATTATAATTTCCTCTTCTCATCATGACAACATGTGGAATGGTTTCTCCTTATGTCACCATTTATTTTCATAGCCACAGGACTTCTTTTTTACCTTCATATATGTAGGAGGATTTTATTTCTTGGTTTTCTTCATTCACGTGCAGAATTCCACAATTAACCATTGCTTGATTACGGTGTAAGACTGTTGACTATAACTTCCAAGATGCAATGAATTGATTCAATAATATTCCCATATTATATATATTCATTGCATATATGTAATTATATGTTTCTATAATTCCTCATGCATATCCATCTTTTGTTTTTTTTTCCCCATGGACATAATTGGATATCTATCATATCTTCCTAAATTTGCCAGCTCGATGTACATAGTCATCATTTATCTTCATTGGGATTTAATAGGATTATCTTGATTGTTTCTTCAATTCGATCACGTCCAAAATCTTCTTGTTATTGTGCAAGATCATAGTCTTGAATAATTTCCTCTTTCCTCTCCTCATGACATGTGGAAAGGGCCGGGGGTGAAATGTTTCGGACTTCATTTCTTTGCTGTGCAGGGAGAGAAAGAGGTACGGGGTGGGAGGTGGGCCCATCTCTCTTTCTCTCTACGAATGGAAGGCTTTATTTCTATAGCCATTGGACTTCTTATTGTTCCCCATCTTCTCTCTCTATATATATGTGTACACACCCCTACTCCCATATCTCTCATCCTTTAAACTATTCCTCCTTTCTCACACTCCTTTGTTCACTTTCCAGCTTCTCTGCTCTTCCAATTGGCTCGTCCCATGCTCTTGAAGATGAAGGGTTGTTTTCTGCATGCCTTTATTGTCCTCTTGCTGCTCTATCCTTCTGCTATCACTGCTGCTCTTAAAGAATGCAACAACAAGCCTACTCAATCTCATACCTTTCGTTACGAGTTATTAACATCAAAAAACCAGACATGGAAGGCAGAGGTGATGTCGCAGCATTATCATCTCACCCCAACGGACGACTCAACATGGCAAAGCTTGCTGCCTTCCAAGTTACTGAAAGACGAAGAACAAGAGCACCGTGATTGGACAATGATGTACAAAGAAATCAAGAATTTGGGATTGTTCACCCCACCTCAAGGTTTTCTCAAAGAGGTGTCACTGCATGATGTAAGATTGCATCCCGACTCAATCCATGCTCGGGCACAACTTACAAATTTGGAGTATCTGCTAATGTTAGATGTCGACAGCTTGCTCTGGAGCTTCAGGAAGACAGCTGGTTTGCCCACTCCTGGCAAGCCCCTTGGGGGCTGGGAACGCCCCAAACTTGAGCTTCGGGGCCATTTTGTCGGTTAGATCTAGTTTTGTTTTATTCATCATCTTTCGTTCCATCATAAGTAGTTCGCGCCTTTAATCAATATATATATATATATATATTAAAATTTATAAGAAGTCGTACTATTCATTTGGCATGAAAATGAAGATTATGGCTCTTGTTAATCATATCCACGGGATTCTTCATAAGCACATCGATCCTAACTACATGGAAATGACAAGGAAGAGCTATCAAAGACCAATTATGATTCTGATAACTTCTTTGGAAATGTCTGTCTTATCCAGAGATGCCTGGATTCCAGACAGGCTAGCTCATGCACATGTCACTCTCCTTGGGCTTTTAATGCTCTTCCATCTACAAGTAGCTGCCAATTTTAGCATTTGCAATTTACCTTTCATAATTTATAATAATATGATTGCTTGCTTTTCACATCTTGAAGGGCATTACTTGAGTGCATCGGCTCTAATGTGGGCTAGCACGCACGATGATCGTCTGAAGGAGAAAATGTCAGCCATTGTTGCCAATCTTTCTGCCTGTCAGAAGAAACTTGTCACAGGATATCTCTCTGCATTTCCATCCGAATTTTTTGATCGATATGAAGCAATTAAGCCTGTGTGGGCTCCTTATTACACCATTCACAAGGTATCTTTGAAACTTGTTTTTGAGCATATATGCAACCATGGCTGGCTGGCTTAATATTGTGGTATTTAAACTTGTCAACTTTGACAGATCATGGCTGGCCTGTTAGATCAACATAACATAGCTGGGGACCCTCGTGCTCTAAAAATGCTAACATGGATGGTTGAGTACTTTTACAACCGTGTGCGTAAAGTGATTACAAAGTACACTATAAATAGGCACTATCAATCATTGAATGAAGAAACTGGAGGAATGAACGATGTCCTTTACAATTTATATAGCATAACGGTAGGTTAACGGGTCTTGTAGCTTCATTTGCTTGTATGATGTTTTTTAATTCTATACTTGGTTGATATAAGTATAGGTACCGTGAGATACATAAATTCACAATTATAAATCATAATTCCCAGTTCTTACGTACTCTTATATTCAATGCTAAAAATGTATTTGTCTTGTTAACCTTGGCAGGGAGATCCAAAGCATCTGTTGTTGGCTCATCTTTTTGATAAGCCATGCTTTTTAGGGTTGCTTGCTATACAGGTAGTGATTCTATTAATTTGTTTATTAATTATATATGTTTTTTCTGAATTTTAACTATATTTATGGCCCTACATCATTGTAATTTAGACACTTACATATCCATTTCAATACCCAAACATCCAATGCCTGGAAATTTATCGTCAAACCCACCAAAAAAATTGTTGTCTTTCTAATATGAATTATTTATGCCATTAATTATGACAGTGTTGCCTTCTAAGTCCGTATTGCCTCATGTTCCGTCATAGCTCCTAGTTTTCACGATGTTGAGATGTTATCATCAAGGTCTTTATAATTATTTTACCTTTTTCTTTTGGCCAAATTTTACCTTAATTGATCACAAATGGAATTAAAAACTGGACCATTGAAACCGACGAGACACTGGTTAATTTATAGTTCAAAGGCCAAACCACAATTGAACCAATCATGATTAAATTAATTTATTGTTAATTATATAATAACTATTTTAAATAAAAGAGATAAAAAATAATAGCAAAAACATATAAAAATTGATTTTAAGTAAAAATAACCATAAAAATTTAAAACACTTGGAATGAGTAAAGATAATTAGGAACAAAATATAATTAATGATAGTTGAGCTGAATGATAAAGAATTCAACAATATCATGAATTGGTCATGAATTTGAACTTTATGAATGAAAAAAAAATTATATTGAAAAAGTTATACCTATTTGGGTCTATTACAACTTGAATCTAACCCAATAATAACAGATACTAGATAATTATACAAAAAATTTAATATAATTTTAAAATTTTAATAAATATTTTATAATTTAAAAAAATAAAATAATTGTGAGAAATAACATATCTATAATATATACACTTATTTTACAATTTATAATTTTATAATATATATATACATTTTTCATTTTTTTCTTACCGATTCTCTCATTCTTCCTTTTCCAATATACACTTATTAAATTTAGATATGCATAAATAATAGTTTAGAAACAAGGTTTAAATTTAAAAATATGTTAAAAAATTAAAAAAAAAATAAAAGTGAACAATTTTGTGCTCAACTCTTAATGAAACCTTTAGAAATTTGGATTTGAATTTTGGCATTCATATTCTTATCTAGAAATTGTATTTAATTTTCTTACGAAGTCCAAGGGTTTTAAAATTCATACTTCCCATGCAGGCTAATGACATTTCGGATCTTCATGCTAATACACATATTCCAATTGTTGTTGGAGCTCAAATGCGGTATGAGGTCACTGGCGATCCTCTTTATAAGGTGAAGTGCAAAGTTCCCTCCATCTCATTTTTTATATCACTTTAAATTTTTTCATGCAAACCAATAAAAATATTTAATATAATAAAATTTAATAATTTTTTATTAAAATATCTTAGATTTAAATGCTAAACATGATTTGTGCTCCACTTATTATTATTTTCAATAATTCAAAACATTTAAAATAGTAAAAAAATAATTAATGTTTTATTGGTAATATAAAATGATAAATAGTTTAAAACATTTAAAATTTTTTAAAATGATAGATGAAATGAGACGGGGCAAATATATTGTATGAACTCTAAAATTAAAAGGAGCTATGCTTGTCTCGACTGTTTGTTGGTCTAAATTAATTTATATGTTTAATTAATTATCTATTTTGATTATATTACTTATAAAGTTTACGTCTAACTTTTTCTTCTCAGTTACCTAGTATCACAATTACAGTCAATGCCTTGTTGGAAAAAAACGAGAAAAAGCTTTCACCTTGTGGCCTAACTTGAAGATAATTAACATTCAAAACCCACTGATTTTATGCATCCATTCTTAATAGTTTGCAAAGCATACTCTCACTCTGAACTTACATGTTTATTCATAGCCTTATTACCTTTTTCATTGTTAGGTATGTTTTGGCTGCCACCTCTCCTTTTTTCTTTTAGTAACCAGTGATTCAAACTTCAAATTACATGCTTATTCATATAGCCTTATTACCTTTTCCATTAATTGCTAGGTATGTTTTGTATTTGTTTCATTAGGAAAACACATTAAGCCTAGAAGAGGTTGCCCTTGTGAGGATTTCAAGTTTCTAACTAGCTCCATTCTTGCTTTTTGCTATGATAGGAAATTGGAACATTCTTCATGGACCTTATTAACTCTTCTCACAGTTATGCAACCGGTGGGACATCAAGAACGGAGTGGTGGTAATGAGACCTAATTATTTTTAGTTACATTTTTACCATATGAGCTTTTTTTTTTCTTGGGCCTGAAATTTTTTTCATATGAACTTAAAATCATCTCTTCCCAAAAGAACAAAAAAACCTAAAATCATCGATTGAATATCTATTTGCTACAAGGGCATATCGAGTTGTGATGTGGACCCACTCCTCTAAAGAACCCAAAAAACACAATAAGTTTCACACTGCAACCCTAGAAAACAAGGAAGAGATCAAGTTAAAACACAGAGGAAACAATACTCTTAATAACCCTAACTATAGAGATGTCAAGTTGATCACATCTTGGATAAGTGGAATATTGCATTCTAGGAAGAACACAAACTCTCACACTTGCAAATAAGAAAATATTATTATTCACTCTCCTAAGAAAAATGTTACACAAGGTGGCCTATATTCATGAGAAGGTCCTAGAAAGACAAACTAATTCTAAGAAAAAGGAAGCAAATCACTAATTAAGAAATTAAAAGATGGATCTACTAAAATGGCACTTGCAAGTTAAGAAAGACTATTCTAGTAACTTGTAAGCTAAGATAGAATTTTCTAGATGACATCTCATAAAATAGAAAATAAACATCTAAATGATACATACTAATATAAATGGCTGCCACTCACTCCTACCTAAATTAGGAACAACTGGAGACTAAAGTAGTTTTAATGGACTTAAGACTCTAATTACTAAACTTTTGTCCAAAGAATACAATTTAAAACCCAACAAATGAAAAACTAAGATTCTTGGCCTTTACAACACAAACAGGCCTTATTCAACATAGTCATCTAGACTAACTAAAAGACTAGACAATCAGGCTAAATAAATTAATCAATGTCCATCCCTTTAGAGCAAAACAAATTAAATAACTAAATAATAAGCCCAAAACATTATGCACTTCATTTTGCTTCCATGGGCTAATTGAGCTTGCTATTGAGTCTCAATAAGTACAATAAAGGCTTTATTAGACTCCTCCATATGTATATTAGTATTATGGGCCTTTTAAATGATAAAATAGACTCCAAATAACCCTTGTGGTTTCTTAAATGATTCTCTTAGAAATTGGGCCCTCCAAAACTAGTCTTCATAACACGTGACTTCCAGTAAATTCTTTTATCCATCACGCCACTTAGCTTAGTTCGTCAACTACTTAGATACTAAGCAATGTTTCAGCTACTGGTACCCTAATTAAGTAAAGTTTTAGCTACTTGGACACTAAACTATATGATAAATCTTGATTGATGGTATGTTTGGTGGCCATGGTGGTGTCATATTAGCATCTTGGATAGCTTCTTCTCATAGATTTGTAATTGAGTATTGAGGATGCCATGTCACCAACTTGCACAACATTACCCCCTGGGGTCTATCAAGTTGGAAGCGTTATCTGTTCCTTCTTGTCATGGCAATTACTTGTTGAATCTTTCAAACTCCTCTATTTCAACTTTTTGCAGGCATGATCCAATGAGAATAGCAGATAACCTAAAAACAGTAGAGACCGAAGAGACATGCACAACTTATAACATGTTAAAGGTACAATCAATTTTCTGTCATTTTATTAGCCCTTGATGGAATGCTTCCAAAGAAGAATATGTATACGATTGTGTGAGAGGTTTTCACAACTGGAATTCTAATATTTTAATGTCTTTTAGGCTGTAAAATGATATGTTATCAATGTGTGTGTGTGTGGTTGGTTCTATGTGAGAGAGCACATAGAACCTTGTCATAAGTTGTTATATATACAATATTTCCCTTCTATTAATTTGCAGTGAAAAATTAACTAGATTTAATTTCTTAGGTTTCACGGAACCTATTTAGATGGACCAAAGAAGTAAAATATGCAGATTATTATGAGCGTGCCTTAACAAACGGTATACTAAGTATTCAAAGAGGTACAGACCCTGGAGTGATGATTTATATGCTCCCGGTACGCCCTGGGGCTTCAAAGGCTAAAACTTCATACGGTTGGGGAAAGAAGTTTGACTCCTTTTGGTGTTGCTATGGAACAGGTATTCATATATTTTGTTCATCAGATAATCCAAATTGTATCAAATACAAGAAATCCTTTAACTACTCACACACACACACACACACTCTTACGTACTTTCTCCACTATCTTTAATTTTCTTCTGGGTCATCTTTAGGTATTGAATCATTCTCAAAGTTGGGGAATTCTATCTATTTTGAACAAGAAGGGAAGGACCCGACTCTTTACATCATTCAGTACATATCGAGCTCTTTTAATTGGAAATCTGGGGGTCTCATGCTTAATCAGACTGTAGTTCCTACTACTTCACGGGATCCTTACCTACGAGTGACATTTACATTTTCTCCTGCTGAGGTACCTATTGCATTGTGCATGATAGATGATGTGAAAAAACCATTTTGAGCATGATTTTTAAAAATAATTTGCTACTTTTACATTTAAGCCCAATAAATTTAGTTAATTACAATGTATGATGTTATTAACTACTCATTTTCACAAATAATACCTTAGTTTTGCAGGGATCTGGCTCTTCTTCCACATTGAACTTTCGAATACCAACATGGACACGTTTAGACAGTGCCCAGGCAATACTAAATGAGGAGACTTTATCTCTGTCATCTCCTGGTACTTAACTTTCTTCATTTGGAAAGTATAGATTTTCCCTTCTGGTCCAGCCATTAGTGTAAACATTGACGCAATTTATTCACCAACATTTTCCATCTCAACAAAAATAGAAGCTAAAGGACAAGGATGTTAAAAATTTAGACTAGGGGGCTGAAATGCAATTATGTTTTGTAGTCTAAGACAGGATAAAGAAGTTCTTATAAGACAAGAAATTGAACTCTTACAAGGCCAGAAGTTGAAAGTAAAATTTTATTCTGTGGAGATGTAGGAACCTTTCTGTCAATCACGCGAAAGTGGAGTGCTGATGACAAGCTTACCCTTCAGTTTCCCATGACTCTTAGAACAGAGGCCATTAAAGGTATTAATCCGAGTGTGCTGGTCACTGCCATTACTTGTAATTAAGAAAGCATTGTTCTCATTGCTTATGGTGTATTTTGAATTAAATTCAGATGACAGGTCAGAATATGCCTCTCTTCAAGCAATCCTTTATGGTCCGTATGTTCTTGTTGGCCATACCACCGGTGATTGGGACATTAAAGTTGGGTCAGATGCATCTATTGATAACTTGATTACTCCAATCCCTGCTAGTTACAACAGTCAACTAGGAACTTTTTCCCAGAAATTCTCAGGCTCAACTTATGTTTTAACAAGCTCAAATCATTCTCTTAAAATGAAAGATTTGCCTAATTCTGGAACAGAATTGGCTCTTCATGCAACCTTTAGATTTGTCTTTAGTGAATCCTCCTCAAATTTCTCAACAGTTAGAGATGCTATTGGGAAATCAGTGATGTTGGAACCGTATGATCTTCCTGGAATGTTGTTGAAGCACCAAGGAGCAGGGCATAGCCTTGTCATTGTGGATT
Organism: Adenanthera pavonina; assembly: GCA_026686845.1. Classification (NCBI taxonomy): domain Eukaryota; kingdom Viridiplantae; phylum Streptophyta; class Magnoliopsida; order Fabales; family Fabaceae; genus Adenanthera; species Adenanthera pavonina. The sequence continues at coordinate 15,672,080 of JAIVEN010000003.1, read as the reverse complement.
CTTCCAATAGTGGGGCCTCTAGTGTTTTCAATGTGGTAGCAGGATTGGATGGACGGCGTGGAACTATATCCTTAGAATCCAAAAGCAATAAGGGTTGCTTCGTGTGCAGTACTGGCTCTGTTCCAAGTGTGAAGCTTGGATGCAAGTCTCATTCTCGTCCTAATTTCAACCAAACTGCCAGCTTTAAAATAAAAGAGGGACTAAGGCAGTATAGTCCTATCAGCTTTGTGGCAAAAGGGGCAAAGAGGAATTTTATTTTGGAGCCACTGTACTCCTTCAGAGATGAAACTTATACAGTTTATTTCAACATTCAAGCCACCTCTTGAGAGACAGGGGAATTGATTTTAACTGTATATAAGTAAGTACCTCAGCAGGAGAAAATATGAATGTCACTCCCAAGTAAAGATCCCATGAACTAGTAGGAACTACGATCTGATTAACCATGAGATCCTAGATTTCCAATTAAATAAATATATTCAATGAATATATGTATATATAATAGTTGGAAACAAATGAAATAAGTGGAGGACTTTACATCACCAAAACCATATCCTCTCAGTTACATGCATAGTGCTTGCTGCTATTACTCGGTCCAATTGCCTTCTTTCGAAAATATCAATGCATAGTGTAGTGATTGTTTCCATATCAGATTCTTCCAAACACCGTTAGATGAGTTGGACGAATTAGAGGGGCAATTAAATTAAACACCGTGAGGGTTAACTTTTGAACGAATGGATCAATTTTGCAAGGAGTCAATTACCAAACATCAAAAACTTCAATTTTAACCAAAAACAATGGCATTGATTTATTCCAAGTCCAATCGTCCCAATTTTTGGTTAATTTTAAAGATCAAGGGCCCGATTCTCCATTTTGTAGAATTAAGTTAAGATAAATGAAGTTTATAAAAATGAAGTTTAGATAAAATAAGTTTGTTGAAAGTTGTTATGTTTGGATATTCTTTTCGTAAAAGTAAGTTTAACAAAACATATGTTTGGATAATAAGGATTAAAAGTACTTTTAGATGTATAATATAGAGTAAATTTGTTTCTTCTTTTCCAAAATCCATATTTTGTTAAAGAAAAAGTAAATTTTCTTCTCATTTTTCAAAACCACAATTTAACCCATTTTTTATTTTTCAAAATGTCAGTTTGTGTTTCACTTGTATTTGGCCAAACACATTTTTTAGAAAACCATGATTGAGAACAATGATTTCTTTTTCAAAACGGATAACCAAACAGACATCAAATAAATTGAAATTATGACCAATTAAAAAAAATTAAATAGCAGAGATTAAACATGGATCTTTATCAGGAGAATACAGCAAATCTTCATGAAAAAAAAGAAAACTAGCAGTGCTTTATACTGAAGCTGCAACTCCATGGAAACTTGCAAGAAATTAAATGGGTCTCCAACGAAGAAGAAGAGGACAATGCGTTTAATACTTGTTGTCTAACTAAACAAATCTGAAAGATAATATAACCATATAATATTCCCTTTCTAATATGAAAGCCTCATACAAATATTTAAAGATGACATCCAGTGTCACAAATTAAAATAAATTTATTTATTTGCTGAATGATGGACACAATGATCAAGAGAGAAAATTATATAAAGTATGTTAATTTTTTTAAAAAAAGACATATACGGTAAGATATCTTATAATTGAATGCTTATAGCGATAAGCTAGCTAATCAATTATAAAACTGAGCAAAACAATATGGTCAAATATAAAAAGTAAACAACATCCAATTCTTATTATAAATCATTTTTAACTTCTTTACATATACTAAAAAATAAGTAAAAATTAGTTTTTTAAATTTTTTTAAAAAATTACCACTACTTTTAAGATTGCCCTGAATTAAATTCATTAAAAATAATTTATTTAATTTGATGAACCCACTTCTCAAATTTTAAATTTTAAATTTTAAAATTGTCAACAATTCAACTTCCAATTCTAATATAGGAGAAGTTATAGGGAAAAAAATTAGTACTTCAAACATTTTGTTTGCAATATGACCTGTACGTAGAACCATGGAAATATATGTAAAACCCAAAGGGAGTAATAAATAAGTGCAGTTTTTATAAACCATGTAAATAATATTGATGAAAATCCTAGTTTTTATAATTTTATTGGCGAAGTAAAACTAGTTACACGCATTTACGACAGTACACCTCAACTCAGTTTTGCAGGACAATTTGATTCATAAGGAACTTGTTATCCAAGTCGAAGATGCAATATTAAAATTTACATGAAGCTCAAATATTCATTAGTCATGAAGTGTGGGACTTGTATCAGATGTCGTGTAATACACGGAGCTCACCTCTAGTTAGAGCTGAAAATATTTAAATAACGACACATGCAACTCCAAACTACGTACAAATCATTCCACAATTAACAGATTGTTTTTGGTTAATCCCTCACCAACAGTAGGAAACTCCGGTGAAAGCTGCCAATCCCCATCCACCAAGAATTTGATTTCATACCTGCACAAGACTTGCATGGCTCAAAAGATGACTCTAGGTTATAAGGTTAGGTTCAAAACTTCATTTAGTTGACTAGGTGGTACCTTCCAGGCCTAAGCATCAATGTTGAAGAGAACTTTGTGTAAGAACCATCATACTCCGGTGACAGGTACTCTCCTTGGCTCCAACCATCAAATGTGCCCATTACTTGCACGCTCTTCAGAGCAAAAATACAACAAAATAAACAGGTTATTCAGGTATTGAGCAGACACAGTAAATACCAAACATCACGTGAAAGCGTAGTAATGTAACATTTCACGATGATACAGTAAATTCTATTCACTGACATTCGAAGCCAATGTTAAGTCCTATATGGACATGATTTATACAGATGCAAAAGCAACTTTCTACAGATTAACATGCTCAAATGTAGTAGTATTTGTGAAAAATATCATCAATATAAGCACCCACTATTTCCGTGATTCATATCAAAGTTTTCATGGAAAAATTGAAGTACTATCTTGCATATTTACCTCTGCCACGCCAACCCAAAATACAGGAACCTCCTTGGATTGAACTGAATCTACATCCTTTATCCGTTCCTTTAATTTCTCATGCACAGCTTTGGAGGTCAAACGATTGCATATGCATACACAGACACAGAAGAGGCAAGAATTTGTCAGAATTTGAGGAAGTGTCTTCACTTTTAGGTTTTTTTTTTTTTAAAAGAAAGGAATGCTCGTTTCATTTTCTAGAAACCTTTTCTGCATGTAAATCAGCATAAAATTTTCACAAAATTTACTCATCAGCATTATATAAAAGGACCAGCGCAGGTAGAGTATGCAGAACAACTGCAACACCATTGTACCTTCTAATCGAGAAACAAGGTGAGATTGAACATATTTTCCATTGATCTTCCTTGAACCTTCTGGAATAGCAGACTGAGCTATTTCTTCTGCAAGTTTGACCAAAGCCTTCACCCCAAGGAAACATTGTCATAGATTTGCAAATAATATTAATAGCTTAGAACAGTTTTAAACATCTTACAGGCAAAGTTGTACAGCATGTCCTCAAATTGGCAAAGCTGCTTGTTTTCTAAACTCAATAATTAAACGGAGTTGAGGATTAAGCAGAATTTAATTTATAAGACAACATGTCGATATCTGATTATCATAATGTTAACTTTTATAGCTTTCACCATCAAAATATCAATCAAATTAACTCTTCAAACAATTATATAACTGTTCATAATAGTTTCAATCAACAGATTTGATTATATAAGAATAACACTTAACAGGTAGAGGCAAGCAATGTCGAGGAACAACTTCTGTGCAAATGCAGGAGAGAAACATGTACTAGAGTTTTACTATATGATGGTGAACATGATAGCTACAAAATAAAGTGCTGATATATTTGTAGGCTTCAGAATGAGACAATAGCAAATTCAATAGCAAGTACAGGCTGAGACAGTAGCAGAAGGGAAAGATCAAGTAAAGTGACATACATGCTATTACTCAAGCTCAAAACAACAAAATGAAAGACACGACGGTAAAGACTAATTATAGATAACAACGTAGTGAAAATCATCAACTTCTGGGCATGATATCAGGTAACATATATCTTTTAAAAGGAAAGTGAGGCAGCATAAAAGACGCGTATAATCAAGAAAGTTGCAATTGGTACTAACCTGAACTTCAAGCTCCATCACAGCAAGTTCACTTTTAAAATTAACCAATGCTTCCTCCTTAATTTGCAACTGTAGAGAAAAGAGATCAATACAGGAAAGTAGTTTAAAAGAAAGTCTTTCTTATCATATGATCATATTAAATTATATAAATAAGTAAAGAAAAAAAAAAAGAAACAAACTATTTATTAATTATGAATAATGCAATTCATGCATTAGACTGCATGCTAAGATACAACCCCCCCGCCTCTCCTTCTCCTTCCTCCTCCTCTGACACTCACTTTTAAATTTGAACGGTGGAGCATGGAGGCCTCACCTAATTAACTTAAAACTACTGCCAAACTCTTCTTGTTTGTTATTTTAAGACTTCCCATGCACCCATTCATAATTTTATAACTTTAAAGATGCATCCCCCATAAAATAAATAGTTTCATTTAGAAAATAGAAACACGTATCAGTTCTAAGTTCAGAAATAACCACCACCTTCCAAGCAGAAAAAGAAGAGAAAAAGAAAAAGACCAAGAATTAGAATGCAGAAGTCTAACCAAACACACTACAATTGATTAGCTGATGCAAAAAAGATAGATAAATAAAACATATATATGGTACTTTCTCCGTCCCAATTTATAAAACCCTTTAAAAAAATCACACAAATTAAGGAACGTGGTTAAAGTTATTTGAGAATCTTAATTTTGTCAAAAAAATTAATATCATTCCAAAAATACCTTTCATTAATTCCATTGATTTTTCTTCTAAAAAAAGAGAGGGATTAGTCGTAGAGTGAATTTATAATGTGTATTTTTTTGGGGGTGGGGGGGGGGGGGGGGAGGAACTCATAAATGCTCCACTAAATCCTATAAAGGGTCATATATTAAGAGATAAAAAAAAATTTTGGAAAGGGTGTTATAAATTGGGAAAGGTGGAGTATCAGATGTTTAGATTGGATAATTGACTCTTCAATGCATTTCATTTGGTATATATGCTTCAACTCATAGATCCGTCACTATGACAGCTAAAAAGAATTAATAAGACATATAACTTCAGAATTTCCCATTATCTGTACAGGCTATTACTGTAAGCAAAGTCATGGCCCCAAAAATAACTTACAAATTCATAATTTCTTCCACTTTGACGTAATATAAATCCAACTCCACCCACTTGTATCCTGGTTTTCTATTAATGCATTTTATTTACCAATAATATAGCCATAAATCAGAACCTTGTTTTAGTGTCATCATATTTAACCAAGGGAAGATGGAACATCCTAATTAGTTGTGTTGATTAAAACCATCTAGTCACTTTTGACTAGCATAGATATCCAATGTGATGGTCAGACCCTATTCTAATGTGTGGGACTTGAGTCCCAAACTGGCAGTACAGGTTCTAATGTGGAATTCACATTGATGTCAGGCTCTCCAACCTTATGAACTAGTTTTTGAGGTGTGGTTCTTCCAAAGGTTCCTATTATTTCTTTAGTCAGCCATGAAAAATATCTATCTAGTTTGTCAAGAAAACTTGAACTTAATTCATTTAATAGTTTAGAATATTGAGATGAAACCCAAACTCCAAAGAAATTGTGATGCAGAAGGGATAATTAGAAAATTAGGATTTTAAATAATTATTAGGTTATTTAGATTTAGATTATTTTAAATTTATTTTATCTTTTAGGATTTGATTATTTTGTTTAAATTTATCACACCTCATAGTCATCTGTTCGTCACACCGCCACCACCGCTCAACTCATTGGAGGAAATCCAACTTGTCCACCAAACGCTATCATAGGGCAATCTCCCCCACGCGCCCGACATTCCAGAACACTCCAAATCTTGTTTTCTGCTGTTTTTCTGCTATTTCTTGCCATCCTAAGTGCCGTCACGACTCCTAAACTTCACCGAAGCTTGCAAACGTTAAGTTCACCATGACCAAAAGCTCCCAAGTGACTCAAAATCAACAAGAGGAAGCTGAGAGACATAGCACAGAATATGTAAATCAAGCAATTGAGACAGTGAATCAGAGGTTTAACACCATGGACCGAAGGTTTAAGGAAACAACCCATGGGATTAAAGAATTAAAGAAAATGTATGAAGACCTCATACAGACCATTAAAGGGAAAGATAAACAATATACGCCAAAAACTACAGTTGAAGGCTCGAAAGTTTGCAAAAAAATCAACTTAGGGACGGATACACTCCTTCCCCTAGTGATGCAAGGGCTCCACCTATTGGAAATCATCAGTTTGCGAAAGGCAACAGAAATAATAATCTCAGGGATCCTCCGCATATAACTTTTAACTCCCAACAAGTCTATATAGAAGATCAGTGGGTTGATCATAAGTCAAGAGATTATTTAACCGTAGATATGAATCACCTCCTAGAGATCATAGGGAAGGTCATAGACAAACTCAACTAAATGACATCTCTAAGAAGGTGAAAGTCGAAACCCCTGAGTTTGATGGCCAATTAGATTCAAGCACCTTCTTGGATTGGTTGGCTAGCATGAAGGACTACTTTAAATGGTATGAGATGAATGATGTGCATTGTGTTCGTTTCACTAAGATGAAACTTGTCAAGTCTACCAAGAAGTATTGGTAGAATGTGCAACAAAACCTAAAACATCTAGGACATCCCTTGATTAATACTTGGGCAATAATAAAGATAAAGTTAGAAGAGAAATATGTGTCTACCCATTACAAAAATCACCTTTACAAGCAATGACTGAATTTGAGGTAAGCCACTGCGGTATCTGATTACATGACTTGTATTGATGATCTCATGATTCGATATGAGGTCAAGGAAAACCCTTGGATGACAATTCAAAAGTTTTTCAGTGATCTTTGAGTTAACATACAGCAAGAACTTAGACTGAATGCTCCTGAATCTCTTGAAGAAGCACATCATAAGGCTTTGGAGGTAGAGTTTTTGTTAAAAAGCTCGTCAGCTAGGCATACAAATTTCTAGGGCACAAATTCTCACTAGACTCATACTTTCACAAAATACAATAGCTTTATTGAATTGCCTCCTTCTAAGACCAGCTCTTTATTTCAATCTAGTCATGCAACTAGTCCTAATGGAAGTACTTATGAGAATACTGAATCAACAAGATCCAACTTCCACCCTAATGGTTCTGCCATTAAGTGTTTTCGATATCATTCTAAAGATCATATTACATCAAAGTGTCCACAATGTGCTCTACTTCTTGAATCCCCGGCTGAGAACAAGGATGAAGTTGTAGATGCTGACGTGGTGATTGACTCCATTGAATGTCCATCTGACATGGATGAGGAGATCATTGTGAATGATTATGAGACAGAAAACTTGGGTGTGATGAGATGCATACTATCTGTTCCCTCAACCAATGACTCTTGGAAAGAGAACAAGCACCTTTCAAACTTATGTGAAATGTGAAAATAAGTCATGCAAGTTAGTTATTGATGGAAGAAACGCCAGAAATGTAATCTCCAGCCAAGGAGTTGCTAGGCTTGGTTTTAAGCCAAAGCTCTACCCAAAGCCTTTTCAAGTAGTATGGGTTGTTGACAAGACTTCCTTAACCATTACACATCAATGTCGCATTCCCCTTCAATTAGGAGAGTATCATGAAGAAGTACTATGCAATATCCTGTCTATAAATGTTGCTCATATTTTGTTGGGAAGACCATGGCTCTATGATAATGATGTTACAAGCCATGGCTGGGAGAACACTCATTCATTCTAGTATAAGGGGAAAACAATCTCGTTACTTCCCGCCAAGCTCGAGATTGAGAATAAAGGTTCAAATAAACAAAGGGAGCTAAGGCCAAAGAATCAAAGTCTTTATCTTTTGACCAAGAAACAATTTATGAAAAGAAGCAAGAAGATAAAGTGTCAGCTTAACTCTCTGGAGGAAAGTTCTTTCAAGCAGGGGAGAATGATGCAAAAGGGATAATTAGATAATTAGGATTTTAAATAATTATTAGGTTATTTATATTTAATTTATTTTGAATTTATTTTATCTTTTGGGATTTGGTTATTTTGTTTAGATTTATCTTTTACTTTAGAATATAGAATATAGTTTAATTTAATATTTATCTTTTTAAATTTAAACTATCTTATTTTTTTAGGATCCTAGTTAAATTAGAATTTGAGACTCTATAAATAAGCTTTAGAACCTCTCATTGTACTCATCTCTCTTTCTTATTGATTGAATATTATTAGAACTTATTCAGTGAAATTCCTCTCCTTTTAATTTTCTACTCTTCTCATTTATCTTCTATTCTTCCTTTCCCTTGTCCTACATCAAATTGTCATGAACTGCCAAAACTCCAGTAATATGGAACATTAAATGTACCCAGATTTGAAATAAAGAGCAATCCAAGATATCCAATATATGCACAAACCTGTCTTTTGAGGAACCGATTATGCTGGTTGGCCTCACTAAGCTTCTTTGTAAGCTTCGTTCTCTCAGTATCGGCAAGTAGTGCTGTTATCTTTTTATAAAAGAATTTATTAAAAAACAACAAAAAGCATAAATTAGGTACATTGGTACAAGTGCAAGAAAAAGCTAAACTTTTTTTTGTTGGGCCAACAAGAAACAGCTAAACTTAATTAAGCACAAATTTGTGTGGCCAGAGAAAAAAAACATTAAGCTCAAATTTGCATGGGAGCTTAACCATGTAATATGAGTTACAGATTCCTACCCTCCCTCCTTGCAGTGAAAGGGAATAATAAACACTTAAACAGAAAAGAAGAAAAACAACTCATTATCATAGTCAGTTAATGATCAAGACAAAAAGAAAATTTCAAGTATTGCACCTTACACCAATCTTTGCAATTGATTTTCCTTATTATATGAAGTAACGACCTAACAAACGGCAAATGCAAGAGAGCCATATAAAGTTTACTCATGGGAATGCATTTCAAGTTATGACCTTCATGTCCCAGATTAGAGTTGCCTTGCTACTTCAACTTTTACAACTTACAGAATCCTGTTACTTGGAGCATTTTATAGGTGCATCACTTTTCAAACATAATAAGATTACTAACAAGCAGCCAACCTTTTCTTAAACATAAACAACACTGGCCCTCAAAGGAAAATGATTAAAAAAAGGTAAAGACAGGAATTGAATTCTTTGTTTCTGATGGAATGCCAAGACACCGTTATCTGAAGTTCTGAATTGTTTGAGCCTTACTTTAGCAGATAAGAGAACTAAGAATAGCAGATAAGAGAACTAAGAATGGCTGAAAATGATTTTAAAAATTTAAAGATTTAATAGTTCCTGAGGAAAAAGTTGAGAATAATGCATTGTATTCGGATCTTCTGAATGCATTTACAAGCAAAGGGTACAAATATTAGGAATTCCATAGTTCCCTCAGCTAGATTGACATGGACCAGACAATCAATTAACATAACTTCCTTGCAAGATGCTTGAGAACACGTTTGCAATAAATTAGCTGTCATGGGCTTCTCATTAAACACCCATGCAGTGGAATTCGAAAACACCTGTTCACTTGTCAGTGGTTGCGCCAAAATCTCCTCTTTTGAGTCTGCAGATGCATCCTCATCCTCATTGGAATCACCTTCAGACTGATGCGATGTAGACTCCTCCAAACTAGTTGCCATAGATTGTGGTCTACCGAAAACAGGCCTATTTGGATACATTGCATTATAGATTGGGTAGGAAGAGGCCAAGCCTCGATAGCCCAACCTTGAACTCCGGGCAGCTATATTATAAGAAATTTTATGAGTGTTTTCACATCCTGATGTTCTTGAAATTCTTGAAAACAATATTGCCTGCAGCTGTGTGTCTAGACAACACCTACTCAGTTAAAGAAGATCATAATTATTATAATTATTAAATTGAGTTTGAAATGCAACAGTACTGTAGAATGAAGCAAATGTGTACAGTAACACTACAGACCAACCTTACTTATATTATTACAAAGAATTCAAACTTCCATTTTTCAGGCCTGAGGGGCAGCTGGGGGTGGGCAGGAGGGTAGGGGCGCAGAAAGGGCGGAGAAGAACAATGGTGATGTTTTGAAGGATGGTTAACTTTTAAAATTGACTTCACGTAAATTGATTTCTTATATGCTTACCTTGCTGTACTTATCTCCTTCATGAAGAGCTATTTTACTTCCTGCTGAATAGAACAGAAAGGGGAACATCAGCAATTAGATGAGCAATCTTGTAACCATTAAGCCATAATGCAAGATTAAATGTAGCCCTATGTGGCAACAGCGGTATGCTTTCATCAAATATTTTCTCCAAACCCTGGACCTCCAAAGGGAAAACAAAATGCATGCTATTATATAGTAAACCTCTCCTCACACAAGTTCCCCTTCGCACATGCTAATAGACACAGGAGAGATCCACAGGCACAGGCTTCCACTCAGAAGCAAGAGTACAGAACTGCATATGATCTTGGATCATGCTAAAACAGAACATTTTGCGGCAAGGTATCAACAGAAACGCAAGATCAAACCCTACATTCGTTGAAATTGGGAAAATTATATCTCTTATTTCTTGTTTGAGGAATGCTAGAGAACTACACAAACAAAAGGAAGGGGGTTTCTTAACTTCCACTAAAGTCTGAACAAATCACAACCCATAGATTTTCCTCCCTTTTCAGCTAGAATTACGAAATTATGCACCCATAGGAATCACTATAATGAGAAATAAAATGTGCACTGAACTTAATGCCACCTTTAAGACTTGCAATGTCTTCTTTCTTTCTTTCTTTCTTCTTTTCGTTTTTTTTTTTTTCCATCCTTTAAGACTTACAATGTCTTGAACTGCTCTTCAGTGCTCATCAGAGGTGATGAGCACCCGTGTGATCATCAGGTCCAGATTTAATTATATTTTTTAATTACATTTTAATTATATTTTTATTTTATTAAATACAGAATTTAAAATAGATATAATTTTACAACCGCCATTTCTTAAAAAAAATACTGTGTAAAAAAATTGAAATAAAGATCTGTAAATCTACACCGCTCAGATTTGATTCCAGATGCTCATCACCTCTGATGAGCACTGAAGAGCGGCTCCTTGATACTAAATTAACCCGTCTTCTGGAAAACCCAGAAAGAGTGTCATGCTCCATTATATAAGGATTAAATGCTCAGTCATCTGGAAAAAACACATAAAAGCGTACATATTTCCAGCACAGATGCCGAATCACTATGGAAGCAGAAACAAACTAAGGGTACCGCGACAATCGAATGCCATAAATGGGGTTCGATTAGCGTAGGCACTTACAGGGTATGATGACGTTGAAGATTAACACAGACTCTGTGTGTTGCTGTACCTTCCGTCACTCGGCACTCCTCTGGTTTCGAGTCTTCGAGCGAAAAGTGAAATTCGTGGTGAAGACGAATGGATAGTGACACTTCCAGGCACATTCACGCCACGTGGCGAAGCGGAGGTCCTTGGTGTCCGGCACGTGGGAATTGAAATGAGCGGACTAGTAGAGAATGCCTAAGCGTGGCTTCTTTTTTTTTTTCTAAAAAAATATTTATTACCGTTATTGTTTTTTATAAATATTACAAATTTATTAATTTATTTTGTCAACTAATTCATTTAAAAAAATTTGCTTAAATATGAACAAACACTGTAATAAATTATTTAACTTTCTCTTGCATTTTTATTCACATGTATATAGATTATGTCCTCATGTCTTTTTCCTTTTCTATCTTCTTTCCAAAGGCTAAGAACAGCCTTCTTTTTATCTTTTTTTGGGGCCACACTAAGAACAGCCTTCTTAAATGTTGAAACGTTGCAGATCTATTTATGTCCAAAATGGGCCTGATATACAAGTAGTTTCTTTTTTCAGCCCATTCCATCTCTTCGGTATATTTCACATGTTCGGACCATTAAATTACATTCACATCAGGGGAGCCCATTTTGTAATTTTGTGGCCCAAACTATATGCTGTTTCGACTTCATGGCTAACACAATCGGTGTATGTTAAAAAGCCATGGCGCCAAGACTCTGGTCCATTAATTTGGCTCCGTTCTTTATTTCTTAACCGGGGTCAATTGATGATCTATTTTGTTCTTTGTCAACACAATAGTAAAAAGTATACCTTTCATATCTTAATTTTGAAATAAATTTTATTTTAGTTCTTTAATTTTTAGAAGTTTTATTATAATCTTTTAACTTTAAAGATAGAGTAAAAAAATTCCTGAATTTAATACCCTTAAATAAGTTAACAAAAAATTTATTTAAATACATCTAATCACTATTATTATACATTAATTAATATAATAATTATAATTATCATTTTTTAAACTCAAAATAAATAATTAGTACCTTATAAAAATAAAAAAAATAAAAAACTATGTTAATTTAAGGCATTAAAAATTATAAACTTAGAATAAATTATTTTTAAAATATTGTGGTAAAATTTTTAAAATTATTATATTAAAATAAATAATTTTTATTTATTTTGAACAAGTTAACAAGTTGAAAATTTTAGCTTGAGAATGTAAAGTATAAAAAATAAATATTTATTTTTTTATAATAAAAATATTTTAATGTCTCAAAATAAATATTTAAAACCTGAAAATAAAATTTTAGATTTTAAGTATATAATCTTTAACTTCTTCTATTAATATATTTTTAAATAGTAAATATTTAAATCTTAAAATTATTTTTATTTTATTTTTTATATTAATTAATATATAATAATATTAATGATGTAAATTTTAAATAGGTAAATTATTATTTTTCGTTAGTTTATTGATTGGTGGTAAAAATTAAGAAGTCTTTAATTACATATTAATAGTTAAAAATTAATATAAAAAATAATAAAATTAAAGAATTAAAATGAAACATACTTTAAAATTAAAGAATAAAAAATATATTTTAACCGTAATTTAATTTAATTAATTATATGTATCTATCTCTTAATATTACGCTAATAAATTAGCTGTTACTAGAATATGAATATATGAATATTGACATTTTTAATAATTTTTTACCAGTTTTATTGTAGTCAATTTTTTAATTTCATTGTACTTTTTTAATCACAATCCATTTGAAAGTATCATTTAGACAATAATCATTAAATAAACAAAATAAAGCATAACATAAGGTATATTATATTCCCTGGAAGCGCTAATGAAGGAAAGGTCCCACAATGATTATTGACAATTTTGGCATGTATTAAATTTGGGTCCAGCGTCGTTGTATAAAACTGACCTGTAACCAAAACGACAAATGAAGCCGTCCTTCACTTCCACTGTTTGGCTGCGTTTTGGGGATTGACAGTGGCTCTTTACGAAAAAAACAAAAATTGACATCCACAACTGAAAATATTCACTTACAAATACTCAATTTAAAATTTTAGTAATCCAATAAATCTAATTTTCAACTGAGTTAAACTTAATTTTTAACTTATACTATTTATTTATAAATATTTTTTTATACAAGTCATAAAATATTTTTTCCCAGCTCTTTTCTATTCCAACTTTGCTATTGCTCTGCTGTTTCTGAGGCCCACACCAACCTGATTCTTTCATTGTCCAAATTAAATTTGTCTACTGCTACTTTCCACCAATACAAACATATCGTTATTGCCCTATGAAATTTACACTGTTGAGATTTAATTTAAATAATAATTACTATTCTATTTTACAACCATATGTAATTGAAATTATTGCCTAATTCATATCTTAATATTGTTAAACTTCTAATGAAAATAGTTTTGTCCTTGTGGTTTTCTCATCCATAATGTTTGAACTCCTACTTTTACCTAAAGAATATTAATCCCCTATGTTTATTTAACTATTTGTTGCTGATTAAATGATTAATGTCAAGTATATATAATTTTAATAATTTTCACATTAAAAAAAAAAGTAGCATGCAAAATAAAAAAAAAATTAAATCACTTAAATTATTATTAAAGTTGGAGACAAACCAAGCCCTTTGTTGTGAACTGTTTGTGTCGTGGCTCCCACAAGCCAGATGACCTGCACGTGCCCTTTCTTTGATGTCATCGCAACAGCCTTGAATTGAATATTCATTATTCAACATGCTTTTTGTTTTTTTTGGCCAGGAATATTCAACATGCTTATTAGTCTTTTTTCTATGACAAGGTTGTTAGGTTGGACATTTATTTAAATTTGAAATACAAGCTGTAAAGCAAGGAATATTAGTATTTTGTATTTATTTAACAAATAAATATATTGATTAAAATTTATGTGGATTGAGTAAAATATCATAAATAAATGTAAAGAGAAAAATCATTTTATTTATTTATTGATCTTTTGAATGCATAGTGTATCACTATTAAAAAAAACTAAGTTCAAGAAGAAATAGTGAAAATAAGAATTATTAATATTAAATACAACACTTCAAATTGGATAACCTATAATATTTTAAGATGCATGTGAGAGTAAAGTAGAGTGACTTAAAAAAGTAAAATATGTATAGAATTTATTTATTTATTATTATTTGGTTCTCTATGTATATTTGCTATCTAAGTTTGTTTCGATCAAATCATGAAGTTAAACATCCAATTCAAACATTACTTAAATAACTAATATTTTATTTAAATAATCACAAGCATTAATTAGGGCATTTATTTTCTCAAAACTAAACAATAGTTTTTAATCATAGTTTTTTATGAAAATATATTTGGTCAAATATAAAATATTTTTTAAAAAAATAAAAAGTAGGTTAAATTATGACTTTGAAAAAGAAAAAAGATAGTTATTTTTCTGTTAATAAAACTATGGTTTTGGAAAAAAAAAGAAAATACTGACTTTAAATTATATATTTAAAAATATTTTTAACTCTTATCATCCAAAAAAGTTTTTCATCAAACTATGGTTTTACAAAAAGAATATCCAAACATAACTTACAACAAATTTATTTTTATTAAACTTTATTTTTATAAATTTTATTTATCCTAACTTACTTTTGTATAAGTGAAAACCAAACATGCCCTTAGTGTGTGATTTTGTAGGTACTAGAAGGCATTAAAAAAAAGGAAACAAATACACTTTGGGAACCCCTAATACAAATATTAACACACAAGGATCCCTAATTTTTATAATAACCCAGAAGGATACAGGATCTTTTAAGAGATTATGAAAATAAGGAAGTGATAAAAATACCCCAGAATAACCCTTATCCTATTTGCACATTTCTCCTTACTTGCATGTGACTGGAATTTCAGGTGCATCTACGAGGAATATCAATATTATATTTTCCTTTCTCCATGTTTTAAAAAAGTAGAAATATGTGAAATGTGAAAAATGATAACCATGATGAAATCAAAATTTCTTTTTTACTTTTCACTATATTTTAAATATCAATTAATTTCATAAAATTTATTGTTTATGAAAAAATATATAAATTGAAACTCATTTATTGAACTAAATTTTCAAGTAGATATAATTAATTTTTTAAGTTTAGTGAACCAATTTTCAAGTGAGCAAAACTAATCTACTAAATTGAGTAAACTAAATTTCTCAATGAGTATAGCTAATCTACCCAATTAAGTTAACTAAATTTTTAATAGGGTATAATTAATCTACCGAATTAGGTGAACTAAATTTTTATGTAGGTATAATTATGTTCACTTGGGAAAATAATTGTTTTTACTTAAAAATTTAGTTTTCAACACTTAAAAAATCAGTTATGCTCAATTGAGAATTTAGTTGTAAGCATTTGAAAATTTAGTTTTCGGTACTTGGGAATTTAATTATGCTCAATTGGGATAAACAGCTATGAGCACTTAGAAATTTAGGATCGCTCACTTGAAAATTTAGTTTTCAATACTTGGAAATTCAATTGTGCTCAATTGAGAAAATAGCTATTAGCACTTGAAAATTTAGATTCGTCTATTTGGAAATTTAGTTTTCAGTACTTGAGAATTCAATTATACTCAATTGGAAAAATAGCTATTAATACTTAGAAATTTATTTTTCAACATTATACTCAATTGAGAAAATAGCTATTAACACTTGAAAATTTAGTTTTCAGACTTGAAAATTCAGTTATACTTAGTTAGGAAAATAGCTATCAGTACCTAGAAATTTAGGTGCATCCGCTTGAAAATTCATAGCATAGTTACCAAGTACTAATAGCTATTTTCTCACGTGAGCATAACTAAATTCTCAAATACTAAAATCTAAATTTTCAAGTGCTGAAAACTAAATTTCTAGTTGAGTATAACTTAATTCTTAAATGTTAAAAACTAAATTTTCAAATGAAAACAACTATTTTCCCAAATGAGTATAACTATAATTATTTGGAAATTTAGGGCATATTTGATTCATATTTTTAAAACAGTTTTTTTTTTTTAAATAGAAAAATAAAAAAACTTATTTGATAAACCTATTTTTTATAAAATATTTTGAAAAATAAAAAAATAAAAAACTCAGAATATTTTTAAGGTGTTATGTATTTTTTGTTCTTAAAAATACAAGAAAATGTAGAAAATACCTTCTTTATTAATAACAAAGTTATAAATTTTGAATAATTCTTTTAACACTTGCTAGTTATGATTTTGGTAACAATTATTCAAATAATTTTTTTATTTTCTTGTTCTCAAAACTTGTTCTAAAAAATAATTCTACAATTTTGAGAACATTAAAACAAAAAAAATATAGTCAAACAAATCCTTAGTTCACTCAATATGGCAGTTCTTACTTGAAAATTTAATTTACTCAATTTGGTAAATTAGTTATACCCATTTAAAAATTTAGTTTACTCAATTTGATATATTAATTATACTCACTTGAAAATTTAGTTCACTCAATTTGAAAATTTAACTCGTTTCAGTTGATATATTTTTCATGAAAGTTAACTTTTACAAAATTGATTTCATTATTGTTATAATTTTTCATATTTTATATATTTCTATCTTTTAAAAATAGGTAGATAAAAAGGAAAATATTGTATTGGTTTTTCTCTTAGATGAACTTGAAATTCCCAACGTAGACAACTAAGGAAAAACATGTAAATGGGATAAGAGTTAATTAAGGGAATTTTTGTTAGCTCCTTATTTTCATAATCTCTAAAAAGGATCTATATTTTTTGTGTCATTATAAAAATTAAAAATTTTTATGTACTAATGTTTATGTTAGGCAATGTATTAAAAACTAAATCGGCCATTGAATCAAATAAGACCATAATTTAAGGTTCAGTGGTCGGATCGAGGTCAAACCGATTGTGAATAAATTGATATATTTTAAATAATGTAGATAAAAAATATAAAAAATATTTATTCATAATCATAAAATTAACATTCATTATAGGACAAAAAGGTAAATTTAATAATATATAGAAAATTAAAGATATTATTAATAAGTTCTACAACCTAATATTAAAATATAAAAAGTTAATATTTATCTATATGTATATTTTGAATTCAAAATAATCAATTAATATTCTATTTTTATACTATTTGTTAAGTAAATTTATCATTATTAATAATTATGTATCATAATAATATTTATAACATATTTTAATATAAAAAAATATTTATATAAAAAATAATGCTACTTAGTATTAAAAATAATATTATTTTAATTTTTTAAAAATAGTAAAAAAAATTAGAACCAATTCAGACCCATTTTTTACCGATTCAATCAGTTCTTACCTATTTTAAAAACCACTAACTTGCATCTGTTACTAGATCAAAAATTGGTTTTCGATCAGACCAACCAGTCTGATTCCACCGGTCTGATGCAGTTTTTAATTCATTGATGTTTAGGAGATTCAAAGTGTCCTTTTTCCCTTAAAAATATGCCGGATAGATACTCTCTTTTGGCGTTTATTAATTGGGGAGACATCACATGAAAGACAAGACCTGATACGCAATAAAAAATAAGGTTTTAAGATTTCTAGAAGTGATAATATTTTATTGTTATGTTCAGAACTACATGAGCATACGTAATTACGTATACATATTTTATTTTATGATAAAAAGAAAGAAGTCACAAGAATTTGTAAATGCCGTATAGATACTCACTTTTGGTGTTTATTAATTGGGGAGACATCACATGAAAGACAATACAACAGGATGAGAGGTCAGTAACAGTAAGATACGTAGAGGGTTCGATTATTGAAAAAAAAAAGTTTTAAGATTTCTAAAGTGATAATATTTGAGGGAATTAAGGACAAAATCATAATTTTATTAAATTTCATGACTAAAAGTTTGTGGAATTAGATAATAAATAATCAATAGACACCTGATCAAGTGGTAAGGAACTTGACCAATATTTTTCGGGGTCGACATTTCGATTCCTGAGAAGTGTAGTAGAGTTGAAAAAATTAAGATCTCAAAAAGGTCTTCCCATTGGTACCTGTGAGTCGCTGTAAGGTCCTACATAGTGGGGTCTAAATTAGTCTGGGACAGACAATGAATCCAGAATACCCCAGAATATTGGGTGATAAAACATCAAAAACAAAGAAGAAAACAAACATTTGGTCTTTAAAGCAAATTAATTCAAAGTGAATATTACTAAAATACATTTACTAAGATTAAAATCTGATGATTCCATGTTAAAATCTGAAAAAAAAAAGTTAGAAAATAAGAATATGGAAGTTGCAAAATTTGAGTAAGAAATTGCAAATTATTGAGGCCACTTTAATACTTATAAGATTAAAATCTGATTACTTCATATTAAAATTTGGAAAAACAAGTTGCAAAATAAAAATATGAAAATTGTAAAATTTGAGTTAGAAGTTGCAAATCCTTAGAGTCAATTTGATACTTATAATGTTAAAATCTTATTACTTTATGTTAAAATTTGACAAATAAATTGTAAAATTAGAATATGAGAGTTGTAAAATCTGAATCAGAAGTTACAAATAGAGCCGGGAAAAAGGGCTTCAACCTGAGGGTTGGCCCATTTTATTGCTGTCCTGGACTAGGAAAAATTGAGCCCATATTGAAGTGGTCTTTTTTTGGTTCGGACTACCAAACCCACGGGCTAAGTGGGCTAACCCGCGGGTTAGCCCATTTGGACCTTTTTTTTTTTTGCTTTAACCCCCTTGACCCTTGTTTCCTTTAGCCCATTTAGTTTTAGCCCAAGCCCAATTCGAGTTGCTGAGAGTAATGAGTGATGAACTCTAAAACATCTTTCACTCTTTCTTCTTTGTTCTCAGCTCTACGTGGCTACGCCTAACGCCTCTGCCTTTGCCTTTGTCTTCACCTGTTCACCACTTCGCCACTTTGCCTTCACAGCTTTGCCCAGTCGCCCTTCGATCTTGCTCGTAGCTCCCGCGGTCTAGTCAGTCATCACCTCTCAGCCTCTTTCTCTCTCACTCTCACTTAGTCACTCTCAATCTCTCACATCACAGACTTAGGTCAAGCTCGGAGGTTTGAAGATCCTAACTCTGAGCTCTCTGCCTTTGGCCCTTTGGTCTCTTTGACTTGCTCACAGCTCTTATTCTTTTTCTCTCAATCTCTCTCTCACAGTCTCACATCGTAGTAGCTCAGGTTCTCAGCTAAGGCTCACACACTCACACCACTCGGACTTCGTAGCTTCACCTCTTCCTCTCGCTCTCACCAGAGTTGGCTAGACTCCACCACTGCCACCAGTTCATCTTCCGCTAGACTCACCTTTGTCGTCTCCTCCGCATCTCCACCAATAGACCTTTCATCTTCTTCCTCACTTAACTTCCCTTTTAGCATTGTTGTTTGGTCTGCTCTACCGTTGAATCTTTCTGCTTTGCCATTGAATCTTAGCTGTTAAATCTCAACTCGAATATTTGTTTGTGTAATCTTGTCCATTATTTTTGTTGCTCGTGACACAATGCAAGTTTCAACTTTTCTTTTTTGTTCTTCTAATTTATCTTATATAGACTAATTATTTTTGTAGTGTTCTGTCTTATAAATTATATTCTGATGAGAATTAGACTTGAGTTGATGCAATTTAGGATATGGTTGGGTATTGAATTTTGATGGAAATTGGAATACTCTTGGCAGGTTTAAGTTTGGGTTTATTATGGTTTGCTGCTAGTTGATCTTTAAGGTCCTAAAATATACTATTTCAATTTTGTGTTTTTTGCCTTAATTGAAACCACTTGAGCTTAAAAATATTAATTTGAGCATTATATTTTGGAAGCCTTGAAAAGCAAAAACTGTTTCAATCATTGTTGTTGGCTTCTTGTTTATATATATATTGTTGTTGTTATAATTAAATCTTGGCACATAGTATTATTGTTGCTAGCTTACTGCTGGCTTGCTGCTCATTGTTGTTAGCTTGTGGCTTATATATATATTTACAGTACAACATGTCTACCCCTCGTACTCATGGTTAGAATAACAACAATGATAATGAAAAAGGTGAAAACAATGTTAATGAATCATCAGTAGTTCATGCTCATCATGCTCCTAGTCCTAGCTCTAATCCACAAGATTCTAATCTGCAAAGTCAAGAACAAGAGCAACAGAGCCAACCACTAACTAAAAAGTCTAAACCTTGCACTTCTGATATGTGGAATTTTTTCACTAAAGTCACTTTTGATGGAAAGGAACATGCTAGATGTAATGGATGTCAAAAAACACATGTAGGTGGTGGAAAAAGTCATGGGACCTCAACCCTTAGATGTCATATGGAAGCATGTTTAAAACTCCCACATTATCAAAATCTCCCATCAATGTTGATAGATCATGCAACAAAATAAAAATCTAGGCATTTAGATCAAAAGCATGTGCGTGAACTCATTGCTATGTCAATCATTGAACATGATCTTCCATATTCTTTTGTTGAATATAAATGGATTAGGGAGTTATACCAATTCTTGAATCCTGAAGTGAAGAATATTTCTAGAGGGACTACTGCTGCTGATGTTTGGGAGCTTTATATTGATCTAAAAGAAAGTTTGAAACAAACTATGACTAAAAGTCCTGGTAGAATATGTTTAACATCAGATTGTTGGACTTCAATTACTTCTGAGGGTTATTTATGTTTAACTGCTCACTTTGTTGATGACAAATGGAAACTTAATAGTAAATTCTTTCTTTTTGTAAGATGATACCTCCATATTCAGAGTTTAAATTGTATAGAAAAATCTATAACTGCTTCATTGAATGGGGGATAGATAAGAAAGTATTTTCTATTACTTTAAATAATGCATCTACAAATGACAATATGCAAGACATATTAAAAGAGAAGTTGTTATTAGCAAAAAGCTTGGTGTGTGGTGGTGAATTTTTCCAGATAAGATGTTGTGCTCATATCTTGAATCTTATAGTTCAAGAGGGGTTGAAAGTAGTTGGTGATGCATTGCAAAAAAGTAGGGAGAGCATAAAATATGTCAAAGCTTCAGAGGCTAGGATGATAGTGTTTAGGCAATGTGTTGATGAAATTGGTGGAGTTGACACTTCAATGGGATTACGATTAGATGTTCCAACTAGATGGAATTCAACATATGCAATGCTTCGGAGTGCAATTAAATATCAAGATTTCTTTGCTACATTGGCCTTGAATGATAGAAACTACAAGTATCTCCCTACAAGTGAAGAGTGGAGGAGAGCAAATGAAATGTGTTCTTTCTTAAAGCCCTTTGATGTGATCACAAAATTAATTTCTGGGACATCTTATCTAACATCAAACATGTATTTCATGCAAATATCTAGGATTGAGGTGTTGTTGAAGGAAAAATGTCAGAGTGATGATGATTTAATTCAAAATATGGCTTCAAGTATGAAAGTGAAATTTGACAAATATTGGAGGGACTATAGTGTGATACTTGCTCTTGCAATTATTCTTGATCCGCTCTTTAAGTTTGATTTAATAAGGTTTTCCTACTTTATGCTTGATCCTGGGACTTGCTATGAAAAGATTGCAACTATAAAGGGCAAGTTATATTCGATTTATGGTGATTATAACAATGACTCATCATCAAGTTCAAGAGCAAATATTGCCACATCATATGCTAAACAACCCACTCTTGTTGATAAGGATGCTACACCTATGGAGAGGGAGAAAGAGATTGATGGATCTGAGTCATTTGAAGTTTTTGATGATGCTTTTGATGTAAGTTTCATTTTCTCAAGTATTACTATCTTATCAAATATCAATTAGATTTTACTTATTTCTTTTATTTTATTCTTGTGTTAATAACTCCTTTAATACTTTAAATGTAAATGCAGATTTATATGGATTTTGCATACCAAGATTCTAATTTAGTTGGGAAGTCTGAATTAGATTTATATTTGGAAGAAGCAAGACTTGATTCAAAAATATTTAAAGAACTAGTTGTCTTGAATTATTGGATGAATAATTATCATTGATTTCCTCATCTTTTAAGAATGGCTTATGATATACTAAATATTCCGATCACTATAGTAGTTAGTGAATCAGCTTTTAGTATTGGTTCATGTGTTCTGACAAAGTATAGAAGTTCTCTTCTTCCAGATAATGTTCAGGCTCTTATCTGTACATGAAATTGGTTGCTTGGATTTAAATGTCTCGGTAATATGAATTTGTATAATTTTAAATTTAAATTTGTATTGGACTATTTGCATTATATATCATAATATTTAGTTATTTATTTGTTGCATATGGAGAGGTTAAAATTGATGAGGAAGCAAATGCAAAAGAAGATTTGTTCTCACTCTCAAAGAAAGATTCTAACAATCTTGATGATACCGATGCTTCATGAATCATGTTATTATGATATTGAATTAACATGAGTTTGAATTGTGATTATATGATGGTTGATGATAGTTGAATGTTGAATTGTGAGACTTAGATGATTAATAATTTAATATGTATTAATGTACTTTGATAAATTGTTTGTTTGTTATTATGGTTATATGTGATTAATATGTAAATGGTATTTCTAGTTTGATTATGAACTAAACAAGTTGTTTATTTAGGGTATTATTCTGAATACCATTTTTTTTACAATATATATATAATTATACATATATATGAAATGTGGCGGGTAGTGGGCTGGCGGGCTTAGCGGTCATGGGCTTGAGAAAAGTCAGCTCGCCGTAAAACGGGCCAACCTGCCTCCGCCCCACTTTGTGGTTGGCCCGCCGTAAAACGAGCCAGCCGGCCCCAAACGGGCTGACCCATTTTGACAGCTCTAGTTACAAATCCCTCTAGCCAATCTGATACCTACAATATTAAAATCCTATTACTCCTTATTATAATTTGCAAAATTAGAATATGAGAGTTATAAAATCTAAGTAAGAAATTATAAATTCTTGGTGCCACTTTGATCGTTAAAATCTAATTACTCCATATTAAAATTCAAAAAATAAGTTGTAAAATCAGAATTTGGGAGTTGTAAAATTTGAGTAAGAAATTACAAATCTCTTGTGTCACTTAAATGCTTATAAGGTTAAAATTTGATTACTCCATATTGAAATTTGAAAAATAAATTGTAAAATTAAAAGATGAGAATTACAAAATGTGAATAAAAAGTTACAAATCTATATAGTTAATTTGATGCTTATAAGGATATTTTAGTAATTTTCACTTTAAATTAATTTGCTTTAAGAACCAGAGGTCTATTTTTCTAATTTCACAAACTTTTGATCCTGAAATTTAATAAAATCATGATCAGGATCCTAAATATAGTAATTCTTCCTAAATTTTATTGTTATGTTTAGAACTACATGAGCATTGGTACAGATTATTTTAGGCTCAAATTTGAGTCTTTTAAAAGCATAACCTATTCTTAAATCTATCTAAAGGTTTATTAAAAAGTAAAGTGAAAAAAAAACCCATCAACTTTAATTTGATAAAAAAAAGTTTCAAACTTTAATCTTCTTGTGGATAATCTATATATTTATTTGATGATTTATATATTTAAACAACACAATAAAAAAATAGCTAGTTTTTTTACTTTTATAAACAATTTTCACCTATTTTCATTTGTAATCTTATTAATATAAGACTTTACATATCAACTCACTTACTCTCACATAAAAAGGTGGTTTAAACATATCAATATAAACATTTTTCACATAAAAAGTAATGAGGAAGAATATCTATCCTATATCTATTTTAACCTATTAAAAAAATAAGGACATTCATAAAATTAATTTATATTAATTATGTTATATATATATATATTAAATAATATTAAATAATAATAATAATTTAAATAAATCTGACCTAATAAATTTTAAGCTAAATTTTAACTAAATAGATTAAATTTATTTAACTAAATAGACGTAACTTTATGCCTCTATTTAACTTATTTAGTGAAATGGAGTAGTTCATATTTATATAAGTCAAACTAAACTATAAGTCAATTGCGCCTGCCCTTATTCCCCCCACTCTCATTGTTTGACTTGGGCAAAATATCGAGATCTTTCCGACGTCATCATCACTCCGATAGACCTGTTGGGAAAAAACAAAAGGCTTCGTGGGAGTCTTTTATTTATACAGTTAATTATTAATACTTTTTCATTTTATTAATATGTAAAATAATATATTTATAAAATTTATAAAATGTTTTCGTGTGTATAAATTATAAATAATACTTAGGATTTTATCAACCATCCCACCAAAGGAATTCTTATTTTTTAAATAAATTGGTATAAATTTAAAAGAGTATAATTAGATATAGTACAGCATGATTAAATCTAAAAATATACACATTTTGACCAACAAAAAAGCTACACATTCAAATTCACAAAATTAAACAAATTAATATATGAATCCAAAACAATTAAATATCCCATTCATCTTCTCCATCAATTGCAATATTTGATTCTTGTGGAGATAGAATATCAAGTTTTTAAATTAAATTCTGATTATTATTTTCATCTGCAGCAAATAATAAAATAAAGATATAAATAATTAGTAAACTAGTTAGTTATATATAAATAAAATCAATATAAACTTTTGTTAAAAATAACTAACATATGGGTTAAGCAGGGCTTTCCACATAACTTAATCCATAATATTTTTGGACTAATTAAATTTATGAGATTGGACAAAACTCCATAATATATGTAATAATTTATAAGTAAATGGAAGAAAGACAATTTGGAACCAGTATATAAAAATATTTACAAATAAATAGTACCAATTAAGAATTCAGGTTGTGCGAGTTGAAAATTCAATTTATCTAAGTTGAGAGTTTTTAAAATGAGTTTCGATTGAAAAATATTTTCACATTGGGTCTTAAAATATTTTTCTTCCTAAATAAATTATGTCAACTTGGAATTAACCCACATGTAGCAGTTTTTCAAGCAAAAACCGTTTTTTAAATATTTACAAAATTCCATAATATGGGTAATAATTTACAAGTAAATAGAAGAAAGACAATTTGGAACATATATATATATATAAATATTTACAAATAAATAGTACCAATTGATAATTCAGTTTGTCCAAGTTGAAAATTCAATTTGTTTGAGTTAAGAATTTTTAAAATGGGTCTCAATTGAAAAATATTTTTACATTGGGTCTTAAAATGTTTTTCTCCCTAAATAAATTGTGTCAACTTGGAATTAACCCACGTGTAGCAGTTTTTGCAGCAAAAACCGTTTTTTAATCTAGTAAATGGAACAATTGACTGGACCAAAGCCACATTACTGGCTCTAGTGAAACATCCACGAAAACATTATTCAAAGTAGTTTCAGAAATTGTTGGCACAACAAAGTAGTTTCACAAATTGCTTTGAATTAGTATCTGGCTCTTTCTCGGTGGTCAGTAGGTGATGCGTAGGAATAAGTGATACGAGACGTGTCAAATATTGAAAGAGAATTTAGCAAAAATGGTGAGTGGATGTAGACGGGTAAGGAGATTATCTTTGTATTGTTCTTTTTTCAAAAAAATTATGAAATTATGACCATAAAATGATAAAAACATGATAAAATGCCCCCCACCAAAAAAAAAAAGAAAAAAGGAGCATGACAAACGTAGCCTGGCCGCCACTGATTAGAATCAGACTGGGATCCAAAATTATCGACGTCAAATTAGGGAATATTGTCAACAATAAAAATGCGTTTTTTTAATTACATTAGAATATTTAAATCTGAGTACTACTCATATCCTCTTGTCTGGCGAGGCTTATCCATTTATTTGACCATGGATTACCACTCATATCTATAAACATAACTCATAACACACCAATACCTCGAGGGAGAGAAAGATGTAATCATGTCGGATATATTGTGCAATATGGCATGTGTTCTGTATTCGTTGATATGCAGTAAATCATGTCACTTTATACCTTTTTTATTATTTCAAATTTTGATAGTAAAATAGTACTATTTTAAATTTTTATTGTAAGACAACCAAAAAAACCTCATCTATATTTGTAGTAATGTGATATTTTTATTTTTTTTGTCTAATAATATTTTTGTTTCTTTGCTCACCAAAAAAAATTTGTAGGTTAAGAAGAAAAACAAAAATTTTATTTATAAGTTGTTATAAATATTTTATTCATGTTATTTGTTTTAGCATTTACATTATAATTTTCAAAATATTTAGCATTTTTTTAATACCAAAGGTATTCTTCAACTCACAACCCAAAACTAATTCTTTCAAGATATAAAGATTACTAAAATAGGTTTTATTTTTTTCAATAAGATCTATTATATATATATAATTAGGAATCAAACCAAAGAATATGCTTAAGGGATATATAAATATTAGGACTTATTTTTACTTTTCAATGAGTTGATTTATTGATAAAAAATATATATAATCATTATATAATAAATCAACTCATTTAAAAGTACTTATTTTTACTTTATGTTTTGAAAAAGAAAATATAATAAATCATATAAATATTTATATATAGGCATCTTAACATAATATTTAATGTAAATTTAAATATGAAAATTTGTCCTCTATTAAAAATTACTCCTTCTTTCTGATATAAAATATAAATCATATTTTGAAAATTATTTTGATTCAAAATATAAGTCTTATTAAGTAATTTTGATAATATTAAATATTTTAATTTTATTTTACTCTTATATATAATTAAATATATAAAAAATAATAAATTTTAAGTATAATATATTAAATACAGGTGGTATTAAAAAGTAATGTATATTTTGAATGGGAGGAATTAACTAATAATTTACAAACATATATTTAATAAATTTTGTTGATATGGGATTAATTACCAAGACCATCCGTTCAATTGAAGTTCCATATGAGTAAAGGACAAAATTAAAAAATAAAATAAAATAATTTTTTTAAGTACACTCCAAAGTCCAAACTTTTCGATAGCGAGTGAGATTCCGAAACGTTCCACTCAGGCGCGTGAGACTGAGTGTGAAACTACATAGTACACACAATTGGAACTCTCTTACACTTGCATAAGACTTGGTATTTGTTCATTGCTGTAAATGCTGACACCTTTTTGTCAGGTCCTCACCATCTTTCAGACTCGCCCCTCCCCACATATAGTCTTCCCCTCCGAGTCGGCCTGCACGTCGCAACCAGTACATCTTTCTTTCTGGGTCATTCTCTTTTTACGCCTTTCTTCGATGGAGAACCTGATGGGCCTGCTCAGAATTCGCGTCCAGAGAGGGGTAAATCTTGCTGTCAGAGATGTCGTTAGCAGCGATCCTTATGTTGTCATCAGAATGGGCAAGCAGGTAATCCAATTTTGATCCCGTCATCTCACTGCTTTTGGTTTGATGGAATTTTGTGGCTCCTTTTGGATGTATGGCTTTATCTCGGCGTTTTTGGGAATTTGGGTCTCTGTTTAAGCTTTTTTCTTTT
The DNA here is from genome assembly GCA_026686845.1 of Adenanthera pavonina. NCBI lineage: Eukaryota > Viridiplantae > Streptophyta > Magnoliopsida > Fabales > Fabaceae > Adenanthera > Adenanthera pavonina. The sequence goes on along the minus strand of JAIVEN010000003.1, from coordinate 15,644,279 downwards.
TGTGACGGTTACTTTAGCTTGCTGACTTTGTTTCTGGGTTAATTTTTCCGTTGATTTCTGTCTTTAATCTCAATCGTTTTGGGGTTCTATTTCTTCCATCTTATTCTCCTACTTTATCTTAATACTTCTCACTTTATGTCCTATAATCGCGGAGGCTTCGAATCTTCTGATTTTGTTTTTCTCCCTCTTTGTTTTTACTGACTTTGACGTTACCAACAACGAAGATATCTATTTCTTTTTGCTAAACCAAGTCAGTATTCATAGATTGAACAATTCCAGCTACTCCCGTAGTTAGAAGAGTAAAGGCCTCCTACTAAGTTACAAGATCAAAATTTTTCATACTATCTATATCACTACATGAGAAGTTAGTCCGATCAAAAGGACTAGATTTCCCATTGCCGTCCCAATTCAATTTTCGGTGGCTGTTTTATCTTTCATAGTACTCATATATTACCCCACTTTGATCAGATGGTTGAGATACTCGTTATTGTGCATGTATGTTCATCTGCTTAGCACAATTTAAGCGCTGGGATTTGATTGTATGGTGTCAAATTAGCTTTAAGATTGAATAAAAATGAGATAGGGTAGCAACCTTGTCAAATTTTCTTCCTGTGCATTCAAGTGATGTCTGCATATATGTCTGATGCAGAAATTGAAGACGCGAGTGGTGGAGAAGAATCTCAATCCTGAGTGGAATGATGATTTGACTCTATCTATTTCAGATCCTCATCTCCCAGTCCATGTTGTAAGTAGCTGTTGTTGTGCAACTCTGTATTGTAGTGCCGCTGAACAAAAGTTGGGAACGTGGAAAACAAAACAAAATGAAACTTGCATTGATAATCTACATTAGTCATGTTACTGAAGCTTATTTCCCTGCCAGTATCTGACATCAATCAAGTTACTTATTATTTTTCAAGTCTTTATACTCATTAGGTTTATGATTTGCCAAAACTTCATTCAGATTGGGAAAAAAAAAAAAAAAGAATGCCATGAGTTTACTAATGAAGGAATATCAGAATATCAATATGATATATTTATTAGGGCAATATGAACATAAGACAACACTGAGATGCCTATTCTGGTTATATAATCAATGCACTGCTTAGTTACAGAGGAAATTCTTAATTACATTTGTAATGTAGCGACAGGGTGCATGATGAGTCAGACACCAAAGTTAGTGTTAATGAAATCTACTGAGATGCATTTTTTGGATATTTCTATTGGCTTTTTGCATAAGCTAACTGTACAAGCGAGCTTTCAGATTATTTAAATTTTTTCTGGGCCAACTTCAGATTAGTTCAATTGGTTAGTCCAATTTTGCTAACAAATTTGTGGAAAGACATTCTTCATTCATTGTTTTGTCATTCGTTGAAACTTGAATAAAATCAAACAAACATTCTGTTGGTTTAATAATGAATGAAAGTATAATTATAAGCATAAACATATGAGGGGCTCTCATAAATTTACAATCAATGCATTGCTTAGTTACGAAGAAAATTCTTTGCTACATTTATAATGAACTCGTTAGCTATGCATGAAAACTTTCCAAAATTAGTGTTTCCAATGATTAGATTCACTGAAACATGAATTTTGGTCGATTCTATTGGTTCTTTGTGTCAGCTGGCAAGGGAGCTTTGGCATTTACATTTTCCATGCTCTTGTGATTGCAGTTTGTGTATGACAAAGACAAATTTAGTTTTGATGACAAAATGGGGGAAGCTGAGTTTGACATTAATCCATTTCTCGAAGCTGTGAAGAAGCGGTCGGAAGGCCTCCCAGATGGAACCATCATCACCAGAATACAACCAAACCGGCAAAACTGTCTCGCTGAAGAGAGCCAAATCGTCTGGAAAGATGGCAAAGTTGTTCAGAACATGTTTCTTAGACTGAAGAATGTGGAATCAGGGGAAGTGGAGCTCCAATTGCATTGGATTGACATTCCTGGTTCTCGTGGTCTGTAGCTTCGTGTACCACATGATCAGCTGCTCTTGCTACGCATATTGTAAATACGAGACTTGCAGCCTTCTTAAGCCCCCCCCCCCCCCCCAGTGCTTTCATTTCCTGAGTGCTTTTCTCTTTTCTCCTCTGCACATTAAAAAGAAAATGTTGAGTATGTTGAAGGGTTTTTTTTTCCCTCCTCCTTTTTCTTTTTTTGTTTTTGGCCGTAGTGATTTGTCATGCAAAATAAGACTGTAAGTAGGGGCGAAGATTGACGAGACTAGCAATCTGCTTTTTGTGTTGGTCGTATGCACATGAACAGCACTAAATTAGTTGGTTTGTTAAGTTTATGTTGTGATAATTTGAATGCTTTTCTTTACAGTTGTTCAACTATAATAGAATGTTTTAGTTTTGGGGATAAATAAGTGAAAACTATTCCTTACAACCAATATTAAACAGCGATGCCTAAAGAAGAAAGGGAAGATGTCACTGGGGAATGGGGAGCTTTTTTATGCGGTAATATGTTATTTGGCCAACATAGGTGGAAATGATAATTTTTAGGTGTTAACTAGGAGATTTGAACTCAAGTTCGTAGTAAATAATGCCGATTGATCATTAAAGATATGTAGAGTGTACCCGGAACGTGAGAGTTTGATTTGTCCATTACAGCCTAACCATATCATGTCAGGAATCAGGATGCATCAAGCTAAGAAAATAAATTGAGGGATGAGTTCAAGAATTTGCTAGACTTGAGGGCTAGGATGGCCTTATCAAATTTGATCTCATCCTTTACAAAAAAATTATAAACATTTTAAGTTTCTTTAAAAAAAATATATTTACATAAATTTATAAAAAACTTATTTTTTTTTCTTAGAGTTGACGCATAATTTCTATAAAAAAATCAGAATAAAATCTCTCATAACCTGAAATAACAATTTGATTGGGCTTAGCGTTATTTTGGACTGAATTTACTCTGGTTATCAAATCAAATTTTGAACTAAAATTAAATTGGTCCAAAGTTACCCCATGAGCTGGTAACAATTACACTTGTATACTTTGCAATTGGATGGAGTTTGAGGAATGAACTCTTTTTTTTATAGCTTGTGATTTGTTATATATTTTACAATTGATAATCTACTCATCAATGTGACTCTTGTAGCTATCAAAAGTTAATCAACTTGAACTAATAAATTGTTGCTCACTCCAGTTTTTAATACAATACCATTTTAACTGAATGACACAGATTAAAAATATAAATTAAAGTTAATTAACCATATTAAATTTTTCAAAAATTACATAATTTTTTTTAAAACTACACTTATTCAATCCCTATCCTTATTCAATCTCTCTCTCTCTTCTACCCTTTATTAAATGGGGGCTTTTTTTCTAATGCATAATAAATTTTGTCTTATATTTTGGAAAAAGTTATATATTTTGGACTAAAATAAAAGACCATATATTTAGAACTATAATATTTAATTTTGGGTTTGTGATTGGAATATCTGCTAATGAGAGAGTGACAATTTTGGGCCAACCAAGAAAGATGTTAGGAAAAGATCCATTATGTATTAACATCAACATGGTGATTGAAAAAGTCGGCCCATGGCAACGAAAATGGCACAAATTGCATTTCATGGGCTTTATGAGCTTTAGCCCAATGGGTTTGAGATGCTCTAAATTTGCTAATCAGCATCGCTGTTCCCCTCTTTCAAGGAGCGCAATACACAACATTAAAAATTTCAAATGCTACTATGCGCGGTATTAGCTCCAATTATGTTGGTTAGAGAGAGAGGGAAAACATAAAAAAACTCCAATTATGTTAGAGGTGTAGCAATGCAGCTGAATCCTTGAGGTTGATGAAGGCTGTATAACACGAGCCAATCAACAAATAAACACAACTCCTTGTTGATGTAATCAATTCTCATTTTTTGTTTATAGATAATGTTTAAGTTAATATAAAATTTAAAACAAGTCATACATTTTATGTTAGAACACCCATTTTTAAAATTTTATGCAATACATGAGGAACGCGCTAGTTATAAGAGAAAGAGAGAAGGTCAAAGATTGAATTTTGCAAACAATTAAAATTTAAATTTGATTCTCCATAAAAATAAAATTATAAATTTTCCACAGGTCTACACATTTTAATCATCGATATATATTTTACTCTAAAACACAATAGTTGTGCGCTAATCATTTTCAACGCATGTGTAGGTGAAACTCTGCTCCTTGCAAACAGTAACGTCGGGGTAGTGGGGAGAGTTCGAATTTAATGCTGAAAACCAAGGTATTAAGATGGGTCATTGAATTGGTTAAATCATATGTTTATGGTTTAATAATTTAATTGTAATTCAACTATAATTAAATCATATTAATAAAATTAATAATTTTTAAATTTTATATATTATATAAAAAATTTAAAAATATTATTAATAAGTTTTATAACATAATATTAAAATATAAGTAAGTTGATATTTATTCATAAGTAAGGGTGAAAACAGGGCAGGCTAGGTCTTGCCTAAACAGGTTAGGCCTGTATGGCAGGCCTTAAGCCCGAGCCTGGCCTATAGGCTTATGTCAGACCATTATTTAGGCTCAAGCCTGGGCCTTCGAAAGGCCTGGTTAAGCCTTTAAGCCTACTTAAAGGTCTACTAAATTAGTAGGCCTTCAAATATGTTTGAACCCTTATGCCTTTTTAGCTTTAAGTAGGCCTGAGATCAATATCAAACAATATCAAATATAAGTCTACTTAAAATTTACATCAATATTAAATAATTATAAACACAAATCTACTTAAAACTTACATCAATATCAAACAATTCCAAACACAATAATATAGTTCAACTAAGAACTGACTTGAACTAGTTGGAGCATGTTCATTAATTTGCTCTTGAGTGGCATGTACACTTGTATTGGCATGATTTTCCATTTGATAAGCTGGCCTGCAAACAATAATAAACGAAAACTTTTACCTATTAATGTGAACTAATGATATTCTAGAACTTTATAACATTAGAATATAAGAAAAAAGAATTAGCAAGCTTTTAAAATGAATTTCACCACATATTTTGAAATATATAATTAGAGATCTTTGTTAATCTATGATATATTGATTCAATGATTAAAAGGAGCTCGCATAACACTGATGACAGCTAGGTAAATTACTTAGAACCAATCAAATAAATGCTCAAAGAAAACAAAACACTAAATAAAGCCTAAACTCTAACAAAAAAATTGACATATATACTAAATCTGCCTTCCCAAAAAACTGATTCTCTAAATATTACAGCAAACTCCCCTGTTCATTGAAACAAATTATGAACAAACCTTATTCTTACTTTCCATTAGATATTGCTTTGAAAATCTATCACTCCTATAGAATTATATATCAAGTAACAGCAAAGCAAACTTCCAGGAATAATATTACCATCATCAGTATTTTTTAATTAAAACAAAAGACTACTATTCGCAAGAACAGACTATAACGAGAGTGTGTGTGTGTATGAGGAAGTAAAGTCAGAAAATCTAGCCCAAGCAGAATATACGTGAAATGAATGGGGTTTTGCCAAATATGGATCATACATATTCTAGTTGATAAGTGGATTGGTAGTAACTCATTAAGGTACAAAGGATCATGCATCTACTTAAGTCTCCTCCTTTGTCTACGGTTTGCACAGATGCCATTGAGTGACCATTTAATGTGGTGTTGTACCTAATAACCTATTTATATTTTGTAATGAAACTTGAAAGTTTTTGCTTATACATTAGAAAGTTAAACCAGCAATTGTATTTAGCTAAAAATCTTGCAATACATCTTTTTATCAGAAACACCCCACCCCCAGAAAGTTAACCAAGCAAGTTTACTCCATCAACCATTGGTCCAATAAGATTAAAGAAGTGGCATACCATAGAGGAATTTGAAGACAAATCAACAAGCAACGACTAGAGGAATATGAGAATCTAAGAACACAGTTGCAAAAACAAAGTAAGAGAGATGAGGGAGGCCAAGAACACAACCTAATTGCAGCTTGTAGTCACAGAGTTGAAGTCGGAGTCATAGCTTGCAGTTACAGCAGCCACGGGGAGAGGAAGGCGACGGGAGAACGAAACGGGAGACAAAGTCGGAGGTCGCAGTAGATGAAGTCGAAGACTCGAAGCTCACAGAGTCGACTAGTAGCACTGAACATGAGGAACTGGAGAATGGAGATGAAGTTCGAGATGGAAGCTAGGCTCACACAGCACCATATCGCACTGAAGGGGCGATCGCCGTGATGGAAGCTAGGCTCACACAGCAGTAGCTTCTTTCCAATTAGGGTTCTTCTTTCCCCTAAGTTTTCATCAAATCCTCACTTTTCATTTTTCATTTTTGTAAATTAAATTCTTTATTCAATAAATCTTAATATGGAAAATAAATATTAATATTACATTTATTAATAAGGTAACAAATTAATTTATCTTATATTATATTATATATTATTATATTATATTATAATATTAATACATGTAAACAGGCCTGACCTAACAGGCTTCAGGCCAGGCCTGAAGTAAACAGGCCAGGCCTGTTTACTATAATAGGCCTTAAAAAAGGCCTTGGTCTGGCCTATTTAAGAAATAGGTCAGGCTTGGCCAGGCCCTAAACAGGCCAGGTCCAAGGCCGCCTGAAAGGGGCCTGGTCTGTTCACACCCCTATTCATAAGGTATTAAAAATCAAATCAGTTATTTAACTGCTCGAGATATTGGCTCAAAGTTTAATGGTTGGACTGTAGTCTAACCGTAATCAAACTGGTCATAATTAAATCAATGTAATTTTAATTACATACTAACTATTTTAAATAAGAAAAATAAAAACAATAACAAAAATATATGAAAAGTAATTTAAATAAAAATTAAAATGAGTTAGGATTGGAAGTGAAAATATAATTTAGAAAAGTGAATAAATATTTTATAATTTAAATAATAAAATAATTATGGAACATAAGATATCAATATTTTAAAAATGTAACAGTTATTGAATTGGTAAAGTCACTTATTTAAAGTTTAATGATTAGATCGTAATTAAACAATGGTTAAATCTGTTATAATAAAATCAATACACTTATATAATTTATAAATTATTCTAACTAAAAAGTAAAAACGTATTTAAAAAAGATAAATTTTAAATTGACATCATAATATTAATAAACATTTTATTGATTTAAAAGTACTATTATAAAAAACATATTAGTAGAAGTGTATTTTTTTAATGAAAATATGAATATATTTAACCAAACTAAAAAGCGAGTATATACAAGCAGGGTTCGTCAGCAGCGTTTTTAATACGTTGGAACTTGTATACTTCACGTTGATATAGAAAAGCAGGAGAGTGGCAGACTAATTGGGCTTTCTTTTTTGTCTTTTCAGATTTCATTTGTTTAAAAATAAAAAGATATGAAATGGAAAGATTTTACTCCCTTCGAATTAAAATATAAATTCTATTTAATTAATTATAATAGAGATAAAAAAATTTAATTTTACTCATTAAATCTCTCAAAAAAATATATTATTTTTTTAATAGTACTCCTATTTAATACATTATATTTAAAGTTTATTATCTCTCTTACATTTAATTACAGATAAGAGTAAAATAAAAAAAAAGAATATTTACTATCATTAAAATTATCAAATAAAACTAGATCAAAATAAAATTTTAAAATAAAATTAGGAAGAAAAGCTTTGAAAGATGCAAAAGTCAGTCAACCACACCTCACGCTGTAGTTTCTTTACTTCACAGGAAATGCATACTCAAAACGCAACTTCTACCCTCTCCTTCTTGACCTTTTCAATCTCGCCATCCAGACTTATTTTATTCAGTCTGGCTTCAGCTACTTGCTTGGTCCTCTTACACTAGCATAAGCGAACTCTATGCCTCTTAATGAAAACTTTGCCATCATCTAAAAAGCTTAAATCGGGTTTCTCCATCATCATTTTCTCTTCATCTTATTTCACTCAAATCTGAAAGTTACGCTTGATTTCTTTGTAACCTTTGTTCTAAAGTTTGTTTGTTCATGTTTTACTTAAATGTTTGAAGAAAAAAAAAATGGCCGTTTTCCTTTTTCTCTTTTTCCTTTGTTTTGTCTAGTTTCTGACCAATTTCTCCAGTTTGTTATCGGTTTACTTCTGTACCGCTTGTCACCATGTTTCAAACCGGACCAAGGTCCGATTCACCATAAAATTGATTGAACTTAGAGGCTTAGAGACTTGGTTGACAAAGCTATTCATCTCCAAAAATATGTTGCTCTCGGGTTGACCATGTTAGAACAAGCCTTATATGTTTGTTGACTATTGTGCCTTGACAGATAAACAACTTTTTTTGCATAGTGGTTTTTTTTTTCCTAACCTATTACCCTTTATTATTAAAACTCTTTGTTAGAACCAAAAACTTCAATATACATAGGAGGTTAGTCCACAAACCTCACTGCTTAATCTACTAAGCTAACTTTAACATTAAAACAACTTCAAAAAACACTAAGTTAACTATCAAAACTCAATCTAAAACTCATCTAAGAATAGTGACAAGAATATTAAGTAAGTTTTAAAGTTAAATTACCATATATCATAAGAAAAAGAAATAAATACAACATTTGAGCTTAATCTTTTCTTGGATTTACTTTGACATCAGCTCCATTCTTAATATCTTCATCTTTACATCCTTTAATTCTTGAATTAACCTTTCTTAGTCTTTATCTTTCAGTTGAGTATAATGTTGATAATTAATTTTTTTACTTCAATGCTCACTCTTCCTTTCCTTTAAATAGCCTACTCCAAATATAACTTACTTCAAGAAAAGTAATTAGTCTAATTTCACTTTAATGATAAGCATGATATTAACAAAATCATGAATATTAAATATATATATCATGCAAACTTTTTACTCCACTATTTAATATAATCAAAACTAATCATGTCAGTCATTAGACGAACAAACTCTCCTTTTTTATGATGGCAAATCCATTATGAAAAATATGGTTAAGGATAAATACATCAACTACACCATCATATTTTTCATACCCTTCTCTCTTCCTATTTGATATTAGCAAAAAGTTTGAGGGGTAACATTTTTCACCTTATATGGAATGAATGTGTCATGCTTCTCTCTTAATGCAATGCAAATGCAAGTAGGTGGAACAAAAATTACACAAGACAAGCATATAAAGCATGGAATACAAATAAGCACTATAGGTTAGTCGAATATTATATTAGAAAACAATTTAAAGCTTACAGAGCATGATTAACATTCATTTAAGGCATGGCTCTTGTACGACTAACACCAAGTTCTGTATCAGATACTCCAAGTTTCTCAATATTGAACCATTTTAGCTCAAGGGGCACCTACGAAAGAGATTCTAGGAAGTCTTCGAAGCTTAAATCAATTATAGATCATCAAAACTAATCAATCAAGCAATGCTCCCCCCAAGATATGTATAATAAGCAAAAGATAAATTTAGAGAGGGTTTATAAATGCTCATTTATGTTGACTAATTATAATGCTCCTCAGAAGATTGTTGCTAATGGTCTCTTTAGCCCTTGTGCTTTTCTTTTCTTGTTGATTTAGCTTGAAGTCTAAAAGGAAATGTCTTTCTTTTCATCAGATTTTCTAAAGTTTCTGTAGCTTAACCACTTTTAGCTCAAGGAATATCTGTAAGATAAATTCATCTTTTGTTTTTTGGTACCCAATTTTGATTAGGTCCACTAACAGTTAGTTCAAATACTCTTATGCTCATATTAGATCAGCAAAGAGAGCATACAAGAGAGAACCAAAATATGATCTTACCCAAAATATTTCAAATTACAATAACTAAAGAGGGCTAGGAGTAGATGCTACCAATGATTATGTCATCTTTCTTTCAAGTTTGAATGTGATGTAGAGTGGTTTATATTTCCTCTTTGCATGTGAGATACCATCATTCAATCTTCTTCTCTTTGTCTTCTCAAGGTGTCTACTTTGGTTTCTTCTTAAGTTGCTTCCTTGAGATAAAGATATACTTCTTCGAGGATAGGGCTTTGTTTTCTATTACTTCTCCTTGTAAATTGTAACTCTAGCTTTAATTTCCTAAGAAGCTTTCTTTTGTTGTATCCTCTTCCTTATACCATTACGTCCTTTCTTTTTGGATGAGTTCTGGCCAACCCGAAAGCAATATATTTTTCGAGATGATAGCTTTGTCGATTAAGCTTTTAAGTTGGTCTACTAACCTTGTTTTCTAGAAAAACCAAACAAAGTGGACTTGAAGTTTTGTGGACAAAGGTGACATCTTTGTCTTCTAACTTGCAAGCTTTGTCTATTAACTTTGGAGGATTTCATGAAATCATTTTGAACTAAGCTATTGAAATGAACAAATTGAAACTCGATTGTCGAATAACCTCCTGGCTTTGTCGACAAACTTGATTTAATGTTATGAAATGTGTCTAACAGATAGTTGAGGTTTGTGGCACTAATCTACTGGCTTTGTGGACTAACCTACTAGCTTTGTGCACTAACCAGTCAACTTTGTGGACAAACCTATGACATGCATTTAATGTTGCAAGTTAATGTTATATCTCACTTAATTAGTAATGACTAGTTCTTATCTCTAACGGCGAGGTTAAGTTGAAATCTGTATATAAGACCAGGTTTAAGATGATGTGTAACAACATTAAGTATTTTAGAGTCAAAATACCGTTATATTGATTCAAAACACTACCTACCATATTTAGATAACTTTTTAAGCTACAATGTTTCTATCTACTCTTTGTAAGTGAGAGTTTCTCATTTGTAATCCTCTTTTCTCTGTGAGAGGGATTCTCTAGGGGAGATATCCTAGAGAAATTACTAGAGGTCGAGGTAACTTGAGGGGATTTGTAATTACATCAGGGAAGGTGTAGGAGAATACAAACTTAGTGAAGAACTTTGGAATGTACTGAGACTTCACAAGTACCCAGATTAAACTTGTGAGATATAGTGAAATATCTCAAGTAGGTTGCTTGAGAACTGGATAATATAAGCCAAGTGGTTGGGTAATGGGTTGAACCAACATAAATCTTGCTGTCTTGATCTTCTCATCTACCTCAAGCTTCATCTTCTCATTATACTTTGTTTGCCTTTGTTTTTGTGCTTTATATTGATATATTGTGTTGTTCTTCACAAAGGCAAAAATTTTGCGACACCCAATTTTTCTCTTATTGGGTGACCAACCAATCTAACATTTACCTCATACTATCTTTGTTTTTCTCTTTTTTCCTTGTAACTTGAATATACCGGATTGATCATTAGTTTTAGGTGTACTCACGAGCAAGAATTGAGTTGAAGGGAAAGCAAAAAGAAGGAGGAACAAAAAGCACGGAATGAATGGAGGTACCTAATAGAGGAAAGACTTAAATCTGAGTTGAAGGGAGAGCAGGACCGAAATGGATTTAGGGAGTGAGAGGACGAGTTTGCTGTAAAAGGAGAAGATACGACATATCAGATCTAAAAATTGGGAGTGAAGGACATTGATAATCTAACATGGAGGGAGATGAGTTGCTATAGAATGGATTGGGAAGGAGAAGACGACATAAGGACTAAATTTGGATTTAGGAACGAGGAGATTTTGAACCAAGGAATGAAGAAGCATTGATGGCTGAGGATTGAATTTGGGTTGAGGGAGAGAAAAGGAAAGATGCATAAGAACCAACTCTGAGTTACAAAACAAGAGGAAGACCATATTTGGACGTATGAATTATAGAGATTGATAGATAAGGGCGTATTTGGCTGAACAAGAATTAAGAAAGGAAGGACGTGTTTGGCTACTAGAAAATTGAAGATGATGTACTGGTGATGATGTGGACAAAGTGTCTGAATCCAACATTTGCTATAAAGCCAACTAATATGTACCCTATAAGGAACCTGTATTGAGAACCCAGAAAATATAGATGATAGAAATGCGGAAGCTTGACTTCAAAAAGAGTTAATCGCACTAGAACATAATGAGAATCTATGTAAGAAAATTCTAACTATAGGAGACGCTATTAGAGTAAATCAAACTCTTGATAAGTCGGGTATATTCTTAAGAAGAATATAAAGAACCAGTGAAACTCAGTAATTTGGAAAATTTTCTAAATTGATTTATCTAAAGAAAAACATTACAATTGATTGTGTTAAATAGAGAAGTAAAATATTAATTCCTACTATGACTCCTAACTCAATTTGACAAAGATAAGATTTATCTAATAAAATTCAAACTAAATTAAATTAAATCTAAGTTTATGATTAGTCCATTTGAATACAAATAGAAAATCATAAATTATTTATCCTAATCTAAATCAAATAAATTCAAAAAGAATAAATAAAATAATTAAGTAAAAAATTAAAATAAAATCTAATATTATTCTAAACTAATCCTAAGTGGCTTGATCAGTCATTCTTCCAATTGGATCATACTAGCATATTGGGCTTGGATTAATATAACAATTCTTTTCTGGGCCAAAGGCAATGATGCCTCTTCTCCAAACATGTTGGACATATCATCTTGTAAGCCTCTAATCAAACCTTATAGAGCTTCTTTCATAGCTCTAGCCCTACTTTTAGTTAATAGGCCTCATATTGCTTAAAATGAATTCTTTGGAATGGTGCTCTTCTACTCTTGGATCACTACACAAATCACAAACCTTGGACCTTCCAGAGAATGACGAAGATTGACCATGGGGGACATGATGACAATGGCCTTGAATATTGTTAAAATTAGTTAACATGATTGAATTTCTCAAAATTTAAATTTATTTTCCAAATTTACCTTGCATTAATGCTTCATTGAACATTTAAAAGTCAATAAACAATATTTGTGTAAAGGGTAAGTTGACAAGTTTGGAAAAATATTCATTAAATTATACTCCTTTCAATTTCTAAAACTCTTTATATAAAGGACCACAATATATTTCAAATTCTGTATTATAAATAGGAGGTGAGGGAGTAGTTGAGATATGGAAAAATCCTTTGGCGTTGGTCTACAGTATTAAATTTCCATTAATGGGGCTCACATGATGTGCTTGTGTTGTGATTTTGGCTTCAACTCAACAATAGAGGGGAACGGGAGGAAAGAACAAGGTTGCTAAGCTTGTCTTAAAGGCAAACGATATTGAACGTGCAACCAATTCATACTGTTTTTCAATTATCAGATTTCACGTACCCCACCCATAGATAGATAGAGTTTAAGCTGAGAGGTGAGAGGGATGACAAAAGAGACAAATAAGGGAGCAAAATAGATTCTCTCCTCTCCCATCTCCACTTTCAATCTAGACAGTCTAATTTAGTAATATTTTAATAAATTATTGTAAATAAATAAATAAATTTACACTGTCCACATTCAATTTAAACATTCATAATAAGAGAGAAGTTGGCTGACTATTGCCCATTCGGTCCGATCTCTGCATATCCCCAAAATTAAATTACGTTGACATAAATTACGTTCAACCCCACACTCATTATTTAATGTAGTATGGGGATATGTGCCTTTATGTATACTATATACTCTCTTTATTCGAGTTTATAGTACACTTTTAACTATCACACACGTACTAAGACAATGATTAGTAACCGAAATTTTTTTCATTATTTTCCAAATTATCCTTATTTAACAATACTTTATACATTAATAAATTGTAGTCATTCTCTCCTTTATTCTTTTTTCCGAGTTCCCATTGGCCATTGGTAATTATGAAGAGTGAAACTTTTGGGAGAAATTCTCCTTTATTCATTTATGGTTTGACCAAACCATTAAAAAATTTTCATTAAGTGCATTGATAACCATAGAATATATAAGTTTACTTATTAGGAACAATACTAGAAAGACAATTAAAAAAACACAATGTAATCCGTGTAATGCACTATATTTTAAAATATGAATTTCTCAGAATAGTGCATTATATAGCGTAACGGAGGAAGTATTTCTTTCAGTTTTTTTTTTATACCATCCTACTTGATCTTTCTATATTCGATGTAGTTGGGGTACATTAATTCGCAGGCACACCAATAGGTATAATATCATGACTTTGCAGTGTGAGTGAGGGATTAGACAGGCTTATATGCATGTGAGTAATTACGTACGTTAAGGATAGGCGTTCAAATGAATGGAGAAGAATCCAGGGTTGAGGAAAGGTACATGGACCAAAGAGGAAGACAATCTTCTCAGAACTTGTGTTCTCAAGCACGGCGAGGGAAAATGGCATCTGATTCCCCATAGAGCTGGTATACATATAATCCATACATGATCAGCTTCGTTAAACACACACACACTCACCGTTTAAGTTATAAATATGCTTTGCATTAATTATAATGGCAGGTTTGAACAGATGCATGAAAAGTTGTAGAATGAGGTGGTTCAATTATCTGAAACCCAGCATCAAGAGAGGAAGCTTCACTGAAGACGAGGCCGATATGATTCGAAGGTTCCATAAACTTCTGGGGAACAGGCATGCATGTTTATTATTTTCTAATTTCCATGTAACTTAGATAGTATATAAAATTAATTAAACTGATGTGATGAGAGTTGTTTATTGTTCCAATTAATAATTAACTGATGTAGTAATGCAATTGTAAAATAGATGGTCACTGATTGCTGGAAGGCTACCTGGAAGAACAGCGAATGACGTGAAGAACTACTGGTATACCAACATGCGCAATAAGAAAGCAGAAAATCACAGGACGGAAGCAAAAGATCATGAGAAGGAGCCAGAGGAGGAGACTTCAAAATTAGTAAAAGGGCACGTGGTGATAAAACCTCAGCCTCATACTTTCTCTAAGAATTCACCATGGTTGAGGAGGAATAAGCTTGTTTCTACAAGTGAAAGTGGCGATACTAGTGCTGCTACGTCTGCTAGTTTTGCACAGCCATGTCCTCCTGCTGATTTTGGTAACAGTAATGAGTCAGAAAAGTGGTGGGAGAATCTGTTGAACAAGGAAGGAGATGAGGGACAAGAGGGGAATTCTGTGATGGAGTTCTTGGACCAAGACTTTCTCAAAATGGAGGATCTCCAGAGTTGTTGGAGTCACTATTCGAAATTCCATTCACTGTGATCGATCTTCTGCTTCTGGAATTTCATTAGCCCTCGAGGTAATTATAATTATAAATCTAATAATTAATTGTTCATTTTGATTTAATATAATGGATAAGATATAAGTATTAGGCACGTGCTGTGTGATTTGATTCAATATTACTAATTTAAAGAGCTAACAAATTTGTATTCTATAAACAATATTATTCCATGAACTTTTTAAATAGAATCTGCTAAATAAGTTTGTTCCAATTTTTGAATTCTAATTAAATATGTATTTTCTACGTGTTGACTGTTGCACTGTTCATGAAATATTCTAGTAATTGGGATTGCGATTCTCCTGTTTTTAAAGCTGCTAAGTGTAGCGAACAGCGAAATTAGCATTGATGGATGGATGGATGTTGTGTTTATATATTGTTACATGCAATTAAATGCGAAGATTATGGATCAAGACTCTGCTGGCATGGTTGCAGGAGATTTGGTGCACATTGGCTGTGTGAGGAGTTATATACAGTGTGTTTGTTTTGAGGTGTTGGATGTACGTACCCAATCGCAAAGATGGATTGCGATTAATGTTTCTTCTTTTTATGGTGATCAGAAATACTGTGATGTGTTTGTCAGAAGCACAAGGTTTCCAATATGTAGATCCCACCAATAAGGTTGTGTGTAATTGTGAATAATGGAGCTATATATCTATCATCAGGTCAGGATGGCCATAATTAATAGAGGGAGTATCCATGATCCAGCACGACACTCATTGAAAGACCAGCTAGCTTGCCAGTTTTGGTTATAAAGGGCATATCTGCACTCTGCAGAGCCCATATCCCATTGAAAAGGACTGTATAAATGCAATCAGATCACATATATCATTCACTACTTCAGTGCGTACTTCAAAAACTAACTTTCTCACATCAGCTTTAGACTAGCAGTTGCAAACTCAGACTTTTTTTTTTCTTTTCATTTTTTTGGTTTTTGGTGAACATGAAACCTACCCCACATATACAAATACAAGGAACCTACACTATATATACCCACTGTCACTGACTCACTGCTAAGGCGGAACCCACAAGTCACAGACTGTAGCTTCTTCCTTTGTAATGATGAGTTCCACCTGTGTTTGTAACACCATGCATGCAAGATGCTTCTAATCTAATTAATCTCCTCCACAATAGTAGTTGACAGCAGCCTCAACACAGCTTCACATGTTTCATGCTGCCATCCCATTCTGAGATCCACACTCATCAACCCGCTTAACCTTCCTCCACACCCAAACATTATATTTCACGCCATACCATTCACTTACGGAGCTAAAGCCTAAAAGCTCACCATCTACTTTAACTTAGATATTTCCGGCCCCCTCGTTTGGCGGATTCCACACCCATTTCTGATCCATTCTTTAACTATTGACAATTTTGGGACAGCTAAATAAACACCACTCGGATGCAGGGCATCACTTTTCATTTCTACATGCTGATAACCTCTGTCCCAACATAATTAATTAAGCGCTTAGCTTGTTGCATCACAAATACGCTGTTTTCTTTCTCAACCAAAAAATAAAAGCGTCTGTCTTTTGATCCACACCAAGGTCCTGTACATAAGAAAGAAGTTTCGTGAAAGGAAAAAATTAGATACATATTATTCAAGTATGGTTGGAACAAAAATAGCCTTTTAATAGAAATATATTCCCTTGAAAATATCTCATTCTAATTACCAAACGTCGCCCAAATTAATTGGTTTGTCAAATTTTATGCGCTAGAACTCAGGTTCGTTGTAAGAAAATATACTTTGATCATTGGAGATATCTGGAATTGTACACGCTTGTAAGAAACAAGATTCAGGGACGAATCTATACTTGGCTAGACTTGAGGGCTAGCACGGCTCCACCGAACTTGATCTTATCCTTTTTATTAAAAAACAAAGAAAAAAAATATTTTTCCATGAGGCAATGTAATTTCTATAAATAATTTTTTTAAAAAGAAAATAGACTAAAGTGAGTGTCATTTTAGACTGAGTTTATTAAATTCAATTAGAACCAAACCAGATTCTGAACTAAAATAAAAGTAAATTGATCCAATACATTAATTAATTTGTTAAAATATTTATATTATTTTTAAAATACTTGTTTAAAACTCAAATTTTTTATATTTTTATCTTTAATTTGTTAAATATATATATATATATGTATATATATATATATGTCTCTCTCATACTTGCATTATAAAATTTTAAAATTTATCACATTCAACATATCATATCGTATCATGCCAATTACCCTACCCTTATCTCTGTAGTATAGTGTTTTTATTAAAAAAGATTCAATTCCCATGCATTGGCGTGAGTTTTTTTTTTTTAACAAAATTAAAGAAAAATAAACACACATTTACTACTCTCTAATTCTAATCTTCTAGACTCGCAGAAAATAAGTTACAATACATTACAATGCACGTTATATAGATATTATTTTGCATAATCTTGTAGATTTTAACAACAATTAAAAGTTTAGTGATAATTTTTTCTTTTTTCTTTTAGATCAAGTCTATCTAATTTTCTGTTAAATTAAAGTTAATATAGTAGTACACCCTCCATTATTTAATATAAGAAACAATTAGGAGAATTTATATATTTTAAAATATAAGAGGCTTATAAGGTTTATTTAGTATATTTAATAATTTTTTTTAAAAAAATACTCCTAATTTAGATGATGATTTTTACAAAAACTAGTAATATAATTTATTTATATTAATTATATTGTCTAAAATTTATTAACATTAAATTATGGTATTTTTAGAAATTAATTTATATTTTAAATAAATTTATTATTATTTTTATTTATATGACTTTATGTTTTATCTCGCACATTAAAAAAATAGAGGTGTAATATTTTTTACATGAAAAGATTGCCAGCCCTCCCACTTAAACAATGAAAAGATTGGCATCGTGGGGGTCCAACTCTATTGTTTAGAATAGCCCGACACTCTATCCTAGGCCAGTACCTCCGTCTTAAAGAAGCTAGCAATTAATGTATGACCTTTTTTTTTTCTATTTTATCTGTTAATTTAATTTTTAAAAATGTTATTTTATTTTTTATTTTAATTATTAATAAAATATTAATTATTTTTTATTATTTTACTCTTTATTATAAATAGTAGTAAGTGAAATATAAATTATTTTTGAGTATTTAATTAGGAATATTTTAATAAAATATTATTAAATTTTATTATGATCTAAATTATTTAACAATATTATTAATATATATAAAATTTTTAAAATAATAAATAAAATGGGATATAGGTATAACTCCTCCATAATTCACTGTTGATGAGTCCCAATAATTAATTGTTGATAAAGGGTTGTAAGACGATCAACAAATTAGCAAACATGGATCTTTTTATTTTTCGAAACTCCATCACGTTGTACTCACCAAACCCCCAGCATTTCAATTACTTCCTTTTTAATGCCTCCGAAATATGAATATATATACAGTCAACAGAAAGTATTCTAGCTACGGAATACTCACTCTATTTTGTGTTTGGTTTGACGGTTTGTATATATTCGGAAAACTCAAGTTTTTCATTTCAACACATCGAAAAAGACCCAAAGAAAAGAAAAAAGAAAAAGTCACCAGAAGGATATATATATATATATACATACTGTGCGGGCCTAAATGAGCATGCCGAGATTACAAGTCCGAGGTGGATGGATGCCCCTTTGTCTCACTTTCCGGGCTCATATACACCGAGTTATAATTCGGATGCCGAGCTTAAGCGCGACGAGCCGAGTAATACATCGGTTATTGAATGATAGGGTCGAATAATCAAAGGGTCAGATGATCGTTCGACTGAATAACATCTCGGACATATAGCCGACTACGGGTTTTTCCACGGAAACTGTATTGCCCCAAAAACACCAGATTAGGAGTAATAGTTATGGGATCATAGTTGTTACGGAATCATAACCGCAGGACGAAAAATCAGGGATCATGCGAAAAGAGCGTGATACTCCATAATGATCATTTATGAAATATCCCGATAAATGAGGGATTATAGGGATAAGGTGAAAAAAAACCTTAACGGTCAGGGAAGGTCAATAAAAAAGGAAAGAGGATAAGCAGAAGGGAGGATTGCACTACACAAATATACAAAGGTTGAATAGTTTTCTCGGTCTGAAAACGGAACATTTTCTTTGACAGAACATTTTTGGCGCCCACCGTGGGGTCGAGGAAAACTATCCCACCATCACCAAGAATTATGGTGCGAACTAGGAGCAGTGCGGGTGCAGGAGGACGGCGTTCCGAAGACAGGCCTTCTTTGGAGGACCACCCTGTCATTCGGGCAATGCGTGAGGAGATGGAGATGCTAAGAAAGGAGAACGAGGAGATGCGTGAAAGGAATAGGCAGCTGGAGCAGGAACGCTATCATGAAGGTACTTCTCTTCTTCGAGGAGGGGAACGGGGGAATACCAACAGAGATACTCAACGATCACATCAGGAGGGAAGTCGACGTGAGGAAACACACCACTCAGAGACACACATTGACAATTTGCGAGGAGATAAGCAAGCTGCTCGGAGACATCCTTTCGTTGATGGCATTATGGAGACGCCATTGCCAAAAGGGTGGAAGGGCCTAAATCTTGAAAGATATGATGGTACTACCGATCCGGATGAGCATGTGGATGCATATGTTACACAGGTAAATTTGTTCACGAATGAGGATGCAGTTTTGTGTAGGGTCTTCCCTACGTCCTTAAAAGGAGCAGCTCTGAGTTGGTATACCCGACTCCCATCACGATCTATTGATTGCTTTGAAACTTTGGTTAATAAATTCAAAGCGCAATACGCGACCAGCCGACCCCACCAGCTCACATCGGCTGCGTTGGTAAACTTACGACAGGAGAAGGATGAGTCCTTAAGGAGTTTCATGGAGCGTTTTTCTTCAGTCTCGGTAAAGATCCGGGATCTAAACCCTGAAGTAGCAATGCATACGATGCTAATGGCTCTCAAGCCGGGACCGTTTACTGATCACCTATGTCGAAAACCACCTTCCGACATGGATGAGCTTAGAAATCGTGCGGCCGGATATATACAAATGGAGGAGGTCTCAAAGTTTAGAAATAAGGTCAGAACTGATCTGGATAGGCGAACGGACTCAAGCAGTCGTGGAAGTCTGAGGCCGACATTAGAGAAGGGGAAGTTTAAAAGAGAGGGTGTTAGTCGGGGACCGAAGTATGATTTCTACACCCCACTAAACACCAGCCGTGCTCGAATTTTGGATGAAGCTTGTAATACTGAATTGATACGGCTCCCAGCTCCAGGACACACCCCGGAGACGGCAGATCAGTCAAAATATTGCAGGTACCTTCGTAATTATGGTCATACCACGGAAGAGTGTTGGACATTGCGGAACAAGATTGAGGAGCTGATCCAGGCCGGGCATCTCTGCAACTTCGTACAAAGGGGTAACGGAAGTCGACCCTCCTATGGGCGAGGCTGAGGGGGAGGTCAAGTCCGGGCTCAAGTGGAACCTCGGCAATCGAATAAAGAAGGAGTGCAACCAGACGACACTCGAAACAGGGAAGGAAACAGAATCAGAGGGGTTATTAATACTATAGCAGGAGGGTTTGCCGGAGGAGGAGCAACCAGCTCGGCCAGGAGAAGACACTTGAGGAACATTCGGGCGGTAAATGCGACAATGCACCGAGTGCCTCGGAGTTCTCCACCCATCACCTTTTCGGATGAGGATTTCGAGGGAGTTGATCCTAATCAGGATGACCCCATGGTAATTTCAGTGGAGGTGGCCAATTATGTCGTCAGGAAAACACTGATAGACCAGGGGAGCTCCGCGGATATATTGTATTATTCTACCTTCCAGAAGCTCGGGATACCTGAGGAAATGATCAAGCCTTATCACGATCCGTTGGTCGGTTTTGCCGGAGAACAGGTTCACACCCGAGGATACGTGGAGCTGTTGACCACCTTCCGTGGAGATCTCGGATCAAAAACCATTATGGTCAGGTACCTTATAATTGATGCAGTAACTTCTTACAATATTTTGATAGGTAGACCTGCGTTAAACGAGCTCGGCGCCGTGGTTTCCACTCTGCATCTCACAATGAAGTTTCCCTCGGCGACCGGAAACATAATTGCAATAAAAGCTGACCAAAAGGTGGCAAGACAATGCTATTTGGATAGCCTAAAAGTTACCAGAGGAAGGGTGGTTGGCAGCAGTGGACATACGAAAAAGGATACAACATCAGTGGGCTTGGTGGAGCTTGATCCTCGACTTGATGTACAGGACCAAAGGCCGAAACCTATTGAAGAATTACAGAAATTTCAGCTCGCCGGTGAAGACCGGTGCACTAGCCTTGGAAGTAAACTTGGAGGTGAGGTTAAGGAGCAGATAACAAAGATGCTGAAGGACAATGCTGATTTGTTCGCATGGACTTCTTCAGACATGCCGGGAATTGATCCCAATTTTCTATGCCACAAACTAGCGGTGTACCCTGAAGCTAAGCCGATAGCGCAAAAGAAAAGGCGGGTAGGCGAGGAAAGGCGGAGGGCAATGAAGGAAGAAACTGCAAAGTTGATTGATGCTGGGTTCATCCGAGAAATTGAATATACAACATGGTTGGCTAATGTGGTGCTCGTTAAGAAGGCTAATGGAAGGTGGAGAATGTGCACGGATTATACCGACCTAAACAAGTCATGTCCGAAAGATACGTACCCCCTCCCGAGCATAGATCGGCTTGTAGATGGAGCATCAGGATGTGGCCTACTCAGTTTTCTGGATGCCTACTCCGGGTACAATCAGATAAGGATGTACCCCCCTGACGAGGAGAAAACCGCGTTCATGACTGAGGACGCTAATTATTGTTATCAGGTGATGCCGTTCGGACTGAAGAATGCTGGGGCTACTTACCAACGGTTGATGGATAAAATATTTCAGGATCAGATAGGAAGAAACCTGGAAGTATATGTTGACGACATGGTAGTGAAGTCCGAAGATCCCTCCAAGCATGCCGCCGACCTTGGAGAGGTGTTCGGAAGAATACGGAAGTACAACATGAGGTTAAATCCTGAGAAATGCGTATTCGGAGTTAACGGGGGGAAATTCTTAGGATTCATGTTAACACATCGGGGTATTGAAGCCAATCCCGACAAATGCCGAGCTATTATTGACATGAGAAGCCCCCAAAACATAAAAGAAGTGCAGAAACTGACGGGGTGACTAGCATCACTATCACGCTTTATACCGAGGTTAGCGGAGAAAGCTAGGCCGTTCTTCAAATTGCTTAAAAAGGCCGCGCGGTACGAGTGGAATGAGGAATGCGAGCAAGCGTTTCAGAATTTCAAAGGCTTCTTCTCGGCACCTCCGATACTTAATCGGCCGACCCCCAACAAAGAATTACTATTGTATATGTCGGTGACCGAACATGCAATTAGCTCGGTGATGGTACAAGAAATGGGCAGGCAGCAGATACCGGTATACTTCATCAGCCGAATACTGCACGACGCTGAAACGAGGTATCAGACTATTGAAAAGTTAGCCCTGACTCTGGTCACATCGGCGAGAAGGTTACGACCTTATTTTTAAAGTCATGAGGTTATTGTGAAAACCGACCACCCTGTAAAGCAAGTCTTGAGGAAACCCGAATTAGCCGGACGAATGATCTCGTGGTCAGTCGAGTTGTCTGAGTTCGGTATAAGATACGAGCCTAGAGGGCCAATTAAGGCGCAATGTTTGTCTGATTTTGTCGCCGAACTTACTCCATCCGTCGATTCCAAAGACAGGGTCCGATGGACACTTTATGTAGATGGCTCCTCTAACACTAAAGGGAGCGGTGCGGGAATCATTCTGGAAGGTCCTAGTGGACTAATTTTGGAACAGTCTCTTAAAATCGACTTCTCAGTCACCAACAACCAGGCCGAATACGAAGCTCTTATTGCCGGGTTAAAACTAGCTAAAGAAGTGGGAGCGAGGCAAGTTAGGTGTCGAAGTGACTCACAGTTGGTTTCTGAACAAGTCTCGGGGGCTTATCAGGCTAAAGATCCACAGCTGGCAAGGTATTTGTACCAGGTAAAAAGATTGGCTGAATGCTTTCAAGAATTTGCGATTGAGCACATTCCAAGAGAAGAGAATTCTCGAGCTGACCTACTATCCAGATTGGCTAATGTCAAGAAGCTCAGACAACATGAGTCGATCATCAGGGAAACAATACATCAGCCCAGTGTCGATCTTGATGAGGTTATGGTCGGAGACAGCCCGGATAGGGATTGGATGACCCCTATTTGGAATTATCTGACCGAAGGGACCTTACCCAGCAACCAGAATGAAGCAAGAAGGTTGAAGATGAAGTCTTCCCATTACATAATAATGGGAGGAGATCTATACAAGCGAGGATTCTCAACTCCCCTTTTAAAATGCCTCACTGCTGAACAGGCGAAGTATGTTATGAGCGAAATTCATGAAGGAGTGTGTGGGATGCATACTGGTGGAAGATCTATGGCAGCAAGAGTAATCCGGGCTGGTTATTATTGGCCCACTATGCGAGCTGATTGTACCGAGTATAGTAAGAAGTGTAATGAGTGCCAAAGGTTTGGTAGTCTGCACCATGCACCGCTAGAAGAATTGCACACAATGACGTCTCCATGGCCATTCATGGTCTGGGGAATGGATATTCTCGGACCTTTTCCAATGGGCAAAGGGCAAGTTAAGTTCTTACTAGTGGGTATAGACTACTTCACTAAATGGATTGAGGCGGAATCGTTAGCTAAGATCACGGCACAGCAAGTACAGAAATTTGTATGGAGGAATATTATCTGTCGATATGGGATTCCTCACTCAGTGGTTACGGATAATGGAAGGCAGTTTGTTGATAGAAACCTGAAGCAATTCTATGAACAGCTTGGTATTAAGCATCGAGTGTCTTTAGTTGAGCATCCCCAAACCAACGGGCAGGCAGAAGCGGCAAACAAGGTTATCCTCGGAGAACTCAAGAAGAGATTGGGAAGAGCGAAGGGGGCCTGGGCCGAGGAATTGCCGAGCATCCTCTGGGCCTATCGTTGCACTCCTCAGTCAAGCACCAAAGAAACTCCTTTTAGGTTGACTTTTGGAGCAGACGCAATGATACCAGTGGAAGTAGGAGAGCCGTCCTTTAGACGAATACTTCCCGACCAACATATGAATCAGGAAAGCATGGAAGTTGAACTAGATCTATCCGAAGAGGTCAGGGAAAACGCACGTATACAGGAGGAAGCTTGCAAGCAAAGAGCAGCACGGCGTTATAATTCTCGGCTTAAGCCAAGGAGTTTTGTTACTGGAGATCTCGTCTGGAGAAAGCAGAGTGAAGCAAGGAAGAACATCGGTGAGGGAAAGCTAGCTGCAAATTGGGAAGGGCCTTACCGAGTTACTGAAGCGTTGGGCAATGGAGCATATAGGTTAGAGAAGCTGTCAGGAGAAGCAATCCCTAGGACATGAAATGCTTCTCACCTCAAAAATTATTTCAGTTAGTTGATGTATACAAGGAAGGTGATGTACTCTTTTTCCTAACTCGGTCTTTTGTCCCAGAGAATATGCAAAAGAGGGTTTTGGCCGAGAAGGTTTTAACGAGGCACGCCTATCTGTTTTAATAAAGGGAAATTCTTTTTCATGGTTATGTTTATTAGCCTCGGTCAAGTGTGAATCGAGGAAATGAAAATTCGGTCAAGTATGAACCGAGGTCTACAACTAATACTCGGTCAAGTATGAACCGAGGTCTACAACCAATACTCGGTCAAGTGTGAATCGAGGAAATAAAAATTTGGTCAAATATGAACCGAGGTCTACAACTAATACTCGGTCAAGTATGAACCGAGCGCTACAACCAATACTCGATCAAGTGTGAATCGAGGAAATGAATTCGGTCAAGTATGAACCGAGGTCTACAACCAATACTCGGTCAAGTGTGAATCGAGGAAAATTCGGTCAAGTATGAACCGAGCATTCGAATTAAATTTGGTCAAGTCTGAACCAAAATTTTGTTTAAAATCGGTCAAATATGAACCGAGCATTCTAATAAAATTTGGTCAAGTTTGAACTAAATTTTTGTTAAAGACTCGGTCAAGTGTGAACCGGCGAATTGAAACTTGGTCAAGTATGAACCAAGGTTTCTATCGTAAACTTGGCCGAAAATGAACTAAGGATAAATTAAATCTTAGTCGAGAACGAACTACAGGATTATGTTAAACTTTTTGAAAGCGGTCAGATCGTCAGGAACCGGCAAAAGATTGTTATCATTGCTTAGAAATAAGTTTAAACAATACATCAAAGTAAAGAAAAGAAATAGACAGTCAAGGAGATGGGCAATCCGAAGCTGTAGGAATATCCTACAATTCTTCCTCATCCACAAGCATACCATCTTTGACGTCTTTATTTACATCAAATGCCGAGAGCTCAATTTTCGGCAGTAAAAGATGCACCTGACGAAGTGCTTTATGGAAGCCCTCTACGTGCTCCTTCATTATTTGTTGCACGGCTTCCTGAACGTCAGCCTCAAGCTCGGCCTGTTTTTTCTTAGCTTGTTCCAAGTCTTTCTGCAAATTAGCAGCAAGGGCCGAGGATTCGGCTTCAACGCTCTTTGCCCAAGCAACCTCAGTCGTCAGGGCATCCCGCTCTTTTTCAACCACTTGCAGTTTTACCTCGGCAGCAGCGAGGGACCCTTTTAGTTCTTCTACTCGCCGTAGAAGAGCTGCTTGAGACTTTGCAGCCTCGGCGAGTTCTGAAGAAGCCTTGTCTTTTGCATTGGTTGTTTCCAGAAGCTCGGCTTTAGCAGCTTTCAGGCGACGGTCACTCTCCTCAAACTCTTCACCACAGAGTGAGGCCATAGTCGCAGCACGCAGGCACATAGCTGACACAGAATCCAAAACAGCCTTGGGACCCAATCGTTGCAAAGCTTCTTTTTCCCCAACTTCCTGGATGCCGCTCCCAAAAAACCTGGCAATGTTCGGATCAATGCTCGAAGGTGAGCGTCTAATGGGAGACGGAAGGAGAGGAGAGCGAATTGAAGAATCCGGCTCCTCGTCGGTGGTCGGAAGCCGAGCGCGTTTGCTTGGGGGGCTTTGTGGAGAGGAGGTGATTTCCACAACTTCCGGTGTTGTCATTATCTCGGCACGCCCTCTCTCCTCTTTATCAGGGCGAGTCTGTAAGTTCTCGGTAGAAGGTCCTGCTGATGGGGCCATGTTCTTTATTGATCGCCAGTTGAACTTCCCCATCACCACTGCAGAGTAGAAAGTATGTATTAAAAACTCAGACAAGTATGGCAGCATAAGAAAAAAGAAACTTAGCACTCACGTGAAAGATCTTTATTAGGAGTTGAAGAATAAGGGAGCCTAAGTAAGATTTTGCAGTTCAAGGGCCGAGGTAATTTATTTAACTTGTCGACATCCACTTTTTTGGATGCCGACATATCCTCATAGCACCAAGACTGGAATTTGATCGGAGTCCGAGTCCAGTATAGAGGAAACCTGGGTCGTCCCTCCTCATTGAAAAACATCTCCGAGTAACCTTCGGCCGGGCGCACCTTAAAGAAACTTCCTTTGAAGTCTTTGTAGGATGAGGTATATGGACCGATTATTCCCTTTTTATTCATACCACTGAGAGAAATCCAGCCGATCTTATTTCCAAATCGGATCTGGTAGAAGTAGAGAAATTTTGGAGCAGTCAGTGTCATGTTCAGTTTTCTGCACAGGACTTCGAAAGCCTTTAAAAACGCCCAGCTGTTGGGATGAAGCTGAGTCGGAGCGACGTTCAACGCCCTTAAAACAGCGCACTCAAACTCCGAGAAAGGAAGGCCAACTCCCAGTGACTCAAATAATGTTTTATACATATAAGTAAAATGTGTTTGCCCTCGTTGTGCCGACATAAAAACGTGCTCATCTTCTGTACACGGCTCGGCAACCACGGCCTCCTCAGTTTGTCTGCTAGACAGAGAGATGGATTTCCTCATTTCCATGATCGATTCAGCAGTCCGAAATTTAGAGTGATAAGATCCAACTTCTCCCTTAACCCAATAATATTCCGGAAGTTGAATGTCGGGAACTGGATCTTTTCGCACCCTAGAAGTGATTTTTCGCGGGTTTGGTACGGTTACCTGTGCAGCAGTAGCCGAAGATGAAGCTTCCTTTTCAGTCGGGAGGTCGGCCAGACGAAAATTCATCTCCCCGCTTGGAAAGGAGGAGTTTGATGGTGAAGGATCCTCTCCGATGCCCATAACTTCCCTCTCAACCAAGATTCGATGAGGGGACGACCCAGCTGATGTCTCAGATCCTCGGCTTGAACTCATAATGATTGAGAAAAATATGGAATAGAGCGTAGTAATTGAGAAAAAGGGGGAGTATAGAAGATGGCGTACCTGGAAAAATGACGAAAAGGTCGAAAAAAAAGGAGGTTAGAGATGACGGAAAGATTCAGAAAGGGATGAAAAGCAAATGAAGTTTAAAGTGAAAGGATGAACATTCGAGTCCTACACGTATATAGTGAAAACTCCTTCTCGAAAACAAGCAGATTAATCATGAATTTGGGGAGCCAATCGTCACCATTGGGGAACGTGCTTCGACTGACGAAAAGACGCAGCATTAAATAACGCTGCACGTAGCCGTACGTGTAAGCACGTTACCATTTCGGAAACCGAAACGACAAAGAGCCTCTGGAAAGGTTTTGGAAGCCCTAGGGGATTGGAACGATTCAAATTCAAAAAAAAATTAGTCTTTAGTCAGTCACGTGATTCGGAGCCCTCTTGTCCAAATTGGACTCGAGGCTCGGGGGGCTAGTGTGCGGGCCTAAATGAGCATGCCGAGATTACAAGTCCGAGGTGGATGGATGCCCCTTTGTCTCACTTTCCGGGCTCATATACACCGAGTTATAATTCGGATGCCGAGCTTAAGCGCGACGAGCCGAGTAATACATCGGTTATTGAATGATAGGGTCGAATAATCAAAGGGTCAGATGATCGTCCGACTGAATAACATCTCGGACATATAGCCGACTACGGGTTTTTCCACGGAAACTGTATTGCCCCAAAAACACCAGATTAGGAGTAACAGTTATGGGATCATAGTTGTTACGGAATCATAACCGCAGGACGAAAAATCAGGAATCATGCGAAAAGAGCGTGATACTCCATAATGATCATTTATGAAATATCCCGATAAATGAGGGATTATAGGGATAAGGTGAAAAAAAACCTTAACGGTCAGGGAAGGTCAATAAAAAAGGAAAGAGGATAAGCAGAAGAGAGGATTGCACTACACAAATATACAAAGGTTGAATAGTTTTCTCGGTCTGAAAACGGAACATTTTCTTTGACGGAACACATACATATATATATATATATATAAGAGCGGCCTTCTGTTAAATTAGATCCATTTTATATATTTATATAGTACTTTTAAAGGAAATAACATGAGGAAATGTGTGAAATTTATATCTCACAATTACTCTTGTTAATTCATTTACCCTATCTCATTTAAATGCATTCCTATAATTCCTTTAATTTGTACGTTAAAGGAATCCAGACTTTCATGCTATATATATATATATATATATATTTCCCTGTCTGAATCTATCTACCCAGACTTGGAAAGCCTATGCAAATATTTGATACCACAAAAGAGTATGTGTAAATTGAAATGAGTTGAAAGGAATTGAAGACGTTTTCCACTAATTAATTAGGATATATATAGTTCGATCATTGGTTTAGGTTGCACATGGACAACTCTTGTCGAATCAATAATCAATCCCTGATTAAATTAATTACTTGACGAAATACTGCCCAGCTAAAATTATCAAAATGATGTTACAGTCACATCAATCATAATCAAGTCTTCCCCATTGAAATAGCTCACGAACCTGAGCTGAAGTCAGCCAACAGCGAACTAAACAACAAACATCACCATGATCCACCGAGTTAAAATCAAGTCCTGTCTAGGACATATATAGCAATATCTACCTACCTCCTAAATCCTTTTGCATGTGGGATCGATTTTTTGTTTTATTACGTCAATCAAAACATCAATGGATCATAATACACACACACACGTGTGTGTGTCTTTTATTTTTTGAATAAAAATAAGAAAAAACAATAAACCTAATCCTTTTTCTTAATTACCTGAAAGTTTAATCGTTTGAAAATAGTGCATATATATTGCACAGATTTTATGGATTTATATATGTAGTAATATATATATTAAACTAATTAATAACTATAGTCTGTGCATTATTTAAATCACCTAAATTGATATATATATATACATATATCTTGGCAATCTAATTATATTATATTATGTATGTAGGGACTGTTCATTTTAGTGGAGCGAAAGAGTGATCGATTTTATTTATATTGTTTAATGATTGCAACGCATTGTGAAAGTTAAGTCGATATGAAAAGAAAATAGTTGCTGATTTTTTTAAGTATGGCTGGAATAAAATAATGACACAAAGTGTTCAATTAATTTTCTTATTAATTATATTAATATATAGCATAAAAGGAATTGGCATCTTGGAATACTTTATTTTTTACAATCACAAGTGTAAGTTTGGTGTTGAAGCTTTAGTTTAAGAGAGACTAGAATCCATTCATTTGCTTAAACATGCTCTATGATTCTTCTTCGATGACTCCTGTACGTATATTAAATCAGCTAATTAACTTGTAATGTATAATTTGATTGATATATTGTTAAAGGTCAGCCCTAACTATTCAATTATTTAAGGTCCCCTAGTCCACGTATGTAACTGGTAGTCACCCCTGCAAATGTGGGGGAATTCTTATTCTATGCGCATTTGGAAAATCATTAATTAAATAAAAATAATGTAACAATAATAATTATTTTTCTGCTTGAACCAAAGCTGTTGTCTTGATAGTTAAGTATATACCAAAAGCCCTATATATCCATCAAGTTCCAAGCCTTATTAATTAATTGTTGGAAAAAACCTTAATAATTGTTATTTTTTAAATATACAAATGATTCAGAATTTGAATGAATGGTGAAGTTTTTTAATGATAAAACTAAGTTTTATAAAATTGATGAAAGAAACACATTTTTTTTTTAAAATCACATAATGTATATATAACAGTATTACTATAATAGTGGTAGATTCTAATTTATTATAATATATATATTTGTCATTCACCAAATCAAAAGGTGAAATATTTGATGCATGGGGGGCAAGCACTTATCTAATAAGCTAGTGTGAGTTAATTTAGAAGGAGACTTTCTTTTTTTTTTTTTGCCCCACAAGATTATCTGATACTACCATTCTGACTTTGAGTTGCATTAAATTTCAAATGCGGAAAAGTTAAGGCAGAGTAATTTTTTATTTA
The DNA here is from genome assembly GCA_026686845.1 of Adenanthera pavonina. Lineage (NCBI taxonomy): Eukaryota > Viridiplantae > Streptophyta > Magnoliopsida > Fabales > Fabaceae > Adenanthera > Adenanthera pavonina. The sequence goes on along the minus strand of JAIVEN010000003.1, from coordinate 15,613,949 downwards.
TATGATTCGAAATTGAAATTCAATTTAAGAAGTATCAAATAACTTTTAAGGCATGGTAGGGATTTTTTTTGTGGTGAGTAAATATCTCAATTACAAAATTACCCCCTCTTAAAACACATATTCCTACCTGCACACAAATTCTTGCTGATAATTGCTGTCAAACTTGTTCTCTCCATACTGCATCTTCTCTCTTGCATTTTCTTCAACCTTCAGCCGACAACATATATATGATTCTTATATTTGGTGATTAACATACTGGTCTTGTAATCGGTGTGCTTTCTCTCGTGTTCTTGCCATCATCGCATCCAAGTCTTATAATCAGTGCGTCTTTTTTTTCTTCTTAAAGTTGTGTAGTTTTGCAGTACATAGATGTCATATTGACTGTTCATCTGGAATTTCGTGTTGGCTAGTTCATGGCAAACATTGGGGCCAAGTCAAGTGGCTCACTTCGTTGTTGGATTTCTATCAGTTACATTTAGCACTTTTCTTCACCCCCTTTCTTTTAAGCATTTTAATATAATGTGGTGAAGTTATTAAGTAGTTCGTCATAATAATTTGCTCTAGATTATTGTACAAACTAGATAATTGACCGATCCAACATGACGTTCTTAATTTACATCTGGCATTCTTGTGCTTGAGGTCATTATTATTATTATTATTAGTAGTAGTAGTAGAAGTAGAAGATGATGATGATGATAAAGTTCTTGTTATAAGGTACTACAAAAAATTTGATTTTCGGCGGGGACAAAAGTCACCGCTGAAAGAAGGAATGTCACCCCAAAAGTTTTCAGCGGCAACATTTTTGTCGCCACTATGTTGCCGCCACAAATCTCGTTGCCGAAAGTTTGGCGACGATAAAAAGTCACCGCCAAAAGTTGACATTTAGTGGCGAAAAGAGTTGTCGCAGAAAATATAAATTGTCACCGCCAAATATTTCTCATTTGGTGACAACATTTAGTCGCCGTTGAAAGCGTCATTTAGCGATGACATTTAGTCGCCGCTGAAAATCGTTTGGCCATGCCATCACCATGTCAACCACGTCACTACCACTATCGGACCACCACTGCCGGACGGCCGCCACATCACCACCGCCGTCAGACCACCGCTACTGGCCGACTGCCACGTGGCCACCGCCGAATGGCCGCCACGTCACTACTCACATCACCACCGCCACGTCATATATTTGTTTCAAATGTGCATTCACCTTGGTTCGAACCCGTGACCTCTTGCTTACAATGCCTTTATATTTACTCTCTTGCCAGTTGAGCTGAAATGCACCTGCAGTCTTTATATGAGATATTAAATATATATTGTTTATCTACACACTAATACACATATATATATTTATAAATCAATATTATTATTAAAAAATACACATATATTTTATTTTCAATTATTAATATCGTTAAATAATTTATTTTTATACATATATATATATTTATATTTATATGAATATTTATATTATATTTTTTTATTTTATGTTATGTCATATCATATAATATATCATATATTATATTATTTAATAAGTTATATTATATATATATATGCTTAATATATATATATATAATATAATGTAATAGAAAATTGTTAAAAAATTATTAAAATAAATAATATAATTTTGATTGTCATATGATTTAAAAAAATGCAATAAATTCAATATATTATAATTCAGATAATAAAAAATAATTAAAAAGAGTGAGAGGATGAGAAAGAGAGAATTAGCCAATATTTATTTTCTAAATATTATTGTTACTTATTTTTTATAAAAATATATTAACAACACATAATCCTTCTTTCTCTGCATGATATTACTTTATTAGATTTTTACATTATGAGAAAATATCCACACTATCAACACCTATAGGAGTTTGGGCTGAGAGTCTCAATCATAGTATGCCAGATTATTCTCTTAGATTAACTATTGATAATTTCCTTAGTACATTATTACTTCATCAAAATTATTATTGGTAATAAATAACATTAATATTAATTTATATGTTAAAAATATTAGAAATTAAATTAACCTAACAAGAATTCCTCCAAATATAGGGTTGATCACATTAATAATTAGGGATTAGTTTGTCTTCCTATTTTTTTTTTGAAGTTATCAACCCCTTTATGAATTAAAAAAATTATCCTAATAAGAATAACATATTTCATTAATTAGGATAAGGAAAAGTAAAAATAAATATAGATTGAATTCAATATTCAACATTTCAAATATTTAATCTCCGGTAGAGATAAAGTACTTTCAAAATGTCCAGAATATTTTACATGAAAAAATAGTAAAATACTTTATTTTTAAATAAAGATACTAGATAAGATTTATAATATAAAATATATATTAAATATCTAATTACTTATAATAAAAATGTATAAATAAAACACAATTATTATTTTAATATGTTATTTATTAATTTTTAAAATGAAAATAACAAAAATTCACAAAATTAATTTTGGCGGCAACACTAAAAAGTTGCCACCGAAAGTCTTATTTTCAATGGCGACATCAGTAAGTCGCTGCTGAAAGTAAGACTTTCGACGGCGACTAAAAACAATCGTTGCTGAAAGTATAACTTTTGATGACGCTAAGGAAAAATCGTCCCTGAAAGTCTGGCTTTTGTCAGCAATAATGAAAGTCATCGCTGAAGGCTATTTTTAGCGACTCCTTTTTTTGCCGTCACCGAAAGATGGACTTTCAGCGATGCCTCTTTCAGTCACCACAAAAAAAGTTACTTTCTGTGACGGTTTTTTTCAGTCGCCGCTGAAAGACGAACTTTCAGTGATGACTTGTTCAATCGCAGCTGAAAGACTGACTTTAAGTGGCAACTTTTTTTTGTCGCCGCCAAAAATCGTCACTGAAGGTCTATTTTTTTGTAGTCGAAAAGCCACAAAAATTTATTCACATACTTTTTCATTTCAATTTGGTTATATGGGTATATTTGGAAAAAAAAATAGTAATTCGTCATGTTCCATATATTTTATAATAATTTATAAACAATGGTGAAATGAAGCTATTTTTTTTCCCTCTAAAACTCTCAAACAAATGTTCCACTCCACTTTATTTAGCTCTGTTTCTTTCTATTACATATCTTTAATGGTCATTCTATTCCCTTCTCTCTTAAACTCACACACATAGGCTTACTTTAGTCTAATCAAGGTTAGCCGTAATAATAGAAAAAATTAAGCTAACCATGTATATATAACCCAGGATAGTTTTGTGACGATATGCATTTAAATTATTGAGCTGAGACACGGAAACATGAGGTATCAATGAAGCAGTAATATTATTGTACCACATTTCTATTGAAGGGACGTGATTTTGGCATCAGCTTCACTAGTGTACGATATATACTTTAGTGGTAACAAGCAATCACCATCCATACTACAGATTATCTTCGACTTGCGGTTCCACTGAGGTGCAGACATAAATTAAAGTTCTAACACACACTTTGTCCGACTTACAGGAACTCACTAAATTTCCGGGAAATGTAAACTTTAGTTGTAAAAATACTCCCCCTAATCATTTTTATAAGAGACTCTTGAGAGTTATATATATATATATATATTAATCCTATTTATAAAAATGATAAATTCCTTACTCTTTCATCATAAATTCCTTTGACTTGAAATTGAGAATTAATTAAGTTATCATTAAAAAGTTTACTCAATTAAATATGATTATTTTTGAAAAAAAAATTCATTTGCTTACATATTAATTATATTTAATCAATTTTAACTACTTTTCATAATTATGGTAAAATAAATCATTTAATCCTTAATATAAGACCATTTGAATCGAGTCACATAAATTAAGAATAAGAGTTAAAATTGGTTAATTACTTGAATTTTGTCAAAAATCGCATTATTTTTCCAAAATTACACTTATTGAATTTCTTTTTTTTTTCCTATCTCTCATCAATTAAATATGGATATTTTTTGATAATGTACAATAAATGTTACCATGTATTTTAGAAATGATCCTAAATTTAGAATCAAGATAAAAAGCCTTATATTTAAAATCAGAGGGAGTAGTTAATTGTCTCTTATAAAAATGACCAAAGGGAGTATATATTTATGCACTTCAATTATTGTTTAGTTCTTTTTTATAAGGCACCAAGTTTCAACAACAGAAAATCTATCATGTACCTTCAACCGACTCAAAGGGCCAACCATTAGATATTTGGAACACTCATTAACACTGGCCCTAAAATGTGGGGAACTCTCCATGCATAGTAGAGTTGCCATCAAAACAGAACTTGAGCAACTAAGAGGGATTTGAATCCACCTGGCCATCATCCAAAAAGAGGTGAGGTGTAACATCCATAAATTTTCATCTATAATTTAGAATTTTTAATATGGTTTATGTTTAGATTATGAGGAATGAAGATATACATTGAAGTATGATGAACATACACTGAATGAATGTATACAATGAATTGTGATTCCAATAAGTTACATTAAATTATGATGAGTATACACTAAATGACGGTATACAATGAATTATGGTTCCAATAAATTACATTGAATTATAATGAGTATACACTGAATAAAGGTATACAATGAATTATGGTTCCAATAAATCACATTGAATTATGATGAGCATGCACTGAATGAAGGTATACAGTAAATTGTAGTCCCAATAAATTACATTGAATTATGATAAGTATACACTGAATGAAGATATACAATGAATTGATGTCACTTGCTGACCAAGACATCAATACTATAAATACCCTTCTCATTTCTTTATTTCAGCACACCACCAGTTGTGAGTGAGAGAAAGAGAGAGCCAAGGGAGAGAAAGAGAGAGCCAAGGGAGAGAAAGAGAGTGTGAGTGAAAGAGAAGGAAAAGGAAGGAATGATAGCTTCAAGTAATGTATGAAGATATTTTTCTAGAGTTTATTTTTAGAGTATAATAAAATGAAAATTTTTATATATTCCTATATAGATTGTTGATCAAGTTAGGAATATATAATGAGAATTTGAGATTAGAAATGAGAATAATAAGGTACCAGTGGTTAGAAATTAAGTTTAAATATTTTAGATTTATGCTCATGAGATAATTTCATTAGTATTTATGTGAATATTAGGTGCTTAAAAAAATTCAAAAAGGAAGACAAGCTGCTTAGCTCAGGATACTTTTCGATTGAGGCAGTATTTTATTTATTTCATGCATTTTTTGTGAATTAATTATGGATGTGTTGTTTCCATATAAACGTTTTGAAATGCTATGGATGTCTAGTATTAAAAGGAGACTGTCAAAATTTAGATGTGAATAGTATTAAGGTGAAACTCTTATAAATGCATGAAATGTGAGTTATTTAGTTTGCTTGCATAACTATCTGATTATGAGTATAATTTTTATGAATGGGTATATATACTATTAAGATTTCCCCAAATCTCACACCCAATAACTAACAATCTTAGTGTCAAGTATAAGAAAAGACAAAGGTAAGGAGGTGGTTAACTAGGGGGAAGTAGACTGGAAGATACTATCTCATATGTTATACTTAGAATAAATGTATTAAATTATGGTGATATGTTTTAATTATGATTTCTATCTTAAATGCTTGTTGGCTTTACTTTAGATGTTCTGGAACATTGGTCAGATAATTACAGTTCGATTGGTTTAATTATTAATAATTAAAGTAAACTTTTAGTTAAGTTATTATCTTTTGAGCAACCTAATTTTAAAAAGTTTAAAAGTTTAATTGTTCTAGGTTTTTAATTTTTTCTGCTAGACATATTAAGTAAGAGTAAAAGCCTAATAAGCTAAGGTGTTACATGAGGGCCTTCGTTAAGGTTCCTTAGAGACACTTCTCTATTAGAGGAGTGCATATTATCTTTAAATCTTCTTTGTGGACCTAGATTTTGCACCTTAACATGTTTGCTAATCTATCAAAATAAAAAGAGACTTGCATATGATTTTCATTAATTTGGAAAAAGTCTATGATGAAGTACTAAGAGATATGTTGTGAAAAGTAATAAAGAAGAAAAGTATTCGTGTGACTTATAATTGAACCATAAAGAATATGTATGAGGGAGTAACAACAAGTGTGAGAACTTCTGGAAATGAGTCAAAAAACTTTTTCTATAAGGATATGTTTACATCAGGTCTCTTCCTTAAGTCCATATTTGTTTGATTTGGTTTTGGATATTCTAACAAAACATATGAATAGAAAGAAATTTCAAAGTGTATGCTTTTCACAGATAATATAATTTTAATTGAGAATTCAAAAGAAGAAGTCAACTCTAAATTTAAGTTATGCAGACACACTTTGACATCAAAAGGTTTCTGCTTGAGTAGAAGTAAAATGAAATATATGCATTGCAAATTTAACAAGAGGTCAGTTAGAAATAATTCAAAAGTAAAAATTGGAGAGCAAACCATTTTGAAAGTATAAAAATTCAAATTTAATATGAATCAAGGTTACGTTTTTCATGACAAAAATTTTCAAAAAGAGAATAAAAATAGCAATGCAAAAGGGGGCAGGGGGATGGGTTGAGAGGAGGATGCTGGTTCTCCATCATCTCTTTCACACACACATACTGTTAAGTAGGAAATTATAAATATTTTATTAATTTATTGAAATACTTAGTTTATTAATTAATATTAAATTATATGAAAATATTTTTAAATTATTAATTATAAAACTTAAGATAACAAAATATATTTTATATAAATATGTCTCTTATTTAAAAAAAAAAATTGGCCTTCCAACACTTTCACTGAACATCCGCCCAAGAGAGGTTGGGGGAGTATGTAATCAAATAAGTATGAGTACTAGATATAATATAATATGATATTAAAGATATGATAATTTTTAAAATTTTAAGATATGAGTATGAGAAATATTTATACATATAATTTATGTAATTATTTATATGTATAATTATTAAATCAACTAATTAAAAGAAAAAATAAGTATTAAATATTTTAAAAATTATAGTATAAATGTTAAAACAAATCACATGTATGAATAAAATGTTTATAAAAATTTATAAATAAATTTTATTATTCCTTCTTAACAAAGAAACATCATTTGGTTAAAAAACTACAAAAATATTATATTTTTATAAACATTTATGAGACTTTTATTTTTTTCTCTCTTTAAAAATTCAAAGTGGGCATATTTTATGGTCAAAATTTGAAGTAATATAAATGGGTATATGTGTATAAGTATAAGACAAGTATTGTATCCTATTGTGAATTGGATACAAATATGTTTTTGTTTTTTTTAAGTATAGATACTTTATAGGAGGTGTAACCGAGTGACCTTTTCCTCCATGTTTTATACTCACATCACATCTCTCATAGAAGACTTTTGTGTATCAACCTATTCAAAATGAAGTTTTCATACTTTTTTCTTCTGGCTAGCTAGTGTTAGATTAGCTGGCTTCCCAAGAGGGGGGTGAATTGGGAAGATTAAAAATTTTCTGCAAAATATCAAGAAGGTAAAGAAAGCAATATATGATGGTAAAATAGAGTATAAACAAATAATTGTAAAGGAGGCAGAAAAGGGAAGAAGACTAAGTAATTTATCCTGGTTCGGTCTCTCCACTTGACCTACGTCCAGTCCTCAAGTCACCACTTGAGATTTTCCACTATTCAGCAAGAATTTCGTGGGCTTCTTGCAAATGCCACAGTACAAGTTTATGCTCTGTTTTCTAGAGCTCACTCATTCACTCTCTGCACTTTCACAAAGTACTTCCCAATCCCTTGTGATATCCCCTCACAAGAAAATCTATCTTCCAGATGAAGATTATATTGCTTACAAAGACTAAACTCTCTTAATCAGAGTGAATATGAAAGTTAAAGTATAAATATTGAAGTGTGAGAGTATGAAGCTTTAAGTAAATGATTTGGCAGAGTTTCAGTATATACAATGTTAAAATCGTTACCCACAACTTCAAATGATGTTATATTTATAGATTTAGGTCTCAAATATCCGTTAGAGACAAAATCTATCCGTTGAGAAGTTATCCAACAGTTACTCTGAAAAACTATCCGTTAACCAACCACATTTAATGCTTCTGACATACTGAAATTCGAATTTCGGTTGGTCAACAGACGAATTTCACAGACACCGAAGGTTAATAGCTTCAACGTTGAAAGCCCGAAGTTCATCTATCAAGAAGTGAAATTCGAATTTTGATATTTGGAAAATGTTTCTGTGTTGTGACATACGAATTTTCAAGTGGAAAGTTTTTCTGTTAAGTGTGAACAGTATTTTCAATTTGCTACAGTGCCTTCAAAATTTGAATTTTGGAACCTCAAAATTCGTCTGTCCGTAGCTGGTCTGTAAGGCATTGTAGTTCATATGATTCAAAGTTTGAATTTCTAAATGTCAAAGTTCATCTGTCAGAGAGACCTCTTTTCAAACTAACTTCAAAATTCGAATTTATAAATATTATCATTCGTATGTCAACATATCACTTTAACAGGCTCACAAGCTTAGTTTCTGAAATTTGAATTTTCATGTTCAAAGTTCGTCTGTCAGTGAGCAATTTTGAAATCCAATCTATACTTAGTTTCAGATGAACTTTGACATAATTTCAGACGAATTTCTGTAGTTTTCATAAGTTTTATTTTGTCTGAAATTTAAATTTCCAAAACTCAAAGTTCGTCTGTTGCTTAAAACTCCTTTCAGACACTTATCAAAATTCAAATTTTTCCAAGTCAAAATTCATCTGTCAAAGAGGCATCTCTTCAGACTTGCTCAGTTTCAATACGAAATTCGAATTTCCAAGGCCAAAGTTTGAACTTTCACTATGACAGATTTGTATTAACCTTTCAAACTTCGTTTATTGGTGGGTGTTTTTCAAATATTCCATGATTTAACATAGAATCAATGTTTTAAAACATCTTTTCACCAAATCAAAGTCTTTTACTCAAATAAAATACTACCAAACAACCTACATCTATTCTTTTACGGATTCTTCAGAATTTCTTCACTTGAATTCTTTTGGGCACCTTTGATATCTTTATCCCAAACTCTTGAGGGTTGGTTTGGAATCATCAAAACTCTGGATTCAACAGCTAGTACCTTTAAGAAGCAGTGAAATGAATCTACTGATGGCAATTAAGCCATGCAAGTGGTGTCAGGATATTATATATATATATATATATTATATAACAATTGGCATGGTAGTTATAATACATCTCATAACAAAACTATTTGTGTGGATATATAAGATAAGCCTATATTTATATGCATGAGTCCTGAGTACTAACTGCTAAGTATAAGCGTTCAAAATTAATGGAGAAGAACCCAGGGCTGAGGAAAGGTACCTGGACAAAAGAGGAAGACAATCTTCTTAGAACTTGCATTCACAAGTATAGCGAGGGAAAATGGAATCAGGTTCCTCAAAGAGCCGGTATGTTTATATATATATAGACTCAATTAATCTCGGCGAGCTAGCTAGCTAGGTTAATTAAATATTTCATATATATATTTGCTTAATATATAAATATGCTTCACATTAATTATAATTGCAGGCTTGAAGAGATGCAGGGAAAAGCTATAGAACGAGGTGATTGAATTATCTGAAACCCAACATCAACAGAGGAAGCTTCACTGACGACGAGGTTGATTTGATTCGATGGCTCCATAGACTTCTGGGGAACAGGCATGCATGTTTTGTGTAACACCCCTCATGATATCTTTATTGGCTTGTGTTCAGGATCAGAGGAAACAAGGCGGAGTTAGGTTCAAGAGAAGCCAGAAAGGGCTTCACGCCACGGCGAGAAGCAGAGCCGCTGCGGCGAGATGCCTTCCAGTAGCGTTGTCCGGAAAATTTATGGTGGCTCCGCGGCGAGAGTCGAGATTTTTGTTTAAATATGGATCATTTCGAATGTTCGGAAAGAAAGAAATCGGAGAGAGGCGATGAGGGTTCGACATTTTCGGCGTCCAGGAGTGATTTGCGGACCGAGAATGCTTGGATTTAAGTTGGTAAGTGTTCTCTACTCCTCCCTCTTCATTTTTCTTCGGTGGAAATTTGGGGTTTTCGGTTTTGAGGTTGGATTTCCGGTTGGTGATGAAATCCACCAATTGAAATGATTAAAAAGAGGTTAATGATATGTGTTTTAGTGTTCTTGTTGCTTGGATGTGAGTTTTGAAGGGTTTATATATGATTTGAGCTTAACCCTACGTTGATTCCAGTTAAGGCTCTTGGGAATCCAAGTTGTATGGTATTATTTGGTGTGTAAATGTTCCCCAAGAGCTTATTGATGTATGAAAGGGGTGTTGGAACCTTGAGTTAGGCCTAAAGTGGTTGAATTGTGATGTTTTGGTTATTGGTATATCGTGTTAACAAAGAATTGTGTTAATATAAAGGTTGTTTGGTTAGCCGAGAGGGGTTCAAGCGTGTTGGTGTTCAAGAAAGCATATGGAACTTGTGTGAGCGCGGTATTGACAACCTAAGGTAACCGGATGTTTGTTTATGTGGTATTGTATAGTTGTGTATATATACATGTTTCTTTCATACCACGATATTGATGTGTTGTGTGTATTATTTTTTTATATATATTGTAGTATGCGTACGGTTAGATGATTGTGATGATGATACATATGATGTTGACATTGATATGATATGAAATGGTGCATACATGATGATATGACAAGATGATGATTATATGATGATATATTAGCATCACCACATGATATTGTGAGACTGTGTTATATGGTGGACGGAGTGGTGATGATATGATGATATATATATATATAACGTATGATGATATATGTGTTTGTTAGGAAGGATAAGGATGGGATATGTGTATATGTATATGTGTTAGGAAGGATAAGGGTGGATCGTATATGTTAGGGAGGATAAAGATGGATCGTATATGTTAGGGAGGATAAGGATGAGACCCCTGAGAGGGCGACATGCATATCATTCATTTTACATGTTGCATTCATGTGTTATATGAGTTAAGTATAAGAACATATATATGTTTATGTGTGTGGTTGTCCTCGGTTACTCAAACATTGTCTCGCCCCCACCCTTTTCCATGACTAACCCTTTTAGGTGAAGGTTCTGACGCTAGTCCCGAGAAGCCCAGAGAGTAACTGCGGATGTGGGAATAGTCTATGTACTGTTTATTTTTGGATAATGTATTATGTGCCAAGTAGGATAGAAGGTTTTGTATTAAGTATATGGTGTTGTAAGAATGGTTGTAAATGCATATTGTGATGTATGGGTAGTTGAATATTTTGGTTGTGTATGGAATGTGTTATTTATGGTGCTTTGAGAGTGTTGGATGCTGAGAAGTCAGTATTGTGGCATTTGTGAGCCCAGGGTGGTTTTGGGCCTAGTCGTTATGTTTAGGGCCTGTAGCCTGTCTTGTCATGTTGAGGTTCAAGGGGGTCAAAACTTAGAGGAGTGGTTCCTTTGAGGTGAAACCTCTTTGGACAGGTCAGTTTGGGGGTTTTGGACTTGTATGATTTGTCTCTGAGTGACCAGTTGTCTTTGGTGACAATTGGAAGTGGTTAGTAGTGAGTTTTGGTCAATAAGTGATCAAAATAATGTTAAGGGTCCAGAATCTCCATACAGAGTTGGTTTGAGGCAAGAAAGGTGTCTATGGATAGTTTGAGACTAGATTGACTTGTAGGAGTTGGAATCAAGTCAATCGGAGGTTGGAGCATAAAGTTATGCGCGTCGGAAATTCGCCCCAGATTGTAGTTGCTGATATGGGATTTCAGCAGGGGGCACCTCGGCTTCAGAATTCAAGCCGCGGTGCCAGTGAGACCAGAAGCGAGGGAGTTTCAAGGGAGGCTGCGGCTGCGGCCTTAGCCCAGTTTTGGGTGTTGTTGTTCTGTTTCTGCTGTTTTTGAAGGATAAGGTGTGTATTGGTTGATGATTTTGGTAGTTTTGGTTAAGTCTTGAGGTATTTGGAGGTAGGTTGTTACATTTTGCTCATATATAGTTATACACTGAAGTATTATATTATCTTCTTCACATGTATTTGACTTAGATATAGTCCTTTTGGTCTATATTATAAGGTACTTCCTCTGTTCCACTACATAGTACACTTTTTTGAGAAATGTATGTTTCATAATATGATACACTTTACGGATTACGTAGTGTAATTTTTTTCTCTTTTCAAAATTACCTAGACCCAAATATTTGTTTATTATTAAAATATTTCATTTCCAATGCATTTAATGAGGGTAATTTGAGAAAAGGTGAAAAATTTTATTAGTTACTATTAATTATTGTTTTGGTTTGTGTGCGGTAGTTAAAAATGCACTATAAACTGAAATGGAGGGAGTATTTTGTATCAATTATATGTATATTAAGAAAATCATTTTTTCACCTGAAATCAATGTAAAAAATATTAACATTTCCCATTTTACCTTTATTAAATACCTCATTCTATTATCATTATAGGTTTACAAATGAGGAGGGAAATGATTAAAAAAATGCATAAAATTGGAAGAAAAATATCAAACACCCTATATTTTGAATAAAAATTTGTCATATAACATACCCTATAATATGGATTGGAGGGAGTAATTAATTAATTAAACTAATGAGATGAGATATTAACTTATGTAGTTCTTTATTGTTCCAATTAATTATTAACTTTTGTAGTCATTTGTAAAATAGATGGTCACTGATTGCTGGAAGGCTACCTGGAAGAACAGCGAACGACGTGAAGAACTACTGGCGCACCAACGTGCGCAATAAGAAAGCAGAAAATCACAGGTCGACGAAAGCAAAAGATGAGGAGAAGCCAGCAGAGGAGAGTTCAAAAGTAAAAGGGCACGTAGTGATAAAACCTCAGCCTCATACTTTCTCCAAGAACTCGCCACGGCTGAGGGGGAAGTATAAGCTTGTTTCTGCAAGTAAAAGTGGCGATACTAGTGCTGCTACTTCTACTAGTTTTGCACAGCCATGTCCTGCTGCCGCTGATTTTGGTAAGAGTAGTGATCAGTCGGAAGAGTGGTGGGAGAGTTTATTGAATAAGGAATTGGGAGAAGGGGCAAAAAGGCAATTCTATGATGGAGTTTTTGGGCCAAGACTTTCTCAAAATGGAGGGTCTCTTTGGGGAAAGCCAGAGTTGTTGGAGTAGTCACTGTTTAAGAAATTCCAATCATTGGAATTCTCCTACTTCTGGAATTTAGCCCTCCAGGTAATTTAAATTTTGTGCATATTACATAATAATAATAATAATAATAATAATAATAATAATAATAAGTTAATTATTCATTTTAATCTGTATATCTATGAAATTTATAAAAAAAATTACATTATTTATAAGTTGTGGATAGTATAACTTACCTTATATTGTGATTAAAGCACCAGCTTCTTAATCTAGGATAAAATATAATTTGGTACTACTGAATTTGAGTCAATTTACTGTATAATTTAGTTATTTAAAGAGTTAACAAATTTGTATTATATTATGATATTATTCCGTTAACTTTTTAATACAGTCCGCTAACGTTTGTTCTAATTAAATTTCTTATTAAATATCTATTTTCTTTGTTGAATGTTCAGTACTTTTTTTCGGGGGCCATCAACTGTTGACAATTAAAGCCTTTCTTTGACCAATTAGATTTCCAAATAACACAACATAATATTTACGAACTTATGTCCCGAAATAGAATCTCCAACTTAGTCCTCAGTTTTGCTTTGAATTCTTAATTTCCTTTGTGGCCAAAAAAATTTCTTAATTTCCTTATAGAATCTGTACTTTCCTCTGCATTGAAAATTGAAAATCCTCTAAAGTCCCATTCTAATCCCTAATTCAATATAAAACATAATATTATACGACCCGAATTTTACCTTAAACATAGAATCCCTAGTTGTCTCACCATTTTTGCCCTAAACTCTTCCATGATGCATCCCTAGTTTTCTGGTTTTCGAAAATACTTTTCTCTAATTTTTTCCCCTTAGTTTTGTCCAATTGTTCAACCTTCACACGAATTTCTTATAGTTTAAAAATCTTAGAGATTAGGTTTGTTAAAGATTGCAAGTTTGGCTAAATTGAATCATTAATTTAGAATAAAACTTGGATAAATTAAATTAAATAGAGGAACGCATGGGTCATGCGCGCGCACATACACTCATATATATGCCACGCATGCCTATTCTAATTTCCGTCCAAGAGTAAACGAATTTTATCATCGAACACTAATTAACGTGCTAAATAACAGCTTTAAACCACATATTGTACTCCTTGCAAGCTTTTAATTAAGTTGCCAGGTACGTACGAACCAAAGTATAATCAAGCCAGGATTTACAGAATCAAGTTATGTTTTGCCCATATATAAAAGCTACTACTCTTATGCGAAATATGTTCTTGTTTATTGTTTTTTTTTAAGTTTCTTTATTTATTTATTTATTTATTTTTATACGTGCTGTTACATTCAGATGTGAGGATTGTATAATATGATGAGGAGACTCAAGCATGGTTCCTGGTGATTTCGTAAACGCGCAGATTGGCTGTGTGATGCTAGGAGTGTTATTGTATATTGTTGTAGACTGTAAGGGGTTAGTTTTATTTTATTTTATTTTATTTTTAACCCGCGCAAAGGGTTAGGGTTTCTTTAATTTGACTTTTCGGATGTACCTAATTAATTATAAAGATATATGGATTGCAATCATTGTTTGACGGCACAATTAATGAAGTTATGATATGTGTTCTGGACTGGGTTTAATGGGACAAAAATTAAGAGCCCGTTTGGTGTATTATAAAAAAAATAATAATAGTCTGATATCATACAGTAATAAAATTTTGTCATATTGGGTGTAACATTATAAAAAAAAAATATTGTACTGTGTAGGATAATATTATCATTAGGTTTGTGATATATGCTATAACACTGTATAGGATAAGTGTTAGTAATTGTTTTAACAAAAAAATGCCCTTTATTTAAATACGATATATATGTATCTAAATTTGTTTATATATATTCTTTTAGAGAAATAACTTGTTTCAATTTTAGGATAATTATATTTTTCATTTTAAATTTATAAATGTTCGATTAAATTTCAAACATTAGCAAAAAAGAAAAGGAATAATATAATATTTTAAAAATAAATAATAAAAAGCGACTAAAAATAATACTTCATTCAAATGCATAACCTAAAAAGAATTCTAAAATTATGGATCCAGCTTGAACAGTTTTTTTGTGCAGATGGATCATTACTTCATTAGTGCGAGGCAGAAAAATGATGAAATGATCCATTAGTGTTAATTACACACACACACACAAAACAAAAGCCAGAACACGGGTTCACACACACACACATCGTAGAGGGATTGTTCCTTCTTGAACCCCTCGGTGTGTATTTTGTGTACATCTGTATCTATAATAATGGTATCTTATATATTTTGTTTTGAAGAAGAAGAAAAAAACAGAGAGAGAGAGATAATATGCATCTTATCTTAGTCGTTCAAAATTTTAAAATAACAAATGATAAAAATGAAATTTGAATCATAGATCAGAAATTAATGATCGATCTCAAGAATATGATCGTATATATATATTTTACATATATGTGAAAATGTGCGAAGGATATCTGGTCACCTAATAATACCTTTTCATTTGAGTATTTATTCATGACTCTTTTTGGTTTTTAGGGTGATATATATAATTGCATTTCCAATTAGCATTTGTTTTGAGAAATATTGTCATGTTTTCAAAGGAATTTGGAATACCTATTTTCATTCATTGCTTTATGAACTTTATTACCAATGTAACTTCAACTATAGCATTATACCGATTAATTGGACAGGGATCCAGGATCCATTTTTGGAGGGAATTATAGAAAATGTTGAGTTGTTGACACACAGGCGCACACATACACACACTTAATTCCTCGAATATATAAGTTTTAAAGTTTGAAAAACAAAACTTGCATTACAGAGTTAAATAGATATAAAAATACACAGGGATCACCCAAAAAAAAATACACAGGAGATTAATTCATTCAATTGGATCTTACTCAAACTTTATTATCTATTCATATTTTGCAACATATTGAGGTAAATCCATTCCCAAATCACCTCAGCTCCATCGACTCTAAAGTGCACTTAATTTGTTGAAAGGAAGAAGGAGATTTCTTTGACTCTCCAATCACTGATTTGGTGTCATAACTTACTTTCTTCTACTTTTTGGCTCACAAATTCACTTTCTTCTTTTAACTTAAGCTCCCTAATAACCATCTTAACTAATACACCAGCCCTTTACATAAATGGCAATATATTATAAACGCATGCACATGCACGCACGAGGTTATGGAGTATATATTGCCAGTAAATGTTATAACAACATTAAAGTTCAACATTCATTCTAATAATATTTATGATTATAAATGACGATATACATCAAACTCCTCTTTCTCTCTTTCTTTTTTTTTATTCTTATTTTAATTAATTAAATTAATTGTCAAAACATGATAGAGTACGATTGGGCATGAAACATTTGGAGTCCTTGGACATGGCAATGAGCTCGAAAAGAGCATGAAGCCCAACTATTTGAATCAAGCTGCTGCCTAAAAAAAAAAGAGCTAGAAAATATGGAAAATGCTTCCAATCATATAACCTAATGGTTCAAGCCCAAAAGAAGTCCATTTGGGAGATATAACTTGAAGACAATGTGTGATTCTCTTGTGACCATTAAAAGTGATGTTTTGATATGATTAGTATTTAGGTCAAAAGTTTCCTATTTAAATTAGGCTACTTTTTGCTGATTTCTTTTTAAGTTTGTTTCCTAATTTGAAAAAGGTGATAGGAGCCATCTTTGGAGAATTAATTCAGCACCTTATGTCCAGATTCATTGTATAATGAGGTGTCACCTTTTAGGAATATTTAATGCTTATTATTTCTAGGGATTCTTGGTAGCCTTTTTCCATCTATAAATAGGCACCACTTTGTAAGGTTTTCTAGACAACATCAATAAATGAGTTTCTTTTCGGCAATTTTGTTGTTGTTCAGTGAGTTCTTTCTTGCTTATCCTTGAGTGCCAGAAAGAATGAGGACTTATCAAGAAGTAGTGATCCTTGTGGCATCCCGGAGTTAAGATTCAAGAGACGGGTTCTCTTGGAGTCTATTTCCATCGACCAACATTTTGTTTCAGTCTTCTTATTTTAATCATTTCTATTTTTTTCAGTTTTTGTTCATTGTTGTTCTTGTATTCAATTCATGTTTCCTTGAGTTGCATGATCCTTAACTCAAAGAAGGCTCTTAGGACGGGTTCCTAACGTGTCTCCCATCATTTGGTATCAGAGCTTCGGCTTGCAAATCAAGGTGTATTTCTGTTGTTTCATTTCTTTTTTTTTCCTTACTGTCCAGAAAATCGTGGCACTGTTCATCTGTACTATTTGTCACTGTTCATGCTTGCTATCCAGATTTTTCTTTTATGTTCTTCTCTTTTCTAGTCAGATATGAGTTTGTTCATTGCTTCTGATATTGTGGCTTGATTTTCATCTCAATCTCCCATCTTACCATCCTTATTGATCTTCTTTCTCTTGGTGGCTTGGTTACCTTCATTTTTGTTTTGTTGTTCAAAATTTGTGATTTCCAGATTTGAGTCTTTCATTAAAATATATATATATATATATTGTTGCTACAATTTGATAGCTTCTGTCCATTGTGTGTTAGTTCAAATTATTCAAGAAAAAAATCAAAAAAAATTTGAGAGAAAAATTAAAAAAAGGAGAAATTGTGGGTGCCACAAAAAAAAAAAAGAAAACAATTGTGAAAAAAAAAACGTACAAAAAAAAGAGAAAATTTGATGGCTGAAAAAAAAATTTCTAGAATTGAGCACCTTTGAAGTTTGAATTTACCAATTGAATTTCATTTTGATTGATTTGCATTAATTGCTGGAATTGCATCCCTTGATTTGTGGGTTGCTTGTTTCTAAATTACCAAATTTGAAGTTTTTGTTCCCAAGTCACAAAAGGAGTCTATATTCATTTCACTTGGGTGGTAAGTTGCTTTCATATTCCATTTTAGAATTTTTACTCTTCTAGTAAATTCTATCCAAATCACTTCCTATCTTATTTTTCCTAATTTGTTGTTATCCTTTTGTTCTATTCAAATCTCTAATGTTAATTCCTTCCTTTTGGTGCGCTTCATTATCTTAATTTCCATCATTTTCTTTTCTTTTCTTGGCTGGAAAATTCGATTTCTTTTGCTAAAAAAAACAGAAAATCCATCTTTGTTTGTTGGTCACCATCGTTTTAAACTCTTTTGAGAATTTGAATTTTTGAATCTTTGATTTTGGGATTGCCACTTAAAACATTGCTTCTTGATTTAAGTTCAGATTCAATTTTGCACTCTCATAGGAAGTAAGAGTGAGTAGTAAAAGGCAAGAGTGTAATTATATCATTTATGGAAAAAGCCTTTAAAGTGTGCAAAACACAAGTGAACTTACATCATTCGTAAGTGAAACACGTGAGAGAGTGTGCAAGGTCCTTTCTTTGTCTCCTATTCACTAACATTTTAAGTTTTAAGCACGGCTAGTGATGAACTTGATCTTAAAGTTTTAATGAGTACTTTTAATGATCAAATCCAGAAGTTGAATGTGAAATTGGATAGCATGCAAGTTTCTTCAGGCAAAAATGATGTTAAGTTGAACATCCCAAAATTTTGTGGAGAGAATGATCCTGACATGTACTTGGAGTAGAAAGGAAGAATTGGACAATGGTTTGAAAACTGTCAGTGCTCCGAGTCTGAGAAGGTGAAATTAGCTACTCTTCACTTAGAAGGAAAAGCCAAAGTTTGGTGGGAACAATTTGAAAGAAAGCACCTTCATGAAGAGAAATAGTGTCATACTTGGAATAGCATGAAGTTCATTTTGAAGCAAAAGTATGCACCACACCACTACTTCTATGAGTATCTTCCAACTCATAGAAAGGAGCAAACTTCTAAGGTGCAAATTTCAGTTTCAAGTTCTAGTGATTCTCATTTAGAGAAAAAACATCCAATGGAGGAGATATCTTCCTCAACATCTACAATGGTTGTTGAACCAAGAGTGTCAACTACTCTTGAAGGTACCTATAATTCTCAAAATCCTTGTGTTGATGATGTTTCTTATGAATTAAAGTATGATATTCTTGAGAATCCCAAGGAGGAAAATGTTAATGATATTGTTGATGGGATTAGTCATGATCATTTACCACCGTTAGTGGAGACAACTGCTCTAGATGTTACTAGTGAGGTGATAGAGAACTTTGTTGATAGTGATGTGCTTGTTTCTAGTGATACTCACATTGTTATGCCATTAGAAATTAGTTCTCATGGGTGTGATGAAGTTGAACATGTTGATATGGTGTTTGGGCACCCATGGTTATTTGATGATAGTTGTTCTTCTGAAGTAAAGAAAGCCCATGAAACGTGTTGTATTCAATTCTATGAAAATCACAAGAAAATCAAAAGTGAGCTTGAAAGGAAAAATAAATGTGAGAAGAATATGAGTGGTAAAAACAAGAGTGAAAAATAAGAGAAAAAAGAAAGAGTGCAAAAAATTGAAAAAAGAGGAAAACAAATGAGTGAAAAAAAACTTGAGAGAAGAATGAAAAAGAGAAAGAAAAAGAGAGAAAAGAGAAAAGAAAAAGAGAATTTGAGAAAAGATGAGAATAATGAGGCAAAAGCAATTGTGAGTTGTTTGAGTAAAGGAGAGTTTAATGTAGTTTCTTTACAACTCCTTCCTTCATATCTTCCATATGTTCCTTCTTTTCATCTTCTCCATCCTTCTTACTTTATCTCTGATTCTTATAATTTATTTAGTCCATCCATGTGTTATGAGTCCTCAATTCCTCTTGAATCTAATGTGAAAGAAAGTCAGTTTGACCATTTAGTGTCTTCTTTCTCTAGTTTATCCATCTATGTCACTTCATTACATTTTCATCACAGTGTTTTGCAAACTCAATTCATTTGTGAAGTAGTTTCTACTAATTTCATGTTTTATGTCTCTTGCATGTCTCTTAAGTCATGTGTCTTTTTAGTTCTTTATTGGTTTGTTCCATCTCACTTTCATGAATCTTATGTGTTCCATTTTCTATCCAGTAACCCATTCTCTTTTTATTCCATCCAACTGTGTGATACTTTGTTTTCATCCATATGTATTCCTCTTGTGAGCTATACTCCATCCTTGTCTTGTCAATGTGCATCATCCATAGGTGTCAAATTTTTCCAAATTTTGAACCTAGCAAATAATGTGAAAATCTGCCCAGCTTTCATCCCATATGTTTACTCTACTATCTCAATTTTCCTTGAGTCTTGTTGTGTCGAATTTGCCTCTAGTGCTTTGTTGCAGGTTAATATTGTAGATGTTATGGCCAGTTCTTATCTACAAATACATGACAACAAGTCATATGCAATTCAAACTAATTGTCATTACAAGGTTTTTGATCCAGGAGATTGGTTTGGAATGCAGGATTGTAAAGATGAAACTTTAAAAGGGATGAATTTGTGGTCAAGAGTCATTATTACACCACAAGCTCAAGCAGGGGTTGAAGAGAAGAGGCATCAATTAGGCTTGAAAAGTAAGTATACTCCCTATTTATTATTTGTTGTTTTTAATCGTTCACTTTTTTTCCATATAGATTATGAAGATTCGAGGACGAATCATTTTGAAGAAGGAGGGGATGATAGAGTACGATTGAGGCATGAAACATTTGGAGTCCTTGGACATGGCAATGAGCTCGGAAAGAGCATGAAGCCCAACTATTTGAATCAAGCTGCTGCCTAAAAAAAAAAAAAGAGCTAAAAAGTATGGAAAATGCTTCCAATCATATAACCTAATGGTCCAAGCCCAAAAGAAGTCCATTTGGGAGATATAACTTGAAGACAATGTGTGATTCTCTTGTGACCATTAAAAGTGATGTTTTTATATGATTAGTATTTAGGTCAAAAGTTTCCAATTTAAATTAGGCTACTTTTTGCTGATTTCTTTTTAAGTTTGTTTCCTAATTTGAAAAAGGTGATAGGAGCCATCTTTGGAGAATTAATTCAGCACCTTATGTCCAGATTCATTGTATAATGAGGTGTCACCTTTTAGGAATATTTAATGCTTATTATTTCTAGGGATTCTTGGTAGCCTTTTTCCATCTATAAATAGGCACCACTTTGTAAGGTTTTCTAGACAACATCAATAAATGAGTTTCTTTTCGGCAACTTTGTTGTTGTTCAGTGAGTTCTTTCTTGCTTATCCTTGAGTGCCAGAAAGAATGAGGACTTATCAAGGAGTAGTGATCCTTGTGGCATCCCGGAATTAAGATTCAAGAGACGGGTTCTCTTGGAGTCTATTTCCATCGACTAACATTTTGTTTCAGTCTTCTTATTTTCATCATTTCTATTTTTTTCAGTTTTTGTTCATTGTTGTTCTTGTATTCAATTCATGTTTCCTTGAGTTGCATGATCCTTAACTCAAAGAAGGCTCTTGGGACGGGTTCCTAACGTGTCTCCCATCAAAACACCTTCCAGAATAATTCTGTCGGTCAATCCAGATGTGTCTTCCCTATCATACCTCTATGTCATTTCGTGTTCAGAAGCAAAAGATGTTTTGTAGAGCCCACGGAAAAATAAAAAATGATCATGTGCCGAATGTGTGGGGTTTCCATCGCCATTAATTGAGGGAGTGTGCTCCGTGACTCGGTTCAACTTGCAGGCTTTCCTTTTCAGAAGCAAATAAAAATGGAAACGTATAATCCGCAAAGCCCACAAAACAAGTTGATTCTATACGTCAATTATGGAGTTATTGTCGGCATTAACCAAAAGAGGGTTGGCTGAGTAGCATAACTAATGATCTTGAGTTTGAACTATATATATGTCAGTTAGTCTAGATGCATTGGGATAGCATTATCCTTCTTGTAGTCTTATTCTACTTAATTCAAATTAGTTGGAATCCAATATAACTGTATGATCATGATATCCAATAGTTTGATTGAAAAAAAGGGTAGGGTAATTTTCAGAGGGATATAAAATGCAATAACATGATCCTTTTCAGTATCTCAAGAACTAACTTTGTTAACTTGAGACTAGTTTTTGCATATGAACATGCAATTAATACAAAAACCTGCTGCTCTTGGACTTAAAATGAAATTCCACTCGCTGGCTCACTACGACTAATTAAGAAGTAAAATCTTCAATACGACAATTAAGGCAATTGCCACCCTCCAGATTGCCGTTTGTATCCTAGGTCACAAATAAAAGCAACGTGAGTCTATATACATATATATATATATTCGATTTGATCATAAGTTGAAAAATTCAACCAATTTTGATATACCAAACTTAAAAAGAATAGATATAGACAGAAGCAGCAAATTAAAGTATGATCCATACAAGAACAAGATGTGTTTTCTGTTTTGAATTAATGATCGATATGGGGGTCATGGACCCATATAATAATCATATATTAAAAACAAATCAGAATGCAGAAAGTTCAACACATTAAAGACAAATAACTTTATGTGGTGTTTGATTCTGGCAAACAGTAATGTCCTTACAAAGAGTAATTAGATGTGGACGCACGGTTGGCATTGATCAGAATTTTCAATTCATTTTGAATAGTAATTTTTAGATGGCTAGCTATATCTATATAAATGCAATAACATCATCAATTTTCAATAGTATATATCTCAAGAACTAACTTTTTTAGCTTGAGACTAGCTGTTGCAAATTATACCACTATAAAAAATTTGACTTTCAATGGGGACAAAAGTTATTGCTGAAAAATGAAATGTCGCAGCCTAAAGTTTTTAGCAATGACATTTTTGTCACCACCATGTCGCTGCCACAAATCTCGTTGCCGAAAGTTTGATGACAATAAAGGCGTCGCCACCAAAAGTAGAAATTTAATGGCGAAAAGAGTTATCGCTGAAAATATAAATTGCCGCCACTAAAAATTTGTCATTTGGTGACAACATTTAGTCACCGCTGAAAATTTGTCATTTGGTGACAACATCTACTTGCCGCTGAAAGCGTCATTTAGTGACGACATTTAACTGCTGCCGAAAGTTGTTTGTCCACACCATCATCACGTCACCCACTAGACCCCGCCACATCACCACTAACATCGGATGACCGCATCTGGCGATCGTGGCCAAACCACAGCCACATCACCACAACCACGGAACAACAACCACGGCCTGCCAACCGCCACGTCATTTATTTATTTCAAATGTGCTTTCACCTAAGTTCGAACTTATAACCTCTTACTCGCAATACCTTTACGTTTACTCTTTTACCAGTGGAGTTGAAATGTATCTTCAGTCTTTATATGAGATATTAAATATATATTATTTATCTACACATTAATACACATATATATTTATAAAATAATATTATTATTAAAAAAATACACATATTTTATTTTCAATTATTAATATCAATGAATCTTTATATTATAATTTTTTATTTTTAAATCTGAAATAATTTTCTTATAAATATATTTGTTTTCTTTTGGCAACAAAAAATTTATTTTCCCAACCAAATTTTAAATTTATTTTTATTTTTAAATAATAAAAATTATTTATATAATATTTATTATCCATATGTATTAATATTATATTATTTTATGTTATGTCATATTATATAATATATCATATCTATCATATATTATATCATTTAATAAACTATATTATATATATGCAATATAATATAATAGAAATTTGGTAAAAAATCATTAAAATAAATATTGTAATTTTGATTGGCACATGATTTAAAAGAAAATGTAATAAATTCAACATGTTAGGATTGAGATAATAAGAAAAGATTAAAAAGAGTGTGAGGATGAGAAAGAGAGAATTAACCAATATTTTATCCTAAATATTATTATTACTTATTTTTCAAGAAAATATATTAACAACACATAATTCTTCTTTCTCTGCGTGATATTACTTCATTAGACTTTTACATTATGTGAAAATATCCACACTACCAACACCCATTAGAGTCTGGGCTAACTAGCATGACAGATTATTCTCTTGGACTAACTATTGATAATTGCCTTAGTACATTATTACTTCATCAAAATTATTATTGGTAATAAATAACATTAATATTAATTTATATGTTAAATATATTAGAAATTAAATTAACCTAATAAGAATTCCTCCAAATACATTGTTGATCACATTAGATAATTAGGGATTAGTTTGTTTTCCTAATTTTCTTTTATTAGAATTATCAATCCCTTTATGAATTAAAAAAAAAAATTATCCTAATAAGAATAACATATTTCATTAAATAAGATAAGGAAAAGTAAAGATAAATGTGGATTGAATTCAATCTTCAACTTTTCAAATATTTAGTCTTAGGTAAAAATAAAGCACTTTCAAAATGTTCAAAATATTTTACATGAAAAAACATAAAATACTTAATCTTTGAACAAAGATACTAGATAATATTTACAATATAAAATATATATTAAATATCTAATTACTTATGATAAAATGATAAAAGTGTATAAATAAAATATAATTATTATTTTAATATGTTATTTATTAATTTTTAAAATGAAAAGAGCAAAAGTTAAAAAAATTAACTTTGGCGGTAATATTAAAAAGTCACTATCAAAAGTCTTACTTTCAGTGGCAACATCAGAAAAGTTGTTGCTGAAAGTAAGACTTTTAGTAGCGATTGAAAAAAATTGTTGCTGAAAGTAAGACTTTCGGCGATGACTGAAAAAAATTATCTCTAAAAGTATACTTTCGTCGGCTATTGAAAATGTTGTCATTGAAAGTCTGTTTTTCAACGGTGACTGAAAAAATATCGCTAAAAGTATGACTTTTGGCAGCAATAAGGAAAGCCGTCATTGAAAGTCCTTTTTTGGTGACGACAATGAAAGTCATCACTAAAGGCTATTTTTAGTGATGATTTTTTTTGCCGTCATCGAAAGACGGACTTTTAGTAACGACTTTTTCAGTTACCGCCAAAAAGTATCCTTTCAACAATGATTTTTTTCAGTCGCCACCAAAAAACAAACTTTCAACGAAAACTATTTCAATCGTTGCTAAAAGAATACTTTCAGCGATAACTTTTTTCAGTCGCCACCAAAAGAGTGACTTTCAGAAAATGACTTTTTTAGTCACCGTCGAAAATATACTTTGAGCAACGACTTCTTTTTGTCATCATCAAATGTCAGCACTGAAAATCTATGTTTTTGTATTAATTAAAACAAGTAGTCAGAAAGCTACTGCTTCTCTTGGACTTTTCGAAAATGAAACTACACTATCTTTCATTAATTGCCACTGTGAGTAGAATCTTCAATAAGGCAAGACGCAGGCATGCCCCATACTTCCGACTTATAAATTTGTTTTAATTTTAATGCATAAAAGAGGCATTAAAATTACTTGTAGGCCCCCATATTTTATATAGTTTGTTATTTTTACTCCCCGTAATGACAATCTAGATCCATCACTCGCAAGACACTGTTCAATTTGTGTGTGTGTGTGTGTATATAAAGTAGGCACTATTCATTAGTTATAACACTTATCTAAGATTCCATCCATGTAAGACAGTATTTTTAGTTAAAATACAAATAACTCTACATGGTGTCACATACTTGCAAAGTGCAAACAACAATGTCCCTACTAAGAGTTATTTTGAAGTGGACAATTGCATTGGCCGGAATTTAAAAAAATAATTGTATATATTGTTCCTATTTTCATAAGAAAATTATTATGAAGAATAGTTTTCAAGTGTTGCCTAATATTTGTTACTTAAGGAGTAAAGGTGAGAATCAATAGTTATGCTAAAAAAACTGTTGTTTATATATATATATATATATATTAGGCGATACTTTTATAACTATTGCAAAAATTAACTGGTGCTATACGTAAAAAAAAAGTGTTTAGAATTACCAACGAATTGCATTCTTCATAATCTTACCAAGCATACAATCATGCCCAGCTCTATATAGAACCCTCTCCACGTAGAGCATCCACGATGGCCTTATTATTATGATCACTTTCAGCTGTGATCTTTCCGTAGCCTTTCATCCAGCTAGCCCATCTTGTTTTGTAAAGTTGGAATTTTTAAAACCAGGTGAATTCATACTCTCTTCTATTAGTCAGAAATACTACTTCTGAATTAAAGGTTATATATCTTAACTAAATTAAATGTAATTATATGTTTATAATCATTGATGTAACGCATTAGTTTTATTAATGATAAAATGATTTTAATTATCTTGTTAACGTCATGTTTTAACATTTTTTTTTAATTTTTTTAAATTTTGACTCGAACGGAGCAGAGACAGAGTCACACAAGCAGGACACCAGTACCAGAACAAAACAGCAGAACAACGAAACCAAACAAAAAAAAAAGTAAAACCAACTTATAAATAAATAAATAAAACGTTAAATAAAGCAAAATCGGCCCGCTCCAGTTCTATCACTCCCTTTCCAACAGAAGTCCCCGATATGTCCTTGGCCAGAATATATATCCGCAACAAAGAATTAATGGAGGAGGAAAATATATGGTTAAGCATTAGAAGGAGACCAATATATAAACAATTTTCGGGGGGCATAAACTGATTGAGACCAAATAATAAGGAGGGCCTGTTTGACAGTATTTTTTATTTTATTATTCTTAAAACAGTTTTATAAAATTGTTTTTGAGAATAAGTTTTGAAAACAAGAAAATAAAAAAATTCATTTGAATAATTGTTCTCAAAATCATAACTAGTGAGCGATAGATGAGTTATTTAAAATTTATAACTTTACTATTAATGAGGTGGGTGTTTTTCACTTTTTCTTGTATTTTTCAGAACAAAAATTATAAAACATCTTACGGATATTCTGAGTTTTCTGTTCTTTTATTTCCTGTCTTCCAGAATAGTTTATAAAAAATAAGTTTACCAAACAAGTTCTTTTACTTTTCTATTTTCAAAAACAGAAAAATTATTTTCAAAAAGTTTGCCAAATAAACCCTTAGTCATTTTCTCAAAAATAATATAAAACACAACATATATATATATATATATACACCCATGAATGACTTGTTATTTTTTTTTTTTTTTTTGGGGGGCTTGGGGTTATCTCAACCAAGAGTTTTTAGAATTAAATTGATCCTTGAATTGATAGAAGTGTAATTAATATTTAAGATTTATTAGTTTTATTTGAATCCAATTCTAGTCAAAATTAATGGGGTTGATTATATATATATATATATATATATATAATGTCATGTAATTTAAAACCATATTGACTAATTATAAAAAGAAATTGTTAAGGATCACTTTGCAGCTTTAATAATAATAATAATAAAAAAGGAGTGATGAGGTCTTAGGATCCCTGTATGCGCGTTTAATTTTAGCGTACATTCCTATACACAAAATTAAACCAAAGTTGGACTGGGCTTTTAACGCTCTTCCTTGTTTTGGGCTGAATTGAGCTTTGTGAAGCCGAAGCCCAATCCAACAAGATGTGTATAAGTAAAAGCTCAATTTGTAGTGACCCAAAAAAGCCCAATTTATGGACTTAAGGCTTCGTTTGGTTCTAGAGATTTTGGAGGGGAGGGAAGGGAAAATTTTTTATTTTTAAATCTTTATTAAGAATTTAATAAAACCTTGTTTAGTTCAAAAGGAAATTAGAGAGGATTAAGTAATAAATACTCTCTTTCATTCAAAAAATCTCAATTTAAAGGAAATTTATAAAGGAGTGGGGGAGTGAATTGGAGGAAATTAAAATTTCCCCCTATTCTCTCCAATTTTTTAATCAAACAAGGAGAGGGAATTTAATCTCCTCCCATTAAAAAAGCTCAAAGCAAACATACCATAAGTGTTTGGAAGTGGCTGATTGGCTGGCGATATACTTTACCAGAATCCACCTGCGGTATGCATGACTATGAGTCTCTTATAGAAATTTTGTGGAAAATGATACCGCTGAGTCTCTATTGTTGAAACTTAATAGAATTATTGTGAATAGAAATTGGAAGATTGAAGTGGTTCAAGTTGCAGACTAGTTGGCAAATTGGTGCCAACGTTTCAACTTTGACATTTAATGGTTCGAGGAGCCTCCGAGAGGATTGTAAGAGCTATTGCACGGGGATATTGTGGGATTCTTTTATCCACATTTTTTTAGTTAGTTCTTATAAGTTTTGGGTTTTGACCCTAGAATGTACACAAAAAAATTTTATTATTGAAAAAAGGATTGAAAAAGAAAGTATAGTTTTGCTAGGCAAAATCATGGTTTAAAAAACTGGACCGGATCGGCCGGTTCGACTAGTCCGACCGGGAACCAGCCCCTGGTCCGGTCCAGTAATAGATGGTAACCGGGGGATTTTGAAACCAGTGAGAACCAGTCAAACCGGTCAAAAATCAGTACAAAACTGATTTGAACCGATCCCCCCACTTTTTTTTTAAATTTTTAAATTTTTTAAATATTTTTTAAAATAAAATAATATTATTTTTAGTACTAAGTAGTATTATTTTAATATGAATTTTTTTCTTTCTATATTATAATATGTTATGAGTATCATTATAATACATAATTATTAATAATGATAAATTTACTTAACAATTAAGATAAAAATAGAATATCAATTGATTATTTTGAATTTAAAATATAATTATAGATAAATATTAACTTGTTTAGATTTTAATATTAGATTGTAAAACTTATTAATAATATTTTTAATTTTTCATATATTATTAAATTTACTTTTTATTCTAGAATAAATATTCATTTTATAATCATGGATAAATATCTTTTATATTTTTTATCTATATTATTAAAAATATATTAATTTATTCACAACCGGTCCAATTTCAATCCGACCACTGAACCTTGAACCGTTACCTCATCCAATTCAATGGCCGATTCGGTTGTTTGAACCTTGGGCAAAATAGAAAATTTACAGTAATTTTTATTGCAATTATATATACAAAAATTAGACACATATGTTAATTAAATTATACATTTATTATACTATTTTAAAAATTATATATTTATTATTTTATTATAGAAAGATAAAATTACATGTTTTGTTCATTTACCATTTATACTTGTATTATTTTTTTTATGTATTGCTATTCTTTTACATCTTTTTTCAAAATTTATATATTTTTACGTGTAGAAATCTTGTATAAGCACATGCATGTTCCTAAGTTCCAAAGTGCACCGTCTCGGGAATACCTCAAAGGCGATTCAAAATAAATATAGCGGCGTTTGTTCGCACCAAACAAACGGATTTGCCGCTGAAGTTTTATTCTTTCTTGTGACTACGGCTTCATTCCACAGCCACCAACACCCCTCCCCACGACGGGCACCTTTTAAGAGCACCGAGACCGCCCATTTTCTCGTTCAATCACGCTCCCCACCCCTTCTTCCCCTCCCGCGGCCTGGGAGCTCTTCCCTCCGCCGTCGGCGACGCTTCTGACTCCTTCTGCTCGCCGGTGGTGATTCTCTTTCTTGAGAGAATATTTTGTGATCTGGGTCTTGATCTGTTATTCTGAAAGTCCTATTGATTTTAAGATGTCCACCATCAAGAGGGTATCCAATTACCAGGAAGATAGTTCTGAAAAGGGATCTCTGGGGTGTGGCCGCCACTGCCTTGGAAAATGCTGCCTACCTGGTATTGCTTTGAGAATATCTTGCTTCTGTTTCAATTTAAAACTTGACCTTCAAGTTATTTGGTTGATTTCAATGACCATTTATATGCCATTACATAAATCGAAAACATATTTTGGATTCTGCAGGAAGAAAAATGAAGCAAAAATGGATTAATTTAAGCATTTAATTGAGCCTCATATACCGCTTTAGCTACTTAGTTCTATCTCTCGAACTATTGTTTGAATTTTTCCAAAGCTTATATATCGTCAAAATTCAAATTATGGAGGATCGTGAATTTGATCATTAACTTCAACTTGCAAATAGATCGAAAGAGTGGAGACGATGGCAATTAGTGGGTAGGAAATACATGCATATGGTTTATTGACTTAAGCATATTACTTGAATTAGGGATTGACGAAGAGTCTGCATGTGGTTTATGTGAATTGGGGATGGACGTAGAGCATGTTTTACAAGTGGAATTCGGAAGTAATCTGGGAGAGAAGTAGTTTGTGTTTGACCAATCTTTTTCTTAAGGAGTGTGTTTTACAATTAAATTAATTCGAATAGAATGTACTACTTACTATGGTAAGTGAAAAACGTTAGAGGAATATATGGTAATTAATGATTTTGATTAAGGGTGCTTTCCCCGATGAACACATGCTTTGATTTTGTGGTTTCAGTCTCAGAGCTTCCTCTTTATTTATACGAGAAAGATGGCAATGTTCCCATAGAAGCTGGGATGGTGGAATCGTCAGATGAAGTTTCTGAAATATCATTCCTTCACAATCTCTTGCTTAGACAGTGGGAAAATAGAATGAGCCGGGGGCTTTTCAGGCATGATGTGACCACCAATGAGACAAAGTTCATTCCTGGGCAACAGGGATTTATTCTCCAACTGAACGAAGACCGCCTCCTGAAGAAACGACCAACTGAGTTTCGAGTGGACCAAGTTCTTCAGCCCTTTGATGATAAGAAGTTTAATTTCACAAAAGTTGGACAAGAAGAAGCGCTCT
The DNA here is from genome assembly GCA_026686845.1 of Adenanthera pavonina. Classification (NCBI taxonomy): domain Eukaryota; kingdom Viridiplantae; phylum Streptophyta; class Magnoliopsida; order Fabales; family Fabaceae; genus Adenanthera; species Adenanthera pavonina. The sequence continues at coordinate 15,583,416 of JAIVEN010000003.1, read as the reverse complement.
TCCTGTTTGAACAGAGCAATGACCAGAAGAGCCATTTTGTTCCTAATGCTCCAGTTGACAAGATATCAACATCTCCCAATGTTGTTTCAATTAATGTTAGTATGGTCATTATTTGTTTTTTGGCTTTACATTGTCATTTTGAACAGTATGGCTTTATGAAATTATTTACAAAAACTTTACACTATTGGGATAAATACATTTTGCATGATAACTAATGCTTTTGGGAGATTCGTTTAAGATTTCATTAATGATCTCTAGGGTATGTTTGGATTGAGGAGAATGGAGGAGGAAAAGAAAGGAAATGTTTGATTTATAATTAAATGAAGGGAAGATCTATATTTAACCTTCAATTCCCATCCCGTTCCCCTCATTCGCCTCAATCCAAATATATCTAGAGGACAGAAGTGAAACTATAACCATGTTACAGAAGGTTAAATAGATGGCTAATAAATGACTGAACTTTGATTATTAGGTGAGCCCGATGGAGTATGGACATGTACTTCTCATCCCTCGTATTCTGGATTGCTTGCCTCAAAGGATTGATCATGACAGCTTCATGCTTGCTATGCATATGGCTAAAGAAGCTGCTGATCCTTATTTTAGAGTGGGATACAATAGCTTGGGTGCTTTTGCCACTATCAATCATCTACATTTCCAAGTATGCTTTCACATCCCTCTTGGAACTTGAAGTGATTTCTTATAGTTTCGTTCATAGGATATTCTCATATTTGTATTCCAAGTCTTGGCTAATTCATACTCTGGTACAGGCATATTACTTAGTAGCACCCTTCCCGGTTGAGAAAGCCCCTACGCAAAGGATACCAATAGACGGGGGACTTTGTTCTCAAGGAATCTGTGTATCCCAACTCTTGAACTATCCAGTTCGAGGACTAGTTTTTGAGGGTGGAAATTCTATACGAGATCTGTCTGATGCTGTTGCTGGTAGACTTGTTTTCCTTCAGAATAATAACATCCCTTTCAATGTCCTCATCTCTGACTGTGGGAAGAGGATATTTCTTTTCCTTCAGGTATGCTTCTTTTGACAATATTCCTTCTTTGGGTGTCTGTGCTCCTTTGTGATATTCCTCGATAAATACTTAGTATGCAGAATATAAAGAAATCGAAAGAAAATTAGAATGAAAGAAGTGATTTAAAATTAAATGGGAAATGTCTTTGACATCCTTGATTTTTTTTTAACAAAATAAAGGACAGTTATTATTAATTAATGATAATATGAGTATAGTAAAGATTACATAGATCAGTTTTTATATAACAGAAAAGGAATACCATTCTTGTGGTGCAGCCAAACGGGACTTAAATCTTCTTAATTCATGTCAAACCAGATGTATGGTTGTTTGGTCAAACTGTGACATAAAAAATTTAGCTTGATCGGAGATTAAGGGAAGAACTGATATGTGCGGACTACCATATTTATTGGTTTTCCAAAAGATGCAACTGTGCTGATGTTCAAGATTTGAGACTGGAGAGATTTGAGCTACACTTCAGCATAAAAAATCTTCAACTTTCTCATGATCAACTGCTAGGAGTGCTTGTTATCAATATTTGAATTTACTTATCCTGTGTTTTCCCCTCTTTTGAAAGCTTGTTGAGATTGTGAATTCTCAAAAGGATGCTTTGGTAGCACTTAGCAAACATGTAATTTTATAGTCCCCATAGTATGACCAAAGGAAAGGAGAGTGGAAGGCAAAAGGGAGATTATTTTTCTTATAAAATATCTAGTGTCTTTGTTATTATTACTTGACGATACAAAAGAACCCGGACCAAACTAGGCCTTCTCAGCATTTTTTAGCTGCTTCACTAAAAGACTAATAAGGAATAACTTAGTTATTTTCGAAAACTAATCTCAAGAGAACTAGAGCTAAATAGGCCCAATAATTTAAAAACCAAAATGTGAGTTTCCTCATCTTTTTATTTTTCATTAGCAGAAGAGGATTCAATGTTGTATTTGGCCTTGTGTATGAGTAGTGTTTTGCGGAGAGGCAAGCACTGGGACGAGTGAGCCCGGAGATCATTCGTGCTCAGGTGAATCCTGCTGTGTGGGAGATCAGTGGACACATAGTGCTCAAGAGAAGGGAGGATTTTGATGCTGCTTCTGAAGCATTTATGTGCAAGCTTCTCTCTGAGGTTTCACTGTCAGAAGAGAGGTTCCAGGAGGTCAAGGCTCATATCATGAACCTCAAAGTGGAAGCATCAGATTGTTCCGTAGCTGATCAGGTAGGGAGTTACAGGAACAATTGTGAACTGGTTCGGAACCATGAAACAGATGCTGGTGGAGTTGCCCCAAAACTTCCTCCAGATTGGCCAGTTCAACAGTGAAAAATGGGGTTTGGAATGTAGTGTAGAGCTGGTTTAAAAAAAAAAAAAAGAATGTAGAGTTTAGAGGGAAGAAACTCGTTTTTATAGGTTTTATATGGTTATAATAGGTATAGATTTTTCTTCTGATTATTAGACTAACTAAAAATTATAAACTTCTGGAAGGTAAACCCCACAAAAGTACAGAATAGATATAATCTTTTATCTTCAAATTGTAAGGCCAATGTGAAGTATAGTTACTCATCTCTCTCTACATGGCTGTTATATCTTCGCATTTAAGTACATCCAATCCAATATATTATTCTATTTTTAATTGACAAGAATTGCCATGCTCCATTCGGATGAGTATCCTTTACACAGTTTTAAATCTGAAATATCATATTTAAATATTTAAGTGATTTTGACTTTTTTCATTCAGATTAACATTTATTGATTTTCCTTTTTGCATTAGTGATTATATATATCAATTCTTTATTTTATTATAAACTAAGAATATTACTCACCAGCAATAAGTATTAATCTCTCTTGAAGTATTAAAAATAAAGAGTATATCTCTTTTAAATTTTAACTAAATTTATTTTATACACGAAAATTAAGAATTAAACTCTTAATCACTAATTTAAAGATAAAAAGTTGTTATCCTTCATATAAAAAAAATAAAAAGAAGAAAGTCTTATAAAGTGACTTTTTTAAGTTTTAATTAAGGAGGAGAATTTTTCGATTGATGATAAACTTTGGACAATTGAATTAAGATTTTTTCCAATAACCAAGTTATAAAAAATTTTACAATAATTAAATAAATAGTTTTTTATAAACAATATTTTATTTTATTTTTATTTGGTCATATTATGATAACTTAATCATAGATTTTTTTTTACCAGAATAACTTAATCATAGATCAAAAAATATATTTAATATAATAGATTCGTTTTTCATTGGGGAAAAAAACCCATTTGGGTGATTGTTTTTCATATATCGGACGGCCGAACTCTTTATTACTTCCCGAGAGGGCGCTGAGCATAAAGGCTGCAAGAATTCGGAGTCCCAGCACCAGTGCCGCACGTCGAGCATCTGCAGAGTTCTAGGATCGTCTTCATGCTTCTTTCTTCTGCAGATCAGGTAGCTTGTTTGTGTTCCCCTCTTCTTCTGTATAGTATATCTCTTATCGTTGGTGTGTTTTGCCCTCTGACCTTTAGAGAAGATCCGGCCACTGATCCTCTCCTCACTCCCAAGAATCATTTTTTTTTTGTCTTTGTCCTTTCGAAAACTGTACTGGGAGTCAGGATTTCGAGCAAAAAAAGGCGTACGCTATTCATTTGAGTTTTACTTTTAACTCTTGATTAGCTAATTTAGATTCAATGCCATACATCATGAGTTTTTGCCGTTCATTGATAGTGATTCTGTTGTTTGATAAAATGCTTGTGTCGGATGTGTCTTTTTTGGCTTCTTTCAGCAACCATTAATGTTTGTGAAGACGGGTATCTAACTATATCTTCTCTTAGTTTGCCGATTTGAAATTGAATTTCCCCTGTTTGTGCATTTGATTTGTGTTGCTTGCTAGGCAGCGCTGTTATTGTGTATTGAAGGATAGTGACTTGTTGAAGAATACTACAGCAATTCGTCAGTACTTTTTAAAGACTATTGCTGTTTTGATATTTTTGTTTCAATTTTATTTTATGAAAAATTCATTAATCCTCTGAATATTCATATTTCCGAGAAGGTTCGATTATCGTTTGCATTCAAATTAATGATCATAATCTCAGTCTAGCTAATTGAGTGGGATAGATTTACCTATGAGAAAAGTTGAGTACTACACTCGCACTTATGAATGCATGCATGTGTGTGTGCGTGTCCCTTATCTCCAAAGTAAATCCCTATCTGGTTTCAAACAGATAGGATGGCTACAAGAGTCCTGGCTAATTGTAGGGTCATATTGTTAGAGTCATAAACCCTTTTACAAGAGAATAATGTTTTTGTTTGTGCAGTATACCCTTGTGCATATGAAAATATTTAGAGTTCAGAATTTACAGTGGGTTTAAGGATGGTGACTTATGAATGTAGATTTTATCAATCAGTATTTGATATTGGCTATGAATATTGTCATATCTGATATTTGATGCTTCTTGAATGAAGAATTGAAAAATGAAATATAACAATTAGTATATTGTTGCTCCATTTAGTGGGCCGGAGCTGTTGTTTTTAAATATGAGAAGAGAGCTCAGTTTTATTGTCATTTTTTGTAGGCCAGACCTGTTTTTAAATGAGCCCAACCCATGATCAGGTCTCATGAAGAGGCAAATAGACTACAAAATCGTTTTTACAACTCAAAGCAGCATTGTCTTTCCCGCTTGCTAAACGTTACTTTAAATCTTAATCATGCAGCTCCAAGACCGCAGAAATATATAGTTTCAATCCGTGAATGAGATCAGTTGGTGTAGATGCACTTGCCCGTTGCCATCATCTTCTGCATCATCCCATCACTTTGTAGAATTTGAAATCCAGTTTGTCCAATTTCCTTAACTCCCAATTGAAGGTGAAAGAATAAAGCCTTTATTGTTGTTGAAGGAGAGGTTTTCTTTGTGCAAGTACTTCCATTGCTCTCAATCCCAGACTCCTTGCAGATGAAAATGTATGTTTGCCCTATTATTCATCTACCTTCTAATTAGATTTTTAATTTTCCGCTGTTTGAGATAAAACATAGTTTAATTATTTCTTGCAGTCTAGAGGCCAATGCTGGTGCACTCACAAATTTCGAGGTCCTTGACTTTTTACAAGCTAAAGGAGCATCGAAAGATCCAACAAGGGTTCTTGCTAAAGTAGCACAGTCTGAATACAAGGTTGGGCTTATTCTTTTACAGTGATGGGAGTAGTACCCACTTTTGAAGATAAATCTCTCTTTAACTACTATGCTATTAACTACTATACTATAATAAGACCTCCAGACCCTAAGGTGGAGGACTGTTTTGCCCATGTAACAGGTTTACGATTATTTGGTCAATACTGCTGCTTGTGATCAAACTAGAGAGAATATCAATGAGTTCTTGGAAAACTGCAAGAGACATGACCTTGCAAAAGCTGAGGTTCTAAATATATTAAACATTAGGCCAACTGCTGCTGTCGAAGTTTTTCCTGTAAGTATTAGTATTACTTTGACATCAATTTTGCAAGTTATCTTAGATCTGGAATTTCTTTTAGCTGTTCACATAATCTTTATGGTATTTATCGAATCTAAGGCTGTAAAATTGTCTACTTAGTGGGGTGCAGTGTGTTTAGATGTTTCTGGCTATAGCTTTGAAGTACAGGGTTTGAAGGTATAAGCAATACATATTTTAGGGTGGATTAGCATATATTGTTATATAGTGCTTGCATTTTTTTTTTTAACTTGAACTGAAAGAAAAGTAGTTACTGTCTCATAATCATATCAAACTGGCAGTCAGTAATATAGAAGCAACACTTGGTGGAGGATTAACAAGTTTGGACCATCATGCCTGCAATTTTTATAAGCAAAGAGTAATTAGTTGTCTTCAAATCAATATCCAATACCTTAAAGTTATAACCAGTACTATTCCTGAGTTTTTGTTACCCGCTTAGTTTTTTTCATCAATCTGATGAATTACCTCTTGGGAAGTCCTGAGATGATGTCTCAGTTGGAAGCAGTTAGACAATGGTTTTTATATTTTTGGTTTAAAGAGGTGAATTAACTTTATACCATTGAAAGCGAAGACTAGTGAGCAGAATCTAAGCATGACTAAAGATGACCTAAGGTATGACACAGCTACAACCCTTAAATGCTCTAGATTCTTTTGTTGCACCAGCTTGGTAAGTTGGTTATTTTTATTGAACTTTGACTTATCACTATTATTACTCGTTTACTTGTGGCAATATAAAGGTGACGATATTTGTTTGTTCAACTTTAAGTTATTGTTAGAAATGGAAACTAATATCTCTTTACATCAATTAGTTGGTAATATAATTAGTTAATATGATCATATATTCTGTTCTATAGTCAATTAGAACCATGTGGTATGACTAGCTGGATAGAGCAAATGTCCCTATGCATTTTTGTTCTGCAAATTTCTTCTTTCAAAGCAGCACACTTATTTAGCAAATAATAAATTTGATGCCACAGGTATTTGAACGATTGTGTGAATCAGAATAATTATCCATTAGGATCTTCAGGTTTCTTAATTTAAAAAAGATATTGTACTATAAATTTGATAATTGAGTATTACATAGTTATAGAATGGTGAGTCTCTGCTTGAATACATTCACATATGGGAGGCTACTGAGTTGTCTGACGGTTGATAAGGCGATCAAATTATCAGTAATATCTCGTCTCTATTTTAGAATGCTAAGATCCCATATATTTTCTATTTTGAAACAGAATTTATTCTCAGGGTAACATAATCCTATTGTCCTATTGCCCATTTATGTTCCTTGGATTTGGAAATCCAAGATATTGTTTTCTTAAGCTATATATTGTAAATTGCGATGGATCATTGAACGAGATTTCTAATTATATATCAGAAGGAATATTTATTGCTGGTTTCCTCATTGTTTTCTAGCTTCCAATCTCAATGTCAGGGTTTTGCTTAGACCTAGGTTTCATCAACTATAAGAGGGTTCAAATTTCAAAGATGTTGGGACAATGACTTTGGAGGACTGACATGTTATCTACTGTTTACAACAAAAATAATTTTGCCTGAATTATTATATTAAAAATTATTATGGCATGCAATGAAGGACAATACTTCTTCATTAGTTGTTCACATAGAATCTTGTTCTTGTTCTTGTTCCTGGATCCAAACATTATTCAAGATAAATCATCACTTTCTAAAGATCAGTTATACAATTTTGAATTCTTTATATATTCCATTCCAATATATGATAATATTGAAAACGTTGCTTAGCTGTAATCAGATCCGTTTACTTGTATTACACAGATTATAGAGAAGTGCGAGGACCGTTTTCCAGATGAAGAGATTGAAGAAATAGTAGAGCTGGTGAAGAAAACATGGCCACCACCTCCTGTCAAACTGGAAACTGAAGATATCACTCAGGCTACTAAAGAAACTGCCACTTCAGAACATGAAAAAGATAATGAGATTAGTCAAGACCAAAATGATGGTGGGGAACAAATGGACACGAGTTGAGACCCTTTAGTCAGCATTGTATGATCGAGAGCATTATAGGAGCTTAAAGAACACTGACTAATATATCATTCCAGTCAAAATATGCTAATTTCATTGGTTGGTTAATGAGAATGAACGGTCCATAGGAATCATATGCTAGAGCACTTCCGATTGTTGTAATATTTACCAATCAGGATGTTATTTCTTCTGTTCCTTATGTAAGCATGGGTCATTCACTCAATTGTTTTATTTCTGTACATAATTGCATTTGACTTTCCTCGTGACATGGCGTGAGATTACTGCACTAAGTTCTTGCATTCGGTCATACAATCAGTCTGAATATGAATACACACACAATATATATATATATATATATATATATATATAGACACACACATGTAGAGGGAAGCAAATCAGTGTGCTCACAAACTTGCTAACATCAGTCTTACTGAAGACATTGGATATAAGTTTATGGCTATACCTTCAGATGAACTACAGGGTATCATCTCGGGGGATCTTGCGGGATATGGTTGGTCACGCTCAGTAGCCATTGCTGTTTGATTTCTGTGTTTCTTCTTTGTTTCTTTTATTTTATTTTTTTCCTTTGGTCAGTTTGACCCTTTGTTTAACCAAAAAAAAAATACATGTATGTATATATTAAAGCCACAGTTTTACTAGAATTCTTAACATGTTTTTATTTGGTATTTCTTTTATTGGACGGACTCGACTTAAGATTTCAAATCTTTCTTAATAGTTCAATAGTTTTTAATTTTAATTTCAGTATGGTTCTTGCCCTGTGTTTAGAAAAAATTATTTATATTATTCTTATTATTCTTTTTTCATTTAAAATTTAAAATACAATTAACCAAGAGATTATATTTAAAAAAATAATAAGTATCCTAAATGAATGATTATTGAAAATAAGAGAATTATGACCAGCGCGTGTAGCTTTAAAATACATCTAACGACTCGTTGGGTGGACCTTGATTTCTAATGAAATGCAAAAACGGTTAACGATAAGGGGACGATTGAAAACACGAGATGTCGTACTGAATGCGATTCCGTGGAGGCCAAATCCACGCATGGATTGCATCCATGCGTGGATTTGGCTGAGAGAAGAAGAGAGTTTTTTTTTTAATTTAAAAAGATGTTTTTTAAATAAATAAAAAAAACTGCGCGGCCACAGTGTTTTGTCTGTGGCCGCGCACGTCGTGCGTGGATCATATCGGTAACGATAAAGACAATTTTGCATATAATAAATGGATCATTTGCTAATAGTGGAACCTTCTAGTCTAACACATGGAATGATTGCAGAGAATATATTGCATAATGCATGATTGCATGTAAATACAACAGATAGTCTGTGCAATCAGCCTTCAAATACTCACCTACTGTTCAATTCGAGGGAATATATTTGATTCACGTCTATGCGCGAGTCATCATCCTCTTGAACTCCTCGAAATTGACGTTGCCATCGCCGTCGGCGTCAACGGAGCTGATAATTTTGCGGCAGTCGCTCAAGGATCTCTTTTCCCCTAACTTCCGCAGCACCGCATGCAGCTCAGTGACCGAGATGAGTCCGTTCTTGTCCAAGTCGTACAGATCAAAGGCGTCGCGGAGCTCCCTCGAGTCGGCGAGCTTTTCTCCGCGAGAATGGTGGAAGTCGGCGAACTCCTTGAGATCAATGTAGCCGTCGCCGTTCTTGTCAATCTCGGACATGATGCGCTTGATCTCCTCCGACGTCGTTTTGGAGTCGAGTGTGAGCAGCATCTTCTTGAGCTCGGAGCTGGAGATCTTGCCGTCGCCGTTCAGGTCGAACTTGTTGAAGATCCTGCGAGTCTCGTCGTCCATCGGAAGGCAAGGGGACAGGAAACAGAGCAATGGCCTTCACCAACACTTCACGCGTCTTTCTTCTTTAAACGCGTTTAGGATGTAGAAGGCGGAGCCCGGGAACGAAGGAATTGGAATTTAAAGCAATGAGGTGCTGACTGGTGACCGATAGATATTGGACGCGTGTAGAATGATATCTTTGGGGATACTCCTTTGTGCAAATTTCAAATGACAAAAAAATAATCTTAATCAAAGGGTGTGGAGTGGAGATATTCATATAAAGAAACAAATTTACACCACTTGCTACATTTAACAATTTCTCAAGTTGGGGTTAGGTATGTTGCATGCAAAATCAGTTTCTTCATTGCATAAAAGATTCCCGGGACACATTTTCAACACTATTTTTTTTTTAATTTTTTCTTCGAGCATTCAGTAACTTGAATCTATTCTATTTCAATGAAAAAAATTTTCAGTAATATATTAAAATGTGGGCCAGATTTTTCAACCATAAACCGATACCAAGCTTGATCTAGAAAAAGAGCTTGACCAAGGATTATAGAACTGGTAAACTAGTCAAACCAAGCTTAAATCAATAAAAACAAGTTATGAACTAGTCAGAATTTTTTTTAAATTTTTTTAATTTTTAAGATAAAATAGTATTATTTTTTATATAAATTTTTTCTTTCTACATGATGATATTGTATAACCATTATTATGAAATATAATTATTAATAATGATAAACTTACTTCACAAATAATATTAATTTATTTAGATTTTAATATTAGGTTATAAAATTTATTAATAATATTTTTTTAATAATATATTACATATAAAATTAAAAAAATTATTAATTTTATTATTACTTATTTAATTATAGTCCTGACTAATCTGGATCAAATCAAGCAAGATGACAAAATGCAACAAAATTATACCATCAAACATTTAACATAGATATATTCTCATGGTTTAATTTAAAACTTTTAGTTAAATTAGTATAATTTCCTATCAGTTGAATCAGTGATTCAAGACTATTTTTCTTTAATTCAATTTCTCCATTGCTTTACTCTTCGGATACTCAATCAAAGAAGTTAGATGCAAATTTCAACAAAATATCATAAAAAAGAAATTCCTACTCCGAGAGGGCAATCAGTACAACGGAGAAATGGAATGGGTTTTTCTTAGTTTTGCATTCACACGTAAACAGGAGGTTCAAGGGTGAGATTAGATTAGTGGGCATCAAATCAGGGGCACTTAGTTCCAAACTGAATGGCTATAAAAGCAAGGTTAGGGAAGATAAGAATATTCATTATTCAGTGAGAACGGGACTTAAGTTTGATCCGAGTTAATATATATCTACCCATTGCGCTTGTGATGTGAATTGTGACAAGAGTATGAGCATAATAGAGATTGTAAAAGGGGTCCACGTCCACCTTAACTTGAATTGGTGGCCATAGATAAAGAAAGCAAAATATGTGACCCAATTACCCTCTCTATGCCTAACTGGCAGATGTCACGCGGTATTTGATAGGGGGTTAGGGATCGTGAGGAGGTCACGTGGCCAGATTGTATTGTTTACATTTCCTCAACATATATCACACAAACTGGATAGCAGGTTCCAGATTGTGTGGGTACGAAAAATAACTCACAATATTTATGACTTTATGAATAATATATTGCAAAAAATCTCCTTTATATATATATATATATATTGTTATATTGATTATATATTTTTTATTGCATTAGGAGACTTTGAACTTTTGGCCATTATCTATATCCCACTCTTGGCTCTATTATTGTGCTATTTTTAACGTTGTTGAAATTATAAAGATTTTCCGTTTATTCTTAAAATTTATACAAATCCCAGTTAATAAAAAATAGATTGCACAAATCTTCCTTAATTTTTGTTGAAATTACATAATTCTTTTTCTCTCTTTTAAATATACCAAACTTTCCTTGAAAGCAAAGACTACATTGCGCAATATTCTGAGTTTTGTTAAGATCACAAATGCATCCTTTCTATTATAAGAGAGGTTTGTATATATTTTGAAAATAGATGGGAGATTTGTTGTAATATATTATTTGTTTTAGGAGAAGTCTGTATATATGTTTAAAATAAAAAAAATGTGCATAATTTTTCAAAGAAACGCAAGAAGGTTTGTCGATTTATCTAAAAGTCATAACATTTTTTTTTAAATTATTCTTATTTAATCTCTTTCTGTCTCTTTTTAAGATACATTAAATAGGGTTTTTTTAAATACATAATAAATACTACCTCGTATACTATTATAAAAGATCATATATATAGGATCAAGATAAAAGATCCTATATTTAGCACCAGAGGAAGTATCGTGAATTGTAAGTTAGGGCCTACAAATGTTTTGAAAATAGTGTTTTTGCTTTCGAAAACAGAAAAAAAAATAAAAATAGAAAAATAATAAAATTTATTTGGTAAACTTATTTTTTATAAATTATTTTGAAAAACAGAAAAATAAAAGAACAAAAAACTAATAACATCTTTAAGGTGTTTTGTAGTTTTTGTTCTAAAAAATACAATAAAATGTGAAAAATACCCACCTTATTAATGATAAAGTTATAAATTTTGAATAACTCATCTAACACTCACTAATTATGATTTTGAGAATAATTATTCAAATAAATTTTTTTATTTTCTTAATTCTAAAACTTACTCTCGAAAATAATTTTACAAAACTATTTTGAAAATAATAAAACAGAAAATCCTGTCAAACAGGCCCTTATTCTCTCAATTTAAATTTTTGAGTTCAAGATGTTCCAAAAAAAAGTTTTTAATCATTCAAAATAAATATGTTTGACTTCACAATTAGTCCTTCTAATCTCAAATATAACAAAAATACTTTATACATATTAATAAAATTAGTTAAACTTATTTAATTTGCAGTTAAACATATTTTTTCTAAAATTATCCTAAATTAATTATCTGTTCCTTTACAATAGATTAATTAATACTCATTAAAAACCACAATGATTAAGAAATATTTTTTAAATGCCTCATTCATTACTACAGAAATCAATATTTTTTTAATATTTTATATCAAGTATCTCCTCCAAAATTTTCTTATATTTGGAATCAAAGGGAATAAATTATAATGTTATTTTTTTTAATTTTCTATTTGTTCTTATCTGTCTTGCCATCCAGATTGGGTGCCAAGGAAAGGCTAGCTTTCCGTCCACCCAAATAGGAGCTTCACGCGGTTAGTTTTGTTTAGCTGTCCAAGCTATTCCCGTGAGTCTCATAACTACTCTTAAATGTGGTAGTTGCTCTGCTCTTTATAAACCAAGTAACTCTCTGGCCTTCAACTTTAAGCCATAAATTTACTTCATGTGTTGTCAATTTTAAGCCCTCAATAACATAACTTGGACAACCAATACTCCCTTCCACAATCAAACAAATTATTAACTTTAATTTTTAATATATAGACATACTTAACTATATATTGGTTCATTTAAATATCGAATCAAAGGTGCTTTGGGTTTTAATTGTGACAAATATTTTATGATTAATATTTTTTAACGTGAAAAACATTTCCATGAAAAATCAGATTTATCATATGTCCTTGTGGACTAAAAAACAAAACGGTAATGTTAATGAGACCAAGAATTGATTTGATTTAACTGGTGTATAAAATGGGCTTGTGCATTTTCTAATTCTCTCTTGGGCTTACTCCAAAATGATCTATAGCAAGTTCGGTTTATCTTTTTAAAATGGAGCCAGATTACAATCTGGGCCTCATATCCGCAAAAAACTGCACAGGTCCAACATTGAATATCTTCTTACAACTAACAACACATGTCCATAAACCTAAATGTTTCAAGAAGCCTATAATGCGAAGGTAATACGTCGTTACAAGCTCAATTGGTAAACACATTGATTCCAATTCGAGTTTTTTTCTTTTTTAATATGAAGTGCCAAACCAAGGCGGTTAGGCGGGGGTCAAGCAGTTACATTATGCATCCTCAAGGGTGATCATGAAACAAAAGATTACTACAATCAAAAGGTGGAACATCAAACACTACACTGCTACAGTCAACGTTATGAGTGGATTTAGCTTGCCTGTCAGCAACCATAGGTGCATCCCTATACACAAGATGTAGAGAAATCTACCAATCCAAGAGCATAATTTGTCGAATATGATTAATAATATCACCGTAAGGGTGGCTAGCTGTGCAATACCGCAGAATCGGATTATAAGTCTCAGCGGAATCAATATATACAGCTGCTTTCTTTAGTCCTTTATAATAACAAAGCTCCAAACCTCTAAGAATAGCATAAAGTTCAGCAATTGTAACAGGAATAGATCCCACTTTACAACCAAAGCCAGTAACCCATTAGCCATTGTGATCACAAACTACACCCCCACATGCAATAAAAGAATTCGTGGAAATAGAGCCCTCTACATCTAATCTTACCTAAGGTGGTAAGGTCCATTGTAAATTACTAGAGCCATTAACAGTAAAATGTTTATTCTTTAAATGCATGCAGTAGTCTTCCTCCTTAACTATTCTCATAATAGCATGAAATACATCAGAAACTGAGATAGAAGATTGGTCAAAAATTGTTGAGCATCATACCCTTCCAAACAAATCAACAAGTATGACAAAATATTTTTAACCTTTGAAGAGACTTAACAACAGGTTGGTGTCAAGCATGCCAATCCAACCATACATGTAGCGACTTAATTTAATGTCGATATATAGACAAAGAGTAATGTCTTCAAACTTCTTGCAATGAGATAGAGTGAGCATTCTCCATAAAATTTCCATCATATTACAGTTTCAGGCATTGTCCATTCACTACAAAAGTATTTTCATCATGCCCCTTGATCTCTATAGCCCTATAGGGCCGCACATCAGTGATTTCGAATGGCTCAGACCACCTGAACTTCAACTTTCTAGGGAAAAATTTAAGGCCTGAGTTAAACAATAACATATTCTACCCAATTCTAAATTCCCTATTCAGAATTCTCTTATCATGTCAAGTCTTGGTTCATTCTTTATAAATGCAGACATTCTTAAAAGACTCCCTTTTTATCTTATCCAGCTCATTTAATTGGAGTATGCGTTTTTTACCTGCATCCTTCAAATCATAATATAAAGCATGCACAACCCAATATGCACGATATTCAAGTTCAACATGGAGATGACAAGATTTACAACAAACAAGTTTATATGGAGACATGCCTAATGTATTTTATATGCAATTCTATATGCACATAATGCATCATCTAACTTATAAGATCAATCCTTCCTAGATGCATTAACAATCTTTTCCAAAATTCCTTTCAATTATTTATTAGAGACCTCAACTTGCCTACTACTTTGTGGATGATATGTGGTTCTAACTCTAAAATAACATCCATATTTATGCAACAAAGCCTTAAATTGAGAATTTCTAAAATACATTTGATTGGAATCCTACAAGTATACAGGGTCGATCGCAGTAATAAAAAGTCTCCGGAGTATTCCAGAGGTCGAACCTAAGGGAGGTAGTAAATTTATAGTCTAAATTTTTAATCTCAAAGGTAAGTAATAATCAAATTGAGAATTCAAATTAAAAAGAGAAAAAATAGAAAATTAAACAATGTCTGAATTTTGATTCAGTTCTAGAAACGTTAAAGAATCAGAATTCACATTATGAGATAACTAGATTTTATTTCTTTGTCAAACTCTGTATAATTATAGTGATTGTTGTTTCTAAAGCATCTTAATTACCTCTCGGTCAATTAGTCCTTATTTAATTTGGATTCAATTCACTCTCGTGCAACTAAATTTTCTAATTAAACCTTAAAAACTACAACATATATCACTATAAATTCATAATTCTATCTCTAGATTAGTTATTTATGTTTATCTCTCTAAATCTAAGTTCACTCTTCACTTCTCAGTCCATCAAGTTTACTTATTAATTAGATTCTATGGTGATCAAGTATAAAATCTACATGAATGAACAAAAGAGATAAATATAATAAAAATATAAATTAAATATAATTTGAAGAACAAATCAACAGAGTCTTAACTAGAGAAACAACTCTAATCCATCCAAGTCAGGCTACATTCTTACCCCCGACTGGGAAATTTAGCTACTTATGGAAATAAAAATTAAATTACAACTAAAATCCCAAATCATAGTAAAAATAATAAGAAAACAGAGTTATATTAGAGAAGAATAAATCTATCACTAATACTCCCCAAATCTCCTTGATCTCTCTCTATAAGATGCTCCTAGTTGCTCCTAGATGCGTTTAGAACCTTGTTCTCTGGCTTCTGAGTGCATTTATGAATCCCTCCTTTATGTTTATATCGTGTCTCCTTATATAGGAAAAATTTAGAAACTCAAAAAAGCCCAAAATATCACCAAAACGCGTCAAAAACAAGTTTTTATGGGTTTTTATTGCTTGACCCGGCGCTGGGTGTCCATATACTCATCCTATACTGCGCCGGGTGCTTCTAAAAGGCTAAAAAATGTTAAAATCGCGTTGACCTAGTGCCGGATGAGTTTGACGCGGCACCGGGTGCTTCTGTCTGTACGGACGCTTCTCCATTCAACTTCAAGAAATTACTGGCTTGTATTGACATTTTGAGTTCTATTTTCACCATGATAATGTTGAAATTTGGGAAAAATCAAAACATAAAAGTTGTAGATCTATGTCTTATCTTTCCAAAACATCTTAAATCACCTTAATTGGAGTTCATATGTGAGAGTTATGATTAAAATACTGAAAGGTGTTGAAACTTTTCAGCATGAACTATTTGTAACGTTTTTTCTCCGGATGCTTCCAAATGAGCCTATAACGCCACGAAACACAAAAATATATAAAATCATACTAAGATATATCAATGTAAATACATTTAGATATAATTTAGAGCTTAAATATGGGTATTTTATATATATAAAATGGACACATCAACACCCCATTATCACAAATTTAAATATATTAGCAGCAGTGTTGTTAAGTAACACAAAAGCATCATTTAGTAACATAATCAACATCAACAAGAATACATAAGTTACCATATGAGGAAGGCAAAGGGCGAATGAAGTCAAGCCCCCAAATATTAAAGAGCTTAACTTCCAATATACCTTGCTGGGGCATTTCTTGTCTTTTACCAATAGAACCCATGCATTGATATCTATCACAATTAGTTAAAAAAGTCCTTGGATCCTCAAATAATGTGGGCCAATAAAAGCTGCTTTGAAGAACTTTTACAGGAGTCTTGTTAGGACCATGGTGTCCCCCATAAGGAGAAGAATGGCAGTGGCCAAGAAAAAGAGCCATCTCTTCTTGTGATACACATCTTCGAACTATGCCGTTAGCACATCTCTTGAAAAGCAACGGGTCATTCCACATATAATGCTTCACCTCAGCTAGAAATCTTTTCCTTTGGTGGGAATTAAGATCCTTGGGAATAATACTTGCAGATGAAAAATTTGCATAATCAGCAAACCAAAGAATAAATAAAGTAGACACAGCCATCAACCTTTCATCCGAGAACTCTTCATTAATAGGAAATTCATATTTTTTTTATCAAATGCTCAAGGTAGGACAAGTGATAAGCAACTAGAATTTAAATGCCCTTCTTATCTCTAATTTCAACATTAAATTCTTGCAATAAGAGAACCCATCTTATCAATTTTGATTTGGCGTCCTTCTTACTCATGAAGTACTTCAGAGCTGCATGGTCAATGTACACAATAACTTCAGATATAGAAAGGTAAGATCTGAATTTGCCTAAAGCATGAATCACAGATAAAAACTCATTTTCAGTGGTCATATAATGAATCTGTGTTGTCCAAGACCCTACTAGTATAATAAATGACATGCAAATTTTTACCTTGTCTTAGTCCCAAAATAACACCAATTGCAAAATCACTTACATCACACATAAGTTCAAAAGGTAAACTCCAATTAAGGAAAACAATAATAGGAACAAAAATCAAAACCTTTTTCAAATGACTAAAGGCATTCATACAATCATCATCAAAATTAAAAGGGACATCTTGGGCAAGCAAATTAGTTAAAGGTTTAGCAATCTTAGCAAAATCCTTAATGAACCTTCTATAAAACCCCCCATGACCCAAAAAACTTCTTATAGCCTTGATAGAATTGGGAGAGGGTAAATTAATTACTTCAACTTTTGCACGGTCAACCTCAATCCTTTTAATTGAAACTTTATGTTCTAAAACAATCCCCTTAATTACCATAAAGTGATATTTTCCAAGTTAAGCACCAGATTAATCTCTTCACATATCTATAAAACTTGAATAAGATTAGATAGACAGATATAATAAGAATTACCAAAAATAGAAAAATCATCTATAAGGATCTCAATGATATCATCTACCATATCAAAAAATATTGCCATCGTACATCTTCAAAAAATAGCAAGCACATTACATAACCTAAAAGGCATTCTAAGGTAAGCATAGGTACTATATAGCCATGTGAAAGTCGTCTTTTCTTGATCTGCAGGTGTAATAGGGATTTGAAAGTATCCCAAATAACCATTAGGAAAATAATAATATTCATGTCCAGCTATCCTTTCTAACATAATATCCATAAAGGGAAGGGGGAAGTGATCCTTACATGTTGCCTCATTCAACTTTCTATAATCAATGCGCACGCACTACCCCATGATCGTCCTTGTTACAATCAACTCATTCTTTTCATTGGACACCATAGTCATACCTCCCTTCTTTGGAACTACCTGCACATGACTTACCCAAGGACTGTTAGAAATAGGATAAATAATGTCTGCATTAATAAGCTTTAATACTTCAACTCTCACAACTTCCTTCATGTGTGGATTAAGCCTCCATTGACTTTGCACGTTTAGAGTGTGATTTTCTTCTATTAATATCATTTGCATATAGATAAAGAGACTAATATCCTTTATGTTAGAAATAAACCACCCAATGGCTGGCCTATACTCTCTCAAAACTCTCAACAATTTTTATTCTTATTCAAAATTCAATTCAACAGCAACTATAATAGGAAAAGTATTAGAATCACCAAAGAAAGCATATTTCAAATAGGAAGAAAACTACTTAAGTTCCATTTTAGGTGGTAACTCTTCAAAAGAAGGAGGTAAAGGGGTACCTTGTCCTAGATTTTCAAATTGTTTGGTGTGTGGTACATAACCCATACCTTCAGGTCCCATAACAGCTTTAACCAAGTTTACCTTTACTTTCTTTCCATTTAAATTCAATATATTGCATGCTTCTAAAGGATCCTCATAAAAATACTTATCAAAATATTCCTGAGCAAGTGTATCAATGACATCAATGCTAAAACAAGACTATTCAAATACAGAAAAACTAACAACCTTAGCAAATTGAAATTCCTCACTTTTATTATTTACTCTAAAAATTAATTTTCTCGCAAGAACATCAATTAAAGTACCAGCAGTTAACAAGAATGATCTCCCACAAGGGAAAAATACATTAATATCATCCTCTAGATTAAGTACCACAAAATCAATGGGAATAATTAATTTACCTATTTTAACAAGCATATACTCAACTATTCCTCTTAGGCACTTAACTGATATGTTGGCAAAGGTGAGAGTCATATTTGAGAGTTTCAGATCAATTATCCCAAGCATCTTGTAAATGGAATAAGGTATCAAATTAATATCTGCACCCAAATCACATAAACATTTTTTAATAGTTTTAGAACCAATATCACAAAGTATAGAGAAACTCTCTGGATCTCTGAGTTTAGGTGGAAGCTGTTCTGTAATATCACACTATATTCCTCATTCAATTGCATAGTAGCATACTCTTCAAACCTCTTTTTTGTTGGACACAATCTCCTTAAGGAACTTGGCATAAGATGACATTTTTGCTAAAGTCTCAGTGAAAGGAATATTAATTTGGATCTTCTTGAATATATCTAAAAATCTTTAAAAATTAGCATATTGCCCTTTCTTTTGAAGCCTCTAAGAAAAAGGAATAGGAGTCACATATGGCTTTACATCAATAGAAGGAGATTGCTTTTGAATATCACCATCAGCTTTTAGAGTCTCCTTACTCTCCTCAACTTCACCTTCCTTACCACTCTTAATTTTATTTTTATTTGTATTTTTCTTCACCTCTTTATTTAACTCTTTACCACTTTTGAGAGTAATTGCTATAAATTTTTCCTTTGGATTAACTTCAGTGTTACTAGGTGTCGCACCCGGAAAAATGCGACGGAAGAAAAAAAAGAGAACAAATCTGGTTTTCAAGTGAAAACCGACTTGTGAGGAGTCGCCACCAAAATTTTGAGGGAAAATATTGGAAAACCAAATTAAAGAGGAAAAGGATGGTCTGTGTAACCAAAGTTGGATTCGGGAGTCGATTATGTGTGGGCAAGGTATTAGGCACCCCACAACACTCGTTCTTAGGAACGGTTACCTTACATTGATTGTGTAAATTAATATGGCTTAAAAATGTATTTTGATTTTCCTTTTATCGTTCACATGCAAGAAAAATGATAGAGAAGAAGGAAATTAAGAAAATTTGGGAAATTTGAAAAAGAAAATAAATTAGATTAGAATTGAGGATATTTAAGCAAAATAAGAAAAATGAATTAAGAAAATAGATTAAGAAACATTTATTAAATTAAGGGAAAAAAACACCAAATAAATCAAAAAATATTTATTTATTTACAAAGGCAGACTTGACCCAGGATAAGAGCCTGAGGCCTACGTACCCTGTGATGGGGATCAAAGCCCACGTAGTTCGGGGTAGAAATATGTGTCTGTTGATGGACATTTTTTTTATTTTAATTTTTTGTGTAACTTCGTAATAAGAGAAAGTTGATTGAGAATAATTCACCTTTTTGTAATCAAAACGATTTTCTGAGATTGAGTTGGTGTATTTTAATTTGCAAAAGATAATTTAATTCCGCTTAGTTACTCTTATTTTATTTTGTTTGAAAATATTTTTGTTTTTCTTTGATTTTTGAAAATGCATTTATTTAATTTTTAAATTTTTAAAAAAAACCTTGTATTTTTATTTTTCCTTTTTTACTTTTGAAAATTTTTCCAAATAAAGAAAATTAATCCATCTATTGCAGACTCATAGTCATACCTGATAGATCAATTCCTTAATTACCTGTGAAAGCTCTAAACCTCGCGGTACAAAAGTTTTATTACATTTTAAAATGCCACGTAATACCTTTATTAAATACTTTAAAAAAAACTGGTCACATTATTTTATTTTTGAAATATGGTTATTTCCTTAAAAAATTGTTTAACTGATATATCTACTCAGATTCACAATCTCACGCGACAAACTCAATAAACTCAAATCCCTGCGTGGATTCCAAAAACCTCACATGGTGTGGTTATATGTGTAAATTAAAAATATTATTTATTTATTATTATTTTTTTTAAATCACTAAATATTTATTATCTATTTAAAACGTTTTAAAATATATCTTAAAAAAAATATATGACTAAAAGTTATTTATAACTCACTCGTCTAGATCATATGCCTGTGTGGACTCGCAGACTCACGCAGCAACATGATTAAATAATATGTTTACGTGGGTTCAAAAAAGCCTCACGTGGTGTGATCACTAATCTAACGATTTATTTATCTATTTATGGGTATATTTTTTTATGTTGTAGGAAAATAAATTTCAGTAAAAGGAAAAACCATTGAGACCTACCATCTGCAAATGCTTATAATGTACTCATGTACCCATATGGGCTCACAAGAAAAACAATCAAAATATCCATAAGAAGGTCCCTAAGGCCCAACAAACATTCATCACAAAATTTCCCCACATCGGGCCCAGAACAAGTCAAGAGCTCACAACCAAAAAGGCTAGGGGTCCATGGAAGCTTAATCCTCACACCGAAATCCATTTCCTATGTCCTACGCACTATAATCAAAAGGAATACGACTCTGAAATTTGGGCCTTCCCCAGCTTCATGTTAGAATCATTATGTGAAATCTAGTTTTCTATCATAGATCACCACTGTCTTAACACTCTCTGTTCTAGACTCGTTTTTTCATGCCCAGCAACAATTTTCACTAGATTCTATCATTAATCAAGCCAAATCAGGATGTAAACAACAGCCTAGCTTCCCCATTATGAACTACCACTCGAAGCAGGACATCTCGAACAGCAACACATCCAGGCAAGAGTTCACGGCAATAATGCTAATTACCCTCACAAAATCCCTCAAAGACAGAGTACCGATGATTGAGAATTTAGGCAAAATTTAAACAACACATTAGAACCCTAGATGAGATTATGTTGCAACAAGCAGTTAAGGCATTGCCTCAAACACGGATTCAACACTCAGAGCCCCATCCCACGTGTTCACAAGCCCCCCCTCCATGAAAATAAGTCCAGAAAATCAAACCAGAGCCCAAAGGAAAAAAATAAAATAAAAAATAAACTGACCCCAGTGTCGCTGGTGTAGGGAGAATCGTGCCTATTGTTCCCCACTGCCTCCCTCTTCTCACGCCTCTCCGAAAATCCCCTCAGCTTTCTTAATTGCTCACCTTGGTTCTTTCTCCACTTCCTCGCTGTATCCCCCGCAAATTCGTCTCCTCGGTCCCTTCGGTCCAGACTTCCTCTGATTTTTCTTAGCTCCAGATCGTCTGTCCTTCATCCCTTCTCGATTTTTCTCACGGGTCTGCCTCCTCTGTTCATCGGCGTGACCGAGCCCCCTCTGTTTTTCGGTTCAGCCCCCGCGGCCCCCCTCTATTTTTTGGTTCTGGTTAGAGCTCCTTCTCGCCTTTGGTTTTTTCTTTTTTATCGGTCTCAGTCTCGGCCCTTTTATAGAGTTCCCCGGCTGAATCCCGAGCGTGTGGTCCTCTCTTTCTCTCTTTTCGTGCACGTCTTCGATCTGTCTTCGCAGCAGCTTTCTGCGTCCTCGGTTGCTCCCTCTGTTTTTCTTTCTCGGCTTCACCTCCCAACTCTCTTTGCTTTTTCTGCTTGGGTGCCTGTGCTCGCTGCTCCTTTCTCTTTCAGCCGCGTCCTCTGTTGTCTTTCCCTCTCTTTTCTTTCTCTGCTTCCCTTTTTCATTTTTCTCTGTGGCCTTCTTTTTAGTCGCATCCTCTGCTTCTTCCTTTTTCTTTTCAGTCTTGCCTCTCAGTTTGCTGCTTCTAGCCTTCTTTCGGTCTGTGCCCTAGCTGCTTAGGGCGTGGACCTTTAGGGGCCCAAGTCCACGAGCCCTCAATTGGGCTCGTGGCATCTTGGGCCCAAATGTCCCCTCCCCCTTTTTCTTTTTTTTTTTTTAGTTTTTAGTTTTCTTTTTGTTTGTTATTATTTTTTCTTTCTCTTTTTTGTTTGTTTTTTTGTTATTAGTTTTTTTGTTTGTTATTATTATTTTTTCTTTCTCTTTTTTGTTTGTTTTTTTTTTGTTATTAGTTTTTTTGTTTGTTTTTTTTATTGTATTATTTATTATTTATTCTATTTTTTTATTATTATATATATATATATATTCTTTTTTCGTTTTGTTTTGTTGTTGTTGTTGTTTTTTTTTTGGTAAAAATGGCCGGACAAAATGGGGTGTTCACACTGGGAAATTGGCCTTGAATCTTTTCAATTACCATGTTTGCTAGATGATCCATCTGTGTCTCCAAGTTACGAATGACAGCTTGTATAGCTGTATTGGTAATAGCCTGACTAACCATAAATTGCTACAGAGTTTTGTTGATTTGCTTAATATTTTTACTGCTAGTCAACTGACTAGTTGCAAGTTTAGCAACTAAGTCTTCTAAGTTAAACTTTTTCTCCTCAATGGGCACAGATTGAACATTAGTTGGTTGTGCGTTTTGTTGGAACCCTAGTGGTAAATTAGGCCTTTGTTTGCCTTGATTTCACCAAGAGAAGTTTGGATAATTTCTTCATCCTGAATTATAAGTTTTTGAAAAGGGATCATTTTTCCTTTGAAGAATTTACGGATGCTTAGCATTGAAACCCATATAATTGACTCCACCATCTCCTTCAATCATATGTACACATGTATCAACAGTATGACCCAAACCACTGCATGCAAAGAATAACTCTTTAGAAAGATTAGAAGTATTGCTTTGTTATTGGAAAAGGAGGTAAATGCATTGATTTATCTTCTTTAATTGTGTAGACATATTAGGGCGAGAATTAATTTCATTTATTGGTACTCTCCTGCCTCGTACTTCCTTTCATTGGTCTGAGTTGCCACTTGGTCATAAATATTTATCATTTCATTAGCTGTTAAATTATCATCTCTTGTAGTAATGTTCATTAAAGACTAGGATGTAGAATACAAAGCATTAAACAACAACTTGGAAACCATCATATCATTAAACCCATGTAAGTAATCCATAAATCAATCAAATGCTTCATTAAAAGGTTCACCCTCTATTTGTGAAAAGAGATATATTTTATCTCTCAAATCTTTAGTCCTTTAAGGGGAATAAAACTTTGTAATGAATGCGTCATAAATCTCTCTCCATGATATCAAGGAATTCTCCAGTAAATTTAAGATCCATCATCGAGCATTATCATTTAAGCAAAAGTTGAAACACCTCATTTTAAGTTTCTTCAAAGTCAAACCATTTGGAGGAAGTTGGTCAATCCTATTATAGAAGTCCTTAAGAAATCATAATGTGTCTTCGCTTGTTCACCAATGAAATTGTGGCAATAAGTTTAAATGAGATATCTTAAACTTGTAATTCTTTGCATTGTCAGATAACCTGATGCTGGATGAACTATCATAAACTGTAGGCTTATCAACATCCTTCCAGAGTGGATAAGTTTGAATTCGAGTAAGCACTACCTCATTAGCTATCTCGTGCCTCCTTCTAGCTCAGTTCTCCCTACAAGCATGTTCAATTTCATGAATAATAGCAATTAGCTCAGAAGTACTATTAAGACTTTTAAATGTTAATAACATAAAATAAAGAAATAAAGAAAAAACTGTTTATTTTCTTTTTTTTAAAGGACTAATAAATTCGTTTACCTCCCCAACAATAGCGCCAAAAACTTGATCGTGTCTTGCAAATATGTAGGCTTGATCGCAGTAATAAGTAACCCGAAGTATTCCAAAGTCGTACCCAAGGGAGGTTATAAAATCTATCAATTCATAATTTTTAATTCAAAAGTAATTAACAATTCAAGTAGGAAATTGAAAATTAAAAGGAAAGTAAACAATTCAATTTATAAGTTTAATTCAATCACTAAAAGTGTCAAAGTATTATGGTTCACCTACCAAGATAACTTAATTCACTTTTTTTATTAGACTCTATGTAATTATAATAACAATTGTTTCTATTGTGTTCTAATCAACTCTTGGCATATTAGTCCGTGTTTAATTAAAGTTGAACTCACTCTAGCGCAACTCACTCATCTAACTAAATTATAATGCTACAACCTAAGTCAACGCAAATTCCTAGATCTATCTCTAGTCTAATTATCTACGTATATTTTCCTAAGTCGAGGCTCATTCTTCTCCTTTTGGTTCTTAAAGTTCACTCATAGATTAGATTCTATAATGACCAATCACAAAATCAATATTAAAACACATAAAACAAATATAATTATAAAAATCAAATATATATATATATATGTAAAGCTCAAATTCCAAAGTCATAATAGAAAATTAGAACTTAGTTAATTACAATCAAACTACATTCCTACCCTTGACTGGGAATTTAACAATCCATAGAAATAATCATATAAATACAATAGAAATTCCAAACCATTAAACAAAAACTATGAAAGAAAAAGGTATAAAGGAAAAAACTCGAAGGTTACTCCAAAACTCCTCCAATCTCTTGCTTCCCCCACCTTCTGATCTCTTCTAGTTGCTTCAAAAGTTTTAGAATCGTGTTCTATGGCCTCTAAATGCTTTTTTTAATGAATTCTAGTGTTTTTGCTGCGTATTCTTTTATAGAGAAAGTCCAAAAGCCCATAAAATTCCAAAATATCACGAAACCGTGTAAAGAGGACATCACCCCCTCAAGATGAATAGACATTGGGTCCTTTTAATTTTCCTCCATCCAGCCTTGGCTGGAACTCGTCTTCTTCAATCTTCAGCGAGACAACTCAGTGTTGACTAGAACTCTTCTTTGTTGACTCAACGCTGGGCAAGGTAAGACCATCCTCACCTCCTCACTCTTGGTTGGGTGAAGGAATCAATTGGGAATGGGTGAACTTATTATTGCATGTTTTGCTTCAATCTTTTGATTTTATGCAGCTCAAAATTCTTATAAAAATTCCTATGATGTAAATATACTCAAAATTATGTAGAATCATATCAAAAAGCATAAAATTACACAATTTTGAGATAAAAATATATACTTAAATGTGGATATTTTATAAGTATAAAATAGACATATCATATTAACCTAGAGAGAAGTGAAAGAACTTTCTTTTTAGTGTATCCAATTTTTTTATATATTTATACAAACGAACGTAAATTAAGTTGGTGACAGTTCCTAATAATAGTTTTTCTAAGTGAGGAGATTACAAGATCCTTGTGGTTGCTCATAGCCTCTTACTGAGTTTAAAGCACATTAGTTAAATTTGTCCAGCTTATCTTTCTTTCTTGTCTAGAAGCTTTTTGATCCTGGTTTAGTTTTACTTTTGCCAATCTGATTCTACTTTCATTCCTTTTAGTGAGGTTCACAGAAGCTCTTAAGGGCTTGTTTGGTTTGCATTTTTGCAAACTAAACTGTACTTTTTAACCATCATTTTTTCCTTTTTCATCTAAACAACTTTTCAGTAAATTTCTTTACTTTTATCTAAACTTCATTTTTGTAAACTGTGATTATTCTAAAAGTATTTTATAAAAAGGCAAACTAAACTGGCACTAAAAGTCACTCTAAAGAAGCATAGTTTCTACACTCCCATTCAAATTTCTATGAGAAAATTAATCATTGAGCAACCTCATCTGATAATTTCATCGTTGATACTTTCAGATAAATTTGATGTATATATACAATAAATAAATCATAAATAGAAATTAAGTTTGTACATTGCATAAAATCTGATAAAGGATTTGTTATAAATTTTATATTTTATATTAATAATGTTTGGTGAAAATATTTTAACATATTAATATTATGAAATATTTAAATAAGTCAAACTCAAATTCATAACAAACTTCTTTTAGACCATATGGTTTATGTTTATGTTGATACATACAATATACTTTTTTAAAAAGATCTAAAAATAAAATATCAGCTCTCTATATATAAATATCCAGTCAATCAAATATCAATGTCTCAACCAATATTACAGGGAGGATGTAATTTGGTGAAATAGAGCATGGATTCTGGTTTTGGGTAGCCGAAATTCCTAGTTTGAAAAAACAGCGGAAGCAATAAGCAACTATACTATTTGATCATTAAACTAAACAGCATCTCTCGTTACTTTCTCCGCAACTCAAACTCACACGCAGGCCAAACGCACAGTAATCCACTCAGCCTGCCCCTGCCGTGTTCTTTGCATTCTCCGTCTCTTTCGGCCATTCCAAAGTCTTTCATTCTTCCGTCTCTTCTCTGCATGCATTTTCATCAAACCCATTTTCTCCTCAAGTCAAGGTTTCGTTTTTAACTATCAACATTCACTTGTGGTTGCTTCCTCCATCACCATGGCTCTTCATTCTGCTCCTCTCTGCTTCAAAAGCGTCCCTTCTCACCCCCGAAATTCGGTCAAGTTTGGTCAATCCACAGTCCGAGCATCGGGGTTTTCTCGCCCTCTTTCACCTCCGATTGTCCGATTGAATGTCAAAGGTATTTGAATTGTGAGACTCCATGTGATATGTCATTAATTTGAGCATGATCAAGAGCTAAGGCACTATTTGCATCACTTTGGCGTACTTAAGGTGTTAACTGATGCTACATAGCTTTAATTTTAAGCGGTTCGAGTGCTTGCCTATTTATAATTTTCACTTCTGGGGACTTATTTTGTTAGGGAATGCATATTCGGGTGATGGGACGCCTGAAACAAAGGAATCACCGCTTGTGGTTTGCTTTGGGGAAATGCTCATTGATTTTGTTCCCACTATCAGTGGGCTTTCCTTGGCTGAAGCTCCTGCATTTAAAAAGGCTCCAGGAGGTGCCCCTGCTAATGTTGCTGTAGCCATAGCTCGCTTAGGTGGCGCTTCAGCTTTTATTGGGAAGGTATTACAAAAATACAGCCTTTACTGAAACTAAATCATACAGCCATTTCTGACCTTGCTTGCTGATTTCATCCCCATCTCTTGAAGCTGGATTTTGCATGCAAAGAATAGTCATATCTCAACCATATCTTACTTAGTGAGTTGATCGTTAGCGATTGAGAGATATAGCATGTACTAACTTGCCAGTTTATTTGGTTCTTGTCTGTAGTGCCTATATATTGAGCCTTTAGGCATTAAATGCCTTTACGTTGTGTCCCTTTTCTTGTTGGTGAACTGAGTAGCTCCTTTATACGAGAATTGTTTATGAACAAACGTATTATAATATGTGACTTAATGGATTTTTCCATTTGGACTAAAGAAAAATGTTTTGTCCACAATCAAGTTCTTATAGTCAATTCTCAGTCTAGGCATTGAACATTTGTAACGCTAAGATTGGATTATCATTTGATTTTCCCTAGACTCTATTATGTAGGATAGTTGTTATTTATTGTTTATAGAGCATAATAATATAGTGAAGTATTAAATTGTAGGCAGCCCTAGATTCCTAGATTCGAATCTCTGGTGCTAGTGCTCATCCAATCACATAATAATAGAATCGTATATGCGTTTGAAAATAAATGTAGCTACGATATTGATGGAAGTTGAAATTTGACTCAGTTCATCCATCTTAATTTGATGGCAGGGGCCCCAGAATTTAATGTACTCTGTTAATGAATAGATATATAAAGATTTCTCTGCTGTCTTTAATAACATTCTAATGCTCTATTGTACTTAACAGGTTGGTGAGGATGAATTTGGTTACATGCTTGCTGATATATTGAAAGAAAATAATGTAAACAATGAAGGGATGCTTTTTGACCCTGGCGCACGTACTGCATTGGCATTTGTTACACTGAGGAAGGATGGAGAAAGAGAGTTCATGTTTTATCGTAATCCTAGTGCTGATATGTTGCTTCAAGAAGCTGAACTTGATTTTGACCTAATGAAAAAGGTAACCATACCAACTAATTGTATTTAGATCATTCTGATTATGATACTGGATTACTGTTTCTGTAGTTTAAGCATCACCTTCTGGTTTCTTTAAGTTTATGTAAAATGGCAAGGTGTTTTTCAGTGTCTGTTTCCTGTTAATGTTTTCCACTTTGGCTCTCTTTTGGTTTTTTGGACTGACTTTGGATCTTTATTTTGATTCATCAATTTATTATGGTAATATTGATCTATTATTACTTTCTGGCAGGCCAAAATCTTGCATTATGGTTCTATAAGTCTTATCACAGATCCATGCAAATCAGCGCACATAGCTGCAACAAAAGCTGCAAAAGATGCTGGTGTAATTTTGTCTTATGATCCTAACCTGAGGCTTCCTTTATGGCCTTCTGCTGAAAGTGCCAGAGAAGGAATTTTCAGTATATGGGAGACAGCAGATATCATTAAGGTTCGTCACCTATCAGTAGGGCAAAGTATATCACCATCTATCCTTTAGTTTACGATAGACTTTTCTCATTTCCTTTTCTAGAATACAGATTTCTGGGCTATAGAGAGACAATGTCACTGACTTAAATCTGATTAACTATTTTCAGATAAGTGAAGAAGAGATTTCTTTCCTCACAAAAGGAGAAGATCCCTATGATGATGCTGTTGTCCGCAAACTATTCCATCCAAACCTCAAGTTACTCCTTGTTACAGAAGGTGCAGATGGTTGCAGATATTACACCAAGGTAAGCCCTCCAAAGATGCTTGTCTCTTCAATGCTTTTCGATTCATCTGACCAAACTCAATTGGTGACCACCCTCTGACGTATCTTCAATATATCTTAAGTGATGATATTAATGGGGAACAACTAAGTTATTGCTTCATAAACAGTACCCTTATATATATATATATATATATTCCAGTTTAGGATGTGAAACAGATTGCTCTTGAGCACAATAAATGGAACAATCATTTTGACATGATGATTTATCAACAAAAACCCTAAAACTGCTACCCTTATGCAGACAAGATGTGTAATTTTTTCATCTACCAAGACAGTATGGCTAACTCTTAACGACTGCGTAAGTTGGTACAGATCTTTAAGATGCAAACAAAAGAGTAATGAACCTCTCCCTGACCAAATTATTTTACACACACACACATACTGGGTTTTGGATCAAAGAGACATGTAACAATAATCTCTCTGTAGGTGTGAAGATGAATACTATTACTGCTCTAGTTCTGCAGAACAGTCAATTTCTATATGCTTTTGGGAATGGTTGACAGTCAACTTTTATAAGGTTCTTGGAAATTTATTAATTGGAAAGGAAGGCCTTAAATGATTTGTTTTAATAAAAAAAAATCTGTATCCAGCTATGTTTTTATGGGGAAGAAAGTGCTGCATGTAGCTTGTGACGTAACATCCAACTTTGATGCATTTGGAAAAGTTCATTCAACCATTATCTTGCTAGTTATAATATATTCTTGGTAATAATCATTTGAAAACTCTCATACCTATTTCTTTGCAGGACTTCAATGGTAGAGTCAAGGGATTTAAGGTGGATGCTGTTGACACTACTGGTGCTGGTGATGCTTTTGTGGCTGGAATATTATCACAATTAGTTGTAGATCTCTCTCTGCTTCAGGTAGGCAAGATATTTTCGTTAATAAAACAATTTATTAATCTCTGATAACCCCACATATTGGAGGAAAAAAGGGGTGGATCAACAACATGAGAGCTAAGTTGATGGCAATGTTTCCTTGACCACACATTATGTTGCTTATCAGGTATTTGTTAAACATCATACAATGAAAATTAAAGAAAAACCCCACATAGAATGGAAAAGTAGTCTCTTTTTCCCGTTCTAATACTCTAGCTCTTCTGAGTTTTCTGTGAGGCAGGGGTTGGAGATAAAGATAGAATTAGTGATTAAAATAATCTAAATTGCAGAGCTAAAAAATGAACTATTTACCAGAGATCAGGTAGTGGTCAGAGAAATGTTGGTTTATGCCCAAATATTTTAATAAATATGCATTAAAAAAGAAAACCACTATATTTCTACTACTTTAAACAGCATGGCCATGTACTTAGTATTGTATTATTCACCCTAAAATGAGAAAAATGATTCCTACTTTAGGTAATGATACTTTTTATCGTGTGTCTGAAAACAGTAAGTGCAATGCAATATTTTGCTATTGTGTTATTAGACTTGTTTGCCTGCCTACTATGCCTTCGATATGCTGCATGAAGTTGCAGAAAATTCTCACTTAAAATTTTTCCAAAAGTTTACATCTGGCATCTCTAGAAATCCATGTCACATCTGTGTGCTTCCTTAAGAGCTATGTATGTGGTTTAAACTTGCAGCAAGAGGAAAAACTGCGAGATGCTCTCAAGTTTGCTAATGTCTGTGGAGCATTGACTGTGACGGAGAGAGGTGCAATACCAGCTTTGCCTACAAAGCAAGCTGTCATCAATGCCATGCTTAAGTCAGTATCTTAAATTTACAATCTAATGTCTCTAGACAATGAGGCAATTCACTACTTTTCTGCAAATTCTTTGGGCACTTAGTGGCTCTACTGTGGTAAAGTAGAACAATTTTGTTTCAATAACTAGGCAGGTACCATGTTTCATATTGCTGAATAATGAACTTGCCCTGTATTCCTGATAGCCCGTCAATTCATGATAACGAGGCTGTTTTTAAGCTTCGGCTTTTGCCATATACCAAATGCTTATACCTTTTTTTTTAATTATCTGAACCATTGACTTTTTTCTTTCACCCACGATTTACCCTATGAAGTCTACATGGCATCTTTCCATATGAATGAAGTCACGAATATGTTAATTTTAAATTGGAAAAAATTTAGGTACTTAAGCTTTATATATTTAAGGTACTGTTTTCTAATCAAATTAGGATAGGTCGTTTTCTTTTTACACATCACTTATTCTGTCATTAATTATTGATATTAACACTTTTAATTTATTTTTAAATTCAAAATCCATCTGTTTTAAGTTGATTGGATAAAACTATTTAGCTGTGCTTTTTCTAAGGGGTATGGAAAAGATATCCATGGCTAATAGCAAATTGGATATTCTAGTAGCCACTCAAACTACCAAAATAGCATAACATAAGCATACTGCGATCTTCATGGTGGTTTATCACATTGTAGCAGCACCGACAGTGGTTGGAATTTCATGGAAAATGTCTTTGGGTATTTCCTGCCGTTTAAGGATGACCAGGCCTAGTTTTTTGGTTGGCGGATCACATTGTTT
Organism: Adenanthera pavonina; assembly: GCA_026686845.1. Lineage (NCBI taxonomy): Eukaryota > Viridiplantae > Streptophyta > Magnoliopsida > Fabales > Fabaceae > Adenanthera > Adenanthera pavonina. Next base: position 15,551,726 of record JAIVEN010000003.1, on the reverse strand, counting down.
GTCGTTTGCTTCTTTTGACAAAATATTTTTCTTCTTTTTGCTGTTTATAATTTCTTTGGGCAACGTGTTGGTTTTGTTTAAGACTCAATAATAGACCTCATACGACATATTAGTCCAACTAGGGAAAAAAGAAAAAGAAAAAATGGTACACAAAGAAAGTTAGTAATGTTGTGATTTTTTTTAAATGAACAGACCAGAACATAACCAGGTTGTTGCCAATGGTTTTCTTTTTCCCGTATATTCATATCTACATATTAATCGGATGATGTTGAATAAGAGCAAATTGACCTACAGAGTTAACTTGATTTAGCCTAAAATTGTTTTTCAAAGTTAACCCGATGTGGCCTGGTTAGACTAGAGTGTTTTCACCCTTAATAAATGTATATTTCACATCAATAAAAAATAAGTACCACTTAAGTTATAAGATTTAGGATCAATTATATTTTATTAGATTTGTGTTGAGTACATAATTTTTGTTTCTCATGTTAGTTTTACTGGTTCCGTCCACAAGCAGTACGACATTTAAAATAGAGGTATAGTATTACTTTTTTCCCTTTCTATTGAAAGAAAAAAAAAAACGGTAGTGAAATGTTAACATTTATGATGGCGAAAATTAGCTATGAGTAAAAAATTGGTCAACTACTTTTTTAAAAAAAAAAAAAAGGTCGCTAAATACCTGATACGACATCCCCCTTCTTTTATCTTGGCCAGAACCTTGTAACACTTTTCATGTGTGCTCTGAATGGGATTGATTCTACAGTGTCCTTATTATCAAATATTAAATAAAAGAGTGAACTGACTTGCTCATATTTTAATTTAAATATTAAAATGGTCTACTACGTGAACGAGCATGCTTAATGCTTTATTTCGCTTTCAGTGTAAGTAATCATTCGTAAACATGACTGAGAAATGAGTTGAATAAAAATTAAAATTTTAGCTTTTTTTTTTGTTGCTACAAAATTCTTGCGTGTTAAGACTTCTAAATCACCTAAGCCTCATTGATTAATGCGCTTATAGAATAGAAGTCGTACACATCCAAAAATATTTTACATTCGTCACATAACGTATTGCTACAGTAAGTGATAAAGTAATGCAATTTTCTTTTCTTTCTAGGCCTTTACATGGATTGGGGACTTCAGAAAGATGAATTTAGTACATCTCTTAAGTGAAATGAACGTTCTGCAATTTACTCTTAAACATGAATGATTGAAAACCAAGAGCTTACAACGATCTCATAGAAAATTAGAGTTTTCCAACACCAGAGAGAACCATAAATATAGAATCAAAAATCTATAACACTCCACCCTTTGAGATAAACAAAAGGTAAATGAAGATATCAACACAACATTCTTCCTCCGCTCCTAATCTTCTATATACAAATTCAACACTTTTCACATCTAACCCTAGCACTAGTGAGAATCATGGCCAAACGGTGGATTCTTAAGCATACCTGATTTACAATGTCATTGTAGACTAAACCAATTATAATAAACTTGCGTAGTTTATATTATGATCAGTTTAGTCTATCTATCTTCCGTAGGTCAAGTCTACTTAAAAACCTTTTCCCAAAAACTCGAGTATGAATTCCTAGGTTGCCATGTTTCAACGACCGAAGAGGTAATCATTTTCCTCAAACTCTGAAACACCTAACATGGCCAGTGCCAGGTGACTTTTAATCTCATTGTTTGCTTCTTGTAACTGAGGATAAGAATCAATTACGGATCCATTACCATGGAAAGAAGACTTCCTCCTCTTAGAGAAGGCAGGTTCTTTGCCCTTCAGTATTGCGATGATCTCATGAATGCCAGGTCTCCGACATTCTTCATTTGTGACGCAGGCAGCTGCAGCTTCCATCATTCGAGCTATCTGGTTCGCAGATTTCAAAGTGAACTTGAGATGAGGATCAAGCAACTCAACAATGCCTTCTTTCCCTTTCTGAAGCAATGGTTTAGCCTGCAAGTTCAAGTCAGATTAGATGTGAGTCAACAAGGCTGTGCTGTAATTTCCGAAACAAATTGAGGAGCCAAATCATTCTTGAACAGTGTTAAGAACCCCCCCAATTCAATTCAAATCATTAGTATATTTCCAACGCTACTCCTCACACCAACATCTTTTAAGATTGAACTGTTCATTAAAATTAAATCAGTGGAGATATTTGTTCACGATTTATTAAACTTTCAATTTCAATACTCTATTATATTGAGAATTATAAGAATGAACAATTTTTGTCAAACTCCTTCATACTTAAGATCTGTTCATGTTACCAGGGTATGGAACACGATACAGAACAAGCACAAAAAGTAGTCAAACACACAGACTTTTTCTTCTCTTATATTCTTTTTTTAAAAAAAAGTTCTCTCTAATTCAACCTTTTTTTTTTCCTTACTGCCTTCGATATTTAATTTTCCATATCTACACAAGATGAGTTGCGTTTTTACTTTTTATAAGAAAATTCTTGAAATAAATAAAAAATTAGTGATCGTTATTCGTTGGGCTAATTTTTGACCAATTTTCGGTAGGCTGATTTTATAGGTTAACTAAATTGTTTCACCCGTTTTCAATCGGACTTGTCCATCTAGAGAATGGCAAGAATGAAACTCCAAGCCACTTAAACGCCTAGTAATCTGTCAACTACTGTTTCAGTATTCTCTTTCTGTTTCTAATAGGAATTATGGACAGCTAGGTTATTGTATAGTGTAATGATCCAGAAGTTAGGTCATCATTGCTGAAGTCAATGAACAGCATAATAGGACTTAGTTTAGGCTTATAATATTCTGGTTATTCTCAACCACAAACCATTTCAACAATCAGTTCAATCATAACCAAATCAGAAACCAGCACAACTTTGCAATGAATCAAAGAATTAACCTACCCATGAGACCAAATTCTCCTCCCCTGATGGTCTTTTTGCTTCAATTGGCTTCCGGCCAGTTATGAGTTCCAATAACACCACTCCAAAGGCATAAACATCGGTCTTGTCTGATACTTTCCCATGTTGGAAATACTCAGGAGCCAAATAACTATATGGGAAGCAGAAGTGAAAGAAAGTAACTGATTTCAGTAAATCGAATAAGCAAAAACAAAAAAAAAAATCTTTGGCAGAATATACAAGAGGAGTTAATTTTTTACCCAAATGTTCCTTTAACAGTTTTACAAAGGAAATGTATTGATGGTGCTGAAGTCCATGTAGCTAATCCAAAATCACATAACTGTAATATGACAAAACAAGCCATCAGAAATCCTTGTCTGATCTAACCACGACTTAGGAGACGAGTTCCAAGATTACTGAGAAAGATGAAACTCTGTAGTCTAAAATCCTGAATATTAAACTAAATCTGATGTACAAGAAAGCATCTGACCTTGGGAATCTTTCTAGAGGAAAGGAGAATGTTTGAGGGCTTAATGTCTCTGTGAACAACACATCTTTCGGTTCCATTATGCAGATAATCGATGGCTTCAGCGATCCCAATTGCAACTTTATACCTCACAGACCAAGGCAGTGGTGAACTACCCTCTACACCCTTATTCCTCCCTGTGAAATATATACATGAGTCAGTTGAAACTTGTCAATTTCAAATGAAATTCAAACCCGCATGAAATAAGAGTCGAAGATAACTAAGTACCATGCAAGTGGTGCTCTAAGCTGCCTCCCGAGACAAATCTGTACACCAAAAACAAACCCTCCTCTGGATCAGCACAAAACCCCACAAGCGGAACAACGTGTGGGTTGTGAAGAGAACTAGCAATCATCAGTTCTCTACAAAACGACTTTGCACACTCCTTGTCTTCCTTGGCCAATCTCTTAATTGCTACGGCAGTCCTCAGAAAGCCAACTCTTCCTCTGAAAACACAGCTCAAGGCCCCTCTCCCCAATACTCTGCCTACCCACAACAAAAAAATGAATTATTATCTCATACAAAATGAGCAATAGTTGACTTGAACATGGCAAGAGATAATACAGTGTTTAAATTTAATTTGAACTCTGTTGCATCTGATATGGGTGTCTCTGATGCCATGATGCGACTGTTTGAAGTATCAAATGCTTCACATAGAAGCACCCAGAAAGATCGATTACCTTTGGAGAAATTTCGGGTAGCGCACAGAATTTCACTGTAGTTGAATCTGATCAAAGTAGTGGTTACTGGAAATATGCTTTTATTCAATGACTCCACTCTCCACCATTTCAGCTCCCGAGCTCGAGATTCACTCACCCCATTATCCAAATTAACCATCAAAAACATCGCAGCAGCGGAAGAACTCATCTCCAAGGATTCCATCTCAACCTGAGAACATATGCTGAATCTGAAAGATGAATGAACCGATTGTGGGTCGGCATTCGTCGACTCTGCCGGACACCCACCGGACTCCGCCAGTAGCCACGCCTTGTTTTTGTCTTGGCCTTGAATCATCCCGGCCTTCCGGCGGCGACGAGGCAGGGTAATACAGGCTAACCCAATCGTCCAGACCATTTTTCTCCAAATGCTTTTGAATTTGAGCTTATTGTAGTCGTAGTAGTGATCTGAAGCTGTATCAGGAGCATTCTGTGCATTTGAAGGCTCCCAAGAATCAGGGCAGGTTTCTTGGGAAGACCACATTTAGAAGCTGATTCCAGCAAAATCCCAGAAACCCAGTATAGAGAGGAGTGGAGAGAGAATGACTAAAATGTTAAAGCTTTTGTGGTGGTTTGCTTGAAGGGTGGGAGAGAATTTCTCAATATCAGAGAGAAGGTGTGAACAAATAAATAAAGGGAATGAAGAGGTGAAAATGTTATGAGCTTACTTTTGGCCTTCATTTATGGGAAGGGAGAAAGAACATGAATTGACTGAGGGTAAGGGAGAGGAGAATCTTGCTGGTACGGCCGAAGAGGACGTGAAGAACCACGGTGGTACAGTTCTCACCATAATTTTAGTTGTGAACAAGGCGGACTGAGAGACTAAAAAAAAGAAAGAAAACCACTTTTATTAAGAAAAAAAAAAGGGAAGGGAACCACTGTTCACTGTCAAAATTAATTATTAAGAACAAAAAATAGAAGCTTCGATTTCTTAAGTTGAGGGAAATCACATAATTAAGATGATACGTGAAATGAAATATAGTAATTTGAGCTTTTGAAAGGATGAAACTTCAAAATAATGTATTGACTTACTGAGTTTATTTATTCGTTTCATTTTCTAGAAAAATAATAGCTGAGCAAAGTTTATCATAAAATTGTAAGATGGTGAGAGTTTTATCTTCCTAACAAATTTTATTTTTCAAGATCAATATAATTATTAATATAAATTCATATAAACTATAAAATATATAGCAAATCACACTATTTTTTTTGTCAAAAAACACAATATTCATAAATAATAAATAGTATAATCCATATCCAATCCCATGCAATAAAAAAAATCTTAGTGTTACTTACTTTTTAATTTAATAATGACAAGTAGAATTCCAAAAGCACATTATGTAACCTTATAAAACGGAGATAGGAGTAGAGTTAGAAAAAAAAATTTGTTGATGTTGCAAGATACTCTATATGTTGGCCCAAATATTTCTTATAAAAAATGTTTTGCATTTAACATTGGAGAGAGTAGCTTTTGAAAAATAAGATTAAAGGATTATATCAACTAAATTAAAATAAATGAATTAAATGTTTATTATCTTTGTGGATATAGTAATTTAATTACAATTATAATATTATAAAAATTAATATATAAATAAGGCGGATTTATCAGATCACAATCGCTGTAAAAGTTAAAACTATGTTCATTTGAACTCCAGGAGGGATAAAAAATGCATTAAGGAAAATGACGAAATAAGGATGACATAGAATAATATGAATGGATACAAACAATCTCTGAGAACTGATTCTTGGCTCTGTGGATGGGATTTGGTTTGGAATATAAAATAACAAGCGTGCTCAGCCGTACCATGGCCCCAGCGGCCATTGTAGTTTGGTGAGCATCCAACGGCTCCACGTTATCCCCCAACAACTCATCATAACAGCCCACCATTGCGAATCAACTCCCCTTATCTCCTGTAAGAAAAAGTAATGCACTAATTTGTTATTTTCGTCTTGAAGATTATTTATTATTTTTTGCACGTAACCCATATTATAGCATCAATAATATGCAATGATTAAGTATGCATGAATTAATGTTATGCGTAAGAGTCGTTCCTCTTCTTTGGGACGTTTGGTTGGTGTATGGAAAAAATACTGATAAAAATATATTTTTTACAATTTTTAATGTAAGATATTAAATTAATAATAAGAGTTAAAATTAGTTAATTATCTCAATTTTTTAAAAAATAATAACATTTTTTTAAAATTGTTATTATATAATCATTTTCTTTCTTTTTTTAAAATATATTAAAAAATATTTTTTTAAAAAAAATACATAATAACTACTATTTTATATATTGTAAATGATCATATATTTAGATTAACATAAAAAATCTTATATTTAGAATCAGATAAAGTACTATATATGGTACTTATAATATTTTTGTGACAATTAATTAAATCTAATTGTATTTCTTAATATTACTTTTGAATCAAAAACTTAAAATTATTTTTTATTTTTTATTTATTATATTAAATTAACCATGATAAAAAAAAGTACCAGATAAGATAATATTCGATCTCGCACTTTCAATGGATGTGGACGATTGTGCCGCGTGGTTCAGAGTTCGGACTTTCTATTTTTTATTATATTTGGATATTCAAGTCATCTTTGAAATTATTTAATGGTACGTATAAATGTATAATTATCTTTGACAATTAAGTTCCAAATTGTTATACACTCATACCATATGTTGACCTATAAAACATATGGCAAAACTAACATATTTAGGGCTTAGAATGTCATTAAAAACTTAAAAAAGAATTGAAATTTTTTTCTGTCTTGAAAAACAAAGTCTTTTAAGTAGTGATAATAACATGACAACTACTATGTAAAAATTAATCTCATTTTTCTTTTTCTTCTTTGCAAGTTGCCTCATTCGACTAAGAAACTTGTCTTAATTAATATTTATTTATTATTATCTTAACCAATTTTATCTTTTCTTCATGAAAATTTAGCAAACAATTCGATCTCATCCTTAATGAAAAAAAAAATATATTCTCATTTTTATGTTTTCTGTTTCATTTGTTGTTTACCATGTTGAAATATACAAGTGAAATTTATCAAGCAGTTGAGTAATTTTTAGTTGATAAACTAAAATAAATAATAATTGATTAATCAATTCTAAGTTGTCACAAATTAGTATAAAAATTATTATAATTAACTATTTATGTAATTTTTTGTAATAATTTTACTTTATTAATGTGAAAACCTTCTTCCAATTCTTTCTTTTTCTCTCGGTAACAAAACTAGTCATAAATTTATTAGGACATATTAGGACATGGTTATTTATAAGTGGTCAAACATATAAATTTTACTTTGTGGTTGGACCATCATGAAAAGAGATGGGATAGATTCTTTGCCCGTCTTTAAAAATATGCATGATATGCATTTGATTTAAATTATTAGATTAAAGTAGAACATTTCAGATTTATTATTTTTTATTTTAATATATAGTTTTTCCATTGGAAACCATGAGGGAAGTAATCCTCACATGTGTTAGAAGTTAATAAGTTATTACCAAAGTGATTAACTAGTTTTGGGGCAAGATCAATGAAAACTATTCTCCTTAATCTTTATTATAAGAGTCTCTAAACTATATTATAGAGACCAAAAACTAGTTAGAATTAGTTAATATTAACAAATTTGTGAACAATTTCAGTAACTTTTCCTATTTACTCTTAATAAACTTTCTTCTACATGACAGAGAATATCTAACATTAAAACAAAGACATTTAGGAAAAAATAATTAATAAGTTAGAAAATATATGTAGAGAATTATAATAAGAATCAAGAAAAAAAAAGATTAATAAATAGAGTTTTATACTCTAATACGAAAGCTTTTGAAATAGTCTTATATTGAAAATGATGCTAGAGAAAAATATAATTTTGCTTTTTTTAGTACACATTAATAAGAATAGAGCAATAGCTTATCATTAGTACTATAATAGTAGCAGTTAACAATAAATAATTGTTATTACTACTCATTTAATTTCTTAACGCAATCAATAGAAATTTACTTAACTTTTTGAGAGTTCATTGATAACATTATCATTTTTTTTGTGACACAAGAGGACCTAAGTCTCAAGATTACATTATTATATTTATTACTTAATCTATTTTTTATTATACATTATATTTTAAAAGAATTTAAATATATAAAATATAAGTCATTTTATAAATCTTAAATTTATTTTTATGTTTGTCTCTAATTAAATAATTATAGTAGAGAAAAATTAAAAAAAAATAATTAAAATGAGTATACTTTAATAAGGGTAATAGTGAAGGGTTATAATAAATTTTCATAAAATTCAATAATTTTAATTATTTTTCTTAGTATATATAAAATGATTAAAAATAATCTATATTTCCTCTATTTTTTTTATTTATTACATTTTAAAAAAATTTATTTCTCTTTATCTATCATTATAAAGTTCAAAAATAATATTAATTGTTACTTTTTTACTTATACCCTCACATGTTATTTTTAAAGTTAAATATAATATTAATGATTCTTTTTTATATATTTATTTATATAAAGATATATTAGTACATTTTAAAAAAAATTATAACATATTAATTATACCTTTTAATTTGTTACAAACTTTAAAATATATTTAAAAAAGAAACGGAGTCAGTAATAGGGAGTTGATGAAATGAAGTACTCCTATTTGCTTTGACTTCGTACGGTTGGAACACCTGTCCCTCCATATTAGGTTTAGAGGACCCACATGTCGGAAGGTTTTTCATACCTTTCATAAAATTTAAAAAATGAGTTTATGATGTGCGAATATATAATTTATTATCTATTTTTAATACACTACTATATTAGTTATATTTTAGAAATAATATTTTCTTTGATTTTAAATGTAGGTTATTAAATATTTTTTGAAAAATATTTTATAGTCTAAAATATAAATCATATTTGGGTCATTAAATATTTTTTTCATAAATATCCCTCATTAATCATGTTAAAGAAAAATGATAATTAAAAAATTACAATATTTAATTAGGAATAAATATAAAAAATAAATTAAATTTACAAAATTTAACAACCTTTTTAATATGCATGAGACTGTTATAAATTATTTATATTTAAGACTAGAGTTAGTAGTTGATACTTAATATATAAGTCATTTTAAGGAATCAAACAAATACTAAAGATTTATTTTCAAATTTACCCTTCACAATATGAGAGAATGAATAATTAAATCAGTTGGATGAAAAGCAATTGAGAGAAAGGGTAATTAAGATGAGTTAAAATTTAATGAGTTTTTTCCCATAAAAAATTTAATGAGTTCAAGTAAGAGTGCTTTTGAAAAGTTATCATAATTTATTAAAAAATTAATGATTGTGAATTAATTAAAAGAAAATTTGATACAATATGATTTTTTGAATGATATGATAATATGATTTATAGATTTTTTTTTCATAAGTTTCATAATATATTGATATTGATGGAAAACTATTAAAAAAAACTTACAAAGTAATCCTCGAAATATCATTTTGAATTCTGGAAAGCAAAATGTGACAGGACTGGCAACTATTGTATTTTAGGAAAAATTACTTTCCCCGATTGCAACCTTATGAAATTTTGAATTATTTTCAAGATTCACATGAATTTTTATTATTTTCTCTAAAAAAATTAATCACATCAATTTTTTGGAATTACAATATAACCTTAAAATTGTAATTATCAATTTTAAATTTCTTAACATTTTGTTTCTTAATTATAATAAAAATGGCATGTACGAATTATGACATAAGAAATTTAGTTCTCAAAATTCTTAATACTTATGACAAAAAAATATTCTTATTAATATTTAGATTTTTATCAGAAGCATTTAGTTTCTCTTGAAAAGACTTGGACAAATAATACAAAATTAAGTATGTTCTCATGTATTATATAAAATTAGAAGAATGAATGATATTGTTTATAATTGATAAATAATGCAATTTATGATAAATTTTATATTAATATTAAAATGAATGTTGATGTTGAATATGGATAAAAAAGTTATTGTAAAATTCGGCTGTAAATTATAAAAACTAATATTAATTCACAAATATTTTTTTTGGCTAATTATACAAAAGGCGAATAGTTAAAAATTCATGGGATTTAAACTCTAAAATATTCACACAAATATAAGTTTCTTAAAAAAGTAACTTTACTCAATGGAAGAATTTTGACATCATTGTGGTCATACCTAATTTGACCTACATTAATCAAAGCCCAGTATAGCTATCAAATATTTGGTAGATTAATTGGGAAAAAAAACAACTTTACTACAAAAAAATGGCTAAACATGAGTTATTTGGATATATGTAGAGATTAATAGAATAAGGAGTTGTATTGGATATACCTAAAGTCCAATGTCATATTATCTTCCAAATCTTACTTGTCCTCTTTGCTATTAACATCACATTTGGTTTAAATACTAAATGGGTTAGGTGATATAATGTGAAGAATATAAAGAGATGAAGATCACCTGGGGATTTTAACTAAGTTAGTTTGGTATTTCATTGGGAATAGGGAAAATAAATTTATTTTTTATATTTATTTAAATATAAATAAATAAAAAATGACTAAAATGTCCATAGGTTTTAAAAATACCCTCTTTCTTTGTCCATCCTTACCTCCCACCAATAGCGGCTTTGATTGCATAGTATCGGAGGGATCTCACCACTGGTGGCATCATTCCTTTCTTCCACAAACACAATGATGAAGCCAGAGTTGTGAACAATGAAGAGAGAAAGAGAAAAAGAGATTAAGAGAGAGAACAGACGAAGCATAGAACCAACAAGAGAGCAAGAGAGAGAACAGAGACGAACGATGAAGATAAAGACGAAGGGAGATGAGTGGAGGCAAATGAAGATGGTGGATTTGTGAGTTCCTTTCTTCCATATCTGTAATGAAGAGCTCCAAACCCAGAGTTGTGAACCTTGACCTTTGAATGAAGAGCCAATGGTTGAGACATGAACAGAAACTAAAGGGATTAAGTTTTGAACCCAGATCTGCAAACCTTGGCAGAATTTCTAACCTGAGGGTATAGGGATGGAAGATTCAAGAGAAGGTGGAAGCTGAAGGTGAAAGCCAATGGTTGCCACAAATCGTGAAAGGATGGGATGGGAGACTTAGTCCGATGAAGGTGTGGGGATAGGTAGTTGAGTTTTGTGACTTGTCATTTTTTAAGATGTGAGAGGTATTTGGTCTTTTGCCATATGATCACATGGCTGTAATCATCCTCACACAACAAAATGAGGGGATAGGACCTCAATTGAGGTGATCATGCTCAAATGATGTAAAGGGCATTACCTAACAAAAGGCTGATCAAACACAGTAGCTCAAATAATGTGATCATCATCGCTTCACATAACCCCCTTGTGTGAATGAAACAATAAGGCTGAAATTGTCCACTTTCTGTGTCAAGGGTGCTATCCATGATTTGGATATACCATAACCCCAAGGTCATATTATTTCCCAAATTTATTTGTTTTCGTATGCTACTAGTTACCAAAGTTCAAATAATCGTTGTTTTTCTTTTATTTAATGCAAATTACACTTTTTCAAAATTTTACTCTAATTGTATCCATTTTTTAAACATATGGAAATTTTTTAAAATAAAAAAGTATGCTATAAATGATTTTTTTTAGATTTGTTTTGCTAAAATACTTTCACTTAACCACTCTTGCATATTTTTTATGAAAGACATTTTAATAAAAATAAAAATTAAGCTAATATATGTTTTAAACATAAAAAGTATTTATGTAATTTTTAAAACAAATTGTAAAAATTTTACATAATTTTTTTTTATTTATTGATATGTTCACTCGTATTTTCTTCACACCATAATTTTTTTGCCATGTAAATTAACCCTTGATTAAATTAATATTTTCAAACAACTCGAATTCTCGGCAATTAAATATCACTTGATATTTTAAAATCTTGTTAGGCTAAATTTTGCATGTTATTCAGACTAGCTCTGATAACCCATAAGCATGACATATCTCTAACATTATTAATAAGGTAGATGAAATCATTGCATGTTCCTCTGCTCTTTTCCCGATTATGTGGTTACAGTAATTCCCAGAACAAAATTTTCTGATCATAATCCTCTTAGCATCTTGTTGACTAGAAACATTAATGTTAGAGTTGGAAAGAAACCTTTCAGATTTGAGGCAATGTGGCTTGCTCATGACAATTTTAAAGATTTTTTGAAAAATTGTTGGCCTAATGGTGAGGATTTAAACCAAAATCTTGATGATTTTAGAGAATCAATTCTTGTCTGGAATAGGGACGTTTTTGGATTTATTGAGAAGAAGAAGAGGCAAGTTCTTGCTAGACTAAATGGCATCCAAAAGTCTGATGCTTATCCGTACTCAAATTTTTTGAAAAATCTTGAAGTTGATCTTCAACAAGAATTAGATGAGGTTTTGAAATTTGAGGAAACTAAATGGTTTTAGAAAGCTCGTATTGAATGGGTTACTAAAGGTGACCGTAATACCCACTATTATTATCTCAAAACCACCATGAGAAGGAGAAGGAATAGAGTGTCTGCCCTAAGGGATAACTTTGGAAACTGGATTGAAGATGAAACAGATTTACAAGCTTTAGTTGTTAAATATTTTCAACAACTCTTTCAATTAGATGATGCTATTAGTGTGGGTCTTCATACTAAGTCAAGCTTTTCCCAAATAGATCAACCTTATGTGGTTTCTTTGGCAAACACGCCTGCTAATGAAGAGATCAAGCAGACAATTTTTTTATGGGACCCTATAAAGCCCCTGGTTTTTATGGTTTTGCTCCAATTTTTTTCCAAGCTAATTGGGAGACTGTTGGTCCTTCTATATGTCAATTTGTCAAAGATTTGAAGGGAGGGCTAATTTGACTGATTCAAATAAGACCTTAATCTCACTAATTCCTAAGAAAGATAATCCTGAAGAAGTTGGTCATTTTCGGCCTATTTCATTGTGTTCTATTCACTATAAATGTGTCACCAAAATTCTTACTTGTCGGATGAAAAAAATTATGGGTGATTTAATCTCTCCTTTTCAAGTGGGTTTTATTCCAGGCAGACAAATCCATAATAACATTATTGTTGGTCAAGAAATTCTTCATATCATCTATAAAGCAAAAGGAAGAATGGGTTTCATTGCTATGAAGATTGATTTACAAAAAGCATATGATCGTATCAGATGGGATTTTCTCCAACAAGTTCTTTTTGATGCAGGAATGGGTCCCAAATTTGTCAATTTAGTTATGAAATGTGTCTCCACTGTTTCTTATAATGTTCTGTGGAATTCTCTTCAGTCTGATTATTTCTTTCCCAAAAGAGGACTTCGTCAAGGAGACCCCATTTCTCCTTTCTTGTTTGTTATGTGTATGGACAGGCTTTCTCATGTCATTTCTGATGCTGTGGATTCTAAAAAATGGAAGCCTATAAAGGGTTCCAAATCTGGCCCATTTGTGTCCCACTTGATGTTTGCTGATGACATACTGCTTTTCGGAGGGCATCAGAGGAACAAGCTACAATTATGATGCATTGTTTAAATTCCTTTAGTGCTGCCTCTGGTGAGAAAGTTAACAAGGCCAAGTCATCTATATTCTTTTCAAGGAATGTAGATGCAAGATTGAGAGGAAGAATTAAAGGTATTACTGGTATGAAGATCAATTGTCAGATTGGTAATTATCTCGGTTTTCCTTTGTCTAAAAACCAAAAATCTACTGAGAAGTTCCAATATATTGTGGATAGAGTCAGAACAAAGTTGGCTAATTGCTTTTCCCTTGCTGGTAGAGTTACTTTAGCAAAATCTGTATTGAGCACTATTCCATTATATCCGATGCAGGTTGCACATGTACCAATTAGCATCTGCAATGAGATTGAGAAGTTGCAAAGAAAATTTGTTTAGGGTGGTGATCAGGGTAATAGATTTCATCCCATTGGTTGGGAGAGGATTACTCTTCCTAAATCTTATGGAGGACTGGGTTTCAAAAGGCTTTCTTCTATTAATAGAGCTTTTGGAGCCAAGCTTGCTTGGAAAATCATTTCTGGAACCAACGGTTTATGGGTTGATGTGCTTCAGAATAAATATATGCTAAAGAGAGATGATAATCTGCTATCTGCCACACCAAGAGACTCTCAGTTATGGAAATTTATTTGTCAACAAAGTGATATTATCTCTGAAGGTACTAGATGGCAAATTTGCAATGGTCATTTTGTTAGTTTCTTTGATGATTATTGGCTCTTACCAGGGACAAAACTCAAAGATTTGTGCTTAAGACCTTTAACAAAGGATGAACTTCATAGTAGAGTGGTTAACTGGACTTCATATGGATCCTGGGATCTCTTTCGCTTGGCTGATCTTATCCCACATGAAGTTGTTTAGCGTTTAATTTCCATGCTTCCACCGACGAACAATGTTGGAAATGATGTTATGTTGTGGAATTCATCCCCAAATGGAAAATTCTCCATCAAAAGTGCTTACTTTCAGATTGAACATAACCCAGCTAATCTTTATAGCTCAACCTATAAGATTATTTGGAAATGGAAAGGGGCTGAGAGAATTCGTTTCTTCATTTGGATGATTTTTCAAGATAAACTTCCCACTAATAAATGGAGGAGTAGCTGGTCTCAATGCTCACCTATATGCAATTGGTGTCAATCTCATGTGGAGGATTCTCTCCATATATTACGTGATTGCAGTTATGCACGCCAGATTTGGAGTAGTCTAATACAAAGAAGGTATCAATCTCTTTTCTTTTCTTCATCTTTAAAAGATTGGATTGAATTAAATTTAAAGAGGCATGTGGGGATATATTCTAATATCAGCTGGGATTTAATTTGGGGGGTTATTATTTGGAAATTACGGAATTGGAGGAACAAGTTTATTTTTCAACTAGATTTCCAAAAACCTAATGACCCTGTAATGGCTATTATGAATTCTTGGAAGCCCTTCGTCTTCACCAGTGATTTTAAGTGTGAGGAGGAAGTTACATATTCTAAGTTTTGGAAGCCTCTTCTAGCTGAATGGATCAAAATCAATGTGGATAGGGCTATTTCTCTAGTTACAAAAAATGCTGGATGTGGAGGAGTCTTGAGAGATCACCACGACAGTTGGATTAATGCATTTACTCATCGGATTGGTCATTGCACCCCTGTTGAAGTGGAAGAATGGGCTGTTCAAAAAGGATTCCTGTTGGCTTGGGATATGGGCCTACGAAATGTCATTCTTGAAACAGACGTGAAGTTGCTGGTTGATCTTCTGAACAACAGAGAAAGGGCAAGAGACACTGATAGTCTATTGCTTTTAAGTATTCTTGATATGCTGCAATGGAAGTGGGACGTCAAGATTCAACATGTTCCTCAAGAGCAGAACAAAGTTGCTGATAGATTGGCCAAGGAAGGTCTCATCACATCCTCCTTGCTTGATATGGTCCCTCCTTACTTACGGACCCTTGTACAAAATGATTTGCTGGGATCTCAATCTCTTGTGTCTTAGTTTCCTTTGCTATAATTGGGCTTCGCCCTCCTTTTTACGAAAAAAAAAAACTTCTCCCATGTTGATACTCTCTCTATCCCATTTTATAAGGTAACAAGTGAAATTTCACATATATTAAAAAAACTGTATAACATTATTAAATTTCCAAAAAAAAACCTAAAAATTTATATTTTATCTCTATTAAATATCATTAATTAACACAATTTACAATACTAGATATTAGATTAATGATGAGTAAAATAGGCAAATAAAACCATGTTACCTAATAATACGAGACAAAATAAATTTTACTTATACCTTATAATATGGAATAAAGGGAATAATATCTTTTAAGTTTTAAGACATATTTATTTAATTTACATCTTCTCAAATTCATGTAACTAAAAAGATATAAATATAATGGTTACCAAATTTGGGTTTTCTTCATATTTTCTTTCTATATCTCTCTCAATATATAATCTCATCAATCCATCTGATTTGAATGGTTGAAGATCACTAATTGTGATATTAAAATAAACATATTATTCATTTAATCATTATCATAAATAAGCATTTTGATTTTATTTTTAAAAGTATTCCATTCATAATAATAAATACAAACTATTAAATCAAATATATTATATTTTTAAAAATTATTTTCTTAACTATTCAATCATAATTGATCAGTGAAAAAAATTATATATAGAGAAAAAGTACATAGAGTATATACTTTGCTTACCAAATGAAACACATCACTATTCATATAATTCTCGAATCACATGAACTGTGCTTAGCTGGTGGTTAAAAAGAAAAAAAGAAGAAGAACTATGGTACTATACTTAGCTGAAAATAATGAGTTACATGTCACAATACTAATAAGTTTATATTTCTTTTGACAATAAAAAAATTATTTAAACCACTCTAATCCCTAACCCATGTCAAGTGACCCTATTCAGACATTTTAAGTTTGGTTTAAGTTTCATTTTCCTTAATCTTCCAAGTTAAGAAAGTCATGTAAAAACAAAATATTAATTATTCATGGATGTTTCAACAACTAAAACTAGTAAAAATGAATTAACTTAATAAATTGTGCGTTTCACCAAGAGTCTATTAAGATTAAGATTAAGAAAAATGAATTGTACAAGTTCCCAAGTAACCTCTTTCTAGTTATTTCATATATATTTGGATTTCCTTTGTAGCGTTCTCTTATAGTCTAAGCAAGTTAAATTAAGTATATGGCCAATCTTGAACGTACTAGTAATGTTTTGGCCATATACTAAATTATTGGATTGTTAATCACATTAATTTATACATTGAGTAGCCCGTCATTATTTGTGCATGTAAGGCACTCCTTTAATGTTAAGTAATAACTAATAAGTACTTTTGTCATTTACATAATAATGTACAATCTAAAATTTTTTTTATGACTTATTTTTTATCATAATTAAATTAAATTATAAATTATAGATTTTAGACACACATGATTTATTTATCATAATCATAATGATAATAATAATAATTAATAAACTTATATATAACAATAATCCAGTTCGTTATATTTTGTTGTCAGTTTTTTCATTTAAAACAAATAATAAATATATATTCGAAATAACTGTATATAATTTTTCATCAAAATATACCCCTATCATTGTAGTATGAGACAAACATACACTTATTATATTTTGACAAAAAAATCTACTAAGTACTAATAAAGAAAAAATAATTGTATCCAAGTTTAATCCATAATTTTGGTAAAAAAAAAAAAAGGTCTAATCCGTAACAGTAAGATAGACGATCTTATGTTTTCATGGACATACATGTTCGCTAATAATGACATAAGCAATTAATCAACCATACATTTATCGAATAATTATTTAAGATGTTAACTTATTTAATAATCATTAGTTCTAAAAATAATTTTTGTATAATTGACGAATATAATTACAGTATTATATTTAAACACATTAAACTAAATAAAATTTATTCCATATTTAATAGTAATATTTAATAAATTAATTGTCTATAACTTAAAAACATATTGTTCGGATAACATAAAATTATAAATCTAATTAATAATATATACTAATTCTCTGAATGTTTCGTTACTGGGGAATATAGTCGATAGATATTTTCTTCTGATGGATGATAATCACATTCTTTCCTATAATTAATGCCGATAAATTGGTCACTCCCAATAATGTTTGCTAATCAAAGCATTTCCATTCATATACGCCAAGCTCACCCGATTTAGTTGAAGGATTTGGGAAATGCAATTAATATGAGTACGTTAGGCATTCTATTTCTAATTCAATTTATTTTAATTAATTTTGGATCAAATCCACCAAACTGAGTCTAATACTCCCGTGGTTAGGCGAGAGAAAGCAATTTATTATGGTGGTTAAGTTTCTTCTTGTTTCCAAAACGAAACGTCATTAACATTAAATAGGCGTGTTGCAGGTTGTTTATTTTATTTATTTTTTAAGTACTTTAAATATGTTAGGGATAAATAACTAAGTTAATAGAAATATAATTAAATTTAAACATTTTTTCTTATGTACAAGCAAAATGAAGAATTCATTATATATTTTCATTTTCTTCATATATGTCTATCATAAAGTGGATATTGGATATTCTGCATTCATTATGTATTTGAGAAAGAGAGTGACACAATAGAATATTGCTATGTACGAACCCATCTCTCTCTCTCTCTCTCTCTCTATATATATCATATACATTTATTTTTGTGAATGTAAAATTGTAAGGTATCCAAACCGATGTATGTTGATTAGTAAAATATTCGTATTTTATTGTAAATTTTTAGGTTAACTTAGTAGTTTTATAATAATTTAACGAAAGAAAATAATGTAAATTGCAAAATTAAGGATTCTCGGAAGAAAAATGTAAAATATTTAAGTTTATATGTGTATAAAGCTTATAAATATATCGTCCATAAAACTTATAATTATAAATACTGGCCCCCGCAATAGACAATGGAGATAATTAAGCAATTATATGAACACAACTATGCTTACTAAATTAGCAGCCCTATAATCTTTGTTTTATCTTTCTCATTGTATTTCTCTCTGAAGACCATTTAATATAATTTATTGTTTTGTTGATCTCTCATAGTCTCATTGTCATTGATTTTATCCACGTTCAAACTCTAATTCTCCTTAATTAAGATATTAATTTGGTGTGCCAAGTAGGAGAGGTCAACATTCTTTTTATTGTTCTTTTTTTTTTGGCCAAAACATTCCTTTTATTGTTCTTTTGTTTAGGCCAAAACATTCTTTTTATTGTTCACATTCAAGGGGTCATGACCAATAAATAGATAGGATGGTTTTAAAGTAATCCCACATTGATGACATAAAGTACTTTTATATATGAATAATATAATGTAGTTGTAAATTGATTAAAAATGGATATTTTTTGGGTTTAATTAAAAACATATCGATGTTATATTTTATAATATATTATAATTATAATAAACAAGCAAAATGCAGCCACTTCATTCTTGGAGAGTTATACCTACTACTAATTCTCAAGGTGTCTTAGTTTTCTAGAGCCAGTGATAAAAAGAATTTAAACACCTGCTGGTAGAAATTATTCATACTTTAGCATCAAGTGACAAGATAGAAAGATGATAAAAAAGGGATTGCTGAATTGATCCCTAGATTGCACGATTACAAAATGATCTCGTTTTATTTTTTTTAAGGGGTGTTTTAGCTATTTTTTACTTATTTACTCATGTGTTTTCATTATTCTTATCTGATTAAACAAATACATAAAAGTGTATTTTCATTTTTTTATCATACCAAAAATAATTTATTCTATTAGATTATAGTCCTTTCATATATTTTTATTATTGCTACAAAATTTTATTGTGGGCATATAGGATGGTAAGGAAAAGAGTCCGTGAAAGTGTTATCCTGTCTTCAATTAACAATTAAAAATTATACTTTGGCCCGCACGAACTATCGCTGGTGGGCGTGCCGGAGTGGTTATCGGGCATGACTAGAAATCATGTGGGCTCTGCCCGCGCAGGTTCGAATCCTGCCGCTCACGCCTTTTTATTAATTGGTAAATAATTTGGAATCGTTCGTTCTTTTTTTTATGGGCCTGAAATTTAATCTATTGTTATTATGTGACTAAAAACATTGAAAGAGCCCATTATCACTGTATTGGTTATACTGATTCCTTGCATGGCTTTTTGTGGGAAAACCCAAAAACAGCCAACAGGCCCATCATGTCTCTGACTCTTGGGTCTCTACAGGTCTGCTTGCTATATTTCTATTACTTTCTTATGTCGATAAAAACATTTCTGCTACCTTCTTTTATTTGGGCCGTCGACCCTCCCTTTTATTTCATTTTAACTTTTTTTGTTTTCAGCCTCAGACGTTTCTAGCTCTGTCCACTAATTTAGGAAGAGTTATCATAAATTAATAATATTCTCGTTGGCCAAAAAATTAATAATATTCTCCAATGCCAACAAAAATTGGTTCAAGTGGTTTGACTTTGTTGCATATATTCTATAAGATTTTGGACTCAAATTTTATGTATATGAAAAATTGTTAAAAAATTTTATACCTGTATAATTTGACTTAACTCTTTTAATAAATCTATTAATGGACTTGAATTTAATGTTTATTTTAAGGTTGTATTTGAGAATAAAATCTCTATTCCTTTTTTTAATTAAGGTTTTTTTACACCTACTAAAAAATATTAATTATGTTAAATTTTTTTAAAGACTATTCTACAATATCCTTATTTAATAACTTATATTGAATTAAATGATATACATTGAATTAGACAAGAGAATGGTATAGTTGGAAAAAATAATTAATTATGTATTGAAAATATAAATTAAAAAAATATTTGGAACAAAATCAAAACTCTAAAAGACTAAAACTGCGAAAGATATGGAACTTGGAGGGTGTAAATTTTAAGACTAATTTATTGTGTTTGGTTATTTCTGAAAAGCATTAAAACCAAGTCTTCAAATCAGAAAAATTATATGTGAAGACTTCATCGTTTAAAAATTTAATGTCAAATTTAACAAACTTCATGGCAAATCTTTCTCTGAAGCTTGACTTGGCAATGCATGTATTTGAACCACTGCCTGAGAATGAGCTGTAACTGAGCACTTGTTTCGTTCTTTTCCCTCACTGTAACCAAAAAAAAAAAATGCAATGATTTTAAAAAAAGTTAGAGATTTTACTCCCGATGCTCTGTTATCTGTTAATTTTGTTATTTGTTGTCTTATTTATACAAGAAAGATTAATGTGTATATTTTATTGTCTAGTCTAAGTTAACATGACAATTGTGTTTAAAATGTAATTCAATTTATATTCATACAAAACCTTATAGATGATGAAAATATGATTGATTGGGAGATGGCATCCCCACGCTAAAAAACAAATAGAGCTTATTTTCTTATTTTTTATATTCATATATAGTTACATTGTATTTAAATAGTTTTTTAAAAAAGTTATTCACATATTTTAGAATTGATTTAGAAGTACCAAATGGAGGAAAGAAATATATTTGAAAAAATATTTAAAATAAAAAATAGAATTATTGAAATAGTTAAAATAATTTGGTTTACTATTATGTTAGTACACTTTGAAAGAATATTAATTACAAGTTAGATTGGATCATAGATCTTAATTTGAGTGGGACTGAAAAAGAGAAATGAGAGTTACCTTTTCTGGCTCACATAAAGACATCAATTCAACCATTATGTGATGTTATTATTCACAAACAATCTTAAAAAAATAAAACTTTGGTTTTAATATAGTTCCCATCCGTATCAAACTCTACTATATTTTGACTTATTAAGGAGTTACATTGATAAAATGTTTCAGTAATTATGGGCTTTAATTATTCTAATTTTTAAAATAATTCATTTTTCTCATAGTTTCAATATTGCAGTGCATCATTGAGAATGTAGTGATATCATCAAAGGCAATATTATTTGGTATGATTTCAAACTCTACTATATTTTGACTTATCAAGGAGTTACATTAATAAAATATTTCACTAATGATAAACTTTAATTATTTGAATTTTCAAAATAATTCATTTTTCTCATAGTTTCAATATTGTAGCGCTTCATTGAGGGTATAGTAATACTATCAAAGGCAATATTATTCCATATGATTTCAACCAATGCACAAATTTGATGTCTAAGTTCAAAAAACACAACTCTTCAAAATGATTCCACCTTATATCACCTGCATATACATTTCATGAATTCAAGAAAAAAATAGATAAGAAAGGAAAAATTGCAAAAGGAATATTAAATAAAATGCATTCAATACTAAAATAAAATGTTTAGGTAAATAAACATTAACTAATCATCACCCAATTATAAAAAATTACGAAATATATGGATTTTGAAATTATTCATTAATTCATTGAATCTCCCACCCTACACAACTCTTCAACACCTCATCTATTTTAGGTGTTGAAGGAATGAGGCCATAAGATTATTCCACCCCGAGGGGGTGCCTCGCTCGCCCGTTCACCTGAAATAAAAAAAACCATCACCTCAACTGATTTAACATGTGCCTCATAATCAAGCTTCCTATATGTCCTTTTCCTAGAATAAGGAATGGTCTCTTAACACTAATCCATCATAAAAAATTTAGATTTGTTAGATACTATACTGCTAGGTGAATCCTTATAGAATCAATCCAAAGAACCCACTTTGATGTGTATAGCATCCGGATCTTTGTGAAATAAAGAAACACAAAATTGGAGAGTAGAGGGAACAAACAAAACACACAAAAACAGTAGCAAACGGAAAACAAAAAATAGAGAAATAAGATGAATAAATGTTGATCTTGAGAAGTAGAACCTAAGAAAATTGATCTCTTGAATTTTAGTTATGGTGACGCCACAAGGAATGATTAATTCCTTGATAAGTCATCATTGCACTCTACCACTCAAATAACGCAAGAGAAACTCACAAAGTCTAAAATTTTATTCATCCAAATCTAAAAAACGTACATAAAAGAAAGCTTTAAATAGGTAAGATGAAATCTAATTGGATGAACTTAAAAAACCTAATTAATTTGGACTCAAGTAATTCTAATGAGATTAAGAGACTCTGGGCTCAAATAATACACATAATAAATCTAGGAAGCTAGTAAAATAAAACCTTAAAATAAAATAACGAAAATTCATGAGACAATAATAAAAATAATATCCAAATCCTCATAAAACATACCATCACACTAATAAAATCATATGTTTAGCATATTACATGCTTATTTACAAGGTGAGCTATTAAAAAGACTACTAACTAACTAATTAACTTTATTAATTAACAAAGTTCAACCCATAATTAATAAAACTAAAATTAACAATAATTAAATCGATTAATCCTTAAATCATATGCTCTTTAAGTGAGTCACATGCTATTTAAATGATCTCTTAATGTTAGGCTTGAATATAAAACTTCTATATATGAGAACATAGTCATGTCATTTTTGTGCTCTTGGGCTTCAAATTCACTAAGTGTAAAGGCTTCATCTCAAGTTACTGGTTGATAACACCATTTAAAGTCTTTTTCGTTGCCTTAACTCTAGATCTTGTTATTAGGCCTCCCATGTTTTGTGATGAATCAACTTTCTTCCACTTTTGAATCACATGTTCACCCTCTTTTTATTTAATACCTTAAGCTTGCTTCATACTTACTAGCTTACTTGCATCATATACTGCTACACTTGAGCTATTCCTTTTAATGTCAATAGACACTAAAAATGTTCAAAGATTCGGTTTTGATTAAAAATCAAATCGAACCAAACCAATTGGTTCAACACTTGTTGGAACCTTTTCAGTTTTTTTTTAATCGATTTAGTTCGGTTCTAAAATCGGTTTGAATTGGTTTGGTTTATGCTAAATTGATTTTTTTTAAAAAAATATCATCTTTCTTCAAAAATTAAATCAAATAGGTTGCATATAGGTGGTATATGAACACAAATTATATCTAAATATTATATTAAAATATGGTTATTTTATGTAAACATTTTGTGAATTTTTTACATAAATATTTATTTTTTTATAGATTTGCATAATTAATTATAACAATATACTTATCTATATTTTTGCTCTACAACCAATAAATGTCTTGTAATATTGTTTATAGGCTTTTTTACTCCTTAGTGCTAAGAGACTTATGTTAAAGTATAGTATAAAAAGAAAATGTATTAAATAAATAAAGTATTTATATTAAAAAAATAGAATAAAGTATAATAGGTTTGGTTCGATTTGGTTTAAGTTTTAAAAGTCTAAAACCAAACCAAACCTATTTAAATTAGACACACATAGGAAACTAAAATAGTAAGGTTGTGATTCCATTCACTTTCTTTTCTCATGCTAAAAAAATTTGACTTAGTTAATAACTAAATACAGCAATAGACATAATCACATCTCCACCTTTGTATGACCACTTATGGGAAGATAAAAGTTTGTAAGAAAAAAAGGAAAGTAGGCACTTTGTGCATGGTATGGAAAGAATGATATTAACAACATCAAATAAAATAAAAATCCTAGACAGGATTTATATAAGCATATCTTATCATAATGCCATATAGTGTTAAACTTTAGTGAAGCATAGTAGGTCCTATTGTGTGTACACAAAATTCATTAATAAGGCTGGATTATTCATCTCTAATGGAGTGTAAAGTTTTCAAGAGGCCTCATTCTTACTTCAAACAAATGTATAATTAATTATGAACCACATTAGTTTTATTCATATCTGCATTATACATGGTTCTAATTAAAGCTGTCAAATCGGGTCAGATCAGCCAAAAAGCTTGATTTGACAAAAAGGCCTCAAAAGTCAAGCCCGACCCTATGGGATTGGGCTTTCAGGCCAGCCCACGAGCTTTTTTTTTTAAATATTTTTTTAAAAAAATTTATTTATATATTTATTTAAGTTAATACAACTAATTATCATTATTTTTCATAAAAAATAATATAATATTTAAAATTTATAATTTATATATCACTAATTAATAAAATAATATGTATTTTTTAATATTTTAAATAAAAAAAAGGAAACGGGCTAAACGGATTGGGCTTGAAAAGCCCAAAGTTTAATTTGGCACCAATATTGAATCTAACCTGTTCATTTTCTTGGGCTTTTCAAGCCGGTCCATTGAGTTTGACCCGTTTTGCCGGCTCTAGTTCTAATATAACCCAAATTTAGCTTAAAATAGTTTCACATGCAAAAGACATCACCCAAGCAATTTAAATAGTGCTTCTTCATCTACAACTACAAAATAATCATATTTGACTAAAGCACATCTCTCACAGTATATGTTGCTACAAGTGCACTTATATACATGAGATTGTTATCCTTGCCATGCACCAATATATATAATGATCTATACTATTTGTTTGCAGATGGAACACTAATAAAACTAACAAAAATGTACAAATAACTAATGGAATCTAGAATATACCTTTGTGGAGCAACTTTTTTCAGCCACAAGATCCAATAGTTTTTCCTTTTATAGTTCAGCCTTTTCCCCCTATGAGATTATTATCCTTGCCAAGCACCAATATATATAATAATCTATATTACTTGTTCCTAGATAAAACACCAATAAAAGCAACAAAAAGGTACAAATAACTGATGAAATCTAGAATATACTTTTGTGGACAAAAATTTTCAAACACAAGATCCAATAATTCTTCCTTTTATAGTTCAGCTTTTTCCCCTTCTTTTCAATAGCTATTTGAGAAGATTTTTTAGGAGTCTTTTCAGTAGGTTTCACTACAAGTGGTGTAGGTGTTTAACACAATTAAACAAAGCAAGAAAAAACTGACACTTAGGGACTTGTGAAAAAAAATAAGAAACAAAGATTCCGTAATGCATCATCAAGACTCATAAATCCAATTAACACTGCCATATAATATTACATACTACATCCCTTCACATTTTTTTCGAAAAAATAAAGAGAGAACCTACATAGCAGATTGCAAATAATCTACTTAAACCTTAACACACAAGCAAGTGGTCTATATGAAGCACTCAAACATTTATGCAAATATTAGGGAAATTTATTATTTTTTTCAATATAAAAAATATTATGGAAATTTTACCTAAACATAGAATTATTTCATCAAGCCCAACAAATCACCTATCTTTGTTTTATCTCAATTGATCACACTAGAGCAGGTTCATCTTCATCTTCATCTTAATATATTCCTTCACATCAATTTCATCCACATTTTCATCATCATATTTACTTTTAGGTTGCTCTTTCATATTAAGAGTACTTATCCTTTAGAACAAATACATAGGCTTTTGTCAAATTTGCAATAATGGAGAAAGCAACAAAATAGACTGAATGAAATTAAAATATATAAAGAGTAAATATGCCCACTTTACTCATTTTGCCAAAAAAAATATTTGCTAATTATCAATACCTCATGTCACCAACATTTGGGCAGGATTTACATGATTTGGGCAACAATAAATGTAACTTTAAGCCATCAACAACTATTGACCCATAATAATCTACAAGTCATAGCCTAAAAAATTAAATTGATCAAAACGAAAAGCAAGTTCATCATCTAATCTTTATCAAGTTCATCATAGTCTATAAGATACAGCAATACGTTAAATCATTCACTTTCTATAATTGAGATGGCACAATATATAGAAGTTTAGCTGATTACCCAGATTTTGATAAGTATGTCAATATTTCATCCTAAGCAGGACCTACATAAATAAGTGAACCCTCTGCTAGCAAGATAATGCCATCAAAAAAGTAAAAAAAAAAAGAATTTATCATTATAGGCATAAACATCTTCCAATTATAGCTTTCTTAGTCATTCAAGCATTTTAACAAACACTTGATATATACTTAGCAAATATAATTTTAAAAGAAGTTCCATAGCATAGAACTCTCCTTCATAATCAAGAACATCAATATTTAAGCTATACAAGACTATCAAATCATCAATTTCACTAACCAAGCTAGACTTTGTAACACCCTAAGGCTTATAACCACAAGATGGCTCAAGGAGACAATCCAATTCAATAAGAAATAAGACATAAATGAAAAACGATCGAAAGGAGACACCAAATATGAGAGAATAAGAGGGGAGACTCAGAACATAGGGCTAAACATGAACTGAGAACTTTGAACTATGGTTGGATGACATGAAAACAAAGAAGGTAATTTTCCCTTATGGCGCCGTGGCCTGAGAGTATGGTGCCGCGGCGCAATTTGCTGCTACTTTGATAGCAACTTGCTGTCAAAATGGGTGAATTTCGGACACGTATATCTTTCTACGCGGACCTCCAATTTGCACGATTCCAAAGCATACAGGTTACTCTATACCTCCTTTAACCATAATTATTGACCTTGTTTCAAAATTCCTATGTATTGAGATTTTGGACATCTGTGACTGAAATAGTCACTTTTAGACCAAAACTAGCCACTAACACCTCTCAATCCTCAACCATTGACCCTGTGGTCATCCAATATTTTCCAATAAATCACAAATGATATAAAAACATTGTTCAAGGAGGTGGTACCCTAAGAAAACCACTCTCTTAGGTTTTGGCCCCTTTGAACCACAATCTCACATATCGGGTGACATACTTTTTTCTCTAGAACCAACCAAATTTCAGGCTCAACCTTATAAATAACTCACACCCATCAAAACACACATATGCTTATAACCACAAGATGGCTCAAGGAGACAATCCAATTCAATTATGAATAATACATAAATGAAAAATGACTGAAAGGAGACACCAAATATGAGAGAATAAGAGGGGAGACTTAGAACATAGGGCTAAACATGAACTGAGAACTTTGAACTATGGCTAGATGATATGAAAACAAAGAAGGTAATTTTCCCTTATGGTGCCATGGCCTGAGAGTATGGTGCCACGGTGCAATCTGCTACTATTTTGACAGCAACTTGCTGTCAAAATGGGTGAATTTTGGACACGTATATCTTTCTATGCGAACCACCAATTTGCACGATTCCAAAGCATACATGTTACTCTATATCTCCTCTAACCATAGATATTGACCTTGTTTCAAAATTTCTATGTATGGAGATTTTGGACATCTATGACTAAAATGGTCACTTTTGGACCAAAACTAGCCATTAACACATCTCAATCCTCAACCATTGACCTTGTGGTTATCCAACATTTTCCAACAAGTCACAAATGATACAAGAACATTATTCAATGAGGTGGTACCCCAAGAAAACCACTCTCTTAGATTTTGGCCCCCCTGAACCCCAATCTCACATATCGGGCGACGTACTCTTTTTTCTCTAAAACCATCCAAATTTCAGGCTCAACCTCATAAATCACTCACACCCATCAAAACACATATGGGCTACCCATTGCTTAGGGGGCCAAACTCACTTGGACAATAAAGGGCCATAAGTCCCAACATACCAGAACAACCACTACAACAATCCTTACAAAAACACTAAGGTGGTTCAGACTACCATCTCATTCATACACAACCACATATACACATCATATACCTCTATACCCAAGATAGCCTTATCCATCATTGAGGTCATAATTAACAAAGATCATACATAAAAAGCATAACACACAATTGGTCCAGAGGGAACATATGTACATCAATTACATATGATATCAAATCATGATTTTACACCTAGTATAATACTACAACATAATATGTGTTCTCAGATAGACACATACCATAAAGGTATTCAAATATCCTGCATGCCCCTGAGGGGACTCATCTACCTGTGCTTTATCTTTACTAGAACTAGGTTCCATGCTTGTAAATGCTTTCCCATGAAAGGTGAGATAAAAGTCCCAATAACCAAGGAGCAACCAAATAAACACAAACAGGGATTTAAACAAAAAAGATACAATATGTTAGTTAATCATAAGACATGACACCTATACAATACAGAAAAGGATACAAGCTATTCATATGTCTATATATTATTATATACACAAATTATGCCATGCATGATGAAATAATCATGATATGTAATGGAATCCCACATCAATCACGGCCAGAACCATGAGCTAGTTACTGTTACAAGGTAATTTTAATAAGCAGCCTCCTTCCAATGTCCAGTGAAAGATGATTTTGAGGTAATCACTAGCCTCACCTCCCATTAATCATGACCCAGTCAAAGGTCATTGCACTAACAGTTAGACCATGATTCTCCTTCCCTTGAACCATTTAAATTAATGACTATTTAGAGAAAATGCATCCCTAATCTATTGCCACCTGAATCTCCTAGCCGAGGACAACTATTTAGTGGCAGGAATATCATAAGTCACATTGCCTGAACACAAGATCTTTTGTGCTATTTAGTAGATTGGTATACCACGTGGTATTAAGGCATCATCACCCAACAATATCATGCCCTCTTATGAACAACTCGTGACAACGCCCAATGTATGCTAACATGTCATCTCATGCCATATATATATGATCAGACTAGCATATTATCATCATTATACAGATATCTCATGGGGATGCACTATAATCATGTATATATTCATATATCAACATTTGTCATTTTCATAAGTATAGACATATACATATACACATTCACGTAGGCCGATTTCATTCATTTCCATTATCATCATTACCATCATCATGTAAACCAAACAAGGTTGCACAATATTTATAATCAACACTCACTATATTCATCATCACATATACATACACATACACATACACATTTGTTCATACTAGTCATTCTTATCCATCATTATTATTTTATCATTATCATGCTCACAAGTTCTAATGTTCAATTCACTATTATTAATAAATATGTCAACAATACATCCTTATGCATAACATCAATAAATAAGCACAAAGACTATAGGCCAAGTTCTTCCTCACTCACTTGGGAGCGCGTGCGCAAATGCACATTCACTCATATAAACATGCATAACTAACCGTATCCATTTCTTATCACAATTTCTTTCCAAAAAATATAGGGCTTGAGAAAGCTAACTAGCCATGACATACAACATATATCATGATATGAAAAGTTTAAAATTCATTGAACAAACAAAGTTACTTCCTTTGTTACCTCAAGTTGCTCAACTTGCACTTTAGCATGGTAGGCCATATAGTCTCCCTTGTAGGTACATACATAACAGGAATGCAAATTCCAAGTCAAACCAACAATATTCAATACCGGTCAATCTGAGCATTCATCAAAACTTCAATAAAACCATTAAAATTGCCCAAGACAACTTAATACCTATAAGGCCAATTTTCGCCATTCAACAAGTTAACCACTTATCGTTGACTTTACCACTTCTAAACAACTTCTTGAAGTATAAATACCTTAACAAAGCATTCACAACCCTATATAATTCATCAAGCACACAAATCAAGTAGGAACATAACCTCTAGTAACACTCAACTCAGTGTTCCAAGCTCAAACTTAACAAGACCATGAATCTAACACCATACTCACTCATCAATATATTCAAATCAACTCTTGAAACTGACATTGAGTCTATACAATTCAAATTCCATAGAGATTCCCAATATTGAAGGCTAGGGTTTGCAAAACCAATAACATAAATACCAAAATCCATAACCTAAGGCTTGAAGATATCCAACAATACTTCATTGAAGTATTTAAACATAATCTAATCGGTAGAAACTCACCCAATCTTATAAATCACAATCATCAACTCAAAATACCCAAAAATAATTGGTGAAAATGGAGAAGAATATGAAGAAATCACCATACCTTGTTAATTCAAGCTTCCTAGGGAATAAAAACTTCGTCCTTCATCTTCAAAAATTGAGCCTTAGCAGAGCTCTCTCCAAAATCCTCAAACTCCCTTTGTTTCATTGAACTATTTCATGTCTGATTTATTCATATTTTTTGATTAACGCCATGACGAAGGGTTATGGTGCCATGGCATCATTGCATTCTGTCTCTATCCATTGACCAGATTACATGCTCTTGCCATAGCAAAAAGGGACACCACTATGATGCAGAGTGCTTTTGTCTCTTTTCTCTTCTTGCTCCATTTCTCACGTGTCCCTTTGATCTTGGTCCCTTCCTTAAATCATGTACATGTCTGAGATGATAAGATGTGGGTTGTTACAGACTTCATAATTTTCCTAGTTCATTGAAAACTTAAAGAAGGAAAAGAGAAGCAATAATCTTAACTATATGGCTACCGAAATATTTCTTCATGAGTAGGAGATTTTGGGTACGATCAAAGACGCAGGGAGAGAAGAGTTTGCTAGAGCAAAGAAGAACCTAAGACTACGTCTACAATGTGGAAGAAAAGAAAAGACGGTGAGATATCAATGCAAAGACCGACATAGAGTAACAGGAAAGTAAAGACCAAACATGGTTAGTTGGAGCTTGAAGGCATTGAAAATGCAACTGAAAAATCCAGAAAGAAATATGTGAGAAAACACATAAAGCACTAAAGAGGATGATCATTTTATAAAAAGAAAGTAGAAAAAAGTCATCACCATATGATGTTGCGGCACTCGCCTTCCTTTTCTTTGCAAGTCTCAGGGCCTTTGGCAATGATAACTTCAATTACACTCACCCTCCAAAGGCTCTAGGTAGAGCCGGCAATATGGGTTAAACTCGATGAGTCAAGTCATTCAGCCTGATAAAATAGGTGGATTAGGCTTTAAAAATAGGAGCTCAAATATAAAATGGGCTTTTTGGGATCATCTCGTGGTACGTCGGCCCGTTTAGCTCGTTTTCTCTTTTTTTTTGTTTAAAATATTAAAAATGCATATTATTTTATTTATTAGTGATGTATTAATGATAATTTAAATATTATATTGATTTTTGGTAAATAATAATGATGATTAGTTGTATTAATTTAAATAATTACATGAAAAACATGAAAAAACATAAAAATATTTAAAAAATAAAGAAAAAGCTCGTGGGCCGGTCCGTAGGCCCGATCCGATACGGTAATTCAAGTTTTTTGACTCGGCTCGAGGTGAATCGGCCTAAATTGCTAGCTCTAGCTCCGGGCACCCATGATGGTTGATGTGTTGATGAGAATGAAATAGTGAGAGGACCCATGGTGGTTCTGGAGCCGCAAGTTCATCGTCATTGTGTGTCGATGCTTGAAGATAAAAAATGAAAAATAATGAAATAAGAGAAAGAAAGTCGATTTATTTTTAACTTAAAGAAAAAGTGACTTGGATGTTTCAGGAAGGAAGTAGAAAAAATTAAATTAAATATGAAAAAAAAGCTCCAAGAATTTTTTTAAAAAATAAAGAAAAAACTTAAATGATGTTTTTATCACAATTTTTTATTTGATTTAAAGATTTAGATTCCAACATATATTTCAATATATTACACATTTTTAAAAAATTGAGAGTATCATATAAATGATAGAAAATCAGATTTTAGGATATACTATTTAAATAGTTTTATAATTTTTATAATTTTTTTAAATAATCCTAAAAAAGAAAGAATTTTAAAATTTAAAATAAATGAAAATGTAATGAAGAGAGAATACAATATCTAATTTAGAAAGGAAAGTTTGAAGTTTCAAATTTAAGATAAAAGAGGAAAAATATAATATATAATTCAAAGTAAGTTCTTTAAAATTTCAAATCTAATAGTAAAGAGGGAAATTTGAAATAAAAAATTTAAAAAAGTGAAAATAGAATAATAAATGTGAACATGATACCAAAGAAAATATCATGAAAAGAGGAACAATGGGGAGGAGGAGTTAGGACAGGGGAGGGAAACAAAGGGAATAGGGGACCCACAAAGAAAATGGCAATAAAAAAATTTAGAAATGAATACAATGTGGGATCAGATTAAATTGAAAAGTTCGCCAATAGAAATGAAACATTTTGTGCTGTCAAAGAAAGAAATTTGATCACACAAAACCCGAGGTAAGGGGTTATTATTGTAGATGTGGGCCCCACAGTGCTAGATACTCCATCCGGTCCTATATATAGGATCCTTTGTCCTGATCCTAAATATAAGATTCTTTACAATATACGAGGTTATATTTATTATACATTTCCAAAAAATGTTCATATTTAATGTATCCAAAGAGAGAGAGAGAGAATAAATAAGGGTAGTTTTGGAAAAATATTGGGATTTTTGGAGAAATCGAGGTAGTTAATTAGTTCTAATTACAATTTTTAATTCCCGTGATTCGGTTAAAAAGATCTTATATTAAGGACCGGAGGGAGTATTAAATAGAGTAAAAGTCTAACAACAAATCAAGAAAAAGAAAAATGTTTTTGGGTACACCGGCTGGTTGCTCTAAACGACAAGATACAAAAGAATATTTGAAGGGACCACTCGAACGGCAAGGAACATCCAATTTTGTTGCTTCAACAAAATATCTGAAGAAATGTCTCTTAATGGATTCAAATAGAAAGTCTATCTCACCCAGGATTTGGGAATCTCCAAATGGTGTCCTCCCTTGAATGGATATCTAAGACTTGATGTGGATGGTTCGTGTATGGGTCAAGGCATAGCTGCTTGTGGTGGAGTTCTTAGAGATGCAGGTGCAAATAGGATTCTTGGTTTTAAACAGAGCCTAGGATATATGCAAAGTACTACAGCAAAGGTGCATGCAATCAAAACGGGATTGGAAATCTTAAAACACAAAAAATTCCTTGGTGTCTATGTTTACTCTGACTCCTTAGATGCTATTAACTTGATCTTTAGAGAGGTGGATTTTCCCATCCACTCCATGAGGAAATCCAACAAATTAGAGAGATACTCTATGTATATGGGGATTTTAAAGTGGTCTTCTCTCCTCGAAAAGCATTAGCATGTACTGATACTCTTGCAAAAGTAGCCCTCTCAGTAGACACACAAATCGCCTTACTTTTGAAAGCCCCTTTGGAATGCTTTCATCTTTTTGTTTCTGATAGGGAACGGACGATTCATCACCCAACTACTCATACTTAATCTTTTTTCAAGCTTGTCTTGCCTTTTAATTAAAAAAAAAGAAAAAGAAAAATGTTCCCAATGCAGAGCCCAAAGGCAAAAACTACCACTATTCATGGCTTTTGTACAGTATTTGGCTCACAAAGATTTATAGATATATATTCTTTTTGGTCTTTAATACAATACCTTTTAACCGAATCACGTGAATAAAGAATGAGGATTAAAATTAATTAACTATATTATTTTTTTGAAAATTTCAAAATTTTTTTAAAATTATCCTTATTTAATCTTTTTCTCTCTTTTTTTTAGGATACATTAAATAAGGGTGTTTTTTTTAAATATATAATAAATACTACTTCATATACTACAAAGAGTATTATATTTGGAATCAGGGTAAAAGATTCTATATTTAGAATCGGAGAAAGTAATAGATATTTAATAAAAAATTCTGTAAATTCGCTTGTAATTCTACTTTAATTATAAAAAATTAACTATAATTTGTAAGAATTTTTAATGTAATATTTTTTATTCTTTTGTAGTAATTGAAATTATTGTTAAATTTTATAAGCTCTAATATTAGATTCTAAAAACTTACTATTAAAATTTTAAAAAGTTGCAATTAATGATAATTTTTCAAAAATCTTTAGTAGAAAATTCTGTATAGCTAATAGTAATTTTACTTCATTTCTAAAAAATAACTGTAATTTTTAATGTAATATTTTTTTAAGCTGTGAGTTTGAAGTGTAATAATAATAATAAACAATGATTCCCCGCATAAAATTAGCAATGAACATGTTTTTTTTAATAACCAGAAACATCTTTTCTTCTTAGGAGGTAATAGAAAAAAAGAATATCGTTCCTTTGCCGAAACGGATTGGAGCGTGGAGCCCTAGTCCTCTCTCGCGCTCTCTTTCGTCTCCCTGATTTGCACACTCCCACACTCAGTCATGGCTGCACCGAAGCCCATGAATATGCAGAACTCGAGCTTTTCCTTCGCAATGCCCCATTCTGCCGAGGCTTCTTCCTCAGTTTATTCAGCTCAGTCCCTTTTTCCTGGTTCATCTCAGTCTGAACCTTGTCCTTCTACGCCAGCTCAGCCCACATCGTCGGAGTCTTCTAGCCCTCGTGAGTGTTTCATTTCCTTACCTGCTTAGCTTGGTTGTTCAGAAAGAGAATTAAGTTGTGAAATTTTTTTCCTCAGATGATTGAAATGGCACTTTCCCATTTCCAAGAATCCTCTGATGCCGAGGAGTGTTCCAGAGTGTTTAATGTCGTGGATTTATTTTGATAAGGGAAAATTACTTTGTATTCTGATTTCTGTGCCTGATTAGAATTTTTTTCCATGTATGTTTTTAAGCTTGTCATAAAATAAAATTCGAAACTTATGTTTTACCCTGTGAATGTAAGTATCTTGCTCATTTTTTTTTATAAATGTTTTATTACAAATCGTGATGCGCGAACATGATTTGTATGTCATTTTTTCTGAGCTTTGCGTGAATATCTTGGGCAAAAACTATAGGTATTTTCTGAACATTTTTGCAACCCTAACTTCCTTTGAGAGTTTTATCCAGCACATAGTAAGAAAATACATGTGAGTTCATTGTAATTGTTTCCATGTTAAGACAGTACACCTGAAGTTGAAATGAGATCCTAGTTGATGATTGGTTTCCATGGAAGATATTCTAATTTTAATAATCAGAAAACTTAAGCATGATGTATGTCAAATATTTTCCTTTTTAGCTTTCAAAAATTTGGTAGCTTGTCATCCATTCTTGATTTATCGATATGTTTAACATTTTCACTGTTCAGTTTTATCATATGACTATTTCAGCTCGCCTTTCTGTAGACTTCTTATGCACAAATGATCTTTAATCTTGTGAATTGTTTATTGATCTCTCTAGGTGTTCCAGAACATTTGATGCATAAAAATAGGTTGCAAGAGTATGCCCAAAGGTCAAACATACCACTTCCCATTTATCAAACTGTCAACGAAGGACTTGCTCATGCCCCAAAGTTTAGGTCAACAGTGTGGGTTGATGGAAAGTATTATACTTCAGAAAATGTTTTTCCTGTTCGAAAAGCGGCTGAACAGAATGTTGCAAAACTTGCCTTTGAACGCATAGTGACAAAGATCAAAGATGAAGGGCTTCCTCTTATTCTTGAGGTTTGTTGGCTTAGGATTATTATTTCACTCAGTGCATCAATGATTGGTGCATTTCTTACTTATTAATTAATTAGTGTCAGTTATATTTATTATTTATCACTTTATTATTTGTTTCTTTACTTTTGTGTTCTGTTAAGATTATTTTGGATAGGACTGTTTTATTTTCTTATCCAATAACCACCGAGATCCCTATTATCTTGAGAGTATCTTGGACTAGTTGTAAACCCTAATTAGTATTAATAACAGAACAAGGGTGAGTTGTTGTTGAACTCTCCCACTTTCTCTCAATCGACTTCTTCATGGTATCAGAGCTGGTGCATTCTTGATCCCCAGTGGACAAGTTTGGTGGCGCTCTAAACACCACAGGCTAGGAGGATGATGGTTCCTCGACGGACTTATACTAAAATCCGACGAGTTCTCAAGCAGTTGTTCCTCAAGCGTTGTCCATGGGAGAGATAGGTCTGGTGATGATTATCAATATTAAGAAAACCAGACCGGTAAAGATACCGGTTCAAGGTTTAATGCTCTGATTGGGGTTGGACCAGAGTCAGATCGGACATAATTACTAAGTATTACAAAGATTAAAATGATGTTATCACATAAAGAAAAAAATTTAAGAAATAAACAAAAAATTTGCAAATATTGAAGATAAAAAGAAAAAAAAAACTGCTGAAGGGGAAGGACATGAATCTTTATTTTAAAAAAAACTTTTAATAGTCATATGAAAGTTAAATTAAAAGGATTAAGTTTAAAATTAAAATCTAGATAAATAATAGGTATCATAAAAAATGAAATGATATTATCACATTTAGAAAAAATATTCAATAAATAATCTGAAAAATGAGATTGGAAGAGACTTGAGATTTATTACAATGACATGTTGTTAGAGAAATGACGCATTGTTATTGAGAAAAAGAAATGGCATGTTGTTTGAGAGAGGTGGAGGGAAACTTTCTTTAAAATATTGCTTGCTTAATTTTTTTATATAAAAAATGTTTGAAAAGTGACAAATCAATGGTTGTAAACCCATGCTTGCTCAGTCTTGTAATTGTGTAGTCACATAGAAATCAAAGGGCATAACATTTGCTTCTGACCACACTTTTGCTCCATTTGTAACAAAAACATCCGCACCTTCTTCATTCTTCTCTCTCTCATGTTCCCAACGTTCATTTCCCATCTCAGTTTTCTCCCTCTCATCTTCTTCCCAATGTTCATTTCCCATCTTAGTTTTTAGCTCTCTTCTGCTATGCTCTTCTTTCTTCATCATTCTCTCCAATCTCCATTCTTTAGATCTTCATTGGGAAGTTTCCCCTTCTTATGAAATCTCAGCATTTTTTTTCTCTTTCCTCATTCTCCCTCTCTCTTTCCTCTCCTCTCTTTCTTTTCTTCATCCTCGTCCTCTTCCTCCTTCATCGAAGTTCCAAATATTCTCTTCAGTGAAACCAAAAAAAGAAACAAAGAAACTGAACCGGCTCACTTGTTGACCCTTTTGGTTTAAACAGTTTTCAACCGGTTTCCTATTTAGCCGGTTCAACCCATGTTCCAGATCGTACTTAGGACCCATTCTTGGTTGAACTAGCCAGTTCAGTCCGATTTTCATAATGTTAATGATTATAGCTCACCGATTGAACGGGCATAACTATCTATAGTGGAGCTCAAGTGGTGCAAGCCTGTCTGGAGAAGGGAAATACAAGTACTTGTCTGGAGAAGCCAAACACCTTAAACTCGATGATCCAAATTTTAGGTATGGGACGAAGAGAACATTATGGTGCAAGCCTATCTGATAAACTCGATGAATTTCGAGATTGGTGTCAATTTCATGCTGTATCAATCAGCACGTGCAGTCTAGACGGTAGCAAAGGAAACCTACACTTCTCAGAAAAACTGGTGCAATTCTACACATCGATATATTTCTTCATGACTTCCGACATGGGTCCATGGGTGTGATCAAGTATTATAACACACTGATGAAGCATTGGCTTCAACTTGACTTGTATGAAGATCAAACTTGGTCATGAACAAGTGACGCTGAAAAATACAGGCTCTACAAAGAAGAGAAATGAATCTACAAATTTCTGCTAGGTCTCAACTCCAATTTTGATGATCTTTAAAAGCAGAATAATGGGCTCAGAAAAGCTACCTAGTCTGAAAGAAGTTTTCTACATTGGGACGGAGGAGGAAAGCAAGAAAAAATTGCTGAATCGCAATCACACTTCTACTTAGAATTATGAAAATGTGGCTCTAGTTGTCAAGGGAACTGCTGGCCATGACTCAAAGTAGCAAAGAGGAAATAGACCAATTTGTGTGCACTGCAATAAACTGGGTCACACAGAGGATGTATGCTGGAAATTGCACGAGAAACCATCCCATGTGAAGAACAAAAATGCTGCTACAAATGTTGCTCAGAATGAAGAAAAACAACCATTCACTGCTGAAGAATTAGCTCTCCTTTAGAAGCTATTTGGAAATTCTAATTCCTCGGAGATACTGGCTTAGTTGTAAGTGCAGATGGTGCAGCCGTTGCCACCAAAACTATTGAAGGTAATATTTGGGTCATAGATTCCAGTGCAAATGAATACATGACAAGTTATCGTTATTGTGTGAGTGATGTGAGACAAAGCGTCAATAATCAATTTGTGACTGTTGCTAATGGAACTCAATCTAAGGTTGAGGGATTTGGGACTACAGTAATTTCTAATAAAGTGGTCCTAAAAGATGTCTTATATGTGCCTAGATTAACTTACAATCTTACATTAGTAAAAAAGTTGCTAAGAGATTTTGATTGGATGATTATATTTACCTATGATAACTGTCGGATATAGGACTTGGAGACATGGGAGACGATTGACAATGCTGAGGAGAAAGCTGGGCTCTATATGATTGTTGGGGAAGTTCAAAATAAATATGAAGAGAAGAATAAAGTAGCCCTATTAGTTGTAAGTGATTTGATGCTCTGGCATTATAGATTAGGACACCGGAATGTCAATTATATGAAGAAGATGTATTCTAGTCAATTCAATAATTAAGATTCAGTATTTAATTGTGAAGTGTGTCAGTTTACAAAACATACTCGATCTTCTTATCCTTCTCAACCTTATGTCCTTTATAAATCTTTATCATTGATCCATAGTGACATATGGGATCTGACTTGATGCAAAGATATTAGTGGATGTAGATGGTTTATCATTTTTGTGGATGATCACACGAATCACATGGACTTATTTGTTCAAAGAGAAATATGAAGTTTGTCAAATCTTAAAGAATTTCTGGAATTTTATTAAAACTCAGTTTCAGATGTCAATCCAAATTTTAAGATTTGATAACTGCACTGAATTTTTTAATGAATTTTTTAATTCCTCCATGAATTCCTTATGATTGAAAAAGGAATAATACATAAGAGTTCATGTGTCAATTCACCCCAACAAAATGGAGTTGCAGAACATAAGAATAGACATCTAGTTATCATTGCCAAATCTCTATTAATTGGGTTTAATGTGCCTAAGAGTTATTAGGGGAATGCTATATTAACTGCCACATACCTGATTAATCTTATGCCATCTCAAATTCTGAAATTTCAGACTCCTTATGATAGTCTTCTGCAAACATTTCCAGCAAATAATGCTTTACTTCACACTCTTCCATATAAGATTTTTGGTTGTACTTTATTTGTGCATTTGTACAAGGGGAACAAATTGGACAAACAGGCAGAGAAATGTATTTTTGTGGGATATGGAAGTAATAAGAGGGGATATAAGTGTTATTTTTTTTTTATAGAATAGGGAATTTATTACTCAAAAACTGTTAAGTACAAATTCTAAGGGTACAGATCCCCTGTTTATCCACAATCAGCAATGGTAAAATACCCTTTTTTTTTTTGGGGGGGGGGGGGGAATTATTAACAACATGTTTCCCTTACTGAAGACTAATGTTGTGAGATGCTAAATGATCCGCACATTTGTTGCATTCTCGATAAACGTGTTGGACCTCAACTCTCCAACCTCTTTTGAGAAGCGTTTGGATATCCTTAACAGTGTTGTGGATCCTGTTTGTTCTCACACAAGATTGAGTGATCAATTGAATAGCTGCAGTGCAATGAGATTCTAGAATGATCTGACGAATTCCCAAGGACTAAGCGAGATGAAGGACATCCAATATTCCCCACAGTTCGGCCTGGATGATAGAACACATTCTTCCATTCCTACATACTCTAGATATCCAATCACCATTTGAGTCTCTGATTAAGCCTCCTGCCCCTGTGATCTAGTTGTTCTCTAAAGAACCATTTGAGTTCAGTTTGTACTAGCGGTTGGGTGGTGATAACCACTTCAAGAGGCAAAGTTGTCTTTACTAGTTGGAGATGCTGTACATGTCAAGGGTACTTTGTGCTAAATTAGTGTATTCGGCCATATGGAGAATGGAGTGATGAATTTGCCCGGTGTCGATATTATCTTTAGTGTATAGTTTTCGATTCCATGCATCCCAAATTGTCCAGCAAGCGCATGTTTATCACTATGAATGTCACTTTCTTTTTTAAAATACTCCTTTTTATTCCAAAACACCCATTCTGGGGGAGAGTGTGAGTGAATGGGAGTTTGAAAGTTGTAGTATAGGATCTGGATAGGATTTACATATATTTGGTGGTGCTATTTTACCTGAGATGGTGACAGTGACAAGATTAGAATCTGGTGACACTATTATACCTGAAATGGTGGCAAGAACAGAGGCAATACTAGAAGCTGAATCCAGTCCAATTGAAGCTCATACAGAAGTCCATAATTCAGACCTTGTATCAACTGAATTGCCTCAAGTTCAAACAGAACCTGGAAACGAAGAAGTAGGTGAATAGGGATGGCAAACATATTTCCGAAAGAAATGAAGGAATGAGCCCACTTTCACCTGCACTTCTATGGAGCATTGCCTAAACCCCACTCCAGGCTCCATGATTGAAGACCAGACACAAGACAAACAACCAACAAGTGAAGCAGATGATCCAACTATTGCTTTGAGGAAAGGGGTAAGGAAATGTACACTCCATCCTATTAGTAATTTTATCTCTTACGATAAATTATCATCACATTATAAGTGTTTTATCACTATTCTCTCACATGAGAAAATTTCCCAGAGTATAATGAAGCCTTGTCTACATTTGAATGAAGAAGAGCTATAGAAGATGAATTGGATGCTCTTAAAAAGAGGTGGCACATGGAAAATTGTTGATCTTCCTAAAAGGAGAAAGTGGATTTTCACCATTAAGTACAATGTTGATGGTAGTATAAACAAGCATAAGGCACGATTGGTAGCTACAAGTTTCACACAAACCTATAGAGTAGATTACCAGGAGACATTTGCTCCAGTAGCCGAACTGAACACAATTAAAGTCCTGTTGTCCATTGCTGGGAACTTGGATTGGCCACTTCACCAGTTTGATGTGAAGAATGCTTTCTTGGATGGAGACTTAACTGAAGAAGTTACATGGATGTACCTCCTGGGGTGTCTATAGGCAAGAACAAGGTATGCAAACTTACCAAATATTTATATGGCCTAAAACAATCATCTAGGCCTTGGTTTGATGTGTTTGCTATTGCGATGAAAGGGTGTGGTTATAATCAAGGGTAAGCTAATCATACTTTGTTCACTTAGGTATCTTAGTCTGGTCTCATAATTATACTCATTGTGTATGTGGGTGATATTGTTGTGACTAGGAATGACAGACTAGAGATTGAACAGCTGAAATTTGCATTAGCCAAAGAATTTGAAATTAAGATCCTAGGAGAGTTGAGATACTTTCTTGGGATGGAAGTGGCAAGATCAAAGCATGTGATTGTTATTTCTCAAAGGAGGTACACTAGAGATTTGTTAAAGGAGATGGGGATGCTTGGATGCAAACCTGTAGATACTCCTATGGAGACAACATATAAGAATGAGTTGATTGAAGAAAGTGCTCCAATTGATACTGGAAGATTTCAAAAGCTAGTTGGGAAGTTACTTTATTTGTCTTATATTGCGCTAAACATATGTTTTCCTACAAGTGTGTTAAATCATGAACAAACCTATAGAAAATCATATGAAGGTTGTGTATTGAATCTTAAGATATTTGAAGATGACATCGGGGCATGGTATTTTCTTCAAGAAGAATACTTCTAGAGATGTAGTTGTGTACTCTGATGCATATTGGGTTGGTTTTGTTACTGATAGAAGATCTACTACTGGTTATTGCACTTATGTGTGGGGAAACTTGGTTACTTGGAGGAGCAAAAAGCAATCAGTTGTTGCTAGAAGCAGTGCAAAAGCTGAGTATAGAGCCTTAGCCATGGGAATTTGTGAAGGAATGCGGTTGAATCAAGTACTTTCTAAAATAAACTTTCCTACATAGAACCCTATGGAAGTTTATTGTGACAACATGGCAACTATTAGTATAGTGAACAATCCAGTTTATCATGATTGTACAAAACATGTAGAACTGGATAAGAACTTCATCAAGGAGAAGATTGACTCTAGAGTGATTTGCCTTGATCGTATTTCATCCAAGAGACAAGTAGCTGATATTCTCACCAAGGCTTTGCCTAGAGTTCCTTATGAAGACTTCAGAGGCAAGTTGGGAATGTTCAACATCCTTTTCCCAGCATGAGGGGGAGTGTTGTTATATTTGTTATTTATCACTTTATTATTTATTTCTTTATCTTTATGTTCTGTTTAGATTATATTGGATA
Organism: Adenanthera pavonina; assembly: GCA_026686845.1. NCBI lineage: Eukaryota > Viridiplantae > Streptophyta > Magnoliopsida > Fabales > Fabaceae > Adenanthera > Adenanthera pavonina. The sequence continues at coordinate 15,509,346 of JAIVEN010000003.1, read as the reverse complement.
GGATTAGAGTATATTACTGTTTTATTTTCTTATCCAATAACCACCGAGATCTCTATTATCTTGGTAGTATCTTGGACTAGTTGTAAACCCTAATTAGTGTTAATAACAAAATTGGGGTGAGTTGTCGTTGAACTCTCCCACTTTCTCTCTATCAAATTCTTCAGTATACGTTGTAACAATGATCTTTTCTGTCTTCTGCTTAGAGCTATTTGATTCATGTTACTATGCTTGTTGATCTTAATCCATGAGTTTGAGAATCTCTGGAGCTGTTATTATATTTACAAATTATAAATTACTAATTAACAACACACTATTTTGAGAGAAATAGAGAGGAGAGAGAGAGAGAAATTCTTGCATTTATCCCTCCTATGACATTGTCCACACTATAATGTCAATAGAGTGAATTCTGATATGCATTCTTAGGTTTATTTCCCTTCTGTTCTGGCAATTCACGTTTATTGTCTATGTCTCTGGCATATTTCATGGATAACATTTAATTATATCCGTTTGCGTAATTGATTGATGGCTCTAGCATGTTTTGTATGATGTACTGCATAAAATCCATTTCCTACTACTTTATTTGACAGTTTAGAAAATTTGCTTCATTAAATACTTATTGGAGAGTGCAAGTGTTAGATTGGACATATGCACTCTTGGTTATTCAAAGCATTTCAGCATGACCTGTTAACCTCTTGAAGATATTCTTGTTCAACTTGCCCATGTGTGTTGTTGTGGATGTATGATGGGGGTGGGGAACAATGCGTCTTCAATCAAAAGTACTGGTAGTTTTGGGCTATAAAATTTTCCCCCCTTTTACTCTTGCTGAACATTAGCCAACCTCATTTAATGAGATAAGATTATTGTTTTTGTTGTTGTGCTGTTGTTGAACTGTTAACTTTGTCGATTTGTGGACTATAGTGCAGGATCTGTTTGACATATCCTTAAGCTAGCCTTAATTGCTTGATGTTTGTTTAGCACAAGCAATCTTCAATAATGATTAATATGGCTCTAATCTTGTATTTAAGATTATTAATCTTAAATTATTTCACCTTGCGATTATCTTCCAGAAAACGATGTTTTTCAAGTCTATCTTAAATGAATATGTGGCCAAGATGAATCTAGATAAGGTTACATACAACACTGTTAAGCAGGAAGGGCATTCTTTTTTTGTATCATCTTTGGTTTTCAATGGTAAATGCTTCACTGGTGATCCAGCTAGAAGCAAAAGAGAGGCTGAGCAATTAGCAGCACGAGCTGCTATTCTTTCAATTCTAGGTTGGTACCCGTTTGTATATACTTAATGATGTGATGATGTTTCTGTAAGACTGTAACTATATTGGTTAATTTTATAATGCAGGTGATTCTAAGTCTGGAACACGTCTTTCTGAAATAATAAAGTCAAAATTCAAATTTTGTGCGGCAATCACCAATGTAAAGGACTTGCAGCATACTAGTACTGTATCACCTATAGCCAACACGGGACATACCTCTGTTAGTGCAGCTCCGGTGGTAGCTAATAATAATGAAATTGAGGTTGTACTTCCTGAGTGCTCTTCTAGAGTGCCTCCGCCTCAGCAAGAATTTCAGATGTCAAAACCTGAAAAATCCCTTGAAGACTCCGAACGTCCTAATGTGTCTCAGCAACCTGTTGCACAACAGCATATTGATGATAATTCAAGTTTGAAAAAGCGGAAAAAGAACAAGAAAAAGGCTAATAAGAAGTCCCGGCTTGATGCTATGTAAGGTTCCTTAATATTTGAACCCTGTTATGTTTACTGGATTCATCCTTTTGCGGTGTAGCTTCATTTTTTTTAATATAATCATAATAATAATATTTTTCTGGCAATGGGAAGATGTTTTGAGTTAGATAGCTCATATGTCATCTAAGGTGGAATTATAAATAACCTGTCTACTAGGTTTTTTTGGCAACAGTCATACTTTTGGGACAAGGTGATGAAAATTAAGGGAATGGGCTGAAAATTCCTTGGGGGACAAAAAATGAGATGAAAATTAAGCGACAAAGCTATATTTTGCAAAAGAAAATATTCATTTAGCTTTTAGAATACATGTTTCCCGTTTCTGTCCATATCTTTCATGGCGTCAGAGTTGCACTCTGCCCATATGGATGTTAATGCCTTTTGCCGAGTCAATTTCTGGCAACACAACCGCAAACACCCCCCCCCCCCTCCCAAAAACCTCCTCACGAAAGAAAGGCCACTTATCAGCATGGTTAGCATGCAACCATTTTAAGCAAAGAACACAAATATTACTAAGTCAACTAGTTTCATCGTGCATTGTTGGAGATAATGCGGTGTTTATGCGAGCAATTGGATTATTGGAACATTAAAATCCTTGTTCAGAGTAAAACAAGATTCTGTTCTTACTTTGCAGTGGTGGTTATTATTTGTAAGTGCCTATTCAATAGTCCAGGACTTGAGAGAGTGGGAACACGACTTAAGGCGGCTATGTAGATGTACCTTGAAGCATGTTATATGATTAATTTAAAGGTCTTCTGTTGTGAAAATTTCAGGTTGCCAGTTGCTGCATTTCCTCTCAACCAAGCCTCTCCGCCTTCGGATGCTTTTCCTCTGAATCTGAACCAAGCCCCTCCTATTTCATCTGCAACTCCTAGTTGTTCAGTGGCACAGTAAAATGTGACAATGACGGAATTTGTTTATTACCAGTTATGTTTAAGCCCGAGTCAATGGGGACAAGCAGGTGGCGGTAATGGTTCATTTTAGGAGACTGGTTGTGAGGGAACTCAGTGGAATTACCGGTTCTGTATAATTTAATCTTCATGTTTCCTGACCATTGCAACTTAATTTCCTAAGATGTGCCCATTTGTAATTATCTCTTTAGAACTCAAGGACAAAGGTAGGAGCAAGTAGAATAGATCTGTTCAGGTAAGGTTACTTGTTAATTTGTAGTTGAATTGCTCACCAAAGTCCATACTTTCTTCCTATGTAGTTTTTCCTCCATTCACTGTTTATCATGCTCTGCAATCTGCTCAAAACTTTTTTCAAGAAGATAATATTACTCGTGGCGTGATAGTATAATAAATCTGCTGATTGTCATTTGTCAGGCTGTGTAAGGGAAAGGTTAATAATGTAATAACATTTGTTTCAAGTTAGTGTTATAACTTTCTGAATGCCAAAAAACTAATAATAATAATAATTACGTGATGTCCTATCATGCGGTTAGTTTTTAAGAGTGATGGATTAAAATAACCAATTGCTTTTGGATTACGCGTAGCAAATTGCGTTCTTATCCAATTGGCATTGGTTTTGTTTTTCTTTTATATCTGATGTCCTGTACTTTGTTTGATTGAAAATGAGGAATAGAATAATAAAGGATAAATCACTTTCCTATTGATATTAATTTTTTTATTCTAATAATATGTTTATACTCTTATGAAATTAATGTTGTCTCAAAATATTCTTAAGAATAATATTGAATTTTCTTAGTGATAATATAACAAGGAAAAACTATTTTAGTGTTTTTTATGTAAATTTTAGTTCAATTTATTTTAAATAGTATTTAGGTTACAACATGATTATATTCGTCACAATGATTAATAAATTATTAAAATTGAATGAATTGTCATCTATACATTAGTAAATTAAAAATTATTTGTGAATATATTCTGTTTTTAATAATTTTTTTACCCAACCATTCTATTATTTGCTATATTTAAAAAGTAACTATTTTATGTTGATTAAAATGAGTTTAATTGTAGTTCTTTTTAAATTTTTTAAAGTAGGTGAGCATAGCTCATATTTTGGTTTTAAAAGAGTGATAGCGTATACTTGATTTCAGAAATCAGAACAGACGATTTTTTTTTTTTGGGGGGGGGGGGGCGCAGTAAGAAAGAACGGAAGAAAATTTGTATGAACTATTCCCAAGCAAAAGAAAGAACTCATCTCAATCAAAAAGAAGAAGAGGAAGAAGAAGAAAGAACTCATCATAGGTAAGTAATCGTAAATTCTTTAGAATTAATGGTTGGTATAAGCAGTATGGGGATAAGGCAAAGAGGCATTCAATAAAGAAGGAGTTTTCAAGTTCATAAGAAAGAAGGAACCAAAAAGACTGTCCTTGAGGCAAGGAACTGCTGGTTTTCCCAATGCCAGTTCTGATTTTTTCTCTCTTTGTCCCAAAATTATGCTTTGTCTTTAAAGCAAAACATGTGGATCATGATCTCCTTTGCCCCTATAAAAGATATACTTAACTGTCTTTCATGAGCACCCACAAAAGTGAAGAAAAGAAACACTAAGTTGACCACAAGTACTCAGTTTTGGTTTTAAAATTCAATCTGGAGGAATCTCTTGAAGTAAATGCTTCATATGGTTCACTTGCACGGCTTCACTTCCCACCACCTAATAAAAATCTTCATTTTTTAATTTTTTTTTCATAAATAATAAGCCTGTTTCTGACCTGTGAAATTGTTGATCTGTATACTTTAGATAAATGACAAAATGTGCTTTTTTGTGTGACATGGCCTAGCTAGCAACTCAGTAGACTCTTGACGTATAAGCCTCTGAAGTAAAATGGAGCTAACTTTTGAATTAAAAAAAAAATGGAACTAACTAATTACTATCAGAACCACAACGGCTGTATAGGGTTCAGTGCGCATTTAATTGGAATAATACAAAACTCATCATCATGCTAATCAGTGTCACAAACTTGTTCATTAAAACTAGCCTAGAGACAGCTGCGCAGAATGTACCATTTGGTGATGGGAATCAAAAGTAAGACGTGGGTTTTGCGAATGAACCGGCGATCTTTTTGCTGTTTTTATCTTCTCTTCTGCTTCTTCACTCTCTGCCAGCTAACAATCCCAATAAGAACCTCCGTTAATTAATGCTTCTGCAACTTCATAAAACCCCACTTCAGTATTTTACTATTAGAATTTGATTTCTTGTTCCATTAGTTTATTAGATTTCTTCCATACACTTGAGTTTTTTAAGTTTTATTACTGTTATCTTATTAAAAAATTAGCATTGAGTTGAACTCTTGAGCATCTACAAATAGCCCTGCTTTACTAGCTTTCTGCCATGCATACATTGTCAAACCCCTTGCAGCTTCTTTTTTTAATATTGGGTTTCTTCTATTCTCACAATGGAACTTGAGTACCACAAGTCTGTGCTTGAGGAAGAAGATGGGTTCAGCAATGATTCTGCCATGACCCATTCTCCTTCTCCTCCTCTGAGTGGGAGTGGGAATGGGAATGGGTATGTTTACAAGGCCACAAGCTATCATCCGGAGGAAGCACAATCTCTCATCAACTTCAAAGCCAATGGTGGGTACAACAGTCTCATAAGTGGTGGTGAATCCTTGCTTAGCTTTCAGCAGAAAGAGTACTGTGTGTGGGAGAATAATGGCTTGCATCAGTGGAATCAGATTAGCCCCAGAAGCAATTCAGACCCAAGACTGATTCAGGATTTTAACTGCATTCAAACTGCTAGTGGCTATGGAGGATCCTCCATGGGCAATAATGGTGCAAAAGAGAAGCAGCAGCAAGGTGAGAGTTCATATGGGTGGTTATACTCTGAACCAAATGTTCCTTCTGATAATAGCCTTCAGGATTCTTCAGGATCAAAAGAAGCATCCTACCATAAGCGCCTTTCAATGGTATTTCTTCCCAATAAAACACTGCACTTTCTGTGTTTGAACAAAATTCTCAGAGAACACTTTGATGTTACAAATGGTAAATTTTGGGGTAAATTTTGTGTTTTCAGGGAGAGAGTATGCAAGCCTCGAAGAAACAATGCACTACGAGTGTTGCTGCAAGTAAAACACCAAAACCAACAAAGTCAAACCCATCTAAGGATCCTCAAAGTATTGCAGCCAAGGTTTGCTTCAATTCTAAGCCAAATTAATTATGTTTCATCTGTACCATGATTTGATGACTGCACATCAAGCAAAGTTAAAATATGTGGTTCATGGGAGAGAGAATGTTTGTCTTGTAGAATAGAAGAGAGAGGATAAGCGAGCGACTCAAGATACTCCAAGAACTCGTACCTAATGGCTCGAAGGTTGGTATTTTCTATTTAAACTACACCAAAATGCTTCTTTCTTCTCCCTCCTTGAAGAAGGGTATGTTTGGATTGCAATATAACGATTGTTGGAAAAGTGATCAATCTCCTTCTAGATTTGAACTGCTTCAACCTCGGAATTATGAAATTAACTGTGATAATGATTAATGAACATTTCAGGTTGATTTGGTTACCATGTTGGAGAAAGCCATTAGTTATGTGAAGTTTCTTCAACTGCAAGTGAAGGTGGGAGTTAAACATTCTCTTTGATCTTCTGACATCTATTCCTCTTCTGTTCTATTTTCCAGTTTCCTCAAATTGATTTTCTCGCTCTGATTGTGACATTCATCTGATATTTCTTTTCCTCGTGGTGCAGGTATTGGCAACAGATGAATTTTGGCCAGTCCAAGGAGGAAAAGCACCTGATATTACTCAAGTAAAAGAAGCCATTGATGCCATTCTTTCTTCTCAGAAAGACAGAAACTCAACCTCAAAGTAGAAGAAACGATCAAGATCATGGACATGGTACCTTGAAGATTACTAATCCATGTCTGACTAAGAAAAGCCTAGCTCCAGAGAAGTTGGTCGTTCTGAAGGGCATTTTAGGAATCCATAATGAATGGCCTTTTCTAATTTATCAATTAACTTATCTAAATGTTAATTAAGTTGTAGCAGTGAAAAAATCGGACCCATCGTTCCTAGCAGTGTGGACTGGGCCTGCAACTCATTATCCCAGTCTATTGCTCACAAATTATCTATATATTTATTGTTTTTCCTCTCTGTAATCGCTGTGATGAACACTTTCTTTTTTTTTTTTTCCTTAGATCTGAGTAGCTGACTCCTCTGGGATTCTGGGAAAGAAAATCTAGGTTAATTATGGATTTATATATGCACAACTATCTATTATAAATATGTATCAAAATTATCAGAATGAAATATGGATACAATTATTGCTACAAATTGCGTTGTTCTTTGACTTTTTTCTTTTCCTCCACGTACTGATAATAAATATCAAGCTGTTGATAAGAAATTTCATCCATACACAGTGTCATTTATATATGTGTTACGGGAAGGAGGGAGCCAATTCAACTTGATAAAAATAGATGTTCAAGTGGTAATTTTTATTGTCATGTCTATTAAGCAGAATGAATGTATGTTTTTCTTGTGAGAAGTTCAAAGGGTCTTATTGGCCTTTTGAAGAGAAAAAAAAAGAAAAGAAGAAGAAGCAAAGAATCTCTCCTTAATACAGCGTCTAAGTCTGACATAAGCTGGCTGCTGGAAAAAACAATACACATGCATACACATATATATGAGTACAGAACATATTCTAATAATTATTAATTTTTTAATTTAATTTGACTTTTAATTGCTCGAGACCAGGACTTTCCATGCATGTCAGGAGGGGAGTCAGGAGACGCAAGAGAATATATATATATATATATATATAGTATTGATTAAACTAAACGGAGTTGGCGCCAAAGAAAAAAAACTAAATGGATTGTATTATACCAATTAATCAATGTGGTTCGACTTCTTACTCCGACATATCACAAACGAAGATAATTAGTATATGTGCAGCAAATTATAGCAAAGAATTTGATTTCAAAACACACTAACTTCACCCCAAAACACATTCCAAAATCACTAAGTTCATTCATATCTTTCCCCATAAAATTATACAGAAAGAAAATTATTTTTTAAAAAATTTCTTTTAGGATAGTATCCAATTTGAATCAATTAGCTTGCGGTTATAAAGACCCATATGTATATACTACTAGTGTGTGTATCATGTAACTGAAATCAATCTCCATCCTAAGAACATGCAATATGCCTTTTCTTTCTCTTATCCAAAAACCAAGTAATCACAATATATATATATATATATTATGTGTGCATGATATATATGTATGTATATCATAAATGAACAACACTAGAGAATGACGATTTCAACTTCAAATAGAACTTAAATTATTTAAAAAGCTATGGATGAAAATCAATATTAACAATAAATATAAAATCAATATTGTGGTTCGTTGCATGTAGAAAGTGGAAACAGATCTGAATATATGCCCAAGTTATATGCATCTAGTGCCAATATTGGCATAGGCCTCACACACACACACGTTGAATTGAGCATGCATGTATATATCAGCGTCCGTACAGTTGATTCGTGGAGTTGTGGCCTTCCTTTTTGTGAACCAAATTCATTCAGAGAATCATCATATAATTTTTGTTAAGAGAGGGATCTACTTTTTTTAATTTAAGATCTCTGATCAATTAATTAATTTTTGTGCATTTTGTTTTATATATATATATTTGATATATGTCTCTCTCAGGGAAAGCAGTGGGGGACCATTAATCACGTGTCACTTTGAATTAGAATCACATGGCTGTGCCTAATCACATGCCCAATCCCACATAAATCGGCGCTTGTTATATGGCTATGCCTATATATACATTCCCAATGAATTCTTATTATATCTCAGTCCAACTCAACACACCAGAAAGATCCTTATATATATAATATTAATTTTTGCAACTTTTGAAATTGTTTTTAAATTATTCATATCTGATTTTAATTATATAACTAGCCAACAGGTGTGTTGCCCCTACATATGATAATGATTGATTCCCATTCACTCGTACTTTTTTTTGGTGCGTTTCAATTTTGTAGGATTTTATACATGATTATATTCCTTATCATTTCATTATATTCCAGAATGTATAAAGATCAAAAATTACATTATTGGAATCAAAGTTATTGAAATTGTATCTCAAATCATTATTTTTATATAATATGAGTATAATCAATCGTGGATTTCAGGAGTTACTTGAACTTGGTTGGTTAAGAATTTGAAACAATTGGCCTTTGTTTAATTGTTAATAAATAAACAATTTTTGTATTAAGATGTGTGTCTTTATATAATTATACATATAAAGGGAGAGACATACATACACATGCATGATTGGAGCAAAAGGTCAAATATGAGAAGAAATTGGCAAGTAATTGTAAATGGCGTTATTTCAATTCAAGGTGATTACACTGTAAGAATAAATTTTCAGTAGCTTTTTTCTTTGGCTATTTTGTTTTTGGCCTGACTTTGGTTAATTACTTTCTCTTTTCGACGACGTACTATAAAGAAGGACATGTAATTTTTTTTTTCCTGTCAACAAGGACACGTAAATTCAATCTACTACGTTTATTATGAACGTCCGTGCATGCGTGGAATTCCAGACGTACGTAACCATATACATAGACTAATTACAATATTATATGCATTTTTTGAAGGATATATATGTGGCTCGATAACAATCGTAAGATAAATTATATGATAAACATATGTAATAATAAATAAATTAATAGTTGGCCAAAAAAATAAATAATTAATAAAACCTTGTCCTCATGTTTCGTTCAATGGATTTAGTTTGGTGCTTAGTCATTGAAACGTAAGTCTTCCAAACCATTCTCGAAAGTGGGATGGAAAAAAATTTAAAATATATATATATATCCATATCAGAAATCATAATTTTACATAGCAATTTCCACATGAAAAATTCCAATAATTGTTCAAAGCAAAGTAAGCCTTCTCTTCCCCTATTTCTTTTCCAGATTCAAATCTCTGGCAGTCGCGCGATATGCTAATTTTTATATATTTTATACTGTTGACAAATAAACACCCAATTAGGAATTAATACGTGTAGACATCCTGTAATGAATCATCTAACTGTACTTGATTAATTAGTAACACATACTCACACACATATGAGAATTCAAACTAGTCCAAGAAATGAATTCATTTCATAAAAAAATTCATATAATGATTGAATAATTGAAAAATCATGTGGGATTTAATGCGACTATTAGCTATAAGAAATGGCAGGGTGTATTTTATATTATAAAAAGTAATATAATACATTATCCTTAGCACTCACAAAAAAGAGAAATCAAAGTTATGGCAAAAAATGGAATAAAACTGAGGCGCCGCAGATATTGCCGGGTCTGTACAGCATGGTACAGAGAAATGAACCCTTGTTCCTTATTTATTAATTTTGAAAAAAAAAATTATAAAACTTATGGTTTGATTTGTTTCATATTGAGGAAGATTGAGTTAGTAGAGTTCGAAACGATGTCGTAATTAAGTTTGGGTTACTTGCAACATGGTCCTCTACCACTTGATGAGAATACAAGATCAAACTATAAATGATAATTAAATTTCGGGAAAAAAAATATTGGTGAAGCTTAAGTGTTGTAAATCTTTTTTTAAATAATTAAGTTTGTATCAAATCTTTCTGGTTTAAATTTTTTTTAAAATGAAAAGAACATGAAAATTCTCTGAAATAAAATGTTTTATTTTAATATAATATTATTTATTTTAATTGAATTTTTATTTACATAAATAAATATTTTATTAATATTAAAGTCAATAAATACAATTTTTACAATTTTTATAGAAAATATTTTACTCCAAAAATTAAATTGAATATAAAAATATAATTTTCTTTAAAATAATTAGCAACCATTATATATACATAATGTTAAAAGATTATCAATCAATATATTAATGCATCATATAAAATTTATAACAAATTTCAACATATCACTTAGAAATTTTTCATTTTTTATAGGAACAATTGAAAAAAAAAAGATAAAAAATAAAATATTTGAAAAATAAAATCAAAGTTATCACATTTTAGAGTCAGAATAGAAATTTTCTCAAATCAAAATAAAGAATTTTCAAATGATAGGATAGAAAACTTCTAAGTGATATATTGAAAATTTTCTAGATTTGGTATCAAAAACCAAATATTTTATTTTTGTATCAAAACCTAATTTTTCCTTTTTTGTAATGTCTGGGTCCGCATTTAATCGGTATTCATCAACATCAAAGGATTAGCCCTTAAGCCAAACCCGTAGGGTCAGTCTGCATAAACATGAAGGAATTTAGCCGAATTAGAACTTTCGCAGTCCAATTGTCAAAGGATTTGCCCAACCAAACATTAATTATGTTTGGCCCTGAGTTGCCTACTTTAGTATATTAATTATATATTTTGAGTCGTAGCTGAATCTACCTTTTCAGCCCCAGGAAAGAAATAATATTGAAGCTTTTTTCTTGAAAATAAAAGTAATTTAACATATACAACAATTACTCACTTAGGGTTTGTTTGGTTTGCAGAATTATTGGAAATAAATTAGAATAAAATGATTGGAAATGAAATTTTGTTAGTCAAAATTTTGTTTAGTTTACTATGAGAAATATATAAGTAACAACTTGAATTTATTTGATTAAACATAAGAAAATTATGGAATGAGATGTGAATAATATGCAAAAAGCCAAAATTGCCTCTAAATAAAAATTTAGCCCAACATCAATTGTTCTAACGATGTATTCGTAACTTAACCTGATTTTTTTCTTTTTTTTTTAGTTACAAGCGAGTGGTCTTTTTCTTTTCTAGACAATAACCTCATATTTTAAGCTTTTACATATATTTATTTTTATTAAATAAAAATTATTTAAGCATAAATTGTAATCTAAATAGCAAAGGAAACTTATGTATATTTTAGTTCTTATTATTTTTTATTTTTATTTTTTTAAATTAAATATTTTTAGGAAAAAAAATCATATAGAAAAAATTATACTGAATAACTTGTAGAAACTAACGAAGAATTTTCAAGAAAAAATAGGGTACATAATCTGTGAAGAGTATTTTAAGAATGATATTTTATAATTAAGGTCATTTCTGTCATTTGATCTCCATTCCCAACGATAGGAATAAGTAAAGTCATGGTCCAAGCTTAGAAAGTTAACTTCCAGATCTCGCGGCATCTTCATTTCTATGGGAGTTCAGATTCTCACTCCCATGTCTAACCAAACAGTACCAGTGTGAAAATAGAATTTGAATTCTCACTGTATAGATACTTAGGAAATAAACCAAACGAGTCCTTAAACTCTTTTAGTACCAATTCTCTATTTGATTTGAGAGATTTGGAGGGGAGAGGAGAAAAATTTTTATATCTTATGTTTTTTTTCAAAACCAAATAAAGGGAGGAGAGCATTTTTCTTTTCATCTCTTCCTTTTATACTTATTTAAAGATAGAAGAAAAAGTACTTCGTTCCTTTATTTAGTTAAAGAGAAAAATAAGATTAAAAATTTTTCCTCTCCCTCCTTCTCAAATCCCTCCAATTAAACAAAATAAAAAAAAAAGAACAAAGCAGCTACTACTCAGAAATGAAATTCATATAAAGAATACAGATAATTAAAATAGGGGGAAGAAGTTCTAACGCAGTACTTCCGACAAAAAAAAAAGGAATAGAAAAAAGAAATCTTTAAACTTGAATTAATTCGAATTCCACGTAGAGCTGTTCAAAAGTTGCTTTTGTTGCATAGAAGTACCTCAATTTAAGCCTCACCTATCATATACATAACGTAGTGCGATTGTGGGAAAAGAGTTTTCAAATTTAATAGCTTTAATTTAAGACTTTAAGTCCTTCCTACTCCGTGGCCGAAAAAAAAACAATCCTTCCTGCTCCCGTGGCAACCGTAAATTTTTCTTCATCCTCATAAAATAGGAAAAAAAGATTATATGCAACGTTATTATATAGTCATATCTTTGCTGTTTTGCATCCCATTTAAATCATTAAATTTAGTGCTTCTAATACAAAATTGTTTATATCCTTAGCCGTATTTTATTTATATGTATTTTCTTTTTGTTTGAGTTGTCTTACTCGTAATTTAGACTATCAAAAATAGGGGTGCATAAAGAGCGGATAAGAATGGGTTGATAGTTAACTTCGGGTCATTGTGAAATCATGCGGAATCGGATTAACCTAACATGTGAGATTAAGGTTGGCCCAGCCTTAAAAAATATTTAAAAATAAAAACAAATTAATGTTATTTGTTTATAAAAATATAATTGCATTCATCATCTCCTTAAAAAATAATATTATAATAAAAAATAGCATTTATTAAAATAATAAATACTCAATAATCATGTATTATTTTTAAATAATATTAAGAAATTAATTTAAATTTTTAAGTAAAATTAAAAGATTAAATTTTTAAAAATATTCACAATGATAATAGTCAATTTATTACATATGATGTATCAAGAAAAATATTATATAAATTTATATTTATAAACTTTTCAAAAAATATATAAAATAATATATACCGGGACCGGATTTGACTTGAACACCCGATGCCAACCAGATCTAATCTTCATGACTAATCTAATATGCCAGGTAAGACCGGACAAACAAAATTATGAGAATAGTTGAAAATCCTAAAATGAAATAAGGAATTATAAATCTATAAAGGCATTTTTATTTTAATTTGTTTACACGTGTGCCATGACTAGGATAGGATAAATATGGAATTTGTAAGAGCCATACTGTGTTTTTTTGGTCACTGTGTCTATCATACTGTCTTTTTTTTGTCAGTTTTTATGTTAGTTTTTTTTTTACCAATAAATACCACCTTCATCCCGGGATAAATAGTTAAATCACACATATAAAAATTTTTAAAGTCATTGAATTTTTTAAAAACATTAAGTATTTTTTAAAATGTTCTAATTTAATATTAATAGCTTTTATCATGTAATTAATAAAATTAAATTGTAATTAGGGGTTTTTTAAAAAAGTATTAAATATGCCAAACAACTTTTATTTACTTCCTCCAGTCTAAAATATAAGAGATTTTTTAGAAATTTTTTTGGTCTATAATATAAGATATTATGTAATATTTAGTAGTGATTTACCTTTTTTACCTCTATTCATTGATAGCCAGTCTTGTAATTTATAATAAAAAATATTGGAAATAACTTTAATTATTGGTAATTAATAAGGCTAAAAATGAGATATTGAGTTTTTTTAAAAAATTTAATAGTGTAATTAATTTTTCTTAATATACGTGAAGTAGTTAAAAACCTCTTATATTTTGAACCGGAGAAAGTATTCTTTATATTTTAAAATAAAATAGATCTCTAAGTGTCATTTATATCAAGAAACATAACAATAATAAATTTATATGAGTTGGGTTATTAGAGTTTACTTATAAGAATAGATTTAAAAGTTAAAAAACACACACACATATATATAGATTAATCACTAATAATATTTTCATAAATTACTCAATAATAATACTCTCGCATCACAATTCCAATCCACATCTTATCCATTGAACCAAATTTGTTTAGCATTTATGATATATCTAATCATTGATTAATGATGCAACTTCAGCCTCGTAATAAGAATAATTGAGGATGTGACATTTTTCAAATCAAAGCTTTGATGTACACCATTTGCTTGGCCCAGTGGATAAGGCAGACCCCCATATTTGATGCACAATAATAATATATAAAAATCAGTTGATTTGGAATTCGGTTAAGTGTATGTGTGCGAAACGTGTTTCGCCAAGGATGGTTTTGTGGTCAGAATCAATCATTTAATGTTACTGTAAATTCAGCTAATTTTCCAATACAATATATATTAATTATTTCCCATAGAGCTCACTCAGCAACTTGCTAGTTAACTTGCTAATCGGCGAGAGACATTTATCAATGAGAGATTTTTCCCCTTTATTAGTTAATTTCTGAAGTTTGTTTCCATCCCTGAATGCTCACCGTACGTGTTCCTGTGTGCTTCACAACTCGTATTAGCTAGGCAGATCAACGTATTTATGGTATATGATATAAATTAAACATAAATTAAACTTGTAATATTCTAATCATTTCTCTCTTTTATAATTCCTCTCTAGCTGTGTATATATATATATATATATATCCTTGTTAATTAACAAATCCCCTCCATACCATTAAGTGGAAATTCATTGCAATTCTCCCCAGAAATGGGCAGCACAACTCCAAAATCCCCAAGATGTATAAAGATCCTGTCCACAAGTACACATATATAATTAAGCTAGACTTTAATTAAAAAAAAAAAAAAGAGGAGCGAGCGTAACAAGTTAATGGAGCGAATGAAATAATAAAGGAGGAGTGACATATACATTATTAATGAAAGGGGAGGGGGAGGCATGAGCCACATGAATTTAAGACAAGTCAATTTGGAAGGGAGGGTGGTGGTGTATGAATATGATAGAATAGATTGGTGTGGCTACGACCTTAACCCCCTCCCTCTTATTTCATATAATAATAAATAATTGAGCTTTCATTAATTTCCATTCTTTCTTTTCATTGGTCCCTTTTTATTTTTATTTTTATTTTCATTTTCTTGCCATACATATGTGAAGTTGTGAACAAAATTATTAATGGGATATTCTTACACTCGTGGAGATCCATATCCCGCTGATGTCTACTTTTCAAAATCCAAAGTCTTATAATTGTTGCAGGGTGATACCAAACCCCCCCCCCCCCCAACAACAAAACCTTTCCCTTTTCTCCCACATATTGTTCAACTTTTGTTCCATTTTAAACAACAATAATTTCAAAATTTCTGTTTCAATCTCTTTTTTCCTCACCTCTAAAAATATAAACGTAATATATATAAATTAAACTCACTTAAAATGATAACTCCCTTTCAAGTATATATATTAATCTCTATTATTATATAAATTTCAAAAATTGCTGTAAAACTAAAATAGAATATAATTTAAATTGTAGTAATATCGTTTTAAATTTTTCATTAAACACTACATTATATTCATAAATTTAATAAATTATTATTTCAGATCAAATTTTAGACAAGTATATATATATATAATATCCCGTCACTGACATACCGTTTCTATTGCTTTGTGAATGTAAATTAAATACCTAATATATTGGGCTATTTATAAAAACATAAATTATTAAAATTGAGATAACTAAAGAGATAGATTGAAATTATGCATGTGAATATACATAAATTATACTATTCATAACTTTCAAATAGTACAACTTATTACAGATTTCATCATGTGTGTGGATATATGTATGTATATTAATGATTTAGTTTATCAGTAGTATTTTTGTAGAATTTTGGAAATTTGGGTTTTGTTGAGGTGGAATTTAACATAATATGAAATTAAAAACGGAAATATCAAAGAGACAAAACAGAAAATAGGGGCGGTGTGGGATGGGCCAACGAAATTCGTATGATGCGATTGTGACCCAATTGATGGGCATTGCCTGAGGCCCACCATTACCTGCCCTTCTTTCTCTACCATCTATCTTTTGCCACGTGCCTTGTCGCCTTCTTGATTCTCAACATTTTCCGTTGGGGGGAGGGGAAATGCCACGCGTTAGTCAACATCAGCCCCTTCAATGAATAATAATTATATATACCCATATTTCAATTATGATTTTTATCCCCCAACACAAACGTACTTCATTTATTTATACCATATGCCAGTTTTTTTTTTCAAAATATAAAATATGGCATATATATTGTGCTACATATATCTTCGTTATTAGGGAAAATATCAATATATTCAAATTAATATAAAATACAAATTATATCAAGCTGAGCATAACTCATATTTCAATTTTTGTATCGTATATAAAAAATGTATCCAATTTTGTAAGAAGTTGATGATTATTTTAATGACATAAATAAACCTAATTAGTAAAAAAAAACTAATATTAATAATAATACCAAAAAATAAAATAAAAAAAAAAGTAAAAGAATGCACCGACAGCTTGGGGTGAATAATGAAGCAGCATGCACAACATGAGAGGGGAACGTATAGTAAAAAGAAAAAAAAAAAGGAAAAGATGAAAAATCGCTTGAGGGGGAAGGAAGGAACTTTAGCTTAGCTTGGCTTGGATTTTCTTTTATTATGTGCTTTTGGGGGAATGATGAAATAATAATGAATGAATATAAAAGAAGGCAAAACAAGTTACTTTCCTTTCCTGCTTTATCACATTTACAAGACTTGTACTCTACGGACTCACATGTGGCAACAGTACACAGTGATTGTACCAACCCTAAATAAGTATCAGATTCCTCCCAATCCAACCCTCAACCCCTTTCTTTTCCTCTCCTCTTTTATAACTAACCACATTCTTTTGCCGATAATGCTGCTTTATCTACTCTCATTCATTCATCCTGCTCAGAAAATTACATCTAACCACTTACATCATAAAAAAAATTCCCACTCAAATCTCTTACAAGTTATATATTATTTTTAAAGGCTAAAATTATTATCATATTTATCAACAATAATTTTACATAATGTAATGGATTCAATATTTTTTGAATAAAATCTCATATCTAAATTTTGTGAATTAGGAAAAAAAAATTTTAGTAAGTATCAAGAGTATCTTCTAATCAATAGTCAAAGACTAATTTCTTTAAAATAAATTATCTATAAATCATTAACAGTGTATCTTATTTTAAACTTCTGCAATATATGAAGATTTGTGTCTAATTACTAAAACTTTTGCAATAGCAGCATATTTCTTAAACTAATTGAATTTCAAGATTCTTTATGGTTGTCTCGGTTCAGTTAGTTAGTGCCAAACCTTATGTTTTTGTGGGATTTTTTTTTTAAAAGTACTTAGGTCAAAAATGGTGAGGGGGAAGTTGGATACCTGGATCTATGTAATTGGAGAAATGGTGATGAGACATTGAATTGGGAATAATTTGTTATTAATTAGTATATAAAAGTGGCGTGATTAACTTTTTTCCTTGACAAAGGAGAGACATCTAAAGAAAAAGTAGGCAAGCACAAAAACAAAAACATGTATGGCTTTGTCGGTTACTTAGATACATGCACAAATTTTATAAAGAAAATAGGCTAATAAAAATTCGAAACACAAAAAAAATAATACACACACGAACGTGTATAGGAGTATATATGTGAACTCAAACATCCTTTATTGTTATGACTAGAAGTGGGCCCATGGGGTTTGAATAATAGCTTCTATAATTTATATATTATGAATAGTATAAATTATTACAAATTTTATATTTTATATTGAATTGATGATTTTTTATACATATAATAATTTCTTTTTTCCTCAAAAGGCCTGTCAATAATTACCAAGTCTCCTTTAGTGTAGTGCAAGGGAGCTTTCTAGTGATAATAAAAACAAGGAAATTGAGCAATATGGAGCTAGCTTAGTTAGTAAGAATATGATTGAGTGTTAATACTGTTTTCATGTAAAAGCAATTGAAAGGCGAAATAAACAACTAATTCTTATTTACTTAAATTTTTTATAATTAGTATTTTTATTTATTATTTTTAATTTAGCTGTATATATGAAAAATGTTTTATTAGAAAAATTAAAATCCACTTTGGTGATTCCTATGTTTTAAAGGAATTAATTTCGGACTGAAGATATTTTTTACGCTAAGATTTTTTTATATGAATTATAAAATATAAATCTTTTAAAGTTATATATATATATATATATCAAACAAGAAGTGTCTTCTTTTTTTTTCCCAAAAAAAAATGAAATATCCTTAACGGTCATTCTTTAGTTGTTATAAATATGTACGTAATCTTATCATTTACAGCATAAAAAAATCCATGCAACTTTTGATGGGAATCTAAATCTCTTGCATTTAACTTGTAAAACGAACAAAAATAACCTTATTGATATGCAATGATAATAATTTTAAATAAAAAAATAATATAAATGAAACAATTATTATCTTGTATGAATATTAAATAGAGCCCACATTTAAATAAACAGAGGGAGAGAGAGTGAAGCGCACTATTTTTCCCTCTCTTTTCTTTTTGTGTGTGGATCTCATAGACTCTACTTTTTTTGGTCTTCCCTTTATGCCTTTCTTAAATGTATTCCTTTAATTCAGGTGAGAAATTGATGAAGGATATCCATGGAAGGTGGATCCATATAATAGGAGCAATAAGGATCATCAACATTGCATTTGAAAAAAAATTGTGATTATTATGTAAAAGTGGCCTTTAACTTTTTCCTTGACAACGGACAGTCGTTTAAAGTAAAAGTAACCAAACAAACAAACAAAGGAAATTATATGGCTTTGTAATGTCAGTCACTACGATACTTGCACACATTTTATAAAGCGTGTTAATCAAAACAAATTAATTCCATGCCAAAAAAAAAATCCTTAGCATTATTATTCTTATGATATTGTGTATGAAAGGCGAGTTAGTTGGGTTAAATGATAAGATATTTAATACTAATTAAATAAGGTTTTAATATTTGAGTCTCATAAATAACAAAAAAAAAATTACATTATGAGAGTTATCCCATTTAAATTTGAAATGCTTGAATATGATTTGGCAGTATAAGATACTCCCTCTGATCGTTAAAATAAAATTCTTTTAACTAAATCATACAGATTAAGGACAAAAGTGAAAATTAGTTAACTATCTTGATTTCTCTGAAAATTATAACATTTTTTCAAAATTACTCTTATTTAATTTCTTTTTCTCTTTTTTTGGGATGCATTAAATAGGGGTATTTTTAGGAAATATATAATAAATATTACCTCCCATATTGGAAAAATGTTCTATATTTAAAATCAGAGTAAAAGATTCTATATTTAGGATAAAAAAATATTAAATAATTATACAAGAAAAGGTAGGGCTATAATAATAGTATAAATGAAGTGTTGTTAATCAAAACAAATTAATACGAATGAAATATGAAATAAGTTTTTTGGGGCCAAAATAAAAATCACGGTTGATAATGAAATTGAATAAAGATTTTTTTTCTTATAGCCGAAAAAGAGCCAATTGACAAGGACATAATATTTTTTTTCAAATTTGTGAGAATGGAATGCTCATCTATTTCAACGAGCATACTCATGAAACTGTAGACCATTTAAAGAACGCAAATATGTTCCACGCCTTATGATTTCATACCATACATGACGATAAAAGTTGAATCCCCCAGTCATCAACAAATGGTAAGTGCAATTTACCAATTTGCCATTAACCAATCAATCAAATAGGACGGAAAAAAAGCAAAACACATTGACCGATTTCAAAATGCTGACATCAATTTCATACATTTCTTTACTCTAAACTGTGCCATTAAAATTAGGAGCAGAAATGCCTAATTACACCTTTAAATTTCCATTTCTCATAACTCAGTAGCGCAGAATTATCTTATCAATTTAATTGTGAATCAGTTTTTAGTCAAAACATATTCAAAACTTGGACCAAGGAAAATCAAACTCATGTTGGAAAAACATAACCTAATCTAAAAAATTAAGGATACTAGTAATATATAAATTCCTTTAACATTCAAGACATACATAGAAAAAGCATGTATATGTGTGTCTTCAACCATCCTTTTATTTAATACCTTCTTTTTTTTTTGGGTAAAAATTTGAGGCTGCAAGCCCACCTTTTTTAAAACCAATACATCAGTGAGCTATTCAACCGATCTGGCTTTGACTGACTGAATTAATTATGGATTAAGAAAAACGATTAGGCCATTAACCAGTTGAATTGAATATGTAAAGACGTTTCAAATAATTAAAATTAAAATTTTAATCGTTAAAAGTATTTTAAGAATTGCCAATAACAAAGTCTAAAAATTAAAAGAGAGATAAATCATACTCTTTTTCTTTATAAGATAGATAAATCATACTCTTATATCTAAATCATATGGTTCTTTTCTGGCCAGAGAAAAAAAGTGATATGATTCTTTGTTATAATTTTAAAATTCATACTTCTCTTTCACAAAATAAAAATAAATTATGAAAAGGAATTTATAATTTTCAATTCAAAATAAATAACATCAAAGCAAAATTTTAAATATAATTATAATAGATATATTTTAAATTAAAAATTTTATATTGAAAAGCTTATATATTTTAAATATATTTAGGAAATAGGGAGACAGTATGATATTACTACTAATATTAGTAAATCAATATAAAACATAGTAAAATTTATAGTAAGTTTCAATATTCATAAACTCTATATAACATAGGGAGAAATGCATTTAATAAAATATAAAATTTGTAAAACAAATCGTATAGTAATTCATAATATTGGGGTGAAAAGGAAAAAGAAAAAGAGAGAGAGAGAGGCGCGAATAATGTTACTAATTAAAATAAAAATAAAGGAAAAAAGCAGGGTCCAAGGGGGACTTCACTTTGCCTTACCCAACCGAACGACCCGAGCCCATAACTACTCCTACTTCTAAGTTCTACCACTCTCCATTTTCTTCTCTCTTATTAGTTATTAGTATTTGTCTTTCTTTTCTCTCTCAAATGTGACCTTTTGCCCTTATAACCACACCACCTACAACTGTTGCTTAGCGCCTCTTCCAAACATCTCTCTCTCTCACCGTCCCTCTAAATCCCCCCGCTCTCTCTCTCTGCCGTACAATCGATGGACATTTCTTCTTCCTCTTCCTCCTCCTCCTCCTCCTCCGACGCTCTCAGTCCTGACGCCAATCTCGATGCGGATACCCCCAGAACTCCCCTTGCCGTTCGCCGAGCCCTCCAGCTCCTCCATTCCGACGAACCTGATTTCAAGCTCCATGCCGCTCGCGATATTCGCCGCCTCACCAAGACCTCCCAGCGCTGTCGCCGCCAGCTCTCTCAAGCTGTCGGTCCCCTTGTTTCCATGCTCCGACTCGACTCGCCCGAGTTTCACGAATCTGCTCTGCTCGCCTTGCTTAACCTTGCCGTCAAAGACGAAAAGTATGTTACCGTCCGTTCTTTCTTCAACAAAATCAGATGATTTTGTCCCCAATTACCTGTAGTTAGAAATCTGTTTTCAAACATTTGTGATTAGTATGTGTCGGATTTTATTTTATTTTTTTCCTTTTATGCGTTATTTATGCAAGTTGATGCTTGTATCTATAATATAATTCGCTCTGTTGCTCTTCGTTTGAAGTGCATTATCTGCTTTCCCTGATTTAAGAATTCGTGCTTTTTATGAGACGCGCGATGCATTGGAGTCGCACGGTTGGGAATTCGATAAAAAGAAATGAAATAAAATAATACAAATTTGGGGAATATAATTGTAGAATATGTTAGAATATTATAGATTCTGTATTTTTTACGGTCCCCTATGTCTCTCTTTTTTTTGTCTCTTCTTTTTTCCCCTTTCCTTTCTGTTTCTAGCTGCATCTGATTGGTTGGTGTGTGCGCAAATTAAAAAAAAAAATAGCATATTTGAAGTGGGATAGTTGGATTTACCCTTTTCAATAGCTAGCTAGATATTTTTTTTGGGGAACGATGGACTTGAATAACATTTACATTAAAGTCAACCTTTATTTTTTAAGGTTTGGAAGGCTGGAGGTACTTATTTTTTTGGGTTGATTGGATTGCTTAAAATTTTTTTTGGAAAGAATGGCCAGTAAGAAATCAATCCATCAATTGCTTGTCTGTCATTAAAATCTTTTTTTGTGGTGAACTGGTGAATTCTGGAATGTCAATTAAGTTGCTTGACGATTATCTCTGATGGCTTGGATGCAAGCATACCATGTCATAAGAAAGAATTGGATGCCTTACAATTGAAGCTTATCCGATTGGAGAGTCTTTATTAACTTTGGTTCACATGTTGCACTCCTTTTCCCTTTATTTCCTTTTTCTTCTTTTTCTGATCTTCGTCTTCAAGTTATCCTAATATCATTTGTTGGTGATAGTCAAATTTCACCTTCTAGAAAATGGAAAAGAACAACCACCCCCCTCTTCTTTCGTTCTTTTCTCTCGCCCTAGCTGTTGTTATCTTCTATTTTGTACCAAGATACTGGAAGCTTGAAGTTGCTTTAATAAAATCAGTAGAAAAGTTTGCCCTGCGATTCTAAGTAATGGCAAATGCCTTGCTCTTTTTTTTTTTCTTTTTTCTTTTAAATATTTTGATAAATTTTGAAAGAAACATATTTGACATACTTTATGATTTATAGAAGAAGATTTTTAGTATCTTCTTTCACTTTTAATTTATTTATGATTATGTGGTGACAATTTTGGGATCAGCTTTCCTATTTGTTGCATAACTCCGGTAGATTGTCTTTAATGCATCATTTTACATCGATCGCTTGGTTTGGTGTTAAATCATTGAATGGCTTTTCTACTCCTTTTTCTATTGGAATATCTTTTTTTCTTTCGTTTTTCTTCTTCTTCTTTTTTGCTTTAATATGATTCAATCATAACTGAAATTGCTTGATGCTTTTAAGAGAAGGATGATACTTCTAGGTGGTGCCTATAACTTGTGTTGTTTCTTTCTACTTACTTTTCCTGAAGAAACCATATTTACGATCCAGATGAATTTCAAGGACAGGATATATGTATTTATATTCATCTTTCTCTTTTTCCTGTTTCTGCGGTTTCTATGGCGCAACTTTTTCCTATTAATGGAAAGGTTGTTGGCTTGACAATTGAACAAGAATAACGCAAACTTGTCACTAACTCTAGCTTAAATAGTTCTATACAGCCCTTTTATTTGTTTCCTCTGTTACATCACTGTTCTTTCCTCTATACCCTGGCTTGGTATTTCCTTGCTTGTAATGGAAGATAATTTAATTAACTAGAGGAACTCTAATTGTTAAACAATCGGGACTTTGATTTGATTGCTTTTGCATGGTATTTTTTTACGACAAACTGACTTTACTCATGTAAGTTGAATTCTGCCCTCTTTATTCTTATCTTTTTTGCCTTCCAACTTTCTACTAGAAATTTTTTATGCATTACTCATGATTCAGTCATATTCATCATTCCTGATCTTATATTTCAGGAACAAAATCAGCATTGTGGAAGCTGGTGCCTTAGAACCAATAATTACTTTCCTCAGGTCACAAAATATAAATCTGCAAGAGAGCGCCACTGCATCTTTGCTCACTCTATCTGCCTCTGCAACCAACAAACCGATCATTTGTGCTTCTGGAGCCATTCCTCTTCTTGTGGAAATCCTTAGAGATGGAAGTCCACAAGTCAAAGCTGATGCAGTAATGGCTCTTTCTAATTTATCCACCCACCCTGACAATCTCAGCACCATTCTTGGAACAAACCCAATCCCTTTCATAGTAGATCTTCTCAAAACCTGTAAAAAGTCCTCAAAAACAGCTGAGAAGTGCTGTGCTTTGATAGAATCCCTGGTGGGTTTTGATGAGGGGAGGACTGCCTTGACATCCGAAGAAGGTGCGGTTCTTGCAGTTGTGGAAGTTCTTGAAAATGGCAATCTCCAGAGTAGGGAGCACGCAGTTGGGGCATTGCTAACTATGTGTGAAAGTGATCGATGTAAATACAGGGAACCAATTCTTAGAGAAGGTGTAATTCCTGGACTTCTGGAGCTTACCGTTCAAGGAACTCCCAAGTCTCAGCTAAAAGCCCGTAACCTCTTGCAGCTACTGAGAGAATCTCCTTATCCCAGATCTGAGATTCAACCTGACACTCTTGAGAACATAGTTTGCAATATTATATCCCAGATTGATGGGGATGATCAGTCGGGTAAAGCAAAGAAGATGCTAGCTGAGATGGTCCAAGTCAGCATGGAACAGAGTCTGAGACATTTACAGCAAAGGGCTCTCGTGTTCACCCCAACAAGTGATCTGCCTATTTCTAGCTGTGCTTCTGAAGTACCTTCGAAATGATAGTTTCGGCTTGTCAACTATGTATCTTTTTCTTCTTTCATTTCCACTCTGTGTCTCCTACCTGGGTCTTGTGAGATATATTCTCCATAGCAGAAGAAGAAGAAAAAAAAAAAAAAGAAAATAATACAAAGTAAAGCATGCCAGTCCAGGCCATCTTAGGTATCGAGTGACTGGTACTTGTCAATAAACAGGGAAATTGTAAGAGCGGAAGAACATCATTTTGTAGTTGGCTTGTAAAGAAGCTGTTGTGTATAAAATGATATACAAGTATCCATCTTCGCCCCATCTTATACGTAGACTCGGTAGTATTAGAAACACACCTAGGTGGATTGTGATCTTTCTGACTTCTCAGTAATGCTATCTATTGGGGAGAGGGACTCAGGAGTGGATATGAATTGAATATAAAGTTTACTCTCATATCTACCCTTTTTGGTTTTTAATCTTTAATGTCGTGTATTTAGTAGATGTGCAAAAGATTCAATTCTCTGTTCAAGACCCTTAAAAGATTAATTTCCATATACTCCGTGTATGCAAATCACTGACGAAAAAATAAAGTTGGACTAACTGCTTGGATAGACAGGCCTTTGAATTGGTCATGATTTCGATTTATTAGATCTTTAAAACTAACCAAAAATTGGGAAAATTGGTTTAACTCAAGCAAAACTGGTTTTGATGTGCAATGTACTGCCATCATAATTCATAAAGTTGTTGCCGTTCTTTCACCAAAAAAAAAAAAAGTAGTTGTAGTTCTTTGAAACTCGTTCTCTACGAAAGGAGCATAAACAAGGATCCGAGATTATTTAATTTATATAATATTTCTTATGTTTTTTATATCTAATTCATAATATGTATTTTATTTTAATTTATATTCTCATCTACTTTTTTTTTAACAACGCCCAAAAATAACCATTATATTACGTTGGGCATGTCAAATATAACCAATCTCTTCTTCACAATAAAGTGATAATCTGATACCTTTTATTATTTGCCATGGGAGACAGAATAACGAGGAAGAAAGGAGTGGATGAAAGGGTAAAAAAACAATTGAAGAGCAGAAGAGGTTGGGCCAAAGCTAACAACTTCATAGCCAACTTGGGCAACTTGAGACATAGAATAAGTGCTTGTTTGGTTTATTTTTATTAAAAAAAAAATTCATAGTTTTTAATCATAGTTTTTTAAGAAGATGTGTTTGATTAAACATAAACTATCTTTTTATAAAATGAAAAATGGATTAAACTATGATTTTGAAAAATGAGGAGAAAAGTTATTTTTTCTTTAACAAAATGTAAATTTTGGAAAAGAAAAAGTAAATTTACTCTATATTATACATTTAAAAGTATTTTTAAC
The DNA here is from genome assembly GCA_026686845.1 of Adenanthera pavonina. Lineage (NCBI taxonomy): Eukaryota > Viridiplantae > Streptophyta > Magnoliopsida > Fabales > Fabaceae > Adenanthera > Adenanthera pavonina. The sequence goes on along the minus strand of JAIVEN010000003.1, from coordinate 15,483,486 downwards.
CCTTATCATTCAAGCAGATTTTTTGTCAAACTTGCTTTTGTAAAAAGAATATCCAAACATAACAATTTACAACAAACTTACTTTATCTAAACTTCATTTTTATAAATTTTATTTATCTTAACTTAATTTTACAAAATCGAGAACCAGGACCTAAATGTCAAGGACCGAATAAGAGACTTTATTATTTATGTTTTAAGAAAATAGAACATTGTGACTCACTTCAAATATTATGCGAAGTACTAGATCAATAATGTAAACGTAGTTAATCAAAATATGTATTTGAGATAGTGACATTCATTTAATGGGCACCAACCGAGTGTTTATTATATGGCTATCAATGATTTGTTTGTTTGATGACTCAAAAAAGAACCCTGATATAGCAAATCATTATCTGATTAGAGCTGGCAAAGTAAACTTCTTTATCAATTTTGTTTTAATTATATAAATTGAGAAACACTCTCATGCATGTTTAATTGATGGAAACTTTATTTTATGTGAAAGGGAAGCTCACGCAAATGGAAAGGATTCACAAGAATTCTTTTTTTTTTTTTAAATTGCACCTACTTGGTAAAGTAAAAATGGGAAAGATTGTGTGTGTGTGTTTTATTTTTATTTAACCCTAAATTATGATCATTAATTAAAATTGAGCAAAATAACTTTACTTCGCAACTACTTTCTCCCCAATCATATATGTTGATCCCCTCATCTGAACTAAATCTAACGATTAAAAGGCAGTAGTTTACATCAAAATTAATGATAAAGAATTTACATGAAAATTATAATTTCCACCCAAGCGATATTATAGGATCATTCTGAATCAAATATTAGAATCAATTCACCAAGAAGTTTGTACCATGAAATTAAGACATGAGCAAATGTAAATTAAAATACAACATATATAAATTAAATCAAAACGATCAAAGAACAAATCAAAGCGAAGTTAAAGATTTGAGCTATAGTTAGCCCTCACCAATTATTTAAGGTGTAGCAGCTTATCATACAGATTCATGATGAAGTCACACAAACTACCAAAGAGACCAAACCAACCAAAACCAGCAACCCCACATGTGTGTTTTGAGCAGCAGAATAATAGTTCCCCCAGTTATATGGCTGAGTCTGGTATGGTACATTCCCTGGCTCACCACCACCAGTCACATAGATGAACCTTGGTGCTGGTGGTGGCGGCGGCGGCTGATCGCAATTCTGGGAGGAGAGATACGTGAGGGATGGCGGTGGAGGAGAAGGAGGAGGTGGTGAAGGAAGAGGAAGCTCCTGGCCACATGAGCTTTTACAAGGACATGATCCGCACTTCATGTCAGAGTCCGCTGGCGGTGGAGAAGGTGTGGATTCATTGATGGAAAATAGACATGAAATGAAGAAGAGGAACAAAAGTGTTGTGATTTTTTGAGGATATATCATCATTGTGTGTGTGAGAGGGGGAGAGAGAGAGTAGGGACTTGGAAGTTGAGTGGTTTTGAATAAACCAACTGAAAGAGAGTATATAAATTAAATGAAGTAAGAAGGTGTGAGTGTGTGTGTGAGTGAGAGAGAGAGAGAGAGAGAGGTTTAGATAGGGAAGTAGTGCATGTGGTTGTTGGAAATGGAGGGGAGCTTGTGACGACTATTTCAATATGGGGAGGTTGAGACTTGAGATTGAGAATGGTCAGTTATGTGTTTGTTTCTGGGAAATCTCAGAATGAGAATGCTTCATCCCATTTACTATATCTTGTTGCTGTATATGTACAACTACTCTTTATTATTATTTCTCTTTACTTGCGATGGCATATAAGAATATTTGCTTTTCCCATCTGTTTTTTTGTCTTAGTGGCAAGATGAGCTGTCTCTCTCCCCCTCCCTTTCCATCTCTTTCTTCTGTTACTCAACTTCCATGGCTGTTCCATTAATCGTTAAGGTTGTCTCAAACATCAGCTGCACTCAAAATGCCAGGTGAAAAACCAAGTTAAAATTTATTCAAGTGTTTGATGTAAAGCACTTTTCTTTTTTAATAAATATAAATGTGAGAGACTTTAAATTAAATATTATAAATGTAAGTAATGCTGTAAAGCTGTGTAGGAAGGGGAGGGAAAAACTAAATAATTAAAATGAAGGGGCATAAAATGTTGCTTAATTTGCGACTGTGAAACAGGGGAATAGAATGTCTGCTTCAATTTACTTTGCATAAAGCGTAAAGTTGGCAATATTCTCGGAACCTTTGTTTTAATATAGCTTGCACCCATCATGCTAGGATCCATTTTATAACATAATAATTATCATGAAGCTTCCATTACAATTTTTTTTAGTGTTCTCTTTCTTGCATGGTAAATCACCAACTTTCTTGAGCGCAACACACACACACACACACATCACCACATCTATAATAATGGATCAGAAACCATTAAACTGAAACATTAATTTCAATCCATATGTCCCGAAAAGTATAACCTAGTACAGTTTTCTTCGTATTATGTTGAGTTAACATAATACGAAAGGAATCATATACCTCCAGGAATGCTATTTTGTTTTCTTAAAAAAAAAAAAAAGCATATACTTTTTTATCTTTTTTTCTTTCGGTGTGCAATCGACCATCCTTTTTCACCTCTTGCTGGTTCCTTGCATGTCAACCATTCATATATATTATTATTATGGTAAAATCCACCATTATTATATTTATTGGCACCAAAATTGTCTAGCGAAACGTTCAAATAATAATTTGGGAAATGCTGAATATTATTTACTGCGAGTCTTACATATTATTTTTCAATTTCACATCCTTTTGCAATGTAAACCTAAAAAGGTATAATATTGAAAAAATAAATTTGAGTCACGTGGTCTCTCAAATTTTTAAAATTAGAAATTAAGTTCTTGAGCTTTTACTGAATAAGGGGAAAAAAGCTTTATCTAAACCTATTGAAAATAAAACTACTGAAATATGTGAAAATATATTGAAAGAACAATGAACAAATAAAGTTGCATATGTATAAGCCGATGAAATAAGTGGAAAAAGATTAAAGTTTTGTTATAAAAAAATTGCATGGAGTCCAATCGAGAAACTCCATTATTAATTTGCTAATGACTTATGAATAATACTACTCTATGTAGATTTTATATTGATATTGATTGACCAACTGTCATTTGATCGATATTTAAGAAAAATAAACTATTTTCAAGAGTACACAAATTCGATGACAAATCTAATTTTGGAAGCTCAAAAAAGTTATTTTTAAGTGACCTAAAATTTGCAAAAACATTATGTGTATCTTTATAGTGGAAACTGGGAATTTGTTGTGTATACACAGAGGTAAAGATGAAATGAAACTGGTAGATGTTAAATTATTTTGTTACGTTGGGGTGAATTGGGCAGCGTGATTTATGAGGATAAATATGTAAGTAAAGTAAGGAATATTTACTTTAAAATTAAAAGAGGAAGGGACTATGAATTGATGATTATTGATGGATGAGTGATTGAGAAGCATGAATCAATTAATCTTTTACCACAAGAATACACGATCCCCATTTTGGCCCTAACAAATCAATCTGCTTTCGGTTCCTTGTTTCTGGATTTTCTCATGAATCCATGTTTTTGTCTGAATTACACATCAAATTAGGGCAATTAATGGATAAGAATAAGACTGCCTTGTCTTGTTTATCTTTTTTTATTTTATTATTAGTCTATTTTTTAGTTATATAATGTATATAATTAGTTTGTAATTATAGAAAATTTGGATATAATGGTTATATGAATTTGTATTTTGTTATTATTTGAGCTCGGATTCATGCTCATCTTGAAAGCTTTAACTTTCAGTATCTTGGAGGCCTAGAAACTTTATTTATCCTGTTTGTTATTATCTTTTTGGGACCACAGTCCCAACCCAACAATTGTGCAGTCTGGGCCTCCTCCCTTCTCCACTGTTGAGAAATGAAAGTGCCAATATATTGGGTAAATTGGGGCCAGCCTGTTGAGGATGGGCCCAAAACGGGCAAGGTCAAAAAACTTGGATATGAAAACTGACTCGGCTTTATAAGCCTAAGGCCATATAGAGTAGCTCGCGGGCTCATTTTTTTTTAATATTTTTTTATATAATTATTTAAATAAATACACATAATCATCACCATCATTTATCAAAAATCAATAAAATATTTAAATTTTATAATTTATATCTAACTAATTAATAAAATAATATATATTTTTTAACATTTTAAATAATAAAAATAAAAAAATAGGCCAAACATACTGGCATATTACAGGTCAAACCCCAAAAAGCTCTTTTTCTATTCAAACTCTCATTTTTAAAGTCCAACTTACCTATTTTATTGAGATAAATAGGTTAATTCATTGGATTTAGCTCATATTATTGACTCTATATAATTGTCATGGAATGAGACTCAACTCGAAAGATGTGCAACAATTTTTTTCTAAGACCATTTTTTTAGGTTTTTTTTTAATTATTAAAACGGTATTTAAAAAAAGTTTTAAGAGATTTTAAGATATTTATTTGAACTTTTAAAAGTAATTAAAAGATGAGAAAAAGAGATTTTTTATTACTCCCTCCAATTCATACAAACTGTTTTCTTAGGATTTTTCATATAAACCAAGAAGTTATTAAATAATTTAAAATATTATAAATTTTAATAGTATTTTACCAAAATATTCTTAATTTAAATATTCACTTAAATAATACATTTGATATTAATGAAAGGTCAAATATCAAAACAAGTAATTAATGTTATATTGAAATTCTAAAGTCACAAATATTATAAAATATTTAAAAAAATTCTAAAATAACAATTTTTATGAATAGGAAAAAATATTTTAAAAAGTTATTTCAAAAAGCTTCTAAGAAATTTAAAATATTTTTTTATTTATTTAGCGACAAATGATTGACGCCCACTAGCCACCACCTTCAGTTGCTGATAGCTGACCACCACCGGTTCCATTGTTGGCCAAATAAAGCATTTAAGTAAATAATTACTTTTTATAATTGTAATGAAATACAAAATAACTTCCAGCTTTTTAATAAAATCTTGAAATAATAAATTATTTTCTTAAATAATTTGAAAACTTTTTTTTAAAGTTTAAGCAAGCTGGACCTAAGATGGCAAATACAAACTTGTAAGGGAAAAAAAAAATAGAAAAAACAAGCTACCTACAAAATACAATAGCCATGAGATCATAGGCGCACATCCCTTTAAAGATTCTTGAAAGTATCTGAACATATCAAATCAACGGACCCTCTCTACATTTAACCGCTTGTCTCACCAAAAGAAAAGAGCCTATACATTCAATACTTGGTTTTGGTGGTAAAACTTCTTATCTAAAAGGATTCAGACTTGATTTAGTTCGAATAAATTTGAGTTCTGATAAATTTTTTAATTAAAATAAAGTAAACTGAAGGTATCAAGTGCACATGTAAAAAAAAAAAAAATGTAACCTTTCTTTTTACTTACTATTTTCTTCCAACCATATTATTAATTACAACTAACCAATTCTCACTAATTATGGACAGTAATATGTGGAGACTCAAAAAATGGACAGCTAAATTATTAATATTATTAAATTCAATACAAAATTACTCATGATTTAATTAGACTTTGCAGAAGGAGAAAAAAAAAAGCAAGTAAAAGGAATCTGAGGGAAATGCTTTAATGATGTGACTGGGATTTGAATATTATGACGGTGTTTATGGAAGGCAAGGAAGACCTCCAAGATGTGCAGTCAAATGCACAACAGGGAATAGTAAAACCCCAATTATTTCATCAACAAAAAAACGAATATTTCTCTCATTCACATTGACATCCCAATGTCAAAAACCAAGTTAAAAACCATGACTATATCAGGCACTGATCACAATAAGCCTTAAAGGACTCAACTGTATAGTTTTTTTAATTTTTTTTATTTTTAATGCGATGCATGAGAGCAATATTAACCTAAAAAATTCTTAACAGATTACATTCATCTTCATGACATTTTTAACTCTATTAAAATATGTGAAAAAAATATTAAAGCAATAAAACAAATGGATTCCAATAAAATATGTAAAGAAATATTAATGGAAGAATGAAATAACATTAAACAGAGTCTAATAATAACAGTACTATTTATAACTTGTTAGTAATGCAACTTTCTATAGATTTTATACTAATTAATTCAAGGATGTACAGAACTATTTTTACTTACTTCTCTCTAGTATCAATGTTAATATATACAACAAAATTATAACAAGTCACATTTACTATTATATATCATGAATAATGTAACTCATTTGTATGACTATATATACATAATATTAGTTTAACTAATTCTCACTAATTATACATAATGGAATTCCTGTTCTATCTATCAATGTCAACCTCCTTCCCATTAACATGAATTATTATGATCTAAATAATACTTATACTAATTTTTTTCTCACATTTGTCCTGTATCTGCGTACCTATATCAATTAATTATTTGAAAACTATGTTAGTTAGGTACAGGGAATGCTAATATATTTAATTATATGTAATTTAGAAGTGGAATCTTGTGTGTTGTATGGAGTTTAAGATGGGTTGCACTATTCATTGTTAATGAAAATGTGACTTTCTATAGATTTTATTTTACATATATGTATTGGTGTCCCTCCTAGTTTTGAAATTTTGAATGACTATTAACTATGGAGTAATTGTTAAATGAAATGCATTATTTTAAAAAGTACTCGTTATTCTTTAATTTAAACTAGTGCTCATAGTAAGAACCTAATTTTGAATAACTATTGATTATGAAATTAAATACATTATTTACCAAATTCAAAACTAGTGATGATATATAGAGTATTTCTTTTAACTGGTACTCAACGTACGTATGAGACATTTTTCTTAGGGGCAGGGAAATTACATAGAAACGCGCGCAATGACTAATTCAGTTCCATTTAATTAATTAGAGCTTGCAATTGGCCAAAGAAAAGAGAAAGTAGAATTTACGGAAAAAAACAAAGAAAGTAAGTAAAAGAAATGTGAGGAAAATGTTAAAAAGAGATTGAGATGGATGAGACAGGCATTGGAATATGGCCATATTTATGGAAGGAACAAGGAAGACCTCCCAAGTAAGTACGCAGTCGAATGCTTCAAAATGGGGAATAGTAACACACCCATCCATATCCATTCATAATTGAACAAATGCCTGAAACGAATATTTCTCTGAATTGCACATTCACATCTCATAGTCAACAAAAAAAACTTAAACAGATGAATATATATATATATATATATATGAGGCATGCAGTGGTCGAAAAATCCTGGGTTTGATTTTTTCTTTTTTCCCTTGTATCATTCACGGGTTCAACTTAACCTGGAAATGGGACCCGTCGAGTTGAGTTTTGCAATTGAAAGTCACAAACTTGGGAATTAATCAAGCGCGTTTGTCTAAGAATAAGATTCGATACCTGAACCTACCATATATCCTCATTATTAATTTAATATTATTAATTATTCAATTCAATTAGCAGCATTAATTATACCTATGCATGCATGTGAAGGCATTGGAGATTTTCTAGCTCCCCTTAATCACATTAATTCGTATCTCCATTAATTGTCAAAAAGGCTCCATCACATTCACATGCTACGTACCTCTTCCTTTTCATTTTTTTCTTCTTTCATTATTTCATGCCCACCCCCGGGACCCCCCCCCCCCCCAATATCTCTCTCTCTTCAGTTTTCTTGTTTCTGAACCCTATCTTTTAATTCAAGTCCTACGGCTGCTGATTAATTGCTTACCACACAATTATAATGCTGCAATCAATATTACCACACGCTAATGTTCCTTAAAGTAATCGAAAGTACTCAACTTTAATTTATGTGCACTTAAATCTTGATTGTAACAAATTACTTAATACTAGTATAATAAAACTCCTTTTCATAGAACATTAATAATAAACTCGCTTAAATTTTTGAAGTTGTAACAATAATTTTTAATGTTTAGTTAATCCTTTGTTTCATTAATAGGATGTGTACGTAATTATTACTATTTAATGGAGAGTTTATAGAATCATCTATATTCTGTATACAACTAAAAATCTAATGAAATTATATATCCAACCAAAAAAAAAAGTAAAACTTGGAAGGAGTCAATTTCAATGATTTATGCGGTGAAAAATTATATTCATCCTTAAATTTAAAAATTCATGCAAATCCATTGTTTTGAAAATATAAAAATTAATCATTTATACATAATTTAGAGTTCAAAAAATTTGTAGTATCTTTGATTGTCCAAACCATGTATTGTATATATCTGTAGGTATAATTAAAAGAAGAAGCTAGCTAAGCCTGGCCTACTGTGAAGCTTGTTAATTAATCAAGCGCGGCGGTTTAAGTTCGCCAACAGGGTATACCCGAAGCAACGATTAAATATTCCGTTGCCGATATGGCCATATCTTCTACCATAAGAACGAACACACACTCACACACACACACACATATATGTGAAATGTCGTATTGCAGGCAGTTTCTCCTAGTCTTTGCCTAGAAGTTGTCCTCCCATTTCAAACCAACAATTTTCACCCTAACAGATCCTCATGAAATCAGCTCTTCTTTCGAGTTTAAGTCTTTTGAATGTAAAAATTCATGTTGGAAGAACTATCTTTGATTAGACCCGACAGTATTTAAATTTAAGCTAGTCACATAAATATATAAAACAAAAAAAATAATTTACTGTGAAAGGGGTAACCGACCTAAACTCTGACCCATCACTCCAACCCTTCTACTTCTAACTAACCGACCCCAAACCCTAGTGCCTGTCCCCTTAATGTCAACCCTTCCCTTTTTAATTTGTTAGGATTTTGTTACCATCTCTGACCTACATTTGATCCCCCCTCCATTCATTAGTCAATATCTGCTCCATTTTTCACATTCATATGCTCTCTATTTCATGCACCTGAACATTTTTTCTCAACCAGTACATGGAGCCTCATCCACCAAGTGTCTGTGTTTGGGAATTCATACTCATACTCTGCTTCTCACTTCCCCTGCTTTCCGCACCATTATTGTTTCTCCGTCTCATTCATTATTTGGATACCATACCAATTATTGATATTTAAACACACGAGTTGTTTCATATCATATACTTACCCAATACTTACTTGAATTAAATAAATCCGTTATGAGACAGTACATCACATTTAGATGTTATATGCGGTTGAAATTTTCTGAGAATAATGGATAAGGGAAACATGCTTGATGCTTCCATTTCCATAACTGGCGATAATTCATTCAATGTTGGGACTTGAAATGGCTGGGATCTATTTTGATTCTATTTACTCACAAGCTCTATTACAAGCAATCAAGCTGTGAAGCAATGCTTGATTTGAATTTTGAAGCCTACTAGCTACCACTATCGTTCTAAACGTATATAATACAATTTGCTCTGAAACACTGAAATATAAGCTACAATATTTAGATTTCAGAACAAAATTCAGTTGCTTCCAAAACAGAGAGGCCCCTTTCTGCTGCTACTGCTATATATATATATATATATATATGAACTAATCATGACTATTGAGAGGCTGCTTCAACGCGTATTTCTCCTTCTTCCATTGGACTGAAACTCACTCGTTTCTGCAAAAATCATTTCAGATTGAACCGTATTATGCACTGCACATTCACAATTCACATGGAGAGCCAAGACATTTTCATTTGACACAGTTTTTTTTTTTTCCCTGAATAAATTAAGAACCATAAGCACCGACTTGAAAACTTAGACAGCGTCCAACATTGGACCTTTCCCCTTTTCGCTCTTTCGAGGGAACAGAGACAGACAACGCACGAATCCAAGCACAAAAGAATACCAATAAACAATTGCTAATCTTAATTCCACAATAGCCATGCTTTTACTCTCTTTTCATTTGTTTCTTTCCCGAAAATCAGAAAATGTCAAAAGTCAGATATTCATATTCTGTTTCTTTCTTTGTAGTTCTTTTTATCAATAGAATGCAATGTAATACTTCCTTCCGTAAGTGTCAAACTTCAATACGCTTCTTAAGTTAAAATAACACCGCCTAAGATCCGGAATTAGAAAACGGCCATGTCCCCCCCTTCATCCTCCTTATTAAACATTCCCTACCAAACACCCAAGCATGCGTGATTTTTAAATCAAAACCCAAAAACAAACAAACGAGCAAATCTTTTTTCGCCCACAACAAACAAACAAACAAACAAATCAAAAAGTAAAATTTTATTTCGGTCTATACTTTTTAGTTCAATCTCCCATATCATTATTTTTTCCCTTTGATCGTTTATTTATTTATGAGTATTTATTAATTTGACTCATCACATAATATTATTATTACTATTAATATCCTTCTTCTGTTAATCTATTACATACATTTAGAGATGTGGTAACATGTTACATATCTCATATCGATTATAAATAACATCTTCTGTAAATTAACAAGAATATGTTATTTATAATAATTTTATTTTTTCAGAGATTAATTTTAATTTATAATGAAAATTAATTTTATTCTGTCAAGCATATTATATTTTCTATAATAATAAAAGTAATTTGATGGTAAAAAAATAAAAAGTAACTTTGTAAAAGATTACATTTCCATAAAAAATTAAATTAAATAAAATTGTTGTATAAGAAATGAAATTATAAAATATACTCCTTTTAAAAAAATAATATGTCATAAATAAAAAGATCAGATTCTTTTTTGGCCAATGAGAAATGGGATTTTATTCGATGAATATATGAAGAGATAATTACATACCCCTCTAGGCTTGTGAGTCTCTTTTTTGGCACCGAGCTCAGCCTCGGCATCGCTGGCCTCGGCGGCGTTGTTGGCCAGATACAAATTGATAATCTTCTCCGCCACCTGAGCTCCGTCGGGGTTCTCCTCCATGAGCTTCTCCAGCTGGGCCTTCGGAAGCCTCATTTTTACCCTCATGGGCTCGTGGTTGGGCCCGGGCCCATCCAATCTGACGGCAGAGGAGGGTGGCTTGTTAGCGAAGGTGATATCGGAGACGGATCGCTTGGAGAGCATCAAGAAATCGAGCCTATCCTTAGCATTCATGCCCCGTATCCCACTGGATCGTACCCTTCTGGATAGCTGTGGCTCCGGAGGCTGAGCCTTGGGAAGCTCTACCAGGAAGTAGATTCTCTTGGGCCTGAGCTCCTGGTGGGGCTCCAACGGTTTGGCCCGAATCCCGAAATGCTTGACGGCCTCCGAATCCAACAGCACATGACCCGGGTGGTCCTTCACGACGTCGTTCGCCCTCGCCGGCGTCTTCACCTTGAACGTCTCTCCGTCTACTCTCATCACCTTTGCTTTTTTACTCCGTCCTACGGCGTTCCCCATTTCTTGTTTTTTTTGTTTTCTCTTTGATAAAGATGTATGTTTGTGGGTGTGTTTTTCTCTGGAACAGACGGAGGTTGTGGGTATTTATACGGCCATGTGCGTGTGTCGATATGGGATTCTCTTTTGGACAGTAATCGATATGGGAGTTGAAGAAATCAAAATTGATTTATGGGATGTGTGTGTACGTGTGAAATATGGAAATATTGTGGAGATTCCCTTGAAAAAAGATTAGGATTATTATTGGCTTATTGAGCTATATAGATTACATGGGGACAAAGTATTGTTTGTTGTGGTTATTTAAATTAAAAACACCAATTAAAATAATTAAGTAAAAGCTGTGGGGTAGGCCTAGCTAACATTCCCAACTGAGAAAATTAAATTAGTGGGTTAGCTAGCTTTCACATCTTATTCTTTTCCTACATCATTCCGTATTAGAAACTCTATATTGGCATTTATCTGTTTTTTAATAATAAAATATCGGGGTTTTGGATCATTTTATGCCACTACGTTAGGTTTATGTTTTTTCAGTTAACTTTTTTTCCTTCCCATTTTTTCTTGCTTTATGGTAGTGGCAGTAATAATAATAATAATAATAATAATAATAATAATGTAAATTGACGGAGAGAAGGGGCCCGGGGGGTTGTGGGGAATTAAAGTTGAGAGGTGCTTATAAGAAGAGAAAAGAGGCGATAAAATAAAAGTACGGTGCCTACCAAAAAAATAAAGAAGGGTAGAAGAACCTTATTAGGCAACAGCAATAAAAAGAGGATAAGAACATGAGAAAAGAGAGAGGGATTGTAGGTTTTCCACTTGGTTCATTCATCATTTCAACTTTAACAAAAGATGTTGTGTCAGTGTCGGAGTTGATTTGATCATAGCTTTGCATCAGATAGGGCTCTGTCCAATATTGACTTTTCCCTAAGAAATGTAGAAAGGCTCATGCATTTATTGAAAATTGTTGGCGGTTATTTGTTGGTTATGCCTTTCATATCTAAAATTTTTTATTCTAATCTTAAATATAAAAATATAAGATAATTTATAATATATAAAATAATATTTATTATATATTTTAAAAAAATATTTTTATTTAATATATTTTTTAAAAAAATAAATAATAATAATTTTTAAAAAATATTAAAATTTTTAAAAAAATTAAGATAATTAATTAATTTTAATTCTAATTCTTAATTTATGTGATTTCAGTTAAAAAAAATTTTATATTAAAAATTAGAAGGAGTACTTAATTTGTTTTAGCAGCAGCAGCAGCAGAATTTTCTAGTAGTTAAAAGTTGTAATGGTGATTAAGCCATATGGATTCCCTACTCTACTGTCTTTTCTGGATTGGTGTAACAGTGTCAGTGACTTTCATATTTTCCTTGTGGAATATTTTACATATGATGAATGGAATATTTATTAAGGTGTTAGATGTATGTAAGATAGAAATTATGGGATTAAAATCAATTCCTCCAAATCATTTTCTGCACTAAACAGTAAATTCTCATTCATGTGTTTAAAGTCAGTCAATGAAAGTTACATTGCACAGGGAAAGATTGAAGAAAGATAGATAGATAGATAGATTAAAAAAAAAAAAGTGGTATATATATATATATGCCTTTATTCGGAATCCTATCAAAGGTACTTTAGAGATTATCCGAATCTTCCTTACGAAAGAAAGGTCTCTGTTATTAATGAGCAAGTTGAGACAAATACTCCAATTATGGAAGTTGTGAATTTTAATGAAAGAAACAGTCAGCAACAAGAAGAAATCGATTTTGGCAACTGCATGGCAGGGCAGGGCAGGGCAGGCCCGGCCCCGAAACACCAGCCCCCATTACTTCTCCTCCAAATTTTGAACCAGTCGGCGCACAAAATAATATTCCATTTCTTTTCATTTAAATTGGATACTCTATCCCAGAGTGTAGATGATTCAATTATTTAAAATTAAGAAAAAGCATTAAAATAAAATACCATTAATGAAACTTCAACGGTCCAACTATGATTAAGACATTCTAAACCAAGTGGACTGTATCATGTCCTCTCCTAATAACCCAAAATATTGTAACACACAAAAATCTGTTTGATCTTGTGTTCTGCACAGAACTCTGGTATTTTGTGTTGTCAGGAGAAGACATATATCATGTTCATGTATCTAAAGATGATTCATGCTAAGCAAACAAAGCGTTTGCTAAACAACAATTATTATATATATACATTAATGATAACATCATATCTTAAACGTAAAGTTAAAAAAATAACTTTTTTTTTAAAAAATTGCTTATTAAATTTTACAAGACTAATTAATATTAAATTTTAAGAAATTTACCGGCAAATTTTACATAAAATATTGAATTGAATAAGTTTTCTTAAAAATTACTAATAATTTTTTTAAATCTTTTGTAAATTTTAGTAATACTTATTTTTTTAAAAATTGATTATGATTTTGTTGATAAAAACAATTATGATTTTTAAAATTTTTTCCATGTAGTCTTATTGAGATAGAGAGGTCCTTAAGATATACTCCTACTTTCATTAGATTGATATGTTGACTCAATTATCAATAGCAGTCTTAGTGCATTTTTGGATTAGTTCTTCCATAATTTATTATGAGATAAGTGATTTTTCATAATTAATTAGAAGAATAAGTAATTATGTTAAAAATAATTTATGCTTAGATATTTTTAGTTGAGAAGTGGTTTTAAGAAAATAAATATGTTTGAATTTTGGGGGTTCATGTGATTATTGGATGGATAACAAGAAGAAAAAGAAAAATAAGTGATTATGAAGAAATAGAGTGGAAGGATAAATGATTATAATAAGTAGAACACATTAACTTCTCCCATAATCACTTATTAAAAGCATAATTGATTATTAAGATGGACGATGTATTTGGTAAATTTTGGAAATAAATAATTATTGGGTTTCATAATCACTTATCATATGTATCCAAACGAATTGAAACAGTGTCAATTTAATTAACCTATTCTAAATTTCTAATTAAGTGGGAATCAAATTACATTGAGCCACCACTCCTCCACAATTTTTTCAAATGAGTCTCTTGTTACGCAACTTCAGGCTTCAGCATAGACCTTTTATATGCGAGATTTATTATCAATTTTTTTTTGAAATATCATTATTTTATTAAAAATATCATTCCAAAAATACTCGTTAATGACGTTTTAAAATTCTTGATAAAATTATATATTACCTTTTGTCTCTGAATATATAATTATAATTTTAAATTTTTTAATTTAATTTTTCTCAGCGTTTTGGTTTTAAAATGTAACTTTTTTTTTTCTGAAATTTATTAGTTGACCCAATTATCAATGTCATCAGTCTCACTGAACTGAAACAGGGTCAACTTAATTACAATATTCTACAATATGCTTAATTAAGTGCAAATCAAATTACAAAGAGCCGCCATTTTAGTAATGAACTCCATGTTTTCTTTGCCGACCCCATATTCAGTCATGACGAGCATCACTCCTCACTTGTCACTTTTGGATTGGATCACTAATTAATGGGCTAACTTAATTCTGTTGGCTTGGCATTAATTAATTTAGTAAAAAATTTATTTAATAGTACTTTTTATTTTTGATATTTAAAAAGAAAATAGAGCTAGAGCAGTTGATGGGAACACTTAAGTTTTTACAATTGTGAAAACTACCCTTTTTATTGAGAGTCTAACGCATAAACTCTAGCTCATATACTCTTTTTCAATGTGAGAAAACTCTGCCATAGTGCCATTTGCTATGAACAATAGTTGGATTCTATATTTGATTTGAATCAGTTAGGTGGAATGAAAAAATTAAAAATATCCGATGAATAAGGAAAGGGATAGCATAACATTAAGCTAGAAATGTATGAGGTTTTTGTCTAATCCTCAAATTTCATCTATTAGGTCATAATTAAGTTCATGACAATTCTTCAAGAAATTATCAAGTTTTGGCTAGAGAAGCAATCATGTACTCAGTTCGAGTTTGAAACTTTCAAATTTTAAAGTTAGCAAACTTTTTTTTTTTAATAATGTTGTTTAGTTATAGAAATCATAGTGAACCTCAGCTAATGCAAGCCGATCCATGTGGGACATGCAAATGTAAGAATTTCTTAATGATAAATTTGTTATTGATATTCAAGATCTTACTAATTAAATGAATTAGGTATTGAACTACCTAAACAACTACCAAACCAACTAAATTGTTGGTTAAAATTTGTAGAGTACTTTTGTAAATAATGAAACTATTCGACCGGACTTATTGGAAAGCTCCATTAATATATCACCATCATTTTATAAAGTAATTTTTTTTTTTCCTTTTAGTTTTGTTAGTCTTTGTTTCCACCGAAAACACTCTACGAAAGTCAATGACTGCACCAAAGCCACTTTACTAAAGTCAACGTTTTCACCAAAATAAAAAGGTCAACATTTTAACAAACGTAAATGATTAGGACAAAGTTCAAACATTCAGTATTGATATTGGTTTGTGATATATAAATATATATATATATATATAGCTGATAATTTAATTTAATGTATGCTAAGCAACAATGTATAAAACCAATGGAAAGATATACTAATTATTTCTACAGAAGCGTAAATGTTACGTGGAATAGAAAAATATGTATTCGATATATATATCGCCATAATTATTTTTGTGCATCAGAGACTAGCTGTCTTGCATATCTGAAAAAATATTAAGAGGACGAGTCTCCGAGTAGCTTCTGTTGTAGTTTGCTTAAATTCCGTTTGTTTTTCTTTTCAAATGATTTAAATAGTTATAAAATTTATATGAAATAATTTTTTATCCTAACTTAATCAAGAAGGGAACCATTCTGTTTGATTATATTTCACTGAATCTTGGATAATTTTTTTGGGTGGCCGAAGAAATGTCATTTTTAATTTTATTGTAGATATGTAGGAAGACGGACAAAACCGCGTTATTGTTGCTGTTATTTACATTTTTTTTATTTTCCTGATTTTTCTTTCACATGCATTCTTTTAGATATACTGATTATTTAGGTCAAATATATCTTTCTTTTGCCTGGGAAAATGCAACAGGACACCAAGAGGAAGATTGCCTTTATTTCAAAACAAATCAAAATAGGTTGTTTAGCATAGTAATTTGGATGCCTCACATTTACATAAATAAATGTACATGTGTAATGTATTAAAAGATAGATAAAGAAAAAATTATGAATATAATAATATATAATAATTATAAACCTCATATACAATTACATTTTTTACGTCATTTACAAAAAAAATATATACATATAATGATTGAATATAGAAGATCTAATTTAATGTTATTGTCGTCAAAGTTATGATAAAATGAGTGTGAACTCTTATGAAATCGTTTCAAAAAACCCACTTTAATACGTAAGACATTCAGATCGTGCAATAACAAGGTGACAAATATGGAGAAATAGAAAACACATGGAGAAAAAAAGCACAAAGAAAGGAATGCACAAAAAACATAAAAGGATATGTTGGTCAATGTCACACCCAAAATGCGACGCAAACGGTGCAAAGAATAGAAGAAAAAAGAGGAATCGACGTTCCCGATGGAGGCTGATTTAAGAGGAGTTGCCACTAAAATTTTAAGAAAAATTTTGGAAAACCAAATAAAAAGAAAAAAATGGTCTGCGAATCAGAGCTGAATTCAGGAGTATGATTGAGAGTGGGGAAGGTGTTAGGTATCCCCACAATACCTGTTGCTAAGAACGGTTACCTTAAGTTGATCATGCAATTTTTATGATTTTTAAAAATTATTTTGATTTTCCTTTACTCATTCACATGTAAAAATAAATATAAAAATAAGAGAAAATGTAAAAATGAAAATGAAAATATGAGAAATTGAGAGAAATAAAATAAGAGAAAAATATTATTTATTTACAAATACGGACTTAACCAGGAATCAGAGTATGAGGCCTACGTACCCTGCGATAGGAATTAAAGTCGACGTAGTTTGAGCTAAAAATGTGTGTCACTTAGTTGATATTTTTATTTCATATATTTTTTTAAAGAGAAGTTTATATAAAAATAATTTATCTTTCCATAAAGAAAACATTACTCAAGATTGGTTGGTGTGTTTTAATTTGCGAAAAATAGATTAATTTCGATTATTTTCTCTTATCATTCATTTTTTATTTTTCATTTCTCATTTCATTTTTTTTTAAAATCAATTCCTAAAAAAAAGAATATATGTTTTTTCTCAATATATATGATTGTGAGTATTTTTATTTTTAATTTTGAAAAGGAAAATTTTGAAAACAACTTTACTTTTACAAAATAAAATCAATCGACTTATGTGGTGACTTTATCAATCACAATCTGTTAATTGGTATCTGAATGCCTATGGTGGTGCCACTCCAAGCAAAAGGTATAAAAAAGGGTTTAAGAGATGAAATTGGGGAAAATAAACAAATTTTATTTCTCACTCTCATAATTTTTTTTCTTAAAATTGAATAAAGAAAGGAGATAATATATATTTTTCTCTCATTTAGAATTGATGAAAGAAATAAATATTATCATGGATATTTTGCTTTCAACTTAAAAAAAAAGAAAAAAAGGCTCGAGAACAATTTGATTTTTTTTCCTTTACTTCCATATTTTCTCTTTTTTTTTTTGAAGTCAATTTTTAAACAAAATCAATCATCCCCTACGGCAACTTTATCACTCATAGCTCGCTAATTGATACCTAAATGCCCACGGTGAGGCTATTCAAGGCAAAAGATATAAAAAAAGCTTAAGGAATAAAATTGGAGAAAATAAAATTTTTCCATAAATCATTTTTATTTTCTTTTTTATTATAAAAATAAATATGACCATGATAACCCATTTTTATTTTGAAAAGAAAAGCAATAAAAGGAATTTTAAATATGACTTACATACATATATATATTTAAAAAAAAAGAATCAACCAGGATCTGTAGTGACTTTATCACTCACAGCTCGCTAATTGACATCTAAATGCCTACGGTGTTACCACTCGAAGCATAAAGACAAAAATAAAGATTTGAAATAGAGGGCTTTCATTAAATCATTTATTTTTACGTTTAATAAAAAAAACCACTAGTACTAAAAAATATTAAAAAATAAGATTTAGCCAACGTTTATACCATGGCAACTCCTCACTCGTGGTATAATTGACTGACGCTCTATCGGCACATAGAGACTTAGTCCATCATGGCAAACTTTAAAGGTAAAAAGAAGAAAAACCAATGATCAAATAAAAATCAAAACCAGAAATAAAAAAAACAAAAATCAAATACAATTTATCAATATGTGTGTGTTAATGTGCAAACTTAAATAATTTAAACACAAACATAAGATAAGGAGATGCAAACTCTTGTATCCTTCTTTCCACTTCCTTTGCTTCAAAGATGGTAGCTCAACTTTTAAACTTGGTCCATGCTCTCATGGCATTCAAGAGATATTTTGATTTATTCACCATACTTCCTTACTTTGATGATGAAGACCTCGATTTCTCCTTAACTTGATCCAGGCTCCCCCCCATGAAGCTCGCAAGGAAATAAAGGGGAGTGGATTAGTATTCACTTTAAAATTAAGCCAAAGTGTCAAGAATGTTATTTCTTTATAGAAGACCAAAACTATTAGCGCTTAGGAAGTCCAAATCATTATTCCTCCATAAAGATGTTGCCATGGATTATTCTTTTAAGTTAAAGAAAGAATCAACAATCTCACAACAACAAAAATGCAGGGGATTTGAGCAAAAAAACATGGATGAATACACTCCTTTCACGTGAGAGCAAATAGAACAATAAAATGCATGATTTGTGTGTAAACATGGCCTAAAAGGAAACACTTCATATTCAAACCAAGAATTATACATACAACTAGATGACTAGTAGCCTTTTCCATGGAAAACGTAATCAAATGGACATTTTAAAGGTTTAAAATCATACTATACCTCATAGTAATAAATCCAAGTTTATGACAGGAAATCATGATATATAACCATTTCTCATTGTCAATAAAAGTATCCGAACATACAGCAACCAAATCAGAACCTTCTAAGTGAGAAAAACATGCTCATATAATCCTTTTAAACTCATAATGCTAAATAAATATCCAGTAGCCAACACTCATTTTTGAGAAAAACAAATTATATACATATGACCTCTCATTTATGACCAAAACATTGTTTACATGTGTGGCAACCAAATCAGTGCTTACGCACAGAAGCACAAGGTCATATGTCCACTTGGGAAGCCTATAACCAAATGGGTAGGTGCCATAGCATAATTCGATCATCAAATGTAAGGAACATGATCATTCTCTCAAAAGCATGACACAGAAATAATGAGCTTATGACAACAAAGACAAGTTTAGAACATCAGAGCAAGGTGTAATGGGCAAGACTTGAAGCTTGCAACAGAAACAAGATTCTACGACTCAAATTCAGTATTTAATCGAATTCTTCTCATAAGCATAGGTCATGGTAGAGATGAGTCATAGAAATAGAAGCACAGAGCAAACCTTAAAACACAACTATAGGGCTAGATTTTTAACACATAATATTTCCATCTCATAGTCAAATCAACTCTAAATCACGGCGCTTCATTCACAACATACAAACAAGTTCCAAATGCATGAAATGTGACATCAACTTTTGGATAGAAAGAAGCTCGTAAACTTTAACAAAATTGTGTATAAAGAAAAAGCAAACCCCTATCCTCCTCCAATGTCAACGAAAGGTGGAGGCACCATTATTTTCCAAAGAAATTATAACCAAATAAAGAAGAACAAGATGGTCCCAAAAGGATATTCAAATTCATTCACAGTTCATGTGATGAGCTAATAACACAAGCTTAATTGACATGGCCTAATAACAAATTTCGATCAACTGGCAGCAAACAGAGCACACAACCAAATCCTCAGGACAACTACTGGCAATAAAATAGAGCACATGACCAAATCCTTAGGACAACCAACAGCCTCATTCCTAGATTCAATACAACATTCTTAACCCATTGATCGAAAACTTTAAAGTTCGAAATACTGATTACTTGTTGAAGCTTCATTGATCTCTTCCTATTTCTTTGGTTCCACTCCCTCGTTCAAAGCTTCATTCATGTCCTTCGTTCGCCACCCCTCACCCCATGCTCTGCTCCTCTCGGATCATGTTCTTTTTCCTCTCTTTTCGATGCCGTCACTCTATCCTTTTCTCTTTTCCATCGTAATCCTCTGCTTCCTACGGTTTTTCGGCACCATCTTCCTTAGGTTCTTTCTCTCTCTCTTTAGGTTTTTGTCCTTCGTTCGCCTCCTTCGTCCCTCGTGTGTGGAACATAGCTCGTCCTAATCTCGCCCCCTTAACTCACACTTGCTCCCTCACTGTCTCTCTCTCTCAGCATCGTTTGCCTACCGGAGCCCCTCTTGGCTTTTCTTTTCTCGCCCCCAACTCTTCCTCTCTGTGTCTCGTGCCTCAGCCTTAAGGGCTCCCCTCTGTGTTTTTTTCTCTTGAGCCTTAAGGGCTCCCTCTGGTTTGTCCACGAGCCCCTCTCAATTGGGCTCATGGATGCTTAGGCTGAAATGCTGGATTAGCATTTCAGCCCACATATATATTTTATTTTATTTTTTTATTATTTACTATATTTTGTTTTTTATTTTATTATTTTTTTGTTATTTTATTTATTTGTTTTATTGTTTTTTAGTGTTTAGGTTTTGAGGTTGGAAGATTGGGCTTCCTACATTCAACCCAAATTCCATTCCAACTCTATTTTTTTTTGTCTTTTCTTTATTTATTATTTATTTATTATATTTATCCCTTATTTTATTTTCATTATTATTATTATTATTATTTTATCCATTTTTAGTTTTTATGTATAAAACCCGGACAAAATACGATATTCACAGTTAAGGTGGAATAGAACTAAAGAGAACCAATCTATTGAACTCTAGATCCAGTGACACCACAAGGATCATCCAAATCCTTGACAAGTCATGATATTCTCTTCAGCACTTAGAGGAGTAAGGAAAAAAACTCAAAATATTGAAATTCCATTTATCTTAAATCTATCCATAAAAACATACACAATAGAAGGCTTTAAATAGGTAAGAAAAAATCTAACCTAATAAGATTAAGAAACCTAATTAATTTAGGGTCAAGTAACTCTAATGAGATTAGGAGTCTTTAAACTCAAATAACATTCTTAATGGACTTAAAAAACTAATAAAATAAAATTTTAAAAATAAATGACAAAAATTCAAAGAAAATAATAAAAATAATTCTTAAACCCTCATAAATATACCAACACATTAATGAAATCACATATTTGATACATGACATATTTATTTACAATGTGAGATATCAAAAAGACTACTAATTAATCAATTGAGTTTTATTAATTAATAAAGTTTAACCCATAATTAATAAAAATGAAATTACAGTAAATTAAGTCTAATAACACTTAAATCACATGTTATTTTAGTGAACACATGATTTGTAAGGTGGCTTATCTAATTAGATTCTTCTTGGGTATATATCTAAAACTTATAACAAGAAGAGCATCTTCACGTCATTTTAGTTCTTTTGGGCTACAAACTCACTTAAATATATGAGCTCCAAATCATGTAACTTTTGGAGCTTTCTCACCTTAATTATTGCGCCAGATATGCCTTGCCATGGATATCTGGTCTTTCAAGCTTGGTCTCGATATTCAACAGCCTTTCCAAGCTCCTTCCCAAGCTCTTCAGGTTTGTCAAACTTTTCTTTTGAATCAAGCCCCAGACCTCCTCTATCATCAAATCATGTGACTTACTATCGGCCAAAAAAAAAAAACATTATGTAACTTACTAAGTTAAAAATCATTTTTGGCCCACAAGTTAAACTATTTTTTTTTTACCGACAACTTATCATGCAATTATCTTACCAAATTAAAAAAACAAAACCTTATCATGTAGTTATTTACATTAGACTTGGTTGAATTACACTACACTAGTAAATTAGATTGATTTTGATCCCAAAAAAAAAATAAAGATCCATTCAAACTCCTATATATGGTCGAATTACCCGCCTATAACTTCGATCAATGAGACCTTTAGTACTATGCGCAGATTTTAATTAATTCACCTAAAAATTAAAATACCTATCTAGAAAAATATGATAACGACAATTCTTATTCTTAATTTATATAATATAATAATGGGAGCATTTATATTCTATTCAAAACTCAAGGCAAAATCATAATTCATAAACACTCCTCAAGGCCAGGAATTACTTATTTGAGCTTATGACTTTATATACAGATGATGAACGGCCATACGTAAGATGAATAATATGGGTACAAGCACAATTAATGCTTTCAGCCAAAGGTCAATTTTGTATAAAATTTTTTATTCACAAAATGACCTTATTAATGTGAACAATTTTTTTTTGTTTGGAATAATTCATCATAGACTATGTACTAATTAATTGTGCAGTTCAAATGGGAAAAAAGTGTATACAAACCGTAAAATCAACGATATATATCTGCATGAGAAATTTTCCAATTTTTCATTTTTTTTTTAGAAAAGTGACATGCATGCATGCTCAAACATCACGAAATCAAACTGCATATTTTAGACGTATTACATGACTTGCAGGTCAAAAAAATACATATTACATAACTTCAATTTTGTACATTCAAATACGCATCCTCTAAAATACGCATACTTTTAATTACAAATCGTTTTAAACAAGGTTTTGCTTTCCTATCTAATCATTCAAATCATGTCAACTTAATATTCAGAAAAGCTTCTTTGGAAAAGTAAGCACACTATCTTGTTGCTTTCATCATTTATTCATCTTTCATTTTTATTATTATGTACTATTTTTGTTTTTTAAACTTCCAAATATATTCTTATTCCCTTTTTTATCAATTCAAACATGAATTTGATTCACAAAAATTCATTTGATTTTCACCTACTATACTATACTACACTATATTATTATTGAATTTTTTAATATTTTTTAAATAAAGATACAATAACAATTTTCATAATTAAAATACTTTTATTTTTATTTTATATACCAAATAAACTATTAATTAATTAGAATCAGTTCATAGATGTTCAGTTAGACACATTTCCATCGACATCTCTGAAGCATGCCATTTGTAGATTATTTTGCATCTTATCATGACTAGCTTAAAATAACATTTAAGACAATATCATGTGATCTTCAACTTCTAATAACTGCGCTGAAAAGTATTTATATCAGCCAAAAAAAATGTTTTATATAGAAATTTGCACTTTGTTTTATTTTTTTAGTCAATTTTCAGAACAACTCAAACAAAATAATAATAGTATATATAAGATTCAATTCCATTACGTTGTTAATTTTTTTGGGGGTTCCAGACACACCCATATATATGATATTATCGTTGGTATTATTCATGATGGTTGTATGTAATTTTCTTGCTATTAATTTCTGAATCGATCCCAAACAATGAATAGAAATGACGTCTTTGTAATGAACCTGTCATAAATGCAATGAAAGAAAAATGAGAAAATTATGTTCAAACATTGATATCTTAAAAACTTAAGTTAAAAGATCTTTTACTTATTATTAGATTTTAATAAAATTATTATTTATTTCTACCAACAGTGGTTAGATTGAGTGGTAAGGGACTCAATATTCCCTAAATAAAATCTTGAGTTTAAGTCTTATGGATGGAAAAAATCATGTTAAAAGATTTACTCGGACCTGAATATGACCTAGTATTACCAAATAATTATATATATAAAAAATAAAATTATTACTTAATTCTAAGAAGTTTATAATTTTAAATATCTTTTGATGACCTAAATTTTTAAGATTAGAAGTAATTTTTCATATGTGTGTATATATATATATAAGGAATATGATGTGATGACTTGATGAAATGGAAGAATGAACGATGAAACAGAAACGTTGTAACACCCCCTCCCTGTGTAACCTCTCCATTCATTCTCCTGTAACTCCATAACTCCCTTCCCCCATTATGCACTTCATGTAACTCCATCCTTGTAACTCCATAAACCCCCAATTGGCTTTAATTCCTTGTCTATTCCATGGCTAGTATAAATAGGTTGCTTTCCTACATTGTTTGAGCATCACAGAGAAATAAGAATTACTTTGTTCTACTTAGTTAAGTGTTCCTCTTCGGTTTCTAAGCCAGATTTGGTATCAGAGAGGGGTTCTAGGTTAAATTTGAGAGTGTAGAGACGAGAGGTGAGGAAGGAGAGTCAGAAATTGGCCTGAAAAAGTGAGCTTTCCAGAGGTGTCACCACTGCCACCATTGAAAACGCCATTTTTGATCATTTTCCAGCAAAGTAGATGTCTTCATCGTGTTCAGAAGGTCCAAACACCTTGGATTGGAGCTTTTTGCCACCTGAATCTCCCCCACATGCCTCCGCGCGCCACTTCCGGAAGTTCACGCGCCAGTTGAAGGTAGAAGACGCTGACATCATCTGCCACGTCATCTTGACCTTTCCAATCAACGACAGCTCAGCCACCCAGTGTCTGCCACGTGTCACGTCTGCTATGTCACCTAGCCCAGTCAGCCAAACTTTCCATATTTATAGTTTGATCCCTAAAACTTTTTATATTTACATTTTACCCCTATACTTTCCATATTTATATTTTCACCCATGTACTTTCCATAAATGTAATTTATACACCTAAACTTTTTGAAATTACATTTTAACACTTGAACTTCCCAAACTTACAATTTGCCCCTAAATTTTTGAAATTACAATTTTGCCCCTATATTTTTCAAAATTTCACTTTCACCCATTAGCTTTCTGAAAGTTGCAATTATTCCCATAACTTTCCAAAATGCCTTCAAGACGCAAACTTGTGCATGAAGTTGAGATTGAAGAGTTGAGAAATCGAGTTCAACTGCTTCTGGAGCTTATAAATATCTAACAAATCCAGTTGGAGGAACAGAGAGGGCAAAGAGAAGAAGACTCAAATAGTAGCGACACATCATCGGCTGGTAACCGCCATCCTCAGAGACCAATAGTCTGCTACAATGATATCAAAGTGGAGATCCTTGAATTTGAAGGAAAGTTACAGCCAAATGAGTTCGTTGATTGGCTACAAACTGTCGAGCGAGTCTTTGAATATAAGGAGATGCCAGAAGATTAGAAAGTGAAGATTGTCGCCATCAAACTCAAAAAACATTCCTCCATTTAGTGGGAAAACCTTAAGAAGAGGTGTGAACGAGAAGGGAAAAGTAAGATCCGAATGTGGGACAAGATGCGACGCAAGCTCTCACGTAAGTTCTTACCTGAACACTATTATCAAGATAGTTTTATTCAATTACAAAATCTATGCCAAAAGTCTTTGCCTGTGGAAGATTATACTAGGGAATTTGGGAAGCTTATGATGAAATGTGATATTCAGGAAAGGAGGAGTAGGTGATAGCCCGATATATTGGAGGGTTGAATACCAACATCGCCCATCCAGTCCAACTTTAACAGTATTGAACTTTAAATGATATAATCCATCTAGCCATAAGTGTTGAGAAGCAGGTTCCCCGAAGGTTCTAATTTCAACCTTCTTCCTCCAGAAGTCATCCTAATGCCCGCAATATACAATTCTAGCAGCTTAGTTCCTCGAGCAAGCCTCCACCAAAAGTCACCAAGGAGTCTGGATCTAAAACACCCAAATGCTTTAAATACCAAGGGTTTGAGCACATCGCTGCAGACTGTCCCAATCGTAGGGTTGTCACCATTATTGAAAAACAAGCTTATAAAGTGTCTGAAGAAGCACAGGAGGAAGAGCTCGTGTTTGATGAACCAGTGTATGATGAAGAGTTCATTACTGCAGATCAAGGAGAATCACTGGTGATTAGATGGAGTTTGCACACGACACCCATAAAAGAGGAGCCTTGGCTACGTCACAATATCTTCCATACCCGTTGCACGACCCAAGGGAAAGTTTATGATGTCATCATTGACAATGGAAGCTGTGAGAATGTAGTTTCAAACTGCATGGTAGAAAAGTTGAAGCTGCTAATGTAGGATCATCCACATCCATACAAGTTGCAGTGGCTTAACAAGGGAAGTGAGGTAAAAGTTACTAAGCGTTGCCTTGTTTTTTTTTTTCAATTGGTAGGAAATATCAAGATAAAGCCTGGTGTGATATTATGCCCATGGATGCTTGCCATCTACTTCTTCGAAGACAATGACAATATGATCGTTGTGCTATGTATGATGGACATGCAAATACTTGTTCCTTTGTGAAGGATGGGGAAAAGATCAAGTTAGCCCCACAGCCGCCTAGTGAATACAGCAAAAAGGAGTCCAAGTCGTCAGAGTCTTTAGTTGCCAAATATCAGCTCAAAGTGATGAAAGCAGAAGTCCAAACCATGGGATTCATTCTATTTTTTAAAGCAAATGATGGATCCAATATTGCTTCCGGAGTTGAACAGTTGCTAGCTGAGTTTACAGATGTGATCTCAGATGAGATTCCTCCAGGATTGCCGCTTATACGAGACATCCAATATGCAATGGACTTTGTTCCAGGAGTAGTGATTCCTAACAAGCCTGCTTATAGAATGAACCCATAAGAGCATACTGAGGTTCAGCCGCAAGTTGAAGAGTTACTGAAGAAAGGATTGATTCATGAGAGTGTCAGTCCCTGTGCCGTATTTGTTCTTCTAGTACCTAAGAAAGATGAGAGTTGGAGAATGTACATTAATTGTCGAGCAGTGAACAAGGTCACCATCAAGTATCGGTTTGCGATAGCCCGACTCGATGACATGTTAGACCAATTACACGGTGCTACTGTCTTTTCTAAGATTGACCTTTGAAGCAGATACCATCAAATCCGAATTCGACAAGGAGATGAGTGGAAGATTGCTTTTAAAACAAGAAATGGACTTTATAAGTGGATTGTGATGCCTTTCAGTTTGTCCAATGCTCCCAGCACATTCATGCGTTTAATGAATCAGGTACTTCGACCTTTCATTGGCAGATTGTTGTTGTTTATTTTGATGACATTCTTATCTATAGTAAAAATCAAGAAGAGCACTTAGAGTACCTATGGCAAGTCTTGCAAGCTCTGTGAGAACAGAAACTTTATGCCAATTTTAAGAAGTGCACCTTCTTGATTGATGAAGTTGTTTTCTTAGGCTACATTATTACTGCAGAAGGTGTTTGAGTCAACCCCAACAAAGTTGAGGCCATTAATAGTTGGCCAACTCCGAGATCTGTCAACGAAATCTGAAGTTTTCACAGACTAACTTCTTTTTACGGGAGGTTCATCCGAAATTTTAGCTCTATTACTGTATCGCTCACAGATTGCATCAAAGGAGATAAATTTCAATGGACAGAACAAGCCCAGAAAAACTTTAAAGAGTTAAAGAAGCGTTTGACTGAAGTGCATGTATTAGCCCTTCCTAATTTTGACCAAGTGTTCGAAGTCAGCTGTGATGCCTCCAATATTGGAATTGGTGCTATCCTAAGCCAAGAAGGACATCCTATTGTCTTTTTCAGTGAGAAACTCAATGACGTCAAGCTCAAATATCCTACTTATGATAAGGAGTTTTATACTATTGTTCGACCTTTGCAACATTGGAGTCATTATCTTTTAAGTAAGGAATTCATCTTGTACTCTGACCATGATACCCTCAAGCGTTTGAATTCTCAACAGAAGATCAATCACAGACATGCTGCTTAGAGTGAGACTTTGCAGGCTTACCTGTTCTTGCTTAAGCATAAGGCTGGAACCTTGAACTCAGTAGCTAATGTACTTAGCCGCCAACATTCTTTGCTTACTGCCATCCAAGCCAAAGTTGTTGGTTTTGAAACCATCGAGGAATTGTACAAAAATGATCCTGATTTTCATCAAGCATGAAGTGCCACTGAAGCTCAACCTTTTCGGCAATACTGCAGGCATGAAGGTTTTCTATTTTGAGGAAAAGTCCTATGCATTCCTCAATGTTCTTTACGAGAGGCAATCATTTAGGAAGTCCACAATGGTGGATTAGCATGACACTTTGGTTAAGACAAAACTGTGGCCTTAGTAAAAAGAATTTCTATTAGCCAAGACTTGAACGGGATGTAAACAAGCACATATAGCAATGCAAGACCTATCATTTGGCTAAGTCTAAGAGCCAAAACACCAGGTTGTACATGCCTCTTTGAGTACCAGAAGCACCTTGGGAAGATATGAGTATGGACTTTGTCCTTGGGTTGCCTAGGACACAAAGACAGAAAGATTCCATCATGGTTGTTGTAAATAGATTTTCAAAGATGACTTGTTTCATTCCATGTTAGAAGACGAATGATGCTGTTCAAGTTGCAGACTTATACTTTAAGGAGATTGTTCGCTTACATGGTATTCCCGGAAACTATTACCTCTAATCATGATATCAAGTTCATCAATCACTTTTGGAGAACATTGTGGAAAAAAATGAGAACCAAGCTTCAATTCTGCAAAAGTAGCCATCCCCAGATGGATGGACAAACTGAAGCAATGAATCAAATTCTCAAAAACCTCCTTCAAAACTATGTTGAAAAGAATTTAAAACAATGAGATCTTGTCCTTGTATAGATTAAGTTTGCTTACAATAACTCAATTAATCAAGCTATTGGGAGGTGTCCATTTGAAGTGGTTTATGGTAACTGTCCACTTAGCCCATTGGATCTAACTGCTTTAACATTATAATGCTGATGCAAATCAAAGGGCAAAGGAAATCAAGAAGCTACATGAACAAGTTTGTGAGCGGATATAGAAGTAGAACTTGAGGTATAAGGCTCAACGTGATAAGCACTAGAAACAGCAAACTTTTCAAGTAGGAGACTTGGTTTGGATACATTTAAGGAAAGAACGCTTTCCCAAACAACCAAATGCTAAGCTGTCTCCTAGAGTTGATGGACCATTCAAGGTGGTACAAAAGATCAACTACAATGCCTATAAGGTGGAACTGCCAAGTGCTTATGGAGTCTCTGCCACCTTCAATGTTGTTGATCTAACTCCGTACTTTGACGATGAAGCCGAACTTGACTCGAGGGCAAGTTCAGTCCAACCCAGGGAGGATGAAACGGAAGAATGATGGATGAAATAGAAATGTTGTAACACCCCCTCCCTCTGTAACCTCTCCATCCATTCTCCTGTAACTTTGTAATTCCCTTCTCCCATTATACATTTCATGTAACTCCCTCCTTGTAACTCCATAACCCCCCAATTGGCTTTAATTCCTTGTCTACCCCATGGCTAGTATAATCAGGTTGCTTTCCTACATTGTTTGAGCATCACAGACAAATAAAAATTACTTTATTCTACTTAGTTGAGTGTTCCTCTTCGGTTTCTGAGCCACTTGGTCAATGCATTGGTTCATTATACAGAAGTGTCATAGGGATAAATCAGTATATAATTAATTATGTTAGTGATGTTAAGGATTAAGGGAAAACCAAGGGATTAATTCAATCAACTTTGATAGCTTCAATTCAATCGAGAATAGACTAACTGATTGAAACATAATGACTTCTTCAACGCTTTGGGTAATTAATTACTAGTATGTATAAGATTATATCATCTACCACAGCTTTTTTTTGTTTTTCTGCCAAAGATCTACCAACGACACTCGATATTTTATTTTGTTTTCAGAACAAAACAGTACCTAATGTTTTGTGTTTAAAAAAAAAAAGTACCTAACGATGAGGGGCTCCATGGCCCAGGAAGCTTGTTCAGATATCTAGGAGTTTTGGATTTCACTTGAGCAAGCCCGTCGGGCCCAAATCCATAATAACTAACAAAACAATCAACCAAAACCTTGGTGTAATGATTGTGAAGTCAGAATTTTATTTATGAAATAATGAAAAGTAAGCAATAATAAAAGATTCAATATTTGAAAATATTTGTAGCCCATCTCAAATAATCAAAAGCTAAAGTTATAGAAGAATAAAATAAAAAATATGAAAAATAGAAACTATGATATATATATATATTAATAATAGTATTAAATAGTGAGGCTTTTCTTGCATTTTCCATTATAGGCATAACCCATTTGGTTAATTTCCATCTTGTTCTTTATTCCTTATTCTCGTTGCCCAAAATTCCTGAAATTTCATCATGCCAATCAATACGCAATACTAGGCCTTAAATGGGGGAGAGGAGGGTGGGGGTTATATACTCTGATTCTGATGGGTAGCTACAACCACCATTCCTTATATGCCCTATGATTTACGGGTAAAATTGATTGGAAATCAGTCCATATAGTATACAAGAAGAAAACCTTAACTTCAAATGATTCGTTGGAGTTTTGCATTTTATAAGAAATCTAACTACTTTGCCCCTTACACACTGCTTTAAATGTGACTCTATCTGGTTTTTCTTCATTTCATTCCGGCTAGTTAGTCCCTTTAGTAGTTTTCAATATTAATTCTAGATATCAACGAATCAATGATGTACGTGTGAGATTTTGAGCCTAAAAACATGCTTGCGTTGGTTTTATGTACCCAATGACTAGATTACTCAATCTTTTTTTAATTCAAAAAATTTTAGGTGAATTGGATTTCGGGACTCACGAGGATTAAAATAAGTCTTAGGTCTCAAAAAACAATTACAGTGGTATTTGCAAATTATCCACCAATGAGGTCTTCAAATTAGCAACGAGATTTAACCCACTTTCTTTTTGGGATATAAGTCGCATCCTTTCCAATTGAACTAACCTTTATTGGCACTAAATTACTGAACTTGGTTCAATGCATACATTGTTGGTCACTTCAACACTTAAATTCACTTTCATCCAAATTTTTATGATTTTAAGTAGTGCATATGACAAGATAATATATTTAATAAAATAATATTATTTTAAGTTTAGTGATGTATTTTTTTTTTAAAAAAATATTTTTTATGAAATTACATGATATTTGTAAACAAATTCTGATATATTAATTTCTTTTTGGTGAAATACTATATTAAGTTTTGTAAAGTCCTTCTCTTGATAGGATCCTTTTTTTTTTGTTCAAGATGATAGGATAGTTGGTTCGGTCAATAGAAATCCAAGTCAATCCCCTCAATTTTTGTAGTTCGGCCCAACCCAGCCTGATATGATGGGTTGCTGCTGGGCAGCGTCACAGATGAAGGTTGAATTGGAAACATGTTGACAATAGTTTATACACTAAATCTTAATCAGACCTAATTCCCTAATGTTTGATTAGGTTATGTATAATTTTTTATATGTAACAAATGTTAATATTATATTCATCAAATAAGTTTAAATTGAATGATTGACAATGTATTTTTTAGCCCATCATATTACAGTGGCATATATAGTGTCTTCTTTAGGATACATGCTCGTATCCTTAGGCCCCACTATGCTTGGGATCCTGGGATGCAAAGTGTCCAGAAAATCCAAGTAAATCATTTATGGTTTTGAGTCTCAAATGTATCTTGATAACAGTACTCTTTTAATTTAAGCGTCAAAATGCTTTCAAGAATCATGTTCCATTTGGCCCTCCATTGAGAAATTGTACTTGGACATCGGGATGGTCACACACACACACGGATCACATGTCAGGACAATTGTTAGATGTCTGATCACATACTCTTCACAAGGTTGCCCTCTCTTGCTTTCTTTTCTTTTATTTATTTTTTCTTTTTATTTTTGGTACCTTCAAAAATTCAAATTTAGGTCCGTTTGGTTCAAGTCTTAAAGTCATATTCCTAGCATTCCTCATTCTATTCCTAGTGTACTATCTCTACGTTCAGTCTAAATCATGGTTCCCATCAATATCCCTATTCCTGAAAACTCTGAATCTCCATTAATCCTTCACTATTGGCAATCTTTCCTCATTCCTAGTTGCAGGAAGAACACATACACAATTATGCCCTTCATCACTTGTCACCTTCGTCTTCGACCTACAAGACTGTTCAACCTTCCACCTCCTCGTTCGTCTAGATCTATCAACATCTTCCACCACCCACACGAGCTCGCATCATCCATGTTTCCAACCAATGTCCCTCCTTCGTGGTTCATATACTTTTTTCTTGGGTTTGAAATTATTGTGTATTATGTTGTTTGTGATTATTCCGAAATTATTGAAGATGAATGACACCGATGGTGAAGATGATGGAGATTTTGAGAAATTATTGTTTGTGTGATTTTGAATCCTTTTATGATTATGGATTCGACTGAGATGTTGATCTTTGTAATTCTGCAAGTTTTTAGTTCTGGATTTGGTGGAAACGTTGATTAGTGATGGCGAAAATGAATAAGATGGGGAACGGGGAAGAAAAAATGGGGAAGGAGGGAAAAAGAATTTGTATGGCGTCAATTAGGTCATTTCATTTTCACTAATTTTTATTTTTTCTGATTAAAAAATGAATTCATCGTCCTAACATTTTTAATATCACATACAATAAATAGACTGGGACAAAATAAACAGACTTAGACAACCGGTAATCAATATTTCATTCTATTCATTTCCTTTCCTGTTGATTCTATGAACTGAAGAGGCCCTTAATACGTTTTCCATGTCTAAGAGCCCACTCCCCTATCATCCTATGTTAGATTTAAGATTTTTTCCCGTCCTAACTGGTAAAAAGAATGGAATCCAAATTTAAAAAAAAAATTTAAAAAACGATATATCATCTCCTCTTATATATATTACTAAAGCCAAACCCTTTTAATGTCATATGCTTTTAAGGAGTACAGTATGCAGGAACATGAGTTTCTTTTGGGTCCCTCAGTAATTAATATCCTCGTTTAATTTTCTCGTCATAACTAATTAACAAACATCTAAATTTACACAATCCGGATTTGAATATTTGCACTAAACTTTTTCTCACAGATATAGGCACGCACATCCACAAAGGTCTATATATGTAGCATTTGATCAGAATTTAGAAATTAATTACGCATTATAAATAATATTCCAATAGTTATATATATATAAATCTAGTTAAATAGAGGAAGGGTAGGAGCTGATTGGGTGTGATCCATGTTGTGGGAGGACTCAGCAGAATTTGGCTTTGGTGTGCGAGAGGGAAAAGCAATAGTGAGGTCAAGATTCAAGTGCGATGGTTTTTCCTTGAAGGACTCAGAAGATGTTGCAGCAGCAGCGGAAACAGGTGGGGTTTGATGATGAGGAAGGCTTCGGTGAAGATGATGAAGCTTATGGTTGTCTGGATCAATCCCCATCTTCATTAGCTTTCTGCGGATGTGAGAATTCCAATAGTTCTTTATCTCATTGTCTGTTCTCCCAGGCAACCTTCCAGCTATCAGGGACCACCTGACAGTGTGTGTGTATATATATATATAACTAAGTAACCATATTTATGAGAAAAATTACCCTTATGGGTAATATAAATAAATATAGTGAGATACCAAAGATGTATTATTTATGTATCAGATTAGACACAGTATTTTAAACTGGATATATATATATATATATACCGGTTGCCGAGGAGGGCATGGAGCTTGATGATGAGGTCTTCTTCGTCTTGAGCAAAGTTGCCACGTTTGATATCTGGTTTCAAATAATTTATCCATCTCAGCCTGCAACTTTTGCCACAACGATGCAACCCTGAGATAAATCACGAGAGGGATACAGTGTGATGATTAATTCCTTTCTGGGGACATAATATAACGCTAATATATTAATAATTAGCAGGTCTGAAATCCCAAGAGGACCTGAGATTTAAGAGATTATGGTTTCGTAATTTATGTGTGTGTGAAGTACGTACAGAAAAAGGAACTTGAAATTCCAAGAATCCCTTTGGGATATATATTACAGTAGTAGTAAAAGAAAGAAAAAGGGAATTAGACCTGCAGCTTTGGGAAGGGAACGCCAGCAGCCTTCACCATGGGTTTG
The DNA here is from genome assembly GCA_026686845.1 of Adenanthera pavonina. Taxonomy (NCBI): domain Eukaryota; kingdom Viridiplantae; phylum Streptophyta; class Magnoliopsida; order Fabales; family Fabaceae; genus Adenanthera; species Adenanthera pavonina. Next base: position 15,449,349 of record JAIVEN010000003.1, on the reverse strand, counting down.
GATGTAAGCAATGAGCTTTTGGTCTTCTTGTTTGGACCAGGGTCCTTTGTTGGTGTCTTCTTTGTCACAGCAAGGCTTTCTCATTATTCTTCTTTTTCTTCTATATCTGCTTTTCTCTCTCTCTCTCTCTCGTTGCATACGAATTAATAGATATTGAGATGTAAGCAAAAACCCAGAAAACTACAGCTAGCTAGCTAGAGAGAGAGAGGGGGGGGAGAGAGGAGCCCTGGAGAAGGGCACGAGAGGGGGTAGATATATGCATGTCATGAAGGGTTAGGGGGTTGGGTTGACTTGGACCGGTGGGTTTGGCCTCGTGGCCGCATGCATGCCTTACTCACTCATCTTATGCATTTTGATTCCTTTGTACAAGTATTTCTTTTCTCGGGTTTTGTATATGGAATTTAATTATTTTCTTAGTTTTAAAATATATTAATGGAAATGACTGAACTGTGTGTAACGATCGAGTAGAATTGATTCAAAAGGATAAGGTGCAGTAATGTGTTATTATTCTCTGGGCAAATGAGTGTATTGTGCATTTGCTTACTGTCAAGTAAATGTCATTTTCATGTACCTGCTTTGAGAAAGCACTTCCATGACATTGTGCTTTTGTGAATGGTCAAGTTTTATTGTTCAAATTAAGAGAAGGCGACCACACATAACTCATTTTTGCAAGGGGAAATACGAATGTATGTATGGTAGAGTCACTTTTTTAACCTCATAGTTATATTATATATAGAACATGAATTGTGCAGCTTATTTTTTATATGCCATATACAACACCAAAAAAAAAAACAAAAACAAAAGTACGTATAATTAAAAGTGGTAAGAGATCAATTTTGTTTAGATTATAGAAACATGTTATGCTGATATTCATATAATTTTAGAAATAACAGAAAACTGTCCTCTAACTATATATCTACGCCGAATAAACCTCAGGAAATTAAACTAATTAATTTACAATAATTCAGTATTACTTTTAAGCCCTAGCCTCTTGTAATCTGAAACCCAGTGTTAGAAAGCTTTCGTCACCTTGGGAAGACCTTATAGCAATTGGGAAACTCAGCTTTCTAAATTAGTTAAATGCTTTACAACCAATGAAATTTGGAGATAGTGACTGATTATAGAACGGGGAAGGATATGTTTACATATCTATACGTGAGGACGATACGTCCAAACTTCTACCTTAAATTTTTTCCCCTTTAAATTGTGGCGATATACCAAAAAAAAAATGAAAAGATGTTTCTATCGTACTGTTTTGTGATCCTAAATTATTAATGTCATAAAATATCAGAAGCGGAAACTTAGTTTCAGATCCACCATTTTACATCCACTTGTTGTTTCTTTCTAAGGATAACAAATTTTATCCTCATATGCGTTTAAGTATATTCTCCAAAAATTTTTATTATCATATATATTTGAAAATAAAGTGACCCAAAATGTAGAAGTGTGCATGGGGCTTATTTTTTACTCCTATTCAATTTCTTGTTCTCTCTCTAAATTTATAAAAAACATATATATAATAAAAAACTTTGGAAAATCTCAATTCTTGTTATCCCAGAAATCTGAGAACTTAAGACGAACTGCTTCAAACAAAACAAAATCACGTGAGATTGTCTATCTGCAATATTCCTTTTTTTTTACAATCTCTTTTTTTTTTTTATAATCTCTATCTGCAATATTCAAAACCCCCTCATGTACTGTAGCCAGACCAAACTAATAATATTTATTTTTGCAAAATAAAATATGCATATTTTGTAATAACTAATAAAATTTTACAATAGAAACATTATACATATGTACAGACCAGGCTTACAAGAAAAATACAATAAAAATATTAATTTTATCCTATTAAATAAGGTTGATTACATAATCCATATGATATTAGATTTTATTGATCGAAAAATATCTTTTATATATATATAATTTATTTAGAGATTTCATCTTATAATAAACTCCTCAAGTGTTTTTCATAGCCTCCATTTATGTCTTTTTATAAGTAAAAGACTACTTAATCAACTTTCAATATTGACTTTCCAATAATATTCTTGTCTAAACTATCTGAACTGATATTCTACCATTTTCTCTATACTAAAAAACTTTGAGATAAAAGACAACAATATGTATCCATAAATTATGTTATTTAACTTATTTTATTGAAAAGCTTGAGATATATATATATATATATATTAAATGTAACGACCAATTTTTATTTGATCACCACAACTTTTCTGATTAAAAAAAAAGGTGACAGTGAGTAACTGGTCAGCTCTTGTCTGGTTTTACAATTTCCGATATCACTATCTTTTTCCTTTCTCACATTCTCTCCCAAATGATCTTATACATGCAGACGACTGTGGTATTGACCAATTCTATACAAAGCAATTATCAATTCCCAAGTTTCATCAGCCTTTTCAAAGAAAGCTATACGTACAGAAAAGAGAAGATGCCGTAAACCCTAAAATGAATGAAAATGATAACACTTGGAATCTTGACAGATAAAATCAGCTGATTCAAAGTACTGAAAATGGACATTTGCTCTGAACGTATAACATGGGTTTTACTGACCCCAATCCAGCTTTTTACATCAAATAAGGATCAAATTGGATCCCTCATAGAATGTTTCAGATGACTTTTACTATTATTTATCCACATTGCAGTTACGGAAACTGAGAAACCACTTGGCCCAGAATCGAATAAGAGCTGCTCTCTTTAGTCCTAATATAAAACATTTTTTCTTTGTCCTAAATGTAGGGTCATTTTCAAAATATAAGATAGCATTTATTATATATTATTAATTAAATATTCCTATTTAATTGATGAGAGATAAAAAAAGAAAATTCAATAAAGATAATTTTAAAAAAATAATTTGATTTTTAAAAAGATTGGGATAGTTAACTAATTTTAACTCTCATTTTTAATTTACATAATTCAATTAAAAATGTCTTATATTAAGGATTAAAGGGAGTAGTATTTAAGTATCACTCATTCTTCCACAAATTTCTGTTCAATCTTGTGTTTTCAGCATAATTATATCAAGCATGTTACAGTTTACTCTAGTTAATTATATGTATGAAAAACAGAATTTTTTCTCCAATGGGTGATGTTAGTGAATCATATTAAGCAAATTATCTGTATGCTTGTCAACATTTTTTTTTTCTTTTTGTTAAAAACGTCCTCTGGCAAACATTTAAACGTGCCTCGACAAGTCACACGATAGGAGAGTAGATTTTCTATCGTTTTTAAGAGAAAAATAGTAAAGAATTATTTTAAATTCAAATTTGAGTCAAATTTAATTAGGCCGTTTGAATTTTATTCTGTTGAGCTTTAATTAATATTTTCATTTTATAAAGACACAAAATAATGGGGAACAAAAACAATTTTTTAACTATCGATTTTTTTTTTAAAAAAAAATCTCGGTAAACGTCGATATGCATTGTCAAGAACTCAAGACTCAACATTTTATAATTTATTAGATCTCTAACGCATCTTAAAAATGTGTGTCGATTATGCACAAAGTTTAGCTTTAAGTTAAAAAGTTCAGACCTTATTATTAATTATATTTTTATTTTAACATTTTTTGTTTGAAAAAATATAATTTAAAATACATCTTTAAATCAACATTTAAAAAAAATATAATAATGTCATTCAAAAATAAAAATTAAAAATAATTACATTTAAACCATCGGAATTAAGTAAAAAAATCATATAAAATTTACCTACCCGACAGTCTTTAATCCGAACTTCACCCACTATTATTCCTAGACAATGAATGAAATTAGGCTACATGGACAACTATCCTACTTGGACAACTATACAATAACATAAGGTAATAAAAAGCAAATGGCCACAAATTTTTTCACGATCAGTGTCTCTCCCACCAGCAGTAGAAATTACCCCCTCCAGTCCTTTTTAGAAGCAATCTTTTAGAAGTATTTTTTATTCTTTTTATAAGGAACCTTGTAATATTTAATGAGATTTTTCCTAATTTATCTTTATCATTTATTTATTTTCATAAATTATTATTAGACTTTTTAGATGAAAGAGATATTTTTAATTGGTCAAATGATATTTAATATGGATTGCATTAATATATTAAATAAAAGTAAAAAATATTTAGTTTTTTTAGAATTTTAAGAAGATAACTAACTCCTTTAATCTACATAAAATGGTTAAAAATCTTTTATAGAAAGGACCAGTAAAAGGTATATATTCTCCAACTACGTTTCTCAATGCATGAAGAATAAGAGTTAGAATATTAAATCACTTGTTTGAGAGATGAGAATCTTACCACTCATATAATCCTAAGTTGCTAATTAATTGATGCATTTTATTGACCAATTAACTTAATGGTAGTTATTTTTTCAGAGACTAAAATGATGAAACATACTACTCGCTCTCTGGTACTATATATAGGGTCTTTTACCCTGATCCTGAATATAAGATCCTTTACAATATATGAAGTAGTATTTATTATATATTTTTTAAAAATATCCCTTTTAATGTATCCAAAGAAAGAGAGAGATTAAATAAGAATAGTTTTAAAAAAATATTAAGATTTTTTTAAAAATTGAGATAATTAATTATTTTTAATTTTTAATTCACGTGATTCGATTAAAAGAATTTTATATTAATGAGCATATTATATATTTTTTCAACTAAAATCACAAGTTAATGAAATTTAGCTGCCTAGGTAGGTGGCTAGCCAGACTTTACAAACCGATCTAACAAACGTAAACATAATCATCATTAATTTAATTGATGAAGTGTGTGCTGTTATGAGGTGTTATGAGGCCTCGAAAAAAAAAAAATTCCCACTTGTTTAATTGAATGTTTACGTTTTAATTTTTAATTAATGAGCACAAGTTTGACAAACACGCAGTAGGAATTAAAGCTGGCTAGAATTAATTAGTGAACAGTGAACCATGCAGATTCGCGTCGGGTGGACTGGTTGGTTTTACGGATACTATTATAAAAATCTCATCTAACAGTCTTTGCTTCTATATCCTTTCACACATATCCACAACACACACACACACACACAGAGGCAGAGAGAGAGAGCGGGAGAGATCAATTTCATTTTTCTTGGTATGCATGAAGAAATTTAGGCAATGCCCAGTGCTCAGGATCATCTGATTAACATGATTCACCCTTACATTTCCTGACAAGAACAAGAATTGCTACGTACAGCTTGAAAGGGACAATTCAACCAAACGGATAAATGTTCAATGCACATATCAGTCAATTTTTCTTTCGCCAATTAAATGTAATTTTACAAAGTACCGGTCGTTGAGAAAAATAGTTTATTATACTCTTTGCACTTAGGAATTCGTAAAATAGATGTGACACTATTTTTTTTTAATTTATTGTACACATACGTGACATTATGTTGTTGATGGAAACAAGGGAAAGGGGTAGAACATGGAGATAAAAAAAAAGAAATAGGAGGGAGAAGCGGAAGAATCGAGAAAGAATTTAAGGATGAAGAAGTGAAAAAGAGAGAAAAATTATTAAAACATTTTCAACTCAACAATTAAAATTTGAATATAGTTAAATAGTGAAATTTTTATTTATTAAACTTAAACTTAAATTTTAGTTCTATTATAATTCTAAGATAAGATCATTATTTAAACAAAATATTAAATAAAAGATAAACTAAATTTTAAGAACAAATAAAAATAAAATCTGAATCCTAATAAATTTAAAATAAATTAAATTAAATTTAAAAAATAATTTAAATATCCTAACAAAATATATTTATATTTAAAATTTTAATTATTTTATGATAAAGATAAATAATCTTAATTATCTTGAAATTATCTATTTTCTATTAGTTGTACAATCCTTCGTATACACCACCCATTTAAAAAAAAATGGATTGATTGATTTTTTATTGCTTACTCTAGTGTATTGTATCTCATGTGGGTGTTAACATTTTTACGTTCATGAAATGAGCTAATGCTATAAAAAACTTCTTTATCACGATTTTTTTGGTTTAATTGTAGATTAAATTATTGTTAAAAAATAAAATAAAAATATCCATTATGGCCAAAAAAATAATTAATTAAATTCTCCATCAAGAAACAGCTGTGATTAGGCAAGTTCTTAAAACAAATCTGTTGTCATTCATGTACAAATAAGTGAATAGGTTGAATTGTGTCAACTTTGAGCCTGCCTAATTTGTACTCCATCCATACCTTATTACAAGACAACTTTTTCGAAAAATTTAGTTATGCAAAATATAACCCATCTTTTAAGTATTAAATATTATTTTTTATATTTACTCTTTATTAAGAGTTATAGTAGAGAAAGATTAAGAAAGATATTAATAAAATAAATTATAATTTAAATAGGATAATATTGGAAAATTATAGTAAATTTTGTAAAATTTAATAATCTTAATTATTTTTAACTATTTATCTTAGTATATGCAAGTTAGTTTAATAAAGATAAAAGAAAATAACTAAACCACCATGATAAGTAAAAAGCTCAAATGGGTTTGGTGTCGGGACTTGACCAGGGTTTCTTTTAATTTTTTGGTTCAATTTATACATCATGTTGTTTTCAAAATAATATAATTTTTTTAGTCTTGTCATGGAAAGATTGAATTTCGGGGGAATTACTATTTAGGACCAGGATGGAGAATTTATTACGAAATGGAATTTACTGTGCATTTAATTACAAAAGGAGATCAAATTTTTAAAATGAAATATAAAAAATATCAAATTATCAAAATACTCTTAACTTTAATTTATCCTCCTACTTAATGTGTACTCCATCAAAGTAAGCAAGTCGTAAAATATATAAAATAAGTAGCAAAAATATTGGAATAATTCAAAATAAAAATTTGAAAAATAAATTGTAAATTCAAAGTAAGTAAATTGCAAATTCTAAAAAAAAAGTTATACAACAATGAACCAATTTATAATAAAAATATGGAAAAAAAAGTTGTAAATTTCGAGTAATTAAGTTGTAAAATTTGAAAAAGAAGTTGTAAAAACACTGAAATAATTTATAGTGAAAATTTGGATAACATATTACAAATTTAAAATGGAGAAGCTGCAAATTCTAAAAAAAAAGTTGTAAAATAAAAATTTGAAAACTAAGTTGTGAATTTAGAACAAACAAGTTATAAAATCTAAAAAAAGAAGTGGTAAACTATTTTATTCCTGTGAATGTTGACTGGTCATCGAGAAATGTTAATTGGTCACTGCAGCCATTGATTGGTCGCCAGCCGCTGTTAACTGTCTATAATAATAGGATAAATTAAAGTTAAGGATATTTTGGTAATTTAATTTTTTGTATTTAATTTTAAAAAAATAGTCTCCTTTTATAATTAAATAGACAATTGGTTTCATTTTATAATAAAATCTCCATCCTGATCCTACATTGTAATTCCCTCTTTAATTTTCATACAAAATTGGACTAGTTCAAGCTCGCTCAAGGGCTAGTTCAGTGTCCCACCAAATTCCCCAATATTTTCTAATACAACCCGACATCGTCGGATCAGACCAAACTCATTGGGTTACTATGTCCACTACATGCCCCGAAATAAATAAATAAATATATATATATATATATATATATTGGGTTATATGTATTGGGTTCACCGTTTCTTCCTCTCATAAGCCCCGTTTCATTTGTGAGTAAAATGACAAACGAAAAGCTTCAACACAAACAACATATCAACTCAATTGATTAATAACAAACCTCATTCACCTTCCTAAGAGTCAATAATCAAAAACACAAAATTATCATGCAAGTATCATTGGGCAACCAGTACAGCTATGGCAGCACGCATATTACTGAAACCAAAACACGTTGCAACAGAACACACATTGATGTTGGTTGTAGCTGTAAGAGGAAAAACAAAAGCCCTCAACTAAGGGAAACAAACAGGAAGAAAAGCCAGATTCCCAACAATGGCCACTAAGTCATCACTTCCATCAACCAAATCTGCTATCTACTTGGTCCAATCAGTTCAACAATATTCTGGATTCTGGTGTGGATCATTACACAAACATGATAAATACCTGCATGATTTGGTTCCTTATAAAGAGGGCTGTATTTGAAGGCAACACTAACTTGAAGAAGTACAAGTTAACAATTTCGTCCCTCATCTTCCCACTACCCAAGTTTCACTTCAGTAATCAGCAATTCTTCCATCAAGAGAGAAAAAGTTTCAGCGATAAATTCATAAATATGTAATTTTTTACTTTTTTGGAAGTAAAAGTTTGGGTGAATTGGATTCTAGAAACCTACCAAAATTAGGATAGGTCTCCCTCAAAGAGCGCCTTATAAATATACAAGTTTTCACGAGTGTTTAGACTCACAGTACGGTTATGACCTACTGTGCTTTAATAAAGGTGGTATTCTACGCAGCAGCACACTCTGTTTCTTAAGTAATACGGTAATACCATAAACCTTTTAGGCATAAGATTCTGAACTAATCACTATACTTCTTGCTAAACCTAAGATGCGCTTAAGAAACTGGGAAAAATGAGTATACACTCTTTCACTGCAGTCTTGAATCATTCAACTGCCTACAATCTTAACACAAAAATTTCAGTAAAACAAACTTAACAATGGGATCAACATTAAAAGGTATCCCGAATGTAATTATAGGAGCTTTACTTGTGGAGGGAGAAAATCCAAACACAATTGTATACGCTGAACAAACTCAAAGAAAGCTGAGAATATAGAGCTCAACACTCGAAGGTGAAATTAGATAGCTTCAGTTGACCTGGCTATCTAATAGTATGACATATGTTTCTTGTGAGATCAACACAGAACATAATCATTGGTCACGATCATGAATAGGATCTATTGATAATAACAGCATTGCTTTCCCCAAACTCCATGATTAATGTATTATCCGACCTACCACCAAAAGTGAGGGTATCAAAATGTCAATCACAAAATACCCACATTTTGATAATCTGCAATACAAACACACCATTTTAGGGGGGGGAAAACTATTTACAGGTCCCAAATGTGTGTGTACTTCCATTGGCCTAATTTCAAAGTTTCTTGGCAACATCACTAGTAAAATCCATACATAAATCGTTCCAAAGAAGCTTGCCTTGCAGCATATGCAAGATGCCCAAAGAAACAATATACCATAACAAGGTCCTTGGAACACAATTTCATCCTATCAACTAACAGAAATATCTCAGAATAGTGACACTCTCGTTTTAGATCCACAGAAGGGGGGAAAAGGCAAAACGATTGCCAATTCCATTGTGGTAAGGTGTTACTTGAGTTCTGTCATAACTCAACACAACTGAACAAAAACAAGCATACCAAAATTTTATCCCCAACATTAATTCTAAAATTAAGTTCCAACATATATACCCTCGATGTTTGGCCCAATCTTGATGAAAGACAAATATCTTATGCATTTAATCAAACTTTTGAAGAAGATGCCCGATGTTTACACAAGCATTACAACAGTGCACACATGTGTAAGAATTATCAAAGAGTTTATATAAAAAGAAGAAAACCAGTTCCAAAAGAAGTATCCCAGAATGCAAGCATAATCCCTAGGAAAAACAAGACAATCAGCTTTCCTGCAAATTTTCAGGTCTACTGAAGGGTCTGGAAAGAGCTTAGTGCCCATAAAACAAATAATAAAGTGACAATCAAAATTAGCTTTTCATTATGGTTACATGGAAAACAAAAGATATTTTACCATTTAACCCTTACAATTACAAGACAACTGATAGGGAATTTTAGCAAACACAACAATAAAACTCAAATTTATCTATTTTGGTTCATTATGACTAATCTTCTGTTCCTCTTCTACCACATGTTGAGCACTTTTAAATATTCTGAACAACTGTGCTGACAAAATTACAATGCATGGTGGCAGAACAATCACAGCACCTTGTTCATCAGTGAAACATAACATAACAAGGTAACATAAACCCAATTGGACAACAACCTATGCGTTTCACAGACACTAGTGAAACATCTCAATAAAACAGTGAATCGTGAAAAAGAATAAATTCTTCATTCAAATTGCATGATTATTAACAAATTGTTCTGTTGGCAAGTTTTCCATTAAATATTAAATAATGTACTAAAAACGAAAAAATGTGACATGCTCATGAACCTCTCGCTTGGGTCGTTCTTCCTTGGAGCCATTTGTGATTTAAGCCTGGATATTGTCAATTTTTCCCTTACAATGCCCCAAAATTGAAGACAACCTTCCAAGAAAAAAAATTAAATCATGATACAAGTACGAAAGATCAGGACTAAGAAGCTTACAAGTTGGGTCGCCCCTTTAAAAGTTAAGGCAAAAACTAAAATTGCATGATTCTGGAAAGATTATTCCATCTTCTCAGATCTTGAAAAGATTAGCTGCCCCGACCCATACATATGTGTATGGCAAGTTCAAACTTCGAAGTACAGTCTACATAAATTCTGAAGGCGAATTGGCATCAGGTTTTACATTATCACCCAACCCATCTGTATGCTGCAAATTCTGCAGTACTTGGGGAGGCAAAGCCCCCATCCCACCACCCAATGCATCACTAGCTGAGCCAAAAAATTGACAGATAAGTCTTGCTGTGATGCCAAGAATCTGCATTTGATTCTGACAAGCATCAGCATGCATCTGCATCATCTGCTTTTCGTGTTCAACTTGCAAGACCACCATCCTCTCCCTCCACTCCATCTCCTCTTCCTCCATCTTCTCCTCCATCCTCTTCCTCCATTTTCGGTCTTCGTTTAGCTCTCTTTCTAACCTTACCCTTTTCTCAAATTCCCTTCGTGCCCACGTCAATTGCCTCCCTTCCAATTCCAATTCCCTATTCTCCAACCATTCCTCCCTCTCACTTCTTCGTTTCTCCTTTCTAAACTCAACTTCTTTCCTCTTGGCTTCCCTCTCCAACTCAACCTTCTCTTTCCGGAACTCCCTTTCCCTCCTCCTCTCTTCTCTCTTCAGCATCGTGTCCCTCAATTCCAAAACCTGCGCACCTATCGAACCCAATCTCCTGTACACGTCGAAACCCTTCTTGAGCTTCTTCACCGGCTGAGGAGGCTCATGACCAGTTTCCTTCTCACCCCTAAATTCACCCTCACTTCCGACACCTTCTTCACCCACCTCACCCACATCAGTATCACCATTATCATCATCACCTTGTGGTTCATCTTGTTCGTCTTCCTCCTCCTCCTCCTCCTCCTCATCATCATCCGTATCAATCCCAAAACCTAAATCCCCACAATCCCCAAAAACGTCAAGATTATCGGTCATCCGTTTGCCCTTAGGATCAAGCTCCACATCTCCGAAAACCTCCTTATATTTCAAGAAATTCTCCCAGTGGTTCTCTCCATCTTTCCAATTGAACTCGTCCTTAGAGACTCGGATCTTCTGCTTGACGCCCAAGTACTGGTGGCGCATGTTCTGGACCTTGATGGAAACGTCGCGCCATGACCACTTAAACGGGAAGGTGATAGGGTCCCGAAGATGGTGGAGGGAGTTGACGTGATCGGCGACAGGCTTGAACTTCTTCTCGCGGGTCTTGAGCTTGGCAAAGGCACCTGACTTGAGGAGCTCCGAATATTTAGAAAGAAGAGTCTGCTCCTCAAGTTCGGACCATTTCTTGCGCTTCATTGCAGTGTGAGTGAGAGAACGACGATTTAGGTGGCGATGCGTGTCTGTCTCATGTCTGCTTCAAATCCAAGCCTTGCAGGCCTGTTCGCCACGAATGGGATTCCGATCAACAATTATCTTCTATTATTATTATTATTATTACACATATTATTATTATTGGAAAATACTTTTCAACAAACATTAGGAACTTTTACCCTCATTGGTCAATCAGAACTTGCTTCTTTTCATCTAAAAGAAATTGTTTATTTCACTGCTGAATATATCTACTTATTATCAATTATAAAATGAAAATACTGTATAGAATTTTTTTTTTTGAAAGTAGGGAAAGCTACACAACAGGACTACAATCTAATCATACGAGGCATAGCCACTCCAATATCATCTTCAAACATAAATCCTTTGACACTCCAAAGGAGGAGAGCTCAACTTTAGAACGTCGTCAGAATCATTTAGAAAAGCCAAACTAGCGAGTTTATCAGCCAAACGATTTCCTTCCCTGCAAGTGTGAACCATCTTCACTTGCCACTGCCTACCCAACCATTCGGTAACAGTGAACCAGTCTTGCAAGAGGGTGATGCACCGAGACCTTGGTTAATAACAATTTCACAGCGGAGAGAGAGTCTGTTTCCAGGACACATTGCCTGAACCCCAATTCCCACACTATCTCTAAGCCTGTAATAATCCCCCACAGCTCCGCTGCTAATACACCACAACTCCCTATTCTCTTCATGAAACCTCCAAGCCAATTTCCTTGGGAATCTCTAACCACTCCTCCACAACAAGCTATGTTTAGATCACCTCTAACAGCCCCATCAGTGTTGCACTTAACCCTACCAGTATTTGTTACATTCCAGCCAATAAGTAATTCTCGCTTTGGTGGTCCGTGACAAGTCGAAGCTCGTGCTACTCGATCCATGTCTTCTATAGCAAGAATGGTTCGTATTCTGAGGGATGTTCCATCAAACACAATATTATTAAATTCTTCATCATTTCGCATTTTCCATATATTCCAAATACCATAAGCAAAGAAAGTCTACTAGCAAGAAGTTTTGTCACGTCCCATGTGTAATGAAAGATTTTGATTAACCCAATCCGTGAGAGAGCATTGCATAAAGTCACTGATTCTCGTTCGACTAACAAAATAACCCCAGAAAACCCGAGACTTTTCACAGTCCTGGAGAAGGTGCAGTGTCGTTTCAGGTTTCAGTTTGCATCTCACGCAGAGGTTCTCATCGGACAGACCACAGCGCACCCTAAAATCATCAGTAACAATACGATCATGGGCAACCAACCATAAGAAAGTTTAACCCTCTCACTACAATTTAACTTCCATATTTTTGGTCCATTGGGTGCTTTGATCAGGCACAACAGGTTGGGTAATGAACTGAAATGCTGACTTTACGGAGAAAGTATTATCTCGGGAAGGTAACCAAATAAGAGAATCAGCACCGTGAGTGTCTGATGGGGGAGGTATGGCAGCTAAAACACTGCAAACGTTCTCAGGTAAGAGGCTTTTCAATCTCCACCAATTCCACGAGTTCTGCTGGTTATATGCCTCCACCGTTTTCACCAACTCATCTTGGGTCAGAGATTGAAGAGCAAAATTTTTGAAGGGAAAGAAATCGGGTAAACAGGCATCCAACCAAAACTTAATCGAGCGTCCGTTAGCCATATTCCATCCAGTTCCCTTTTCCACGTCATCCCAGACCTTACATACTCCACGCCACGAATTTGAAGCTTGATTCCTTCTCTTCACTATAGGGAGTAAATCATTACCACATTTATACTTTGAGCGAAGCACTCGAGCCCACAAGCTATCTTTGTGCTCCATCAATCCAACCTTCATTAAAAACGCATGATTTTGCCTTACCATGCTTCGAATTCCTAGACCTCCAAACTCACGAGGAGTACAAATTCGTGGCCAAGCCACTAGATGCAATTTACTTGATTTCCCCTATCTCTCCATACAAACTTTCTGCTAATTTTTTCCAACTCCATGCATGTAACCGTGGGAAGAAGGGTGGTTTGCATGTGATATGTGGGAATGGCGTTCAACACAAATTGGGTTAAAGTTATACGTCCTGCCAAAGATAAGTGTTTCTCCTTCCAACTACTAAGCCTGCGTTGAACCTTAACAACTAAGTGTTCATACGTGCTCCGAGATGCACGGTCGTGTAATAATGGAACACCCAAATATTTTCCGGAGTTCCCAGTAAGCGAAAATCCCGAAAATTCACTTAACTGTTTGGCTACCTGGAATGTAAATAGAATTTTAAATGCATTAAACAGTAAACTTTCTTATGTCCAACAAAGGAAAGAAGTTTGATTTTTACTGAAATGTTGCGGCTCTTATTTTTAATTAATGGTGAATGATACAACAACAACAACAACAATATCCTTATCTCACTATGTGGAGTCGGTTACATGAATCAAACCACGTCAATGAGCTCTATCAAATGTCATCTCCTCAGATAGATTATTTCTCAAAAAATCATTCCTTATAACTTCCTTTAATGTTCTTTTTGGTCTTCCTCTACGCCTTTTGATCAGGCTTCAGGCCATTTGGTCAACTCTCTTCACTGGCTCCTCTTGCCCTCTTCTTTATACATGTTCAAACCACCTTAAACGATTTTTCACAATTTTCTCCTCGATAGGTGCTACCCCAACTTTCTTTCGTATACAGTCATTTCGTATCTTATCCAATTTTGTATGACCACACATCTATCTCAACATTCTCATCTCTGCTACTCTTATCTTATGCTCTTGTTGTCCTTTCAAAGCCCAACATTCACTACCATATAGCATTGCTGGCCTTATAGCTGTTCTGTAAAATTTTCCTTAAAGCTTAGCAGGCACCTTGCGGTCACAAATAACTCTTGTTGCTTTCCTCCACTTTAACCACCCTACTTGTATCCTATGCATAACATCCCCATCAATTTCACCATTATTTTATAAAATTGACCCCAAATATTTAAACTTTGACACCTCAGGGATGATTTGCTCTCCAATTTTTACCTCTGAATCATTTCTAATTGGTCTTTTATTAAATTTGTAATGCATATATTCCGTCTTACTTCTACTCAGACGGAAACCTTTTGATTCCAAAGTATATCTCCATAATTCAAGTTTAGAATTGGCATCTTCTCTTGAGTCCTCAATTAAAACTATATCATCTGTGAAGAGTATATACTTTAGAATTTCTTCTTGTATATGTTCTGTAAGAACATTCAAAACCAGATCAAATAGGTATGAACTCAAAGAAGATCCTTGATGTAAGCCTATTGTTATAGGGAAGTCCTTTGTCACACCTCCAGAGGTTCTCACACTTGTTGTTGCCCCCTCATACATATCTTTTATGGCTCGAATATAAGCCACATGGACACATTTCTTCTCCATTGCTTTCTACAATATATCTCTTGGTACTCTATCATAGGCTTTTTCCAAATCAATGAAAACCATATGGAAGTCTCTCTCTTTATTCTGGTATCTTTCAATCAAACCCCTTAAATGATACATAAACAAAAAATTAGTTTTATGGGTCTAAGTGGGTTTTGGTCAAATCCAGTGTTTTGATTCAATTTTGTACTTCGGGTTCGAAGAAAAAAAAAGTCTCACTTTGAACTGAGAGGGAGTCGTATTACTTTTTGGGGAAAATAGGCTTTTGGTACATGAGGTTTTGTTCTTTTTTGAAATCAGTCCCTGAGATTTCATTTTTTTTCAAATCAATTCCCAAAGTTACATCCTTCCAATCTGTTTGTACCTAAAATTTTATAAAATAGATGCAGGAGTGACACATGGACCTAATGCTATTAAATAGGCTAACTTGGAGGATGGTAAAACACCTAACACCTAATAAGTGACACATTGTAAAAAATATGATAAGTTGGAAGGTTGAAATAGCAAAACACCCAGCTTTCAGAGGGGCACTTTCGTGGGAAACATGGTTGTTTCATTCAAAGAGAACATGGTCTAGGTTTCTTAGCTCCTTTTCTTACTTGCATGAGACAATTCCAAAATGCCCTAACTAGCAAAGCCAAGGTCACACAATAGAGCATCAGAGGAGCAGAGTTGAGGTCACGAAGTAGTATGACGGTAAAATCAACAGAGCAAAGGTCATCGAAAAGAAGAGGTAAGGTGTTTCTTTGAGAATCTCATAGCTTCATGGGTACCATTCATGGTTTATTTTCATGTGAAACATGTAGCTTTGTGATCCTAAAAAATGACGGGAGGAAAATCTTACATTCTATCTTTGGCTCTTTTCATTTGTGTTCTTCATGGTTTATTTAAAATGGATCCCCAAACCTGTTGCAGCTCCAAGAGCCTAAAAAATGAACTTCATGGTTTTAGTTATTGCAAAATAAAAAATTGTATCTTGATGGGTATTTTTTTGGGTATGGTTTTGTAGCTTTTTGGTTCCTTGGCTTACTTTATGGTGCTTATGGGGTCTTATAGCTTTATATTTTGAGCACTATGTCATGGCCTAAGAACTTTCTTGTCTTGAACCGTGCCGGTCTTAACTTGATCAACCCTCTTGATCTCACGCTAAGTCAGACAAACCCTCGAGTAGACAAAGACAAGCGAACTAAAGAATAAGAGAACACTCACACAATAGAGAGTTTGGGAGAATTATGAAATGCACTCAAATGCTTGGATGGTTACAAATAAGGTGGGAGGGGGTATTTATAGGCCTCCCAAGGTTCCCAGAACTTTCCCACCTCCTCAATGGACGGTGGAGATCAATTCGCTCTAACGGCCTAAATCGAATATCTAGAATTCTCTATAAGATATTTACAAAGAATTCTCTAGAAATCCTATGTACAAGAGAAGTCTACAAGGTTCTAGAACTATCTACATAGTTCAAGAGAAATGAAGTCTCTTCAAGATATCTCTGGAACATTATGGAGGTTTCTAATTAAACCTCTTAAAAAATCCGTGACAACTAGCTTTATTGGTTGTGGTCTTTGGTGAAAGATTTTGTTGTGTTATGTTCTTAATATTGGTTTATTGACTTGTTGTTCCGAAGCCCCTTGTATATAGTTACAAAATAAGAAAAAAGAAAATGAGCTGTGTTCTTTGATGTTAATTTGATTGGCATTTTTAATTTGTTTCTTTTTATTTTGTAGTAGAAAAATAATATAATATTAATAATATTTTGATTAGATAGGTACAATCTACTTCGCATAGAGTGTAACAAAGATATAACTATAGATGGTGAAGAAGATGAAAGTTCATATGAATGATTCTTGTGGGTCCGAGGATAGTGATGAAGCAAATATTGATGATGATTATTTTCATCAATATGTTGACAAAGATGTAATTGAGTTCTTCAATAAAGATAATGGTAATTGTGCAAATGGTACACAAGATCAACCTATATCTTCTATAGTTCAGGAGTTAGTTTCAACATACCCTATATATAATGAAAGGGATCTAATCATGCAATCTGATGATAAAAATATGGAGTTGTATTCTATTAATGGGTCTGATGAGGAAAAGGATACAAACATCAAGTATTGCCAATATAACCTTGTAAAAATGTGTAGGGACTTTAAATTTCAATTAGGGAAGGAGTTCACTTCAATTAGCCAATTTAACGATGTGAACACCCCATTTTGTCCGAGCATTTTTATAAAGAAAAAATATATATAATAATAATAATAGTAATAATGATAAATAAAAAAAGAGAGAGAATTATAAAACAAAAATGCTCTTCTAAGTAGGGGCATTAATAATTATAGATCCAATTCCTTCTAGAACTCGATACCTGAAATTTCAAATAAAGAAAATAAAAAATTAAGAAAAATTCTTTCTTTACAAAAAAAAAAAGAAGAAAAAAAATTTAAAACCAAAGCCTTTCATAAAAAAATATAATAAAAAATTAAAAAAATTAAAAAAAATAAAAAAAAGAAACCGAAGCCTTTCATTAAAAATATATATATATATAATAAACCAAAATCTGTTAAAAAAAAAAAGACCACATTGAGCTGAAATCATTTCAACCCAATGTGTCACGAGCCCAATTGAGGACTCATGGACTAGTCTGAGGGCGAGCCCTAAAGTATACCGAGGGAGCCCTTTAGGGCTCGATGGAGGCAAATCCGAGGGAGCCCTTTAAGGCTCAGTGGAGTCAAGTGCAGAGGGAGGAGAGAGGAGTTGGAAAAGAGGAAGCAGAAGGTGGAGGAAAAGAAGAAGGCAGCCGCGAGAAAAAGAAGGGGAAGAGGGAGAGGGCTGCGAGGAAAGAAAAAGAAGAAGGAGCCGCGAAGAGAAAAAGGGCAGAGGGCGGAAGAACCAGAGGAGCTGTGAGGAAGAGAGAGAGGGCAGAGGGCGGACGAACCAGAGGGAGCCGTGGGGTCCGTGAAGCAAGGAGAAACAGAGTGGGAGTGAGAGGAGAGATGAAGGAAGCCTAACCTAGGGCTCAGGTGAGACAGAAACAGAGGGAGCTACGGTGGAACTGAGAAGGCGAAGAAAAAAAAAGATAGAGGGAGACCAAACAGAGGGAGCCGCGGAGGAGACTGAGAGGAGAGGAAAAAAAACAGAGGGAGCCGCGGTGGAGTTGAGGGGAGATTTGGAGTAGGGAGTCTGGCTCAAGGAGTGAGACATGACAAGCAGTTTTTTTGGAGCTTCCTCCTCATGGGCGATGAATCCACAGCTTCCTTTTTCTCTTCGTGGGTCGTGGGTCTTCATGAGGATTATGGGTCCACCATCTCTGGCACCAACAAGCGGTACATCACCATATCAGTCAGCCCCTACACCTGCTTAAGCGAAGCTCATGACATTGACCTCTCCAAATCTAGTCGTCCTTATCTGTGTGAGACAGAACGTGAGAGAGAAAAAAGATGAAGAGGGTGAAACCTTTAGGAAAAAGGAGGTGGTTGTGCCGTAATCAAGCAAGAGAGTGCGAGTGAAGTTTGAGTTATTAGTCCCCCTGTTGTAGTGATACTCAAAAACGCAGGAACAGAAGCTTCAGCTTGGTAAATTTTGTTAAGTTTGAATTATACTATCCCCTTTCGAATAATATCCCATTCCCTTCCATGCCTCGGATTTTATTGTACAAGTGCTAAGATTTTGGTTGCCTTTGTCAATGCCCTGTTTCTGAATTGGTTGAGCTCTTTCGAAAAATGCTCCCTCTAGATTTTGGTATGTTCAGGCTTGTTCCTTAGAGGATTTTTTTAGTGTCACTGATGAAATGTTAGACCTCATAATGTGTATTCGTCCAGTTTAGAAACAATTCTTGCTTATTCTAAATATTGTTGGA
Source organism: Adenanthera pavonina (assembly GCA_026686845.1). Lineage (NCBI taxonomy): Eukaryota > Viridiplantae > Streptophyta > Magnoliopsida > Fabales > Fabaceae > Adenanthera > Adenanthera pavonina. Next base: position 15,430,480 of record JAIVEN010000003.1, on the reverse strand, counting down.
ATTTGTATTAGCTGTACTAGCTCTAAACCAGATTGTGTATGCACTTTGGTTTGTTCAAAATTAGCACTAGCATGCTATTTGCAAGGGTGAGTTCTTTGTTTAATTGTTCCCCTAGGTCCTTAGAGATAGCCTGATGGCTTGCTCAATCATTTCTAGTTTGCAAGAACATTGGACTTGGATGGTGTGTACTGAATGGCCTTTGTATGCTTTTGATTGATAGATTTCTATTATTAAAGTTAGAAAGTGCCATGCTTTGTTACACGTCTTGCAGGTGTTTGTCAAAAAGCCCATTAAGAGTTCACTTTTTTCTAAACATAAATACTTAACTATGGTTCTTACATTTTGTTTATTGGAAGCTTTGCTATTAGAGGGCCGTGTAGTTAACTCGCCATTTCCCATTTTTGTAACTCATTTAGTTTTGGAGGCTAGTAAGTTCTCTCTCTTAACATGAACCTTTAATTTCATTTTGTGCTTGGAGGTCCATGGATATGATTTCATATTGCTTTGGATACTAGGATGATGTTGAGCATAAATGCTTTGGGGGTTAGAATAGTTTATGAATATAACACTTTGATGTGAAAGCTTTGCATGTCCTTGCATTGGAGTTAGAATGATGTCATGAATATATGAGTTCTAATTTACATTCTTCAAATTGAACACATAACCTTATTTTATCCAAAAGCCTCAATTTCGTTGTTGTACATGGACAATTTCGTTGAATGATCATATGAGCATATATCATAAAAAAGAAAAAAAAGAAAAGAAAAAAAGATTCAGTTTCGTTGATATATGGGTATTCTGAGAAGCTTGAGATAATTGTTTATATAGAAAGTTTCAAGAGCAATGAATGGTCCTCCTTGCGAAAGATACTGCTCATTGAACTTTCTTTCAAAACAGTGAATCCTTCCATTCAATGTTTCATTCTCAACTTACCGACATGAAGCATTTACTTGAATTCGATTGTGGGGTTTGTATCAAGTCGCTGTACAAGTTAGGTTGGCTTATTTGAGTCTAAATAATAAGGGTGATCTAGCTAGATTGCATGACTCTAATGTATCATGGCTATAATTAGCTCTCCAACGTATTTGAGCTAAGATTTAGGATCTATTGTTATCATAGTTTATTGATTGGAAGCTTTAAGCTGGAAACTAATTCATGTCTTCTTAATTTCTTTTGAGCGCTATGGGAGTGTGAGATCAATCTTGGAAAGAGTGAATTTTCTTCAGCAAGGCAGAAGAGGAACATCAAAGCAAGAAATGGGAAGAAAGCAAAAGAGTTTGGTCTTCTTTCTTATCTTCATATAGTTTTCATGTAGTGGAATAAAATTATTACTTGAATTTGCACACTAACACACACATTGATAAATTGTATTTCATTTTGTTTCTGATTTTGGTTTTTATTTGATCATGGATTTTTATTCTTTTCGCCTCTAGAGCCTGCCATGAGGGACCAAGTCTCTTTGTGCCTCTAAAGTATCAGTCAATTGTACCATGAGTGAGGAGTTGTCATGGTATAAACGTTGGCTAAATCTTAATTTTTAATATTTCTGAGCACCAGTGTTTTTTTTTATTTATTAAAAGTAAAAATAAATGAAAGCCCTCTATTTCAAATCTTTATATTTGCCTTTATGCTCCGAGTGGTAACACCGTAAGCATTTAGGTGTTAATTAGCGAGCTGTGAGTGATAAAGTCACCACAGATCCTGGTTGGTTCTTTTTTCTAAAAAGAAAATAATAAAAAAAAAGAATAAAAAAATAATCAATAATATATATAAGTCATAGTTTTAAATTCTTATTATCGTTTTTTTTTTATAAAATGTGTCATCTTGGTCGCGTTTATTTTTTCTATAATAAGGAAATAAAAATGATTTATGTAATTTTTATTTTTCCAATTTTATCCCTTAAGCCGGTTACTTTTCTACTCCGAGTGGTAACACCGTGGGTATTTAAGTATTAATCAGTAATTTATGAGTGATAAAATTGCCACATATGTTGATTATTTCTTTTTAAAAATATACGTAATAATGACATTTTGAATTTTTCTTAACGCTTTTTTTCATAAATATGTGTTAAAAAGAATCTTAGCTATTTTCATTTTTATAAAAATAATTCATGCCAAAATTGTTTATTTTCCTTCAATTTTATCCATTTTTCTTATTTATGCTTTTTTTATTTCCTTTTCATTTAAAAAGAAAATAATAATAATAAAAATGATTGAAACAAAAAGTATTCATTCCCTTCAAGCTTTTATTCCTTTTTATTTAGTTGCCTCGAGTGGTAACATCGCGGGTATTTTAAATACTGATCAGTAACTTATGAGTGATAAAGTTACCACATATGCTGATTATTTTTTCTTTAAAAATATGTATGTAATAATCACATTTTTTAATTCTTTTTTTTATATAAATATGTGTCAAAAGGATCTTATTTATTTTTATTATTATAATAAAAAAAGTAAGAAAATAATTTGTACAAAAAAATTATTTATTTTCTTTCAAATCTTTTTATGTCTTTTTGTCTCGAGCGGCATCACCGTGGACATTTAGGTATCAATTGTATATTGTGAGTGATAAAGTCGCCACGTAAGTCAATTGGTTTTATTATGTAAAAATAAAATTATTTTCAAATATTTTCTTTTCAAATCAAAATAAAATGTTCAAAATCACATATAATTTTAATCATATTTTCTAAATTGAGAAAAAACATATTTTCTCTTTTAGAAATTGATTAAACAAAAAATAATAATAAATGATAAAAGTAAATAATGGAAATTAACATGTCTTTTACAAATTAAAACACACCAACTAATTCTAAAAATTATTTTCTTTTTGGAAAGACAAATTATTTTCTATAAACCTCTCTTTTTAAAGAATATATATAATAAAAAATATCAACCCAGTAACACGTATTTTTAACCCTAATTATGTCGACTTTGATCCCTATTGCAGGATACGTAGGCCCCAGACTCTCATTCTGGGTCAAATCCACTTTTTTGTAAATAAATAACATTTTCCTCTTATTTTTCCTAATTTCACTTTTTCATTTCATTCATTATTTTCATTTTTATATTTTTTTCTCATTTTTACATTTATTTTTGCATGTGAACAATTAAAGGGCAATCAAAATAATTTCCGAAAACCATAAAAATTGCATGATCAATTTAAGGTAACCGTTTTTAGGAACGGGTGTTGTGGGGGTACCTAACACCTTCCCCATTCATAATCGTACTCCCGAATCTAACTCTGATTCGCAGACCATCCTTTTTTTTATTTCGGTTTTCCAAAATTTCCTTTAAAATTTTGGTGGCTACTCCTCCCGAAATCAGCCCCCGTCGTGCGGGCCGGTTTCTCCCTTTTCTTTCATTTTTCGCGCCATCTGTGTCACATCTTCGGGTGTGACAAACGATGTAGTGAGAGAATATACATTACTTAATGATTATGATGTACGTTTTGTGAAGAATGACAAGATGAGATGTAGGGTTGTATGTAAAAACAAGTGTCCTTGGTTAATGTTTGTGAGTAGAGTGGGAGAGTCATTAACATATCATTTGAAGATCTTCAAATCTAAGTATACATGTGGCATGACATTCAGTGGCAAGATGGTAACTTCAAAATGGGTTGTAGGGAAGATTATGAGAACTATGAGGTAGAATAAGAACACGAAGTTTCTGCTTCTTTCCTTGATGATAATAGGTTATGTGAGACTTAACAATGGGTTATAATTCATTTCTTTCATATTTTGGCTTTTCAACCTTCGATAATCGATTACATTTCAAAATATAATAAGTTACGCATTTGTCCTCTTCATCTTTTCCTTTTGATTATCGGTCACATATCCCTCGTAGCCTGTTAACACAGCTTTGTCTCTCCTATTCCACTCTTATCAAGCTTTAGATAATAGGTTATCTCTTACAATATAACTTGTTACATGACAATAAGCTTCACTCATTCCATGATAACATGTTACAAGTAGCATCATAACTTGTTAGCACGAAATTTCTCATTAGACTTCTCTTTCCAAACACTCAATAATAGGTTACTTGGCTTATGTAATCTGATACCAATCTTAATATAACCTATTATGTCTTACTTGCAATCAATTATGTCATAACTTGTCTTGAATTTCATTTGAACCCAATCATAACATGTTATGTCCTCTTTGATAATTTGTTATCACAATGGTTTTTATTTTTAGCCTTTTTGATAATATGTTATTGTCCTCGATATAATCAGTTATGAATTTAAATTTCTTCAATAATCTTTCTCATCTTTTCTGTGTCTTTTATCAATCTAGAAAATAGACTTAATTTCTTCCTCTATATTAAAATTGCTTTCTTCTAGCTTAAATGGTCATTTTATTTCATTTTTTAGGATCATGAAACTACACGTCCAACATGAAAATAAACCATGAATGGTACCTATAAAGCTACATGATCCTTGAAGAAACACCTTAACCCTTCATTTTGATGACCTTTGCTCTGTTGATTCTACTGTCATACAACTTCACGACCTCAACTCTGCTCCTCCGATGCTATGTTGTGCAACCTTGGCTCTACTAGTTAAGGCATTTTGCTATTTCAGCCTTCCAACTTGTCATATGTTTTTCCAACGTGTTACTTTTCAGGTGCCATATGTTTTATCATCCTCCAAGTTAGCCTATTTAACGGCCTTATGTCCATGTGTCACTCTTTCTTCTATTTTTTGAAATTTCAGGGACAAATAGACCATACGGATGTAACTTTGGGGATTGATTTGAAAAAAATGAAACCTTAGGGACTGATTTAAAAAAAGAATGAAACCTCAAGGACTAAAAGCCTTTTGTTCCCTTACTTTTTAATCTTTATCCTTTGGGTTGGCTCAGCCCAATTTATTTTCTTGGCCTAATTTATTTTATAATGGAGTTGGATTGAATTTAGTAGAATATTGTAACAGCATCAATAATAATACCATTAATATCAATGAATAATCCGTAGTTTTGAAGCTTTTCCCTCTCATTGTGAATAAAATATATACATATATATCAATAAATAGTCTCCTAATTTTAGTGACTCGTGAAACCTAACTCATATAAACTTTATAGTATAGAAAAAAAAAATCAATGAATGGTAGTGGTGTTATCAAAACATGAAAAAAATCAAAGAAAAGGAAGAAAGAAAAGGTGTGCGTCCCATGATTTATGGATACAAGGTATTTGAAGATTTATTTATCCAAGAAACATATGAGTGGTGACTAGCGTGGAAACACGTACTAGCTGTTAATGGTGGATCAAAAATATGCTGGAATGATGGTTGAGTGAAGCTTTAGCAAGATTCCATAGAAGATTTGAATTTGATTATGCTATATAATGGTGATGATCATCCTTTTGGAGGGCTGACTATGGAAATTAGAAATGTCATCATGCATATTAGGAGATCCCTATAAATTACATGTATATAGATTCTAATAAATGTTCTAATTGGTTTGCACGCAAAGTAAACAGGATATATAGTTCTATTTTTTGTTAGTTTGCCAATGCATTTAGTGATTTAAGAAGAAATGTCCATCGAATAAGACTTCCGATAATTTTAATTAGGATAATTTGAACCTATATCCATGAATAAGGCTGGAGTTCTCATCGAAATCTTTAACCATTAATTTCTGACAACAGATGTTGACTTGCTTTTCCATTTGATCCTATATAATAAGATTCGTTGACCCACCGAATACATATGGCACCTTTGTGGTAGTCGTTGATTAAGAAAGTTTAAACGAAAATAGATTTGAGTTTAGAGAAAGTTCAAGAAAGAAAGTACAAAGAAAAGCAAAATGCAATATTGAAGTAAACTTTGTGGTAGTCGTTGATTAAGCAAATGTGTGATTATATATAAAGGAAATATAAAGCCTTAATAACTGGATGAATGTAAACCAATGCATACAATGATGTTAAAAGAGATGGGGTCAGCCTAAATAGAATTCTTTTAGGACCAATCAAATATGAAACCAGTCAGTGTTGGTTATAATAGAAAGGGTTATGATCATTTTAAATACATTGTTTTGAATTCAAAATCATGTGAATATAGAAAATGTCTCTTCGAATGTGACCCTATCCTAACTCGATTCAACCTAATCAAAACTCAAAGAGGTGATTAAATATCGAATGGTTATTAAAAAAATAAAATATAAAACTATGCTAAATAGAAAATTCCAGATGAATTATAATTATATCACATATAATTATACCAACATCCTGTCTCAAACTTAATATGATGGAATGGAAACTAACTTGAGTTTGTAACCCATCTCAAATTCAAATTTAGTGATATCATATGAGAATATATTAAAAATAGAGAAAAATAAAAATTTAAGAAAAAAAGCACAAAGAAAGAGTCTAGGTAATATTAAGGGTAATTATTGAGAACCACTTTTTTTAGCACATAATCAAGAATGATAGAGACTCTCGCTCCTTAAGTAAGTGATTAAAAGTTTAATTATTAATCTTTATATATAAAGAAAACTTAGTTGTGAGGGGCATACTCTTTACTTTTAGTAAATCATGGGAAATGAGTCTTTGCTACCGTTGAGTGATACTCTCAAAAAAATTTTGCAATGCAACACTTGGTACAAATGAATAGCATTTCATATTTCATTTCCAAAGAAAATAATCTTCAATAATCATTCCATCATTATATTGATGCAATGTTACTATGTTTCGTGGGAATAACTATGAAATTCCAAAATTACTCAGGTCTCATATGACAAGTTTTTATTATTATTATTATTATTAGGGGATTTGAGTATTTTTATTTTTGTTCTTATCATACCAAATATTATTTAGAGAGTTAATATCCTATCTGATGTATTGAAAGATATTTTTGAAGGAAGTGGAATAAAAGTGAAGTGTTAAAGTATCTTTGTTACGATAATGAAAATGTTGTATAATTTTTATTTATTATTTATATTTGTAATATGAAAATATCAAAATGTCCCTTGAAAAAGAAAGAACTCTAGAATACACATGAACAAAAAAATAAAAACTCTAGAAAACACCAACAAACACATTTGCGAAAGGCCACTGAAAACCACCATAAACACCACTATAAACCAGATCACAAACAGTGGGTACGATGGAGAAACAAAAATTAAACCCTGAAACGAATTGCACAAAACATAAAATTAGATCGCACAGCCAAGAAATAAATAATTGGACCATATTCCATTTAACCATTTTATACAACTAATTTCATTGCATCTTTTATCAAATTGCATGACTAGATTTGAAAAAAAATAGTGCACGTAAAGCAGTGAACCAAACTTTATTCTTCTTTCAGAGCTATTTGGGAGGTGGTATGATGGAAAAGTAGCAGAGCAAAGATTAAATGTTAATCAGTAAAACAAAGTGGGCAATGAAATGAAATGGGTTCATCGTTGCTACTCTTCATAATAAGCGATGGTGATGAAGAAAGAGAAAAAGAGAAGAAATAGTAGGTTTATCATTGTTGTTGCATGTGTTGCCATTCCTGGGTAGCTATCGCGGGTCGAAGGTAAGGGAATGAGCATGACTACGGTGGAAACTCCTATCTCTATATGTTCCTCTCACCTCAAGCTCATCCCATTCTCGTTCCAGAAAGCTATTGCAAGGGGTGGCTCAATGACAAAGGGGTATAATGATTCTAAGGTCAGACTTCTATGATTTTCATGAAATGTGGCAAGGAAGTAATTTCTATCATTTTTTATGGAAGCAGCTTTTGTTGAGAAGCCAAATTTAGCTTATCGAACAAGCCAATTTTGAACTTCACATCGATTTTTGCTTCTTCCATGAAAATTTTGTGGTATCAAATGGGGCATTATTTCTTTTCATTTGCAATACATATTAACTGATACTTTTTTATATCTATTTCTATTCAATTCCTTTTTTGTTTTTTAACTTTTCATTCCTTAAACATCTCTTTTTTTTTTTTCTTTTGAGGAAACATGTTTGAGGAAACATGAGAGGACTAGGCCTCAAAATTACATAAAGAAAGTAATAGGAACTTAAGTGTTAGGAGGAGACTCATGAAAGACAATATCCTTAATAGAAGCTAGGATAACATAAATTTTTGGGAAAATTATAGTTCAATACCAAAAGGGTAAAAAATTACAATTATATATCTTAAATTTTGGTTATTACATAGAGGTACCATGGTACCTAATTGTAAATATTTTTATCATTCAAAAAGATGGTTTTGCCCTTTGTATTAGATTTTTTTGGTAATTTTTATATCATTTTCTTTTAAAATGAATGTATTCACTTACAATTAATGTCTGGTGATTTACAATGGATACCAATAAATTTGCAATTAAGATAATAGTCAATTATCAGAGGGGGTCCAGATCAAACACTTATTTGATTTGGTTGACTATTAGAGAGACCCTCCTTTAATGGTCGTTATCGCTTATTTGTAACTGATAATTGACAATTTGCAGCCAACAATCAACAATTTGTCACCAATACACATACATTTTCAATTAAAAAAAAATAATCCAAATACATTTGTAACTGATACACGTAAGTTTACAACTATTCTACCTAGATTTACAATTGATTCATGTGCATTTTTAAGTGAAGATAAAAAAAAAACCTCACACACCTTTGTAACTAATCTACATACATTTATATTTTGTGAAAGTTACAAATTACCGAATCTACAATATTTCAAATCAACAAACCAAAATTAAAAAAGAAATAGCCAAAAAGATGAAGGCATGAAGGAAAAAGAAGATGAAGGTGACGGAGGAAGATGAAGATGAAGACAAAGGCAAAGGAAGATGAAGATGAAGACAAAGAAGGAGGGAGATGACGACATTGATGATGAAGATTAATGAATTTGAGCCATGGGTTGCGAGTTGGAGGAAGAGACGATGGGTGACAAATCTGAACCTTCATCTCGGCATAAAGACTGTTAAGGAGGGAGATAGTAGAGGAAGAAAGGAGAAGAGGAAGGATCTAGGCAACTTCTTGCTAGAACTGGCTTCTTACTGGATTTGCTTCATGAAGAGAGAGGAAAGAGGAGAAAGAGGGAGAATCAGGAACAATGAGAGAGGAATAGGGGTGGGGAGGAGGAAAAGGAGAGAAGTGCAAAATGGTTTTTTTGCATTATAATAATATTTACAATTTGGTATCTTAGCATCTCATATAATTTTACAAGTTTAAGATATGTTTTTGTAATTTTCCTTTTTTATAGATTTTGTTTGTAATATTTTCTAAACTTTTCAACCCACCAAATAAACTTTTTTTTGGGTTTGGGCTAGAAAAGGAAAAGTAAAAAATTTCCTGAAATGGCTCAAAATCTAATTCTGTTGTTTTTGGGAGTGAGGCTCAAAATCTCTAATCCTAGATAAAAAAATCCAAAAATCTAAGATTTGTTTGATTCGTGTTTCCAGAACAATTTTTTTTATTTTTGAAAATAAAAAAATTTATTTAATAAACCTATTTTTTATAAACTGTTCTAAAAAATAGAAAAATAAAAACATAGAAAACTTAAAATATCTTTAAGATGTTTTATTGTTTTTGTTTTGGAAAACACAAGAAAATGTAGAAAATACTTACAATGATAATCAACGCTTACTAGTTATAATTTTAAGAATAATTATTTAAATAAATTTTTTTATTTTCTTGATTTCATAATTTATTTTAAAAAATTATCTTAAAAAATTATTTTAAAAATAATAAAACAGCAAACACGGGCTCTACACGTTAGGTGACCTGAAGTCCCCAACGCATTCGATTGGGCTGACGGCTGAAATCGATGGAATTGATTATTAATTTATTACAATCAGTTTCTTATTTCTTAATATTTATTTTAGAGCCGGAATTAAACCCCGCATCGCGCTCATTTGATGTTAGCGCAATCTCTGCTCATAAGCCGACCCCGGTTCAATTTTTCCCGAGAAACTCTCATTTTTCGGTAAAACAATCACTTAAACTTGTGATTTATATTTGTTTTTCCCTTTGCGCACTTGTTGCTTGGTTCAAGGTCGCATTGGAAAGAGCTACAGCTAGATATGCCATATGCGATTTGCTTTCCATTTTTCAGTTGACTCTTAGCTCTTGTTCTTTTTTTTTTTTTTAATCTTTTTTCTTTTGACTACTCGAAATTTAAGGGCGAAGAATTCCAGAAATTCAGACATGGCGCCTCCGATTCTATCTCTTGCTCTTCCATCGGAGACTGGTCGAGTTCTCAGCATTCAATCTCACACTGTGCAGGTTTTTCTAGTGCCATTTCAACTTGACAAGACCTTCTACTTTATGAACAAGAACTGTGTGATTTCTTAATCCATATACATCATATGTGCTTGTAAAATGTTGCCAAGAGTTGGATCCTGAGTTGTTCTTGTTAGGGAAAAAAGGTGTTAAAAGTATCAAAGGCATTCCTTTCGCAAATAATTTCGTAGAATAAAAAAAGGTTGAAGTTCATAAGTATTTTAATATAATATATGCACTTTTCCTTGTATTGCATGAAGTTAAATAACAAGTAACATTTTTTATGACTTGTGAATAGTATTATTTATTATAAATTTTATATTACACATGCAACAACAACAACAGCCTTATCCTATTATGTGCCTATTATATGGAGTCGGCTACATGGATTAAACGACGCCAATGAGCTCTATCAAATACCATCTCCTCAGATAAATCATTTTTCAAAAGGTCATTCCTTATAACTTTCCTTAATATCCTTTTTTATCTTTCTTTATATTTTTTGATCGGGCTCCAGACCATTTGATCAACTCTCTTCACTGGCTTCTCTTATCCTATTTTTTGTACATGCCCAAACCACCTTAAACGATTTTCCACAATTTTCTCATCGATAGGTGCTACCCCAACTTTCCTTCGTATACAGTCATTTCGTATCTTATCCAATTTTATATGACCACACATCCATCTCAACATTCTCATATCTGCTACTCCCATCTTATGCTCTTATTGTCCTTTCAAAGCCCAACATTCACTACCATATAGCATTGCTGGCCTTATAGCTGTTCTGTAAAATTTTCCTTTAAGCTTAGTAGGCACCTTGCGGTCATAAATAACTCCTGTTGCTTTCATCCACTTTAACCACCCTGCTTATATCCTATGCATAACATTCCGATCAATTTCACCATTATTTTGTAAAATCGACCCCAAATATTTAAACTTTGACATCTCAGGGATGATTTGCTCTTCAATTTTTACCTCTGAATCATTTCTAATTGGCCTCTTATTAAATTTGCAATGCATATATTCCGTCTTGCTTCTACTCAGACGGAAATCTTTTGATTCCAAAGTATGTCTCCATAATTCAAGTTTAAAGTTGACCTCTTCTCTTGAATCCCCAATTAAAACTATATCATCCGCGAAGAACATACACTTTGAAATTTCTTCTTGTATATGTTCTGTAAGAATATCCAAAATCAGATCAAACAAGTATGGACTCAAAGAAGATCCTCGATGTAAGTCTATTGTTATAGGAAAATCTTTTGTCACACCTCCAGGGGTTCTCACACTTGTTGTTGACCCCTCATACATATCCTTTATGACTCGAATATAAGCCACACGGATACTTTTCTTTTCCATTACTTTCCACAATACATCTCTTGGCACTCTATCATAGGGTTTTTCCAAATCAATGAAAACCATATGTAAGTTCCTCTCTTTACTCCGGTATCTTTCAATCAAATCTCTTAATAAATAAATAGTCTTTGTTGTAGACCGTCCTGGCATAAATCCAAATTGGTTTTCTGAAATACGAGACTCTTTTCTGAGTCTATACTCAATCATTCTTTCCCAAAGTTTCATGGTGTGACTCATGAGTTTTATCCCTCGATAATTAGCACAATTTTGAATATCCCCTTTGTTCTTGTATACAGGCACCAGAGTACTCTTTCTCCATTCCTCTGGCATTTTCTTGAACCTTAAAATCTCATTAAATAACTTAGTGAGCCACCAAACCCCCTTCTCTCTTAAGCACTTCCAAATTTCGATAGGAATACCATCGGGACCAATGGCTTTACCATTATCTATTCTCTTACGAGCTTCTTTCACCTTTCCAACTCGGATCCTACGATAGAAATTCAAATTGAGATCATCTTCATGGGTTGTTAATCGTTCAGTATCAATAGTCATATCCAATCCATTATTGAAAAGCTTATAAAAGTAGCTCTCCTATCTTTCTTTGATATCATCGTTTGCAACTAAAATTTTTCCTTCTCCATTCTTAATGCATCTTACTTGGTCCAAATCTCTTGACTTTCTTTCCCTTCTCTTGGCAATTTTGTAAATCTTATATTCACCATTCTTTGTTCCTAAATCTTGGCAGAATTCCTCAAAAACTTTAGATCTAGCCTCGCTCACTGCTTTCTTAGTCTCCTTTTTAGCCAACTAATAATATTTCCAATTTTCATCGTTATTGCATAAATGCAAGGTTTTGAAACACTCTTTCTTACATTTGACCTTCTCTTGCACACTCTCATTCCACCACCAGGATTCTTTGTCCTTAGATCCAAAACCTTTGGATTCACCCAATACTGCTTTAGCGGTATTCCTGATCCTTTTAGCCATCTCATTCCACAAGATGTTAGCACTTCCTTGCAAGTCCCAATTACCTTCCTCCATAACTTTCCTCATAAAGATCACTTGTTTCTCACCTTTTAGTTGCCACCACTTAATCCTAGGATTTAAAACTTTTCGACTTTTTAGTTTACGGTTTTTAACTATCACATCAAGGATCAAGACCCTATGTTGTGAAGTTAAACTCTCACCAGGGATTACTTTGCAGTCTTTACAAGTTGATCTATCTGAGTTCCTTACCAAAAAGAAGTCAATTTGCAATCTTTGAACTCCACTCTTATATGTAATTAAATGCTCCTCCCGCTTCTTGAAACAGGTGTTTACAATCGTAAGGTTGTAAGCCATTGAAAAATTAAGAATGAAATGTCCCTCCTCATTTACTTCTCTAAAGCCATAACCGCCGTGAACTCCCATATATTGCCTTGTCTCTTTTCCAACATGACCATTAATGTCGCCCCCAATGAGGATCTTTTCCTCTTGTGGGATATCTTGAACCAAGCCCTCCAGATCTTCCCAAAACTTTTTCTTAATATGTGCATCCGACCCTACTTGAGGTGCATAAGCACTAATAACATTGAGTGTATCATGTCCAATAGTCAATTTTAAGGATAAGATCCTATCTTCAATCCTTCTGATTCCTACCACATTCTTTTTCCAGTCTTTGTCCACAATAATACCAACTCCATTCCTTGCTCTAACCTTCCCTACATACCAAAGTTTATAATCAGTAGTGTCTAACTCCTTAGCCTTTTCTCCCACCCATTTAGTTTCTTGAAGACATAGGATATTAATTCTCCTTCGAATCATAACATCCACCACCTCCATAGATTTACCAGTTAACGTACCAATATTCTAAAAACCGAATCTAATCTTGCTTTTCTGCGCTAGCTTCTTTACCTACATCCATTCAGTATGATGTGGGAACCCTTGCTCATTTAACAATACACCCGGGCGCCGATGTAACGGCTCTAGCTCATTTGACACTACATTCGAGTCATACAGCGCGTTACTTCTGGGCAACGACCTAGCCTTAGCACATATACGTCTTTGATCCATATCATGAGATTCGACAGATTTTTACGTTGACTATCGAGGGCCTAACACAACCCTCCTCCTTTACCCAGGCTTGGGACCGGCTATGACACTACATAGACTGAGTTAAATTTTATATTACACATATATATTAATATATTGATATATTGATATTTAGATTTATGCTGCCTCTTAATAAACAGTAGAATTCATCTTATTGGTATTCGTTTGCCATTTCTAGTTTGCTGTTGGCATTATTATGTATCTAGGTTGTATGCAACATACTAAAGAAATACCTTGACAATTTTGCCACTTGCTATTCTTCTTAGGGTTATGTCGGAAATAAGGCAGCTGTCTTCCCGCTACAACTTTTGGGCTATGATGTGGACCCAATTAACTCTGTGCAGTTTTCGAATCACACAGGCAAGCTGCTTCCATTTCTTCATTCAGTCTCAGGATTCTGACTCTCTGAGACCTGATTTATGGTGCGATGACATTTGTCAATCTGACTAAGTTCAGACAGGTTGTAATTATAAAAGTAACAGTGAAATTTTGGTTTAATAGATTTGAGGACCATGCAGGATACCCTACTTTTAAGGGTCAAGTTTTGAATGGACAGCAACTTTGGGATATAATACAAGGCCTTGAAGCAAATGAATTATTGTTCTACACTCACTTATTGACTGGTATGTCAAGAAGTGTCCTACGTGTGTTATTAATAGTGAACTTTATGCTACTCTTCTCACTTCTTACAAACTTTAAATCAGCATTATGACTACATATCTTTAGAAGATCATAGTATATGAAAACAATTAGCTAGATCACTATGCTGCACTACGTGTCATCCTAAATTCCTAAACTGAAATACATTTCCAGCAAATTTAGTTTCAAGCTTTATACATAATTGTGAGACCATATTATCCATGAGGGAGTCAAAGACCATTGAAAGTTTAGTATGCCATGGGATGAAGGTAGATTGAAATTCAGTTTGTAGCTTTGCTCCTATTGAATTTGTTTAGGAGGTAGATTGCAGATTTTCCTTGGAAGGTGATATTTCCTTTGAAGGATCTGTTACCTGAAATTTTTCTGGTAGCTTTTGATGAAATGCTTCTGTGGCAGCGACTTGTCATTGAGATGAGGTCATATTATGTCTGGCATTAAACTTGTTAAGGAAGTCAATGATTGAATCTGTTTAGGCTGTGATTTTCTCCAGGTGTCATTTTCTGTTGGTGACAGTCTCAGATTACAGCAAACACAAATTAGATGGAGGGAAAATCTTGTTTTAAATATATTTTGATTTTTAGTTTCACTCGAAAGCCTCTCTGCACTTGTATAGTTCCTTTATTTTGGTGTTTGTCTGGACCATAAAGTAACTTGGGAACTCTGGGGTCCTATTTCAGACTTTGGTTATAAACGGAGTGATGCCTGCAGCTATCTCGATGATAGAAAATGGGGCGACTCTTCTGGTGGTTCCCTTTTGCTTTCATGATTTATTGGGATAGAATGGAGGGTGCTTGAGGTGGAGTGATCCTCTGGCCTAGACATGTGGTGTTGTCATGATGACTTGTATTGGAGTTTATTGTTCTGTTCTATACTTCTATTAGTGCATTAATTCAGACTTATAGTTGTTATCTTCTTTTTCTTGCCATGATAACCTTGAATTTTGATGATATATATGAAGAAGATTTTGTATAATTGTTTGGAATTATTCTGCAAAAATCTTTGCTTTAGTATTAGAAACTCTGATCATCAGGCTACCTCATATTCTGTTATGCATTATTGTGATATTTTCACTAACATACCAATTTTTTGCTTTTACCTTGACATTGTTGTTATTGTTCTCCCCTACTTTGGTTTTAATTTTTGTATTTTCAGGTTATATTGGTTCAGTTTCTTTCCTGAACACTATATTGGAAGTTGTCAGCAAGCTTCGCTCAATAAATCCTGAACTTACATATGGTGAGATTACTGAAAATTACTCAAGCATAAGTGTAGCCATGGGCTGATTTCAGTTTGAGGCTCAACCTTGCATTGAATCAATGTTATTTGGTTCTGAGTTATGATGTTATAAAAATCAAACCAGACCAAGAGGACCTGTAGAACTGCCCAAAGCAAACCATCAGTTGTTGGTTGGGTTCCATTTTAACCTTCAGTGCATTATTACTGTGTGAATGAATAAAATCTAGAGCATGGCATAAGTACACAAAAAACAAGTTCACACTTCATCCTTGTGGTCTTTCAAAAAATCAGCACCAACAATTTGCACGCACCCAACAATTTGTAATTCTTGTTCCATATAATTATTCTTTGGCATGCATATCTTGCATAATTATTCTATTCTTATGTGTATGTAACTCTTACTAGCTGCATTATCACCACTATTATTTTCTTTTGGTCATTGGTATCAACTGACCTTTGTCAATAAGAGGTGCTATTTTAAATGAAACTTCTTAACATTGTATGGAATCTCTCATTGTTCCCCTCTAATGTTGAGGTTGACAATTGAAGCCCTTTTCAATCTTAAATTCTTCATAGAAGCTCCACTTTGTCTCATTTCTTCTGGAGAATGTTTATATATCTGCATCTTCTCTAAAGTTTGTATTTTCTTGTCAGTATGTGATCCAGTGATGGGTGATGAAGGAAAGCTTTATGTTCCTCAAGAGCTGGTATCAGTTTATCGTGAGAAGGTAAGACTGATCCACAAAATGTTGCCTGTGGTGTGTTCAAATACTATATACAATATTAAGAGCTAGAAATCACTAATCATTGAAATTTTGCTTTTAATGCATGAATCTGTGTCCCTATGTACGAAATGGTACAAGCATAATTTCCTTTTATGTGGTCCATTCTTAATGTAGAAGTTGATTGCTTGTTTTAGCATCTGAGTAACTCACATTTTGTTAGGTTGTTCCAGTGGCTTCAATGTTAACTCCCAATCAATTTGAAGCAGAACTGTTGACAGGGTTCAGGTAATCATATCACAATTAAGATACCTTGACCCTTTCTTCCTGTTTTATATTTCCTTATTTTCAGTCTCTTCTAATATATTGTGTGGCTGGTGTTTGGTGGCGTAGTAATTTGTTTTACCTGTTTTTGTTCAGTACAAGAGCTTTGGCTACATTCAGGATGTAAATGACTATTCTCATTAACATAATATTATGGACGTACCTTAGAGTGTCTGCAGCATTTTTATATCTTTGTATTGCTGGTGTTCTTAATTGCATGACTTTGTCTTTGACTTTGCATAACACATTACACTTTGAAAGAAAGTACCATTTTGAGCTGTAGCCTTCTCTCTATTTTCTGATCTTTCTTTATTTGTTGAGGGGGTGGGAGTTGGGTGGCATGTAAAACAAACCAGATTACACTTTTCAAACTAACATACAATGTTCACTAAATTGTTGGAATGATGTTAGCTAATAGCTAATTGTCTTCAACTATTGTCATGCGAAGGCATGAAATCTCATTGCTTCTCTGTTTAATTCAGAACCTTAAAAAAGTCATGTAACAGTATCCGGTTGTTGGCTTATGTTGTTAGATCTATGGTGATACAACTGGGTATATTGTATTGTGTTTGGCTGGGCATTTGTACCAGTTTGTAAATTGGGTGAGTGGATCTTGGTATTTGGCAGGGCGCAGGGGGCTATGTTCAATGTGCCACCCTATGATTCCAGAATGTGAGCAGGTGTTGGAGTATTTGTCATCGATTGAACTAATTTGATTTAGAGCTAACTTCTCACCTGCTAATAATACTTATCATCCCTTTTTTTTTTTATTCAAGATCCAAATGCAGAAAGCTTTTCTTTGTCTAAGTCTTTTTTGGAAGATCAGGGTTGAAATGTGGTATTTACTAGAATTCACATGAATGATCCGCCTCATACTTTTAGGCCCAATAAGGCTATGTCACCAGCTGTTTGTCTGCTGTGCTATTGGAGTTCAGAAACAAAAAATTACCTTCTATAGCATTGTGAAGAGTTGTGGCGGATTTGAAATAGACTGTTGACCATCTATAGTGATAGTGAGCCTTAAGTTTGCCCTCCTGATCTGGATCATTGTTTGGCTATTAAGTTTTAAGATTTGAGGAGCAAAAAGGAGCATAAAGTTCTTTGGCATTGACCTCCCTACGGGTTTGAGAAAATATATATATATATTTTTAAAAGGGGAGTGTACCTTGTGGATTTACAAAGGGATTGGAAAGCTCCTGAGCTAATGTTTGTTTAGATTTTTTATTTATGGTTTGGGAAGATATCTTGCCTTTTTTCTTTTTTTAACTTGTTTTCTCTCCGTGTCATATAAAATATTTTTTAATGAAAACAGTAACAAGTGATTGAAACAATAATTCCACAGCCAAATTTAATTTAAGTTCTTCAATTTTGTTTATATTTTCCCTAAACCTTCGTGATTTGTCATGAAGATTGTCTATTGTTTCTATTTATAGCAACTTCTCAATATATGTGCTTTGTTTACTTTCTAAGTGCTTGCACTTTCTACAGGATTCAGTCTGAAGGAGATGGTCGGGAAGCTTGTAACCTTCTTCATGCAGCTGGACCTTCAAAGGTTTTCGTTTATATTTGCACCCTTGGAATCTTATGTTCATATTTATCTTCTCTCTCTCTTTTGCATTGAAATCCTTCTGTTCTAGAATGCTTTTCTTTTCCTTAGGACCTGGCCCTTTTGATCTGGTCTTCATTCATCCTTTCTGAATCGTCTGTGTGAAAGTTGCTTTTCTTTTTAGTTGTTATAAACTCTTTGATCATATTGGCATCCATTTTAATCAATTAGCTGCAAATGTTTCATGCTTTCCCTTGTTATGCAAATTGATTACTCGCTAGAATTTAAGCTGGTATGGAGAATTTAGGCTAAATGCTTAGAGTGCATGGATATTCTCTTATTGAATACTCTTGAAGATGCATTGTAGTGATCTGAGCCGGGTCTGTTTCAGTTATTTGTATAATAAAATTCATTGGATCTTTCTCTCCACACTGACAAACAACAGCTCGAGTCTGTGTTACAGATGTTCATTCTGTGCAGTAGAGACTGACCTGTCTCCTTGTAAATGTTCAAGTGTTCTTGCATGTCACTTTATGTCTATAACTTGTCTTTGCTTAATGTCACTGGTAACGTGTGTTCAATGAATGTTATATAAGTTCTCTTGCTCTTCAGGTTGTAATTACAAGTATAAGTATAGATGGCAATCTCTTCCTGATAGGCAGCCATCAAAAAGAAAAGGTAGGTATTTGTCATGTATTATTCCTTTCATTCTAATGTTTTATTTTTAATTTCTGATATTTGATATATTTATTAAAAGTACTTACTTTTCATAATTAACCTACAAAATTTGTTTGTATCTTAACAGTCATGTGCAAATTTTTTTGCACAACTTTTTCACACATTTTATGTTTCATATTTTCAGTTACTCATATCTTATCTGCACTCTACTTGGTAATGGCTTATGATTGTATTATTTGTATGACAGGGACAGTCTCCCAAACAATTTAAGATCGTGATTCCCAAAATTCCAGCTTATTTCACAGTGAGAATAGTTCGTGGCCTTAAATTTATTGTTGAATCTATGCTAAGATAATATTTTACAGTGCAATGCCATACAAAAAGGGGAAGTGAATGCCACAGTTCATTCAACCTTGGATGATTTTCAATTTGAATGAACTCTGTATGATATATGGATTTTCCATTAGTTATTTTTGCCAATTATTTTCGGAGTTCAGGCTACAGCTCATAGGTTCTACAGCCCTAATAAACAGATTTTCTTTTGCTCCCATGAAATTAAAACTGACAAGAATTGGAAATTTGGCCTTGAACCTAAACTATGAAGCACAGCATCTTATTGCTCTTTTCATCACTGCCCATCTTCCTCATATTGAACACAAAAAATGCAATTAGAAATGATAAGTTTATTGAACTTCTTGTTTAATTGTTCTCAGAAGAATTAAAAATAGGGAATGAAGTGTCAACAACAATATTATACTTATTCCACTAAGTGAGATCAACTAAATGGATCATACGACGCTAATAGGCTCTATCAAACACCATTTCTTTAGATAAATAGGGAATGAAGTGTCCTTTGAGAATTTTCCTTACATCATGTTGACCCATAAATTTATCCAAATATAATTTTCCTGAATCATATTCTGTTTAGAGGAATGAGGCAGTTGTTGTTGTATTCTGTTTAGAGTTGCCTCCATACACTGAATAACTGGAGCTTACTTTTTTTTATGTTTCTATGGTTGAAGGGAACAGGAGATCTCATGACTGCTCTCCTTCTTGGTTGGAGCAATGTACTGCTAATTCTCATTATTTGTTGGCTTTAGCTGTGTTGTTTCTTGCTTAGTAATTCCATTATATTCATAAAAAGTATGTCTTTCTGCATTCTAGAAATACCCGGATAATCTTGAGAAGGCTGCAGAACTTGCGGTATCAAGCCTGCAGGTATTTGTTTTATTTCAAGTGTACGATTGATCCGTTCATCCCTCCCATAATATTGTGCAAGCGTTGCTTCACAAATTAAGAGCCTTCCATCATTTGAGATCCTGCATTGATCTCTGATCCTACGTTCTCTGGTCTGCAAAGCCATGAAAATTAGGTTTTCCAGATTTCAAAACTTTCACATTGGTAAATGAATAATCAATTTCTGAATGCTGGGTGATTAATGTTTATATTGTACCACCAAATCAATGCAGGCACTTTTGCAGAGGACAGTAAGTGACTACAAAAGAGCCGGACATGATCCTCAGTCAACCAGTTTAGAGATCAGATTAATTCAAAGCCAGGATGATATTCGTAGCCCCACAGTCGCACTAAAAGCTGAAATATACAATTAAATTGGTGATTTGATTGGAACATAATATGTAATGTTTGCTTCCTTGATATATTTCCATATTCACGTGCCTCTATAACTTCAAACTGTAAGGTATAATAAAAAGGAAAGATGCTTCATTCTTATTTGTTAATCAGGTACAGAAAATAAAGTTATAATGATGTTTAGCAGCGCAGGCCTATAAAAGCAAACTGTTCTTCCTGTTAAGGTGATGAAATTATGATAACTTCGAATATGTGATTGGTAAAGATTGAAATAAGGAGTTATTACAAGTGGTATAGTGCCTAGCTTGGACCTTCTCTTGCATAGGAGAGGGTCCTGGAGGAGAGAGTGAAGTCCATATAAGTGGGTTTCAACAGGTCTTCCTCAGTCATTCTCTTTCACCCAGGAACCTCCCTTATATATAAGAGAAGTCATTCTCTTTCCTTGTCCCATGCCACCAATATGACTTAGATGTCATTATCTTGCTGTAGAAACCAGAAATGGTACTAAATTAAATTGGAAGTTGAAGTTGAAGATTATGATCATGTACCAACAACCACATTCCATTTTTTTACATCTCATCCCAAGACAATTTACCACTTTGTAGTCATTTCTTTTCCCTGGTCTTTCCATCTTTGAACAACTATCGAGGGTGTCCCCTAACCTTTTTAATGCATATTTTGGGTAGATACAGCCAAGTGATTGAGATATCTTCATAATCTTGAGTTTTTCTTACTATGACATTGCGTATGATGGGAAAGAAAAATCCTGGAAATTGTCTACGGCTGAGATCTAAACATATGTGGATGTGGTTGTATCTTAATTTTCAACTTCATCTTTATACTTAGTAGCATTTGTTTTTGGTATCCTTTTTGCCTGCAAGATATACAGAATGCAAAGGGATGCAAAGAAAAAAAAATTTTAAAAATAATTTCATGAACGATAAATAAGTATCGTGTTTCTTGAAAAAAAAAAGATAATTATGGTTAAATAATAATAATAATTAAATATAATAGATATTGTATATATCAATTTTTATGTGAGAAATGAAATATATCTTCCTCACCCTCTATCACCTCCCGTTCATATTGTGAATGAGATATTTTACATCCAGTGACGAGATTTGAATAATTTGTAGGTGCTATGAGAAAAAATTGGGAAACATACAGACAGACACATATATGTCAAAATTTGATATTGCATTATCACTTGATTTTTTCCCCTTATATTCAAATACTGAGGGCAATGCAACATTTTCTCCAACAAATTTATCATTTTGCCTTGCTTTCCGTTCTTTTCGTTGTTTCAGTGGACGGGTGGATGCTCGATGTGAAGATATAGTATTTTATTGTGGAGGGCGAAAATGGTACTCTCTAATTTTAAATAAAACTAGTTACTAACTTTATGTAATTTTCTGTACCCTCATTATCTAATATCAACTCAGATATCTCCAAAATAAGAACATGAATAAGGGCCATTGGCAATGAATATTATATTTGTTTCTTCTGAATTACTTTTCAATTTCTTAACCCCTCATCAGTTCCCAATTTAATTAATATTTTAAAAAGTATGAAACAAATAGGCAATAGCAAATAGCAAGCTAAATGCCTCTCTATCGCTAGAAGACTAAACTAAGAT
Organism: Adenanthera pavonina; assembly: GCA_026686845.1. Classification (NCBI taxonomy): domain Eukaryota; kingdom Viridiplantae; phylum Streptophyta; class Magnoliopsida; order Fabales; family Fabaceae; genus Adenanthera; species Adenanthera pavonina. The sequence continues at coordinate 15,408,428 of JAIVEN010000003.1, read as the reverse complement.
AGATTAGATTAAAAATGTTAAAATTATGTTAACTTATTTATGATTCATGGTTTTTCAAATTATAAAAAATGAAAAATAAATCAAAAAGTATGATGAAATTTTAATTTTCTTCTCTTTCTTATCACTGGATTTCTCCGACGGAGACAACGCTAGAAGACGCGAGGCGGTTCAGAACCTTCAGGCCCAAAAAAAAAAGGACGGTTCAGAACTCGGGAACGTCTTGCAAAATCCGGAAATCTTGCGTTGCACTGCCTCCTTCCGTTTTAACAAAGAAGGCGAACTGCAAACGAAGCTGCAAAGTTGGAAGCATGGATCCTGAAACAGCGTTAGAACTTGTGAAGCATGGTGTCACTCTTCTTCTCCTCGATGTCCCTCAGTACACTCTCGTCGGAATCGATACTCAGGCAAGTGAATCTTCCAATTTTAACATTTTCCCTCAGTTCCTTTTTCGTCAAATGGGATAGTTGGAGCTATCACTGCATTTGGTCAGTGAGATACTGAACTCACTATGTGCAAGACTATCTGCTATCATTCCTTGAATTGTTTTGAAGTATAGTCAATTGCTTCCCCCATTGCGTGGTAGTTCACTTTCCATTGTCTTAATTTACAAATAAATGTCCTTTGTGTATGGTTGCACACGATGTTTTGTTTATGCTGGAGTAAACAGTAGATTGCAGAGGTTAAATTTAAAACTGCAAATTTTATTTCTGTTGGCTTGTTGAAAATTGTAGATTACAGAAGGGCATAATGCAACTGATAGGGAGAATTAAGGTGGAAATTTGATCTTATGTTTCTCAGGTAGTGTAGAGGTTATGCCCTTTAATTTCCTTTTGGATCGCTTAGTTTTCTAAAATTATTTTCTTTGTATCTGCAAATTGAGTTTAACCATGACGATCTTGGAAAATGGAAAAAAAATTTATTGTTGCTTTCAACTTCGTCTGACATGGGTGACGTAAAAACTCCTTTTTGCAGATGTTTTCCGTGGGACCTGCTTTTAAGGGTATTAAGATGATCCCTCCTGGTCCTCATTTTGTCTACTATAGTTCCTCAAGCAGGTAAAATTATCCAGCTCTAACTCTTCCTCTGGCAAAATAAGTCTTTGCTTTTTGGATGAGGGCAATAAGCAGGAAAATGATGTCGGACTGGAGCAGTAGTTGTGAAGGAATAGCAATCTTTGGTGGCCAATGATAATTATTGTTGCCATCATATGAAGAGGGAGGGGTTCAGACAATTTTAGGTTATTGGTGGCAATGTCAAAGATATTATTCTATGCATTTGAAGAATAAGAAAAGAAAATGTGAGACTTGGTATCTGCATTTATTATCCCATAGCAAAAATCAAATCTTTTCAGTTTTGTATACCATCGTACTATTATTCCGAAGTAATTGGGTAATAACCTTGGAAACAGAATGGTTTAGGGCCTCAAAATATTATTCTTGTAGATCATAAAATAATAGACATTATACAACAATATATGTTGTTGATAGAATTGTTGATCCTTTTTGTTCATTTTTATTTTTGCAGGGATGGTCGTGAGTTCTCACCAATTATTGGGTTCTTTGTTGATGTTGGTCCTTCAGAGGTTTGAAAACGAGTATCTCTCTAGTCTAATCATCCACTTAAATACCAAGATGGCTACTATATCTGAAAGTTGTAATTGGTTTTTTCTCTCAAAATTTGACAAATCAAGCACAGCTGTATATTGGGGAAGAGATGAGCAATGCTCTACAATCTGCTTTAAAATGTGGTTACTGTAATCTTCGTTGATGTTGCCTTTTGAGAATCTTGAATAGCAATGTCCATAGCCATCCCTAAGATTATATTTGCTTGAAGGGAATCATTCTTAGATCCTATCAAAATCCTGTCTGGAAACCATACTGGGTATTATTCATTAATTTTATGTTTAGTTTTTCAAATAACCAATGGCTTTTCAACGAAGAAAGTTGTGGTGTGGGGGTTTATTTTTGTAAGGAGTGATATTTTTGGCTTTTAAAATGTCATTTGGAGTTGTCTTGAATCAACATAGATTCTCCATAGGTCCTCAAATGAACCAATCCATAAGCTTTTCTTTTATTATTATCTAATGGAAAAAAATCTTGATATGCAAAAGACTGAGATTTTGCAAAAACAATTATTTTAGATATTACTTTGAGAATCACATTGTAATATTGTAGAAAGAAGGCAAAGTGATTAGCATTCTTCCGGTTTTTAGAGCTAGAAGTTGTCCTAATGCCTTGAAGTTCCCATTATTTTTTCTCACTAAACTCCTATCTCTGAATAGCTTTGTGGTGTAAACACGGCACCTACAATCCTAATGATACTCTGCACCTGAAATGGACTGGTTAAAGTAAACCAATGGTTTTCTAGTTGAGGACTTGAACCTATCTTTGTACGGACATCCTAAAGCAAGGAAACATAAGTCATGACAGTGCGTGTCCCAAAGATATCAAAAGTTTGTAAAACAGTATGTTCTGATTTAAGTCTCGTGGTCACAGGTAATTATTCGAACATGGGATCAACAAGAGGAAAGACTAATCAAAATATCTGAGGAAGAGGTATGTATTCCTTGAGTTTTATTGACAGACACACACACACACACACTTTCTAATTTTTTTATGCATGAATTTAAATGGAAAGACATATTTGTGTTGCAATTTTGTCCACAAAGTATTATATGCTTTTTCTTGTTCAATTTAGATCCTTCTAAGACAGTATTTGGCAAAACTGTGCATTAATAGATTTACTTTAGAAGATATTGATTATTCTGATATTATATTCCGTTAAATTGATGCTAACTTTCTTTGTGTGATGCTGACTAATAAAACATATCTGGGCTCTGGCAATTGCTTATTAAGGAAGACAAATTTTCTGCTTTTGTTTATCTTTGATTTTTTTATTTTTTATTTATTCATTTTGTAACTTACTTATGATTGATCAATCAGAAATTTTGATCCAAATTAAAATAAAGTTCAGAGTATATTTTAAAGAAAATTAGTCATAATTTTAGGGATCACAATTTAGTCCAACCTGGAGGTACCTGATTTGTCTCACCCTGTTTTGGTTGGGTGAGTCAAAGTTTGACCTAGATTTGCGGAAATCCTAGTCTTTCCAGCTCAGGTTGGGGTGGGTTTGGGCAAGGTAATCCCAACCCATGCCCTGTCATGTATCCCTATAAAATATATTACTGTTAATTTTTTTATATATGGGCTATATGCTTAGGCTTGTCCATTATACTAAAATAACTTAACCCACTTGGTTAGGAGTGCCACAAACTTATACTTCATCTTTCTCATTACTATTAGATGTGGGGCTTCTATTATCTAATATTCCCCCACTTATTCTTTTTTTTGGTCTAGGCCTATGTTCTTTGAGTCTTAGAGGCCTCACAACCTTCAATTCTTTTTTCTGGCGTGGGCATGTACTCTTTAAACCTCAAAAGCCTCAGGTCCAATAATATGGCTGTTAGGCTCCAATACCATGTTATTATTTATTTATTTTTTGTATATGGGCTATATGTTTTGGGCTTGTACATTATGCCAAAATATCTTAAGCTACTTGGTTAGGATTACCATAAGCTTATATACTCTTCATCTTCCTCATTACTATTAAATGTGGGACTTCTTTTTTTTAAATAGAAAATGTGGGACTTAATTATCTAATAATTACTAATAGATTTGAACCTTGACTATGATTGCTTATATGTAGCAATGGTGAGTAAATAATTGTGGCAATGTGCCTTGTTTACCATTATTTTAGGTATGAACTCCAAAATCTTGACAAAGTTAGAATCCCAATCCTCTTCTTTTATGTGATAGAACAGTTCCTCTAGCTTTTTGTGTTCTACTCACAGGCTTATGGGAGAGTTGTGCTGGTGGATAATCAGTAGATTGATTGATTTTTTAGCTTGATTCTTAATGACGGAGTATCTAGAGCAATTTGTTGTTATTCTTTGCTTTTGACAATTGCTCGTTTTTATTCTTGCATTTCTTTACTATCCAACGAATTATTTTTCTATAAACAATATAATTGTCTCCTGTCATATAGTTCCAATATATTTCCCATATGTTGAATTCTATGAATTATATGATATTTATTCATTTTATTTTCTTCACTTTTCCTCTAGGAGGAAAGATATTGTCAAGCAGTTAAAAATTTGGAGTTTGACAGACAACTTGGGCCATACAATCTTAACCATTTTGTTGACTGGAAGCGATTATCTAATTTTATTACAAAGAGTGTCATAGAACGGCTAGGTATGCTATTTGCTAAACTGCCATGCTCTTTGTATTAAATGGTTCACTGATGTTGGAGAAGCCTTTCTTCTGACTTCCTGTTTTTCACAATATTGAATTTATTAACTGATAACTTTACGGGCAGAACCCATTGGAGGGGAAATCAATGTTGTCTATGAGAGTGGGCTGGTTGGAAATGCTCCAAAAACACCAATGGTGAAAGCTCTAGATAAGCAACTGAAGGCTAGTAAGTTTGCATCATCAGTTGACAAGTCTCAGAGGAAAGGATGCTACTACACATCTGTTCCCAGTGTTATAAAGCGTAAAGGGATGCATGGACAAGAACTTACTTCTTTGAACCTTGACAAGGTAGGTTTTTGTGCACATAATTGAATATTTGATTGCAAAAAGATAATTGTTTGTTGAATTGGTTTGAGCCAGTAATCTTACTGCAACATTCTATTCTCTTTTGTTGGTCTATTAAGACACAATTGTTAGAAACTCTGCTGGAAAAAGATTATGGAGGTTCTGAGGACTTGCTTCTTGGAGAACTGCAGTTCGCATTTATTGCCTTTTTGGTATTACAGACGAAACCTGATTTCTTGCTAAACTTATTCATCATATTTGACCAATCATGATATTTTGTAAATGTGCAGATGGGGCAATCACTTGAAGCATTTCTCCAGTGGAAGTCCTTAGTTAGCCTTTTGTTTGGCTGTACTGAAGCAGTGAGTATAGCTTTCTAGTCATATCCTGATTGAATAAATAATGCATGCAAGGACTTTTTAAATGGGACTTCTTAGGTATCTTATTTATGCTTGTCTCTTATCCATGACACAGTTAAGATACTGAACTGCCTGCAGATGCTGCAAAATAATGTCTTGCATAATATTCAACTTGATAGCATTAGAAAATCCATCACAGGGCTCTTGTTTAACAGCTTGACATATAAGTCAATTAATTCTTTGAGTCATGTTTAGAATTCAATTTCGCTATATCTGGATATTTCTCTAAAAAGAATATTCTGCATGTTTTCCTTGCAAAACTGAAAAATGTTATGAATGTTTTCAGAAAGCTAAGTTGAGAATGATAGCATGTGAATTTTGGTTAAGCCGAACATGTGGTTCTTCTGAGTGGGATACTACATTGAAGATTTGAAAAGCCCTTTCCTTGAAGGGAAATGAACTCTTCATATTCAATTGTTATGAAGTATATGAATTGAATCTACTTTTATTTGAGCAGCATACAAGTTTATATTAAAATAGGGCTTCTGTATCCATTGTTGTAACTGAAACATGATAATATTCTTTATTTTTGTCTCTGCATGAAAAATTCTCTCATATTTCTTCATATGACAGTTTTTACTTCTTAGGACATTTTGTCTGTAGGTTGTGGCCATTAGGTGGCATGGCTCATGCTGAAAGTATATTATTTAGTATGGGATCAGTAGGGGCCAAATCAACTTGAAGTTGTTATTGAATGAGTATATATATTTATTTGTCCATGACTTTGTCTAATCTTTTGCAGCCCTTCCATACACGGAGTCAACTATTCACAAAGGTAAACCTTGGAACTGTATTTTATTCTTTTATGTTCTGATGATAGGCCTGCAATCAACCCCCAACACCCCCCCCCCCCCAACCAAAACAAAACAAAACAAAAAGAAAAAGAAAAAGAAAAAAGTTGGTCATTTAAGTATCCCATTGAGCATAACTTAGTATGGGACTTCGGCATTTCATACTATCTTAATTTTTATCAAATACAAAGCAATCATATTATTACATTGCCTAGCTCACCAAAGTTTTTATAGATGAGATCCCTGTTGACGTTAGGGACTTGGCTTCAACCTTGTATTCTGGGAGTTCTCTCCCCTTTGAGCTGCCTTGAGCTGATATAGTTTATTTTCTCAGGCTTTGTTAATTAAAAAAAAGTTATTAAATTGACATTCTCCAACTCTATTTGTTCAGAATGCCACCTAGGAAGATAAGGCTGCTGACTTTGGATTGATGGTGTGAGTCAAGATCTTTTGAATTTTATCAAACTCCTTACAATGATACAAATCAGGACTTTCAACTTTTACTTTTTTTCTCTCATGAAAGGTTGGTTGAGTGACCGTGGCCTGGAGGAAGAAATGAGTTGACAGTGTCCATACCTGGTCCTAGAATAAAAGAAAAAAATTTTCATCAATCAAATCTGTTGTAGATTGAGTCATGGTATCGAATGTGTATGTATAGACAGCAGTTATCAAAAGAATGAAAAATGTGGGAAATAATTTTTGAAGTGCAAACGTGAGAACAAATTTTGAGGAGCTGTGAATTATCTGAACTTATGAAGTATATCTATACCGTCCAAAAGTTTAAGGGATTGCATAGTTTGATTTTTTTTTTCTTTTCCAGAATCTTTTTGTATTTGATTAATTGATAAATTACCATACTACGTATAGACTGAGTTCGATTGTTTTGCTAGGCTCTGGTTGCTTGAAAAAATTAATAAACTTTATTCAATATTTGTTCAATTTACAACTTACTATGCTTCCATCTTCTCTCTTGTTTACTTGTTTTTTCTTCTTCACTTGGTGAAATTCTGAATTTTATGGATTTTCATAGTTCATAAAGGTCATCTACTATCAACTAAAATATGGGCTACAGAAAGATCGCCCTGATGAAACAGGGACAGCATTGTTGGATGATTCTTGGTTTTCTGCGGATAGCTTTCTGCACCATCTTTGTAAGGTATTTAGTTTGCTGTTGTTATGTACTCAATATTTAACTGCTCAGATTTGACTGTTTTCTAGCATGTTTATTTTAGCACAACTGTGTTGGCTCTTTTGATTAATTTTTTCCTCACCCGTTTAACTTCAGTTGAAATGGTAACGTAATGTTTGAAAGCCTTTTAGAGTGCATTTTTCCCAACTAGAAATACACACACACACACAATCAAAAGGTTTTGTCTTAAGCATTTTTCAGAAATCAGTACTAACACAAATGCAGATAACTTAATGGGAGCTTTGACGTCTCTAATATTTGTCAGGAGAGATCTGCTTAGATAATCCATTCTTGTATCATCCTTTCTACAAGATGTGTTCACTTTCAAGGCCTTGGATTTTTGTGAACTGATTGCCCAAAGCTTTGGCTTAATTTCAGGAAAAATGCCCAAAGAGTTTGATTTAATTTTCTGAGTTTATGGCAATTTGACTTGTCGCATTTTTGAATGCCAGGATTTCTTTTCTCTGTTGCAAGATGCCTCAGTTGTTGATGGAGACCTTTTGTCATGGGTATGATCTCTAAGCCTGTCTTCATCATAATGATATATCTTCTGCTTCCCCCCTCAAAAGAAATAGAATTATAATTAGGAATTGAAAAAAATACTGGAACTGAAGGATTGAAAGAAGGTGACATAGAAACGTCATTCTTGATTGGTATGCCTGACACGTATTATGCATTGGTCAGCACAACAGGGATGGACTCGGTCCATTTGGGAACTGGAGGAAAGAAAAAACTAATTAACTGCCTAGATAAATGTCTCCTACATACACACACAGCCAAGGAGTAATGCTATCTTTCATTTTTTCTTTATTTTTTCCAGAAAAAGTTATTGCTTCCCTTGATTATTAGATAATTAGATATACTATGCTTGTTGTTTGAATAAACTGTTTTGTTAACATGTAAGAATTAAGATTAAAATGCAAATATTAAAGTTCACTTAATAATCACATACGCAATAGGAAAATGTTCAAAACTGTCTTAGCCCGGGCAAAGTTGCAATAAATGAAACTTGCTGTAACTTGATGGTGGCAGTCAACAGCGTTGAATTGTGGCCATTGATGGCAGGTAGTGGTAGTAATGGGGGACAAAACAATTGTACAAATACCTGTCTGTAGATCTGTATTTTAAATATGAAGTTCTGAAACTTATTACAGCTTGTTCTTCTGGCTGCGATATGTTGACTGATTCTCACGAAGAAAAAGAATTGATTGTTTCCCTCCTTGCAGACAAGAAAATTCAAGGAGCTGTTGGAGAGCAGTCTGGGTTGGGAGTTTCAGCTGAACAGTGCCGTTGATGGTATATATTTCGAAGAGAATGACGAGGTCAGTGTATTGAGTATTACTCTTACTCTCGTCTTTACTCCCTGACCCTGCGTGCTTGGACATGGACCTTAATTCACTTTTCATTTTGCAGTTTGCTCCTGTGGTGGAAATGTTGGATGATGAACATCCCGCAGTCTAAAAACATGTATAATACATCGTACACACACACACACACAAACATGAGTGCCTGAGAAACCTAATTATGAGTATTGTGAGATTTTAAATGGCTTTGTCCTACCTTGCAGTTTTAGCTTTTGGGAAATTCCGTACTTTTACGTTGTACAGTAGAACACACGTCATCCCACGATAGCAGGTTCGTAGAAATGAAGCTTTTTAGTATTTTGCATGTGCTTTTTTTTTTTCAAAGGAGCCAGAATTTTGCTTGTGCTTACGGAAGATGGTAGTCGGCATTATTTGGAAAATGGCTTTTAATTGTCTCTTGACTTGACGGTACGGAGACATGCAGGGTTTGATTCATTCTGTAAAGTGTTTTCTCATGGGAATTCATATTAGGATTGGGAGAACGGATTTCCCAAAAACAATGGAGATTAAATCAGAATGGAATAAATATTTTTTAAACATTTTAGTTGAATGGCGTTGATGTGGACACAGGAGTAACCAGTCACAGGAACTTGGATGTCAATACGAAAATTTGACTCAAACATATTGATTAAACTAGAATTTAATGAGAACTTATTTCAAAGAATTTTAGCTATAGGAAGACGTTATAAGAGTATATCAAATTCTTAATAAGTCATGTGTATTCTAAAAAAAACATAAAGAATTAGTGAAATTTATTAATTGAATAAGTTTTGAATAATATTGATATGTGAAAAAATGTTATAATGAATTATCTTAAATAGAGAAATAAAATAATAATTCTTACTATGATATTTAATTTAGTTATATAAAAATAAGTTTTATTTAATTCTAATTAAATTAAATCTAAGGTCTCTTTAAATATAAATAGGAAATTATTTATCATAATTTAAATTAAATAAATAAAAATAAATAATTTAAAGTAAAAATGAAATATAATTTATTCTAAACTAATCCTAAATGACTCTAGTCATTCTTTTAATCAGGGTTTCTATTGGATCATGGACTTAAAGAAAAATTATAACTCTTTTTTGAGTATCATACTTAGACGTTTCTTCTTTAAACATTTTGGGCTCATTATTTTATAAATGTCTAATCAAGTCTTGGAGAGCTTTTTTCATGACTTTGGTCTTGTCTCCTATTGTCTGAAGTGGATCTTTTAGGACAGTACTTTTCCATTTTTAGATCCACCCATGGACTCTATCAAGAGTTTACTGAAATTTTTTTAATTTGAAATAGAAAGAAATTTTTTTTTCATTAAGTTAGTGAAAACGTGTTAGAGACACAATTAATTTTACTCGGAACCTTTTATTCTTCATTTTTGACGCCCATGGACTGTTTGATGTTATTTAGTTTCATAGTAAATATAAAATGTAAAATTTTATTTCACAGAAAGTTGTGCTTATGACCTAGGAGAGTGAAAAGTTAGTCAATTTGATATATGTAAATTATAATTAAAAATAAAAAGAATGACTGTATAGATAAGACATGTATTTTGGCTTATTAAATAAAAATGTTTTTTAATTATCAATTTTACTTTTTTTGGTAAATATTTTGTCTAATTACTTTTAGAATATAACGAATATATGTACAGTTTAATTTTATTAAAAAATTTGAAATAAATTAAAAATTTAACATCCACATATATTATGAGTGGCATGTGAAGCCACTCATAATGAAATTATTCTTTTAAAAAAAATATTAATTTTAGAAGCATGAAATTGAATCCAATCATATATTTGGATGATGGATAAGTTTAATGCATGAAGTTGGGAATACGTATCCAGAGCTCCAAGTGAGCGAAATTTTTAATATTTCAACAAGTCAATAACAGAAAACAAATAGAAACATGAAGGGGTGAATATAATAATAATAATAATAATAATAATATTTAATATTTTGTCTGATTATGATAACATCCAGAGTCGTACACGAAACTGGTTTCTTCTGTGGCTCCATATTATTTTACGCACCGAAAGAGATAACATGTGAAACGCATATTGACATTATAATACTCCAAAATTATGAATCACGATGCCTTCATTTCAAATGTCAAACTGCTTTTCGTCTATTGATTTTTCAATAGAAAAATATATACAAACTTAATTTGTTTGCATTTAACCGATGTCCTGATTTTTCAATAGACAACCATAAATTTTTCCACATACTATATATATTTAATTGGGTATACCATATACTGTACTGTCGCCGCTGACTTTTAAGTTGTCTACTTTTTTATCAAAGTTCCATCACTTTGTCCTCACCAAATTACATACTTTTCCATTAAACAGAGTCATGCAAGACGACAAAGTTATTTCAAATGGTGAGAATAATGGGATGAGATGTGAAGTGTTTGCACTTCAAATTCTTTTGATTGATGTAAAAAGAAATATAAAATTTTCCTAATTTTTTAAATTGTAGTACTGATTACCATTCAAATTATAATAAAAATTTCCCTTATCCTTGATGAAAATGCTAACATGTGATTTTTAAAGCTAATTCTTCATCATCATCATCATCCTCATATATTTGTTAATCGTTTTAAAAAAAAATGGATAAAGTCTTAGAATAAATCATCACAGCCTCCTAAATAAAACCTAATATCATCATGCTGATAACATTTCCGTTAAAAAGAAAAGTGCTGCTAAGTCTCAAAACGCGGTTCTTTCTCAACCCAGTTGCCCAAGTTTCTTCGTTTGCTTGATGTACGATGATGATTTTTTGCAGGCTGCCCCCACAAAAATGCAGGAAATAAATGTTGCTTTCTTTGCAGTGGACCCCAGAAAATGAATCGAAAGTGGTCAAAGGACAATGTCCTATGAAATTGGTAATCTCCGAAATTGGTAATCTCCGAAATTGGTAATCTCCGAAATAAATGCAAGTCAGACCGCAAAACGAAATTCAGATCACAAATCAACATATTCGTTACTCTCATGAGACCTTATGACTGAAGAGTAATGGAAATGAAAACATAAGGTCGCAAATCAGATGGTAATATGAAGAAAAAGCGATGACGTGATAGAGCAAAAGGGGATTGCGGTAGGAAATAAGAGTGTTTAAAAAAACCAATTAAATGAAGCATACTGAATCAAATCCAACTAAAATAAGGTATATTTTGTTTTTTATTGTTTTGAAACCGATTTGATTTGATTCCGTTTTAAATTTTCAAAATCTGAACTAAACCTATTATACTTATTTTTTAAAATATAAATATTATATTTATTTAATATTTTTTTATATTACCCATTAATACAAATCTCTTAAATAAAAAGATAATAAATAAGATTGCAAGATATTTATTGGTTTGAAAGAAAGAATATAGATAAGTGTATTGTCATCATTAATTATGTAAATTTATTAAAAAATAAATAAATATGTAAAAAAATCACAACAATTTTACATAAAATATTCATATTTTAGTAAAATATTTTGATATACTTTGTGTTCATAAAATATCTATATAGAACTTATGTAATTTAATTTTTGAAGAAGATGATAATTTTTTTAAAAAAAAAATCAATTTAACATAATTCAAATCAGTTCCAATCGAATCAAACCGATTAAAAGCAAAACTGAAATGGTTTCAAGAGGTCTCAAATCAAGTGCTTGGATTTTACCTAAAACCGAATCAAACCGAGTTTATAGACACCCCTAGTATTAATCATGGTCTAGGGTAAGAATGAAGGAATATTGAATGCAAATTAATTAATTGATCAGCTGCCTTCAAAAAATATATATACACATCAACAATTTTATAAGGTTATAAGTAAACCGTGTAAGTTAAAAGGATTAAAAGGAAATTCAATAAAATAGAATGAGTAAATTAGAAGCTATTATAAAATTAAAGAGCTGAAAATAATACTTTTGTCTAATAAAAAAATAATTATATATAATTATGATTAGAGAACGAATTAAAAATAATAATACAACAATTGTTTCATTTATTAAAAATAGTCTCTTTAGAAAATTTCTTTCTTTTGGTGGTTCTAAATATAAAAGGAAAAATAGTTAATGATGTACTAAATTTTTTATTTCCAAAAACTACTTTCATTTATTGTGTAAAAAAGAGATTAAATATATTAGTAATTTAAATTCACATTAAATTAAGTATGAGTAATTTTGAAAGAAACTTAAAATGTGAGATAAATTAATTAATTTTAACGAATTAAAACTATTTTTTTAATACATATAAAGTAATTTTTTTTCTTTATAAATGTAACATGAGGAAGTATTATATATATGTATGTATGTATCTAGATGTAGAGAGATACGGGCGCGAACTACCAACCAATCAAATGTGTTAATTAGTCAGCACTCCGAACGGCATTAAAATTTGACAAGCAATGTAATAGATGCCAAACTCAATGTAACTTTTGTTCTCCTAGAAAAATAAAAACAATTATAAGTTATACTCGTAATAGTTAAGAATCTTTATTTTATATTCCCTCAGTTTCTTAAATATAAGGCTTTTACTCATATATTAAATATAGGACCTTTTATAATATATAAGATAATATTTATTATATATCTTAAAAAGATATCTCTACTTAACGTATCTTAAAAAAAGAAAAAAATTAAATAAATATAATTTTAAAAAATATTATAATTTTTTGAGAAATCAAAATAATTAATTAATTTTAATTCTTATTCTTAATTTATATTAAAAGGGTCTTATATTAAAAATAAGATGAAGTATTAATTATAATTAAATGCTATTTTAAAATTTTATTTTTTAACATTAGTGTTCATGATTTTTAAAATTAATATATAATCTTCTAATATAAGTGATAATTTATGACTTTTATTATGTCCTAGTATTATTAAAAAATAAATTTTAATTTTTAAATAAAAATTTATTAATTTAAAAAATTTTGATTTTGAAAATTATTACTGAGTAAATTATAAATACTTAATTAACCAGCCTCATTTCACTCCTCGTGCTATATATGACACCGCACTTTAAACCATGTACTATTTATAGGTAAACAGCTTTCTATAATTTGTAAATATATACTCCCTTTCCTATTTATTATAAGATTGTTTTATTCATTTTATTTAATTTTTTCTCACTTCTCATTTATAATTCTATAATAAGAATATAATTAAAAATAAAATAAAAAATATTAATAGTTTTTATATTAATTTTAAATAAAAATAATTATTTTAATATATATGTAATTAATATAAGATATTTTATAATATAAATTAAAAGATGGACGTAGAAAAATAATTATCTTTCCTCTATTATCAAATGGTTGGTGGCCATGCACAGTACAGTGATTGGATTGGACAAAGAGAAGGGGATAAGCTTCAGATCCAGACCAGACCATGGAATGAAGCGGACGCATTTTCCGAGTCTCTTTCTCCACTTTTTTTTTTATGGCCGAAGAGTCTCTTTCTCCGCTTTGATCTCCTAAAATGAATTAAAAACCAAACTGACAGCTAGGTCAACGCCCACTGCATTCTCTGTCCTTCTCGATGGTCTAAATTTAATATCTTTCTTACAATTCCATATCTCTCCCTTGTTCACACCTTCACTTTACCCATTCAAGTCCTACGAAGTAGCTTTGGGCATTCAAGAGATATATTTGGTCGCTGAAGTCTCCGCGGTCGCCAGCTAACCCACATGCGAAAAAGCCTTCCTTTCATACTTGGATACCTTTGTTTTTCCCTTCTCACGGGTACTTGTTTCACATCCAAAATAAAGGGTTTTTTATTCCTTCTCCGCTGAAGCTGCTGGGTTCACTGAAAATAGCGAGAAGCAATTCTGGGTTCTGGGGTTTGCTGTCATGGGTTGCTGCTTTGGTGCGAGGATCAAAGCTGAAAGCCCTCCACGCAAGGGTAACATTGCTGCTCCCTACTTCCTGAACTAATTTACTTGATCACTTTGTTTGGTGCTTTCTGAGCGTTGTGGGGTTGTTTGATTTGGCTTGGGTAGTTGAAATTGAGTTTCGATTCATTAAACATACTCATTGCATACTACAATCGCTCCAGCTAGTTTATTTGCGTCTGTTAATTATGGATGCTTTATTTTTTTAAAGAGAAAATTGAAGCTGATAAGGGGTCTGTCTCTTTTCTGTCTGTATTTATCCATATGGCATACAAAGAAACTTTGTTGAAATGAAATAAATCCTTCAACCATAGAATGCAAGGGAAAATGTTTAACTATTCTCGCTTATTTCCCTGTAGCTTACTTTCGACGACAAAGTGTTCCGGTCCTTTCAGGCTCCTTTGATAACTAAGCAATGCATCATAAAATTGCTAACAAAATTTTTAGCCTCCCTCTACACCCGACCTATGTTGTGGGTGTTCCCATGCAATCAGAAGCGTAGTTTGTAATTAGAGTTCTTATAAATGTCCTCAAATGTAGATATCTTAATTTGAATTTGCAGCTAGGGATACAACATGTGATACCAAAGAAGAGGATGGTTTGATGGGTGCAAGCAGCAGGGGCCCCACTTCCTCGGTGCCTCCAACCCCTCGGACAGAGGGTGACATCTTGCAGTCCTCCAATTTGAAGAGTTTCACCTACAGTGAGCTAAAGACAGCTACAAGGAACTTCCGTCCAGACAGTGTGGTGGGTGAAGGTGGGTTTGGTAGTGTATTTAAGGGGTGGATTGATGAGCAGACACTAGCACCTGCTAAACCAGGCACTGGGATTATCATTGCTGTGAAGAAGCTTAACCAAGAAGGCTTCCAAGGACACAATGAATGGTTGGTGAGTGTCACTTAGTGGTTAGCTCGGCAGGCTTATTTACGATTAGACATTTGCTCAGAGCATACAATTTAAGCACAGTGAAAAATTGCTGTATTGATAGTTTTGGTAATTTGTGTGGGAAATAGATATATTTTAGATTGGTTTTTTTGATGTTGTGACTAATTGGTCTTCTGCTTTAGACAGAGATAAACTACCTGGGACAGCTGCATCATCCTAACCTTGTGAAATTGATTGGCTACTGCTTAGAGGATGACCACCGGCTTTTGGTTTATGAGTTTTTAACCAAAGGCAGCTTGGATAATCATTTATTTCGAAGTGAGTTATTAATTTTCCTTCCTTTATTGCCATTTCAAGTTTATCTGTGTGTGACATTATTTAGACCTTAGACCCTCAAACTTTCAACTATCTATTGTTTTTGAAATAGGGACATCTCATGTGGAACCTCTTTCTTGGAGCACCCGTATGAAAGTTGCCCTTGATGCTGCTAAGGGTGTTGCATTTCTTCACAGTGACGAAGTGAAAGTGATATATCGAGACTTAAAGGCTTCTAATATCTTGCTTGATTCAGTATGTAAATCCCATTAATCGTGCAAGTTTGGAAGCTGTTAGATAAGTTAAGTTATTCTAACATCCCTTTTTGTTGACATCAGAACTTTAATGCAAAACTATCCGATTTTGGGTTGGCGAAGGATGGACCAGCAGGTGATAAGAGCCATGTCTCTACAAGGGTCATGGGCACCTATGGCTACGCTGCCCCTGAGTATATGGCCACAGGTATCTTTCTGATTGCTGAGTAGTTCCTTGCTCATGACCACTTTAAATGGTCATATCTTACTTTTTGAATGTAATCCTGTCTCCCCAGTTGCGGTGCTTCATTTGATTTATAGCATTTCATTTCCCAATTGAAAACCCTTATCAATTGTGTATCACCTTTGTCAACTTCACATTTTGTTCTTGCTGCAGAGCACACACATACTTCCTACTTCCTGTGTTGGAAATAGCAGTTTCTTTTCTCCCTTGGAGAGGGAGGAGTAAAAAGACTTAAACATATAATTAGCTGGATATTGAAAAGGTTGATACATCTTTTAAAAACATCCATGATCAGTTATGATGCAAACTCTTCGTTGGAGGCCTTTAGAACCCCAAATAAGCTGCCAAGGATTGACTTGGTTATATTAATTGCCTGGGAAATATGACGGTGGCCAAGGGACTTGCGTTGGAGATCAAGGGAACTTGTAGAAGATAGGTTAGGCCAGGAGAGATAAATAGAGGGTGAGGGCAGGAGAGAGAGGTAGAACTTTGGTGTTCATGTAGGAGGTCCCAGTCCCTTGAATACTACGAACATTTTTCTCTCTCTTCTTTAGGTATTGCTGCTAGCTTGTGCTATAATATTCTGTGTAAAATCACTAGAGTTAACTGTCAGGACAGTAGTTTCCTAAACAGATGTTCATTCAGCAGACTAAGTGCCTGTTTGGTTCTCCTTTTTGGAAACCAAACTGTACTTTCTAACCATCATTTTCTCCTTTTTCATCCAAACAGCCTTTTAGTAAACTTCTCTACTTTTATCCAAACTTCATTTTTATAAACTGTGGTTATTCTAAAAGTACTTTTACAGAAAGGCAAACCAAACGGGCACTAAGTTCCTAACCTGCGCAATTAGGTAGCTACCGTGTGAACTGTAACTGGATCCACTTTTGCAGACTGTACAATGCTACTCAAATCCATAAAGTGAATTGGTTAACTAGCCCCTACTCCTTTTTTTTTTCAGAAGAAAAAAAGTTTAAATCCTTACTTCTAATAGCACCCTCATCGTTTTTTCCTGAAAGAAATTCATAAGTATCCCTGGGGTATAATGTACCATCAATTAACTGTGCAATTTCATTATCACAAATGCAATTTTGTGGGTGTGTGTGGGCTGTTTCCACTTGGTATATTTTGTGGTCACTTTGGTTCTGCATTGAATTGTTAGGTTTTGAGAAACAATTTTCTAGGTTTTGTGCTGCTGCTCTTTAGTTCACTTTTTTGAGAGCTCTATTATTCGTAAGCTTTAACTTAATTCAAATTCAAACTTGAGCTAAAATGATATTAACATCAGTAGTTCAGTACTGCATCTTACAATTCTAGAGCTGACCCACATCTTCACTGTTAATCCTTTTCATTTTTCTTTTTTCTCTTGGAAGGTCACTTAACCAAGAAGAGTGATGTATACACTTTTGGGGTTGTTCTCCTTGAAATTATGTCAGGCAAACGTGCACTGGACAAAAACAGGCCAACCAGGGAACACAATTTAGTTGAATGGGCCAAGCCATACCTTTCAAGCAAACGGCGTATTTTCCAAGTTATGGATGCTCGTATCGAAGGCCAGTACCCAGTGCGCGAAGCCATGAAAGTAGCAAAAATCACGATTCAATGCCTGTCTGTCGAACCCAGGTTTAGACCAACCATGGCCGACGTGGTAAGAGCATTGGAACAGCTTCAGGATTCCAATGATACGGGTAGCTCAAGCAGTAGTAGTAGTGGTCCTAAACAGCGTAAAAGAGGCATGAATGAATCTTTAAATGGGGTAGGTACTTCTGATCCCAAATTATCTGCTTCTCTTTCCACATAAAGGAGGAGGTACATTGATTTTGATTGGATTGGGCACATACTTCACTCCTTTTTATTGGCTTCAAGAAATAGAGTTGGCACATTGTATATCTTTGAACTTGAGCATGTGTTTAAGCTAGGTGATTGCTGTACAGCTTTTTGATTCTATTATTATGTATTAAATTCCTTTATCTTCCGGCATTCTTTTTTTCCTCGTACATTGGTCTGAACTTTTTCTAAAAAAAAAAAGTCAACTCCACTTGACTCTTTAACATAGGTGATTGCTGTACAGCTTTTTTAATTCTATTATGATATACTAAATTCCTACATATACATGTGTGTGTGTGTAATGTAATGGTTCGAATTAAAACACCATTTAAAACTTAATGTGATCCGTATTATTTTCTCTCGTCATTCCGTCATGCATGCGCCAGTTTGCTTTTTCTTTTTTTTTTCTCTTCAGGAAAATTACATTCAAAAACTTAAATTTGATAAATGTTACGATAAAGGATTTTGGAAGTTAAATTATTTTTAGTAATCAGAAGCTATTATCAGTTGTTTTGAGACAGTTTTTAATAAGTTACAGTAATAAATCTTCAAATATGATCAGTGTTGGCTATAGTAAAAAGGGTTGGGGTTTTCTAAGTATGATGTCTCATGAGCTTTTGGGTATCAGATGGTTACTAATAAAGATTGTAATTTGATCTAAACTAGTTAGAACTAAAAATGGTGACTGAATACTAAATCGTTATTACAAGAAAAAAAATATTCAAATATGATAGCAAATTAGTAATAATCAATATCAATATGACATATCAAGTTTACAACAAATCATATTATCCAGAACTTATGAATAGTGAGTCTTATTTTTTTAGATTTAATTTATATAATAGTGAGTCTTATTTTTTTAGATTTAATTTATATAGTACTTAACATTATGTTTAAGGTATTTTCTATCAATCAAATTCGATTTTAAATTTAGAAATAAGTTAAAAATGTTAATATAAGAACAGTCAGTGATGAGATAAATGATGCATAAAAAAATATCTTAAAATTAAGTATCTATTTTTTTTTTTGGTTTTCCCTTACCCATTGCCCTTTGGGATATGCTATTTCAGAACCCAGAAAAATAAAGGGACTTGACTTCTGGTGATGGAAATCGGCTACGTTTATAATAATAAATTTAAGGAGATAATTTTTTTTCTCATTCATTTTTTTCTAATGGCAGGAAACTCGTAATCACTCTGCCACTTAATCTCATTCTCTCTACTATAAAATGCACTTCACATACTCTAAATTAAGGCATGCAGACGAGAGACATTACCCAACCAATGTACTAGAGTGGTCAGAAAAGAAATAAAAGTTCAAATATAATAACTTATTAATGTGAATAAATAATTGAATTTGATTTAATAGCTAAATATTGGTCCTCCCCTAGGTAGACTAGAAATACTTTGCATTGAGCAAAAGAGGAATCCATCTAATTATATAGTAAAATCACAACATAAAAGGTGCCTCAAAATCAAATCCTCCCTAAATAAAGAGATGGTTGGATAAACACGATAAACAAATTGCACTAATTCGTAACTATGAATCCTGTATACTATTAATTTGCTCCAAATAGAATGTACTTACTTGGCTATACTGGATTGAATTAGTAACTCCAAATGTAACGTTCCTACTCTATAATGTGAAATTAACCATGTTATGCAAATTGGACTAAGTTAGTCCTTTGACAACTCAAGCTGGAACATTCCCATTAATTTATGACGTCAAATTAATCAAGTTTTAAGCATTATACTATTTACACAACTCCAACTGTAACATTCCCATCATAATGTAAAATCAACCCTCTTATAAAAACTGATTCCGTATAATTAAGTTCGAAACACTCTAGCCTAGCAGTTTAATTCTTTAAAAATAATTTAAAACTTTGTCAAATTTAATCTCTTATATTTATATTAATTAAAATTATAATAATTTAATTACATGACCATTCAATAATAATTGAACTAACGAATTTTGCACAAGTATTTCCATCAATTCAAATTATTCAATGAGTAAATTAACTTTTAAAAAACAAAAATTCAGAATGTATACATATTTTCTACTGGAGTCATAAAAGAGGGAAACTATATGTGTTGCTCACATCCTTGCCCAGAGTTGAAAGGATAATTCTAATATTGTTGTGGGGGTTGAGGAACAGACTTATGTCCTTTCTATAAAATTCCATATATATATATATATATATATTGATTAAAAGAAACCTAAAATCATGAGCATGGTGGTAATCTCTTTGATCCTTAATATAAGAAATAATTAGAGGAGTTTTTATGTTTTAAAATATAAGAGATATATGGAGTTTATTTGGTGTATTTAATATTCTTTTCCAAAATTACTTTTATTAAGGTGATATTTTTTTTCTAAAAACTAGTAGTACAATTCATTTATATTAATTATATTATGTAAAAGTTATTAACATTAAATTAGAGTATTTTTAAAATTATTTTATATTTCAGACAAATTTATTACTTTTCTTAGAATGTGTAATTTTATTTTTTGTCCCTTATACTTCCTCCGGTTCAAAATATAAGTCTCATTTGACTAATTGCACATAAATCAAGAAAGATAGTTTTACTCATTAAATCTATCAAAAATATATTATTTTTCAATAGTATCCCTACTTAATGCATTGCATTTAAAGTTTGTTATTTTTCTTTCATTTAATTGTAGATAAAGGAAAAATGAGAAATAGAATATTTAATACCCTTGAAATTATCAAATGAAACTTATATTTTGGATTAAAAAAAACTTTTAAAAAATAACTTATATTTTAAACCGAATGAAGTATTAAATAACGGAGAAAGTATATTATATTATGTAATCATAAAAACATCAGATATTGTTGTAAAGGGAAAAAAAATCAGATCTTTTAATATTAATGTTCATCAAAATTTAGGATGTTGTTAATACATATGACACGTGTAAAAGAAAAAAAAGATCTTTTAATATTAATGTTCATCAATATTTAGGATGTTGCTAATTATACATGTGACATGTGTTTGACAAGGCTCTACTATATCCGTTTGGCCGAAAAGGCCAGGCTCTACCCCACTAATTTAATGTCTTTATTTTACCTTCTTAAGTTGAAAAAAAAGTTATGTTTTCTTGTAATAGGAAATAATTTTTACTTTCAATGAAAGCAAAATTTAATATATGCTTTTATTCTTTGATTCCCCTATCCAAAATTAAATCCCCATAAAAGTAAATTTTTATTAACTTACATTTTCAAAATTATATACATGATTTTAATTTTCAACAAATTTTCTATATATTTATATTCATGGAAACCTTCATTCTTTTTTTTTTCCCCTATGAATAGCCTTCATTCTATACCTTCACTGTTCCATGAAATTTTGTTTCCAAAATGATGTGTATATATCCACACTTGTTATCAAACATAATGTAAATAATACACGCTGAAAAATATGTAAATCATTAGAAGTCCGAAACTTCAAACGATCTGCAGGAAGATTTATATGTTATTAAAGATATTTAAATTAAATAGTTATTGTCATCGGCACAAAATTAGATGTAAGACATTCCTTGTATAAAATATATAGAGACATAATACTGTTGGATTTCCTAAAAATGAACGAGGGGACACGTAAGGTTATGTATATCTCTTAGGCATATGAATGGAAAGAACATTAACTTTTTTCGGCCAACTGAAAAACAAATTGGATTATAAATACGGGTTGGCAGGAAGCAAAAGAAACACAAACCTTGCTGCCAAGTATTCCAGTAAAAATGTCATCTTTCAAAGCTTGTGCTTTTCTGCTCATACTTTTAGCCCTTCCCTCTCTATATAATGCCCACGACGCAACACTAGTTGTAAATGTTGAATCTGGAAGGCCAATTTCTGAACATTTCTTTGGAGTGTTTTTTGAGGTGAACATATTCCATCCAATATTTGAGATTACACATATCTACGTTGATTGTATATATATACACATTATATAAATAAATAATAAACTATTTGATTGTTTTGCAGGAGATTAATCATGCTGGATCTGGAGGATTATGGGCAGAACTCGTAAGCAATAGAGGTAATTATATGACTTTGAGTTTGTCTCTCAAAGATTCAACTTCTTTTCCAATGCAATGTTTGAATAGCTATAAAGACAAACTTTATAATAATCTGTGAAGGTTTTGAAGCTGGGGGCACAAATGTTCCTTCAAATATTTTTCCGTGGTCCATTGTTGGAAATGAATCAACTATACGTGTAGCAACGGAAATTGCATCTCACTTTCCCCGTAATAAGGTTGCAGCGAGATTGGATATCCTTTGTTCATCTCCTAAGGATTGCCCTCAAGGTGTTGGTCTCTCTAACCCAGGTTTTTGGGGCATGGTATGACTAGTTTTA
Source organism: Adenanthera pavonina (assembly GCA_026686845.1). NCBI lineage: Eukaryota > Viridiplantae > Streptophyta > Magnoliopsida > Fabales > Fabaceae > Adenanthera > Adenanthera pavonina. The sequence continues at coordinate 15,386,279 of JAIVEN010000003.1, read as the reverse complement.
ACTCTTGACAAACTATCATCATGTTCCTTATAATTGCACTATTTTAACTTTTCATTTTTTATATATATTATTCCTTTAGAATATTGAAGAAGGGAGGAAATATAAAGTGGTTTTTCATGTTCGCTCCCAAAAATCAATTAATTTGAAAGTTTCATTCAAAGGAACACTTGGACAAGAACTAGCTTCTACCAACATCAGGTTATTAGACTTAGTCTCTTTGATAATTCTCGTATGTAATATGTATACGAAATATTGAATAACTGATCAATTTATATGTAGAGCATCTGCAATTGGTGTTTCAAAGTGGAGAAAGATGGAAACTATTCTTGAAGCCATTGGATCAGATTTTAATTCAAGTTTGCAAATTACAACAACTAAGAAAGGAGTGATTTGGTTGGATCAAGTCTCTGCTATGCCCGTGGACACTTACAATGTCTGTAATATTTGAAATAATAATGTTTAACCACATGAAATAGTATTTATTTTTCTTATCCCTCTCTTTTTGTGACTAATTATTTTTACTTTTTATGTTAGGGACATGGTTTTCGAAAGGATCTTTATCAAATGGTGGCAGATTTGAAACCAAAATTTCTTCGATTTCCAGGCATGCGCATGTCAAATGCTATATATTAAGAGGCTTCTTCAAAATATTTGTTTTACATGATGTTATAATTTAATTATTTATTATGTCACACTAGGAGGTACTTATGTTGAAGGACAGAAATTGAGAAATGCATTCAGGTGGAAGGAAACAATAGGACCATGGGAGCACAGACCTGGTCACTTTAATGATGCATGGGACTATTGGACTGATGATGGATTGGGTTTTCTAGAGATGCTTCAGGTATGTCCTTTTAATTTATTTACCAATTATAGTACTTTATTTTGTTCCTCTGTATATCAATTAATCATTATACTTTGTTGTATTTTAACAGCTTGCAGAAGACCTTAGAGCAGTACCAGTATGGGTGTTTAATGCTGGAATTGGCCGTCAAGAAGAAATCAATACAACTGATATTGGTCCTTTTGTGCAAGTATAATTCACAACTCCATAATTTCACTTCATTTTCAATGATTTCTATTTAGTTAATTATTATTTTGCATTAATATTTTTATAGGAAGCTCTTGATGGGATTGAGTTTGCTAAGGGTCCTGTAACATCAAAATGGGGCAAGATTAGAGCTACTTTGGGACATCCTAATTCTTTTGATCTACGATATGTTGCTATTGGAAATGAGGATTGTGACATGTACAACTATCGAGGAAATTACCTTAAATTTTATAATGCTATAAAGCATTACTATCCAGAGATTAAGATAATTTCAAATTGTGATGCTACTATCAAACCTTTGGATCACCCAGCAGATTTGTTTGACTTCCATATTTATACAAATGCTAAAGATATTTTCTCAAAGTACAGCAAGTTTGATCCTGTGAATCGTGCTGGTGCTAAGGCTTTTATTAGTGAGTATGCCGTATGGAAAGAGGATGCTGGATTTGGATCTTTGTTATCTGCTTTAGGTGAAGCTGCATTTCTTATGGGATTGGAGAAGAACAGGTTTCATTTTTCCCTAAATTATGAGCTTTTAATAATAGTTTATTTTTAGTAATTTATAATTCATTGAACGCTCATTGTGTTGGTTTTTTTTTTAATGATGCAGTGATCTTGTGGAAATGGTTTCTTATGCGCCACTTTTTGTAAATTATAATGACCAAAAGTAAATACATTTTAATCATTTGCCTTTGTGAAAATATTTATATATACACATGTAGAACATGATTGAGATAATGTAATTTTCTATTGATATATAGGTGGAAACCAGATGCAATTGTATTTGATTCATATCAATGCTATGGAACTCCTAGTTATTGGTTACAGCGACTATTCACACAATCAAGTGGAGCTATGTATGTTAACTCAAGACTTGAAGCCCCACCTTCCATTGTTGCATCTGCAATTGTTTGGCAAGATAAGGAGAACAATAAGAGTTATTTGAGAATAAAGGTAATGCACAAATGGATCATCAATGTTGAGTTAAATGAATGGCTAATTAGGTTACTCATTTTAAATTTGTAATGTCTTTGTAGGTTGTGAATTTTGATAACAAAGAAGCCACCCTTGGCATTAAAATTAGTGGCTTGGAATCGACTGTGAATCTTTCTGGAGCCACATATACATTGCTCACTTCTGGCAATGTGAAGGATGAGAATAGCTTTTACAATCCCGTAATGGTATGACTTTTATCCTTTTGAATCTCTCTGTTTTCTTTTATTGAAGAGAATTGGTGTTAAAAGCTCATTCTCAAGTTACACTTACAATTTTTTCTCTGTGACTTGTATAGATTGTACCATTTGAACGAGCTCTTGAGAATCCTCAACCGAACATGACTATAACGCTTCCTCCAATTTCAGTGGTATCAATTGAATTGCCAAAATGATCAACCATATGGAAGACATATATTATGAGAATGTTACATAATATATTTCCGATGGTTTTGGTTGTACCTTTTATTTTATATATGTCTATGATCCGTAATTTTTATGTGGAATATGTGTAGTGAAACTACTGGGTTATATATTGTCTTCGTTGTTACAAAATTTCCTTCCGAAGTATCTACATTGAATTTACTAAATAAAACCACAGCCTTCCCCAATAATATTGATTAATGTTTTTGCACACCAAATGGACAAAACTAATATTTTGCGAAAATTATTTAAATATACTTCAAAATAAATTATCAAACATTGTGTCTAATATGTTCAATCGATGAAAGATGTTGACGTATGGGTTTATTTCGTAGTTTTTACGAAATCTTCCATAAGAAGAGAAGAAACAAAGTTTTTGAATCATTTTCAACGCCTATTTAGGAAGATACTGCCCCCATTGGTTCTGCCAATAATATTTACAAGGTGATTTAACTCACTGTCACTTAATAATTTTAATGATAATTGATAAATAAAGATTATTTCTCTTCTGAGGTACGTTTCAATCAAATGTAAGAACGAGAAATTAATTAAACATGGATTTTCTTCCGATTTATGTAGTTTCAAATACAAAAGTGAGTTTGACGCATAAAAGTAACTGAAATTATACATATTAAAATATTTAAACTTCAAATTTTGAATAGCTAAATTTATATCTATATATCTATGTATTTTTTGCCACCTATCTATATAATTATTAATTAGAAAAATTACAATTAGAGACCAATAAAATAAATTAATTATAAAAAAAAATTTAACTGATAAAAAGTGTTAAAATTTAAAATATTTGATAGTAAATTTAAAAAATAAATAGTAATAAGTCTTATTTTATAATAAATTTATTATTTTGATTTTAAAATATAATTTTTTCTTATTAATTTATAGAATGAGGCACTATTCATGAACATTGAAGATGACGTAAGCCACTTTAAACACTATAAATTACAGGATCCAAATTCTACTTCAAAATAAAAAAAAAATCAAGATATCAAATAGGTTGGATTGAGGTTATGAAGTAAAAGCATATCTATTCATGATTATAAAAGTGCTTTATCTATTATTATATATTATAAAATATAAATCAATAGTATCATATGTCGCAATTTTAGATTCCTATATCATTATACTAACTATGAAAAAAATCTGACCCCACATATTTTAAATAATATTTATTTTCTTATATATATCGTTATTTTTTTAAATTTGATATGATGATAAATATAAAAACAAAAATCACACACACATATATATATATATTTGTGAAAAATCACGATTTAATTCTCAATATCTATATTGGTCATTATTAAGTGATAAATCAATATTATGCGAGTTTTTTAGCATAAGTGTGAAATTGATTTTAGTTTTAGAGGTGTTTTCAAAAATAAAATTTCATCGTATTGTTATTTGCAATTTTATGATCGCAATTTTCATATTTTTCTTATATATTTTATCTTTTTTTTAGTATTAAGATTATCCTGTCTTTTTAGAATTGGAATTTTGTAAATGTGAGTTATTTTTACTATAACTTATTTTTAGTTCTCAAGTAATTTGTTAATTTGAAAAAAAAATTGATTTTTTTACTTGCTACTGATATATTGATACACATTTTTTTTGTAAATTGGAATGTTCATGATCATTAATTCTAATGATTTAATTTAAAGTGAATTTTCTACATCAGGGTTTTATATTTTAAAGATTGATTTTAAGTATTTACTTTGATTGTTAACAACATCCATGGTTTTAAATTTAGGCTTCATGATCAATTTAAATGAACTTTTTCCAACAAATTTTGGCTTATCCACATTATATTTTGAATAATTTTTCACATAAAATTTAATTACTTATTTTTTTAAAATTTAATAATATTAGTTTACGTGATTATTTTCCTAGAAAGTTGTTATGATCAACAGAATTAATTTTAAATTAATAAAATGATCAACGTCATGAGGTGCAATATGTATCCTTGTATTAAAATTAATCATTGTATTACCAATTTGAATCAATATATATTAATTATTATTTTAATTTATTTGTTTATTTTTAAATTTGACATAACTTTGTGAAGAGAAATTTTCAATAACCTAGTATAATAATATTTATATTGTACATCATATAGATGTTATACATATTAAAATATTTAAACTTCAAATTTTGAATAGCTAAATCTATATCTATATATCTATGTTTTTTTTGCCACCTATCTATATAATTATTAATTGGGGAAATTACAGTTAGAAATCAATAAAATAAATTAATTACAAAAAAGAATCTTACTAGTAAAAAGTGTTAAAATTTAAAATATTGGGTAATTAAATTGAGAAAATAAATGGTAATAGGTTTTATTTTATAATAAATTGATTATTTTAGTTTCAAAATATAATTTTTTCTAATTAATTTATAGAATGAGTCACTATTCATGAACATTGAAGATGACGTAACTCACTTTAAATACTGTATAAATTACAGGATCCAAATTCTACTTCAAAATTAAAAAAATCAAAATATCAAATAGGTTGGATTGAGAATATGAGGCAATAGCATATCCATTCATGATTATAAAAGCGCTTTATCTATTATTATATATTATAAAATATAAATCAACAGTATCATATGTCACAATTTTATATTCTTATATCATTATGCTAATTATGAAAAAAATCTGACCCCCACATATTCTAAATAATATTTATTTTCTTATATATATCGTCATTTTTTTAAATTTAATACGATGATAAATATAAAAATAAAAATCATATATATATATATTTGTGCAAATCATGATTTAATTCCTAATATCTATATTGGTCATTATTAAGTGATAAATCAACATTATGCGTGTCTTTTAGTACAAGTGTGAGATTGTTTTTAATTTTAGAGATATTTTTAAAAATAAAATTTCATCGTATTGTTGCTTACAATTTTATGATAGCAATTTTTATATTTTTCTCATATATTTTTCTTTTTTTAAGTATTAAGATCATCTTGTCTTTTTAGAATTGGAAATTTGTAAATGTGAGTTATTCCTACAATAACTTATCCTTAGTTCTCAAGCAATTTATTAATTTGAAAGAAAACATTTGATTTTTTTACTTGCTATTGATACACATTTTTTCATGATTTTTTCCAGCTTAATTATATTGATTGTTATCTTACCCAAATTAAGTAAATTTGTAAATTGGAATGTTCATGATCATTAATTCTAATGATTTAATTTAAAGTGAATTTTCTATATCAGGGTTTTGTATTTTTAAGTATTGATTTAAAGTATTTACTTTGATTATTAACAACTTCCATGGTTTTAAATTTAGGCTTCATGATCAATTAAAATGAACTTTTTCTGACAAATTTTGGCTTATCACATTATATTTTGAATAATTTTTCACATAAAATTTAATTACTTATTTTTTTAAAATTTAATAATATTAGTTTACATGATTATATTCCTAGAAAGTTGTTATGATCAACAGAATTAATTTTAAATTGATAAAATGATCAACGTCGTGAGGTGCAATATATATTCTTGTATTAAAATTAATCATTGTACTACCAATTTGAATCAATATATATTAATTATCATTTTAATTTATTTGTTTATTTTTAAATTTGACATAACTTTGTAAAGAGAATTTTCAATAACTTAGTATAATAATATTTTTATTGTACATCATATAGATGTTATATATATTAACAATTTGTTATTCTTTTATATTATGTTAAGGGAATTCATATCAAAGTGACAATAATTTTTTTGTTATGATAATTATGTAATTATAAAATATCAAACATACATCTTATTTATACACATTCTATTATAAAATGTCAAATGCCTCCCGCATATTGGATTTTAAGTTTGGGAATCCCACATACATTAATTGGCTTTTTATATTAGCCCATTTTGTAAATTTTCTTTACAATCCCAACTATGATTTGAAACCCAAAGTTTAAATAAAAATAAAAAATAATATATATATTTATAACAAAATTTATAAGAATTTGCACATCATGAATACTAAACATCACATCTAATTCCATGCAATGAGAGGCATTTCTAGTGAAATTATAATAGAAAGTGCTGATTTGAATTATCTTTTTATAAAATATCTATTAGAATAATTATAGTTTACAAAAATAAAGTTTAAATAAAAGTAGATAAATTTATCACAAATATATTTGGATAAAAAAAATGATGGTTAAAAACCATAGTTTGGTTTACAAAAATATAAACCAAACACGCCCGAAGAAAACTTGTATACAATTTATTATATGTTTAAAATAAAATTTCTTCATTAAAAAACACATGTTTTTTATCAATAAGGTTTTTCAAATTAACCGCATTATGTTAATTATGGAACAAATAACAATCACACGCTTCCATATTTTAATTGAAAATCCAATAATAAAATTTAAAAATTAAATAATATATATATAACTAGAATAATTTGTGAGGTATTTAAACTTTTTTTTTCAAAAATGAGAATATAAATATATATATATATATGATAATATTAACAACAATGTCCAACACAATTGAGAATTGTTAGATAATTAAGTTTTTTAAATATAATATTCAAAATTTGATTCTATGTCATGTATATTAGAAAAGGTAAAATCCATTTCGGTGGTTTTATTATATAAAGGTATTGTTACCTGGAAAAGCTACATGAACCAATACTATTATTTTTTTTTTTGTCAAAAAACTAGTACTATTATTATATATATACATATATATATATATATTAGATTTTACAATTTTCTTAACAAAATTTTACAAGTTTTCACTTTCTTTGCGTTAAATAATGGGTTATATTGTATAAAAATGTTTTTGTTGGGAAATGTAAAATTTATTTTGATAATTTTTATGTTTTAAAAGAATTAATTTTTGACTATCTGTTAAGATATTTTTGGTGGTTAAAAAAAAAAGAATAGATTGCTTTGGATAGGTTTGGTGAAATTTGTCTCTTTTTTGTTTTTGTTTGAACTAGATTTTACTTTCCTACTCATGCGGGGAAGCAATTGCGTGGAGGACATGGAGTCGTTCTATTTAATTATAAAATATTAATTATAAAATATATTGAATTTAAAAAGAATTTTATCACTAACTTTTTTTATAAAAATATTAATATCAAATGATATTAATTAAAATTGATAAAGATTGAAAAAATAAAATTAAAACGAAATAATTAGTAAAAAATAATAAAAAATTAAAAAAAATAAATTTGACCAAAAAAATGAAAGAACCTTGGGCCAAGAGTGAAGTGGCACCGCATGCCCATTGACACAATCCAGCTCCACCGTCGTTTTTATTATATATTGATCATTCAGAAAGTTTCATCGGGTTCCCCTTTCTTGCCCTACATATTTTTTCGGCAGCCTTTGCTTGCCCTATTTTTTTTTTTAATTTTTCCTTGGCACCAATTTCCTTGCCCTAGTTGAATTCTACTTTCATTTTCTCTCCCAAAACGACGCGGTTCCGACATCTAGTCTAGGGTTTAAAGTAAGAAGTCTCGCTATAGTTTGCTTGCGATTTGCAGGTGAAGGATCCAATTGACTATTGAGCTTTGTCTTCCTTTCTCGACCGTCCGGACTTTGAATCGTTGTTGTAGAGGTAATCCTGTATTCCATTACATCCTTTATGATGCGCACCCCCGTCTTAAGGAAGTGGAAGAAAATTGCGTTGGTTTGATTTGTTTCGCATTTTTATGTCTGAACCGTTTTGAAGTTGATACTGATATATCTTTACGACCACCACTTTGGAACTTTTGCATCTTGGGCTGTCAGGCCCTTAGCGTCTCGGTTTCGCTTACGTTCTGATCAAATTTCATGTTCCATTGGCCCTGATCACTTTTTTTCCCCTCGACTTTTATGGGTGGTGTTGTTACGATGTAATTATCATAAGTTGTCATTGTAATTTGTGCTTTTAGTAGTTTGCTCATGATATTATCAATGTAATTTCTTTGAATGACTGTTGCAAGTATTTTCGCTTAGATTTGCATGCTTCATTTCATTGTTAATTGATCAGATGCGGAGGTACAGTCCAGCATACTATAGTCCTCCCAGGAGAGGATATGGTGGTGGAGGGAGAAGCCCTCCTAGGAGGGGATATGGTGGAGGTAGACGTAGGGAACAAAGTCATGGGAGCCTTTTGGTTCGGAACATTCCTCTCGATTGCCGGTAAAATTGTTTTTATCTGATTTAGTTATGCATGCATGCAGTTAAATCTTCTTTTCTATCCATTTTCTTATTCTATCATGGTGTTCCCAGACCTGAGGAACTTCGAGTTCCATTTGAGCGATTTGGACCTGTCCGGGATGTCTACATACCAAAGGACTATTACACTGGGTGAGTTATGTTTCAGGGGAAAAGGGGTGTTCTTTCGCTTTGGGCTGCTTTAGTTTTTTCTTCTTTGCTGTATCTATTTCAATTTCTGAAGGGATAGTGTGTAAAAATGTTAAGTGTTATTTTACTGAGTTCTGGCATTACAGTCTTGCTTGCTGAGTGAGTGCATTCATAGTTTTTAATGGCTTGAATTTTGTCTTCCACAGCATGTGGCACTTACGCAATATTGGATACTGATAGAGGCTTGATGCAACTCTGAGCATCACTAAAAGTAAAGGTTGAGAGCGAGTGATGCTGATAGCCACTCATTTATAATATAGTTGTTGAGCTAATTACTAATATATTTCTTGGCCCTAAATTATGTTTAAGCACAAAAAAATTAGTTTTGTAATATTTGAACACAATAAATACTGAGTTTCACTTGAGCTGCTAATATTTAGCTACCTTGGTATGTGAGCATTTTCTTCTGAGTATGTGCCTAAAACATAATATTTCATGAAAGAATTTACTTGTATGATATCAAGTAACGATATAACTATCCTACTCGCAGGTGAGAAACTCTTCATAATGGTAAGAATAATTAAATTTTAGTTAATTCTGGGTTTCCTTGTATTTTTGTGCTCTTAAATCATTGTCAAAGTAGGGGATGGAAATTTTTGACTTGAGCTGAATTTTATTTTTTTTAAATATTTAGTTTTACTTTCATGAATTAATTTTGGACTGGTTTGTCAGGGGGTATGTTGGTTTGAAATTGAAGTATAACAAGCCCAAGCCCCACATTTGAGGAGATCTACTCTCACTGTTTATCATTGCCTAACATATTGGTTCCCAAGTTTATAAATGTTCATACGAAGAGTGTTCCTTTGTGAAGAGAACTTTTATAATTATACAATCAATAGAAGTTTGATGGAAGAAGATTGATTCTTGTCCAATTGAAGACTTCATGAAGATGTTATTAAGTTTGTGGAAACGTTGAATTCAATTGCTTATAAATTCAAGTGTTGAAGAATTTTCAAGTCTCTTGCCTTTTTGAGGTTGCCTTTACTACTTGAATGTAAAGAAAAAGGTCAGCCACTAAGTTTGGATTTTAGCGGCTTTAATTAATTCACCATCCTCTGCTGTTATATGTTGTTTAAAGGAAGCTATATTGATTACCAAGTAATGTAATTTGCAGTGATTACTGGGTATGTAAATTCTGACCAGTCAGTGTAATGTACTGTCAGTTTACCTGTGTTTTGTCTAGCATTCTTATAATGATTGTCTTATTGTTTTCCCTACACAGTGAACCTCGTGGATTTGCATTTGTGCAATTTGTGGATCCTTATGATGCTTCAGAGGCACAGTACCATATGAATGGACAGATTTTTGCTGGAAGGGAAATATCTGTTGTTGTTGCTGCTGAGACAAGGAAAAGACCTGAGGAGATGCGTCAGAAGGCTAGGACGAGGTATTTCTTCTGCTTTTTATTCGATCCCTTGCCCTCTCATGATGAAGATAACAAACTTATCTTAAGGCTTAGATGTTCCCCTTTAATTGTATATGTATGATTTGCCTTGTACAGAGGACCGGTTAACTATGGGGGGCGAAGGTCAACTTATTATGGTATGTTGTTTCAAAAATTGAATCACTTAATTTTCTGAACTGCAGTGATTTTTATAATTAATACTAACTTCGTATTGTCTGTATAATTGAAGAAGTTTTCTGGGTTAGATAGGCAACTCTAAGTCTCTGCAATTAGATTTTTTTTACCCTTGCCATAGTAGAATTCTCATACTTATTGTGCAGATATGAATTTTATGTGGTTTATTATGTTTACATGAATATTAAAAAATAAATTGAAAGATGGAAATTTTACCACTGATTATATTGATATTTGTTTGTAAAGTTCAGCATAACTGCTTCCTATTACCTTTTCATCTGATGTTGTATGTTTTATTACAGTTCTGTCAAAGGTTCAGCTATGCTGTTATTTCTCTTCTATACTGCTAGTCTGATATTTTGAAACAGTGCTTTATGTTTTTCAAATAATAAATAAATATCCTATATGAAGTTTCAGGACTCATCCATGATGCACTTGCTGACTTTCAATCAAACCCCATGCCCACTTGTCTTTCCTGTTTTGAACATGCAAATTTATTGCAATTATTTTGAATGCTGTATTCGTCAATGGCAATCCGGAACGTTGCATTAACCACAAGTTTATCAAAACTGGTTTTGTTTATTGAAATTTTCGTTGCCTACCATTTCTTCTAATTTTCTTTGCCTACACGTATATGATGGATATACATGTACCACTATCACTAAAAAACTATTAAATTTGCTTTATTATAGATCTAGTTCATATATTGGAGCCTTTTCCAAGCATATGGTTTTCACACCTGGAGGACGTGTGCTCTATTTTTTTCCTGTCTCACTATCACTAAAAAATTATTGAAGCTAATTTTACATTGGAGATTCTTCAAATGTTTATTCTTATGTCCAATATGCATCAGGACGATCTCGATCTCGCTCAGTTTCAAGATCCCGCTCCCTACATTACCGCTCTGGTTCTAGAAGTCGATACCACTCAAGGTAAGGTCTAGAATATGAAAACTTGGTTTTATGTAACGTTGAAGCATTTGATCATGCTTGTGATTTGATATTGTCAGGTCCTATTCTCCTGCGCCAAGAAGGCGAGGTGATTATTCTGTTTCCCCTAGACAGCGTGCAGTTCACCCCAGGTCACCACGAGGTCCTCCTGGGGAGCGAGATGGTGATCAAAGGCGCAGGTCTTATTCTCCAGGTTATGGCAATGGCCCAGATTATGATGCAGCCAATGGATATGATGGGTGAGTCTCAACGAATATATATTTATGTTTAGCTTTTTTCTTGGCTACATGCCTTGTTTCTGTCCTTTCCCACTTTTTGGGGGGGTTGATTGTGCGTTTGCCTTATATTATCCTGTAAAAGGAAATCTATGTATGACTCTGAGGCTGCGCGAGACCAGTGGGGGCAGTCACCGCAGAGAGTATCAAGATCACCCATTGGGTCCAGATCAAGGTCTGCTGATTTGTCACCCAGACATGGCAGATGAGGTAAAATGATTTAATAGTAAGATTTTCTGCACTAAATGATTGGTTCTCCTTTAGGGCTAGCATTATTGTGATAGTTTTCATGGTACACGTTGCAGATGGTTAGCAATATGATGCTGGGCTTCTGTACAATTCCATGAATATATCAGAACCTGTACAAAGACCTGTATTTTGCTTAAATTGAGTAATGTCGTCGTCAGACATAAAAATTGATTTGCAACTCCGGGCGTGCTGAACTTAATATAATTGTATAACCTTGACTCATTGCTTGATTTTTGGTTAATTGCGAAAGGTTCAAATTAAAATTTCAGACCAAATCTCCTAAAGTCGTTTAGAAATTTAACCATGGTGTTATTTCCGAATTATAGTGTGCATTTGCAGAACTCCAAGAACAGATAAATAGGTACAATATTGGTAGCTTTCAAGATTGGCAAAAGAAAAAATGGAGCTTTTAAATTGATGTTTGTTAGGTTTGCCAAACTCGAGTCGATTTCTACCTGAATAGATTTCGTTAGAATTAATCGATAAACATGCTTTCATGGTTGAATAATCAGTTCCATTTCTAATCAACATTAATTATTAGATCAAGTATGTTGTGTTGTGATTACGTTTCCAAATTTAACAGGCATGTGTTTAAGTGTGCATATAACAGTATCATATCATTATCTTGGAGAGTCTTGCACTTACAGGATTTGACTTGAGGTTGAAAAATTGATTTCTGAAGTACAATAAAATTATCTAAAAGAACTTTGAACATAGTTCTTGTTTTAAAAAGTTGATTCTGTGAAATTCTGAGGCCTTGTTGATGCCGCTACTGTTATGATTTTGTCTTGCTCTACCCTGTACCTGCACTATTTATCGGCCAATCTTTTATCCAGTTGAATCTCTCGCGCCCTTTTCGTCAAGAGATTATTGCATGCGCCGGATATTGAATAGTTATCTAATATTAGTTGTAATAACTAATAAGTTTCACATGTTCAGATTAAATCTTGATTGTCGGATTTACGTATGGCTAGTATTCTGGCTTAATTGGTGTCTTTTCATTCTACTATGATTTTCCATACAACTGTCACTTGTTTAGATCTATCAAAGGTGTATACAGTAGTTTCCTTTCATATAGCTTGCAGAATTAAGTATGAAGTTAATGAAGCCTTATCCTCCTTTCATATATATATACTATTCTTTTAGGTAACATATTCGTGGCGTGTGAATATGGTTCACCTTATAATTTGTTCAACGTCTACTATAAAACTATAGTGTTGATAGAGATGTTTGTTTCCCATCACCAATGAACATAATTGCTACTATTACATGTTGTAGTTGTTCACATGGGAAAAGATGAAGCAACCAAGTGGGGTGGGTTTTATGTCCTCTAATCCCTCAATTTTTCGGCAAAATAAAATCCCTCAATTTTAAAATCGCTAATATATATATACTTTAAAAAATTTAGTGAGGTCCATTTCTAAACTTCTGGATCTCACATCAGTGAGAATCTCCCTCTCTGTAAAATTAAATTGGTATTTATTTTAGACGACGTACTTCCTCTGCTTTGAATCCATACCATTGTCCTCAATGCGGAGAATAGTAAGGAGAAAGGAAGAAAAACATGCAACCGACCTCAATCTCAACATACAATTGATCTATTTTTTTGTTTTTCTTTTGGGAACTGGTGCTTCTTTCGTGTTCTTTCTTTTAATTATTTTCACATTTACTACACGAGATTTGTTTCTTACTTTTGGATGCAAATCCTCTGTAGTTAAATGAATGCACATGATAGTTAAAACAGATAAATATAAAGAGGAAGAGTCATGTTGCTTTGAAAATTCTCACGTCTCCATATATCTTCTCTGTATACCGACTGTTTTCTATTTTTTGAGAATCAAAAATGAAAATTGCGCTTACGTTATTGAAGTGCAAACCTATGACTATGTAAGTTGTAAATATAAAAACAAAAAACAGATTAGTTTATGAAAGATCTCACTTTATGCTAGATCATTATATATTAAAAAAAGTTGGACCTTCTTTATCATCATAGTAACAAGCATACTACGATTGAACGAACCTTGTATGTCAAACTAAGAAAAATTATCGTACTGAAGGTTTAAAGAGAAAAGAAAATTTTGAATTTAGATGAGGAAAATGAGTCATTCTAGAAGCCCCATTAACAAAAAAAATATGTTGTTTGTAGGTGATAGAATATTCAAATCTCAAATAGGCACGTGAGAAGCATCCCTCAAATAATTTTAGGGAAAAAAACACATCAGGACCCTATAAAAATATTTTTCACAAAGGATTCCAATTTTTTCAATCTCCCAAAAGGACCTGGGTCTTTGGCAAAAAAAAAAAAGAATGATCAGGCAAAATTACCCCTATAATTAAAATAAGGAAACACAATTTCTATGGAGAATGAGTTAAATTTTCAAATAAGTTGAATTAATCTTCCAAGTAGATTAAAGTAAGTTTTAAAGTGGAATTAATTAAATTTTTAAGTAAATTACACTAGAATAGAACTAAATTTCTAAATAAAATGAACTAAATTTTCAAGTTAACTGAACTAAATTTTCAAGTGGATAGAATTTAATTTCCAATTAGAATTAATTAAAATTTCAAGTAAAATAAATTAATTTTCCAAGTTGGTTCAAATAAATTTCTAAGTCAAATTAATTAAATCTCCAAGTTGAATAACCTAATTTTCTAAATGCACTGAAATTATTTTCCAAGTAGAATAAATTAAATTTTCAAGTGAGGCAAACTAATTTTTCAAATGAATTAAACTAAATTTTCAAGTTAAATAAATTAAATTTTCAAGTAAAATAAACTAATTTTTCAAATGAACAGAATTAAATTTTCAATTAGAATTAATTAATTTTTTAAGTAAACTAAATCAAATTTTTAAATAGATCGAACTAATTTTCTAAGTGAATTGAACTAATTTTTTAAATGAATTAAACTAAACTTTTAAGAGTGTTAAACTAATTTTCTAAATAGAGATATTTTTACCAACTCCACTTTTTCCTTTATTCAGTAAAGGGCTTAGATCCTTTTGGGTAATTTAAAAAATTAGAGGTCCATGTGGGAAATATTTTTCTTACACCTTATAGGTCTTTTTCCCATAATTTTAAATCTGTCAATGCCATTGGTTGACTTATCCTTGCTTTTTTTTTTCTTTCTTGTAATGAACAGATCGTCTTGTAAGCAGTGCTTTTTTTAAGCGATGCTCTATGAAATTTCATTTGTTATTGAAATCTTTTATAGGCTAAATTACTTACAAGTCTCTTAAATTATGAGTCATATATAAATAATATTATTAACCTTCAAAACATGGTAGCGAACTTTTAAAATTTTTAAATTTGTATAAATATTATCTTATTATTAATTTATCTATTATTTCACTGATAAAGGGTGGTCTGTTAAGGAAGTATTTGCACGTAACATAAAAAATTCAATAAAAAATACTTGCATGTAAAATAAGTTTTAAAAGGTTGATTGTGACTTACATATCAGTATCACGATGGGCTAATAAACGAACTAATAATACCATGAAATTATTTACATAAATTTAAAAATTTATAAAGATTTATTATCAAATTTTAAGAATTAATTATTTACATACATATTCTATACAACTTGTCTTATTTAAATACCGCGTAAGAGAATGATTTTTAAATACAGCGTTTCTAGAGGGTTGACCAGTTATAACCAATGGGAAAACCTGGAATGAGTTGGATGGCCATTTCAAATTTCGTCGTCTTTTGTTATAAATATCATCGTCTGCATCATCAGCTTCTCCCCACGTTGTTGCTTCAACATAATCAAAAGATAAGATTTTTGCTTCCCCCAAAGACCTCCAATAGAGACACAGCACAGACATGGCGATTGGATTCATGGAGGTGTTTCTTGTGAAAGCTAAGGGCCTTCCTATGACTGATCTGTTTGGTAATTTTCAACCTTACATTTCTATCTTCCATTCATTTCTCTTCTGGTCCTCTTTCTCACTCTCAACTTGAGATTTCACAGCAATTCCTACATTTATTCCCAATTCTTGAGAGAGTTGTTTTTGGTATTTGCAGTATCATCGATTTCACACGGGGTTGTGAAATTCTCTAGTTAGTGTCTGCAAATTTTCATTTTTTTCCCATGCTGTTGTGTTAATTCTAACAAGGTTCATTTCTTATATTTTCTGTTTTTCAATAGCTCGAATCGATCCTTATGTTCTGATACAATACAAAGGCCAAGAGCGCAAGACTAGTGTCCTCCATGGTTAGTTTTCCTATCACCAAGTTGCTTAGACATTCCTACATATATGACTCCAATCACTGCTGGAATCAGTTTGAAAATTCATACATGATTGAAATATTGATTGATTCATCGTGTATAACAATTAATTTTGAACATTTTTCCTTTTCGTTTTGCTGGCCCTCACTATGATTGTCTTCTGCTGTACCTGAACTGTATAAAGAATCAGCAGTATGTACTTATGTGTATTACCATTTTGATCAATTAATGATGAGATATATTTATCAATTAGCTGTACGTACTTGACCAAACCGAATGAGCCATATAGTATATGCTCTCATCTGAAATTATAAGGAGATTCATGAGACAGATCTCAAAAAAATCAAAATGTTCTGATTAAGTTTCATGTTATTCGAGTACTGTGTAAAATGGTTGAATCCTTTGTCTGTAGAACGAAGGAGGGAGGGAAATGAAAGAGGAAGGAGAACCAAGGGATCGTTAATCTGAATGTACTGCATTAATCTTTTTAATTTTTCTTTTTCTTTCTGCTGGTTATTATTCAGATTGAGTATATCCCTTTCTGTTTTCTTCCTAGTACTGTAAGCTTTTGCTAATTCCAAGCATTTCATCATAAAATAGCATGCTGATATAGCTATAAGCAGTTCCTTCCTTTCTCTCATTTTCTTCAATTGAATTGAATGTTTACTTACTTCTAAGTTAAAAGCTAAAATTATTAATTAGGATGCAACATTTTTTACTTAATTTTATGAGTTCAAATGTCAAACTTTGAATATGACTTGGTCCTACAAGGTCTTCTTATTGGCCAACATTCTTTTAACACTTTTTTCTGCAAAAGAAGTTGATAAAGCAAATTAAGTTCATTTTCTGATTCCTCTTAGAAGTGTATTAAAATGCATTTGGTGCCAAACTCATACCCCACTTCCTAAAATAACTGTTTAATTCTCACTTTCTTTGTAGAAATGAAAATAAAGCATCAGAATACTATAGCTTTTCCATTACTCACTCTATATCTATTATGCAGAGGGAGGTAGCAATCCAGTGTGGAACGAGAAATTTGTATTCAGAGCAGAATATCCTGGATCAGCCGACCAATACAAACTCATCTTTAAGATCAAAGACAAGGATGTATTTTCTTCTGATGACTTCCTTGGTCAAGCCGAGTAAGGCTACAACTTGAATCTTTCATATAGTAGCCACAATGTCCAGAGAGGAGAAAGATAGAGAGAGGGGTGGATCCTATTTGACATGTGAAATCCACCATTCTCTCTATCTCTCTTGATATACCTATATGCCTCTTCATGTTTTATTTGAAGGATGCCAACCCAACAGCTCAATTATCGTATCTAGCTATTTATGTTGTTATAGTGCTGATATTGTTAATGAAAAAGGATGAATTGTATGTGGTGGCAGAATATATGTGGAGGATTTGTTGGCCATAGGAGCAGAGAATGGAAAAGCTGAGCTTCATCCTCGCAAGTATAGGGTGGTTGGTGCAGATGGATCTTACTGTGGAGAAATCGAAGTTGGTATAACTTTCACTCTCAAGGTACCACCTTCGCTTTTCATTTTCAAAGTTGCTTTACTTGTAATGCAATCAGTTGTGAACGAATTTATCTTAGACTGATTTTGTGTGGTGATGTTGTTGTCTGGTTTGAATTCACAGGAACGAGAGGAATCTCTTGAGGAAGATATTGGAGGATGGAAGGAAAGTGAGTACTAGTTATCATCAAATGTAAATTTTAGAATTGAAAACAAATCATAGTTTTCTTTTTTGTATTTTTTATAATATTGTAAGATAATTCATCAAATTAATACTTTGAAGTAACCTGTTTCTTTCTTTTTCTCTTGTTCTTCTCATTTTCATGTTGTGAGTAAATTAATACTTTGGGAACAATCTAGTAAAAATACAAGGTCTAAGCAAATGTTTCATGTCAGTCTAACGTCTCCTTCTCTCTGATTTTAAGTATCACACAAGGTTTGATGAATGAATTCAATCATAACCCTGCCTAAGTGAATAATAATAATCCAGGCTTCAAACATAATATCTATTTCCTTTGTGATCCTCAAATATAATGTTTATGTATCACCATAAGCTTAATACCAAACCTTATCGCTTTCCAGCATGTGGGGAACACCGCCTAAAAAAAGAGGGAATCCATGCTTAAAGCTGAACAATTCAATGTTATATAAAAAAAAAAAGCTGAACAATTCAATAGTGGGATTGTATAATTATTTGTCCAAGGTTTAGTTAATTAGTAATGATATCAATGTATTAAAAATAAGATTGAACCGACCAATTTGACTGGTCCAACTAGAAACTAGTGCCTGGTCCAATCCAATCATAGATGAAGACCGGGCAATTTCAGAGCAAATACAAAAATAGTCGAATTGGTTAATAACTAGTACAAAACTGTTTTGAACTGATCTAATTTTTTTTATTTTTAAGATAAAATAACATTATTTTTAATACTAAGTAGCATTATTTTTTTGATAACTTTTTTCTACATTATAATATTGTATAAATATTATTATGATACATAATTATTAATAATGATAAATTTACTTAACAAATAATATAAAAATATAATAATAGAATATCGATTGACTATTTTGAATTCAAAATATAATTATTGAAGAATATTAACATGTTTAGATTTTAAAATTAAGTTGCAAAATTTATTAATAATATTTTATAAATTAAATTTACTTTTCATCACAAAATTGAATATTAATTTTATAATGATAGATAAACATCTTTTATATTTTTCATCTACATTATTTAAAATATATCAATTTATTCACAATTAGTGTGACTTCAATCCGACTCGAATCCAACCATTAAATTTTGAATCGATGTCTCAATTAATCTAATTTTTAATACTTTATAAATAACATAGATTCTTCACAAAAGGGGCACTCTTATGAAGAGTAATAGTTATTCATTATGAGAGAAGTGTTCTCACTTAGGTCTTCTCATCAAATTTGCTTTTGTGACATTTGCTCATGATAGATGAAAAATATAATCAGATTCTTGCGACATTTCGTTAAGAATTTGTAATTTCTATTTTATAGTAGTTGTATATTATATATATAAATATAAAAGCATTCCATTAATGTCAGCCAGCCAACTTAGCTCAGTGGTAGAGCGCGTGGCTTTTAACCACGTGGTCGTGGGTTCGATCCCCACAGTCGGCGGTGTTTCATTTTATGGAAACTTAAAGAAAAGTGCATTAAAATACTCTATATTTAGCTTTTCCCGAAACTAAATTTTGTCTTTCAGCTAGACTTCATTTAAAGATCATAAAAAAAAAAAAAAACCCTTCCCAAAATATTATTAAAATGAAAGCATAAAAAAGTAATTGCTACGTTATTATATTTATTATTGCACTAAGTATAATATATATTTAATAATCACTGGCCAATAGTGTATTCAAACTTGACGACGGTGGAATTAGTCTGCTTCTTCAAAAAGTAATACCAAAATTATGCTTCCAGTTTTCAAGAGTCAAAATCTGACTCCTTTTAAGTTGACTTCACTTTGGGTCAGGAAAATTCGTTAAATTCAATACATTTGGCATGAATATAAAATAAAAATCTAGAATAAAGTCTAATTACAAAATAAATTGCTTTAGGAAAGCCCAATTCATAAAATTGGTCAGAGTGAGAAATTTTATTTTAAACTCACTTGATAAAATGTATTGTTTTTTTATTAAATTAAAGACTACAAACTTATTAAAATAAAGAAGTCATAATTTTAAGGGGGAATGACGTCTGACATTAATTTTACTTATAGATCTTCAACTGTTATTCCCACTTTAATTGTATTCTTAAATATGTTAATTACATAATTAATTTAAAGTTTTATGAACAAAGTAGCATATTTACCCTACCATTCTTATTTTCTTGATAAGTATTAAGGATATTTCCTAACTAACGATTAAAAAATAATTTTTTTAAAGTATAGAAATTATTAAAATGAGTTTTATCTTTCCCACCAACACCATCCTCCTTTTGTTTTATTATGAGTGATGATGCTTCCCCTTGTATACAAGATGTAGGTTAATTGGTAGTCATATAATATATACTCTTAATATGCCTCACGCATTTACTGACCAAATAAAAAATCTTACCAGTAATGAAGATCATATTGATGACAATAATAGTGACGTGTGATTAATAGTGTTCAATCTCTAAATTAATGTTGAAAAATGTTGTATTAGCCTTTTCTAAAGGTAAAACCGTAAAAGTACATTATCAACATGGAAATGTATTACTTCAATAATAATGCGCTCAGCTCACATCTATTTGAAGACCTCTTTAACAAGTCACATATTGAAATTTGGCTAACAGGTGGTCAAGCTTGGAGGAGAGAAAATTATGAGAAAATTATAAAAAAAAAAAACCCTTGAAAATATTTGTCCTTATGAAATTACATTTTTTTCTTGAAAAACTAAAATTTTGATATAAATCCATATACAATGTATAAAAATTTTTAGGGTTGAAAATGTGGGCCTGCTTAGTCCATATGAGCAAGCCCACCACGAGCTGAATAAAATGTGAGTTAGTTGACTTGACCCACTTTATGGTGGGCTGTGATTTTCTCAACGTAGCTTGCTGAGGGTGAGCCAGCCCACAATAGTTTTTTTTAATAAATTGATAAACATCTCTAAAAAAAATCCCATATCCAACGATATTTCCTTAAAGCATAGTATAGTTAAATTTAAAAAAGAAAACACACATTTAAGAAACAAATACACATTCACAAACTAAAGTGGTTTTATCCATCTTTATCAATAATAATATTTGAATTTTGCTTTGACAAAATATCAACTTTTGAAGTTGATTCTTCATTATTGTTTCTATCTTCTACAACAAATAATAAAACAAAGGCACAAACTATTATTAATAGTTAGTAGTTAATCGTAAAAAGTAAAATAAATATAAATTTTATCATATATAACATAAATGGGAAGAAACTAAAGAAACAGATTAGGGTTTTCAATGTAAAACTTTTTTTTTTTCAAAAAAGGCCAACCTGTGGTCTAAATGAGTCAGGCCGAACTTGGCCCATTTTGATAGGTTGAGTGGACTAGCCCAATGGGTTCAATTCATATTCCCAGCTCTTATAATTAATTAATAAAATCAAATCGAATTGGATCAAACTGACCAGTAGCATCGACACGGTATCTAATCATTTGACCCAGTTTAACTCAATTGAATGTGATCGAGTTTACCCATCCACGTACAACATGTGCAACTCTAGCTTTCAAAACGTGACCCCTCTATCTTAAGAAAGTTGGCATAATTAATGATCAAGTTCAAATTGTTTGTGGGAAAAAATTAAAGTATTAATATAATGTTAAAGGTAAAAAATAAGGACATAATTAGCACAAGGTGGAAAATCGTTCAGACATTTAATTGATGGTCTAATAATAACAATCACATTAAATGCTCATCAAGCCAACTTAGCTCAGTGATAGACCACGTGGTCGTCGGTTCAATCCCCACGATGGACTGAAAATTCTTGTCATTTTATCTTTTTCACTAATGTTCTATTTTTTATTTTTTTTGACATATCCAACTAAATTCACTAGTGTTCTATTTTTTATTTTTTTTTAACATATCCTACTAGTTTGTATACTTAAAAGAAGGCTAATATTAAAATCACAATAAAAATACAAACCCAGGTGTATAGAGATAATTATCAAATTTTTCATCCCCATTTTGACTTGTACCGTCAGGCATTACACGTGAGTGCCGCTATATAATATTTCACGAATGCTGTATCTTCCTAGATTTAAAATTCTCTATCAGGTCAGAACCTCTGCCAATATACCAATGCGTTATTTTTCAAGTTGAGTATACCCTCCACAGTTTCTCTCACTCAACCATCACATGGATTCAGACCACTAATCAGAATGACTGCAGAGGCAAAAATCCCTTACGTATGACATAACCACTTGTGCTGGCTAAAAAGGAAATTGACAACTTGACCAAAAAAGGAACCCAAAACGATTCGTAATATACAGTTATAGGCTGAGCCCTTTTTCTTCGGCCATAAGTTATAGGCTTAGCCTAGCCACTGACCCTCAATACAAGTTCTCCAAGATCTCAGTGCCCACTCGCATGGAGACATGGACAAAATATGGGCAGTTTTTCCTTCAAAAAAAAGGGCATTTTGCACAAATCCAAAACGTAGTACCGCCCAACAAAACAAATTTAAGGAGACGGTGATTAAACATCAGTATGCACCGTTTTGTTAAGCTGCATTGAAGGAAGTGCAAACTGCACGTTCAGGACAGCAGAAAATTATTGTTTGTGCCACTTCTGAGACAAGACGAGTATGTGACTGTAAAATTTCGCGGAACGTTACATAATAAATCTCCCCATCAAATACAATTTTATTACTAAAAAATATAAAAGTTGGCAGCTACTTCGATTTCAATTGGCTACATGCAAAGTACGAGTAAATCATAGCAGTTACAAAAGAAATCTAAAAGGAACAAATGATATCAGTGAAACGCAGAAATCATGTGCCCGTCCAGTACACGAGTTAAAACAGAAGGGTAATGGAAGATAGTTTGGGGTCTTAACCCCACCGTTGTAAACATTGGGTTCTCCCATCTGTCCTTAAAAAGCCGGGGGGGAAAAAGAAGAAAGAAAGAAAGGTAGACGGATGTTTGTGGAACTAAATTTTTTAGTTCCCCCCAAAGTCACCCCAAAAAAAAAAAAGCCCCAAAGTGTGTGTATTGTTGGGGGGGGGGGGGTGTTGGGGTTTTGTGGGGTGTTGGGAGATACAGTCATACGCATGGTTGAATTATCAACCCAGAAAAAAATGAAAAAGAAAAAGAAACACCACTTCAAAACGATAAACTCTGTTCTGAGTTTTCAGATGATGTTTCTCATCCAAATTGCAAACTCATGATTGAGTAAGAGATTGTTCACCTAAGAAATTGACAACCCTGTTTAAGAAATTTAAGCCAAATACAGTCTCTTCACAGTTGACTTTTATAGAAACGCTCAATGGGTCCGAGCATTTACCTTCAACAGTAATTGTAAGCAAGCACGGCATGGAATTGCTCAAGATCTCACTGCTGAAACGCAAGCACAAACCAGATGCATCATCAAGGTTGGAAGTAACCGTCATATCCACTGATACGAGGAAAACATTTGCATTGCTGAGCATCTTTAGTGCTAAGCTTTCGCATATCACAAGAAACTTGTCCTTTGTCAAAGAGTTGCTGTCGTTGTTCAGCTCTTCAATGTGATCAGTGAAGGTACAACTGAAACATTATGCAAGATAATCAAGTTTAGAATCCCAAAGATGAAACTGAAAAACGAAGGAACGTCCAACAGAAATCATGCTCATGACGAAGCAGATCCATTTTCTGGTTGCTGAATTCTTCAAATTAACAAGGAAATATCCTGCTGATTCATATATGCTTTAATGTTTAGGATTTATGCTTTGTTTGTTTTGAATCTAGCTGTTGCACTATTTTATCAGGAAAGGATTGCCTGAGCAAGATGGTTAATAACCTGAAGCTACCCTTTACAACAATATACACCAAGTCTAACATTGTTAATTTCGGTTGGTTCATTGGCTAAGTATTGATCCACTAGAGAAATTCTTTCCATTAAAAATTTAAAATGGTAAAAAAAAAACAGTGAAGTCTAAGATGAACTATCATCACAGCACTTCAGCAAAAAGTAATTATTCCAGGTTCCAACAGATTAATAGAGATAAAATAAAAATCAATTTGCCATGAACGTCAATTTACATTCAATTGTGGATTCAAATGAACATAAAGCCGTTAATGCCCTAATGGCACCAGCACTCCCTGAGTGGAGAGAGGTTGTCGGATCAAGTCCCACTAATGACAAGATGCCATCTTATGCATGTGTGATTGTGCTTGTAGTTGTCCCGAATTATTAAAAAAAAAAAAGATGAAAATAAAGCCTATTTCAGAGATGCTTTCCCAAGGGTTACCTTGCAGGTATATAAAGCTAACAGAGCTTGACAGCAACATCAATACCATTTTGAAACATCACTGTTTTTGACATCAGAAAAAGAAAAAAAAAATCAAAGGGACACTGTATCTCAATCTGAATTTGTACAAACAAGCTGACTTATGAGAATTGGCCTATTCTTTTAATTATGAATTTGATTTCAATAATATATTGATGAATTAACAAGCCTCCTTCATTTTTCTCCTTGACAAATTGACCAACACATGCATGTAGGATTTTATAAGAATCCAGGCATGAAAGCCTGATGCTGTATTCTAGTATTTAAACCTGCTGCCTCGTTGTTCATTATTTTTTTTCTCTGCACGTACAAGTTTTAAAAAGGGGGCACTTGATATGACAAACCACGAGTTTTTATTGAAGACACTCAATCAGATTGAAGGTACATAACCCCATTGAATGGGATTGAGAATGAAAGACAAACTAAATTTATTTAACAATAGATGTTCAATGCCCTGACGTACCTTCTCACGTACTCAAACATCCCACGAAGATGAGATTCTTTATCTCTGAAATCCTCAATACTGATTGGAAGTGGTTTCACGAAGTATCCAATATCAGGCCTTAGCTTAACAGGAAGTTTTTTGCTGTCGCAAAACAAAGCCAGCTTTAGGGGCAGTAAGTGGTGATGGAAATGAACTTGTAGAGTTCTTTTTTCTGTCTGACCAGGCTCCAGAGAAGATATCTCCTCCATGGAAACCAGAGTCGGTATATCAGTATGTATTTTCAAAGTACTGCAGTGCACCAGAATTAGGATACATTAGTGCTAAGAAAGCTAACATGTAAAAATTTAGCAAATAAAAGATGCACAATCGAGAGCTGAAAACAACCATAGAGCATAGAACACAACTCTTAAAATCTTTTCTATCAATTTTCAGAAAACGATACTCAAGTTCAAGACAGTAAGAGGGTAGCCATAAGTGATAACCCTCCTAATGAGTAATCCCAAATAAGAAGCCAAAAGAAACTGGGACAGGCATATCCAATCCAAACAAAGCATAGAATCCAAAATTGACTAAATTAATATTCCTAAATCAAAACCCTCGTTGAAATAAAAAAGCCTTAGCCCCAAATTGAAATTTGAATAAAGCATCCTCGTTCTGCATTGGGTAAACTGGATCTCAAGCCAGTTTTTAAACCATGTCCAGTATACAGACCAAAATTCACAAA
This sequence comes from Adenanthera pavonina, assembly GCA_026686845.1. Taxonomy (NCBI): domain Eukaryota; kingdom Viridiplantae; phylum Streptophyta; class Magnoliopsida; order Fabales; family Fabaceae; genus Adenanthera; species Adenanthera pavonina. The sequence goes on along the minus strand of JAIVEN010000003.1, from coordinate 15,360,936 downwards.
ATTCAAATGCCTTATAATTTCAAATTTCCACCCTGAAAGTGACACAACATTTCCTGCAAATTCAGAGCAAACTAAAACACAGAAAATTAACAAATATTGACAACCACAATAGAAAAGGTATATTAAATCTTTTACCTTTCAGCTGTCGGTGAGGTCTGGTTTGTAGAATCTGATCCCTTGCTAGAATCCTCATCTATTAAGACTATATCGGACATGGGCTCCAAAGAACAATTTTCAAAGAATAATTCTAGACATATGAGTTGAGGGGATATGCTTGACGTCTCAGATGAAAATGAATAATTCACCTTCAATCCATTTCCATTTGCAGGATCCAAGAGCATGTAGCATTTAGTTTTAACTCGATCTCTGATATTCCCTATGGTTATTCTAGCTGAAGATCTTCGGGCTCGACCTTGTTCCATTGTACTTTCTGTAGAAAATCCAGGCTGCTCATCCAACCATGACTCCAGAGCTCTTGTTGACAATAAGTCCTCAAAATCAGCTGAATCCGGGCAGGACACACCATTCTGGTTTTTGCCCATGTCCGAAATCTGAATCAAAGGATCATTATTGTTGTTACCTTCATTGTCAGAAACATTCTCATCACTGTGACTGACATCGCTAGAACCAGTATAAGAATGTTCAGAACTATAATCAGAAGCACTTTCTTCATTCAAAGATCCAGATGAGCCAGGATCATCCTCATCTAAATCACCTGTAGCAGCTCCACTATAATGATCAAGATCATTGAATGGAAGACTACAAGGCTTTGGAAGAGGCTCATAACCCGGAGCGGCATGAAACACTATATGGGAAAGAGAACCTGGGAGATAAAACCGGTAATTGATAGGTTCAGATGACACTGTCACTGTTTTTGTCTGTCCGCCAAATATGCATTGAGCAAGTACATTGGACAGGTCTCTATTTTGTGCTTCATCATTTTCTTCCTCATTTTGTTGGGACTCCAAATTCCAGGAGAAAAGTTTCTTTACTAAACGTGAACGATCACGGATATCATAGTTCAGGTCATGTTCAGCCAGTTCAACTACATAACTTGAGACTCTTCGCAAGGACCAGATATCATTTATCCTAGTGCATAGTATGACCTGTGACCAAAAGCCATTCAAATTTAAAATAAAATAAAATTGCTTCACATGAAACTTTTACTCTTTAAATTTGAAAACCCTTAACATAAACCAGCTGAGAAGCACAAATGGATAACATGTGAGAATCTGAATGACTTACAAGTTTTAAAACTACAAATACTAGTCATTATGTGGTCCTATATTCATTTAACAACGCACAGAATTAAAATACTACTATAAACCTTAGTAATTGAGAAAGCCACAAAAAAAAGGATCCTTAGTGAGATGTCAGATCCTTCAAGCATGTATAACCAATCACAGAAACAGCAAACTATGATAGCAAAGTTAAGCAAGAAAATGCCACATATTTATAATAAAAAAATAACTGTCCAGATCTCCATTAACAGTCTACTGTACTTAATTTCAGCAACATAAATTTTAAAGGTCTCTGGGTTAAGATTATGATCACAAGGATAAGCAAAATTCAAGATACAATTTCAATTTCCTTTCATTCCTTTTCCCCTTTTGAAAGGGAAGCAAGGGGCCTTGCAAGAAGGAGAAATTCTAGTAGAAGGTTCAAAGATGATACCAAAGAATGCAACAAATAGAACTAATGTTGTCAAAATTGGTCTGGATATTGAACCGAATAAGACATTAGTTCAAGGTTTAATAGTTCAACCATGATTTAACAGGGATGGCACCGGTAGTGATTAAAATACTATATTTTAAACAAATAACACAAATTTAAACAAATTTTATCACTTAATTAGAACCTCAAGCTAAATGATATTGAATTATCAATCTATTATCCACTACAAACAAATTATTAGTAAGTTTCATAACTCAATATTTAAATTTAAATAAGTTATTATTCATCCATAATCACATTTTTTAATTCAAAATAGTCAATTAATAATCAATTGTTATATTATTTATTAAATAAATTTGTAATTTTCAATAATTATATATCATAATAATGCTTATATAATATTATAATATAAAAAGAAAAAATATTTTGTACTAAAAATGATGTTATTTTATCTTAAAAACTAAAAAAATTGTTTTAAAAAATAAAAAATGAGACCTGTTCAAACCAGTTTATGACCAATTCACACCGATTCCTAAACCAGCTGATCATCACCTTCGTCCAAACCGGACCTAGCACTGGTTCATGGTCAAAGCATCCTGTCCCGTCCGGTCCAGTTCTTACAACACCGGATAGAAACATAGAATTATTAACCTACACTGCAAAGGAATTGGCACGGCTGTGAAGAAACTTAGCCCTATATTGAACTAGATAAGAAAAAGGAATCAATTATCCCATATATAGTTACAATGGGTTCTGATCAAGGGTTCACGTAGCTGACCCAAATTAAGAGATTAAGGCATATAATCACATCCCACAGAGAACAACACAAAATCAGTTATTAATCAGTGCTCAGTTCCGTCTTCATTTATTTGAGAATTAAACCTTTGATACTTCATTTACTAGAGAAAAGGACATGGAGAATAACATTATAAGCACATTAACATTTGTTTATTCAATCATCATATGGATCACAATCAGTAGCATACAGGTATAAAATTAGCTCCATGACTTACCTTTGCGGTTGTATTAAGTATCTGAAGCTTTGTCTCCAATGCTTCTGAAGCAAAGCACCGAGCTAGATACTTAAGCACTGTACTCAGCATCCTTGGAATTATCTCACCTAAAGAACAATACTCCCCCATCATCCAAATAATCATAGCACGGGCAGCAGGAACCTTTATTGTATCCAAACTACGGACCAACTGAATTAATACCTTTAAAAGTTGAAGGAAGTCACCGACAAATGCAGAAACAAAGCATCCAAAGATTGCAAGTACTACCAATAACTAATTCAACCATAGCAATGCCATACAACAGAAAAAACTGTGTTCCCCGTACCGACAAAACCAAAGGTGGAAGACAGAAACTCTAAAAAGCTATAACCAACAACAACTACTAATAATAATTAACTCAACCATAGGAGTGTTTATTGTCCCAAAAAAAAATAGCTATGTTGTCTGTAATGACAACCAAGGTGGTAGACAGAAGGAACTCTAGGACGCAATAATCTAAAACAAAATTGAAGACAAAAAAATTATGATAGGGACCTGAATGAACAAATCTTAAGAAAGTTTGTGAAGCACATATGACGGACATAAAATATGATATCAAACAAAATTGAAGACCAAAAAATTATGGTAGGGACCTGAGTGGAAAAAAAAAACTTAGGAAAGCTTGTGAAGCGCATGTGATGGACATAGAATATGGCATCACTAGTGTACAAACGACGCTAAAATAATTTACATGAAAAAGATTTGTGCTTATTACACTGTTGCTAGGAAATCATTAGCATTATAGCTTGAAATATACATACATTGCTATAATTTGCTTAAGAGAAAAGAAATCTACAAATAAGCAATAGTCACTAACTAAAGCATAGAAAATGCCTAAACGGGGAAGAAGTATCATAATAAGGAAATCACACACCACAAGCATGAAGACACAGAAAGAATTTGAAAAACATTAAGTTTCATTAGCAAGTAATGTGTTTCATCTTCAATAAAAATAAATAAATAAATAACAGCAGAAAAACGAGGGGGGGGGGGTTTGAATGTTTTGTAACAACAAAGGAAACATAAAAATACCGTTTCATATCTGGGTGGATCTAGCTTTATGATTGATTTTATGGATATAATTGCCTGAATTAGCACGCCCTCTTCTCCAACCACAGATTGAATTTCACTACACAAAAGTTCTGCAACTACAGATATTAAACAAGGAGCATGACAAATTTTAAATACATATGAGAAGAAGCAGGTACATAGTGACATACCGTGCCTTATCAAAGTTAAAAACCATTCCAAGCAAGCATTTGCCATTTTTGGAATCCTTTGAGCACATAGACCAATGGAAGCAACTGTATCGGCAGCAAATCTCCTGTCTGGATCTTTAATATAATCCTAGCAACATACTAAGAAAAACATCAATTTATGCAGTAAACTATGTAAATAGAGTTTACTTTCAAAGTTCATGGTAAAATTGAATTCACACCCCAACAGAACCCAAATATTAATCATCCCATTTCTTTGATTTAAAAGAATAAAAATATTAAACATAACTAAGAAGCAAAAAAAAAATTTCAGTATGGGTGCAGAAAGTAGTAATAATGTTTATTACATACAATTTGCATAAGGATGCTAAGGCATAAAGTTGACAAATACTTATTTTTAGAAGGCAGTAACCGATCTACATATCACAACTTTGCTGAAAAGGAGTCCTTGAATTTGAGGTGAAATACCTGAAATTCTTTGAGAATGAAGGAAATAGATGAGTCTGTGGCAATGGAAGTAAGTATCTCAAGCTTCACAGCTTTTATCTGATATGAATCTGAAGAACATATAAAGAAGTCTTCATAGTGTGGAACAAAGAGAGAAGGCATAGCTTTAGCAAACACTTGGATATTGCACAGGACCTACATAAAACCGTGAACAAATAATCATTAATACCTAAACCAAGTATCAACCGAATTCAGAACATATGCCAATTAACAAAAGCCCAACATTTCGTGCCTTGCCTGGGGAGGATATTTAAACAGTATCTAACATTTGAATTGGACCACCAGTGTAGATTGGTTATGTGGAAGGGGGCAGTCCCCCACCCCTCCAGGTTATTTCTGCAAAATTTGCATGTCTAAAGTATTCAATTTTAAAAATATGCCCCCACATCTTTTGAAATTTTGAACTCATTAGACTCACTGAACTCATACACTTTTTTTTATTAATTACCATTTTTGCTTTCCCTTCATTTCCCTTTTTTTTCCTTCCCTTCTCATTTTTCTATTTTCTTTTAACCTTTACCCCTCTCTTCTGATTTCTCTCACTATTCCTTTATTTAAAATTTCCTGTAGCTTATTAAACTTTACACAATGCTTCTTCTCTCTTCTCCTATTGCCCACTGCCCACTATTTCTTCTGTTTTTCAATTTACATTTAATCTATGGATTTTTTTATATATTTCTTTAATCAGTAGTTCTACAATAATAACTGAATATAGCCAATTTCAAATGTCAATATATTATTTAAAGTTGGACCTATAATACTTGTCTCTGAACATACTTCAAAACCCATTGAAGCACAGTTGAATAAGATAGCAATGGAATTTCCTCCTGCCTAAGTCTCTTGCCCCTCTAATCATTGGACTGTGTGAATGGGAAAGTTGCAGAATATTCTTCTGCAAGTCTGTTGCATTAGCCAACTTAGTCCAATTTGGACTAAGTTCACTCTATCATAGTTCTACAGATGCTCTCACCACTTTAGAAAATTTACTCCCCATGCCTACAAGAAAGCCAAGTCCATCAAATATTTAGTTGGCATGGGCTTTAGCATTCTTACCTCTACTCTGATTTCAATATTAAGCCCATTCTTGAAGGCTCCTATTAGCACTTCCCCAGGTGCTTCTTTCATGTGTGCAGATGGCATCTCACATTTTTATGCATATTCAGATATTAATTTTCTTGCTTCAAGGCCATTAGATATCAATAATCATCTCCTAGCGGCCCCAGTGAGACCTCTCCAGCAACTCCTTACTGAATTCCACCCAACTCCTCCTGGGGTTCTTCATCGCAAGCCATTTTAACCAGTTCAATGCTTTGCCTTCCATACACACAGCAACTACTATGAGTTTTTCTTCCTCATTCACATTGTTCAGAAAGAAATATCATTCCACCTTGAGTAACAAGCCAACGGGTTCCTCCCATCCCCCTCCTCAAGGTACACTGGTAACTCTAATCTTCGGAACCAAGTCAGAGTCTTAGTCTCCAGCTGCAGCATTCCCTTCCTTGTTTGAAAGAGTAGGATGCTTCTTGAACTACCACAATGTCCTTTGCCTTCTCTGCGTTTTGCATGCTGTTCTGTAACCCAGCTACATTGTCTGAGTCCTATCACTACCTCCATCATCATTGTCATCAGAATCCTCACTTCTCCCAATATTTCTCAAATTAGTCAACTCGTAGCTCCATTTTGGTTCATTCCCCCAAAAAGGCACCACTATGATACCAAAACTGATGGGAATCTCTTAAATAACTTGCACTCCCTCCGATCCTTAATATAGGACCCTTTTAAGCAAATCACCCGAATTAAGAATAGTAGTTAAAGTTAGTTAACTATCTTAATTTTTCCAAAAATTACATTTTTCCAAAACTATCCTTATTCAATCTCTATCTCTCTCTTCTACCCTAAATTAAATAGGAGCATTTTTTTGGTAACACATAATAAAGACTGCCTCATATTCTGGAACTAGACTCACATTTAGGATCAAGGCAAAATATCCTACATTTAGGACCGAAGGGAGCATTATTTGCGTTAAGTGGACTGCACTCCTTTCCACAGCAAAGGGAAGAGGAAAATAATCAGAGCCAGCACTTGCGAGAGGAAAACAAAAATAAAAAGAGAGAAAACAGGTTCTCTAGTATTTGAGAGACATGAGGCTCTCTCCGACCAAATAATTCATTTTCACCTGTTCCTTAAACGCCCCACCCCCAAAAAAAAAAACCACCACCACAAAGGAAAAAAAGGCGTAAGGTGCTGCTTTCTCAACATTCTCTCCCCAAATGGTCCACGTTTCACTTATCCTCCCCTTATTCTTTCTTTTATATGTCTCAATGGGAATCCATCATATATGCAACAAATGTATGAAATTTAAGAACATTATAAAGAAATGGAGAAGAGTGTAAGTACCCAAGTGATAGCAGCATGTATGATACTAGTCAAAAGCAACAGAGCAAAATAAGACAAAAACAAGGGGTTCGAGAAATGCCTACCACATATCTTGATGCATATGATGACCGCAGGACAAACAAGAGTGGTTTAACCATTTTTTTAACATCATCTCGAGAAGCCATTATCCAATGTACACCAGAAGCTGCAAGTACTACAGCACTGTTATTGCTCCACAACAATGGTGAAGTACACTGCAGCAGGATCTTCACATCATCATTGCTGGAAGGTGGGAATTGGGATACATCTAATTTAGGAAAACCCTTGTTTGAAGAACTTGATCGTGATAGATATTCATCTGGCCTTTCAATGTAGCAATGGAAAATCATATTTGCTAAATCAGATAAAGTGCTGCCCTTGCCATAATCAGCACCTTCTTTCATGGTAATGTCTAGTTCATCATCTTCAGATTCAGTCTTCCCAGAGTCATCATCCTTTTCCTGACACAAAGAAAACATGACTGATTCCTTGACAAGTCCATGCCTAGCTATCACATACCGCAGAAGGATCCCAATTAGGATTATCTGACCCCACTCCTCCACATCTGGAAGAATCTCGCACAACCTTCTGTAGTTTCTTCCAACCAATGAAAAATTATTGGGACAAACGGTAGTAAATGCAGAAGCTGCAGCCCCAACAACTTCTGGGGAATTGTCATTAAACAATAGTCCAACAATCTGCACAACATGAAGGATTACAATTAATAAATTGAACCTGTAATGGCCTCATAATCATAAATTGATAAACCCCCAATATCATGCCTAGAAGTATCTTTCACAAAATCAGAACTCAATGTATACATCCCATAGAAATTCTGAATACAGGTTCATTCAGAATGGCACAAACACATAGAAACAACAACAATGATGTCACAATAAACAACAAATATGTTGAACAGACCTCTTCAATTGCAGAAAAATGTTCCTCTAGCCGCAAGTCATGAAGCTTAGGAAGAGCATTTGCAGCACATTTTCTAACAAAGACAGAAGGATCTCTAGCACATTTTCCCACAGCAACAAGAACAAGAGGTGCAATTGCATGAAGTCGAATACCAGCCATGGCACGAAGTGCCCATGCCCTCACTAATGGATTTGGGTCACCCAGGTCCTTCTGGAAACAATTAATTGATAGCAATGCTTCATTTGGACGCCTAAGTCATCAAAAGGATGAAAAAAGCACAGCATTATTAGTAAGAATAACTCATGTGCTGAAACTGAGGAGTATATAATGCCAAGAGTCAGGAAATTAAGGCATATTTGACTTCCAAAGAATGAACTGTTTCAAATGTTTTCAAAATGCATTTTGATGAACACATAGAACCTACAACAAGAACAAAGCCTCAAAAGGAAGAAGAAAGACAAACTAGAGAAGAAAACAAAGAAAACAGTGTAACTAAGTCAAATAGTTGCATATAGGTCGAAAGAGTTATGGGCTTACTACAGCTACATACTTTTCAGCATAATGCAGGAGGTACAAGTAGACCAGCTTCTTTACTTCCAAAGACTGAGATGCAACATTTTTAACAACCTGTAATTTCGTTGATAATGGAGATAAATAAGATAGAGAACAGATGAATACATAATAGGTAAAAATACTTCAAAGTCTAATACCATGTACAGATCATTCAGAATGAAGTAATTAAGTAATAATATTAAAATAATCAGAAACTACTTATACCTTCCTGGCAACGAAATAAAATAATAATTCGAACTAGTCTGAGAACTTGCTTATCTTGCATCAATCAAAACGTGGAAAACCACGTCACAAAACTGGATCCAGAGTTTTCTAAACGAACTACAGCTCCATGTAAACTTTCGATGACGAAATGAAATTCTAGTGCAGTGATTTTGTTATCCGATGAATAAAGTACAAATCGAGCACAGCAAGTCCACATATGATTAAACAGCCAATAAATAATGATAAACTATAACCCGAAAACAAAATTGATTGTTTTTTCACACACTCATAAGCAGCAGAAACTTTGATCAAACAAATGGATGAGAAGCTGATTAAGACGGTGAAGAGTGAAACCTGAGGGAAGAAGTTGGAGACATCGAAGCCCTGAGCGATAAGAGCAAGCAATCGCTTAAGAGCTTCGCATTTCTCGGAATCGAACTTGCTGTCGAGTAAGGGAGCAATATTGACATCTTCGGGGTCGTCGTAGAGGTGGGCATCTGTACCGATCCGGAACACCAACGTCGACGCTTTACTCAGAGATTCCGCCGTCGCTCCGAATTGAGGGAACATTTTTACGGAGTATTTTCTCAGTGTCTACTCTTCATAAATCTTCTTTCTGATCTGTCTCGAATTGAATTTGGAGCAAAGAACGGGAGTGTTTGTATACCGAGAAAGAGCAGATCGTCCTCGGCGGAGAAAAGCTTCGCTGGGCTTGGACATGCGTGTACTATCAATATGTCGCCGGCTTCGTTGGTTTTAAATGAAAATAAAATATCGATGAGAGTATTATTTACTATTAAAGAAACAATTAAAATAATTACACTTTATTCCGTGAATTATAAATATGACTGGAATTAAACAACCAAAAAAAATTGTTTTATCGATATTCTTAACTGAAAAGCAGTGTTTTGAAACCCTGACCGGACCGGACGGTCGGACCGCTACTCAGAGACTACACCGGCTCGTTTTGAAGGGTTGAACTGTTTTCGTGGTTGAACCGGATCGAACCGGTGATTGAGCCGGAAACCAGAACGGTTCCATGAGAACCGACCGATTTTTTAATTATGTTTTTTTATTTTATAAATTAATTAAATATGATTATTTTACAATATTAAAAATATTTTTTAAAAAAAACCTTTTTTATTCCTATTAAATACTATTAATACTCCTTATTTTTATTATTTAAACATAATCTACATTTTTAGATATTAAAAAAAATTTATCCCTATTAAACATTATTAATATTCCTCATTTTCATTGCTTAAAAAAATCCCTTTTAGACATTAAATTAATGAAAAATGAAAATGACAAATAAGTTCATATTACCTTATAATGTGAAATAAAAATATTCTACTAATTACCTTATAATATGGAATTGAAAGAGTATAAATTAATATAATATATTATAAACTTATGAAGTATTTGACAAATTTAATATAATGTATAAGTTTATACATTATGATTCCTTTATATATCAAACTTTTATATAATTTTAATCAATTGACATTGTTATATAATTGAATATATGATTTTATTTGTTATGTATCTTTTTTATTACATATAATATGATTTTTCACATAATTATTACGTCACCGGTTCGACCGCCGGTCCAACCGGTTGAACCGTAAAAACCGTGACTCAGTGGCATTTCCGATTTGATGTCTGGTCCAATTTTTAAAACACTGCTGAAAAGGCGTGGTAGCCATATGTGATGCTGGCTAGAGAAAAACATTGGATGAAATCTGATGTCTCTCTCCCTCCCTCCCTCCCTTATGCTTGGAAGTTCATAAATTAGGAGATGGAAATGGAAGGTGATAGAATAAATGTCCATTCCCCTTGTTTACTTGAAGCGTGGAAATTTTATTTTTTTGATCAGCAAGGCAACAACAAAACTAGCCAGAAACACCAGTCCAGGACCGAAATCCCTCTCTAATGCATCCAAAATAAAAGTAGGAGGATTGGAGAAAAAGGTAACTCCAGAAGCAGAAGAAAGAGCCTCCTTTGCAAGGCAGTCTGCAACACTGTTTGCTTCACGACCACACTGAGATACGGTAACAAGCCAATCCCCATCCATGAGAGCCTGCACCTGTTTGAAAAGGTCACAGTATGGCGGTCCCGGAAATGCACCTTTATTTACCATTTGCACAGCCTCATAAGAATCACTTTCAATCCACACCGATCGAGCCCCAAGGTCCCAAGCCATCTTCAAACCCCATAGAACCCCCCACACTTCTGAGTTCAAACTATTACCCCCACCCAAGAAACAAACAAAGCCCTTCAATACTTCCCCAGCGTGCACCCCTCTATTCTACAAATATAAGCCCCATCCACATTCACTTTAATAGCACCAACGAGGAGCGGTTGGCATTGCACTTGCATACGACCTCTCAAAGAACCATCACAAGAGAATTCCTTGCCCAACCACATAAGCATGAGTCTTAGCTTTGAGATTGTTAGGTTTAACATCAATACTTTTAAAAATTCTGTTATTTCAAGCAGGCCATATATCGTGACAAGCAATGGAGACCAAATATTCCTCTCCACTCCCTCCATAGCCACCTTTGAACTCAGATTCCTATTAATCCATCTCTTTTGCTTAGTAAACGAACATAACACAGCAAATGCTCCCTTGGGAACTAGTAACTCCCAACAAGCTCTTGCTTTTGGACAATCTCGAAGTACATGAAGCAAATCCTCCTGCCCTCCTCTACAAACTTCACACTGCCCCGAATGATGTAACCCACACTTCTGTCCGCTAACGTCCGTAAGAAGTCTGTCATGGGCACATAACCATATAAAAACACGACATCTTTGAGGGACCTTAGACTTCCAAATTGATTTCCAAAATTCACTTTGCTCACTCTGATACGGTGTACATCCATTAGCATAAGCCATTTTCACAAAAAAACTCACCAAAAGAAGTCCAGTGCCATATCGGCACATCCTCGTGATCTTGATGTAGCCCAACTGAAATCCGACATAACTCATGTAGAACATGTTCCGGTAGGAATGAATCAAATTTACTCTACTCCCACCCGCTAGAGCTAGAAATGCAATCAGCCACCTTCCAAGCAAGCATTTCTGGCGTCACCTCCTCTACAGCCAACTTGTACGGTGTGTCACAACGTGGTAACTGCGCATCAATCCAAAAATTCTTACCAATGAAGCGTAGAAATTACATGTACTACAGATACTACCAGGGGCCGACCTAGAAGTTAAGTAGTGTGGAGGGAGCCCAAAATTTTATATATATTAAAATTCTACACCCTACAAAAAATATTGGCGGCATGGCTAAAGTGGTTATGCTCACTTTGTTCTTTTATTTGGTCTTAGATTCGAACAGAGGTGGGTCGATTATGGTATAATTAACTTTTTGGTACAGTATCTGTACAAAAATTTTGGCTAAGAAAAATCTGGGGGAACGTGTGTCCGTCCCTAAATGCTAAATTAATCTCTTTTCTTATTTAATTTGTTATTTTAAAAAATTTTAAATATTTTAATTTATCTAAAATTTTACATTGCTAGTAAAGTACTTCTTTCGTTATATTATATAAGATAACATTTAAGATTTTACATATATTAAGAAATGAAAATAACATTATTAAATTAAAAAAAGAACATAAATATTCATATTTTACCCTTATTAAATACATATTTTCTTATAATTCCAACACAATTTATAATACTATATATTACATTAATGAAGAGTAAAAATGACAAATAAAATAATGTTGGGTTATATTATGGGACAAAAAAAACCCCATTTATTATTTTATGGGACAAAGGAAGTATTAATTATAAATTTTACTATTTTATCTTTTATTAAAAATAATAGTAAGTGATAAGTCTTTTTTTAGCATTTAATTTAGGGATATTTTGGTAAAGTTTCATTAAATTTTATTATAATTTAAGTTATTTAATAATTGTATTGGTTCATGTGAAAATTTTTAAAATAATAAATAAAATAAAGCAGAAGGGGTACAATATCTTCCCTTTATTCTAATGTATCCGGAAAAATGAAAGGGTTCATATCATTAGTAGATTGCTTGAGGAAATGCTTAAACTAGCTATTTAAAAGTTCACAAAGTATGTTATTATAATTCAGTTTGCTAGCATTTTCCAGTCATTGTTTTTTGAGTAATATAGTAATATATGAATATGTGGATGCAATCCCCAAAACGAAAAAGATAAAAAGAAAGATAAATGAAAACTAGAGTTGCGAAATGATATTAGATGTATGCTTTGAATCAATGGGTAATATTAAAAAGACTTTATATGTTTTTTTCCTTTTAATTCCCATTTCTATCTGACAATAACAATTCATTTTTAAATTTTAATACAAAAAATAAAACATATAAACATAACTAGATTGCTGGACACATGCATTATATGAATTTCCATGTAAAAAGTTATTTCATATCTTTCTTAATATAAGATCCTTTTAATGGAATCATACGAATTAAAAATTAGAATTAAAATTAATTAATTACCTTGATTTCTCTGAAAATCTCAATATTTTTTTTAAATTATCCTTATTTAATCTCTCTATTTCTCTTTTGATGCATTAAATATGAATATTTTTTTAAAAATGTATAATAAATACTACCTCATTTATTATAAAAAATTTTATATTTAGAATAAGAGGAAAATGTGCTATATATATATATATAAAAGACCAGAGGGAATATATTAGTATTATAATATAATATATATATATATAATATAGATACAAATATTATTATAGTTATCATTAATTAAAGTTAATACAGTAAATAACTCATTAAAAAGTTAATAGTAATAATATTTTTTTTTTAAGAATAAGAACATGTCACTCACTCCACATTTATAAGATTATCTTCTTGTTTTGTTTTTGTAAAATTTTATTTTATTGTTTCATTCTTTGTACAAAAAGATGACTGGTGAAACCCTAAAAAGAGACAAATGAAAGAAGGGTAAGTCCTATATAAGCGATCCGGCGGCTTCTTTCAAGAGTTACAGGGCTGTGATTACAAAGAGAGAGGGCTTGAGTGGGTCTAATTTGGAACGAGGGTCGACCAAGCATAGAGCCTGAAGGTGCCGCCGATACTCTTCACCAAAAGGGTTTGGCTTTGGTATCTTAGTCTCTTGTATTCCCCCTCTGTCTCCATTGGATGTCACCCACTATGACGGGTCTTTCAAAATTTACACTTGATATGAGCCCTTATTGCTTCTGCTTTCTTCTATCTTCCGTGCCCCAATCTCAATTTAAGAGAAAAATTAGGGTTTGGGGAGATTAGCACTGGTTTTTTTGTGAGAGAAAACACTTGATTACGGTTTTTTTTCTCGTTGAAGCCTAAGTGCTGACAGAGAAAGCCTGATCAGAGCGCCTGGCTTAGTGGCAGGTAACAGGTTTTGCTCAGCAGAATTAAACTGTTTATCTATGGCACTTATTGGGTGTGTTGTGATCAGGCAGCGGCCAGACAACGGTAGGGATGGTATCCACAGATGATGGGTTTCTTTCATCTCACTTGTCTACTGATTCCTTCCCATATTTTCTTACTTATAGTAATACTATATCTGTTTATTTGTTTTTCTTCAATTTCAGTTCAGTCGACCAGTCCTTTTTTTTTTTTGGATATAATTTGGGGGTCGATAGTCAAATGAATTTAAAATCTGTGGCCATTGACTCTGAGCAAATTATATACGGAGGAAAGAAATTTTTATTTTTTTATTTTTGGCCAAAATTTTTTAGTCTATTTGGTTTATAACAAAGAGTATTGATTTGTGTTGGTAACGTTGGAAGTGAGACAGATGCATCATAGTCACAGAAGCTATGAAACAAACTTGGGAAATAAAAAATGACAATCCTCAGATCAAAAGATACTCTGGAAGTGCAGAATTTTGAAGTAAATATTGCAGCAAGTGTTGAGACGTCCTTGTTTCTTGTTCTTGACCTGAACTCAAATAACGTCTCTTCCTTTTGTTTAAGGCGCTTTTTCTTTGTCTAAGGGCTTAAAAAAGCTTGATGGTAAACAAAAAAATGGAAGAAATATTGAACATCTTCTTTTAATTTGGATGTGCCAAAGAATGGAATGGAACAGAATATTATAATAAGCAGTAGAGTAATTGTTTCGGTTTTTTGTTAACAATGAAGGGGATGAGATTTGTCACACGGACAGAATCTAAAACTGCTAGTTTGGAATAGGAGATTTTACTACACGCACACGATGATTGCCCTATTCTGACCCATGGAGCCTTTTTACAGGAGAAAAATACTAGAAAAAAAAAATGAACCTAAGAGAGAATCTAGGAGAAAAATAGGGGGAAAGAAATAAAGGAAAATAAAAATGAATCTAAAGCATTTCAGTTTTTTGTTATTTTTTTCTCAAATTTTTTCCTTTCTTTCTAATTTTTCTCATTATGGTCTGTGATACTGAATATTTAAACATACTTCCCTTTAATGATCTGCACCACAGCCCATGTTTTAAAACCGCTTACATGGGCAGAGTGGCACTTCCTCGGATGTGCCTCCCTTGAGGCGTTTGTTTTGGTGATTTGTACTTCTCCCCTTTTGTAACCAAACAGAATTTAAGAAAAAAAAAATCGCTTGAATATGACCTGTAGTCTCTTGCCAGTAACTCTCTGTGAAGTTCTAGTTTTCGGTTTTATCCTATTAGTTAATCCAACGTTTATGATAATATTACCAGGACTCACAGGCACCACTTTGATGCTTCCGAATGACAAAAGTATTATTTGTTTTTAAATTTAAACACAGTTCTAGGTCTCCTGGGCCCAAATCTAGAGCAAATTCGTTCTCTTAAACTCTTGATTATATTGGGGAAAAAAGAATGCTTGACACCGTTGTGGAAAGAACAAGTTGATATCAAGAAATAAACCTCACTCTTTCCAATTTGGTAATATATATATATATAAATCATCCTTGCTTGGTCCTGTGTTTTAATGACGTAGATATATTCCATCTAATAGTTTCTAAAAGAAGATATATCACTTGAATTGAAAGCATGGTATCTACTTCAAGTTTAAAACCAAACCAATTTGAGGAGAACCATATTTGCTCAACAGATTGGCATTCCACACAACAGTCAGTTGGTCTCTTTCTCCTTTTTCATCTAAGCATTGGAATGAAAAATAGAGTAACAAATAAGAAAATTACTGCATACCCGCATCAGTAAAAGATAGTACTAACTTAGTAAATTTGACATTAGACCTTTAATCATTACACAAACACATTCATAAAAAAGAGTCTCGAGAGTTATACTGGTATGAACTCTCAGTCTCTCACATATGAACGTAGCTGCGGGCTCAGGAATTTGCGGCCAGCCACATCAGCTCCTCCGAAATTCACTTTCACTTTTTCCCAATCCCTAATCCATCCACTCCCAAAAGAAGAAAAAGATACTAATAAGTCAAAAAGTTTCCTCTGTCTCTCCACTTCCTGCCTTTTTTCACTCGCCGTTCCCGCGTATCCACATTCCAAAGACAATGAAAAGAAAAGAAAATAAAAGACACAAACAGGACTCTTTTTTTTTTTACTAATTGGCTGGAACTTCTGGAATCAGACCCTGAAGTTCTTTCCGGTGAAGGTTTGGCCGAATTGCCAGTTGGAAGGGACGATGTTCCAGGAGGTGGAGGTCCGGCGGTCACTGCTGGTGACCCTGAAGGACAGTGACTGACCAACCAGAACGGCGTTGGATTGCCAGTTCTGACCCCAATTACGGCTCATGCTCATCCACCCCGTTCTCGACCCCTTCACACTCACCTTCACGATATCCCCTGCCCCAGCCACGTTCGTTACCAGAACCAGATTGAAGTATTGGAACCCGTTGATCGTAAACCTTATCCCTCCGCTCTTCCGGCAAGGCACCCTGCACCCCACCACACACAATCATTGAGTCATATTTAAAACATAACGATGAAGTAGAATCATTAGGATATCAACCAGTGAAAAAGTAATCGATGGCAACAACAGACGAGGTACAAAGTACGAGGCATCAGGATAGCCAGAGAAGGGGTATAAAGATAAAGATTCGAGATGTGGTTCTAGTGGTAAATCTGTTTGGTTGGTTTGGGAATCGTGTAATTACGCGGTGGAGGTTCTCAAAAGTCAAAGCCTGAGCTGGATTCAAACCAAGGGTTTGGATTCAGTGTGTGGGATTTGGGTGGGGTCAGAGACAACGACGTGATACTTCGATATGGATGTGGGACAGAGGGGAGTGATTGCACTTTGACAGATCAACGGTTGTGCTTTTGCGAAGAACGAGAATGGTACGATTCCTGATCGGTTTTCACATGACTGTACCAAGCTTCTACTTTCAAGTTTCCACACGCTATAGCAGAATCTCTGCTGCTGCTGCTGCAAATTTCTCAGTGACTTTTTTACTGGTTAAATTGCTCCATATTATTTTGGCAATCAAGATGTAAATATAATTAAGAGAACAAAGTAGGATGTTAATTGATTCAATCCAGAAACAATATTAACAATGACAATGAGACTATATAGCGTTTTATTATCCTGCATTCTTATGCATAGTTTTGAATAAGGTAGCAAGAGTTGGCAAAAAAAAAAAAAGGTACGACGAGAAAAAGGGAGGTACCGGCGGTAAGAGACAGGGACGATGCCGGCGCGGTACTCGGCGATCTTGAGGAACATGGGCATGGCGAGGTCGAAGTGTGATCTTGGGGGGTTGCACCACCCGCCATTGTCGCTGGGAAGAGCGTAGTTGGGAGGGCAAAAGTTGGTGGCCGTCACGAAGATCGACGGGCTACCGGAATGGCACCATTGCGGGTCGCTCCCGCACTTGATCTCGAAGCAAGCCCCACAGCTGAAGCCATTGTTGAACAGAGCCGTGCTCAGTGCCGCCGTGTTGACCCCGTACCCTTGGCTGTACAAGTTCCCATACCCACATGCCCCTCCTGCACACACAAGACAATTTGCAGAATTTAAAAGAAATGGATTTTACTTAGTGGACCATTTGAGTAGTAAAGCTTGAAGCTTTTTCTAGTTTAAGAAAAAGAAATGGAAGTACCCATGGTGCCGGAGGCGTCACTGCCACCGTAGAAAGTAGCGTGGGCGTTCTGCCACTCTCCTCCGGTGTAGACGCCAGGAATTCTAGCATCTGTTAGAGTCAGAGAAGCGATGAGGGAAACAATGGCTAAGATACTTTGAAGAGCCATTGGCTGCTAGCTCTTGAGACCGGAGAGAGTGGGGATATGTTTCTGAGTAAAAAACAGAGGAAGGAAAGGTATTTATGGAGGCGGGGGAGTGAGGAAAAGTGAAAAATTGTGGAACGCAATTATCATCCTTAATTAATGCCTTCTTGTCTCCTTACGCCATATAAATAACTTTTCCCACTGAGAAAATAAATTTTTTAAAGGAAATTAAACTTAAAAACCTTAAATTAAAAATATTTATATTATGAGTTCTGGAGAATTTCAAACTTAAATTAATACAAAATATAAAATTTATAACAAAATAAGTTACTATACTCTTTTTTTACCAACGTCTTCTCCTTTCTTTCTTTTAATTCACTTTTAACTATTTTTTCTTGTCTATATTATAAAATTAGAGACACATTTTCATACCCATTAAAAAAAATTAAAAAATATCCTTAAATATACTAAGAGTTATAAATTTACCATTATTTATTTAGAGAATATTAAAATAATTAAAGCAAATAATTTTCTATAAGCTTTACAAGTATAGGGAAGAAAGAAGTAATCAATTCACACAATTAAATATAGTAAGGGTAAAATTATCTATTTAGATTCTTACACCTTATATTATGTAATATCAAAGAAACATGAGCCCCACACCTTATATTACGGACTAGATGGAGTATTTTATACTAATAAAAAATTAATTAAAATTAGTTAATTAAGGTTCTTAAAAATTATCCAAACTTTTTAATATTATTTTTATTAAATTGTAACCCTGTTATAATTATATTTTTCTCAAACCTTTATTTTTCTATCATAAATATTTTGGATAAAATGAGAAAAAAATTTAATACATTTTTAATATTATAAAGTGATTTATATTTTAAATACATATATAGATATATAGGAAGAGGGAGTAGTATAGTTCATCCATTAAATTTCATGCAATATAAAAAAAATTTAATTAGTTTAATGACTCTTAAGCTTACATTCTGCTACTATGTTCACAGCTGAAAATTATTATAACCATTAAAATTATAAAACATATAAATAAAAGAAACATACACTTTCTCCCACAAAAAATTAGTTACGTAAAAGTTAATAAATTCCTACGAATGCTCTATTCTTGTCTACTTATAACCGTTTATTCTCTGTCTATTGATATGTGGATGGAGACTTTGGGAGGCCTTCAAAATTTCACAATATTAATTGAATTTTTTTAGTAATTATAATTTTTTTTAAATATGGGCGATAGAATATTATTATTTTTTATTTCATTCATTTTCTTTATCTGTATCAACTGATATATTTGTTTGTCCATAATAAACGAGGATGGTGAAAAATGCATGATGAATGAATGTATTATTTCTTATATAAAATATAGTATATTATTATTATTATTATTATTATTATTATTATTATTGGTTGGCCAAAAAAAAAACGTGTGTGTTTGAAGAGTGCACCATTCCCTCTCTTGAGTGTAGGGGACAAAAGAGGTTAGGGGACTCTTGATGAAATTCGCTTTGCTTCATATGCAAGTTGTGCTTTGGAGTCACAAGTAATATCATAGTAATCGAACTCCATTTTTTTATTTGTGTCATATTTTTCATCACCTTTTTCACTATTTGAAGGGTCACTTGGTATGAAGGAAGTAGAGATAGAAGGTTTAACTTCTCCGAAAGTAAAGCAACTAGTGTTGCTTGATTTGAAAAAAAATTGGAAATTTCTGAGAAGTTGAACTTAACTTAGGAAGTAGAACTCCCCGAGTAAACCCTTGAGAAGTTCAATTTTTCGAGTATCTTATAATGATTTTTCAAAAAGACCCTTAATTTGTTAATCTATTTTCTTAATAAAAAGGGTATTTTTCTATTTAATATAAAAATATAATATATTTCTTTTAAAATATAATTAGAACTTTTTGAAAACTTAAAATGAACCAAGTAAGTTATATGAATACTTTTTGAGTAATTGACTTTCCAAGAAGTATATTTCCCGAGAAGCTACTTCCCAGGAAGTATACCAAGCGACCCGAAGTTTGTTTTTTGGACTTTTGCAGCAAAGAAAAAGCTTCATGAGATCTTGATATGTGTTTGAGGTGATGATAAGTTACCCCAAATTATGGTTTTGATAACTTCTAAACACAAAAGCAACACATAATCTTAACTTATGTTTAATAGAAAAAAAAGTTGGTTTCAAGAAAAAGAAAATAAGAGAGAAAATCTATCTTAATATGTTTGGTAATAGATTATAACTTTTTCATTGGAAATCTCAACATTTTTTATAACCAATAATAACTTTTCTATTAAAAACAAAACATATTAAGATGGATTTTCTTTCCATTTTCTCTTTGTTGAAGCTAACTTTCTCTCTATCAAACACATTGTTACTTGCTTTTACATTTTACATGTCAAAACTATGATTTGGGATGGTCTACTGGCACCCTAAGCACATTATAATAACCCCCCTATTTTGTAATATAGCATGATTCAAAAATTAATTTCCAAATCGTGGTTGGCCAAAAGAAATTAATTCCCACGTTATAATGTGGAAGCCTTGTATTTACAAATTAAATTTAAATCATTACAAGCATATTCAGTTGTTGGCAAAAAAAAAAGCATATTTAGTTGGAAACTTAAAATTTATGAAGTTATTTATAGCATATAACTTAAAATTCAACAAGTTATGTACACTAAAAAAGCTTTTAAAAAATGCTATCATTAACATAACATGGTCTAATAATAAAAAAATTAACCAATAATAAAGGGATCATTTGAAAAAAGTAAAAAGTTTAACAAAATTGATTGACAGGTTTTAAAAGTAAAAAAAAATTATATAATTTAATAAAATTAAATAATTAAAAAATAATTAATATAAATACTACTTAATCTCATCATAACAACAAAAAAAGGATAAAGCGATAGCGCAAAATTTGGACTTGGAAGCACGAAGGTGTAAAATGGGACAAAGTTGAAAATTAGTGCTAAAGTATTGATTTTATCTCCCCTCAAAGGCCAAAAAGCAAGAAAACCTTGACTAATAATAGCTGTGAGGTGAGAAAATTATAGAGGGTGTTTACTTTTTCTCCTTTTTTTATTTCTCTAATTAAAGATAAGATATCCGTCGGTTCAACATGTATTAGTCAATCACAACCAACCCAAATAAAAAAAATAACAATAATAAATTAAATTATAATATATTCATGAATTTTCATTTCAAATTGCGGTCATAATTAAGTTTATATGCGTCTTCTTTTTTTTTCAACTTCCAGTAAAAGAAAAGCGGGGAGAGAGAGAGAGAGAGAGAGAGAGAGAGAAAATTATATACTCAGAAGACTTCACGGTGAAATGGTGAACCTCGTGTTCACACATGAAAGTCATGATCTGTCAACGCGGTATTCTCATGGATCGAATATTAATGGATTATGCAAGTCCTCTTTTTCCCCCAAAAAATGGATTATAGAAGTCATAAACTCATATTTGGCTATTGGTTTGATTGTTGTTATTAATAAAATTCTTATGTTGTTTAAAAAAAATACTTGAATTAAAAACTTACGGGACTTCATTTATTTTTGTGAGTCTCACAAAGGTGGATTCCATCTCATTTTATTTTCTGTTTTTTTATTAATTTGTTTGAATTAATTTTAGAAAATATGTCTTTGATTCAAGTCCTTGAGGTTCCACCTAAGTTTTAGGTTAGTTGTTGAACGCCTAACCCTCCTCCTTTATCCATTCTCTGACTAGACATTGGTGGAGTTAATTTTAAAAATTTTGTATAAATGTAAAATACTACATTCATTTCAAAATATATATTATTTTAGAATTTCAATAAATATTAATTATTTTTTACAATTTTACCATTATTAATAACACTAATAAATTAAACCAAATTATGATTCAAAAATAAACATAAAAAATTATTCATTGCTAAAGCATTTATTATAGAAAACATTTAAAAATTAAGATGACAGAAAAAATAACAACGGAATAAAATATACTTTAAAGGTATTGTAGTCCTGTCACAGCAAATTTTATTACAGTCTAATAAATCATTTAATGATTTTCTTAAACTTCAGTGATAATCTTAAATGTCAAATATTTTTGAAACAGTATTAAATTATATTTATAATTATCACCAAAGTAGCTTGATCCATTCGAGATGGTGTTGCGGGAAAAATATTAATGACGTCACAATTTCATCACGTAAAACCTTTTTCTTCATAGTTATTATAATTCATGGATCTGGATCTGAATTATGAAATTATTAAGTACTAAAGCAGAAAAAAAAGGCACTAAGAAGTATTATTTTTAAGAAAGTTTTACACATATTAAGAAATATTAAATATATTTTTAAATTTTTAAAAATAATTAAAAATTTTAATTTTAATTTTATTAATTTTATTCTTCCCATTAAATATAATAAAAATTATAATATTAATTAAAAAATAAAAATAATAAATTATTAGATATTATCTTATATTATAAAATAAAAAAATTTTCTCGTATTATTTTATAATACAACAGGAAGTAGCAGTGAGTATTAACGAAGAAAAAGGTAAAAAATGCTGCAAATACAAGGGTGTCGGTGGACCCAGAATTGGCCGCATTCATCGCTCCACGTATCGCGCCGTGCGTTAGCCGTACATTTGTGGTCGCCGGTTAATATGGCCATAGTGGGATTTGCAGCTAATTTGGTGTTTGTATTAAAAAAAAATTAATATAGGGAATAAACAATTTTTATTCCCATATATTGTTATTAAAATTAAAATTATTATTATTCATTTTAAAAACTACAGTAGTTCTCTATGCACACAAAATTTAAAATGAGCACCACTGTAAAAGTTTGTAAGTAGTGGGAATCCTTATACTTTTTTATATTGCTTACTGTTTCTGGTTTTATAGTGGATATTATTAATGATAATGATAATTATACGAGTCAAACATAACAACAATAGTAGTAATTATTTTCTATTTTTTATTTCTGATAATTTTGAATGTAATTTTATATATTTTTGTTCTTCATTTTTACAATTAAAATAAAATAACATATATCATTTTTAATAATAATGTAATAACTATATATTCTTTTAGAAATAATAGATTTTTCTCAATTAATTTATATAATCATATTTTAATAAAATTAAAAAAACTAAAATGTATCTATATTTAATCACTTTGGCTTGGCATAATTTTCTGAAATTTCATGTATGATTTACTTGTTTTACTTTTTTATTTTTCTAGGAAGTTCAAACTATTTTTAAATAAATTTATTTTGTTTTAATAACAAAGATATCAGTACCGTTTTTACTAAGAAAAGGGGCTTATGGTGTTTTGAAAAATATTATAAAACACTAGAAAATTGGAACTTCTCCTGATTTCACTTTTTTCTTTACCAACATAATAGCTGCATTACCTAAATCAAAACATTGTCTACAGAAACCACCAGAAATACAAGATAAAACAAACAGCAGTCCCAGTAAAAGAAAAAAAAAAGCTACAGAGTGCTGAAAAGACAAATAGCCAGCCACAAATTGAGAAGCCAATTCCTTCACGATCCTGCTGCAGTGGACTGGAAATGCTATATGTCCGCTGTATTGCCATAGAAGAGCGAACCACCTGTACAAGAGGTGGTGGTAGTGGTGAAGGTGTCCACTCGTCTTATCTCACTCCCTTTGAGGGAGACGCTGCATGATAGTTTGTTGGATGAATAGTGAATAGAATGGAATGAAATAATTAAAAATCAAATAATGACCATGGGACAAGAGGTGGAGGTGGTGGTGAAAGTTTCCACTCTTCCGATCCCACTCCCTTTGAGGGAGAAGCTGTATGATAGTTTGTTGGATGGACAGTGAACAAAATGAAATGAAATAATTAAGAATCAAATAATGATCACGGTAAATTTATTTAATATGATATTGGAAAGATAAAAGATATTAAAAAACAATTGATTGCATAAAAATAAATATAAATAGATTAAAATGATATGTTTGACTCAATTTTAAATGGCTTATAAATGAGATTTTGGATCTTACTACAAAAATTAGATTCTTTGGTTGCATAATAAAGTGGGAATATAAAATCTATATAGAATGATAATACCTAAAAAAATAAGGAAACCCATATATTTCCCCATTTCTAATTTCAATAATTTTTTTATGAATCAAATTATCCTCCTTCACCAACCTCATTTTTTTTATCTTCATCCCTCTCCTTAACCCGACTTCATCTCCTCTTTCGCTAACACTGTGGTCAAAATCAATTTCAATGACATTTAGTTTCATTTTTAATTTTGGTAACCGATCTATTTCATTCCTAATTATTTTGAGAACCAAATGGGCCCTAAAAGGTTAGAATCTATAGCAACAAAAATTTCATCCAACACCCATTGTTATTGTCATAACTAGGGGTGCACAAAAATTATGTAAGATCAGGTTAATAGTTAACCTGATATCCGATCTTTATAAAGTTGAATAAAATCAGGCCAACCTGACATACAAGACTGAGGTTGACCTGGTCTTGAAAAATATTTAAAAATAAAAATAAATTAATTTTATTTATCGTAACAAAAATATGTTTACATTCATTTAAAATATATTTTTTAAAAAATAATATTATAATAAAAGTAATATTTGTTAAAAATATAAATGAATAATCATGCATTATTTTTATCCAATATTAAGAAGTTAATTTAAAATTTTAAATAAAATTAAAAGATTAAATACTTTAAAATATTCATAATAATAATATAATTAATTTATTAATATAACATATTAAGAAAAATATCATATAAAAATAATATTTATAAATTTTAAAAAAATATGTAAAAATACCGGGATTAGGGAGACTGGGTCCGGCAACAACCCGGTACTTAATTCAACCCGATCTCTGAGGCCAATCTAATATGTCAGGTCTACCAAACTACTGGGTTATTTGAACACCCCCAATCATAACCAACAAAAGTTTTGGAACGAAGTGAGTAATAAACAAGGATTGACCTATTTTAAAAAAATTTAACTTTCCTCTTACTACTTCTATACCAAACCACCACTTTGACCTATATTTTAGACTTAAATGAAATACTTTATTGACTTATTATCAAAACAATTTCAAATTTTATACGTCCTGTAATAAAAAATGTTTTTATATAACTCAATCCCGAAAAATAGATAAATTTCCATTCATGTATATAAATAATTAAACACATTTTATACGTAGGTACACCTTTTAGTCTAACTTGTGTGACTAATGAGCAATGGTGATGTATATTGAACGTTTTAAATTATAAAACTAACCTTTAAACTCATTCAAAATTTTTAATTAATTTATTCAAATGCATTTTATGAATTTGTTTAAAATCATTAATGGTAATAATTTTTTAATATAAATTGAGATGAGATAATAGGGAATCCACGGTAGCTATTATCTCGATGAGAAGGGGAAGTGTGAGGTGGATAGATAGGGGAAACAGGTGGATGAAGCAAATCTAATAGATATGCCACGTAATCATTTATAATTAAGCCTTGAGCTCACCAACACGCACCCACGTATTCAACTCCCACCCCCTTACGTGTCCTTTGACTACTCTTCCCAGACACCGTGATCCCAAAGTTCCTTCTTTACTTTTCCTCTCTCCATTAGTAGAGTATACGGTTCAACATCTAATATGTCGGTTCTTTCATTTCTCACCCAAATCTAATATTGCCCCCGGTATTAAATACTCCTGTAACAAATAAATAACTATCTCTCCAATATAAAGAAAATTAATTAAAAATATAGTTAGTTATCTTAAATCTATCCCAAATTGAAATTATTTTTCATAAATACCCCCAATTTATTGCTTGTTTGTTACCACATTTGTGACATGGTTTAGAAGAACCTCAAACCATGTTTTTAATGTGTAACAAACACACTCTTAATGTTTAAAATTTCACCCTTAATTTAACGATATTTAATTACAACTCCTATTTCAAGTAAATTTTTTACTTATAAAAGTTAAAGAAATAGGCCATTTAATAAAGAATATAATTGAAATAAATGATTTAATATACTAGCGGCTATTTGTCCTTTATAATTTGAACATAAACAGCTCTATAAAAAGTTTTTTTGTATTAAAGAGTACTAGCTCAGATTCACGCACCGACAACTCTTCATCCCCAATAATAGATGATTTCATTTCAATGCCTTTTCTTTTTGGCAAAAAAAAAATCAATGGCATTTCTTAAGTTTGTAATTCAATGTAGTTAGAAATAACTTAGTCAAACATTTTAACATCACGCAACGTTATTTGTTTTACTAAATTGAGAAAAAAATATTTGAAATTTAGATCCATATTATGGCACCATAAGAGATGATGCATCAAAATAAATGGTGAAAATTTTCTCAATAAAGTTAGACTTAAAAAATAAAAATCTCGCAGTATGATGTAAAAAAAAAATGGCACTAATCATCACCGAAATTTGCATTACATGTTTTTACTTAATTAATAATTTCCCTCTCCAATCCTATATATAGGATCTTTTACCTTAATCCTGAATATAAGATCATTTACAATATACGAGGTGATATTTATTATACATTTCCAAAAAATGGCCCTATTTAATATATCCAAAGGGAAAGAGTGAGAGATTAAATGAGGGTAGTTTTAGAAAAATGTTGGAATTTTCAGAAAAATCGAGGTAGTTAATTAGTTTAAACTCCCCTTCTTAGATTAAAATGACCTTATATTAAGGATCAGAGGGAGTAACAATCTTCGAAGCCTCCGGGGATTAAGACTACATAAAATATGTTAAACAAACTTCAAAATCACTTATGTAGGTTCTAATTATAGCAACATTGGTGATTAACAAATTAATCTGCTCTTTTATTCAACATTGTACGAATTTTTTAAGTTCTTTTGCTTTATTAGTTATTTGTTTTCAATCTGCAGAAAACACCATCAAAGCTTTAAAATTTGAGATAAACAATTATTACTGATTAAATATAAATCGATAGACATCATTGATTGTATCTATTGTTTATCTTTCTTTTTTTGTGAAAAAAGTATCAATCAAATGGTGTGGTAGGTAATTCCGTTAGCAAAGACATGAAACCGATTCTAAAGTAGCAAAACATTCAAATTCGTTCTTTACCATTTCTTATGAGAAATGTGAGTACAAAAGCTATTCCTTAGAAAATAGATATTTCCATTTTGTAACAATCTTGGATCTTCGTTAGTTCTCTAAACTGATTCTAGGCAACGACTTCTTTAACCTTAAATAACTTATTAACACTTTTTTTTAATAAATACATATAAAAAAGGGTAATAACATAAATTAGAGAGGGAGAGATAAAATTTCAGAAAAATAATGTGGGGGAAGGCATCGGAGATTGAAATATGGCCTGGTCTTTATAGGACCGTGAGGACCATTGAGCATGGCATGTCTTCTCTTTCAAATCAGATATACTCAAATTGAAGATCTAAATCTAATATTGAGCTTTACGCAATCCCTATGAAAAGGTCCCCAGTTTCCCCACCATGCAAGCAACTAGATTCTTGGGTCCCAAATATTTTATAATATATATATTTACTGTAAGTGAAAAAAATAATGAAAAAAATATAATATGCTTAGTATAATTCTTAAAAAGTAACTTATCCGAAAATTACCTGTTTAGAAAGTTAATATATAATCTATTTGTTTTATTTTTTATTTATTATGAAATTTAAATAATTTTTTAAATAAATATATAATATTCTAATTTTAGATATATCAATACCCTTTTTATTAAAAAATTAATTAAGGAATTAAAGGTATTTTTTGAAAAAAAAAATCATAAAATATTTGAGAAGTTGAACTTTATTGAGTTTTGTTCGGGAGGTTCCACTTCTTGAATTAAGTTTAACTTTTGAAAACTTCTAATTTTTTTTAAACTAAATAATATCAATCAGCCTACTTCCTAAAAAATTTAATTTTCTTTCCCTAGTTCTCCCATACCAAACTAGCCCAAAGTGTACAGGATTCATGTAGTCTATTTATATGCATCTCATTTTTTTTCCTTCTTTTTTTTTCTTGCAGTAATATATGCCACAAATTATTTACCATAAATCAGAATATATATATATATATATATTATAATATAATTTGGAATTGTTTATATAAAAAGAATAGTTTGGAAGTGATCTTTTTCACTTCCCATGCGGCACGAGCTGAACTTTATTGTTCTCTTTTTGAATACAAGCTTCGTTTTAATCATTCATGGGGTCCCGTTTTTGATCGCTCAACTCACTAACTAAACCATTTTTTTAAAAACAAGCTAGCAACTAATCGAACTAACTATAATGGGGTCTTAAGCCTCGCTTCATATGCACACACGCACACACATATAGGGATGGTTTCTCTTGAATAATGAGATAATTATAATTTTCAAATGAAAATACTTTATCTCAAAAAATATTATATCTCAACTAAAATTAACATTTATAAATCACACAATTTTGAGAGAAAGATTCAAAGATAATGCAGAAGAGAAAATTAAAACAAAAAAGGTAACAACATGAAATAACACGACATGTACGAAAATTGCCCCCAAACAACAACTTACACGATTTAGATAGGAGCAATTTTAATGAATATGTAACCTTTTTATGTTTTGTGATCATTTAAGAGTAAAATAATGCGTTTAAAAATTTCTCTTTATGAAGATTGTCATTAAATTATAACTTAAGGAGGCTACTTAAGTTATAATTAAAAAAAATGTTTGTATGACAAAGTTTAGCGTTGCATCAGTGAATGATTGCATTGGATTATATATCTATGACAAGGCAAAGTAACAGACGTGGTTTATAAGTCACTATTGTTTTCTTTTTGCTAAACAATATGACAGGTAGGAAAGTCACTTCTATAACTATCGGTAAAGTACCAAGTTTTAGCAGTCATGGATTTATCCTGTATCTTCAGTGGCCTTTAAGGGCCTAGCTTCTAAGACCCTGGGAATGTGCCAATCATTAAACACTCAGAGGACTCAGTGACATTGTCTCTAAGTGGTGGAAAGCTCCCTATAATGGAGTTGTTACCAATATAGGATTTAGTGGCCATGGGAAACTCAAATCCATCACTTAAAGGGAGGTAAGAGCCTTTGTTTGGATCCCATAACCACTTGTGCCAACCTATATTGATTGTTTATAAGTCGCTATCATGCACAGGGTATTGATCAGATCATACACAAGAATCTACACTGATATTATTATGAGTCCCAATACACTCTCATCAAGTGTCGAAGCAAATTGCAAGTAAATTAGTAAAACATGAATGTTCCCATTCCCAACTTGTTTTGCAAGATATTTTAAGTTTGTTTACAAGATTAATTATGCTCAATATATAAAATATAAGAGATGATATAAGAGTATTAATAATGTGAAATAATGGGCACTTGAATAAAACCTTGCAATTTAATCTTACTCCAGTGTCCCGTTCAAGCAAAACAACATACTTATTAGTAAAAATAATTAATTTGTCTCGAAATAATAATTTCAATCATCACGTAAATTGTTTCATTAAATGATGAGAGTTTGTTTTAATCTTTTTAAGAAATTTTTTGCAACTAATGCTATAGTTTAGAGGTCAATTTCAATCAATTCTTCATTTAATAGTTTACCCTTATATATATGCGGATGATTGATTTTTTTTGTGTGTGGCCAAAGTGGATGATTGATTGATATCAACCAATTTACCGTCATTAATTATTTAGTAAATTATTTCTTTACTTGTTTGATAGTGCTTTAAGGTTTTATTCTATAATATTAATGTATAATAATATAAATGAGAGCCCACGTATTTGTTGACTAATCATTTAAATTCACTCAATGTTATTGTTGTTCAAATAATGTCATTTTGTATGATTTATCAAAGTTCACTCCATTTTAAAAAATACAAATATATAAACAATAAGCAAAACATTATATTTTGGATAATATTTAAATGTTTGGATTACCAATTAACGATTAGGTAAATAGTTCCATTAATGTGTACTATTTTGATAGCAAGAATCAGTGTCAATATATCAATATAAAAATTTAGGTAATTTTATAAGTCATAAATAGTATGATTCCTTGTAATGATTATGAAACTCTATATATGAATACATATATATATATATAGAGAGAGAGAGAGAACGATTGAATTATTAATATATATTCCAAATTACTTTTATTGGTATCTCAGTGAGACGACGAACCCAATAAAAGTCTTTGTTATCTTTCGTTTGGGCCTCTAGAACATAAAGATGGACATGTCCATTTCAGGTACAGGTGAAGCTAATGAAGCCCAAATAAAAGCCCGTAAATGGAAAGTGAACGACTTAGAAAACAGTTTGAGGCAAAAGAATGTTTAGGACAAAAGGGGATGGATCGAACAAAGAAAGGCGGGGGTAAGTGATGGAGAACCCAGGCCCAAGCCCATGTCAATATTCGATTCCCTTTTGCATATATGAAAAAAAAAGAAAAAGAAAAACAGGTTGGAATCAATGGATTAGAATTATATCACATGATCGAGGTTATCAATTTGTGATGGGAAAATGAGTTGTTTTAAAGTAATTTTAATCATGCAATTAATTGGAACTATCCGGATTCATTTTTCATAAAGAAAAAAAGACCTTCAAATTAAAGAATTAATTGAAATTAACGATATGCTTTTGGCACAAGATGTGTATGCCCTGACGATCACATCACATGGCACCACTTGTTTTCCTGGATCATTCTCAGAGGGTACCACCATATTAAACGACTTCCTCAAAGATAGTGATGCTGATGCTGATCCCTATGCTTATTTCTTATTATATAATAAAATTAAAAAAAAAATTAGCAGCGACATTTATGAAGTTGAGCATTAATTCCAATCTTAATTTGGTGCAGCTGTACGTCTCTAATGTTTGAAAGTCATTTTTGGTATCCAGATTTTGTCTTCTCTTTTGATGTATGTAAAAAAAATAAAAAGAACTTGTGTGTCAGAGTTGTTATTAAAGTTTTAAACAAATATATATTTCTTCAACTTTAAGATTTACAAATGAATAGAATATAGGGGGAGATAGAGAGAGAGAGAGAGGTGGAAATGATGATGAGCACAGCTTTTTTTTATGCACACACACACACACACACACACACACACACACACACACACACATATATATATATATATCATAGGGATGGAGAAGAAGGAAGGAGGTCCATTTGATTTGGTGAAAGAAAGAAAGGGGAGGGGGAGGGTGTGTTTGTCATATTAATTAATTAATAAAATGTTTTTAAAAAAGGCGCCGTGGGATGGGGATGAAACCTTGAGGATGACAAAATGCGTACAAATTCATAGCTGGCCAACCAAAGCAATGCCCCCAGAGAGATAGATGCTTAGCTGCATTCACAAGTTATCACATGCCTTCCCTTCCATCTTCACTCCAACCTTCCCTCTCTCTCTCTCTCTCTCTCTCTCTCTATACACACACACACACACACAGAGTTGAAGATCCGCCATGCAAAGACTCAAGAAAATTTTTTCAAAATAAATATCAACATGTGCTAAAATTTACTAACATATATATATTATTAGCAATTTTCACTTCATGAGAATTACCTTTTGTTTGAAGCCCAAAAATACTCGAATTTAATATACCCAGTAATACTAATAATACTAGATACCAGATAGTTAATTAAATAAAATTATGATCAACTTCCAGTGCCATGTGATCATTACTCAATAATTATTAGGATAGATGCATTTCTCTAGTAAAATTATGGCATTCTTGAATAGTTCGCTGAGTTATGAAAAAATATTATAAGAAAATATCTTGTGTTAAGAAATCAAACTTAAACCCACCTAATACAGAAATAAACTTCATCATCAATAACTGCTTACCAAATTGAACTCTAAACTTTTTTCTAAAAAAAAAAGACCACTAATGGTTGTTAAATGAAAGATACCTTCCTTCCACTTTCACCTATGGTTTTCATTTCGCATAAAATGGTAACTGAACCCACCTCTATTTCTCTCTTTGCTGCCCATACAAATATATTATATGGGAACCAAGTATTTCACCAGCCATATTTCATCAAATTAAATAAAAAAAATATGGAATCAAAATTCATTATATTAATTTCCTTTTTGATATGGAAACTGGAATAATGATCACCAACATATCAGCCAAACGAATCAAATCAATTATTCTTATTCTTATTCTTATTATTCAACCACCGCTTTGAGATTATTTTATTGTTCATTTCTTTAATTTACTGAAATTATTTATTTATTTTATTTATTTCTACAGTCAAGTCAAGCTCAACCAAACATGGCATATGTGCAGCGGCAACTCAAATTGACCCTGTTTAGCTATATCTAAGTCTTGTAGCATTATTATTATTTTTTTTACCTATAAATAATCAGAGAGAAAAGGTGTATTAAAATATATTTGTCCATTTTTTAAAAAGGCTGGGCGTGACATCTAGATTAAGCATCAACAACGAGTTAAACGAGTAACGATTCAGATTATTTAACTTTCATGTATTAGTCAACTTAACTAAATAGTTACTGATTTGGATTCTCTTTTTATGGTTTGAGATTAGATTTGTTGACTTAATT
Source organism: Adenanthera pavonina (assembly GCA_026686845.1). NCBI lineage: Eukaryota > Viridiplantae > Streptophyta > Magnoliopsida > Fabales > Fabaceae > Adenanthera > Adenanthera pavonina. The sequence continues at coordinate 15,328,621 of JAIVEN010000003.1, read as the reverse complement.
AACAACTATAAGAAAAGTCTAATCTAATGGTTTTTTTTCCAGATGAATCTAATGGTTAACATGTACAATGCATTGCATAATTGTTGGATCAAATCCGTCTTTTAAGTATTGAATTAAGCTAATATATCGATAATATTTTACATAAAAAAATAGGACAACATAATTTTCAGCAGGAGAGGATCCATTTTCTACCCGACAAAATTATTTAATCTCAGCTTTTTTAATGAGTATAATATATTTAAATGCGTGAGTATATATATTGCACGTCACATATTTATTGCCTTATTACTTACTAGCTTGAAAATTATTTTATTTTCAAAGGTAAGTATTATAAAATATAATAATAAACTTGATTAGCGACTTCTATGGGTTTTTAAAACAATATTAGATAACTTTGTTAATTGTGGGCCAAAGGAAAAAAAAAAGAAAACAGATAACCTTGTTTATTTCGGCACAAGATATATTTGTTCATTTTGGAGATAAATTTATTTGGTTGTCCTTATTAGGTTAATGATATTCAAAAGGCTTATATATCACGGCTAGGATTCACTGTGGCTAACAATTTTAACATGTACCATACCATCATATGTAACATTAATATACAATGAGGACAAAAAACAATATAAATAAAGAACGATAAGTGTTTTTTTTTTTTCATACTTAAGAATCATATCACATATATCACCTACAATATATAAAAAGTGTTGAAAGTATTTAAAAACCGTGAACAATGTTATTTATCTCAGAATTTATGCAAATATACAGAATGACTCTTGAGCATATTTTATATAGAAAAGTTAGCTTTGTTAATATATATATATAATGGCATTTTTAAAATAAGTGAAGCACGTGATATGTAAATTAATCAAATTTTATAAGGGTTTAATTAATGTATATTTTTGTTCTTTAAATTTTTTTTTAAAAAAGCAGAAAATTTGACCTTTTCCTTGACATATTTGATCAGTTCTCCGGTGACAAAAATACACCTTTGTCACGGATACGAGAACTTCAGATTTAGAATATAAATATACAAAGCATAACTGAACACAATAATTAGCTCAAGAATTGTCCAAAAAAAATTATTAGCTCAAGAAATTATAAATTAAGCACGACCTTTTGATTATAAATTTATAATCTTGTCAAGGTTAATTAATTTCACAGTTTATTTACATGAGGTTATGAATTTGTTCAAAAGTCAAGATAAAATTTTAAATCGATAACTCTTAAATACATACAGTATGTGTCAAGCCAGCATCAAATGAAAAAGAAGAAAAATACAAACGAGGATTATATTAACTATATATACAATTAATCAAACACCTTTATAGTTATGTACACTTGTATCGGATTTTTTTTTTAAATCATACTAAATTTGAGAAAATACATTAGTAGTTCATAAAAAAGATATATATATATTTTGCCAAAAAAAGTTATAGTTATGGCAATGAATGATAAAATAATATAATTTCCAATTTTATTATTTGTATATACTCTCTTCGTTTCAGTATATAAGGCATATTTTGAAGAAATTTATGTTTCATAGTATCAATATAAGGTATTTTATAAATTATATAGTGTTTTTAATTTTCTTTTACCTAAAATACTCTTAAAAAAGAACATAATTGAATTTAATTAATACTATAAAGTTTAATTTATGGGTTAATTATATTAAATGAGAATAATTTAGAAAAGGGTGAAAAATTTTTCAATTATTGATTATTACTTTTGATTTGTGTGTAGTAATTAAAAATATTTTATAAAATAGAACATAAGGAGTAATACATTGAGAGAAAATTTAATGACATGTCTAAGACTAATATCAGCTGGCTGCACATTTACAGCTAGATATTAATTTGTATATAATATTATTTGTATATAATGTTAAAAGGGGTAGAATATGGACTGTACATTTACAAAGTATGAATATAGATTATTACTGTTGGCCAAAAAAAGAAAGGACTTCTACAGGGTACGGTGACGTAACTAGAAATCAAACGTGAAGACTCATATCTGGCTCGTGTAAGGATACCAAGATCCATATAAAGGTTGATATTAATAACATATATCAATTATTAATATTAATATAAAATATAAAATTTATAATATATCACACTGTCTAGAGGTGATGGGAAATTTGAGTTTTTTAAAAAGGAGAAAAAGGATTGAGTAGTATAAATTATTTTATTTTTATTTTTATATATATTAACGATATAATAATGCTTATTCTCCACTTGGACAAGAAGAAAAAATGAAAGGAATGGAAAATGGAAAGGAATTGAAAATGGGGGAGAGAAAATGGAAAGAAAAGAAAAATTGGGGGAGTGAGATTTTCTCTCATTTTACTTGGATAAATTAGAGAAAACAAATATAAAGAAAAAATGACTAATTTTAAAGTAATAATAATATCCCTACAACTTTTAGGAAAATATTTGCACATAAGAAAACTTATTACTCTATCATATTGTTTGTATAATTTTTATAATATATCATTGAATAGAATTAGAATATAATTTTAATTTTAATCTTAATTTGTACTTATTTTATCCAATTTTAATTTTAATTTTATAAATTATAAAATAATTAGGAAGAATTGGTTCTTGGGAGTGAAAAATGAACTTATTTGGTTTTTGGGATGTCAACAAAACTTATTTGGGTTTTAGGATCAAGGACATAATGGGAATAAAAAAGATAGTGTGAATATGACCAAAATAACCTTATGATGACAAAAGAAGAAAAACAAACAATTCCAATTGAAACTTGTCGAACCCATCTTCCTTAGCCAACCTTCATGTGCTTGTCATTGTCCTTGCGAGCTTTCGTTGTCGGCCCTAACCCATAGCTCCATTCGGAAACAAAGTCGCGTGAGAGGGAAAATTCAAAACAAAGGAAGAAGGAAATCACACACTCGTAATTGATCTAGGTCACGATGGAGATAACAGCCGGTGTTTATGGTGGTCCATTGAAGGTAGCATTGTTCGCTATAGGTAGCATCTTTGGCGGTGGATGGCGGTTAGGGTTCGAAGTTTATCTTGTTCTAATCACAGTGGTCCTTTCATCTTGTTCATCTATCTTATGTGTATTTACCCATCAATGTTGTTATGTGGAAGTTGAGCGAAATTGGTTAACAGGTGAACTTAAATAACAGCGAAATCTAAGTTTGGTGGTCGACCAATTTATATTGACAACATGTATTCCAAGCTTACTTTTTTGAGTGCAGAGTTATGTGGAAGTTTGGAAGAAAATTGGTTAACCAGTTAACTTAAATAACAGAAAAGTCTCAATACAATGGTCGACCAGTTTACATTGACCATATACATTCCAAGTGAGATTCCACTATATGTAAGTCAAACTCCATAATTAATAAGTTAAAATGAAATAAGTAACATGTCAAATTATTTCTAAGTTGAATTCTACTATGTGTAGAATATAATCCACAATATGCATGTCAGTCTCCACAATGTCCAAGGGGGACTCTATTATGTGCATAATAGACTCCACCATATGTAAGTTAGACTTCAAAAGTAACACATCAAATTATTTCTAAGTAGGACTCAACTATATGCATAATAAATTCCACAATATGTAAGTCAGACTTTATATGTAACATGTTAAATTATTTTCAAGTGGGACTCCACTATGTGCAAAATAGACTACACTATGCAATTAAACATTGTAGAGTCTGGCTTGCTATAGTTAAGTCGCACTTGGAAATCATTTGACGTGTTATTAATGGAATTTGACTTGCATATTGTGGAGTTTATTCTACATATGGTGGAGTCCTACTTGGAAATAATTTGATGTGTTACTTCTTCCATTATAATTTGTAGATTTTATCATACACATAATGGAGTCTTACTTGGAACTAATTTGATGTGTTACTTCTTCCATTTTAACTTATTAATTATGGAATTTGACTTGCATACAGTGGAGTCCCACTTGGAATGCATATGGTCAATATAAACTAACTTCCTTACTGGTCAATCAATTTCCTTCTTAACTCCCACATAACTCTGGACCCAAAAAAGTTAGCTTGGAAATTGGTTGACCACCAGACTCAAATTTCCTTGTTATTTAAGTTTATTACTCAACCAATTTCACTCAACTTCCACATAACATTCATTGGTAAATGCAAATCAAATAGATGAATAGAATAAATAAACCCCCATGGTCGGAACAAGATGAACTTCAAACCTTAACTACTACCCACTATCGAATATGCTACCAATCGCAGATGACGTAGCCTTCAACGGACCACCGCTAGTGTCGTTGCCTCTATCGTAACCTAGGTCAATTTTGACGCGCGATTTCCTTCTTCCTTTGTTTCAAATTTTACCTCTCACATGACTTTGTTTCTTGATGGAGCTGTGGGTTGGGGTCAATGTAGGAAGCTCGTGAGGACAACAACAAGCGCATGAAGTTTGGCTAAGCAAGATGGGTTCAATCAGAAGCAATTATAATTTCTTTTTCTTTTTCTTTTATCATTAGAAGGGCATTTTAGTCACTTCAATGCTTTTTTTCTATTCCCATTATGTTCCTGATCTCAAAACCTAAATAAGTTTCTTTCACATTTCAGAAACCAAATATCTTCATATTGTATTACCAAAAATAAATTTGCCCAAATAATGATAAAATTTAACATATCAATATGTACATCTCAAAAAATTGTTACTCATACCAAATTACATCTTTTCAGTGCATTTTCCTTGAGTTAAACATTCATATTTGTACATACTTTATACTCAAGATAGGAAAATGTATAAGTTAATCCTAATAATATATAGTAGTATGTTTTTATCCTATTATGCGTTATTTGATTCCCATGAAAGATTTTAAATCCTCATTTTTCTTGCAAATCTCATGGGGAAAGCAATGGAGCAACCAAGCCCCTTAGTAGAGTTGGGAGACCAGAAAAAGAATGGAGAAGGTTTCTCGAGAATTCCACACCGCGGCTTTATGGAACTAAGCCGCGGCCTCATGGGAGACAGTGAGGACCAGATTGCGATGCCCACGTCGTGGCTTTGTAATATGAGTCCGTGGCCCCATAACAACCGGTGAGGTAAATAGCATGATGATGACACGAATCCGCGGCCTGGATCCTGGAGTCATAGCGCCAACCCTTCATCAGCAAAACACGAAGCTTCACTTGGACGAAGTATTTGAAGAGTTTTTGGGGAAATATTCGAGAGATGGAGCTAGGGCACGCGGAGGACATCCAGAATTCGACCTTGAGAGTTTGGGTGTGCTAGGGTTTGGCTTCTTGAAGAAGATTGAAATTAAGGTTTGAAGTATTGAAGAGATTTTAGCTTTTCTCTTTGGTTTTCTTACATCTCCCTCTTCCTTTTCTTACATGTGTTCAATAATAATGCTGATTGAGATATATTTTGTTGAATATGAGTGACTAGAGCTTCATTTTTAGAATTATTCTGAACACTTGTATGAATTAAATACTCATTTCTCCATTATATTTGTGATTAATGTCATCTTTATGTTGATTTAACTCTATTCTTAATGCTTCTTATTGTTTGGCCATCAATAAAATTGTCTGATTTATTTAAGTTATGCTTGAGAGAGCTAGCTTATATAGAGAACTTGAGTTAGGTCATGTGAGAACTTGAATCTTGCTTTGTTGAGTGAAGAGTTGTGTTAGTGGGGTAGATATATACTCACTAACCTTATATAGTCACTTAGAAATTGAATTGAATTTGAAAGTTTAGTTAACTAGTTAAGAGATTGCGTAATTAATTAGACTAAACAGCTATGTGAAGATTCGAGAGAGCATATATAGCTAAATTGACATCCTAACTAACATAATCTTGCATTAAGAATAATTGTAACATGAGTTTAATTGGATATTTATGGACTACAATGGGGATGAATAATCTTAGGTCTCTTTGAATTCTTCAAGTTTTAGTTGTCCTGGTTGCTGATTTTATACGCTTGTCTTTCATAGTAGAAATTATTCAAATAATGAACCTTGTAATTACTTTACTCGAATTAATTGAAAATGCAATGTCCAATGTTTAATCGCTTTTAATCTAAGTCCTTGTGGAAAAGATACTCACTCATCACTTTACTATTACCTCAGCTCGTATGCTTGCGGTATAGCCTGGTGGTGAACAAAAATCAAAGAAAGCAATTGCACAAAACGGGAAAGAAAACAATTGTAGAATGAATGGAGAAGATGAGAAGTAGAAAAAGTAGGGAAGAGAAACTGTAATTAAGAAAGAAAAGAGAAAGAACTGAGTGTAAAAAAATTGGGTAATTTTAAAAAAAGAGTTTTTTCACCCAAAATCTATTTACTTTTGAGACCAAAAGTTTTGGGAGGAGCATATGGAGCGTACATATTATTTTTTCCTCCATTTTTTTCTTTTTTATATTTTTTTCTGCATCCAAACATAAAAAAAATATATTTTCCCTCTTTTTTTTTTTAACTCTCTCTTCTCCTACTTTTCTCCCCATTAGTCTCAATTCAATTCTATGAACTCAATCATGTGCATTTGCAATCATAAAAATATGAGCCGTGCATTTGCAGGATCATTTTGATTTGTTTGCTTTTTCAATTATATGGAGTTTGAAAAAATAAATAATTCTATGTTAATAAACAATAAAAAAGCAAAATTATATTATTAACTTTTCAATAAAAATATAAAATGTACACTATGACACATTATTAATAAGTTGTTAATAGTGACTCAATTTGAAGCTGTTGTGTAATGCACAAGTTCACATTTAATTTAATTGTTATATGGATAGTATTAATTACTTCATTTGTCTCCAATTGCTATAAGAGAATTTTAGAGTTTTTTATTTATTTTAAAATATAAGAAATATGGATAAAATTTGTGAAATAATTAATATTATTTTTTTATATTCTTGAGCAATTAAAATTATATTGATAATTACCAGTAATTAATTAATTTTACTCTAGATTTTTAATTAAGCAATTTTAAAAAAATTTAAATTGTAACATAATTAATAAGTTTAACTGGTAAATTTTTTTTATATTAATAAAATAATTATTTATTTCTAATTAGGATGAAGTGAAAAATATTAATATTGATGGATGATGATTGTGTTTTATTATTTGAAAAATAGAAAGAACAAGATGTTAGAATTTGCAATTAAGAAGCATCGGGGATTGAAAAATTGATCAGAACTACATTACACTATTTCTGTGATAAATTGATAATGACTTGTGAGCACTTTTTTTTTTTTTGGCTAAAAACTTGTGAACACTGAATATATAGTAATATTGTGGCCAACTAAACACATAACAGTGTATTATAAAGAAAAGTTTGAATTTAAAAGATAAACACTACTATATATATATTTTAACCACATAAACACTACTTCACCCTATTTCAAATATAAGAAAGTTTTAGATAAATTTTGTTATTCAAAATATAAAAAAATGTATATATTTAGTGTAATAAAATAAACTATTCCAATAATACCTCTCATTAATTTGAGAAAAATTGTATTTTTCAATGATCAATTGATTATTAATTGATAGAGTGTAAAAAATACTATTTATTGAAGATAATTTAAAAAATACATATTTTATTACAAATTAAATAAAACTAACTAATTTTAACTAATAATATTGATATACTTAATTTCTTTCTTAAATTTTAAACTGAAGCAGTATTATATGGATAACGAAGTGCAATTTTCTAATATATATTTCTCTCAACAGGTACCACTGAATGAATTCCTATATTATTATTATTATTATTATTATTACTGCTGCAATTAAAATTTTTGGCCAATTATGATTTTATATTTTGAGTTAGGCCAAACAGATGAATCATTAAAAAGAATCGTCAAGTGAAAATGGAAGGAGTAAGGTAAAGAAGGAAATTGGAAAGCAATGAGCCAATGAGGGCAGTAATAGACACAAGAAAGCCGAATCCTAATAAATGTTTTGGTATCATAGGTTTCGTACCATGAATGACGACTCCTCCACGTGGCACGCCATATCCTCTGCCAACAAAAATTGAGGTTATGACAATTTCAATTATCCGAATCCTATTTCATTTATTTTCTTGGTCAAGACTTTTATTTCATTTATTATTAAAAGCATTGTTGTTGAACCGGACCAGATCGACCAGTTCGATCGGTTGGAATGGGAACTGGTACTTGATTTGATCTAGTTAAACTAGATGATTAATACTATTCAGAACTGATGAGAATCGATCAAAAATTGATGAAACTGACCTTGAACTGGTTCTGAACCAATCCTGAATTAGTTTGAACCGGTTCTGTATTTTTTTTTTCAAAATTTTTTAAAATATTTTTTATTTTTAAGATAAAATAACATAATTTCTAGTGCAAAATATTTTTTCTTTATATATTATAATATTATTTAAGCATTATTATGATATATAACTACTAAAAATTATATATTTACTTAATAAATAATATAATAATAGATTATTAATTTATTATTTTGAACTCAAAATATGATTATAGATGAATATTAACTTATTAAATTTAAATATCGAGTTATGAAACCTATTAATAATTTATTTGTGGTGAGTAATATATTGATAATTCAATATTATTTAGTTTGAGACTTTAATTAAGTTATAAAATTTGTTTAAACTTATATTACTTATTTTAAATATATTATTTTAATTACTACTGTTCCGACCTCGGTAGAATCATTAAGCCTTGAATCAGTGCCTTACCTGATTTAATGTCCGGTTCGGTTCTGACAATATTGATTAAAAGAAAGTTCAAGAGGAGAAAAAACTTGTCAATGTTACTTCTCTCCATAAGGCAGGGTAAGGTAATTAAAGAAATTTTATACATATTAAAAGATATTTATTATATTTTTAAAGTTATAAAAAATTAAAATTTTTAATTTGATTCCTATTAATTTTATTCATTTCATTAAATATAGTATACGTTACAATACTAGTAATATAATAATAAAAGGTAAAAATGATAAATCATTATATGTTATTTTATATTATAGAAAAAAATCTTTCATATTACTTTATAATATGAGATAGAGAGAATATATGAAATTCTGTTTTTCCTTTTTTTTCTCTTTCTTTCTTAATTAATTAATTAAAAAATCTATTTTAGAAGTTAGATTGAATTTTTATACTCTTGCATGAAAATATAATTAATATACCTCAATATTATCAATAATCATCAATTTCAAATATAAAGTTTTTAAGATTTCCATGACTTACATGTTGTAAACTATGCATATTGTTATTTAGGTTTCAGGTAATATATATGAAAGGGGAAGATTTAGGTATTTAAATTTATATATCTTTTTATCAAATCAAATCAAAATACATGTATTTTAAATTTCAAAATAAAAATAATATAAATAATGAACATGAATCATAGAATAAATAATACATAGATTTAATGGGATAAAACGGCAGTTATTTATTCCTATGTATCTACTATCTATTGGTATAAGATCAATTAAATTATTCATTTATTATTTAATGAAATGATTTTTTTTTCGGTGATAGAAATGATTCTCTTAAGTATTGAATACATGTACACTGTATTTTTTTTGGCCGAAATTATGCATTTCAATTTAAAAAATTTAATATTCCCATCACTTATGGTTTTAATTAAACACTTTTTTTTAAATAAATTCATAATTATAATTTTTTTGCAACAAAATAAATGTATAATTTAATTAGGTATATTTTTCTATATATAACAATAACAATATGAGTATTATCCTACTAATTAAGATCGATTACATGGATCTTTAATTATAAAAAAATTATTTCTTCAACTAAATCATTTATAGGATCATAACTAAAGTTAATATGGTGGTTAAAAAAACTAATGTTGATATAATTTTATTTTCATCATAAATTGGGAATAGTTCTTGCCTATAGTAAAGACTAATGATATAAGACTAACGCTGATATAGATTTTTTTGGTAACTAACGTTGAAATGAATTTTATATTTTATATTGTTTTACAACTATTTAACTTGACTGACTACAATTTGAGTATTTTGATATTACCATTCCTATATAGAATCAGAGAAGTAGTCCTCCTGGCCAAAAAAAAAAATAGAAGTAGTCCTCAATTTTATATTATAATAATTGATGATTAATGGAATTTTTTTTTGGCCAGGATGATTAATGGATTGATGATTGATGGGCATAGAGAAGTTTTGGGGGATACCTGCTATTGCCGTGACATTTATGCTCTTTAACCGGCTCGTCCGGTTTTGTGGTCAAAACCATGAAGATATAAAGGGTTTAAGGCCACTGTTGCGTTTTTGAATTAGGTGGGTTTTTGGTTCTCTCAAACTGTTTCTCTCATTTTCTCAGAACGAAAGATAGAAAAAAGAAAAAGAAAAATAATTCAGAAATAAAACAACAGAATTATGGGTCATTAGATTAGATTTCAAAGACTCACAGATCTCTTGTTCTTCTCGACACTTCTTGGATATTTGATTTCTTGAGAAGATGGTTTTCCCTGGTAATTTCGTTACTTGATCACAATTTAGCTTTGGATCATTGCTGGAATGGCGTTCCTTGAAGAGGTGAGTTCAAACACAGGTCCATTGCATCGCATAAATTTTGAATTTTGGCTTTGTTTTACCTTTGTTCCTTGAATTCTGGCTGCGATCTCATAGTTTTTGCTGGTTTTTCTGAAGATTTTGTCTTGATTCTGCATATCAAAGACAGAATTCTTCTATCTTGTACCCAAAATTTGTATTTTTTTTTTGTAACATTTCTCTATGAATTATGGGATTGAGATTCCGTGGAGATCCGATCGTGGATGCAAGGCTTTTCATTGACGTGAGCAACTGGTTCTCTCTGCCTGTTCAGTTCGAGAATTTTCACGTTGTCGTGAACCTCTCTTTTTCTGATTGATCGGAGTTTCTGTAGATTTATTTTGGTCTCAGAATTAAAAGTTTAGAGAGCTCAAGAACGTTGAAGATCAGAATTGGGTTGTTTAGTATTGATCTTACGCATTTAATGCACAACAACTAGATGCACTCTACAACTGCTTCTCTTCGCGCTTTTCTTGACTTTAATCTTCGCGTTTTTGCCCGCTGTTTTGTGCGTGAAATTTAATGCGATTATTTGTTTATTTTCATCTCGATTTGTTTCTTGCGGTTCCTTGGTCGGAGTTTCAGAAAAATGAATTGGAATTCTGGTCTGTTTGGCACGTGACATCTCGATTTGTTTCTAAGATGTGGATTTGTGACTTCTGTATTTGGGTTGGTTAGATTGATATATATATATATATATATATATTGCAAAGGGATGAGCTTTCGTGATCAAAAAGTGAAGTTGTTGGAGTTCTTTAAAATTTTGCCGTATTAAGTGTTCGCTTGGCACTGGAATTTAACGTAATAGAAGGTTTGATAGGATAATATATCATAATTTAATACGTCTATTTTATGCTTTTCCTTCTTTGTTTTTTTACCTATCCTTGATGAATAATATCCTTTTAATCTTCTTTTGGCCTCCGTCCTGCTATGGGCTGAGAAAGAAAACTGAAATGAGTCATTGGCTGATGTTTTTTACTGGATCTTGCCGTTTTTGCTTTTCTAATATGATAAATAGTGAAATGAACTTGATAGATGTCTTTTTGAAATTTTATGACAGTGAGGAGGATCCGGTATATTGATTATTTCAGTCATTCATTAAGTTTTATATGTCTACGCTATGGTGTTCAAGAGGAGGCAAGAATATGGATTCAATGGCTTTCAGGTCCCCTTTATACCTAGAGGTCCTAGATCTGTGAGAGTAAGTGCTGGCTGCAATTATTCATTAAGCTTTATATGTCTACTCTATGGTGTTATTCCATACATGCGCTCTGTACATTATGCTAATCCCTATAGTTTGATGATTTTCAGAGGCGGGGTATTTCCAAGAAAGCAGATCAGGATGGTCAAATTTGTGCTATTGAAGTACTGGCATCTTTAGCTGGCAAGTTGTTGCAGGAGAGTGAAAGTTCAGCTTCTAGCAATGCATCGGAAGGAAATCACCAGCAAGCCTCTGGCCGAGGTGCTGCTGAGCAGGAAAGTCAGTGTGAAGCCAAACCATTAGCAACAGAAGGTGTTCATCATGGAAGTTGTGCAGAGAGTACATTTATGACTGAGGTAGTCTCACGAAATTCTAGACTGAAGTATCTTGGGCAAACTGAGACTGATGCTGTACTAGAATGTACTTCAGTTACTAATCCTGCTGACTGCTACAAGAAAACTGAACCTGACATTAAGTCTGAAATATGCAAAAGGGAGGATCAAGTTGAACATTATTCTAGTAGGTTAGCAGAAGCACCCCAAAATTTTGGGGAGTTGTGTAATAATGGTAATATAAACAATGGTTTTAAAAGAGAACAAGAAGCTGGGAGTTCAGGCATTGAGGGACCAAGTCTTGCTGATAAATGTAGTTTGAAGGATTCATTGGGATTGCGCGTTAACTCTTGTGCAGTAATTAACTCAGATAGTAAAGTTAAATCTCCATTCTGCAAAGGAACTTTCCATAGTAGTTCCTTTTCTAGGTATGGCAATGATAGTAAGTTAGGTTTTAGAGATGATGACGAAAACTTTATAAGGTGCAGCAAAATTAGCACCAAGCCAAAGGCTTTTAAGCCTTCACAACGAATTGCACGCCGAAGAATCAGGAAGCTCATGACTTCTAAATACTGGAAGGCTGCTCCAAAGTTGAAGGATTGTGAGCTTTCCAGATCTGGTGAGGTTGCTTACAAATTGTCTGCAACCAAATGCTTCATTATTTGATACAACCAAATGCTGTGTGTTTTTTCACTGAAAGTAATAAAAAATTTGCAGATGTTGGAGTAAAACCTCTTTTTCAGAAGAGGAAGGCTTGTCACATTTTTGAAAGAGGTCAGTATGATACTCTTTTCAAGAGGAAGAAATTCTCCAACCGGGCTTCAGGTCTGACATTTGATGGAGGATTCAGCAGTGAGAGTGTATCTAATTCACTTGAGAAGGGAACGGGTGGTGACAATCCTAGCTCATTTTCGAAACAGCTTGAATCAAGGGACTCTCATGGTACTTAGTTGTTTGATTTTCACTCGTTTGTTTTTTGCTCGGGGTTTCTTTGCATTCTGTAGTGTTTATGTGCTGCTTTTATCTTGTGAACAGTGAAGTTTAGCATTAAGTCTTTCAAGATACCGGAGCTTTATATTGAGGTTCCTGAAACTACTACCGTTGGTTCGCTTAAGGTATGAATATAGGTCCTATTTTAGAAGAAGTGTGAATGCCTTAAATAAGCTTTGTCTGCACATTAAAGTGGTTGCATAGATCTTGTAGGATTCTTCTATTCGTAGATCTGCTCGTTGACTGATTTGCTATTTTATATAACTATTTGCATTTGCTTTTTCTTTCTCTCGAGAGTATAGATCTTTTAACTTATAGTTAGTGACTGTGTTGTTGTCTTGTTCTAACTTTTGCATTATTTCTTTTTACAATTTGTTTCCCATAGAGGACTGTCATGGAGGCTGTGATGGCTATACTTGGGGGTGAAGTGCATGTTGGTGTTCTTCTTCAGGGGAAGAAAGTTAGAGATGACAACAGAACTCTTCTGCAGACTGGTTTATCTTGTGAAGAAAATATTGGTAACCTTGGCTTCTCATTGGAGCCGAGTTCTTTACAAGGTTCTCCATCTGTATGTATTGGTGATCCTTCTTCTCATTATGAACCATCCCATTCAATCAGGTGAGGCAAACGTGATGGTATGCTACTGTTATTTCTACTCAATTGCATTCTTAGCTTATTCAGTCCAGCTAACAATATGATCATTTGAACGGTTGATTCTTCTAGGTCCCCTAGAACTCCTGTTTTAGATTCAGGGATTTCTGATGTCATACATGACTCTCCCTTGCTGACTAATATGGGCAACCTTATTGAAAGTAACCACGAATCAATTTCTTGTCCCACTGACACTATGACTGACAAAATAGCACTGGATTCCCGATCTCTAGTTGCAGTTCCTGACAGGAGCATGGAACCACTGGCTATGGTTCCAGTGAATCAGAAAACTAAGCGCTCTGAGCTTGTACAGCGTCGAACTAGGAGACCCTTCTCAGTGTCTGAGGTAGAAGCACTTGTTCAGGCAGTTGAAGAACTTGGAACTGGAAGGTCTGATATTTTATGTATGCCAGTATTTATAACCTTCCCCTGCAACAGCTAGATAGGAAAATTCAATTCCTCATTTTTATCCTGTACAGGTGGCGTGATGTTAAGCTGCTTGCTTTTGAAAATGCAGACCATAGGACTTATGTCGACTTGAAGGTATCTATTTCTTCCTTAATGACCATTAATAGGACTGCACTAATGTTTTTAAAGAGTTGATTCGTTGCTTTCCTTATGCTCGGTTCACTTGGATGTTTTTAACGGTCTAACGTTACTATCAAGAATAAGGCTATGCACCTGTTTAGTTTTGTATTGGAAAACCTTATAGCAGATAACTAAAAAGTTTTACCTTTGTCTTTATTGGTATAGAGGACGCTATAGAAATTTCTGTTTTGAAATTTACATATATATTGAAATGATAGAGTGCAAAGATTTTTTGGAAGCGAATGTTGTTTGTGAACTGACTTGGGATGATGTAGGACAAATGGAAAACGTTAGTACACACGGCAAGAATATACCCACAACAGAGAAGAGGAGAGCCAGTTCCTCAGGAGCTGTTGGACAGGGTGTTGGCTGCTCATGCTTTCTGGTCACAGCATCAAGCCAAGCAGCAACATGGGAAGCATCATCAATCTCCTGCAGCAACTTCCAAGGTCAAAGAATCCTCATCTCCTCAAAGTCAAAGTCTCACTGTTGGTAGTGAAGGTGGTAGTATCATCCAACCCATTGGGACGATGTAGAAAGAAAAAAATGATAGAAATGATGACAGGATTAGAGGAGGACAGGGAAAGTAAGCAAGCAACGTTGTACATTTTGATTTAATTTCATGTAATATTCTCACATCATTATTCATTGCCGACCCCTCTAACTTCAATTTGCAGGTTGGCTTTTTGTAAATGATTGGATCAAATAATGATTGTTCCTACACCAACTTTTTTAATTTCAATTTCCCCCCCAAATTGTTCATTCTTTTCATTAGAAATATATGTAGAACTGTCTCATAGACATGACATGATATCACTCCTGAAAGGTTATTCTTTGCTTCTTCTTTCATTTTCCCTTTGCTTCCTCTCTGTTTGCCTCCTTTTTGCCTTTGGGATTTTATTTATAGATATATCTGATCAGAGATAAAGTTGTTTGGATAATTATTAACATATGTATATATTATATTTCGAATTAATCATTAAAAAAAGTTTTACCTTTGATCCTCTGTGTCGCCCTGAAACTCATCACTTGTTCTTTCTTTTCTTTCCTATTGCATTTGTAAATGGATCATAATTTTATTTACAGTTTTGATAATAAGCATTTTAAAATTTGATATAACTAATAATGTATTTTGTGTAGTTATACAAAAGTTTGAGACAGATGTGTATATATATATTTTAAATATGACTCTTTTGTGTAGCTTTGTGAAGAAGTAAAACTAAATGAAGATTGTTGACCGAAAAAAGAAACTAAATGAAGATTAACCAAAAAAAGAAACAAGTACGTGAAGTGGAGGCACATGATTAGATTGAATAAAGCATGTGAGAGAAACACTTTTGAGCACAAGGAGCATGTTATCCAGTTAATCAATCATAGGAGGGGGCAATAATAGATAAGGGGAAGGCAGTATGGTAATTTTAATTTGAAAGTTTGAATGAAGAAGATGTAGGTGTGTTTTATTTATTGGATGGAGACAAAAGCTTAATTGGCGGTGGCCAGAGAATATTCTCTAATCCTTTGGGATCCTTATCCTCACGAAATCCCATGTGCTCCCCAACCATGAGTAGTTTTCACATTTCTCTCTCTACCCTTTTTAATTTAATTTAATTCTGCACCCGTTTATTACTTATTATTTCAATTTTTTTGGCAACTACCATCCCGATTCATTTTACCTTTTCTTGTTTTATCTGAAATTCTGAATGATTATAAACTTTTAAATTTATTTCTCATAGTTCATGTTTTATTAATATGCGTTGAAATTTTATTCACAGAATATTTTTTTATATTTGAAATATGTAAAAATTTATATTATTAAAAATAAAGTAAAATATAGATATTTTAATAATGAAATAAGTTATTTTTTTTATATTTATTTAATACTGATTTAATTTATTATTACCTCATGCTGATGAAAATTATGATTTTGGTATTCCGAGCTCAACTGTACGAAGTTATTAATAAGTTGAAATAGATTCATCTTTTTCTAGAATCTACATGACATACCAAATAATTAATAAGCACTATTCTGTGTGTAAGTACATTATCTTTTTGTTAGAAAAAAATTATTTTAAAAAATAGAATAAATTAATTATAAAAAAAATTTTAACTAATAAAAAATATTAAAATATAAAATATTGAGTAATAACATTGAAAAAAATGAGTAGCAACATGTTATATTTTATAATAAATTTATTATTTTAGTTTTAAAATAAAATTCTCTTATTTATTTTTTTTTAATTTTTTTGGATCATATATATATATATATATAAATAAGTGTTGATCCCGTCAAAAACAATTTTGCGTTTGAATTCTTATGACGCCAGCCCGCTTTCTCGTACAAGGAGACAAGTAAAGTAAGGAAGGAAAAAAAAAATTATAGATATTTATTTTTAAGAAAAAAACATATTTAAAATCGTTCTGAAGAATCTTAAGATAAAGATTTTAAATACAAAAGCAGAAATTTTTATTACTTAAAAACATATTTTTTATTATGAATTATGATTTTTCTTAATAATTGCTCATCCAATTTCCTGTTCAAAGACTCGTCACAATCAAAATTTTTAGGATAAATAACTTGAATTTAAGATTTAAAAATTTAATTTCTAGTTCGACAAAGAAAGAGAGAGAATGATTGAATGTCAAAGCTGAAAGTTGCGTCCGATAGAACCCCACGGAATTCTTTATTTCATCCTTATCTCATCCTTTGAATCTTCGGTCATCCCAAAAATTCTTTTAAATTTTTTTTCTCAAAAGGAGAAGGTCATAATTGGAAGTGGGAAATCTTGTATTAAGGTCAATGATTCCTTTAATATTAGATTTTGCAATCGAGATCCCAACTTCCATTGTCGTCTAGTCCGGTTTAGGATACCTGGCTTTCACCCAGGCGACCCGGGTTCAAATCCCGGCACTGGAAATGGATCTAAGTTTTTTTCACTTTAATTATTGGGAAGGGTAATTTATTTTATTATATAAAAATTGCGTCCACACATATCCATACGCTTACGTTGTTTTTTGGCCACAGCATATCCATACGCTTACAAGTGTGTGGTCTCTCATCTTTTGTTATGATTTGGAAAAGTAAGTTGCCACAATCTAAATTTAAATAGGAAAAATTATAAAAAAATTCTACAATACGAAAATAATTATTACAAATTAAAAATCCTAAAAGTTACACCCAAAAACTACATTTTTTGCCTTTGAATTTTTGAGAAGAGTAATTTATTTTATTAAATAAAATTTGAGTCCGCACATATCCATACGCTTTTGTTTTTTTGGCCACAACATATCCATACCTTTTACAGGTGTGTGGTCTCTCATCTTTTGTTATGAGTAATTTATTATTTTATTAAATAAAAATTGCGTCCACACATATCCATACGCTTACAAGTGTGTGGTCTCTCATCTTTTGTTATGGGTGCCACAGAGAATGACAAAAAAAAAAACAATGTAACAAGTTAGGTATAAAAAATGTGTTTGGTGATAAAATCACGTTTTGGCAGTTGTGTTGTTAGTTATATGTATCTTGGAGTAACACATAAGATATCAACTTCACCTGAACACCTTATAATAACAACTCGGGTATATGATAATCATTTTTATACCAATAAAAGCGAAAACAAAAATACAAGACTCTTTATCAAATGAAAATTTCTAGACCATAACTATATTCTGTTGGGGACCAAAAAGAATAAAAACGCTATTTTATTTTCATATTCAATCAATAAAAAAATACAGGAATAGAATTAAAAAATTGAACAGATGATTATAACACTAATTCTGTAAAATGTTAATTTTTCTTTTACTCTTCGAAAGATATTTTCAAGTACTCACGATTAAAAAACAGAGGGGCACAATGGCTCCCAAACCAAGTTAGGAATTCGAAACAAAAACAATTCATATATAACACCCATAAATATACCCTCAGCACAAAAACAGTGGAGAATGAAATATTATATAAATAATAATATCAAAATTTAAGATCAACCCAGTCGATAATTCATTCAAAGTCACAATACGCATGCTTACATAATTCTCCGCTTCAAGCTGACGAAAAAAAGTATGAATTAGGGTTAGGTGTTCCTGTTCAGGTAACATGCAATAACGGGTAATCAAAGTGAACTATAATGTGTATTGTAGTTGATAACTGCGAAGCCAATCTTCACCCTTTTCATAATAATCCATCCTACTGAAAGTCTGTGTATGAAACAGTGAAGCTGAGGCATAAGCAGAAGCCCCCCTCCATGCATCCATAACTGGATCCAATGCTCTAACTATTTTTATTGGTGATCCGCAGGGTCTAATCATCCTAATCCCAGCTTCAAGGCGGTCAATCATACCAGGAAACAGAGAACATCCACCGGTCAAAAGTATTGAATCAGTTAATCTCTGTTCCAAACTTTCATCCTTGTATGGTAACCTCCTTATTGAGACCCCAGCCATCTCGTCTAATCCTACCTGATCAACCCCAATCCAGTTTGGATTGAACAAAATCTCAGGGCATCTGAATCTTTCCACCCCAAGAACAATCTGAAAATCCGCTTTCGTGAGAGGACGAAAACGAGGCACTTCAGCAGATTGCGCATTACCAGTTTCTGTCTTTGGTACGAATGTTGGATCCAAATCCTAACAAAACAATTCAGCAAAATTTTTCAGTCAGTTATGCATCAAGCGTCATATGGTGTAATCTTTCACGTGAAATCATGCACTGCCCAAGCAGAGTAGAAGTTTATCCTTGCTAAATAAGCAAAACTAACCTGGAGCCTAGAAGAGATGCGAGCCAATTCTGCCTCATCCTCATCTGGTCCCTCATCATCGTCGTCATTATCTTTACTCATCAATTTGTAAAGTTGCCAATCTTCATCTTTGGCACCAAATGTATCCTCACCTTTACCACGATCAAAGGCTGCAGTTGTCAACAGGCGCATTCTTTCCCTTTGAGCAGCATTGAGTCTCTCACCACGGCCAACACCACCAGACAAATTATTTCCATTTGTATGGTTTCCATTTGTCTTCAGTCTTTTTCGTTGGTCAATTTTTTCTGATAGATCTTTGTATTTAGCATGCAATTGTTCCAGGTACAGCTCCGGGTTCTCTCTACAATAAGAATGAAACAAAATCAGCAAAAAAGTTTAGAGCACAACAAGAATACGTTACTCACATAACTCAGCCCCAAATAAAATAATTTACAAATAATAAAAAACACAAAACATACAGGCGTTTCTCCTCCTCTAGCTGTTGTCTCCTCTCTCGTTGCATTTCCTCCTCATAGCGTTTCTGTTTTGATCGCTGCCGCCCTTCAGACATGGACTTGAGTGACAACTGCTTCTTCTTTTCAATGAGCTATTAATAGAGCATATCCCAGGAACATCATCAAACTCACAGCCATATAGAGAAAAACAAGTAAAGATTGAAAACGATTTCCCATGTTGAAGGTTGTAAGCAAATATGATACAGGGCAAATGTTTTCAAACGTAAATTAAAGGATAGGAGGTGGACAGGAATCTCAACTTATTGATGAATGAGATTGAGATTAAATGATTAATACAAAAACTGACCTGCTCCGGGGTTAGTGTTTCATCAGGCATGTTTATAAGAGAGTACTTCTCACTAGTAGCAGAGTCAGCCTTTTCAATTTCAGCTTGCTCACTCTTCGGTTCGCCTTTTGCTTTCCGTAAAGATTGTGTAACTTTGATGCGGGCAGATTCTATCTCCTGCTTAGTGGCATAGCCAGTATCTAATAGGAAAGATGGAATGTCACTCTCTTCTACTTGATCAAGCTGCTGTAAGAGAAACTCCAAACCATGCAATTCATTTTCCAGTTCATTTATTCTGGATGATCTCTTTGCCTCAGCCATTTCTCGCAACCTTTGACCTTGTTTCTCTCTAATTGCTGCCTTTCTTGCAATCTCTTCCTCAGAAGGAGGCTCCTCAGTTGGTGGTGGAACCCAAGGGAGCTGCCAACATCTGGTTTTCTCTTCAGCTTCCTCCCCTCCTCTCTATTAGATCATTGATAAAGTTAAATTGTGAAATTAGTAGAGCAATTTAAAAGCAAAGGAAACAAACTTCTTACCTGAAACAACCGAGCTTCAGAAGCATAATCTTGTGCAATGTAACAATGTTCCATCTTCAGGTCTTCAACCTTTTCCCATGTAAATCTAGCCCTGTATTGAAAATTTGAAAAATTAAATAAAATCCTACATATATTGTGCTGAGAATAACAGAAACAAAATCCAGGTGATCTGATGCTCACAAGTGGTAGGGATATTTAAGTGAAAGAAGTTGCTTTAAATAATCAGTCACATGGAAACCACCAATATTTGTACGGCAGCATCCTTTATAAACAGGTTCCCCATCTACAAACTGAAAATGATGAAACTAAAGATTGTTATCAAGAATTAACAACATTTTTCGTACTTGGTCAAGGCTATCTGAATACTATTAGAAACCATTGTGTGCAAAACCGACAACTGGACAAGATAGTGCTTAGTAGATATCCTTAACTTCAATTTGCCATTAGTACATATATGATAACTATCTTGGAAAATAATCATACAGATTTAACGTTCTTGTAATGACACAATACCAGAAAGTCTACCATAATAGCAAAGAGAAAATTACGCAAACTAAAAAAAAAAAGATACATGCAACTGATGCTTAAGCTTAATAAACACACACTTGCAACGGATTAAAAAGGGTTGTTTTTATCACCGTGACCAGTCTAGAAGAAACCAATGCAGAGAACAAGATGACCTACTAATATAGTTTACATCAATATGCAACGCAAAATGAGATAATAAATGCACATATAAACGAACTCTGGGCATGTTAAATGCAGAGCGGTAATAATCACTGTTTTGACAAAAATAATTGGCACTTGTCCTTGATATATCAAAAACTTGAATTCAGCAAATACTGTAAAAAACATACCGGAATTACATGGGTTGTGGTAAATCCAGGACACATAGCAAGACCATCTTTATTGCAAACTCCATGGTGTTGATTATAGTTATAGCTGAAAGCTGCATCAACCCCAAAGGCTGCCATGACAGAAAAAGATGGACTGCTTTGTCAGTGGAATATTGTGCACAGAAACTCAGATGGAATAGAGACAAGCAGGCACCCCTCACTGGGTCCAAACCAGTGCAAGTCAAGATAAGGAGCTAAATATGTATGTTGAAGCTTCACTTAGAAAATGGTTTTCCATTCAAGGGTAGGCTGAGTGGTACAGATCGGAAGGCAGCAGATAATTCAAATCTTTAGATGCAACTTAGGCAACTTGTCAACGATGATGAAGTTTCTCAAAGGGTTAGAAAAGTACTAATACCTATTGATGGAACTCCATAAGTCTCAAAAAGAAGTTCTGCCATTTTACTACGAGATTGAACTGGATTGCATACACATTCCGTGATCAGGACAGGATGATCAATCTGCTCTGGCATTTAACATAAAATAAAAAAGAGTGAGTCAAAATTATTCAGATCCTATACGTGCCAAAATGAAACAACATCTTCACTAAACTAGAGAACTCTTGGATAACAACAAGCGAACCAAAAGTTTTACTAGCACGTCAAATTAGAAGTAGCATTATTAGAAACCTAGAATTGAATATCTGAAGGATGTTAAGCATCTAACAAAACCATAGAAGAAAAGATGACTAATATAGAAACCTAGATGAAGGAAATAAAAATGAAAAGAACTTTTATCCTATGTTCATACCTCTGATCCATTTGCACCTATCCGGTCAAAGCCAAAGTCAAGAATCTGTATATGAAAGAAAAGGTTAATGATGCCATCCTCAACAAGTCCTTCAAAATGAGACTGCTTAAGGAGATGAAGAAAGTAGTTTTAACATTTATTAAAAAATTTACAATGGCAGTAAATGAAAAAAGCAAAAACAGAACGCTGCCTTCAGGAGGAGAGCAGCCCCAAATGCACATGGCATACATGATAGACAGAACTAGTACAAAATGAAAGACTACGGGATGATACGGGATGATAAGAATTAATGGAATGTTTTACATATCATACATCTAGCCAAAAGGCTTAAACCACTATCCTTCTTGTGGTGATAAACAATGTAACAAAAGGAACCTTACGTATTCCATTATTTCAAACTGGTAAACAACATTGCTATCGAATGCTGAGCGAGGTCCAGAGCGAGTGCAGTCAAAGTATTTCATTAATGCCGGATTATGATCACCAACAATAGTAACAGTTTCACCTGCGTTACAGAATGTGACAGAACAATTATCATGTTACTGTGTCATCTACGCTTTGTTGATTATTAGGCGGGCAAATAGGGTCAAGGTTAAGATAGAAATTGCGAAAATGTAAAATATAAGGCTATCAGTATTAATGCAGAAATAGGGGGAAATTTTGTCACGGAAAAAAGTTACAAAATTATGAACACAAATGAAAGGAACTGGCACATGTACATCACTTTGTCCGTTGCAAAAAACTGACAACAATCCTTTTTTTTTTCTTTTACTCATGCCAAATAATTTTTTCTTCTCGTAGAGCTTAATTAAATTTTATCGCTTTAGTTCCTAAGAATAATCTTTATAGAGGAAACAACAACTAAATAAACATCAATGAAGAGAAAAAGACCCAAAATCCAGCCCCCTCCCCCAAACAATCCAGAAACTCTTCCACAGGCATATACAAACACAAATATGCAGAAGGAAAATGAAGAAGACAAAGAAAGCCTAGTCAAGGTGTGGGAAAATACCCGTGACTTTATGGCGTGGCCTTTGCACAATGTTGCGGAAAACAACCCGGGGGTCAGTCTCTCCTGCCCATCTGATAATTCACGAAAAAAGAACTAACGTAAATTAACAACCCATAAATAACGAATTTGAAATATCAGAAAGCGCTCATCCCCATCTGGGCAGCCCACAAAAATTCATGTTGGCGCCCAAATTAGGGTTACTGAGCGTACCCAATACGAAAATATGATGCGCCATTGTCAATGACGATCGGAGTGGTGGAACTGAAGAGATTGTAATCAGATTGACGTTGAATTTGCGATATGAAAGGCATTGTCAGCTGGAAGAAGCAGCAGAGTGAATTTCAGCCTCAGGAGCTGAAGAGGAAGTGGGTGACTGTGCCCTAACTGTCTTCCTGCGACTAGACTTTCCCGAGCAGATGATAAAGAAGCCAAGGAGTAGTGACGAGTGACGCCCTTGGGAAGCCAGACCGCCGAACCGGGCGGTCTAATTCGAACCGGCTTGTGTCGGGAAAAACTGATACGGGCAGGGGAATTCCATTTCAGCACATGAAAATCGAAATATATAATCATTAATAATATACTGGTAATTCATAACACACTTGATCCATTAAATTCACAGCTTTAAAATTTTTGGGCCACAAAAAATTCACAGCTTTAAAATTATACACCCTTTTGTTTATAAAAATTACCTTTCTAGAGTTTTTTACATAGATAAAAAAAATATTAAATAATCTAAAATATTATAAAATTTAATAATATTTTATCAAAATAATTTTAATTAAATATTTTCTTAAATGATTTATTTGATATTAATAAAATAAAAATAATATTAAAATAAGTTATTAATATTTCATTGAAATTTTAAAGTGATAAATATTATTATGAAAAATTTTAAAACCCTAAAGTGACAATTTTTATGAATTTAAGGAAATACATTTGATTCATTAAATTAGTAACATACTCTAACTATCCTTCTATTTTACATTAAATACAGATACCTACCATCTATTTTAAAAACAAACACTTTAATCCAAGCCGTTAACATCTTTAGAAATATTCTTAACTGGTTCTAAAATAATATTTACTAATTTATATTCTTAAATTTTATTTAGCTTAAGTAATTTTTACTCAAACAAAACTAAAAAACCTGATTCAAATTTTTTGGTAATTTTTTTCATAAATATATGTTTAACTAAGTGTGTTTAAAATTTACAATACTAACTTGTATCATTTTTATAGTTTGGTGAAAAAATTTAAAAATATACATTTTTTAGTCAAATGCATATATAAGTTTAAATAAATATCTTTAAAAAATTTTTAAATCACAAAATAAATCAATTTTTTTAATAATCGTTTGGTATTTGAGTACCATTTTATATTTCCACTAGTTCGAACCATTGTTGCGAACCCACTCTGGGGTCATCATATTTTACTCCACTTTCAAATATTCAATACATTTAGTTTCACTTTAGCCATTTACTAATTAAATTAAAATAATCCTTCGAATTTGTCTCACACCTAACATAGGAGTTAGCTAAGTTTAGTTGACATGTAATATTTCATGTGAGTGAAATAAAATATTATGGCCTACCCAACCATGGTTGATTTAGTTTTTTTTTATTAGAATCTAAGTTATAAATGAAATAACTGAGAATAATTGTATTACTCAAAATGCAGTGATTCATCAATATAGAATATACAAAAAAAGTTTATGAAGTAAATGCTTTAAATTGCCATCCGAGTTAATTAATTTTATCCAATATCATAAGTTCACCTGACAAAAAAATATAAAATATAAAAAATGAGAAGTTATAAATTTAAAACAAAACAATGCAATTTATGTCAAATATTATATAAATACACAACATCCATTCTAATGTAATAAAACTAGAATCCGGTCCCGATGTACAAATAGCTCCAACTGTATATAATTAAACTGTACAACATATATTAAATACCACATTTATAAATCAATACAATTATGTTCATACATGTTTTTCATAAATAATTACTTATCACAAAAATATATATTGATAATTTGCATATTTTTGTCAACAAATAAAATATTATGAAGTAAATCAATACAAACTAATTATTCAAAAAAAACTACAAATAAATCTATCCATATTTGGCCAAAAAAGCATTTCAAAGCGAGCTACTTATGGGGCAATTTTTGAAAAAAATTTTGAATTTTTTTACAAATTTAACTATCACAAATACTTTTAATTGTATTTTTAATATGTGCGAATTAGTTATTTGTATTTTAGTTAAAGTTCAAAAAATTGGACCTAATATTGAATCGGTCAAGACACTGATTTAAGATTCAATAATTTAATCGAAATTAAATTAGTGGTAATAAATTTAATAATTTTTTAATTTTATTTATTATATAAAAAATTAAAAATATTATTAATAAGTTTCACAACCCAATATTAAAATCTAAACAACTTAATATTTGTCTATAATCATATTTTGAATTCAAAATAGTCAATTAATATTTTATTTTTATATTATTTGTTAAGTAAATTTATCATTATGGATAATTGTGCATCATAATAATATTTATATAATATTATAATATAGAAAGAAAAAATTTATATAAAAATAATACTACTTAGTATTAAAAATAATGTTATTTTATCTTAAAACTAAAAAAAAAAAAGAGCTGATTGGTTTAATTGATTTTACACAAGTTCAATACTAGTTCGTGATCGGTTCGACTAGTTTTTATCTGTTCTTACCGATTCTGAGTAAAGATGGTTAAAATCTATAACCAGACCAGACCAAACCTGGTACCGGTTCTCGATTCAACCGGTCCGGTCTGGTTTTTTTTCCTTGATCGTAGTTACTAAAAACTTTTCTATTCACTGCATTAATTGGTTATTGTGTTATGTGGATTTCCTTCACAATCAAGAATAAGAAATTTCATACATTTCCTACTCTGTACATGAGTCATAACCACATATAACTTATTTAGCATCGCTATGAGTATGTGTATCGGATACGATAAGACATGATATTAAAGATATAATAATTTTGAAAAGTTTAGAATATGGGTGCGAGAGATATTTATACATATATAATATTATTTATATAATATTTATATGTATAATTAATAAATTTACCTATTAAGATAAAAATAGGTATTAAATATTATAAAAAATATAGTATAAATGATAAAATAAATCATAAATTGTTTATAACAATTTCAAATAGTTTTATTTTAATGTAAAAATTTGAAGTAGTACAAATTAATACGAATTGATATATATGCACAAGTGCGATACAAGTATCATATCATATATCAAATATGAGTACGTCTATTTTTTTGAAGTATCAGTACTTTATAGCATATACCTGACCAGACATGCATGAATATTGAATATTGGTATTGAGTCTAAAAATGTTATAGAATTATTGGTATAATTACATTTTTTCCATCATTATTACCGCACATCACTTCTATTTCAATGACATATTTCAACAATTACATAATAATAAGACATGCACCATTGCACAATCCCGATAACTCGCCAATATTCATCAAAAAAATAATGGGGACATCAAGTTTCAACCTTATGATTTAGGAGGCTAGACATTGAATTCTAAAATTGCACTGGTGTGATTTATAGGATGTTCTATATTTACATCAATAATACATATTATGTATAATGGACACCTCAATAGTCAATACAATAAGTTATTAAAAACTTTTTATACGCTATATTAGAAGTTGAAATCCAAAAATTGTAGCTAACTGAAAGGTTGCATTTTAAATAAAATCTAATTAACTTATTTTTTCATTAAATTAAGAATATGTGACATAATAATTAATTAAGGAAAATCGTTTTTGAATATATTCAATTATAAATTTGAATTAAAATTATGATAATATGATACTTCCTCCGGTGCATATTATAAGGTGTGGGCCCCATTTTTACGCCCATTAAAAAAGTTAAAAAATATCATTAAATATATCAAAAGTTCCAAATTTATCCCCTATTTATTGAGAGAATATTAAAATGATTAAAGCAAGTAATTTTCTATGAGTTTTACAAGTACAGAAAAGAGATAAGTAATCAATTCATATAAGTAAATATAGTAAGGGTAAAATTGTTTATTTGAGTCCTTACACCTTATATTGTGGACCGGAGGGGGAGTATGTTTCAAGATTTGGATTAAAAAATTTATATAATTTTCTAGATTATGGACGTTCTATATTCTTATTGGATCATTAAGGAATTGATAATAACGTGAGTAAATATCATAGATTATTGGGAACATCTGCATATTCAATGACATGTTTTAACGTGCAATTGCGTAATAATAAATTGATTATCATATTATTATCAATCCCGTGACAATCTAATAGAAAATAAATGTAAGATGCTTCCTCTTATCCTATATATAGGATCTTTTGTCCTAATCCTAAATATAAGTTCCTTTACAATATGTGATATAATATTTATTATACATTTCTAAAAAATGTTCCTATTTAATATATTCAAAGAGAAAGAGATTAAATAATGGTAGTTTTGAAAAAATGTTGAGATTTTCAAAGAAATCGAGGTAACTAATTAGTTTTAATTCCAATTCTTAATCAACGTGATTTGATTAAAATGATCTTATATTAAAAATTAGAGAGAGTATATACATGACTCCTTTTATAGCTATTCCATGTCAACTTCTTAATTTTCTCCTTCTATAGCTATGCAAAGCTAACACTATCACGTTTGAAAGAAGAAGAAGAAGAAAGATCAGACGCTTGCACTATCACATTCTAATTTCATAACCAAAATGGCTTCTCTGTGTTTCTCTACAAAATCTTTAGCAAGCGTCGTCCTAAACATTAATAATAGAAGAAATCTCTTTTGTCCTATTAATATAATATATTTGCATATCTCATTTTATTGAAAGGGTCATTTTTCACGATATTAGTAAAAGTTACTTTAAGGTTGGATTTTTTTGCCTCTTCACGATCCCTCGTGCGCTCATTCATTCATCTTCATCTTCTACTTTGCTTCAAGCTACTATTCTGTTATTTCAAGTTACTTTTCTCTTGTAGATTGATTAAGATAGTGAATAATAAAGTATAGACTAATGAAAAGAATTTTTTTTTTCAATAAAAGTAGCCAAGAAAATAACAAAACCGCTTAAATCATTCTATAGCTAGAAAGTTTTATACCCACACACCAATGCTAAACCTGGAACAAAATAAAACACAACGATTGAAGATAATGCCTTCTTCGCTTGCTCATCTACATCACGTTCTGCTCCCTAGTGATAGAGTGCAAAATTTTAAACCTAGCAACATAGACTAATGAACATATTTTGCCATTATATATACTTCAAGAAACAAGAAATATAGAAAAAAATAGCATAGCCAAGAAGCATTAATGAACAAAAATTTAGTGATAGTCGTCTTGCATCAATGAAAAGAAAATTACCATATAGCTTATCGAAATATATTGTTATTTATTAAAACATTGGCAGAACAAATGGAACCAAAATTATTTAAAAAACCTGAATCATATATATTGATAAAGTCAATAACTAAAGAGACAGAATAACTCAAATGTACTCAATTTTCTTCTCCTCCATTCTTCCACGGCTTCCTTAGCCATAGTAGCTCCTGAAGAATATTGCAAGTATAAAAATACAGTCAAACCCCGAGAAAAATATATTGAATGATTTGATGAAAACAAATAGTGGAAAAATCAAATGAACAATAAACAACTAAATGCAAAGGCATCATACCAAGATTAACAATGTGGCATTCAAAGCAATGAGCCTTCAAAACCATATGTTTAAGACCAATTATATAACTAGGTGTGAATGCACTAATATGGAAATTATAAAATATATGATAATTTCAAAAATTAAAATTAAAATATAAAAACATATCATGATATTTTTTTTCTTTTATCCATAATCGAAACATATTATAATCAATTAAAAATCAAATTTTAAATCATCACATATCAATTTCAAAGTGAAAACATATCATAATCAATTATTACTTGGAATATGTGAGATCAGATTCTTTAATAATCAGCTTAATAATATGGAGACTTGAAATTGCAACACATTATTTTTTCAATCTCTACTTTATAATATATAATAGATAACATATGGGCAATTTATATTACTCAACATGCAGTGATTCATCAATATAAATGTTATATAAATATATATAAAAAAAAAATTCAATCCATTTTAAATGTTATATAAATACACGACATCCATTCTAATGTAATAAAATGGTGCGTGTTTTAACTTCCTGAGTCATTGGCCAAAATTATTTTTTCCTTTTTTTCCAAGGAAAAAATACTTTCTAAGTCATAAATTTTAGGTGTAATTACAGGATTGGATTGCGCAAATAATCTAAATTTTGTAAATTATTTTTTTAGAAAACTGTGCCGACCGGGTCTGTATACGTGATATATACTTTGTAACGTAATTGTTCAGCCGTGAATTTTGGTTAATATTTTCTATATATGTCGCCGAGTATTTTGTTTTGTTGCTTTTTGTTTATTCTGCAAGGATAAAGAAGTCTCTAGCTGTTTGACCAAACAAAAAAATTTTTCTAGTTGTTCTCACCTCTTGCCATTATTTTATTTAATTGTTTTGAAGTGGAAATCTCTCATTTTGAGGGTTCAAAAAATTGAAATAAACTGATCGATTTGATTCGGAACAGGGTAATTTGAACATGGATGGTGACTAGCTGTTTTCAGGATGGGTGAAAAATCAGTTAAGCTGGTTACGAACTAGATATTTTTTTATTTTTAAATTTTTAAGATAAAATAATATTATTTTTAATACTAAATAATATTATTTATTTGTATAATTTTTTTTCTATATTATAATATTGTATAAGTATTATTATGATATATAATTATTATTAATAATAAATTTATTTAATAAATAATATAAAAATAGAATATTAATAAATTATTTTGAATTCAAAATGTGATTATAAATTAATATTAGGTTGTAAAACTTATTAATAATATTTTTAATTTTTTATACAATATATAAGTTAAAAATTATTAAATTTATTACTACCGATTTAATTCCGATTGAACTATTAAACTTTAAATCAGTATTTTGATCGGTTCAATTTTATCTGATTATTTGAACCTTATTGATTCTATCTAGGAATGTGATGCCATTATTTTACTATTTAATTGTTGCGTGAATTTTTGTTATACACTAGATAAAATCAGCTTATAAATATAGTTCGTTAATTAATGTCAATCCTTTATCTCAAACTCGTTTTATTGTAATGGAGAAACAAACTGTAATCTTAGATTGTTGGGTTCATCATAAAAACATATCCTGCACATAGTGAGTTTGGCCTCGGGTGTAGTTTAGTCAGGCAGAACAAAAAGTTGATTTTAAAGAATGTAAATATTATTTCTAAAAATATATTTATAATAATTAATTAGTATCAATTTTTATTATTATATTTGGAGGTAATGATAAATTTAAAGTAGTAAAATAATATTAAGAATATCTTGTTATATTTGGGGTTCCGGGGGGGGGGGGAAGCAACCTTGGAATATATCATTAATAATACTATTTTTTTGAATCAAAAGTAATTTTGTTCCTGGAAGTCAAAATATGGATCTTGTGATTCTTCAGAAAAATCTAGATTTTAAGCTCACAGAATATCAATTTTATAAAGTTTATTTTATTAGGTGTTATTTTGTTGATGAAAGATGGATAAAATATGTAAAATAATAGAGATTTAAGAAGAAGGGGAGAAAATAAAACTCCATGCTTTACTCACACTTTAATTTATTAAATGAAAGATAGCTTATAAAATGCTTTTGAAGGGGAAATAAACGACACAACAATTGAAGATGGGGAGAGTGCGAGATTTGATTTCTCTTCTTTTGATGGAAGTCAAACTAAGTTAAAAACAAGCGGTCCAGATTAGAAGCCTGGAAGGTTGTGGGAAGCAGGGAATAAAAATGGAAGCCACTCATAGAAGCCACGTCGTAGGGGTCCCACCCACAAAAAGCATCGAGCAAGGACTTTTTGGGCCACGTGGAGAGAGGTAATGGAAGCCAAGTTTCTTGCACCGCACGATTGGAAAAGTCAAAGCAGCAGCAATAACAGTATAACACCGACCAACAACAGGGCACCTTCCTCAACAAGCCTCCTGTTCAGTTCAAGTGCTTCCACAACCATAACCACACCTCCCTATAAATTAAACATCTCCGCACACAACCACACCAGTCTACAAGCACAAATCAAATGTCTTCTATGACGGAAGGCTGCCGGACGCCCACCCACAGCCACTGCCTGATACGGGAGCCCACCGTGTGCCCTCCCGCTCCCAAGAAGAAGTCGCCGGAACGGAGGGCCCCACCTAAGAAGGAGTACTTTCAGCCTCCCGACCTTGAGCTTATATTCCTAGTTCGACAACCACAACCACCACCTCCTTTCTAACCTCTAACTCTATCTGTATTTTTTTTTCTTTTTTACTGTTGTAATTTTTGTAGGCAAACTTTAGATGAATGACTCTTGTGTGTACGTACGTAATATGATGCTGATGCGTTAGTGGAAAATGAAGGCTAATCCCATTCCCATTCCCACATATAGTTGTAGTAGTTGTAGCCGTAGGATTCTCTCCCTGTAACAGTGACCTTCTCATTTTGGTTGGCTTCCCATATATGTGTGTGTTGTATTCCCTATTTTTCAATCGGTTAATGCTGAGTTTTTGTTTTAGCTAGAACATTACAATTATTAATATGTGTCATCTAAGCAAAAATATATATGTGTGTGTGTTTTTTTTCCCGCCAGATTGTTCCAGTGTCACTAATGCTTTGAGGAAAAGGGGTATTAAAAGTGTCTTATGAGCATTTTCAGATATCTTGTTCCTCATACCAGCATTATTTGAACGCACGCACAATTCCAAGAACAAGTTGGACAATATGAATTATCTATGTCTTGGAAGTTGGGTTGATGAGTCGATACACTATGGGCTTCAGAACATTTGGAACGGACATCTATGTGGCTTTTTTTTTTTTACCATCATATGGGCTTTGTTTCTTATACGTATATTTTTCAAAGAAAAGAGAAAAAAAAATGATGGGCAGAATAAAAAAAAAAACAACGATGGGGTCTGATGATGTTGTTTGGTTTTGGCATGAACAAATTCTTATTTATATGTTTAGTTTGTTACATATTTTATTATATATTTATATTTTTATTTATAAACTCGTTATATTATGATCATACGTGTTGATATTAAAATTTTTTATTTTTGAACAATCCATACATGTGCATACCTAGTTATAGTAAATGAGAGCTATGCGGGGTAACAAAACTTGCGGATCAAAATTCAAAATATTATCTGCTCCATACCACGTTACGTCTCAGGCTCTCATGGCCTGTTTGGTTCATTCACTTATAAGATTATGTGAAGTAATGATAAATACATCACCTGATTTAATGCATTTGATTTGCCTCTTGTTAGGTAATTCCCATTATAAAATGTGAAACCTGATTACCTCAATTGAGGTGATGCAGGTCACACTCATTTTGCTATGTAATCCCCTTCTCCCTCATGTAATTCGTACTAAAAAGTTTGAAATGCCTTTACAAACATTCTGCACTCTCTTCCTTGATCTCCCTCTTCATCGACCTCCCCAGCCATCTTCCTCCACCTCCACCCACCTTAGCCTCTTACGAGCCTTCATTAGCCCTCCATCTAGTGACCACCTCCTTCATCATTCCTATAGTCATTGGCAACCAACGACCGAGCAAGAGGTGGAGAACGGCATCACACAGCTTCCATGGCCGAACCCAATCCTCTTCCTCGAACTTCGTCATAGCATCCATGGCCAACCAAGATCTAGCCATCAAACTCCGTCACTGCTTCTCCTAGGTCTATAAACCTTGATCTACACAGCCACACACTTTCTCCGTCGATGTCGCAACTTCAACTTATAAGGCCACGAATGTTCATCTTTGAGATGTGGTTTCAACTATTTTAAACATCATTTTCATAGGATATGAAAGTATATGACTTCTTTTATGTTCCCATCATTTGTTCGACAAGATTGGGGTCTCTGGTTAATGCTGGCAAGATCTGTAATGGTGATCTATGATATTGATTTTTCTTTGGGAAAGAAGACCGATGGGAGAGGGAGAAATTTTTTTGGTCAGGGGTAAAAAGGTC
This sequence comes from Adenanthera pavonina, assembly GCA_026686845.1. NCBI lineage: Eukaryota > Viridiplantae > Streptophyta > Magnoliopsida > Fabales > Fabaceae > Adenanthera > Adenanthera pavonina. The sequence continues at coordinate 15,295,387 of JAIVEN010000003.1, read as the reverse complement.
TTTTCATTTGTTTTTTATTTTTCTTTTCATAAAAAAAAAAACTCCATCCCCTCCTATCTAAATATCATACTAAATAAACTCTCATGTGATCATTAACCCATTATATTATCCCACACCTTTCACATTACCTCACTTAATCTCCAGGTAATTGAACCAAACGGGTCATTGGGGTCTGCTGTCCCTCTCTCTTGCATTTTGAACACCCCCTCACAATGCTTCATACTTCTTTGTTTCCTTTTCAGGTGCTCCGTACATTAAAGAATTTCAAACATTTTAAATTTGTCTACGAAATACAAAAATATATTCAAATAACCAATCATATGAATATTTTTTTTCCCAGAATCATCACTAATATCAATATATAATTTAAAAATCAAATTTTTCTATTGTTACTTCACTATTCTACTTAACATCAATGACATGTGTCATGTTAAAAAAATCAGATTTACATTATTATTTACTAAAAATGACAAGACATTCAATTTTTATTTCATTAATTTATTTAATTTGTCAAAATATAAAATACTTTGTAAAATATTCTTTATTTTCATTTTAAGAAATAGTAAAAATTGTCTCACTAAAAGCGCAAACTACTAAAAAAATGGATTTTTATGCTGCTATTTTTTGTCTTTCTTAGTGGTTATGAATTGCCTTGTATCACATTTTGTAGGTGATTATTGAAATAACCGACTACAAAAGTTTACTTTTGTAGGCAGTTACACGTATAATCACCTATAATTGTATACTTTCGCTAACCACCTACAAAAGTTGGGTTGTCGAAGGAAACGTATGCAGTTCCTACGTTTCCTTCTTTTTTTTTAATCTATTAAATTTTTAGATTTCCCATATATTTTTTAAGAACTTGCAATGAAATCCAGCACACAGTACAATGTATAAAGCATCAACCACATATAACAAACCAAAAATAATGTATGAACATTTTATTCCACATTCAAAATTATTACATCTCCCTCCTCCCCTTCTGGCACTTCACTTGTGTAAAGATCAACCACACAATCACTTCACTTGGCAATTGGTTCATCAATTTCAACTTTGAAGTATCTAATATGGTAGGTATCGAGAAAGTACTATAAATTAAAATATCATAAAGAAATCAAGTTACATTACTAAAATTAATTAAAAGTTACTTAATTAAGATACATACAATGTAATTACATACATTGACCAAGATGGAGCTCTAGTCATGTATAATGATATCTTTCATAAATTTCAAAACATAATATCTGCAATCAATGTCATTATCTTACTTCGGATACTAAGCAAAAAAATATGTACATATTAATTACAAGGAATGTCAATATTGATTTTTTGCTTGAATATTAAGTTATAAATATTTGTATCAACGTCCATTTATATAATTGTGAATATTTTGTTGTATGCTTCTTACCCCTGGATAATGATAGTTTTAACTTAAAAAATTTCCACTAGTATTCCATTTTTTTCAACAGACATTAAAATTGATAATTTATTCAACGGGTCTCCCATTCTCTCTATATGAAAAATCATGTTCAAAATTATAAGTTTAAAAAATTGAATAATATGCACACCTAATCCAATCAAAAAGCTAGAAATTTCCAGCTTCTGTTTCTGTTGTAGAATGGATATTGCATGTTTTGTTTTACATATACATAAGAAATCACAAGAAAATGATTTTATGTAATAGAAAATTAGGCAGCATTACAATTTTGTTAACATACTTTACCAGGCAACATCATAGAATTGTGCTAGCACATCAATGCTACCAGATTAATAAGGAAAGAATAGATGGAAAAGATTCAGAAAATTGTAATGAAGATGGCATATGTTACCTCAAGAAATCCAGGAACTTTGGGTGCATATTGCCACATAAGTTCTCCACAACATCCTTCAAATCTAAGAGCTCATAGCAAAGCTTTCTAATCCCCTGCAAGGACAAAGAAGTTTCATCACAATCTAAATATAAATTCATAGTGCTATTATGATGAATATACTTTTTTGCAATCCTTAGAAATAAATTCACTTAACAAATAATAAAAAATACAGATTCTGGACTTGCATGCCTTACAATGGAGCTACAAGGTAAAGTAATTTGATAAAACATTAAAAAAATCAATTATTCAAAAGCATATTATAGGCATCAAATTCAAAATGAGATGAATTTTCCATTGTAGTATATAGCAAAGGATTATAAAATTATAATTTCAAGTCTTCATAAAGAATTTGCTCTTCGTATTGATACACAACATTGAAAAAAATGATAATTCTCAGACTATTAATTAATGTATTTTATCCTTGTTTTTACCTAACTAGATGAAAATCAGAATATGGGTTGCCAAAGTGGCAAGTGCAATGACTTTCTACGACCAAATATATGAGTTCAGCATGCATTAAGTCAATGGAAGCCCTAGTTAGAAGCACAAGTGCAAATCATTTTATTTGTGACCATGTTGGACAACAATTATCATTTATATCAAAGCCAAAATTAGGTTATTCTCAAATAAAGAAGGCCTGGAGTAGGGCCATATAAACATACATTTACAATTTGAACCACAAACCATGAACACAAAAATAAAAATGAATGCTTTATATACCCATGGAAATTTACTATCTGAAATTTTGAAGGTGAATCAGACAAAGCTTTTGTGGCATAATTACTGTGTTATTTGGTTAGGGAGGAATGCTCAGATTTTAAAGGGTATTTCTTTGCCTTTGGAGCTCTTGTAGGAAACAAGAGTATCCGTGTCCTCAATATGGTGCTCTAATTAGTTATTTCCCCAAGGAGATTGGTATCTAGTGGAATTGCCTCGGAAAATCAACCTACGTCCTTCCCTAACACAAGGATAGGAGGTTTTGACTTGTGAGGCAGCTTAAGAGAGTTGCCTTAATCAAAGTTACAAATAAATAATAGAAATATAAGAAAGCCATGTGAATTGTACTGAAGGCTCATTCTCCCTATGGGATGTCTTTGACAGCTCTTCCAAAAAATAAAGGAACACGAGGGATTTTCTTTCATAGAGTAGTGAATCTTGTTTCTCATATGTATTGATAACTAGAGCTATAAAATTTTTGATTTGATGAAAAGCTATTAAGCATGGAAGGGATGAGCTAAGGTGTGACCTAGGAAAGGGCTACCTAAAGCTCGAGAAGATCAAAGACACTTCACAAAGGAAGCAGCCTAGGGTGGGTCATTTCAGACATGGAATTTCAAAACAATAGGCAATACATGATATGTCCTATCCTATATTGGACAAAAATCAAGACAGATGACACTTGAGACATAGTATCAAAGCATTACACATCAAAGGAGTCAACAACATATTTTTGATCAATTTCCATGCAAGAAACAAATTACCACAGCAGGTAAAGTTATAACTTAATCTTTCTATTAGAAAGAGAACTCTACAACCAGTAAAAATTAACCCAATTCTAATGAAAATTCAACATGCTTTCCTTCTTATGAAAAGAAAATCGAAAAATCATTTGATGGGAAGCACAACAAAACAAAATGAAAGAAAAGAAGTGAAACATAACCTCTGGCCCAACAAGAAGAAAGCCTACCTCTGGCAACAAAATCCTCAATCTATACAACCGAAAGCAATAGGGATGTAAAAGACGGACTCTTACTACACCAAAACAGGGATTTTCTCACAGACTAAAGATGTGAGAAACTCTTTTATAATTTGCGAGAAAAGCATTTCTCTCAGATTTTCTTACGCATAGTCATTGGTAAAAAAAAACTCAAAGGAAAAATTTTTCTCAATCTCGAGGCATGAGAAACAATTTCTCACATATTCGTTCCGTGAGAAAAATTCTCACGAAATCAAAATCCATCAGAAAGATTGAGAGTGGAAGAAAATTGTGAACAAAATATTCTCACAAATTTGGTCTGCGAGAAAGTTTCTCACACCTAGATGCGTGAGAAATTGTAGAATTTTCTCACGATTTAAGTTTGTGAGAAAAGTTCTCGCAGATATAATCTGTGAGAAACATCCTTAATCTTCTCACAGATTCAATCCATGAGAAGATTCTCCACAGGTTATATCCATTAGAAATTTTAGAATTTTCTTATGATTTAAGTCTGTGAGAAAATTTCTCATAGATCTGGTCAATGAGAAATCCTTCGGACATTTCTCACGAATATATGTAGTGAAAAATGAGTGAGAACTCTATAAAACAAGTCAATCCATTTTCAGTTTTCTTTCAGTTCCTATTCAAATGAACTTGTAAAACAATACATCCATCCAAATGAACATAAGGCAGGAAATTTGAAATTCAACATATATTTAAACATTAAAAATCACAAAAAACTTTTAGTTTCAATATAAAAAATCAAAAGTATTAAGTCTCAATTAATGTACCATAAACAAAAGTATCAAATACATAGCCATATAACTAATCTTTATTTCCTTCATCATCATCATCAATACCATCACTATCAGCACCATCACTCTCATCAATACCATCACTATAATCATTTTACGAACACTTAGGAGTACCAGCCTTAGTGTTGGCTAGATGAGCCATAATCATTTGAAATTATTGTTCCATCCTAAACTCTCAAGCTTTATATTCTTAATCTCTAGCCTTCATTTCAACCCTTACTTTTTAAAGGCTTTCTTTATAAAACTTCTTCTGCTCCTCCATCTCCTTTTTCAATCATGCAATCTCTCCAGAGTTGTTTCTAGTGCTTGAGTTTTCAGAAGCAATTAGGCCTGCTTGAAATTCGAGTCCATAAACATGGCCTTTTTTATTTTTACCACCCACAACCTTCAACCCTAAATATGAGTCACATGCATTTGAGTTAGTCTCTTGACTCTCTTTCAATCACTCGAACTTATCCTGTATTTAAAAAAAAGTTCAAGTTTAGTTTTTGAATTTATGAGTTTTAGAAAGGAAGTATATAGCCATGAGTAACTTATATAAGTGAATTCAGCTTTTTGCCCAACCCAACCATCTTTCTTCTCATCATATTGAATTTTTTTAAAAACTTCGAGATATTCACATGGTCTTCCCAATTCAATTTCTTATATCATGTAGGAAAAATGTTAAAATTACATTAATTGATAATGAATTATAGTGAAATTAAGTAAATTAATAAGCATAACACATTCAAATAACACTTACCATTCTAACTACACTCATTGAAATAGGATGCATAATATGGTAGTAACTACCTGTTTACAGCTGTACAATTGCTACTTTATAAATGATAAATGATAAATAAGATATGGTTTCATTCCTTGAATTCCATTTATAATTACATAATCTGTCAATGTCCAATTAATTGAAGATATAATACCTTTACTTTATTTGTGTATTCTACACTTCGTTGTCCAAATCACATCAACACATTTTCCCATCAGCTCACTTTACTTTGCTAGATTGATTCAGTCTAAGATTGCTAGCATCTCTTGACTTTGAGCAGTCATGAATACTTCCATCATCTCGTCAATTGATTCAAGTCCATCTTCAAGTTCTTCCCTTAAAGCAATTATATATATATATATATATATTATACATTAGTGAAATTGATTTATATATCTTAGCTCATTATGTGTCTTATCTGTGACCCTCATAAATAGGTCAAAGCTAAGATCCCAATAAAGAACAATTTAGTTCAAGCCCTTATTCAAAAAATAGAATAGCAATAGAGAAATATTATAATTATAATATTTGAGAAAACCTATCCTTATAAAACCTTCACAATTCAAGAATGGACATGAAAATTGATATCCCCATCATCAATTAACAATTCATATATGTATAATATATATTATTGATTTAAATTACATTTCAATTACAAAAATTAGTTTTCAAGTGCCACAAAGATGTTTTTATTTCTGCATGTTCCATACCCGTAAGAATTTTCTCACAGATTAAGTCTGCAAGAACCATTTTACCTAACACATAATACAATGCTCTTAATTTTTCATTATATACTTCTCACAGATTTCTGTATCCGAGAGAAATATTTCTTACATATTTTATGTTCGTAAGAATTTTTTCACAGACTACATTCGTGAGAAGCATTTCAGCACCATGTTCTTATTGGTTTCTCATGGACTAAGTCCATGAGAAATTGTGGCGCCAAATTCCCACCAACTTGCGGGAATGTTCTTTCTACTTTTCTTACAATTTTCTTAGGGAATGTGCTCACCCTTTCTAGACTATGAGAAATGGCAATGAGAAATTGCTTAGATTTATATATTTGCGAGAAATTCCATGAGAAGTTCTCACTAATTTTTCTTTTGTGAGAAAATTCTATGACAAAATAGCTATTTTCTTGTAGTGTCTTATTCTTTATTTAATTTCTACACATCACCTATATATACATTCGATCAAGAAAATAATGACTGATCTTCACTGTACAATACACATTCCAAATTAAATGGAACTCAAGAATTGATGATATAGAAATTAGGTTGACAGATAGAGAGCAACGACCCAATAATTAGAGCAACCATTGTCAACTAATAATCTCGAATCGAACTAAAACCAGATTCTAACTAGAGGACACACATAAATAGTTTTCATCTCAGCAAAAACTATTAATCATTATTTTTGTAACACCAGTCTACTTTTAACTAGGCCTAAAAACAAAAGGAACATACTTTTAGAGACTACAAAAGCAAAAATCCAAATAGGTCACCAATGCTTATAACAGACCTATTATCAAAGCAAAGAGAGGATAAAAATTTATAAATGGCAAAACTAGAAAATGAAACAACAAAAAGAAACAAAAATTAGAGATAAGTTGGGGGATTCAAAATCATGTTTGACAATTCCATTATTTCAGCCCCATGATTTTTCTCACACACCTAATATTATTCACAAATGTAGCGGAAGTGAACCTTAACCTGTGAGTGACCTTTGAGAGTGTACCTGTGAGAGACCTACAAATATGAACAGGTAGTGAAAGACAGGGGAATGATCCTAGAGATGAATATGAACCAAAAGAGATAAACACACCAAAGGGAGCTATTTTGCAATCAAACACAGTAGAGGGTGGCCAAGAAATTGAACAACAAGGCAAGGAAAGAGACCTAAAGACGATTACAATAGGGAACAGCCATAGGAGCATAGATGGAGAGACGATTACAGCATGAAGGAACACACCCAAAGACTATTACTACTACCGACGATGGCCAGAGGGAGAAAGTACTTTCTGAAGAGCACAGACAGAGAGAGAGAGAGAGCGTGAAAGGCAATCGAGCACAAGGGAAGCCAATTTTACTGAAACACTAGAACAAAAAACTTTAAGTTTTTAGGGATAAAATAAAGTCAGTGGTTATATCCTTAAGACCGCCTACTTTATTGATATTAATTTAAAAAATGTAGGCAACTCTATATAAATCCACATATGTTTCCTTTTTAATTTTTTATTAAGTAAAGTAGGCAATTATACTTAAGACCATCTATTTTATTTTTTAATTTACAAAAGATAGATGATTATTCACAAAACTGCCTACATTTCCTTTTCAACTTTTTTTTGAGATCACACCTTTATAGGTGATTATCTAAATGATCGCATACTAAAGGTTCTTGCCTCATTTTTGTAGGCATTTTCAAATATAACCACCTACGTTATAACGTCTACAAATCCTATTTTTGGAGTAGTGGCAATAACCACACGATAAAATTCAATGATGGAAAATAAAGCTGCTATCTTTAGTGAGTAAGGAGGTTCTCATTAAAACTATGGCAAATGCCATCCCTACTTTCCCAATGTTTTGCTTTCTCTTCCATAAAAGGACTTGTCAGGAGCTAGATAGATTAATAGCAAAATTTTTTGTGGGATCAGGGTGATAATGGTGGGAAAATTCATTGGATTGCATGGCGTAAATTATTGCTATCAAAAAAGGAAGGCAGGCTTGGGTTTAAGGACTTTTAATGCTTCAATTTGGCTTCATGATGTGTCTATTTTATACCCATAAAACACCCATATTTAAACTCCAAATTACATCTAAATATATTTATATTGGTATATTTTAGCATAATTTGACATATTTTTGTGATTCATGGTATTATAGGCTCATTTGGAAGCATTCAGAGTAAAAACGTTACAAATCGTTAATACTGAAAAGTTTTGACATCTTTTGGTATTTTGACCGTAACTCTCACATATGAACTCTGATTGAGGTGATTTAAGATACATTGGAAAGTTATGACATAGAGATACAACTTTCATGTTTTGAGTTTTTTGAAATTCCAACGTTATCATGATAAAAATTGAGCACAAAATGTTAACACGAGCTGGTGACTTGTCTACAGTTAAACGAAGGAGGTTTCTGTGCTAGGCAACCACCCGACGCCTGGTCAAACTCGAATTTCACATTTTTCTGCATTCTAGAACCACCCAACACTATATTAGATGATTATATGGTCACCTGGTGCCAGGTCAAAGTGCAAAAGCCCACAAAAATACGTTTTTGATGTGTAAACTGGCCTGAAAACCAAGTATTCTCGCTATATTATAAATAAGACGCAAAAGAATCACATGGAAAGATTAAGAAACGCACTCGAAGGCCAGAGAGCACGGTTAAAAACACATCTTGGAGTAACTAGGAGCATCTTATAGAAAGAAAGTAAGGAGATATAAGAAGTATTAGTGATAGATTCATTCTTTTCTACTATAACTCTTTTTTCTTGTTATTTTTACTATGATTTGGGATTTTAATTTTGATTTGATTTCTATTTTCATGTGTAGCTAAATTTCCCAGTCAAGGATAGGGATGTAGCATGACTGAGATGGATTGTATTTGTTTTCTTAAGTGGATTTGTTCTTCAAGTTATATTTAATTTGTTTCTTTATTATATTTGTCTTTCTTGTTCATTCATGTGGATTTTATGCTTGATCACCATAAAATATAAGTAATGGGTAAACTTAATGAACTGAGAGATAAAGAGTGAATATAAATCTAGGGAGATAAACACGGATAACTAATCTAGAGATAGAATTAGGAATTCATGGTAATATATGTTGTAGTTTTCAAGGTTTAATTAAGAATTTTAGTTGTGAGAGAGCGAACTGAATCCTAATTAAATAAGGACTAATTAATTGAGAGGTAATTATGATACTTTAGAAATAACAGTCACTATAATTATGCAGAGTTTAACAAAGAAATAAAATCTAGTTATCTCATAAGGTGAAACCCGATCCTCTTATGCTTCTTGTGATTGAATCAAACTCATATTAATTGTGCTTGCTTGCTTCTTTCTTATTTATCTTTTCAATTTAATTTGTATTTGCTTTTGGAACTAAAATTTTGGATTGGCGATTTTACTACCTTCCTTGGTTCGACCCCTGGAATACTCCGAAGACTTTTTATTACTGCGATTGATCATTTATACTTGCAGGATCCCGATCACTTTACTAGCAAAATAGGCATGGAGAGCTCTCAATTCCCTACAAGACTTGCGGGTGAAAATTCATAAGGGTTTGTATTTTCACAATATTGATTTCTTATGAGCACAAAAAGGAGGACAACCATCATGGGCTCGGACAAGTTTGTTGGCAGGAAGAGATGTGTTTAAAGCAAATCTATGCTAGAGAGTAGGTGATGGATTTCATATACTATTTTGGGAGACAGCTTGGCATCATCCCTCTAAACAAGTGTGTTGATAGGTCCTCCAAGGCATTTAGGTGTATAGAACATGAAGGTAGTAGATTGTATCCAAAATTGAAGATGGAGGCTTGATAATGTGAGGAGTAGCTTACATGGGAAGAGAAGGATGCAATCTTAAGGATCCTACTGATTGATGGTAGCCGAGGTAAGCTAGTATGGATAGATAATAGACAGGGTGTGTTCATTGTCAAATATGCGTACAAGGTGCTTAAAGCTATTAAGGAGTCTGAAAGTAGAGTCAGGCCTGAATCTTCAAATGTTATACCAAAAAGAGTATGGAAGGAAATCTAGAAATTAAAGGTCCCTCCTAAGATCAAGCATTTTCTGTGGAGATTGTGCAAGGGAGCTATTGCAACAGAAAAAACAATGTGTAAAAAAAGGTACAGTTCTTCCTCTTTAGTCCAATATGTAATTTGTATGATGAAACTGTGGAACATTTAATTTTGCATTGTGATTGGATGAAAAGATTATGGTTTTGTGGGCTTTCATTGCGCATAAAGGAACAACAATGTTTTAGGTTTAACAAGTGGTTTCTTGATCTACTGCTAAATTCTGAATTGAATGATTTGTATAAGGCTGTCATAGCTGAATTTACATGGTTTATATGGAAAGAGAGGAATGGTGTTGTTTTTTAGCATAGGGATATAGAATCACAGATGGTGATAGCTAGAATAATGGCTTGTTTAAGGGATTATGATCTGCAAATAATTGGCCTCTGGGCCCCTTGGAATTAAATGGCTACCAAAATAATTAGAGCTGTTAAAACAGGCTTCAATCAGTAGGTTAGCCCATTTTATGATGGTTTTGGGCTTGGAAAATTGGAGCTTATATTGAAGCGGTATTTTTCCAGCCCAAATTGCTTAACTTGCCAAACATGACCAACCTTTCCCCCCCCCTCAAATTAACCTTTTTTTAAACTTCTTCATGATTGATATTGGAACTTGAAATTGGAATTGTCTCATACTTGGAGTTGGAATTGCCCCATGCTTCATATTTAATGTTGTTGAATTGCAATACTTACATGAATAATGGTTAGTATGTGTTAATATATTTTGGTGAATTAGTGGTTTATATGATTTTTATTTTTAATTTGATTATGAATCAATCATATTATTTTTTTTATTATTCAAGTTGTGGTAATTTAGATTATTATTGAAATGTGTAAAAAAAAAAGATATATATATATAAATATATGATGGTTTGGCAGGCCTTGATGGTCATTGGCTAGGCAAATCTCAGCCTGCCAAAAAATGACCTGGCCTATGCCTAGCTTGTTTTTGGCCACTCAGTAGTGGGGAAGCCTATTTTGGGGCTGGCTGGGGCGTTTCCTAGGTCTAAAAATAATGTGGAAATAAGATGGAGGCTGCCATTGTGTGGTCAACAAAAGGTTAACTTAGATGGGAGTTTTACAAGGGCAAAAGGATATTGTTATAATAGGCAGGGACTACATGGGCCAAGTGATAGAGGTGTTTGATTTTGGAGCACATGCTTCTTCAAGCTTCATGGCAGAGTCATTAGCATTGCAAAAGGGGATACAAGTAGCAATACACCGAGGATGGAGAAATGTTGCCTTTGAATCAGATTGTCAAGAGTTGACTAACACCATCTTGCATAAGCATCGGTGTCCAGGGTGGCAATGTGAGGGAATTTTGGAGGGTATTGTTAGCCTTAGTGCAGATATTCCACACTGTACCTTCCAATGGATACCTCGATTAGCTAACAAGGCAGCAAATTGGGTAATCAAATCAGTTCACAGGAGAATGTACCATGCTGTTTAGGATTTATCTCCGCCATCCCCTTTTTTATGTATTTTGCAGTTTGATTTACAATCTGTTAATTAGGGAACGAATTTGTAATATTAGGACTATGTGTTCTTATTAATCAATATCATTTTTCAGGCAAAAAACAAAAACCACACGATAAAAACCCATATTGTATTTATCCGAAAAAGAAAAGCCATATTATGAAAGCAAGAGCACGTTGCGTTAAAAATAGTGTCAATAGCCACAAAATCAAGTGTTTGAATGATGTTGACAAAAAAAAAAGTGTTTGAATGATGATCCATTTTTCACCATTTGTGGGCCCAGTCCAAAGAGCAAAAAGCAGGGGCACTGTAGGAATTTCGAACATTGCTCTAGGAATGATGATCCATTCCTTCCCTATTTTAATGGAATGGCTATTCCCAAAGGTGTTGGAATCTCCATTCCTGAAGGAGTGGAATGATGATTAAAGCAACCCAAACAAGTTGGCTATGAGAAATTTGATTCCATTTTTTGTACCACACTAAGCATTCCATTGAACCAAATATAGCTTAATTTATTTTATCGTCACCTATTATCTCCAACTCTAAAACTATATTTAGTCATAAGATTTAAATTTAATTTTGTTATTCAAACATGTAATCAAGTTACGGGCGACTTGTAATTCGGGGTTCCATACAATGCATAAGCTTTATTATCTAGTTGAAAAGATTGCATTGAGTAAAAAATAATTAATTTGAAATTTAAGTACATAATTTTGAAGTGTACACTGGTATGCATATGACCAATTTTATCTACTCTCTCTCGGCCTGACTGTTTTCTTTTAGTTGGATTCTATAGTCTGTAGATCTGTTCTCCTTTGAAGTTTTTTGAAATACCATATTTTTCCGCCGTTTTTTTTTTAATACCCACAATTCTATACACTCAAGGGGGCCGGAGAGCAACTCTTGTAGAGGACTTGAATCCTTATCTCACTTGTTTCTATTTTCCCTCACTTCAGAAGCATTTTAAAAGTTTTCAATTTGAGAGTATAACTAGAATAAACGTGAGACTCATTTTTTGTTTGCATTATCTTTTATTATTTCTTTTTAATTACCCAAGATACATTAAATGTAACTACATCCTGTCTCAACATCATAATCATAATAGTTAATGAGAGTATAATCTAACAAGTTCGTGCTCGAGTGAGTATAATCTAGCAAGTGCCTAATTCTTTTTTTATTTTTCTGGCCACATAATAAGTGCCTAATTCTAATAGCTTAAATAAAATATTGCGACTTTAGACCTTTTAGGCTAATTAATAATGACAACTTCTCGAATTATCTTATTAGGAGATGAAATTGACTTATCTTAATATTCACATTCACACATTTAACGAAGTTTAAACGTACGAGTAGATACATATATACTCACATCAATCTTTTCTTTTTTTTAATATGCTGATTGCTGTCCTTACTCATCAATCTTTCAGCGCTAGCAGAGCTAATAAGTTAATAATTTCAGAAAGAGAGGGATAAAAAGAAATTGTTACACTAGTAAGATTTGAGGTCAGCTAACTTCAGACGACAAGCGATTAATCCAATAACTAATAAGTTTCAATTAGTAGTTTTTGAGTGAGAATCGAAATGAAAATTTATCTAAAAGGCATATAGATATCTCTAGCTAGAGTTCGAAAATCAATTTCTTACAAATAGAATAATTTCAATATCAATTAGGAATAGCTCGAGTATTTCAGAATTCAATTATACTTCCAGTCATGGGCTGTGTATTTGAAATTCATGCCTAATAATAAAATATCATTTATCACAAATCTTAAGAAGATCTAATAAACTCTATTTCCTCCGATCCTTTTTATAAGGGATCTTCTAGAAGTTTTTTCTGATTCTTTTTATAAGGGATCTTGTAATGTCTAATGAGATTTTTCCTATTTTGCCTTCATCATTTATTTCTTATTGTAAATTGTTATTAGACTCTTTGGATGAAAGAGACACTCTTAATTGGTCAAGTGGTATTTAATGTGGATTATATTAATATATTAAATAGGGGTAAAAAAAGAATGTTTGGTGCTTTTTTTTTAAGATTTTAAGAAGATAACTAACTTTCTTAATCTACGTAAAGTAGTTAGAAGTCCATTATAAAAAGGATTAGAGGGAATAGTTTAGAAGAATTCGAAATCTTAATAATTTGTGAATACAAAATATATTGTATTCCACAAAATTCGTTTGACAAACTCATTGATATTAGAGTCGTATTTGAAGATTTATTATGACGTTTTAGTTAATATCCATATATTAATAGTACAGAGTTTTTAGTTGGATTCAAAAACCTAAAAAATATTCCTATGCACGGAGTTTGTCAAACGAATTTTGAGTTTATCGGAATCCCCAGCTTACTTTAAACCTGCCATAATATTGAAAAAAAAAATCATATGAGTTTATTGACTCATTTTCCAGCAGTTTATATGATATAGATATTTTAAAGTCAGTTTGAGTATCTGCAAAGCAAGGCCAATACATGACTCATTGTGTTATTTGAACAATCTCCACACATACACACACACACACATATATATATTATAAGTATGATTTTGAATTACGTCCAAAATTGTATTATTGAAGTTTGCAGAAAGATGATGATGATGATAGCTGCAATATGAGGACTAGGTCAAATGATGTTGTCTGAGTATCAAAATCATAGAGTATACTAAATAATTATCAAAACACACCCTTTATTTTATCACCCAAGTAAATATTATGTCATTACTTTCGAAGAATCTTTCCTGACAATTCCTTCCTGTGAAGGAAAAATTATTGAGACTAGTCTCCTAAAATAACACTATGATGACTACATATGCTAAAGAAGCTTGAAACATGCATTTAAGATAATTTATAGCACAATTCCAACAGCATTTATGGAGGCAATCGTATAGTTAATGTTTGATGTGGACGGGCTTAATTTAATTAATTTTATTTAGTAAAACATCATAACAGATAGATATAATCATGGGTGATCGATGATTTCATGTTTTCATAAATATATGTTCCATATTTATAATAATTTAAAATGATTAATAATCGTTTAATATATGAATATCATTAATATACCAAATCATATGTTGTAGCAAACAAAGAATGTAATGTTTTATCTCACAAACATCACATCATTAACATGTTTAATTATGAAAACCTCACTAGCCAGGTATTTATGGTTGCAGGCAACAGGAGATTTTGTTCAGAATGTCAAGATTCAGGGCTTAGATATTGTTTAGTTAGCTTTCTTCAATGTTTATGTTAATTAAAACAACTTTAACTTAGTCAACCTACGTATTAATCTGCATAACCAATAAATTTATATTTCAAACTTTGTCTCACAGTTCTATATGCTTTCTGCCTGAATCTGGAAAAAGAAGCAGAGACATACAGTGCAATAGAAGGAGCAGTTCTCACATGTTTGAAATCATTAAAATTTAAAGGAATATATATTTAAAATTTTTTAAAGTTGTGCCTAAAATTTAAAGATCATTAAGTCAGATAGAATTGCATCATATTAAAGGCACACTAACAAATTAGTGGGTGCATGATGTGAAACCATATTACATAATGTCAACAAAAGACCATAGAATAGAAGTAAAAGCAATGGTTTCCGAATTGAACATATGATGAATTAAATTCTTTGGGAACATATCCTATTCTTTTCTTTAAATTATACACACACACAAATTTAAAGTACTTTTACATACTGTATAAAGGACATCGATTAAAGGACATATATATGATATATATCGATCACTTGCACTATCCCTGCAACTTCAAGTTTTTTCATGTACAGAAGTAAACTTCAAGTTGTATATTCTAAATACATATCAGATGATAAAAGTAAAAAAGCAAGTGAGAAGTATATTTGCTTTTTTCGGGAATTAAATGAAGATAAATAGGAAAGGAAAGAGAAGCATACTGTGTGACTACAAATACCCAAGAAATTAATTCATAAAAGCATTCAATATATGAGGTAGTACACACAAAAGTTCCACCAAGCTAAAGACAGAACCTGCTGAACTTTGCAGTACAAATTAGTTCCCCAAAATGGTAGCAAAATGGCCCCAATACTCCATCATCTCTGAAACATCAGACCTCGAAATAGCACCAAGAGTACTGCACTGTATTACTACTGCACATAAGCAGTTGTTAAATAAGCTATATATGCTTGTTTTCTGTCCAAAAATTCTAACCTAAGTCCTCATCAGTGGCCTAAATCAAATTCATAGCCACTGCATATATGTAAACATAAGAATAATTTAATTAAACAGTGTTCAATATATACAAATTATTTCTAAATAAAAGAGGATATATGTAAACAGAATGCGTTCATCACCTCTCTTAAGAGCTAGCCAAGGGGTTTAGGTAGGACAATTGTGGTAGTGAAGAAGATCCTGAAGCTGTAGCTGATAGATAGAATAAGCCATTGCTTGCCGCTGCAGCATCATCAAGATTCTCAAAGTAACTAAAGGGGCTAATTAATAGGGTTTGGAATGGAATAATTTGGGACCACGCCAAATAATTAACGAAACCCTCGCTTCCCACTAAAGCCCTCGTGAATCTTGATGATGCTCCATCCGCAAACAGTGACTGGTTTTCTCTGCGTCTCTTTCTCTTATCATCTACTCATTCTATACCCTTACGAGAGACAAGGGCGGAAAATAGAGAGAATCGAACAGAATAGAGAAAGCCCTAGCCCTAACCCTAAATCACATCCAATCTATGTATAAGGGACACATGGGGGGGCAAAAGATCAAGGAATTAAGGTTTCAAAAAACTGAACCCAGAAGACAAAACAATTAAAGGGAAAATCAAGGAATTAGGTCTCAAATCAGAAGCAGAAGAAGGTGTTGAAGGGAAGAGAAGTGAGAAGCAAGAAGGCAGAGAGGGCTGTATATATAGAGAGAATGGAGAAATAATGAGAATTAATGTGAAAAAGTGATAAATGAGAGAGGGGATTAGTTGGAGCCAAGCTAGCTATGATCGATCTATGAGTAAGAGAGAGAAGAGAGAGAGAGGCAAAATAGGCATAACAGTTAAACATCGTAATCGTAGGGTACCAAATTTACCCAAAAACTTAAAATCTGTGGGACTCAGTCCTTTGTTCCCAGAGAAGGAAAGAGAATAATAGCCAGTATATCTGAGATTTGAAAAATGTTGAGAGTATATCGCATGTTTCGGAAGGGACGAGATTTGGAAATATGAAAACTTACTCTGCCAGCTCAGGAATCGGTTGGCGTTTACGATATTGGAGCATTTGTTGCGTCCTGTGCAAGCCTTTTCAAAGTGACAGACAGGCCTTTCTCAAATGTCAAGTGAGGGTCCCCTGTAGTTTCAACTTCAACATATATTTAGTTTTAATTTCACCCCCCACATTTGCCTCTTTTGGAATCTTTTTTAAGTTCCATTCACAGCCATCTCCTAATCCCTGCCCTTTTAATATTCTTACTCTTTTACTTTCTTATATATATATATATATATGATTTACATCCAACTTAATGACTTCTCATTTTTTACACAAAATTAAAAAAAAAAATTATACTGTTTATGACTGGTGAAGAGTCATGAATAATATAGCTTTGATATTGATATTAATATTGAGTATTGACGATGTTTTAGGTGTTTCTTGCTTTGTTGATGCTATTTTCTTCTACTCTAAAAACACATTTCGTGAAACTATATTTATGATTTTCATTGATTCCCTGTAATCTGCTAACATATATATTTGTAATAATATATAAATTTTGCAAGAACCCAAATTATGTAATTTCACTTGTGAATATTTATTTTTTAGATTGCGTGATTTGGTTATTTGTGTTTAATTATTTGAATGACAAACTTATTCGAATATGAATTATTTGAGATTAAATAATACAACATTTGCGTCCATCTCAAAATTTTTTTTCTATGCAATGCATGGTTCATTCATTTTAATTATACATAATATTTTGGCGAAAGCATTGATCGCATAACAAACACCTTGTATGTTATATAATTTCACATTCACCAATTAGTGAATGTGTGGAAGAGAGGTCGAGTCTTGAACAGGATCAGGATTGAGTTGCGGACTTGGGTAAGCCATTTGATGTTAATTATTATTATTAATAATATGGGCATAAATAAAGATGAAGTCCAAAGGACAGTAGTACTACAAATGTGGTTTAAAGGTCAATGAATGGTTATGGGCTAAGAGGGTGAGGCAAAAATAACACGGTTGACGTAGGACACTTTGAAGGAAACGTAGTTGTCAACTTTTGGCTCAATGGGCCATTGTGTTGCTAGTCGTTTTCCAACTGATCTCTTCTGCTTGCATGTGGTTCCTATACTTACACGCACTGCCATCTTATATTGCATCCCTTTTTCCTTTTACTTTCACCTTCCTCTTTTCATTTATTTCCATTCCCATCTTTTTAACATGAGCCTATATATATATATATATATATCAACATACATACATACATCTATTTGTGACTGCAGACACACACACACACACAAATTCAAATCAGTAAAACAGTAACAACCACGCAGTGTCGCACTATAACAAACAGTACTCTAGAGTCTACACTTCAAGCGTACTACATCAATATTATACGCTGTTGCCAACTTGCCATATATATATATATATATATTAATTTCAGCTTTTACTTATTTTTTAAATTGTGAAATAACTTACGTACTCAATACTCTCGCCTTCGTAAATGGAAAATACAATTAAGAAAAATAAAATTTATAGTTCTTCTAATTTAAATTTAAATGATTAAACTGTGAAATGCACCGATGGACTGCACATCCTCCCCGAAATTAGATCCCTTGTTCATTAATTTGCCAACTTGAAGATATCATTTAGCAAATCAACATTCCACGCTAATGTTTGCTTAGTTATATCCATTTACTCATATATGCACTTCCACAATCAAATAGAACACGTCTAATTAAGTAAGATATTCACTTTAACAAATGTTGTTTTTCCAATTCTCAATATATTTTATGTTGGCTGCAGCCTGTTTAAACTTTAGATATCTAGCTCTTAAGTATTAGAGAATTAAAGTTAAGATTTTGGGAATTAGGAGAACCAATGTACGGGCATCAGGGGACAAATGCGTTTTCGTTTATTTTGGGAATGAGGATGTTAGCCAATTAATTTATAATTATGTTAGAAAGTATGGGTTTATTAATAACGGTTTTAATTAGATACGAATATCCAAAACTCCATGCGTATTGGTTACGTCTGACATGGAGCTCCATGCTCACTTCCCTTTGATTAATTAAATTTACTCTTCTCTTCTCTCCCCATATTGTATTGTGCCACTAATATAAATATAAGAGAAAATTATATCTAAAGATTTGAATTAATTTAAAAAGAATTAAATCTGAAGATCTCAAAAGTTTGAATTATCTTAATAAGTGATTTTTTTTTCATTAGAAATGTTTGTAAAGACTAATCTTCCTCATCATTAGAGTGCTAAGAGCGAATGGGATTAGACTTCTTCCAACTATATTTGTTCTATGCACAGAGGTTAACAATTGAATCTTCAATTACTTGTGCTCTGTATGAAAATCTCTATTATTCATGCCAATCTAAGTTAGTAATTTTACATGAGGTACATAATAAAAATATCGAAATTTTGAACTTTTATCTCAAAAAAATCAATATAGAATATAAAATTCAAATTTTCCTTGATTTTAGAAAAAATATTATAAAATTACTCAAAACTATAATCAACATAAAATATAAAATTTATAATAAATTACCTTATTTTTAAGTAATAAATAGTGTGACTCACGTCACACTCCATATATGCATGCATTGCATATATGTAATTTTTCTTAAATTTAACAGTAACTTTCCAAAAACATATTAAGGAGTAAGGAGTCCCATATGATCAGGTAATAACTTTGGTTCTTAAGGATATTTGCTGATTTTTAAGATTTTTAGTTAGTTTTTTTTTTGTTTAAGATTTGAGTCTTCAAATGTAACTTTTCCTACATAAAGGAAGGAACAAATTCTCAAGTTTTGAAAGGCAACAGAATGATATCACATGTTGACCAGTTGGGAACATCACGATAAGTGGCCTTAAACCTCGTTATAATTAATTGCAAGCAATGAATTGATTTGTATAGAAGATCCCTAAACAAATGCTTTACCCAGCAGTTCGGATATTATATATAATATAAAGTTAAGATCTCTCGCGAATCCAAATTCCTGGTAATTGATTACGCAAAGAAATACCGCACTACCAGGTAACAAAATTGAATAATTGATTTTCTTGAGGGTCTATGAATTGAAGTCAGTCAAATGATTCTTCAAGGACAAATTTTATATTCTAAAGGCAACCTATGTTTATGCCGATTAATCTGAGAATGAATTCTCTCGGGGCCCTCTCTTTTCTTTTTGAAGAACTATGCCATTCTATATGATACTGAAGCCTGCAGCTTCCAATATTATAGTCTTCTTGAGTCCTAAACGTCGCTTTTAAACTTTAACAGTGCTTCTTTGTTCATCTGCATCGATACAACCAGTAATTCTAATATATTGACATTTGTATGGTCGAAATGTATAAAGATTTTTTTTCTTTAATTAGGTTGTGTTATTTTTTTCTCTTAATTTTGAGATTTGGGTGGTAATTTACCTTCCATTTTTTTAGTGTTATGTGACACAATGTTTTCGTTATTTTTTTTTTTTGTTCAAAATTTTATCACTACTTGAGATGAACTATCCTCTAAATAGCAAAATAAGAACTATCTTGTCATGCCCACGTAGGACAAAATGGGAAAAGAAATTATTTTTTTTCCCGAAAAAACCATGTATTTATTACTGCCCCGCCCAGCACCATTGCCATAGAGACTCCGGTAGTGATATATTTTAGGGCAATGATCCACACCTTAAATATTAAAATATTTGCAATTCGGTCAAGTAGAAAGTATTCTATATCTCTTAAAAATCATGTTATCTTAGGTTAAGTTAATTAGGTGGAGGGTACTGCATATTCCTTGGAGTATTTTAAAAAATCATGTTAAAAGAGTTACCCATTTTTTAACCTCATATTGTTCGAATCTGGATTGATTGATAATATCGAGTAGCAGTGGATAATTATTCTCAAAAAAATAATGTTAAAACTTTTGTTCTTTTTTTAGCACCTGTTGAGTGAATTTATATAAATGTCCATTCCAGTTATCAATATCATTGCCTAGCAGAGCCGACATCAGTACAATATGGGCACCAGATAGTTTTATTTTCCTCTATTTTCATAGAAAAGAACAAGCATAGTAAAGTTATCTCATGTACCTACTTAATCGTAATTGCATGGCATTAGGATTTATTCAAAATATACAATATTCAGCTGGAAAAATTAATTGGATTAGAAACTCGAGTTTCAAACACGTATATATTGATGTGAGAAAAGAGAAGTAGTTCAATGATGAATTTCTAAATTCACAAGGGTAAACTGGAGAAATTAATTCACTGCTAGTCTATTTCAAGTCTTGAGCGGATTCTATTCTTGGGAGTTATGATTATGAAACCATTTTAATTAATATCACTTTTAGTACGTATATTTGAGCAGAGAATCACGTAAATTTTCAACATGAATATCATATGCATGTTACGGAATATTTTCTCAACTCCATACATTAATTAAAGTTTTGGGGCTATGATATGATTTCTGCTTTTGAAAAGATGTTTACACACATCCACGTGGCTGTACACTTTGAAGAAGATAAAGGACAAAACAAGGATTAAAGGGATACAAAAGACAAAGCGAATTAATTCGAATAATAATCTATTTCGTAGCACAAGATGATGGTGTGAAGGATTCCAAATGTTCAAGTGAGTTTGATTTTATTGTGTTGATTAATTATACGTTAAGTAATTAAGAGGCTTCTTGAGTGTAACAGGGGGTCAAGGCTTTATTAAAGTGGATTGAGACTAGTGAGTGATTAATAATTTAAGAGTGACTTAACAAGGATTAACATGTAGTATGTTCCACTAGCTAGCTAGGGTTATGTGGGTGCCTTTACCCGTACACATGAGTGACATTGATGGAACCATGCATTTCATTTCATATCTTAATAATTTCATCTTTTTATTCGCTTTATCACTCCTTTTAACTTCTGTGTTTTCAAATAATATTCTTAGTTTTGAATCAGTTTTTCTCCTCTTCACAGCCTCCAGTCTTTCTCTATTTGGAATATTACCGGTCATCTAAATTAAATAAATAGTTTAGGTTTATTTATTTATTTTATTTTATTTGAGTGTGTGACTTGCCAATTATACTTTTTTCTTTGTTACATAAAAAGAGTATTTGAACTCTTGACAATTATCCACACCCCAGTATCCTTGCAATTTAATCTAACTGCAACTGGCTTCAATTATATTTTTTAATACTAAATTTAAATTACTTAGATTTAATTTGAACGACTACAAAATTAGAAAGTTAAAAAAAATAATGAAGTAAAGAAACAAGCAAGATTATTCTTTGTTGGCATCTCCCACTGTTTTTCTTTCTTGACACTTCTTCAACTTAGCACGGTAGAAATCTAGCATGGACCATTTATATTAAATTTAGATTTTAGATGATCAGCATTTTTTTTTCTTTTTGGCCACAAGATGATCCGTCTTTTAAATATTTTACTTTTAATTTAAATTAAAAAATTATTTACAAAATTCACAAGCATAAAATTATTTTTATAATCTATTTATTTTAAAATAATAAAATATAAAAAAACTAAAGTAAAAATAAAAATGGGAATAAAAAATGAAACAAAATAACATGCACAAAAATTTATATTCTAATTTTGATCTTTTCGACTATATTGGAAATAAATATTCGTTACTCATCTTTAAAATAAGCAAAGGATCTGTATACAGAAATCAAGCCACATATATTCCAATTAATACACCCTAAAGATTTTCGAACAAGACAACCTACGTACATGAGAATAACAAGTGTTAATGAATGTTGGCGAAGGGAACATAGTGTTTCCTTTATATTTAATTTTTTTTTCATGCATTAATCTGATACAATTTTAAAGTCTCATTATACGTACAGAACTTAATTTTAAGTGGTTGAAATATCATATCGATAAATTCATATACAGATAATTTTGGTGGGCAATCAATATCAGCAGTAAAAACTAATAATCCGAAGGAAGAGAGATGTGACTTTGATTTAAGGCCGAAGACTCAAGTGCATCCATGAATCGCCTCTGCATCTTTTAAAAATGTACAAGGTATATATTTTATTAATTAAATAAAATCTGAGAAATTTGAACTTTTAATATTATTTTCTGTTTTATAATTTTTATTTCAAAAATTAAATCATTAAAATTTAATATAAACAATAAAAATTAAATGTATAATTCTTGTTTCTTAGCTAGCGAGGGCTAGTCTAATTTTTAAGAATAAAATTTATATCGACATGAAAATAAGTTTAAATTTCATTATTGATATGAGAATTTAGATAATTTATAAGTATTTTTCTAAATATTTTTTGTTGTAAGGCCTGCTAATTTTGATGAATCCAATTGGCATAAATTAACTTCCTCGCCAAAAAAAATGCACTTTCTTGTACAATTTTTACTTTTTGTCCTGAGATTACAAAACTTTAGATGAATTGTATCCGTAGCTCACTAAAGTTAGAGGAGGTCTCAAAGTTTAAATAGCTAGTATTATAAAGGTATTTATAGATTATTTATTAATAAATTTCTCATATTGATAAAGAGATTTAAATCCAATACAAGTTGCATCTTTATTCATTGGACGAATTTATATTGGTTAAATTTTTGTTTTTGAATCAACACTTCTTGTACATCTTTTGATAAACAAATTCCTAATTTCCTATTGCTATTCTTAAAAAAAGAGAACCAAGAAAGATGAGCGTTGAACACGGAGGAGTGGATCCCCCATTTGATAATTAAATATAATAATCCTCTTCCTCGTACTCACTTTTGTTTCTTTCTTCCATTCAAATTAATTAATGCACCACTTTATCTTTAATGTTCTTTCAGGATTTGCAGAGCGGTATATAAATCTTAATAGTAAAATGTAATTATAAAAGAATGGGACAAAATGTCAATTTCAGTAAAATTGTCGCGATGCTAGCTGGCTAGTTGATGATGTTTATCATAAACAATTCCTCTAGAGCCCGGCGTCATTCTTAGCGAACATTTAATTATCTTTAATAAATTAATAATTACTTTATGTCCAAAAAATAATTAATAAGTACATCACACACATATCGTTCAGTTCAACTAGCTAGAAAACAATTGCTAGCTGTTTGAATAAAGAACATTGCGTTTGGAGGATTTTGTACTATAGACGGGACTTTTTTTTCTCCCACACACAGTTTAGAAATGAGTTATACTCTATATATATATATATATATATATTAGGATGAATAATGTGACTTGTTATAGATTTTATCAAATACATTGATATATTAATTATATCTCCTACATTCATGCCTTTATGAATTTAAAAGGAAAATGACACAAAAGAATGTATATATGAAATTCACATTGTATCAATATACTCATCATCCCTTTGTTTATATCTCTCCTCAAATTCATTGCATAAAATGGCTTTCGTAAATGTAAGAATCCGAACTGTTTCTAATTTTTTTCTTCCTGAGCCTTTGAGCAATCATATAATTCGACTCCAACAAAAAGATCGAAACATATATTCATCTAGTGTCTTCTTCTTCTTTTTTAAACAATGACCCACCAAGCAGAATTATTGAGGAAAAAAAGCCTGCTAGAAGAATCTCAAGATCCATCCACTTATTGCACAATTGAGTACAGTTAAACCACAGTCACGAGCGTCTGTTCTTCTGTCAATTTGAAAACTATTCAATCTTCACAACAGAAAGGGACATGGAAAATTTGAAAAAAAAAAAAAAAGAGCTCGTAATAGGTATTAAAGGCCACATTTGTTTGTCGTCCTATATAAAAGTTGGTAAAAAGTGACAAATAATGCTGATGGAGTGGTGGTGAGAAAATTTGTAATTATTATATTAAATGTTTGCTTATATATGCACCCTAGCTAATAGGCGATTATTTAAAATCTCATAAGTTTATGTTTAGTCAAAAAGATGGATCGAATTATTAAGATTGAACTCAATTTTAACTTTGAAAATCAAGGCCGATGGTACTATTAATTAATATGCCAAAAATATTCATTATCGTGCATCAATAATGATGACATAAGTTTAGAGTGATCATTAAAAATGATTTTTAACGACAGTGAGTTATTTTAAAATTTGTTGAGCATTTGTTACATATAAGTGTACTAAATGTTTCTATGGTTTAATAAAAATGTGTACACTATACTAATTATGTCTGCCAATAAAGCTTGAGATTATTCCTACACATATCTTGCAACATAATTTTCTTACCATTTCTTTCATTTTGCTGGAAACAAAATAAAATTTAGAGGCCTGTCAAATCAGGCTGCCTTTTGCATTTGGAAAATATCATCCACATCAATACAAAATACATAATTAACAAGCTGTTTTATTCACAAGTTATACATAATATGACTCATTATCAAATTAATTTCATGACCCACTACCTAGTTATTGCTAAAGCAGGAAATGAAAAAAGCCAAAAGTATCTCAAAAAGCAAATTCACTGGAAAAGCTATGAATTATTCTCCCTCTCCCTCTCTCTCTCTCTCTCTCACAATCTTCTCTAGTGGTATGGGCAAAATCTGTTAAAATATTTAAAAAGTTAGAGTAAGAAAGAATAAAAAGCATATGGTCCACTCAATAAATTTCATTTATATAAGCTTGATAATGCTTGAATATAGATTACTAATAAGTAATAGTAGAGACCATATAGTTGTTACAAAAAAATTCTCAAGAAATCAGCTAATATTAATTGTGGAAAAAAATTGATGCTTCAAATATTTTTGCAATGTGACTTGTATTTAAAATCATGAAAATGTTTTAGAATGTAATCGATAATAAGCAAGAGAGGTAGTAATTGCTATGGAGAAAACCTCATATAATCTCAAGAAATTAGCTAGAACCAGTGAGGTAAGGTTATTTTTTTGTCTATTGTTATAGATTTTAACTTGATATTTATTTTGAAGTTTATTTTGTCAACTAATATTTATTTTAAATGTTTGACAATAAAATTTTATGTTTAAACAATCCATTAATTGTGTTTGTGTCATAATTATTTAAATCATTCATTAATTTATGACACCAACATGCTAAATGGCACTTCTTCTTCTTTTTTTCTTTATTAAGGATCAAGCTATACTCATATTTCATTTTCAGGTTGACCGATTAACCATTTTTTTTTAATGAGAATCGATTAACCATTTTAAGAAGCAACAACTCTATGAATTGTGGGGCTCGTGACCTAAACCCTAGCTATATTATCTGATGGACATGCCCTGAACTAACGTTGACCTCTGATATGCCACACGAAAAGAAATGAATAACGTGTTAGCAACTAACGATGTTTTCTTTTTAGGTTTAGAAAGTCATACAATTCCTCTTTAATTACATCCTCAGAGATCAAAAGTTTTGAATGTATATATATTTGATCTAAATTGTTTAGATTATATTTAAAAGATTAAGTTCTTTAAGATAATTAAAAATAAATAAAATTTAAAAAATGATTTAAATTTGATTTAAATAATTCAAATTACCTGGATAACCTGAACAGAAAAATGAATTTCTTTAGCCAGGTACACACATAAAACTGTGAGAAATATTGATCGATGTACGTATGCAGGTGTCTGTTTAGTCTAATTATCTTGCATCTACATGTATATGTATATGTATATGTACGTATATGTATAGCTCACTCCATGTGGAAACTGAATTGTGTTCCTCCAAATCATCGTAAGTTGCCTATTCTGATGTATTGTATGTATGTTTAGTTGCTCACGCCATCCATCTGACATCATGCAAAAATGTTCCGTTTAAGTTAATGGTTTGGGTATACGAAGAACTCAAATTTATCATTTGAGTTGGCAGATTTAACTGGTATAAATGTTTGAGAAGAAGGCGATTATATTTAACCTTGGAGAAAATCGACACACAGGTTTTTGACCGACATATATCTAAGATTATGTTGGTCGACATTCGGCTGTATTGCACCTCAATTTTATATTATTTTTCAAATCTCAAAATTTCTAATTAAGTTCTTAAAGTTCTTTTCTTGAATGTGTGTGAATGATTCTGTGTATCTCTGACAAAACAAATCCATCACGAATCTATTTGACAGATTGAGAACCTGTGTGATATGTAGGCTCGACTATGACGTGCGTGACTGGGTAACATATGCATGTGATTCAATATATAAAGAAATACTACATGTGCATCATTAAATTAACCAATAAATAAGGCCTTCCTAGCTACTTCAAAAGTCATATAGTAATTAGTTTCAAAGGTTGTCATTTTCTTTTACGCTGATTCATCAATCAGCTGCAGATTACGTCATAGAATTTTATTCCTAAACAATGCTATGCGAAGTGATATATTGCTCTTGTTTGAATTTTCGACATAAAAAGAAAGGGTTAGTAAATAATAATATGATCTAATACTTCACATTCACGACATATACGTAGGGACTCAGGCACGCCAATATTGTCAACACTATACAATATACACATATAGTGTTATGCAGATAAGAGGTGAATTAATAAACAAGAAATTTGGAGAAAACGTGGAATTAGGTAGAGGTTGGTATGATGTGACAAAACAAATTCTGTTTGCAAAAGGGATTTTTTTCTTCCCAAAGTTTGCAAAATGGTTTAGAGCATATATATATATATATGGGCCGTACGTTAATTAAGAATATATATAATATAATGAAGAATTTTTGGGAAGTCGTGTTTGGTGTCCAAAGACATCACGTGGGTTCCATCCTCAGACGAGAAAAGGGCCTGCTTTTGCCTGTGGGGTTCTCCTCCCTCCCTCCATCCCTCTCTCACCTCTTCCCTCTAATCTCTTACTTTTTTTTTTAGGGGGAATTGAGAATAAATGTCAAAATAAAAAAAATATATAGGAAATGGAATTAAAAGTTCATCCTATTTTCAAAGTAGGTTGGAATTTTTTTCAATTGAATTTAAAAAATTTTTAAGTTATAATAGAAAATTTTCTTTTTTCATTTGGTACCAAAAAATTCTATGATGACTTTGAAATTTTTTAATTTTATTTGAAAAAATTCTAACCTATCTTAAAAATAGGGTTAATTTTGGTCATATTTCTCAAATATCTTTTTATTTTGATATTTTTTCACAATTCTCCCTTTATTTTAGGTTCTTCATTTTTTTAAAAAAAATATTAGATTTGAGCTAATTTTAATTGAATTGAATAGACTTGTTATAGAAAACAAAGCTTATTCAATATTTGATTATTTTTATTTCCCAAACTCAAATACCATGAAAATGTATTTACCAAATAGCAAGAGACTTAACATCTTTTAAATAAAGTTTTGAATTAAAATTTTGTAAATTAAAAAATCACATTGGGATAACTATAGTGTTGTTAAATCAGGCTGGGCCTAAAAGCCCGATTTGATAAACGGGCCTGGAAATTCAAGCCTGAGCTCGCAGGATCAGGCCTACAGGCAGACCCGTATGCTTTTTCTAATTTCTTAATATTTTTCATGTTTTTTTAATAACATTTTTCATATAATTATTTAAATAATATAACCAATTATCATCATAATTGATCAAAAACTAACATAATATTTAAATTTTATAATTTTTATATCACTATTTAATAAAATAATATATTTTTTTAAAATATTTTAAATAAAAAAGGAAAAAAGAAACGAGTTTTTTGAGCCGGCTCGCCACGGGTCAGACCCAAAAAACCCAAATTGTATTTTAACATTAAAAATTGAGGTTTTCGAGCCGACCTGTCGGATTTAACCCGTTTTACCAATTTTAGATAACTACATATATATATATATATATAAACCTAACAATATTCAAATTTGACCGGTTAAATAATTATATAAAAGAAATTAATTGGCAGTTACGCACCAATTCTCTTTCTCACGTTGGAAGGAGAGAAATTGAAGGAGTGGAGTTTGAAAGAAAGAGAGTTTTGTAGGATTTAGCAAGAGAGGTGAAGTTCTTGACGATTGGATCATCTTGAAATTAATGTATGTCATACTACAAACTGATTTTATGCAAAATCTCGACATATATATTGGTAGCTAGCAGAATTCAACTTCTTGGAACGTCATTTTAAAAAAAAAAAAATCTTATATTTGAAGTGTTCAAAATTTTAATTAAGAGATAACTGTATTTTAGAGGTGAAAGATTTTTTTTATTTTACATCTTTTATCGATTAAAATAAAAAAAATATTAAAACTATAAGAATAAAATAAAAAAGAATTTGAATCATCTAATTTTAAGTTAAAAATAAAAAAACAGTGTAGATGTAGGATAGGATGAGGGAAGATTACGCATAAGGAGAAAGATGGAGGGGGGTGAGGATTGCGTGCAACGCAATGTCGTTTGGAATTGAAAGAGAGATTGCGTGTTGATGAGAATGAGGAGGGAGTGAGTGATTTTGTTGCGTCTAAGGTGGGGAGTACAAGTTAGTGTGTGATGGATGATGGATGAAGACCATCGATATGACATCCACTTCAAGTGGCTCACTTCAATTCTGATAGCCATTTCATCCTCATCGATCATTCATCCTCATCGTCCACGAAAACCCACCTTTTCAGTTTGTCAGCTCCAGTTCACTTCCCCTTTCCCTTTTTCAAGTCATAAAAAATGTTTAAGTGAGAAGAATTAATTTAATAAGAGTTATATATTTACGAATTACCTAATAAAAATGCTGTTACTTCCCAACTCGAAGACACGCTTTTGAAAGACAAAACAAACATCAATTTGGTCCCTTAAACATATTATTTAAAATTACATTTTTGATCATGTATGAAAAAGATTTTCTTACTAGAAAAATCAATTCTTACCACTTATAAATATTTTTTGTCGAAAAAATGGCAATTAGGATGGCACTCCACATTATTGCCAATATAACATTAAGTTCTAGCAGTTAGGAATCCATCTTACATTTTCGGCCGCCTGACCTAACGAATGGATTAGTTATTAAACACTCAAAGAACTCATTAATATTACTCCTAATTAAGTAGTAGGAGAATATCTCACGATAGAGTTGCCACCACTACAAGACTGTAAAGTAACCGAGGGAGGATTTGATCCCATTATTCAAGAGAAGGTAACTCTTAACCACTTGTGCCAATTCCCACTGAGAATTTATATTTATTTTTGTTATTTATTTGTTATGTTTTGTATGGAGGACACAAGGGGGCTGCATTAGTTTGTGAAAGGAACAACGAAGGTCAAAAGTAGAGACGTAAGAAAAGTGTGGGGATGGGAGTAAGGATAGAATATGATTGAGTCCCTAGTTTGGCAACTTACCGGGGAAAGCAATCTATAATAACCACTATCGCTCCCGAATCTCAACCATCATCAAACTGTGTCTTTCTTAACAAAAAGAAAGGCTTGCTGTCTCTAAATTAAATTAAATGATGCAAATACATTTTACACTGACTTTAATTTGATTTACAAAAACTAGTAATGGTCTAACAGAGCTGATGATGGGAGAAGATGAACCATGCAACAAGCCCAACTTGCGCATTTTACCATCTGCTACACATTGGTGGTACATATACCAAGGTTTAATCAAGGCCACTTCATATTTTCATCACTAATCAATATCAATATAAAATCATAAAATTCAGATTATTCATAACTTATAAACCCATTTTCTTGGGCTTAGTTAAAAAAAATTTATTACTTTCAGTTTTTTTTAATACATTTCGTTGGTTTCAATGCAACTTTTTTATTTCTGTAATTTTTTGCACATTTTAGCATAGTTTAAATGTTACAAAAATAAGTACAATATCCTAAAAACTTTGAAGATGTTATCAAATCCCATGCAATGCACCTAGAAAGATATCTAGTTATGTTAAACATCTTCAAACATATATATATTATGAATTGAAAAATAAAAATTATTTGGTTGTCGATTAAAATCAGTTAACTTTAAGCCTTTGTTCATGGTGTCTCTACATGGACCCAAAAGAATATTTTGCATGAGATAAGGCACATTTAATAATGCGTCAAAAATTTTCTTTAAGTTCTTAAAAATATTAACTTGAGGTTTATGGATCAAAACCCCTAATTAATCCGCACAAGGTTTATTAAACTCACAACCATTAAGGCTTAGAGATCGAGTGACCCATTATTGTTAACCCAAGTGTTCGTAAAATGTCAGATGCGATGTTAAAATCAAAGGCCCAACTTCAGTCCCGGCAAACTATGGTTGTGGTAAATGGAGGCCCAAACCAAGCTGAGCCAGATTTTAATCAAAGATCTGCATTTGGGCCCAAAAGTAAGCCTAAGTCTAGGATTTTTTTTTCATCTTCTGAGCCCGATATTAAATTATATGGGCTTCGGATCCAATCCATTTCACTGGTGGCAAGAAAAAAAATATCAGTGAGTTTTGGACAATCCAATATTAAGTAAGCCCAATAAAAAGATCGAAGATTGATATCCGAAAACCAAATGCCCCATTTGCTGACACTGGAAATGAAAATGAAACTTACTATGCCAAAAGCAAGATCTATAATATTATCCCTGATTGGACTGTCCAAAAATCAACCCATCAAAAATCAAATTACATTCAAATCACCAATATCAAATTAATACATTTCATCCATTTTCAATTAACCAATAATATATACATTAACATACACTTTACATTAATATAATATTTCATTAAATTCACTTGTAAATATTAGC
This sequence comes from Adenanthera pavonina, assembly GCA_026686845.1. Lineage (NCBI taxonomy): Eukaryota > Viridiplantae > Streptophyta > Magnoliopsida > Fabales > Fabaceae > Adenanthera > Adenanthera pavonina. The sequence continues at coordinate 15,264,162 of JAIVEN010000003.1, read as the reverse complement.
TCTATCATAGTTTATACATCTAAAAAATTTAGATTAAATAAATAGAACTATGAAAGAGACAGATTGGTTTTTTTGGTCCCGCATAGCACGGGGGAAAAACTAGTTATATCAAAAGCAAGATATATGATGTTTTATTATTGTTTAATTTAAGAAAAGTTAAAAATCGTTTTTTCTTATTTTTTAATTTAAGAACATAGAAAACATTTTTTTATCGAAGAAATTATTTTATTTTATTACCTGTTTCATTTTATTCTATTCTGTTCTGTACAATCTTTTACTGACTAAAATAATTAGTTGCAACAATTACCTGCCAGCTACCACAAATAAGAATGCATATTATAAACAACTCCAGTGAAAACGGAGCCAGTAATTTGTAACAACATCTTCACATGGATGCTTCTTTCAGTTATTCCAAACTCAATTGACATGCAAAGAAAATGAAGTAGAAAATATAGTTTTAAAAGATCCACAACACCATAAAATATTATAATACACACTTGTGTATAAACCGTTGTTCGTTTACCATAATCTGTGTCAGATATGCAAACAATCGTACACATGGGTGCACATGAATAAGTTGCCCCTGTTGCTTATTTTGACCAGTTGAATATATTGGGTGCTTTTGCATGTTTTATAAATTATTCAAGAATTGTCAGTTTCATGGCAGTCATGAGCAAATATTTCTCTTACATTAAAATCAATGTTCTTTTTCTTTTTCTTTTTTTTGCAATAAAAGAAAAGCACTTTTCAAAGGGTATGTTCACATGGAAGCATGTGATATTCTGTACCAATGAAACAAAGGGGGTAATAAATTTTATTTTGTTTGAAATAATATCAGAGTTCTGTGGAATTGTAGCTTTGGATTAATATTTCACATATTTATTGAGCGATCTTGCAGGAAGATCAGTCAATGTGAAAATAACTTGAAAGGATCTTGGACATTGGGCGAAGTTAACACTGACATGTTAATCAAATTATTTTAGATTGGAAATTAAGACTGAATCCTTGGCTCCTTGCCATGTTTGGTACAGTTGGAACGAAAATGAAATTGGCAATTAAATAATTTTGAGAATTGCACTTGATTCAATGGAGTGGGATTCCTTCTCCTATTCTTGAACAAATTCTTTTCCTACAAATCTTTTTACATAAAATGAAGTGAATTCCATAGAAAGAGTGATAAATTTATTCTTCCAAGTCCATTGTACGTTTTTCTTCACAAGGATATTTCTCTTTATCCCTTCCTCTTCTATTTCTATCTCATCAAAATATTATTTGGAGAAATATTTCTTTTGTTTTCATTTTTTATGAACAATATTTCTTGTTTTAATTTTCACTACACATACTAAACATTATTTTTCAAAACTGAATTTTTAATTCTATTTTTCATTTTTTAAAAAAAACCTTTTCAACCTAGCACACGGAACCTTAAGTTGCTGGGGAGAAATTGAATCGAACCCAAAATTCCCAAAATTGAGTCAACAAAAAATAATGTGATGTATGATTAAAACAAACAAACAAATAAGGTGATATGCGGTACATAAGTTCCCAAACGTTGAGGAACATTTGCATTATATTTTATATATATATATTGGTAGAACATTTGCATTATATTCATCACGAATTGAGGATCATTGTCCCGATCCAAGTGAGCAGACTATGGCACAGAGAGTGCCCTCGGAAAATCCTGTGTTTCCTGCTGTGTTACTAACAAATTATTTGTCTAAATTGAAACAGGAAAAAAAAGAAATATTTGTCTAAATTCATTGCCTTTAACAAGATGCTTATTTATAATACCAGAAATTCACGCATTTTCTTGTGGAAACTGGGAACATTGTATCGACAAAGCTGATAACAAAACTGTAACGTAAATCAATGTTGTCAAAACAAGTTGCGTTCTGAATTCCGAAGTCATCATGGCCTTGCTTACATTTACAGAAGCTGATAGTTCCAAGGCCATTCCAACATTGTAGCATCAAAAAAATCTCAACTTGGCGTTACTAGCTAGTTGTATAGTTAAACAATACTACATCTATAAAAAATAAATATGATCAAAATAATCATCATACATAAACACGTAATATATGTTAATAGGATTAGATTCAACTTGTGATGAACATGTTCATGCTGTTCATAATTTAGGAAGCTATAATATTACATCAAAATGAAGCTGATATAGTAGTAGTGATATGTTTATACATTTTTAATCAATTACAAACTTGAATCCATATTTGCGAAAACTTTCCTCCATGTGATGCGCAAAGGGAGGCTCATTGAACGGTTCAGTAAGAAACTAAAAGAATCCAATCAAAGTAACAAGAAGATTGGTTGCTGGAAAATCTTGCAAGAGCTCACCGTTTTCCATGGTTGAAATGTACTCCCAGACAATAAAACATGTATGGCATACGGCATGGTTCTTGGGATTAAGATTGTCTTTGTTTGGTTGTTAAGTTTTGCGAGGTATATAATTTGACAAGTGATTGATTGGTTCTTGATGTATCTTCACAGGAACATAGATGATGGGATTATTATTGACCACTTTTTAACAAGCACACTACTTGAAAATACAAGACCTGCTTGCTTCTGTATTTTGAACTTCTGGTTTCGTGTAGTCCAGTAAGTGGGACAAGCAGCAAGCAAGCAAATCTTATGTTGAGATCATAAGATTTATATAGACATCACAAACGACTACTGTTGGCCAAGAAACTAAACGGTGAAGCATATAAATTTTGACCAAAATTCATGTGTGCGTAGCTTTTTTAGTCTTCTTAAATATATGGCATCCTTGTAGTAATCCAAAGTAGAACATGTGCCACTAGTACAAAAAAGGATCTTAACATCTACATTTTAGATCGGGTAAAAAATAGTAGATCTAAAAATGGAACCGGTGGCATTTTTGTAAATAAACTGTGAAGTGTGGGACTTTCTAGATCGGTTATAAAAATACCCGATGTATAAAATACTTTCTAGATAAGTTGAACAAACACACCGATCTAAAAGATAAAATAATATAAATAACAAAATTTTTTTTTTCACTTTTTTAGATCTAATGAAAACCCTACAGATGTAAAAAATTTTCCCGCGTTCTGGAAAAATTATCTTTGTACTTCCCCGCCACTCTGTATCATTTTCAACATAACCCTACCTCTCCCGCTTTTTGGAAAATCAGTAACTCTCAAAACACGATCCACCCTTTCAGCAGAGCCATCGCCGGTCTCTCAGTGAGTCATCTTTTTCCTCTTCCTCTTGCACAGTTGCGCATAACTAACGCATCACTGGTTCAACTTCATTTGCCGTCATTTCTTCCTCGCCGTGGGTTACGTCATTTCTTCCTCGCCGCGCACCAGTCATATTATAGCTGCCCTTCTCTGCAAATGCAGTTACAGAGGTGATTTTGCTCTGTCTCTGTTTTTTTTATAAATTTTGTTGTCTTTGTTTTGCCGATGTGGAATTTGATCCATTTCACTGTTGATTCTTTTTTGTGAATTTTGATGTTTCTAGTGTTCATTTCTGGATGTTTATTCCATTACAACTTTCTTGACGAGGCCAAATTTAATTTCCAAAACGCTTGCTATGAAGATAATGTATCAGCAGGGTGAAATAGTTATAGTTTCCCTATGTCCTCGTTAAATGAACTTAAAAGTTCAAAGCAAATCGTCTGTTTGCTGGTATCGCCAAAGTCCAAATCATGTTTACCAATGTTCCTTGACGTCATACTAAATTAGCTTTGATCTGTTCAGATTTATTATGATAGAGGTGTGTGTGTGTGTGTACATATTTATATGTATATGTATGTATGTATGTATATATACATATATTTACAGCACTAAGATCAATTGATGCTATTATGGAGCTTGACAGTCCTAAACAAGCCTATGCTATGGATTATGAAAGGTTTTTATTTACTTGTTTATTTATTTATTTTATGGTGCGCTCCCTTATTTCAATGAATTTGCTATATATCTCTATGGCAACAAATAGGGTAAAGTTATGATAAAGTAATGCCTCATATGCCATTTAGGAGACCGTATGCTTGGAAGACCATATAGATATTTCTTTAGTTTCATTGCTCACAAAATCAGCCCTGATTTCCCTAACTTTACTGTTAGTACATTTACTAAATAGCTATTCTCTCATCATCTCTAATCTTTGACCTTTGCGTGGATGACTGGTGCACTGTTTATGGTCTATATATTTTGGGAGTCTTCATTTTAATACTTTCAAAATATTCATCACTTCTTTTGCTATGCGTGATTTTAGTTTGACATGGTAATCTTTATACCTGAATTGTAATATAGTACAATCTTCCAATTGTTTAAATGCTTTTCTCTTCAGTTATTGGGAAGAACATTTCCTTAAATTAGTCATGTTAAAACCATATCTTTACCCATTATTGAAGGTTTGGGAGGCACAATGATGAAAAATATTATAATGTAGTGCTCTATACAGTGGCTAATTTTAAGCAAACAACTTATTTGAATCCATTTCTTTACGCAATATTGATTTAAAATTTTACTTTTTCCTTGAAAATCTTAATAATGGGTGGCTAGGTTCCTAAATATTAGGGCATTGTATAATCTTATCATTAGATCTCTTTGTCATCATTGTTAGTTGTCTAAGTATGTTCAAATTCATTCCTGTCAATGTCAGGTATTGTCACTGGTTCACAATGATTTGCTAGCTTTTTTCATAACAAAATTAACAGACACTTCTATTAAGAGGATTGTTCTGAACAAAATAAAGCATATTGTAGTGCTTCTTTCTAATTTTTGGCACTCCCACAGGCACAGGATAGGTTGAGTCAATTAAATCATGGAGGACCAAGACATGTGTGAGAAGCTTTAGCTGCCTAAAATTCAGCTTTTAATTCATCGTCAGGAACTAAAGCTGTTGCTCCTAAACCTTCTGCAACAAGCCAAGGATCACAAAGAGCAGTTGTAGTAGCTGCTCTTTCATCAGTTCTCACTGCTGAAAAGAAGCAAACTCCTAATTCTTCTCCAACTGGAAGTCCTCTTGCAGGAAATGCTGCCCTTGGTAAGGAAATACATTTTTTATTATTTTAAAAGAGTCAATGCATTATGCACTTATTGTTCTGGTGCTTTGTCTATTTTTTGGCTTAAAATGCTGCAAAATACAATTTTTTTAGAAAAGAGTTCTGTTGTTATTTTGCAGAAACTGATCCCTTTGTTTTCTTTTCTTAAGAGATTACGGTTGATTATATATATAGATATATATATATATATATATAGGAATGTGATTTGAGTCTGGTAATAGAAAATATATACGAAAGGGGACAATGAAATGGGGTCTTTGTGTTTGGCATATTGATGAGTTGAATTGAATCCCTTCTCCTCTGCTATTAGCTTCAGATGCTACATACATCTCTTCCCAGACCCAAAAGCCAATCATATCACACTTAACATATAATGTGCACAACTCATGACACGTGAGTGGCAGTACCATAAGTTGAGATTGGTTGAAAATGTTTACCATAAGTTGTGCAAATTAATTAGTATATCAAATAAAAAAATGTATTAGTGGAAAATTCTGTCCAGTTAAATATTATAGGATTGAGAGAGATAAATTTGTTTATAGTTACTTCATCTACCCTTATCTTTCTATTGTAATTATTATCTCTAAGACAATTTAATATCAGATAATTATAAACATAATAGATAAATTATTAAAAAAATAATATGTTGAATTTTATACATGAACTGTCAATTTTTTTTTAAATCTTTTTGAATTACTATGGATTTAAAGACAGTAAAAAACAATTGAATTTTATGATTAATTATTTAAACTTAAAAATATATATTCAAAAGTTTTATAAATAAGAAACTTTAATTGTAATCAGTGAACTGAAACATACTTTACATCAACAAGTAGCATTAGTTTAAGTGAAAAGACTAAGCCCAATTATGTATTTAATTGCCACTTTAAACAATTCTAAGTGACCATTCGTTTAGACATGAATGCTCCTCATCAACTTTCAAGAATTTGCATATACACACACACACATATATATATGGTGGTGTGTATATATGGTAGGCAAAGAAAATGTTTGTATTGCTTTAGGGAGGCATGTCTTTTTGTGAAATTAAAGAAGGGCCTCTTATGGTTGACAATTTTTACAGATTCTTGAGAAAATTCTTGTTCTGTTCCAGTGTTTTCCATCACATGAATTAAATTAAAATTTAATTAAACACAACTTATTGAATCATCGTGAATAAATGGTATCCTAATTATGTACTCTAGAACAGTGAAAGCATTTATGTATGTGTCTTCTTGTTAATTCCATCATTTCCATTTTGGATGATGGTGTCTTCCTCTTAATTCCATCACATTACAAGTGACTATATCTGTGTCTATCTCAAATATATATATGGGTTTGTTAGTTTCTCTTTTTTCTTTTGTCCTCTTTTGAATTAAGGCAAGTGTGTATTTTCTCCCCTCTTTAGAAGTATACTTTTGTTAGGATTATCAAGTTGAGAAAAGTGTTTCTTTCTATCATTATAATTGAACTGATCCATTGTATTCACAATTTATTGCTTGCCTTTCTATGAATAATGTATTTTTTAATATTTCCTATGCATGTAAATCAATTTCATTATAGGTGAAGGAGATTGAGTGTTTACCATAGACAAAAGAGTCTAGCATCAAGGCACTAAACAAACTGCTATAGTTGATTTATCTAAAAGGTTAAAGGATTTGCATTCCCTCAAGCCACTAGAGGTAAGGTGTCTAATTACTTTATTCTATTTATGAAACATCACTAGACATAGTCAAGTAACATTAATATATTATTGGTGGCTGGAATTATACTGTGAATTTTTCTGGTAGTGTTGGGCATATTTTGATTATTGTGTATGTGGTGTAAATACTAGAATATGTTGCTTTGCATGAAATTCTTAAATGCCTCATTGATTTTCTTAATCAACATATTGTATTAAAGTTTCATTCCCTACTTAATGTAAGTATAGGATTGTCATAAGTGGCAAACACACATACTAGGTCGGAGGGGACACACATCTTATCTTAGTGAATTGCTTGAGTTAGTTTCGTTTAAGAGATTAGATGAGTGTGGTTTCATAGAAATTGATATATGAAAGTGTTCATTGGTCTTACCACTTGATCTGAACACATAGGAGTTTGTATTTGGCCAATTGTTATATGAAAGTGTTCGTTGATCTGACCACTTAATCTGAACACATATGAGTCTGTATCCTGCATAGAGTCTCTTACGAAATTCCATTTTACTAAAAACTTTTGATTGCTGATGCCTGATATTTACGCTCTTCTTATAGTATCCTTTTGGTTTGATATCTTCTCAGTTGTCTTGTTGGGTTGTCTTATCGGATGAAGTGCTTGCTAGTGGACTGTTAGTTATTATCAGGGCTCAACTTTATTTCTCCAGAGCAAACATCAAGCCCCATTATGTCTATTTCTTCAACAGCTGGGCCATTTTGTTACCAAGAGGCTAAACTGATTGGAATTACCTACAAAGGTTGGCAGTGTTATGTTCTTGTTATATTCAAAAGAATCTGTAATTTTGTTCTTGGATGAGCCTAAGCTGCTTTTGAGGCTTCTTGTAGTCTTTGTGTGTTCTCATGGCTTTGTTTGCATGGGAATGATCATGTTCAGATAATCAATGTCACAAGGAAAATGTAGTTTGTGGAGTGTCAGTAATGACTTCTTCCATTTCATTATTGTAGTAGCAGTAGAGAAATTAGTTGATGTTTGTCTAACTGTTATAAGTTTTATATATGAAATTGGTTGTTATTGTTGGTGGTGCTGGAAAATGGTTCTATGCAGTGTCAAATTTTTTGTCTCAGATGGATGCAAATTTTGAATTAAATCATATTTAAAAAAAAAAATTAACATTCTAGATCGGTTGTAAATATAAACGATGTAGAAATTATATCTTCTACATCGGTTATTTTATAACCGATCTAGAATTATATAATCATGATTGGTTGCTTCTATAGGACTGATCTTGAATATTAACTGTCTAGATCGGTTATATTTAAAACCGATCTAGAAATATTTTTCTACATCGGTCCAGAAGGGCGATCTAAAAATATCTACTTTCTATATCGGCCACTTCTACATCAGCACAATAACCGATCTAAAAAGCCTATTTCAACCGATCTAAAAAGTCATATTTGTACTAGTGTGCTCTTGCAGGTACTCTAAATCTCAAGTCAGGGATTATTTGTTAGAGATTGAATATGGTTATGATGTTGAAACTGCGGCGGGACCTTAAAGTTTGTATGATTAAACCTTTTTTTAATTTGTTTAAAGTGAGAATTAATAATGGAATATTGTAAATTATCCTAAGAGATATTTGTATAGTAAGAGATCTTCAATTGGTACATATATATAGTCTCCGTATGTCATGACCTGCTAGCTAGGGGTCGAGATTATGGATAGTGACCATGAAGATTGAAGATACAATCTCTCACTATTATGAATGATTCGACAGCTACGATGAAGAGGTAGCTTGGAAGGGTTATTGTTGAAGCAATTGAAACAAATTACTAATTAGTTTAATTGCGCAATTCCTCATAAATTGAAATAACCTTTTGTTTTAGATTTTAGCTACTAATTTCGTTAATGGAAAATATACATAAAAAAATGCACTAGCTGCTCGTAATTCATAAACAATGATAAGGTCGTTGATTCCCACCAAAGTTTCATATATTGTATTGCAAACACATCCCAAAACTTCGTTTGTTGCCCAAAATAAGATATCAACGCTTCAAGATCTCCATCGATTGTGAAATATGTTATTAATTATCACTGATCAGAAAGAAAAACAGAAGGCACATGTGTGTGTGTGTGTGTGTGTGTACTCTGCACCATTCAAAATAAAACCATGTACTATTCTTGCAATTGTTGATCACCAATTTCTCATATTAGTTGACTAATTTCTTAAAGAATAACATATTCTTGTGCGCTGTATTCATATGAATTTGATGAGGAAGAATGCCATTGGTCAAGCGAGCTAGCATAACAGCACTAAATTAATCCGGCATTAACGTTTGTTGTGCTCTTTTCAACGTACCCTGTGTTTGATGTGACTATATTATTAACGAGTATACAAGTGCACTAGACAAGTCATTGTGCTTCCTCAAGTTGATCTGCTTCAGGATACATAGAATTAGATTGATCTTCCTGTATGCAAACTGTTGCTTATATAAACGGAAATAATTAAAGGCTTGCCGTTTGTGTATAGGTTGAATTGAAACACAACATTTTCTCTTGTCGACATCTTCAACAAATTTTAGTCTAAATCCAGTGTATTAAGGTTATACGATTGGTTCTATATTGACAAAGGGAAATTGACTTGTTCTTATAATGCAACACACACACACACAGTACCTTAAAAAGACAAAATCGACACCTAACTTCGCAATCAGAGAATTATAATTATAATTATAATTATATATATTGAAAAAAAAGTAGCATGTGTTCATATCTCCAAGGAGTTTGTTGCTCGCTTACTTCTAGACCACTGCTTTTTTAATTTCAAGAGTTTGGCATTCTTGTCACACAAGGCACATAATAACCTTCTCCAATCATCACCAATAATCGATCATCAGTACATACATATAATAATTGGACGAGAATTAACTATTTTTGAAAAGTCTATTAATTACTATAAAAAAAGGACGTCGAGCTGCTAATTTAATCAGCATTGAGAAACTACGACGCTAGTGTAAGCGAAAGAGAGAACAGGGGTGGACCCAAGTTGAAGGCGGGTGGGGCCGTCACCCCCTCACTTTCTATACCTTTCCTTAAATATATATATAACATATACACTGTCCACACATAATATTATGCAATACATATACGTTTGGTCCCCCCTTACATACACTCACGTTATATACACACACACTACACACAAAATAAATATAATATATATACATTACATATGTTATTGATGTATTTAAAAAAAATAAAATATATATTATTGGTTTATTAAAATATTTTTGCTATTAACTAATATTAACTTTTTTATATAAAAAAGAATTGATACTTCATATTTATATTGTACATGGTAATTCATTTTTTATGAAATTATTTGGATTTAGTTATCATAAAAATACATTTTCATAAATATAGATTTAATTTTTTATTTAATTTATACATAATATTAAATAAGAGTTGTTTAAGTATTTTAAACATGTAATTTTTAACATATATATATATATATCAATTTATTTTTATAAAATTTGAGGATCTATCCTTTTTTTTTCAAATCATCAATTAATGTACAATGTTATATATAAATGTATTGAAAATACAAGCTTTTAACATTTTTTTATAATATTTCTTATATTAACATATTACATATATAGTTTTTGCTTTGTTTGTATATATATTCAATTTTTTAAAATATCATATAATTATACATAAGTAATCATTTCATATTTTTTATAAGTTACAACATTATTTTGAATAATTAATTATGATAAATATTTAAAATTTAAATTAATAATATAAAACAGACATTATTTTTTTAAAATTTGGCCCCTCCCCAATATTTAGGCTCCGTCCGCCCCTGAGAGAGAATGAATACCTCCTTCCAAAGTTTGTGTGTATTTAATTGGCACGTTATATGCTTTATAATCCCGAGCTTAAATATTCTTTTCGGTCTTTAATACATGACATAATTATAAGGATGACAAGATGTTTCAGTATAACGTATAATATAGAGTAAAACTTAATTAGCTTAATTGATTAAATATTCCACATGATCTCAGTATTAATTACCTTGTGATCTTTCGGTTAAAGCGCCTCACACGGTTCATGGCGCAGTTGCATGCATGCACGCACTTAACTTGATTAAGTCAATCGACTGGAAAATTGAATTCAGCTTAGAAAAAATAATTTCATACAAAGATTATTACCATGCAATAATTCAATGGAATAAAGTTAATAATTTGTAATTTTCAAAGTGTAAAATCCTTGTTCCCCATTTCAAAAATATGTGCAATTCAATTTTAGCACCTCCTGAAAATTCTCACCCCCTTAATAGTTACCTATCCGTTGCTTGAAAAAGGTTGAAAAAATTGCAATATCTTTTTTAAATATACATGTCTCCTTTTTCATTTATAATTATTTGGTATTCAGTATTATTGAGTTATATTCAAGTATTATTGTGTTCAAATGGAGTAGCACTCTTAACGTGATTTTTTCATTTATAAAACTTGAACTTAAAGCCTTGTTAAAGAGGTGTTAAATTTCATGTATAAAAAATCAAATCGAACCGACCGGTTCGATAATTGGGCAGGGAACCGGTGCCTGGTCCTGTCTGGATATGGGGAAGAACTGCCTAAATTTAGAAATCGGTGGAAACTAGTAAAACCAATTATGAACTGGTTAAGACCAATTTTGAACCAGATTAAAACATGTTTGAACTGGTCTTTTTTATTTATTTTTTTAATTTAAAAATGAAATAGTATTATTTTTAATACTAAATAGTATTATTTTGTGTATAAATTTATTTTTTATCATTATTATAATGTTGTATAAGTATTATTATGATATAAAATTACTAATAATAATAAATTTACTTAATAAATAATATAATAACAAATAATTAGTTGACTATTTTATGTTCAAGATGTAATTATGGATAAATAATAACTTATTTAAATTTTAATATTAAGTTATGAAACTTATTAATAATAGTTTCTTTTAATTTTTTATATACTATATAACATATAAAATTAAAAATATATTGACTTTATTAATATCAGTTTGATTATGCTTCAACTAGACTGAACCATTAAACTTTAAATCAGTGTTTCAATCAGTTCAATCACCGGTCCAGTTTTTAATACCTTGATTAAATCCCTTAAGTCAATCATTGTGTGTGTGTGTGTGTATATATATATATATATAATATGCCTTCTCTGTTGGACTTCATGAGAAAAAAATATATAAGTGGGTTTGACATCATATTTTGATCTAAAATCCTAGAGTATTATATTTAAATATTTTCACCCATATATTTCTTCTTTTAGTCTAATTTTATTTATTATGAAATTTATTTTCGCTCTTATATATAGCTCATATTTGACCTCAACATATCTAACATAAATGGTGGAGGGAGGGGGGACTAGGGATGCCATGGTTCTCTAACTTCGGAATTTTCCCTTTATAATATACTCCCTCTGTTTCTTAATATAAGGGACAAAAAACAAAATCACACCGACCAAGAAAAGCAATAAATTTGTCTGGAATATAAAGTAGTTTTCAAAAATATTCTCATTTAATGTTAATAACTCTTCTTTCATACAATTAATATAAATGAATTAATATTGAAAACATACCATCTTAATTAGAGATATTTTTGGAAAAAGTCATTAAATACACCAGATAAATCTCATGTATCTATTATTATATTTTGAAACACAGAAACTCCCCAAATTGTCCTTTATATTGAGGAGCGGATGGAGTATTACTTTGCAGCAAAACTTCATGCCATCAATATGTAAATAACTTTTAGTTTGATATATATAGTAGTAGAGTTTCAGCCAAATAAATGTACATATAGCTATATATAAATAACTTTTAGTTTGATATAAAATGAGTTATTGATCCAGAAGATGATTTGTTAGGAACATAAAACTAGGAAATTCTTGAAAAGGTGTCCATAATTTATCAACATCAATTCCGGTTCGTTGCATTATGCCATTGTCTATGGAAGATGGTGGTTGACGCTTCCTAGTACATCCCAGAATTGAAGAACTCAACAATTAGACTAGAGGGGACATAAAATCTACTTCATATATAATCTAATCTTTGTGACTCTCATCAATCTATAGATAATGGAATTAGACACATACCAAAAATCCCCCATATTATTGTTTATATATATTCCCCTTCCAAATTATTGCTGATAGCGACGACATCAATCGATATATATATATATATATATGAAGATTTCGTCTTTATTACAAAAGAAAATACTATTTCAGTCAGCAGGATTTTTTGTCCCCTTAGGTCTAGACCCTAGATTATTTATACAGAATCATGGCCTAGACAGCACTTAGTAAATACTACAAGTTTAGAGAGAAAGAGAGAGAATAATTGACCTCTAAGTTATAAGTACTAACCAGTAAAGGTTAATGAAATCAATCGTTGTGTTATTAATAAGCTGATGGCTCACATGATAACAGTTAAAGTGTTACTATATGGGTTTAATCCCACGTTAGGAAATAAAAATGATCTACTGCAGCCTTGTACATTTGATTAGAAGTAAAAACTGGTTAGCACCGCTAAGCAAAGCAAACAAAAAGCAGAAGAAATTAAAGACAATCGTACTTGGCAAAATTGGTCTCAAAAAAACTGTGCGTTTTGTCCCAAAAAAAGTTAAACACAATTTTCGAATGTAGTGGAAGAGGGCTCGAGAAAGTATTTTCTAGAAACTATATGTTCCCCATGTCATGAACAAAGTTTGCTGCTTGTAGCTTTAATTACAAGTGGCTATATATGTTCGGAAAAGGCCAAGAAAAAGTGGAGCTTGGTCTCTTATTAGTAGAGCTAGCTAATCATTGATGAAGAGTGCCGAAGAAATTGTTTCAAATCTTTTTGTTCATTGAAAATTAATGATGAGAACATGCCGTATGGACAATAATATATCAAGAGATTAAAGAAATTGTTAAACCTAGTCATTAGAATATCGTTAGCGGCTAAAAAAAACTATGTAATTCGGGGTATTCTGATGTGATTTGCTGATGCGAAAAATACATGGCTGTTGGGGACAAGAAATAAAGAATCATCAAACAAGAGAAGAGATTGCGATTCCATACATTTTTCCTTTTTTTTTTTTGGCTTCTTTTTTTGTTTAAATATTCAATTTAAGTTAGAACTTAGAATAGAATGATTTGAGCTAACATGGGAATAAAGGTGTATACCAAACTATTTGTGTTGGGTTACATTATATTCACCCTTATTGGGTAAAATATAAAAAAATAATAAAATAACCCCAAGCTTAGATGAAAAATAAGGCTTATTAATTTTTAAATACAGTGAGGAAATGGTTAATTGTAACCGATCCCACATTCTGCACAATAGAGAATTGAGCAACCGTATGTATCAGTGTATCTGGGTGTGTGTTCTTTCTAAAAAAAAGAAAAGAATTTCCTTCTAAACATTGGGTTTGCTCTCTCTCTCCCTCTCTCTCTCTCTATGTGATCTCTCTCCTTACAATTTTTTCTTGGAGTGTTTTCTATGATAAATCAAAAAACAAAATCCGCGTAATTTTATTTTATCTACTTGGTGAATGTCTTTTTCATTTTTTCAATAGAAGAATATCCTTGATATTTGTATATTTTTTCCCTACCTTTTACTTTCTTCAATTTGTAATAAAGATGCCTACACCATCATGTGTTGGAGAATCATTCAGATATACTCCCTCCATTTCTTAATATAAGGGACAATTGGGGGAGTTTCTGTGTTTCAAAATATAAAGGACACATGAGATTTGTCTAGTGTATTTAATGACTTTTTTCCCAAAATACTCCTACTTAAGATAATATATTTTTAATATAATTTATTTGTATTAATTGCATGATAGAAGAGTTATTAACATTAAATGAGGGTATTTTTTAAAACCACTTTATATTCCTGACAAATTTATTATTTTCCTTGATCTGTGTGATTTTGTCTTTTATCCCTTATATTAAAGAATGGAGGGAGTATAAGACAAGAAAATGAGATATTTTTTAATGTCCACGTTTGATAAGGAAAATACAACAAGCTCATCTTGACTTTAAAAGCCCAGACAGATGACAAGTGAGCTATGAATTCATTAACTAACAACCATTTCGATTAATTTTTTGAATAAACTAGAAATAAAACTTTAAAATTTAAACGGCGTGTGACTTAAAAAAAAAAAAAAGCATCAAACAAAGTTGTTAAAGGAGAATGATTGCCTTCTACCATCAGCAGCTAGCTTGGTTGTGCATGTTATGGGATATGATTCCACGCATTTATTAATTCATATCATAATAAGACAAAAAAGAGAGGCTATCCCCAAACAAAAATCTCAAGATAATTAAGCGAATTAATTCAGTATTTAACTTTTAATAGAACAGATTAGTTAATTGCCACTTACTACGTACCACATGATCCCAGATTCCTTCCACTTGATTAAGAGATAACAATTTTCAATTTGGATGTGTAACTAATTAATTAAGTATGCTTCATGTGGCAGATGAGCCTAACGAAAAAACTAAAACTCTGACTGGTCAAATAACAAGAAGCAAAACCCTAACAAAGATAGTCATGGAATCCATTGGAAGAGAGGTCGCGAAAATATTTTGTGTTCCCCATTTAATGAACAGAGTTAGATACTGTTAGATTTTACTTAGTGGGATCTGTACTTTCATGCGCCCTTTGTGAGAGAAGGCGAAGGGGAAAACGGAAAAAAGTGGAAGCCAAGAAATCGCTCTAAACCAACACTGAAAAGAAAGAGTTCGGAGAAGGATTGGTTTTATATGTCTTTTTTCTTACTTTATCTTCACCGCGAATACTGAGACACTTTATTATGTTTGTTCAAAAAGTAATCACGCTGGGAGAAAATTAATGTCCATTAGCATGAGCAGAAAGTGGTAGAAAAGGAGGCAGCTTAGCGTACTATGTTTTCTTTTTTCCTTTTTTTTAATTTCATTTCTTTTTTTTGTTGAAGAACATACTACTGTCTGCTAGGCTGGACTCTGGAGGCAGTCTTTTTTCTTTTTTCTGGATAGAGTTACTTTAAAGAGCATTAATAAAGATAAGTATAAATTGCCCGCCAATAAAATTCTCACACCAATTACATGATTTAAACCTATATCTTTGCAAGGCATAGGTCATATCCTTATTCATTGAACTAACTCCATTAATAGGATTCGTCTTGTATGCAAGTTACATACTTTTCTAGTAATAAATATTAGGTATTTTATTTTGATTCTAAATATAAAATCTATTTTATGAAAAAGTATTTATTATATATTTTTTAAAAATATCTTTATTTAATTCATTTGAAAGAGATTAAATAATTGTAGTTAATTTTATAAAAATATCTTAATTTTTAGAAAAATAAATTAGTTAATTATCTTCAACTCATCTTCTTAATCTAGTTGATTTGATTACAAGGATATTATATTAAGGGTTGAAGAGAACATTTAATAGAAATCATTTAATTTGGAGTCTATAAAAAATCTTAGAAAACAAATCAGGGCTGCAAAGTGAAGGAAAAACATATTGCTATTTCATGGGAATTTTTTGGAAGTGTTGTGAAAAGTGAAAACTGTATTTAACTAGACAAGTAAAGTAAGCTACAGATGAGGGGTTGGCCCCAAAAATAAATGATAAAATGATGAACAAGGTATATATATTAAATTTAAAACACATGCATGATGATCAGGCTCACTTCTGGGACATTTATTTTTTCATGAAAAGGAACATAGATACTTTCTGCCCCAAAAAGATGAATGTGTGGTAGTGGGTGATGATTCAGGTATATACAGCATGAGCTTATTAATAAAAAGAACTGCCTCCAACTGCAATGGTAAGAAGCAGCTTTACAGTAAGGATACCATAAATTTGAGAGCATCATGTTTCACACTTCGGATGCACATCATGTAAAAGCTGTTCCAATTTATACATGTTGATGATAAAGTTAACCTGGTCAGAAGACAACTGTTAGCCATGTTTATATATCCTTCTCTATCTCAAAGTTACGAATACGATAAAATTTTAAAAGTGCAATATATGTATACTTTCAGTTCAATTCTATAATTTTTAAAAAGGAAAATCTTTAATTGTTATGTTTGATTGATTGTTTGTCATACCACATCATTCAACTCAAGTTTTGAAATAATGTCACTCCACTTAAAGTAATGGATGGCGAGACATAATGATAAAAGCAACAAATCAAAACAAACTTTGAAAATCTTTTTGACTAAATTTATATACACTGCAATATCTCCCACCCATAATATCTCTCTTATCTTGACTTCTCTGACAAATGCTCTTTAAGACAAGGCAGGTTTGCTTCCCAGATCATTGATCCGTATAATTTGATATCTTAAGTAAAAAAAAAAATTGAATATTTTCCAATTATCGACCTTTAACTTGATTTTAAAAAAAAAAACCACATAATTGATATTTTTAAAAAGATATATTTGTAATTTGAGAGACTTAACCAAGGTGCAAAGAACTCTTTCACTGCCAAGTATGCCTCTTAAAAGTGTAAGAAGATCTTTGCCCATCAATTTCTCAAAATGTGTGTTAGAATATTGATCGATTGGAAGCCTCATTTTCCAAAATTAACCAATGTATAATACATAAGCTTGATATCTTTATTTGAAGTTTATAATGTTCGAATTTGTGTTGGTCAATAGTATCATATATCATGTTGGGTTGCATTCTTGATGGGTAAAAGTTAAAGAGCCCAAAATCTAAAACAGGACCCAAGCCTAAATAAATAATTAATTATAGTTTTTTTTTAATTATTTATTAAAGAGAGGGAGGGAACGGTTAATGTTAACCGTTCCCACACACACCGGACGGTTGATGAAATTAAGTAATCGTGTGTGTGCGTACGTCAAGGGGATGGAGCGTTATTTTCTTAAAGGATCGTTTCTTCCAAAAGTAACGCATTCGGTTTTCTTTGAAACGTTCTCTCTCAATCTTCCTCTGAAAAAGAACGCTCTCACTCTTTCCTCTCAATTCTTTTCTATAGTGTATCTACAGTGAACCAGTAAATAAAGTCTGAGTGACTTTATTCCAACCGCTTGATGTTTTTCATTCTATCAGTGGAAGAATACATCTCGATCGGTATGTATATCTTTCCTACCTTTTATTCTAACATATCAAATAATTGTTACTCCCATAAAAAAAAAAACATAAAGTCATATTGTATGTAAGGGGTGCCTTCTTAAGAAAACGTTGACATTAAAACTATCCATAACCATGAACAAAATAAAAAACTTTGTTAAGATCTGTCTCCCACACAACTAATAGAGGTTAATTAGTTCAAGGTTCAAAAGTACCTTTTGTTTTTCTAGGAGCAGTAATTCACATATATTGATCCCACATGTATTTAGTTAGTAATAATAATTAGTAAAAATAAAATAAAATTATCTTGACCAGAAATTTTTAAGAAGTAAATCAAGGTTTTCTGTTACGAAAACCCCCAATTGAATTGAATCTGTTTTATCACTTTATTAAATAACATTCCTCAAGTTTTTTTCTTTTTTTTTATTAAAGCATCACTAAATTTCCTGAGGGCAGGAAATAATCCTTAAAAAAAGCATATCACTTAACTCAACAAATTTATATAAAATAAAAAAAAAACAAGAAACAAAGAGAGAAAAGCCTAAACTACTGGCTACTGGTTAAGCTTACAGATCTTTTTGTTCAAAATCCAAATAATGTTCCGGTTGTTTCCTGGAAATTTAAATTTAAAAAGTTTGATTTTTTTAACATATTATGAATAAAATAATTTATCGGTTTTGTTGGTTTCTTTCAAAAATATAGTTATTTCAGTAAAATGTCAAATTATTAAAAAAAATATATTTTGGAAATCTTTTATTGCAAAAAAATACCATAGTAATTGTCGAAAGCTTTTTCCAAAATAAATTGTAATAAATCAAACGAAGGAATGCAAATTTCACATCTACATTTTACAATAGCTGTTGAATGCAATCTCAAAACTTTAAAGCAAAAGTCGTCTTGACTATATAAAAGGATTCGCAAGCTTAAATTTATACGCACTGAAGTCCTGGCTGAATTTTATTATATATTATACGATATTATTTAAATTATATATATTGTGAATCAATATTATATTATATGTGTATATATATGTATTATATGTGTGTGTTTAGGTAAAATGCCAATCATACACTCATTTTTCAATAATATGGAATTTAAGAACCTCCATCTCTATTAAGAGCCCCATGCACATGAAACCTATTCCCACTCCAATGTTTTCTATTTGCATATATGTTTCTTTTTTCTTTAACCAATTAAACTTATGAAATTAAATAAAATTATCTAACATGAGTGACATTGTTAATTTATATATATTCAGACACTCACTCACTTCTTATCATTATGGGTGTGTGTACATGTTAAGAGGCAAATGTTTTAGACTCATTAGCCACATTATTACAAGGTTTTGTCCGGTTTTCTACCAACGTAAAATGCCAATAACATTTTGATTTGGACTTTCTTCAATTTTCGACCTTTCGGCAAATCGCAAATATAATTTAATTTTGTAAACAATAAATTATAAATTAATAATGATAAAAATACCAAACACAGTTCTAGAAGGGAAATGCGCATGCGTGAAGGCACCGTATTCTCTCTCTTGCACGTTTGACGGTTGACCAAACGAGAGGGAACTGATCTCGTGAGGGGACATAAAGCTTACCCTTTCGATGACCGCCACGTGTGAACACTGACAACTCCTCACCGCTTTGTAGATATCACACTTCACTGCTACATTATCCGAGCCCACCTATGCTCCATGTGAATCCCATTCCACAACCTCCTTTTTTTTCCCCCCAAAAAACATTAAAAATTAATTTAATTATGTAAATAAAACAAATTTTATGTAATACATTAATATATATTTTTTAATTTAAATAATCATCTTACTTATCGATCCGTAATTATTAATTTTGACCTTTTTTTCATAAAAGCACTTGTGTCCATAACGTGCTTCTTGTTCCACACATATTACCTTCTCTCATGTCTATATTACAAGGTATTTTATATTAATTATATATATATTAAAAAAATTATTTTTTTAATAAAAATTAATATAAAAAATACTCATATTTCTTATATTATTGTTATTAAATATTTTATTTTATTATTATTATAGGGTTATAAATGATGAGAGAGAAAGTATTAAAGATATAAGTAAAATAAAAAGAAAAAGATTCATTGTCTTATATTTTGAATAAAAATCTTGTTATACAAAATGTCTTATAATATGAATAGGAAGAAGTATATAATAAAAACGGTGGACAATGAAATGCAATTCACATAGCATTTAACTAGACTATGATTGAATGATTGTCATACAATATGACAATTGGAGTATACTGATACTACTAATTTTTCCTTTGCCAACATACTAATACTACTGATTAAACATTAAATGAGCAACTACCTCCTATTCAAAATACATACATATTTAACTAGTTTTTCCTTATCTATTTATCTACTCCCTTTGATCTAAAATATAAAGAATTTTTAACTATTTTACGTATGTTAAGAAAAGTTAATTACACTCTTAAACTTCTAAAAAAAACTCAACATCTCATTTTTATCTTTATTAATTACCAATAATTAAAGTTACTTCCACTATTTTTCATTACAAATTATGAGACTGGTCATCAATGAATAGGGGTAAAAAAGATAAACTACCACTAAATATTACATAACACCTTATAATATGAATCAAAGAAAGATTCTAGAAAATTTTTTATATTTTGGACCGGACAGAGTATATATATATATATATATATATGCATAGACCGCGAAATTCTGTCCATGAAATTTTTGCCGTCCATTTTAATTGCCAAGTTGTGTCATTAATTCAATTCAAGTTTGAAAACCATGTCATTTGAGTTAATGCAACATATGACGCGACATGATACGACGATGACAGATGATAAATTAAAACGAATGATAGATATCTTGTTGATGAAATTGAGTCGAAACCTGATGGATACATATTATAGTGAATTATTTTCAATGATGAATAGGGGTTATTAATTAAGGATAGGATTCACATGGGTGGTGGGGGAGATATACAGATGAAGTGCATTTATATAAGATGGGAATTGAAAATGGATTATTTGCAAGGTAAGTCAAAGTTCCATGCACTCGTGCATATACGTACAGTAATTATCTTATATTATGATCCTTTTTTTCACATTGTAAAGTACATATCCTTTTATAATTATCTATACGGTTCTATATATACTTTTATTTCAATGGGCTCCAGGTTGGTTTTTCCAAATTTATTATCATCATGAACTATCGACTAAACAACTTAGATTTTTCAAAATTAAAAAAATTATATTTATATGTAATTTTTTTATCAGGCTTTCTTATTGTAGATAGACATTTGTATATTTTTATGACGTCAATATTTTTAAATTTCTAATTAACTTGGCATCAATATTTTTACTCTAATTATTTTTAACGCATTTAACTAACGGTGAAGCATAGCATTGACGGGTAGAAAGCCATCAAAATGAATCATCTTTTCGTGATTTCATGTTAGCACCTGAGATATGGATTTAAATCCTCTCTAACCTAAATTTCTCAAGTTATTTTTCGAGTCAAATCTCTACCCTCCATTTAATTTAAATCCACCCCACTACTTATCTCACTACTATTCTCCTCCACTACTTGTTTCACGTCCTTGCAACCTTATTCCTCTTTATTTTAATAAACATTACAGCTCTTGAATTACATGAATGATTAAAATTATGTTTGAGAGATTTTAGTATGAGAGGATCCAGATCTTGTGTGAGACATATATATATATATATATAGACATTGTGATTTACACATTGCATCTCTCTCTTTCATTCTTTTTCAAGAAATCGAAGCAATTACTTTCTTCTTTGTGCAACTATCTTTTCCCCGTTGTGTCAATTATCAACTCCAAGCTGGTACTTGATTTTTCACTTTCATTTCTTTTCTTTATGCACTTTTGATATTATTATAGCTATGAAAATGAAGGGTCGACAAAAATAGATATTGATGGACTTGGAAATGGAAATCAGTAGAAGAATTTGAATCCTCTGAAAATTTTATGTCTGAAACTCTATAAAATCATTCAAACTGAACTTGTTTAATTAATAGGATGTTCTGAAATAGTACCGTTTGCCATAACCTCGTTCTTATTAGATAGGGACAAAAGTATGGTATAGTGCAATTTAAATATCTAAAGAAACGAATTTATTCGATGTGGAAAAAATTAATTCTCAAGATCATTCGCGTGTCATTTGTTTGGTGGAAATTAAAGGATTGGGGCGGATGATGAAAAAAAGGAGCAAGCTGAGAAGCATTATTAATAATTAATAATATATAAATAATGGAAGGCTGGCCAAAATATATATAATGGAAGGACAAGCACATGAATGAATAAGACTGGTGATAATTTGAGATGGAATGTGAAGGAAGAGGGGGGGATATGATATATAGGAATAGGAAAGAACAAGACAAGAAGAGGAAGGCAATGATATTTCCCATCAGGAGTAAGGCAAGCCCTTCTGCTGCAATCAATGTGCTTCGCATACATCGTCTAACATCGCAGAGGCTGATCGACGATACATGCGAGTGATGGGTCCTCCTCCCAGCTAGCTCCAATTGTACGTACATCCCCACACGCACACATATATAGCCATTCATTCTCTATCCTTCCCTTATCACCACCCTCTTTCTCCTCTGCCTATGTGGGGTCATTCACAATCACATATATATATATAGTTGAAGGATGCAAGTAACCAAAACCAAAATTACAATTGAATTGGCCAAAAGCATAAGGATTCCACACTCTTTTAAGTTTGACTTTTATCAATAAACAAATTATCTTAAAACACCTACTCCTATTTATTTAATTAAAATCTTACAATCTAATACTTAGATGTAAATATTGAATATATTAAATAACCAATATCATATATATATTTATTAAAAAACATATTATGTATAAGTCATTAATACAAACTTTAATTGTGTCAAACACGGATCAACAATCTATTTATTACAAAAAAAAAATAAAGCAATGTGTTAAAAGATAGATTGAACTCAACCACCTGAGCTGAAAAATCGGTGAGTGACAAAACGGTGAATTGCCCCGAAAGAAAATCAATCAGATGAAATATGAGTTGAAACTAGTGGTTTAATCATTTTGGAATGACTAGTCATTTTGTCTTTGTTGTTTTTTAAATGAAACCATGTTTTTAAGCTATGATTCATGCATTCATATACCAAATAAGCATTGGAAAAAACAGACTTATGAATAAGAAAAATCTATATATATTATAAAATAAATATATACATTATATATATACTATATCTCATAATTGTTTTACTTTTATTTTTTATATTATAAAATATTTATTAATTTTTTTAGTTTTACTATTATTTTATTTTAAATAATTTTTCGTTTATTTTTTTACCAAATCCAATTACTAAATCATGAATTAATATCTCAACGGATTTAATAGACTGTCCAATTAAAAAAAAAAGTAAGAGAGGAAGGAGGGAATAGGACCCTATCGATGATGGACCCACAGATCCAACGTAGTAGTGGGGTCACATCCACGAGATTTACCCTGCCCCTCTTTCTTCATTCATCCATTCCTTCATGCAAACGCAATCAGATTTTTGGCTAAATCTAATAAAAACGTTGTCTTAGGATCTGATCCTCTCCAATCACTGAATAAAGGAAAATCTGAAGAGAGAGAGAGAGAGAGAGGGAAAAAATAATCGAACTTAAAATAAATGAACCAACTCATTTGTAAGACGAACTCACATTCTATATGGTATGGATTAATGCATGGCTTCTCAACTCTTCAAACATCATAAAAAATAGTAGTAGATGGTTTGAAATAATGGCCAAATTATTAGCAATTTCCGGATATTTTGGCTGAAAGTAGATTTCTAATATTAAATAATTGTAAAAAGATGTAAATTATCCTTCCCAAGGAATTTAGTTCGTATTCGTTTTATTTGAGGAAATTTTAGCTTGTAATTTGACTATTTGATTTGGAGTAATTTTTAATTTTTATAGAAATCATCAACAATGCGATTCAACTCATTCTCTTTGCAAATGCAAAAACTCACTCTAGTTTAGAAAAAAGGTATAAAATCTTATGGTTTACGTTAAGGCCTCAATTATTTGAAAATATAAAGATCATCTTTCTTATTTTGTGCTTCGAATAAATTATAATAGATTTTTTAATACTAAAAACATCATGTATAATATGATGATTAAAAATATATAAGAATTGATAAAATGTGACTATATGATTACAAACATTAGAATAAAAATTTTTTTAAGTTGAGTGAAATCCAGTGGGGATAAAAAACATGTGATGGAGGAGTGAGGAGGAGTTAAAAAAACAAAAGGCAGAGAGAGAGAAAGAGGAAAACAACTAATCCCAAAAAACGAGAAAAAGATAAGAAAGGGGAATCTTAAATTGCAGAGAGAAGATAAGAATGGTAGTAAAAAGAGACAAGTAAAAAGTGGGGGCATCCTCACACCCCCGTCAGAGAGTAATTTTGGTGACAGTAAACCTGCCCTTTAGAATCTCTTTTCCATCTTCTCTTCTTCTCTCTCTGCATTAAGCATTTCTGGCCACGAAACACCCCAAATCAAATCCCCCACCTTCTCTGACGCTTCAAACCTGTATCTCCTCTCCTTTACTATCTTCCCAAATCCTCCCCCCCCCCCCCCCAAAAAAATCTTTTTAAATATTTTTTTGTTATTTTTACTTAAATAAAATTATAAATTAAACCTACTTAACAAATTTCGCTCACCATATACAATCATAGAAATTAGGACAAATACAAAACAACACAGATTACACATGCAAATAGAAAACAAAACAATACAGAAAACAAACAGGTAAAACCGCGACATTCAGGATAAGAATATGTTAAAAACGGGGATGAGGGAGGGATTTTCTAACTAAGTAGATACATCCCTTAACATTAAACTTTGCAATGCAATTCATTAATTACCTCGTTAATTTTTATTTCTTTTATACATTATTTTCATGACATAGTATAGTCTAACTCATACAATATTTCTTATTTAATTCAATAACCAATTCAGTTTTTACAACACCGAACTTTTCATGTGACCGGTAAGAAAGACTCGTTACACAATGTAGTACTACGGTTCATCCAATAGTAATAAATATTTTCTGCGATAAACTATGCAGTAACTATAGCAGTAATATAAATACAGTCAACCAAGAATAAGAATAGTTATCATCGATTATTATTAATCAAATTACTATTTTAACATAATTAAATAGCAGCATTATTTTTAAATGGAAATGAGTTATTTTCTCTTATTCTTGACATAAAACTCTTCTAATTGAATCGTGTAAATTAAAAATATAAGTTAAAATTAGTTAATTATCTCAATTTTTTAAAAAATTATATTTTTTCAAAACTACTTTTATTTAATCTATTTTTCTCTCCCTTTAAGAAGCATTATATAAGAATATTTTTTAGAAATATATAAAAAATACTTCTTCATACTTCCTCCATTCCTCAATACTATAAGGAGCAAGTGGGGAAGTTTCTATATTTTAAAATATAAGGGACATAAAGATTTTGTATGGTATATTTAATAATTTTTTTTTAAAAATACCCTTAATTAATATGATATTTAAAAAAATTAGTAATACAATTCATTTGTACTACCTCTGATCCTAAATATAGAAATTTTTATCTTAGTTCTAAATATAGGATCATTCCAAAATATAAGGTATTATTTTTTATATATTAATAAAAAATGTCCCTATTTAATTCATGAAATAAAGAAAAATAAAAAAATTAATAAGGATAATTTAAAAAAAATAATATAATTTTTTAAAATATCAAGATAGTTAACTAATTTAACTCATATTCTTAATTAATTTAATTTGATTAAAAGAGTATTATATTAAGAATAAGAGAAAATATTAATTACATGATATAAACATTATTAAAGATGACATTTTTAAAAAGTATTTTATACTTCAAATAAATTTATTAATTTTTTTATTTATATAATTTTATTTTTTATCTTTTATATTAAAAAATAAAAAAATACATTTTAAAAAATCTTATATTTTAGAATTGGAAAAGATCCTATATTTAACTATGCAGAAAGAGCAAAAATTTCACGGGATTACCCAAAAAAACACAACTTACGGGAGATTTCCTGCATTGAATTCCCCTCTCTCGCTTTCACCACTGACGTGTGCTTTGGAACCCACCTCGTTTGAATAATACGGACGATATTTATCAAGAAATTAAAAAAAATTGTTTAAATAATTTTAATTTATTTTGAAATAGTGGTTTCTGGGCAAAAAAAATTATATTAAAATAGTGGTGGGCCTCTCGAGGCAAAGAAGGCCCAGGTGATACCCACTGCCACACCTTCTGCTAGCCCCTTTTTCCAATCTCACCCTTCCCTTTATATATATACTCCGTCTTCGGCCATCTTAATTCTTAGTTTTCTTCATCACTCTTTTTCACTCTCACTCTATCTCCTGACCCCATTTCCAATTTCACTCTGTTTTGCTGTGTTCCATGGCCTCTTCTGCAAATTCGTGTGGCACAGTGAGTGCGCCTCCCTTCTACTTCGACGAGAAGTGGAAGTTATCGAAGAAAGAGGGTTCTTCTAGAAGCCGCTCTTCCGTTTCTTCTTCTTCGTCCTTCATGAAGAATTCGAGTACCACTCAGAGAAGGTGTGCGTTCGCCAGAAAGTGTGCGAGGCTCGTGAAGGAACAGAGGGCTCGATTCTACATCATGAGGCGCTGCGTTATAATGCTTATCTGCTGGCGCGAGTATGGCGATTCCTGAAGACGCCGCCCGTAAAGGGGATCTCGGAGAGATACTCCAAGAGAAAGGTGTCTCTCTTTCTCAAATCCTCAACGAGGAAGACTCGAAGAGATGAGATATACCTGTACATATAAAGTGGTTTTTCTCTTTCTCTTTTTGTTCTTCTCTGGTGGATTAGAATTGGGAGAGAAACTTTTGCTTTTTTGGGGCTCTGAACCTCCATTGAAGGAGGGTTCTTGGTGGTGGTACTGTTAATAGTGCTATAGAAGAGTAGAATGAAGAAATTTATGAATTAACACACACTTTTCTTGCTTGCTTCATTCATTTTGATTTCTTGTTTTACTGTTGAGTTGAATTTGTACCTGCCTTTCTATTTGTGGGTGGGAATGGTTTCGGGCGCGGTTTGAGATCTGAAATCTGAGGAGAGATTCCAGGGAAGCAATGGCACGGAAGAGGTGAGGTAAGCTACTAGGGGGTGTGTTAGATCTAACGCCCCTTAGGGTGACGCAACCACGCTTGATTCTTTAATGAAAAAATGGGATCGTGAAGCTGAAAACCAAGTTCAATTTTTTTAAAACGAAAAAGTAAAGAGCAGAGAAAGAGAGAGAAAAGAAAACTCATTAGAAAGGGCGAAATGGCAACAAAGATGCCATTGTCTATCCTTAAATTTCGTACTAATTTTGATGCCCGTATTATGGGTCGGTTAATTCAACTTACATTTAATGAAGTTTAATTTTAAATTCAATTCAATTACTATTAGTCTTAGGGAGAAAAGTGGAAGTGTAATCCTTCACTACATTTTTATTACTATTGCATTTTTAATAAACATTACTATATTCTTACAAAAATTACTTCATTCAATTGAAAAAATTGCATATTGATGCGTAAAATTTATTGTCAAAGTTAAAATGAAATATTTATTTTGAGCTAATAAACTAGTATTACTTTTGCCCATTACATGAAGCATTTTCTTCGGAAAACCCATTTTTTACTTCATACCGTGCCGTTCTAATTGATTGAATTTATTTTTTCATAAAAATTTATATAAGAATTTAGATTGTAAATTTTAATATATATATATATATATATAATATTAAAAAATATATATTATTTCTAAACATAGAAATTAGGCTCAACTGTTTGAGGACTAGTGTTAGGTTTTTAAAAATTTTGGACTCTTTTTTCTTGAAGATAAAATTGGACCTTTTTTTTTTCTTTTTGAACTTTTCACTTCTCGACTCTTCTGCTTATTGGACCTTTTTTTTTTCTTTTTGAACTTTTCACTTCTCGACTCTTCTGCTTTTCAACTTATAGATAGGTTTAGATATCTTTTAGTTTTAGCATCTTAACTATATTTTTTAATATCAAATTTGAATAATCTAGCTTTAATCTAAATAAAAAAATATTACCAAATTTTGAAGTTTAAGATTTGTGCAAATTTTCAATTCTTTTTACGATACGGCAATAAATGTTCTAAAATTTGATAATAGACTAATTTGAAAATTTTAAATTTTTCCTTAAACTTATAAATGAAAGTTTTTTAATGTATATTTTTTCAAAGAACTAAATTAAAATAATTTATTTTATTTATAGTAGATAATAATAATAGAAATAACAGAAGATGGCGTGGATGGTGGTGGTGGGGATCTCCCAAGTTGTTCACTGTCAGTTACTACTGCCGCGCCGCTGGCTGGAGAAATTAATTGGCTCGTTTCCCTAAGCAGTTTCTTCCTTCTGGCTTCTTGTTTTTGGTATCCTAAATGACAAAATTATCCTGGGAGCATCCCGCTTTGACCACTACATGGACCAGTTTGACCGAGGGCGTTATTGAGTTTTCACGTTTTTAACCGTCCCGTAAAAAAAAAGTGGGTCTGAAGTAATTCGAGCGTATGAGGGAGGGCAATACGGGGAATTAGAAAATAGTAATGACAGCTGGTACTGCTGTAGTTTACAGGAGGTTGGGGAGGAGAGGGGGTAACAGTAATACTACTTGGGAGCAGAAATGGTGGTGGTATCATGGATCTGACCATTTGTTATTAAAATGGGAAGAAATTGGCTTTGGGAATCTTAAAACTTGAAATTATATATTAAGTAATCTCAGAAAAAACAAAATTAAACAAATTTATACTGATAAATACACTAGAGGAGTATAAATAATATATTAATAAATATATTATAGTATTAATATGAATGAATATGTAGCTTTGGGAATGGCAGGCTGGCTTGGACGCTGACAATGGCATCTCAACTTCACAAACATCAACCCTTGCTCTCACCTTCACGCAATCACATCATTATTGCTTCGTACTTCCAAACGGTTAAACGAAACTCTGCCGTGGAAAAACATTTAAAAATTTATACAAAATATTTAATCCAACAACTTTAAATAGTTGACATTTTACTCTAATTTTAAAGGTAAATTTTTTTATAATATATAAAGTAATATTTATTATACATTTTTAAAATAGTCCCTATTTAATGTATCCTAAAAAAAAAGGTATTAAATAACGGTAGTTTAAAAAAAATATTGTGATTTTCAAATATATCAAGATAATTAATTAATTTTAATCTGTATAATTTAATTAAAAAAATTTTATATTAAAAATAAGATAAATGAGAGTTAAACACATGAAAATTAATGAATGCACAATTCAGCTAATATAGAATTGCGTTGTCTTAATTGGTGATTTTATATTCAAGTTTTGGGTATAAATGCAATTAATTTTAAATACTTATTAAAAAAAACTGTCTTTTTTTTATGGTGATTTTTATATTTCTACTTAGACCCTACCCATTCTGATACAAAAGGTGGCATTAAAATTAGTAGAGAAAGGAAGAAATCTAAACGCAAGACACGGGGGTTGTTTGATGTCCTTATCTTGCTGGGAGAAATTTCTGTTGTATCTGGTAATCAGAGCTCAATTTGTTATCCAGTTTCATCCTCTGCTAATATATAACACATGATGATGGGACTTTTCTATTACTAGGATTGGTGGCTGTCCTGAATCAGCCATCCAGTCACCATAAATCCATTTTATTGGAATTATTAAGGTCTAGAATGGAGCTTGCAAGAAATCTCTTACCTTTCGTTTGATTGAAAAGATTTGGAAAGAAGAAAATTTGGTTCAATAAGATTAACTGATTAAGGAGAAGAAAGAAAAAATTAAGATTTTTTCTTATTTGATTTAATAAGTAGAGAGAAAATTTTTTCCTCCTTATTTTTCTATCACTTTTCTTTAAAAGTAAGGACATTTAGTTAGAAAAAAAGCATATAAATGCATCCCTTTTCAATAAATTTAAATAAGAAAATGTTAAAATTCTTTTTTCACCTTCTCTTCCCTCCATTAAACTAAACCGTGCTTTAAAAGAGAAGTGCAGAAAATTCAAATCTCCTCTGTTTTTTTTTTTCCATGAAAACCAGAGACTTGTGTTGTGGAATGCTTATGTTCAGCATGTGTACTCATCTCTTCGTCGAAAAAATATATTTACCACATACTTATTACAAATTTTGTATTAATCTTGATTATTACCTTGAGAGCTAAGATTATACTATATTTTTCGCATCTTAGTCCCTTGATATGCTCTCCATGTTAAACACGTTTTGATCATATATTAATAAAAACTTTTATAAAAGTATAAGAACAATCTCCTCTAATTTTCGTGCATCAATTTTAACCTTTAATTCATAATCTAGTGATAAAATGTAACCTTTCCTTCTATATTGAATGCTTTTGACAGTTAACTCCTGATCTAAATATAACTATAAAAAATAATAAACATATTAGTTTCACTTTTCTGGATCTAATATAATGAAAAAGAACTATTATTTTTAGGAAAAATTGTGTTTTTGGAGCAAAAAATATATATTTAATTTTTGGGACTCAATGTGATCTTTTTGGATGAGAATCGAATTTTTTTAGCATTAAAGATATCAAAAACTAAATATGTTACTATTTTTTTGTCCCAAAACACAATTTTTCCTTATTTTTATTTCTCACCGGAGATTATTCTTCTTACATAAAAAGCGTATTGTGGTAATGACGATTCCAATATCATTTTTATTACTGGACGCATGTGGATAATCAAAGTTTGTTTGAAATGAATCATTTTGTCTCATAAATTAAAATCAACAAAAGCACACTTTCTTCAATTTTAAATTAGATTTCATTTTAGTTTCTTAGTTTTATTTTATTCCTTTTTAATCTTTTAATTTTTAAAATATAATAAAAAATTTCCGTATTACTAATATAGTAACATCATTAACTTTGCTAATAAAAAATACTGAAAAAATATTATTCAACGTATCATACTTTACTATCAAATCATCAATATTTCTCATTAATTTTTGGTTTAAAATATTTTTTAATTAAATTGAAAGATTAAAAATAAATAATTACATATAATAAACTTCTAAACAAAACCTTAATCTTAAGAATTTTTTATCATAAAGAATAAGTTGAATAAATATGTAAGCATCTGGAAAATGGTTTGTTAGTATTTAGAAATGTTTTGTCAATATTTTCTACTGATATAGTTAATCAGGTTAGTGAAAGAAAAAATTTTGGTTATATTTTAGAAGTTAAAAAATTAAAAAGAAACGAGATAAAATTAAAAGACCAAAATAGAAACTAATATAAAGTTAAAAGACAAAAAAATATTGTCATTGAAATAATTCGAGTTAATATAATAACTGCTTGTGGCATATGAGTTAGTCTTACGGTGTGTTCGAATCTTGAGCTCGTAAGTTCGAATCTTGAGCGTCACCAGATGTCTTCCACATGACAGAAAATAAAATCATCGATGAATTTGGTATTAAGCAAAAAGAGATATTAATTTTGTTTTTTATTGGTTAAAAAAAGTTCATTCTAAAAATGAATTGACAATAAACAAAACTAGCTAATATGA
The DNA here is from genome assembly GCA_026686845.1 of Adenanthera pavonina. Taxonomy (NCBI): domain Eukaryota; kingdom Viridiplantae; phylum Streptophyta; class Magnoliopsida; order Fabales; family Fabaceae; genus Adenanthera; species Adenanthera pavonina. The sequence continues at coordinate 15,232,656 of JAIVEN010000003.1, read as the reverse complement.
TTGGACAGATAATTATTTAAAAATGAACCTGAATTGAAATGATGGCTGGATTTTTTTTTTGGCCAATCGATCTTTTATTTTTCAAATCAAACTTTTATTACTACAATAGAAGTTGTGAAATGTTGATGTGGATCATCTTCTGCTTTATATCAAGATCATTTCCTGATTTACACAATATTGTCCAACAAGATGACTTGTAATAAATTTATTTACCGTATAATGGGATTTGATTCGCGGACAGTTTTTTTTTTAATTTAAGAACAAAAGGTGAATGATTTTTTTTAATAGAAAATATAGTAGGAAGGGGAGGCATTCTAGCGCTATTGGGCACGGTAATAGTGGGACCTTAGAAATGCTAACAATGACTCACTATAAAAGATTATTATAAACAAACAACTACCTAATTAATCCTTGACAGCAAGAAGATCTTCTCAGAGAGAAATACCTACTAAGTGATGGGTTAAGGGAATTTGAATTCAAGAAAATCCCATTAATTTTGATTCTCTTACAGTTGTGTCAATTTGCGTTAGCAAAAAAATAGATATTCTATTTATTTAAAAAATTCTTTTCTGGCCAAGAAAATAAATATTCTATTTATTTAAAAGCCCAGTTACGTTCCTATTGAACTAACTAGGTTAAAATTTTAGGAAGTGAGAATTTTACTTTTCGTTAAAATTTCCAATAAACAATTTTCCCATATTAAATTATAATTATTTTAAAATCTTAAACTTGTAGGTTAAAGACTATTTTTGGGCCAACTAAAGGCTTAAAAATATTTTAACGTGCGCTTTAATTTTAAATAATTTTGCAAATAGATAAAAGAAAAAAAAGCCCTTTTGTCCCTAAACTTTGAAAGGATCAACAGGCGAAAAATACTTGAAAAATATTTTTTTAAAAAAGTGCTTAATTGTTTATACGTAAGAGAATTGGTACATATAAACATGATATGGACAAGTCTCTAGCTAACAATAGAAAAATTTACATATATACATGATATGGACAAGCCTCTATCTAACAAAAGAAAAAAATATTGTCTTCTTCTTTTTTTTTCAATTTTAAATTAAAAATAACAATTATGTTAAACAGATTTCTTCAATCATTCAATTATTTTAATTGATTTAATTCCGCTTTCAGAAAATAAAAATAAACTATCTAATTCAGCTAAAAATAAGTTATTGTTTTTTGTTTAAAATCAAAATAATTAGGAACAAAGATGATTAACGGCTACTCCCCCTTTTTTGAACTTTAGGCTAATGGGCCTCTAAAGTAATGAGCGAATTGAGATAAACATGTTTCTGTGATATGTGATGCAGTCAAGCGTACTGTTTGATATAGACACGTTATGGTATGAACAATATTGAGGTCAAAAAGTAATCAAAGTAGTTTCATTAGCCATTGCCCCCACTTTGATTCATCTTTGTCTTGTTTGTTGAAAGAGATGCAACAGCACACAGTGATTTTAATTCATTGTTAATCTTAATTATTGTTCATAGCTCATAGCTCCTCCTTTCAATAATTATAAAATGTCCCTACCTTCTATGTCCCTTTCGACCCCCACGTTTAATTATTTGTGTTTTTTTTCTATGATCAGCATTCTTAGTCTATGAAGATTATTATCATCAATTTTCCTTCTTTCTTTGCCCCAATTTTCGAATAGACTGGCTTTGCATATCTAGATATTTATTTTTCATATTGTAAGATATACGAATTGGAATAAAAATTCACCAACCATGAAGGTCTAGAACAATTAACAAGTAATTGAATTTCTTAAACATACAGTTCAATCTTTGATTCCTAATTATATATATAAAAATGTCTTATTAAAAGAAATAAAGACTATTTTAGAATTTTATGCGTTAAAGAAACTAATAAAATAAAGAATGGAAAATCACCTACCTTCTATAAGGATGGGAATTTTAAATTTGACGTTGTTTAATAAAGTCACTGTGTTTTTGGATGAGGATAAAGTCACAATTCATTTTAACAAACCTGTGTTATTATTTTTTCCGTTTTATTTAAAAATCACATGTGTTTTTTGAAAAGCATTATAGAGCTCGCATACTTCTTTATTGTTAGTCAATGGCGTATTCCTATTTTATTTGAACAGGCATATTTCTCTAATATTACTATTAGAGCTGGCACTTTTTCTTCATTATTAGACATTAGTCAATGCCATATTTCATTTACTGCAATTCAAATAAGGAAATATTTATTTTTCATCTTCAAATGTTTTTTGTTTGGTTTCTGTGTGTGTGTGTGTGTGTTTTTTTTTTTTTAACATTTTTTCTTTGCTGTTTCTGTTTGACGTTGTCGTTTACTTTGCTTGTAGGTTTCGTTTCATCTTAATATGAGAATTATTCAGTTAATATATAAATGTATATATAATTTGATGATTTAATTTCACAATATTAAAAATATATAATGTAGTTGCTAAAAATTTTACAGTATGTAAACTCTTGTGGAATGCTTTCAGGGATTTCAATGATATGTTTTTAAAATTTGATTTTTCAAAATTAAAGAATTTGTTTCATAAGTTCAAAATTTAACGACATGTTTCATATGAATGAATCAATGGTGAGAGAGATAAAAATGGCGACAGAATTTGTGGAAAATGCGTTTGATATGATGGAACTGGTTCCTTCAACTTTCTCTTTTCTTAAATAAAAACAGCAATAGAGTTTGTGATATAAAAGAATATATTGATAAGATCATTTAATTTTTTCCACTTAATTATTTTTTATATTTTTATTTTTAAATATAATTTGTAAAAATATTTCATTTCTTTTGCTAAGCATATTAAATATCATTTTTATATTTTTTCTAAAAAAATTTTTGAAATAAAAAGCACAACATATATATTATAAATATAATATAAAATCTATATGAATCAGTTATATTATTCATTAAATCATAAATAATATAATATATTTCTTTATATTTTATCTAGCACATAAAAAAAAAATATATCTAAACGTATATTATTCAAAGAAGAGTTAATTTAAGGGGCCCAAGAGAAAAGAGGTGAGAGGAAAGAGAGAATCCGGGGGGTTGGGTTAGGGCTAGAGTGGTGGGCCCAGTCGCCGAATGAAACTGGGTAAAATCCAAGGACTTCATTTAAGGTGGGCCTATTAGTTACCTGGTGGGTAGGTCCATGGTGGGCCTACTTCCACAGAGATAGAGAGAGTAGGTCTGCCTATGGTCAATGGTCACATCATCGCACGCTCTTGTGTCTACGCAAATCATTATGGTTTCACTAAATTAAATTCTCTTACGTGGCGATTATCTAGTGGGTCATCCACCTTCGGTTGAGGCTGTGTCAGAGTCACATACACGCGCGCAAACACACATGGGTTGGTGGAGTATCTTGCTTTCTTAAATAAATTTTAAAATTAAATTAGAATAGAATACATTAAATATTCACACGCGGTTTGTTTAGCGACTGCTTATTAAACGCCCAAAATGATAAATAAAGACGAAAAGAAAGAGTCATGTTTGGTGCGATAAATTAGAAAATAAGGTGCAGAAAAGGAGAGACAGATTAAAATATATATATATTCATTAATATACTGGGAGGCGAAAAATTGATGGACGAAAAATATGGTTGACAGTGGAAAGACAAACAAATTTATTTGGTTTAAAATGATTGTTATATTTTATACTTGCAGAATTTCAAAATTTAAAATCATTTTAAACAATCTAAGAATAATAATTTTAAATTAAAGTATCGAACTAGGTTTTTTTTTTGGCCGTAAAAGAAACGAGGATATCAATAACTGAAGCAAAAGACAAAGTAAACAAACAGTGAGGAGAGCAAAACTAAACCAGGTGGGAGGGGAATTGGACTTCCAACCTAACGGACTCACCCCCTTTGAAGAAAAACCAGCAAGCCAGTGGGCTATTATGTTAGCCCAAAAGCAAAGTATTGAACTAGTTGTCGAATCTTTTAGAATAATTTTAAAAATGTAAAATCTTTTGTATGAAATTATAAACTCAAAATTCTTAACTATAATTTTTCTATGTTGATTAACAGGGATTAATTTCTTATAAGGTCTCAAATTTCAAAATTTGAGTCCTGTAGATAAAAAGAAAATATTGAGAGAATTATTGTCATTTGGACTTTGGCAATATTCTAATATAAATCAATTGTTAGCATCAAATACTGGATAGTAGTTAAAAGAAAGACTTCTAAGTGTAAAATATTTATTGAATTTTTTTTGTTCAATGTTTATTGAGAAAGTTTATTTTTTTGAGCACCAAGGGTCAAATGACAAGGACAATACCAGGACCTTGTGATATTTGGGTAGAAAGTTTAATTAAACAATCATTCATTGGCCCAAAAAAAGTGAGAAGGAAGTTGCGGAAAAATTATTGGCATTTGGGCCTAACCCAGTGGCTTAGGCCTATCAAGTGCCACTTTTAGTATTAAACCCATCTTGAGTCAACAAAAAACAAGCATTAAGCGCATGGATTCATTGGGATTTTCTTAAAGTGGAGAGCAGCAAAATTTTCCGAGGCCAATGAACTTCGGGAAATTTTAGGTTTAGCAATGGCCAATGGCTTTTGGAAAATATAAAATTTAATACTTATTCGAATTTATGAAATTTTAAGTTAATGAAAACTTTATGAAATTTTAATATTTTGAGGAAATTCAACTATTCCACGCATAACGAATTGATTTATTCACTTCTTAAATATGATATTATCTTTTAGAAAAGCAATATATCATGTAAAAATATTTCTGAAAAATAAAAGTTCTTTTGTTTGATTTTTTTTCTCTGAATATCACATTTTTCAGCCCTTAACTTAAAATAGGTTTTATGTTGGATCTTCATATATATATATATATATATATATATTGTACAACTGATGTCCCTCAAATAATGTTGTTAGTCCTTTTGAGTTAAAAAGTAAAAACTGACAGAAAAATGTTGGCGCCAGGGGGAGGAATATCTGGAAGTATTGTGCTGTTCCACACTTCCACCTTTAATAGGCTAAAAGTTTCTTGTAGCCTATAATAAATTATGTGTGGTAACTTTATGATGCTGAGAAGTGAGAAGTAAGGTGGTAAGAAATTCAAAACTTAAGTAATAACACCTGAAAATTCATTGAAATTTTATAGAAATTTATGTGGTAAGTTTGAGTTAGGAAGGTGACAAGAAATTTAAACTTGGCAATAATAATCTTAATTTTTTTATGAATTAAGGAAATCTATGCTGTAACTTTTTAGAGCAGAGTGTTAGGAAACAATCTAAGACCTTGAGCTTGTAGTAATAAGTGTTTTTTTAATAATTATAAAAATTTAATTTATAATTATTTTAAAAAATAATAAAGATTATTTATTTATTTATAATTGAAGTCTTTTAACTTATCTTCTTCCCATTCTCAGTCTCCCCAACATCCTCCTTCACACATGGTAAATGTTGGAAGGGTGAGTGATAGTTTGAAAGTAAAAGTATTAATTAATGGATAAATGGTGGCAGCATAATTGAAACACCAGTGGTAACTGATAAAAGGAGGAAATATGAGTGGTAATTGTTGGAAGAATTTGTGATAGATATTAAAAAATTGACTATGAACTGTTGAAAACAGAAGTGGTAATATGAGAATTAATAAGGACGAGAGCTAATGACATAGTTGTAATCTAAGGAAGAACATATTGCAAATTGTGAGACAGCAATGAGGAAGTTGCTAATTAACTTGTAGGAAGTATTTATTACAAGAAGATTTGTGACTTGAAAAGATGCTCTCTGGTTTCTGGTTGATCCAGACATAAATAAATTCACATTCTGTAGACATTTGCGCTCTGCCAGTCACTTTAGTTATTATCAAGTTTATTTATTTCACTTACAGTATGTATGAAGAGTTTATTCTGGCTCACAAGATGCAAACATTATTGAAATTATTTGGCATTGTTTGCTTAACAAGAAGCTTGTTAAAATGAAAAATCATTTTTCCTATTAGAAATTATGCTACTTTCCTATGTGAGAGTAGATCATATGGAAGGATGATTTCTCAGGGGAGAAGAGATGTGGGCAAAAGAGAAATTCCAGGGAGAAGAGATGAGGAAGAGTGAGAAGGGCAGAAAGAAATAACTAAATTAGGTTTAGCTTTTGTATTACTCCCTCCGGTCCTACATATAGGACATTTTATCCTGATCCTAAATATAAGATCATTTACAATATATGAGATAATATTTATTATACGTTTACAAAAAAATGCCCCTATTTAATATATCCAAAGAGAAAGAAAGAGAGATTAAATAAGAGTAGTTTTGAAAAAATATTGGAATTTTTGGAGAAATCGAGGTAATTCAAATTAATTAGTTTTAATTCAAATTATTAATTCACGTAATTCGTTTAAAATGGTCTTATATTAAGGATTAGAGGTAGTAATCTATTAGATTAGAAGTAGAGGGTATTTATATTCAATATCTTCTTACGTGACCTTATTTTGTTGTTAAAAGAAAAAAATCCTGACCGACTTCATTTTGTTCTCTGGGTTTTAGACTGCGTTTGTGAGATTATGATGGAAAGAAATGTAATATTCATTATTGGAATGAAGTAGAGTGGAACATAATGAAACAGAACATAGTATTTTATTATTTGGGAGTTTTATGATGGAAATAAATGATTTTATTTGATAATTGTTTGAGAGTTATTATAAATTGAAAAGATGGATTATAACTATTTTTTCTAATACTATCTTATAAGCTAATTTAGATAGAAAAATGTGAATAAATTCATATTGATTTAGCTTTCTCACGTAACTTGGTATGAACATGTAGAGGATCTCTTGTTTTTAAATTAAAAAAATGTCAATATATATATTAATAATTAAAATGTGTGAATCAATCTACATGCAAGCAATTATATTATTTTATTTTTATAAATAATATAAATTACTGTGATGAAGGAGCAAATACTATAAATAATTATATATAAAGCCATTATGTGTACAGTATGTAAATAATTATGCGTAATATAGTTGTACAATAATATGAATAGATAATGTATCGGATGGAAAAGTAAAGCAAAGATGAATAGTAGTTAACCATGGAGTATGAGGGGAGCTGGACACCAAGGAGAAAATAGGAAGAAAATTTGGCATTATATCATGGGTACAAATATTTAGATAAATATTCCAAAGTGTATTTAAAAGGGTTAGTGATAGTTTTATAATTGTGATGTTATTTATTGGTCATTCTATTTCTAATCGCCCAATTTAGAAGAACAAAAAAAATTAGACTTAAAATGACTATAAATAGCTTAAGAAGTTATCACTAACCACTTTATTCATTTATAAAAAAATTCTCCCAAACAATTGTTTAACCTTTTAGCCATTATATTTCATTCAAGTCACTCTTGAGAAAGACTCCCAAACACTACCTTAGGGTGGGAGATGAGGAGAGGGATTTTAGTGAAGAGGAGGGAAGAAGATGAGAGAGAGAAATTTTAATGAAAGGGGAGGGGAGGAGCTTTAATGATTCCTGTTTGGGTTAATTGGAATGGAGGGAAGGAAAGGGGTTTTAATGATTCCTTATTTGGTTTAGGAGGGAATGAGAGGGACGCTAATAATAAATTGACAATTATACCCCTATTAAAATTTGAGTTTTTTTATTTTCTTTTTGTTTAGTTTATTTTAAAAAATAATTATGTATATTTTATTAGTTTTTTATTTTAAAAATACCAAAATTTTCATTTGAAAGATATTAAAATTTTCACTATACAAATATAAAAATATTATATATTATTTATTATAATTTTTTAGCAAATTTTTTTTGTAATTTTAACTTTTTGAAGTAAAGGTGCAAGTAAAAGTCAAAGAGTATAATAGAAATAAAATTAAAAAATAACTATAATTATAATATTTTATTAAAATAAAAAATAGTTAAGAATTTAAAATTTAGTAAAGGGCATTTTGGTATTTATTCCCTTTATCCCAACTCTTCTCTCCAACAAATTCTAATTTGGAGGGTAGGAGAGGGGAGCCTCTCCTCTTCATTTTTTGAACCAAACAAGGGGAGGAGAGAGCTCCCCTTTATTATTTTTACCAACCAAACAAGGGAAGGGAAGCTACTCCTCTCACTTCCCCTCCTCTCCAAAACCCTTCATCCAAACACAATTTTATGGCTTGTTTAATTTGCTTACATGGGAGGCTATGTGAAGTAAGGAGCATTACATCACCTCAGTTAGTGGAGTTTGGTTGCACTGATCACAGAGAAATGATATTACATGATGTGATGATCTTCACCTTAATTAAGGTGATGCTCCTCACTACCATTTTATTAAGTGAAGATGATCACCTCACTGTGATAATATGCAAAAGACCATGATACCTTCCATGAAACCCATAACTCGAATCGTCCTCCCTCTCAGTGAACTCACCTCCATTCTCTCATCCATATCCGTCAATGCTCCCTCTCCAGCAACCTTCGTTCTCCCATCCATCGCTATCAGCCTCACCTCCTTCGGCGTCCTCCACCCTTCCACCTCTAGGTTCGAAGACAAATCTAGAACCAGAACCACCCTATCTCGCCATCAGATATAAATCTCCAGCTTTGAAGACTTTAGATCTAGATCTTGCCACTAGATCTAGAACCAAAACCTCCCTATCTCGCCACCACCGGATCAAGTTCATTTATGGTTGCATCAAATTCAGTTTGTCATCGCACCAGGAAGGAGTGGCTTGCTGCTATTGTCTTCACCTCCTTCATCCAAGACTGATCTTTTTTTTTTAATACTAGATTGCTACCGTTGAGAGGAGAGATTAAGATGGACAATGGAAGGAGTGGCTGCGGGCGTTGAGAAACACAATAGTGGTGGCCGAGTGGTAGAGGAGGGAAAAAGGATAGAGGGGAAATTTTGTTTTCTTGTAGGGACATTTTAGTCTTTTCTCATTTATTTATATTTAATTAAATATAAAATATAAATATATTTCCCATCCTGCTAATATCCAACCAAACAAACCCCTGAATAACCATTATTCCATCATATTCTTTTACATTTTTTTTATTATATCAACTAACTCCTTAGATAACTGAACCAAAAGGACTATTAAGGTCCGTTTCGCTTGAGAGGAGAGGTTGGCTGGTCGAAGTCCCTGTGATCAAACAAGGGTAAGTGTTGTTTTCCTAAATTCCTGCAGTATCGTGTGAAAATTCAGGTTCACGCGCTAGCCAAACGCGTGCGTCGTCATTCCCTTCGCCCTTTATTCCCCGATAACAATGCCCTTTCTGTGAAGAGCTTCGTCACACTCATATGGCCACCGAAGTACTACGAAATTCGTGCCTGTCTACCGACCCGACTACTAGGTTCCTACGCTTCGTTCCAGAAGCTTCAGCATCACCATCACCATCACCATCACCATCACCCTCCAGCTGAAAAGGGTCAGTATCGATGCCTCTCTCTATTTCCTGCCTAGAACTGTTCAGCTCTATACTATGAACTTGAAATTCTGATGCACCTAGCGATTGCATGAATAGATATCTGCCCCGATATACGGGAAAGCGAACTTATACAGAAACCAGTGTTAATTTCAATTACGTTGCGTCTGATTTATTTGCAATTTGTTTTGTGCAAACGGAATTGTAGTGTGGTATACGCTGCTGAAGTGCTGATAATTAATTCATTTCTTCTTGATTGTATGATTGATCTTCTCGCGGAAGAAACCCCCAAAATATAGTACTACTTTAGAGGTTCTGAATAGGTGAAATTAACACTTTTAAATATGGTGGATAGTTGGACTGTTATTTGTTTTCTTTTACCTATATTGGGGCTAAAGCAGGCGATTCAATAATTTAGATGGGTCTGAATGGCATTATCTTACGTAGTTTCATAAAATGTTCTGATTCGTGCATTTGGCGACCTCTGCTCCTAACGCTGTCAATTTCTGACCCCTTTTGTGTTTTGGTTTTTAATGGAAAATATTTTTTTTTCGAAAAAATGACTGTCAATTATACTATATGAATTCAATCATAGGCTATTCTCACATTGGTTGGGTCTGTATTCGTTGAAATGCTTACTTGAAAGTCTTCGTTGGTGGACAAAGCCCGTTTACTTCATGGCAAATTGAAATGGCATGAAGATAATTCATCTTTAATTCTTTATCTTGCTCAGAATTTTTGCTGTCTTCTCAATTTTCGCATTCCCTAACTCACTGTGCTTTTCATTATAGTTACAGCAGGTGCACAGTGCACTATAAATTTAGTCACATAATACAGGAATATATTCATATAATTTGAGATGCTTTTCGTATACATCCTTGAGCACTGAATCCAATCCAACATGAGCATCTGGAATCAGACGCATTTTCTCCGTTTTCGCCATATAAGCAGGAGTGTATGGCCTGCATGATCTATTTCTTTTTATTTACTATGTATGTAAAGGACTATTTGCTTTGCATAGTGTTTAGAATGGCATGATTTCAATATGTATATTTGTACTCAAGATTTTGTAACTACAATGACTGTTCAAGTACGAAATATCTAAGGGATTTTGGTCCTCCCGATCTGTGTCCTACAAATAAAGCAGTAGGTTTCCCTTCATAGCAGGTTCCCTTTGTCCTTTTTTTCCTAGTGTTGTAAAGATTCCACTACTGGAGAAGAAATATTTCTATCTTAACTATGTTTATGTTGGTTGTTCAGCGTGTTTAGCTTACTAAATACAACTGTTAGAAGATTCATGGCATTATGGGGCCTAATTGACTATTGGCTAAGGCAATTTCATATGCGTTTTGTGTTTGCAATTATATTTTGCTAACAGTTTGCAAACCATGGGCGATATTGATTTGACTGGTGATGGAGGTGTCATAAAGACCATTGTGAAAAAAAGCAAAAGTGATGCTGTGGGTCCTACAGAAGATTTTCCTCTTGTTGATGGTATGTTTGTTTCACCAATGTTACTCTAGTAGCAGTTATTTAAGGACTATAGTAGTAGAAAATTTTAATTAAGACACAATTTATTCTAGAGCATCTGTTGTGTATATCTTGCAAATTGACTGTCACCTTTTAGGTGCTCTGGAGTTGATCCCTGCTGTCAACACATAAATTCTCGTATTTTCTGTCTGTTAAGAAATTGTACATTTTTCTTGTCAGAAGCGCATCATATTGGTTGTTCCTTTGTTTTCAGGACTAAATATCTGTGAATTCTTTCTGTCCTTTTGCAACTAAAATACTTGGCCTTTAACATGTTCTTTCCTTATGTACCTAGCGATCTTGTGTCATAGAAAGCATGCGTGTGTGCATTGACGGTGATAATCAAATCACGAAGGAAAGCCAAGGATTAGGATTTTTTATTAGGGCTAGTGGCTATCAAAATTTGATGCTGGAAATTATATTTGTTAGTGAGAGAAAGAAATCAATTGTTTTTGTTAGTGAGAGAAAGAAATCAATTGTATTTGTTAGTGAGAGAAAGAAATCTTAGGTAAAATAAAAAATGTCATGTCAGAGGGCTTTAAGTGTAATCAATATCTGCAAACAGTATATATGGGGTTTGATGCATTTTAGGTAATATTCAGAGATTGATGGATTAGGGTTTTGCAAATGGAACTACTTTAAGATGTCAGACCAAGAGACCAAAAGGGAGCCATAATTTGCAGATATCAGATTAAAAACAATAAACAGGTACCGTAAGTTCAGGAATAGTAATAACTAGTACTAATAAGTAATAACACAATGAGCTGCATGCACAAAAAAAAAAAACACTTCGTAACCTTTGAAAGTCGACCTAAAACTTGTTGGTAATGCCAAAATAAAATGATTAGTCATCTAAATAAAGTTGAGTGAATTTGCAATTCTAATGCCATAGGTAAAGTTTGCAGATTTTTTAATTAAATGCCATTAGAATTTGGATGATCACTGTAGGCACTAGAACTTGCCTACTGTTATTGAATCCCAAAAATTTGAAAATAAACTTAAGTTCCTAGGATCAGCTGTCCACAACACCCACCTAGAAATCATACAGCTGGACTTTAAGGAATTGTTAGAGGAAAATTCAAAGTCATTGAATTTGGGACACTTTTCCATAATGGACACCTCTTTACAAACATAATACTAAAGGGGTTTATTTTTTTTCTTGGCCATGATACTAAAGGGGTTTATTGACTTACTTAGCTAGCACCCTGTCTGTTTATTTATAGTTTTGAATGAGTACCATGGGTAATATATATAGTACATTCCCAAAGCCCACTAATCCTCACCTTATCACACTCGATTTAACAAAGCCTTCACACTCACCACTATATCACTTCACCTCAAGTTGAAGTTTATTCAAATTCCAGCTTGTTATTTAGAAAATTCCATTAAAATAGAAATAGGGGGCATCTTCAAACTTGGAACCCTAAAACCCTAGATCAAACACAATGAGTCACATGGGCACACCCGAACAAGACATCACAACTCACAAGGTTGCCAAATTGCAATCCATGATCTTCAGCAATTAATTCTCTCTCTAATGATGTCCTTGTTATATAAACAGCTCCCAGAATTCTTTGACCTTCTTCCTAGGGGCAGCCCCCTCAACATTCATTTCTCCTAGCTGGCATCCACTACTTGAGTTTGCACACCACAGGTACCCAGCAAAACACATACTAGAGCTGAAAGTCTGAAACCTTAAGTCTTTTTTTTATTTTTTCTACCAAGGTCCAAGCCTCATGTCACTATGCTGAGAACATTAAACCACCAAAAAAACAATAGAAACACTCCACATCACGAAACACATAAAAAAACTTTGGCAGAACCTAAATCACCACTAAATATAATGAACCATGCCAAACCAAGGCCAGGAACAGCAATAGGAAGGCTAGTAGGACTTTTCTGGCCAAGTAGGCATGTCTGTTGAGTCAAATGCACCATCACACGCTGTCAAACAACTGCTGAGGCTGCATTGCAAATACAATTCTGAGGCCTTTGGAAGTGTCTCTGGTCCCAAAGGATCTTGGGAAAAAATTTTTCTGATCACCGAAATATATCAGTCACTAGAAAAGGGGTAGAAATGGAATAATATATTTATAGCCCTAAAGCCAGAAACAATTGGGACCTTACATGACGCTTTGATACAGTTAAGAGGCCAAGTGTCCTCTAGTCAGAGGCTCTTGTGTAACTGTATGTATTATATATTCTAATAATTGAGTAGTGAGAACGCACGCATGTACTCATACATTCAGCTTCTATTTTCTATGATTCTCCAACTGATACCTTGTAGAGAAACAAAGAATAATGCTAGGTTTACTGACTTACCTAGCTAAGCACTTTGTGTCTACTTATAGGTTGGAAATTAGGTTAAGTACAAAAGGTAGTACTATTACATATAGCATGAGCCCAAACCCACAAATCCATAAAATACTTGATTTAACCTAGCTGTAGCACTATTTTAACACTGTCAACAATGGTGGGACCAGATTTTGGTTGACATGATGCAACCTAGGATCATTTTTTGTCATGTAGCATTTTTTGTTACTCATTTTGATGTCGTTAGTCATTGAGAAATATCAAACTTTATTTATAAAGATGCATATCAAAACTGATACAAATAAAATATTTGGGACTAAGTTGAAATTTACTTCAAAGTTAAGGGATGAAAGAGTACTTTTGCCAGATAATTTCAAATCGATGGGCTACTAGCTTATGCTTCTCTTTTCTCAAGGAGGTTAGTACAAGCAATTTAAATAAATCTGGCTATGGGCATTGTGACCAATTGGATATGGTGTTCACATTTATTTCCTTAAGAAACCATTTATTGTAGTAGAGCATGCTAATCTTATTGATTCTTCTTGCGATGGTTTGTTTGTCTTGATCAGTTCATTATGAAGGCACACTTGCTGATACTGGTGAAGTATTTGATACCACGCACGAGGATAACACTGTGTTCTCTTTTGAGCTTGGAAAGGGCAGTGTGATCAAGGCTTGGGACATTGCAGTGAAGACAATGAAGGTCAAACAGTGCTTTTTTTTTTATCATGCTGTATTTAACTAACTGGTGCTTTTCATCTCATTTTTCACCGTCTTCATTAGGTTGGAGAAATTGCAAAAATTACTTGCAAGCCAGAATATGCGTATGGCAGTGCAGGATCTCCACCAGATATCCCCCCAGAGTACTTTGTCCACTTTATGCGCCCAGTTTTTTGTTTGGAAACACAATTGCTTAAAATACAAAGATGAAACTTGGTAATAGAAAATTTTTTTTGCTGAAGGTAGCATATAAGCAGTTTATCAGGATTTTGTTAGTCGAGATTTTATCAGTTAGCATGGACCAATACCATGCTGTGGACCATATCATTTCTCATACCTTTTTCAAGGAATAATAAAAGACGAATAAGATATGTAGGCATAGGGTGGATAGACATCCAAGAATGTTGTAATGACTTAAATGTCAATGATACAAGTATTAGATAAAGTGATGATTGTGCAGCAATTTTTTCAATGCTTTAGTTACGTTTTCTATTCTACTTTCGTTTTAGTTACAAGAATTTAATGAACACAAATTAATATTTTTTCCCTTCTCCCCTCTCACAGTGCGACACTTGTTTTTGAAGTTGAGCTAGTTGCCTGTAGGCTGCGGAAGGGTTCCAGTCTGGGAAGTGTTTCAGACGAGAGGGCTAGGCTAGAGTAAGTCAGAAATTCAGCGGTTTACTAGTTTTCTTTTATCTGTGTGTCATCCGTAGCAGAGGGAAATTAAGATATTTGTTCACTTGAAAAATGTATCTTTTTATTGGATAGCATTATGATGTGTTTGCTGTGATTGTTTTAGAGAGCTGAAGAAGCAGAGAGAGATTGCTGCTGCCGCCAAAGAGGAGGAGAAAAGGAAGAGAGAGGAAGCAAAAGCTGCAGCTGCAGCTCGTGTGCAAGCCAAGTTAGACGCCAAGAAAGGTCAAGGAAAGGGTAAAGGTAAAGCAAAGTAGGGGACTCGTGAAGATTTGATTTGATATCTGATGAATCTTGGACATCGCCTCCCCATGGGTTCATTCTAAACAAGGGATGGTTAAAATTCCAAACTGAATTCATTCAAGTACGCATTGTTATGATGCTACCATGTATGGAACCATACTTCTAATTAGACAGAATGAATAAGAAGCAATGGACACCGAATATCAGGTTTCCTTCCTCCTGTTCGTAACAACTAAATTATCTATCTCACAGGGGCTTTTTGACGTGCTTCCGTTTAAATGTAGCTATATGGGTCTATAGGGATTTGAAACTTATAAATGTGACATGACAATCTATCGAGAGACGATGAGATGCAATAAATGTAGATGTCAATTTTCAGTGATCATTTAATGTCTTATTATGGACAACATGATTATAGCCAGTATGATGCTAGTATGGTACTTGAGTCTCTCTTTGGGAGACTTTTCCTTCTCCCCTAGCTTGTCAGAAAGCTGCCGTTTCGTTACGAATTATTGCTATATGACATTTGAGTGCCTCTGTTCTACAACTACGTGGATGGATAGATTTTAGAAGTGCCGAAGGAGAATATTTCAATTTCCTTCATTCCCAAAAAAAAAAAAAATGAATAATTCAATTTTCCGGTTTCTAATGATAAGAAATTCAAATCTATCATCATTATTGGCGAGCAGTAGCGTCAAATAGTTTTTTTTTAGATGTTTAATTAATTAGTTAAAGTATCAAACAATTTAACATTTACAAATACACGCAAAGCGAAAATATTTCATTGCATCCCTTTATCTCCGAGATTCAAGTGTTACCCTGCCTGCCGACTGACAAACACTAGTACTATCTGCATAGTAGACAGGCATGCAATCAACAACACTTCACCGTTGAATAGGGAAAACGGAGGGAATTAAAAAGGAAACAGAAATTTGAAGATCAAAGCCAACCATACATGCGTCTGATGGGGTTAGATTATAAATAATAAGGCGAATAAGCTATTTAATTTTAGAGAGTTAAAGAATCTGAGTGAACTGAAATCTCAAATAAAAATTATACAGGTAGTCATTTAGTTGTTACACGGTATTCTGCTAATACTCATGCCTACGTGCATGTGTCAGGCCAACTACACCAATAGTAGTCAAACCACTGGTTTCGAAACATGAACGTTACAATTGATTGTATCAACAAATACATATATTCGTAAATAAGTACGGGTATTCAAACCATGTCTGAAGCATCGCCTTCATTCTGTTCACTTTCATGCCATGCAGATCCTGCTCTGAATTTACAGACAGGACATGTTCCTTGTTGCCGCAGCCAGGGATCGATGCAATTGGCATGAAACTTCAAAGAACATAAACCAGGTTAAGTATCGAGTTAGAGAAAAACATTATCAAACGCAAATTTCAGCATGTCCTTAGGATTGCTCAATTTCTCAAGTGATTAGCACAATAATGTTAATACGATTGCTCAAACGGAATAAAAGTACAAAAAGGGCTAAATCACCAAATCTGAGCAATGGATGTACGCAGAGATCACAGAATGAACCAAACAATTCTAGTCTAACAAATAACAAATGCATTTATAAAACAGAATATGACTGATTCATCATGTAATGGAGCAAAATACGTTATTGACAAAAACGGGAACGCTAGTAATGATCACTTCATAAAATGTCCATTTGAATTCCATCGTGTGAAGTGAAAGCCTATTCTGCTCTCCTTAAAGCAACTTCATATTGTTTTTTCATCTCCATACCAACTCAGATGATAGTTTGCAGATGGATATACAATTAAATGTGAAACACAATAGTTTGCTGAAAAATTACACATAGAAGATATGACAGAGTGAACCTGATGTAAGCAGGGCAAGCTACGGAGTAGATCCCCAATATTAACTTGCTCCAAACATACACTGCAAGTCAGCTCATCATCGGAGGCTTTTGTACTGCCAACTGCATTTGGCGTATCTTGCTTCTTCTGCCATGAAACAAGCAAGAGATTAAGTTGATCTATCACTGCATACTAAGGGCCTGTTTGGTTTGCATTTTTGCAAACCAAACCATGGTTTTTAACTATCATTTTTTCCTTTTTCATCCAAACTGGTTTCCAGTAAACTTCTCTACTTTTATCCAAACTTTATTTTTGTAAACTGTGGGTATTCTAAAAAACCTTTTATAAAACGGTAAACTAAACGGGCACTAACAGTTCAAAAAACAAAAAACTTGCCAGTGACAGTGTCGTAAAATGCAGCACATATGTTTAGTGAACTGGCTATGAAGTTTTGAGAATAATCTCTATGAGGAATAATAAAATTGACATAAAGAAAAAATTCTGGTTGAGAGAACAGAGCATTTCATGTGGGATGATACCACAAAAAAAAAGAGAGAGAGAGAGTGAATCGGACATGTAGATGCCAATGTTCAGGTGACATTGATGTGAATATTATTTTTCTCTAGGCATAAGGAATTTTCAAAGTACAAAACCAATACGGAACATATTTGTGGAACCAAAGGGCTTGTTTGATTTTATTTTCGGTTTTAATGTTCTTAAAATAATTTTAAGAAATTATTTTTCAGAAAAAGTTTAGGGAAAAAGAAATTTAAAAAGAAATCTGTTTGGATCATTGTTTTGAAAATCATATCTTAAAAAAAACCTTAAGAAAATTCATCTGAAAAAATTGATTTTAAAACAGTTTTTGAGAACATAAAACCAAAAACCGTTTTTAAAAAATCTAAAAGTTGTTCTTTTTTCTTTGGTTTTTTAGAATCGTAGATGAAGAACACATCATCAAACAAACTTTTTTATTTTTTTATTTTCAAAAACCAAAAACAGCTTTTAAAAACAAGAATCAAACAAGTCCAAAAGTATAAGAATGTTCCCGTAAAAGTCAGCAAAAGCATGTCATGGACAACAAATGCAGAAAAACAACACCTGAGAATCCTCCGAATTTTAACATCATGTCATGTAATTCATTTGATCTTTAAGCCAAATAAAAAAGGACCAGTGATTTAACCAATACCTCGGTAAAAGTGGAAGATGAGGCCGGTTGCATTGAGGATTTCCTGCTGTAAACAAAAGAAGCTTCTTGTCAGATAATCAGTATCCAGTACCTTAATTCCAGAAGAGCATAGACACTCGCAATTTCATAAATCAAGGAGCATATTCCTTTTCCTGATCAGTTTTAAACACTTCTAACAAACAAAAAGTTTAATCCCACCCATGATTCTTCTATTTAAGGACTAAAATATTCAGCATATAGATAGAAATGCAACTGAACTAGATTTAAGTAAGATGGGTACATATATCCAACAATGTAACATGATGCCTAACTTTTCTGGAGTGGCTAGTTGTTTGGCAATAGTTTCTCTATAAAAATGCATTTTGCAGTTGATAAAATTTTCTAGTTATATATATTTGTCCATAAATTTAATTTGAAAGTCATTTCGGTTGTAGTGTCTCTTTTTATTGTTCATCATTCAATTCATGAATGCATAAACAGATGATTTTCTCACATTATTCATCACTCAAACCACTACATTCGTAGCTAAAAATATGTAAGTCTAGTTGCAAAATTTTAAAAGTACCACTTTTTAGTTTAGAAATATTTGAAATATATGTAAAGAAAATTTGGACATACCACTTCCTGGCAACGAAATTTAATCTAATCAGATAAGTGGTTCTACCATTAAAGATAACTTTAAAATTTTAAAATTCATTCATTAATAAGAAGAATATAACAACTGATCTGACTGACTACATACTTTTGGAGACCAGAACCCTTGTATTTGTGAACAGGAAGAGCATTTATCTCTTCGTCGGTCATAGAAGGTGCAGGAGGAGCATTATCTGAATCCAGGGCTCTTAAAGTTTCATAATCTGAAATTAAGAAAAACAAAAATGTACATGAATAAAATATCAAACACATCTAAAACATTAAACATAATATAACAATTTTTGGATATAGCATATTAAAAATTTCATCATAGATAAAACTACACAACCTAGGTCATCAAACTCCCGATCAAGAAGTGCAAGCTGAAGTCTGAGGCCTTGTAGACGTCCCCGGGTGGTAAGTGCTATTGATGGTGGCATATGTAATCGTACTTCAGTGGAACCAAGAAGGCCACTACTTGCTGCCGCATGGGCATGGGCATGGGCCTCAGCTTGAAGTTGCTGGCAAGTTGCGTACATCCTCAACATTGTAGCCATCAAGAAGACACCTAGCACTAGCCAAAGCTACAAACAAAATCAAAACAATAGCCCATTAATCAATTTAACAATTTAAAACTTCATCTATTCATAAAAAGAATTGCATTCCTTAAAAAGTCATCAATTGAGCAGGAAGGCCATACCAGAAAATTTGGTGACATCTGGTGAGAGTTCAATATCATGAATAGCAGGAGAACTGAAACAAACAAATCATAACATCTACATGACTCATCAAATATAAATAAACTATCTACACAAATAATGATGTGATAAAAATATTTTGAAAATACCTGTGACGAGAAAAGTGAGTGAATTAGAATTAGTAGGCCGTGCTGCATGAACACGCTGCAGAAGAAATAAAATCAATATGAAAATCATTACTTAACTACGTACAATATCACACCAAAACATAAATTACATATTCATCAACACACATAAATTACATACCAATGCATGCCTCTCAGGAATAAATCCAGGAAATCCACTTTCTATGTCAGCTCTTGTTCCTCTCAGAACAAAACTCATGGCTCTATATGCCTGGGAAAAGTGAATTGAGACTTCACTAGTTAACTGGAACAGGTTCTACAATATTTTGAAAAATCAGACAATCAGTCAGAAAACAAAAATCAATTGCAAATATGAGCTTAAGTGCAAAGTTCAACAGGATTCACAAAAATAACAATTAACGAAGGATCTAAACTAATATGTTATAATATCAAAAGACAATGCAGGAGAAAGTCAAACATAAGAAAGAGTGTTTCAAAACATTGCATTTATGCAATAAGAATGAAAATTGGAAATGTTATCGGTTGACTAAAAAAGAGACTAAGAAAGCAGCGAGCGAAGCTAAATCTAAAGCTTTTGAGGAATTCTACCAAGATTTAAAAACGAAGAATGGCAAACGTCATATTTACAAAATTGCCAGGAAAAGGAAAAGACAGTAAGAGATTTGGACCAAGTAAGATGCATTAAGGATGAGGAAAGAAAAATTTTGGTTACAGATGATGATATCAAAGAAAGATGGGAGAGCTACTTTTATAAACTTTTCAATAGTGGATTAGATATGACTATTGATACCAAAGGATTAACAACTCATGAAGATGATCTCAATTTGAACTTCCATCGTAGGATTCGGGTTGAAGAGGTAAAAGAAACTCTTAAGAGAATAGATAATGGTAAAACTATTGGTCTTGATAGTATTCCTATTGAAGTTTGGAAATGCTTAGGAGAGAAGGGGGTTTTGTGGTTCACTGAGTTATTTAACGAGATTTTAAAGTTCAAGAAAATGCCAAAGGAATGGAGAAAGAGCACTCTAGTTCCTATTTACAAGAATAAGGGGGATATTCAGAATTGTGCTAATTATCGGAGGATAAAACTCATGAGTCACACCATGAAACTTTGGGAAAGAGTGATTGAGCATAGACTCAGAAAAGAGTCTCGTATTTCGAAAAACTAATTTAGATTTATGCCAGGACGGTCTACAACAGAGGCTATTTATTTATTAAGATGTTTGATTGAAAGATACCGGAGTAATGAGTGAGACCTACATATGGTTTTCATTGATTTGAAACAAGCCTATGATAGAGTACCAAGAGATGTATTGTGGAAAGCAATGAAGAAGAAGTGTCCATGTGACTTATATTCGAGTCATAAAAGATATGTTTAAGGGGACAACAACTAGTGTGAGAACCCCTGAAGATGTGACAAACGACTTTCCTATAACGATAGTCTTCTTTGAGTCCAAACCTATTTGATCTGGTTTTGGATATTCTAATAGATCATATACAGGAAGAAATTTCAAAGTGTATGCTCTTCGCGGATAATATAGTTTTAATTGAGGACTCAAGAGAAGAGGTCAATTTTAAACTTGAGTTATGATTGACACACTTTAGAATCAAAAGGTTTCCATTTGAGTAGAAGTAAGACGGAATATATGCATTACCAATTTAATAAGAGGTCAATCAGAAATTATTCAGAGGTAAAAATTGGAGAGCAAATCATTTCAGAAGTGCCAAAGTTTAGATATTTGGGATCGATTTTACAAAGTGATGGTGAATATGGGGATGTTATGCATAGGATACAAGCTGAGTGGTTAAAGTGGAGGAAAGCATCAGGAGTTATTTGTGACTGCAAGGTACCTACTAAGCTTAAAAGAAAATTTTACCTAATTATAAAGCCAGCGATGCTATATGGTAGTGAATGTTGGGCTTTGAAAGGACAACAAAAACATAAGATGGGAGTGACAGAGATGAGAATGTTGAGATGGATGTGTGGTCATATAAAATTGGATAAGATATGAAATGACTGTATACGAAGGAAAGTTGAAATAGCACCTATCGAGGAGAAAATGGTGGAAAATTGTTTAAGGTGGTTTGGGCATGTACAAAGAAGAGAGCAAGAAGAGCCAGTGAGGAGAGTTGATCAAATGGCTTGAAGCCCTATTAAAAGGCGTAAAGGAAGATAAAAAATGACACTAAGGGAAGTTATAAGAAATAATCTTTCGAGAAATGATTTATCTGAGGAAATGGTGTTTGATAGAGCACATTGACGTTATATGATCCATGTAGCCAACCCCACATAATGGGATAAGGCTAATGTTGTTGTTGTTGTTATATCAAAAGACAATGCATCCAACATTCTGTCAGGATCATCCCCAGGAATTTCCCATTAGTCCAAAACATTTTAACTCAATTGTTTGTTGTCACAAAGGGACTTTCATGTGCACACACATGTATGTTTAACAACTGAATCCGTCACCAATTATGAAATATGCAACCTCTTTTCCATTTTCTGTTTATTCAAAAGGTTTGGTGGAGTTTCCAGCTGGCAAGAACCTAACAGTGTGTTTCTTTAAGGAATTCCTGTCCAAGGGAAACTACAACCAAGAGGAACCAACACATTGCTTCTCATTTCTTTTGGGCATTGCCCACTTCTGCATTGAGGACTATGCAGACTCCAACATTTGTTCAAAACATAGCTAACAATAGCAGGTAGCACAATTGTAGTGCCAAGGGCTCCAAGTTGCAGTTGTGCATAGTGCATAGCATTGCACAAGCTACACGAAAATGTAGTGTGCGAATTTGAAAAGATCAACATATAATTAACAAGGACTGAAATATATTGAAAACCAAACTCACGTTTATTTATTTAAAAAAAAATCCTCATAATAACATAGTAATCATCCATAAATCACAACATCAAGTACTTACATCATTAGCTTCATCCTAAAATGTATAAACTAATTCCTCATTTTCATCAAATAAGACATCAACATAATGATCATCATCAAGCAATCTCTCAATTTCCTATTCATCTTTTAAGGTTTTTGTTTGTTCATAAACCATATCAAGAGCACAAAACAAGGAGGACAGCATTGCCATCTTCTTGTATTCTTGATATGATTAAGGATTAATTAATACTAAATCATTAAAAAATATAAATTAGTCTAAAGATGAATCAAGCGAATCTCGAGCAGTAACATTTGCAAAATCATGTAAATAAGGACTATTGTTACCTTATTTATATGTAGCACAAGCTATAGTTACCCATAGACAAAAAAAATTGCGTAAAGCAGCAACACAACATGTGGCATAGCTGGGAGCCGTAGCATTGAGCTACAATCTATAACACACTATAATAACCATGGTTCAAACAACTGAGCCCTGCTACACAAATACCAGAATGGATCCTCTTATGTTTTGGTGCCAATACAGGATAGACATACGATAAGAGGTCCAACACTAAAAATGAGTGAGAGTTATGTGACCCACACCTCTCAGTCTATCTCTCTCAACATGATAGCATCATGTTGGAGCCCAAAAAAGATGAGATTCAATTCCACAAATACTTCTAAAAAGAAGGCAATCCAATATCAGTTGACAAAAGTCTCAATCTACAACTTCCAACAAGACTCAAGAACTTTAGATCATTTCCCTCCTCTCTCCAAAGCTTGACAGGTCTGGAAGTTACCATTAACACACAATCACGACGGCATCAATCATAAAACTTCTAGACAGTACAAACACAATCATTTATAGCCAAATGGAAGTTGGAAGTTCGAAACATAAAGAACAACTTGTACCATTGTAACTTTGTTGGCTGCAGTTTTAAGAAAAACACATTCCTACAACAACTTCCTGCATCAGGTGCAGCATTTTTATGGAAATAGTATTGTTCCTGCTGCTATGTATAAGAGTTGATAAAATACTGATCTCTTTGACAGAATCAGGTGAGAGATATAGATCCCTCTTCTCTAATTTTGAAGTCGTTCCTCAAACAAACTCTTGATTATCCGCCAACTCCAATCAGCAATTACATTAACTGACGAAATTAGATACTAAGCTACCAGTTACCGGTTTGTCTTCCCCGCCCCTGCTCATAATTTTCCCCCAAAATAATCAAACACTGGAATCACTTCAAACATTACAAAAACAAATTCACCAATGCAATAATGCAATAGCTGTAACCATAAAAGAATGCCCCCCTTTTTTTTCATCGGTGTACTGTAAAGTGTTATCTAGATTGAGTAAGCACATTTCTACGGCCAAAACAAAAGAAATATAAAAAATAATGAATCACTCAAGAATCCCCACGACTATTCTTTCCGTCATATATTCTCGCTTAAAACATTGCATCAACTTCATATCGTCCAAAGTATCAAAAGAAAAAAAAAAAAAATCAGATCATCCATATAATCAAAACAATGAAATCCCAATCTGAAAGTCACGATCGTCGAATTAACAATTTAAAGAAATTACAACCAAAAATAATACATAAAACTCCATCAGCATTAGTTTACGAAGGGAAACCGATTCAATGCTAAGTGTAAAAGCTTCGATGATAATTTGAGAGAGACTTACAAAATTTGATTACGAATTACAGCAGACTTAGTTGGTGATCCGAAACTGCTTTTCAACCCCACAAAGCGTTCGATCTTCGCCTGGCTCTAGAAAATGTAATAATAATAATAATAATATAATAATAATAATAACAACAACGATGACTCAGATTGGCCAAACGAAATACTGTCTGTGATGCGTTCCGTAACTTTCGCTTCATCTCAGGCAAAAAAAAATCGCTTCTTTTGATCTTTTATGCAGTTTTCTTTTTGAATTTATACATATTTTCACATTTGTTTTTATTTAAATTTAAATCAATCAATATATTATATAAATCATTTTTTTTGCCAGAAAAATATATTATATAAATCTATAATAAGTAAAATATGCTACATCATTCATAAGTCATAAACTATATCTTATGTTTCTTTAGAATGATTTAAACACTTTATACATATTATGTAGTCTCTTAAAGCTGTTTAAAAATTCAAATAAATTTAATTGTACTTTTCAGCTAAAAAATTATATTTTCATTCAGATAAAATAAATATATAATTTTTTAAATAACTGTTCATTTATTATGAAATTATAGACATACATGTACATAAATATCATATTTTAATTAAACATTCTATAAAAAGTATACAAATGATTATTTTCAAGTTTAATCTTTCTTCATTAAAAAGAACATTTTTATTAGATTTAAATAAATTTTTTAAGTATTTGTTATTAAAATTATGAATTAAAACATAAGATAAACATTTTTTTAAAAGAATCAAGTATTGCTAATTGTAAAATGTAACAATACTAAAATTATGCTCAATTTATCTTTCTAAGATAATATTTAAGCTTATATTGTTAGAAGAATAATATAATTCTGAACAGAATTTTCAAGCTTGAAGTTGGTCAACTATTATTTTCTACCCAGACATTGCTTTTTTAATATGTTATTGAGCATAATTTCTTTATTTTCTTACTATTTGTTTTTAACCAACCAATACAAATTTAATTGGTACTCACCGTGCTGTCTCACGTCCAATCCCCTATTCAAAAGTTTTACAATTATATTTTTTATGGAGTACTCACATTTTAAGATTTCCTGCGATCAGCATCAACTTGCTAATTTTTTAATTGTGATCTTATGTATGACTTATTCCTTACTTACAATGTAAGTTCCTTTTTTACCTGCAATTTAACTTCTTTGTTGAGCGTTATAAACCAAACAAAATTCTCTAAGCGCGAAAATCTAGCACAATAAAATCAAATCAGGCCCTAAATTGCATATTTTATTTTATTTTATATTTTTCCTCCAAAAACCCTTTAGCAGGCAAGTGGCAACGTTCATTATTTTCCTATTTGATTTATTATAAAACTCTCAAAACAATATTAATTTTAGGTTATTTTACCCTTAATCCCCAATTTGGGATGAAAAATAGAACAAATATATTTATAATGGTTAAAAATAATTTAGAAGGCCATCCTTTGCTGTCCTATTCTATTTTAAAATTTTTTTTCCAAATAATAGCCTAAACTCATTAATCATCACATTCTATTCCATTTCATAAAAATAAAAAAAATCCCAAACATAAACTGAAGTTCTTGATTCTACAAACGAAGAATGTTAGGATATGGTTTTTGAAAGAATGCACTAAACAAAATAAAATACAATTTTATAATTTAAAATTATTCATTGTGTAATAGTTCAGAAATACTTCTTCATTTTCTCATCAAAGCTTCATAAGGGTCACTAACGTTTTAGTGCCCATTTGGTTTCAGTTGATTAAAAATAAGTTTTGGTAGAATTAGTTTTATAATATAATTATGATAAAAATTGGTTTTGGACTAACGTGTTTATGTTTGGATGATTTATTTAAAAATTAGTTTTGACAAAACTCATAATTTTTTCTCTAAATTGAACTTAAACTCTATTTCATGATTAATTTAATTTATTTGGACTAAAATTTAATTAGCATTTATTTAATTAAGAACATAATATATCTGATATAATATTTTCTTCTAGGTCAAGTCATGATCTATAAAAATTAAAATTTTGAATGACATTTTGGTCAATAAATAGGAGAAATTTTGTGAAAATTTTATTTTCTTAATTTTGTTATTTTTTCTCATTTTTATTGATCTATTTTTATCTGATTTTAAAATAAATACCAGTAAAACTGAAGAAGTAAAACAAAAAAAACAACAATTAAGGCTTTGTTTGGAAACCAGTTGAAAAAGTGGTTAAGGGTTAAAAATGAGTTTGATGGAGTTATAGGTGTATTTATTTCATTTTCACTTTTTCATTTGAAAATGATTTTGGGCTCAAAATGGGTTTTGGAAAGAAGCAGTTTAATTGTTACTTTTCCATTCTACTTCTTCATTTTTACTGATATTTATTTTAAAATTAGATAAAAATAAACCAATAAAAATGAGAAAAAATAAAAAAATTATAAAAATAAAATTTCCATAAAATTTATTCTATTTATTGATTAAAATGTCCCTTCAAAATTTTAATTTTTATATATTATGACCTGTAAGAAAATATTATATCAGATATATTATGTTCTCAATTAAATAAATGTAAATTAAATTTTAATCCAAGTAAATTAAATTAATCATGAAATAGAGTTTAAGCTTAATTTAGAGGAAAATTATGAGTTTTGTCAAAACCAATTTTCAAATAAATCATCCAAATATAAACACGTTAATCCAAAACCAATTTTTATCATAACTACGTTACAAAACTAATTCTATTAAAACTTATTTTTAACTAACTGAAAACCAAACGGGCCCTAAATTGCTTCTCCCCAAAACTTGTTTTGCGTCTAAAATCATTTTCAAATGGAAAAGTGAAAATGAAACAAACACACCTATAACTCCCTCAAACTCATTTTTTGCTTCTAACCACTTTTCCAATTGATTCCCAAACATACCATTAAAATTAATGTTATCAAAATGGCATATTGCACGGATTGAATAAAAAATTGGCGTTTATACCATCCCAATAAATGAGAGAACTGACTAGTTTAAGAATAGTATAATTGGTAGTATTGATTTTGATGCTAAAAATTTTTTAAATTTTGAAAGCATGACAAACTTTGGATTTTTAAAGTGGTGACATAACAAATGAAGGACTTACTATAAATAAATTCAATAATATTTGACTATTTATGGTAAATGATCGATTGGCAATTCAATATTATTTAATTTAAGATTTTAATTAAATAATAATTTATTTAAACTTATATTCTTAATCTATTGATGAGATTGTAGACCAATTTTCTTAGACAAGTGTTGTTATTAAACAATTGTTGTTAATGTCTTGTAGATATATTTATTTCTAAATTATTTCATTTAGTACTCATTACTTTTGTTATATATCCTTATTTCATTTCATTTACACACTAGAAATTTTAATTATGAAAAGATTATGAAAATCTTAAAGATAGGTAGCTTAAGTTTCTTTTATTTTTTTATATTTTATTTAAAATATATTATTTTAATCACTCTTGATCCAACATAGTTATATTACACTTCAACTATTAAAATCATCAATTCATGTCTCATATGGTTGAATGTCCTATTAGTTATTAAAAGGGAAAAAGACAAATAAGGACCCCTAACATAAATATTTTCAAAATAGGATCTCTAATGTTGCTAATCCCTAAAAAAGACCTAAGTACTTGGTAGAGAGAAAAATAAATAGAGTGAACCAAAATATCCTTCTCCCTCATTCCTTTCCTCCCTTAGCCTTTCCAGCAACATGGATGGAGCTCCAGTGACTGGCGATGTGGTTGGAGCTCCAATGACTACGATGTGGCTAGAGCTCCAGTGACAAAAAATGTCATTGGTGTAGGTGTGGTCATTGGCGTTAAAATTGATAAAATTGAGAGTATTAAAATCAGTTATAATAAGTTAGAAATTATGGTTTTCTCACTTAAAAATTTTATTGATGTCACTCGGAAATTTTTTTTCAAAATTGCCTTCTGAAATAAAATCAAGAGTGATGAAATTAGTTATAATAAGTTGGAAATCATAAATTTTTTTCTTGAAAATTTTGTTGATTCAACTTGGAAATTTTTTCAAAATTACTTTATAAAATAAAATTGAGAATGTTGAAATTATATTGAGTTTAAAATTATAAGTTTTTCACTTGGAAATTTTGTTGATTCAACTTAGAAATTTTTTTAAGATTGCTTTCTAAAATAAAATTGAGAATGTTAGAAATTAATTATAGTGAATTGAAAATTATGAGTTTCTCACTTGGAGATTTTGTTAATTCAACTTGAAAATTTTTCAAAAAGGAAATCTTGAAAAAAAATTTCAAGTTGAATCAACAAAATTTCCAAGTGAAAAACTCATAATTTCCAACTCACTATAATTGATTTCAACACATTTAATTTTATTTCGAAAAGCAATCTTAAAAAAATTTTTTAAGTGAGATCAACAAATTTATAAATGAGAAATTCATAATTTTTTACTTATTTTAATTGATTTCAACACTTTCAGTCATATTAGACTTAACGCTGGTGACTGTATCAACATTAACCCAATCTCTGGAGCTCCAACCATATCATCGGTCACCAGAGTTTCAACCACATTAGTGGTGACCAGAGTTCTGGCCACATTATCGGCATGGTGAGAGAAAGAGGGAAGGAGGGAGGGGGAATGATATTTTGATCCACTCCATTTATTTTTTTCCCTATCAAGAACCTAGGTCGATTTTAGGAATTAACAAAATTATAAATCTCATTTTGGAAATATTTGTCTTGTGGGTCCTTATTTATCTTTTTCCCTTATTAAAACATTGCTTAAAATTGTATATTGTTTTTCTCACTTTCTTACCAAAGGTACTAGGATTAAGTAGGCAATAAATAATGTCATATTGATGGTTATTTATTTTTTAAATAATAGTAATAGTATTGGCAAAAAAAAAATAGCAATAGTAATTTCCCAAATCATATTAATATACCAAAATGTGACTGTTTTTAGTAGTTTTGGTAATTGGTTTCCTTGCAAAATTATTTGTGCAACAATTTCTGCATAATCCTACTTAGTTATTATTTTTTAAATGGATTTTATTTTAATGTATTTTTCTTAAAAAAGTACTACAAATAAAAAAATTTTAATTTATAAATCAATATATATAATATAAAATTCACAATAAATTTCACTATTCACAAACCGTAAATAATACCATCCATTTAATAAAAATCCACACAATCAATGAAGAAACGTATTAAGTGATAGATAAAACTAATAACACATATAACTTGCGCGCTAACTTATCAAAATATAATATATGATACATGCTATCTGTCACATTGATTAGTTTTATACTTCTATTATTAGTGTTAAATTAACTTAAAATTACTATTAATAAATATTTTATTTGTAAAAAATATTTAAAATGCTTTTTAAAAACCATTCAATGCCCAATACTACAAATTAATCCATATTTGAGTTCAGTCAAGTTCCAAACATTTAGTGTAAGTTTGGATTTATTTTATGGAATTGAATCAAGTATGGTATAGCTAATAAATTCAAAGTCTTCAAGCCATTGTTTTATGGCAAACGAAGACCTACCAAGTCATCTCTAATCATTATAAATTCAATTATTTCTATCCTCAAATTAGGGTTAATGATGGAATGATTTAAAATTAATATTATAATTACAAAATTACCTTAAATCTTATAAAAACACAAAATGTGTCTCTAACTTTTCTCTCAATCTTTCCATTATATCAACATCCCTCCTCCCACTTCTTCAAATGTCCCTAGCTTTTCTCTCAGTCTTCTGATTATATCAACATCTCTCGTCCTACTTCTTCATTGTGTCAAACTTGCTAGGTATGATTTTCTTTCTCACTTTTGTCCAATCCAAACTGTTTATCATCTTAATATTGGTTTACCAATTTAATTGACAACTTGTAAATACCATATTTTCTCCAAGTATTTTAATAAAAATTAACAAATAATAAAATATAAAAAAAAGATAATAATAACAAGATAATGCTTTCCTTTTCATTTTTAATTTAGTAATTGGAATGCAGATTTTCTAAAGTTGAAAAACTCAAAAATCACTATCCAAATCTAATCCTTTTCTTTAGGGGTTGTCATAAATAAAAAAAAAAGCATATCCCTTCCTTTTAGTTTTTATTTAAAAAATAAAAATCCTCTTCCTTTCTTTTAGAATTTTCATCTAAATCCTATTTTTTTTTTAGGATTTCCAAATTAAAAAACAAAAAAGCAAAACCCCTTTTCCGACTAATACAAAAAATATATCTTCTAATTGGTTAAATATCCTTTTTAAATTGTTTCAAAAATCTCTTCAGGTTTAGGTGTTGAAAATATTATGATTTTAGTTAATCCCTAGAAAGCCAAAAGTAATAATATTAATAATAATTAATAAAATAAAAAAGGGGCCAAAGGCTAAAATTTAAAAAGGGGAAATAACATTTAAAGACCAACAAATTTAATTAATGCCATTTCTGAATCCAAACATTTTAAAATTACAGAATCAAACTAAGGGTCAAAAATTGAACACAATTAAAAACCTAAATGACCTAAACACTTTTATTCAAGTGAAAGTGGTTCCCTTACCATTGAGACACTCTATCCTAACTCCCACATTGTTGTCCCTAGCTAGTTGAGACCCTGTCGAAGCTCCCAGAGATAGATGAAGGTATTCTCCCAATGAAACGAGTACCACAGTAGTCAGAAAAGGTCATCGTGTCATGTTGCTCACCCCAATTTTATAGTGAAGAAATTGTATACTAAATTTTTCAATTCATCAAATACAGTATTTAACACTTGGATCCTTGAATTTACTACTCATGGTCAAACATTTTACATTCAACTGCCCCCATTTTACAGTGAAGAAATTGGGCACTAAATTTTTCAATTCATTAAATTCAGTATTTGATACTCAATACCCTGTATTTACTGCTAATATTCGAAGATTTGATACTGAATTTCCCCAATTTCACACTGCTAAAATTAGAATTTTAGAGACCAAAATTAGAATTTCAGATATTGAAACTCATCTATAAGAGACTAAAATTCATATATCAAAGGTATATTCAAACATCTATGATTTTTGCACACTTTCACTAACTATGCTTAATCTGAAATTCGAATTTCAGATTAAAAATTCATCTATTAAAGATAAAACCTCTGTAACTTTGAATTTCAACAAGTAAAGTGCAAATTTTGCACAAAATGAACATGAATTATAAGAAAAATTTTGTTCATTAAACTTTTTAAGTGATCATATCCAGTATTTGATACTTAGATCCCTGAATTTACTACTTATGTTAAAAAATTTTACACTGAACTACCCCTATTTCATACTACTGAAATTGTGTCAAACTTTTCATATGATCATATCTAGTATTAAACACTCGGTACCCTGAATTTACTATTTGTGTTCAAATATTTTACACTCAACTACGCCAGTTTTACAGTAAGGAAATTGTGCACTAAATTTTTCAATTCATTAGATCCAGTATTTGACACTCGGATCATTGAATTTACTATTCATGTTTGAAGATTTTACACTGAACTACCCCAATTTCATACTAATGAAATTATGTTCATAAAATTTTTCATGTAATTAGATCCAATATTTGATCCTCGATACCCTGAATTTACAACTCATGTTCAAATATTTTACATTCAACTGCCCCAGTTTTACACTGAAGAAATTTTGTCCACTAAATTTTTCAGTTTATCAGATCTAGTATTTGACACAAGGATCCATGAATTTACTACTCATATTTGAATATTTTACACTTAACTGCCGCAGTTTTACACTAAACAACTATATTCACTAAATTTTTCAGTTGGTCAGATTTAGTATCTGATATTAGGATTTCTGAATTTACTATTCATCTACAAAGATTTTGCACTCAACAACTCTTGTTTTATAGAAGATTCAATAAAGGGCAGGCAAATATAACTTGTACATACACTCAATTTTCATTCATATCACATCAGATGACATAATACCATTACATATATGATGTGATTTCTATAGAAAAGGACCCTTCTACCCATATATAATTATGTCATGTACTCTAAAATACCCTTCAATAAGCCATCTATATTAGAAGTGTTCATATATATAAAATAACACTATATTAGCTACATGTACAAAAAGATACTCATACTCATTTACCCTATAATGGTATGGCCCTAGGCCATCTATATTAGGAGTATTTTTATACACAAATAGAACACTATATTAGCTACCAAGTGCATATATAAAAAAATTACCCCTACACCCAAGTCATAAAGTAAAGTATAATAACAAAATATATCCACCAAATCCATGTAGATGTAGTACTCATGTGGAACTATATCAGCTTGGATTTAGATTTGGATATGTGCAAGTCTTCTTGGTATGACCGGCTTGTTGACATAAAAAACAATGATGGGGTTTCTTATACTGAAATTAGGACTTAACTCGCTTTTTCCTTGGTCTACCATGAGATCTATTTGTCGTAGGTGATCTCAAAAAGGTTTGATTCATCAAATCAGTTGCTCTCAAGGCATTCAGTTTTGGCATGTCATGTGTTTTAATAGGATTCAAAAAAATGCTATAAATCTTCTTCTGTAAGCTGAGTAGGAAACATTTATCAACAAAGTTATAAACTTTGCCATGCACTTTTGAAATGGCTGCGCAAGTGTGAGAACAAGGAATTCCACTCATCCCCAACCTTTGCATGTGCATTCCTATGAGACTAAATTCACATAAACATTTACAGAACCAGTTCACACTAATATCATATTTTCTCCATAGTACTCAGCTAGCATAATTTCTGCTCTCAAAACATTTTCCTTTAGCTTTTCCTCAACTTTGGGACTAACTCTATTTTTCCACTTCCTCATAATTTCCTTGGTTTTAACAAACTTCCCAGTCAATTTGTCTTTATATTCATTGATCAATATACAAACAAAATGCCCCATCTCTTTAACCAGCCATGAATTAAATGATTCAGCCAAATTAGTTGTTATATGATCCCACCGATCATATGGAAACTTAAACATTGACCACCTATCAACATCTCCCTCATTTTCTACCCATCTTGCTAATTCTTGAGAGAATTTCCATAAATTTCCCATTATCATGTTAAAATCACGTTCAAGTCGTGCATAGGCAATTACATCAAGTAACTTCAAAGCCTCTTCCTTCCCTTTCCTTTGCAAACTTTTGAAAACTCAATGCTAAAATTCTCTTTCACATGATAATAACGGAATGCATGTCTATCACCTCCAAAGATTGCTTGCATAGCACCAATAATTGCATGATGTCAGTTGGACACAATAGTTATTTGCAAAGAATCTATAATTTCTTTGAGGTTTTAAAGAAATCATGCCTAATCATCAAAGGTTTCATGTCCAACTATAGCATATGCTCATAGGAAATGGTTATTGTCTGTATCATACACTGAAACTGACAATATAATTTCTTGGTAAGGACCATTGAGATGGCATCCATCCACAAAAATAGTAAGTTGAGCCCTTAGCAAGAATCCCTTGATAAAAAAACTATATGTAATGAATAATCTTTCAAATATGTTATCATATGCCACCCACTTGGGTATAGTATCTGAATCAATTTCCTTCAATCTATTATATTACTAATGTATTAGGAAATATGATTGTTTAGGCATGCCATGTATTTGCTTCAAAGCTCTCTCTTTAGCCCTCAATGTTTGATGGTGAGTTAGTTCTAATCCATAATCTCTTAATAACTCCTTTTTAATTTCATTGGGTTTATTAGTATTGTCCCTCACTATATTAATAACAACTAATGATGTCAATGTGCATCTAGGATTATGAGTAAGTACGATACTATTTTGTGTAGAATGAATATGCTCCTTATGGAAAGTCGTCACTTGAAGGTAAGAGGACTCCTTATCAAATGCATATGTCGTTAGCTTCCAATTGCATCCTTCAACTTTGCAGTTCACTATCATTTTATCAGGGCTATTCCTTGTGAATTCATAATCAAACTTGTGGGTAAGATTACACTTGTATAATGCATTTCTAAAGGTATCAGCATTAGGAAATGTTTATCCACTTCCTACAATCACATCCTGTCATTTTGAACTATTTAGCTAAGGCAATGATGATGGAACACTTGATATTACATAAGGTAAATGATTGATCTCAAGTATGGAGGAAGAGCCAATGTGTGAATCACCATTTAAAAAGCCCATTCTGCATGTTCAATTATCACAAATTCATTACTTCCTTCAAACAACAACACAATGATTATATTTATGCATATGTAAAAACTTACCATTCATGTGAATCTATTGCTACCTCTGTACTTTGATGATCATTCCCGATGATGTATATGTGAGCAAAATCATCATTGAACGTAATCAAATTTTCTATCCCTCCATCATTTATGAGGTCTAAAATGTTGTATTATTAAACTTCAATGTATATTTCAACTTTGAACCATGAACATCATAGTTGATAGATGATTATATTAATATTATCAGTTGTTTAAATGGGGTGCTTTCGTTAATGAAACTTCCACTTGATTGGCCCCCATCATAATGCAAAGTTTCATTCAAATCTTTCATCATTTTTCCACCAAAATGAAAATAACAAAAAATTTTCTTCGTCATTCCACCATTGATATATCAACCCGGACAAATAAATAAATATGAAATGTTATAATATTATACTCTATCAAGTCATTATTTATTAATAACAATAATGATTTCCCAACTCTTGTTCCATATTTGCTACTTAATCTGGCATAATTTAATACTGATATTCAATTATTTACTACTCCATTTTCCCTAATATTTGCTACTAATATTTACTAATAAGCATTGAAAATATGTTATAATATGTTACTCTATTAAATCTTGATTTATTAATGACCATAATCAATTGCCAACTATTGTCCCATTTTTACTAATACAGTTTCAAATTTTTAATGCTTACATACCTTTCAATAGTTACTACTGATATTCACTTATTAACTACTAAATTATCTCTTGCTTAACATTAACGGACTAGCAAATTATTCAACAGGGATAAATATGAAAAAAAAATAAGTCAACATCTAATACCTACTGCACAAAACATAGTTCAACAAAGATAAATGTTTAATATGACGACCCATGATATATAGTCTATGTTATTTATTACTTTATCACTCAAAAGGTTCATATTAAGTTAGAAAATATTCATATTCACATTAACACTGAGACTCGTAACTTCAAATACACTCATTGGATTTCTCCAACTTTTCTGTGTTGGAGAATCCCTAAGAAGAAGTATGTAAATTGAATTTAACTAGTGAGAATAACTTAAGTTTACATTAGTTTAATGCAATACAAGTTTCATTGTAAATAGGTCATTAACATAACCTTTACTAAAGCTGACAACTTTATAACATTGTTTGCAATTACCAAGCTTCACCCTAAGCAGAGGAAATGTAATAGAAAGACCAATGCTCCCTTGTACAGCATTAACGTGATACAGTGCAGGACCGATGAAGAAGGAAAGAAGGAATACAATGGAGGGAAAGACTGATTGTTGAGGGAAGAAGGCATTCACGCAAAACACAATGACTAAATGGAGATAGAGAGAAGGAGTATCATGAATAAAATGGTAGGAAGAAGGAATGCAATGGAGGAGGGAAATAAGTGGGAAGAAGTCATGAGCTCAAGAAATAGACTAGAATGCCTAAGTACTTAAGAAGGGTAGTGTGGTCATTTCAAATCAATTTTTTCATTCAGTTTTGGACCCTTGGTCTGATTCTGTAATTTTGAAATGTTTGGTTCCAAAAATGGCATTAATTATATCTTTTAGTTTTAAATGTCATTTCCCCAAATAAAAAAGGGGCTATGACCTTGGCTTCTAAACATTTCCTCTTTCACGATAAGTTGCAAGGAGGCAAGGCAAGAATAGAGTTCATTCACAGTGATAACACAAAGTAAATTGGATGCAGCCAATGAGCAACCACCTCTCTAAGCCTCTCTCCCATCATTGTCTAGTGAATTAGAGCAAGGAAGGTGTCTATCTTGATAGGTAGAGCATCTCTCTGATAGTTTTCTTTGCATAGGTAATAGAGGACGTATGATGCTGGGATAAAAGAGGAGCAATGTCACGGAAAGTCAAATACAGGAAATTGAAGAAACGGTCTAGGTATTCATAAACCAAGGCTACGGTTTATAATACCAAAATTGAAGATGTGTTTTGGCTCACATCAAAGGGCTAATCAATTCAAGGTATGCAATTCTGGTCTATAAATAGGAGTCTCTAAAGAGAAGATAGGGGCATTGGAGAAAAATCAAGAAGCGAGAGAGAAAAAAAGAAGAGAGGGGACGAAATAGAGAGGGAGGCAAAAGAAGAGAGTGAATGTTAGAGAGGAAAGGGAAACAGAGAAAACAAGGGGGAGAATGCCTGAAGGAGGAAACCTAGAGGTTAGGGTGATAAAGGTATAACGAGAAGCATAGACAAGGCGGCTAGAAGGGAGGTTTCAGTAGAAAAACCAACACCAGTTTTGGATTTTGAAGCCGTAGGTTTGAAGTCTCCCATTTCCTTCTTTGACATGCAATTCTCTTACTCTGTTATATATGCCATAAAGTAAGTTCTGGCTTCATGGGGTTACTGGGTTAAGTGTAGAAAACTTCTTGTATCTTACGTTTTAGATAGTGAGAGAAATTAGATATGATTTGGAAGCTCAATTCTAGTGTAGCTTGATGAAAAGTTAGAAGTAGTATTTGTTTTTCTGGTTTATGAATAAATCATCATGGTTGATGTTTGACATTGGGCTGACAGGTGTATGTGTTTGTGTACAATTGTTTGCCTCTCATAAGAGTTTGGTGTGATTTTTTATTCTATTATAGTATGGTGATGGAGCATGGCTTGTCCATATTCCAGTGATTTTTTCAAAGTCTGTTTACTTAGTAAAAGCTTTGGTGTTGAAATTGGGTCTAAGTTTTTATGAGACGTGGGTTCTTTTTTTTTTTTTAGAGCACCTGGTATCTTGGGCCTGCTACGAGAACTTTAACAGAACCCAGACTAATCCGGGTTGAGACATGACAGGCACCACAAGGGTGTGCGTCTCTAGCTAGTTACGCTACTACATTTTCTAGACTCGAACTCAAGACCTCTAGTTAAGCTGAAATAACTCCTACCAGTTGATTCAAATGCTCGTAGTTTGTGAGACGTGGGTTCTTGATTGGGTGGTCAGACTTTCTTATTCCTTGGTGTAAGGGCTTAGGTTGGTTTCTGAGTTTGATCTGAAATTTCTTATTAGCCTAGATATCATATCCTAATAAGAGAAATAATAAGAGCTTGATAGGATTATTTTTCTCTGAAATGTTGAATGATGGTCGGTAATGTGTGCTGGCATGGGTTAGCTATTGTAATCACATGGAGAAATATGGATATTTGTAGTATATAAAAAAAAAAAAGAAATATGGATATTTGCGTTGTGCATGGAAATGGCTTTCCTTGTGATTTTGTATCCAGTCTCATCCCATGGACATTGTTTTAACCACCTTTTTTTTTTTGAAATAAAGTATTTATATTAAAATGATTATTTCTTTGAGAGCTATCGCAGAGCTCTTTTTCTAAACTTTCGTAAATACTTGGGGTGATCACATGCCATGAGGTCAAGAGGATTCTATGAGCATGGTGAATTCACACTCTTAGTGGAGGGCTCCAATGACCTAAACGTTCATATAATTCTCTAAAAAAAATGATAATATAAAATTGGCTAAATAGCCATGCCTAGGAGGTTTATAAACTTTCCTAGACATTTTGGTAAACCACATTGTTTTGTGACATGATTAGTGCACGTAGGCTTATTGGTTAGGTCTGTGATTTAAGTTTACTAAAATAACTAAAAATTATTATAAAATGGCTTTTTTTAGTGTAATTTTTTTTCAAAATGGTTTAAAAAATATAGTATTTTGTATTCACTATTTTAACAATAATTAAATAATAAAACCTTTATATCATGAAAAATAATTGATTAAATAACCACATCCCGGAGGTTATTGAACTTCCGCAAGTATTTTGGTTAACCGTGTTATTGTGTGTGATAAGGAGCTCACATAGACATATTTGGTTAGGTTAAGCGTAAATTTATTAAATTATATATCAATTATTTGTAAGGTGTTTTTTTAAGAAAATAATAATATTTCAATTTTTTTAAAAAGAAAAACAAATATAATAATATTTTTTAAAATTGTTCTTTAAAATATATAATAAAATCTTTGTATTATGGAGGTTTTAGAGTTTTCATCAATACTCAAGGAATCAGTCTATTAGACATGATAACAAGTTTGTAACAGGTAAGTCAATATTCTTTTTGAATAAATAAATTTCCAAAAATACAAAGAATATATTTTCAAAAGTAAAAAAAATGAAATAAAATATTTTCAAAATTAAACTAAGAGTAAGTAAGAAAAATTAAATTATTTTTTATAAATTAAAATACATTAACTCAAATTTCATAAAAATGTTTTGTTTGCAAAATGGTAAATTATTTTCAATTAATTTTCTCTTATTAAAAAATCATAATTAAAAAAATAACTTATCATTGATACGCTTTTTACCCCGAATTACATAGACTTTGATTCTATCGTAGGGCACTTAGACTTTAGACTTTGATTCTAAGTCAAGTCCATCCTTATAAATAAATAAATCTTTTCCTCTTATCTTATTTTCTTTATTTTTTAAATTTATTTTTGTATGTGAATAATTAAAGGATTATCAAAATAATTTTAAAATCATATTAATTGTATAATTAACTTAAAATAATCACTTTTCAGAATGAGTGTTATGAGATACATAACATCTTCTCCACACATAATCAACTCATGAATACATATCTATTTTTGCAAACCATCATTCCTGTTATAAAGTAGTTTTTTAAGATTTTCTTTAAAATTTTAGTTGCAACTCATTGTAAATATGTTTTCATTTAAAAGTTGATTTTTTCTTTTCTTTCTTTCAGGTGCTGGTTACATCGCATTTTTGAGTGCAATACAGCTAAATTTTCTTTCATTGGGCTAAATATCTTATTATAACTTAAAAACAAATTTTATTTTTTCCTCAAGATAACAATCACTAGCTTTTTTTTTTATCTAAATTAACTCATAAAAGTAATATTAGAAAAAATATTATAATTCATTATATGAAATCCATTTTATAATAACCCTTGGGCACGGGTTAAATAAAATTGTATCTTCCCCACATACATTAAAAACAGTTTTGTTAACTCTCAAGATGCCCTAACGATTAAAGCTTTTTCCATATGATTTTTTTTTCCTATTCATAAACTGGAATTCAAATTTTTATTCAGGGGGCATCCAGTCCCTCTAGGGAACTCAATTACAGTTAATAAATTTCAAGATTTTTCTATGTATGGATTAAATTAGAAAATAATTATATAAAACTTTAAAAAATATCATCTATGAAATATTCAAATACAATTTTATTTTTTTAAATATTTATTTGGCATGTGGTTGCAATAAAAGTATATCTAATTATGTTAGATTAGAGACTAATCGATATGACTAAGTTAATATTTAACTTGACTTTATATATTTTTTTTTGGACTATAACTTGATTTAACTTGAAAATTGCTTTTTTCTTGTTTTGCTTGCAAAGAAATTCAAACTGACAACTTGGTTTTTTCTTTTTTAATTTTTTTGGCCAGAAACTGACAGCTTAGTTGAAACTTGAAAGTTGAAACTAGGAATTCATTCACAAGCAAAATGGAATGCATTCAATATTCTATTCATTTGGAAGGAAGGAGGACTTCCTTATCTGGAAAAATCGGCATATTCTCTCCATAGAAACATATCCCAAAGCATAAGATCCCTTCCCTTCCCCACTTATCCAAATTTCCTGAATAAAGGTTAAAGCATGTGTCCAACTGGATACTCAAAATAATTCCCTCACTCATTAAAATCATCTCTCCACGTACAATTATTTTCCTCTTCTCAGACTTAATCTTCAGCCAACACTCACTGACTGAATACACCAAAAAAGATTAAAAAAAATAAAAAGGACAGTTTCAAAGAACAGATACATGGCATGAGAGATACGAGTCCTCGAATCATGTCAACTTCTAATAAGCCAATATAAACACGAACATCTAACTAAAATTTGATCCAAATAAGTCTAGTTTCCACCAACTCTAGCTGAAACACAAAAATAGGGGAAACGAACCGGCTTGCATGGTTAATCCCATCCAGTTCCTGATTTTTATATTATCCCTTCAAGTAACTCACAGGTCCATCATCCATAAACATCATTAGCAGTTCAGAAGAAAAATAATAAACAATGGGTTGCTTTAATTTGATAGGAGAATGACAAAGAAGAGTACCATATAAGCTTATAAGATATATTATCCACAACAATTAATCAATTTGAAACAAGAACTGAAGCTATAACTAAGAAATACAAATGTGATGACTATGGTAAGAAGCTCCCGTTCCCTTC
Source organism: Adenanthera pavonina (assembly GCA_026686845.1). Classification (NCBI taxonomy): domain Eukaryota; kingdom Viridiplantae; phylum Streptophyta; class Magnoliopsida; order Fabales; family Fabaceae; genus Adenanthera; species Adenanthera pavonina. Next base: position 15,192,229 of record JAIVEN010000003.1, on the reverse strand, counting down.
CTCTTGCCCCAACAAAAGCCATTTACAGTACATGATTCTCCCCTATTGCTCCTTTATTTCTTGCTTGCTGACATATCGCTTCACAATTCAGTTAAACCTCTGCTACTCACCGTTTCCGAATTGCGAACCCCCCATTACAGTGCTTTCTCCGCTCAATTCCCTTGCGCACTTTCACCACCATACTTGAATCTAGACTAAAACCCTATGTTTACCTTCTAAAGATGAGAGCCAATTGACAGTTGGACCATCTTTAGACGATAAAAATGGGGATTCAGTGTTGAACATAACAAAACAATCTATCGGACCAGTTGAGGAACCCAGAAACACCAAGTTCTGATTCTTTTTTGTTTCGTTACCAAGGTCTTATTCCGCTATTGCCGTCCGTCGACCAGGTCCTTCGGGAACGCATTGAGGTATTCACGATGGGACGAGAACGAGAAGTACTACTCCTTAAGGTTCGAGGTTCTGGAGAGGATGAAGAAGAAGAAGTAGAAGCAGAGGGGTGAGGTCGAGCTCCAGAAGTGAAGCAACCAAACAGATTGCGAAACATTTTGCGCAATCCTCCACCATTACTGTCCCTCCCTCGGTCTTCCGTCGCCGACCATGTCACCCTCCTTGGTTCGCCGCCGTTTCCAAGACCACCGTCCATTTCTGTGTACACAACAGGGATCTCACGATCAGAAGAACTTCTTCTCCCACCGGCAAATCTGCCCACCGCGAAGCCACCACCAGGAAGCCTCCAAATGGTCAATCCCACATTGTCATCGTCATTCCAGGAAAGGGAATGTCCAGAAGCAGGAGCGTTCACGTTCTGGGTATCTGCTGGAAGCTCCTGGCGGCAAACGGGGCAAGTATTGCGAAGCGCAAGCCATGGCAAGATGCATTCCGAATGGTAAATGTGCTTGCAAGGCAATTCGCGAGCAGTGGTGAACAATTCGAAAGCCTCCATACAGACGGCGCAGTGTGATTCCGTCGCCAGATGATTCTCGTGAATCTCGATCGTCGGCAATGAGTCGATGGCAGCTTTGGAAACCGGAGGGGGCTCGTATCGCGTAATACCGTTCATTTCAATCTGGGAAAGCTGTTCCAGAAGCCTGTCGATTCCAGATCCCAGAAGCATCTCCGACATGTTCGGAGGCAAAGGCCGAAGACCGGAACCGGTGCCGTCTTCATAGTAGAGCTCAAACCCGCGCCCCTGTCCTCCGCCGGAGTCATGATCCGCCCCGTGAGGGGATCCACGGAGTACAACGACCGGATTAATCGTAGAAAGATCGCCGCCGCTCCGGCGAGCCCTCCTCAACGCAGGACGTAGAGTCTGTCCAGAATTGGGGTTGTTGCCGATCATGTACATCGAAGCCACAGGGAACCTCCTCCGCCGCGAATCCACGATGTTAGGCCGAGGCATGTGTTCAATCTCTTCGACAAAGCCACTATCGCAGTCCGGACACACCACCATGTCCTGCCTCCGTATCCTCACAAATCGACTGCATCTGTAGCACCAATAAGAAGATGTCCCCGAAGACATATGGATCCCACAATATTCACGAAAAGTAGATTCTCAATCCTCCTTCAGAAAGCCCCAAACTTCAAGCTCACACAGTATCCAATTCCCAACCAGATTTACCAGAAGAGGAAAATATAGAGAAAGTGTTGAACTTGGACCCAGAATCTCGTTCTTCTTCTTTAGACTGAAAACCCCATTAGAAATCTTAAGCTTTGAGAGTCAGGGGTCCCCAGAGGGGGTGAGAGAGAAAAGGATGTGAAAGGGCACCATTTGGACTTCGGAGGCAAAATGACGAGAATGGGGCCGAGAGAGACTAATCTGTCGCGTGAAGAAGCTTAACAGCTCAATGGTGACGCCTTAGTGTTGAAATGACGATATAGGAATGAGGTGGCGACGTTATAATCAACCGTTGTGTTCTTTGTGTGTAAAATTGGGACTTCTTTTAATAGGAAAAAAAGGTTGCAACCAAACGCAGATTTTGGGTGCTTTGCTCTGTACAAGAAAACGAAAAAATAAAGGTAAAAAGGAGAAAAAGCCAAATTTACTAAAAAAAAGGGGCACGCGCCAAAACAGAAGCACGCGGAATGAACAGAATGGTCGTGATGAATGATTTTCAAAGAGGTGGGCTACCTTGTTGTTCGACACATCATCATTTGGTCTATGAGCTTTCCCAGGCTGGCTTTGACGCTCTTTTTGGGTAACAAATAACAATCGGTTAGTTTTACTTACTTGCCTAAACAAATAGTAGTACTCCATATTATTATACTCTTTTTTTCAAAAACCATATTTAAATTTAATTTTTTTATCTTTAAGAAATATATTTTTCAAGTATTATATATATTTGATCAACATAACATATTTTCAAAATTTAAAAATATATTTTAATACAAGATAAAAAACAGTAAACATTTTAAAATATTAAAAATTTCAATTTTTTCTAGTTTAGATGAGTTTTCGTGTATCATATGAAGCTAAAGTAATGAGATAAATTATTCACATTTCTTGTAAGTTTTGATGTTAATATTGATATATAAACATTATAAAATTTTACTATAAACTTGAGATTACATTTTGTAAATTGTGCAGGTTCTATACATATTTTTACATTTTATATTGATATTAATTTTATAATAAAAAATTCATAATTTATCAACTAGATTCTAACATATTTGGTAGATAGCTAATTTTCTTAAACTTGTTATCTTGGGAACAATCTTACCTATATTTATGAAAAATACTTTGTTAGAAAATGCAAAATTCACTTTAATGATTCCAACACCTTAAAAGGATTAGTCTATAGATGTTAATGGGGGATATCTATGGTGTTTAAAAAAAATTTCATAACTCATAAATATTTTAAGGGCAAGATATTGATTTCTTTAAAAATGATTTAGTTTAAACATTTTAGGATAATAATTAATTTTTATCAATTTTATAGATCACTTCTATTAATTCTAAAGCTTTTCATAATTCATAAATATTTTAAGGGTAAGGAATTGATTTCTTTAAAAATGATGTAATTAGAACATTTTACGATAATGATTAGTTTTCATTAGTTTTATAGATTACCTCGATTAATTCTAACATGGATCCTTGATTCGTTCACTCACTCTCAGACAAAATTCAACATTTTGCTCTATCTGTAATTTTTAACAATTAAATTAATTTTTTAATAAATTAACAAACTAAGCAAAATATGAAAGGTTATCTCTACGCCCACGTCTTTTTGACTCCGAAATTCAAAGGTTCAGATTTCGTATCACTGAACCCGGTGAGACATTGTTTCAAGGTCCGAAAGTTCAATCATAGTTGAATTATAATCAAATCACTTGTAATAAAATTTATATATTTTTAATTTAATATGTTATATATTATATAAAAAATAAAAAAACTATTATTAATAGGTTTCATAACTTAATATTAAAATCTAGAAAAATTAATATTAATCCATAATTATATTTTTAAAACAAAATAATTAACTAATTATCTATTATTATATTATTTGTTAAGTAAATTTACCATTATTAATAATTTTATATCATACTATAGTTTATACAATATTATAATATTGATAAGAAAAAATTTATATAAAAAATAATGCTATTTAGTGTTAAAAATAATGTTATTTTATCTTTAAATTAAAAATAAAAAATAAAAAAAATCAGCTAATTTAAACTGATTCTCTACCGGTTCTAACTAGTTTATGACCAATTTCACCGGTTTTCAGCCAGTTCTAAATTCAGCCAATTCTTGCCATTGTACGGACCGAACCAAAAATCAGTTTCCGGCTCAATTGGTCAAACCGACCAATCTAATCTAATTCGATTTTTAATACCATGCCAAAATTTTTCTCATTACCAAATGTTTAACCTCATCATATTCACATGAACATCCTATCTCCTCTTAACCTTTGTTCATATAAATAAGCATAATTTAGATATATTTTTTAATTACAAAGGGGCTACGCTGGAGTCCACGAAAACAAGTTTGATTACATAATATAGGGTGGTAATGACCACAAAAAAAAAAAACCATTACAAAATGTCACAAAATGTGACATTTTCTTTTTCATACTCCATACTACTATTTCTCGCAAACCAAACAAGCCTGGCCCTTCGACATTTTCTCCTCTTGCATTCTTCGAGCAAGCTAGATTTCCTAAAAACGAAAATGATTAGGTCTGCACAAGGAATTGCGGCGGAAATCCCAATTATCAAAAGGAAATCAGCATCAAAAGATTGGTATCTATGAAGTAGGAAGTACTAGGTTCAAAGAAGGAATCACGACCGTTAAACTATGATACACAACCCGGCCAAAAAAAAGAACTAAAGATTCACAACGCTTTCATCGCTAAATTTCAAATGTGATTGTATATTCAAAACTTCCCGACCTAAACTGTTTCTTTTTTTTTTTTCCCAACTACCTAACCTAGAAATATTGGAAAGAACCAAATGATTTAACTAATTCTTATCCACCTATACCAAATTAAAGAAGCTACATCATATGAAGTTCTAAATAAACATGAGGGACTCTCCGCCTAAGTTATGTTTCGTTCAGCAAGAGATCAATGATTAAAAAAATAGCTAATCTTAAGTAAGAATAGCACTAATCACTAACGTGTTCTTTGCAAGTTACCGGGTTGTTTGCGTCTTGTTGATCATATTCGCTATGAGGTTCTCTTCGGAATTACAGCTAAGCAAGGTTGTTGGTAAGATCACCTAGTTTTTCACAAGCTTATGGTCCTAATATGATACATCTTCAGTATAAACATTCACAGCCTCCAAAGAATATCTAAAGGGGACGCAACACATTATCCAACATGGATTGGTAAAATTCTACAGTAGTAAAAGCGAGATCCATAGTGGTAAAAAGATATTTCATCTGCAAGATATATTGAGTAGGCATGGATCATAACCTTGAACCTCGAAGGCCAAGGAAATGTTTGACACTCTTGTCAAATTTGTTTCTCTTACGGATGAAGCAAAACCCCAATTAAGAACCAACTAAAACAGTATAGAAGAGTGAAAATGACAGCATATTTATGCATACTTTCGTGTTTCATTTACAATGCAAATAAATACTTGTAAACTATGTTTTGATAAATTTGCTGTCAGGTTCAACTTGAAATTTCACCCTTTCTCCTCTACCAGTAATCCTGACATGAACAAGACCCATCCTTAAAATGGTGAAAACGGGTTGCATCTCTTACTATAATCTCTCTTGCTACAAGCTTAGAGATATATTTTATGGCAGAATGGCAATCATTACAAACTCTAAGATTCTTCATGATCCTCAGAGTTGTGTTCTCTGGAGTATTTATTAATGCAAATGCAATAGCAAGTTTTTCACTATGATGTTTAAGAATCTGTTCCTTCACTTCTAGCTCAAGGTCATGCAATACGGAATCAGTATCAGGAGTGAAGCCCATTTTCTTTATCTCCTCCCAGAGTTTTGAAATCATATTGTAGATTGCATCTCTCTGTGGGTGAAACCCATCTTCAACCCCAAAGACATGGACTTTGTTCTGGATTTGTACCCAACTAAATCCTTGTTCTTTTATCACCGCTTTATCCTTCATTGACTTTCTAACTTTTGCAGCATCCTGCCATTTTCCACAGGCTGAAAGAGTATTAGCAAGTGCTGAGTAAGCCCCACTATTGTTGGGATCAATAAGAAGCAATCTTTCAGCTGCCACTTTAGCTAAATCCACATTTTTATGAATCCTGCACGAAGCCAAAAGAGAACCCCAAGCTATATGATCTGGTTCGGTAGGCATATTTTTTATAAAATTATATGCTTCTTCAACCAATCCAGCACGTCCAAGTAGGTCAACCATGCATGCATAATGGCTAAGGGTGGGTTCAATATGATGAATGGTTTTCATCAAATTAAAATAGTCCTTACCTTGTTCAACCAATCCCACATGTGTGCAGGCAGATAGCACACCAACAAAAGTGATGTGATCAGGCTTTATATTAAATTTCAGCATCTTTTCAAATAATTCTATGGCCTCTTTTCCAAGACCATGTTGAGCAAGAGCTATAATCATGGAAGTCCAAGACACAGTATCCCTGTTGCAGCATATCTGTTTGAATACTTGTCTTGCCTCTTTCATACTTCCTGCTCTTGAATACATGGTAATCAAAGCATTACCAACAGAAATTGATGATATTTCTCCTGATCTTATGGCAGTTGCATGAATCTGCTTACCATGATCCAGAGAAGCCAAGCATGAACTAACACTTAATATGGTAGCAAGAGTATAGTTGTTTGGCTTTGGACCTTCCCTAATCATTGATCTGAAGAGCTCTAAAGCACCACTTATTAAGCCATTCTGCACATAGCCTACGATCATGGCTGTCCATGCAACTACATCATGGCCTTTTATCGAATCAAATATCTCTCTTGCTGGCTTTACATCCCCAATCTTGACATAGCCATCTAATAGGGATGTAAATGCTATAACATTGAGACTTGAAGTTCCAGAAAGTTCAATAATTCTTTGAGCAAATTTAATGGCACCTGATTTTGCATACATTGAGATTAGTGCATTTATCACCATCTCAGTGATACCAATATCATTTCTTATCATATGTGCATGGATTTGTTTCCCAAATTTCAAGTTTTCAAGATTGGCACAAGCTGATAATATACTTGCCAAAGTGAAATTATCTGGCTTCAAAGAAGAACTCCTGATCATACAAGAGAACGTTTCAAGGGCTTCTATGTCAAATCCCTGCTGATTGTATCCGGAGATAATTGAATTCCAAGACACAACATCTCGCTCAGCCATTTGCTCAAAAAGAGAAACAGCAAGGTCAAGTCGACCAAATTGTATATGCATTGAAATCACAGTATTCCAACTAGATATGTTTTTCAGACTCATCCTATCAAAAATAACCTTTGCTGTCATTGAATCTCCTGACTTTGCATACATGTTAAGCAGGGAATTTGCCACAGGAAGAACACTGGAGACCCCAAGTTTCACAATAAAGGAGTGAACCTTTTTACCAATATCTAGTGCTTCAATTGCAGCACATGAGGAAAGAACATTCGTAAATGTGAATTGAGTTGGCAAAATTCCATCTGAGATCATCCTCAGAAACAGCTGAATCGCATTATTAAAAAGACCCATCCGATTATAACCCACTATCATGGTAGTCCAGGAAACAGAATCACGTTCAGGAATTTCATCAAAGACACGATGTGCAGCTTCCATGTTGCCTCCTTTGGTGAATGCTGAGAGAATTGTATTCCAAGAGAATGTGCTCTTCACTGACATTTCATTGAATAGATGGTGAGCATCAGAGACTGACCCAGTTTTGGCATAAAAATTAACGAGATTGTTCATCAAGAAGATGCCCACGTCAAGCCCTTCTTTGATGATTCGAGCATGAACTAATCTTCCAATGAAGAGGTCTCTGGATTTGATGCCTGCTTGGAGGAGATAGACATATAAATCTGAATGGGAAGCAGCAAAGTGTGGTTTGGGGTTCGCCATCACCATGCCCACAAATTTCAAATCGTTGAGAAATCAATAAACTCTCTCTGAGACTTGCAAGCATCTAGCAACAAAAGATATAGGCCTAGTGAATATAAGACATAGTATCAAAGAAATCTAGTACAATATCACTAACCTTAAGTTAGTATTTTCATACATCGTCAAGTCTACTTTATTTATAACTATGGTTACAGCAATTAAGGAATCAACCTTTCTATTTAAACCTCAAAAAGAACTAAAACCCAAAAATACAGAGAAATTTGATTTTTTTAATAATTAATTGAACACGTAAACTCCACAAGTTGTAAATTAAGGTTTTTTTTTCCCTTCCAATAATTTCAAATAAACTAGCCTCAATCCCGTGCATTGCATGGATATCTAAATTTTTTTCAAACCACAAAAAGTTTGAAGAAACAAATTAGTTGTTAAGAAAAATGCAAATCAGCAATCACGTTAATAAGCAGTAAATAAACTGTAAAGTTACAATATTCACCTATTCTACTTCTATAATAATATATTGATTCTTAAATCATACTCCGGTGCCTTCCCAAACCTTGGCATCCAAGATAAATCATCCCTCTAAGCAAATTCTAAGATACTCCTATCACTTATTTGGCAAATTTTTTATGAACTTATACAGTCAATACTAGATCTTAAATTAAGAACTTATACAACTCGTTTTAACCATTCAACATTGAATGTTATACCATCAGCCATAACTCTCAAATTCTAAACCCATGATAAATAAACCAATCCTCCATAAGTTAAAACATTCACCCATCCATTATAATCCTATCATTTCACATTACATCCAACAATAATTCAACACTAGTATACCACCAATTAGTATAAAATGCAAGCAAAACTATAAATTCACTACATCATCGAAGACGGGTGACGAAACTCAGAACCTAATATGTGACCCATAACACAAATCCCCTGGTGGGAAGTTACCTCAAAATTCAGCAACACAGTTGTGTGGCAATTTTTTCCACAATTTACACCAAAAATTCGATCTCCCTTCCTCCCTTATTAACGCCACAGCAGCAGCCCATAGAGTAGAGCAAAAGAATGAGAATGCATATAATAAGCCTCAACCGAAAATTTTTGTAGTTCATAACAAGAAGAATATCTCTTACCTTTCATTCTATGCCTTGCTACACACTCACTCCACATTTGAAATATCTCCTTCTCCTTGCACTGAAACCTTCGTTGTTCCTCTTTTGTGCAGCAAAACAAAACCACAATTAATTTTCTTCTAAACATGTTCAGATGGGAAGGTAGAAAGGACGAAGAAAATAAGCGTCTATGAAGGATGCCTAAAGATTTGCTTCCAACTTCGACCACATGCTAGGAGAAGTTGTCGCTAATTAAGGGTATTGTTTGAGCACTGTCTCCCCTCTGTGAACGTCGACCAGGTGAGAAAATACTGAGAAGGGTTCTGGGACTTCTGTCAGGTTTTATGAGAAAAGATGGATTTGTGGGGTCATAAAGGTAATTTTATCCCCTTGTTTTCTCATAGTATTTTTACCCCGATAGTACTGTGAGTGTGGGACGCTAGTTCGTCACTGTAGATATGTGGCATCCCGTCTTTCCGTCACAGGTCCTTCCCGGCCCATTCCCCGTTGAACCAAACACACCCCTACCGTATCTTTGTGCCCCTACCATATCTTCCCGTCGCTCCATCTTTTCTGTAAATCATCGCAATCTTATTCGAATGGATCCTCTCAGAACCATCTCTTCTTCTGGTATGGTGCAATCCAACGGTTCACCCGTAACAACTTCACCAGTTGACTCAGGTTTGTCACAAACTCTTTTTATTGTTCTGACGATTTCAAAAAATAACGGCTTAGATGGTTCTGTACGTTTATTATCTTCAGGAACTAGAATCGGAGAGGTGAAAAGGGTCACCAAGGAAACTAATGTACGGGTCAAAATAAACTTGGATGGTTTTGGGGTCGCTGATAGTACTACTGGAATTCCATTCCTTGATCATATGCTAGACGTCAGTAATTTCGAATTTTGTCTGATTTATGTTCTATTTTTTCCCTTTTTCACAATTTCAATAATATGGAGTTGAATGCTATGTTTCTTTGGGATCTATACTGGAGGTGTATAGAGAAAAGTGCTCCCAGTGGAAAAATCTTAATTGTCACAGTTGTAATTTATAAATTCAAAGGTTAATCTTAATTGTCAAAGTTATTTATGGAATACAAATGGACGGGTAAACTTAATAGTTTCAAATTACACTTGCTTGCTATTGTTCAGCAACTTGCTTCACTTGCTTGTGATTGTTCAGCAACTTGCTTCGCACGGGCTGTTCGATATTCACGTGAGGGCAACTGGTGACATCCACATTGATGATCATCACACGAACGAAGATGTTGCTCTTGCCATTGGAACGGTACTGCTAAAAGCTACATGACTTAGTTTTTGCTAACTTTTGTAGTATGGCTTCTTTCGCAAACTCTAAATTTCTTTGTTGCCCCATGTTCAATCTCTTACAAGTTCATTATCTTGCAATGAAGATCTTGAAAGAGTAACGCACTAGTTTATTTGTACATCTGATTTCATCCTTTCTGCACATGGCATCTAAGCAATCGAGGCAATTCTGATAGTTATGTTACATATTTTTGGGCATATATGCATAACTTAGACTCTTGGAATCCAGATTCATCTACCATCTTATTATAATTAATTGGTTTATGTTACTTCATCTGCAGGCCTTGCAGCAGGCTCTTGGTGATAGGAAAGGAATTAATCGGTTTGGTGACTTTTCGGCTCCACTTGATGAAGCATTAATACATGTTTCCCTCGTAAGTTGCATACAGTTTTTTCACTGATTAGGTATAGGTTAAAGTTAGATTAACATATATATGAGGAGGAAAGAAGTGTGAAGCAGACTCTTCCTGCACCAATATGTGAAATGGACTACGAATATGTTGATGTGATAACTTTGGTAAGACATTGTGACTTCAACCATCATGTATTAACATTTTGAATTTGTGCGTCAAGAAGTTCCAATGACTCTCAAGGCTCAGATATTATTTGACAATATGAGTTCCATGAGCTAATGTACTGTGTTTCATTAATCCTAGCCATTCTAGCATGCATGTCCAATGCATTCAATCAGAATGTCTCAATGGCCATTCTGACCACATTTATAAGCTATGTTTTCTTTTATAATTTTATAATGCATGAATAGCAATTTTGCCCTTATTTTTTTCAGGATTTATCTGGTCGTCCCCATCTAAGTTATAATTTGGATATACCCACTGAGAGGGTTGGAACATATGACACTCAGGTTGTGCACACGTTTTTAGTATTTTATTTAAGTTTTTTTCCCCTCGTATATCATTCTGCCACAATTCCTGAGCTTCAAATTGATAGCTGGCTAAATTGCTGGTTCAACGTGAGGCTTGAACTAGCTACAAAATTGTTTTGCAGTCATTCTTGTGTCACTTATTTCTTTTTCTTTCTTGTTAATCTGTTTAGTACTAATGAATTTTTTGGATGTCCATATTTGTAGTTGGTGGAGCATTTCTTCCAGTCTTTAGTGAATACTTCTGGTATGACACTCCACATTCGGCAGGTATTAATTCGTAGAGTTTTGATTTTAATCATCTTGGGCAGCAGTGACAGATTCAAAGGGGGGAAGCAGGGTTGCTATTCCCCCCATATTACAAATTTCCTTTTAAAATTTGTTTATTTTTATTTGTAAACAATTGTAAAATTTATTCCCCTCTCCCCCCAACCCACCCTAAAAAAGGAAAAGCAAAAAACAAAAAAAATGTTGTGAGCTCTAGATCCGTCACTGATGCACAGCCATGTATTTCAATACATTGCTGTGAAAATACAAACTTAAGGCTATAATTATTGTCCTAGATGCATTGTGTATTTATTTGCATTTATGTCACAGGTTGCAAAGTAGATATTTTATTTTATATATTCTAGATGCGTTGATATTCCAACATGATTTTTCTGTTTTATGTTCACTATATCTGTTGTTTATGCATATTTTACCTGGCTAGAAATTTGAGATGATTTTTATTCCAATTTCAAAAGCTTTAAAATGAATAAATAATTTTTTTAATCTTTTTACGCAGCTTGCTGGAAAAAATTCTCATCATATTATTGAGGCAACTTTTAAAGCTTTTGCTAGGGCTCTTAGACAAGCAACAGAGTATGACCCACGTCGGCAAGGGACTGTGCCAAGGTCTAGCATTTCCAAAACTGATTATTTTGACTGTTACTTAACTGCTATTGCTTAGAATTAGTTTTCTGTTTCTCCTTTTCCCCGATGACAGGATAGGGTGATCTGTCAGTGTCTGCTCTAAGATCAGACGTTTAATTCCTTTTGTATTTTCAGATGATAGACCAATGAACAATACTCTTTCCTTGCTAAAAAGAATGAAAAATAAATTTCTCAGGTTTTAAATCACTGATATTCATATCCTTTTGTCTAGAGATCAACACGGGAATTCTTGTTTTTTCTTTATTAATAATAATATCCAGATTTAACATATGAAACTGAAAGTTTTCTCAATTTATCCTGTTTTAGTGCTTCTGTTGGACAGCCAGAATAATTCCTCATGATAAAAATATCTTTTGAAAGATAGATGTTAGCAAAATCATGGTATACGTTGGCAAAATCATGGTTTTGTTTGATTCATGTTTTTGTATTCGTTTTAGAGTTTACGAGAAGTCATCGTGCCTTTTGTGTATATACCACATGACGTGAATTACTCACATTATGCTGCGTTTGCTTGTGCAGTTCAAAAGGAGTTCTGTCTCGAAGTTGATTGTTGTTATCTTTGGTGAGGATGCGTGATTGGATTGAGCTACCAATACTTTTGGTTCTTCGCGACAATGCTTAGATGCCTAGTGATACTAGTTATTACTGTCGCTGAGGTCAAGTTTGAGTTTCTGAGCTTTATGAGCAGTTATATCTTGTTGGACGCCAACTGATTTATACTAACAATAAAAAAAAATTATTCTTAGTGCAGTGTTATTTATTTGTTTATAATAATACTTTACTATTGCATGACCTGTCATGCTCCTATTTGGTAAGAGAATAATCTTTGCTAATATGAACTGCGGCACTCTGTGAATAACAATAGACTGTTGTTCGCCTAATGGTTTGTACCAAGGATATAGTTATTCTAGTTCAGTGTCATTTGGTTCATTTTTCGTAATTGCTGGGATCATTGTCGTTTTCTGTTGATTTGTTTTGCAGAGCAATTTAATTTTGATATATCTACATATTCATGTTCAATTAATTTGTTTGATCAACTTTTTTAATAGATTGGAGCTTAAATTTTTCTCATTACAGTTGGCACTTAGGGCTGGACGAGTAGGGATATATGGGTGGGTAGAAAAATAATGAGCTGACACTTTGCTTCTTGTTGCACTTTTTGGCCCAAAGGTTGGTAATGGAATAGAATGGATTGGAATAAAATGATTATGACTGTGAATGTGTTTGGTATGGTATTAAGAATGTGGGAATCAAATTTATTTTTATACTAAATTAAGTATAATTAAAAAATAAAAAGACAAAAATGCACCTAGACAATTTGTCCCCAAATCTTCCTGCTTGATGATCTTATCTACACCACAGCCGCTGACATCCCACCACCATGGCCCCCACTCCTTCCTTAGTCCTTCAACATCTTTTTCTTATTTGAACAATATAACAATCTAGGCATCCAATAAAAGCAAAAATTTACTAAAAAATAAAAGAAAGAAAAAAGAAACCCAACAAAGAAGATGATGGAGGGGTTGATTTATATTTAGATTTCAATATGTGAAAATGACATTCAAGTTGTCGAATCTCAAGATTGAGTGGATTCACTTGAGAGAGAGGACGACAAACTCGAATTTGGTGGTGGAGCGAGCGACGAACATCGAACTCATCACTATTCTTCAGCATCGAACAGATCTGGCAGTGCTGACGTGAGGAGAATGGGTAGAGGGAGTGGAAGGAAGCATTGTCGGTGAGGAGAATGGGTAGCGTCGTCGAAGGAAGCAACAACGGTGGAAGGAAGTGTTGGTGAGGATGGGTAGCACTGTCGAACTCATCAATGGGTCCTCTGCCTCCATTGACTAGCGACCTCCGTTGAAACCATGGATGCTCACCAGTGGGAAGCATGGTGTAGTAGGGTGGAGGGCATTTCTAATGTTGGTGGATTCCATCGCATGGGAGACAGGACTGACACCAGGTTGGGAAGGAATGAGGATGGCTTTATACGTGGGAGATAGGATTCTGTAGGAATGAAGAAGAGTGCAACCAAACCATCACCATGATGGAATCCGTACAAGGATTCCATTCCTTTCCCACTGAGCTAGAGCAACCAAACGGGACCTTCCTTTTTCTTCGGGACAGTACACTTTTCCCTTTTGAGACGGCAGCTAATGTCGATATCGATAATTTGTCTTGCGTTAGGAAATGTAATATGTGTGTGTATATATATATATATAGACAAAAAGAGAAGAAATAAATACATTATCACTTTTTATGACACTGTCACTCCTTAATGCAAGATGTATTACTGCAAAGGACTTCAATCCAAGCTAATGCATCAAACGCTCACTTAAGTAGTGAAATTCAAAGTAGCTTTAAATTTTTTTTCTTTTTGTGATATACAATTTAAACTGTGATGAAAATGAATTCACGTAAGATCATATAATCTGGCCAGCATGGGGGTTGAAATGATGTGGTTTCAAAAGATACCGGAAGATGCTCTATAAAAATTCTTTAGAAGTATTTAGACCATCCAGTATTTCAGACTTCATCTTCTGGTAATGGGGCTGATGGTCCTGCCTTTGAGTAAAAGTTTGCCGAAGATTTGACCGCTTTCTCAAGCTCCGCATACGATTCCTGCAGGTAAGCCATTCGTATATGGTATGATCATATATGTTTGTAACAGTGATTTGCTACAAGATGCACACACATTCATAATAATCAAAGCATTTAACTCTGATCACAATTACAAGTCAATTCAAAATAGTTTTTAGTTAGGTTCGATAGGCCAAAATTATAGGTTAAACCTTAATAGAAATAAACATACTTCTTGAACAATAGCCTTCTCTTGAGCAGCCCATACCAGAAATGGTGATAATTAAATTAAAACATAATGTCCTGGTGAGCATTGAAGTGCCTGCACTTACCACAGCATGCCTGCTACTTGATAAAGCTTTAGGAGAGGGGAATGTTAGAGCAACATTACACCTGGATTGCTGGTTATATCTGTTATATTGCTGAAGGCATCAGAAAAGAAGATAATATGTTGTTACTTGCAATATCTAAATCAGGAGCATATCATGTTATTCTGTACGCAGCAACAATCTTTTCGGTCTTCCTAGAAATGAAAGCGAGATTTGTCAGAGATTTTTCTCTCGTTGGTTTCACTAAATCTTACAGTAAGCAAGTACAGCCACTCAAATAATTGTTATATATATATCTTCAAAGCTTGTTTTTAATTTACAGACAGCTTTTGCCATTTGTGTATATATTGAAGAGAAGAGGTTCTTGCAGCATATATGGTATTGTGTTTGGTAGATGAAAGGAAATCGGAAAGATGTAACTTTCCATGGATGATGCCATAGGCAAGATTAAAATTAGGATTCAACAAAGCAAGGAAGCTATCTGGTCTGAGAGGAATTACATCAGAAGATCTTAGGATGGTATGGATAAGATTGTTTAAGATTTATGAAGAGCAGGTCACGGTGCCAAAATGTAAAACCATGCTGTTATATATAGAGGAACTATTTTATGGACACAGAAAGTTAAAGCTCTTATGCCAATATAGTAATTGGTAATAACCAGGCATAAATTCTTTTTTGTACAAATGCATATCCTGACTTCATTCAGCTTTAATTAGATATGCCTCATACATTTATATTATTATTAGCACGGACATCTAAACCTCCTTTCATCTTTGAATATCTCTTGGTTAATTAATTACTTGCAAACTCAACAAATTCTTTTAGTTCTATGAACAATTTTATATTGATCCTTAAGCGTTTACCCACTACTATATATATTGTTTGTCCAAGGATGATGCTTAGGAGGAGCCATCATCTGGTTTCCAGGTAGACAAATCGATAACTCTGTAGGCATAAAAAATTATATAATGGGAAGATAGAGAGGAACCATAGTCAAGAAGTTCTTTCTTTTTCTTTTTCTTTTTTTCCTACCAGAAATAGTCAAGAAGTTATAGAATGCTAGATTAGGTGTGAAATAAATACTTTAGGCTAACGCACATAAGTAATTGCCTTGGTTAAATTATATCAACTAATAATGCGCATTGAAAATTAAGCCAATATATATATATATAACTTTAAATTCTGTGAAATTAAACGAAAACTGAAGACGCACACACAAACACAATCATTTGTTAAAATTTTAAGTGGAAATTTTTCATATTTGAACTACATATATATCAACAATATTAATATAATTGTTTAATTAATCGTAATGGGGGGAGACAACCATGCATTTTTCTTCTAAAAGAATGAATATGGTAGGGTTCTGTAACTTCTGTTCAATGAAACCATGATGGATCGAATTTGAAAGCTAGCTTGAAACCTCAAACAATGTCGTTCATAAATTGCGTGCCTATTCCTTGACGAAAACTATTACTTGAGGCAATTCATAATTTCTTTTTGTTTAATCTAAATCTTAACTTCAGGGATATATATATATATATACACACTTTGCAGTAAAGACAAGTAATTATTCTGAAAATTTAGACAAATGTGGAGTTAGGAAGATAACAAATCAAAGTCAATAGATATTAATTTGTTCATGTCTTCCACCCTCAATGTATGATTAATTGAAGGCTTGATTCAAACGTTGTCTAATAATTAACTATTTTGTTTTAGTGACTCCCTTGATATATATATTCTAGGAGACCCTAATTAGCATTTAGCATGGGACCCTTATATATTTGTCAGATCGACATATGATAGCCAATTTATTTCTAGCTAATTTGAAGAGATTTGTCTAGATATGGAAGCTAAACATGTCACCAAAGTGTCGCCGGTGTAAATAACAAATATATATCTTGGACGGTATTCAGAATGTGAATGTCACACAAGAAACCACCTACTTTCGTTTGTGCCCAACAAATCTTTTATCTATATATTTGGAATTTCATTATGTATATAGTAAGGAAACAGTGAAGAACCATATTATTCACACCCATCAATAATTGTTCATATATATATATATATATATATATAGCTGTACCCAAAATTTAGAAAAGCGTTGAAGAAAATATCATATTGCCTTTAACCAGGATTACCAGTTTCTTCACCACCAGCTTCTTTTTTTGGTAGTACGTCTGACTCAGAAGAATCTCCTTCAGTTATATCTGTATTAACCACCTATATATACTTATAATGTGTATTTTCTTGCGTTTAGATATAAAAAACAGAGAAGACATTCTCGATCGAGAGATTAAATATAGATAAGTGAGGACATACAATTAAAGAGTGGATAAAGGAGACCAAATCAACTGGTGAAAGCCGAAGACGAAGAACAGAGTCACGAGCGTGAACGAAGACAAAATGGATTGAGGCTTTGTTTAGTACCATAAATCTCTTGTTGATAATTTAAGGTTGGATCAAAAGTTCAAAAATCAAGTCATAAATAACATTCGTAACATTTCATGATTTGAAATAATGAAGTAACAAATAATTATAAGAGATATCTATACAAATTTAAAAATTATAAAAAAAATAAATTATTAAATACTCAAAAATTTAGAAATTAAAAGATTAACTACATATGACACACATGATCATGATAGTTACGTAGAGTTTAGTACATACAGTCTCATACTGTTTTACCAGCTTAGTGTAAAAAGGGCTTGAAGTTCTTCCTCGCCACCTTCATTATTTTATCAATCACCGACGTCTTACGAGACACAGTTCCATCGTTCCCAGCCAAAACCCTGTATTTATCCTTCCTCGTAAAGTTGGTGCACTCAAACCCCAGCGTCGCCGCCAATATCCTCTGCACATAGTTGGCCACGTCATGTGGACTCTTCCCTGACGAACACGTCGCCTCCACCGGCAACTGGTTCAAGAACGTCACCTCGTACACCGGCCTCGGATTCATGAAGAAGAATATCGGGTCCAATCCCTTCCAACCCCTAGCCGTCGTGGCATGGAAGAACCCCACCCTGTAGTTCATCGCCACCGGCACTATCCGGTCAGTTAACTCCGCGAACAGCGCACTAAACCTCAGAAGAAACGGTTCGCGACAAGTCGTTCCTTCAGGGCACACCACTAAATCTCCTTTGGATAGTTCGCGCTTTATCCTTTCTGCATCCACGTGTCGTATTCTCGTGAGCCTAACGGTGGGGATAGGAGAGAGGATCTCCGATAGCCGGGAAATGGAGTATGTGACGGCCGGAATCTTGCGCAGGAGGACCGAGGAGAGGACGACGGGGTCCATAAGGGTGCGGTGAGTGCATACGAAGAGGACGCCGGAGTTACCGGGAGCGACAGGTGGCGGCGGCTTTCCTTTGACGATGACCTTGCCGCCGAAGAGGCCTGAGATGTAGGGAACTGCCCAGAAGGGCAATATTAGGCCTACTAGGATGCGTACTGTTGCAAGCAGAATGCCCAAAGGCATCCATAGGAGGATTAGAAGGGCGGTGGAAGGGGTTGGTCGCTTCACCAGACGGCCGTCGTGGAAGATCACGGGGAGAGGGCGGAGGAACTCGCGGTCGTGCTTTTTGTTTGTCGTTAATGGCGGATGCATTTGTTCCTGCAGTTGTCAAGTATAAACGTGTCATTTTTCTTATTATTTTGTATTTTTCTATTGAGAAGTTAAATGTTTTCTTTTATATATCTATATATAGAGAGAGAAATTATATGCCCGGTGTAATTGTGGAAAAATTGATTACTATATCTAAGAAATTCTACTTCTATATATTAGTTTTATACGTATTTTCTGTATATAAACGTGAATTTCATTAATTAACTTGAGACCAAATACATATAGTGAAAACCACACGTACGTGAGGGAGGATCATGCAACCAAATACAATTTACCAGTAAAATTTCTAGCAGAGCTAAAACGTGTATGCATCATTATTATTTTCCGACTTATAAAAAAAACCTTTTTCACTAATTAAAAAAAGATAAAATTCCAACAATATCAGAACAAAATTTAATTAATTTTTAATACAAAACACATTTAAATAAAGAAAGATGCAAATATTATTGAATCTAATTCGAATTGTCTGTAATGGCAAGTATGAATTTGTATAAATAAAAAAAATACAAGTATAAAGAAGAAAATAAATCTTAATCAAACTCTTTTATGACAATACGCGCTTTCTCTAAATGAATGACTATATGATAGCAGATGAATTCAACTCTTGTATTGAAATCTGGGTCTGAGTCAAATATTTGATTAAAAAAAATTACATCAAAACATTAATTTACGATAATAAAAATTGTTTATAAAATTTTACTGAGATATTAACTGTTTCTTTATTCCAATAAATTTCTAAAAAAATTAAAAATTTTGAAGCTAGTGAAAAAAAGTTTAAATAAGGGCTTAAACTTAATATATTACTACCTTGCATAGTTGCAAGAAGGAACCACAAGAACCAGTTCTTCCCAAACCTTGAGTGGGTGCTTCATCCTGAAAAACCACAGCAACCCTCTCACCCACCGTATCAAACGAACCACCTCGAATCAAACCAGTGGCGAACCCGAATCGGTTAATCCACAGCTCGCTTCCGACAACCTCATCAGCACGCAAATGCTCCTTCACGAACCTCTCCACCATAATCCTAGGCATCTTCGTCACCACCACCCTCTTCTCGTACGAGCTAAACACCTTCCACACCTCCATGTCCAGATCATCCATCAAGAACTTCGGCAACACGGCCCTCGCCACCGACTCTATCTCCGACTGTGAAACGCCAGCCATAGCCACGAAGATCATCAGCTTCAGCCCTAGGTCTTCCAGCCCGAGTACGCCCAGAAGCAGAATTACAGGCCACAGAAGTAGCAGCAACGCGAAACGAATCAAACAAGACGACTCGAAGGCCACTAACATGAAGTAGGAGAAGGGATCGGAGTCCTTCAGAAGCGTGCCTTCTAGCTCAGAGACGACGGACTCCATTAATGCTGGGAAGTGCTTTTGCGGTTTTCTGCGTGTTTGGAATAATTTGGATGGTGTGGTGGTAATTATGGGTGAAGGAAATATATCATGATATTTAAGGGATTGAGAGGGTCTTTTTTTACTGTTCATTTTCAAATGCTTATGTGTAGGATTAAAGCCGTTTATCTGTTTACAACTACCACAACGCACCGTTTGGCTGCTTTTTTTTTCTTTCTTTGGTTTGTCTTACTCGTTTTGGTTTCTCTCTATGCATAGGTTCGGGTCGATATATCCGTGAAGAAAAGATGATTATACGCCACGTTTTGTAGGCAAATATTGATTACTTAACCCCAACAACTTGGCCTCAAGCCCTCAACTTGTATTTGCATATAAAAAAAATAGACCAGTAAAGCGACCAAAAAATTTGAAAATATCATTTCTATATCGTGGCGAGCTTCCTTTGCATTTGAGATGGACACATATATATAAGGCTGAGCTGTCCAATTTTTTCTAATGTGTCACACCCCATTTGCCATATCGACAAAATCTTAACAGGCCACGTGGACGGTCTAGGATCAATCTGATTAATGTTGGAATTAATCGGGATTAACTGTTTAAACGTGTAATTGTTCCAGGACTGATTTTAAAGAAAAAAAAAATTGAAACTGACCTAATTGAAAACTAAGTGAAATTCTTATGATCGAAAGATTAATTTTCCTTTAATACGTGAGAAGCACAAAGAAAATTAGTAATATACAAATTATCATGTGCGTGTTCTAGATTATAACAAATACTATATGTGAATCATTTCCATCGCAAGATACTTGTTTTTTTTTTTAAAAAAAAAGATATACCTATATGTAATAGGTACGTATTATATACATGATATATATATATTATACTTTATGATGCGTATCATTAGCTTTTCTTATTTGAAAATTTTTTAAATATTTTAAAACTTAAAAAAAAATTCAAATTTTGTTATCCTATTTTAAGAGACTGTTTGTTTAAATTTTTTAAAAAAAATAAAAGAAAAGTGATTTTCATATTATTTAAAAAATTAATTAATTTTTTAGAGTTTTTTTTTAAAAAAAAACTATTTTGTGCTTGGTTAAAATAAAAAAACAGCTTTTACAATTATATAAAGTGAGGCAAGCTTATTGTGGTATTTTCTCATGGACAAATTTTCTTTGTTTTGCAATTTTATAGGATTAGTTTTATTCATAAAATGTAGTCCTTGGGTTTTCATTTCTTTCTCTCTTTGCATTTACTTTTTTTGTTTTCAGAAGCTATAGTAATTTTTCAAAATAATAAAAAATTATTTTGTTTGTCTTGTACTAGACATGACCCAAATTCACACTGGTGTATTCAAAGCCACGCTGCTATCAATAGTTTGCGTCGAATTCCAGTAAGAAAAATATAATGTAGAAGACATTACTCAAATCATAATTTGTTAGTGTTGGATTGGACTTTCTTAAAGTAAATTCTTTAGAGAGATTTTACATAAAATTATGTAATTGTTAATGTTAACACATTACACCCTAGCAATATTTTGAAAAGCCCTTAACTACCAAACGAAGATGAAAGTCATGTACAAACAAAGGTTAACTTGAGCTATAATATTGCTTTATCTCTTTCCTAAATTCACACTCTGGGATTTCCGTACCAGAGATCTAGAAAGTAGAAAGTGAGAAAACATTGCCCCTAATTATTTTGGCCGTCTCTGAAAGAAAAAAAAACCAACTTGAAACATATTAAAAATTATAAAAAAAATAATATTACGTACTGTCACTATTTTAAAAGTTAATAAGTACTTTTAACGTTAGATTTTGAGAAAGTTAATAAGAAATTTTAAAAGGTTTATATTATTTTAAGTACTTTCAATAATGTTTTTCCTAAAATTTAATAATAAATCTCTTAAAATATAGCAGTAGCTAGCTTTGATCCTTAAAAATAATTATAATCTTTAAGACTTTTTATCCCAAAATTTTTAAGATCTGGGTAGATATAATTTTCTCATTATCTTTTGTGTTGCTGTGGGCTAAATATAACCAATGACTAATTAATTAAGTGTTTTTATTTTGTTTTGTTCTCTTTTTTCATTGACAATAAATGTATTAAGAAGTTAATTTTCAAACAAGTCAAATAAATCCAATATATTATTACTAGAGTCTCCTTCGAGCTAGAGTATACATGTACCACCTTTTTTATCGTTCACGCAAATTCATCTGTATGATGTGATCTCTGTCAGTAATGGTGACTTGGTATGTCTACATGCCTTGAAGTGAATGTATTATAAATTCTGAAGTTAGAATCATTAACGTCTAATGTATCAAAGAAAAAAAAGATTCATTAAAGTCTACCATTTTTCACTGGACAAAATTACTATTATTATTATTTTTTAGCATTAAGGATATTTCCTATCTAATAATCTAAAATTAATTTTTTCGAGACTTAGAGATTATTAAAGTGGATATTGTCTCTTTCAATAAAATCTTTTACATACACATAACTAAGAATTGAACCTAGGACACAACATGTTTAAGAAATCAACTATCTACCAACTATGTCATAATCTTATTAATACTACTATTATAGTTGGTTAAAGTCTAGTATGTAGTATTATTGCTGTTGGATATAAGCCATTCCATCTTGAGGGAATCAAGAGGACAAAGTTGTATACATCAATTAGGTGTAATGTTATTAATCTCATTGATTGATCTTGTTTTTCTCTCTGTTGGTCGGGTGCTCAATTTGTTCCTCCTCTATATATATGGATGACAACTTTCAAAGAGAGCATGTCTATTAGAATTGGGTGAAAATAATGGGTATCTCTTTTTTCTGTTAAATATATATATATATATATGATCATGATGATTATATATTTACAGTTATAGGTGATTTCCGATTTGCCTGAGTTTCTTTATTTTGAAAAAAGAGAGGTAACTATATATTACATAGAAGACATGAAAATGGAGAAGTAATATTCCCTCTTATATATCCAAAATATAAGCCATTTTTTTAGTGATGTCCTTGTCCAAAATGTAAGTTATTTTGAAAAATTATCTAGTGCATTAATTATTTTTTCTTTTATACCCCTAGTATGCTAACTATAATTAAGAGGAGAGGGATCAATAAAGGGTATGGAGGAATACAATTAATAGGGGTAACAATAAAGAATATTGGAATTGTTTAATAAATTTAATATTGTAACATATATATCTTCTTAAGATGTGTGAAGTAGTTAAATGACTTATATTTCAGACTTATAATGTAATTTTCTGAATAACGTCGTTAGTTTAACTTAGATGACAATTTTTTTTTATTTTTTTACCGGGTGGCATCAAATTTAATCACCATCAAGTGATGCAATTAATATATAATTAATTAATGTTCAAGTGTTTATTCTTTAGTGTAGAAAGTCAAGGTGGGTTAGAAATATGGTGCTGCTCAAAGTGTGGCCGAGCAAAGTAACGAGTATTGGTGAGAAAGAGGAAGTATGCATGGGAATTGAAAGATGAAATATAGTCGAAGTAGGTCAGAAATTAATGTTATGAATACCATACCCTGTCGTTTTCGAGGTGCTAACTATTGTGTACGGTTGCTCAACCTCCTCTCCTGACCACGAAAATTCCACTTCATTTGCCTTTCTTGTTCTTACCCTTTCATGTAGGAATGAATATTTCTGATCAATATATATTTGACCATTGCAGGTAGGTAAGTTTGGTTAGAACGTGAATTTCAAACCCCCCCTTTTTCTTCCACCGCAAATTAAACAATCCCAACAAGCATATATATATATATATATATATTCTGCATTGGCGGCGCGCGCTTCATCACATCTTCTAAAAGACTAGAGACTTGATTGTATATAGATAATATTTTTTCAATAAATTAAATTATAATATGTATGTATGTATGTATTGTAAACTATAATATTCTAGCTTTTAATTAATTATATAGGAAATTGAATTATGTTGAGCGAGGCTGAAGCAAGTGATCAAGTTAGTTTTATTAGGTGAGCATATGATCTCCCCTTGTTGAACCATGCATGAAGCCTAGAGGAAATCTATTTCCTTCTCTTGTGCTGTACTATTATTCCTACGTGTCACGCCTTGACGCATTACCAAACGATCTTGGCTCCACAATGGAAACCCCATGTCGTGCTCGCAATCTCTAACCACGTGGGTGGCCCATATGCTGATCTTCATTGTCTTCCCACACACACACACATATATATATATAACGGCTAATTCCGATTATTATCCAGGTTAAGTGATTTTCTCATTTAATATTAATTAAAAAATATGTTGTCCCTCTTTTCGATCGCTCCATCTTTCTAACTGATCTTGCCTGTTTGGATTTCTATTGATAGCTCCAAACATGGGTTTGCAAATTAAGGTTAGAAGCAAAATGTTGCTTAACATGTTTTCAAACCTCATTCTATAAACTAAGGTTTAACCAACACAAACTTGATTATACTTTAAATTATAGAACTAATAAAAATTAAAAAGTTACACTTAACTCTAAATCTAAATTTAAATTATAGAACTAATACAAAGGCAAGTGGAATTAATTTTACTGTCATACGTAATCTGAAGACATGCATCATAATTTTATGTTAACGCTTAGGAGCGGGTAGTGGGATGAATATATTACAGAGAAGACCTTGTTCCTGAAGGATGCCTTTGAGACTAAATATAATTTGATAGAGCTGATGGGAATTTCGAGCAGGGGGAAAAAATAAAAGATAGAGATGATGGGGACATTGATGGAAGTTTAACTGAATTAGGGCCTGTTTGATTGATAGTGTTTTTTGTTTTCTGTTTTTAAAAACAGTTTTGTAAAACTGTTTTCAAGAATAAGTTTTAAAAATAAAAAAATAAAAAAATCTATTTGAATAATTGTTCTCAAAATCATAACTAGTGAGTAATAGATGGGTTATTCAAAATTTATAACTTTACCATTAATGAGGTGGATATTTCTCATCTTTTCTTGTATTTTCCAGAACAAAAACTACAAAACACGTAAAAAGTGTTCTGAGTTTTCTGTTCTTTTGTTTTCTGTTTTCCAAAACAGTTTTTAGAAAACAGATTTACCAAACAAGTTTTTTGAATTTTTTATTTCTGAAAACAAAAAAACTGTTTTCCAAAACAGCATCAAACAGGGCCTTAAACGGTGAGATTTAGAGATTAGATTAGAAGGGCACTCCACATGGCAAACTATAACAAATCCACTTGCACTCAACCTTTGAATAATAAATAAACTACGAAATGCACATTAATTCTAGGTAAAAAAATGCACATTCAGAATTAAATTACTATTAATTATTATTTTGATATTTATTATTATTTAATTTTAATTATATAATGTTATTCTAATGTAGTTTTTTTTTTGCCCGTCTGATATAGTTATATATAAAAAAAACTTAGATATTTAAACTTACATAGTTAATACACTTTAATTCAATTAAATCAAGACAAGTGAATTTTTATCTATATTATTTATTTTATAACTGATTTTTGTTATTTATGTTTTTAACATATTTCAAATTTAAAATCCACATATTTTAATTTGATTTGATATAAGTTTAAATACCTAAATATATATATATATATATATTAATCTTTACTAGCAAAAACCACGCTCCACTAGATAAAACTAAAATAAAATTTGACTTGAAATTATCCTAAAATTTATGCATTTGACCTACAGTAATATTAAGACTGAAATCTTCAGTTAAATATCCATATGTGTGTATCTTTTGTCACATTTAAATCAAAAATGCATTTTAACATTAAATAACTGGGGCATACTGTGCATAAGAATGCTCGATACTTGGGTTGTGGTCAATTTTCTTTTTCTTTTGTTTTTAAATAAATATTTTTAAAATGAAATTAAATTGCAGTTATTTTAATATTTAAAAAATAATAGAGAATTAGCTTGAAGTTATTTAATTGTCTTCTCTCCTCCAACAGCATACTTTAACTTCTCTTTCTTACATTACATGTTGTCTGCACTGCAATATCTATGGCTCTGGGATCAAAGTATTAGAATGCCCTTAAATTCTATATATTAATTAATAATTAGTATAAATAATTTTAAACTGTATTAATTCATGAGGAATACCAAATAATAACTGGCATCATACCTGACCAAACTCTATCCAGTTATTAACGACTAATTTATTTATTATGGTGAAAAAAAAAATTAGAAACAAAAAAATAAAGGGTTTTTTTACACTAAAAAAATATAGGGTTATTACTATACATAGTGTTGGCATTTCCTCAATACCTCTCTAGTTTCTACAATCAAATTTGACCGGTTCAATATAATCTAAGGACTGCCTTAAAAATAATAGAATTTCCATCTTTAAATGCAACTTCTTTAAGCACATGATGTACTTACTTTTACTTTTCACTGCCGAAAATATCATTGGCTTTGTTTTCTCTCATTCACTAATAAATAATTGTGATAGAGAAGGGATTATAAAATGGACAAATTTGAACCTTTGAATGTATTATTAAATGGCTCAGATTTGGCTGTAGAGAGGCATTAAGGAAATTGACTAAAAATGATCATGATCTATTGGCAAATAGAAATATGCCTAATGAAAGTTGATCACATTGGTAAAAATATGACTCATATCCTATAAGGAGGTTGGTTCGAATTATATTGTTGATAAACAGTTTATAAATATCTCTGTAAGGACTATTTAAATACCAAGACTTATCTAAACTAGTGAAACTCAATTCAATTAAACTTCTCTTATTAGAAAAATTTTAGCCAATAAAAAAAACAGAGAGAGAAGACTATAATTGTACTAAAGAGGACCAAAGTTAGAAGCATTGTGTTATACAAAAAAAGTGAAAGCACAAGTTGGGGAGTAAAAAAAGAATAATAAAGAAGGTAATTTCATTTTAAGTGAATTTAAGTGAAAGCCCATTGCTGAAAAGCTGTGGAAAGGGCATTCCATTGCCATTGAAGATGAATTTGAGTGATTTGTACTTTATCATCAATATTACCAAACATGATAGATGGTGAGCACATGCAGAGTTTAAAATGAAAGATTATGTTTCATAAAAAAAAAAAAAATTTATGATGTTACACCCATCTTCACTTTCTCCTCTACTTGTCTGCTCTTTCCCATGTTTCTTCCTAACCAACCATACGCCAATAATCATTTCAGAATCAAAACAAATATTGACAGAAAAATTCACAAATCACAACATATATTTTTTGTTAAATTTTTAGATGTGTACGAATAATTATTTATTTTTAGTCGTTTTTTATTTAACTGGTAGTGCATGGCACATAAAAAGATTATTTGGTATATAACTTTAAGTATTTGAAAATTATTTACACAAAAAATATAGTTTAAAGGAGTCATCATCGGCATAAAAAATAAATTTTAAAAAAGAATTAATTATCACTAATATATTACTATATTTTAGTAGTGAAATGATAAACTAATTAATTATAAGAGATTATATGTAGTAATTAGAAAGTCTATGTAGTTACGTTGTATTAAAGGTAAAAAACTACTTATCAATGGTGGTTAGATTAAGTAAAAGAAATTCAATTCCCTTAAGGTCAAGAACTCAAACCTTATAAATGAAATCTAATTATGTTTAACAATATTTAAATCTAAACAGATAATATCATATATATATATATATATACCAAATATATATATAAAAAAAACTACGTACATAACTCGAAATTAAAAAAAAAAAGCAATTTAACCATTTAAAGATTTATTAAATTCAGGTAGTAAGTTAGCCTTAAAGTTGAGAACTTAGTCACTCGCTTCCCACTCATTTGATTGGCATCCTTATTTCTTGTCTTTTTATTTTTTTTTTCAGACATAACAATTTTATATTACCAAATGACTTGGAAAGCATATCCTCCCCAACTCCAATGACAATCATCCCGAAGTTCAACTCATTCGAAGAAATATCCTCTCGCATAAGTCAGCTAAACCATCTTCCCCTCTTTTGTCATATATGATATTTTATAAAGAATTAGGTTTTTTTTTTTATAAACATAAAGAATTAGGTTTTGGTGTAATTTTTTATATACTTGGTAATACATTTTAATAAAACTAACATGGACATGTGCACTTGTGCGGAATTTGAGATGACTTATACTGCAATTTATAAGTCGGGTAATCCCCAACACTTAATTATATTGATTTTATATTGATACTGGTATTGATGATAATATATAAAAAAGTTTTAGAGTTAATAAAATGATATTAAATTGTAGATATCATATAATTATTTATAAAAATTTTGAGATTTATTATATTATTATGAAAAATATATAATAATTATATTTATTAAAAATCTTAACTAATAATAACAATAAAAATTCCTTGTCGAAGGTTAGCTACTTAAACGATGACCAACCCTAAACTAAGACGCAATTTTTTTTTAAATTTCATGAGTAAAAAAGTATAATATCGAAATGAATTTTGTCTTGTTGCTCCATATATATATATATA
Source organism: Adenanthera pavonina (assembly GCA_026686845.1). NCBI lineage: Eukaryota > Viridiplantae > Streptophyta > Magnoliopsida > Fabales > Fabaceae > Adenanthera > Adenanthera pavonina. Next base: position 15,164,091 of record JAIVEN010000003.1, on the reverse strand, counting down.
ATATTCATTAGTAAATTTTGAAGGGGAAAAAAGAGCTAACAAACGAGGACAATAGAGCACATGAACCAGCTTTGGAAGAAGTATTGATCGAGTCAAAAATAAATGGTCAAGCACCTTCCTTTAATTTTGACTTAGATTTAGATTTAATTGTTTTCCTAATGTAGATTAGATCACCAAAATTAATTAGTTGACACAGAAACACTATATATTACTATTAAATAATTTTCTCCAATCCAAAATATAAGTCATATTTTAAAAGTTTATTTTGGTTCAAAATATAAGCTCTATTTAATAATTTATAGAACATTAAATATTTTTTTCTATTTTATCCTTATCTATAATTAAATATATAAGAGATAACATATTTTAAATGTAATCTATTAATTAGGAATATTATTGAAAAATAATATATTTTTTGACAAATTTAATAAGTAAAACTACATTTTTTTTGTTCCTATGCAATTAGTAAAATAGGACTTAATGAGTAAAACTATCATCCTTATTCACTAACAATACAATCAAAATAGCTAAACTACCATGTAATCAAGATAGCTAAACTACCCTTGAAGATAAAAGAATATTGACTGAAAATTTAATATGACATTAACAATATAATATTAATCCACTTACATCAAAATAAACTCTCTCAAAAGAAATTGATTAACTTCAATCCAATGCCCAGTATCTAAATCAATTCCAAACTATAATTTTAACATAAGGATTCAATCTAAAGATCCAAAACAAAATCAATCTTAGATAAGAAAATAGCGAGAGTAAGCAACTTCCCTTTGTAGTCTATGGCTCCAATCCTTCTCATGGCTTCTTCCCTATCTCCATTGCAAAACCCCCACTCCACACTCAAGCTATCATGATCTTAGGCATTCTAAACACAGGAAAAGAGAAGGAGAAAATAGCATCCATGTGGAAGAATCAACAACAACTAGGTTTGCACAATTTCGGCCAATATAGTGAAGAGTGAACTCTTCACAATGGTTGAATCTTTTTGGTCTCCTCCTTCAATGATGCAACGTCCAGACCTGATTTACTTGATCAAGTAGGAGATGAAATCAAGTGGAGAAAAATGGAGAGAAGTGGACGAAGTAGTGGTGGAAAAAAGAATCTATGAATTGATGAAGGTTTAATTGTTGAAATTGGAGGAGAAATTGATGGAAATTGATGAGTTTGGGGAAGAACACTTGAAGAAGGTGAGAGAGAGAGAGAGAGAGAGAGAGAGAGAGAGGAAGGAGCACAAAATTAACTTCCTTCTAGATCTCAATAATAAGGCTAAAGAGGCTAGGTTAAGTGTTTAGGGCTTTATGAAGGGTATGCGAGTAATTTCTATAAAATGTGCTTAGTTGGATTAATGAGTGATGACCATGACATGCTGTACTATTATTTTTATATCCAAACCAAGATTTAGCTAACCAAGATTTAGCTAACGGATTGGAGAAGATATTTTTAGATTTGCAAATTTACTTTTACCTCACAATCAATTTATCAAACTTACTTTTATAATAAAAAATATTCAAATATAAATTACGTTACAATAAATTTACTTTTATTCAAACTTCAATTTGACAAATTTAATTTGTTATGACTTAATTGCAAACTTGAAACTAAATAGGTATTACTCACATCCCAAACGAAGGTTTCAAATCTCTGGTCCAACTTCTTCTCTAGAACCCTATCCTTCCCTGCTCATTTCATTGTCATATTCCCATCCGTTGACTTGCTCCTCCATCTAATCTAAAAAGGGGACCAGTAACCACTAACTTTTTGTTCTTTCAGGATAATTTATTAAATTAATTAATTAATAATTAATTTGTGGCATGGTAAATGCATGCCTGTTGTTGGCGTAGTTTCTGGGCTTTCTGTTCCTTCTAAAAGAAAATGAATAGATTATTCTTACCAGTTTGGCTGAATTTTTGTACCAGTAGTATTTTCAACAATTCACCGAACTGAACCAGCTAAAAGAATTCCATGGACCAGAAGCAGCCCAGTGAGATTTGTTCAGACCCCCATGCTTGTTTCTCATCAACGAAACCCTCTCTATAATAATTTTGGGTCATGGGCCCAATCCCATCCATGTCCAATTCTTTTAAATTTTTTTGCCAGCATTAATACCATTACCAAAAAAAATATTTCATACACATACTCAAAATAAAAAATTGGACAAAAAAATAAAAATAATATGATTATATGAATTATAACATATACTTGTGTTCATTGATAAAAATTATGATGAAAAGATATGAATAATAATAATAAACTTATATATATATATATCTATATATCTTCCTTTTATAGTCTTAATTAATATATGTACATGACTTCAAAATGTCCATTACTCGAAACCAGAGAAACTTGAACATTTGATTTGAGTTATATACTGATTAATACTTTGTTTATATTATTTGTAACTAAACTATTTATTTAAAAAAAATAAACGAATTGTCAGCTGAAAACAATTATTATGACTTATGATTTGAGTTTCAAAGCAAGCCCAAAGCAATGGATGAATTTGTTGGTGGAGAAATTTATTCAAAGGACAAGAGTTTTAGAAATTGTTTTATTTATTTATGTAATTTTATATTTTTAATACATTTTTAAAGACCAAATTACAGAAATTAAAGCTTCATGAGCCTTCAATTCCTTTCCAAACCCGCACATGTGTATATTATATATATATATATATATATATATATCAATATATATCGGTGGTCCAATTTTAATGTAGCATTAATTTTTTGTCCTTTTAATTTATAGAGTCACATGGAATAGTATCGGAATCACATGGGCGCAGAAAACTATTAAGCTATCAAAATTACTTGCCGCAAAGTGACCAACGGCACACTGTTTCTTGCTCCTTATCTTTTTCTACATTTTATTTATTTAATTTAATTTATTCTAAATGTTTTAATTAGAAAAATCTAAAATTTCTACTCTGCACCCGATGTGAGGATAATATGGTTCATTTGTTCAGATACATTGATTTTGATCATTAACACGTGCCCCAGCTCAAAATAATAAGGATGGGGCATGCAAGAAATAAATAATCAATATTATAAATCATCTCTTACTGCATTCCACAGAGACTGACACTTCTTTAGTCTGCGGGAATCTGCACACCCTAAACTTCACTCTGTTAAATAATAAAATTGTTTCAATAAGGTTAAGTGCGACTCATCATCGCACTTATTACGAATTTATTTAGTATGTGAGATATATTTATATATCTTATTTTTTGTTTTTTAATCGTAGAATATGTGTGTGCGTGCATGTGTTGGTTCTGTCTTGGATTGAGTCATAGGCTTAGCTATATTAGATAACATAAAAAATTATGTTGTTTTATGGGGAATGAGTCAAGAGTTCACATAAACTAATTTCCAAATTTAAGACAAAAACAGAAAAAGTTGTTGTCAATAAACAAAAAAAAAATTTAAGGTTGTGGACATCTGAATTCATATAACTTTTTGAAATTGTCAAATATTGAAATGCTGAGGGGAAAAAAAATCGACCCAACTATATAAAATACCGGCGATCATTTCTCTATTAAGATAAAAAACTAAAAGCAATAGATTCTAAAAAAATAAAATCAATAATTTTAAAAGGAAAGTGGATTAGATGAATATCAATTGTTGGGGACAGGAACCTCCTTGGAGCTGATAATTGTTTTTATAAATTAAAATTGCGTAGCTAATAAGTAAGCAATGAATAAAATTGCAAAGAGAAGCAATAATTATCAGAAGCATCCGTTCACTCCCACGTCCATTCCAACAATAGAAAACTAAAAATTTGCCCATAGTATAACCAAAAAAGTTGAGTGCTGCATATGTTTTGGTTTTTCGTTTGTTTTGCAGGTTGGTCTATTAAATCTATATCTAGCTATATATATATCTAATAAATCTATAAAAAAATACTAATTATAAATTGTAAACAAATGTGACTTATATATATATATATATATATATGGAATGCATAAATGTCCCTGGGGTACATCCGATAAAATTGGAATCCATAAATCCCATTATAACTTCATAGAGTATTTTTTTCTGGCATGGAATTTTATGGAGCATTAAAGGTTCTGAATTATCAAAATATGCATTTTCTATAATTGATATTTAATGAAATTTTATTGAAATTGCACAATTTTTTTCTTTATTTTCAAAATGTATACAGAGTTACATACTCGTTTTTTCAAAAAAAATGAATTACATTTTTTGTGGCCAAATTTAAACTTTTCCTACTTTAAGAACACGTCCGCACACACAACACTAGGTAATCCTAATAATTAGGCATGCAAATTTTGCAAACACCTATTTTAAAAAGTTTAATGAAATGTAAAATATATGGGCATGTTTGACAGTATTTTTTATTTTATTGTTCTGAGAACAGTTTTATAAAACTGTTTTCAAAAATAAGTTTTGAAAACAAGAAAATAAAAAAATTTGTTTGAATAATTATTCACAAAATCATAACTAGTGAGTGATAGATGAGTTATTCAAAATTTATAACTTTAGCATTAATGAGGTGAATGTTTCTCACATTTCTTTGTATTTTCTAGAACAAAAACTACAAAATACCTTAAAGGTGTTCTGAGTTTTTTGTTCTTTTATTTTTCTGTTTTTCATAACAGTTTATAAAAAACAGGTTTACCAAACAAGTTTTCTGAGTTTTCTGTTTTTAAAAATAGAAAAACTGTTTTCATAAACAGAACCAAACATGCCCTATTTCTTTTGATATTAAATATCACAATTAGAATTTGGATTTGGCTTATTTCCACCTCCCTTCCCATACACTTTCTCTTCATTTTTCATTTGAACTATTGGATTAAATTTGAATAGTTCAAATTCAATATTTTACAAAGTAAGTTTTTTTAAGTTTTGCATTTCTAACTGTTTAGATAAAATTTTAACAGTTTAAATTTATTCATTTTTTTATAATTTAATATTTTAATAATAGTTTTATAAAATATTAAACTTAAACTTTTCAAATTAAATTTAATGATTCATATGATAAATGGAAATAAAGTGGATAGGAAGGGAAGTGGAGAGAGGCTTAAGTCCCTTAATATTCAAGTCTTGTTGGGAGAGAAAGCATTTTCATTACAAAAATACAGATAATAATAATAATAATAATAATAAGATTAGTAAAATCAATAATTGATGAAAAATACATATATGTTTTTTCTTATGTGCTTTTCGTGTTATTTTTCAATTAAAAGTTAACATGTGAATTACTTTTTAATATATTGTAGATTTAGTCATTAATTATATATTGAAGAATAACATGGAAAACATATAAAGAAAAACATATAAATTTAGTCTGTCGTAAATCCCCTTTCTATACATATATATTTTAATTAAAAATTATAAACTTCACTTAATTTATAAAGTTTGTCATTGAAATTTGGAATCAAAATCTAAAGATTGCGACATCTAAACAATATATAAACTGGTAAATTTAATATAACATAAGTTCTGATGATAATAAATGTAAAGTAATAAGAAATAAATGTATTATATGTGTTTAATATATATATATTGTTCCTAAAAGAAATAAAATGTATATGTTTATAATATATATATATATATATCATGTTATATACTAATATATCTACCGTGCTATTATATTTTATAATATAAGTTAGATATATAAATTGGATTAACTACTTTGTTTGTAAGTATAATACATTAAATATTGGATTGTCCAAGTAAAAAGAGTGAATATTGAAATAAAGAAATAAAAATTAACATAATGTCTCATTCAAAGAAGAAGAAGAGAAATTGTGCTCCAAGAATGAAAGATCATAATGGAGCATATTAGGAATGAGAATGATCAAATGAAAGTAGAGCTCAAGCCTTGAAGTCCTAACTATTAGATATATTTTGTTTTCACTTAGATCTGAATGTGGTTTAATCATTGAAATTTACTCAGTCTTGTTACTATATGTTTTAAACGAATTAAATTAAGTAAATTTAATGTTAGCATGTGTTAAAATAGAGAAATATTAACTAACAGACAAATTTTCTTATTAACTTATATTTATTTTGTGTAACATTTGAACTTTACTTGATAAAATTTAAAGTAACCAAGGTTTTATTTTTGATAGACGAATTTCAGTTCTAAAATTCAAATTTCGGACTAAATATTATTATTAGTGAAAGTATGTAAAATTCGCATGAAATTTAGTCAAAATTCAAATATTGGTAAAGTTTAAAATAAGTTCAAAGTCACTTTCTCTGACAGACAAACTTTGCAGTTTAACATTTGAATTTTGAATAAAAAACTTTTGTGTTATATTGAACATACCTCTGATAGATGAATTTCAATTTCTAAAATTTGAATTTTGAAGTGCACTGTGAAAACTTAAGACAATTGTTCAAATTCAACATATGCACTTCTAATATGAAAATTCACATGAAACTAACATGTGTTATTTTTGACTAACTTGAAATTCAAATTTTACTTAGCGACAGACGGATTTTGAAATTCAACGTTAAACACATAACTATGTTGATTTTTCAAAATTCATTTATTGAGCCTCAAAATTAAAATTTTGGTATGACAAATGCATTTAATATGGTTGTTGAACTGCTCTTTTGCAAAGTAACGGTAAAAACTTGTGTCTAATGAATAGATCCTATGTCTAACAAATAATTAACCTACAAATCTATAAATAAAACCTTATTTAAACTTATAGATAATGAAGTTAAATAAGTTTGTGACAAATGTTGCTCTAATACATAAAATCTTTTTGTGTCAGCATTTATAGTTAAACCCTTATCATTAAAATGTGCTTCAATATATTATCTACTCTAAAAGAGGGTTTTTATCTTGTAATATTTTCTTTTACATTTTTTTGGGAAGAATCTTAGTGTGAGAAAACACTAAGGAAATTACACATCTTGTAATGATGTGAGGCAAGTGACTTCACAAGTGCCTACTTAAACTTATGAGATGAATTGAGACTTCACGGGTTATCAGATCAAACCTGTGGGATATAGTGAAAATCTTAAGTAGTGACTTGAGAATTGAACGTAGGTCAATTGATTTGACCCAAATTATTATAAATTTCAGTGTTTGATACTTCACTTTCTTATGTTATCTATATCATCATCATAATTTGTTTATCTCTGTTCTCCTATATCTCTTGGTGAAATTAGGTTGTATTTAAAAAAAATGTAAAAAACTTGTATCACTTAATTCTATCCCTTTTTAGGTAACCAGCCAAATTTTACATAAACTATATAATGATATATATTTTCAATTAAAGAAGACATACACTCATGACTATGAATAAAGAAATAAAGATAATGAATAAAAAGGTAAAGATTAAATTATGAATAACACCATGATTTATTTTATGCTTTATAAGGATAGTTTTAGGATCTGTTTTATATTCTATGTGGATATTTTCATGATCCATTTTGTATAGAATAACTTCAAGATTTACTTTGTATTCTATGTGAATTACTTCAAGATTGACTTTGTATTCTATGTGGATTATTTCAATATCTATTTGTCTAGAAATCAAATTATGCCTCGTGCTTTTGGATGTGACATTTTAATTAAATTACTTTGAGTTTAGATAATTTTAGGATTTATTTCATAATTCATATAAATGACTTCGGGATTCACTTTATATTCTGTAAGAGTAACTTCAGAGCCACTTAATAAAGAAATTAAATTATATTCATACTTGATGTGGTATCTCAATTAAATTGCCTCATAATTCATGATCTAGTATACTTTTTCATTACTAAAAAAAATTAATTAACTCAAACTCACTATAATTAATTAATTTAAAAAAAGAAGAGTGAGAAGATAAAAAACTTGATAATAGATATTATATAACAAGTAAATAAAACATACCTTAGATTTCTAAGTGAAATCGTGCTTATGAAATAGAGAATATAGAGAGAAGTTGAGAAAGAAAGAAATATGAAAAGTCAAGAGTAAGTATTAATTATTCAGTAACCAATGAGTATTCATATAAGAGATAATATGCCATAATACTAGATTGAATTTTAATCCTAGAGAGGGTAATAATTAATTAACAAAATAAATAGAAAATATGATTTAATAATAATTCAACTCTAAGTAAAGTATATTCTATATTAATATCTAAATTTATCATAACATAAACAACGAGTAATACCACTTGGCCATGAGTCACCTGGCAAAATTTGCAGTGTCAAATGTCAATGAATCGCGCTTCATCTAAAATATAGTTTCGACCAGGCAGGTGGTTTTAGTCCAAATGAGTAAAAAAAAACAAGGAAACGCATATGATTATTATTTACTAATATTTATTTTTATTATTTTTTATGGACTTTATTTTTATTATTTTTAATATCTACATGGAGACACATGAGTTTTTTTTATTTGATTCTCAATCTTACTTTTTATTTTTATTATTTTATTCTCAATCTAATATAATGCAGTATCATTAAAAAAAAAGAATACAATGTATATTTTTAATATTAGCAACTTCGTGAAGTTAATTTATATAGTATCATATTCCTTCTGATATTTTGATTTTTTTAAAATGTTCGGCGAGTTTATGAATTAAACTGGCTAGCTAACTCATGTAAGTGAATTGGAAGTTTTTATTTCATTGGAGTGTTTGAAGATATGTTAATCTAATCCAGTCTAATTCTCTCCAAGGGAAAAAGGTTAAATTTAGCACAAACAATAACACTTTTAAATTTCGAATACACCTAATCCTTACTTTTTCATCATTTAATTTCACTGGAGATATTTGTTGATCAGGAATATCCTTAATCTTTAAAATAATGTAAATAACCCCAATGTATTTAATTAATATAAAACACGAGTGTAGGGAATTACATTTTCACAAAGAGGTGGATATTGTGATTCATCATGATTTTTGTGCAGAAGCACAGGACTTACTTCCGTTAAACTTTTTTCTTTTAAATAACCTCTTGAAGTATAAGTTATACTTTGTCATATTTTGTTGTTAAAAGATGAGTAAATTAACGGCAAAACAAAGGAGTTATTTGCGTATGCTCTTTTTTGGGCAATATATTCGCATGTGTACAAATGTTAATAGTGATTTATTGTTAATTTTTAAAAACTAGGAAAATTAACTACTAATAATTCAAAGTCTAGGAGGATTATGCACAATTTAACTATTTTGTTTTAAAATTCTTTCATTAAAATCAAAACTCATTTCAATTCGAAACACATGTTAAAAACTTAAAATAATCGGCCATAGAGAAAAGAGAAGTTGAAAAATAATAAATAAAAAAATACGAAACAAAAGATTGCAACTAGCCAATTTTTTTGTTATGTTCTCTTTCTTAGCCGTGTCTTTCTCAGGTATCGATATCTTTCGTTAACATTTGTCCAAAAATTATCTTTGATTAAAATTATTTCTTCTTTTTAACACTTAAAAAAATATGATAATAATAATTAAATATTAAATTTTATATAGAATTTTTTAATGTAAAGTTTTGATAATATATATTTAACTAGGAAATATCATGAGTATTGCCCATCCATAGCTTAAAAAGATCACTACTTAATATCAATGGGTGTTTTTTTTTTGGCCTATCAATGGGTGTTAATCTTAGTAAAAAGGATTAAAATTGCTTAAATATGATATTTTTGGTTTGAGATTGTCTAAATGTAAAAAAAGCTTTTAAAAGAACTTTCTTAAATAAGACTTAATTGTAGCTCAATCTAAAAAAATTGGAGTTCAAAATGACAACTGGTCAACAAATAATTTATATTTGAAAAAATATAAAATAGAACCACTTATTGTGAAGTGTTAAGTATTGACCATATAATTTAGCTTCTATATTTTGAGTATCATAAGTTCAATTCTAATTCAACTATCAATATATTATTATTATATAAAGTTTATACTAAATTATATCATTCATGAAAAGTGTATTTTATAAGTTATTTTTTAGCTGTTAAAGTATTTTAAAAAATTATGTAGAGATTTGCAAATATTTCAAAATAAAAAATAATAAAACTTTACCAACTTAGTGAACTTAGATTCCCATGTCATTTATGGAAAAAAAAAAAAAACTTAGGTTGCCCCGTTTGGTACTCTGAATTCACTCTGAAAAAAATTACGTACCTTTTCTTTTAGTTTTTTTTAACTAAAAAAAGTTACACTAATGATGCTACGAATAAAACCCTAGACTGCTCAATCTAATAACAAGCCTTCTCCGACGTAACCTTTCTCTACCGTCATTCGCATATCTAACGGCTTGGCTTCGGCACTCGTGCTTATCAGTGCCCTCCATTCCCTTCCTTACCACTTGCAGTCTATTCTATGTTTCTCTCCTAACATGGATGAAACCATGGTCAATCTTCCTCGTTATTTACATTGAATCCGATCCTTATGTTACTATCTTAATCCCAACCCCCGAGTGCAATTTCTATGCTTCACAATACAGGCGGAGATTTTCTATTCGCCTTCTCTTGAAAAAAAAAAATTGAGTAATGGGTTGCGATAATCCTCAGAAAACAGACTTTTTGTAGCTTTAGCGAGAAAACTGTTCATGCTCTAACCATTTTTAGTTGATTATGTGCTTAAAGTTGCGGTCTTTGTGCAGTTACTGTGTATATTCTTTTTCACTAAGCTGAGTTCTATCTAATGATCACCGATGAGTTCGGGGTCTGATACTAGTTACTCTAAGATGATGTCAGATGTAGCGATTCGATCGATTTTCAAAACCCCTGACTATGGCGAAGATTTGAGCATGCTGATTCACCAACAGAGGCGGCAGCAGCAACAGCGAGAAGCAAGTGAGCGCGAGAGGGAACTCAATATGTACAGAAGTGGGTCGGCGCCTCCCACCGTCGAAGGCTCGCTTTCTGCTGTTGGTGCCTTGTTTGACTCTTCGATGTCGGTATCGGGTTTCGGCAAAGGTGGAGGAGGAAGGGGTTTCACGAGCGAAGAGGAACTTCGTGCTGATCCGGCGTATGCAAATTATTATTATTCGACTGCGAATCCAAACCCACGCTTGCCGCCTCCGTTGGTGTCGAAAGAGGACTGGCGTTTTACACACCGGTTGAGTGGTGGGATTGGGGACAGGAGAAATGGAGACAACTCGCTTTTCTCCGTGCAGCTTCCAGATTTTGATGGGAAGGACGAGAATGGTGTGAACCAGAGTAAGAGTGAAGCAGAGTGGGGCGGCAATGGGTTGATTGGGATGCCACCATTGGGACTTGGAAGCAGGCAGAAGAGCATCGTAGAGTTTATTCAAGTGAGCGTTAATTCTATTCTTCATCTTTGTGCTGTATGATTCATTTGCTTATAGCCTGTTTAAAGTGATGTTTATAATCGATTTGGTTCGGATTGGAGTTAATCTTATCTTTCTTCTGTATTCCACAGCATTTGTTTCATTCTTAGGTTGTATCTTCATACTTATAGTTTTAATCTGCATAGTAATCCAGGAGTCTGCTTTAAAGGCATGATGGCGGTATTTAAGTGAGTGACCTTACCCCTATAAGGAGGGAAGTAACGCATAATACCCTTGTCCACTTAGTTCCTGTGAAATGACTCCCCATACTAAATTAGGATGTGCTTAGGCAGCCTTTATAGATTGATTAACATGGGGCAAGTCACTCCTTTTGATTAGTAGGGTTTCTCTCTTTTTTTCCCCCTCCCAAACCGTTCTGTTGCATCCTGACTCTATGCCTAAGTTATTCAATCTTAAGCATATTTCTAATTTTCTTTTGAGGAGTCAGTTCCCATTTTCAAAATTGAATATGCTTTATTTGTTGGTATCTACCAGGCTTCATGGAATTTTCTATAACTGATAATTTTCATGATAAATTTCTATTCTTATTATTAACTGAGCATGGGCTAACATCATTAGTAGCAAATGCAACATGCATAGTACTTCATGTATCATCATCCTACTCACATATTGTTCCTACTGTTCTCTTGCCATATTTCCCAAGCAGGATGGGATGAATAGTGCATCATCTGGATATAACCATCGCCAATCTAGCTATAATGTATTTGATGACATTGCTGAAAACTCAGAAACTCATTTTGCTCATCTGGATCAAGAATTGGCAATTGTAGATACTTTGCATTCTGGTGGAAATAAACAGGGCATTTCTGCTGCTCAAAATCTTGGTGGATCAGCTTCGCAAACCTATGCTTCTGCTTTAGGAGCTTCCTTATCAGGGAGCACTACACCTGACTCTCAACTTCTAGCTAGAGCTCCTAGTCCTGGCCTTCCACCTATTGGGGATGGAAGGTCTAACTCTATTGATAAAAAATTTTCCAGTGCTCAAAACTCATTCATTGCTGTCTCATCTAGTTTAAATGAGCCAGCGGTTCTGGTGTCTGCTTTGGCTGGCTTGAATCTGTCCCCAAATGGTATTGTAGATGATGAGGAACATCCCTGTGGGCACAATGAATCTGAGCATACGAATAATATCAAACATCATTCATACCTCAACAAGCCTGGACCTGTGCCTTATCAGCTTCACTCTGCTCCCCAATTGACGAAAGCATCTCATTTGAAAGTGAATAATAGTAGTGGTTTCAGATTAGATTTGAATCACTCTGCAGCAAATGCAAATGAGCAGTTAGAACTTCATAACTCTACTGGGATTTCTGTTAATTCATACTTAAAAGGACCTTCTGCACCAACTCTTACTGGCAGAGGAAACTCGCATGCTCACTATCAGAATGTGGATGGTAGAAATATCTCATACCAAAACTATGGGTTGAGTGAGTATGCAGTGAACCCTTCTTCGCCACCAATGATGGTGAGTCATATTGGTAGCAGTAATTTGCCTCCTTTCTTTGAAAATGCTGCTGCTGCTGCACTCGGTGTGAATAGCATGGACTCTGGAGCCTTTGGAGGAGGTGTGGCTTTAGGGCCAAATTTGTTGTCAGCATCTGAGTTACAAAATACAAACAGGATGGGAAGTCATGCTGCAGGTGGCTCTAATCAGGTGCCCTTGATGGACCCTTTGTATCTTCAATATTTAAGATCAGGTGATATTGCTGCTGCACAGGTTGCAGCTGTTAATGACCAAGCAATAAACAGGGAATGCTCAAATAATTCATTTTCAGATTTGCTTGGCCTCCAAAAAGCTTATGTAGAGTCAATGATTGCTCCTCAAAAATCGCAGTTTGCTGTACCCTACCTTAATAAGTCTCCTAGCCTGAACCATATGTATTATGGAAATCCATTATTTGGTGCGGGAGTGCCATATCCAGGGAGCCCACTGGTTGGTTCCCTTTATCCAAACTCTCCCCTTGGATCAGGTAGTCCTATGAGGCAGAGTGAGCGGAACATACGTTTATCTGGTATGAGGAATGTGGCTGGGGGTTTCATGGGAGCTTGGCATTCAGACACTGTTGGTAACTTGGATGAGAGTTTTGCATCATCCTTGTTGGACGAGTTCAAAAGTAATAAAACCAAATGTTTTGAGCTTTCAGAAATTGCTGGCCATGTTGTTGAGTTCAGGTTCATTCTGCTGGTCATACTATTTTTGCTTCTTGACTTTGAATAGAGATCTAATTCTTGTGCTTTTTGTTTTTCTTTTTTTTCTTTTCACAGTGCTGACCAATATGGAAGCCGATTTATCCAACAAAAACTTGAGACTGCCTCAATGGAAGAGAAAAACATGGTTTTCAATGAAATCATGCCACAAGCTCTTTCTCTAATGACTGATGTCTTTGGTAACTACGTAATTCAGAAGGTAATATGTTCTCTTGTTCATATTTACCTGGAATATCCTTTGATTTGCTCTTTGAACTAATGTAATTGTTTTTTCTAGTATGCTCAAGTTGGTGAGATTTTCTTTTTGGACTTCATGCCTAACTCATGCTGGTTCATGTTTAGTTTTTTGAGCATGGAATTTCAATGCAAATAAGAGAGCTAGCAGAGCAGCTTGCTGGTCATGTTCTGACCCTAAGTCTTCAAATGTATGGATGCCGAGTTATCCAGAACGTATGTACGTCAATTTATCTGCCTTATTTTTGTTTCCTTTTCTTGCATGTGCCACTGGCTTTGCATTCTATAATATTGTGTTGTAGACTTAACATGTCCTATTTGTTGGAAATATAAATGCTTTAAATGTTACTGTTTATGGGAAAGTTTAGAACATGTCACCCCAATATTGCCCAACTTCTACAGTAACTGTGTGTGTAATGTTGAGATATCGCCATTAAATATTTGCGAAGGGAGGCCCCTGTTAAAGCCATCATAACTAATTAAATATGTTTTGTATACTCTTTGTTTTTTTTCAAACATTTTATTATTACCCCTTAGAGGGTTTTTTTTTTTATCTGGTTTGAGAAAAGGAAAAAAAAGGGGGGGTTGAAGCACCCAAATGTTTTACTTTCTTACTTTCCTAATTTCAGAACTGCAACAAAGCCTTAAAGTTTGGGTGAGTGTCTGCAGATTTAAATGAGACATAAGTTTCTTATTTGGTTTAACCTGGTTATGTGCAATTATTCCTTGTGTATTTGGGCAGATGTGTTGTGTGCTGTAAATGATAATTACTGTTGTGTTATATTTTAGGCTATAGAAGTTGTTGATCTGGATCAGCAAACTAAAATGGTAAAAGAGCTGGATGGTCACACCATGCGCTGTGTACGTGATCAAAATGGAAACCATGTAATCCAGAAGTGTATTGAATGTGTACCTGAAGTCGCAATCCAGTTTATTGTTTCTACATTTTATGACCAAGTTGTGACATTGTCAACTCATCCATATGGTTGTCGAGTGATACAGGTCAAGGATTTTTTTTTTTTTTTTGCTTTGATGCATATGGGCACATATTTGCTGTAATGATTGATTAATAGTTTGAAAGATAAGACTGAAAAGTCTGAGTTTGATGTTTTTCTGTAAACAGAGAGTCTTGGAGCACTGCCATGATCCCAAAACACAGCAGATAATGATGGATGAGATTTTGCAGTCTGTTTGCATGTTAGCACAAGACCAATATGGAAATTGTGTTGTACAGGTTTGTTATCCAATTGGTGCCAATTTGTGATGTTATGATTAATATGTTCAGTCACGTGTTTTTTCAAATTGAATGTTACTTTGAACTATTTTGGTCTTTTGTTGTCCTGAGTCAGTTATGAGTGAACGTACTTGTCTTCATGTATGAACTAAAACATTTATACTGGTTGAATAATCTAACATTTCAGATAGGCAGGTACACTATAAAATAATGGAAGCCTGGTGGTTCTAATTTGATGTTATACTAATTTGATCTCAATGTTTTCTATAATAATTGGCAAATGCATGCTTATGTCACAAGTGGATTTCTTTTTTAAGACTTAACTGGCTATAATGACATTTATATTTTTTTTCTTGACTTTGGTTGTATTTCTTGTTGCTTGCAATGGAATTCATTCTTTCTCTTAGTTCGTTTGTCTTACTCTTCTGATTATTGCATAAAAATTTCAGCATGTGCTGGAGCATGGGAAGCCACATGAACGCTCAGCCATCGTAAAGCAATTAACTGGGCAAATTGTGCAGATGAGCCAGCAGAAGTTTGCCTCTAATGTTATAGAAAAGTGTCTTACTTTTGGAACACCAACAGAACGTCAGATCCTAGTAAATGAGATGCTTGGTTCCACTGACGAAAATGAGCCCTTACAGGTTTGTGGCTGCTATCACTGAGGGACTGAAGCCTTGAAGATACATCTCCTTTTCTGTTTTATTATGCTTCTTCTAGCTTCAGAATTTTCTGTGCCTCTTTATGATGTCCAATGCCCTTAGTTCTGATATCCTAAGTGACTTTCAAAGGATTTTATGAGCTATTATCGTTTAGAGCACAAAATGGAATGGCATGCAAAAATAAATGAAATAAAAAAATCCTTGTGTTGTTTGAAAATAATGAGTCCTTGATTAAAAATAATAATAGAAAAAACAATTATTTAATAATAACATGGATATAATAAATATTACTGATGGGCTTATAACTAATGGGCCAAGGCTGAGACATATGAAGTGTGTGATGTGTGTGTGTGTGTGTGAGTGAGAGAGAGAGAGAGAGAGTGTGTGTTGGCTGGTGGTGGGAAATACATATGAGGTAGTGGGTCAGAGTGGGGAAGCAACCTGTGAGTATGTTGAGGGAACCTAGTGTCTCAAATAGCTAGGAGTTGTCTACATTTTCTTACTATTTAGTTTTCCAGAATTGTAGTCCTCTTGTTAGTCTTGCATGCTGCCAAATTATTGCTAATTGTAATTTCATTTTGAGGTTGAGTTCCATCATTTACATATGGTGTATTTTATGCAATAGAAAAGGAATAATTTTCAATTGCACATACCAGATGCCCCCTTATAATTTTTCCCCTTTTGTCATTATAGTACTAACCAAAAGTTTCCTTTATTCTGGTATAAGATTGGAGCTTGAATAAAAAATTATGCGTAACATAATTTTGTATAGCATAAGTAAGAAATCCAGTTTTTCTGCCAATTTAAAGTCTCTCTCTCTCTTTCTTGATTCAAAATTCGTACTGTAATTATTTTATTGTTATTTGATATTTTATGTCTTTAATCAGTATTCCAGTTATTCTTATCTTTTGCTTGGTTTTTGTTGGTTTTAGGTGATGATGAAAGATCAGTTTGCAAACTATGTTGTACAGAAAGTGCTGGAAACTTGTGATGACCAGCAACTTGAGCTCATCCTTAACCGAATAAAGGTCCACCTGAACGCATTGAAGAAGTATACTTATGGGAAGCACATAGTTGCACGTGTAGAGAAACTGGTTGCTGCTGGAGGTACATATCAATTTTCCCCCCTTAATTTTTATATCTCATTTTGTTCATACTTATAAATTGAGCTTCATGAATCAAAACAATTTGTGCTGTGGTGATGCTTGGGCTATTCATTAGTCATTTTCATTGCTATTTGTTCAAGGTGAATTATTTTCCCTTATTATTTCCATTCTAAAGAACGTGTAAAATAGACTCCTAGGTGCATTCTGATCACTTTTCTATTTCCGTGAACTGACATTTATTTTTTTGGAAGAACAAAGCTGAAATCCTCTTATTATTTAGTGCTGAGTTGTGAAAAATATCCATTTGTCTGTCTTGTTTTGTCTTGTACCATGTAAATACAAGTATTCCTCGATTGCTTTATCATGTGTATAACATATAATTTTTACATCTGATGTGATGCAGAAAGGAGGATTAGTCTGACTCTCCATTCTGCGCAGACGGTATAGGAAATGAAAGTTATTGTACAACTAACTGAGTATAATACAAGCTCCTTCTCTTGTTACTTTTTCATCTCCAGCGGTGGCTGTCTGATCATCAGACGGACAGGAGCTGATTGGGAATAAGGAATTGTTGGCTGTACTTGAAATTGTACATTGGTTAGTTTGAGGATATATATATATATATATAATATATACCTAGAATCAGAATCAGGCTAGCTAAGGTTGGGGTCGTGAATGACGACGCCTGATGCCCAAGAAGAGGTAAATTTATGCACTAGCTTTCTATCAAAGTTGTAAAGGCATGTAGTATTTTTTTCACTTCACGATTGTGACTGTAAAAAGAAGTGTTGCTAGGTTGCGAGATCACTTGTGTTTTGACACCTACAATTTTTGTGGCGCATGAGATTTCATTTTTCCCCCCTTTTTGGTAATCTAGTTCCTTTCTCTCTTGTTGATGCCACAATCAGATGTCACTTATTTGTAGAGTTGGGAGGGAGATCTGGTTAGACCATGTTTATTAGCAACCCATAGTTTGGTCTTGTAGAGGGGTCAGCTCAATTTAGGAACTTGTGGTAATGGCCGGGTTGATAGGTTAGATTGGGTTAGACTAGACCAACTCATGCTGGATCAGGTTCAAAGACTACTATGTTAAGGGAAGAAAAGGGCATTGTAAACATCCTCAAAAAAATCAATGGAAACCTCAGAAAAAAAACATGGAAGCAAACAACAAACTTATACAAAAGGATAGTCTAGAGTACAAATTGAAAACAACCCAGGATCAGTACTTTATTAATTAATTAATAACAAGCTAAAAAGTATCTTTTCACAATAAATTTGCTTAGCAAAATGCAAAAGAAAAAAAAGAGATGCTAAAAAAAATGTGGATCTATAAACCTCGATTCCTCTCAAATTTGGCAATGGCAAGAGATGAAGAGAAAGGAGAACAGAGAAAGGCCAAAAATGAGGGACAACCACGACCATGGATGAACATACTAGTGCCAGGTCTAGAATTCTGTTACTCATCTTTGCCGTTGAGAAAGCTTGAGAGACGATGAGAAAGAAATGGAGATGGAGGCACCGACCTGAAGACGATGAAAGCAATGAAGGAGACGAGGGATGCAAGGATGGAGATGGGAAACTCAAAGATGGTGATGGGGAATGGTGAGATGGTAATGGCAATAAAGGACAGAGGAGGTGCGATGAACGATGGAGGACAGTAGAGAAGAGAGATGGGTGATGGCGATGAAGGATGGAGGAGATGCAAGGAAGGATGGAGGACGGTGGAGGTGAGAGATGGTGATGACGATGACGATGAAGGAAAGTGGAGATAAAAGGAAGGATGGAGGACGGCAGAGTACTAAACTTGATCAAATGACAAAAGGGGTTATTGTTAGAGAACTTTGAAGCACAGGCATTATGCATTCATTTAAACAAAGAAAAAAAAGACCCTCTAGTCGACCAGAGCATTTGGTTTGAAGGGGCAACCCATAGTCTGGTCCAACCAATCCAGTCCGAACATTGGGTTTTGATTTCGGGTTGCTCGGACTGGGTTCATATCGGGCCTGACTTCCTTAAGTCAGACCAAGTTTGCCTGAACTGACTTTTTTTTTTCCACCTCTACTTATTTGCTTCTTGAACAAAGTTTTATGATAAAGCCTGTAAAATGGACAAGTTGAACTTAGTAGCATGGGCAAATTAATTCTCTTGCAAGCAGGTCTATCCCTCTTAAATTTATCGACAACTTTATGCTTGTTTCTAATGAAATAATATGCATTTAATCAAGATATTTACAAATCACAAAAAGAATGCAAATGCCCATAACATTCAACAAATGTGAATGGAATAATCATTAATAAAAATGCAATAAGTGATTACTATTATTTTATTATATATTACTAATACTAATATAGTTATTGATTTTTTTTTTGGACAACTGGCCCTGTAAGCGCCCATTTTAATAAATCATTGTCACCTTAACTGTATTCTACATTACTCTCTAGTTTTAATATTCCATTGGCATAAAAAAAATTAATACATCTGTCTTTTATTAAAAATCTTTATACACGCAAA
This sequence comes from Adenanthera pavonina, assembly GCA_026686845.1. Taxonomy (NCBI): domain Eukaryota; kingdom Viridiplantae; phylum Streptophyta; class Magnoliopsida; order Fabales; family Fabaceae; genus Adenanthera; species Adenanthera pavonina. The sequence continues at coordinate 15,144,830 of JAIVEN010000003.1, read as the reverse complement.
AACTAAACTTAAATGCAATTTTTTTATATTCTTACTATCAAGCATTTTAATAAAAATAGAAAAGAGTTCTTAAATAGAAATATAGCACGGGTATGTTTTACTTCAAGCAACTTGTACACCAAAAAGATTATACACTTGCCGTATTTTTATTAGAAATCACTCACTTTTTTTATTCAAGAAGCTAAAATAAAAAACTATATATAAGTCCTCCATCGCACACGGTCCATATATATATATTGGATAGGCGAGTTTAATTGAACCTTTGAGAAAAATGCTTAAGGCTCTAGTCACTTATTTATTCCAAAATGTTCTTATTTAAATACAATAAATGCATCCTCCTGAAACTATTATATCCTCATAATCACTACTTGCGTCGCCTTCAACCCTTACCCATCTCTTCATCACTTCATCCTTGCTTAAAACAAATTGCAAAGGGAGGAGTTCTAGACTCAAGAAATTACAAGGAAAATCTCAAAATTTGAATCTTACAATCAAGTCTAGATTGAATTCTAGTTTATAAATTAGTCAACTAATTCTAGATATCAATCAAATAATTTTCTCATATTTTTCTTCTATTACTATGAGTATTAGAAATTAGTCGACTAATTCCAAATATTAATTAATTTTTTCTTATGTTAGTCTTGGGTTTGAAAAATTAGTTGACTCATTCTAGATATTAGTCAACTAATTTTTCTTATTTTGTTGTCCTTAAGTTGTTTTTCACTTTCAGAAATTAGTCGATTAATTACAAATATCAGTCAGCCTTTCTTTGTTGAAATCTTTGTTGAAAGGTTAATTAATTAATATCTTATTTTCTCAATAAAAAAATAATTATATTACTACATTATTTTTTATTTCAAATATTTTATATACAATAATATCATATAATATTATTTGTTATTATTTTATTTTTAATTTATTTTATGTACTAAATGAATTATTAGTCTTCAGTATATTTCTAAACAGATATGTGTTTATTATATTGCTATATATTCTAATGTATAGTTTAGCAGTCCAATTTTAATATTTCATTAATTTTATGCGCTTTTAATTTATGTAGAATCACATGGAATAGTAGGAGAATCACATGGGCACAAAAACCATTAAAAGGCAAATAAAAGTTATGTGAAGCAAAGTGCACACTGTTTCTCGTTTATCTTTCCACTATTTTATCAACGTATATATGTATATATATTTGTATGTGTGTATATAATTTATATATTTAATATGTTAAAATTGTTGTTAGAAGGTTAAGTGTGACTTGTCAATTATTTCATTTATTATTATTTTTTAGCATCAAGGTATCCCCTAACCAACCGTTAAAGACTAATTTCTTTGAGGTGTAGAGATTATCAAAATAAATTTTTTTTCTCAATAATACTTTTTCCATACACATGATTGGAAATCATATTTATTACTAATTTAATTAGTATGTGAGTATATATTTCTATACAATATATTTTTTTAAACCTCATATAGAATAAATGGGGGCGTGCATGTATGGATTTTGGCTCGGCTTGGGTCATAAGTAAGCATAACTATATGGATAACATTAAAATTTGTGTTGTTTTCTGAGGAATGAGTCAATATCTCACATGTGATCTTAAAATTTAAAATAGAGAAAATTTCTATACTCATGATGGTCCTACTAGTTAGAAAAATAGCATTGTAATGAAGTCAGGGAATGCAACAATAATGGAATCAGAAAATAATGGGATTGTGATAAAGTCATAAAATAACGATGCAACTATTTAAAATTATACAATAATGAAGTAAAAAAAATAAAGAAGGCTTTTGAAATCAATATATAATAAAATTTATTGGAAAATCTCATTATTTATTAGCTATGAATGCTTCTCTATATAATGTATGGAAGGTAACCCACTTGTAATTATGATAAATAATTGATATGAAACAGCAACTCCTTCATGACATTTTTATCATCATGTGGTTGATTTTTTTTTCCTGTTAATCAACAAATGCATGCCAAACATTTTAATTAAAAAATTGACGCGTGATCTCTGCTTTTAAGAATATTGGAGGGAGCTTTTTCTTTTCTTTTTTTTTTTTGGGTCTGAAAGATAGCATATAAATAAAAAAAGGAATGAAAACTTTTCTTTTGTGTTCCTTGCAATGACCCAAATAAATAATTTTGTGTAGACTTTCAAAATTTAAGTATATCCGAATATGTATATCTATTTGAAATTGGAATGGTATTGATAATAATAATAATAATAATAATAATAATAATAATAATAACAACAACAACAATGGTGATGATGATGATAATAGTAGTAGTAATAGCTAAGCTGACAGTATATATTAATATTATCGATAATCAAACACCCGTTATCATTTTCCTTTTTATGATAAAAACTGAAGGAAATAATTCTGAAAAGCAAGTGGATAGATGAAACTCAATTATTGGAGACAGGAACCATAATTTTTTTTATATATATTAAAATCGTGTAACTGATAAGTATGGAATGAACAACAATCGCCAAAGCAAGCGTTACTGCGTTCCAAAAACAGGAAAAAAACAAGTCCAATATGTAACTATATAAGCTGTGTGTGGCATCTGTTTTAAAATGGTTAGAGTGACTAAAAAGGAGAAGGGGTCAAAGGCTCAAAGCATAAATATCTTCTAAATACGTCTGTTTTTTTTTTATTTATCATTTTTAGGAAATTTTTATTTTTATTTATTTCTTATTTTTAAATTTTAAGATAATATTAATTATTATTATTTTAATTATACTCTTATCTATTTTTTTAAAAGTAAAAAATAATATTAATTATTTTTTTAGATATTTATTTATTTATTTATCTGAGAGTATGTTAAAAATTTAAAATGAATTTTATCACACTAATTATATTTTTTAATTTATATATTAAAATTCTAATTGGGAGGGAGAAATAGAAAAACAGTGTTGGCCATTTCGCGAATTATAAAAGTATTTATGCCAGTTTGGCCCAAAAAAAAAAAGTATTTATGGCACGCTCCATTACTTGTTTTCCATTCAAATCGAGGCTTCTTTGTCCGAGCCTGAGGGGATCGACTGACAGAAGATCTTTACCATTTTTTAATAAGATATTGTAATCTCCATGTATTTTGTCTAAATTATAGAAATATTCTCACTATTTTAAAAATTTATATAATTTTTTAAATCAAAAGTTATATTATATATCTTCTCTATTTTTAAGATATGATTTACATTTATCAACAAATTAATAAATTATTAACTCACTGAATTTAATCTTTTTTACCAAAATATCTCTCTTGAACGTAAATATTTACTTAAAAATATTTTTAACCCATTTTTTTAAATTTTAAATTTTCAACTAAAATGATTTCTGTGCATTTACATATAATCTTAGATAAGCTGCATTTTTCACAGTTTTTAAATATCATGTCTCACATTTATTTTATGTCTTATTTATATTAATTAATTTAATATATTTTTATTTTATTAATTTTTAATTTAATATTTTCAAATGAATTTATGTAAATATTATAATAATTAATTATTTAAAATTATTTATTAATATTATCATGAATTTTTTATATAAATATTTTAAATTTATTTATATTTTATTAAATAGAAATTAAAGATTTTAGATTATAAGAGTAAATTAATAATTTTAAGTATTTTAGTATAAATTTTAATTAATAAAAAAAATTATAAAATATTTAATAAAATATTTTTGACAGTATTAAAAATTAAATTAAAGTGTATGTTTTAAAAATAGAAAGAGATTTATATAATTTTAATTACCAAAGGGAGGTCAATGTTTTTTTCTTGCTTAGAAATTGACAAAACATCGATGATCGTTTTACGCACGCGCTTGGAAGTAGCGTGATTATTTCTTCGGTTTATACAGTGTAATGCGGCAAATGGATTTCGTCATGAGGCCCGACAATATCTAAAACGGATATGCTTCATAGTTTTCGCCTTTCGGCGTCAATCTTATCCTTTTTTCTTTAAATAAATAAAATTGAAAAATTATTTCTTTCTAATTAGACACACTTGTCATGGATTTCGTGAGATTTAAGGAAAGCCACGATATTCATAATTTATAAATTATATTCTTCCCATATATATATATATATTATATTACATATATATAATATTGAAATTTTAAAAAAATTTTGATGATATAACTCATTTTCTTAAAATGCATGGAATAGTTAAAAATGTCTTATTTTAGGATAGGAGTAGTATTTCCTTATATGCATTACTTGAATTTTTTTTGTAAGATATTATAAATTATAAAATAATGTGTGGGTTTTTCAAGATTTATATTATGTCAATACTTTGGGTAAATAATATGTATCAATACATTAATATATATATATATATATATTAGCAAAAATACAATCAAGTTGCTTAATAGATGCTATTATTTTTAATTAATTTTTGTTAACCGATAAGAAAAATACATTGATTTTTTCTAAAGGTAAAGTATTCATGGAAATGATTATAAGTTTTGGAAAATAAAGAAAAGATGCAACCAATTATTACAGTTGATGCATGGTGTCGTGGATTGGTTGTATGGGATCATATAACATATACGATCTGCTTGATAGGAAGGAATGAGGGTGAGGGGATGGGAACGGGAGAATGATTACCAAGTGATGTGTGTTTGGTATAAAGGTCTTTCGTTTCCTATGATTCTACAACTCCTATGTATGAGGGATTAGACAAACCTTGGGGGGTGGGATTGAGCCTCAACTGCTGGGAATAAACTTTTTGTGGTCAAGATTACCCCTACTAAAAACATATTATCCCTAGTAATTCCTGCTCTAGCCTCTCCTCTCCATTTGGCAACACTGCTATGCTCTGCTCTTCTCTGCAAACAAGTGAAACCATGTGACGAGGAAAGAGTGATAGGATCAGAGTTGTGGTTGAGGGTTAAGGATTCACTACCGGTAAAGCCATCATCCCTTTCTTCTTCTTCATTGATGTAGTTTTTTATCATGTGTGTTCGTGTGGTGTGATTTCCACTGATTAATCTCTGTTCTGCCCTAGTTTCATGATGTTATGTGATAGACGTCCATCAATCTTTGATGTGCTTGTTTCATTGTTGAATCATTGATTTATAGCAAAATCTTAGCATATATATGTTATGCTTGTGAGTTGTATTTTGTTGAAAAATTTCAAATGAACGAATTTGTAATAGTGATTAGGTGGGATGTTCTCATAAGACATGATGGTGTGGTCATATTGTTTGAAGTAATGGCTATAGGCATTCATTTTACCAATCTGATAGAAGTTGGGTGAACCTCCCAAGAACAAGTCTTAGGCAACTCAAGAACCCAAAGTAATAACCAAAAATAACAGAAGCAACCCAATGCAATTGAGAGACCGAATGGAACCTCTAGAGAGAACTCTAGCAACCCCAAACATAAGACGCCACAAGAGTTGGATCAATTCTCTTAATAAGTCGAATCCGTATTCTAGGAAGAACACGAAGAAGCCTAACAATCTCACATGAAATTGAAGAGAGAAATCACTCAACATATTATTCAAATCTGATCTGCAATGTGACACCATATGGTCTATAAATAATAATAGAAATCCTAATCCTAGTCCTAATAGAATAAGTGATTCCTTATAGATAAGGCTTATCCTTTTGTTTTTGACTTTTAAATTCAAATTTGAATTAAATCTTAAGTTGGCCTCATAAATACAAGTGAGAACCAATCAAAAACTGATCTAATCTAATCTGGAAAAAATCAAATAAAAAATAAAACGAAAATTTAAAATAAATTAAAAAGGAATAAATCTAATCCTAAAGTCACATGACTCATTAATGAAACACATGACTTCTTTAATCAAGTTCTTCCATTTGGATTTGGGTTGGGCCTTTAAGATCTTCAAATTGGGCCTCCAAGTAAATAATCATTCTTTTTGGATTAGAAGGTGGCTCCATTTGCTCTAAGTCTTCCAAATAGATGGGCTCTTTCTCCTTAAGCTCTTGGACCAATCCTTGCAAGGCCTCTTTCATGGCTTTTGTCCTACCTCTTGTCATTGGGCCTCCTACTCCTTGAAGAGGGTTTTTGGGCACATTGGATCTCCATGATTGAAAGTTCACTTGTTCTCCATCATTCCTTCCCTCCTCGAAAGGATTTGTCCTCGAATCTGTAGTATCAAACAAGGACAAGTCTGAAACATTGAAAGTAGCACTAACATTGCTATAGGAACTAGGCAAGTCAATCTTGTAGGCATTGTCATTAATCCTTTCCAGGACTTGAAAAGGACCATCTCCTCTCGGTTGCAGCTTAGATTTCCTTTGTGCTGGAAACCTTTCCTTTCTCAAGTGTACCCAAACCCAATCTCCAGGGTTGAATACAACTCGCCTTCGCCCTTTGTTTGCTTGCTGAGCATATTGTTCATTCCTCCTTTCTATATTGGCTCGAACTTTAGCATGAAGTTCCTGCACAAAATTAGCTTTTTCCTTGCCATCAAGGTTAGTTCTTTCATGCATAGGCAAAGGTAAAAGATCTAAGGGAGTTAAAGGATTAAATCCATACACAATCTCGAAGGGAGAATAAGATGTAGTGGAATGAATAACTCTATTATATACAAATTGAATATGAGACAAACAACTCTCCCAATTTTTCAAATTCTTTTGAATGATTGCACGCAATAAAGTATTAAGTGTCCTATTTACTACTTCTGTTTGTCTATCAGTTTGTGCATGTGCAGTTGTAGAAAACAAAAGTTTAGTTCCAAGTTTATTCCAAAGAGTTCTCCAAAAATGACTAAGAAACTTTACATCCCTATCACTTACAATTGTTCTTGGTAAACCATGCAATCGCACAATCTCTTTAAAGAATAGATTAGCAATATGAACAGCATCATTAGTCTTAGAGCATGCAATAAAATGTGCCATTGTACTAAATCTATCCACAACAACAAAGATGTTATCTTTTCCATTTTGAGACCTAGGGAGCCCTAACACAAAATCCATAGATATATCAGTCCAAGGTTGGTTAGGAACAGGGAGTGGGGAATACAATCCATGCGGTTTAATCTTTGATTTAGCATGTTTGCATGTTATGCATTTATCACACAAAACAACAACATCACGCCTCATAGCAGGCCAAAAGAAATGTTCATGCAACACACTTAAAGTTTTATCAATACCAAAATGGCCCATTAAACCACCACCATGAGCTTCCTTCAAAAGTAATTCACGCATTGAACAAGAAGGAATACAAAGTTTATCTCTTTTGAAAAGAAAGCCTTCAAATCTGAAATAATCTTGAATACCATGTTTTTCACAAAAATTCCAAATCTTCCCAAAATCAAAATTAGATTCATATAATCCCTTAAGCATCTCAAAACCAAGCAATCAAGTTTGTAAAGAAGTAAGAAGAGTATACCTGCGAGATAGAGCATCCGCTACCACATTCTCCTTACCTTGTTTGTGCTTGATCACATATGGAAAGGTCTCAATAAATTCCAACCATCGGGCATGTCTTTTATTCAACTTACCTTGGGACTTTAGGTACTTTAAGCTCTCATGGTCAGAATGTATGATAAATTCTTTAGGCCAAAGATAATGTTGCCAAGTCTCTAAAGTTCTCTTTAAGGCATAAAGTTCTTTATCATAAGTGGAGTAGTTTAAAGTGGGACCACTAAGCTTTTCACTAAAGTAAGCAATTGGCCTATTATCTTGCATTAAGACAGCTCCAATACCCAAACCAGATGCATCACACTCAACCTCAAAAACTTTCCTAAAATCTGGTAAAACAAGTAGTGGTGCATTGGTGAGTTTTTCTTTTAAAGTGTTGAAAGCTTTCTCTTGTGCCTCACCCCATTTAAATGTGACATGCTTTTTAACTAACTCATTCAAAGGTGCTGCTATAGATGAAAAATCTTTAACAAACCTCCTATAAAAGCTAGCTAAGCCATGGAAAGATCTCACCTCATTAGCATTCTTTGGAGTAGGCCAGTCTTGAATTGCTTTAACCTTTTCTTCATCTACTTGGATCCCTTGAGCACCCACAACAAAACCAAGAAACACAACAGAATCCATGCAAAAGGAACACTTTTGAATGTTTGCATAAAGCTTATTTGCTCTAAGAGTATTAAAGACTTTACGCAAATGCACTATGTGGTCTTCTAAATTCTTACTATAGACTAAAATGTCATCAAAATAAACCACAATAAACTTTCCTATAAATGAACGGAAGACATGATTCATAAGACTCATGAATGTACTAGGAGCATTAGTTAATCCAAAAGGCATTACCAACCATTCATAAAGTCCAAATTTCGTTTTAAATGCAGTTTTCCACTCATCTCCTTCTTTCATTCGAATTTGATGATAACCACTCCTAAGATCAATCTTAGAAAACAATGCAGAACCATGCAATTCATCAAGCATATCATCTAGCCTAGGGATAGGGTAGCGATACTTAACCGTTATTTTGTTGATAGCTCGGTAATCCACACACATTCGCCATGATCCATCTTTCTTAGGAACTAGGATGACCGGTACAATACAAGGGCTTAAACTTTCACGCACAAAGCCTTTTCTCATGAGCTCCTCTACTTGTCTTTGGATCTCCTTAGTTTCTTCGGGATTGGCTCTATATGTTGGTTTTTTTGGAATGGCAGATCCAGGGGTGAAATGAATTCTATGTTCTATGCCTCTTAGAGGAGGCAAACCATTTGGAATTTCTTCCGGAAAAAGATCATCAAATTCCTGCAAAAGAGAGATAACACTAGAAGGCAGAGAAGTATCAAGCTTGTTAGTAGAAAAATAGGTGTCCTTGTACAGAAGCACAAAGACTTCTTGTCTTGCCATTAGTGCACTCTTCACCTCTCCTTTTTCTATGAATAAGCTCAAGCTCTTGTTTTGTTTACTCTCTCTTTCTTTTTCTACACACTTTTTCTTTTCTCTTACATTCTTTCCACTCTTTTCATTTTTCTGTATTTTTCCTTTCTCTTTCTCTTCTTTCTCTTTTTCATGCCTCTCTTTTTCTCTTTTCTCTCTATAATCACTTATAATTCTGTATTGATCTTCATATGCTTGCATTGGCCTAAGAGACCTAAGCACAATGTTACACCCTTCAAACACAAAGGAGTAGAAATTTCTATAGCCGTCATGAGTCACACGTCTGTCAAATTGCCATGGACGACCAAGAAGTAGATGTCCTGCATACATAGGTGCTACATAGCATAACACCTTGTCATGGTATTTGCCAATAGTAAATGATACTTGAACTTGCTTGGTGACTTTCATCTCACCACAATCAGTTAGCCATTGCAAATTGTAAGGCTTTGGATGTTTTAGAGTAGGCAAGTTCAGTTTCTCCACAAGTAAAGTACTAGCAACATTGGTGCAACTACCACCATCAATAACCAAGCTACATACCTTGTCTTGAATGAAGCATCTAGTATGGAAAATCTCTTCTCTTTGCTCATCATCATGTTTCTCATCTTTTGGTTGAGCATTGAGAATTCTTTGAGTAACAAGTGCATTACCATGTACAGGATCAGTATAATCATTATCTGAACAAGATTCTAAAGGAGGCATATCATCTAAAGCATGAGGGTCATTATCAGAATCTTCACAAGAATCTTCACTTTCAACTCGCCCATTATCAAGGATAATCATGTTTCTTTTGTTTGGACATTGAGCAGAAATATGTCCAAAGCCTTGACATTTAAAGCAACGCAAGGTACTAGATTTAGAAGAGGATTTTGATTCAAAAGTACCTTTAAATGCAGAAGCCTTCATCTTCACGTCTTCTTTATTCTTTTGGGCTGATTTGGAGTTTTGATCTTCTTCTCTTGTTCTTGACTCTTTTCGCTTGAAGAGAGGATTAGTTCTCTAAGGAACAGAGTTAGTTTTCCTACTTTTCAATTGCTTCTCCAAGTGAACAGCTTTATGAAGCAATTCTTCCATATCCACGTAATGTTCTAGCTCAATTCTTTCACGGATTTCAATTCTTAATCCACCAATGAAGCGGGTCATTGTCTGCTCTTCATCTTCGTTAACATCAGCTCTGATCATAGCCATCTCCATTTCTTTATGATACTCTTCAACACTCATAGATCCCTGTTCAAGTTTTTGCAATCTTGTATGCAAATCACGATAGTAATAGGAAGGGATATACCTCTTACGCATGATGGTTCTCATGTCACGCCATGTGTCAATGGGTTCTTCACCATTCCTTCTTCTAGTACGCTGTAATTTATCCCACCAAACACTAGCATAGCCAGTAAACTCAACAGCTGCAAGTTTCACTTTCTTTTCTTCTGAGTAGTTATGACATTAAAAAATGAGCTCTACTTTCCTCTCCCATTCAAGGTATAAGTCAGGATCCATTTTACCTTGGAATGAGGGAATTTTAAGCTTGATGCCTCCTAAATCATTGTCTTTCTTGGAGGAAGATTTCCTTTTTGAGTTGGAACCTGTTTCAGAATCATGCTCTTCTTCATCGTTGGTTCTACTTCTGGACTTTTTCTAACGCATCTCAGATTTCATGTCAACCATATCATTTCTGATGTTTTTGAGTTCATCACGAAATGCTTTGATCAAGAATTTCATATCAACTTCACCGTCACTTTCACTGCCTGTCATTGTTGCAAGAACCTGTAGAACGAATTAAAAGAAAGAAAAATTGAAAGTTAGGAAACTCACTCCCTCTTCTCACGTGTTTCACTCAATTCTTGTGTAACAATTCACTTGTGTTTGCACTCTTTATTGGCTTTTTCTAATAATGATCTCATAAATCTCTCTTGCCTTTTACCACTCCTATAAGGTGCTTATAGTGCTCTTAATGGAATCAGATGACCTGTTAAGAGAATCAAGTTAGTTTGAGAGTGGCAATCAAATGTTCAAGATAGCAAGGGACCTTTAAGAATTCAAAGGAGAGAAAGACTCAAGAACTTTAGACACAAATAATAGTGCAGGATCAAAACTTTTCTTACTAAGATATGAGAATTAGCACACCAGACACAAGATAAATCAATTTAAAGGGTGAGCCAAATTTCAAGATTGATTCTTGCTGCTCAAGATCAAATCTTTCTCTCTCTTTTTTTTTTGGCCTTTCTTTTCTCTTTTTTTTTTGTTGGCCTTTCTTTTCTTTTTTTTTTTTATCTAGGCCTTTTTTTTTTTATGATCAAGAACCAAAGAAACAAATTATGGACAGATTTGGAGATTTGAGAAGAATGAAACAGATGTTGGTGACTGGGAGATGACATCTTGGATCCGATCAAGTATAACTTTTCGTACGAATCTCGGATTGGGATGCCGTTAAAACGAGGTGAAAGCACAGATTCTAAGCTTTGAGATAGACATAAAATTTGTCCGAAAACTCAAAGGATATAAGACGTTTTGATGCGTCCAAACTTTTAGATGTTCAGTAGACAGATAAGAGGATGGAACACCTGAACTCAACCTTTGCTCTGATACCAATCTGATAGAAGTTGGGCGAACCTCCCAAGAACAAGTCTTAGGCAACTCAAGAACCCAAAGTAATAACCAAAAACAACGGAAGCAACCCAATGCAATTGAGAGACCGAATGGAACCTCTAGAGAGAACTCTAGCAATCCCAAACATAAGACGCCACAAGAGTTGGTCAATTCTCTTGATAAGTCGAATCAGTATTCTAGGAAGAACACGAAGAACCCTAACAATCTCACACGAAATTGAAGAGAGAAATCACTCAAAATATTATTCAAATCTGATCTGCAATGTGACACCATATGGTCTATAAATAATAATAGAAATCCTAATCCTAGTCCTAATAGAATAAGTGATTCCTTATAGATAAGACTTATCCTTTTGTTTTTTACTTTTAAATTCAAATTTGAATTAAATCTTAAGTTGGCCTCATAAATACAAGTGAGAACCAATCAAAAACTGATCTAATCTAATCTGGAAAAAATCAAATAAAAAATAAAACGAAAATTTAAAATAAATTAAAAAGGAATAAATCTAATCCTAAAGTCACATGACTCATTAATGAAGCACATGACTTCTTTAATCAAGCTCTTGCATTTGAATTTGGGTTGGGCCTTTAAGATCTTCAAATTAGGCCTCCAAGTAAATAATCATTCTTTTTGGATTAGAAGGTGGCTCCATTTGCTCTAAGTCTTCCAAATAGATGGGCTCTTTCTCCTTAAGCTCTTGGACCAATCCTTGCAAGGCCTCTTTTATGGCTTTTGTCCTACCTCTTGTCATTGGGTCTCCTACTCCTTGAAGAGGGTCTTTGGGCACATTGGATCTCCATGATTGAAAGTTCACTTGTTCTCCATCACAATCACTCAAAACTTGCAATCTTGATTGAAGTGAGGCCCTTTTGCTGTATGACTTTTCTCTAGAAATTTTGCATTGTGATTTGGAAGACCCATTTGTCTAAAGATCATTAGCTAATTGCTCATCATAAGCGAATTGTAGCTTATGTCAAGATGATTTTGGATGAAAGCATGTTGATCGGGTTTTCAAAGATGCTGGATGAGGGAAAGGTTAACGTCATTCGCCAGATAATATTGTAGGCCACTATTTGATGATTGCGTTTATTTTGGTTAGGGGCTATTAACATATATTAATCAATTTTTTGTGTAACATATGTAGTATATGCTGTACTGATATCATCCAAATTGTATTTTGATATAAGATATGCAATGTCTTACCTAGATATTACATGACTGTGAAACTGCCCCTTTTATTAATATGGATGTAAGATAGCATCACTAGATGTAATGAAACTATCCCTTTGTTAATATGAATGATCAGGTTCAATTTAGTTTTGGTTTCAGCATATGATACCCTACTATGTTTGTGTGTCAGGTTCATAGTATTCTTTTATATATATAATATTCATGTATATATATAAACACATAAATATACTATTTTTAATATGAAACTGATCTGTTTTTAGAGCATTACATAAGTTATTAAAAACACTATTACACCATGATGAGTTATACAGCTCTAACACATAGACTATAATAGTTTTACAACATCCAAAAATAACACTAAGCTACATAATCAAGCAGCCTCAAACAAATACCAATACAAACATGCACATATATCAATTTAGTTCAAACACATTGCACAATTGCTCGAGGTGGGGAAACATGTTGTTTCTTAATATGGCAGCCCATGAGTGAACCAAACAATATATATAAACAAATGTCAAATGCACGAATGACTAATTATGTATATTAAAAAAAATATTAAGTTAGTAAACTAACCTTGATATATGCATTCCATACTTTCTCCGTAGGACCGTAGCTACAACTTGGTTGTTCATGGGGTCCCACCCAAAGCCATGTGCATTTGGCCCATATAGCATGTCCAATAGAAGATGACATAATGATCTAAGATTCTTTATACGAGACTGTATATGAGCACCATTAATCCTACATCCTGGGAGCATTTGTTCTATCATCACTTCCAAACAACCGAAGTAACTAGAAATAAGGTAGTTATCAATCTTATATCCTTCATGACACAACTGAACCAAGTGTTAAACAAAGACAATGCCCTCCTCGAGGGTCCAAACACATTTTCTAGCTTGTGTAACAGATTGAGTATTATCCATTGCTGCAAATTCATTCCATCAAAACACAATTTTCACTAGTTTGAGGGTTTGCTTATGCAACCAAAAAGTTTTTGATCTAACCATGATATCATTTTGTAGTTCTATAATCTAATTTTTCAGTTTTTCCAACCATGATTCATATCATTTTTTCTTTTTAACTCAACTTCAAATCATAAAGAACATGTTGACAAGCTAGTTTTCACACATGTTTAGACAAGAGCTCACTTTTTAACAATTGGACTTCAATTTTTCTAGTAAAGAAAAAAGAAAGAAATAGAATATAAATCAGCTTCCCTTAATTTAAAAACGAGATACCTTGAAGCTATAGCCATCCATAAATAGCTTGGCCTCTCCCATCAAAACATGAACCATAAATGTGTTACCAAGTCTAGAGAAAGAGGCAAAAGGAGAGCATTGGAACCCATATTTAACTTAGAAGCTCATTCACGGAGATTTGAAATCTAACTAACACAAGTTGAATTTATTGATTTGCTTGGACTCAAACGTGCAAGCAACAAAGTGTAGATGAAGTGCTGAAAATTATCTTATTCTAATTTAGATAGATTATTTCATGTAATATTATTTTGTTAGTTAGGCTCTTATTATCATAGATTTTGAAATTAGTGAATCTTGGGACATCAAAGTCTGTTGATGTAATCTTCCTATCAGATTAAATGAGAAAAGCTCCAAATGAAAAGTGAACTCACTGAGCTGTTCATCGATGGCTATATCTCCAACTTGTCTCATGGCATGCTGCTCAAGCCCCATAGTGAAGCATCATTAAATTGAGATCCACATGGTTATAGTTTAAATATATGTATATATATATTTTATACCAATATAAATTACTCTAGCCGAATTGGTCTATGAAAGCAACCATTCTGAAAACAATGTGAGACTATGAAGCTTTCAATTTTAGGAGACGAAGATTAAAACATAGCATAATGTGGGGACAACATTCTTACAGATCACCATCCAAATAAAGTGCAAAATGACCTCCCAAACCAATTGCTAGAAAGTCAGTAGTGTAGAGTATGAAATAACAGTTCACCCAAATGCAAAGACATAATATTGGTTCCCAAATGTCATGAAAGTCAACAAGAAGAAAAATAATGTGGACTCATGGGGGGAAGTCAAAAACAGAGGAGCAAAAGCGACTGTAAAAAGCAGCCAATCCATAACATTCATGATGTTCAAGGCATGAAAGTAGCCGGATTTCTAGAAACCAAGCCCTAGGTATGGTTCTTCAAATTAGAGACACCTCAAACATTTTGAGAGGATTGATCAGAGTGGGTATCACAACATCAAATGTCTATCCAAGTTGTCGATGAAGTCTGTCACAGATTTCCACCAACGGACGAAATGAGGAACACAACAGTGGTTCTGGGTTTCGATGAGATGCGATGTTTGCTCAATTCTTTTATACGTTATACAGATAATAAGTTTTTTTTTAGGGATATAATTGTCTTTTTATTTATTTATTTTTTTGTCCACACAAGCATTCCATCCACATCTCCTCTGTATATCAAACATACTTTTAAACATTATTCCCACTCTTATTTCCATTCACATTCTAATTTCTATTTCCCTTCTTATTTCCTCAAAAATCATTCTATGTACTAAACGGGGCCATAAGAGTTTACGTTTATAGGGAGGGAGTGACAGAAAGAAGGGCATATATGGAAGCTAAGTAATTACTACATGGCTAGTCAGTCTCACGAGAGGAGAGAAACTTGCTGCTGGATAGCATACTCTTTGGAGGGGGGGGGGGTGGCGAAGCAGTCGTGGGGGAGGATCTTCATTCTTCAACGACATGAAGCCCAATCACAGTTACACCGTTAAAAATTTTTATATATTAATTTCTGGTTTCCCAGTGCCACCACTAGCACTCATAGCATATATATATATATATATATATAATCCTAATTATTAAATTGGGGGGTGAGGTCAGAGGTGAATGTGATATATGGCCTCTCATGATTCTCATCGTGAAGGAAATTAAACTGATCTGATCTTGTCCACACATACAGGTTAGCGCCCTTGAGTCATTCAGTATTATATTGCATCCCCAGCCTCAAGCTTTTCATTTTCTTTCTCAACAACCCTCACCCTTACGTTCCCTCTCTCTGCCTTTGTACGGACATGCACCGAGGCTTTCAATCCCCTCTTCTTTTTTTCCTTGTCTCTGGGCTCATGCCCTGTTACAAATCAATAAAAAAAATTTATATCAATTTATATTTTTTTTCTCAATGTTTCTTTCCTTTTTTCCTCTTGTGACAAACTCTTTTTCACCTTGCTAAATATAACACACTATATATATATATATATATGTAGCTTTATTAATAAGGCATGAGATTTTTTTTCCAATACTTGGTTAAAATATTCCAACATAATATATATCTGTAATATTTAGTATACTCTATAGGACATAATTTTTACCCTACTGATAATGTTATGGCATTCATGTGGATATCCCTGACAAGAATATGTTACGTAGTTTGACACACGTATAATATCAAATATGTATCTAATACAAGTGATTTTAATTTTTTTTGAAGTATTGGTGCAATATGGGTTGTATAGTTCTGTTTATAAAAAAAAGAAAAAGGAATAATTGCTTACATATATATGTTTTCAGAAACAAAAGACGCTGATGTTGCATTTATATATATATATATATGTTGCATTTTCAAAAACAGTAGTATATATATATTGAAATGTTGCATTTTTAATTTGGAAAATGAGCAGACTAATTCAGCTCATATCATGTGTGAAGTATGAGTCCTGGATTTATTTACCTCTCAGATGAGTCACGTAACCTTTTTAATTATTAAAGTTTCACTAAGTTAACATGTTTTTTTTTAATTGTTTTCTATAACTTAAATGATGTTTTATCGCGTATCTTGTAAAATAAAATGTTACAAATAATTTTAATATTATTAACAATTCAATAAATTTAATTTATTTTTAATTTTTTGTTGTCCAAAAAAAATCATATTCTTGATATTTTGACATTTTTTGTGATATTTAATAAGGTAATAAACCGAACATCCTAATCCATCCAAAACGAATTCAAAAATTTTTATTTCTTGAAAATGTTTAAAGACATGTCAATCAAATCGAATATAAAAACTATTCCAGTTACTAGGGGTGAAAAAGTTGGCTCGGTGCCCGATTGGCCCGGCCCGACTAACCATATTGGGCCAATCGGGCCGGGCCAACTTTTGGGCCGGGCTGGGGTTAGGGCCAAACACCTTAATCCCGGTCTGGCCCGACCTAAATATATATATTTTTTATATTTTTTAATTATTTTATATATCTTAATTAATTTTGTGAAATTTTTATTTTTTATGTATCTAATATAATACATTTATTATGTAAATATTATAAAAATATCTTAAGATTTTAATGTTTCAAATTTTTTTAAATTTTGAATTAGTTTTTTATCTTAATATTTATGTAAAAATAATGTATAATGGTTAAATATTCATAAATTTTGAAAATTTTTTTTAAGATTATATTTTAAGAAAATCTATTTTTAAGAATAAGTAAGTATATTTTTTATTATTAAATAATTTTTTTTTATTTAAAAAAAAATATATATATATATATATAGTATCAGGCCAGCCCGGGACTGACCCAAAGAACATCAGGCCAGACATCGAGCAAGGGTCAAATCCAACCCGGTCCAGCCTGGCCCATGTTTACCCTACTAGTTACATATTGCATTGGCCCATGTTTACCCTACTAGTTACATATTGCATTTTATCGTATCTTTTTGACATACAAGTACCGCATCTTTTTATTGCCAAGAGATTTCACCTGCAGTCTAACCAAGTATTGGCCAAAAATTAAAAAACCAGATCAAATCTAATTCGATTTGAATCAACCAACACTTGTGTTTATTAAAAAAAAAAAGCACTGATTATTGAAAAATTTTAAAATGACTGAAAAAACTCAATCTCTACAAAATTTTTTAATTTTTTAAATAATACTCACTACGGAACAAATAATAAAAAAATACCAGTATTAATTATTTTTAATTTTATGTATATTATATTAATTTCTCTTCAATCTAAGAAGGCCCAATTCAACTTAAGCAATACTAATAGTTACTTATTTAAAATTCGATTACAGCAAATCACTTCTTTTTTAGCATTTAGTAATTTCATGGAAGACATCTGTCACTATATGTAATTAATAAAATGCTGATTTTTTGGATGGTTTCAACCGTTCCCGTTAATAGAAAGTCCTGAAACAAGTAAATTTCTCTTAAATTTTTAATCTTTTCTAACATCTTTTTTTATCATATCAACTTTATTTTTTTGGCAGTGGAAGAAAGTATGCATGGTTGGCAAAAAGCTATTGGGAAGAACATCATCACACTATTCAACTGGTAAAGGGATTGGATTAATTTAATTAGAGGTTTTAAAATTTTAGTTTTATAATATAATTATATTAAATACTTGGTGATATAATTTATGATTTAAAAGAGTTTTATCTAACATAATTTGAATTATTTTAAACTTCAATAAATTTTTTAATTGAAGTAAAAGAGGTTCAGAATACCTCTAACCAAAAAAAAACTTGGGAAAGGACAATCCAAAGTATCATAGTGTAAAACATTGTTCAATAAAACCTTCTGTCGTTGATATTTCCTCCTTTGTACAATTATTTAGTTGTATTTTTCACGTGTATTAATATGTTTGGCTAACATTATCTGTTTTACATAAATATTCGATTCTTAATATAATTTAGGTAAGAATATACATTTAATTTTTTAATTTTGAAGCAGATTTCATTTTAATTCTTTAATTTTTAAAAATTTTATTGTAATCCTTTAACTTTAAAGATGTAGTAAAGAACTTTATGAATTTAACACTGTTAAACAAGTTAATAGAAAATTTACTTAAATACATCTAATCGCTATTATTATATATCAATTAATATAATAATAATAATAATTATTATTTTTTAGGCAGCTCAAAATAAATAATTAGTACCTTAGAAAAATAAAAAAAGTTAAAAAATATATTAATTGAAGGTATTAAAAATTATAACCTTAAAATAAATTATTTTTAAAATATTGTGGTAAAATGTATTAAAATGAATAATTTTTATTTATTTTGAACAAATTGACAAGTTGAAAATTTTAACTTGAGAATATAAAGTATAAAAAAAAAATTTATTTTTATAATAAAAATATTTTAATATCTTAAAATAAATATTTGAAACCTAAAAATAAAACTTTTGATTTTAAAATTGTAATCTTTAATTTCTTCCGTTAACATATTTTTAAAGTAGTAAATATTTAAATCTTTAAATTATTTTTGTTACAATTTTTATATTAATTAATACATAATAATATTAATAATGTGATTTTTAAATAGATAAATTATTATTTTCTATTAGTTTATTTAACGGTATTAAGAATTATGAAGTCTTTCATTATATGTTAATAGTTAAAGGATTAATATAAACATAATAAAATTAAAGGATTAAAATAAAATTTACCCCAAAATTAAAGGATAAAAAATATACTTTAACCTATAATGTAAGAATTATAATAAATCTAACGTGGAATCTTTTTAAATTTTAATTACATATATTTTGTATTTTTAATTCAAATAACATATTGAACATTTAATAACAAAAATAGTAATTATATATTTTGATTCTTAATATTTAATCTTTACATTTAACTGTAAAATATAAATGTATAAAATTTTGGAAAAAGAAATCTAACTGTTACAAAATTTAAACTATATATAAATACATAGTTTCTCTGCTCTACTATGATACAATGTATTTTTAAGAATTTTATACATTTAAGAAAATTTTGTTACATCTTAGGCATCCGTTTGGTTGCAAGAATCCCATAGGAAAGCAATGGAATCTTATGCGACATTCCATTAGCAAGGCCATTTTGGTTGCAAGCACATTGTTTCCATAGAAATGCTCATTACTGCAAATATGTCAATTCCCATTCCTTCAGAAAACAAGGGGAATTAAAACACCTGAGCTTTCATGAAGAAGTTACCCCACTCTTATTGAGCTCAATTCCTCCAATCTCTAGGTTATGTTTGGTATAAATAAAAGGAATTTTTTAAAAGGGGGAATGAGAGAGAAATCTTTATAAAATTTATTTAGTACACATTATTCAAAGTTTATATGAATAAAATATAATATTTTCATGGAATTTTTCTCTCCATTTTCTTCTCCTTTTTCATTTCCATCAAAATATCTCATTCTTGCCAAACAAGATATATAAAATATAAAATTTATTTGGTACACATCATTCAAACTTTATATAAATAAAATATAACATTTTTATGAAATTCTTCTCTCTATTTTCTTCTCCATCAAAATGTCTCATTCTTACCCAACATGGCATTAAGCTTCTCAAGTCCCCCAACCATCCACTCCTTCTTGCTTTTCTCCTCTTGTCAGCCGTTGGAGCAAAATTTCACTTTTATCCCTATTATTCTACTCATTTTCATAACTTTAGTGTAAGATATAAAATTGGTTATTAAATGAATAAAAAGTAGAAAAAACAAATCAATATATAATATTTTATATTATAAATTAAGAAAAAAATATCTTAAAATTTCTTATAATATAAACCAAAATAAGTAAATATAGCCAGAATACTATATATGAATGGATGTTAACAAAATATATATTTTATTATAAATATTATTCATATAATAAAATTTATAAAAAGTTAGAGTATTTATTAATAATAAATAGTACTCATTCTCTTAATATAGGATATTTTTAATTATATTTTTTCTTAATTTTATGTAATCATATAATCAAATTTATAAAAAATAAATTGCACTGTTAGCTTCACTTTAGATTCGGTACAGTTTTAAATAGACTCAAGACAAATGTTATAAATAAAACCCTAGTACTCTGTAATAGCAAAATCTGCGCGAACACTATCTTTACCGTCACTTCTAAATCTAACGGCCTGGCTTTCGCACTCGTGCTTATCAGTGCCCTCCCTCCCCTTCCCCTCATTCGCAGTCTCTTCTCTGTTTCTCCCCTCACATGGATGAAACTATGGTCGATCTTCATAGTTATGTACTTTTGAGTCCGATCCTTATATCACCATCTAAATTTTAACCTGCAAGTGCAAACTCCATGCTTGACAATATAAGCAGAGATTTTCTATTCGCCTCCCTTGGAAAAAAATTGAGTAATGGGTTGCGACAGTCCGCAGAAAATAAACTTTTTGTAGCTTTAGCAAGAAAACCATTCATGCTTTAACCATTTTTAGCTGATTATGTGCTCAAAGTTGCAGTCTTTGTGCAGTTACTGTGTATATATTTTTTCACTAACCTGAGTTCTATCTGATGGTCACCGATGAGTTCCGGGTCTGATACTAGTTACTCAAAGATGATGTCAGACGTAGCGATGCGATCGATGTTCAACAACTCTGATTATGGCGAAGATTTGAGCATGCTGATTCGCCACAAGAGGCGGCAGCAGCAGCAAGAAGCGAGTGAGCGCGAGAGGGAACTCAATATGTACAGAAGTGGGTCGGCGCCTCCCACCGTCGAAGGCTCGCTTTCTGCTGTTGGTGCCTTGTTTGACGCTTCGGCGACTGTATCCGGTTTCGGCAAAGGCGGCGGAGGAAGGGCTTTCACGAGCGAAGAGGAGCTTCGTGCTGATCCAGCGTATGCAAATTATTATTATTCGAATGCGAATCCAAACCCACGCTTGCCGCCTCCATTGGTATCGAAAGAGGACTGGCGTTTCACACAGCGATTGAGTGGCGGGATAGGGGACAGGAGGAATGGAGACAGTTCGCTTTTTTCGGTGCAGCCTCCGGGATTTGATGGGAAGGAGGATAATAGTGTGAACAAAAGAAAGAGTGCAGGAGAGTGGGGCGTCAATGGGTTAATTGGGATGCCGCCATTGGGACTTGGGAGTAGGCAGAAGAGCATTACGGAGTTAATTCAAGTGAGCGTTCTGTCAATTCTTACGCTTTGCACTGATTCGTCTCTGTCTAAGTTGATGGTCGTAATCGGTTTGGTTTGCTTTGGATCTCTTTTGTTGTGGGATGGGATTAATCCAATCTTTGCTCTTTATTTCATAGCTATTGTTTAATTCTTGGGTTCTATTTTCGTACTTCTAATTTTAATAGTAACCCAAGAGTTTGCTGCAAAGGCATGATGACGGTATTTGAGTGAGTGACCTTACCTTTAAGCAATGCATTAAACCCATGTGCAGAGCTCCAGTCAAATGGCTTTCCTTACTAAATTAGGATGCACTGAGGCCATCTTTATGGATTGATTGACATGGGGCAAGTCACTCCTTATGATTATTGTTGTTTTGCGTTTATTTTCCCCCCTCCCAGACCATTCTGTGGCTTCTTAACTATCTATGCCTAGGTTCCTCAATCTTCAGCATATTTCTAATTGTTCTTGTTTGTCAATTACCATTTTCTAAACTGATCATGCTTTAAAGAATTTGTAGGTAATGTACAAGGTTTCATTCACACGAGCTAGAATTTTCTAGAAGTAATAACTTCATCATAAATCTCTATTGATATTATTAACTGAGTATGAGCTGACATCATTAGTTTTAACTAATAAATTATGACCAACATATTACTTCCTGTATTATCATTCTACTTATACTGTTCCTGCTGTTCTTTTGCCATTTTTCAAAGCAGGGTGACATAAATAATGCATCATCTGTGCCTAAGCATCACCAACCTAGCTATACTGTATTTGATGACATTGCTGAAAACTCAGAAACCCATTTTGCTCATCTGCATCAAGAATTGGCAACTGTAGATGCTGTGCTTTCTGGTGGGAACAAACAAGGCATATCTGCTGCTCAAAATCTTGGTGGATCAACTTCTCAAACTTATGCTTCTGCTTTGGGAGCCTCCTTGTCAAGGAGCACTACACCTGACTCTCAACTTCTAGCTAGAGCTCCTAGTCCTTGCCTTCCTCCCATTGGGGATGGGAGGTCTAACTCTATTGATAAAAAATGTTCCACTGGTCAAAACTCATTTAATGCTGTCTCATCTAGTTTAAATGAGCCTGCAGATCTGGTGTCTGCTCTGGCTGGCATGAATCTGTCCCCAAATGGTATAGTAGATGATGAGAAACATCCCATTGGGCACAACGAATCTGAGCATCCTCATAATATAAATCGTCATTCATTCCTTAACAAGCCTCAACCCCTGCCTTATCAGCTTCACTCTGCCCCCCAATTGACAAAAGCATCTCATTTGAAAGTGAATAATAGCAGCGGTTTCAGATTGGATCTGACTAACTCTTCACTAAATGCAAATGAGCAGTTAGAACTTAATAACTCTGCTGGGATTTCTGTTAACTCAGGCTTAAAAGGACCTTCTACACCAACTCTTACTGGCAGAGGAAACTTACATGCTCACTATCAGAATGTGGATGGTAGAAATATTTCTTACCAAAACTATGGGTTGGGTGGGTATGCTGTGAATCCTTCTTCGCCACCAATGATGGCGAGTCAGCTTAGTAGTGGTAATTTGCCTCCTTTCTTTGAAAATGCTGGTGCCACACTAGGAGTGAATAGCATGGACTGTGGAGCCTTGGGAGGAAGTGTAGCTTTAGGACCAAATTTGTTGTCAGCATCCGAGTTACAAAATACAAACAGGATGGGAAGTCATGCTGCAGGTGGCTCTAATCAGGTGCCCTTGATGGACCCTTTGTATCTTCAATATTTAAGATCAGGTGATATTGCTGCTGCACAGGTTGCAGCTGTTAATGACCAAGCAATAAACAGGGAATGCTCAAATAATTCATTTTCAGATTTGCTTGGCCTCCAAAAAGCTTATGTAGAGTCAATGATTGCTCCTCAAAAATCGCAGTTTGCTGTACCCTACCTTAATAAGTCTCCTAGCCTGAACCATATGTATTATGGAAATCCATTATTTGGTGCGGGAGTGCCATATCCAGGGAGCCCACTGGTTGGTTCCCTTTATCCAAACTCTCCCCTTGGATCAGGTAGTCCTATGAGGCAGAGTGAGCGGAACATACGTTTATCTGGTATGAGGAATGTGGCTGGGGGTTTCATGGGAGCTTGGCATTCAGACACTGTTGGTAACTTGGATGAAAATTTTGCATCATCCTTGTTGGACGAGTTCAAAAGTAATAAAACCAAATGTTTTGAGCTTTCAGAAATTGCTGGCCATGTTGTTGAATTCAGGTGCATACTGTTGGTCATACATTTCTTTCTTCTTGACATTGAATAGGGATCTAATTCTTTTGTGTGTGTGGGTGTGTGTGTTTTCCTTTTCTTGTGTAGTGCTGACCAATATGGAAGCCGATTTATCCAACAGAAACTTGAGACAGCCTCAATAGAAGAGAAAAACATGGTTTTCAATGAAATCATGCCACAAGCTCTTTCTCTAATGACTGACGTCTTTGGTAATTATGTTATTCAGAAGGTATTATGTTCTCTCGTTCATATTTATCTGGAATATCCTTTGGTGTGCTATTGGAATTAGGATTATTGTTTTTTAGTATGCTCAAGTGGGCGAGATATTTCTTTTGGACATCATGCCTAACTCATGCTGGTTCTTATTTAGTTTTTTGAACATGGAACATCAACGCAAATAAGAGAACTGGCTGAGCAGCTTACTGGTCATGTACTGACCTTAAGTCTTCAAATGTATGGCTGCCGAGTTATCCAGAAGGTATGCTCCTCAATTTATCCACCTATATTATTGTTTCCTTTAATTGCATGTGTCACTTACTTTGCATTTTACACTAAGTCGTGGACTTAGCATGTTCTATTTGTTGGAAAGACTAGTGCTTTTAATGTTACTATCTGTGGGGAAAGTTAAGAACAAGTCACCCCAATATTCCCCCCACTTCTACGTTAAGTGTGTCAATAATGTTGATATATCATCATTAAAGGTCTGCAAAGGGAGGAACCCTGTTAAAACCATCACAATTCTTTAGTATATTTATGATTTATGATACTATTTGTCTGTTATTTTTTCAAACTTGTTATTTTGGCCACCCTGAAGAGGTGGTGGAGGTGGAGGAGGTGGGAGCAACCAAATGTTTTAATCTCTTATTTTCCTAATTTCAAAACTGCAACAAAGCCTTACAGTTTGGTGAGTGTCTGGAGATGAGACATAAGTTTCTTATTTGGTTTGACCTGGTTATGTGCAATTAGTCCTTGCGTATTTGGACAGATGTGTTGACTTGTTGATGTGCTGCAAGTGACAATTGCTGTTGTGTTACTTTTTAGGCTATAGAAGTTGTTGATCTGGATCAGCAAACTAAAATGGTAACAGAGCTGGATGGTCATATCATGCGCTGCGTACGTGATCAAAATGGAAACCATGTCATCCAAAAGTGTATTGAATGTGTACCTGAAAATGCAATTCACTTTATTGTTTCGACATTTTATGACCAAGTTGTGACATTGTCAACTCATCCGTATGGTTGCCGTGTGATACAGGTCAAATACACTTTTTTTTTTAATTAATCTTTGCTTCAATGGATGTGGACACATATTTGCTGTTTTGACAGTTTGATAGATAAGAATGATAAGTCTGAACTTGATAACTTTCTGTAAACAGAGAGTCTTAGAGCACTGCCATGATCCCAAAACACAGCAGATAATGATGGATGAGATTCTGCAGTCTGTTTGTATGTTAGCACAGGACCAATATGGGAATTATGTGGTGCAGGTTTGTTATACTTCTTTTTGTCTTCTTGCTTGTATCCTATTGGTCTTATGATTAATATGTTAGCAGTTACATGTTCTTTCAAATTAAGTGTTACTTTAAACAATTTCGGTCTTTTGTTATCATGAATCTATTATGAGTGAATGTACATGTGATCAATGTATGAACCAAAACATTTATACTGGTTGAGTAATATAAAAATTGTGAGGAGAAGGATTCAGTTCTGATATGCTGAAAATCCTAGTTATCAGTCCCTGTTTGACTTGGCTTGTTGGACCAGAAACCATTGTTTTGAATCCCAAGTTGGGTCATGTCTCCGGTTGGACCATACATGGCCAAAAATAGGTAGACTTATTTGTATTCATTGACCTGTATGGTCAAGCTTAATCATTATTACTGGTACTCTCGTCCTATCTACCCATGCTGCCGTCATTTGGTTAATTGCTAAGTGAAATATGAGGGAAATGTACTTCACTGTGCAGTTGACATCTGTGTATACCTGTATATTTCATTTTTTATTAAGAGCATACATTATCTTCCTTGTTATTTTATTAATATTGGAGGTTTAGAAACTTTATGACAACATAGTTGACAGGAGTCATGAAATATTGAATAACCATAAATAATACGGATTATAGTTTCCTTTAAAAAAAATGATTGTAGTTTACCTTGAACGATTGTAGGTATTAAAATTTTATTAAAGGGATATTGTTGGATCATATTTACTTTCTAATATCATATAATTTATTAATATTAAAACTTTTAAAGAAATCAATATCTTCTTAGCTTGTTATATTTATATTTAAATTTCTTTCATAATACAAGGTTGAACGATTGATCCAGTGCCTCAATGATTTGGTAGTAATGGTGTATGCCTTGGTTTGTTAGCTATTGAAGTAGCAAATGCACAGACCAAATACTGTTAAAATGTGAGGGTCATTATTCCCATAGAGGAACACTTACTGAATACTGTTGAAGTGTGAATTGAGGTAGTTAGGTAGGTAGACTATGAAATGATGGAGACCTGATGGCTCTAATTTGATGCTGAATAATTTGATTTCAATGTTTTCTAGAATAGTTGGTGAATGCAATGCTTATGTCAGAATTGGATTTCTTTTCTTAGACTGAAGATTGAACTGGCTGTAACAACAATAATACACTTCTCTAGAGTTTGGTTTTATTTCTTGTTGCTCTCAAAGGAATTCATCCTTTCTTTCAACTCATTTGTGTTACTCTTCTGATTGTTGCATAAAATTCAGCATGTGCTGGAGCATGGGAAGCCACATGAACGTTCAGCTATTGTAAAGCAATTAACTGGGCAAATTGTGCAGATGAGCCAGCAGAAATTTGCCTCTAATGTTATAGAAAAGTGTCTAACTTTTGGAACCCCTACAGAACGTGAAATCCTAGTAAATGAGATGCTTGGTTCCACTGACGAAAATGAGCCCCTACAGGTTTGTGGCCCCGATCACTCAGGGACTGAAGCCTTGAGATACATCTTTTTTGTTGTATTATGTTTCTCTGAGGTTCAGAATCTTCTGTGCCTCTTTTTATGACGTCCAATGCTCTCAGTGAATGGGTTTTATGAACTCTTATGATTTTTCAATGTAGAAAGTTTATGTGATGCTATTAGGGGAGATAAAAACTGAAAGGGTGGTCCAGATTAATTGAGTGTGCTCGATGTTAGGCAAAAAAAAAAAATTGTGCTCGATGAGTGGTCTTTTAGAATCGGTTTTATGTACTCTTATAATTTTCCAACGTAGAAAGTATATATGCGATGCTATTAGGGGAGATAAAAACTGAAAGGGTACTCAAGATTAATTGAGTGTGCTCAATGTCAGGCAAAAGAAAAACTGTAGTTGATGAGTGGTCTTGATAATCTGTTAAGTGTAGAGATGGTTGATCAAGGTTATAAAAGAACTGAATTTGTTTGTCAAGGCTAGAGGCTCAGCCGTGCATGCTGAATCATTTTAATGTTCCTAGTATTTCAATTTAATTGCATCATGTTGTATTTCTGTTGAAATCTTTTAATAAGTGGTAAGCTTTATCTTGGGGAAACTGGTTGGGAAAGTTAACTCTTACCTCCATAGTACACCCTCTCTCTCTCTCTCATTTCATATTGGTACTGTAATTGTTTTTATTGTTATTTGATATTTTATGTATTTCATCAGTATTTCAGATTTTCTTATCTTCTGCTTGGTTTTATTGGCTTTAGGTGATGATGAAAGATCAGTTTGCAAACTATGTTGTACAGAAGGTGCTGGAAACTTGTGATGACCAGCAACTTGAGCTCATCCTCAATCGAATAAAGGTTCACCTGAATGCGTTGAAGAAGTATACTTATGGGAAGCATATAGTTGCACGTGTAGAGAAACTGGTTGCTGCTGGAGGTACTTGTCATTTTTTTTTAATTTTTATTTTTATATCTCATCTTGGGTCATACTTATAAATTGAGCATCATGAATCAGAACGATTTGCTGCTCTGGTAATGTTTGGGTTATTCATTAGTCATTTTCATTACTATTTGTGCAAGATGAATTATTTCCCCTTACAAGTCCTTTGTTCTCTTATTTCTTCCATCCTAAAGAATATTACGTAAAGTAGACTCTCACCTGCATTCTTCTGACTTTTCTATTTCTGTGAACTGACATCATTCAAAGAAGAAAACTGAAGTTCTTTAGGTGTTTATTCTCTTATCATTTAGTGCTGAGTTGTGAAAAATATCAATTCGTCATGTTTTTATTGAAAAATTGCAAAAACAGAAGTGTGCCAAAGTTTTATCTTGTCTAATATCGTGTAATTGTAAATTTTCCTATATTGCTTCATGTGCATAGCATTAAGTTTTTGCATTTGATGTTATGCAGAAAGGAGGATTAGTCTGACTCTTCACCCTGTACAGATGGTATAGGAATCTAAGTTATTGTACGGCTAACTAAGTATAATAGAAGCTCCTTTCTTGTTAATTTTCGCATCCAGCGGTTGCCGTCTGTCAACGGGCCGATATGGAATAAGGAATCGTTGGTTGTACTTGAAAGTGTATATTTGTTAGTTTGAGGGTATATATACCTAGAATCAGAATCAGGTTAGCTGATGCCGGGGTTGTGAATGACGACGCCTGATGCCCAAGAAGAGATAAATTTATTCCCTAGCTTTTTATCAGGTTGTAAAGGTAGGTGGATTTTACTTCACGATTGTGACTGTAAAAAATGTTTGCTAAGTTGCGAGAACCCTTGTGTTTGAGACCCACAATTTTTGTGGTGTATGAGATTTCGTTTTCTCTCCTCTTGTCAATCTACTTTTTCTTGCTTCTCTCATCTTGATATTGTTCTTACGTGATAAATTTTTGTATCCTGTTTTTTATGATTTGTTATTGCTTTACACGACTAGAGATTAAATATAATACCCTCCAGTTAAAACTGAAAGATGTTAATATGTATTAATATCTAGGCTAGGTTATAAGGATTGAGGATTAAATTATTTTATAAAATTATGGAGATTGAAAGTATAGTTCAGTTTCTTTTTAAGCTGATCGCTGCCTCGAATATGAAAGAACTTGATAAAAAAGATGGTACAGGTAATTTTTATTTGGCCAGTTCTAAACTGTTATTGTTGGTTGGCTTGGAGCTTAAGAAAATCAAGGGCTTTTCCATCGAGTTTCCTGCCCAAGTAGTGCCTAGCATAGTCGATGCACTTGATCTTTCTGTACATGGCAGGACCATCGCGCAGCATTGGTTCCACTGGAACCATTTCAGCTTCATGTTGTGGAGCCACAAACATTGCTATTGACAGCTAACCCCGAAAAGAAAAAAACATTGCTATTGACATTCTCCCTCTGCTTTCATTTGTTATTGCTGTGTGTTCGACACTCTTGTACATCCCATTGCTCCAAACCTGCATTGTTGGAT
The DNA here is from genome assembly GCA_026686845.1 of Adenanthera pavonina. Taxonomy (NCBI): domain Eukaryota; kingdom Viridiplantae; phylum Streptophyta; class Magnoliopsida; order Fabales; family Fabaceae; genus Adenanthera; species Adenanthera pavonina. The sequence goes on along the minus strand of JAIVEN010000003.1, from coordinate 15,115,653 downwards.
CCAAATCATAATCTCACAATGCAAAAACAAGAGTTGAAGACTGTATAAAGATCAATGAAATTGTGGGGTACCTCGAGCATCACCAACGTTAACCACAAAAGCACCAGGAAGAGGTTTCACAGGAAGCCAGTGGCCTCGGTGATGAATCTGAAGAGCAGTGATATGATCATCTTGCAGAAGAATGGTTCTGGTGCCGCCATCAGAGTGGGGACTGATCCCAAGAACACGGTCAGGTTTGGGGCATCGTGGGTACTAGTTCATAATCATTGCTAGTTTTATCACTTGGTGCAACTCTTTTAGACCTTCCTCTTCTATTCCCATCAACACTGAAATTCCCTAGTATCTCTTCACATACCCTGCTTGTTTCTCCTGTGTACTCTTCCAATGTCTTCCTGTCAATACGGGTTTTTATTGAAAAAAAGAAACTTTAAAAATGGTTTCTATAACATTGATATAACCTTGACCATGAGTATTGAAGACATGCTTGAAACTGGTACCGTAAGTGGCCAGTACTTGAGATTTCTATGTGGAGAAGCGGAGGTCATAAGGAACATGATGTCAGCCCAATCTAATTTCTGATCTTCTGAAACTACAAAGGCCTGTCCATATCCCTAGATGTCATTTTCTGCCATCGAATATTTCTCCTTCTCCTCCATTGTCAGATAAAAAAATCCTGTCCCTGCTCCCTTCATTTTCTGTACCAACTCCTCTCCCACTTCATGATTTATTAGCTACACGAATAATTTCAGAGGCTGTATTAAAAAAATTTCCAACACAATACTTCGGTTTCACAAGGAATCAAGGAATCTTGCAGACTTCGAATAATTTAATCATTTTCACTGGGAGTACCTGGAAGAAACCCCACTCCTTGCAAGCAAAATCGAGCTTCGGTTGTTCTTGTTGGTCTTTTTTTGACCAACAAGGAGAAATCTAGGGTAGGAATTCAGAAGAAATTGGAGAAAGTTGATGAAAAACTGGTCTGTCTTTGTGGTCTCTTATGTACCTGTGAGGAACAGTGTGTGAGTCATTTTCACCATCTCTTGCACACTTGGCACTGGTAAGGATTTTCCCAACCCTATGCCTTCATCGTTTTCCATGCTGCTTCTGCTGCCTTCGATTCTCACTTCCATTGTTGCTACCTAGTTTCTTTCTCACCAAGAAAATGAAGCTTTTCTTTTTGTTTTATAGCTCAATGTGGTATTCGGATTGAACCCTTCTTGTTTACTCGGCCGGCCTTCTTTTTGGCAGTGTTCTCAAATTTCTGTGACCAGATTCCTAATTAAAACATGAGGAATATATGAGGCTCCAATAAAATAATGACATATGTATAATTTTTAATTGAATTATGTATTTATTATATTTTGATTGAAAATTTTTATGAGAGTGATATAGTAGGAAAGAGTTTTTAAATATAACAGTTTTTGCTTTGTATGGAAGAGCTTAACAAATTCTTGTTTGGAATGGTGTGAAAATTAATTTATTTCCGTAATCATCCCTGGTTATATATCAAACTGTCTTTATAATGATTAATATTCTTCTCATTCTGTTGGTTGGTCTTTATCATCGATATAATCTGAGTTTTTTTTTTGTTTTTTATTGATAATCTTTATGAGCGTTGTTACTTGTTATGGAAAACTTGAACTTTTGAAAAGGCTGGAAATTTTTATAGTTAAGTTTTTCAGGTATAAACAATATTTTATTTAATACATAATAAATTTCAGATATGCTAACAATTTAAGGGTGAAAGCACTTTTCTGGTCAAAATATTGATATGGTCACTCTTAACTCAAAATATTGATAATGAAAATTAAAAAAGAATAAAGATACTTTCATCTTCTGAAGAAACTAGAGAATGGATTTGCCACTCAACCATATCCAACATGCCAGAAAATCCACTGCCACTTAGAACCTTTCAGGTAATTAAATCTCATCTTCAAAGACTGAAGAATGTGGTTCATGACTGTGTTTAAATTATAGCAAAAGTACCAAATAACTCCTATTAGTTAACCAGAAGAGTTAGAATCGAGATTTTCTCTCTTTTGAAGTTTTTCCAAGTGGTGGGAGTTTGGTTCTCATCCTGGTGTGAGTGTGTTTTCTTGGCACCTCCCTCGCCAGCGTTTGTAGGTTGAGGAAGCATCCAAGCTTTTTTCAGGTTTTGGTTAGGCGTTTGGTTGTGTGCCTTTGGAATAAGATTTTAAAAGTATTTGTTTGCATTTATCTTATAAATTTTATTTTAGTATCTATCTTATCATGTTTGATCTAGTTGAGATTTGGGATGTTGACGTTTGAAATATTATCTTTATTCTACGTTATTTTTTTGAAATATTAAATTAAAAATAAAATAATGTTTAGATCAGCTAAATTTAATTTAATAATTTAGATATGTTGAAAGTGTGTGTGTATATATATATATATATGGAGTTGTTTTAAAGAATTTTTATGTCAAATATTTTTTAAGAGATGTCAAATTTATTTTTTTTAGCAACCAAATAGGAACACAATTTAGACTTACAAAATTAATGGTGGTTGAGCCATATGGGAGGAATTGGATATCCTTTAGCTAAGATTTTGAATCAAAGCCGGAGAAAATGATATTATGAATGTTGTTCTCATTTAAGATCTAATAATACTTGTATATGAATAGTTGGTGATACCGGATCCATATGGTTATCACACATAAATTTTTAAAACTAATTGATTCTATAATATTTATTTTATTCTCATCCTTTGTTGATAACTAATAAATACCATGGTTTTCTATAAATTTTATATTTCATATATGTATTGATATTGAATGTTAATATTATGGAGACCTTCTTAATTAATGATAAGTATATACTCAAAAATTGATTTTAAAAAAGTACATCTTCAAATAAAAATTAAACAAGCAATATTTTCATAATGGGTGGGAGCTACAGAATCAGTATGATTCTACACGAGATAATTGTGTACAGATAGGTTAGTCATAAAAAAATAACTATTAATAGTTGTTCTGTTAGTTTTTTTTTTTTTAAACAAATCATACGGTATTAGAAGCTGATAACTCCGACTAATCTGGATTCGACTCAAGTTGGGTCCAAAGTGGAGATAGATCTTCTAAGTACATCTCTTCCATTTTCATTGCTCTTGGAATCGAATCCAAGAGTTAATAATTAAAAGACTCAGACTCCTTTCATTTAAACCAACGTGCATTGGTTCCCCTTCTATTTAAACCAATCGTGCTCATTGGTTGTTTTTAGTTTTTGATGCACTTTGTTTTGATTAAAAAATACTTGGGTTATGATCATAAAAGTAAAAGGAATATGTATTTAGGATGCCTTTGGTTTAGTTTACACTTTAAATAAAATGTTGGCTGAGGAAAGGGAACCATCTTTCCATTTCAATATTAGGTGCGTTTGTTTTGTGCACTTTGTTCCTAAAAGCCGTTCCAATGAAAAAGCTCATTGCTTCATTTATATTATAATGGCATATATCATCACACCCTCCATAAACTTGAGGAGATTCCGTCCATGAAAACCATGACTCCCAAGCCTATTGAAGGAGATTGGTCGAGTTGAGTCCATGGGTGTTGTGGGATATATCCTCAGAGTCTCAACGTTCCTGTCCATCCTCTAGTGACCTGTTTCATGTCATCTTCAACAACAAATGCTGGCCATCATCCCAAAATTGTCACAGAATGAGAGATGGTCGATGAGAGGACGCCCCTGATCGGTGGAGAAGAAAGTGAAAAGTGCTTCGATTTACATCACCATCTTCTTGCTTCGGCTAGCTTCATATAAACAGCGACAACTTTATTACAAGAGACTGAGCATCGAAGTTGAGAATTTCATTTTTTCTTTAGGTCACCTATTTTATTTTAAAGGGTTCAATGCTGCATTTGGTTTCTCCCCACTCATCTTTCCATTTAATTAATTACTCTTAATTTCTCATTTGATTAAATTTGAACAAGTCAGATTCAATATTTTACAAAGTGAATTTTTTCACAATATATCTTTTGTAATTATGAATGGTTAAGATAAAGTTTTAATAGTTTAGAATTATTCATTTATTTTGATAATTTAATATTTTAATAATAATTAATTTTACATAATATTGAATCTAACCGTCCAAATTTAATTTGATAGTCTAAATGAATAGTAGAGAGAAAGTGGATGGGAAAGGAAGCGGAGAGATGCGCAGCGTCCATCAAATGCTATGCTGAGAATACTGGGATTCGATCTTTTATAATGTAGCTAATTAGTTAAGAGTTAAAGACTAATTAGTTAATATTTAGTATAGTATCTTGGTTATATGAAAGGTCACACTTATTGAATTAGAGGTTTACTCATCTGATCACCACATCACCTTCACCTTACCTGTAAAGAGGTTTATTCATTTCATCACGACATTACCTCACCTTACCCGTCACTCTCCAGGGATTCATGGTCAAACATCTGAATTTTAAAGTTCTTGGGTCAATTTCTGTCACCAAATTCAACGTCGTATTGCATAGCCCATGTTCTCAGGGCTTCCAAGGTCCGATCCATAGCCGTAAGGCGTCATCATCTGTCTTTGCTCATGGCGATATATGTCCCCCGTCTTTAGTCACTCGGAGATCATTCTTCAGGTTCTCAGTGGTTTCATTGCTCGCTTTGTTCTTGATTTAAGATTCGGCGTTTTGTGATGGCTTTCGACGAGCCAAACTCAGTGGCAGATTTCTATGGTTGAAGGAGATGATGATTCCTCCTTCCCTTACACACAGACAAGATGTCTTCCGTCGTGACCTCAAACCCCATGATCGACCAACAGAAGGGTATTCTCAAGATTGCTGGCCCTGGTCTTGGACGAGCCTTCACTCTTCCTCTTAAGAGCTACACGCATGAGATTGAAACCCTTTCCTACACCGCACCTGGGACTACTGGGAAGGTCAGCGATTCACCCTCAGAGAGAATACAGTACAGCGGTCTATCTCGAATTCATCGAATGGTGGGAGGGAGCTATTCACATATAGATTTCAGAGGAACTCTTCGCAGGATGATGTTGGGGGACCCTGTTTGCAAGTGAGCTTGGAACAAAGACTAAACTATGATTATTGCATTTGCAATTGGAATTACATATTTCTCTGCACCCTCAGGTCGGTGAACGTAAGCTTGTTGCCTGCATATGTGGTTTCCCTTTACTGTGCTTATGTATGCTATATATACGGAACTTTCTAGTGTACCTTGTGACCATGAAGCTCTGTGCTGTGTTATTTTTCCCAATATAACGAAATCTTACAACAATTCACTGGCAAAGTGCTCTCCATGAAATCTTCATCCTTCTTCAGCAAGGCGCATGCATGATGATAGGCTCTCCATCACAGGGAAATCAATCTCATTTTCCAGCCTAATGGCTTCCTATGTGCTCTGCCACAGTCCATCAGTTCCTGGAACAGTTGACAAGAGAAGCCGTACGTGAGGAAGCCACTAGTAGTCTTGAAGAATTGGGAAGATGCCGATGATTTTGACTTGCTTCTTCCTTTAAAAGGCAGCTAAGATTTTGGTTACAGGTAGTCAAGTTCAAAGGTTAGATTGTCAATGTGGTGACTGGAACAGTACTTGGCAGGGATTTGGGGGCAATAACATTAACAAGGGTTGCAAGTTATTCACTTTAAATTACGTGTTGCAAGGGCTTTTGGTTTTTTGGCTTCTAGACAATGCTATTCTTCTTGCTCTTGTTTCGGTCTTTCGGCTCAGATGCTGCATGTGTGATGGGCAGTATTTGAGGCGTGTGATTCATCTTGCTGCACACAGCACGTGCTCGAGAGGTTTGCCTTACTTATGTGCATTGGTATTGCTTCACTGTGGCTGGTGCATACAATAATTCTAAAGAACCTGACATTTATTGATGGATCATCATATATATTCTTCTGGAAGTACCACCTGCATGGGTCGGTCTCCTCATTCTGGCATGAATTCAATGGGAAATGATTTAACTTTTTTGTGGGGATGGTGTAAGCTGGGCTCCAGGATGGGGATAAAGAGCAGCTGACAAGGTTGCTTGCTGCACTAATATCAGCAATACTCTTAGGCTCTTAGGCCGGCCGGGTTCATTATGCGTGCATCATCTCCCTTTGTTATTCTCGAGAATATTATATCATCATCATTGAATATATCACTCAATTTTCTTGCTTTATTCAGTTCCATTGTCTTGTATCAATTTCTAGCACCAAATTCAACATCAAATAATTAATTTTCATTTTCCTTCTAATCTGCAATATATTTCGCATCATCACTTATACAAATAAAATAATTTAAATAGTAAAATATAGAATAATTATTCGGTCAACCCCAGTGACATTAAGCACTTGAAATTTAAAGAATAACAATATTCTTAGAAAAAAATTAAACAATAACAAGATTACATAGCAAATATGCAGAAAAGTGGAAACTTCTTAGTTTAACCACATCAACTCTCTTTTTCATCGAAATTGAAATCATCATAACCGGGAATGAAGACGACCCCGGATTCTATATTGGCAAGATCTTCCAAAAGAATCTGATAATGTAGTTGAACTTCATCAATTGATTTATCTCCGACATATTCAGCTATGGCTTCCCATCGATCTGGTCTGTCTTCGTCTATATTGGCAAGTGCATTTTCGAATAACGTGTTTTGTCTCGCTGTCCATGATGACGTCTTTCCTGGGATGTTGGAGTTTGAAGCCTCAAGCTTGTTGTTCTTTCTCATCCTCTCTTCGGCCATGGAGCTTGATCTTGATCCCATGGTTTGATAAGAAATAGAAGAAAACAAGAACCTTGGAAGAAGGGGTTGTGTCTATATATAGGCGAACCTGATTAACTTCTAACCTCATCGAACTCGATCCCTTATCTCAATAGTTCTTCTAGATAAAAACGTGTAAATGTAGTTATTATTTGGCAGAACATAATAGCTATTATTAGCTCAAGAAAATTCTTAGCGTGCATATCCGGCAACAGAAAGAATTAAATTATCAATGAATTAACAAAATAAATTATACAGCACAATATTTATTTCGAGCAGCTGATAAAAATGTATAAACGCGCGCAACTGGAGTTTATACTTTCAAATTTTGAGAGATTTAGTCAGAAAGCCAACGACTGAATTCTTTGTTTTGCGTGTTTTTTTTTTTATTATAGAATATATTTGCGGATCTCAACTCAGACTTCGTCAGTGTTGATTTTATCTTTAATTTATTTAAGGTAATTGTTTTTGTAATTTTAATTTATGCTATATATTGTACATGATAATTACAGACTTTACCTTACTATTTTGCACTTGATCTTATCTCATCATTGTTGTAGGACAACGAAGCAGATGATTTCCAATGAGATTATCTATAGAAGAGTCAAAAAAATATTTATTTATTTATTTGTTTGTTTACTGGCATCATGTTAATATTGATAATAAGTGTATACATAATCAATTGTCACATCTGAAATATACCATAGGATGCCCAAGAAAATCAATTTTTGAAATTAATTTCAAAAATTAATTTTTTTAGAGTCCTAATCAAAATTTTAATTGAAGATAAAAAAGAATATTTTTCAAAATATAAAAGCAAAAATTTGGTCAACGAAATAGATATGACTTTAATTTTATTTTGATCATCCTAATAAAAACACATGAAAAATGAATTTTTACAGAAAAATAAAATACAACATGAGAATTAATCATTTTTTCAATATTTTTTCATTCAATAGGATAGAGTCAAATTTAAATATTATCGAATTCAATCAAAGCCCTGAGAGCCTTCAGGTTGTTAAGGTAACAGTCAAAGTTGCCAATATAAAATAATGTAATAAAAAACATATAAAAAAAGATGAGAGAATTATTTTTAAGTATAATTTAAATAGTTTTTTCCAATGTAATGATTATATGTCTTTATTAATATTTTAATTTTATCCCAACTAATTCTTTTTTTGCTAAATTTTTTTTCATTTCAAAAACATTTTTAATAATTTTCATCATCTATCTCTATTAAATTGTCATATTGAGATTAATAAAAATGTTTTTTTTAATTCCCTTTTTGAATTGAAAAAAAAAACTTGTATTAATATTCAGTAGCTTTAAAGTTTTAGTGATAATTTTGATATTCATATTTAAGAATTAAATATATTGAAAAAATGTTTACTAAAGAAATCAATGCTCCAATTTAAATATTAAATTTTATAAAAATATTAGGTTCATTTCCAAAAGTATATTTCTCATAGAATAATAATTATAATGGTTACCATTATTGGAAATTTTTTTTTTTAATAATTTTGCCTTAAACCCTAAAATTTCTTAACAAGACCTTGAGTCCAAATAGGGATAACTTTATTCATATGATATATTTATCTACAAGTTTTGAATCTTCAATCTACTAAAAGGATATTAATATCTTCCACCAAAATGCTATCCTCTCGCATATGATGTATATATATAAGTAAAATATATTGAAATTTCCTTAGTTTTATTGAAATTAAGGAGACCGTCCCTTTATTTTCAAAGCATTTATTTTAATCCAATTTTTAACATTATTTAGAATATTCAGTTAAAGATTCTATAATTCCTTTGTAATAATTAAAATTTATACTAAAATAACTTAAAATTATTAATTTATCTTTCTAATATAAAATCTCTAATTTCTATCCAATAAAATTTAAATAAATTTAAAATATTTATATAAAAATTTCATGATAATATTTCCTATTGATTTGACATTAAAAATCTAAAATACTTATTAAATAATTTTAAATAATTAATTATAATAATATTTAAATAAATGCATTTGAAAATATTAAAATAAAATTAATAAAATAAAAATATGTCAAATCAATCATTATAAATAAAATATAAAATAAATATAAGAGGTGCGGTTTACAAATCATGAACAATATGAACTATCTTAAGTTCTATACAAATACATAGAATTTATTTTAGTTAAAAATTTGAAAGTTAAAAAAAATGCATTAAAAATATTCCTAAATAAATATTTATGTCAAAAAGGAATATTTTGATTAAAAAAGGTTAAATTTGGCAAGTTAATGATTTATTAACTGTTGGTAGATGGAAATAGAATTTTAAAAATATGGGAGAAATTTGTGTAACATAACTTTTAATTTAAGGGAGGTTTATATAAGTTTCTAAAACAGAGGGGAAATTTTTGTAATTTAGTTAAAATATAGGGGAGGTCACAATATTTTACTCTCTATATATAATTCTAAAAGTTAATATGTTTAGAAATGTAAGATGAAATAGAATGGAATTGTTATTAATAAAATATAATTGAATGGAACGGAATGGAGTGGAATGTTTCATTATTTTGGAGTTAATGAACGGTCTCGTTTGACTATTATTTGGAAGTTATTATAAAATGAAAGAAATTGAATGAATTATAATTTTTTCTCAATATTACCTTTATTAGTAAATTTAAATAAATTTAAATAAAAAAACAAGTTCTTCTTTTTTCATATAAAAAAATTCATATTGATTTTACTTTTTAATAAAAATATCTTTCATTATTATTATTATTATTATGTTGTTGTTGTAAAATAACTTGGTTCTTCCAATACTAATATTAAGAAAGAAGGAAAAATTTTATCAAAAAATAAAAATAATTAAACCAATTATGATAAAGCATAAAAAGTAAAAAAATTGTGATAAATCACAAAATTTGTGGAAGAAAGTATACATTGAAGCAGTGATTCAATTATACGTGTGACGTATAATATGATTAGAGTGATCTGATGATGATGAAACACCAAAAAATGTACAAAATGGCGGGATAGATTTGGCGGTATGGAAAGAGTAAAAAAAATCATGGGAATAAATATATTTTTTTTTGTTAGAGTTAATGGGTGTTTTGTAATTTAAATAATTACTTTTGATCATTCTATCACTGACTCCCAATTTGGGGATAAGAAAAATTAGATTTAGGATGACTTATTAGACCATTCATTACCATTCCATTTTCTCCTAAAAAATTTCTTAAATAATGGCCTAATCCATATAGCAATTCCATTCCACTCCCCTCTAAAAAAAAACCCCAAACATAGCATTAGGGTTCATGCTTTTGGAAGAGAGAAGGGACTTCTGGCTGCGCAGGTCTTGGGAGTTCGAAATGTTGAAGCAACAAAAATGGATGCAGTTTACATAAATAGTGAAAATTGCATGTCATGTCATGTGGTGTATTACTCTACTACCGAAACAAACAAAAAAATGGAAGCAACCACACCATCTAGTCCGCCTTACTTTTTGTTGAATCTTTGACATGGGAAATTAGTAAGTAAATTGAAATTATCATAATGTAGCTTACTTAATTTTGTAATTTAGCAGGGTAAGAAATGTATTCATTAATTCCAATATCCAGCAATAACATATTATGTATTGGGAGTGATGGAAGGAGCTTCCTTTTCCTTATGTCACCAAATGCGTCCTCAAATAGATTTAGATCCTTCTGCCTTCCGACATCTTCAAGCTTCAAGTTTCAACCTTCAACTTCCTCCATTCCTTTCACGGCCGCCTAAAGATAAAAGTCATAAATAATAGTAATAATAATAATTTTGTATTCCATCTACGTTAAGCATGCAATGCAATTAAGATTTTCGGCGAAAGCATGACTGAATTAGCCATTCCATTATAATGGCTTATTACCATAATGTTTTTTTGGTACAATACCATGATGTTGAAACTAAAGACGTAGGGAGCCTTTACCAAAAAAAAGACGTACGGAGCCTCGGTTAGCTCCCCAAATCCGATTTGGTTCACTCACTTTGGATCTGGCCTAAAATTGACAAGGATTAAATTTGGGCAAATTGGGTCGGACCAATATATCAGACCCAGTTAAACATAATCACATGGACTCAACCCAGCTTGGGATTTTTGAACCTCTAGTTGAAACCATTCCCAAATCTCCATTCAAAGAGTTCGGGTAATCACCCAACTCATTTTTGAAAGCCTTTTCAAACCATGATATTTGTGATTGATTTCTGCAATACCCTTTCCTTTGGGCTAATGGCAATACTCGGATCCAATTAATTATTTGTTATTAATTATTCAACTTACTAAATAATTTTTTACTTGCAATTTTTCAAACAAATTAGAATATCATGAGTATTGATTTTTCGATTTTTTTTCTTTATTTTGTTCATTTTTTTTTCAGTTTTATTCTATCATATTTTATTTTTCATTCACCAAGCTAGAAAGATATTCAGTGAAGTTTCCTTAGAAGATGATAATGATTATTTGTATAGAGGATATAGAGAATCTTTATAAAAATATAGGGATCCTTTTTTGGACTTGACTCGCAGAATCATATCCCATGGCATAATAGAAAGGATTAGAAGGCCAAGCAATATATATAGGCAGCAAAGAGAAAAGCACAATATCAAATAGACATGGTTCACAGTATTACACAAAAACCATAAAGGCTATCCATGATCCAATATGAACAATATTATAAAATTATTTGATTGTCTCAAATATAAAATAGCATCTTCTTTTTCCACCAAACACGAGAATGCTTAGAATGGGTACGTGCAACTTCCATCATCACTCCTTGCAGTTGGGTCAAAGTTTGAGGCTCTTGGATCAGTACAACCTTCGGGAACAGGTACATTTACTTGCTGGGCTGCGTGGCCTGAATCAAAACACCAGTTCAAATTTCAGACCATTTTTATTTCATCCTAATGTTCTTTATTTATTTATTTTCCATAAAATCTGTTGTTAGTGTGTTACTAGTTATCTTTCATAGGTTAATAGTTGACCCAACTCATGCGTAAAAGAGGCAACAATAGTTGAGTTGGATGAACACCTGTAATATTAATACTCTCTAAATCATATATATATATATATATATATTTTAAAACAATAGATTAAAGAATAAATAAATGTAAAAAAGGTACAAATGGCAAACCTCCCCATGAGAGCCAGCAGGAAAAAGGGAGCTAACCGTAGAAAGTTCCTCTCGAAATAGCATCTTCATTGGCATCACCAAGTGCAGCCTCGCTCAAGTACTTGTCAGCCAACTGGACTCTCTTCACATTCTCTTGTTCTTGCACCAACATGTTTCCGTACTCCAGCAGCTTTTCCAGTGACATCTTTGGCTGCTCGAATGTCGGTGGTCCTTCCTTTGAGTTCACCAGCTTCTTCCCTACGGTCTCCACTCCTACCCCAGAAATCCACTTTCTCACTTCATCGTCAAACACTCTAGCCCTCAGTGCTCCAAAGAAATCTGCATATACATATGGCATTAATTAGAAGCCTGAATTAGTACCCAATATATATATATATATAGATAGGACTGACTGGGCCGGACTGGAATAGTCAAGGTATATATGATGAATTAACGTACCAATGGATTGGCCTGGGAAGGTGTCGACGAGCGTCACGATATCCTCATCAGGGACACCATCGGTACGGAAGATTCCCTTGCACACACCAATACGGTCGTCTCTGGTGGGAGCCCAGTAGAACTTCTCCATACGGCCATCGCGAATGAGAGGAGCATAGAGAGTGGAGAAGTCGTTACCGGTGACGATGATGGGGACACGTGGGTTCTCCTCCTTGTTGTACATGCCTGGCAGCTGCACGCTGGTTGGGTTGTCGGCGATGTTCATGAGGGTGGCGTTCACCATCTGGTTGTTCACTGTGTATTGGGTGGTTCCACCGAGTCGACCAGCTCCTGCATCCAGATCGTTGATGAACAAGCAGCACATCTTTCCTTTCTTGATGATGTCTGCTGCTTCACGGTACCTCTGTCTGATCAGTTTTGCTGGCTCTCCTGCGTTCCCACTCTCCAGCTCTCCGGCACTCATCATGATGGGGCTGTTTAATATCAAATATAGTTTAACTAAGAAACAGAGTAGTATATCAGAGCATAGCTAGCTTGGAAGCCACAACATTGACATTAAGACATGACAGTATTTGAAGCATCTAACATACATAAAGTGCTTGATACGTGTATGAATCTTTCCAAGTGATGCTAAGCAATACTTGCAATTTAGGGTTCTCATGGGAAATCCTAAGTACTTGATTCAGCTTACTGTGGAATACAATGAAGTGCTAATGTGGTGTTTTAAGAGTGATATGGTATCTGATAAAGAGTGTCTAACTAATATAGGCGGCTTGAAAGAGCATGTAAATGAGATTGCTATAACCCTTTGTGTGGTTCAAGTTCTGATGAATTTTCTACTAGCATATATATAGTCAAGGAAGGAGTAGAAGAGCGAAAACTCACTTGATTCCCATCTTGGCAAAAACAAGCTCACATTGGAAAGATTTTCCTTGACCTTTGCCTCCCCAGATACCAAGGATGAGGGGAATCTATAAATATAATGTAAAGTATTGAATTTCTATCTCCCAATTCAATAGGCAAATCATAGAGATATCATGTGTACGTGTCTGCGTACACAATAACATGAGTATACCTTGATGTTAGGCAGGGTCATGAAGTTCTTGGTGATGTGAACGACAAGCTTGTCCATGAAGGCAGGAGCAATGTAAAAGCCGTCCACGTTGTTGTCAAGGTTGTACCTAAGACACAAACATATCACCGAATTCAGATCCAAACAGAAAAGAATTGAATGTGATGTACATGATACAGAGTTTCCAAAGATTGTGGCCCTCACTGGCGAAGCCCAGTGCTGATGTATTCATAAGAGCTCATGACAGCATAGTGAGTCCCACTTTGCATGGGAGCTTGGAACAGAGTATCCACCATTCCCTTCCCCCTTGTGATGTCTTGCTGGTCATCTGAAACATCATAAGCCAGACCCTTCCATCTGTCTTCTTCGCTCTGCTTCTTATCATCAATCTCTTTCTCTGCAGCAACAACCTTAAAGCTGCCAGAGGAAACCTTGGTGTTGGGAAGTCTTGAAGCAACCTTCTTCAAGCTTGTACCAATAAAGGCTGAGCTGGGAGCCGAAGCTCCAGCTCCAGACCCATTGATGCTTAGCTGCAATTAATAACACCACATCACTCAGTTATTACTCTCTCACACTATCCAACATTTCCTAGCTTATAATATCCTGAAAAACTCAATTGAATCTCAAAGGCAGGCAGGATCTGAGACTACATAAACATGCATATGAAACAAAGAAGTAATTAAGGTTGGAGAGGCACGTACTGGAGTTCTGTTGACTGCTCCAACAGTGGAGAGGGAGGCAGCCATGGCTGTACTGTGTCTAGTTGGAGAAGCCGCTGGGAAGGGGAGGGATTGTTGTGAGGGAATGGAGAGCTAGGGAGAGCCGAAATGAGGAGTAAAGGACTTATAGTAGGCCGCTGAAAATGAGTGTCCAAAATTGCATATCCAGAGATCTGTTGGAGAATCCTTAGCATCCACACAATGAAGATTACCCTGAATGCCACGTGGCAAGCAGACGCTGCATGAAAATTCTCACGTCACCCTTCGACCTTGACCTTGAGGTTGTCGTTGCAGCTTCATCCTGCTCCACCAGTGTTGAGGTGAGTTTGTTACCACACAACTATAGGAGCCTTGGGCACTTCTAATTCAACCATTGGTTACTACTATTTTTTTTTTTTGGCCAATCATAATCAACTATTGGTTACTTACTGCTGCTTCTTATGAAAATTCAAGTTCCTTAATAACTCATGACACGACATACTTGAGTACCATTATCCCCAGCCACAGACCCGAGTTACGTAATTTAGAAGGGTATTACATTTCTGATAATAACCAATTAATATTCGTGTTAAGTATAATTTTTTTTTATTTCATTTTCTGTTTATCTCTGATGGAACATTGTAGGGACCATTTTATTTGGTGCAATAGGTAAGCAGTAACCCATAAACATAGTTGTCAAAATTTTCAAGAACATTATCATTTGGTTGGGCAGAAATTAGAAATTTTGGTGACTGAGATGGTTTGAGAGGGGGGAGCTCATCCCCACCACTTTTAGCCCCTCAGGATGCAGACAACATTTTGTATATAAGCTTCTGCACTCTCTGCCTCTAACTCAAATTCTTCGGTCGTTTTATTCATTTCAAATGAGAGAGGATAAATTGTGGCCTCATGCAAACTTTCTGTGCAATTGTAGAAAGCCAAGGTTACCACAACTTTTGAGTTTCTTCATTCCTTGGCTGTAGAACACTGTCTCGAACATTCTGGATCCCACACTACAATGACATTTTGGAATTTTTCTGAGTTTGAATATTTTTTTCCTCATCATTTAAAAAAAAAGAATAAATACAAAAAATATATGCAGTTCATCATTCAAATGGATTTACTTATTCAATGGAATTTATCAGTTTAATGAGGATCACATATATTCGGTACTTATCTTCATTTAAAATTAACACAAAAACGAAAAAGAAAATAAAATCCTAGCTCAGATTCTGACCTTATGAAAAATGGCGACAAGAATTTGTTCACATGTTCAACAAGTCTTCATAAAATTGACTCTGTTAACCTGCCAAGTTTCGGCTTGTCAAATGAATTTACCAAACCACTTTGGTATATGATCTCGGATTGGTTTGCCAACCCAAGTTTGTGAATTGGATTGACTGACACGGGATTTGCTTGAGCCCACGTAACTGTTATCGGACTTGACAGGGGGTTTAAATTCTTTTTGTATTTAACAAATAAATGTTTGTTATATATTTAAAAAGAGATAAAAAAATAAAAATTTGGTAAAAGTAGAATGAATCCTATATATATTATTTATCTATTACTTTCTCTTTTAAATATATGATAGATCATGTAAAAGATTACAATCCCCTTGGTTCACAAAATCATTTTGTTGGATTGGGAATGAAAATATGAATGGGAATAAGAATAAAGATTAATGGAATGAGATAAATATGTTTGGTTTGTTAGGGAATGAATATTTAAATTTTGTTGGACAATAATGCCCCTAATATAAAATATTTGTTTTTAATTTTTTAATTATTAAAAATTCTAATCTATTTGAAAAAGATAGTAAAATATTCAATTTTGATTTCCTTAACTTTTTATAATATTTTCAATTTCTATAATATTTTTAATATTGCTTGTTTTAAAAATTATTTTAATTTGTCCCAAAAAAATGACAAGAAAAATGGGAATGATAGAGAAACATATTATCTATTTATATTAAACGTTGCACTATATATTTGAAGATGCATTGCTGACCAAATGGCTTATAGTCTTTTATGCAGGGTTTGTGGGCTTGAACACGCACGGGACGCAGCTGCCAGGAATTAGTAAATTTACATAAGTTACAAGGGCATAATTGGTATTTCATAGCCTATTCCAGGGAATCCCATCCATTACTTCCATTTGTTGTGGGACTGGCTATTTTGAAACTGTAGGAATGATGATTGCCATGGGAATGGAATAAAAACCATTCCATCCAACCAAACAAACTATCCATTGGAATAATTATTCCAATCCATTCCACATAGTACTTATTCCATTCCACCAAACACAACATAAAAGACTCACACTTCACTTGTCCTTTATAATTCAAATTAGGTTTCTTTTATATATATATATATATATATATTTTTTATATATATATAAAGATGCAGCTTGAATTCATTACTAAATTGTGAAGACCCTAACTTAAATAATTCATAAAAACTAACGATTAAGGGTCTGTTTGGTTTATTTTTTGATAAACCAAACCATGGTTTTTAAATATAATTTTTTTTTAAATTATCCAAACAGGTTTATAGTAAACTTCTCTACTTTTATCCAAATTTTATTTTTATAAATTATGATTATTTTAAATGATCTTTTACAAAAAGATAAATCAAATGGCTACTAAAAAGGTTATATCAATAATGCACATACAAAAAAGATGATAGTGACTTCATCTATATTTTTCATTTTTCAACCAAATTAAACAAGAACAAGTACATACTGGTTTTCACTCCTTATTACTTATCATCACTTCACTATAAACCCTTTCTTTTCCGTGAAATTCTGAATTGACAAAGTACATATAAGTGCAAACAAGCGAGGGGACCACAAAGATAAATGGCTTAGATTAGACACTGCAGCTTAGGAAATTTCGACATGTTACTTTGGAAAGCAAGAAGGTTCCTAATTCACATATTTCGGAGCAAAATAGAACAACAGTACAAACAACGAACGTAGAGTAAAAGAAGATAATAAAAGTTGATTCAACAGGTAGAAAAAGGTACGTATGTATGAATATACCTTCCTACATAACATGACAAAACAAAACCAGGAAATAAGGTCCATGACTACTCCAAGAGTGAATGGGGATATTGATTTACAAGCTGGCAAGCTAGCGAACTCTGCTTCTGGACATAACAATGATCATTGTTGCATGACAGAGAAAGACACTTTTATCGTTAAACTCGAAAGCCGAAAGTTCATCCACCATCTCACAGTCATAACGCTTCCCATATCGTCCATGTGTCACAGACAACAAAAAAAGAAAAAAAGAAAACGAAAAAGAAAGGACTGTTCCCTTTTTTTTTTTTCTTTCTTTGCTGTGACAGAAACCAGAAATTCATCGAGTGTGAAAGGCACTGTCTCTGATGTACTCCTTTCGCCTTTCGAAACCTTTCCGTTCTTCAACGGCATTGGAGGTCAGGTTAGAGAATAAGTTCAACAACCTCTTAACTGTTGTTGATGGATATGTGTTTATGAGCTACTTGTCTCTCTGGCCTCAAAGAGTCGGAAATTAACACTTCGAGAATAAAAATGGTTATTCTACCACTAACGACCAAAGTTAAGTGGCCAACAGCCAAACCTGAATTATCGTGGAGTGGAATATATAAATATATATATGTGTGTGTGTGTGTGTGTGTGGAGAAAGAGAGAGAGAGAGAGAGAGGCAACACACAAATGAGTTACTTAGTAATGGAACAGAGTACAGACAAAAGGCCGCAATGAGTCATGCGCTCTACGTTAGAAGATTAGTTTAGGTAAAGCATGCACTATAATTCAAGCTCACGGACCATCCAAGCACTTTATTTAGGTTGAAAACATAAAAATATATTGTATTATATATATATATATATACATATATGGGGAATGGATTCATTGGATTGTTAACTTTCACTGTGCCCTTACTTGTACAACTTGGATTTCGCTCGTCAGCAATCCAAAAACAAGATAGAGTGAAACTAAAGAACGTGACAATTTCAGTTTCTCTCTGACAAAACTTACATGGAATGAAAATGTTTTCTGCCCGCTTCATCATTGTCAAGCTTTTTTTTTTTTTTTCATTTGAGTCGAGCTATTACTTTATATAAAGCACACGTACTTTAAGATGTGTGTGTTCATGTAAATCTCGTTCAGTGGAACTATGCATTTTCCCAAGCCAGCGTAGGAAGCTGAAACAGTTTCTGCTCCACACCTGTCAACATCTGTTCCCCACCATTTCTCATGTTTTTGAACCCAAATGGGAATTCTCTCACAAGTTAAACATTAGGGAAAATATTCATTTCCAGGCATAAAAGAGGAAAGGTTGCCCTAAATGACAGTGACAGTGTAGGCCACAAAAGAGACCTAAAATAACACACTTTATAAACCACAGTGAGTACGTCCTGTGGAGCTCCCAATTGATCACTATAAAGTAAGTGAACTTTGAGTTCTTAGACAAACTAGTGCAATATTTCATACTAGTGAAAAAAACACTGACATGCAAAAGTACAAGCTTAGGACAACGACAGGGCTTGGCTCTTCATGTGGAGCATGCAAGTTCCTCCGGAGAAAGTGTACTGCTGATTGCATATTCGCTCCTTACTTCTCCTATGACCAGGCTGCAACCCATTTTGCAGCAGTGCACAAGGTGTTTGGTGCTAGTAACGTCTCTAGGCTACTGCTACACCTACCAGTGCAGAACAGAAGTGATGCCGCCATCACTGTATCTTACGAAGCACTGGCTCGGATGCAGGATCCTGTTTATGGTTGTGTTTCTCAAATCTTTGCCCTGCAGCAACAGGTCCCCTTGCTGTGATCTCATCTTATCCCCAGAACTTGCAACATAATTTAAGTGTAGAAATAACTTTAATTCTGCTATGTGCAGGTTGCAAGCTTGCAAGAGGAAATAGATAATCTTGGTAATATGATGGCCAACTCTACTGTTGGAGCTTCCAGTTCTGGTGGCAGTACTCAAGTCTCAACAAGCGGAAACTCAAATGGGATACAATTTTCTTGCCAGCAAGATGCAGCAAGTACACAGTTTTATCATACTCAACTGGCTAATCTACTTTCTCACCAAGGAAATGCTGCAGACTACCAAGGTTGGGAAGGACAGGTGAATTTGGAATTTCCCAACGCTCTTCATTTGGAAGACCATGTATTTGAGGATTCCGACACTAATCCATCGGAGAAGCTCCTAGCAGGAATTGACCAAGAGGTTTTCATCAATCATCCATGGACCTAGGTCCAACCTCATCAAAAGGCTAAAATATCAAAGACTGAGAACTAAAATCTGTTTAGCACGTGCAGTAACTTGCACAAAATCGAGTTCTGTTTTGACATCCATGTTGCCATACTAGTAAAGCAAGCAGTCGCTCTTTTTTAGTTTTGCTTTATGCCATTTTGGTCCCCCCAAATCACCATTAATTAATTGCAGAAAGATTTCATCTCATGCCAAAAGTTTACGTTGCATTTTGTATTTGCTTGAGATGTGCTAAGCTTATTCACGTATGGCCCCCTATATATTCATCCTTTGGTAGAAGCATCAAATCTCACTTCAGAAGTCGTGCAATCATTCAAATAAGATTTAACAAAAATCAGATTTAGAACCACAACTAAAAGTTAAAGAAAAAATCCGGGGAAAAAAACTTGGCTGTTTAAATCCTCAATATGTATATAAAACAATTACAGAAATATATAAATAGTTGGTAAATTATTAGTTTACTTGCCACGTATCATGTGATAAATGTTAAGTGTTAAATATATTATCACAAAATAATTTAAAAAGAAAGAAAGAAAGAAAGAGAGCATAGTAGATCTGGTGAAAGTGTTTAACAAAACTAGACCTCATGACTCAGACTCTACTAGTTAAACTTGTAAAAGAATACACGACTAGAGTAATTAGGTTGCAAAATCAGAGAGCACTTGTAATCTATACTTAGACATTCAGTTGTCTTATAATGCCAAGTGTTCTATGAAAACCAAGTTTATAACTACAATATTACCATCATACGGCTCGCCTCACTTCCACATCAATGTGTTATCTCATGTGGACATAGCATAAAGTTTAACTTGATACACGAAAGAGACAATAACTTGAACAGATGTAATAATATAAATAAAAGGTAACAAGAGATAGAAAAGGCAAATGCATTAAGTGAATTTAATAATAAAATATTGATAGCAAAGCAAATACTTTGAGTCCATGAAATGGTACAATATTGATATGATCCCAAATACATTGATGAGATCAACGCTATCATCTTCTGCTAATACAAGTAGTGAGGTGTTCTCTTTTTTTATGTTGATGAAGCCAATTAAGGATCGACACGGTATAAGCCTATATCAATAATGATGCCAAAAGCAAGACCCAAAAACAAATCAGTCCCGCAACATTGTGGATTCATAATCTCCATTGATTCATATTTTCTGTCACCAATCAAATGTCATACTAAGATTCAGCTTTGTCCAGTTACGTAATCAGATAAAATGGTGCCAATGATGATTGATAACAGATTATCCTCCCTTCAAGAGATCAAAAATCACAATTACTATAAGAAAAATCATTCTATAAATAATGAATAGAGGGAACCTCCACAGACGTGTTGAGTGAAAAAACAGTTATTGATTGAAATTGCAGGCTTAAATTATAAGTAAAATTACACTGAAAGAGAAAAAGCAGTACATCCAACAGAAAACAGTAACTGAACAATTTCTTTCATTGGAAGGGAAAAGACCTTGCCGGTAATCTATACAAAGGTAACCTTGAACAATCATCAACGATAGCTAGCTTCATTAAAGTTTGAAACAAACAATTTAATACTCACATATCAACAAAAAACCTTGCATTAGGCATGAATGCCTCAGATAATTTAGGAATGCAACATAGTTACAAGCAACTAATATTTTGATCTGCTAGCCTGCCAATATAATATGTCATGAAGAAGCTGCTAAGCAATGGCAAAGCAGAGAAATTAAAAGGTGGAGAGAAGTACATGCTTGCGTAGGAACAGAGCTCCAACAGCCATGGCCACACTTAGTCATATGCCTTAAGTGTTTTTCATCCTCTTCAGGGGACCAGAAACGCCTGTGAAGCTTCTACTTGTAGCCGCAAGAGTGCCTCCCCATTTGTAGATCCCACCTCTACAATGCCGGGGATAATAGCCCTTTCCAATAACAGTAAGTTTCTTGATTTCTGCCAACACAACAGTGGCACTGAACAATCACAAGTTAAATTAAATGGTTCAGATAGCATCTTTCAGTTTCTAAAACGCTTCATCAATCTCACAAAAGACCAAACATGAGAATGGATGACTGAAATTACCTGAACTAGCTTGTACAGACAGCTTTTGACCCAGCAGGGAAAAACAAAAAAAAACGCAGATACTACAGTGCGTGATACAGTCCTCAGCTGTGGGTTAAGTTACTTAATCTATCAGTTACAAACAAATTTAACGACAGAAGTCAGCATATTATGAATTAAATTCGTTAGGACTTGGCAGTGACTTTTCAGAACTTCATTATTTCTTTCTTCACCATTGACAACTGAGGGAGAAAGATATAAAAGGACCTTATTTACATTGCGTTAGTCTCTCAAAAACCTTAGCCGAAAGGCATTGTGGAACTGAGTAATTGCCTCCTTCGTTTGACCTTGTTTTCTGCACAATTTGCTAGTGTGCGTGTCTGTATCCTCCACAAAAGTATGAATATATGTTTCTAATCACTGGACAGTGTAATTTCAACCAGAAATTGATGAATATCATAGTTACCAGGTGAACCAAAACAGAAGGGATTTTACGCTATTGTGGCCACATAATCCTACTGACACCATGAATATAACAGCCTTATGACGAATAGATTTTTTTTTTTCCAGATTATTTCTATCCAGAAAAGTTATTCACTGAAAAAGCACAATAAAGCTAAAAAAGTGGGGCGTCGCATTTTGCCAAGAAATCTTGTGTACTCTTCCAATATTGAAATCCCAGTACATGAAAAATTCCAGAGACAGGTCCACAAAATTCTCTTCACTTGCTATCACATTTGAGTTTTAACAGCGGCACTTCCAGTAACTTAAAATATAAAGTTCCAAAGAAACTGTCCATATATAAAATTACAATAACAAAAGACAACATTCGATGTCTTAAGATCAACAAGTCCATAAATTTAACTTTAAAAAAGAAATATCAAAAGAAATAAGTGTGTGATTCATCATAGTAACCTAGAAGGAAGCAAATATCAAGTACTAGAATGACTTTCA
The DNA here is from genome assembly GCA_026686845.1 of Adenanthera pavonina. Taxonomy (NCBI): domain Eukaryota; kingdom Viridiplantae; phylum Streptophyta; class Magnoliopsida; order Fabales; family Fabaceae; genus Adenanthera; species Adenanthera pavonina. The sequence continues at coordinate 15,093,295 of JAIVEN010000003.1, read as the reverse complement.
GGGAAAACAAAAACATAAATTGAAATCATGTAAAATACTACATGGATGTTCACTTAACAGAAAATTTTTTAGATGAAATAGTTACTTACACAGAACAAAAGCCTCTCGCATAACCGCTTTAAGCTCTTACTTTGGGTATTATTATACTCGAGATGAGAAGTTCTTTACAATCTTTACCAAGTGCCCTCAGAAATTCTCAATTGTTATCAGTTTTTCTGACATATAATGTTTAGAAAGAAAGCAATACCAGAATATTCAGGTATAATTCCCATTATCTACAATAACTGCAGAACCCCAAGAATTCCCTGATGAAGTAAAGAGACTTGGAAATGGCAAAGGACACTGGCAGAAAAAGAAAGGAAATGGCAAAGGACACCATTGATGCAAATGTCAAGTGAGGAAGGAAATATCGAGATCACATCATTTTCTCTTTCTATTTTCTTGGGGGATGGGGAAGGGTGGTGTTGTTTCAGATTTTTTTTTTTGGCCAACCGTTATTATTTCAGTTTTTACCACCCATAATCTAATGCTATCTTGTGAAAGTATGACATTTTCTCAGGTGGGGAAGGGGGGGGGGATACAGGGCAAATTGTTTATCAAAGATACCTATAAGATATTGACTGTGGAACTCAAATAGTTGAAACAACATTAAAACATCATATTAGATATTATTTTCACTTCCCGCATGAAGAAAACTGAAGTATCTATTAAATAAGTTCCAAAATAGCAAAATTCCGGAATGAAACTAGTGTACTGTGGATTAAATATCTTCAAAACTTTGAACTTCGATTTCACTTTTCCACTGCCGAGCAATCTGTCAAATAGTTATTGAAGGGGAATAAGTGTTAACCAAAAATCAAAGCAAGGAAAAAGAACTCTCAAAAATAGAACTAGTCTTGTCAAGAGCACCACTCTCTAGCATTCTGGAACATGCGCAACCATGGACTAGGCCCCTTTCTATCCACATCCCATTGCTTTGGATACCATGGGAACTGCCACATTAAGAAGCAACGCTCTGGATGAGGCATCATGGCAAGGTGTCGTCCATTTGGAGAACAAATAGCTGCAATCCCTAAAGGAGAACCATTCACATTGAAAGGATATCTCTCTGTTGGATTGCCACCATCGTCACAGTATCTTAAAGGAGCTAACTCAGAATGAACAATGTGACTTAGGACACCTTCATCAGGGAAATATGCTTTTCCCTCACCATGAGCAGCCCATACCCCAATTGTACTACCCTCCATACCTTTAAACATTATAGATGGTGAGTCCTTTATTGTCACACTTGTGAAGCGGCACTCAAAACGCCCAGACTCATTGTGAATGAATCTTGGTTGTGATAGATCCCCACCATCACCAAGAACACCTCCAACCTGTGGACCTGGTACCCATCCCAGCAAAGCCATTAGTTGACACCCATTGCAAACTCCAAGACTAAAAGTGTCTGGTCGATCATAAAACTCTTGAAATTGCTTTATAAGGGGCTCATTAAATCTTATACAAGCAGACCATCCTTTCGCAGAATCAAGCACATCAGCAAAACTAAATCCACCAACAAAGGCAATTCCACGGAACTCCTTCAAAGAAGTTACTCCATTAAGAAGGTCTGACATAGTCACATCCCACGGTTCAAAACCAGCAGCATGAAATGCTGCAGCCATTTCTCTGTCTCCATTGCTGCCTTCTTCTCTAATCACAGCAACTTTGGGTTTTGAAGTTGCAAACATGTACTTTTTGTCAGTGAAGGAAGGAGAAAAGGACAATTTCCATGAAGGCACATATCTATGTTTTAATCCTTCTCTCTCCATATCAACACAAGATGCTAACCTTTGGAACTTTTCCAGCTGAAAACTGGTTTCTTCCCACATATCCCTGAGGATAGAAGTTTTTTCTTTCAAGTGAGTCACCCCATCAACCTTAACTTCTATCAATGAAGCAGCAGTTACTTGTCCAGCAATCTCACACATAACACCTGCATGGTTCAACTTGTCTAGCACAGTATCCAAATTTTTCTTGCTTACCTCAACAATTAACCCAAGTTCTTCTGCATAGAGTGTTTCAAAAAGGCTATTTCCTTTTGAATTCAAGTCCAAGATAAGCCCACAATTCCCAGCAAATGCCATCTCTAAGGCACAAACCATCAACCCACCATCACTTATGTCATGACCAGCAGAGATCAGTTCATCTGTAAGAAGGTCTTGGACAACTTCAAAAACCTTTTTCAAGTAAGGAACATCATCAAGATCAGGACACTCATCCCCGATTTGGTCAAACACTTGAGCAAGGGCAGATCCACCTAACCGTCGCTCCCCCTTTGCCAAATCAATATGAAGCAAAACACCATCATCTTCAAGTTTCAAATCTGGTGTCACTGTTTTTGTAATATCAGGACAAGTGACATAAACACTAATTACAAGGTTTCCTGGGGCTTTGACAACTTCACCTCCAGTATGGGCTGCCATAGAAAGACTATCTTTACCCCCATCAATAGCAATGCCAAGTTCAATCATTGCTTCTGACAGAGATAGAGCAGCATCATACATGAAAGCTCCTTCCCCATCAAGCTTGGCAGCATACATCCAATTTCCACTTGCCTTAACATCAGAAAGGGAAGTGACTTTTGCCCATACAAGATTTGTGAGTGCTTCTCCAACAGCTAACCTTGCCATTGCTTTGGGGTCTAGCAAACCTTTGATTGGTTGCTCCCCAACGGCACATGCACCTCCAGTCACATCAGTAAAAGTTTGAGCAATAACTGCAACATCAGCCATCGGAATCTGCAAAGGCCCAACTGTCTGCTGTTGAGCCACAAGACCAGTAACACACCTATCAACTTTTGTTGCCAAAAAGCGTTTTGAGCAGACAGATGGTAATCGCAATACCCTCTTCAAAGAATCTATTACTGTTACCCCTGTGGCTATATCAAATGGCTCTTGCTCATAAACAACCCGAGAAAAATGAAAAGATTTTTTGGGCATGTCACCAAGTACTTTCTCCAGTTCAAGATCCACAGGAGCGGAAGGGGGAGGAAGTCCATCTGAAAGACATTTTTGAGTTGCTAAGGTGTCAACAAGAACAATCCGTCCATCACCACTAATAGTTCCAATCACAGCCATCGATACCTTTTCCCTATCACAAATTGATTGTAAAAGGTTGTAACTTTCAGGCTTCACTAAGATTGCATCTTGCTCCTGATATTCTGCACCCCATATTTCTAGAACAGACATTGTGTGATCACCAACCACAATTGCTCGGATATCTATCTCAGCACCCTTGGGATATATAATTTCCTTTACAACATTGCAATTCCCACCAGCTCCCTGATCATGAATGCTGATAATTGGATTTTTCTCTCCCATCTCTATACAGGCACGAACAAGACGATACAATTTCTGAGCCATCTCAGCATCCCCACGTTGTACAGCATTAAAATCAAGCTCTGCATCATTCTGGCCACTAACCATGCTCGAGGCTGCCCCTCCTCCCATCCCAATACGATAAGCAGGGCCTCCAATCTTAACAACTAACATTCCAATGTCAGGCTCTCCCTTTGTTATATGGATATGGTCAATCTGTCCAATGCCTCCACTAAACATGATTGGTTTCAACCATTCCCGCCTTTCCCCACCAGGAAGTCTCATTCCAAAAGTTCTACAAAAGCCTTGAATCAATGGCTCTCCAAATTTGTTGCCATAGTCAGATGCACCATTACTAGAATCTAGGAGGATCTGCAAAGGTGATGCTAAATTTGAAGGATAAGTAAAGGATGAGTCCTCCCATGGAGCAAAAGACCCAGGCATATTAAGATTCCCAACACAATAACCAGCTGTAGCTGCCTGGACAAAAGAACCCCTTCCTGTTGCATGTGTGTCCCTAATGCGACCTCCCGCACCTGTTTCTGCACCGGGATAAGGAGCCACTGCACACGGAAAATTATGAGTTTCAGCTGTAAACAAAATATCTAGGTCACATTCTGTCAAGTTTAATGGACATGTCGAACCAGGCTGAACTGGTCGCAAATGCTTCACTGGGAAACCCCTGATAGCACTTGAATTATCCTTAAATCCAATGACTGAATTATTTGGATTTGCCTGTAAAGTACTTTTCACAATCTGCATTAGAGTCCTATCCATAAGTTGTCCGTCAATGAAAATCTTTCCCGTGAAAAACCAGTGCCTGCTATGCTCACTATTGGACTGCGCAATATCAAATAATTCAACATTTGATGGATCACGCTTGATATCCTCTTTGAAAAGTTTAGTGTAATATTGTATATCCTGGTCATCAAAGGCTAGACCCATTTCCTGATTAATTTCTTCTAATGCCATTCGCCCCTTCTCCATGACGGGTATATAATATACTTCCTCTGGAATTACACTCGTCTGAAATGATGTAAGCTTCTGATTATAAATACATTCAGTCATTCTATCATGCACCATCGCTGCAAATTCATTGATCTGATAGTCTTGTAATTCACCCTTGGTGTATAACAAGTACCTCCTTGAACGTTCCAAACGTGTCACTTCTGTCAATCCACATGCACGGCAAATTGCAACAGCATTAGAAGACCAGGCCGTAGTAAATGACAACCTAGGACCAACCTCTATTACAACAGTCCTCAAACCTTCCTTCCCTTTCTTCTCAAGAAAGCTATCAGTTCCCAGATTGCTAGGTTCATATGTTTCTTGAAGAAGCCATTTAAGGACCGAAAGCTTTTCACTTGAAAGTTCTGAATCGAGCCCTATATGGAAGCATTGCTCCGTTTGCAATTCCACAATTTGATTAGAGATTTTATTTTGAACTTCCTTGAGAAGTTCAGTAGTTGCACTTTCTTGGATCAAAGGAACCCGATAAAAATGAAAAACTTCCAAGGAGGGCTTCTCAACCGAGCGGGACTGATCATTTATTGAACTGCTAACATCCCCAGTAACCACTGCTTTGGGATTTGTTTGAGCACGGCACCTCAAAGAGATGGCTTTCCTAGCTGAACCACGCCATTGACTCCTACTGCAAACTGTACCCCAGAGAAAATTACTCCTCCACCTGTGAGATCTCTTCACTAAAAGAAGACTTTGTCTGCATGTACCCTGAAACCAAAATATGATAAAGAAAAACTTATGAACACAGTAGAGATAAAATTTTCCAAGATTAAATATACAGTAGAAACAAGACCCAAAGAATTTTGTTCAATTGGTCAATCAGAAACACTACTGAAACTGAAATTTACAAGCCCACCACACCAACAATAAAATTTTACTACAGTCATATGATGTTTCAGAAGGTCCCAACAAAACAAAAAATGTGTATCATATGGTAAAATGAGCCCCTTGGATTGTGGGAATTCAAACAGAAGGAGCAAAAGCAAACCTGAAGGAATTCGGCCACTCCAATTTCCCCAACAGTAGCCATATTGTTAATCCGTTAGAAGATCACACTGAAAGGCAAAAGGTAATATTCTTAATTCTTAACATGCACTCAAAGAGACTCAAAAGACTTGAGGAAGAAAAAATATATATTAATATTTTCAGAATCAAAATCAGATATGGTATACGGTAAATATCAAACACACAAAAACTTAGGACCTGCTTGACTCAATTTTTTGTTTTCATGGTCTTCAAACAGTTTTGTCAAATTGTTTAACAAAATAAATTTTCAAAAATTAAAACAGAAAATATTTTAATCATTTGCTTTAACAGTACATCTAAAAACTAAAAATAAAATAAAATAAATCATTTGGAAAAATTGATTGCTTGAGACAAAATTAAAAACGTGAAAATGAAAATTGAAAAAACTAGCAGCCCCCTACAGCAGAATAGGGAAAAACAAACCTGGGATAGTGATGAGCTACGTTGAAGCACCGTCGTCTTCTGTGCGTCTTGTTGCTCTGCTTCAAAGCTTCAGTCTGGGCAAAGCTCAGCTGGGAGTGAAAGTCGTACAGAAGGATGAAAAGGAAACCTGATAAGGTGGAGTGAAATTAACAAAATTGCCACCAACGAAAATTCGCAAAAAATTCCAATGTAATATTCTTACTTCTTAACATGCCATCAGAAAGTTTCCAAAAACTCAAGAAAATAAATATGCATTAAAGCGTTCAGAACTCACCAAGTTCAGAATAAAAATAAAAATAAAATCATTTGGAAGAATTTATTTGCAAATGAGTTTTAAAAACATGAAAACAAACAAAAATTGGAAAAAGAAGGAAAGTGGGAAAAAAAAAATGCCAACACCACTATAAAGAACCTCAACCTCAGAAATTTCAACTCAGTATCTATGTTCAATGTTCACAGAACAGTGACACCCCAATGGGATGTACACAAGCAAAACCCAACAGAAAAAACTAACAGCCCACTTAACCAGAACAGTAAAAACAGACCTGGGAGAGTCAGAAGCTACGTTGAAGCACCGTCTTCTTCTGTCTGTTTTCTTGCTTTGCTTCAAAGCTTCAGGCTTGTGAAGCTGAGAAGTGAGATTCATACAAGAGGTTGAGAAGAAGCCTAAATTAAAAAATAAAAATATAACTTCTTCTCCTACCACTACTAATAATATATCCTTAAAAAGTAAAAATTCAACAAGATAGCATATCGCTTAAACAGTAGGCAATAAGAAACAAATTAAAGGCAGACAACAAAAATTGAAGGAACCCAATATGCTAAATGAATTAAAAATCCCAACATATTAAAAATCGGACCAACCATGAACTGGTTAAGACACTAGTTTAAAATTCAATGGTCAAACCAGAGTCAGACCAATTGTGAATAAATTCATATATTTTAAAATTTAAATAATGTTGATTAAAAATATAAAAAATATTTATCCATGTTCATAAAATTAACATTCAATCTAGGATGAAAAATAAAAATAATCTACTACAATATTCATCAACCATCATTTACAATAAACATCATACATCATAGGTTCATAAACAACCAAATTCATCCACAACAAACAATTAAACATCATACAAAACCATATCAGTATTCGTCCACTATAAACATTCAATTAATAACCACCATAAAAGTCACAAGTTAAATTCAGTTGTTGAAATATCTGTGCTCCTTAACTAGGATAAAGAGAAATACAATATTAAAGGAAATTGGTACTTGGTTCAAGTTCAATTGAAATAATGGCTAAAAAACATTGTAAGAGAAAATTGAGAGTTAACTAATACTAAAAAAGTTTGAGAGTTATCAAAGCATCTAAAATTGCTTCATGTTTCAAGCAATCAAGCTACAATTGTCTATTTTTATTGCCTTATCCCACAAGATGGAAAGTGCAGTTAGAATTCAAAAAAGCAAAGTGTATAATCAAAACATTGGGAGTAAATTTTGAGTTTACACCCTTCAACTAAAACGAGGCCTGGTACTCTGAAACCTTATTTCAGAAGCTACGGCCAAAAATAAGTGAAAGATCAACTGCAGGAAAACTGAAGGCAACAATTTGAGTATCACAGGGCCTAAAATTCATTAAACTTTCATTTTCTTATCCTGAAAGCAAAACATTGAGGTTGACCAATAGAATTAGTATATTTATATTTACACACCGAGATTCTCAGTCTCAATGATCAGAAAAGGCATGGGCATGTCACTCTGCATGCAGTAGGACACATTAATGTATTGAAAGATAATTTCCAACTACAGTTGGGGTCACTATACACCAATACCAATTTCACACACAAAATGGTAAGAACTGAATCATGCCACCAAGTATAGAAATCAAAGAGAGTCCTGAACCACTTGATATATTCAACCTGGGTCATTGAAAGGAAAACGGAAGATTGATCCAGCAGATACAGTACACAACAACAACAAAAGGAAAGCACAATGAACAGATATATGTTGTCAAAAGACACAGCAAATAGCAAAGAAGCAAAACGAAAATGGCAAGCATCGAGTTTGACCCTTAAAGAAGCAACTCACGAAACGGACAGAGGAGGAAGAGAAAATTGCCAGAGACAGGAGGAAGATGCTAAGAACGGAAAATGATGGAGTCGTGCGCTGCTGCTACGATGATGAACACAACCTGAGATGGAGGAATGCGACGGAGTAGGACAGCAACGACGAGCACAAGGACAGAGGAACACAGCCTGTGATGGAGGAAGATAGGAGGCAGCTATGGAGGTGGAGCCTTGAAGCTTGCCGGCGATGATGATTTTCGATTCCCAGCTCAACAATGAGATTGACTATGGCGATGAAATTTGGGGATTGGGGATGGTAGGGTTTCAGACTCTCGCCAAATATGAGAGTTTAACGGTAAGTTTTTTTTTTTTCCGTTAATTTTTTTAACATTGTTTTATAATTTTTTATAATATAATATCTTATCTTTTATTTATATATATATATATAAGAAAGTATAATCTTATCTTATCTTATCTATTATAAAAGTATAATTTCATATAATAATGAGAATGAGCAAATTTATTATATATACTGAAATTTCTTTATGAATATAATTTTAAATAATTATTTATCATTTCAAGAATAAATTAGATTTTTTTACTCATTATTATATGAATCAAGTGGATGGATAATGATTTAAAATTATATTTAAAATCTATTATATATATATATTTAAATTCATATTTAATTTAAATAAGTTAGGGAGGTTGAAAGCATGACATGTTTGCTTGTTATTATATAGTGGAGAATGTCAATTTATTTTTAATTATATAATAAATGTTCTTAAATTTCTATATATATAATTGATTCTCTTATCTTTATTATTATAGTAGAGTGATGGATAATAATTTAAAATTATATTTAAAAGAAAGTTTTTGTATAAAATTATATAAGTAGAATCGAATTGATATCTGTCAACTATATAATCACAACATTGAGTTCATATCTCTGTCATGCAATTCTACTCTATTTAGAAAGGAATGAGGTTCTCATTGTTGCATTGGTGATTTTCTATTATTTTATATTTTATTTTATAATTTAACCATCCTTTTATAATAATCATTCTTCTTCTTTTAGCCATAGGCTTGGGTTTTCTCTTGCGTGGAAGGTATGGATTACCTTTTTATCCGTTATATATATATATATTATGTATAGCATTTGGTTCTATCTTCTAAAATTAATATCTGTCTCAGGTCAATTATATGTACTTTCATTCTTAATTGTGAAGGAGATACAATGGACACAACAACCAAATACAATGTACAGGAAAACTTTTACTAATTTCACAATGCTAATTTATTTCCTTTCGAACAATGAGGCTAAGAGAGTTTATTTATAAAAAGTTTGAATATAATTTCTATTTACAATTTTTATATATATAAAATAGATTTTGTTAGCCTCATTATTATATAAATCCGGATAGATGAATAATAATTTGAAATTATATTTGAAAGGAAATTTCTATATATATATAATAGATTTTCTTAACCTCATCTATTATATATATAAAGGTAGATAATATATATGGATATCTTTGGAATGATTCTAGTACTTTGAATGAGGTTTGCTGTAATTCTGTACTTCGAAAACACTGCTTTGAAGTTAGGTTTAGAACTGATATTATTATTTCTCTTTTAAAAAAATTAAAAATACCAAATCTAATCATATTCTTTTTATTATCATAATCTATCTTTCTATTATATATATAAAAATAGGTAATCTAAAAGCTAAATTTATAGAGAATTGAATCTTTTAATTTCAATCAATATTTATCCATTTTAATTTTATGCTCTTTAATTACATTCTTTCAATCATAATCTATTATATATATAAAAATAGGTAACTTAAAAGGCCAAATCTATAGATAATCCAATCTTTTAATTTCAACCAATATTTATCCATAAAAATATCCTTAAAAATCACACTAACTACTAACTAATTACAAATCAAAAATTTAATATGAATTTATATAATTATATTTATATAATATATTGAATAAAATTCATTAATGTGAATACATTATATTAAATATATATATTTAAAATTGTAGGTTTATATATTTATATATTAGTGTAAATGCGACACAATTAACTTTTGTATATCGAAGTTTTCTAATTTAAATATATAATTATTAAACTCTAACCAATTTATGTAACTAAAAATATATGGATAAATAATTTTTAAAGTATATTTCATTTAAATTGAAAAATTTTGTATAGATCTTTGAGACATTTTGGCAATTCTTTTTCTATATAATTCTTTATATAGTCATTCAGTACTATCATTTTTGTATTTTTCTCTTGCTTTGTATTTCAAACTAAGACCAATGCTCTCTTTTAATCTTTGATTATGTGCAGAAAGTATTATGTTTATTTAATTTTCTTCGTCCCATCTATCTTCTTTATTATTTTTTAAAAAAAATGTAAATCCTAACCGCACTGATTGAAGTTTGAAGATTCGAGTTGTACGCTTCTAGGTGGCATCGAAAACTTATATGTCAAAAAAATGGCAGACACTTGAGATTGTACTATAAGATATAGACGTAAGTTATCCTCTGATAATACTATAAGATATAGACTAAGTTATCCTATCCTTAATACTAAAATTTTTATTGTATTATTTTTTAATTGTCCAATTTATTTCAGTTTATCTTTTTGCAGGATGATAGAATCTTTGCAAGCATAAAGCATTCCTTTTTTAAAACATTTAAGGAAAATATAAAAAAATGCATGGTATATAAAATGAAAGGATTTAATGTAAGTATATGCTCTTAGAAATTCGGAACCCCTAATCATAAGTGTGTGGGCCTACTTTTATTCTATTCTTTCATTTTTTTTAAAATTTTTTCCCCAAAAATTATAGTCTAAATCAGCCTTCTATTTCCATTATTTATTATTTTCTTCCTTTTCGTCATTATTCTTTGACTTTCACAATTTTATTATATATAGCTTTTATTATTTATTTTATGTTTTTATTAGGTTTTATATCTATATTCAAAAGTTTGGAAAATATATATTTACTGTATAGATAAAATTGTAAAATATATCAAAAAAATTACATTCCTATTTTTCTATCTAAACAAATGAGAAAAACATCAAGAAATTCATGATTCATTATTCTTTGTTGTAATTTGCATGGGAAAATGATATAATTATATCCATGATATTTTTAATATAAACCTTTAGATGCAATTCTTTTACAAATCTATTGATAAACTTTTATCTTATATCTAGAAAAGTATAATGTTTCTGCACTATTTCATTTTTTCCCTTTCATTTTTTTTCGTGTATTCTCAGTATCATGTATTTATCTCACTGTAATTAGATGATTTATTAAGATCTAGATTAGTTTGATCAAGTTGGGTATGACCATTCTAGACAGCAAGCTTTACCACCAAAATTGTAATTTGCGGGAAAAATGATAAACTTATATCCATGATGTTTTTAATATAAGCTTTTAAATACAATTCTTTTATAAATCTATTGATAATTTTTATCTTTCTTATATGTATAAAAGTAGATTGTCTCCACACTATTTCATTTTTTTCCATATGGATCCATTATCCTGACTTACCTCACTTCAATTGAAGGATATTTTTATGTGTGTTTTCATATTTAAATACACATAAATATGTGACAATCAATTCTATTATTAAATATTTAATATTAATTTATAATAATATATGTTTTGTTGTTTATTTTATACTTTTTATTAAATGTTATATTATTTTTTAAATTTCTAGAAAAATATATTCACTGTAGGAATGAAATATAAAATATACCTAAAAAAATTACATTTCTCTTTTTCTTTCTAAACAAATGAAAAGGAGGATCACAATATTGTTTCTTGTGGGCCGAGTCTCAAGTTGATTGCGGGTTGATGGCTTCTCCTTGAAGCCTCAATTTGAAGGTTTCAAAAGAAACTTCTACAAGAAGCCAAGTTTGTACAAGGAAACCGCTTCCGTGCAAAATCTTCTTCCACCTTCTTCTCTATTCAATTTAATTTCCATCACTCCCTTCCTCTCATATCACATCTCACATCTCACATCTCACATCTTCCTCTCCTCTCCCTCTCCCACTCTGCCCTTTCTCTTTTCGCCATCTCCACCATGCCCCACCACGCCTCCCCTCCTTCTTCTTCGGTCTCTCTCTCATTCTCGAATCCTCTCCTTTTTCTCCTCTATTCTTTATTTTTCTTCTCTAGTTCTTTTCATTAGCTTCATTTTTTTTCCAGATTTCCTTTCCAGAAGACCTAGGGGCACCACCATTTTCTTGTGCATATATATACTATTGTAGGAGAAGGAGATGAGAGAGCATGTAGGAGAAGCCAGACACACAATGCAAGAAAGAAAATGAGAAAGAGTGGAGGAGAAGGAGAAGAAAAAGCGTGTAAGAGAAGGCAGGCATACAAAGGAAAGATGCACTTCGTCCCACCCACCACCCCCACCAAGTTTGGAGTGCAGAGTCGGGAAGGAAGCCATCGCCATGGAGTTGGTCATCCACCACCACCGCCAATTGCTAGGTTCAAACCACACTCCATTTTTTTTTTGGGAATTTTGCTCAATTACTTTGTCTTGATTGATCTTCTTCGCCTGCAATTTCAACTTCTTCTTCTTCTTCTTCTTTTGCTAGGACTGTGAGAACTTTGTCGGTGGCCAAGAAAGAGAAGCCCGATGTGTCAGCTACCAATTCAAGCAATAGCGTCGTGGGTGAGAACAAAGACGAGAAGCGAGCGGTGAGTTATTGGGGCATTGAACAAGCAAGGTTCACCAAACCAGACTACACAGAATGGAAGTGGAATTGTTTTAGGGTATGCTCTTCATTTCTTTGGTTTCTCTTCCATTTGTTGTTAGATAGTATTACTTGCTTATGGGGTGGGCTATTAGATTATATATATATATATATACACACATTTTATCAAACAATTCCACCTTCTTCATTTATATTACAAATGAATTTAAGACTTCAAATTCATTTGTAATACACTTACACAAATAATTTGTTTAGAGAATTTTCTGCCAAATGTAATTTATTATGTGTTTGAATTAAATTATCTATAATTGAATATGAAAATAAGTGATCATATCAAAAGCAATTTGTGTTTGAATGTTTTTATCTCATAAATTATTTTGAAAAAAGAAATATATTTAGATTTTAAAAGTTTAAGTGAATATTGGGTGAATAATGAGAAGAAAAAGTGAAATAAGTAATTGTATGAGAATAAGTGGTTATTATAAGTAGAAAAAATCAGATTATCTTAAAAAATACTTATTTAAAATATAAATACTTATTAAAAAAAATTATGTGTTTGATAATTTAGTAAAATAAATAATTATGATTCCATAATTACTTATTTTTATTATTCAAACAAGCTCTTAAAATCAATTTTCACCATAGCATTCAACTTGAAGCAGCGCCATGGCATCGATTTTATTTATCATGATGTCCTATTATTTTCTAACATGAGAAGGGGTTTTTCACAACATTCTTTTTTTTAAATTGACTTAGTTGATTTCCACTGACATACAATAAATATAATTCATCTCGGATCCTTCATCTATTAGCCATGTATAGCACTGATAGGGTTTATTCATGGTGTCATTTGCTGGTTTGGTTGTGTAAGGTTCATTGATTTTGCAAGTTGGTGATATTCCATTTTTTTAAAAAATAAAAAAAGACGTGGTTACTAATAATTCGTTGGCAAGGGATACTCATGTTATAAAATGCATGCAAATGAAGACTCACTTTTTTTTTCAATTATTTCGTTGGATTCAGTTAGCACACGTAGTCACTCTTATGAAAATGAATGCAACGGTGATTTCTTGGTATATTACTGAGGTATGGAATTGGTTATATTTCTCCTTCACTCTTGCATCTTTTGCTGGAGCATTACAGGTTCATATATGATCGATTTTATTTTTCCCCCTTTCATTTATGGTAGCAGTTGGGAAATAATTTCTCTGTTGTAGTCTACCAGGCATGGATGAAGATAGATTTTTCTTTGGTAATGATCGACAGTTTCCATTATTGTTTGGCTCCAAAGAGATAACTGACCAGCATGAGGATTTGTCTCTTTGGGCAGCATTGCTTTTCCTTATTTTGTTTTTAAATTTAATAATTTTACCCTCTTCATATATACTATCCCCTTTTCTGATGGGTATAGTAATGTAATGCCCTATTCATTTTTTGTTCTTTGGTTGCATATAATATAGGTAGCTGCACTGCATATATTAAAAATGTATTGAAATTTTCATGATTTGAACTGTGTCTTTTGCAGTATACCCCTGCAATTGATGTTTGGAACATCGGATGCATATTTGCATATATGTTCTCTGGGAAGCCATTGTTCCTTGGTAAAAATACCAATTGGATCCATGACCGATTTACTTGGTACTCCTCCTGCTGACACCATTTCGAAGAATACCAGCTTTAATTACTTAATTTGATAAAGGTCATAGATTATCATTTTTGTCATATGAGCAGATTTATACTTTCATTTTTTACTTTCTGTTGCAGCTATATGCAGTGCAATAGTTGAAATAATACCTTGTATTGTAATTTTCTGTTTGATTTGTCAATGCTAAAAGTTGAAATATTCACCATCTACTCTTTAAAAATTGGTGTCATGTTTTAGGATAGCGTGGACCCTACTTAAAAGGACAAAGAAATTATCATTTATGGAAAGGCCTTTGTTTTAGTTATGATTAGAGATTGTAGGTTTGTGCAGGTTGATAATTTTACAACTGTTTGCACTTCTGTGTTCAAATTAACATCTTTTTAAAATGGTGTCTTCTTTTATTCAAAGCAGGATAATTGCAATGAAAATATCATGACTAAATGAGCAAATCTGTCTCTAACTGATCCTATATTTGTGGCCATTGAAATTTAATATGCTTTTTTCCTCTTCAAATGCATTGAACTTGAGAAACCAAAAACATATATATTAAGGAACTAATGCACATCTCTATACGACTAGGTTATATAAATGCATTGTTATGTATAGAACAATTACTTCATGTTGAAATCTCGTCACACCTAAAATGCGACACGAATGATGTGAAAAAGAAAAATGTCAACTTCCATAATAGAAGCCAATTCCAAAGGAATAACAATCAAAATTTTAAGGAAACTTTTGGAAAACTAAATAAAAGGGAAATAATGGTTTGCCAAACAAATTTGGATTTGGGAATGTGATTGTGTGTAGGAAAATTGTTAGATACCAAATAACACCTGTTTTTATGAACGGTTGCTTTAAATTGATTGTGTAAATTAATATGAATTTAAAAATATTTTAATTACCTTTTTATCATTCACATGCTAAAATAAGGGTAAAAAAAATTTAGAAAATAAAAATTAAGGAAATTAAGAAAACAAAATAGAGAAACATTTATTTATTTATAAGGGTACTTAGGATCAGAGCCTAGAGCCTATATATCCCATGATAAAAATTAAAGTCCACATAGTTTGGAATAAAAATATTTGTCAATTGGTTGGTATTTTTTATTTTAATTTTATAATAAGAAAAAGCAAATTGAAAATAGTTTATCATTTTACAAACAAAATAATTTTCTGAAACTTAGATTTGTATGTTTTAATATGCAAAAAATTATTTAATCTTGCATGCTTACTATTTTTTTTTGAAAATATTTTTACTTAATCTTATTTTTTTTAATTTCTGAAAATACATTTTTGATTTTTGAAAATATATTTCTTTTTGTATTTTATAGGAAATTTCTTTTTATTTTTTTATTATTTTATAAAAATAAAATTGATCTACCTGCTGTAGATTCATCATCATAACCAATAGACCAATTCCTTAAGTATTTATGGAAGATTTAAACTTTTGCATTGTAGAGGTTTTATTATTTATTTTGAGGTAATAATTTAGAAAATATTATTCTTATTTGTTTAACATTTTGATTTTTTTTATAAAAAAAAATACCACTTTATAAATAATTGTTATTTATTTTTATAAATTTATGCCACATAGTCTGATCAATATACTTATGTTGACTCGCATTCTCGGGCCTCAAGGATAAAAAGCAAACCTAATAGGGTGTAGTGAAATTAACAAAATTGCCATCAATGAAAATTCACAAAAAGTTCCAAGATGATATTCTTACTTCTTACCATGCCATCTCCAAAAACTCAAGAAAATAAATATGCATTAAAGCTTTCAGAACTCACCAAAGTTCAGAATAAAAATAAAATCATTTGGAAGAATTTATTTGCAAACGAGTTTTAAAAACATGAAAACAAAAAATAATTTGAAAAAAAAACGGAAAGTGGGAAAAAAAATGCCAACACCACTATAAAGAACCTCAACCCCAGAACTTTCAACTCTGTATCTATGTTAATGTTCACAGAACAGTGACACGCCAATGGAATGTACATAAGCAAAACCAAACAAAACTAACAGCCCACTTACGTAGAATCGGTAAAAAACAGACCTCGGAGAGTCAGAAGCTACGTTGAAGCGTCGTCTTCTTCTGTCCGTTTTCTTGCTCTGCTTCAAAGCTTCAGGCTTGCGAAGCTGAGAAGTGAGATTCATACAAGAGGAGGAGAAGAAGCCTAAATTAAAAAATAAAAATATAACTTCTTCTACTACTACTAATAATAATATATTCTTAAAAATTAAAAATTCAACAAGATAGCATATCGCTTAAACAGTTGGCAATAAGAAACAATTAAAGTATCAATCAACAAATTAAAGGCAGACAACAAAAATTGAAGGAACCCAATACGTTAAATGAGTTAAAAATCTCAAAATATTAAAAATTGGATCAACCATTAAACTAGTTAAAACACTTGTTTAAAATTCAATGGTCAAATAAGAGTCAAACTAATTATGAATAAATTAATATATTTTAAATAATATTAATTAAAAATATAAAAAATATTTACCCATGATAATAAAATTAACATTTAATTTATGATGAAAAGTAAAGATAATTTACTACAATAGTCATCAACTATCATTTACCATAAACATTATACATGATAGGTTCATAAACAACAAAATTCATCCACAACAAATAATTAAACATCATATACAATCATATCAATATTCATTCACCATAAACATTTAATCAATAACCACCATAAAAGTCATTCAAGTTAATTTAGTTGTTGAAATATCCGTGCTCCTTAACTAGGATAGAGAAAAATACAATATTCAAGGAAATTGGTACTTGGTTCAAGTTCAATTGAAATAATGGCTAAAAAAACATTGTAAGAAATGGTTTGCACAGTAGCATCAATATTACAGTATTCCATATGCCTTTAATAAGGTGATGTCTCCTTTTTGCTGATGCTCTAAACTTTTCATCTGAATCAGATTCTTTCTTTGAATTGAAATGTGCAACAAACATCTTTTCTGGTGGCAATGGGAATGGCATCCTCACCCTTTTATTTTATTTTATTTTTTATTGCCTATATTTTGCCATCTTTGGAATCAGCAACCATTTTGTGCGTTTAGAGGGTGTGTAAGTATTGCCCACCATTTATGTAAACATCATCATGTAGTTTGATTGAATTTAGATTCTTTTCCTCAATTGGTCTTGATGAATCTGTTATCCGTGGTGTTGTTTCAGGTTTTGCTACCAATAGAATTAGAGCCAGCTAGCTTCTGTTTAGTTGTTTCTTGTTTTGTTTCTTCTCTTTTTTTATTTTGTTAGAATTGGTTTTTGTAGTTTTGTTGGTTTATTTTTACTATCCTGTTGAGACTAGTCTGTGTATTTTGCTTGAACTGGGTGGTAAAAAAATTACCCTATGATTGGACGAAGAGAAAATAAGGGGAAAAGGTAAATTTATAAAGAAAATAAAAGGAAACATGGATTGGATAAGGTGATGAGTCGGGTTGAGAGTTGTATAATTTAACATCAGGTGTTAGTTAGATATTTATAGGAGTAGTTTAGGTCATGTTCACATAGAGGCAACAATTGGTATATAAGCAAGAGAATGTGAATTTCTAAGTTAAAATAATACGCCTAAATTAATTTAATTTTTTTTTAAAAAATTAAATTAAAACTAAGTAAAGTTAACTAAATTAAAATTAAATAAATTAATACAACTAATTAAGCTATAATGCAACTAAAATACTAATCCTAAATGAAATGAAATGCAAATTAAACTAACTAAATGTAATTAAAAATGTAAACTAACTACTGCTAAATAAAATGCTAATACAACTATAATAATTTTTTTATGAGATACAATGCAAACTATTTAATATACAAATGTGAATTACCAACTAGAAATTTGGGGGTTTGTTTTTTTAATTTAAAATTAAATTTAAATTAAAACAAACAAATAATTAAAGGAAACTAATTACAAGATAAGATTGAAAAAAGAGAGAAACAATTCAATTATGGAAATTGTGGACCATTCATGAGTTTGGTAAGTAATTTGAGTCTATCTTAATTTGAGTCAACTAGTTTAGAAATGGGGAAGTCTTAATTAAGAACACTAATTAGATTAAACATTTAATTAGTTTAAGCATAATCTAATTAATTAATTAATCATAGATAAATTTAGCTGTTAATTAATCACCTAGAGTTAGTCTAATCAAATTAATTAAACTTAATTCTAATGTTAATTGAGCTTATATTAAATTTGGAAATTAAGAAATAATCACCCAGTTTAACCTAATTAGGTAATTAAAATCCCAATTATGCAATGACTACATTCAGCATTAATTAGATTATATCAATAATTAATGATTTAATAATAAAAAAAACAAACTAGGATATGAGATTCAAATTTCCAAATTTGAAAAATATAACAACCTACTCCTAAAAGCCCTGAAAACAACTTTTAAAACCTTAAAATACACTGAAAAACTCTGAATAGGACTAAAACAGGGCTGGGCCGTAGTGAGCTACAGTACAATCATGGCTAGGAAGAGGCAAACTGCTTGGTGCCGTGGCTGAGCTTCTGGAGCCGCGGCACTCGTATCAGATTGTGTATTAACAAATTGCTAATTTTTCGGACGAACTTCCGACACACACAACTTTGTGTTCCGACTTTCGATTAATCTGATTTCAACTCATACAAGTCAATCTTATCTCAATCTATCCATAAACACCAGTTTCATCTTAATTCGTTTTTGTATGGAGATTTTGGGCACTAGTAACTGATTTAATCACTTTTTGACCAAAACTCACGACCAATCACCTCCAATTGCCACCAAAGGCTAATTTGTCACCTAGGGAGCATTCACACAGATTCTAAATGGTACAACCAACCTGTCCAATGAGGTTTTACCCTGAAAAAACTACTCTTATAAGATTTGATTCCCTTAAACCTCAAATTCACATAATAGGCTATATGCCCCAAATCACACAATTTAGGCCCATCATCACTTTGGACTCACACATACGGCCAATCTAGCTTACAAACATATACTCCAATAATAATGACCTATACCAAGGTCCAAATTATCATCACACACATAACCATACATGCACATATTCATATCACATCATCATCGATATCATGCCACATCATTCATCATCATCAATGTCATATAACCATCATCATTACAACCATCATGGTTCTCATATTGATTATAGACATACTATTTTACTTGGCAAAATTCATAACATAGATAATAACACAAATTGCTGCTGACTTGGATAATCCTGACGTCGGAGAGGCTACAACCCCTTTGTGTTCTCCGGACTAGTACCAGACACTTTATCTGAAATATTAGTCATGGGGGGTGTGAGATAAAGTCTCAATAACCGAGAACACAACACAGGCAACCTATATCTATAGTCCACACAATCGTACATATGGTGTAATGAAATACAAAAAAGACATGGTATGCATGTTCTCTCTCATACACAGCTTGAATTACGGGCTAGTAACAACATAATACATACCTGATAGGTAATTTCCTTCCAATAGTCAGTGGAAATTGATTTTGGGATATCATCAAGCTCACCTTACACTAATACAACCCGGTCAAAAGTTACACTAATGATTGAACCATGGTTCTCTTTTCCATGGACCACTTGAATTGGTAGTGATTTAGGGAAGATGCATCCCCAATTCTACTATCACCTGGTTCTTCTAACCATAAGAAAGGATTTACTGGCAGGAATATTTCATCATATCGTCATATTATCATCATCATTTCCCACATTATTATCATATCACATCTCATTATCACCTCAACATTCACCTCACAGTATACATCAAATGATGATGATGTCAATATCATGCCAAGATGCCTCTAAATATATATATATCATCATTATAGTCATGCTAGCATGCAATGGTGTGGGGATACTACAAAATTACACATACACGTATATAACATCATACTCAAATAGCCATGTGTATACCACAATATGTAGAAAAATCATACGCATGCATAAATAATATCATGTTATGAACATGAATATACATATATACATATAAATATAAAACACATATATCATAAACACCTGGTTACCTCTAATTATCTAAATAAAACACTACAATATCATAATATTCCCAATTAACATAAAGCATAATTATCCAAAATTCATAGTTCAACCATTTAAACTTTACCCAAGGTTCCAATAACATTTTCATGCATCAATGAGCCCCATACAACCATTCAAACCATAATTGATCCTATATATTTCGGATCCCAAGCTTATACACACAATACAAAGCTAGGGTTTGGCATAATTCATACATATTCCCTCTAAAACTCATACCCAAGCATCATTAATATTAAATCACACTTCATTAATCCATTTACACATTTCAATCAGTGGTATTCGATCAAATCGAAAACCCCATACATAAACTTGGATTTTAACCCCACAACCGAAGAGAAAAGAGAGAAGAGAAGAGAGAAATCACTTACCAATTGAAATGCAAGCTTCCAAGATCCAAAATTTGATCCTCAAGGTCAAAATCGCGAATCCCTAGCAAAGCAACTCTCCCTCCTCTTCAATTCTTTCTATTTCATCCAACTGAAACTCATCTAATTTAAACAAATTTTCAATTTGGCGCTGCGGCATGGAGCCATTTTGTCTAAAAAATCTATCTAAGTTTCAGTTTGTTCACTATGGTGGCCTTGTGTCTTGCCACATCATGGAGTGCTTCTAGCTCTTACTTGCTCTTCCTCCCTCTTGGTTCCTTTGATCCTGCACACATCATCAGTTGTACCTTCCATTAGCTCAAAACTAAGTTCAAGATAGTGTAATGAGGGTTGTTACAAAAAATGCACAAATTCAAGCTCAAATCAACATGAAACAACCATAATCATATATATATATATATATAATACATTCCAAAATCAAATCCAATATTCAATTATTAACATTTATACAAATTTTCATCAATCTTAACTTACAAACCTTAAGCTAAAATCAAATAAAATTCAGAAAAATCAACATGAAAAAGAGGAACCATCTATGCTCTAGCCAAGCTTATAACCCAAATTTCTTGTCTTGCTCCAAGAAAGACCCACAAAAGAGCTCTACCCTTGCATCTTCACGAGCTCCCAAGCTCCTCCAAAGAGAGAGAGGGATGCGGCAAGGGCAAAAGAGGTGGAAGGATGGTGTGAAAATGGTAGAGCTTGAATGAATTTGAGGTGGGTTCGAGAAGGAACAAGAAAATGAGAGGAGGCTGACAATGGTTGCTGTTGGAATATGAGAGAGAGAGAGAGAGAGAGAGAGCCAAAAATGGTATGGGTAAAAGAGAGAAAGGCCGAAAAAAAGAGGAGAAATTGAAAGGAAAATGAAAAACGATGGTGAAGTTTTAGAGAAAAATGGAAGAGCATTGAGAAGATAAGGTGAAGCTATGGGTGAGAGAGGGTGAGAATGGAAGAGAAGGAGGCAGCTGTCTACTAAAGGGAGAAGAAAGGTTCGAAAAGTTGAGCTAAGGGCATGTTTGGATAAGGGGAAAAAATGTAAAAGAGATGAGGAAAACTAATAAAAATAAAGACAGATACAAGTGAATAAAAAAATGGAAAGATTGTGAAAATGAAATTTTCATAAAATTCCTCAAATTTATTAACTAAAATGCCCATTCAAAATTTCAATCTTCATGGATCATGACTTACAAGAAAATGTTACATTACATATATTATATTTCCAATAAAATAAATGCAACATAGGTCAGATTAAATTTTGCTCCAAAGAAATTAAATTAATTATGGAATAAAGTTTAAACTCAATTTAAAGGAAAATTATGACTCAAAATGATAAAAATAAGCGAAATAAAATACTAAAAAAATACATTTTCAAAGTTCTTTGACAATTTTGCCCCTAGATAGGTTAAATCTTAATTATTTCTTTAATCATAATTAAACCACAAATGACCCACAATCACAAATAAAATAAAATAGGAAGAATTAAATTATTAGTAATTTGGAAGTTAAAAATAATCAAAAATAAAATTTAATTTCCCAAAATTATCCAAAAATTCTGATTTATTCCAAATTAAGGCTAATTACATGAGTATTATCTAAATTACACAAAATTAGCCAAAATTCAATACTAAAAATGTTTAAATAAAAGAATAAAAATGATAAAAATTCATAATTGTTATAAAGTTTTATTTGAAATAAGAGGAAAATAGGAGAAATGAAATATTAAGAGAGAAAATAAAAAAGAATATAAAGAAGAAGGTGTTTAAATTCTCTTTGGTTTTCTCCTCAAATTTTTATCTCCATTATTTTTCCCTCATCCAAACGGAGGGATAAAGTCGTAAATTATGCTTCAATTAGTGGACATATATATATATATATATTGTATGTGTGTGCGCGCAAAATATTAAGTGTGTAGATTTAGGAGAGTGCATTCTGGGTTATATGAAAAAAACGATGGAGACGTCCGACGACCAAAATTGCACCTTCTCCAATTTTATTATCAATAATTCTTTAGGCTAACTTTTAGATTCATTTATTTACTATTTCTTCTATCTTTTTGGGCCAAAAATAAGAAATTGCATTAACTATTTCCACCATGGCTCCGTTTGGTAGAAGGGCATGGGGGTGAAGGAACGATTGATTCCGTTTGTTTGGTACAAGGTTTTAATGATTAATGGGAATGGATCACTCCGTTAAATATAGAAATGAGGACTCCCACTCCTAACTTGGTATTGTTTCATTCCCATGCCCAACAAAATTATGGTGACACCTTTGCCCCCATCGCAGCTGCCTTGCCATTATAAGAGCTCATCGTTGCTGCATCTGTCATGGCCATAGTTGCTGCATCTATAGAAGCATTTGCAGCGGCTGTGTGTTTTTGTTGTCATAGCCGCTGTCGAGGGTGAGTGGTTCGTCATCAATATAGTTGTGGTCCATCAACATCAATGAGTGAGGTCTACCAATGTCATTGTTCGTTTCTGTTCACATTTTGAATCTTTGATTGTTGCTGGTTGTGAAGCTCGAATTTTGTTTTTGATTTCGCTGCTTCTCAATACCTCTTCACTGATAGGTTTATAGATTTGGAATTTTTTTTGTGTTTTCTAGAAATTTCCCAAAAGATTGAATTGTTTCTAATTTCTGGTTTTAGATTTAACACCTTTTAGATTCACATCTTTCGGTTTTTGTTTGATTTATGGTTTTAGAAAGGAGAAAAAAGAAGACTATGGTGGTGGGAGGGATTGAAGGAGAAGGATGGTGGAGAAAGAAGGTGTAGGAGAAGGAAGATAGAGGAAAGAACGATAAAGATAAGAATTTTTTTTCATTAAGTTCAATTTTTATTTGAGGACATTATAGTTTTTTAATATTCTTATTCCCAGTCACATTCCATACATATTAAACATACTTTTAAATTTCATATGCCCATTTCTGTTTCCGATCTCATTCCCATCCTCATTCCTTTAAAAAATAAAATATGTCAATAATTTGTATGCTGGAGTCCACGTAATTGTTCATTGATAACCTAAAAATTCTACTTAAATCTTGTCCTTAATTATTAATTATATGATTACCAGAAAAGAACAGATGAAAATACACTAATGTCATGAACACTTTTTTTTGGGGCCTGAACGCATGCGCGAGAGTCGCGTTATAGAGAATTACATGCAACGAACAATTAGGAAAACTGAAACACAAATTGCTCCAATAGACTTCGCAACAATTTTTATAATGAAAGTTAACTTTATCCCACGATTTTTCTTTTTCATAAAATGAGAGAAAACCAAAGATCATCTAATGGTTGAACGGATTTTTTTTTCATAAACAATGTTTATCCCATGATTTATGGATAACTAGATGACGGTCATCTCCTGTACATTTCGCATAAAGTCTAAACAATAAACCCACTTGTTAAAAATTTTATATTTCACAATAATATTGGCAAATAAATAGAAATCAGAAAGAAATAATACATGTTTTTGGTGATGAAATCCTAGTACCCGTTTATACCCCAGTGGACAAGACAATGTCCTAGGACACAAGTACATGTGATTCATGCCTTCAGATGTGTCGGACACTGATGATACCCCAACGAAACAACTGAATCATAGTACAATTTTCCAGTTTCCTCATGATTCATCGAAAAAAGTATTGTGTATATAACTTTAAAAAAAGATGAAGCCAAATGCATGCCTTCTATATTCTTAAAAATATGCAAGAAGTCTGAGTATAATTTAAACTGTTGAGATTAAATTAACACAATCTAAAATTTTAAAGAGAAAAGTGCTAAAATAAAAAATTATTAAAAATTAAACTACTCAAATTTAAAATCAAGCCCTATATCTTGCAAAACTCTAAAATGTATTAAAAATCTATACGCCAACAGGACACCCCCTCGTGACAAAAAAATTGGCCGGCTTTACCCCTTATTTGTTCTCATGATTCATCATCAGTCCAAAATCAAAACAAGGAAAAGCTTGAAGGTCTTGCTCTATACCATCCCTTCAAACACTGAAATAAAACCTAGTAGCAAATTAAATAAGTACTAAGGAATTCAACCCAAGTCTAATAGAAAAGAGTAGAGGCCAAATGGCCAAAGTTTTTCCGCTTCACCTGGCGTCCTTTCCTTCGAGCGGAGCACAACCTACTTCTCCCGCACTAAAGAAATTGATAACAAGATGTAGGATAGAATAGTTACTAAGCATGATAATGACACAATCTAAACTGAAGGTCAAAATCATAAAGCAATGGATGGTATCCACTGTACACTCCAAATTTAAGTGCTAAATATAAAGCCAGAATAGGACCTAAAATGATTACAATGGTTTAGGTGCAATTAATGGGCACTTCCACAGGTTGGTGCACTTTCGATGGCCCGTCACAGTAGCTAAGATAAATGGAGAAAGTGTCTAAAGCAAGACAGTTTACATCATTAGAATTTCTTGAGCTACTCTAGATGCAGTACATAGACTGCCCAACCTTTCGGATAGTATCCAGATTAAGCGCACACTTGCTAACTCATGTTCAATAAACTAGTAATTAACAAAAGCAAAACGAGACAGAAGTTAAGTTCCACAGATCAGTGGGCTTACCATAAATGTCTGCATATATATATATGTATACATAGCTATAGCTTCAGCCTCATTTCAGGACCATATATCGTTTCCAACACAAACATGATTTAATGAAGCTCCTCCACAAAAGAAAAAGTACTGTATCAGAAGGTAGAAAAGGAAACCACAGACATCTAGTTTAGGAGGTTTCTATACAAAATAACATCTTTCAAGATTTTCAAAAGCAAAAGCAAATGAACAAAAACTTCCTTACCTTGCTAGCTTCTATGCTTACAAGGAACCGTTTGAACATATTACACAAGTCATCAGTAAGAACAAAGATCTCCCTCACTTACTACGTACCCTTTTCTTCTCTCTCAGTAAGGAGGGTGGCGATCAGGAGGCCCCCAGAATACATCATGTGGCATTTGATCAGTAGTTACCAGCAAATTCGGGGGCAAATTATTGAACATAGGCATTGCAACTTGTTCATTCAAAGCATGAGATGCAGAAGGCCCAGAAGTTCTTGAATTTACTCCTGATTGCTGCGGTGCTTGTACTTCAACTTCTTCCCCAGATGGTTCATCCTCCAGTGGCAACCTTTCATAAGTTGTATTAGCGAATGCAGCTGCAATCACCAATACCGGACCCGATGCCACCAATGAACCCACCACAGCTCCACCAACAACCTGCCCTTGACCGCCGGATAAATACACGGTTAGACCAGTGGCCCCAGGCGGTGAAGGGGCAGGCAAAAATGCCCCAGATAGAGACAGAATCTCGAACCTTCCATTTAGTGTTATAACCCCACCTGGCGCCGCCGGTTGCCGAAGTGTGACATTGGTTACAATGCCACTTCCGTTGAGCACCGAGACCCCCCGATGCCTCCGGTTCGCGAAGGTGGAGAGGCTCTCAACAATATCACTGCCGCTGCAGATTTCCAACACATGGCTCCGGAGGGCATTGGGACTCTCCTTGGTTACAACGACAGGTGGCCTCGGCTTGTTCTTCGACCCTGGCGGGCGGCCTCGTGGCCGGCGGCAGCTGCTGCCGGGCTCCGCAGCGTCGTGGCTACCTGGGTTTTGATCGTCGGCTTCGCGGCCGTTGTGTCGGCTCTCGCCGTCGTCAGCGTTCTGGTTTGTGTTGGTGTTGGCGTTAGTGTTGCTATTGCTGCTATTGGTTGGGGTGTTATTGGTGTCTTCAAGGAAGTCTTGCTCTCGTCTAGGCGCAAGCCGATTCAATCCACCATGGTCATCTTCCGGGTTTCCCAGCTGAAGAGATGGAGTGGGTCTCATTGCGACGCTACCAGCCCACCACCGATTCGCCATTTTTGAAAACCGCAGTCTTTGACCAGAACCTTTGTTTTCACTCTCCCTTTTTCTGGATGCTTCTTTGTGTTAAACAACGACAAAAGGCTACAAAACCAAGATTCAATCTACTTCCAGAAAAAAACCTGAAGTTCTACTTCGTTTACTAGATTAGATAAGATTCAGATCTCTACAATCGAACCCCAAAATCTAATAAACACAATCCAAAACCCAAACCTCTCTATATCAAACCTGACCGCTTAACTTAGACATCAACCACATGGGTTTTGCTTGCACTATATGAAAACCCTAAACACATATAAGGTCCCCTCGAATCAGATGTCACATTCACCTAATTATGACTATGACTGAAAATCCACTTCCGACACAAACAACGAAAAACAAATTCCAAGATTCAGCGTCGAACTGGACAAAACCGTCCTTGCAGTTCGCTTATCTGAAACCAAATAGCCCAAATACCCTCTGATATATGCATACTAGTGTAAGCTTTTTGAAGGTGTTAAGAGAAGAATGCTTTTGTACCTCAATGTGTTTATGCCTTTAAAAGGGTATAAGATTTGTACGGGTCAGCAGATTCGAGCAGTGTTTGAGGTATGTTTCCTGGAGCCGACTTCACAACCGCTCGCCAGTGTCTATCTGGGTCTCCGAGCGACTGAGCCAGATAGAAGGTTGAGTGTGGGATTTATGAGGATTCTCCTTCATTGAATCGTTCACCAATGTTTCGGTTTTCCTCGGGAAGCAGTTTTCTTGTGCTTTGTTCAAAGTTTTCGACTTTCCATAATGACAGATCCTCCTTTCACTAGTTGGTGCTGTTATCCTCGCGACCACCCTGCTTCGTTCAAAGTAAGATTATTATCGATTTGACCAACCTGCATATCCCATCAGAAAAAGAAATAATTGAAGCGTGAAATTACTTTAAGACCTCTGGCTTGGCGGTGCACAAGTTTATCTAGTTAGTTTGTCTAATAGTCTTGTGCTTTTAGTGGTTGTCTAGATTGAAGAAATCACATAATGAGTTGAAATTTTTAAATATAAATGATTTTTTAATAACAATTTATATTTTAAATAAATATTTATAAAAAATTAATTTTTTTATTTATAATAATCACTTATCCTTCTATAATTATTTATTTTTTTATTATTTATTAAATAATCACTTAAAGTATCAAAATTTAAATATATTTTTTTGTCAAAATCACTTATGGGGTAAAAATATCCAAATACAAATTATTTTTAACTAATTATTTATTCTTATAATCTATTATGAATGAGTACTTGTCCCCATAATTTATAATGAATAAACAATTATCATCATGATCACTTATATATAAGTCAATATAAATACACATTGAGAAATGTATTGATGTGTTATAAGGGACTCTAATATAATGGAATTTCAGGTTAGGGACCACAGATAATTATTAGTGCAGCAACTATAAGAAAAAAAATAGAAAAATTTGTTATTATTACTCAAGGCACCTCCATAAAACTTTTTCTGATCATTTTTATTAAACATTTTTTTATATTTAGTTACATTATTTCTATTTTACCCCTAATTATCTATTTCTTGATATCATAAATTGTCATTGAAATTTAGATATAATTAGTCAATGGTAATGTTCTTAACCTATTTTAATTGGTTTCACACTTTTTCACTTACTAATGATTGAAAACATTATTTAATGAGGAGTGCATTATTATAATAAATAGAAAAAAAAATAAATGTTTACGTTTTTTTTTTAGGATTTTAAAAATATAACTAATTTCTTTAATCTACATAAAATAATTAAAGGTGCTTATAAAAATAATCGAAGGAAGTACTTCCTTCAGTCTTTTTAATAAAAACATTTTAACCAATTTCGCATATATTAAGAAATTTTATTAAAAGTAACTAATATCAATTAATTTATATAAGATTTCAATTATTTTCCAAAATCCCTTATCAAATGAAATTCATTAATAGCACTCTTTTCTTTCTTCAAGAGAATGGTATTTAATATGTTATTAAATATTTGTGTAATTATATACATTAATATCAATTAATAACTACACATTTTGGATAAAAATTTTAATGATCTAGACAATTCCAAAAGAATCTTATATTAAAGACAAAAAAATTTAAAAAAGTCTGTTATAAAAAGAATCGATGGAAGTAATCTGCTTCTTAATATAAATTTTAATATAAGCCACTTTTAATCATTTTACTTAAATTAATAAAAGTTGGTTACTCTCTCTAATCTTTTTTATTAATCACAATTTAAAAGTTTTTTTTTATTCTAAATGTAAGTAAGCTTCCACAAGTTTTTAAAGCATTAAATGTTCTATTTCCAAAATATCCTTATTTATGTGTAAGAGAAAGAATAGATTATTTAAATTTGTGGTATTTATTATAAGTAAATATAGAAATTATATCAATTTTATAACAATTTTATGTTGTAACATATTTTCCTTAGTTCTAGTGGCGGTGAGTTAATTAAATATAACTTATATTAAGGATGGAAGGGAATATATCATTAAAATTGTTTAAAAATTGATGTAATTTTCATCTTTACTCTTAATAAATATTATAAATTTAAACAATCCACACCCTCTCATAAATAAAAGTATTTTGGAAATAAAATAATTATGCTAAAAAAAATTTATGAAATATGACCTATATTTAAAATAAAAAAAAAAATTCTAAAATTTGACTAATTAAAAGGATGAGGCTACAGCAGAGTGAGTACTTCAATTAACATTAACAAATTTTTCTAAGAGCCGTTTGTTGTGTATGATACATGGGTTTGTGCAGGATAGTTGTCTAAAGAAGTGAATTGTTTGAGTTTTATTTTTGTCAAAAAAAGTCATTCATAAATTTACTCTGTAAATATTTTTTTATTACTATAAGTAGTTTTGTAATGTATAATAAATTTTTGAAGACTTTAGCTGATTTTAATCACTTTCTTGTTATGTGTAATCCAATTAAAATGTCTTACAAAAAACAAAGAGAATATTTTAAATATTTTTATTAAAAAGAAAAGACATATTCTTTATTTATAAATTTATTTTTAATTTCATTTCATTTTACGTATCAAATGATTCCTCGGCTACAAGTATCTCTTCTAGATGAAAGTTGTCCATGATTCCTTCCCAAGAAATGGACTGAAAAAATGTCCCAATACTATCAAAACTAAATTCAAACACTAGTAGCTGCCCGATGAAGATGAAGAGGCAATTGGAAAAGGAACTAATCTTCGGGCGAACCCAATTATCATAAAAAAAATGTGAAAACGGATAGAACCTTAATCCCGTAGCCACAACACAGATCAATAATCCTCCTTAGTGACTGCACGCCGGCTTGGTGACCAGCGGACAATAGCATCCCCTGCATCTTAGCCCACCTACCATTCCCATTCATAATCACCGCCACGTCCCTGGGCATCAGAGCTGGTCATAGCTTTGGCAACAACGGCAAATATGCAACTCAATACGCAAAGAAGGGGAAGAACTAAGAAGAACGTACCAACGACTATGATGTGGTGCTTGTGTGAGGCTGTGAACGTGAGGTGGACGAAATTTGGTGAGTGGTGACCTTCGAAGAAGAAATCTCGACTGCGATGCAAATGCATGGTGGTTCGATGAGTACAGCAGCAACCTTTAATGGAGGAGGAGATAATGCCGATGTCACGATTGTGCTTGTGTTAGGCTATGAATTGTGAGGTTAGGTATAGGGCTTGAGTTCAATTGTGTGTAGTGGCAGAGCACAGTTGAGAGTCGAGACTGAGATGACGAGACAAGAGTAAGTGTTTGTTTTTGAGTAATTTGGGCCTGTTTGACAGTGTTTTCTATTTTTTTGTTCTCAAAACAGCTTTGTAAAACTGTTTTTGAGAATAAGTTTTGAAAACAAAAAAACAAAAAAATCTGTTTGAATAGTTATTCTCAAAATCATAACTAGTGAGTGATAGATGAGTTATTCAAAATTTATAACTTTACCATTAGTGAGGTGGATGTTTTTCACCTTTTCTCGTGTTTTCCAGAACAAAAACTACAAAACATCTTAAAGTTGTTCTGCGTTTTCTGTCCTTTTGTTTTTCTGTTTTCCAGAACAGTTTATAAAAAACAGGTTTACTAAACAAGTTTTCTGAGTTTTCTGTTTCCGAAAATAGAAAAACTGTTTCGGAAACACGAATCAAACAGGCCCTTAATGTCTAATGTTTCATTCCAAACAGTGTTGCCTTTATCCTTTACCATTAAAAAAATAAACAAAATAAATGTGTATTATACATACACAAACCAGCATAGGGATAAGCATGCCCTAGTCCATGGCCCATGTCTCCCTCAACCCAATTTTTCCCTTTGTTATATTTTATTTTTTCCAACTTGACCGACCCAAGCTCGACCTTAATGATCCAGGCAAGACCGGGCAGGTCAGGTAGTCGAGCAATTTTAACACCCCCACTTGGCATCATATTGGTAAAAGATATGAGGTAGAGAAAAAATGAGAACCCGCCCCGCCGCCCGCGGGGGGTGGGGGGGTGTCCCCTTCCTTTTTAACGGGAACAGCCTCCACCTTATCAAATGCAAAATTATTACTCTCTCTGGTCCTAAATGTATGGACTTTTGTGCTAATCTTAAATATAAGACTATTTCCAGAATATGATACATTATTTATTACGTATTACCAAAAAAAAGTCCATATTTAATTTATTAGAGAGAGAAAGAGAAAAGAACTCAATAAGAGTAATTTTGAAAAACAATGTGATTTTTTAAAAGATTAAGATAATTAATTAATTTTAACTCTCATTCTTAATTCATATAATTCAATTAAAAAAGTTTTATATGAAGGATCGGAGGGAGTATTTTCTTCACTCCTAAATATATGATTTTTTATTTTCTAAATATAGAATTTTTTATAGAATATAAGACAATATTTATCATATATTACAAAAAATATTCTTATTCAATTCATGAAAGCGAGAAAAAGAAAGAAATTTAATAGAGGTAGCTTTTAAAAAAATTGTAATTTTGAAAAAGATTAAGGTAGTTAAT
Organism: Adenanthera pavonina; assembly: GCA_026686845.1. Taxonomy (NCBI): domain Eukaryota; kingdom Viridiplantae; phylum Streptophyta; class Magnoliopsida; order Fabales; family Fabaceae; genus Adenanthera; species Adenanthera pavonina. Next base: position 15,061,621 of record JAIVEN010000003.1, on the reverse strand, counting down.
TAATTATTCAATTCATGCAAGATTTTTCTTGTTTGTTTTTTTGTTTCTCTTTTTTTTTTGTTTTTTTTTGTTTTTTCCAATTTGTTTTGCCCAATCTAGAAGGAAGTTTATGATGATGTAATGTATGCAATGGAAGATGCATGTCAAAATGCAAGTTTTTTTTTCTTTTCAACCTGAGTGAGAGCTTATTTTGATGTAATGTATGTAAAAAGGATGCATGTAAAATGCATGATTTGTCATGTATGTCCCAATTTGAATGAAATTTATATATGTAATGCATGTAAGGAAAATGTATGTGAGACATGAAATTTTTTCTTCTCAATTTGAATGAGAATTTATTTGTGATGTGTGCAAGGAAAATGTATGTGAGATGTGATTTTTTTTTTATGTGCCCCAATCTAAGAGTGAAATTTTTTCATGCTATAATCTATGCAAAATTTTCTTCTACTTTTCTTTTCTTTTTTTCAAATGGAACATGCAAGAATTTTTTGTTTGCTTTTTGTTTTTGTTTTTTGCTCTTTTGTTGTTGCCCAATTTGAGTGAAATCAAATCTTGATGCAATGGGTGCAAGATTTTTGTTTTCATTTCACTTTACTTGAACAATTGATTTTTCATTTGCCCCAATCTTATTGGAAATTTATTTTGCTGTAATGCATGCAATGAATGATGTGAAGTGATGCTTTTTTTTGCTTTTTTTTTTGGCACTTTTCATGATCTTTTTCACTCTTTTTCTTTTTCTTTTTTTTTTGTATTCTTTTTTATGCATTTTTTTTCATCTTTTATAAGTTTTTTTTAGGCTTATGTTAATGAGATGGACGCAAAATTTTGCTTTTAATTTCCTAATGTTCTTGAAAGAAAGATGCATTTGTAATGTTTGATGCAAGAAATCAGTATATAAAATACCTAGATTTACAGAATATAGGATTGGTTTGGTCTTTGCAATTCAGAAGACTTCATTTGCCCTAGGAGAAACTTCACTCAAAGATTACATGAATGTATTCTATTAGGAGCTAGACACACTCTTAGACATCCTAGACTCTTCTCCTTCTTTTGTTTTTTTTTATTGTCAATATTTTGGAATTTTTATTTAGGGAGTTTAATTGCCCCAATTTCGATGCTTGTTTGGTATGGCTATCTTCCCCTTTCGTCTCAATCTATCTTCATTTTTAATGCTTGACTAGTTGATGAGTAGAATTTGCAATTACTTTGTTTAAAAATGCCAATGCAGTCAGACATAATAGACACAAAGTTAGGTATAGGAATGAAATGAAGCTCTAATATCGATGGAATGTTGGGAATATGAAAGCAAGAAACCATTTGGCAAGAAATACTTGAAGAATGGATGTAGAGTGGTGCAATGCTAGAATTTTATTGAGAAAGTGAAGTGTGAAGTGATAAAGAAGTAAATTTGAGAATGCACAAATTTACCCTGTAACTGTTGTCAGGTAATGTGAAAATGGAATGATAGGAGATGAGAGTAAGGAAGAAGTCCTCTTCTTGGCTTTGCATGTTCAATATGAAAATAGCAAAATTGGGGATTTTATTCACAGCTATAATTTTCTTTTTCCATTTTCTTCTTTCTTTTTCTTTTTTTCTTTTGGTTTTTTTTTGGGTTTTTTTTTCTTAGTTTGAGGTATCCCAATCTTGATGACTTTCCCTACAAGATTATTGCCCCAATTATATTCAAACAAGTCAAGCCTCTATGAGGACTTTAGGGGTTTGTAATGTGGCTTGGGTGAATAGGTTCATGAAATGAAAGGATATAAGGCTCAAAAACACCATGCCCCTATTATTTCTTCCACCTACCTTCTTCTATCGCCTATTTAACAGGATTTTATATTGAAATTAACATACCAAAAGAGGATCTTTGAGATTGTAATGTGGTCATGAAGGGCAATATTGTTGGTCAAGCAAAAAGGCATAATGATGGGTTAAGAAGAAATGGATTATAATGTCCACACATTCAAGTGAAGAGTACAACTTTAAGGATTATTGTATGGACAAAAGGCGACAATGGGGGTTAGGTGGAAAGTGAGAATGCAATGAGAACTTTGCTTTGATAGCCGTGTTAACTTGAAAAAACGTGCAGTCTCTTAGAGCTTCACTTGGAGAATTTGAATCTCTCCAGCATAATTTCCCCCCCTTTTTTATTTTCCCATAATGAGAGCCTCTTTTTTTTTTTGTAGTTGTCTCAATCATTTTCATGTGTGGGTTTCCCCTTGAGAATTCTATCCTTCTTCTTTTCTTTTCCTTTTTTGGAATTTCGAGACCACCCTCTTGTGTCAATTCTCATTGCTTCTTGTTGGAGGGAGGAAAAATTTCCATAAGCTGTGAAATGGTAAATGCTTAGACCAAATTTAGGTATAATCCTCTCTTGATATTTGAATCTTCAGCATAAAAACATGTTAAAACTACCCACCCCTGGTATTAATCAATTTTGGGCTAAAGAAATGAATATCACTACTTCAGGCTCAATTAGAGTGACTAAAGTAACTCTTTTAGAATGAGAAGAGAAAGAGTGCCTCATTTCCTCGACTCGACTCGTTTGTGGAACATACAATCATATCTCTCTTTCACTTTTTCACCTTCTCTCTTTTTTCTCTCTCTCTTCTTTTCCTTTTTTTCTTTTTTTCTTCTTCTCTCTATTTATTAGATTTGTTTATTTATTTTATCTTGGCAACATAATTTGCTCGGGATTGCATCCATTACTCACATTAATTGAAGTATTTTCATTGGGGAAATGCACATTCTAATTTTCTTTCTCTTTTCTTTAGGGACAATATATGAGGTCAGAGGTATGCTCAAACGATTGATAAGAAGAATGGACAAAGTAGGATAAGATATGAATGCATGACTCATAACATTGGCATGGTTAAAAAAAGTCAATTTTAACTTCAAACTAGACAAACATTGACAAATGGAAAAAGATCTTATGACAAATGTGATACTTGGCATTGGGCTTTTATTCTTCCTCTTCTCTTTCTTTCTTTCTTTCTTTCCTCTTTTATTTTTTTTTTACCATGCACTTAAGACAAGTCTTATAACCCTTATCTAACTTATGCAAATGTCCATTTATGGTCAAGGCAAGGGCATGGAATTATGCTTCATAAGTGCTTATGGGTTTTCCGTGGATGGAAAAAATAACAATTGGCAAGCAATAAGGTGAAAGAGGCAATAGTGTGAAAGATTGAAGGATGGAACCCTTGACATATTCATGGAACATGGGCATGATTTCACTCTTTATCATTTGACTCCTAAAAAACTTTAGTCCTAGTAATGCTTAAGTTGACTTCTTTATTGCAAAGGACCAATAATCCTGCATTCTATAAATTTTGGTCTTTTATTTAGAAATGCAACATGGATGCAATTTATTGTGTTGCTTCACTTATGGTGTATTGATTTTGGTACCAAGGTCCATCATCATGAAAGAGTGGAGAGTCACAAGCCTTTGCTCGAGGGCGTATAAGGAAATAAACAAACTCTTAACTAACTATCAGGTAGGGATATAGGGTAAACGAATAGTTCACAAAGTATATAAAAATTAACAATGAAAACATACAACTCATGCCTCCTGGTCGACCAGTATTAAGGACCCATAGAGAGGAGTGAACTTTTAATGCAAACCATCATCATGGCCAATATCTTACCATCAATTGATGCAATGATATTAAATAGCCATTTCGGTATAAAGTAACTTACTCTCTTTTCTAAAGGTTTAACGGAAGATGTGAAGGATGCATGAATGAATAATGTACTCCCTCTGTGTCCTATGTTAGGTACACCCTAGATTAGACTATCTACCTTATAGAAATCAAGCTCCCTTAATTAGGTTGGTTTCTAAGCTTTATCTAATAGTGCGCATAAGTTTTTGGGTTGTTCTAATTTTCGTAATGGTCCTCGAGTTGCTCCCACTATTGAGATGGAAATCCCATTTTAATAAATTTAATCCTTTGAGGGCTTACGAGCCCTTCCCAGATTAAACTTAGTAAATAGGTAACAGCTCGGGTGAAGTTTTCACAATAATCTCTGGGAGCTTAATAGCCCCTAAAAGGTACTGTTACAAACTTCAACTATTCTAGGATACTTTCAGATCCAGTATCGGACCCATTATGTGTGTGAGGTTAGATGTGTAAGTGCTCAATGTGTGAAGGGAGCATATAGACCTTATGACCTAGACACTACCCAAATTTCTCACCTGCAGACAAAAGCAATACATAAATAGATAACAGTTGTCTACCCTAGAGTTCATTCCGCATGTTATCTATCCTAGCACATATTATTCAATTCAACAAATACATTTAAAAGCATGTGAACAGACAAAATTACCAATCATGTTATCTACCATAATCATGTGAGGCAAACAACATTTAGATAAAGAGCATCTAAAAATAAATATAAAGCCATAAAACTATGCATGATCGAACCAAACAGGCTTGACTCTCAACAAAATCCCCAGTGGAGCCACCAAACTGTCACACCCGAAAATGCAACACGGATGGCGCAGGGAATGGAAGAAAAAAAGAGAAATCGGCCCTCATGATGGGGGCCGATTTCAGAGGAGTCCCTCCCAAAATTTTAAGGAAAATTTTGGAAAACCGAAATAAAAAAAAAGGATAAGAATGATTTGCGAATCAGAGTTGGGTTCGAGAGTACGATTGTGAGTGGGGAAGGTGTTAGACACCTCACAATACCCGTTCCTACGAATGGTCATCTTAGGTTGATCATGCAATTTTTATGGCTTTTAAAAATTATTTCGATTGCTCTTTTACCATTCACATGCAAAAATAAATACGAAAATAAGAAAAATGTGAAAATAAAAATAAAGAATAAAATGAAAATATGAAAAGTTGGGAAAAATAAATTAAGAGGAAAATGTTATTTATTTACAAAAGTGGACTTAACCCAGAATTAGAGTCTGGGGCCCACGTACCCTGCGATAGGGATCAAAGTCGACGTAGTTCGGGCCCGAAAAGCGTGTCACTGGGTTGGTATTTTTATTATATATATTCTTTGAAAAGAGAGGTTTATAGAAAATAATTTGTCTTTCCACAAAGAAAATAATTTTTAGAATTGGTTGGTGTGTTTTAATTTATAAAAGACAGATTAATTTCCATTATTTGCTCTTTTCATTTATTTATATTTTTTTGGTTTAATCAATTCCTAAAAGAGAATATATGTTTTTTCTCAATTTAGAAAATATGATTAAAATTATGTGTGATTTTGAACATTTTATTTTGATTTAAATAAGAAATATTTGAAAATAATCTTATTTTTACAAAATAAAATCAATTGGCTTATGTGGTGACTTTATCACTAACAACATACCCATTGATACCAAAATGTCCATAGTGGTATCACTCGAGAAAAAAGGCATAAAGAAGGTTCGAAAGAAAACAAATAAATTTTTTTATACAAATTATTTTTTTATTTTCTTTTTATTATAAAAATAGAAATAAATAAGATCCTTTTTAGCACATATTTATTTATAAAAAAAGAATTCAAAAATGTGATCATTACGTATGTTTTAAAAAATGATAATTAGCATATGTGGTGGCTTTATCAATCACAAATTACTAATTTACGCTTACATGCTCATAGTGTTATCACTCAGAGTAGAAAATACTAGAAGGAAAATTTTAAATGAAAATCAAACAGCATATATAGTGACTTGATCATTCATAATTTACTGATTAATACTTAAATACCCACGGTGTTACCACTCGAGATAAATAAGTAACAAGAGTAAAAACTTGGAGGTACATGAATAATCTTTGTCCAAATTGCTTCCATTTCCTTGTTTCACATTATGCAATGAGAAGTGCAATTAGAAAATAATTTTTGCTTAAATTATTTATTTACTTATTTATAGAGATGCACTTAGAACACCTCTTTTATTTAAAAAGAAAAAGTACTTGAAAAAAAAATATTTAAGATAAAGCTGCTACATTCAAGAGATATTATTTATCTATTTATTTAAAATTATTTTTATTTCCTTATTTTAAATTGTGAAAAATAAGAAACAAAAACAATAATAAAAAAAAATCCCTCTTTAAAACTTGGAACAAAATTAAGGTGAAATTTCTACCTATAGTTTATTTTCAAAAATCAATTTCCAAACAAAACTCAAACAGCATATATGATGATTTGGTCACTCATACTTTATTGATTAACATCCAAACACTCACAGCATTATTACTTGAAACATAAAAGCAAAGCAAAGTTTCAATTATTTATCATCTATTTTATTTATTATTATATACTTTTTAAAATAATAATAATAATAATAAAGAAACCAGTTAAACCCAAAATATTTGAAAGTTAGTCAATACAAATATTATGGCAACTCCTTGCTCATGATATCCTTAATTATCATCCTACTTACCAACGGAGACTCAGTTTCTCAGGGTAGATTCTAAAACTGTCTCCTTTTTTTATTACATTACATTTACTTCTCTTCTTTTTTATTATCACCATTTTACTATTATAGCAATGATACTTATCCTGTTAATATTTCAAGCGTAATACAATAAACACCACTTAATGCCTTAAAAGACAAACAAAACATAAAAGGCAAATGTTACCATAACAAAATAGTCCAGATAACTCCTAAAAAAATTGAAAATAACAACACCACATTTGGTCAATATAGTGAATATGCCATGGAAAGTAGAATATATAATCTTGGGGCTAGCAACACCATTCCTCATTGGCTCTTGGGAACTTATCCCAAACCATGAAGGTGAAATACTGTAACCCCATATCTAAAAGATCCATTTGAGAACAAACCTTTCATGAACTAAGTAAGAAAAACGAGTTTTAGCCCCCACATACTTGAACTTAAATACCAGTGAGCATTTAGTTTTCCTACTCCTCTTTATAACAAGATAAGGTAGCCTAGCCTCTTACTACCAAACCCATATAGACCACAAAAACAAAATACTAAGCTCGTGAAAACTTTGATTTCTTTTTTCCAAATATTTCAAGCATGCTGCAACAAATCAGTGAGTAAAATGGGCACAAAACTCACTGGCCCAAGACTTTCTTTCCTCAGCATTACACTTTATCAAATTTAGACACTATACATATCCAGTGCGTATAAAAAAAGCTGCTGACTTCTGCTAGAAGTGAACACAAAGGACCTTGATAACCAAGCCCAATCCCCACGATATCAACAGTGGAAACAAAGTCTCAAACAAACATGCACCAGAACAAGATTGAATACAAAACTTTCCAGCACCCCTCAATAGAATTAGAAGTTAAATATCCTATAACCCCTAAATCAAATTCAAGCGATGGAACTTTACAAAGCAAAACATATCACGGACACACAGACTAACTAAAGGTCTACCCTATCAACTATCAAAATTGCCTCAAGTTCATTCCCAAAACTGTGCATCAATATAGAAACAGACAACAGGCCAATTTCAAGAACTCATGCAATGGGCTAAGGAAACACCTCATCACCACAATAACAGCACTACCCTGTATCATGTTTCTAGCAATCTGGTAAATAAAACAGAGTATGGTATCTAATGGCAAAAATAATCAACATCTGAATCGTTTCCTGACCCAATATTGAAGTTAAAATTTCTCAACCTACTGTCCGAAGCTAAGCCCAAGAATTACCAATCGGAGTACTCTTTTGAATTTTCAATCTGTCCTTCCACAGCTCTCCGTCCGTCTTTTAGCTTTTCACCTTCGGCTTCCCCGCTTTTCCTGGCTACTTCCTCCTTTGCTTCTCCGTCCTTGAAGCTCTCAGTACCACTCGCACAGCACCCTCTGTTTCATGCTTCCTCCCTCTATTCCTCAGGGCCAGCTCAGAGCTCCCTCACCCGAGCTCCCCCTGTCTTCCTCATGGCTCCCTCTTCCCAACTCCCTCTATTTCTAATCTCGGCCTGAGTCTCATCCGGTCTCCCCTTTCTTGGGGACAGAACCCTAGCTCCCACCATCCCTTTTCGCGACTCCTCTCCTCTTCCTCACGCTCGCGGCCTCCCCGGCTCCCTTTCTTCTTCACGCCCGCGGCTCCCCTTCTTCTTCACGCCTGCAGCTCCCTCGGTTTCGTTTGGCCTCTTCAGTCCCCCCCATCAGGATCCCTCTGATTTTTTTTATACTTCCTATCCCCGGTTGCTCCCTAAATCTCCATCGTGCTCAGCTTTTTCTCCCTCGCGTGCTCCCTTTTCCTTTTTCTTTCGTGCACGTTTCCCCCTGTCTCTTCGGCCTTGCATGCTCCTCTCTCAGCCTCCCTGCTCTGACCCTTTCCCTCGTGTTCCCTGACTCCCTCTGTGCCCTCAAAATCCCAAGCCCTTAGGGGCTCCCTTGCTTTGTCCATGAGCCCTTTTCGTGGATGTTTGGGCTGAAATGCTAGATTAACATTTCAACCCAAACATATATTTCCCTTTTTTTTTACTATTTACTTTTTTTTATTTCATTTATTATTTTTATCATTTTATTTATTTATTTTATTATTTTTTTAGTGTTTAGGTTTTAGGGTTAGAAAATTGGGCCATCTGCATTCAACCCAAATTCCATTCTAACTTTATTTTCTTTTTTTTTCTTCTTTCTTTTCTTTCTATCTTTTTTTATTATTGCCTTATTTCATTTTATTTTCATTATTATTTTTTGTTTTTGTTTTTGTTTATTTTTGTTTTTTTAATTCATTTTTAGTTTTTGTGTATAATGTCCGGATAAAATACGGTGTTCACAATAATTAAATTGAGATAATAATTTTTTTTTAAATAATAAATAAAATAGGATGAAAGGAGTATTTGATAAAATAATCAATTTCATCCCATAATAGTTTGATGCCCAACATAGAATAAAATAAAAAATTGCGTATTTCTTAAATAAAAAACAGTTATTGACTATTGTGTTTTTCTTTCTTTCTTTTTTTTTTTCTTTTTATCAGAAAATCACCAGTTTCCAAGAGATAGACACTGAGCTGTTGTGTTGAGGTGAGATGACTGCTTGGTCAGAAAATGCAGCCCGCCCATACAACAATTAATTTTATCTGGAGCCCTCTATTTTTCCTGCGGCTATGGTAGAAAATTGGAAACTATTGTAGTAACAAAAACAGGAATCTAATGTGACTCACAGTAATTAATAATGAATGAAGGAATTTAATGTGAAACCGGTCACACATTAAGAAAGGGGCGAATTCTTTTCTTATATCCCATTTTACTTGTTACTAAACATAAAACTTTTTTTACTCTCTCCGAATATTTTAAAATATTTTATATGATAAATTTTTTATCTAAAATATAGGGTATTGGATATAGAATATTTTTCTTTCCATTTTACTCATATTTTAATGCTTCTATATTTTTTATTTTTGACTTTATAATGATAATAGAATGAGATATTTAACAAGAATAAAATAAAATATATGAGTACTTTTTACATTAGTTTCAAATAAAAAATAATTTTTTAATATACATATAATTGATACAAAATATCTTATAATATGAATTAGAGGGAGTATAATATATGTTGTATTTATTATGTATTATTAAAAATGTCTAGATTCAATTCATTTCAAATTGATTGCAAAAATTAGATTCACTTGCTATTTTATCATTCATCATTATGATGATTGACTTTCTATGAAAGTATAGCTTTAGAAAGACATTATGATTTTTTAAAAAATTAATATTATTAACTAATTTTAATTACTTATCTTAATTAATGTAATTCTGTTAAATGGTATTATATTAAAGACTTGATAGAGTATTATTTTAAAAAATGTTAAATATTTAAAGTTGACTAAAATTTTGTATTACTAATGAAATATTAATTATTTTTACAATTTTAACTTTTATTAAAAATAGAGATATTTAGAATATAAGTTAGTATCTTTTAAAATATCTAAGTAAAGAATATTTTGATAAAATATTATTAAATTTTACTATAATTTAAATTATTTAATGAATTTATTGATCCCTATAAAAAAAAATGCTCCCAATGACAATCAAATATAGGATAGGGATAACAGCATATAAATAATACCATCATCTAAACTAGAGTAATGCCGGTGTATTTGTACTAACCTAAAAATAAACTGCATTATTTATAGAACTTATAAACAATGTAATTTGTTTATAAAAAAATAACAATGTAATTTTATATACTTTTTATGTTTTTTAAAGATGTCATATAGCATACTCAAATTAATATTCTTTCCCATTCTATTTATAACGTATTATTATCCAATGTACGAGTATTAAAGAGGTTTAGTTATACTCTTAAGCTTATAAAAAATTAATATAAATTTCTAATTTTGACTCTATTAATTAAAAATTAGAACAATTTACAAGATAATAAAGTTATTAAAAAAAAAGTAAAAGAGAAAATTCAAATAAAAAATAACATAATACCTTATAAATAAGATTAAGCAAATCTTCATAATAATACCTTATAAATAATATCGAAGTAGGGGTATTCAACTAATCCGGTGGGCTTGATCTTACCCAGTATACCAGGTTAGTTCGGAAACCGGGCCGGGTTGGACACCGGATTAAGATCTCACTTGATTTCACCCGATCCCAGTATATATATACATATATATTTAAAAAATTTATAAATATTAATTTTATATAATATTTTTTATATATCATATATATAATAAATTGACTATATTATTATTGTGAATATTTTTAAAAATCTAATATTTAATTTTACTTAAAAATTTAAATTAATTTCTTAATATTGTGTGAAAATAACACATGATTATTAAGTATTTATAATTTTAATAAATGTTACTTTTAATTATAATATTATTTCTAAGTAAATATATTTTGAATGAATATAATTATATTTTTGTCAATAAATAAATAAATTTATTTTTTATTTTTAAATATTTGTTAAAACCAAGACAACTCCGGAGTCATATGTCGGGTTGGCCTGGTTTCGCTCAACCCCTCAAAGACTCGATATTGGGTTGGCTATCAATCCGGTCTTGTTTGACCTTTGTGCACCTCTAGATTGGAGGGAGTATTTATGTATATCTATAAAAACTAAATTTTGAATACCACTATTTTTTGGCATTTGGGGATGTGTGCAGATTTTTTTAAAATAATTTATATCTATATTATCTTTTATTTAAAATTTATAAAAATCATCAAGAATATGAATATACGATTCTACTTAGACTTTGCATACTCTTGGTCTAGTTTTGGGTATAAATAATTAAATATTATTTGTTAGGGTTTTTTTTCTTTTTTCTTTTTTGGCCATATACAAAGGAAAGAAAGTATTCCCCATTTCCTATTATAAGGTATTTTTTGAAAGATAATATTAGTTATTTTATAAAATCTATGGATCATTTAATATTTGTTTTTCATTTTTATCCTTTTTAAGAATATGCAAAAGAATTATCATAGAGAGAGATTAAGAGTGATATATTTTTAAGATGAGTTATAATTTAATGAGATTAATTTTAAATAATTTTTTAAAATATTAAAATTTTTAACAAATTTTTAAATATGTATAAAATATATAAATATACCTTATAATAAAAATAGAGCAAAAGCAACTGAATGATATCGCGACACCGCCACGCGCCTAGTAAGTTGCAAGGAAAAGTCAAATAATAAATTTAATAACTATAATAATACAACCTCCCTTCTTTCACATAGGAAGTCATTTTTAACTAGGAATTATAAAAATTTAGTTACAATAATAAAATTACTTAAAAGTTATTTTAATTTTAATTTATTTCTAATAAATATTATAAATTTAACACTTTCTAAAATAATTAATGTTGTGTAAAATAATTGATACAGAAAATACTTTTAAAATAAAATAATTAATACTTCACATATTTTTATGAAATAACTTATACTTTAAACTATAAAATTCTTATGAAAAACCAGAGGAAGTATAATTGAATAAGCATTTCCTCCTTTGTTATTTCCACACATTTGCATGCTAAGTTGTACCCTTCAGTGATATCGATAATAATATATTCTACTTTTCTGGCTAAATAGCAGGCAATTCTATCATATATATATATATCTCATATTTTTTTTCGGTAACAAAATGGACAAGATGTTATTAGATCAGTCTTGCGACTAGAATTCTAAGGCTGAAGGTAGCAAAATAGTCAGCACAAGAGTTTCCTTCATGAAGCACATGTTGGAAATCAACAACCCAATTCCTTTGAAGTAGAAGCTTGATATCTCTGATAATATTGTGTAATTTTCCTAGGGGGATGTCCACCTGCTTGATGATAGAAAGAGCACTTTGGCTGTCAATTTGGACTTGAACTTTCTTATATTCCAAACTCTAAACTAAGTGGAGAGCGTCGTAAATTGCCCAAATTTCGGCAACAATAATGCTGCAATCTCCTAGAGTTCGAGCAAAACCACAGATCCAATCATCCGAGTATTTCTGTGGAAGTCCCCCTCTCCTGCCAATTTTACACTATTTTTTATAGCGCCATCACAATTGCAAACATCCATCCTTTAGGTGGTTTTCTCCATTTGATCCATTGAAAAATCTGAGGCTGTTGTTTAATAGAGAAGGAACTGCTGACATACTCATCATTAATTACTGCAGCAAGAGCGAGAATGCTAGATATGAGGGAGAAAATATCCACATTATCATGAGAAAAAATGGTTCTTATCCTAGCATCCCATAACTTCCAGCATGCGAGGCCAAATAGAGTGCACCACTGACTATCAGATCCGAAACGTTGAGGACAAAGATTTGATATAAGAAGAATAGTATTTTATATATCTCAAATTTTATATAAGAAGAATAGTATTTTCTTTTTTGTCTTTTATGAACCAACCGTTTATTTACTGAACAATAACAGTAGGGACCTGATTCACGTTACAGCAAGTGTAGTTTTCTTTCACTTGAAGTTGTAAACTTTCATTTATTGTAAGTATTGAGATATACTCACTCACTTCAATTATAAGAAACCACTATCTCATTCATATCAAGAAAAAAAAATTAGCAGTTAAACTTATTAATTGTGTTATAATTTCAATTTTTTTTTAAAATTACCCACATTAAAAGTTTAGAATGAGACTAATTAATTACTGATAATTGTTAATACAATTTTAATTACTCAAGGGTATAAAAAAATAATATTAAATACTTCATAAATTTTATCCATATCTCTTATATTTTAAAATAAGTGAATAATCTCAAAATTCTCTTATAATTGCCACAAAGAAAGTAGTTGTATTAGCCATACATAATGAATTAATTCATATCTTAATTTAACAATTGAATATTAAAAATTAATTAATCTTAATTAATTGTCTATTAATCATTTTAAATTAAACATGATTCATTAATTGGTGCGTGTTCAAAGAAAATAAGAGTTAAAATGCAAAAAAGAAAATTGATTCTTAAATTGGATGCTTGATCAATTTAAGACAAGTTTAAAAGCTCCTCCTTTCTCTCATCCTAGATAACTCGATTTTTCTCCCTCCTGGGGATGCACTTGGACACGAATACATTTTATTTAGTTTAAAAATGTATTAAATTAAAAAAAAATCTCATCATTAACTTTTTTTATAAAAAAATGATATCAAATGATATTAATTAAAATTAATATAAATTGAGAGAGAAAAAAAAGAATGTGGAACCCACCTAAAATAATGGGAAAAGATAAATCCCACCTATAAAAGAAAAAAGATGAATAAATAAGAAAAAATTAAATTAACTTAAAAAAAGAAAACATTAAAAAAGAAAGAAAGAGAGGGCATGGAGCCCAGCAAAAAAAAGTCACACTAGTTGGCATTCTACTTTTCATTATATATAGATGGTACAAAACTCAAGATTTAAAATTGAGGGGGGGGGGAGGGGGGGAATCCATATTGATTTATTAACGTGGACGAAATTCTCGTAATATTTAATTTTATATATGAGACTCACTTGATATATTGCTAAAAATAAATCAGACTTTTACATTAACAAGTATTGGCCGGATAATCAACTTTTAAATAGTGAATGACACTTTTTTCTTCCTAGTGGAGTTATAAATTCCATCACACTGGACACTTTAATAAAGCATTGAAGGATGAGTATAGAGGTCTATGCTAGTAAGTTTTGATTAATTGCAGTTGGTATGATATAAGGTATGACGATATATATCAGTCTTTGTTTCTTGCAAGAACAAGGTAGCTCTGTTTGGTAATAGGTAAGATCACATATGGTCCAACTTTGAAATTAGCTTCTCAAATTTTTTTCTAACTGTTTATTTAAAAGCTTAGATAAATTGAATCTTAGAAATTTAGAGAGTCTAAATAAAACTCACGGCTTAAAAGCGTTTATAAATATTATTCATCATAAAGTCTTTACATTATTCTCGTAATGGCAATAAAATTCAAGCCTCTAGCTTTATAGAGTATAAATAGTATTCTTGTCATTTGTACAAACTATGATTCAGTTTCTTTCAAATTTCAAATTGCAAGATTTTGTTGGCAATAAAATTCAAGCCTCTAGCTTTATAGAGTATAAATAGTATTCTTGTCATTTGTACAAACTATTATTCATTTTCTTCCAAATTTCAAATTGCAAGATTTTGTTGGTCAACACCCTTGAAATTTTGATCCTCATCCATGTGACGTTCTTAAGTAAATGTTAGAGCCGGTAAAATTAGCCCGCCAAAAATAGCGGGGCAGGCTGAAAATATTGAGATACTTTATAATGGGGGTAAAAAGCTTAGCCCGCCCCACCAACCCGCCACTTTAAGCAAGCAAGCCAGCCCGCCTAGCTCACTGGCCGGCCTGCTTTTTTTTATAAATATTTTTTATATTTTTTTATTCCATATAATTATATCTAAAAAAATAAAAATAAAAAAAAGGTTTAAGCATCATTTTCTTTCTCAATTTTTCATATATTTTAATTTTAATTGTATTTTATTTTATTAAACTAAATGTTACTTGTGGTATTATCATATTTATGTATTAATATATTATGCTTTAAGACTTTATGCACCAAACCGATAAAAGATTTAATGAATGTAATTATTTTATTCATGATAGTGAATAAAAAATTAATAATTTAACCAAGTATAGAAAAAAAAAGGAACTAGCCAAACAAAAAGAGTAAAAAAAATAGGAGAAATTTTATGATTTAATAAAAAAACATAAAAAAATTTTTAAAAAATGGGCTGGCTCGTTTGACCCGCCAGCCCGTGTATGGCGAGACGGGCTAGGGATTTCCAGGTCCGCCTTTATGGGTGCCTTAGCCTGCCCCACCCCGCCCAAAAGGCGAGTTTATGGCGGGCCAACCCGTTTACCACTTCTAGTAAACGTGGTCCATAATCACATCTTTTTGCGCCCTCCAATTGGGACTAGAAAATTCATTGTTACATGGAAGTCACCAAGTTTGATCATTAGATATTGGTCCTAAAGAGTTTTAATTGTCTTTTAAGTTTTAAATTTATATAAGTTTTAAAGAAAGCCCTGACATTTTGAAAATAAAGAATTAAAAAAGTCAAGAAAATAATACTATCTATGTGCATTATGAACCTTTCACATTTATATTAAAAGAATAATACCAAATCATATTGCCATGAATGGGAGAACTTTCATCCTCAAGAGGTTAGGGGTGTATGTATAAAAAACAAAATACACACACACACACACACACTTCATTTACTTAATGCAAAGATTTGCTTGACGCCCTCTACATAAATAGTACACGGTGATAGTGTTTACGGTATTTATTTAAAGCTTAATGTCATAACATAGGTCCTGTTTAAATTAAATTAATAAATTCTGTCGTTTAGTCGTTTTAAATATTTTTGTTTTTGCCAACCCCGTTTTAAAATTATATTCACACATATTTATTGGGTTAAGCAAAAAAACTATTATTATCAAGGGATTCTGAAGGTATTCAAACTGACGTTAATAAGGATGGACATTGTTATTTTTAACGAATCGAGATTATTTCGTGGGCTCATGATGTTATGAACATTTTCTGAATACTGAATATATTTTACTCTTTGATCTGGTAAAACATATATTTTACTCTTTATTTGATATTTTATTGTCGAGACTCGAGAATTATAAATATTTGATATACAAGTTTCCATCATGCAGCCGCTAGAGACAAAATTAACTCTAACCAACTAATTGGGACGTTTGGATAAGAGGTGGGTTCACGGAACTGAAGTGACAAAATTGAGGTCATAACTTCAAAATTAATATTTTAATTAATTAATATTAATATTAATATCTATGTGATCGGCATGTCAGTATATATAATAAAGTCCTGTGGCATTTTGGTATGTTCTCAGTCAACATCCATAATGCTTGGCGTTCGAGACCTGGTATGTACTCCCTCCGTTTCTTATTCCCAAATAAATTGAGATCTAATATACAGTTAATGATAGAAAGAGACTAAATATTTTCAAATAAAGCAAAAAGAAAAAAAAAAAGAACCATGATTACCAAAATGTTTTCAAAGCTCCCATTCTCCTCTCCCACCATTGCTGACACAGCGTTAGTCAATAGTCATAGCGGCCAATAGTCAATCAACGCAAGTCAAGTATCACTGGTCCCTAGCGGTAAATGTTTTACAACTTTGTTTATAAAATTTTGTAATTTGCTTATTATAGATTTGCAACTCAATTTTCAATTTTTATTATGTATTATTTCAATATAATTTATAATTTTTTTTCTAGAATTTGTAATTTGATTACTTAGAATTTGTAACATGATTTTCAAATTTTTACTTTAAATTGTTCTAATGATTTGTAGTTTCTCTTCCAAAATTTATAATTTAATTGCTCCAAATTTTTACTTGATTTCAAAATTTTTACGTCAAAAAAAATCTAGTAATTCACAATTTTTTTTAAAATTTGTAACTTTGTTTTCAGAGTTTTATAATGAGTTATTTCAATGTGTTTTACAACTTCTTTTTAATATTTTGCAACTTGTTTATTTTGAATTTATAATTACTAAATTGGATTTTTTTATGGCTAAAATTTGGAAACAAAGTTGTAATTTCAAAGTGAGCAACTTACTTATGAAGAAGAAGTTGCGAACCATATTATAATAATTCATAGTAAAAATTTAAAAATTAAGTTACAATTTAGAGTAAGATGTTGCAAATTATATATAAAAAAGGTTGTAAGTTATTTGCCGCTAGCAATTGTTGATTGGCAATTGATTCGTGCTCAGTGACTATTGACAAGCATTGAATAATTGCCTTTGAAGAGTGACCAACATTGACCAACCGCTGGTAACCATTGATCAATGTTGACTGGCAATTGTTGCTGTTGCCAATGATGGTGCGGGAGGAGGAGGGAAGCTTTGAAGGCATTTTGATAATTTTATATTTTTATTTTATTTAAAAATATTTGGTTTATTTTTATAATTAAATGCACAGTAGTTTTCAATTTATAATAAAAACACTGATTTTAATCTTAAATCGTAATTCTATAAATCCATGTGAATATGTGACTCACTTTTTAGACCCTAACTTTAAACATGAATACCACGAAACATTGACAGTTCCATGGCATTAGCAAATGCTGAGAACTTTGATTTTACATGATATTGTAAATCTAGTTTTATGTTTGAACTCATTGCAAATGATTGTAATATTTTAATTGTTTGGACAATGTTACATTTTACCGGTTAAATTATCATTATTTAAGTGCTAATATATTGCAAGCTTTCTCAATTATTGTAAGTTGTCATTTATATAATTAATAATATAATATATTATTCAAATATAATCATAGAATAAAATATTCATATAATTGGTTAATTAATTAATGCGCACCATCGGGGGTAAAAATCTAGTTGTTATAAATACATGGAATTGATTGATATATCTGGTTTAGGCAAGTCAAAACATAACTTGAGGTGGCGTGCACGCACGTAGGAATGGAGCACTAGTGGCCCAGTCGACAGGACCAGGGTCTTGAAGCCCAAGTACATGGGATTCATTCATTTCCTCATCTGTCGGTGTCCCTCACTGACCATAGTGTCCCTCACTGACCATACAACTGACTCCCAGTACAATTGAACCCACTTTCCTCCTCCTAATTCATTTCATTTCATTTCATTTCTTTTCTTTTTTTTTTTTTTGCTAAATTCATTTCATTGAATCATGTATGTATTACCATGTGCACTGTGCTGCTTTCTGGATCTCTGATTTTCTAAACCTGCATTGTATACTTATACTTCAAAAATTATAAAAATAAAATAGAAATTGAATTGTTACCTACAAAATTCACAGCTTGTTTTTTACGCCCTTCACTTTCTCATGCAACCTGGACTAACAGTTCCCAACAAAGAAAAGCTTTAATCTTTACACGTTTTAAATACGTACCCACATATCCAATTTTCCCAAGACAAACATAGCTTCTAACTGAAGAGGATACAGTCTTGCTCCTAGATAATTCATAAGTATTTACAAACGAGGTGACATAAAGACATGACTTTGTTAAAGATTAAAGCTCCTAGATAATTCTAGATAATTTTGCTGCTATATTGATATGGTAATGGATGGGGACACAAGTAAATGATGTTACAGCTCAGCAATATATATAATTACATTTATGATTAAAAGATTTTTCCGCACATGTCATCCGTCTACTGAAGAATCCAACAACGAATACTTACGTACCACTTCCTAGAGTACTTTCATAGTTTCATTCATGTCATACGCCAGACAACCTATTTCTCCCCATCAAAGAAATTGATAATAAGATGGCGGCCACAAGAGTTTCAAAGCTTGAGAATGATACAATGCAAACTAAAGGTCAAAACCTGACAGTGTACTTAATATAGACACAATTGGATTGGACCAAGTAAAAACTTAAACTTCCACTAGTGATTCTTAAAGCAATCCTTTTCCCCAGGGCACGTCCAAAATTTGGTGAACTCTCGTTGGACACATAACAGTTCCAAAGATAAATGCAGAAAAACTGTCCAAAGCAAAACAGTCTACATGATTAGAATTTCTCAAGCTATACTCTAGAGCACCACAGACTAGCAATCAAACTATACTGTACACTATCAGATTAAGCAAGCACCAATTAGTTAACTCATCTTTAATAAACTAACATTATGACTTATACACCAGCAACTGTACTGTTTTCAATAAACTAACAAGAGCAAAACGCGACAGAATTCAAGTTCAACAACTCAGTACTGTGCTTACCATAAATGCCTTCATATCTAGCTTCAATCTTTTCTCCCGACTATTTTTATCCTTCCTAATACAATCATAAATTAATCAACTTATCCCGCAAAAGAAGTAGATTCAAAGGAACAGAAAGAAACTAGCATTCATTTCTCAACAAAATAACATCCTTCAAGATTTTCAGAAGCAAAACATGTACAAATGAACAAAAGCTTCCTAACGTTGCTAGCTACTATGCTTACAAGAAACCGTTTAAACGTACTGCACAAGTACAAGTCATCCTTAAGAACCAAAGATCTCTCTCATTACTACGTACCATATAATTTTCTTCTCACTCAGTAGGAAGGAGGTTGACGAGCAGGTCCCCAGTACACATCATGTGGAACTTGATCATTACTTGGTAGCAAATTTGGAGACAAATTATTCAACATAGGCATTGAAACTTGTTCATTCAAAGCTTGAGAAGGTGGAGGCCCGGAAATTCCTGAATTTACTCCTGATTGTTGCTGTGTTTTCACTTCAACTTCCTCTCCAGATGGCTCATCCTCTAGTGGCAACCTTTCATAGGTGGCATTAGCAAACGTAGCAGCAATCACCAATACAGGACCCGACGCTATCAATGAACCCACCACAGCTCCACCAACAATCTGCCCTTGTCCACCTGCTAAGTACACGGTTAGCCCAGTGGCCCCCGGCGGTGAAGGGGCCGGCAAAAACGCACCGGATAGAGACAGTATCTCGAACCTTCCATGTAGTGTGATCACCCCACCAGCCGCTGCCGGTTGCCGTAGCGTGACATTGGTTACAATGCCACTTCCGCTGAGCACCGAGACCCCTCGGTGCCTCCGGTTTGCGAAGGTGGAGAGGCACTCAGCAACATCGCTGCCGCTGGAGATTTCCAACACGTGGCTCCGGAGGGCATTCGGACTGTCCTTGGTTACAACGACGGGTGGCTTTGGCTTGTTCTTCGACCCAGGTGGGCGGCCTCGTGGCCGGCGGCCGCTGCTGCCGGGCTCGACGATGTCGTGGCTACCTGGGTTCTGATCATCAGCTTCGCGTCCGTTGTGTCCGCTCTCGCCATCGTCGGCGTTCTGGCTCTGCGAGGTGGTGTTTGTATTGGCGTTAGTGTTGCTATTGCTGCTATTGGTTGGGGTGGTGTTGTTATTGGTGTTTTCCAGAAAGTCTTGCTCTCGTCTAGGCCCGAGCCGATTCAATTCCCCATGGTCATCTTCTGGGTTTCTCAGTTGAAGTGATGGAGAAGACAAGGGATCTTTGGGTCTCGTTGCCACGTTACCAGCCCACCACCGATTCGCCATATTTGAAAACCTTGGATAAAATGAAGCCTTCAACCAGAAACAAAATAAGACCTTTGCTTTTACAGTTTTACTCTCGCTTTTCTGGATGCTTCCTAGATTTGAAGGAAGACAGAACGCTACAAAAGCAGGCTTCAATCCAAAAGAAAAGAAAAGAAAACAACTTATAGTTCTACTTTATCGACTAGATTCCGATCTCGACCACCGAACACCAAAATCTAACAAACACAATCCAAAACCCAAACAACTTTATACCAACCCTTACTGCATAAATCAGACATCAACCACCTGTATTTTGCTTGCACTACATGAAAACCCTAACCACATATTGGATCCCCCGAATCGGATGCCACATTCACCTAATTATGATTATGACAGAAAACCCACTTCCCTCGTAAACCTCAAAATAAAATTCCAGGATTCAGTATCAAGCGGAAGAAACCGTCTATTCAGTTCGCTTATCTTAAACCCAGCTGCCCTGCCCGAATACCCTTTGATTTAGAGTATATCGCAAGATTTTCCAAGGTCTTAAAAACGGAAGCATGCTTTTGTACCTCTCTGTATTTATGCCTTTAAAAGGTCTCTCAGAATGGTACGGGTCAGCATATTGGGACAGTGATGGAGGAGGCTAGGGTCCTCCAGTGTTCCCTGGAGGAGGCTTCACCACCACGCCAGTGTCTATCTGGGTCTGCGGGTAACTGAGCCAGAAGGTTGAGTGTACGACTTATGATGATTCTCCTGTTGAATGCTTGACTAATGCTTTGGTTTTCATCGGGAAGCAGTTTTATTGTGTTGTGTTCAAAGTTTTCAGACTTTCCATGTTGGCCGACGGATCCTTCTTCCGCTTGTGGGTGCTGTTCACCCGAGACCACTCTTCTGCTTCGTTCAAGGAAAGAGTATTATCGGTTAGACCAACTTGCATTTCCCATATAAAAAGAAAAAGGAAAATAATTGAAATGTGAAATTACCTCAAGACCAGTAGGCCTGGCGGTGGACAAGTTTAAGAAGTTTGTCAGTTGCTTCTTAATCTTGAGGAGTGTGTACTGTTGGAGTGAGGTGTATTACTTAATGGAGGCTCATAATTGAGTTGAGACAATAGCTCGAGCAACTCGTGGGCTTCGCATGGGGAAGGCCATGACAACACGTGGAAGATCAATAGCGCATGTTGGCCTGCGAGAAGTTGATGAAGTTCCAGTAAAAGAGTTACTTCATCTCATCTTTACTACTCGCGTATGTGTCATATAAGACTTTTTTAATTAAATGACGGTGATTAAAAATTATAATTAAAATTAATTAATTATCTTAATTTTTTTAAAAATTTTAATATTTTTTTTAAATTATTCTTATTTAATTCCTTTTTTTCTTTTTGAATATATTAAATAGGGGCATTTTTTCTGAAAATGTATAATAAATACTACCTCATATATTGTAAATGGTCTTATATTTAGAACCAGGGTAAAGAATCCTATATATAGGACCGGAGGGAGTATTTCTTCCAATTCTATATATAAGATTTTTTATCCTGATCCTAAATATAAGACCATTTATAATATATGAGGTAATATTTATTATTTATTTTCAAAAAATATCTCTATTTAATATATCCAAAAAGAAAGAGAAAGAAATTAAATGAGAATAGTTTTAAAAAAATATGGAGATTTTCAGAAAAATTAAGATAGTTAATTAGTTTTAATTCTAATTCTTAATCCACGTGATTTCGGTTAAAAGAATCTTATATTAAGGATCAGAGAGAGTATAATCTTTTTAATCAAATTATATGAATTAAAATTAAATTTAATTAATTATCTTAATTTTTTAAAAAATTTTAATATTTTTTTAAAATTATCCTTATTTAATTTTTTTAATATATTAAATAGGGACATTTTTTAAAAATATATAATAAATATTATCTCATATATTGTAAAAGATTTTATATTTAGAATCAGATCATATATATATATATAAAACTGAAGAAAATAAATGTTTATGTTTTTTTTTAATTAAAAAAAAACAATTACTCAAAATATAGGACTTATTATCCTCGTCTTAGATATAAAGTTCATTTGAGATATAAGAGAGAGAAATTAAATTTATCAGGAAATAAATCATTAAGGCTTCTTAGTCCCAAAATTTTTTAATGGAAAGCTCTATTTTTTGAATTTTTTAAAAATTTTTATAATTATTTTTTAAATGCATCTTTAACTTTTTAATCATTTTTTAAATAGAAATTATATTTTTTCTCTAACAATATAATATAAAATATTTATTTAAAAAAACTAATTTGAATTTATTATGAAGAAAAATGTGAAATAAGTAAATTTATATAATTTTTCTAAGAAGTGCATTTCCCACTGGAAAACTTATTACTTAACAGAAAGTATGCCAACTGAGCCCATACGTCTTTTTTTCATAATACCATGTAATATTTATTATATATTAAAAAAAATCCTATTCAATGTATGAGAGAAAAAAGAGAAAAAATTCAATAAATATAATTTTAAAAATATTTTAATTTTTAAAAAAATTAAGATAACTAATTAATTTTAACTTATATATTTAATTTATGTTATTTGATTGAAAATGTCTACATGAGCGTGTAGACTTGGGATGAATAAGAAGTGAATTTAGCTTGAAGAAGATATACATAGTAGTACTAAATTAAGTGACTAAATTTAGAGGGGAAAAAAGAGGATAAAAATGGAGGCGAAAGTGGGATGGGAAGAGGGATAAGATAAGAGGAGGGAAGACGTGGGGCTTGCTTCCCTCGTGGAAGGGAGTGCTGTGTTGTTCTTGAGAGTCGAGCTTCTAGGATGCCAGTAAGCGAAACCAAATAGCAGTAATCAATAAAATCCTGATGCAATGAATTGATACATAACAACTACCTCCGACTCTATATATATATTGATTCAAAATATAAAATTTTTTATAATATATAAAAAATTATTTATTATATATTTTTAAAAAAATATTCATATTTAATGTATCTAAAAAGAAAGAAAGAGATTAAATAAAAGTAATTTTAAAAAAATATTAAGATTTTCAGAGAAATTGAAATAGTTAATTAGTTTTAATTTTAATTTTTAATCTGCGTGATTCAGTTAAAAGAGTCTTATATTAAGAATAAGAGGGAGTATTTTTTTTATACTTGTTATATACTATATATAATACTTTATTATGAAAAATAATACTTATTTCAATGATTTTTAAATCTTAAAAGGCAAGATTAGGTTTTAACTACCAAGTGGAGATGCTTTTAGAAAAAATAAAAATAGAGATAGGAACCAAATCAGAGGGGGAAAAGGAAAAAAAAAAAGAAGTGAATGAGTGGATAGAGAGAGGGAGAGATGAAAAAGAGAGAGGAAGGTTCGGGACGGTGAGATTGCGGATGGGGGAGATGGGGGAGTGGGGACGGGAAGGGAAGGGCTAGCCGTTACTTTCCTGCATGTTCAATGCTCCATTCACCCCCCAAACCACGCCCATCACCTGTTTTCAGTTTCGTAATAATTACACCTATGAACCCATTTCTTAACATATTTAATTTCAGCCATACTAAAAATCATGAATTATCTATGATCGCCACAATTTTCTTGGCTAATGCCTATAAAATAAAAATTACTTATTATATTATTTCTAATTAATAATAATTATTTGTTATCAATTTTATCCAAAGATAAATAACATTTTCCATTCATCTCCAAAATTATTTTACTTTTTTACTTTGTCTAAACCTACAAATTTCATCAGAACTTAAATTCTTGCCATCATCTGCCTCTCACCTCATCTTTATTTCGTTCATTCAATTAGCTCATGGTGGCTCAAATGGTATATTATTTCACAAGACTTATTACTATTTTTCTGAAAAAAAAAACCGGATTTTAAAACAAATAATCATTTTGAGAAATTTTATAATATTTGTCTAAAATCTAGTTATAATTTTTCTACAACTCAACAATAAATCTTGTAAAACTAGAGGGAACCTTATGATGCATGGACACGCATACAATTTAACAAATCATTTAAAAAGCTATGATTACTTGTAATGTTATTTAACAAAAAATTCGATTTTATTTTATAAATATTGATATGATAATATTTTTAGTTTTAAAAAATGGTTATGGGTTTTAAGATATTATAAATTAATTTTTTTATAAATGAATATTTATGGATAACTTTTTCTCATGTTTTTGAGTTCGGCGGTGCCGGCTTAACTGTTGTTTTTTTCCAATTTTAAACAGGAGAAGATATGGACGTTAAGATGTAGAAAAATATTTAAATGATAATTCTTACATCCCCTTTGTTTATTTATGTGAAATTGAAAAAGTATTAAAAAAAAGAAAGTGAACGTAGATATTAAATTTTCTCTTTTTGCACTTTTTAGAAAAAAATAGAGACAAAATATGTATTTAAAAGGATGCAATTTATTTTAACCATGGCCTCACTCGGCGTTTATTGTCTCTTCAAAAGGAAAATGACTATGCTTTTTGCATATTTTGTTAAAATAAAATGCCTGATAAGGAATCACATCACAACTCAACATCTTTTCTATTTTGGGAATAAGAGAGCAAAAGTCAAAAAGACTAGTACAAAACTAATGACAAGCGACAGCGGTAAAAAGCTCAACTTTCAATGGTAGGTTTCAAATTTCAATTGTGTCCCAAAGACCAAAAAAGGTGGGGTTCGCTATTGCCTATTAGCCTATTACTCTGCAAACCGACCTCAAAGGCTGCAAAAGGAATCCAAAATTTTCCCATTCTTCTTTTTTTCTTTTTTCTTTTACCGAACGAAAAACGCAGAACCACAAAAATTAAGGACCAAACGTAATTGCAAAATGCAAACAATAAGAAATTATTTTCTCACTGCACCTTACTGTCTCTTTTTATGTTTCAAACTGAGTTTTGACCATAAACTGGATTTTATTATTATTTTTATAACATCTTTATGTGTATTTATTGGATTATGTTGAAGATTTGGTTTCCTCTCAAAACTAAGTTCAAGTAAAAATGAACGTAGGATTGCTTCTACCTTGACGAAGCAAGTTTGTAGAATCGTTATGGTGATTAGAGAAATTTATTACACAACTACTATTATTTTTATTAAAATTATTTAAATATAATTATTTTTATTAAAATTAATTTTTAAATAAAACATCCAAACATAATTCAGATAATTCAAAACTAATTTTTACTATAATCACATTGTAAAATTTATTCTATCAAAACTCTCATTTTGGCAAACCGAACACATATAATAAGCTTTATATCCTAGTACTTTGAATTTTCATCTCCTTTTATTGTTAGTGTGTTTAGTAAAAACAGCTTCTCTCAATATTTCTTTATTACTAGATAATGTGAGTTCCTTGCAAAATGCAGCTTAATTTTATACATAAGATTTGTCAACAATTAGACTTTACATAATCAATTTTTATTTGAAATCCTATCTAAAAGGGGAAATGCATGTCTGTTTTTTCAACTTCATTTTTCTTTCAACTTAAAACAAAAAAAAAAAAGACTTCATTTTCCCTTTTCATTTCCTAGCATTCAGTATCCAAACATGAACCGGGGAGAATTACAGTGGAATAGACAAAGTAACCAATTACCCATTAACAAATTATTAACGATCTCTCAATGTTATTGTTTTATGTATCAAATAATTCTTGGACATTTGTTTATTTCCTTAAGACAAGAGTTGTATGTCATACTTCATCAAATTTTTAATATAAGATATTTTTAATCGAATCATGTAAATTAAGAATGTGAGTTAATGATATTACTCTCACAATAACATCTCTAAATCTAAATTAAATATCAACATATTAGATTTTACATGTATTTATATGTGTAATAGAAACAAAACTATCTAATTATTACTAGCTGTATTTCTTTAGAAAATAATTTTTTTAAAAGAAATTATAGTTGAGTATCCATGGCATGATTGACTAAAAGGGACATGTGTTCATTTGGAGGTAGGGTAGAGCTAGCAATTTGGGTTGGTTTAACTTATATAGACTAGATTGTCATGAGCTAAACACAAAACCCCATTTCCAAAATAGGTCTTATTTTTTTAGGTCAATCCATGATAAATAGGCTTGTTAACTTACTCGTAAATCCAAATATTTCTTTATTTTTTTTATTTTAATTTTTCTAGCATGAAAGTAATTTTTTTTAAACATATCAAATATTTAAATGTCATTTAACCTTCGCCTTGCCTTACGATTAAATTTAAATTCATACAATTCTAATTATTATCATCAATTCATAACTTAACTAAAATCTAAAAATAATTTTTTAAATTCTACAATTCATACAATCACTAAAATTGAAAGATAATGTTTGAATATTTCTTATTTAAATTCAAATAGTCAATAACAATATTTTAAAAATTTAAACTATGAAAGGTTTAATTGAAAATTTAAACTTTATGAAAATATTTTTCTCTCTAAATTTTTTGTTTTTTATTAAAAATAAAAGAGGTCGGCTCGTCATGGGCCAGACCTATATGAGCCAAACCTAAAAAACCTGATTTTCTCAAACTAATCCATAAGATTTCTAATCCATAAGAGTTAACAGATATTGCTGACTTTAGTAGGGGAATGAATAGTTGATCCTTCTATAGCCAAAATTATTACTCTCTTTCAAAATATAAATTATATTTACTTATCATAACCCTTTAAGAAGACTTTGATTCTTTTAAAAATTTTTATAACTTTTCAAAATTATCTTCATTAAATAAGAATAAAAATAAAAAAATTAAATATTTACTAATTTTTACAGAGTGACTTAAATTCAAAATATAAATTATATTTGAGTAACTGCACACTGATTAAGAAAGATAGTTAAACTAATTAAATTTATTAATAACTTATATTATTTTCCAACATTATTCTTAATAAAAATAATTTTTTAAACAATTTTCTCTCTCACAAGTTAATTAAAAATAATGGTGAATAGAGAAATAAATTAATTAATATTTTAAATTTTATCTAAATAGGACTTATATTTTAAATAAAAAAATTTTAAAATAAGGTTTATATTTTAAACTAAACATATTTTAAAATATTAATCCTATAAAATTTGGCCTTCTATTTTAAAGGGACGCAAGACTTACAATTATTGGATTAAATGGATGATAAGTCAAAATTTAACACCCCAAAAGTCAAAATCTTGCACATTTTTTATTGTAGTATCTGCTATCTCCGGCATGTTCCATCAATATTTCATTATATGTCCCTCCCAACGGAATCGTACATTAATTAAAGAATGACCCCTAAGAATGTATTTAGCATAATCGATAGATTCCGAAGAAAATAAAATTAAGTTTATCCTTTGAAGTTATGCCTAAGTCTCATACACGCACACATACAATTTATTCATTTCGTATGTTAATTGATTTTTTTAGCTAGGCGTGTAGATATACTGGCGAAATAGTCAATTCAGTTGATAACTCATTCAGTCCGTATGGTAAAATAGACCGGAGAAATGAATTAAATAAATTAAGTAAAGTTGCCACTGAAAATGTGTCTTTTGTCGTTCAACTAAAATAATGAAATAATGATTGATACATGTTAATAATATAATATTGGATATCCTAATTTTTATGGTGGAGGATAAGATTTTTTTTCAAACTAAATAAGGTGTTATTTAAAATTTTCTCCTTCTAAAGTTTTTTAAGTCTGTTGCATGAGGTAATTTTTTCTTTCGGTTTTTTGAAATAGTATTATCATTTTTCTTCGCATAATAATTAATTAAAAAAATTTCTTCTGATGATATATGTTAGTATTTTATAAAATAAAAACAAAATTTCAAAAGATCTATTGCAATCTTTTATTTCATCACATGTTACTATTCTGCATGATCGTAATAAATAAGATATGGGTTAATTTGTGGTTATTGTATACTCATATTTGGTACATACAGAATGGAGAAAAAATAGAATTATATTTTATACATAAAAATATTTGTTATGGGTGTAAATAAAATATAATAAAATAATTTGCTATTAGTAGTAAATAATAATAGTAAAATTTATATACAATTTTTTTTTGGTGACAAATGGGGCCTTAAGCCCCAAATAGGAAAAAGAATATTTAAAGGAAAACTAACCAACTACAACGTGTGATCTTTCAATGCCCGCTATATCTCCCTAAAGAAGTAAGAGAAGCTCCTCTGGAGGTGTAGTCAAAATAACACTCCCTAACTCTTGCTATGAGCCCTATTTAGCCAGATAATCTATACAACCATTTGCCTTTTTATATATATGTTGAAAGTCTATATTCCATCCTTTATTGAGTCATTCTCTCAAGATCTCCATTTCTCACCCTTTTCCATAGTGTCTAGTCCTTGTAGTAATAGCAAGATAGAAAACCTTCTCATTGTCTGTTTCAACTTGCACATATCTAAATCCAAGATTCCAACACAGTTGCAATCCCTCAATCAATCCCATCATTTCATCAACTAAACTGTTGCCTATACGCAGATTGCATGAATAACCAATGAACTATTCCCCTTGAGTGCCTTGCACCAACCCACCACAACTTGACCTTCTATCCTGTACTCAAGTGGCCCAATCAGCATTTAGCATTACCCATTGTTCTTTTGGCTTTACCCACCTATTAATTGTTACCCTGCTACTTCGCCTCTGAAAATCCTAATGTTCCTCTTCCATATCATTCAACCCGTTATAGTATTTGAGTATCACTGCCACAGATCACAAATGTCTATTGGTAGCAAGTTGAAACACCTTTAAATTCCTCCAATGCCAAATGAACAAACATGTCACTGCAAAAAGACATGCCTAATCTTCTTTATGATTGACCATTCAAGACCTTTGAAGATTAAACTAAATCCAACTTTCCTGCTCTAAATTAAAGAAGTGCACTCTTTCTATTGCCGAAATTAACCCCCTCCAAACTCGAGTAGCAACATGGCAATCCTACAATGCATGCATCATCCTTTCAACATGGTTTCCACAACAAGTACAAATCTCACTATCACTAGCCCTTCTATGTCTCACCTCACAAGTAAGAAGCCTACCTCAATACAAATGCCACATGAAACAACGTATTATTTCTGGCACTGCTAGTTTCTATATGGTCTTCCAAGTTGAACCCATAAGTATCTGATCATATCGTGCTACCATCTTATAAGCACTAGCAACAGTGAAGCCTCTAGAGCTTGTTTTTGTCCACCTCAACGCGTCCTTCCCTGCATCAGGAGAGTGAGGTAATAAAGCAATAATTATATAAAGTCATTTGTGGTATACTAACCTTCAACACATCCAGTTTCCATCTACCTTCCCTGTCAACTAACTCAGCAACCCATAACTCCTTTCGACCATGATCCTCAATGGGAAAGTACCTCACCTATACTACTTCATCAGGGATCCACTTATCCTACCACATATTTATACTTATACCAATTCTAACCTCCCATATGATATTTTAGCTGATCTATTGCCACATTTCACTCATCTTTTTCCATAAGGTATAGTCAGACTTTTTCACAAAGAACTCCTCTCTCACATTAAATCTATTATTATACTTCCCTTTCATTACTTCAACCCATGAACTCTCATCCTCCGTACAAAGCTGCCAAACTAGTTTCATAATGAAAGCATCATTCATCTCACTCATGGCTTTGATGCCCGCTCTGGCCATTACTCGCAACTTGCACATATCCTTCCATGCAACAACATGCCATTTCTTTTTATTATCCTTGGACCCCTAAATAAAATCTTGTTGGACTTTCTCAAACTCGTTCAAAACCAATTTAGAAACCTGCTCATGCTAAAAATGAAACTGCACCATATTACTAGTCATAGCACGTGTCAACACTAACCTTCTAGCAAAGGATAAACACTTTGACTTCCATCCACTCGGCTGAGTCTTAGCCTTGTGTATAATTGACTTATAGCGAGATCTAGAAGATTTAGCATTAAACATCATAGTCCACAAGTATCTCCCAAATTCTTCCACCTTCTTAAAGCCACTTATCTCACAAAATTGTTGTTGTACACCTCTCTGAACATTATGAGAGAATAACACATGCGTTTTCTCCTTACTAATTTTATGTCCAGATATCTTCCCAAACTTTGATAAGCACTCTAAAACAACCTGCATCTGAGCCACCTATGCTTCTGTTATCAAGACTAAATCATCTGCAAACATAAGTTGTGAGATACATGGGCTATTTTTCCCCATTTGAAATGATTTCCAACAACCTTGGCTTTCCACATTAGCTATTAAATGAGATAATTTATCCATCCCTATAAGAAACAAATAAAAAGATAGAGCATCCCCTTGCCTAACACCACGTGACGGCGAGAAATCAGTTGTTCTTTCCCCATCCCATAACACAATTTATAATTATATCAATAAAGTGATTGGGTAAATTAACTTCTTCCAAAACTCATTGGAGAAAACCCCAACTAATTCGATCATATGCCTTCTCTCGATCCATTTTTCATCACCATAAATCCCTTGTCCCCTTTCATTCACTTCATAGAATGGATAACTTCCTTCATCTTAATAATGTTATCATGAATATTTCTTCCCAAAATAAAACTTGCTTGAAAAGGAGAGATAATATTTGGCAACAGGTGCTTGAAATGATTAATAATAAGCTTTGTCAAGCATTTATAGATAATGTTACACAAAGAGATATGCCTAAATTGAGATATCAATTCAGGCACATCCACCTTAGGAATTAGAGTAATGAATGTATCATTAATCATACCAATATCTTGCAGAGATTGCCACAAATCTCTAATCAATCTACAATACTAGCTCCCGTTATATCCCAATTTTGATGGAAAAAGATAGCAAGGAAACCATCCTTACCTGGAGCCTTGTAAGCACCAATATTCTTCATAGCAAAAGATATTTCCTCATTATTAACAGGCCTTACAAGATGCATCAATCACTCATTCTCAATAATTGCATCAATTACTCACCTCATTTTTTATAGCTACACCCTACTCTTCCTCCTCCAAATACTAGTTTTAGTGTCAAAGTAAGCCATATTCCTATCCCTCTTTTTAATTCACATGGATCAAGATTTTTGGTACCACAATATTTTTTCTTCCTTCTAAACCTCCTACAATTTACTCCGCAATTCCACTTCTAATCTTTCTAAAAATGGGTTTCTCCCTTGTTGCAATGCTCTCTGGATATCATCAATTCTTTGTAAGAGTTTTATTTTCCACATCCCCATATAGCCAAAAACTTTCTTATTCCAAACTCCAAGATAATCTATAAGATTCTTCAAATTTTCCACAATATGTGTATCTATATTCCACTATGTACGAACCACCTCTTTAAAATTAGAATGCCTCATCCCCATAGCTTCAAAATGAAAAGGTCTAGCACTTGGATTTCCACGATGTACTTGAAGAAAAATAAATAAAGGGTGATGATCAAAATGAACTCTAGCTCCTATCTTCACAAAAGCTTCTGAAAAGAAATTCCTCCATTCTATAATACATAGTGCCCGATTTAGTTGTTTATAAATACGATTATGATTGGGCCATTTAGGTATACTTGAAACCTTCTGCCCCCAAGTCTAATAAACCAGATCACTAAATACAATTCCTAAATTGCAAACATCTTTTATCACTAACTCTCGCACCCCATTCTGCTCACTTTCATCTACAATCTCATTAAAGTCACCTCACAATAATTAGAGGCCTTTTAAATTTTCTAGAAGAACTTCCAATTGTGGCCAAAAGACTTGTCTCTTTGCTTCTCTTGGGCTGGCATAAACTGCTCTGAAATACCATGGTCATACTTCCTTTAGCTCAACAAAACCATGCAAAAATTGTTTATCCTCAATTTCAACATGAAAATCTAAGTTTTCGTCATTCTATAACATCTAGATTCCTCCTAACATCCCAGTTGTATCCACTCTAGTTTGAAAAGAAAAACCTAGCTTTTTAATAACATGATGCGCCTTCTCTCCTCCGACTCTAGGTTCAAGCAACACCACAAGAGCTGGTTTCTCCTTACGAGTCACATCATCAAGGGCCTGCCGAAAATGTCTACCTGTAGCCCCATGACAATTCCATATAAGAATCATGATCGACAAATACAAAAAGGAAGACTTCAACTAACTTGAAAAATCATCATTAATGCTGCATGTCTTCTTTCGAAGACTGTATCCCTTGTAGCAGCTTAACCTCACTCAAATCCAATAGTGGGTTCATCCTCACATTAAAATTGATTACTGAAGACGCCCCTGGATTTAAAGGATTATCATCTTTTTTGATGTAATGATCATGCACTTCCATCACTTTATCATTTATACTCCCACCCATATCTATACTTATATTTTCAATGTCATGAAATTCCTCATCCATGTCCATAGTGGTCCCATTATGCACTTTTGTATTTGACACTAGAGTCCTTTCGAAACCAAATTCAACCCTTTGCTTAATCTGTAAATATCCCTCCATTGCACCACATCCCACCTTGTCTTTGTTTACTTTTTCTTTGCCCGACTTTTTCATCAGCTTTGGATCAATAGATTGGGACTTTGACTTCAAAATCTTTGGTTCATTTTTCAAGGTATTAGAGATATCACCTAATGGAACCCTCCCATACACTCCATGATTCACATTCTCATACTTCTCTAGATTTATTGCATCTAGTGCCACAAATATGGACCCAGAAATATTCAATTGTTGGTTTTCCTTGAGCTCTCATTGTATCTCACTGCCCCTACTGTTACTTGGGCTCTATTTTTTATTTCAACACTATTGTTGTACAACCATCCATGGCCTATGTTCAGTAGCATTCTGAGGTCGGCTGCTCTCCGGTTCATGTTTGTCCTTCAATTGCTCCATATCCATGCGACCTAATCATCTATTCATCATTCTCTTTTCTAAGCAATGTTTAGCCTCGTGGCCACACCTACCACATGCAAAGCATATACAATGAATACCTTCATATTCAATCTTCTTTTCCATTCTATTCACAAGTACACAGGGTCGAAGCAGATTCTTCAAATTTAACTCAACACATATTCTAGCAAATCTACTTTTTTTCCTATCTAGTGTTGTATTATCAATTTTTATCACTCTTCTAGTATAGCTTCCAAGCGTGTAAAGAACACCTTTATCATAATAATCCATCAGGAGCTTCGAGATACAAACACAAGCAGTTATTGACCTAATTTCTTCCTTATCAGGATCAAAATCTTCCTTCCATGGTTGGACCACTAAGTAATGATCCAAGATCAACCACGGACCACCAGTCAGAGCAAACATGTAATCATCACTATGACTGAATTTAGCCAAAAAGAATCTCGAACCTAGATCTACCTATCAACCTCACCATATAAACCCCATATTTCACTACAAAAAATTTGATTTTTGGCGGCGACAAAAGTCGCCGCTGAAAGAAGGAATTTCGCCGCCAAAAGTTTTTAGCGGCGACATTTTTGTCGCCCCCATGTCGCCGCCACAAATCCCGTTACCAAAAGTTTGGCGACGATAAAAATGTCGCCGCCAAAAGTTGACATTTAGTGGTGAAAAGAGTTGTCGCTAAAAATATAAATTGTCGCCGCCAAATATTTCTCATTTGGCGACAACATTTAGTCGCCGCTGAAAATTTATTATTTGGCGACAACATTTAGTCGCCGCTGAAAATTTATTATTTGGCGACAACATTTAGTCGCCGCTGAAAATTTATTATTTGGCGACAACATTTAGTCGCCGCTGAAAGTCGTTTCGCCATGTCATCACCATGTCAGCCACTGGACCCCACCACGTAACCACCACTGGCCGGCCGCCACGTCACCACCGCCATCGGACCACCACCACCGCCGGTCGGCCGCGACGTCATCGGACCGCCGCCGCCGGCCGGCCCCCACCGGACCGCCGCCACGTCATCGGACCGCCAAACGGACGCCAAGTCACCACCGTCGGTCGGCCGCTGTCGGACCACCGCGACGTCATTGGACCACCGTCGCCGACCGGTCGGCCGCCGTCGGACCACCGCCGTGTCATCGGACCGCCGCCGCCGGCCAGCCCCCACCGGACCGCCGCCACGTCATCGGACTGCTGCCACGTCACCACCCCCAAACTGACGCCACGTCACCTCTCATATCACCACCGCCACGTCATATATTTGTTTCAAATGTGCGTTCACCTTGGTTCGAACCCCTGACCTGTTGCTTGCAATGCCTTTGTGTTTACTTTTTTGCCAGTTGAGCTGAAATGTACCTGCAGTTTTTATTTAAAATATTTAATATATATTGTTTATCTACTCACTAATACACACATATATATTTATAAATCAATATTATTATTAAAAAACACACATATATTTTATTTTCAATTATTAATATCGTTAAATATTTTATTTATATACATATATATTTATATTATATTTTTTATTTTATGTTATGACATATCATATATATCATATATTATATTATTTGATAAGTTATATTATATATATGCTTAATATATATATATATAATATAATGTAATAGAAAATTGTTAAAAAATCATTAAAATAAATATTATAATTTTGATTGTCATATGATTTTAAAAAATGCAATAAATTCAATATATTATTACTTCATCAAAATTATTATTGGTAATAAATAATATTAATATTAATTTATATGTTAAAAATATTAGAAATTAAATTAACCTAATAAGAATTCCTCCAAATATAGGGTTGATCACATTAAATAATTAGGGATTAGTTTATCTTCCTATTTTTTTTTTGGAGTTATCAATCCCTTTATGAATTAAAAAAAATTATCCTAATAAGAATAACATATTTCATTAATTAGGATTAGGAAAAGTAAAAATAAATATAGATAGAATTCAATATTCAACATGTCAAATCTTTAATCTCCGGTGGAGATAAAGTACTTTCAAAATGTCCAGAATATTTTACATGAAAAAATAGTAAACTACTTTACCTTTAAATAAAGATACTAGATAATATAAAATATATATTAAATATCTAATTACTTATAATAAAAATGTATAAACAAAACACAATTATTATTTTAATATGTTATTTATTAATTTTTAAAACGAAAATAGCAAAAATTTACAAAATTACCTTTGGCGGCGACATTAAAAAGTCGCCGCTGAAAGAGTGCTTTCAGCGGCGACTTGGTTAATCGCCGTTGAAAGTCACTCTTTCAGCGGCGACTTGTTTAATCGCCGCTGAAAGTTAGACTTTCAGCGGTGACCTTTTTCAGTCGCCGCTGAAAGTCCATCTTCCAGTGGCGACTGAAAATGGTCGCCGCTGAAAGACGGACTTTCAGCGGCGATTAACCAAGTCGCCGCTGAAAGTCACTCTTTCAGCGGCAACCATTTTCAGTCGCCACTGAAAGACAGACTTTCAGCGGCGACCATTTTCAGTCACCGCTGAAAGTCTGTCTTTCAGTGGCGACTTGTTTAATCGCAGCTGAAAGTTAGTCTTTCAGCGGCGACTAAAAAAGGTCGCCGCTGAAAGTCCGTCTTTCAGCGGCGGCTGAAAATGGTCACCGCTGAAAGGCTAACTTTCAGCGGCGACTCATTTGATCGCCGCGAAAACACTGACTTTCGGCGGTGACTCTTTTTGGTCGCCGCGGAAAGTGTGTTTTCAGCGGCGGCTCTTTTAGTCGCCGCAGAAAGTGTGTTTTCAGCGGCGACCTTTTTTTGTCGCCGCCAAAAGTCGTCACTTAAGATCTATTTTTTTGTAGTGTTTGTTGTAGCTTCATCTTAAGGTATACCTGCCCCACCATACGCCCAATAAGTTTAATAATTAGGGATTTTCTCTACCACTTTGTCAATCATATCTTTTCCTGAGGTGGCACAATCAAGTTTATACCCTTGAGTTTTTGCACCACTTGTACCCGTTCTTTCCATTGATCATCACTCCACCAATCATGCTCCTCTTTTTAATCCTCAACATCTAAATCTATCTTACCTGTGAAAGCTTGTTTATACGTCAACTTCTTTTCTCCGGTATCTTTTGGAACCATATCACCCTCATTCGTAGTGTTATCTACCTGATCATCTCTTATCCAATCCTCCTCCCTTGGTACAACCAACTGGTTGTTTGTAAAATCCCTATCTACCTTCCTCACCTTCTTCTGGCTTGTTGCTAATGCATCCAACTCCTCTAGTGAAGTGGCCGACCTTTTGATCTCCCTCTGTTCCCTTGGTTTTATCAGCGCTTATTAGGGTTTCCTTATTATTTTTATATACAATCTTTACCATACAACAAGAAATGAAACATGGACACCATTGTTTGTATATTTGGTTGAATTTTAATTTGCATGTGCCATTCCATTCTAATAATCATATGGATTGCGGATGCGGAATTTTTATGATTGCCTATTCCATTGCATGTAGAGAGGAATGGAGGACCATTCCTTTTTAAAAAAAGGCATGAATTATCTGAGATATCATTCGGGTGAAATATTATTTTATGATTATTTATATTTCAATTTTTATTCATAAGCACTAAATAATTTTATATTTTGTAAAATATATGTAAACAATATACTTATTAAAACAATTGATAATAAATATTCCAAATTATTTCAAAAATTTAAGAAATTAAAATACTTTAATATATTTTTATATTAGGGACAATATTATCTAGTTAACTAAAAATCTCTATAAT
The DNA here is from genome assembly GCA_026686845.1 of Adenanthera pavonina. Classification (NCBI taxonomy): domain Eukaryota; kingdom Viridiplantae; phylum Streptophyta; class Magnoliopsida; order Fabales; family Fabaceae; genus Adenanthera; species Adenanthera pavonina. The sequence continues at coordinate 15,024,562 of JAIVEN010000003.1, read as the reverse complement.
TTTTCTTGACATATCAAATAAGGTCTTCTCATTCATCAATTCAGAATAGTCTGAGTGGTACTGAGTTTCCTTCGCTTAAGTAAGTGATTAATGGTTGAAAATTAATATTTATGTACATAATAAATTTAGTTGTAATAAACCTATCATTTACCCTCTTTATTTCAAAGAAGATTAATATCTGTGTTAGTGAAGATATTTATACTCATTATGATAAAAAATATCTCATTTCAACAAATTTCATCCTCATTTCCATTCTCTTTCATATTTACATTTCTATTCACGTTCTTTACTCCCATAAGAAATACTTGATGAGATTAATGATGGATGGTTCATTGGTTTGTTTTCCTTCAAAATGGAATAAATATGGATATTAATTGTAGGTCATTATACTCCCTGCTTTACATAATACATAACATGAGAGGTAATTAGGAGAATTTTCATATTTCAAAATAAAAGAAACATAGGAATTTATCTGATATATCTAATAATTTTTTTCAAAAATATTCTTAATTAATATGATCTTTTTTTTAAAAAAGTAGTAGTATAATTAATTTATATTAATTATATGATGTAAAAGTAATTAATAATAAATAAAAATATTTTTAAAAACTATTTTATATTTAAAAAAAATTATTACTCCACATAATTTTTTCCAAAACTCCCTTCCTTAATATTAAAAAATACCCTTAATTTATTACTTTCAACAAATTTTGGAATGATAATGCACTTTCACATAGGGTGTATTTTTTATCCCTGCAATTTTATTTTTTACTATTTTTTATATTAAAAAATAAATGAAGTATTTATTACTTCCAGAAGACTGAAGAATTTTCAAAGCTCTAGTTTCAAGATATGTACTCTGAGCCGTTCAATATATCGGCTGTTTGTCAGAGCATGCAGCCTGCCCGTACTGCAATATTATCTCATCCTCCACTTCTACATTTTTCTTGTGGATGAAATTTCAGAAACGAAAAATCTTTAATAAAAATAATAATTTCATAAATAAATGCGTCAATATACTTTTTTCTCCTAGTAAAAATTTTATTTTTAGGATTTTTAAAATTTTTATAATATTTATCACTTTAAAATTTTAATAAAATATTAATTATTTATTTTATTATTTTATTTTTTATTTATATCAAATGTACTAATTTAAAAGAGCATGTAAAGTAAGGATTAATAAAATATTATTAAAATTTATACTATTTTAAATTATTTAATAACTTTCTTGATTTATGTAAAAAATCTTAAAAAATAATTTTTATGTTAGGAGGGAGTATATAGTAATCCATATAAAACAGGTCAACCAACAAGAAAGGGAGCTCTGAAAATTAAGAGGAAGGAGTTGTAACTAATGTTAATCTGGGGCCATTAGTAAAAGATGTACTAGTAGTATTTAAAATACAAGGAATCCATAAATATTGACATTTAGTATTATGTATATGTTAGAAGACAGTTTTTTCAGGTTTAATTTTTCAAGTTATTAATAAATATCACATCTATACAATAAAATAATGCAAAATTATTCAACTTTTAATATGATGATGATGATGTTGAAACTAGAAAATTGATATAAAATATAAGATTTATAACAATTTATATTATTAAATTATACTACATAATACATAAATTAAAATGTCTAATTATTAGAAAAAATCATAATCGACGAACTACCGTTTCCGACATGATAATGAGACGGACTCTTCAGCTAAAAAAAATGATGATTACTCCGCCGAGGAGAAATATAAGGCGCGGTTTGTTACTCTGATTAAATTCGTTTGACCAAATCTCGGACTACAACAATGGTTAAGTAAAAAGGTATGTAATAAAAATAAATATAAATAATATTTCTGTTATCTTTCAATAAAAGGAATAATTAAAAATTTTACTTATGGGTATTAATAAAAATTTAATGGAAAAAATATAATAATAATAATAATTATTATTATTATTATAATAAATACTCTATATATATTGATCTTTGTGTTTAAAAATAAATACATTTTCCTTTTCTTTATACAAACCAAATCAGTGGCAGTAGGACTCCGTCCATGTTTGGTATACTATTACTTCTTTCCTCCATTCTCAAGACAATTGTAACTTTTAAACTTTTTTTTCATATTTTAAAATAATTCTTATTTTATACTCTATTTCGTTCCTTAATATAAGAGACAATTGGAGGAGTTTCCGTATTTTAAAATATAAGGAACATATGGAGTTTATCTGGTGTATTTAATAACTTTTTCCAAAAACATCCATAATTAAGATGATATGTTTTCAATATATGTCCTCCATTTCTTAATATAAGAGACAAGAGATAAAATCACACGGATCAAGAAAAGTAATAAATTTACCAGGAATATAAAGTAGTTTCTAAAAATACTCTCATTTAATATTAATAAGTCTTCTATCATGCAATTAATACAAATGAATTATATGGAAAACATACTATCTTAATTTAGGGTATTTTGGGAAAAAGTCATTAAATACACCAGACAAACACTATGTATTCCTTATATTTTAAAATACGGAAACTTCCCCAATTGTCCCTTATATTAAGAAACGAATGGAGTAATTTATTTGTATTAATTATATGATGAAAAAGTTATTAACATTAAATAAAGGTATTTTTAAAAACTATTTTATATTTCAGATAAATTTATTATTTTTCTTGATACGTGTGATTTTGTTTTCTGTTCCTTATATTAAGAAACGGAGGAAGTAATTTTTAAGATAATATTAATAATTTTTTATAAGTTTATTTTTTAATAATAAAAAAAATTTAAAAAGTACTATATAATTAATAAAAATATCATAATAAAATGTAATAAAATTTTATTAATTTTTTAAGTTATATATTAATTTTTTCAAATTTGTACATATATATTTAAAATAAAATAAAATCTGACAATTGTTTTAGAATAAATAGAGTATTATTTAATTTTCTTTAAATATTAATCTGATAATTATTTTAAAACAAATAGAATATTAATTAATTTTTATTAAATATTTAGTCATTCAAACATGACGGTATTCTACTACCACCACCACCACCAGTAGGCTACTACTTATAATGAATGACTTCAGCGATGAGGAGTGAGGTTTATGGCAGTAATTATAGAATGGATGGGAGTTGGTGGGTTGATAGGACTTACTTGTCTCCCACGGGAACACCGTAGCTTTGTTTGGCAAATTGGCAAGATTGACTTTTGGGGTCCTAAGTTTGAAAATTATTTACATCATTTTTCAAATTTTAAATTGCAACTTTTAGTTTTGTCAACGTCCTTGAAATTTTGGTTCCCATCCTTGTCATATGTCCTTAAAGAGCTTATTTGATTTATATTTTTATAATTAAATTATATTTTTTAATTATTATTTTTTTATTTAAATAATTTTTTAATAAATTTTTATATTTTTATTTAAATTTTATTTTTATAAATTGTGATTATTCTAAAAATATTTTTATAAAAAAAAATAATAAACCAAATAAACACTGAATAGAAAAAAGGAAGGTGGATAATCACAATCCTTTTTGGGCTCTTCAAGTGCGACTCGGAAGTTCATTCTTACAAGCAAAGTCTTGAAGTTTTCTTCTTTTTCTTTTTTTCTTAGTGAAGGAATGCACAACATTTTGGAAAATAAAGAATTATGAAGGAAAAAAAAAAGAGAGAATTGAATTGTATGTACGCGCATTATGAACCGTTCACATCTATAATTGAAATAAATATTTAGTCAAAAAATTTAGACAGCACAAGCTTGTTAAGTGGTATATTATTGTCATTGAACTATAAATATAGCAATTAATAAGCCATACTATCTCATGTCAAGACCCAAAGGCGTCTAATAAATTTGTATACTAAGCTTTGAGACTTTTTTTTTTTGGCCACAAACTTTGAGACTTAATCTATGCATTTCTGTATTGCATTTGATGGCAATATAGTTCCCTTTTTTGGATATCATTTGCGTGGCGCAACAATTTGCACGGCGTTCTCTATAGAGTCAGTACACAGTGACATAGTGCTTATGATATTTATTTATTTTTATGATTAATGTGCTACCATGGATTGTCTTTAAATTATGTCCTTTATCCGTTTTAAAAATATATTCTTTCACATTATCCTAGTTAAAAAAAATATTATTATTAAGTGTTTCTTGGAGTGTTCAAACTCCAAACTGACGCTGATGTTAACCTGGACAGATATTTCATATTATCATTTTTTTACCAATTAATATCATTTCATGGGTTTATGAACTGTTAACATCAGTTAAGGAACATCCTTCTCTAATGAATATTGAGTTATTTACCACTTAACCCAATTGTTGTTGCTATAAATATTGATATTTCTATCAAGCAACCATGAGAGTTTAAATTGGGCCTGAAAAAGTATATAGGGCCTTTGGAATAAAAAGCACCTAACTAATTTGGGCCAGTTGGAGTAGAGCCCAACAGGACAAAGCCTGGCTCAGAACAGCGCAGCCTTTCTTTCTAAGAATATTATTCTTAATCAACAATCAAAGACCAGTCCCTGTAAGACTCTATAAATTTCTTTTTATCATGAAATAAATAATATGTTGAAGGAATATGACTTGTTTAAAGGACGAATCTTTAAAATGTTTTAATTTTTAAGAAAAAAGCACGATTAAAAAAAATAATCATTGTATTCTGTAAAATGTAGGAGAGAAAATTGTGATAATATAAAAAGAAGTAAAGACGTAGATAGATAGATCATAGAAGTACACTGTTCATAAATCACTGGCTTTGGAGATTAATTAAATTGAATTATTGATTATTGAATTATTAGGTGAGCTTTTCGTGTATTGTGACACAATATTTATACAGCAGATGAATTTATATTATTTTTTAAGATATTACTTAAAAAATTTATTTAATTCTATTTATAAGGTGTTATGGTATGTTTTATTTTAATTTTATTTTTTATCTTTCATTTAATAATTTTATTATTTATAAATTATTTCAATCTTTAATGAGTAGAAATAAAACTAAAAACTTATGTTAATTTCTTATAATTTTGAGAATATAATTAACTCTGTTTAATATCTATATATTAAATAACAACATTAATGGAGGGTATTTATTAATATTTTTATTGATTGACGGTTGAATATTGGATTGAATGGATAGAATATAGTAGAATTATATTTTTTCCCCAAAGAAATGCCTGCAACTCGCAAATCTTTTAAATGCATTATAACGAATTAACGACCCTAACGTCGCGATAACGTAATATTAACATTATCCGGGTGTCAGGAGCTGTCACCACTGTCACCACCAACTCGCTAGTTCCATCAGTGAGCAATGGCTCCTAACGTCTCCATGTGTTCTAAATTCCCTGCAAAACCTCTCCTCTCGATCCCACGTCCCTCCATTTCCCCCTTTCCTTCGCCTCTGGTTGGTAATCTACGCTACCCCATCTTTCTCGTTTCGTTTCTCTCTTCTCAAGTCCAAGAATTTTTACGCTTTGCTCCATTCAAGTGATCTGGGTTTCCTTTACAGGCACTTCCCCTGAAGCAACGCCCCGAAGCCTCTCCAAAACTTACCCTTTCATTGAGCGAATCTGTGTCTGGCGCAAGCTTGGCTGCTCTCCTTTCTGTTTCTTTGTTCTTCGTTGATCCCGCACTCGCCTTCAAGGTATTTGATTTAATCCCCAACTACAACTGTTCCTATCGAGAATTCGAACCCTTGCAGAATCAGGAATCATTTTGTGGTTATTGCTATAGGAATTGTTGTTTTTGTCAATGGGTATGGCAATAACGAGTTCAAAGTGCAGGGTGGAGGACCATACGGGCAGGAGGTGACAAGGGGACAAGATCTCAGTGGGAAGGATTTTAGTGGCAAGACTCTGATCAAGCAAGACTTTAAAACGGTGCATCTTTTGTTTTTCCCCTTAAGTAGAGTCAATCTGACAGTACTATATATAGAAGGCTAATAAGTCCCCGGTTATCTGTTACAGTCTATATTACGACAGTCCAATTTTAAAGGTGCAAAGTTGTTAGGTGCTAGCTTCTTTGATGCTGATTTAACGGGTATGATTGAAAATAGATACTATTTATTGAGTCAATTACCTATATATCATATGGCAAAGTTTAGATTTATGTAGTGTTTTAATTTGGTATTTTTAGCTTATCTGCATTAATGAAGCCACTGATCATGCTCTCTGGAGGCTACGTTTGGAAATTGAAATTCTCATAGTACTAAGAAACTACTTATCATAAATATGATAAATGAAACACCCTTTCATTAATGATAACACAGCTAACCACAAGGATGTCAAACAACATGCTTTAGATTATAAAAACAGGGAAAACTGATTTTGGTTGAAGCACATGAAGCAACTGTAATGTATCCCATTAATAAAAGAACATTCCACTGCTGCTCAATTTTGAGACTACCTTGAAGTCTCTCTTTAGTTTTGGCCGTTTATGCACACACATTCAATTAATAAAAGAGCTTCTTGCTGCTGCTCCCACCTGTTGTCAGGGGCCAATCTTTCAGATGCTGATCTTAGAGGTGCTGATTTTTCTCTGGCAAATGTGACAAAGGTAACTCTTTTGCTGTGCTGATAGCGTTACACAGTGTCATAAACTTCCTGTTACATCTAACTACTTTGATATATGTGTTAAAAGACTAAAAATGTATTGTCTTTAGGATCTAATGGACTATAATCTAGAATCATTTGCATAAAGACTTAGTTAGTTCTTTAGTACCCACTCTGCCTTTACTCCACTTTGCGGCCGTTTAAGTCAATTTATCAATATGATGATGCATAAGTTTTTTGTTCTGTTGTTTTCTGTAATGCAGTAGACTCTGAAAATTTGCATAATGATTGGTGTTATATAGGAGATACTTGATGATTAATACGTAATGCCCTTACCTAACCATCAGTTTGACTGTTGTCTGTTATGTTTCTATAATTCTTAAGAATGAGTGTTGATGAATCTGAGATATGGCGATAATATGACATGCCATTCACAAGATAATCTTGCCACAATTTGAAAGTATGGTAAATTGCGGAGATGATGAGAAGGGAAGGTTTGTAGATTATGAGGTGCTAACAGCTCACTTTCACAATATATGGTGTCTTCTGAATGCATCATTACTTTGTGCAGGCAAATTTGAGTAATGCTAACTTGGAAGGTGCACTTGCAACAGGAAACACATCTTTCAGGGGAACAAATATAACAGGCGCTGGTATGCAGATGTGCCACTTATTATTATGTACCACTAGCGTGTTCAAGGTTGATATAATTCAAGGTTGATATAATTTATAGAAAAAGTTGATCTTTTAACATTCTAAAATCAGATACTTGTATTGGTTGGTGAATTACTTAACAAATGTAGACGGAAAGGAATAGAATGAAAAATGGAATGGATTTGGGGATGGGAAATGACCTTTATGTCCCTCCTTTTAAAGGGTACCAAAAAGAAAAAGAATAGATATTATTGAGTAATAAGGTATACTCCCTCCGGTCTTATATATAGGACATTTTGCTTTGATCTTAAATATAAAACCCTTTACATTATACGAGGTGATATTTATTATATATTTCCAAAAAATGTCCTTATTTAATGTATCTAAAGAGAAAAAGAGAGAGATTAAATAAGGGTAGTTTTGGAAAAATGTTGGGATTTTTGGAGAAATCAAGGTAGTTAATTAGTTTTAACTCCCCTTTTTAATTCGTGTGATTCGGTTAAAATGATCTTATATTAAGGATCAGAGGGAGTAATAAACATTATATAGAGAGGATCTCTTTCACCCTTTTAACCAAATGGGGCATTAAGAGTAAACTAACAATTTGGTTTATGAATTATCAAGTTTATCTAGCTTTAGTCCCTGAAGTTAATAAATGCATAATTAGGTCCTTGAAGTTAACAAAATCATTAAAAATTAGTCCTTTTGGCATCCTTGAGTGAATTCACAAACGGACTAATATGCAAAATGTTTGCTATTTTTGTGGATTATGCTCACTAATTTTTGGGAGCTAAAATTAAATGGGGCTAACAATTTAGGGACCAAATAGTTAGTTATTATAATTTTATCTACCTTTTCCTGGCTGATTTATGGACGTACGACTGAGAGCCTGGGCACCAATAGACCTTGACTATACTATAGGCAGGCAGGGCTCAGAGGAAGAAGATATATTTGAGATGGCAAAACTTTATAGGAAGCATGCTCGTTAGTGAGAAGAATTCTGACTTTTAAGCACTGACAAGAAACCTTTTAATATCAGCAAACCCTGATCAACCTAACATTATCAGAGTGAATACTTCTCATGTTCTTATTAATCCTCTACAAGAGGACAAGAAATACAGAATCCACCAATTTAGTAAGCTCTAGTTGGATCACATCTCTCATTACAATATAATCCTATACAAATAACACTCATTAAATTGAAGGTAAACTACATATCAGTATCTTGAGGTTTAGTCCATTTGAACTCTGATGCTCTGTGGGGGCAAATAACTACCAATACTTTTGTTTTTCACAAAGAAGGATGAGGAGTTAGCTCTTCATTCAAAGATAAATCTTTATATACTTTGGTGATTGGTCTCTGGAGTGAACTTTTAAGTGTCCGTTTGGTTTACCTTTTTGTAAAAGGTCTTTTAGAGTAACCACAGTTTACAAAAATGAAATTTGGATAAAAGTAGAGAAAATTACTGGAAACTTGTTTGGATGAAAAAGGAAAAAATGATGGCTAGAAACCATGGTTTGGTTTGCAAACAGGCCCTAAATCATAACAAACTCAATAAAACACAACTCAATTTCATTTAAAATGTATCTGCGAGTTTGCTTTGATGGTGGGTAACTCCTACTGCTAGTTAACAATGGTTTGCTTGTTATATATGACCAGACTTCACAGATGTGCCATTAAGAGACGATCAAAGAGAGTACCTGTGCAAAGTTGCAGATGGGTAAGAGCCATATGTTAATTTCCTCTCAGACTGTCTAGAAATATGCTTCATAGCTTATAAGTAACAAAGCTGTTTCTGGGATTAGGGTGAACCCAACTACTGGAAATGCTACGCGTGAAACATTGCTATGCAATTAGTATTCCACTTGCTGAGGATATTGTGATACTGAATCAGAGGCCATTCACGGATATGTTGCAGTTTTTGAATTATTGCAAGTTTCTCTGCTTTATTCTAAAGAAAAGGAAATGTCTTGTTGCATGCCACGTGTCATACAGCACTCTCTGGTGATTTGTGAGATCTCTGGTTTTTTTATTCTTTCTGACTATTATCCAGTTTTCACACTATGAACTAGTGAGTGTCAACTAGACATGATATCTTATGAAAGTTAAAAGCAGTGAATTTTATGTCCCTATAAGACAATGGAGCTCCATTGTCAACGATAAATAAGTACTTCTTTCTGTTAGTAGATGGATGAAAGGAATCATTAGCCAGAAGAAAAAAAAACAGAGAGAGAGAGAGAGAGAGATAGACAGATAAATGGAATAATTAAGTGATCTTAAAGGATTCAAATGTCTAAGGCTTAAACATCCTCCATAAGAGCTCCTGCAAGGGCAATAAATTCACTTTTTTTAAAATGGAGCAAACTTGTATCATTGCAACAACTTAGGTGACAGCAGTTAGATTACACTATTAACTCAAGTATTACTTTTTCTTTTCTGTTCAATACATGTTTCATTCTTTTATGTAATGATGTTCTTTAAGAAAGCTTTCGTCACCAATGTGTCATTTATGCTACCAGTAGGTTTTATGGAAAAAAAAAGAAAGAAAGAAAGAAAAAAAAAAGAAGAAAACTGGGTTTGAGCTGACTATACAATTTTAAGAAGGGATGCTCTGGCGTCTTGTCAAGCTGCCACATGTCATTGGAATCTCGCACATTATTTTGTAGGAGGTCTTAACTCTCAATGAAGATTTTAAATTAAATTTATTTGATTGGTTGAAATTTGATTATTATCATATTTAAATGTGGATAACTTTTTCGAATATAATTTTTTTCATTCACAAAATTTAAACTCAAGACCTTACTTAAAAAGTGTTGGTCTCTTACCGCTTAATCTAAATGTCATTGACAAACTTAACATTACCAATTCAGTCATTGCCACTGAGCTGACAAAGCGGTAGCCATTAGCAATGTTTTACATATTGTTGAGAGCATTTGTTTTTATAGTCTATTATTAATTCATTCACGCTATTTTCAATAAAAGTTCATATAAAAATTTTAATTACATAAATACTGCTATGTATATAGTAACTCAAACATAATACACATCGACTTCACATCATCAAAAAAATTACGTTATAATTTATTCATTCAATCTTTACACAATCTGATTTTTAAATATTTCAATGTCATTTTTATGAGATTATAATTTATAATTATAATCCTTATATGGATTTTTTTATTCATGAAATTAGATGGAATTTATTCTCTAATCCTTCTGTATGTGATTTGTTTGTGTTAAAAGTTAAAGCTCCCATTATTATTATTTTTTTACCACAAAATTTCCATTATTAGAGATATTATCAAGCATTATTATATCAATAGATAAATCACCATCAATATCAAATCATTTTTTATATATCCTGAATAGTGCAATTCACTACTGCATGGGAAAATGTGCTTAGTAACTAATTAAATATAAAGTTTAATTTCACTTCTTTATTTATTATATTTTTAATTTTTTTCCATATAATAAGAAAAGGTACATTTCTTATATGCCATGAACAAATTTTCATATCAAACTTGGTGAAGAATGAGAAAACATGTTTACTTTTTCAAAGATTATATTTTTACCTTCTTTAATATAATTATAATTAAAGATATGGATTAAAATTAGTGTACTACATTCATATTTTAAAAAATTACAATATCATTTTAAAATTATTTTTATTGAATTTTTTCTTGTTCTCTTTCTAATAAATTGATAGAAACATTTTTTTGTAATACATAATAAATACTACTTCATATTTTAAAAATGATTTTATATGCAAGATTAATATAAAATGGTTTTATATTTAGTATTGGAGGGAGTGATTTATTTTGAAACTAATCATTAATTTGGTTATACAGCCTATTAAGTAATCATCAACCATTTAGCATATATTTAAGACTTATTTTCACCTTTTCTTACTGAGTCTCCCATGTATATATGCATGAATAATTTGGTAAAAAATATAAGCATGAAAAATTTTAAAATTTCACTCAACACATTTAAAAAAAGAATGTCTAAATAACAGAAAAAATAATTTTAATTATTTGGAACTATCTCAACTGATAAGGTTTAAGTTATATATACATTGAATTGAATAGAAATATTATATTTTTTTGAATTGAGTTTTATTCTAAATTTGTAATTGTAATGATGCGCTTCTCTATAAAACCTATCCTACTTTGTTTTCTCTGGAAACAGTTTTTCTCTGAATCTTTTTAATTCCTGAATTAATTCTCCATATCGAAATAATAATTACAAAGACGAGGCACAGTGTCTCTGATCGTAATTTTTGTCGAATATAACAAGAGGATCGAAAAATAAAACATTTATGGGTCTGGAGAAAAAGGTTCAACGGTAGTAGAAGAAAGGTCTCAACAAAGACTATGCGAGCTCCTCACTCCTCTGCATAGATTTTCAGTTTGGAGGGAAGTATCTCTGGGCGAGATTTCTCAGAAATGTACGTCCCCAACTTCAGATTCACGGGCTAAACCCAGGGATCGAGGTAAGCTAAACTTTTCTTCCTTCCTGCGTCTTGACCTCCATCTTCATCATTTGTGCTTACTTCTCGCTTTTTACGTTTTTCTCATGCCCATCTTCATTTTCTTTACGTTTTATACTCGAATAATTTGGAATTCAAACCCGAGTGTAGTGTTTCGGACTCTTACATGTCGATTTTTTTTCCGGTTCCTCCGGGATTGTTGGCATCAAAGATATTACGGAGGCGCAAAAGATTGTTGTTTGCATCATCAAGGAGTGAAAATCTTATGGATTGTGTGAAAAGTTAAGATTTACTTGTAGATCTAAGGATTTTGAGGTTTCGGATAAGTTATGATCATGCTTTCTGGCTGAGGTCATATAAAGTTATAGGCATGACATTGTAATCTAGTTATTCTACTCTTCCTGGTGTTTTTGTCTCTGTGTGTGTGTGTGTTTTTTTTTGTTTTTTTTAGGGTATGGGTAGATTATTTTGGACTCCAATGCTTGCCAATTTCTGAGTATCTGATCAAGTTCTTGTGCAGTCATTTCTGTGCTCGGATGTAATTTTTTAGATGTTTGGTTGAACTATGATACAGTATCTTAGGGCTTCTTTATGGATGCTCATATTAAAGTGTAACTAAAGATGGGATGATCTAATTGAGATTTGAGAATGGTGAAAGACTTGGCAATAGGTCGATAGGAACATAGTAACGATGGCCGGACAAGAGTTGAGGTGGAGTCACATTTTGGCAGATAGCATTAATTGCAGTTTTCTTTTCTTTGACATATCAATATGTTGTTTTTATTTTAACTATAGGGCTAATTCAAGTGGATCATGGAAAAAACTGGATCTATCTTTGTATATGGAAAATTGGACCAGTCTAATTCTGTCACCTGCATATGTATATATGTGCACTTAATTTTTCATATGTTTTTTCAAGTTATCTAGTACATAGAAACCTAATTTCATTGTATCTCTTGTGTCTTCGGACTTCATAGAAGGCCTCTGTGAGGACTTTGGTTCATCCTAGCTTTCTACTGATAAACCTCCAGTAGATCTGTTCTCTACAAAGAACTTCACAGAAATGGGACGTTTAAAGCTACAAGCTGGTATCAATGCAATAGAGGAAGAACCTGAGGAGTATGATGATGCATATCCTAACAAAACTACTTTAGCATGCATGATCAATTCTGAAATTGGTGCTGTTATGGCAGTCATGCGAAGAAATGTTAGATGGGGAGGTCGTTTTATGTCAGGTGATGATCAGCTGGAGCACTCCCTCATTCAATCTTTGAAGACCTTAAAGAGACAGATATTTTTATGGCAACATCAGTGGCATGCTATCAACCCTGCCTTGTATCTCCAGCCTTTTCTGGATGTAATTCGATCAGATGAAACTGGTGCACCAAGTACCAGTGTTGCTTTGTCATCTGTTTACAAGATCTTAACCCTGGATGTGATTGATCAAAACACTGTCAATGTTGAGGATGCCATGCACCTGGTGGTTGATTCTGTCACTAGCTGTAGATTTGAGGTGACTGATCCTGCATCTGAAGAAGTGGTTTTAATGAAGATACTACAAGTTTTTGTGGCATGTATGAAAAGTAAAGCATCTGTAATGTTGAGTAACCAACATGTTTGCACCTTAGTGAATACTTGTTACCGAATAGTTCATCAAGCGGGAACAAAAAGTGAGTTATTGCAGCGAATAGCACGCCACACAATGCATGAACTTATTAGGTGTATTTTCTTACATCTTCAAGATGTTGGCAACACAGAGCATGCATTGGTAAATGGAAGCTCTACTTTAAAACAAGAGGTATAACAGTTGCATAACCTTTCTGATTCTCTCATTTGATATCTATTTCTTTCTTTCTGATTTGGCAATCAATGTCAACTGATAGGGAGGAAAAATAATAAAGGATTAATAGAGAGAGAATTTGAGGGTCTTCCCTTTAGGGACATTTGATTCTGATAAAATTGGAATGATACAGAGAGAGAATTTGAGGGTCATTTGCTTCCATTGATTATTATTTCTGTTGTGCAAGAGTTAGTGCTATGCTATCAATTTTTTGTCTGTTTCTGATCCGGCAAATAATCTTTTATTGAATGTCTACAATAGATTTTAGGGTTTCATATATCGTGAAGTGTTTGAACATATAGTTGTAACAAGATTGTAAATTTTCAATACATCATAAAATGAACTTTACAAGCTTTCTCTCCTTCCCTTCTTCCCCCCATCCTCCAAATGTAAACCAGAAAGAATCTATACAGGTTATGATTGTGTGTATACGTAGTTCGGGTGGGGAGTTTGTCTTTGTAGATAATTACTAATATTAACATCAAATTGTGAAGTCTGCCAACATTCAATGAGAATCTCTTAATCATCCTGCCTGAAATGAACAGTTTTGGTGCCCATAATTTGAATTTTGATCTTACAGTGTATGAGTTAATGTATTATTTGTGCAGATTGGAGGGATAAATAATGAGTATGCTTTTGGAAGTAAACAATTGGAGAATGGAAGCATGAATTCTGAATATGATAACCAGTCATTACCCACAGACTCTGCTACCAATGCTGCTGTGATGGATGAAAACATAGCTATTGCCGGTAGTGGCAAGGGGACTGTACCCTATGACATGCATCTTATGACTGAACCATATGGAGTTCCCTGCATGGTGGAAATATTTCATTTCTTGTGTTCTTTGTTGAATGCTGAGAATATGGACATGGGCCCTAGATCAAATACAATAGCCTTCGACGAAGATATGCCCCTATTTGCCTTAAATTTAATTAATGCTGCTATAGAATTGGGAGGGCCTTCCATTCGCCGACATCCCAGGTTGCTGAGCTTAGTTCAGGATGAATTGTTCCGTAGTCTGATGCAGTTTGGTTTGTCAACAAGTCCTCTTATACTTTCAATGGTTTGTAGCATTGTTCTCAACCTGTATCATCATCTCCGTGCAGAACTCAAACTGCAGCTTGAAGCATTTTTTTCTTGTGTCATTTTGAGGCTTGCACAAAGCAGATATGGGGCTTCATACCAGCAGCAAGAGGTCGCCATGGAGGCTGTTGTCGACTTCTGCAGGCAAAAAACATTTATGGTAGATATGTATGCTAACTTTGATTGTGACATTACTTGCAGTAATGTCTTTGAAGACCTTGCTAATTTGTTATCAAAAAGTGCATTTCCTGTAAACTGTCCTTTGTCTTCTATGCATATTCTTGCTTTGGACGGTCTTATTGCTGTTATACAGGGGATGGCTGAAAGGATTGGCAATGGATCTAATATTTCAGAACATTTGCCTGTGAGTCTTGAAGAGTATACTCCATTTTGGATGGTTAAGTGTGAGAATTACAATGATCCAAATCAATGGGTCCCTTTTGTCCGTCGAAGAAAGTACATGAAGAGAAGGTTGATGATTGGAGCAGACCACTTTAATCGTGATCCTAAGAAAGGTCTAGAGTTTCTACAAGGAACACATCTTTTGCCTGACAAACTTGATCCCCAAAGTGTTGCTTGCTTTTTCAGGTACACTGCTGGGTTGGATAAGAATCTTGTTGGTGATTTCCTAGGAAATCATGATGAATTCTGTGTTCAGGTTCTTCATAAATTTGCTGGAACATTTGATTTTCAAGATATGAATATAGACACTGCTTTGCGACTTTTTTTGGAGACATTCAGACTACCAGGAGAATCTCAAAAGATACAAAGGGTGCTGGAAGCTTTTTCTGAAAGGTACTATGAGCAGTCACCACATATTCTCGCTAACAAAGATGCTGCCCTTGTATTGTCATATTCGCTCATATTGCTGAATACAGATCAGCACAATGTACAGGTTAAAAAGAAGATGACAGAAGAGGATTTTATTCGTAATAATAGGCATATAAATGCTGGCAATGATTTACCTCGAGAGTTCCTATCAGAGCTTTATCATTCAATTTGTAAGAATGAGATCCGCACTACCCCTGATCAAGGTGTTGGTTTTCCTGAAATGACACCAAGTCGGTGGATTGATCTGATGCACAAATCAAAGAAAACTGCTCCATTTATTGTATCTGATTCCAGAGCTTATCTTGATCATGACATGTTTGCTATAATGTCAGGCCCAACAATTGCTGCCATATCTGTGGTATTTGATCATGCTGAACATGAAGAGGTATACCAAACTTGTATGGATGGATTCTTAGCTGTTGCTAAGATTTCAGCTTGCCATCATCTTGAAGATGTTCTGGATGATTTGGTTGTGTCTCTTTGTAAGTTCACTACTCTTTTGAACCCATCATCAGTGGAGGAACCAGTGCTAGCCTTTGGAGATGACACAAAAGCAAGAATGGCAACTGTAACAGTTTTCAGTATTGCAAATAGGTATGGTGATTACATCCGCACAGGATGGAGAAATATACTTGATTGTATCTTAAGATTACACAAGCTAGGACTTCTTCCTGCTCGTGTAGCCAGTGATGCAGCTGATGAGTCAGAGCTTTCTACTGAAACTGGGCATGGGAAGCCTATAGCAAATTCTTTGTCATCAGCTCATATGCCATCTATTGGTACTCCTAGGAGATCCTCAGGATTGATGGGCAGGTTTAGTCAGCTCTTGTCTCTCGAAACTGAAGAGCCAAGGTCCCAACCTACAGAACAACAACTTGCTGCTCATCAGCGTACCCTACAAACAATACAGAAATGTCACATTGACAGCATATTCACTGAGAGTAAATTTTTGCAAGCTGAATCTCTATTGCAACTTGCACGAGCACTTATTTGGGCTGCAGGGTTTCCTCAGAAAGGGAGCAGCACACCTGAGGATGAAGATACTGCTGTGTTCTGCCTAGAGTTGTTGATTGCAATCACTTTGAATAATAGGGATAGAATTGGAATACTTTGGCAGGGTGTGTATGAGCATATTTCCAATATTGTTCAGTCAACTGTAATGCCTTGTGCACTGGTAGAGAAGGCTGTTTTTGGACTTTTAAAGATTTGCCAGCGGTTGCTTCCCTACAAGGAGAGCATTGCTGATGAACTTCTGAGGTCCCTGCAGCTAGTCTTGAAGCTCGATGCTCGAGTTGCTGATGCATACTGTGAGCAGATTACACAGGAAGTCAATCGCCTTGTGAAGGCAAATGCTTCTCATATCAGATCACAGTTAGGATGGCGTACAATAACATCACTACTTTCCATCACAGCTAAACATCTAGAAGCTTCTGAGGTTGGGTTTGAGGCACTATTGTTCATAATGTCGGATGGAGCCCACCTGCTACCAGCTAATTATGTTCTCTGTGTAGAAGCTGCGAGACACTTTGCTGAATCACGGGTTGGACAGGCAGAGCGATCTGTACGGGCACTGGATCTCATGGCAGGGTCTGTTGATTGCTTAGTTCAGTGGACTAGCGAGGCTAGGCAAACAATGGGGGAGGAGGAAGTGTCAAAATTGTCTCAGGACATAGGAGAGATGTGGTTAAGGCTAGTGCAGGGACTAAGGAAAGTATGTTTGGACCAGAGAGAGGAGGTTAGAAATCATGCTATATTATCATTGCAGAAGTGCTTGACCGGAGTTGATGGGATTTGTCTCTCACATAGTGTGTGGTTACAGTGTTTTGATCTGGTCGTCTTCACTGTGCTTGATGACCTGCTTGAAATTGCACAAGGACAGTCTCAAAAGGATTACCGCAACATGGAAGGCACCCTTATCTTTGCCATGAAGCTCCTGTCTAAGGTGTATCTTCAGTTACTACAAGAACTATCACAATTGACAACATTTTGCAAACTATGGTTGGGGGTACTGAGCCGAATGGAAAAATATATGAAGGTGAAAGTTAGGGGAAAAAAGAGTGAGAAGCTTCAAGAGCTAGTGCCTGAGCTTCTTAAAAATACCTTACTTGTCATGAAGACAAGGGGCATACTGATGCAGAGGAGTGCCTTAGGTGGCGATAGTTTGTGGGAATTGACATGGCTACATGTGAATAACATTGCTTCGTCATTGCAATCCGAGGTGTTTCCTGAGCAGGATTCTGAGCATTTGCAACATGAACCGGGTGAATCAAATGAAGCATTAGTGCCTGATGAAACAGGTTCTGTTAGTTCCAACGACACAGCCAGACTAGAAGATTCCGGCAGTGTTGGTTAATTATAGGTTAGTGGTGTGTCCACCAGAACAAATTTTGCTGTCTGCCTGTATGAATCCTTGACTTTATGCTTTGGTAGTTTTCAACTTTCCATCAAAGGCTGTCTGGGTTCTTATACTGAATCTGCAGAATATTGTGGATTACATTCACATCTTGATTTTGGTTGGAGCTGTTAGTTGCAAACTAGTAAAGGAGGGAAGCCATGTAATAATAGTTGTTTATTGGTATTCCCAATCTTGTATTTGCCTCACGGACGCTTGACGTTACTGTAACTCCTGGATGAATATATGTGATAGCTTTGAGTACCGTTAGATTTCTACCCTTGTAATGGGGTGCTATTGAGATTTCCTATACCAATAGCGCTATGACACAGACGGTTAACAAAATTACATAAGCATTATCTTTTGTACAGAATTAGAAATTGTTCTCTCGCTGCAAGGTGTATTTCCCTCGATAAACAAGGAGTTCCCAATTGTGGCCCTTCAAATCTACTCTCGAATATCATAAAGTTTTGTGGAAAGTACAATATTCTCTAAAGGTCTGATAACATTTTCAATATACGCACACCAAAATATAATAGAATACACTCTGTTTTTCAGGAAAAATAATAAGATTACAAATATAAACTCTCTGTCTCATCTAATCCAACAAGGATGTATTACTTTTTATTTGTTGGTTATAAAAAAAAAAAGGATGTGTTACTTTAAAATATGAAACTGCCTCATCATATTTTAAAATTGATGGGGAAATGACATTTGAGGATCAAAACTTTCAATTAATTTAATTTTAGGACCAAAAAATTTAAAAATACCAAAAAAGGACCTAATCTTAAATTAATTAAAAATGTAAATTTAAAATGACCTAAATACCCTTGTAAAAAGGTTTTACACTCAACATCTATTTTTTACTACTCTTTTTCATAAATTTGACACTAAACATCCCCAATTTTATACTAAACACATTGTCGAATATGAGTGTAAAATTGAGAAAGTTTAATGTTAAATTTATGAAAAAGAGTAGTAAAAAGCAGATGTTAAGTAGTAAAAAATGGAAGTTGAATATAAAATTCTAAGACTTATCCAGTGTAAAATTGGGGGTCTTCAGTGTCAAATCGTAGAATATGAGTAGTAAAACATAGAAGATGAGTGTAAAATTCTGGGAATTGAATTCTTCATTGTGTCTAGTGTAAAATCGAGAAAGTTTAGTGTTAAATTTCTGAAGAAGAGTAGTAAAAAGTAGATGTTGAGTGTAAAACGTTTTATCAAGGACATTTAGGTTATTTTCTATTTAGAATTTTGATCAATTTAAAACCATGGTCATTTTCTGGTATTTTCAAATTTTTTATTCTAAAATGGGATTAATTGAAAGTTTTGGTCCTCAAGTGTCATTTCTCCAAAATTGATTATTAAAATAATTAATTTAGGAAGGAGGCAAATTGCATTTCTATTTTCTTTTATTATATATTGCCCCCTCAACTTTCGTCGAGACAAGGCAAGGTCATTGTGGGTTACGGTAAGTATGGGCCTATTTGGTATTATTATCCAAACCTTGGTAGGTTTGGGGTCAAAATCAAGTTTAATGTAATTTTATATATTTGGTAGTTTTTTGCATTTGAAAATGATTTTACATACAGAAACGTGATTTTTGAAGAAGTAGATCAATAGCTGCTTTTTCTTTTTGCTTCTTCATTTTTATCTGCATTTATTTTAAAATCAGATAAAAATAAACCAATAAAAATGAAAAAAATTAGAAAAATTAGAAAAATAAAATTTCCATAAAATTTATCCTATCTATTGACTAAAATGTCCCTTCAAAATTTTAATTTTTATAGATCATGACCTGTAAGAAAATGTTATATTAGATATATTATGCTATCAATTAAATAAATACAAATTAAATTTAGTCCAAGTTAATTAAATTAATCATGACATAGAGTTTAAGCTCAATTTAGAGGAAAATTATGAGTTTTGTCAAAACCAAATTTTAAATAAATCATCCAAACATAAACACATTAGTCCAAAATCAATTTTTATCATAACTATGTTACAAAACCAATTCTATCTAAACTCATTTTTAACCAACTGAAAACCAAACGGGCCCTATGTGGTTGGATGATCTGAGTGAATAAATTTAACAACGGATTTCCATACATACATATATGATACATGAACGTGTCTCCATATTTGTAACAATAGATGTTAATTGAAAACTTGGGGGGAAATCTTGTTAATTTATACTAGCTGAGATGGAATACAGATTTTTTTTTTTTGGCTACATACAATCAGATAAAGAGAAGAGAAAATATGAGAGGTAAAGAAGAGAAATCCATTTACATTTAATCACACTTTTTGTGTTACATTTGTAATTAATAACATGATTGTAAAAGAATTAACTTAGTAGAGACATGAATTCAGGTTCTAGCTACGTAATTACATGGGTAAAAAATGAAAAGGGCCATAAGCCATATCAGTAAGGCTGTCTCACAAATTTACAGTAACCCACTAACTATGGCGACCATAAATAGATTAAAAAAAAACAAAGATTAATCCTGGAGTATATTGAACTGTAATAGATTCACGAGGACCACAGTACCTAATCCTGATCCGCAATGTCCCATTCTGTATTTCTCCTCCCTTCATTACTTGACAGCACTGCCTCCTCGGTGCCTGCTTCATTCATTCCAACCACATCACTATCATTATTATTAATGTCACTATCCTTTTTATGAATGAATAAAATTGAATATGATACGGCAGGAGAATAGGAAGCAACTCACCTTTTTCCAGTATCTGGGACCAAGCTTCAACGCGGCGACTCTAACTCTGTCCACCACCACAGGAGTGATGTTGGACCTAGTGCAGTTTTTCCCATACTCGCCTTCCTTATTCCTCTTGTGGCTGCTGACACTCCATCCTCCATTCCCCATACTCTTGACCTTGTCCAGGAAATATATCACGGGCTTTTCACATGGGTCACGGCCCACGGACCGAGTATTAAACGTGTAGGGCCCATCGCTGCGTGTGCCCCACGTCTTGAACGTGTTGAAGGGCTTCAGCAAATCCTTGGCAGTCTCCATGGTGTGATAAATCTGGACCGTGTAGCCCCAGGATATGGACACTGACCACTGACGGTTGTGGTTGCGATCGTAGCAGAAACTTTGCTGCGACATTCTGGAAGGATCCACATGATACGCACCCATCAGCTTCTCTATTGCTTCAACTTGGGTTATGTTGGGGAACGCAGGATCTAGCGTGTCCAGGTGGTGCAGTGATACTAGTGGTGCCAATGGGTGTGCTGCTAGAATCCGATATGGGTTCCCTTTTATGTCAAGCTTCAAAAAACACGAGTAAAAACAAAACATGACGAAGCATATAATATGTATATGTATATATTATGTATACATACCTGGTGGAAGCCGGATTCTTGGGTGCGAGGTACGCCAAGCTCATTCACACAAGCCCACACCCTCTGATCAGAACCATAGAAATAGTAGTACCTACGAAGGCAACCATCGAAGATCCTAGATAGCTGAATCGCTAACGCAGAGCTGATTGCAAATCCACCACCTCCATAAGCCATGGCATATCCGTGATAGAGGTTTTGCTCCACACTCTCCGAATTATCACCGATATAAACCATTTCATTGTGATCATATTTTCCCAGAACCGTGGCCAAGTTTTCTGGGAAAAACAGTGTCATCGTCTCCCATGACGAACCATCTCACGTCGGGGATCCGCAGCCTGAAGCTCTCCTTGAATATGCGAGATATGCGTACAGCAGCCTGTCCATGGACGAAGCTTTTCCAGTTGTCATTGGAGATCTGGCAGGGAATGGCGCCGGAGACATCGTAGTGAGGCTCCCTGTCAAGCCAGACGAAGCCTCGGGTGAGGTTTGGGGCCCACCAGACCTTGTTGAAGCGGCTGCGTTCTTGCCACGTGCTCTCGGAGCCGGCAATGCAGAAGAGGATGTAGGAGACGTTGGTGGTGGGGTCAGGGGAGGGCTGAACGGTCGCTTGGAGGCGGTGGGGGCAGAAGAGGCGGGGTGGTTCGAAGAAGGCAGAGTAGAGAGCGAGGGTGATGGAGACGACGAGACAGAGCAGAAAGCATAGCCTGAGCAAGATTAGGAAGATGTTCCCAGGCTTTTCGTAGTATACAAAGAATCTAGACGCTGTAACTTGGTCTAGGCTAGATTGTTTCAACGGATTGTGATTCATGTTCCGGACATAATATTATTTAGATTGTGTTTGGTGTTGGTCATGCTTTACTTCAACTACAGAATCCCATTAATTAATTTAATTCTGCTGCTGCTGCTGCATCAAATTGGTCCTCCCAGGTTTGTTTGGGAACAAAGAAGCAAAGCGTTCTTGTGTATAATGCAAAACTCGTTTGCTTTTCTTAATTTCCAAATAACAATTGTGTTTGTGAGTGTAGGCAATTAATTTGGATGACGAACAAATTAAGAAGGGTAATACCCCCACGTGCTGGAAAGAAAGCCATGTATGATATCTAAAATAAAAGAGCAAGTTGTTGAGGGGGTGGGAAGAGGAATGAAGGCGCCAATACGACAAAAGTGCCGGCAATGTTGGCTAACGGTCAAAATCTTCGGGCTACTTTCATCGTTGACCCTCAAGCTCCCTAAATTCTTTAACACATACACTCCTCCTTTCCTTTCCTTCAATATTTGGATTTTTTTTTTTCGATGAACTTCAATATTTGGATTTAATTAGCAAAGTGGGCGCCGAAGCCACTCCTTATATCTTCTACGGTTTTACACCTGCATAAATAAATGAACCACGTTTTTATCTTTTTTACCAATCACAAAAAAGTGTATGAGTTCTATCAAAAAAAAAAAGTGTATGAGTCCAATTCTTATTAACCCTATTAATTAATGTGACCAGTTGCCGGCGGCTGTTGGGATTGGGTTTCCATATCCTGGGCCTCTGGATTGTTGACCTGCGGCCCAAATTATGGGTTCATGACTGCAAGTCAAATCACATGTAGTTATAAATGACATTATTTATACCGTCATATTTTTTTTTTGTCAGAAAAAATAGGATGCATTAATATATAGAACATATTACAGCAAACCATAAGAAGGAATCATATTAGAATCATTTTGGACATAAGATCTGTCCAGAAATTGTACATGTTAAACGTTTGACAGAACTTAACCATTTTGAAGGACGTTGTCATGGGCTTGTTTGATCATTATATATTTCATTATTTTGGAGAGAACTTAGGTTGATACCTTTATTTCGAAATCTTTTTCTTTTTGGCCACTACTATACCTTTATTGAAATCATATGTTTGATTTTCTTGCAATTATATAATCTGACCTAATTTAGTTGCCTTTGTCAAAATGTTTCACGTACGCCATCTTTTAAATATGAATAATATATGGTTATTAGATAATATTAATGTCGAACACACATTCATGCTTTATTCTTTTCGAAGCACATACAAGAATCATATATGACTAAACTAATCAGTCTGCATATTCGGACCCTCTCTAATCAACGAATCAATGATATGATAATCCTCCAACGACAAACCACCAATTAATTATTATTTAATCTTCTTGTCTTGTGCATTAAACCAGTCTCTGTTGTTTTCTGATTTATATGCATATATCTTATTTTAAACTTTATTTCCTTCCAGTTGAAAATTTATATATAGAAATTTTCAAAATATAACTATTTTAGTCTTCATGTGAGTCAACATATCTCCTTCGCATCGAAAAAACAATTCATTTCCCGTTCAACTCTTGTCCATGGTCTTGGTCCTATATGTATCTGCAAATTAATCTTTAGGCCATATATGTTTGTCACCTTTATTTTGGAAATGGGTTTCGAATTATACTTTTAGAAAGTCAAATTAGTTCATTTTTCAAATTATAGTATGGATCCATTAATTTAATTTGTTATCCTGCAGCTAAGATATGAAAAGTTTCAGTAACAAGATTTTGTGATGAGGATGAATTAAGAGTCTTAGCTACACTTGTTTACCGAGTTCCAAGTTTAATTAGAATTCACGTCCTAATCTTTTTGTCACACCATGGTGATAAAATAAGGTACGTACGGTGTGAAAATGATAGTAAAGCTAATTAACTTCCTCTTATTGAAAAGTAAAATAAACACAATCCAGTTAACCATTTGCCAGTAAAAGTTACAATAATTTAAATGTTATGATTAAGGGGATAGTTAAGAATATACCTCAAGAAAGAAGGTATTCAATTGTCGCTTAGCCAAGCATTATTGCATGCTTATACCTATTTTCTACATAAACTATTGGTTATATATATATGTGTGTGTGTGTGTGTGTGTGTGATAATTAATTAATTAACGATTAAGGAGGTAGCTAGTGCTTGGATAGTCAAACTCGGAATCTTAATTAAAGATGAAACTTGTCGTATCTTGATTGGATTTGAATTCCAAATTAATATTCAGTTTTCACGAGCATAAATACATGATGAGTACTTCCAATTGCCTTGAGTATGTCATCATCAGAATTGGTACAAACATCATTTTCTGGGTTGATTACTTGAGCAAGAGTAATTAATTAATCCTATAGGATTAGCCCCTAGTGTTACTGGTTTAGTTAGACCAATTCAACCAAATGGTTCTTGATTAAATATTTTTCTTCTCCCTACAAGAGTCTACTACGTGAGTAAAATCGGACAAGAACTAGCTTTTGCCTACTAAGTTAACTACTCTGCCTGATGTTACTGATAACAAAATTTTGAACAAACATTAATTAATCACACTGAACATTAAGCTTTTATATTCTATATATATAAATTTTATAATTAGTTAATTTCTTACTAAAAATATTATTAGCTAATTAAATAGTGATGCAGATTTATATTGATAAAGTAATATAGATTATCACGAGCCTTTGTTTGATTAATAATTTAAGTTTTTTGGGGTGACTTTTTTTTCTTTTTCGCACAAGCAGTGTCCTTCAGTTAACAATGGAAAATTAATACCTTTCAAGATATAAATACCAATAAAGTAGATTTTTTTTCTCGTAACCAAGCATTTTTATACAAGTTTGACTTAATTTTTTCTATTATATATGCTGTTAAAGTTTTTATTATTAAATGGTCTCTAAAACAATTAGTAAATTCCTATTGCTTCTTCTATAATTAAAATCAAATAATATAAGTACCAAGTAATTAAGAATTACTGAAGTGAAACAGGAGAAGTTTTTTATTATCTATACATTCCTGTCTCTTTTTAAGAAATTTTGTATAGCTTTTTCTCCCTATCCTATATAGATCCCAATCTGAGTATTTTATATTGTCTCACACCCATCATCCTGTGTTCCACAGGAAATGCATTCAGTGCTTATCATAATGGTAAGCACCGAATGTTTATTATTAATTTAGATAGTTCAGATTTAATTTAATTTTATGATTATATTTTTAATATATTTTTATTTTATTAAATATAAAAAATAAAATAAAAATAATTTTGTAATTGTTACTTTTTGTTTAAAAAAATGGTGTTATCATCCTAAAAGTAAACATTTAAATTTTAAATTTGGACCATTCAAATTAGATTTAGATAGTCCAAATTTAGATAGTTCAGATCTCATCTAATTTGAATAGTCCAAATTTGGATAATTCAGATCTCATCATGCGTGATTATCATTGTCATAAGTACGGAATGAAGGTTCATGTTCCACCACCCCATGTCTCAAAGCATTCAATATTTAATGCTTCAATTCGAAATAAAACACTTGAAACTTTGGTTGACTTAGGGCTTGTTTGATAACTATCTCTAAAACAGTTTTTTTGTTTTTAAAAATAGAAAAATCTATTTGGTAAACCTATTTTTTATAAAATGTTCTAGAAAACAGAAAAATAAAAGAACAGAAAACTCAGAATATCTTTAAGGTGTTTTATAGTTTTTATTCTCAAAAATACAAGAAAAGATAAAAAATACCATTCTCATTAATTAAAAAGTTATAAATTTTTTAATAACTCATCTAACACTTACTAATTATGATTTTAAGAACAATTATTCAAATAGATTTTTTTATTTTCTTATTTCCAAAACTTATTCTCCAAAACAATTTGATAAAGTTATTTTGAAAATAATAAAATAAAAAATATTGTCAAAGAGATCCTTATTATCATTGACAATTTTCTAAAGTAATATATTATGAAGATTCGTATGAAGTGACGTACGGATGGAAAGAACACTACCTCAAAATAAGGTCGAATTTTTGTGTAGGTCTCTCTCAAATTTTAGTTAAATATTAGTTTATCCGACCTTAGAACAAAACAAGATGAATACTTGGAATTCTAGTTTAAATTGTTATCCCTTAAACTTGGTCAGGGTGAGGGAAAAATACGGAGAAATGAATATTATGAGAAAAAAATAAAAAATAACTTAAATAAAGATTGTTTATTTTATTTCTTATTTTCTCCTCAAATTTTTTACTCCTGTATTTTTTGGTGATATAAAGAGAGGTTTATAGTCAAGAATGGGATATATATGTTATTGAATTAAAATTTTTGAATCGTCAAGCCTAACGTGAGACGGGAGGAAAAAGGCCTAAAAGATTCTGTGCGTGTTTATGAGTGACACATGCAAAAGGGAAAAGGTGTTGGAGATGATTAAATGATTTGTACCATATTTATAAACATTAATCAACCTTTTTTTTAATGGATGACGGAAAGGAATCACCGATCGACCCTTTGAAATTGCACACACATATACCAACAAGTTTCCAACAGTATGTATCTCTGTCTTTTTCCTTTCTTTCTTCCTTTTTTTTGTTATTTTCTCTTCTACAACGTACAGACAGCACGGTATTCCCTTTATATTCTAGCTCTCTCTCTTTCTCTCTCTCTCTCTGTGGGGCTTCTCTGCCATTTCTGATTTTTATTGTGAACCACAAATTAAACCAGAGAAGGAGGGGACGAAGAAGCCCTGTAATATAACACTGTAACGGAACAGAAACAGTGAACACGAATTTAATGCAAGCATTAATGTGCATAGCGTGTATTTTATGTGTGTTCGTGTATTTGTGCGCCAATGTAGGGTTGGTGGAAACCTAGAGAACCAGTTTCACTCATATATACTAGTACTCAGTTTTCGTATTACAATGATAGATATATAACAGTTCTCTTTCATTCGTGTGATGCGAGACAGTTGCTTCATTAATAGGACCCCACTGTATATATTTCCAAAATAATGCAATTAACTAATTAAGATTGACTCTTTCTAGCTAGAAAACCCTGCAAAAAACCAACAGTATAGTTCACTACAAAAGCCAAAAGAGACGCAAAGCTCTTGTAACACCACCTTTTCCCTTCTGACCTCTTCATCAGCTTTTTCATTCCCCCTCTTCACTCTTGAGTTGCTTTCATATATTCAATTCCTCTCTATCTATATTTCCCTATATAAAGCTTCGGACCCGGTTCTTACCTTCATCTTGAGAATCATGGAGGGATCTCATCATCATCATCACCACCATCATCATCATCATCAGTACTTGATGTGGATGAAGAGGAAGCAAATGTTGAAGTCCCATATTGAAGGAGCGAGGTCATGGGAAGAGAGAGCTTTTGCTGAGGATGCAGCTAGGATACTTGGTGGGTATGTATGGCCTCCAAGATCTTACTCTTGCAGTTTCTGCAAAAGAGAGTTCAGGTCTGCACAAGCTCTTGGGGGGGGTCACATGAATGTTCACAGGAGGGATAGAGCTAGGCTCAAGGAGAGCCAAATTGTTCCTCACCATCATCACAACACTAATGATTGCAAGGGATCTTCTGATTCAGAGGTGATCATCAATGGAAGGGAAGAGGATTTTAAAGGCTTCAGTCACGGGAATAATGATTATGTTGAAACAGGTTTGTCCGTGGGATTACTACCAACTGAAGAAGCCATAAGTTCTAAGAGACCTAAGACTTCCAATATTTCTTCAGTACTGCCCGTCTTGCTCAAGCCATTCTCAGACAATCACACAGGCCTGGTTTTCCAATCTGCAGAAATGGTAATTGGAGTTAAGCCTAGAATGGAAGACTTGGATCTTGAACTCAGGCTGGGGAAACCACACAGAAATTAGAGTAATTAAGTGAGATATGTTGTGTTAGTGCTATATTGCAATTGGCCATTTCTTTGTCTATCTTTTTGCGTTTTTCTTTTCAATTTGGGTTCTATGTGGGCTGATATTCTTATTTTCCCAAACTAAACCTGAATAGAATGATAAGATTTTCTTTCTGGAAATGTTTGGCAGACTATTTCTATTTCCAGCTTGCCCATCATATCTCTCTATACCGTTTTCTTGTGCATATTGGTGTAGTTGTTTTCACTTTTCTGCTTTTGAGCATAGAATCATGGGTATGGTATGTGCGCGCAGATCGCTGACGGCAAGAGACAAAGGAATAAGAAGCTACCAATATCACTAAAGGCTGGATTACTTTCCAGCTCATCTCACTACTGTGTGAACAAATTAGACTCACTTATGTGAATCATATGAAAATATAAGAAATATTGAAGAAAACTCTGATCCGCGCTAGCTAGGTTTCCAAATAAGAGGAGATGCCAAGAAAGATGAACAAAGATAATATTCAGAAACCCAAGATGGAATTTTTTTTTATGTATGTTCCAAGTGGACAAATTTCTATTTCTTTTTTAAATTATTTTTCGAAACTAAGAAGTTAAGATTTCTTCAATTCTTGTCTTCTCTCTATGCTTCTGTTTTCAAGTACAGTTCTCATCCAACAAATTACGATACACGCAGTTAACTGGAAGTTTGGACAGAAGTGAGAAAACTGATCAAAAGGAAGGGAACTTCGACTGTAGGATAAAGAACTGACAGTACGTGACCATTAAAAGTCACTTCAGCTGTCTCTCTCTCTCACTTTGTAATTTGTATATATTCCAGAAAACTAACAGTAATGACATGCATACAGTGAATAACCCGCGTGTGTAGAGTTGCACCACCACTACTACAATATACTACCACTTCTAGTGTACTACAAATGATCAATTAAATTCTAATCCCTTCTGTTGTTTTCCCAAATTTTCTCCCTAACACCTCCAAAATTCCAACCAACTACACAGAATCAAATTGAATAAAATATATCAAGAGAATAAAAATACTAATTTACTAGTTTGGCATGTATAGTGAGAATAATAATATCACATCATTGGCTTTATTAGCGAGTCTTTGTTTTTACCGTTGGCACCCTTCATGACTCGTTTAGGAATAACCAATTCATGGGGTGGTTGGAGTATCACAGGAGGGACTATAACGAGTCCAGGTATTTGGAGTTACGAAGGTGTTTCTGATGCTAAAAAACTTTGAATAGAAAATTACAAAAAGAGTTGAGGAGAAACAGATATGTGCATACAGCTGATTTATACAGTGATGTAATCAGATGTTGTTGAAATGAGTGTTTCTGGTGGTAATTAATAGCACATATCCACTTGAGTGAGTTAGCATATACCTATTAGGAATTTCTCTTATTACACCGGCCAACGGTCCCAACCAACTAACTAGGTAGGAGCCTAAAAATGCCCATATCTTCAATATGTTTCGAAGCTCGAGACTTTTCTGCTTATAGAAATGTAAGAAACAGTGTTAGCCACCTTATTATGAAATCGACGGTTCGTCGAGAATACACGGCGACGTCACACTACTGTCTGTTTCTTCAATCTTTCTCTGTAAGGAAATCTGATGAAACATCTATTTTGACTTAACGTTCTCCTCAGATTGCAGAGAGAAACAACAGAGGCAGTCCTGTACGTGTAAAGGGGAATTAACTCCTGCTATAATACCCCCTTCACAAGAATTTCTCATTATGGCCTCTGACTATATGAGTTTACTTTTCCTCTACCTGGTTCACATAGAGACACATAGGAGAAAGAGTGATTAATGAGGGAGGTAGAAAGTGGGGGATAGTTAGTGGGATTACTTGAGTTGCTAGTGAGGTGTGATTCTGAGTGTATCTTATGTTTCGCTCGCAGATTTAGTCAGGGAGCTCACATGGGCATGATGATGTGTGTGCTTTTTCAATGTCTGTTTGAAGTATGAATTGGAATTGGAGAGAATGAGGATATGTTATTTGGTTTGGCAAGTTTTGTTTCTTTACTTGGGATGCTTTGAAGAATGAAGTGAATATGTAGTACTTGTCGAAGTAGATGAAAGTTTGATCTCTAGCCCAGAGCAGTTCAGAGAGTGTAGAGGTGAGCTTCCTAGCTAGCACGTGTGTGTAGACATTAATGATAGCTTTGAATTGTGAAAACAACTACATAGACGTTTCGTCATATAATTAATCTGCGTAATGGGTAGTGAAAGCCACCTTGACGAATGACACTTCACGAGCTTATTCCTCTTCCTACCTTTGCACCCCCAAAGTCCTAGAAACTCTCGAATGAGTTTGTAATATACTACTATGTACCATGTTCCACATTGAAAATTTGGCTTCATTTCTTGTTCTTTTGACAAAAAGGAAAATGGATTAATAGTGAGGGTACGTACTCTAAATGCATGTTCTGTTCTGGGTAATATTTCTTGTTTCGTAAGCCTCTGATTACTGGTTCAACGCCTAAATCAGCTCAATCTTGGAAACCAAAACCTACACCCACACATGCCCACTTCTTGAGGAAGAGAAGAGATATGAATCACATCGCCAACCACCTAAAACTCAGCATATTCAAGAATAATGAAAAGGAAAAATACTTTTTTATACAGATAAGAGCTAACTGATGATTCTGTTTTTCTTTTCTCATTTGAGGGTTATGTAAAGTGAGAACACAAATGGATTGTTATAGTTTACATACAACAGTATGGCTCATTCACCAATAACTTTCTTTTGCTTCTTAATGAGCTAATGTAGCAACTAACTAAATATTGACACGTACGTATTTTATATTAAGGATTCAAATTTAATCTTGTGTGTAAAAATATATATATATATATATAACTATAGCAGTGAATATTATTGCTTTTAGTTTTAGATGCCCTCTGAATATTTTTCACACTTTCACAGTGCAATATCTTTAAAAGATTATAACATTCCCAAGTGGAGCGGTGGAGCTGAGAAGTTTCTGGGGCATTCGGGCCTTTCTTGGTAGGCCCGAAAAATAAGGGAATAAGACAAGCCCGCTCCAACGGCCCAAAATAAAAACCGTTTCAATGTTAGATAGGAAAAGCAATCCAATTGTACCAAAAAAAAAAGGAAAAGCAATCCAATAACCCTACACAATTTGAGCTTGGATTAAACATATTTTTTTTTACCAACATATTAGACATATATTTAAATATTTAAATAAATTTTGATATTGTATTATTTCATAAGATGTTTATTTAATTGTAATTTTTAAAAAGTTTGGGCACAGGTGTCTCAAGAGGAAAAAAAGAAAGAATATCCTGAAAAATCGTAGTGAGAAGTTTGTTTAGGAACATGACAGCTCACGTTTTTATTTAGTGTAGAAAGCCACAAGACGAAACGTGTCGTGGTGGACCGAGAGGTTCTAACTTCTAGATTTAAAATTGACTTCGGCCAAACTGCCTGATTAATCAACAGCATATTTATGATTGATATCATAATGAGATAAAGAAAGAGATTAAATAAGGATAATTTAAAAAAATATTGTAATTTTTAAAAAAATTAAGGTAATTACTTAGTTTTAATTTTTATTCTTAATTTATATGATTTAATTAAAAATATCTTATATTAAAAATCTGAGTAGTATGTAAGAAGGAAATAGTAGATTGTTACTTGAGAGGCAACGATAGTATGTTTCGTTTGTGAGAAGGATACGCAATTAAAACAAAAGGAAAAATGAAAGAAAGAGGAAGTAAAAAAGAATTACTCCCTCCAATTATTTTTACAAGAGATTTTTAACTATTTTACACAGATTAAGAAAGTTAGTTATTTTTTTTAAATTTTAAAAAAAAACTAAACATTCTTCTTTTACTCATATTTAATATATTAATACAATCCATATTAAATACTATTTAACTAATTGAGAGTGTCTCTTACATCTAAAAAGTATAATAACAATTTATGATAAGAAATAAATGATGAGGGTAAAATAGAAAAAATCTCATTAAACATTATAAGGTCCTTTATAAAAAAATTAAAAAAATTTATAAAAACTCCCTTATAAAAGAAACAGATGGATCTAGTTCGTCTGCCAATGATGTCATGGTACATTTTATGGTAAAGAAAAAAACCAGTGTAACCACTAACTAGCGAGTAGAGACCATGAAGCACGTAGGTGAATTTTGGTAAATATGGAAGAAGTCTTATGAAAGGAAAAAATTAGTGAAAAAATTGTGTGACATGAACAATTGTTTAAGCTTATTAGTAATTAAAAATAGCCATTTTATAGAATTCTCTTCTCCACTCCATTCTCTATTTTTATTTTCTTCAAAAATAGTTCTTTTCTTTCAAGCATGTCCTTGGATTGTATCTATATATAGATTTGGGTTTGGGTTTTCTTATGCTAAGTTGCTAACAACAACATTACCATATTATCTATTATATATATAAAACTAACTAATATGAATGAATATCTTTGAAATAATTATGGTGCTTCGAATCAGGTGTACTGTAATTCTGTGCTTTAAAAACTTTACTTCAAAGTTAAGTTGAGAACTGATGCTATTATTTTTTAAAATTAAAAATATCAAATCTAATGAGATTTTTTAAATCATAACCAATTATATCTATTTTTATAACTAATTATATCTATTTTTTTAAATTATATATATATTTTTATATAATTTATTTATGTATTTTAATATTTTCCAAAAAAATCTCCATAAAAATCTTTTAAATTCAAATGCCCTCTAACCTATTATTAGATTTTTTTAGTTTATAATTATATTTTTTTAGATAAATTTCAATCAATTATAATATATATTCATATGCTTTAATTTTTTCCATAACTAATTATGTATGTTTTGTTTAATTTATATGTAATTTTTATATAACTTAGTTGTGTGGTTTAATTTTTTTAGTAAAATCTGTATAAAAATCTTCTGAATTCAAACGGTTTAAGACATATTATTATATTTTATCTTTTAGATCTATTTTGATCAATTTTAATAATTATTGATGTGACTTTTTATCATCATTTATTTATGTATTTTAATTTTTCTCTAGCCAATTACACATATTTCATTTAAATTATATGTAATTTTTATATAATTTATTTGAGTGTTTTAATATTTTGTAAAAAAATCCCCTTAAAAACACTAAAACATAATTAATGATATTTATTTCATTTAAATTGATAAAATTTATATAGTTTTTTATGATATCTACCAATTTTTTCTATATATAATTCTTAACACTCTATTCAAAATCATTGTTTCTAAATTTTTCTCTTTTACTCCACATTTCAAAGTAAGGTTGTTTTATTTCTTATTCTAATTCTATACAGGTTTATTTTTGTATCTGATCACCAAGAAAAATTTTCCTTCCTTTTTTAAAATCTTATATTTATTTAATTTTTTTCATCTATCCCTATTGTTCATTCTTTTCTTAAAAAAATCAATTCCAAAAAAATTTCTATTCTGGCAGATAAATACACATATTAACTCTTTTTTTTGTAATTTTTTCTATATATTTCTTTTAGGTTTATGATTTTAAGTATATTTAACTTCTCTTTCTTAGACTTTAGAATTTAAATTTTTATTCACTTTTAGATTTCATTTGATATACAGAAATTAAGATGTTGGAAATAGAATTAAATAGGAGTTTTTAGTTTTAGCATATTTAGTATGACATATTTTGAATTCTCAAGAAATCAAATTCCGATGGAATTCCATGAAATTGTTGCCTATATACATTTCTCCCCTTACTCACCATTAATTGTAGCTAAAAGTATCAACGAAAGTAATAAATACTATGAAGGACCTTCTATGATAGTTATATGTATTTTTTTTATAATTGATTATATCTATTTTTGTTTAAATTATATGTAATTTATTCATGTGTTTTAATATTTTCCAGAAAAATCTGCCGTAAAAATATTCTAAATTCAAATATCTTAAGACCTATTATTAGATTTTTTTTTAGTTTAGAATTATATTTTTTATATCTATTTCAATTAATTATAATATTTATTTATATGTTTTAATTTTTTTTCAAAACTAATTATATATATATTAACTTATATCTAAAAAAATCTAATAATAAAAAATCTCCTTAAATGATATTTTTTAGTATGGTAGTATTTAATTTTATAATTTAAAATTAAAACACGAAATCTCATGAGATTTTTTTACTCATAACCAAAATTATTTTTTTTATCATTTTCATTATTTATATATTTATTTCTTCAATCTTTTCTAAAAAATTCTTCTTAAAAATATTCTAAATTCATATATTATTATTTGATTTTATAATTTAAGATTATAAGATCTAATTCTTATTAGATGATATTATTCATACCTGAGAGTAACAATCACTATTAAAAACCTTCTACGATGGGTCACCTATAGGAGACTTTATGAATGGGGGTGATGAAGGCATGAGTGGTGATAATAGGCATCACATGCCACAAACATTCTTCCATAATCAAATATATTTAATTTTTTATAACTAATTACATCTATTTCGTTTAAATTTTAAAGTAATTTTTTATATCATTTATTTATGCGTCGTGATATTTTCCAAAAAAAATCTTCATAAAAACATTCTAAATTCACATCTTACTATTTGATTTTATAATTTAAAATTATAAGAATTAAATCATATTAAATTCTATTAATTATAAATATTTCATACTTTTTAGCTTTTTATTATTTATATTTAAGGATTTTATATTTTTTTTTATTTTACTTCAATTTTTTCTTTATGCAAAAAAAATTCAATTTTAATATTTAACAATTTTAATATTAAAATAAACTACTATAAATAATATTAGTTCCAATATATTATTCACAAAACAATATTAAGTTTAATATAACATTAGTATAAATATATGTATAATACATATAAAGGAAAACAAAAAAAATAATTTAATAATTATAAGATTTTCATGCTTATTATTCTAAATCAAATTTGTTTGATATCTCTGGTAAAAAAAATTGTCTATTTGAAATCATATTGATTTTAAATTTTTATAATAAAATTTAATGAGCATATTAGGAAAATTTTCTATTTGATATTAATGTAATTTTTACTTCATAATATATATACGAACACATATGAATGTTATATTACATATTATAGGATAAATTTTTACTTTATAATAGATTATAATCAATAAATATTAAATCTATTTTACCTTAAACTTGACTTAACTATATATGCTAAAAAATTAAATATAATATACATTTACTTACATGAGTCACCTAATTACACAAGATATAAGATATATGTAGTTATCAAAAAATATTTAGTTTGTAGTATATATTTTAAGTGATTGAACTTTTGCCCCATTTTTTTATACGAAAAAAAATCTTAAAATGAGTGGTGAGAGTTGCATTGGGTTAAGTGTTTGGATTAGTTTAGCATAAAGTATGAATAGGATATTTGATGTTTTTACAAAAAAATATTAGTAAAACATACTGTGTAGTGTTGGATAGTATTTGTTATGCCTTAAGTTATATTCATACATGATCAACTTATACTACTATATTACGTGCGCAAAGTAGATATAACTTGAAGATATTAGTTATAATTGAATTATTGATGAGATCAGACAAATACTAAATAAAGTTTGGGTTGTTACCTTGAAATCAATTTATCATGATTTCTATCAATCAACTAATTGGCTCGCAATAAATGCTCGCAATGAATGCGTATAATTTTATTTATAAAATTAGTTGATTTGATAGGGTATTCTTAAGTGTACGAAAAGAGACAATACTTGCAACTTTATTTTTAAAAATTAATAAATTTCAAGTCTTTTGAATATGTATTATAACTTAAATTCATTTAAAGTTATTTTTTAATTTTAGTTTTCTAATACTTAATTTTATTATTTATCATATATTTTTTTATATTTAAATTTTTTAAATATTTATTTTTTGGACATATAATCAAATGAATCCGAGTATGTCTAGTTACATTAATAATAAATATAAAGAATCGAGTAGGAAGTGGCCAAAAAAACTTAGGTAGGATGTAAATAGTAATTATAATTAGAATTTAAAATTTAAAATTTTGTTGGCACAATGAAAGAAGTAAACTATTCAATGTTTACATTTTTTATATTTAGTTATTATTCATAATTAAAAATTATTTTTATTTTACGTTTTATTTATTTCAAAAATTAAAATTAAAGTTAAAGTTATATATAATTAAAACCTAAAATATTTAAATTTAATTTAAGGCTAAATTATACAAAAACCTCCTA
The DNA here is from genome assembly GCA_026686845.1 of Adenanthera pavonina. Lineage (NCBI taxonomy): Eukaryota > Viridiplantae > Streptophyta > Magnoliopsida > Fabales > Fabaceae > Adenanthera > Adenanthera pavonina. The sequence goes on along the minus strand of JAIVEN010000003.1, from coordinate 14,988,418 downwards.
AACTTTGAATCATGTGCAAATAAACTTAATTGGCTTTTAAAATATGTCATGGAACCCCAATAAATTTTAAATTTGTGCAAATAACCCCCTTAATTACCGTCAATTATTATGTTATTTCCATAATGAAACATAGTATGCTATTGAAAATATATCTCATAAATTTTAAATTATATGTAGATAAACCTCTTATTATATCATGTTCTATTAGTGAAATATAATTGACTAGGGGAATTATTTACACATATATATATTTAAAGGAATTTATTGAAAAACTTAAATGTGAAAAAGAACATCTACCACCATTTAAAATTTAGAAGGATTATGTAAAATTTATAGCCAAAATCTAACGCGTCTAAATCGGTTTGAAATGTTGTGTTTGTGAGTCACTTGCACGTAGGTACCCCCTTCCCCTTTTTCCTGATATTTTGTGTTGCTTCAATGCTTCCCTTCGTCCTTTTCATTGTGATACTATTTCTCATCCCTCACCTATTAATTCCAACTACACACACGCACACTTTTCAGGTATTAGCATAACATAATTGATTTTTTTTTCTTTCCATCTTACGTGTTTGAAGTGATTAGATATGAGAAATAAAATGTAACCTATCAGATCAGGTCAAGAAAAAGAAATTCTATTAGGAAATCAGGCATTCGTCTATTTATTTAGGAATTACAAATATATGTTGCAAGGTAAAACAAATATTTTTAAATTAAAGTGTAAAACAATAATAATCAAAATTGAGTGGATTTGACTGGTGAAATACACTTGATATTTAATTATTTGAATTTAATACCATTTTATATTTTTATTATGCACGTTCAAAATTTATTTCTCATCCAAACATTCAGAAAATTAAAATATTAACAAAGCAAAATTAAGAATCTATGAGTAAAATAAATATTTATATTTATATTCAAATCCTATTCAATACAAGAAGACATTTTTCAATAAACAAAATGAAGTATTTCTGGATGATGGAAAAATAAAAACTACTCCTACTCGTCCTAATTTGCCATGGTTCTAAATATAATATTATTTTTAAAATATGAGATAAATACTTATTACACATTTTAAAAAAAATTATTTAATTCATCTCAAAGGAAAAAAAAAGATTAAATAATGATATTTTAAAAAAATATCTTAATTAAAAAAATGTATTTAACTAAATTTAACTCTGTCCTTAATTCACATGATTCGGATAGAATGATCTTGTATTAAGAATATAAGGAAATAATTAAAAATGGGTATCATACATTGTACAAAATATAAATCTCTTAATTAAGTGAGCCCCATAATTATGAATAATTTGAATTTTTATAAATTTTATTATATACTATTTGTTTATATGTGTTGATATTGATATATTGACTTGGTAGATAAAAATCTTTAATATATTCTTAGCTAATAAATAATAAACAATAAGAGCAAAACAAGTAAAAAAAATTATCATAAAACTTAACGAAAACATAAAATTGTGTGTGTATTGAAATATATATATTATACACGTCCTCTAATTTTAAGAAAAGAAGTTATATTATTAAATTTATCAAAATATTACAATATTTTTTACCGGTAGCCTTTATTAGTTACATTATCTTTTATACTTTTTATAACATTTATTTCCTTCATCTCATTTTATTTACTGTTTTAGAAAATTTTAAATATCACAAATTATCTATCATTTTACATTATCAACAAATTATCAATTATTTTCTTTATTATTATACCCTTTATGGAAAATAGTGATAAATGAAGCACAAATCACCTTTAGCATTTAAGTTTAGAATATTTTGATAAAATATCATTAAACTTTACTATAATTTAGGTTATTTGATATTTTTATTGGTATGTATGAAAAATTTTTAAACGATACATAAATTGGGACGGAGGGAGTATAAAGCAATAAAATCATTTTCACGCGAATTAAAAACTTTTATTACATCCTTAATCTTAAAAAAAAAAAGATCAAAATTTTCAATTTTACCCTTATTAATTTCATTATTTTTATTAAATATAACACAAATTATAATACTAATAATATATTAAATGCGGGGCTCACTATTTTTTGTATTTTACTATAATAAAATAAGAAAAACCTATTATGTTGCTTTATAATATGAAATGAAGGGAATATTTTTTACCTATTAATTATAGATCAAAAGTATTAATAGAAAAAAATAAATAATATACCAAATAATCTTATAAAATATCTTATATCTTATGTCAAATATATAAAAAGATGTTCTATAATTAAGACCCAACAAAATATGTATTTATTTTCGTTTTTAAGAAAGTCTTTCCTTTGAGAGCATCAAGAGCACGCATGTGCCTCGAGGACTCATTTTGTTTAATTATAATGTAATATGATGAAATAGTGATTAAATGTGAGTTTGTTTGGTAGATACTTAGGGTATGAAAAATAAATATATATTTTTTATTTAATTAAGCACAAACATGAAGTTAATGGGTTTTAAGCAAATGTAAATGGAAATAATTTGTTTTTATAAGCGTAATATGATAATTTTTATCTCTATTACATGTATATAATATCTAATATTCAACTTTTGAAAAGTGTTATTTATTATATGAATTTAAGTAATCACCATTACACATGTAATCTTTATATCACTAATTAAATAGTATTAGTTAGATAATGTAAAATTCAGTACATTTACATACTCCTCCTATAATCTGACAAATGCACTGCGAAAATGGTGGCGCGGAATCTTTCCGTCACGTAAAATACACGTGTCATGAAAATTTTCGTATATTAGTCTACGCGTGTACATTGCATTGCACCTTCTCGCATATGCAAGCTCCTATAGGCCTTCTTCCTTTTAGGAAATTGCACTCCTTTCTTCCTTTTTAACTTTTTAAAAATAATTATTATAAAAATTATAACCCCTGGCATTCAATTTGTAAAGATTGCATTAGATGGACTCGTCTTTAGAAAAAAAAAATTATACTCCCTTCGTTTATTTTTTTTATAGGACTCTTCTAACATAATCATATAAATTAAGAAAAGCAATTAAAATTGGTTAAGAATCTTTTTTAAAAAAATTATTTAACATTTCAGAACTACCCACGTTAATCACAATATTGAATAAAGATATAAATATTTACAAAATAAATTTATGAAGGACATTTAACAAAACTCATAAATGTTTTGCGTTTTTTTTTAGATTTTATATTGAGAAACATTATAAAAAGAAACACAGAGAATAGTAACAATCAATATCAAAATTACCCATAAAAAGCCATGAATATCAGAGTATGACAGCTTCCAACTTGTGTTTAATTTGAGAGAAATGTAAGGAAGGGAAGGAGCATCCCCTTATTCGGTGAAAAAAGAAAATCTTGAGGTTTTTAACTCTCCCCCCAAATTGTGGGATTTGGAAGAAAAATATAGATTTTAATCCTACTAAATTACCCACACTCATTTCCCTTAATTCCCACACTCTTTGAATTTTATAATCGGCACATTCTTGCCTCTCTGCTCCCTTGCCTTCTTACGTCTCATTACTGGACCCTCTCACCTTTCCGCTTTTCGGCGCAACACCAGAGCTTGCAGGCACCGTTCCGTTGTCATCATCGAGCTCTCCTCCATTAACTTAATTATTGTGAATATTATCCATACCTTAATTATATACTCCCTCTTTTATTTAATTATGAGTATATATATATTAAGCTTTAATTATATGTTATTATACTCTTTCCTATCTTTAATATCAGTCAATCTCAACTATCTCACCGGAATCAAGAAAAATTTATATATTTAAATATAATAAAAGAATTATTGTCTATTTATACAAAAGAGGGGGAAAAGGGGAGGAATTAACTTAAATATGATAAAGAGATTATTGCCTATTTATAATTATTTTCTATCTCCTCCATTCTAAGCCAAAGGTACAATTAAATTTCATATTTTCTCTTTTAAATGAGATAAAATTAAAATCTTTCCCCTCTCTCTCCTTCAATTGAACCAAATACTCCATTAATATATGAAATAGATATTAAGTTTAAAAAGTGATTAATTTAAAATAAAAAATTTTAAAAAAAATGAAGAATAAAAAAGTCACTGCAATGAAAAGGGAAATTATTGAAAAATAAAAAGTAAAATTAATGTGTAAATAAGAAAAGACGTGTTCAAGTTCACATAAGTAGTCTAGTGTAGATTTTTATCCCTAAAATAAGTTATTGAGATTTCAATTATCAATTTTTTATATGAAGCAAAATTAATTGGGAAGGTTTATTATTTGCCTTCAATACACCCAAATAATAAATTAAAGGCACATTATGGACGAATAAAAACTTTATCATTGGAGGTTGGGATGGAGTTAAAATCTATTTTAAAATTTTTACAAACAAAAAGTGTACATATTGCTAAAGTTGAATTGAGGTACCCTGCTTACCCCTATTCAGATCTATCCCTCCACCATATTATGAAATTAGAAAAATCAAAATATTAATTATATTTCATAATTTTTATACTTAAATCTTAATCGACTTATAAAAAAATAGAGAAAATATCAATGTTGTCAAAATCGGACTAGACAGGATACTAATTTAAAGTTTAATGGTTCAATCGTTATTTAACCGGGATTAGATAGGTAGTGATTAAAATAATACATTTTAAATAAATAATACAAGTTTAAACAAATTTTATGATTTAATTAAAGTTTTAAACTAAATAATACTGAGTTATTAATTTATTATTCACTACAAACAAATTATTAATAAGTTTCATAACTTAATATTTAAATCAAAATAAATTTATATTTATCCATAACTGGTTCAAACTGGCTCAAGACTGGTTCATAACTAGTTCAGCCGGTTCAATGTCAGTTTCACCGGTTCACACCAGTTCAAAAATTTACAGGTTTTTCTCTCTAATTGGACCAGATCTACTACCGGTTCCTTGTCGAATCGGTCAAATCGACTAGGTCGGTCCAGTTCTAACAACTATGGAAAATAGTGCTCTCTTTGGTTCTAAATATGAGGTTTTTTGCCTTGATTTTATTTATATGGTCATTTCCAAAATACTCCCTCCGTCCCATTTTATTTGTTATTTTAAGATTTTTCACATAAACCAATAAAACTATTAAATGACTTAAATTATAGTAAAATTTAATAATATTTTATAAAATATTCTTGAATTAAATACTAAAAGAAGACTCGTATTCCACCTACCATTGTTTTTCATAAAAGGTAAAAAAGTAAAAAAAGATAATTAATGCTTCATTAATAATATAAAATGATAAATAAATTGAGACATTTAAAATTCTCTAAAACGATAAATCAAATGGCACGTAAGGAGTATGAGATAGTATTCATTATCCATTACCAAAAATATCCCTACCTGATTCATCCGAAAAGAGAAAAATAAATTAAATAAGGGTAATTTTGAAAAATTGTTGTGATTTTTAAACATTAAAATAGTTAATTAACTTTGACTTTCATCTTTAATCTATGTGATTCAGTTAAAAGATCCTATATTAAAGTCTAGAGGGAGTAATTTATAGTACTCCATTCAATCCTATTTATAAGAAAAAAAATTATCTTATGAGTATTAAGGAAGATAATATAAGTTAGTTAAAGATAATTAATTTATTTCATATTTTTAATTTTTTCCAAAATTACCCCTACTTAATTAATCTCTCTCTCAATTTTTTCAAAAGATACATCCCATGACTCTCAATAGTATTAATGAAGGAGGGTAATTGTTGTAAAAAAATTAAAATAACATTAATTCTCTTTTTTTTTTCCTAGAGAGAGAGAGAGAGTAGTTTACCTTATTATGGTCAAAGATATATCCTACTACATGTTACTCCCTCCACTTTCTTATAAAAGAAAATTTTAAGAGAGGTGTCTTAGACTAAATTATAAGAAAAGGTAACATATACCTAGTGCAATTAAGAAGTTATTCCAATTGTGCCTCATATTTAATTGTATACAATAAATGAATATAATCAAATTAGGAAACAATATTAGGGGTATTTAAGAAAATAAAGATTCAATTGGAGACACATTAAAAAAACTAACTACTTTTAAATAATTTTTTTAATAATAATGAGATAGTTATTTTTTGTTCCTTATTATATTTAAGACTTGGGGGAGGATTTAAACGTGTTACTCTCTCTGTTCCTATATATAAAACATATTCTAAAAGTTTTTAATGTAGTCAAAATATAAGTTACTTTATAATATTTAAAGTATATTAAATTCATTTTTTTTAGTTGACACAAAACATTTATGGTTGAAAGAGGAATTGAAAAAAATATAATTATAATGAATTATAATTTAATAAAAATAATATTAAAAAATATTAATGATTTTTGAAATTTTGCAAAAACTCTATGTAGCTTTAACTCTTTTTTTTAGTGTAAATAGTAAAAAGTGTCTTTTATACAAACAGATGTGTGTATGAGAACTGGGAGCACACTTCAATGGCGCGTTAGCCTCCCTATCTTGACAAATCTCTCAAAATTAATTAGAAATAAATTGACTCAGATCGATTTGACAAATAAAAGGGTCCCATAGCTTCTCATATTCAATTTTCCATTAAAATAAAAAAAGTTCCCATACTAATCAGGGTCTCCTAGAATATCATCCAGGGAATCAGTAAAGCCAAATCATTTTTCTTTTGGCCTGACACAAAAACCAAATAATTAATTAAAGAACGTTTGAAACAATCTTTAAATCATTTGGCCAGAAACAAAAAAATCGTTAAATCATAAACTGATGTTGGAAAATTAAAGAGATTAATTCTCCCAATCCTTAATATTTTAAGTCATTTCTAACTAACTCATTAAAATAAAAAAAAAATTATTATATTATTAAAATTATTTTAAAATTAATATATTTTTTATATTTATTTTTTAATAAATATTATAAATTCAAATAATTCACATTTTTTTTATAATTAAATAAAAATATTTTAAAAATTTATAAAAAAATAACTTACATTTAAAATCATTCAAAACTTTTAAAACGTGGCCAGTAACTTTTAAAACGTGGCCAGTAAAAGTAACAGGTGAGAGTAATAGTATCTATTGATCATGATTTGTCATCTTTCTTCCTCCGCATTTTATTATGGTCTTGCTGAGATTGATTGCATTTCTTTTCAAAAGTTTCAATTATCTTCTTCTGGAAAGATATCCCTAAAAATTAGGATTTAGATTAAACAGGGAATCTTTTATAGCATGACATTATTTATTGTTTCATCTAGTCATAGTAGTCATAGTTTTTCACAGCGAATTAGACTCGCACTTCGCGGAACGTTATTCTTAATTATTAATTAATGTAAAAAAGGTAGATCAACTATTGATGATATAAATGTTTTAAACATAGAGAAACGAAATATATAAAGACACGTATATTTTTTTTTTAAATTCCTTTTTAATGAACGTCCTTTTTTTGACCAACTATGATCGTTCAAATTTAAACCCATCAAAATTTCATTGACTAGAACAATACCAAAACCATTATTTTTGGGGGAAAAAGTTGTCTTCAGTCTCCACCATTACAATGACTTAAATTAAATTATTACTTTCTCTGTTTCTTAATATAAGATATTTTTAACCAAATCACATAAATTAAGAATTATAATTAAAACTAATTAATTATCTCAATTTCTTTAAAAATTTTAATATTTTTCTAAAACTACCCTTATTTAATTTTTTTCTCTTTCTCTTTAGATATATTAAATAGAAGTATTTTTTAAAAATATATAATAAATATTATTTCATATATTATAAATAATCTTATATTTAGAATCAAAATAAAAAATTTTATATATAAAATCAGAGGAGTAATATTCATGATATGTGGTTTAAACATCAAAATTTGTCACTCCTACTTTCATCAATGGATTTATTTAATTATTTATATCACTCTTTAGGGATGAGTAGTCTCGCCGCACATTTAATTTCACTTTCAATTAAAAATGAAATGACACCGATACCATGTCATATCGGAAAACGATGTGAATAATTAATTATTTAAAAACTAGATATTTTAGTGGGACGATCACTTACACATGGCATGCCTTCTCCGAGATCGTAACATGAACCGAACAATTACTTTAGTTAATTAATTAGATTAAGGGCAGTTTCGTTTTCTATTTTGCAAAAGTAAATTAGCACAAACGACATTTGTAAGAATGGAATTTGATAAAAGTAAATTTATGGTAAGTTGACATGTGTGGATTTTTTTTTTAAATAAAATTTTTTTAAATAATAAAAATTTAAAATATTTTTAAATACATAATAGAAAATCAGTATCCATCTTTTTTTCTAAAATTATAATTTTAAAAAAATAACTATCTCTCCCTATCTTCAAAATCATATTTTAATTTATTTTTTTAAAAAATAATTTATATTTGATCAAATATATCTTATTAAAAAATTATGATTAAAAATTATGATTTTTTTTTAAACGATCAACAAACAGGCGCTAAACAGTCGAAACACCTTCCACAATTGATGACTTATATGTACTTCCTCTTCTTTTTATTATAAGATTTATATCAACAGAATTTAATATTTATTTTTTATTTTTATCTTTCTTAAAAATATTCAAAAAGAGTTACAGTAGAAAAATGTTAAGAGAAATATAATTAAAATAAATTATAATTTAATAAGAATACATTTAAAAAATTGTGTTAATTTTTAAAAATATTTAAACTTCTAACTAATTTTTTAAGTATATATAAAATAGATAAATATAATTTATAATATAAAATTGTGAGAGTAAAAAAAAAATGGAAGAATTGTTATTTAACTTGATCGTAAACTGATAAGTTATCGGCGACGGTAACGTGGTTTCTATTTGACCCCATGTGGGTTACTGCTCACTAATACTTTATTATTATGGCATAAACCATGTTCGCTAACAATAATAAAATAATTAAAAAGTTGGGAGGTAATAGATATATATATATATATATAATGTGATTATGTGGAGTTTTGATTATGTTAATTAAGGGGACAGGTGTCAGGGCGTGGGTAAATCAGAAAAATGTGGGGCGTAGTTTGGGATTATAATAATTGGAGCAATTATATTTATTTACGATTGGGCGGCAAAAATTTATAGAAATTGCAATAGAGGGTTTGGTTTGGCGGGGAGGCTACACTTTCGGCTCCACGTAGGTAGTGGCCACGTGTCGAGAAGCTAGTAATGGGAAGCTCAGATATTCTGCAAGCGTCAATCGGTTTTGACATGCGGTCCCACACGTGTCCAAATCTCGCTTGTTACGACGATCGCTTTCATTGGACAACTGGAACGGGCGGAATAAAAGCGAACTCTCGCCCCAGTCTCGCTTCCAACTGCCACGCGCTCCCTCTCCTCATGCTCTTGGAATTCTGTATAGTAATTTCCTTTTCCTTTTTAAGTCATAAATGAAGCACAGGCCTTTGGGAAATGAAAGGACAGGTGTCGGGAGAAGGGACACATGTAGAGGCTGAATTTCCACCAAATTCATCCCCGATTTTTCCATATTTGGCGGGATGGAGAGCAATGGTGCACTCTAAAATATTTTAAACTTAAATGTTAAAAAATATTTATATTATACTAATTATTATTTTAATAAAAAAATTAATTAATATTTTATTAATAATATAAAATGTTAGATAATTTAAAATATTTATAGATAATAGAAAAAATAAGACTAAAAGAGTATAATGGTTATGAGAAATAGAGAAAAATACTCTTTCTAATTTTATTTATAAGAAAAAAATTAGCTAATTAGTATTAAAAAAATTAGCTTTAGTTATTTAAAATTAATTAACTTATCTCATATTTTAAATTTTTTTTAAATTATACATACTTAATTTAACATTAATTTGAATTACTAATATATTTAATCTCTCTTTCTATAATTAATGAAAAGTAATTTTTAAAAAAGAAAAATTTAATATACTATTAACTCTTTTTTTTCTTATATTTAGGATTACAAAAAAAAAAGAAGTAAAACACAAAAGATTAGTATAAATATTACTACCTCCGATCCTATATATAGAATCTTTTACCCTGATTCTAAATATAAGACCCTTTACAATATATGAGGTAGTATTTACTATACATTTACAAAAAAATGCCCTTAGTTAATGTATCTAAAGAGAAAGAAAAATTAAATAAGGGTAATTTTAGAAAAATGTTGGGATTTTTGGAAAAATCGAGATAGTTAATTAGTTTTAATTCTAATTCTTAATCTGCATGATTAAGTTAAAAAGGTTTTATATTAAAGATTAGATGAAGTAGTATTTTATTTCAATATGATCAGGGGAGTAATGAACCAAAAAAAAAAGTATTACATCTAATCCAAAATATAAGTAATATTTATCTATATCATGTATTTGAAAGAAGATAGATCATTAAATTTGTTAATAAGGCTTTTATTTGTTAAAACTTATTTGGATATTCTTATATATATATATATTATATAGTTTCAATATGTTTTCATTAAATATAATGTAATATTCTCTTCATCCCATATCTATTGTTATTTAATACTGTGACACATGAATTAAGAAAGCTTTAACTAGCAATAATACTATATAATGACTAAAATACTCTCATTTAGCGAGGGTTGGAATTTAATTTTTAATATAGTAAATTAAAAAGAGTAAATAACAAATAAAATAGAAGAAAAAATGGAATTAATAAATGAGGTATAGTTGGAAAGTACAGCTTAATAATGATGTATTACATTTGTAAATTAACAATAGCTTTAAGATAAAATAGAAAACATAAAACAACAACGAATATGAGAAGGAGGAAATATTTTTCAATAGATTATTACAAATCTTTAATTTCTAATTTCCTTAGCAAATATTCATAAATCATTTCTGATTATTTATTTATGTATTAAAAAAATGTCACAAAAAATTTAATTGTGTATAAAATTTATATCCCATAAAGATACTCAAAGACTTATCTATTATTTCTTTCAATTTATAAAGTGACGAGTTTTTGAAATTCTTCATAATATTTATTATTTTAAAATTCTAATGAAGTATTAATAATTTATTTTACTGTTTTGTCCTTTCATTAATATCAAATAAATCACTTAAGAGAGTTTTTAATTAAATTTATTTTGGTAAAATATTTTTAAATTTTACAATGTGTTATATTATTGAATGTTATCTTGATTTATGTGAAAAACTCTGAAGACATTTTTTATGAATTAAAGGGAGTATGTTTTATATCATTCCAAATGCACTCATTTATTTTAGCAAAAGGAGGCACATATTTATCTTTTCTGGTGTTAAATATAAGATATTTTTTTTATTATATTACACATTTTAAGAAAATAAATTGATCATTAATTTATCAACAAATTTAAATATTTTTTACTATTTATCCATATTAATTACATTATTTCTCATTTTTTATAATATTTAATTTTTAAATATTAATTATAAACTAAAGATATAAAAACAATTAATGCATGAGGTAACTCACAAAATATCTTATATTTTAGAATAAATATCATTTTTAAAAGATATTTTATATTATATTCAAAATTAGAGAAAGAAAATGAATACACAACTAAAATTCAAACTAGACTTTCTGTTAAAAAAAATCAAAATTTTCATAATAACAATAAAATTTATTAATTATCATTATCATTTTAAAAATGTCAACAAAAATGGTACCAAGAAAACTCTGAGGGCGCGTGTTGTGTTTATCCACGGAAGTGAACGTGGAGACTAGAACTAGAATCAAACAGAAATCTCGTATTTTACGATCGTGCCACGTGGTGACATCTTCGGACGAGTGTCTAGACAGTCCTTGAGAAAGAAAAATGAAAAATGAAAAACTGTGAGCGAGGGGAGAGACCGAAACGATTGTTGGGAGGGGGTGTGAGAGGCGGGGTGGTCTTGAGGACCACATGCGTGTCAGAAAAGGAAGAACATTTCAATCTAGCGTGGCTTGAAATGATTGGGCCACGTACCCCGTATATAGAAAAGCACTACACGTGGTTGAATTTTGATCAGATTGCGATCTCACGGACGGTGCAGATTACATCTTGGTATTCAATCGTTCGACGTCATACCAACTGTATCTGTCGGATCATGCCCGTGACGGTGACGGGCAGCCTGCCCGTGATGAAATGTGGCCCCCAGGTGAATTTGCGAAGCCCTCCATTCTCTCATTACAAAAGCTTCACCCCAACCCATTTCAATGGGTCCTTCCATCCTGCTCTCAACGGATGCCCTTCTCTCTTGATTCTCTCATGCTCTCTTTGGCTTTTCAAATCTGCTGCTGCTTCTGAAAGATTTTTTTGGTAATTGAAGCTCGGAAATTTGTGGGTTTTTTATCTTCTTGATTGATCTGTTCAGTGGGTTCAGGAATGGCTGGGATTTGCTGTGGTGTTGTTGGTGAAGGGGAGACGCCGACTCCTATTGAGCCGGGCAGACCTTCTCGGCGCCGGAGGTTGGACTTACTGCCTTTAAAGCTCATGGCTGATATGGCAGTGCCGCCACCCGAGACTGCTCTGAAGCGCCAAAAGCTGGATCTCTGTACTAATTCTCCGCCGCAACCCAGAGACTGCGTAAACGCAGTTCAGAGTTGTGAATCTAGCGGTGTTAAGAACGAAGAGGAGCAAAACAAGGAAGAACACAAAGGGGACCGAGCTCGGCCGACGGTTGCTTTGTTAAATTCAACTGCTACAAAAGAGTGTGATAATGAGGCTATTAGCGAGTGTCCAAAGTTTGGGGTAACATCTGTCTGTGGTAGGAGAAGGGACATGGAAGACGCGGTTTCAGTTCGTCCGTCGTTCTGCCAAGAACAGGGTCAAAATCGGAAGGAGTTTCATTACTTCGGTGTGTTTGACGGCCATGGTTGTTCTCATGTAAATGCTTGATCCCTCGAAATTGACTATCTCTACGTGTTCTGTCAGTCGATGCATCTTGTTCTTAGTTTTGTTTTGGTTTGTTTGTACAGGTAGCGACGATCTGTAGGGAAAGGCTGCATGAGATTTTGAAGGAAGAGGTCGGTGGCGTGCAAGAAAATTTAGAATGGAAATCTATGATGGAACAGAGTTTTGCTCGGATGGACGAGGAGGTGCAGGACTGGAGCCAGAGCAACCAGGGCTCCACTTGCAGGTGCGAGCTTCAGACACCTCACTGCGACGCAGTCGGATCTACAGCGGTTGTTGCCGTCGTTACGCCGGGCAAGATCATCGTCTCCAACTGTGGTGACTCTCGCGCCGTTCTGTGCCGAAACGGCGTCGCCATCCCCCTCTCGTCTGATCACAAGGTTAGTGCTTAATTTTCCCGAGAAACAGACGGAAATCAAAGTTTGGTTAAATGATTGGGTTCTTGCTCGAGATTCAATCCCCGGTGACGCGCCGGGTTTCGGACACTTGAACTGTGTTATTGCACGCTGAAGTGTTGGCGCGTTTGGGCACGCGCAAATCATTCGGATTGATTGTGCATTTGTGATTGTTTCCTTCCATCTTATCATCTTAAAATCGCTCGTGCTAACTTCGCTGGTATCCATTTTCGCAGCCCGACCGACCCGACGAGTTGCTCCGAGTCCAAGAAGCCGGCGGGCGCGTGATTTACTGGGACGGTCCCCGGGTGCTCGGAGTTTTGGCAATGTCCAGAGCTATAGGTGAGCGAGTGTACACATTAGCACACTGTCACAGAAATCGGCGCATTTGAATATAACCCTACTTGAATTCTTTCTGACTAACCAACGGTTCATGTGCAGGCGACAATTATCTGAAACCGTATGTGATATCGGAGCCGGAGGTGACGGTAACGGAGCGAACAGACGAAGATGAGTGTTTGATACTGGCGAGTGACGGGCTGTGGGACGTGGTATCCAACGACACCGCGTGCGGGGTGGTGCGGATGTGCCTGAAGGTGCAGAAGCGACCGTCGCCATCGGGGTCGCCGGGAAGCGACATGGCGGTTTGGTCCGCCGCGGATGGGTCAGACAAGGCGTGCTCGGACGCGTCCATCCTGCTGACGAAGTTGGCGCTGGCGAGGCATAGTACGGACAATGTGAGCGTGGTGGTGGTGGATTTGAGGAGAGAGAAACAAGAATGCAACTCCAATAATTAATCAATGGAGGAAATGAACGGGAAAATAATAAAAAAGCGAAGCTAATCAAATTGAAAGTTGAAACCCACCCTGACCTGGCCACTGCCCTTCTTCTTCCTCGTAATGGGAAGCAAAAAAGAAAGAGGGAGGGGTTAGGCCTTCCGTATTCAATGGAGATTGTAGGTTAAAGGGAAAACAAATTGTGACATTTAAGAAATGAACAAATTATAGGAAATTGTAGATTAGTGAAAATCAAGGTGTCAACGATGGCTTGAAGATCAGCTGTTGACACACCTTTCTTTGTCCATATAATGAGCTCTATATAAATTGGATTTTGTTTTCTTATTATTTAATTGCACTCAGTCTGTTCATTCGGGGCAACGTGTCTCTTTATTTGTCGTCGCTGTTGATAAAAATTATGGAGTGGTAAAGCTTTAGGGGAAGTAATTCTTAATGTCTCCGTAAAATGGTCTGTGTGTAGGAACTACAAAATCCTTCGCATAAGGGCTTCAAAATCCTTCGCCTTCCCATATTTCCGGGGGTCTTGTTCAGATTCTCAAGTCTGATGACTCTGGGGTATAACAACATTATTTAAGATTGGGATTAAGCAAAAGAATTTCTATTTTTGGGTTCTATATATAGAATTTTTTATCTTATTTTTAAATATAAAATTTTTTATAATATATAAGGTAGTTTTTATTATATATTTTTTAAAAAAATATTTTTATTAATAAAATATTAAGATTAAATATGAATAATTTTAAAAAATTTTTTAAAAAAATTAAAATAAATAAATAATCTTAATTTTAAATCTTAATTTGTATGAATAATATAAATGGGTTGAGGAAGTATTTATTTTTCTTTTGGAAAGGATGTGTAATGATATTGATCAAATATTCAACATCTTTTTTATTTTGGGACGTAACAACATAACTTGTTTTTGAGGTGCTCACGGGTGTAATTTAAACATTATCATGTGGATGGGCCATACATTAGCAGGCAAGACAACAAGAGAAATATCCTGCTCCTGAACACACCTCCTGCATAATCTTATGAACAGTGCTTTTCATGTACCCGAACCTATACCTTTGTTATTATTATTAGTATTCAAAATATAAAAGCTCTCAATATTCATAAACCACGAAAATTATGGCTTCTTTTAGATTTTATGTAATTTTTGTCCATTTTACTCCATAATTTTATTGGATTTTATTCTATTTGTTTATTCTTTCAATATTTTTCTTACACGTTTCAGCAATAAACACAATTTTCCCAAAAATAAATCTAAGTTGTATATTGACAATATATTAATATACATATTAAAAATTATAGGAAGCTGTAGTATTAACAAGCCATGAATGATGTAAACTCTCTCACAACTTTATTTTTTACTAAATGCAAATTATGGGGCTATGTCTATTTAAAAATAATGAGACAAATATCTTATGCATTATATGAAATCTGGAATGAATTATATTGTTCATAATTTATAAATATGATTTATATGATTTATTATATTGATATTGACAGATTATGTATATAGATTGATAAGCTCTTTTTGAAAAAAAAAATTATGAAAAATGAGGCATTAAAATTGTTCAAAAAAATTAATTTATTTTTTATTGTTACATTATATGGGGGTTTACATCAGGAGTTTAAATTTTTATTTTAAACATTTTGTTTCAGTTGATATACAAAATTGATAAAAAAAAAATGTCTTTACCCTGTAGCCAAAATAAAAAGAAGGTCAAGGTGATCCACGATTTTCTTCGAAAGATTGTTTAGCAAATTTGATTTTTCTTAATTCTAACAACTTAAGAATTTATAGGAAAAATCAATTTTTAGTTATTTATTTTAGATATATTTATATTGTTTTTAAAATACTTGCTTAAAATTTAAATTTTTTAAATTTTTATTTTTATGTTAATTTGTTATGCATAATCTATATGTATATCTCTTATCCTAAATTTTAAAATATATTGTATATGACATTATACCATGTTGTACTCGTATCAATACATAGTCCTTTTGCACCCAAGTACAAATACCAACAGCTACAAGTGCATTTGATTTAAACTATATTGACGGTGAACACTAATTTTTAGATAAAAATCCGAACTAATCAGACGACCCAAATAAAAATTTCCAAATATAAATTACGGTTATGCTAATTCGCTTAGTACCAAAATCAAATTTGCAAATTAAGTTCATATAAAATTAAATTCACACAACTCCATTCCAAACATAAACATTTGATTAGTATATTTAGATACTTTGTTGGATCTAAAACATAATTTATTTTTAACTGCTTCACATATATTAAAAAAAGTTGCTAAACTCATTAAATTTGATTCAAATTTTATTTATTCATATTTACACCTAATTAAATGTTATATTTTTTTAAAAAATAAATTACATTTTTTTTGTTTAACATACTTAATGATGGATATTTAGAAAAAAATTATTTAATTATTGAGGCATGACTTATATTTTGAACCATGAAAACTATTTTTTTAATAGCTTATATTTGAGATGGGAGGGAGTATCTATTTATTTTGGTATGCAATGTTAATATAAATATTTTAGTAACTCTTATTATAACATATAAGATAGTGATTGGTAGGAGGAAAACAACCATTCTTTCTTTTTGTTATTTTATTAAAATGAAGATATGTAATGCACTAATGCTCACAAGAAAAAGAAGATATGTAATATTTATTATGTTAACTTTTTATAATTATAAAATAATTTTTAAAATTTCATTTTTCTATTAAATTTCAGTTTTCATATTATATGGTTCCTAAATATTCCATGAATCAAACAATCATTGCATTTTAAGTATTTCAAAACCAATAACATAATTCTAACTTTTAAACGGCAAAGCGAAACTTCCCTCATCCAGCAAACATGGTTAGCTCAAGTGCATATTGAAATTTTGAAAGGACCTTGTAGGAAAAAAAAGATATTACACATACTATTACAATTTTTCAAAGCAATAATATCGACTAGTCTCGTTTCCATGTAATATACAGAGTCCGAAAAAATATAATTCTTGTCTTTAAGTTGTGGCTACCTTCAAATTTTGTAAACATATAAAATATAGATAAAAGTATTGACCTCTTGGGAAAAAAATATAGGTATAGATTTTATTTTTGCATTTCAGTATGATTTTTTTTTTTAAAAAGGTAGTGTTGGGCACAGATGTCACATGTCAAACTAGAAGAAGGACATAAAATTTGATGACGAAGCTCTTTATAGGGGACCTTTTGTGGCATATTGATAAGTACTATTGTGACTTTGGTTCCACCTGTCTTTTCAGCAAACTTAGAGCAACTTCTTTGCAGCTTGGTGAGAATTAGCATCATAATTCTCAATCAAATATTTATATATAAGAAATCATTAAATAGCATGTAATTCAAAATAAACATACACCGTTTATATTTTATAAATAATGCGATTCATTATAATTTTACGATTGGATCATAAGAATTTTTCTAAATTTTATTGAAGTCACAAGATATTTCTTTTTTTAGCTTACATTAAATTCTTTTAAGAATTACAATAAATTAAATATTTCTCATTCTTTAAAATTATAAACATATTTTTATAATTTATACAAAATTTTTTTAAAAGATAAAAAAACTATATAAATATTTCCTTAAATAGTATCAAAATAACGCACTTTGATTTTACTTTTGGGGAAATTTTATATATTCTTTTTCAAATAGAGAAAAAAGTGTGTAATTATTTTTTAGCATCAAGTGTATTCCTAATTAAAAGTCAAAAATTAATCCCTTCAAAATATAAAAATCACTAAAACAAGTTTTGTTTCCCCTAATAAGGTTTTTCCCATACACATGGCAAAAAATCGAACATTAAACAATATGCTTGAATGATTCAGCTACCTAACAAGTGTGTAATTTATTTATTTTTATTTTAAAAGAAGCTTTTATAGAGCTTAAATTATGAATATACACTTTTTATTTTTATATTTTATATTAAATATTGATAACAATTTTAGATATATTTATATTAATTTTAAAAATGAAAATTATATATAATTGAAATAAAATTTACATAATTTAATTAATAAATATAAATATAAAATATAAAATTTATAATAATTTATACTGCCCATCTCACATGTAATGTAATGTAGTGTAGTGTACCGAACTCAACTATTTTTAATTTTTTCTTACTCACAGATGAACGATTGACATTTTGTATTCTCAAAATATCTATGACTCCATTTGATTCGATCTAGATCATCATTCAATTTGAAAAAATGACAATTTGCTATTATGTTGGTTTTTTTTATGACCATAAATAAGAGTCAAGGTCAAAATCTATACAGTGTGAGAATACATTTTTTTTTTGTACTAATGTATAAACTTTCATTACTTCCCAAGCACAAACTTTACAACAAGTAGCTATACAACAAAAAAAGAGAAATAATTAGAAGCCACCTTATAGGAAGGGTTCCCCTAATTACTACCCTACATAAACTAGTAAGTTACAACACCAATTTTAATCAAAAAATCTTTCTCAGAACTTCTCTGCTTTTGTCCTGTATAATAATTATATCTAGCTCGCAATTCAGTTTTTAGTGTGAAAATGCATTTGCTAAGCCATATATTTACGCATAATCAACTCTATATTGTTTTATCCCATACATAATCTGAATATGAATTGAAAATATTACTTATAAATTAGGATCACAATTCAAGTGATGTCACTTCAATGTTGTGCATAAAAAAGCATTTAATAATCTCATTTGATGATTTTTGCATTATCATTTCATCTATCATCCTTAATTATTTATATCTTATTTACTTGTAAATCTTACTTTGTTTTCCATTTTTTCTTATTTATAGGTATAATTTTATCATAGAATATGTTTTAAAAATATATTTATTTTTATTGATCACGTTCATCGCATGGGTGTATATCTATTTAAATATGTGAATAAAAGACATGATAGGGTCACAATGGTTTTTTACGAAAATTCGCATAATAATAATCATGAAAGAATCTACAATGATATTAAATTGTACCATGATTGAAGATATCAATCTCTCTATCAAGTTGTTTAGAAAACATTTTCTATTGATATCAACCAATGAAAACCTTATGTGAAAAGGTTATCTTTTTATTTGCTAAATCAACAAGTAGTATTTGGTGAAGATGAGCCATTTGATCCTACTCTAGAACAAAATTTTAACAAGAATACCATGTTTTTTGCATGATTTCAAACTAATATTAAGTATAAAGATGAGGCAAAGAACCTGTGCTAGCATTAATTCTCAACTAAATTTGTATACAAGAAGAAAACTTATGAATAGACTCTTAGAAAGAAGGATTTTCAATTGGAAAACTATATTTTACTCCACCAGTGATGAATTATATTATTTACGCATAATCATAGGATTACATCTAATCAAAAAAGAAATACAAAACATTGCTCTTAGGGAGATTAAGAATGTTTTGTAATCAAATGATAAGAGTCTTAGTGGTTTCCAACCTATGCCTTTTCCCAATATGACAAACATACATGTTCATATGAATAAGTTGATCCGGGCTGAATTAAGTTATGATAGAGCTGCTCTAACTAATGAATTATTTAACTCTTGAATAATTGAAAATCTATGATGACATTATGTTAGCTGTTAAATTTGGGAAAGGAGAAGTATTTTTTGTTTATAGATATAGATGCATTGATAAAACATATGTATGGAATACTCTTTTAACATCTTTTAAGTCAAAAGGTAAACTTGTTCTTAATGTAGCTTAAAGTGGTATTGTTTTTTTATTGCTGCCTGGTAGAAGAACTGCACATCTACAATTTTGTATAGCTCTTAATGTTTATGAAGATACAATATGTAATATAAAATATGGTAAACATTTTATTAAGTTGTTGGTTCATACTTCATTAATTATATGGGATGAAATATCTATGGCCCACAAATTTTGCTTGAGGCTCTTGACCGTAGCCTAAAAAATATCTTAAAACTTCAGTTGTGAATCTGCTTTTGGAGGTAAGATAGTTGTATTTTGTGGGGATTTTAGACAAATTCTACCTGTAATATTGAGAGGGACTCGAGACGATATAGTTGTTATTACTATTAATTCATCTTGCATATAAAATCATTGTAAACTCCTCACTCTTTTAAGAAATATGAGACTCCTTTCAACAAATTCATCTGATATTAATAGAAAAATACAAGAATTTTCTAATTGTATTATTTCTATAGGTGATGGAACAATTATTGATATTGGTGATAGAAACATTGATATTAAGATTCCTTATAATTTGTTTTCAGACAATCTTATTAGATTAATAGCAGAGACTACATATCTAAATTTCTATGAGAATTTAAACATATCATTTTATTTTAAGAATAGAGCTATATTAGCCTATACTTTATTTGTAGATAATTTTAATAAATACATGCTGTCTTTAATTTATTACTAGGTGTAGAGGTGGGATACTAAAACTCTAACAGTATATTGAAGAAAAATGGTAATATGGATTTTGTTGATAATACTCATTCCACTAAAGAAAACATGCATTCAATTTCCATTCTAGTATTCCTAATCATGAAATCAAATTAAAAGTTGAAAGATATATTATTCTAATAAAAAATATTGATAAGTTATTGGGTTTTTGTAATGACACCAACCTTATTGCTATACAATCTAACAAGCATATACTTTAAACTAAAATCATGTTCGGATCAAATAAAGGGCTACAAGTTTATATGTCCAGAATATTTATGATTCCATCATATTGAAGACTGCCATTTATGATCAAGAAATGACAATTTCCTAATGTTAATTTGTGTTATAACCACAAACAAGAGTCAAGGGAAAGCTTATATTAGTTGAGTTTGTACTTGCTAAGACATATATTCACAAATGGTCAATTTTATGTTATTTTATCCTAAGTATGATCTAAAAGTTAATTGTAGGTATTGATTCTAAATCAGGATAACAATGTTGCATACAAAAAAATTGTTTAATAATCTCAACTAATGGTTTTATATTATCTTTTTTTTTATAGTCACTTATTTTATATATATTAAACACTTTATAATTTCTATTTTTATGTATAAGTTTATTATTAAATATATTTAAAAAAATACAATTAGTTTTATTTATTAGATGTATAATACATGACACTATAGATTAGATTCCCACAACAAGAGGATGAGGGGGCCTCACCACCTATGACTGATATAAGGAGGACACGTAGCAGTTGGTGATCCTTTTTGTGTCACTATCACTTAGCTGGACTCCAGATTTTCTAAGATTTTATGCTTTTTTTTTCTCTTTTTTTTTTTCCCTCTCCTTTGGCCCCATCCTCCCACTTTTTCTTCTTCTTTTTATTTTCCTTTTTCTCTTCCAAATAATTAACCAAACCATCTTTGTGAACCTAAACAACATCTCGTCTTTTATACCCCCATTAGTTTAGCTTACGCCATTTGGAAATTAGGACGAAATGTCTTACTGTTACACCTGCCATTTTAGGTCCTACTATTTTATTCTACCTAAAAATTATGACATCTTAATATTATATATACGTAAGTAATTATTTTGTGAATAAATGAATGAATACATTAAAAGGCCATTTTTTTCTTTTTTCAAAATACAAAGGAAATTTAAGGGATGAAGAAACATTTGAAGAAGTATTATTAATCAGAGAAGATCCTTAGGAGAACAAAATCAGACAGAAGGGTGTGAAGGTTGTCCCACAAAACACTCTCATCATAGATTCTCAATTACTAAAGGCTTTGTTATTAGTCAATCCCTGGCTACATCCATTTATAGTTCAACATGTGCATTTATATATATTTTGTTATATTCATTTGGTTGGTCTACTCTGGTTCAATTTCCCCCTTGAGGAACGATTCTGAAAATATCATATTTGATCGACTTCTTTTATTGGAAATTTCCAGACACGTTACGTTAATCTAAAAAAAATGATAATAACTTTCGCATAACGCTCGGTATGTTTATCCTCTGAAAAATATATCATAGCTGTCAAATAACTACAAATGTAGACAGAGTTAACGTGCTTCATGAACGAATACACACAGCCACCAAGGGCTTGATTAAATTGGCAGATGATTATATTAATTTAACTAAAAATTTTGAATTTAAATAGTAGAAATATAGTCACATTAAATATATTTAGTTGTAGAGCTTGTCACCCTTTATAGTCCTACCCAACTTAGTCTGAATTAATCTGAGCCTTGATAAATTCTCGAGTTAAAGTGAGGGAGAGGTCTAGGATAACGAGCGCACATAAAAAAAAATTAATACACACTCCAAAGAAAGATTGTACTAAAAATTGAGTTTTAATTAATTGACTTGTACAATTAAAGATACTCAACTGTAATTAAAAATTTATTGTCAGGTATTATAAAACCCTAATGAATATCTAAAACATCCATTCAATTTTTTATTAAATTAAAATAAATTATGATTCTTACTTTCGTAATTAAATATAATCATGGTACTCCTTATACAACAATTTGCATTAAACTACATAGTTAAATAAAGTTTTCTCTAAAAATTTATATCACCCAATAAAACAAGAAGAACTTTTTCTCTTGTGATATAAATATAAATATTTGTATTTATAATAAATCATACTATTGATAAGTTATAAATAATGCAGTTTATTCTCTAAACCATGTATAATATACGAGAAAACTTGTCTAATTATATAATGAAATGTGTGTTTTTACATGTAGGGAAGCAGGTTGTCACTTTGTGTAGAAATGACTTCAAAAGAGAGACCACTAAGCTTGGAAACAAAATAATGACTCTTATCTTCTGGTTTAACCTAAGAAAATGATGGGTGTTTGATGTGATAGAATATATATATATATATGAGTAGGTTAATTAAGGAGCAAACAGGGTATGTGCACGAATCAACCACAATGACAATGTCATCCATTTCTCTTGTGGCTTTTGCCATACAATAATCGGATAAGCATTTCCCATTCAAAAATTTCATGCTATCTTCTATACAAATTCCTCTCTCACAAATGTCCCAATCATCAAATCAAAGCCCATAATGTACCAAATCAGCCACCAACCCTTTTCAGTACAACTTCGAGGATCTTGCATTTACAATTTGTGATAATTAAATCAATTTTTTATTATATATCACAGGTATCCTCAAAAGCCACGTATTTTTCTCCCCAAAAGTTGAAGTGAGATAAGAAATTAAAACAAGTGGGAACCATTGAATATGTCTTGATTCCAGAAGCATATTTAGTGTTACCAATTCCTTCAATTCAACCATAAGTTTTCCAAATGTTTCTGCTTAGAGATTATATATATATATATATAAGTAAACATTATCCATAAGGAATAATGTAGTGAGCGACGTGTGGAGAATAATAGTTGAAAGGCCATATATATATATATATTCATGAAAAAGTAGTAGATGATTATGTTCGACAAATTCAAAACCATTTGACGACCAAATTTATCAGGGGAATCAGATTCTAGTGGAAGGCGTGCATGTCAAAGACCAGCCACTTTGCTCAACCCTACACGTTTACAATTTTCATATTTGACATATAATCCCATCAAATAGGTCGTGATTCTGGTTCCATTCATTTTAAAAATTAGTTGAACAAAAATAATAGTCAAAATTATGGGGAAAAAAACTATTTTTTGGGTAAGAAAAAATATATTACTTTATCATTAAAACAGTCAAAATCAATTTTATGCTTTTGTTTTTTTATTTTTAAATAAACAATGTAGTCTTGGCCAACGGAGATTTATGATATCTATTAGACTCTATCCAATTAATTTCATATAGATTTATTATCATATAAAAGTACTTTAACTACCTATATTTTAAATATTTATATTTCCTTTTAAATATCGTTCAATATATATATTAATTGTAAAATATTATTTGTGTATATAAATATCTTTTTACAAAAAGTTCAACCTCAATTCAATCACTGACAGTCTAGACTATGAATCATTCTTTATTTTAAGTTATTGATCAACTTAATTTTTATTTAAATATGATACCTTGGCCCAAAAAAAGGTCATTATGAGACACCCTTGAGATTATCATAATTTGCATTATCCAATTGGACCGAGGGATTCAATGGAAATTTGATAAACCAATCCATTTACATTTACTGATCCGATCGCCCACCTAATGTTGTCCCAATTAAACATTATTGGGAAAAAAATTTGAGCTCTTATTTTTTTTAAAAAAAATGGTCGCTTTATTTATTGAAATAAGACCACTTAAACATTAATCCAAAAATGAGGTAAATTTTGCAAAAAATCCAAAAACAAAAAGGAGTAAAAGAGATAATTTATGCAATTTTTTAGTTCAGGAATTTAGCATGGACCATGGGCCTAATATTGTAGTCCAATGGGCCAGTCATAACTGCATTTTAAACTGATAATCTTTACGGCAGTGCTCGAGGGCTTTTTGACCCATGTAACCCAGTCCAATGGAACACCCATGGGCCTAGTATTTCTTTCACCTGATTTCTCATGGTTTGCTTGGTCTACCATAATGACGGAAATATTGTTTTTAATTAACGCTTTAGCGTCATGATCAAGAAACGACATAAAAATGACAATGTTCGACATTCACTCGTCAAACAAGGCAGGCGGACAGAAATAAAATCCTGTCCACCAGCAAAACCCAAAAGGTCATTAATCTAATCAATAAAAACGATTTCTGTTCTCCAACTACAAGCAATTCACCAGTTCATTGGGTCCTCCTCTGCCTCCACATCTGCTGGCGCGGACGTACCTGCGCATGTCCTCTTGTAGTATTATTGGAGGGCGTTTCCTGATTCATGTGCACAGAACCACGATGATGATTCTGCGGGGTCGGGTGCACCATGGCTCTTGGTGGTGGCGCTTGTGGCCGGATTGTGTGGTGATAGTGCCCACCACGATAACTTGGGTTCCTAGAAACTCTGATAAATTGGGAGACATGCGGTTGTGCAAGTTCATTTATGAGAGAACTTCGATCTGCATTCTGTGAAGTGAGCTTACAGTGGGTCGACTTGAAAGCCTCAGCGATCTTGGTAAGCTGTCCTCTGCTGACAGACCTTGCACAATTTTCAGGCTGCTCCAGAGGATCCTCAATCTAGCCAACCAGAGGGCGGATAAAATATCATTAGCATTTAGCAGAAACTTTAACATCTTATGCTTCTCCCAATCCAAATAGAAAGAACTTTAAATCAGGCCAGGAGAGAATAAATAAATGTCAAAGCAAAAGGATTATTACAAATATGGCGTAAGTCTTGGGCAACCATCTTGTGTTGTTATCTATTAGTTCCCACTGTCCATTGTACGGGCAAATCCCTTCCAATTCTGCCTTCGAATCGATCTCACTAAACTGCAGAAAAACATGCAATATGATGTAATCTTTAGATTAGAGATAACACTTAGAGAGCCCTTCTGTGAGGAAATGAACTCCCATATCAAGCTTCAATAACTAAATCATATAAAATGGGTGAAAAATACCCCAAGGGTAAGGTTTATCAATAAAACATCCGCACCAATATTATCAACAAAGTGAAAATAACAGTCTCAAGATGTCAAGAAGACACAAATGTCTCTTGACAGCATCAATTGAAGATATAAGACCAATCAATAAAAAGAGAAAAAAAAGATGTCAAACATGGAAATGATTATTTACCTTCTCTAGGAATTCAAGGAAAAGTTCAGACAAACGTTTCCTGTTAACTGGCCTTAATCTGTTGGATAGGAACATATCCATGTTAGCACGACATGTTTCTTCAATAAGTTTCTCGGCATCAGCCCTAACACCTGCACAAATTACATCAAGGTCTTAACAGTCTGCACGCACAGAATTTGTATTCTATAGAGGTACAATGACAAGTTGCATTTACGCACTATTTTAAGAGATATCCAAGCATTCCTAATCTCCTTGCAAAGAATTTCAAGAAACAAAGATAGGAGACAAGTTGAA
The DNA here is from genome assembly GCA_026686845.1 of Adenanthera pavonina. NCBI lineage: Eukaryota > Viridiplantae > Streptophyta > Magnoliopsida > Fabales > Fabaceae > Adenanthera > Adenanthera pavonina. The sequence goes on along the minus strand of JAIVEN010000003.1, from coordinate 14,962,368 downwards.
GTTTATTTTTTTGGCCAACAATAACTTGAAGTATAGAGCCTACTATTTTTCACCAGGCTCAGAGAAACCTTCATTGCCTGCATCTTATGTTAATGCAGTGTGTCCCAATTCCATCTCAATTAGAAAATTATCATTGATGGTGTAGGATTGACTTAATTGTAGTTGTAGCATGTTAAGTCATACAGGAAGGTATAACAACAAACACATTAACAAGTCGTCATTTGTTTTTCCAGCAGAGCTGATGTGTCCATTTTATACATATGAAATACCCACATTTAAACTTCAAATTGTATCTAAATATGTTTACATTGATATATTTTTGCATGATTTGACATATTTTTGTATTTTATGGCATTATAGGCTCATTTGGAAATATTCGGAACAAAAACGTTACAAATCGTTCATGTTAAAAAGTTCGACACCCTTCGGTATTTTGATCATAATTCTCACACATGAACTCCAATTGAGATGATTTAAGATGAGTTGGAAATCTAAGACATAGAGCTACAACTTTCATGTTTTGAGTTTTCCCAAATTCCAACATTATTATGGTAAAAATCAAACTCAAAGTGTAGACACGAGCTGGTGACTTTCTGAAGCTGAACAGATAAGTGTCCGTACAGATATAAGCACCCGACGCCGGGTCAAACTCATCCAACGCCGAGTCAACGCATTTTGAACGTTTTTCAACCTTTTAGAAGCACCCGGTGCCGTATTGGATGAGCATATGGACACCTGGCGCTGGGTCAAGCATAAGAAGTCCATAAAAACACGTTTTTGTGATATTTTGAACTTTTATGGCCTTTTAAATTTTTCCTATATAAGGAGGCACGATAGAAACATAAGGGGAGATTCAGAAACGCACTTAAAAGCCAGAGAACACGGTTCAAAACACATCTGGGAGCATCTTATAGAAAGAGAGCAAAAAAATTTGGGGAGTATTAGCGATAGATTTATTCTTCTTTAATATAACTCTGTTTCTAATTATTTTCACTATGATTTGGGATTTTAGTTTTGATTTGATTTCTAATTCTATGAGTAGCTAAATTTCCCAGTTAGGGATAAGGATGTAGCCTGACTATGATGAATTGAATTTGTTTTTCTAGTTAAGACTCTCTGGATTTGTTCTTTAAGTTATATTTAATTTGTCTTTTTATTACATTTATCTCTTTTGTTCGTTCATGTGGATTTTATGCTTGATCACCATAAAGTCTAATTAATGGGTAAACTTGATGGACTGAGAGGTGAAGAGTGAACCTAGCTATCGAGAAATAAACATGAATAACTAATCTAGAGATATAATTAAGAATTTATGATGATATAAGTTGCAGTTTTCAAGGTTTAATTAGGAACTTTAGTTGTGCAGGAGCGAATTGAATTCTAATTAAATAAGGACTAATAGACCGAGAGGTAATTAGGACGTAATTAAGACGCTTTAGAAATAACGGTCACTATAATTATGCAGAGTCTAACTAAGGAATAAAATCTAATTATCCCATAAGGTGAATCCTGATCCCTTAATGCTTCCAGAACTGAATCAAAACTCAAACTTTGTTTTGCTTTCTATTTCTTTCCTTTTTAATTTGAATTCTCAATCAATTACTTTTGGAATTAAAAGTTTGGACTTATAAATTTACTACCTCCCTTGGGTTCGACCTCTAGAATACTCTGGAGATTTTTTATTACTGCGATCGACCCTGTATACTTGCAGGATCCAGATCAAGGGCCACAAGTATGGTTTCATGAAAAGATATTCTTTTGTACATGGGAGGTAGGGGATCTGGGTGTTAAAACACAAGCAAATATGACCAAATACCACATATAACAATGTGAAGTACTAATTTCAAGACTAGAAATACCTATACATAGATGAATACTATTCCTTCAGGCATTCTTTTGTTACTTCAGTATACTAAGATTCAAAAAGAGTACAGTGAGGGGGAAAGAGAGAGAGTGTGACTGCCCTAATACCCCTAAATGGCAACCTTTAAACTTTGACAACGGCCATAGCTTAACATGATTCAGTGGCCCGGGAGCAAGTTTGCTCAGCAGCCATGCTGGACCAGTTTTTTCCACTATGCCCCCAGCAAAGCAGCGCTCGAACAACATTAGAATTCCCTTGTGGGATAGAAGAGTAAAGGCTGATCAACAAGAAACCAACTCAGAAGTGCATTGGGTTTTCTAGGGTTATGCTCGTTCATGAATAGCCATCAGCACTAACAGGTGCTTCCAGCTTTTTTTTCTTTTTAATATATAATATAATTTTTGTGAGTCCCAAAGATCAGGAAAAGGAGAGGCCTTAAACAACAGGGAAAGTAGCCTATGAGCTCGTGGCATGCCCACTTTGTCATTAGAGCTGATTGTTCATCAACATTAAATGTAAGCCACCATCTCTATAATAACAAATATTAGCCACAGTCCCCCCAGAACCAACATATATTCCATCAAAATATTTGAATCACAAAGCAACAGATGGTCTATTCCATGGAATATGTGAAAAGGGCTGAATTCTTCAAAGTCATTTCAAGAACAAAATCTCACAAGGACAGCAATCAAGCAATGCAAGGAGAGAAAGTAGCAGCAGGAGCATGATGAGCTCTAATACTGCAATAAGTTGTTCACATCTACAAAATTCTCAACATTAAATATATGGACACTTCTGAACATCCAAGAGAAAAGTTAATAATTTAGCTTCTCACACAGAGGTTCAGCTTACACAAAAATCACCTTAAAATAATTAAGAATGGAGAGAATAATGCTTCATGATCAAGATTAAAGATGTAATGTACCTCTAAGATCATCAGCAATATTGCCAGGGTATATATCTTTAAGTGGGGGTAAAATTGCAGGAACACATGTCTGAAATTGACAGGAAAATGTTGCAAGCATTAGAAGGACGAAGATCCAAACATTAACTTTGACAGAAAAAACTTCAAATAAAAACAAATTTGACTTGGATTTGGAAACTCTTTTAGCTGGTAACATATCATCATACAGAATTGGACACCTAGGATAATGTTGCTATCATTTTTTGTATGACTATGAAATTAAAGGTACTATCAGATCATAGGAACTATAGTTCGTATTAAGATGTAAAAAGAGAACATAAGATTCTTGCGAACTGTCTAAAAAGTGAACAGAAAGTGCTGAAGGCATGAATGAAAACTTTCAGCAAAACACATTCAAACCAAATAACATTGGCATCAATGAAATATCCTCAGGAAAAGTACCTGAAAGTGAAATATCACAAGTAAACTGAGGGAATAGGAGTTGAAAGTGCCAGCTTTTGAGTTATTGATTTTATGTGCTTTGGCCCATTCCTTGACCTACACAAACTAAAAAGAGAAAATCAAACAGTAGCATTTCCTCTCACAAAAACCATTATTATACCACAACAATGTACCAGTAAAACCATATCATGAAAGCGGCCATCCATAATGCTGATCCAGAGCAAAAGCTTGGATTTCATTTGACCCAGCAGGTTATCAATTGAAATATCACAAGATATACCCTGGCGGTTGCTTCTAAATTTTAAAATGGGAACCCTTGCATGGGGGATGAACTGCAATCTGCTACATCCACCTGTAAATTATCAGTGTTATTTAATATAAATTTTTTTTCTTAAAAAAAAAGCTGGGGCATACTATATAAACTTGCAAATTCCATATGTCCCTTGCTGCTCTACAAGTAACAAGAAAGATGTGGTAACCCAATAAGTACTAAAAGTAGAATATCAGGATAGAAATTGTTTCTTCAGTTCCAGAAGCATAGTTTAACTTTCTTTTCCTATCAAGTGGCTAAATAGAGAAAACATATGTGATAATCCAAATGGCAAAATTTTTAAAATGGAAGAAAAAATTGTGAAACTAAAAGAGAAATATGTCTTCTAAATAATTACAAAGAAGTGACAAAAGCTCCAAGTGAGAGAAATTAACCTCTCATCCTTAAAGCTTTTAGAAGATCCCCCAATAACGTTTGTTTGCGCTTTTTCCCAGCAGAAGAAATATAAGAACCATTTGATAGCTCTATTGAAATATCCAAGTCACCCCATCGCGTGAAAAGATTTGATACAAATGATCCAAATGGCTCAACAGTTGCTCCTGCTTCACAAATGAAATATAAGTTACACTAAACATAATTTCAGAACCAGTAAAAATAGTTAGCTAAAAAGAAAATAACTGTTAAAAATAGGCGTTTGTTTATTTCTTTAGGATATATCTTGCAATGTGACTCTATATATGCATAGAATGGAAAATTTAATTGATGCAAAAAGGATAATTAGATAATTAGGATTTTAAATAATTATTAGGTTATCTAAATTTAATTTATTTTGAATTTATTTTATCTTTTAGGATTTTGTTATTATCTTATATTTTATGATATAGTTTAGTTTATTATTTATCTTTTGTTTAGATTTAAATGATTTTATCCTTTTAAAATCCTAATTAGATTAGGATTTAACCCTCTAAAAATAAGCCCTAGAACTACTGATTGTCTCTTTTTCCTATTGATTGAATATTATTAAGAATTGTTCAGTGAATTTTCTCTTTTTTTTAATTTTCTACTCTTCTCATCTACCTTCTACATTTTTTCTACCCTGTCCTACATCAGTAATTCAAAGTCACTAGCTTTCATCCATTTCTTTTAAGGATCATAAATATGTGGTACTCAAGGAAGATTAAAAAGAGAAAATGAAATGCTTAAAAATTATTGCATATTGTGAACCTTACAAAACAAATATGGTATCTTTTTTTTTTCTCCCCTCAGATGAGGGAAGCGAACAATTTATTTCAATCATGTATAAGTAGCAAAACATTAAGATAGCTTGACAAATATTAAATACTTAAGCACAATAAAATATAGAAGCAACCATAACAATCATGGGTAACGTGTTTGTCTTTGAAGAGCAATCTAGATTTTTCAATTTAGAAAAGTCTCCAAGAATTAGGAGAAAACTGTTTATCACTCTGATGGGCTTGTTGATTGCAATGTTAATTAAGTCCATGAAGTCCTGTTGCAATAGAAACAAGACAACGACGGTAAAAAGAATAGGCAAAGGAGCAACTAACTCTTGACACTAGTAGAGATTGTAAGAAACTATAGGAGGAGTGAAGAAGTGCTGGCGAAGGGTATGCGAAGAACCTGAGCCGTGAGAATGGAGGGGGAGTAATTGATTTGGAAGTGTTTTCATTGGGAGAGATTCTAGCCTCTCAAAAGCTAGAGACTATCAGTCATTACTCTTAGTTTGCATTCTGTGTGTGATGTTACTGTTTAGCTTAGTGTCTGCGTTATGGAGGGTCAATAGGCAAGTAGTTTAGTCCTCCATATGTCATGTCTTCTGTATTTTTCTGGTGTATTTATATAAATATGAAGTAGTGAAGTTTCAGCTTGGGTTCTGCTGTGTTGTTTCTTTTCTGTGTCTGAAACTCTTCTTGAGCTCTATCAACTTGGTATCAAAGCAGTGAGATTCTTAGAGAAAGATTAATACAGGAACGGAAGGCAGAGTAGAGATTTTGGAGTAGGACATGGTAGATATCAAGCAGTAGATAGCTGAGTTCAAGGAGCAAGTAGACAAACTTACCAGTCATGTATTGGTGGCTGAAAGAAAGTTGTGGCAGAAGTCCAACCTTCAACTGCAGCAGGGTGTAATTATGTATAGAAAATGTATTTTATTACAAGGAGAGCCCTTCCATTGTTATGGATTATTCAATAAATAAATTATGAATCATATTGTCTTTTCCACAAATTAAAATGGTAGTAATTCAAGTCCTAAACAAAAAGAATGACAAAAAATTGAGCAGAAACAAAACTTAAATAAAATTCACCTCTAAAGTCCTCCACAGATTCAACAACTCTTCGTAATTCCTCAATAATCTCAAATCGTATCACCCAATCTTCTTGTAAGGGTGTGATCACCCTAAGTATATCCTTGAGAACAAGATCCAAGTCAACAGGTCCACTCATTTTTGCCACTAAGGTACCAAAGAAATATCAGTAGTAATGATTCACGGCACTAAATGTAAAAGGTGAAGACACAAGGATAACAATCTATGAACTTAAGCATCCCAGAACATTTTATGACACCACATCCTTGAAAGCCTTGGAGAAGAAAACATGACCTGATAATGATAAAATTTTCATGAAGTTAAGGACTGTGCTTTGAGAATCTATTACACACAGCATGTGGTTAATTATATACACAAGAATTCTTAAAGCAGATACTTACATCACAAAGATATTAACACTATAACTGACAAAAGTTGATGATTTAGGCAAACCATTAAATGGGAATACAAAAATGATTTCTTAATAGATGATCCATATATGTTCTCAAGGAGAAAGATATTTTTGTTTCCAGTGATAGTTCTAACATTATTAGACCCATAAATCAAAAGTTTAAGAGACTGACAACTCTCACTGTAAAATATATACATCTGATCAATGTTAACTTCAAATTGATAAAAGGCTTGATGCCTTCAACATAAGAGTATCTATGTAACAAGTACAATTTGGATTTAGTGACTTATCTTTTCACACCCTTTGTCTCAACTTAAAAGGGATGTTTGGAACTGGTATGTGAGTTACCCCAATATCAAATACCTGACGCGTGATCAAATGCTTTGTATGTAGGGCAATTTAAAAAATCATTAAAAAAGGTACATAGGAGATACAAGAATCTAGATTGTGAAGGATTTTAGATTTCCAGGTACATGATGCTAGGATGTTTACATACCAGAGTAAAAATTGTTACAGAAAGAACTACTATTCTAACAATCAAACTCAGTTGTTACATGGACTAGAGGAGCTGAAAAGAAAACACAGTTTGTAAAAGACTACAGCGTCATAAATATACAAAAGGATGGAGCATGCTCCCACTCCTACAATAACTTATTCAGAACATATCAAGGCAGCAATAAGGTATAAATATAAAGCCACAACCATCTATGTAGGTTACATGCAGAGAAGTTCAAGCAACATTTCAGAACTCGACCTCTCTAATCTTCCACACTAACTCGACGTGTTCAAGAAAGCTTAAGAACTTCACATAAATATTTACACATTGTCGTTTCCCAACTCAACGACCGAAATCCATGAATCAATAACCACACAGAATCGGAGACACAAGCCAAACAAGCAGCACCGAGATTAAAAGAAGAAAAAGAAAAGAAAAAGAAATAATAACCAGCGGAACAAAAGAGGGCGAAAGTTGAGAGAGACGATACCGAAGAGAACGCACAATCAGGTAAATTCATGGCCATACTTCAGAATTTAGCCACTTTTGCAAGAAAATCTGACGATTTTTCATGTGGGAGAGACCGAACAAATCACAAGGGAAGTCCCTCGTACTAGTATTGACTTTAAAATGTGTGAGAAAGTAGGCAACTTCAGAGGGAGTGAATACAGAGTAACAGTGGGTATGACTTAGTCAGAGGGGTTTTCTCGCTATTGGACACAGACGAGAAAAGAGTTGAACTGGGTCCATGCAAGTCGTCGCTTTACGCTTTGTTTGGTTTAGATTTTTTTAAACGAGAGGGGAGGAGATAAGAGGAAATTGATTTTTTTCTTTTTATTTGGCTCAAAAATTAGAAGGGATTTGGGGAACTTAATTCTCCCAATCCCCTTCCCATTTTAAAATATTTTAATTTGGGATTTTTTTGAAAGGAATTGAGTAATTATAACTCAATCCCCTCCAATTTCTTCCTGAACCAAATAAGATTTTATTAAAACCCTTCCAATCTTACCAAATAAGAAAATTTTAAAATCTCTTCCCCTTCAATCCCCTTATTTAAAATCTCTCCAATCCCCTCCTCTCCAATTTTCTAAATTGAACGAAACAAGGCCTTAGGGTATGTTTGGTTCAAAAGAGGGGAAGAGAGGGAAAGAATTTTAATGGAGGGAAATTAAGAGGAGAGAAAAGAAGGAATTTTAATTTTACCTCGTTTGGAGGGAAAATGAGGGATTTTAATGGAGGGGTTTTAATTTTACCTTGTTTGGGTTATGAGGGGAAGGGAAGGAAAATAATTATAATTTGACTATTATACCCTTAATTTATTTAAGTTAATATTTCCTTTCTATATTAAAAAAAGAGTTTTTTTATTTGAATATTAGACAAAATTATTAATTAGAAGGAAATATTTTTTTTTCTCAACCTCAACCATGATTGTATATATCTTCTTTTTTTCCTCAACTTTAACCATAATTATATATGTTAATATATGAATATGTTCGTGTGTGTTCGTGACTTCATACATGTATATCATTAAGGTATTTAATATTTTAAGAGTAAGATCGAGAAAAAACGTGACAAAACTGACTAGTATATTATGTGGTTAAGTTATAAAAAAATGAAAGATATTTTGGTTATATTGGACACAATAATACATTTTTTCCCAAATCACCTCAATTTGGAGGGAAAATATACAAGAGGAGGGGAGAGATAAAATTTTCTCTCCTCTCCTCCAATTATTTGATTATTAAACAATGGAAGGAGAGCAAAATCCCTTCTCTTCCTTTCCCTTCCCCTATTTTCCTTCCAACCAAACAGAATTATATTACCAAAAAAGGATGGAATCTTGTGATGGAAATTTCTCTATTTGAAGCTGAGGGAGATGAGAGAGCGGAGAAGGACTGACCTGTATTACTGTACAAAGGGCAACTTAACCAACACGCAGGGACAGGTCCAGAAAAAAATTTATCTAGGAAGGGCGGGGGAAGATTTTCTTTTCTAATTAGGCTAAAATCTTATCTTCATTCCTTAATTTTGAGACTTTAATCTTTTAATTTTAATATAATTTTTTAATTTCTTAAATGCAAGTAAAATTTTTTTAATATTAACACTATTAAATGAGTGAGCTATAAATGATGAGTTGGTATATATAAAAGACAATTAATTAATATTGTTATATATTTATTAATTTTATAATTGTAATCATTAGCAAAAAAATCTTATAAGTATAATTAAAATAATATTAAAATTAAAATCTAAATTACATTACTGAGATAATTATAAAATCTTAAAATAATCCCAAATTTTAAAATAAATAATTATTTTAGAGTCTTAAAAGTTAAAATTAATAACTATAAAATAAAAAATATATAAATATAAGTTAAATTGTGTCTTTTGTTCTAGTTTTTTTCTAATTATTAATCTGGAAGACCCAAAAAAGTTGGTGATACAATTTTTGTTTTATTTCTTTATTAATTTTAAGTTATAATTTTTAATTTTTAGACTTTAAAATAATTATTTATTTTAAAGTTATATTTTATTTTAAATTTCATATTTATTTTGATGACGTAATTTAAATTTTATTGTAAAGTTGATAATTATTTATTATAAGAATTTAACATTATTTTAAATATAATTACAAGAACTTTTGGCCAGTGGTCATAATTATAATAATTATAATACTAATAAATATATAATACTATTAATTATTTATCTTTTAAATAAGTTAAGTCATCATTTATAGTTAAACTATTTAATAGTGTTAATAATTAGGATTTTTTCACAACATTTTAGAAGTTAAAAGATTATAATAAAATTAAATGATTAAAATGAAATATACCTTAAAGTGTGATCAATAGTAAATATTACCATTGTAATTAAGTTGGGAAAGACAAAATCTCATCATGATTTACTTCTATTTTCTAACAAACTTTCTTTACAAAAAAACAATTTTTGGGGCTTCTCATAAGGTCGACAGGCATGTGATGAAATAAAAAATAAATACACAAATAATGATAAGTCCGCACAACCTTTATTTTTTATAAAAATAATCTCTCAATTTTATTATATTATTAATTATAACATATTATAGATTTTTTTGGTCAACATAGATTATAGATTATGTGTTAATAAATTCTTAAATTTTAAATTATACACCATTAATAACTATCACATAATGGAACACTATCAAATTGTGAATGGGTAGGAAAATTGTGTAATTACATAAATGATATACAATTAGAATTGATAAAACAGACTTTGGGTCGCAGGTCAACCCACCAAAAATGGTGAGATAGGTTGAAAAAATATTGGTAATTCATAATGGGTATTAAAAAATAGGCCCGGTTTGCCAATATAAGTGAATTTACTTTCCTAGCCGTTGGGCTGACCCGCTTTTATTTTAGTATTTTTATTTTATTTTATATAATTATATTTAGAAACTAAAAAAACCCACTTATCTACTTAGTCTTATTTTTCTAAAACTTTAACCTTATTTCTCTATTAAATTAAGTTATAATTTTTATTGATTTCACTTAATTGAGAGTTTAGTCATCTTCCTTATTTTATGTATTTAGAATTTGTGTGAATTTTCACTTGATTTGTTTTTTTTTTCAAATTGCAAATATGAAGTAAGCTCTCTTTTGTATTATTAATTTTTATATTACTCAACATTATTTTACATAAAAATAAAATAAAAAAAGGGCTAGCTTGTTTGGCCTATCAATCCATTTGATGAGATGAACTAAAAATTTCACATAACGCTTTTATAGGTCCCTCAACCCGCCCTTGTGGGCTATAAATTTAACAGCTCTAGAAACTATGGCATGTGGGTATAGCAAGCTCACACATGATTGTTATGCAATTTGTTGGATCATCGTATTCCTATGATAATAATAATAATGCAATTTTAAAAAAAATATATTTTATCAATTTTTGGGGCCAACCTCTCAGTAGTATTAATAGAAAACAAAATTTTAACAAATTTATCTTAAAGTTATTTGAATTTCTTATTATCAAGTTATATTTTATGACTTTATTAATTCGATGGTTTAATTTGAGCTCTACCTTTCTCACTCATGTAAATAATCATAAAATTGTTAATATTTTTGTTTACAAATGAAAATATAAATCATTTATCATGACATCAAACATGTTTAAATGGGTTCTGGTCCAATTCTCTCTAGTCTCTTCATATATAAAATGACCTTATTATCCTCGATGGTGACCCGCTTGAATCTCAAAGTCTCAGTGAACGTCAAATTAAACGTTCGAAAATTAGAGATACTCGACGTGTTATGGGTCTCTACGACCGTGTCATGCGAGGCAACACCTTTAATTTGTCCTTTATTATTTTTATTTAAAATAAGCCAATGATATATAACGCCAAAATTAATTAATGAGACCAAAATTTACTGCTTCACTCTATTCCTTATTTTTATAATTTTTTTATTTAATTTCCCCAATCTCAAAGCCCTGCCGCATGAATAGGAATTTGCTGCTCGGAGATGAACATCTATATTTTCAAAATATTACCACTCTAATCATTTTGTCAGTGTAAAACTCATCTCTCTCTCTCTCTCTATATATATATATATATATATTATTTTTGTTAGTTGTCTTGAAACATTTCAAAGAATCTCATTCCATTCTTGAAAACGAAATATCCATAAATCATGACTTGAGTAACAAGAAAGAACAAGCAAACATTTCTTCTTTACCATTCAATCAGTTTGCTTTGAAAAGCAGCCATGGACTCTCCGATTGTATCAGTAGGACTAATATTCCATATTTAAATTATGGAATATTTACCATTCATGAGGAATGGAATAACATTCCATTCTTTTTTTTTTTTATCAACATTCCATTCATATTCATATTTAATGTTTGGTTTGTGGAACGAGGAAACATTTATTTTTTTTTTCCACGACAAATCAAGATAACATTAATTAATAAATAAAGAGCAAAGGTCCAGCGAGAAACAGGAACAAGGAAAGGTAACAAGTCCCAAAAGAAAACAGGAAACAACAAAACAAAAGAATAAAAAAAACTCACATGGTAACTAATGCCTACTCCACCAACTATAGATAAGCCTATTTTATTTAAAAAGAAAAAAGGAAAGATGAAATGGGTTGACATTCTTAGAATCATATTACATGGCAAAAAAATACTTCTTATAATTAATGCCCTTCATTTTTTTTTCAATCAATATAAATTATAGTTTTTTCCTAAAATTAAATAACAATAATATCTCCATTTTTAAGAGTATAAAACAATTATCTAGCTGCAACAAAATACTCAAAAAATGAATAATTTGATTTTTTTAAATAACAAATATTAAAAATATTAAATACTTTCATATTTTCTTTTATTTTTTGTAATTAAAATCATGTTTATTACAAATATTTTGAAATATATTAGGGATATTATTATTTAACTAAACACAAATGTTAATTCCATGCTTGCTTATCTCATCCAATCAAACATCATTCTCATTCTTATTTCTATAAAAATATTCCATGAACCAAAGGGGTGGCCTGTACAAAGTGTTAGTGGTTTGGTGCCCTTTTTTTTTTTTTGCTAATCTCTAATTCTTTTGGGTTAGGGGAAAAAAACAGTTTCGAGACAAAAGAACGATAGGGAAAAATTCGAAGAAAAATAAAGGCAAGGAAAATAAAGTTAAAATAGAGAACTAAACTTTTTTCACCTCACATGGTCATATTTTCTGAGAGAGGAACCACATCCTTATATCAATCTCAAATTTTCAATTATTACGTAATTTTTTTTTTTGAACTTAGAATATAATCTAACAATAATAGAGATCTATGTGGTACGTAAATACAAAAGCTTGAATGTCCTTCTCGTCAAAAAAAATAAAAAAAAAACTTGAATGTCAGTGTGAGCACAGACAGATCCCTCGTAATCAAGAAGAACTAAAAATTGAACTCTTTCTACACATATCCCGGCTATGAGTGTTTATAATTGATGAAAACCGATTTAAATAAATTGAACCAAAACAAATTCACCAAAACTGACTAGAACCAATTATAATATAGGTCTATTTTAGTTTTTTAACATATCAAAGGGATTGGGTTGATTTGATTAAGATTTTTTATAATATTAATAAGTTATAACCGAATCAAATTGAACTAACTAAATCTTTATATGTATCTTTGTTTTTTTTTTTTCAATTACTCAATGAATATTAATGATTAAATTAAAATTTCACTATTACTATATCAATATATCAGAGCTTTAAGTTAAGAAATTTGAGGAGTAAGAAGACAATTAACAAATATGGGTGATAAAGGAAGAAAAGAAAAATGTAAAGTTGAATAAATATTATACACTAAATCTCTCAATTTATTTTTCTCCAAATACTTTTTTTTTCAATTTGAGTTGTATATTGATAACCCTTTAAATTTTTAATTGTATACAGATAATTTTCTTAATTTCCTTGACGTATCTTCCTATGAATGGAATTGCAAACTCATTAGCTACCAGATATGTTATTTACACAAATTAAAAGAAATTAAAATATATTATCAAATTAGAAAAAAGGTTAAAATTCATATCTTTTTATATTAAAATAAATTTAATTTTATTCAAAATTTTAGTAATATAAATATAATCGTTCACACTTATTGACAAAGCTTTTTTAGTTATCTAGTAAAAATATAAATTTACTAAAACTTTATAAATTTGATTTATAAATATCATTTTTACAACATGGCCAAAATTTATTATGATTTTATAATCAATTATTTGGACATAATTAATTATAATTATTAGAAATTTATGTAGTAAACAAATTTATTTAAAAAATTGTAATTTTCTCCATATCAATTTTATAAAACAAACCTATTTTCATAAAATCACATAGTTCAAAAAATATACCCAATAACTTGAACTGAACCAAACCAACATAATAACCGAATCAAACCAATCAAACCAACCAATTAAATTGTAAACTAAATATGTCCTTACAAATGTCAATCTAGATGGTTTGATTCAGTTTGATTTTGGCTTGAAACCAAACCTATGAACACCTCTACCATTACAAAGACATCAAAAGCTAGTAGCACTTTCATGACCCACCAAATGGCATACTACTAAGGAATGAACCGCCAAGCACACATGCATGGGGGAATTGGAAAAAAGAAAATGGTGGAATAATATTAAGAACCAAATGAATCCCAATAGGAAACACGTAATTTGATATGGAAAAATTGGGGAGAAAATACATATATAGAGGATTTGTAATGATTGGAATAAGCATCAATGAACAAAATAGCAAATGCTAATGTGAAAATTCTACACAAACAATGAAGTTGAATTTTACAATTAAGTTAGATGATGCATTAGAATCTATCTAACCCTTGGTATCAGATGTCAGGTATATTAATTGATAAAGAAATGCTCCCGGCATACTTCACAGCCTGAAGCTTGTAAGGAGGAGAAGGGATTACTTGCAGCCCACGTTTCAGTGCAAATGAGTATGACAGTGCTTTGAAGAAAAAACCAATATGTATTATACACACCATGGCTTCAAGCCCGGAGTAAGTGCTTATCACCTACCAAGATCCTATAACTTGCATGAGGCCCCTCAGATGTATCTCGCAACGTCACATGCCAGCCCACTGCCTTAGCAATCTCTTGCAGTTCATCCATGACGGCAAGGGAATCACGGATATATACCCGCCCTCCAGGTCTTAGTATCCGATCCATCTCAAGCATAATTGATGAAAGATTGCATCTGAGGCAGTGATGTTGAACAGAAAGTTTTTAGAAAAGGCCACATACATGCTCTCTCTCCCAACACCAAAAACACAAAAGTACAACCACACTAGTTTCAGTTCACAAAGTCCCTTGGATTATTTTTCTGAATGGAAAATGGAATATGAGTTTTAAAAAAATAATATTACACATTATTACATACAATCAAGGTGGTAGATTCCCTGGGCACAACACAACAGTGTTAAAATCCAGAACATTGGCATATGATTACTTATAATTATCTCTAAGGTGCAGAAGGATGAGTAGATTGGATGTCCTAAGCACATCACATGGAGTGAAAAAGGGAAAAAAATTGAAATAGAGTAGCAAAGAAGCTAAATGATGCTTCTTAAGGAGATGAAAAGTAAAGAAATAAGGGTTAAAAGTTCACACAACTCACTTCTGCAATACAATTTTCTAAGTTAAGCTAGAATATTTTAGACAGAGACTCATTTTTTGTACAGGACCCAAATAGGCAAACACAATAGTCATTAACCAGGATAGATATCACAATAGACACAATTGCAGAAAGAGGTACCTTTTTCTCTCAATAGAAAGCAGGTTTGCTGCATGCAGTAAATCATAGGTTCTTGGATACGTGTCAAATGGTTCGCACCTGTATCACATTTGATGAAATTTATTACATGCTGACATGTTCACAAAAGACATTGGGCAGACTTGGAAGGAATTCCTCCCACAAAGATTTTAAAGGGACACGGTCAAGTAAAATACGACAAATCTCGTAAGTGAAATTAAGAAATGTCAATAGAACAATGATAATAAATAACATATGCTTAGGTTGAAATTGCTTTAGAAATATACCAGTCATGCATAACTCCAATCAACCCACGGTCATATATAACAGGCAAGGTGTTTGGGCCACTAACTGGAACAACATTCATAACCCAGCTGTCAAGATTCTGATCAATTAAAGCAGCTGCAAATCTGTAAAACACACAAATATGATGAAGATAATAATTAGAAAATCATACATGCATGTATATATAATTTCAATTGCATAAATAGGATAGATAATTTACCCTCCAAAACCAGCTTTCATGTCCATCACATTTCTTAATCTCATCTTCTTCCAGTGGAATGCTCGAACATAGCCTCCTATAATCTCATTCCAGTATTTTGTTTCTGCTTTGAAAAGCTCTTTTCTGGATATGAAGGCATCAAACTTTATAGTTTGAAGCCTATTAGGTGGAGTATGCAAACGTGCAGGCCACCTTGTAACATCAGCTCTGTATCCATTTTCAGGCAATCGAGAGATGCATGCTTTAAGATTAACATACCTAAATTAATCATGCAAATAACAGATTCACCAATAATGAGCCAGTAAAACAATAAAATTAAGATGTCTAAAACGGCTATTATGAGGCTAGACCCAAAATTTTTAAATCACTAATATTGAATTAACTCCATGATCTTGTTTTGCTTTCCCACAGTTCACATAAAAGGTAGGCTTGTTTCACACAATGGTACCCATGAAATTGTTAACAGAAATCCCAAACAAACAGACATCTTTAACCAGGATATACAAACTTTCTTTTTATAATCAAATTAAAATTACTTTTCCAATGTTTCACAAATCACATCAAGATCCCTCCCTATTTAAAATTTCACAAAAGAACATCCCTGGTATGCATTTTCACTGAATACACAGACTCCCTCCAAATATACTCTCCTACAGGTAAAAACATGTGTTCAATGGAGGTATGCATTAGTTTTAAAAGAAGAGGGTCAACGAATTCAATATTGAACCATCACCACATTAAATCATTAGATGATATAGCGTTAAACAGATTAATAACCATTTCTGCATCCTCACATATCTCCATTGCTCAGCCAAGGCATCTCCAGGTGAAATTTTCCTCTTTTTCATCCTTTGCTTTTCCTTTTTGTTCAGTTTCTTTTCTACCCCTTAGAATGATTAAGGGAGAACAGATGAACTTTTATATACCTTTAATGAAGGACTCAATAATTATCCTATAATAGCTACTGAAAAAGTATCTTACAATAATAGTCAAAGTGCAATCCTATTAGCAGAGGTATCATAGATGCATGCTCTGTCAACATCACTACTAGATACATAGCCCTTATTATAGTCCTTGTGTAGCTCAAATTTAAACGCTTCCACAAATTTACCTGAATCAAAATTTAGTTTCACATTTCAACATCAATGAAGGAACTCCATCCTACTTCTTCAGTTGGTTTCAATTTTCATATAACCACAACCTAGCTTCTTTTGTTAACTAACTCAATCCTGGAAAGCTGTACATTACAAGATAATGACTATAAATTTATGTATTGTTTGTCACAATAATCATAATTGGATAAAAACATCATATTCTCATATCTAGATCAGGAAGGCAAGAACACCATACCAAACGTTGTCTGGGTCATCGCTTGGTTCACATAGTGGAGGATTAGTTCCTTCCTCACGGTTTAGATAGCAGCTGTTGTCTGAAGGTTTCTGCCATATTGCAATATATCCGTCCTTTTTCAAAAGCTTCCAGCAGAGACGAGTTGTAAGACTAAGCATCTCTGAAGATAACATATTCCAGTGTTATATACATCGTAGATGCCGACAACAATATATTTAAGTCAGTACATTACAAACACACTAGCTCTTTAAAGAAAGATCATGGGAGCCTATAAGCAGGCATCTGACATCATAACAGTTTAAGACACTTCTCCTCAGACACCTTTGAAGACATGCCATTCAAAGAATAATAATGACAAATGAATTTATAAAGAAGCATATGAATTGTTGAGAGAAAATCTACGTCAAAATTGTGATATGCAATGATTAAAGATTAATTGTTGATTCTGTTTACTGTTCTGAGAGAAAACAAGGCAACAAACAACTTGATGTACCTTTCACATCTGAAAATGCTCACATTAACCAGAAAAAAATTGTGATATGTGATCTTTAACAGATTACATGTTAACTCATTCAAGCATTCCAAGAGACTAGAAGGAAACAGGATAAAAACAATTTGATGCACATATCATGTCAGAAAATGCTAATATTAATAAAAATATGTGAAGTTGAGCAATTCAAGCAGCAAACCCTGCAGAAATTGCTGAAAGCCTTCAATAAATTCAATCTAACAGAAATTCCATTCAATCTCACCTTCCCATTGTTCTTCCAAAATTTCCTCGTGCTTGTAAACTGGCTGGGCTGCCCAGACAAAGTACCCTCCTGCCCTTAACACCCTATTGACTTCAAGCAGCCACATCCCATCTTCATGACAAGTAACAAAGAGAAGACCCATTAGAAGAAATTCCAAATGAGCAACTCACAAAAGGGTGGAAAGGAATAAAAGAGTTTAGATCTGTGCTTCATACAAACAAGTGAAATGCCTATTTTTACGTTCATTAAAAGAATAATGCGGGGTCAAGAAGACGCTAAATCTGCATTTACAATTAGCAGTTTTCTTTTGTCCAACGGTAGCAAATCTCATTGGGATCAATTCAGTCATCAAGGAAAGTGACAGTATTAAGTAAAAGATAACGGGAGGAGAATAGTTTCAAGCATCATAATGAAAATAATGATGTTCACATAGCAACAAATTTGGCAATTCCAACTTGCTATCTTTAGTTTGGTTATCTGTTCTTTATTTATCTTTAATCATTTTTCTCCCCATCCACCAAGGACTGCCAGTACCACACAATACATAAAAGAGAAAGAAGTATATACCATCTCGTGTCCAATTGATTCTGCAGCGAGAACAATGTATCAAGTCAAAAGCTTGACTTGCATACAATAAACGTCTAGTTGCAAATGCTGCCACCATTGCAGGTACGTGACGCTCAAGAGCAAATTGAATCTGATTTTCATGAACGTCTTTGGGAGCAACGGACAAGGTGAGGACATTCCGTGATAACAAGTATGCACCAAAACTGGCTACACCACAGCCAACATCTAGAACAACTCTTGTGTTCTGACCAAATGCAATTTCAGGAATCATCTAGACATGAAGATAAATAATATCAGAAACATAAGAGATAAATCTATTCTGTCTGAATAAGTCATATCTAAGCATATAAAAACCTTGGAAATGTGATCCAAGTATTCATCTGCCCCATGTATGAATTGTGTACCACCTCCTGGAAATTTAAACTTATCTTTGTCTCTGGAAATCCAGTTTTGACCCCCTTTATCCTCAACCAGGCGAGTGTGAGGAACATTACTGTACCACACCTGCACAAAAAAAGGCAAGAAACCTCATAAAGTGAGAGGGGGGAAGTGAAAAATAAATCAATTAGCCATCAGAATTTTTTGTCTACATATACTTTCAAAATAGCATGATCGTTAAATTTTATCATTGATCCAACTAGTCCGAATAGAAAGTAGTTATCTTGTTCTGTCTCTTTTTCTCCTCTTAAAAACCAACCGTGTGTCCCTCTATGTCAATAACAAAAGAACAATGGAGTTTTGTGACTTCTGTCACTAAACAGCAATGACTTATAAGGCAGGACTACCTCATCTCGACTTTTCGGCCATGGAATTGGGGCACGATACCCTTTAGGCGCTGGAACCAAGCAATTCAACCCTCGATCTTTATCAGGACAGTGCCGCTCGAACTTTTCTCCCCTTTCCGTCGACTTTAGCTTCTGAACTGCCTCTAGATTATCTAAACAAGGTATGTACTCATTCATGTTCCGGGGACATAACCCAAACTTCTTTACTGAGAATTGGGGCGCAGACGCAGAACTCTCCTTCGTCTCCACTTGAGTCTCATTGACCCAATTATCGACCAGCTCCGGATCAAAATCCCCAACCTCGAAGTCATCAGACATCGTGCCATTCTCGTTGAGGATCCCGAATGTCCTAATCGAATCCACCGACGGAGGCGGTGGCGGCAAAGCGGAAGGTACGAGGGACACTGCTGCTGGGGTTTTCCCCGGCGGTGGGGTCTCGTTCTGACCAACGAGGGCAGTGACATTGAAGAATTTGTTGAAATTCGGGGACGTTGCAACCGTCGACTCCTGACGAGTACTGGTGAAGAAGACGAGTTGCTGGGAGCCTTCGGACCAGTGCTTGCCTAAGAAAAAGAAAGCCACGGTGACGAAGAAGAAAGCAGCGATCTTGAGGAAAGAGGGTGTTCTAAGCAATTCGCCATTGATAGGAGGTTTCATGTCCGGAATGCAGTGATGTTGCCCAGAGATCTTGGTTTCACCAGATCTTCTCCTCCTCCAATGGGGTCGAAGACGATAATGGAAGAACAGAGAAGAGAGCTAGTTTGAATGAGAGTGAGTGCGTGTGCATCCTGGCTATCATTAATCGGTGCGGACTCTGATGAAAATGTGAATAACGCGGCTGAGGCTGCAGAATAGGTGGTTTAGCTATTGCGAGTAGGAGATGGATTCACTGCGTGGAGAAAATCCACGCATACTGTGCGTGGCTGATCCAGGATTTTCTTTTTAAATTTAAAATGAAAAAAGGCAAGAGGAGATAGACAAACTGTGGGGCCGCCACGCTCCCTGTACGTGGCACCGCGCCACGCTCCCTGTGGCGAGTGCCACGCACCGAAAGGGTGCTCATTGTGAGCAGTAGACGAATGAATCTGAGTAAACGGAATTTCCAAGCATCAACAATTAATCAATAATTTCCACATAGTTGTGTGAGGATGGATTATGATTATCTATGATTAAAATATTAAAATTTGTTGATAAATTTAATAACCTAATTTATTTTCCTAAAATAAATAAAATTATTAAAAATGCTTTATATTTAAATTAGTTAAACTAAACTATCTTTGTTTTTAAAATAACTAGTTATGCATATGTGCAATTCTGTGAAAAAAAATAAATTATAAATCAAAATTTGAACATCATAATATGATAATTTATAGATAAATAAAATTATAAAATATAAATAATAACATTATAATTCAACATCTAAGAAATGATAAATATTAAATAATAATATTAATATCATATCTAACATGAATGTATATTATTAAAAACCTTTTCTAATACCACGTTTCTTGTTGTGGTGCTTGTGTTACCATTATGGGCAAGAATTAAAACTTTCAATCCTTCTTTATCTCATACACGAGATATAATAATATATAATTAACCATGCGTAAAGACAAGCTTTGGTAAATATAACTCAATATTATATAAACTTTGACCTTGACTTTTGTTAATAGTCATAGTAAAAAATAACATGATGGGAAATTGACTTCCACGGAATATAAATGGCAATTTTGAATCAAATAGACACATAGCAATTCTAGGTATACAAACCTTCATTGGTTCCTGACATCATTGTAGCTTGGATGACATGCTTACCAATATTTAATATAATCAAACGCGTATCATTACACAAGCCAACTGATTTATCAATATTTCTCAACAATATGATTGGAGCACTAACATTAAGGTGTATCTCATGATTTGGCAATTCTGGCATTGAAATAGAATTTAAGAACTTTGTGGAATGAAAGTCATGTACTAAATCCATATTAATATCATCTTTCACACACTATCAGAACTCAAGTAAACAACAACCTCACCAGATAGCAAATCTAACGTACACTCATTCACTTGTTCAATGATAGATAATGTTGCAGACAAAATGACTTTATCTCTAAAATAAGATGACTCATTTAAATGGCTTCTAAGATCAGAATAAGTTGATTCGACAACTATTTTAATAGGATCATTAGAGTAATCAAATAATAGATCAGAAGGAATTCGGATGTCATCATATCCTTCATTATTTTCTATTATTGTTCCATCACCGACAGAAATGACCCAATCAACAAATTCCTAAATTTGTCTCTTGATCTCAGCATTACTACTTGATATAAGCCTCATATTTTTTATTAGCATCAGAACCTTGCATTCTTCCCATATGTAAGATGAATTAATGGTGAAAAAAACTATATCCTCCCTAATTCCTCAAGGAACAACTAGAATAATTTGTCTTAAATAACCGCCAAATACAATAACTTTGCCACTAAATACAATATGTTCTATAGCTAAATCACTAAACTTCATAATGTCCTTCAAGCTTATATAAAGAGCTTCAAAACAAAGCTTATGAGCCATTGGAGCTTCATCCCATATAATAAGAGATTTATGAGCTAACAGTTTGGCAAGTTGACTTCCTTGTTTAATATTACATACAATATCTTCATTAACAGCCAATGGAATACAAAATTGAGAATGTGCAGTTCTTCCTCCTGGAAGAAGTAAAGCTGCAATATCATTTGAAGTAACATTTAAAACAATTTTACCTCTAGATCTCAATGATGTTGAAAAAGCATTCCAAACATATGTTTTTCCTATACCTCCATAACCATACACAAATAACACTCCACCTTTGGTAGATTCAACTATTGCATTAACTTGACCATAAACTCTCATATATTCTGTAGTTAGTGATTCTAGATATACATTAAGTTGAGAGGCCAAAGTGTCCTTGTCATAATTTTTCTCTACAATAATCAACTTATTTACCCTTGCATCTATGCTCATAAAATAAGGATAAGGCATATGATCACAATCAGCAAGGCTTCTCCCACAGCACTGAAGTATGATCTTTATTTCAATTGAAGTGAGATTTTAAATTTAAGATTCTATCAATTCTAAACCTGAAAATACAAAATAAGAAGTCACTACTCAACATTTAATAATTTTACATATATGACTAATCATTAATATGAAAATTTTTGTCATTAAATTTACAAAAATAGGACATAACAATTAATATTGATGTATACCTTCATACCCTATAATCCTTCGTTGATTGTAAAAGATATCATCTGAAAGATATTTCCATGTATTCTGCCACACGATTTCAGGTTGAGATACATAATTGCTCAATAACAAAGTGCAAAATAATACCATCAATGTACTTTTTATCATCATCTAGCAAACCACGTACATAGCAAGCATTTCTAAAAAATGGATATACAACACCATCAACCGTTTTAATGCCCTCATAAGTTTGACAACTTTTAACAATAGTTAACAGAATCAGCAAGTAGTATAACTCACCACTACCAAGGGGAGTAAAGCATAATCTACCAATGGAGAAACCTCTCTTCCTAGGCTGCCATTGCTGAAGATCCTTCTTGAAAACAAATTTAGTTGAGAATTCATAATAATATAACTCTTTAGCGTGAACATAATCTCTGTTAGCTTTAAATCATGCTTTAAACATTGTCACCTTTTCAGAATTATGATCAAGGACAAAATATAAAGGTTTATCATTATCAAATACAACACTATTTTGATCAGGTAGATGATATGATAGCCTCTCAACAGATGGTTTTCTAAATTAAATATCAAAGCCAAATATTCTCTACACAGCTTCACAAGGAGATTTATAACAACAATTATAATACATCTTAATTTTGTCAAGTTCCTATTATTGTCACAATCAGTTGAATGTTAATCATACCAAATTACATCCTTTTAGTGCATTTTCCTTGAGTTACGCATATATATTTGTACATACTTAACACTCAGGATAAGAAAATATATAATTTAATCCTAATAATGCATGGTAGTATATTTTTACCTTATTATGCATTATTTTGTTCCCATGAAAGATTATAAATCCTCATCTTTGTTGCAGACCTCATGAGGAGAGCAATGGAGCAACCAAGTCCCTTTGTAGAGTTGGGAGACCAAGAAAAGAGGGAGAGAATGTAACTTGAGAAAGATATAAGAGCAAAGAAGGGAGCAGGCTTCTGAAGAGAACCACGTCGTGCCTTGATGGAATGAAGTCGCGGCCTCAAAGCAGACAGTGAGAAAAGACCATAGCATAAGTTGCCAATGCCGTGGCTTCATGATATAAGGCCGTGGCCCCATGACAAACAGTGAGCTAGACACCACGGCTTGATGACACCAAGTCGTGGCTTGGATACTGTAACTGCGGCTCTAACTCTTCGTTAGCAAAATGCAAAGCTTCACTTGAACTGAGTATTTGAAGGGTTTGAGAGAAATATTGGAAAAAGGTGGCGCTAGGGCACGAGAGAACGTCCAAAAAGAAACTTTGGGAGCTTGGGTGTGCTAGGGTTTCAAGGATTGAAGAGATTTAAGCTTCCCTTTTTGGTTTTCCTGCATCTCCTTCTTCCTTTTCTTACTTGTGTTCAATGATAGTGTTGATTGATATATACTTTGTTGTGATTTTGTTGAATATGAGTGGCTAGTTGTTCCATTTCTAGGATTATTTTAAACCCTTGAATTGATTAAATACTCATTTCTCCTTTATATTTGTGATTAATGTCATCTTTATGTTGATTTAGCTCTATTATTAATACCTATTATTGTTTGGCTACTAATAGGATTGTTTTGTTTATTTAACTAATGGTTGAGGAAGTTAGTTTAAGTAGAGAACTTGAGTTGGGTCATGTAAGAACTCGAATTTTGCCTTTTTTAGTGAAAAGTTGTGTTAGTAGGGCAAAGATATACTCACTAACCTCATATAGTCACTTAGGATTTGAATTGAATAGAAGAGTTTAATTAAGGGCTTGTTTGGTTTGCATTTTTGCAAAGAAAACTGTATTTTCTAACCATCATTTTCTCCTTTTTCATCCAAACAGTTTTTCAGTAAACTTCTCTACTTTTATTCAAACTTCATTTTTGTAAACTGTGGTTATTTTAAAAGTACTTTTACAAAAAGACAAATCAAACGGGCACTAACTAGTTAAGAGATTACTTAATTAATTAAACTAAACAGCTATTTGGAGATTCGAGAGAGCACATATAGCTAAATCGGTATCCTGGTTAACATAATCTTGTATTAAGAACAAATGTAAAAGGGGTTCAATTGGGTATTTATGAAATACAAGCGAGATGAATAATCTCAGATCTCTTTGAATTCTTCGAGTCCTTAGTTGTACTTATTGTTATTTTTATATGCTTTTCTTTCATAGTTTAAGTTAATCAAATAGTGAACCATTTAATTGCTTTACTGGAATTAATTGAAAATACGATGTCCAATGTTTGACCACTTTTAATCTAAGTTCCTGTTGAAACGATACTCACTCATCACTTTATTATTACCTCGGCCTGTACGCTTGCGGTATAGCCTGGTGGCGAACACTGAATCACTATAGAACAAAGAAGTAACCCTATCATGTCCTTTATTAACATACTTAAATAAGTACTTTACAAATCTAGCTTGGTTAGGTCTCTCAGCATTGGTATGAGCATTATCTTAAGTAATAAGAAAGGGTTGTAGGACAACACAAATTTATAATCCAGTTCAACACCATCTTATTAAGAACCACACAGAATACATAATTGTGCATATATATATATATCACAAAATTAGTAGTAACTTTGTATTAAAAGCAAAATAAATGTAATGGGACATACAGCTAAACATTCTCTCAATTCAATAAGCTTCTTTCTTGTTTCAACTTGTAAGATGTAGTCGCTCATAGGTGTTGTTGTTTAATTACTAATGTAGGTTAGCTAGTGTTCCCTAATGAAGTCATCACTTCCAAAACTAGTGGATTTCAATATAAAATTAAACATTGATACCCAATACAATAATGGCCCACCAGAAATGACATACACAATCTTATAAATTTCAATACAATTAATTATAAAAATATGTGATATTTAAGTAATGTATTGGTTTTTTATTAATGTCATATAACTTCATATTAAATTTTATAAATTAACAAACCATATTTAAGCATCATCTTCTAGCCATAAATTACATATTTTAAGATTTTAATTGGATAATAATGGATATTTGATGGGACATGTGAATAATTATAATAAAAAAGTCTAGAAAATGCTATATAGATTAGAGTATTTTAAGTAGTTAAATAAATCATATATGCCATAAATTACATATTTTAATTGGATAAATAAATTAATTTTTTTGGCCAACAAACTAACTTAAAATGTTTAACTTAGCACAATCAAAATCAAATGGAATTAATAGAAAATAACTAAAATGACATACCCAGACAAAAAATTCGACACTTCAAGAATAGTAGGATCTAAAAAAAGTCTTGAGCAATATAAGGAATTAGAGACTTTACGAACACCTAAAGTCAATATGAAGGAATAGCATGATTTTGTTATTATTTTCATACAAATATTATTATAAATAAATAAACAAAATATGTACAGTATAATTAATGACTTACAATTGAACTCCTTGATCTTCCCCCACTGAAGAATTATAATACTCAACAAAGGAGGGGATGATTTAATAAATGTCATAATATCATCACCAAATACACCTCATAATATGCAAAAAAGTTGATTGTTCCTATAAAATAGGTAAATATTGGTGATTAAATAAATTTTAATCTTTATGATCATACTATAATTGAAATATTACTTACTCATGATCTTCAACCATAATTTAAATCCTCATTAGCTTCTTTCCATCCTTGTTAGGATGCTTCAACTCCGATACTCCAAAAAGCTTCCCAATAATATCTTCAACAAAATAAAAAAACAAAAAATCAAAACTGATCATAAACAAACTGACGAGATTTGGTATTGATCACGTACCAACTAAATATTTATTATCTGGAGCCCGAAATAATATATCTAACAAAGGTGTAAATAAAAAACCATGCTTATGAATAGATCAACAATCATCCATCAGTGAAATCTTTGTAGAACATTGGAATAATATCTTATATTTGTGATTAGTGGTACGGAATTTGCCATTGTTTTCTATAACACCGAATTTCCATATATCATACATATGGCATTCCTTGATAATTCTCTTGAACTTCTAAACATAAGCCTTCCTCATAACACCATTGATCTGATCTCCCTACACATGGCGTGTTAATTAATAATATATTATAATTGATAATATAAGTAATAAAATATTAGTACCTCAGCATCTTGAGCAACAAACTTAATAGTGCTAGTTTCACTAGGAAAATGATGGGTAGGCATTGACCACAAACAGACGATCTTGACTTGTATGTGTCATTGATTCCCTCCTTAACTAACAGCACGAACTATGTCATAATGCGAACCCATGACCTACATACATAAGAACCCATGACCTACATACATAAATGGGTCATATGAAAGAAATGCAAAATACAAAAAGAAAAAGAAAAATTTTGAATTTAAATTTATTGATTCAATAAATGCTATGAACAACAATGTATCTATCGATAATACTTAATCAATAGAAAGACCCACTCCTCAAATAAAGAATAAGAGAGTAGTGAGTTTGGAAAAAAACATAAATAATTAATTGTTATTATAGAATATCAATCATTATTAACTTAATTGAACATGAGTAAGAAATAAATCAAATTTTAATTGAAACGAATTAATTAGTAAATAATTCAAATTTTATATTGATTGATATTAGTTCATTAGTCCAATAGTTATTGAAGTTTATTAATTTCTTAATGATATTATTAAATCATAAGAAAATTATATAGAAAAAATTTAGTGACGTGAAGTTAATTTTGATTAATTTTAATTATACCGGATTACCAACATAAATAATTAATTGTTATTAAGGAATTGTATTAACATTTCAAAAATTACAATAACTGAAAAGGTACATTATTCTACTACTTCTACATAATTATCAAGAGATAGTAAGTGGACATCAAATGAGATTATAAACAATCAAATTAAAAGAATTAATGCATAAAATAAAATTAATTAATTAAAATAAACTATTAATATTCAATAGGCAGTCAAAATTAAAAAATATTAAAAAGGTATATGACTTATCTATATATAGATTCCAAAAATCTCGTATGGAATCAATAAATAATCAATTGTTTTTTTATCTCATGTTACAAAACAAAATTAAAATAAAATTGAGTACACAATAACATTAAAATTATCACAATTCATGAACAATAAAAGAATATAAATGACATTCGATATAAATACTAATAATTTTGCCAATCAGAGCAATTATATCAAATGTAATAATATTATTATTCAATTACAATAGTCATTTATTGTACCAAAGTATGAAATTTTAATTACACAAATAGTATCTACATCATATGCCACATAATCAATTAATCATCATATTTCCTTTTTAGAAACTTTGTTGATATGACCTCATAGAATCCCCCCAATCCCACCTACTTTTATTATCATCTTACATTGCATGGGCAACTCTTATGGGGAAAGATTCTAAATCTACTATAATTTCAGTTTTTTTCTTAAAATGCTTTTTAAGATAAATAAAATTTTAAAAGTTATAATTAAATTAAATTAAATTCTTTTACTAACATCTAGCAAAGTTGATAAATAGTTTAGTTTCTTAAATATATTGTCATGAATTCTATTTTCTGATAATGTATATTTAAAAGACCTTGTTAGTACAAACAAAACTCACTTTAGTGATAATTTCTTAATAAAAAAATGATTTTTGGTTGCGAGTCATCTCAAAAGGATTAATTTTCATCTGTTGGCTAAAACTACAATTAGTACTTACCAAATTAAATTCTTTTAAAAGTGATTTTTATAAAAATAAACAAAAAGAGTAAAAGACAAAACAAAAGTGTCCTTAAATCTTTTTTTTTATCAATACTAGTGTAAAAAAAAGGGGACCAGATTAGCCCGTTCGATCAATTGAATCATAAACTAGTACCATCTGGTCTGGTTATAGATGTCGACCGGCCATTTTTAGAACCAGTGGAAAACTAGTCAACCATACAAAATCAATTAAACCGGTCTATTTCTTAAAAAAAAATTAAATAACATTATTTTTAGTATTAAATAATATTTTTTATAATTTTTTTCTTTATATATTATAATATTATATAAATATAATTATAATATATAATTATTAATAATGATAAATTTCCTTAACAAATAATATAAAAATAGAATATTAATTGATTATTTTGAATTCAAAATATGATTATAGATTAGTATTAATTTATTTATATTTTAATATTAGGTTGTGAAAATTATTAATAATATTTTTTATTTTTGATATAATATATAAAATTAAAAAATTATTAAATTTATTATCACCGGTTTAATTCCGACTAAATCACAGTTGAATCATTGACTTTTAAACTAGTATCTTGACCGGTTCAATGTCTGATCCAACTTTTTTGAAAGTTGATCAATACTAATACTTTATTCCATTCATCAATAATCAATATCAATCATCAATAAATATTATAAAGCTGAATCCACTTTCACGGTACAGAAAGACATATTCATCCATAATCATCAATAAATAACATTATTGACTATTGATATTGATTATTGATCAATAAAGTTGAAGAATCCACTTTCATTGGACAGCAAGACACAATTTACTGTTAAATGCACTGTTTGATTCACCATGCAGCCCGCTGGTCCATGAATTGTTATTGGCTTGCACCCCATGCTTCTTTTATTTTTTCCTCCATTTTGTTGGCTAAAAATACAATTATTACTTACCAAATTAAATTCTTCATAAACCTTTCTGGTAAAAGAAGTCTTTAGAAAGCTTCACCTAGACTTGCACCACACTCTTTCTTTCTTTATTTTTTTTGAAAAGAACAAAGGATTACATGCTCACATACTGTAGATCAGATCAGTTGGAGATCAAAGGGTATTCTGATTCTAACTATGCTGGATGTCAAGACAGTAGGAGATCCATATCAGGCTATATCTTTCTATTGGTTGGTGGAGCCATTTCTTGGAAGAGCACCAAACAAACACTTATAGCTTCTTGCATTATGGAAGCAGAATTTGTAGCATGTTATGAGGCATCTGATGTGTGGCTTATGTGAATTATTCTTCAAGAACCTTCACTTCTAACTTGTGTCCCCCCCTTTGGCTTTTTCTATTTCTTTTTTATTCATTTAATTATTTAATTAGAATTAAAAGTTTGGATTTCTCCATAGCAAAAGAGGGTCTATTATGTGCGTCTTTCCCTCATCGATTCCCATTATACATGGCATACAACTCCTCTCCATCTCCTTTATCTTCTTCCTTCATCTTCATCTTCTTCCTTGAGTGGATTGGCAGGGGTTTGTTGGCGACATTCAATGTGAAGATTCTAAACTCAAAAGTTGATCAATTCTTCAAGGTCGAAATGCTAATCGATTCTTCAAGTTTTTTTTTAATATCTTTTATAAAGAAACTAGGATGGTTCTTACTCCTTCGTTTGTCTCAGTTTCTTATATATATTGATGAAACTTTAATTCAAAAAAAAAAAGAGAAGAAAAAAAAAGAAAGTGCTTGGTTGTGGCAATTAGAAGGCCCAGTTTATATCCATATGATTTGTATAATATTTGAAAACGGCCTTTTTTTTCTTCCGTTTAATGTTTGTCAATACATATTTTTTAAGCTCTCTTGCAGAAAGAGAACGAGGAAAGGGAAAGTGGAGATAGGTGGAGGCAGACATGAGGTGGGAAAGTGAAAGCTG
This sequence comes from Adenanthera pavonina, assembly GCA_026686845.1. Lineage (NCBI taxonomy): Eukaryota > Viridiplantae > Streptophyta > Magnoliopsida > Fabales > Fabaceae > Adenanthera > Adenanthera pavonina. Next base: position 14,932,495 of record JAIVEN010000003.1, on the reverse strand, counting down.
AAGAAAGGAACGGATGGGTTAGAAATGGAAAACAACACCATTTAGTGGAGAAGAATAGAGGCAGATATATTAGCTCCCTATTCTTTATTTGGGCTGGCTGGCCTCTACATGGAATCGATGAACCCAATTACATGGGTAAGTAAATAGTGATCCACCTGAGTATTTGATCTTAATTGTTGATAAATGAAAACCTACAATGAAACCTTTCAGAAAAGGTAATTTTAACAAAATAAAATTATAAAAAGATGCATACTAAAGAGCTGTTTGTATTTTTTGGAAATTGAAACTAGGGACATGAGAACCTTGGATGAACAAAATAATTTTGATATGTATTCTATTTCCTTGCTTGAAAAATTATTGTCTATGTTTTCTTGTCATTGAATTCTTTTCTTGAAAAATTGTTTGAAGTTTTGCCAAAGTTCACATTTTTTGGAATGAGAGGAAAATAGAGGGGGAAAAATACTATGAAGAAAAATAAGGATAAACCTAGACAAAGAGGTGTCTAGGTTCCTTCTTGTTTTCTTTTCAAATTTTCTTCTTCCTTCTATTTTCCTCTCATCCAAATGGAGGATTAAGCATGGTAGGTACAATGTCGCACTCGGAAAAATGTGTGCGGAAGAAAAAAAGAGAACAAATCTGGTTTTCGAGCGAAAACTGATTTGTGAGGAGTCGCAACCAAAATTTTAAGGAAAATCTTGGGAAATCGAATTAGGGAGGAAAAGGATGGTCTGCGTAATCAGATGTTAGGTACCTTACAACACCCGTTCCTAGGAACGATTACCTTATGTTGACTATGTAAATTAATATGGTTTTAAAAATATTTTGGCTTTCCTTTTATCATTCACAAGCGAGAATAATGGTAGAAAAGAATTTAAGAAAATAGAATAAGGAAAATAAATTAACTTAGAAATTAAGAGGATTTAGAAAAAAATGAAAAAGGAATTTTAGAAAATAAATTGTAAAATATTTATTTATTTACAAAGGCGGACTTGACCCAGGATCAGAGCCTAGGGCCTACGTACCCTGCGATGGGGATAAAAATCTATGTAGTTCGGGACTAAAAATGCATGTCAGTTGATTGATATTTTTTTAATTATAAAATTTTTGTGATAAGAGAAAGTTATTTGAAAATAATTTAACTCTTCGCAAACAAAGCAATTTTCTGAGATTGAGTTTGTATGTTTTAATTTGCAAAAGATAATTTTAATTCCACTTCACTTACTCTTATTTTATTTGGTTTTGTTAAAATATATATTTTTATCTTTCTTTAATTTTAGAAAATACTTTTATTTGATTTTTGACTTTTGGAAAATCATCATATTATTTTTTGACTTTTGAAGATTTTTCCTTTCTTAGAATAAAGGAAATCAATCTACTTATTGCTGATTTGCAGTTATGCCCGATAAACCGATTCCTCAAATACCTGTAAAAGTTCTAAATCTCGCAGTATAAAGGTTTTATTATAATTTTAAGGCGATAATTTAGAAAATACTATTATTATTTGTAATAAAATTTGAAAACTTGTTGTATTATTATTATTATTATTATTATTCATTCTTACAAAGTATAATTATTATTTTTTTTAAAGAAAGTACAACCGGTACGTCCACGTAGATTCGCAATCTTACGTGATAAGACGATTAACCAAAATATCTATGTGGGTTCTAGAAACCTCACGTGGTGTGATTGCTAAGTCGATTATTTCAATTATTCATTTTATTATTTATTTTTTTTATGAATAAAATTTTTGAAGGGAAAGGTCATTGGAACCTATTATACATATACCTTCATGATGCACTAGTGCAGCCCCGTAGGTTGACACGGTGTGATTATTTTAGAAGTCTGCGAATGCTCTAGAAACTTTCATGACTAATTTTTATATACTTCCATTTGTAAGCCTTTTTCTTTTATTATTTTGTTTATTTATTTTTTGAAAAGGTCTAAACCATATACGAAAAATTGTAATCCAGCGGGTAACCGGACAATAGGTAAAATTACTTCAAAAACAATAAAGCATGAAACGGACATTGAAATTGTAAAGTTAGCAATGAATCAACCAAAATTCCACATGGTACGGTCCACATATATGAATGATGCTTTAGGTCAGGAAATTTTTCCAAGTTATACTCATAACAGATTTCACGATATCAAGCCCATAGGAAATAGCTCAAAACATTCCTAACGAACTTCCCAGGGTCAGGCCCATAAGAAAACATCTCAATATACCTAGCAGATTTCCCAATGTCAAACCCATAAGAAGAACGGATCAGAGTTCACAACTGAAAAGGTGAGGGGTGTTTTAAAGCTTAACCTTTCACCTCACACAACGTTCTAACAGTTAACACCCAATACATCATACATAAAGCTTTTTTACAAACTAAGACTTATTACGGTAAGATTGAAATTAGCATACTTAACAAACACATCAGGATAAACAAAAAATTCGCCAGAAACAAGACAACATGTGAATATAAGAATGAAATACCTCATGAAAATACAACCAACAATCTGAACAAAATAGATTCCCTAAACAGAGTCAGAGAGCAGGAACCTGAAGAAACAAAACTCAACACCATCCCGACAGGTAGTAAATTCAAAAGATTTAAGAAACTTAGAAACTCAAAAATCAAATCCTAACTACTTGCCCCCTGATGCAGATTCATAATTCCCAGAATAAAATTAGAACAAGGATGGCATGGGTGTTCCATAATCAAATCACAGAACTCATATAACAGAGTATAATCTTCATGTTATCAGAAATGTAAATGAGGCGTGTAATCAAACCAAATGGCCAAAATTCTAACATAATGTTTACCAGCTAAAAACACTCAGTTCTCTGCGTCAAACGATCCGCGGCCCCTGCCTTGGCTTCGTACTCAATTATGTCTTCTTCTTCTACCCCTATATTTCCCGTGTTCGGCTTCTCCATCCTGATCCCTCGGCTTCTGAAATTTTTCAGCGCCCAATTTCCCAGTGTTTTTCGGCCCCCAGTTTTCGGTCCCTAGGGTTTTTCTGCAACTTCCCCCTCGGATTCTCCTCCTCCGCTAGTCTGGACTACCTCGGTTTTTCAGCTCCGCCCACAGCCCCCTCTATTTTTCGGTCCAGCCCCCTCTATTTTTCAGTTCCATCCCCGGTTCACCTTCGTGCTCCTCCTCTGGTTGTTCCCTCAATCTCGCGCTTTCTCCTCTTTCTCTGTTTTCTTCTTCATCCCGCGGCTCCCTTTCCTTTTGACTCCTCTCTCCTTGAGCCCCAAACTTCCTCCATTTTATGGCCTCCCTCATGCTCTGCTTTTCTCCACGTGTGCTCCCTCAGTTTTTTCTTTTGTGCACGCCTCCATCGTTCCTGCGGCTCCTTTCGTTCCTTTTCTCAGTCTCTTTCATGCTCAGCTCCCTTATGCTTTTCTCCCTTTATTCTCGTCTTTTCCCCAGTTCACGCGTACTCCCTCTGGTCTCTCCTTGCGTGTTCAGTCTCTCCATCTCTGTCTCTCTCCCTCTCACGCTGCCTCCTTCCTCTTTTCTTTTTTCTTTCTCTGCTTTTCGCCTCTATTCTTTCTTTTTTCTTTTAGTCTTGTGCTCGTGAGCCCTAATTAGGGCTCAGGAGCTTTTGTTTTATTTTTTTTTAGCTCCTTTTTTTTTAATATTATTTTATGTTATTATTATTTTTTTAATATTTTTTTTTCTTAGATATTAATTTTTTTAAAAAAGATTGGATTTTTTTTAATCACAATAAAAGGATAATATTTTTGAAATTCCTAAAATAAATGAGACTAAATTTGGAGAGTGATCTTTTTAAGATTTCTATAGATTTTTCATTCAAATTAAAGGGAGATTCTAAAGAGAAATTTTTGTTTTTATATTTTTCTTTTGAAAATACTAAAAAAAGACTGGATTTTCAGAATATATTATTATTTATTATTATATATTTTTTTATTTTATAAAATTCACATTAGAAGGAAAATTTGCATCAATTTTTAATTACATTTTTTTATTGTATAAAAACCGGACAAAATGAGTTGTTCACATACGCATTCTTTTTCTTTTGTTTGGAATGGTGTTGGGGCTTTGTCCTTGAGGTTCTTTACTGTTTGAATTCCATTGAAACTATATATTTTTGAATTGATAAAGTGAATTGCATTCCCTTATTAGACTTGAATGCTCTATTCTCTCTGCCAGGTGCTAGCAAGCTTACATGTATTTGTTTTTATGATGGATCTAATTTTTCATGTTTTGATGGAGTATCTAATTCAATGGATCTTTCTGTCTTCCCAGGTTCATGATTACATTCTTCTTGTTGATTTAGCTGATGGATTGGAGACATTACTGTATTGTATAAACTAATTAATGATTATGATGAAGGTATTACTCCAAATTCGTCCTCTAATAATTTATTCCCTCATCAGATTCTAAGTTCTCTGGCACTAGCAAAGATTAATTATACAGCTAATGGTCCGTTTAGTTTTCATTTCCTTTCACAACACAATCTTTTTTTCATTTAATATTCAGGATAGATATTCATGATTTCCTCTTCTATTTTTTTTTCATGTATTTTATTATAATAGACGATTAATTTATAAGTTGTGAAAAAATTATTAATTATTAAATTATTGAATTTGTCTTTTTTGACCTAATGAAGCACAGCTTTTAGATACTACTTTGATTAGATTTGTCTTCCTTTTTTTTTTATTTTTAAATTCCCCCCATATTTCCCTCTTCTTAGTTTTAGTTTTAATATGAACACGTCATTTACCTCTTCTCGTATTCTATTGTCTTTGCTCTTTTAGTTAAAGTACTTCCCTGAATAAAATAACAACAAAATGTCATTGATTTTATGTCAATTTATGCCTAAATATGCTCATATTGAAGTAAGTGATAGACCTATGCCTTTATCAACAATATCCTGTTATTTAGTCTTAATAATTGCCTTCAAGATTTCCTCTTTGACTTTATCTAATGGCATGGCACTTGAATTAATCTATTTTATGAAATAGATTGTTGTCATAATGTTCAGGTTAACTTTAGCTCCCACATCAGGCAACTCAGAAAATTGGATGTGTTGTCAATTGCCGGGAATAAGCCCACTCCAAGAAATAAAATGATACTGGTTGATTTGGACCATATGTATGATCGGGAGATTGTTGGTTCCTATTTGAAAACGAGAATGAAAATTAAAAATGACTCTTTATTTGATGTAGATGCTTTTCTTTGTGATATTAGGTACTAAGTTTTGATGGATTTTCCCGAACCACAGTATCATCAAACCTTTACTTGTCACATAGCAATCTGCCACTGAAGATTCCAACATGCAAGGGTCACAATTTGGAACTACAATATATTTTATTAGTGTAAAAAGAATTGAGGGGCCAATACCAAATTAGTCCACAACATATTAAAAATACATACAATTTTTAAGTCTAATTTTCTTAGTAAATATGTCCCTCCACTGCCACTACCTTGGAGAAAGGAGTCTCAAGCATGCATACTCTATTGATTTAGAGTTAGTTTGGTTCTCAGTTTTGTAAAATTAAGTTAAGATAAATAAAATTTGTAAAAATGAAGTTTAAATAAAATAAGTTTGTTATAAGTTGTTATGTTTGGATATTCTTTTTTCAAAAGTAAGTTTGATAAAAAATTTGTTTGAATAATAAGGGTTAAAAGTACTTTTAGATGTATAATATATAATAAATTTACTTCTCATTTTCAAAAATCTATACTTTGTTAAAGGAAAAATAACTTTTTTTTTTAAAACCACAATTTAACCCCATTTTTATTTTTTGAAAAGATAACTTATATTTGGCCAAACATATTTTCGTAAAAAATCATAATTAAAAATCATGATTTCTTTTTCAAAAAAATGAACCAAACAGATACTTAGTTAGTGTGCTTTTCAATGTACGTTATCATTTTCCAAAAGACCTTTTGCATTATTGTTTTGATTTTTCGGTTAATGACCAATTTGACATTAGGACACGGTTGGCAAAAGTAATCATTTTAACTACTTCCATAAAATGAACCTTGAGTATTCATGTCTCAAGATTCCAACATTGTTAGTCTCTAATTAAATGAATATAAGTTACAATAGTTCAATATGCATCCCAATTATAAGATATAGATGTATATGAATTAAAATAAGTATTATTCAAATTAATAACATGTATATCAATAAGGACAATATGTTCTTTTACAAAAAAAAAAGTAGTATGCTTTTTATATTATATTTGATTTCTATATATTAATTCTGACTCTCTCTCAAGCATCTTAGTTAAAGGCAATGGTATTTATTTTAGCCACAAGTTATTTTCTTAACAAATAACATTGGCTACAAATAACATTAGTTTTCTAATCATCTATAATTTCTTCTTAGAGCAATTCTAGAGAAAATGATGACAAAAATTTTTTAAAACTATTTTTTTTATAAATATTCCATCCTTGTTGCACAAGCATTATGTTAGATTATATTTCATGAAAAAATTATCACTTTCTTTGCTCATATTGCAAAAGAAGAAAAAAAGTTTTCCATGCGTCGCGTGGAATAAAAAACTCTAGTTTCTTTTTATAAAATCATTTACTAAAAATAATGAAACATTTATGAGCTTTTTTAAAAGAAAAACCGTCATTCATAAATTTATTATACAAATATACCACATCTACACTTTGAAAAGTTAAATATTTTATTGTTAGTTAGGAAATATCATTATTATTAAAAAAAATCACCTCTCTCTTTTCACAAATAAGGGTAGTTTTAGAATATTTAACTAATTTTTGCAAAAATCAAGACTTTAAAGTTTAAACTATATCTACTTTTCTTAATTCTTATGAAAAAGAAGTGAAAGGAGTAAAAGAAAAAACTATTTAATGGAGGTGATATCATGAATAATAGTATCAATATAATTATTATTTAATAATTCATAATGCATAAATTTAATAATAAAAGCAATGATAGAGTACTTTAATTAAGCTATAATTATAATTCCTTATTACTTTTATTTATTTTAATTTATTGAATTATTATTTTTCGGTAAAAATAAATATAATTTAATTTTTATTCTAGATAGTTTGAAACTAGATGCCAGAATTTTAAAATTTTAAATAACTAGCATTACTTATTAGTGTTTTTTTTAAATTTTTTTGGCCAGTTTTTCGGTAAACTATTAGTGTTTAAAATTGTTCAGGTACTAGAAATGAATTGATGTCACATTTGGTGCAAAATCACAATGGGAATGAGAAGGGACTTTTTTGAAAAGTAATTTTTTCAATCCAAATACATGTTTGGTATATTAATAGAAAAATAAAAGTGTTTAAAAATAAAAAAATAAAAGAAATAACTAAATGACACAAAATATCTCTTTAAAAAAGTGTTTAAAAAAATAGATTATCATTAAACTTTGGTTACAAGCAAGCAACCCCTTTCCTCATATTTTTTTGAGGAAAGATGGTTCCCAGGTAACAAGAAAAATAACTTTTCGAGAAACCTTCCTTTCTACATATTAGATTTGCTAAAATAGAAACCTCTTTTCTCATTCTCTTTTTTCATAAAGCAATTTCCAATGTGCCAAACTTAACCTTAAGGTTTTCTAAAATATTTAAACTTCTATTCTTTATTAGATATATTATATCTAGTTGGGCATCGACCATACTATTCAAATATTATCCTAATTATATTGTGATCATTTGTCATGGAATAAAATGAGATATATTTTACCAATAAGGCCTGACATAATTAGCAAATAATTGGATTCTTTAAATATTATATTCATAGTTTAATTCTTGATCATATATATAGAATATATTGTTGGATAGGTAAGACTCATTTTAATAATCTTTACACTTTGAATAAATTATCTTCAGTTGTCGGTTGCAAATTTGTATGTCAATGTTTTAGGGTCCATTTGGTTCAATTACATAGGGATAAAGTAATATAATGTAATGGGATGTGATTGGATGATAATTACATGGATGTTTATTTAGTTTGATATTAGGGATGTGGGAAATAAATTTATCTTTTATATTTAATTAAATAAAAATAAAGTGAAAAGACAAAAATGTCCCCATCTTTTTTCTCCGTCCCTGTTCCTCACCAACAACACACACCTCACCAGCAACTTCATCAACTTTATTGTCCTTCCCTCTTTCTCCTCCCTCTTTCTCATCGGCGACCTCATCAATTTCTTTCTCCTCCCTCTTCCTCACCGACAACGCCTGACAACTTTACCATCACACGGTAGCATATCCACACCAATAACATCATCCCCTCCCTCCCTTATCATTCTCCTTCACCTTACTCTTCAACCCTCAAATCAATAGATTAGTAAGATGAAAAAGAAAAAAAATGGAGATTTACAAATTTGCACCACATCTCGCCAAAGAAGGTCACTAAACTAGTAAGCTTCGTTGATGGAAGTAAGGAAGGTCGCTAAGGAAGCAGAGGTCACCGATGTCAACATAGGTTGTTGACAATACTAGATCTGATAGGAACGATGTCGCCAATAGAGATGTTTGGCGGTGCTCAATGGTGGCTGTTAGTTCAGCTGACTTCTCAAGAGGGAGGTGAATTAGGAAGTTAGGATTTTTCTGCAAAAATGAAATATAGTAGTGATAATAAAAGACTACTGAAAAATATAGTATAAGAAATAAAGAGCAATTGCAAAGTAAATAAGAAGAAGATATGGTGATTTATCCTGGTTCGGCCTACTCCACTTGACTAACGTCCTGTCCTCAAACCACCAATTGAGATTTATTCACTATCTCTTGCAAGATTTGAATGGATTCTTGCAAAAACCACAGTACAATCCTGACTTGAACTTTGAGCTAAACAAACTTCTCTCACTCAAGAGTAAGTACAAATCTCTTAGTGTTTTCTCACACTAAGTGTTATCTACAAGTGTGTAGAAATATACATGTCAAGTTATAAAAATTCTCTTTCAAAAGAGTGGATATGAAAATTTAAATATAATGAATGAGCTAAACAGAGGGTAGGATAGGTAAGCTTTGAATGAATCAGTAATCAATTTTGCAGAGTTTTGATGTTTTTAAGTTTTTCTTCATTACCTAACAAATTAAATGAGGTCCTAATTATAGTTTTAGAGCAAAACTATCCATTGGAAATAAGGATTAGCCATTACTCTAAGAAAAATAGCCGTTCACCTATCGCATTAAATGCATCTGATAGAGGTTATGCGGATAGCCTCTTTAGGTTATGCGAATAAAGGATGACTTTTGGCTCTTTGTTTCAATGTTATGAATTTGTTATTCGGCTAACCTGTCTAGGTTATGCGGATAATGTTCATCTCAGAATGACTAAGTTTTAGTTCTAGAATATTTTCGTGAAAACCTACTCAGTTGTTCGAATATCGTTAACTTTTTCTCAAATTGAGTTTTTGTAAAACTTAGGTTATCAGGATAACCTCTCAAGGTTATGCGGATAACCCATTTAGTACAAGAAGGACCATGAGTTTTATAACATAGGTTATGCGGATAATCTCCTTAAATTATGCAGATAACCTTTTTAACAGAGAAAAATCCAAGGGTACTGGAACATAGGTTATGCGGATAACCTATTTAACAGAGGGGTCCAAGTGCTCTGTAACACACGTTATGGGGATGACCTCCATAGGTTATGTGAATAACGGACTGCACAATACAATTGGCCTTCACTGTTCACTCATTTATGCGAATAAGGTACTCATCTTATCAGAATAACCACATGAACATACTTGAGAACATGGTGCACAATTATATTATGCAGATAACCCCAACCTCTTTTCATGAAATCAAAGAAAGGACACTTAGAAAAGTTTTAAGATTCAGACTTTATTCTCATAACCTTCACTGGTTATACGTATAAGGTAACTCTTTTCATGAAAACCTTTTTGAAAACATGAGGTAATCATTAATCACTTAAATAGATGCCTCATTTAATATTGGGACATGCAAAATTGAAAGTTTAGCTACCTTCTTTTATAAATAGAATCCTAAAATATTTGAAATAACTCTTCAACCTTCAGAAAACTCTAATTTTGTTCTTTATATTACTTGTGTTCCTTGAATATTGGATTTACAAGCTCATTGTTATTTAGAATCTTCAAAACTATCTGAGTTAATAGTGGCCGGTGAAGGATGATGGTGTTTGGCAACAAAGAAAGAGATGGGTTGAAGATGATGTAACCGGCAATGATAGTTCAAGTCACCAATGGAAATGGAGTGAGAGGTTGGTGGAGATCGGGTAAGGTCGGTGGAGATGGGAAATGGGAATGATGTGTTAATTTTATTTCTGTCAGGGTTAGTTTGGACTTTTTATTAGGACTACATCCATGTGATGGTGATTACATAGAAAAATGGGGGTGAAGGGGATTACCCATCCAGCATCACATATGTAATTATCATCACAGGTAATGTGTCCAACAAAACACGATAACTTAGGTGATGTGATACTGATTACCTTTATATTAGGGGGTCTATAAATGAATCACACAGGTTTAAGGATTTTGGTCAATACACAAGATATTATATTTATGTTTATTTTAGATCAAAACTGAACTGTCAATATTTTATTTTATTTTAAAATAAAGAAAACAAGAAATATTTTAGTTTTTATTATTTTTAATCAATAACAACTAAGTTAGTTAGTTTGAGTGATGATTGATAAGAAACTCAATACTCTTGAGTATTGAGTTCAACGGAAGAGTTAGAGCTATCCATTTGTGTCTGATAATATTTGAATTTGATATGATAATATTAGATATCATATAATTATAAAAAAATCAAAAGATAATATTTAAAATTAAAATTAGAATATACAGCACTCCCATTGAATGCAAAACAAGAAGATGGGTTTTGTATATTCAATAAACATGAGTTTGGTACATGGTACTCACAAAATTTAAAATAGGAATTTATTTTATGGTACCAACATCAGAACACACGGAACCACGAAGCGAAGCTTTTCAAGGCTAACTATAAGGACCGAAGTTGCTCGTTAAGAATGGGAATGTTACTTAAAAAAGACGTGCTCTGGTTTGGTACTCCTTGTGGCCTCATTAGCTCAATACCGTTTCACTATCTCACTCTTTCTGAGATTTTTTTTTCAAGAAAAAAAAAACTGAATTCTTACGACTTGGTTAAGTTCAGGTCGCCCGCCTTGGCCTAACCACCTCCGGCGATTTCTGAAACCACAATCGGGGCTTCACCATTCTTCGTATATCCTTCCATTTTCGTCCAAACAGTTCATTTGTCGCACTCTAGGGTTTTAGCGTCATGCTCGTGCTCATGCTGTCCCTTAAACCTCCGGGAATCTCTAAATTGGTATAAAGGATGGGTGACTTCAAGCCCTTCTCAGACTCGGGCTCGGCCTCAATCTCTCGGTCAATCAGTGAGACTGTTAATGGGTCACACCACTTCATCATAAAGGGGTATTCTTTGGCCAAAGGGATGGGTGCTGGGAGGTATATAATGAGCGACACATTCAGTGTTGGTGGTTACGATTGGGCGATTTATTTCTACCCAGATGGTAAGAACCCGGAGGATAATTCCATGTACGTGTCGGTTTTTATAGCCTTGGCGAGCGAGGGAACTGACGTTAGGGCTTTGTTCAAGTTGACTTTGGTCGATCAGAGTGGGAAGGGAAACGATAAAGTGCATAGTCATTTTGATCGCCCGCTGGAGGGTGGACCTTATACATTGAAGTATAGAGGCAGCATGTGGTATGAATTCAGTTTACTGTCAATTTTTTTTTTTGGTTGCTTTTGCATTTTCAACTTGAAAAATTGGGGGTTATGGTTTAAATTGAATCTTCGGCTTCTCTGCTTCAGAAATTAGGTTCGAGGCAGAATAGTGTCTGTAAAGTATGAAATTTATTTGAATGTAGTAGTTGTCTTCAAGAAGAACTTCAATTCAATACTCTCAGTTTAGTGTGGACTTCCGTTGGGGACATTAATTACTATTAACTTATTTTCATAATTAGTGTGCATTATGCCACTTAAGCTTTTTATGGCTAATTCATAAAAACTGGTATGATTGGACTAGTTTTTTACGGTTTGCCAATTTGAAATTATTTTATTGCTGGCATTATAATGATTAACTTGTTCAGGTTTGGATAGTTGGTGAGGTAATCTAAATTTATGCTTAAAACTGCCTGTGATGTAATCTTGTTTTGCACACTTTATAATTTATAATCTGAACTACTTTTGAGTTTGTTTACGTGTGATATTGACATTTTAAAAGCTTAAGTGGATCTAATGTATTTTTGGTTGAAAAGTTTACGTTGTGGCTCATGTCTCGTGTATATTATAACCTGGAGGAGAAGAATTATCTTAAAATGTTACCACTAAGTGTTGTCGTTGAAACATTATCATGCTTTTGAACATAAAGAAATAGTGTCCTTTACCATTAAAATGACATGGCTTGAAGTTTCTATATAATTCGCCTCTCTTTGTTCATCTCAGGGGTTACAAGCGATTTTTCAGAAGAACATTATTGGAAAATTCAGAATTCCTGAAAGATGATTGCCTTGTCATGCATTGCACTGTTGGTGTTGTGAAAACTCGTTTTGAGGGAGCTAAACAGAGTGTTATTGTACAACGGCCTGACATGGGTCAAGATTTTAAGGAATTGTTAGAATCTGAAGTTGGTTGTGACATAGTTTTTAAAGTTGGGAATGAAAGCTTCAAAGCTCATAAGTTGATACTTGCTGCCCGATCTCCTGTGTTTAGAGCTCAATTTTTTGGACTTGTTGGGGATCCCAATATGGATGAAGTGGTTTTAGGGGATATTGAGCCTTTTATCTTCAAGGTAGTGTTTCTAAATCTAATAACTACCATTCGTGTTCCTTAAAAAGTAAATAATTAAGCACATTTTATGCCATAAGAAATGGCCATCCTTTATTTCTTGTCTTCTTCTTCTTCTTTTTTCCATGGAAAATTGTTTGTTTGTCCATGAGTAAAAAGATTTTGGGAATAAGATTCTTTTCTTAATTGCAATGGATTTTTGGCCGCTCAGTCCTTATGAGGCATGCTGTTGTTTAATATGTTTCCACAATGATTCAAGTTGTTGCAGTTTTTTTTCTTTTGTAGTTAGAAGATTAAATTGTTTGGAAAGATTCTTGATTTTGTGCTTGAAGCATGGTCAGGACATTTAGAAGAGGAAATAGATCGTGGAATGGGATACATCTTGTCATTTAAGCATTTGGCTGTTCCTGTGCATCAAAGTGTGTGTGTGTGTGTGTGTAAGGGATAAAGAGAGAGGATAGGGAGATCATCTTTTCTTTCTGTTTTTTTTTTCTTGGCATAAAAAGAGAGAAATACGTCAGTTTAAAAGGGCCTTACAATTTCTTTGCAATTTGAATATCGGACAGAGGAATCACCGATATGAAATCATGTGCTTTAACCTATCATGGAAAACACTTATTTTCAAAGTCAAAGACAGTGGCAAGGAGCACTGGTTCAAAAATTCTAGCATTGCACTCAATCCACATATATCAAGCCCTTGCAGCAAAACACGTCCACACAAAATTTTTAGAACATCAGTAATGTGTGAAAGAAAATGCTGCACTGTGTCTGGGCATATCTACTGTTCCTCATAAATGGTAGAGCATATCCCAAAAGTTCTATACCACATAGTATTGATGGAAAAGAGGACGAATTCTAAACTCTTACAACACACCACACATATATCAGGAATTATGGCTTTGTGTGGCCTAGGCACCTGTTACAGATTGTTGGTGTTAATCTTCAGTCCAAACAGAATGTTTACCTATAGGAATGTTCATCCTTCAAGAAGATTTGGTGAGACAAACTCTGGCAAAAAAGAGATTGAGTCAAATATTGAAAGTATGGGCCAAATAAAAGAAGAACTCTAAGTCCAAATCCTTCTATCCCTATGCCTTGTACAATCAAAGGAGACAAGCTAAGCAAGCAAGAGTCAGGTGAAAAAAAGTCTTTCTATAATTTAGGTTTTAGAAGGTGAAAGTTCCAAGAGCAAAGGGAATCTTGTAAATAGTAAACAGGAAGAAATGGAGACACAATGCAAGTTGATAGAAGTGAGGGAACAGGTCAAAGAATAAAGATGCAACTTGTTAGGAATCCTCCTATGGCCAAAACCACGAACTATCTCCCACACAAAATTGAAGTAAAGGAGAAAGAAGCATGTGCCTGGGAGAATAATTAGTAGGATTTGCATGGGTTGTGTTAATCCCAATTTTAGTGTCACTGCCACTCTGATGATGGCCTTGCTCTTAATTACCTTGTACTTAACTCAGTGTGGTTCCAAGGGATATTGTCATAATCATTAATGTGTGAGAATTTTTATAAATTAAATTCTTAAGATCCAAAACGCTTTCTATTGATCTATTCTAGAACTAAAGAAAAATCTTTTACAAGAATAACCTAGAGGCTCCCTGTGGTCTCTCCTGGCCAAGATCATAGGAAGTCTCTCACCATATTCTTGTTTGTAAATGATCAAATGATCTGAATTTTGATTCCCATTTCAGTAATAGTATATATCTATTTCATTTTCCTTTAGATAAATCATAAAGTATTTGTTATAGGTGAAAAGGGGGCTTGTCTTACTACAGAATCAGTATATAAAGAGTGGGTCTTAACTTTATGTAAGATAGAGATTGAAGAAAGGAACAGATCAGATCATCAGCAGAATAGTGCCATCACTTTCCAACATCCAAAAGGTGATTATAAAATTGACTCACAATCGAAAATATGTGGGTACTTGATCACATTCAACTATGAATATATCATACATGTAGGATGGAGCATTTCTTGCTCATATAAAGACAATTTTCAATCATGATGTCAACAGTTTTCAAAATCTCCTTTCAATTAGAAAATGATAAAATTGTGTCAATATGTTTTTAGTAATAGTTTGAGAAGTATCCAAGAGAGTGCCAGAGAAGTTTCTTCAAAGGAATTTATTATCTTATTCCTCCTACACATGGAGAAGTTTGCGTGATCCAATGAATATGAGGGTCAAAAAAAATGTCATCGAACATGAAATTTTGTACTTCTTTGGTAGTATAAGTCCTTTATAGTTCTCATAAAGGCTTCCTCTTAGGTTAATACTGTGTCTGTCTTTCATTTGAAACATCTCAGCTTGATGAACATTTGCTGTTTCTTGATTTTGCTTGTTGATTTCAGGTATCATATGCAATTAACTATTGTTCAGACTTTCACAGATAGTAACATTTTCAGGTCTTTACCCCTTGTGTCTTTGTTTCAGTAGTGAAGCCGAGAGTGGAAATTGGGCTGCCTTACCAAGATAGTTGTTTTTAGTGGGAAAAAAGTATTTTAGGTTGTAATTTTCTTTAGTAGAGTGATTCATATAAAAAAAAATGGCAAGTTAGCATAAGTCCTTTATTACTTAGCATGCTTTTGGAAGTCATTCTGGTGCAAGTTTTGGCTGGGTGTTTTAGATTTAGATATTTGTTTCTAAAGTTTCTTTGCCATTTACGACAATTTCAGACTGAACCATTCTTTCTGATTTTCATGTTAAGCGGGTTACCAGTGAAAATCTTTTTATATGTCTTTGCAGGCAATGCTTTTCTTCATCTATACAGATAAACTTCCTGATATCCATGAGGTTATGGGCTCAATACCTGTGTGCTCACAAACTGTCATGGTGCAGCATCTATTGGCTGCTGCTGATCAGTACAATCTTGATCGGCTGAAAATGTTATGTGAATCAAATTTATGTGAAGAAATCAATACTGACAATGTAGCAACAACACTTGCGCTGGCTGAGCAACATCACTGCCCACAGCTTAAGGCCTTCTGTTTGAAATTTGTTGCCAATCCAGCAAATTTGGGAGGTATGTGTTATTTAAAGAATAGGAATGTGAAAATTCCAGGTTATGTCCAGTTGAGATTCTTTTAACATAACATTTAGAGTAAATTGTACTGATCTTTCCTGAGTTTTGTTAAAAGTTATACTAACCCTGACTTATTCTCAAAACATAAATAGACCTTCATTGAAACAAAAAGATATCCTACACTTTAGCCCAATTTTAAAGTTTGACTAAAGGACCCTCAATTATCCTAAATAGATATTCTTTAAGCTAGAAAAAAAAACACATGGAGGATATTTTGGTCAAAAAAATTAAAATTGGACTGCAGTATAGGGTAGCTTTTTGTTTCAAGGGAGGTTTGTGTATGTTTTAAAAATAAAGGAAGATTTATATGATTTCAATAGAACTCATAGGAGATTTGTATAACTCACTACGAATATCTGTTGGCATTATTGACACTTCGTCATGCATTTCAAATAAATACATTTTGATGCCTTTTAGGTTCTGTGTTTACTACAATAAATTATGATATGTATTTGGTGTATATGGGCTGATACCGTCAGCAATACCAATTGCATTCTTTTCTTCTATCATTTCCCTTTTGTTATGTGGATTTGGACGCCGGGATAGTAACGATTAATTATTTATACTATTGAAGAGATACATCATCTATTTGTATATTTTGTCATAATTTTCACCCTTCATTTGATTATTATAGATTCCTTTTTTATCTGTCATTTGCCTTTCATTTTTTTCTCTGCAAATTCTCTGTGGGTTTTAGGTGCTGGATTACTCAAGGCTAGTCAATCATTTGCCCTTTTTTATTTGGGTGAAAAACGTAATCATTTGACTTTTGTTATTGATAAGGGAATACCTTGAGTTCTTTTAATACTTCGGGAATTTTGATATTCCAGTATTCTTTCTTTCTTTTTTGGTTTGGGGCCATCCATTCCTTCTTTAAGCATTGGTTTTTGGATTGGTCTTATTTATCCATTCATCTTTGAGAAGATTTCTTGTTATGAGCCTCATGGTTTCGAATGTTTGAGTTATCCGTATCTCTTACAAGGCTTTGACGTATCAATATTTTATGTGAACTGACAATCAAAGTTGATTATTTCAGTGTGCTCAGTTTCTTACACACTGTAGGACTTGCTGAATAATTTGTTTAGTACAGTGGTAATGCAGTCTGAAGCCTTCATGCACTTGAAGGAGAGCTGCCCTTCAATGTTGTTGGAGTTGCTGGAGACATTTGCATTGGTGGAAGAGAATTCAAGCCAACCGTTGAGCAGGAAGAGAAGTAGCAGAAGCGTATATGCACAAGATTTAACGGATGGGACAGCTGAAGAATCGGCTAATCCAAACGGCAGGCAAGTCAAGAGGCGGACGTAGATTGCAGTTTGGATTCACGGTCCTGTAAGTGTGGGTGTAAGATGATGTCCTTGGTATGAAACTTCCTGTCCATATAAGTGCTTCATTGCCTATCATTTCCCTTTGCCCCATTGCTTTTATATATCCAGATTTTGGCCTTGACAACTTGTCAATGTTCACATTTCACCGGTGGCTGCTTTGGAGAGCTGCTTCAATGGTAGTATGTGTATAAGCCTTTATGCTGTTAATGAAACGTAAATAGCTGACGTTTCGTAACCTTGTTTTCTAATCATCTCCTGGAAGAATATAGCTTCTTCTTTAAGCTGATATAGAGTTTCCCCATTTATTCAATCTTTAAGAATGTGTTATATCAACATAAATTATCATCCATATTTGAACATAAAATTATAAAATCTATAGTAAATTACATTATTCACATGTTCTGAGAAGTGCGACTCATTCCTCTGACTCTGAAAAGTAAGCAAGGCTAGTTAAAAGAAAACTTATAAGCCCGAAAATAGAGTTTATATTATTATTATGAAGTCTTTTTGCATAAAAAAGTAAAAAATTAAGTTGGATTGAAGACGGCATATTATCAATGGCTAATTATTGATTACTTATACATGAGTGTGGTTGTTGATTCATGGAAAATGATGTTTTACAAAGTACTCGTTCATTGAATTTGAATGTATCTGAAGAGTATTAAGATGTTAATGTATGGACCTCGTCCACATGGGGTCGAAAAAAGTTGGTGTTGAACTCCACGAGGGGAGCACGTGACTTCTTGACCATTGATGTTGTGTCAACATCTCTGGCCATAGTTTTCGTGATTTCCGATCACTCTTCTTTTATAGTAGTGTGTGTTTTGTCAATAATGGCACGAACATGAAACAGTTAAATCTGTTATGCCTATACTGCATGTCCTCAAGGACCTGGTGATTCTAATGATTATATATATATAGTTTTATATATAAACGATGATTAATTTATTCTCCTAATTGACTTTTTGACAACAATTCAGTTGCCATGTTGCTATAACCCAATTCCTGACTATATCCAAAATTGGACTTTGTGAATTGATTCACTATAAATGGGACAATAATCTAACCCAGTGAGCACATGATATTTCATTTGATTATTAATTAATAATTTAATTGATTTTTGAATTTAGAATATGGGATATTTTAGGTTATAGGCAGTTAAATATTTCATTTTTTTATTAAATAAATTATTGAGATTCTATGAGATATGGGTGCTGAGAGAGATTTTTCACGATGGATGGAGATTGATTTTCACCTGTCCAAGCACTGTGGAACGGACAGAATTTTAAAAGATCTGTTGATAAAAGAAAAGGGATAGTGGAATCTTGATTCCAATCCAAGCTATAAGTTTTTTTTTCCCCTTTAATGCTTAAAATTTGTTGTCCGCAAAAAATTTATAAATAAAGCTAAATAGAAAATAATCACGATGACAAGCAACTCTCCCCAAAAGGATTTGAATTCTTGCAATGTGCAGTTTACTTAAATGTTCAAATGCAATATAAAAGTTGAAATATTTATGTTATTTTTATATTTTATTTTATGTATAGCAAGTTCATCTCTTTCAAAATACATTTTATTTGATTTGCAGTGATCAAATCCCTTCGGAACAAGTTTGCCACCATGCGATCTACTAGACTACTAATACCACAAACAAAAAGACCCCATAAAATGATTGTTCAATGGAACATCTAACGGTTATAACTGAATATAAGCCATAAAGGCCAGGATCTGATGCTTGAGGAATATATGCTCGAGTGTGCGGATTTTATAGTTTTGACGTCATTCATCCGAGGGCCAACCAAAAGTTATCCTATGGATATGTGAACAGAAATATTATTAGTCATGTTTATATTTTTACTGATAAGAACGGTTTAAATTAATTAAATTCGTGATTTTTTTAATTTTTTACTGTACATATATTATTAAAATATAGATTAATTTATTAACAGTAATTTTTATTAATTTATTACGTAGGCATGTAAGAGATTATTGAGTATGAATTAATTTCCAGATATGACCGACAGGCATAGTGTAATGGGGTTACATTATATGCTTATGTATTTATTGCTTTTCATGATTGCTTATGTTTTCACGGAGGCTGTACCTGATGGTCGATGGAGAAGTATACTCAGTGGTTTCAAAATATTATTTTCAAAATATTTTTTTATTTAAAATATAAATTCTATTTAATATTTTTTAGAATATTAAATATTTTTTTCTTATTTTACTCTTATATATAATTAAATGTAAGAGAAATGATAAATTTTAAATACAATATATTAAATAGGAATATTATTAAAAAATAATATATATTTTCTTAATTTCTATATAATTAATCAAATATATGAACTATGTTTTGGACTGTAATAAATACTCACTAGTTAGTTACACATCGCCCTATTGTGCGTCCGACCATAGCTAATCATTACTCTGTTATTATTAACCCTAGCGTCATTTTATCCAAAATATGTACAATTATTGCAATTATTGAATATTAAATTATTGATCGGAGCCTGCGAGCCACGTTACCGTCGATGGCTCAATCGCATGTTTGATAGTTATTTGACACGTGGACTGCAGAGGGCCGTGTTTGAGCCCAAACGGAGAAATTTGTGAGATGGTCTCCTTTCCACAAAAATGAGTGGCTTCCAGGGGTATGGCCTAAAGGAGCGACGTGTCTCTGTGTGTCTGATTTGGGTTGGACCTGTGTGCCGATATCCGACCCGGGAAATCCAGTCATAGCCCAATATTGGCCCTTTTTCAGCTGCTTTAACCCACGTAATTTAAAGTGGTTTTAATTTTTACTGAATTTTAATCTTCCCATCTTGATTGGCCCAAAAAAAAAACTTCCCATTTTGAAGCTAAATTAAGACAGAAGGTTTTTAATTTATTTGGTGGAGCGACTTAAGAAAATTAATTAATATATATGTGTGTGTGAAAAAAAAAGCACTGAAATTTGAATATTCAAATTCAAAATTAGATCAAGTGAAAACTATGAAAGCAAAATTTCCTATTGGCAGCAATGTCAATTCAAATAATATAGGGGAAAACAATAAAGAGGACCAATCATACAAGTTGGGGGCTTAAATGATTGTGTTTGTTTGATTCGTGAAAGTACAAACTGTACCGTTCATATAATATAGGAATGTCACTTTTTTTCAGTGTAGCTGAATAGTTGATGAATGGTCACATTCGCATAATTAAAGCTACCAAATTACTCCTCTTTGTCTCTAAGATGTTATTATTCATTATATTATACGAGTATTAAAAGAGATATAATTATATTTTTAAATTTATAAAAAATTAATATAAACTTTAAATCTTACCTATACTAATTAAAGATTAAAATAATTTATGAGATAAAAAAATTATTTAAAAAAAAATAAAAAAAAAATTTAAATAAAAAATAACATAACACCGTATAAATAAGACTAAATAAATTTTTAAAATAACATCTTATAAATAGAATTTGAGGGAGTATAATTTTGTTGGGACGAATTCATTGTTGGTGCTATTCTTAATAAATCATTACCCCAGTATGGCTGCTTTAACGGTTAAAGAAAAAACAACAAACAGATAAAAAAATAATTTTTCAAAATAGAACAAAAATAATGTTGAGCACTTGTTCATGCTGAATATACATTGGTTTTATAATATTTGGATTCCTTGTCAATTCATAACGAATATTATTTTCATTTTTTATTTAACTTAAATAATCTAGATTTTATTTTTAATTTTTAATTAATATTATCATATTTTTAAATTAACATAAAAAATATTTTTATCTAGTGTTTTGCTTTCTTTCAGAATAAAAATATCAGCATAAAAATTAATCTTATACAAAAATATACTTGTCTTTACTTGTTAAAAAATAGCAAATATGAATATTATTGAATAATAATAGAGGCATGATAAATATTAAAAAATATAATGATAAATTTTTTCCATTGCCATGCCAAATGAAGATCATTGAATTTGCGAGAAAAGAATGAGAAAAAGCGAGATTCCTAAAATTTTTCCTCTTGGTTGCTTGTATTTTATTTACTGTACTTAATTAATTAATTAGTTACTTTTCTGGCTGTCGTTGGTGATTAAAACACTTGAGTGATAGTGATAGAAATCGTTGGACAACGAATGAATTCTAGTTTGTGGTTGGACGGCAACCTACCACACACGTGCGTGTGTTTCAGAATGGGTTGGTATATGCCCCTTTTGTGACCTTCATTCTATTTGGATCACCTAACCACATTTTAATTTTGGTCACACCGAACCATATTTCTATATTCATGTCCAGAAGAATATATATATATATATATATTTATATTTATTTATTTATATAATTATGTTAACCATAAATAAATAGTCACGTTAAAATTAGAAAATTCATCATAATTAAATTTTCTTGGAGTTGCATGCCAACAATTAGACTTCAAATACATATTACTGATTATGTTGATTCATATTTTTATACATTTTATAAGTTAAATTGTAAGGAACCTACTTAGCTTTTGGTTATATATATATCTATATGCAATTGATTCTTTTTGTTGTTTAGTTTATTATTCCTTGAAATATATAAATATATAACACATATTTTTTTCTGCCAGAAATATTCATAATACATCAGTGATAATTTTTTAAAAAATTATTTTGTATAAACTACTCTCTTAAAAATTTAACTTTTGTGCGGATAACATTATTAAATTTTAGACTATATACAAATAATTCTCGATACATATTCAACTGTCTGTATAAATTTAAAAGCTTAAGACATTGATGGCTAAGTTTTGAATATTGATAAAATTATTCACATATGATTCAAAGTTCAAAAACATATTTAGTTTGTTTTATATTATTAATTACTTCCTCCTGTCCTAAATATAGGGTATTTTATCCTAATTTTAAATATAGAATCTTTTACAATATACGAGATAATATTTATTATATATTTTAAAAAAAATATTCTCATTTAATGTATCTTAAAGAGTGAGAAATAGATTTAATCATGATAGTTTTGAAAAAATATTATGATTTTTGAAGAAATTAAGGTAGTTAACTAATTTTAACTTCCATTCTTAATACATGTAATTTGGTTAAAATAATTTTATATTAAGTATCAGAGGGAGTACTTGTCTTCGATAATATTTAATAAATTAATTATTTGGGCCAGCACTATAAATATTTCTATTCTACATAGTTAGTGTGAGAAAGAGAGCTTCACATATCCGTTACAAAATCTCTGAACAATATTATTGTCATAATTGGATCAAGCATTGAACTGGATAAAATATTTGTTCAATATTTAATGATTCAATCGTGATCTAACCAAGGTTAGATCAGTAGTGATTAAAATAATATCATTTTATCCTAAAAACTAAAAAAATATTTTAAGAAAAATAATATGAGACTAATTCAATCTGCTTCAATAGGTTTATGGTTGGTTTTATTGGTATTTTATTGGTTCTGGCTAATTCTGAGTTCTCTCAGTCATCTTTCTTGTCCAAGCCGGACTAGATATTGGCTCCCAATACATTCAGTCGAACCAATTGATCCGGTTTGGCTTTGACAATACTATTGAAATAAATACCGAGAAATACTTCTTCTATATTTCGGTTTGGTGACTTCCACTGATGACTGTAGAAAAAGATGCCAAGAAATACAGCCACCACTCGCAAGCATGTGTATAACTAATCGCTCGGTAAAGCAAAATAAGTAAAAGGCGAAAATAGGTGGGAAAATGAGAATGGGAAAGTTGGTATGGTATATGCTAGAAAGTCCTCAATATGCATAAAGGGAATATAACAAAAGAAAAGTCACTATGACTTTGCAAATATGCTTTACCTGAGGTCCGCAAAAGAAAATATGCAGCTGAGGAAACCAAATTAAATTAAAATTAAAATGCAGTTTTCTCTTTATTCCTTAGTATAAGGGATAAAAGACAAAATTATATGTTAAGAAAAAAAATAAATTTGTCAAGAATATAAAATAATTTCCAAAAATACCTTCATTTAATGTTAATAACATTTATATTATATAATTAATATAAATGAATATTATTTCATTTGTTTCAATGATAAGGCATATTTTAAAATTTTTTTAATTGTTTAAAATATAAGTCATTTTACATTATTTGAAGAGTATTAAATTGACTTTTCTAATTTCACTCAAAGCATTGATGATAGAGAGAAGGATTAAAAAATATATAATTATGATAAGTTATAATTTAATGAGGATAGTATTAAAAATTTTTGATAATTTTTAAAAATTTCAACAACCCTAACTAATTTTGACTTATTTTCTTAATTTATGTAAAATGATTAAAAATAACTTTTATATATAGAGGAATAGAGGAGTACTAGTTTTTAAAAATATATTATCAATATTAGAGATATTTTTTAAAAAATTATTAAATGTGCCAGATAAATATTATATATTTCTTATATTTTAAAACGGTTAAAACCCCTAAATTGTCACATATGTTAAATGACGGAACGAGTACAAGTTTGGATCTCTTCGGTTTTTAATCATATGTGTAAATATAGAAATAATTAGATGGAAACAATAAATGGGCCCATTGATGACGTGTCAGTGCCTTGACGTACCATTGAAATGGGTGGACACGTGGTAACACACAATGATTGGAGTTGGCGTGCAGGGCCCACGGGAGGCTGGATAACAAAGCGGCCACGACGACAGTTCTGTAAAGAGAGTGAGGCTTCCAGAAACTTCCGCCAAACTACTGGCTAGAAATGGCCGAGGCATCTAGGGGTAGGCATGACGCCACGTGTACACATAACCACGTGAGCGTCAATCGTGGCATCCCCATTCTGCTGAAAATGATACGCTTCCCTTTAATGCACCAGCAAACATTAATTAGGGCACTTTCCGTTAACTCGCTTAGTCCACCCACGCTCAACTCCGATTTAACCTCTCTCCCCGCCAAGAATAGAAACTGCCAGAAGCACAAAAAGCCTGAGCACAACCTTTGACTTTGTGTCGTGCTTTTGTGGTGAATTTTAGTTCCCTTTCATTTCTTCTCCAATTTCGCTATGAATGGCGAGGGAGATGAAGCGGCAGGTGACGCGGCGGCATTGCAACGACTCAAGGTCTACATGTGGGGTTACCTCCCTGGAGCTCTCCCGCAGAGGTCGCCGCTGTTGACGCCCGTGCTTGTTAGGGTTCCGCCCTCGGTTAGTTCTGCTGGTTACTCCTGGAAGGATGTTTGCGGCGGTGGTTGTGGATTCGCCATGGCTATCTCTGGTCTGGTGCTTTGACTCCTCCATTTTTTTCTTCTTTTCTTTACTTGTTGCTGATTCTTGGATTAGAAAAATTGTGCCGTTTTGTCACTTGCCTCTGTTTTTTAGCCCTGAAATTGTCTCAGTTCGAAATGAAAACTTCGGATTTCGAATTTCGCGTTCGCTATTTGGTTTCCTTTTATTAGTGGGAGGAAAAAAAATGCAACTCAGCTGAGCAACCTGAGCTTCATAGCGATGTCATTGTCAGTAGAGTCACATTTTTGTTTTTGTGTCTCCAAAGTTTTTTTCCCCCTTTTTTCCTTTTTTAAAATAATATCTCTCTGGTGACTAAACGGATTTTGTTCGATTAAATTAATCGTTCTGAACTTAAATTATTCCCATGGGTTCCACTTTTTTCTTTTATTCTCATTTTTCTTGCCCCTCTACGTCTGCTCATTCCCTTGTCTGATTGGTCAAATCTAACCAGAACAAATTAGGAGGCTTCCTGCGTCTTGTGACATTTTCAGTGCAGCTTCGATCTATTTTTACTGAACATTACTCCCTCCTCTTGATAAGCAATGTTTATTTAGGGTTTTTCACACAAATTAAGGAACAAAGTCACTAGTTGGGCCAGAATAATGTAAATTTTAATAGTATTTTATAAAAATGTTATTAATTTAAATGCTCTCTCAATTATTACATTTGATATTAATAAAGGGTTGAAACAGTAAAGTACACAATTAATGCTTTATTTAAGTTTTAAAGTTAATGCTTTATTTAAATGTTAAAGTGATAGATATTATAAAAAATTTTAAAGACTGTAAAGAGACCATTTTTATGATCAGGTGGAGTATCAATTTCTTGTCCCTCACTCCTTTGGAGAGTGTTGCTGTTATTGTGTAGTAAAATTTTTCGTTAGACTGCGTAACATTAGGTGGATTGATTGCAAACATGGTCCGTATTTATCCTCTACTACTTCATTACTTTGTTGTCTCGAATAAGGGAATGCCATCACTATCAGGCCAGCTTTTGTATTGTAATTGGTTTTATTTGTAATTAGGTCCACTCCTTTTCTTTTTCATTCTTTTCGTCTCAAGGTTTTAGTCATGTGCATATCTTTCTATTCCTCATTCTATCTATACGACATCTCTTCTCTACCAGATATTTCTCACTCGCTTTCACTTGCATAGATGATTTGTATATTGCTAATACGTTGTTCATCAAGCAGAGTCAGGAAAGCTCATCACTTGGGGATCGACTGATGATCTTGGTCAAAGTTATGTGACATCTGGCAAGCACGGGGTAATGCTAACCATATATGTTGATACTATTCTTTCCCCTATCGATTCTTTGTCAGCTAAATGACATTTTCTAGTTTAAATGGTAAAGGAAATTCCAGAGCCATTCCCTCTTCCAACTGAAGCTACTATCATAAAGGCTGCAGCTGGATGGGCACATTGTGTTGCTGTTACCGGTAAGATTGACTTATTTTGTTTGGCGGGAAAAGAAGAAGAAAAGAAATCAAGAATAGTTTTCAAATATGATGAGACTGAAAGGAAAGTCTAAACTATGAAAACGAACCTATTCTCAAAATCATCTCCAGGCTTTCAAATATTCCTTGCAATTAACTTTTAGTGGTAAAGTTTTTCGAGGGGGATGCAAGTAATAGTTTTCCAACTAGGCAATAGATTTTCCTCTAAGCGAAGTTTTCTGCTTGGTGTCTTTCTACAAGTATGTTTTTCTGTTCCTTTGCAGATGGTGGTGAAGTTTACACATGGGGATGGAAGGAATGTGTTCCGTCTGGGAAGGTTTTTGGTGAAGCATCAACAGGGGCAAGTCCTGTGAAGAATGTGTCAGAAAGGCAGAGTTCGTTATTGACAGAGCAAGGTATGTTTGACCTCTTTACAACAGTAATTGGTCTACGGCTACTTCACTCTCAAAGAGATTTAAGTTAATCAAGCCATGTAAAGAAAGAAGAGATATGATTGGCCTCTTTATGATGTCTAAAATAGAATAATTCCCCTTATCAGTGCTAAGCTAACTGATGTAAAGTGGTTCTACTTCAGTGAGCCCTCGCTCTCAAGGCTCAAGATCAACTGGAGGAACTACCTCCAGTGCTAGTGGAGAAGAAGGTACAAAGCGAAGGAGGGTTTCTTCGGCAAAGCAAACAGCTGAAAGCTCAACATCTGGTGATGATACTCTAACAACATTCCCATGTCTCGTAGCACTAAACCCAGGTATAAGGATAACAGGTGTTGCAGCTGGTGGACGTCATACCTTAGGATTGTCAGGTGATGACTTGTTTTGGACTATTAACCTAAGCCAAAGATTTTATGTGTGCTACTTTCCCTACTTTCCCTGTTCTTATGCTGTGATCAACGTATGTTTTGACTATCACGTTTAATTATGCGGAAGATCAATTATGAGGTGCAAAGTTTGTCATTTAATCTAATTTTGTGAAAGTTTCAGATATAGGACAGGTGTGGGGTTGGGGCTATGGAGGTGAAGGGCAGCTTGGCTTAGGCTCCAGAATACGCATGGTGTCCTCTCCTCATCTTGTTCCTTGCATTAATTCTTCAACCTATGGAAAAGATAGATTCATGGCAGTAGCTCAAGGAAGCATGAATTCTGGGGGACAAAATTTTAGAGTTCCTGGGAGTTATGTAAAGGGAATTGCTTGCGGAGGTCGGCACAGTGCAGTTATCACAGGTATGTATGTGTTGTCTATTATTCAGTCTGGAGCTGGAAATCTACTCTGTATGATTGTACATTAGTTGTTTCAGAGAACTAAAAATGATAATATCAGCAAACTTCATTGAGGAAGCAATTTAGCCAGAAGGTATTTAGGAGTTTTCCATGAGGGTTGTGGTGGGGGAATCCAATCAAAAGTCCATCAAATTTAGAAATTTTAAATAATTTTTGTCTTTCTTAACTCTGGATTGAGAGTCAAATGGTTTCAGTATAAAAACAGGATAAGTTTCTTTCCGGTTTAGATAAAATGAAAAATTATTGTGTGTTGTATAAAGTTAATTCCATATTTGCTGATGTTCCCACATATTTGTGGTGGTCTGACAGATGCTGGAGCTTTGCTTACTTTTGGTTGGGGACTATATGGACAGGTAAACTAAGGATATTAATGGAGCTTCTGCATGGCTCAAAGTGCATATCCTGCTCTCCTAATGAAATTGACTGAGTTCTTTAAATCTATTTGTCATTAGTATATTCCCAATTTTTATTTTTGTGGCTACCTACGAGTTCTTTGAAGAGAGTGAATCTGTAATGAATATATACATGTGCATAATTTCTGCTTAAGAGCAAATTTTATGAGTGTTTATTGTAAAAAATGCCTTCTGATGTGCCAGTGCCAGACAGTGGCATCTCACAAGAGTCCTGTTGGTAGGAAACACATCCTGGTTGCCCCTTTGTTGGTATATTATGATCAATCTTTTGGGAAGGTTTATTTGTGATCCTTTCAGTGTTTTGTTCCTTCCCCCTTTCATCTGATGATAGGGAGGGCTTTAATACCGGGAAAGAGCTGATGGATGCAAGCTTTCTTACTTATTCAGAAGGTTTTCAAAAAGAGGAGAGATATTGTTAGGAAAAATTTAATTATTACAAGTCTTCCCCATTAACGTGTTTTGAACATGAAGTTTGCGAAGATTTGTTTTTCTTTTGGGTGAGAGCAAATTTTAATAGGTTTTGACAAGAATAATGCATGTTTTCTTATAATGTCCTTTATTAAGCACTGAAATTAAACCTTCCTTTTGCCAGCTCTTCTGAAGATTTCATTTTATTTTCATTTGAAGTAATGATTGTTTTTTCTTTTTCTTTTCCTTTTTTTTTTTCAAGAGTCATTTTATAATCTTCTAAGTTGGATCTTAGTTGGTATGAGGGTGACCTTTGGTGATAAGGACCTTAGTTGTGTCAGAATTGTTTCAGTTTGCATGTGACCAACATCGCACTGTTTATTTTGCATGCTAATGCCGTAAGCAACGTGAATCATTATGGACCCAATTAAATTGTACACTGATTTTCATGTGATTATGACAATCTTTACTATGTAATTCCATGAATTTTGCATCGTATAACAATCAAACTAAATTACACATTTTTGACATATACTCGTCTACAGCACTGCTTGGATTTTCACAGTTGTTAACATTCTTTAGGATCAACTTGTAGGTAAAGTAGAAAATGGTGGACAAAAGCAATGTAGATCTTGAAGATGAGGTCCACTCTAGCAAGGGATACTTTATTCTATTCCTTTACAATATTTATCCTACTTTCTCTATCCTAAATAAAATCTATCCTGCTTTACTGTCTTAGTTGATAAATTCTTATGCCTGTTAACTAATTTCTTTTTGTTTTGGTTAAGTGTGGGCAAGGAAGTACAGATGATGAGCTAAGCCCAGCATGCGTATCTTCCTTGTTGGGTATCCGAATAGAGGGAGTCGCTGCAGGACTGTGGCATACAGTCTGTGTATCTGCTGATGGTGATGCATATGCCTTTGGTGGAAATCAGTTTGGGCAGTTGGGAACTGGTGATGATCAAGCTGAGGTATGCCTTACTTCAGGTTCATCCCATAGATTTCCTGCCATTAGTCATGAAACTTAAAAAAAAAAAAATACTGGATTTATATTTGATGCCAGTGTACCATGAGTCACTGTTTTTGTGGGCTAAATGCTCTATGCACCATTCGACATGGATAATATAAGTTTCATTTTTCTAATTTAACAATGAAAAGGCTCACTCTCTGTACTTCTAAATTTTTAATCATAATTACTGTAACTAAGCTTTATGATGCATGTCAAATTCACTAAATCTATTGTCGAGAGATTCTGTGCTTTAAGTGTTATCGTGAATTTTGAAGCAGACTCTACCAAGGCTGCTGGATTCTCCGAGCTTGGAAAATCAGCATGTAAAGATTGTATCCTCTGGGGCTCGTCATACCGCTGTGATAACAGGTATATCATATACAACGTACTGACCTTCTCATGTACTTTTCATAACATCCTAAGCAGAGCTAGCCTTCCACCACTGAAGTCAGTTTAACAAATTTTAAGTCATTGTTAGACTTAACTACCAGTTAAATTTTCTCTTTAAAGTCCATTTCTTTTCTAACGATAACAACATGGAAAAGAGTGTAGCATCAAGTACTGAACACACAAAATTTCCGATTTGTTTATTTATTATCAATATTGACCTGCTAGAAGTTTGAGTCTGGTCCTTGTCCTCAAAGTTTGGTCAACTTATCTGTTGCCAAGACAACCGAGTCGAATGGTATTGAGGTGAATTTAGTTTGATCTTGTAATGCACACAATGGCATGGATGCAAATCAAACTAATGATTCTCAGAAAGGGTTGGCTTGAATTGTAAATGGAGTCTTCTACTGTGTTATAATTTGGCCTTTGATGACTAATCCCATCTAATCAAAAGCTTAATAGGAGCAAGAAATTATTACTGAATCAGATGGTGAGCAACATTTACAACTTCGGACAGTTAAATGTTGTCTTTACCTTTTGTTGTAGTCATTTCCAATGGCAAGGCTAGTTTATCAATAATCTTTAGATTTAGATTTTGTTGGCACTAAAAAATGTGGAAATTTTAATGTCAATTTTTAATTGATTCTCTTTAATTAACTAATTAACTTTGTATCTTTTTGGTCTCTTCTAGAGGATGGAAAAGTTTTTTCCTGGGGATGGAACAAGTATGGACAGGTACTTATATCTCGCTTTAACATTTTTCACATGTATTTTCTTTTTATTTCATGTTCTAAGTAATGAACATAAATAGAATTTCTATTTGCCTAAATACAAGTTATAGGGATAGAGTTGTGTGCTGCCAGCATTCTTGTCCTGGTGTCACGTTCTTCAGTGGTGTAATCATTTTATTGTTTTTGGGTGTGGCAGCTTGGCCTTGGGGATGTGATTGATCGTAACATTCCTTCTCAAGTCACCATTGAAGGATGTGCACCTAAAAATGTTGCGTGTGGCTGGTGGCATACTCTTCTTCTGGCCGAGTCACCCACTTGAATACGGGGCTTCCTCGAGGCTTTGATCCAATTTTGTTAGTTAGCTGATATTTGGATTGGTAAATCATGAAGTTACATGGATATGTACATAAAGTGGCGTTATACATACACATACATACATGCAGGTATTTTTTCACGGTTTGAATCACCATGATTGGCTCTAGATTTAGCATCACCGGAGTTCTATTCTGGTTCGGCTGTTTGGGAAGGAAATGTTGGGCCCATTTCACCGGTCTACATTTTTATCTCATTGTGTATATTATCGTTGTATAAACAGTGTAATGTAATCGGATGCCTTAGGTGATAATGATAGAGTGCAATGGAATAGTAGGTGGGGACATCCGATAAAATTAGAACAGTAGGTAGGGGAGGTTCTTTAGATTAGTTGATCCATGCAAGAAGTAATATATGGGTTTGATTTGATCTTTCAAATGCAAATTTCAGCGCCTTCTCAATTCTTGTTTCTAAAAAGAGGGTGAAAGTACTTAGCTATTCCAGCTTGTACATTTCTCTGATCTTAGTATTATTCCCAGACTGTTATTTACGTACGTTTATGATTTACAGGATGCAGCTTTTCACTCTTCTCAGTGATGATCTAAGAAATTTGCATACCACATTGTTGATGAGTAATTCAGTCTAAATACTATTTTCTATTTTTGGAGGAAGGATGAAGGACTTTCTAGGTTGGTGGTATTCTAGAGGTTTAGCTGCATCTCATCATCTTCAGTTGCATCTTTTAAAAACTCTCTCATTTCATTCTCGTCTACCTATATACTGTAACTGGATGCCTCATATACTTCTCTCCCCAATATTTATTTATTTTTAAATAAAAAAAATTGAAAGAAGAGAGATTGAGACGAACCAATTTTCTAACTCCCCATTGTCATCCCTATATACGCCCTTTGTGGAATATCAAATTAGAGGTATTTTTGGGAAAATTTTTTTTTTTATGACATATTTGAGATGTTTGATTGTTTTCTTAGTTTTAATGATTTAATGATTTATTTTTTATATTTTGAAATGAAGGTAGTATATGATTTATCAGTAATTTGCTGGCTATAGGAGGCACTACAGTGTCCAAGAAAATCACTTTTGGAGAGCTTTGACCGGTGAACAAAAAATCGCATCGGATCGCTCAATTCGACAGGTCTGATCGATAACCAGCCGGTCTGACTGGGAACTGGCCCCTGGTCCGATTTGGCGGAAGATGGAAACTGGTGGGAACCAGTTAAACTGGTTTTTTTTAATTTTTTTAAAAATATTTTTTAAAAATAAAATAACATTATTTTTAGTATAAATTTTTTTCTTTTTATATTATAATATGTTGTAAGTATTATTATAATATATAATTATTAATAATAATAAATTTACTTAATAAAAAAAATAAAAATATAATATTAATTGACTATTTTAAATTTCAAATCTATAATTATAAATGAATATTAACTTGTTTAAATTTTAATATTAGGTTGTAAAACTTATTAATAATATTTCTAATTTTTTATATATTATTAAATTTATTTTTTATTCTAGAATAAATGTTAATTTTATGATTATGGATAAATATTTTTTATCTATATTATTAAAAATATATTAATTTACTCACAATCAATCTGATCCCAATCCGACCATTAAACCTTGAACCGTTGCCTTATTCGGTTCAATGGCCAGTCTGCTTTTTAATTCCTTGGCTTTGACTAATACAACTAGGGCTGTGCAAAACACCCGTGGCTTGATTGGCCCGATCCAACCCGGTCCTATTGGGCCAACTGGGCCGGGCTTCATTACGGGTTGGGCCTAGCTTCGGGTTAGGTCGTTTTGTCTGGGCCAACCCAAACTAGATATATATATATATGTTTTTTTTTAAATATATTATTTTGTATATATTAATTGATTTTATAAGATTTTTTCCATATATCTTATATAATACATGTATTATTTGATTCCTATGAAAACCTTTGTAAGGTTTTGACATTTTAATTTTATTTAAAATTTTAAATTGATTTCTTAATTTAATATTATATAAAAATAATGTATAGTTGTAAAAATTTATAATTTTTAAGAAAATTAATTTCTATCATAACATTATATTTTTTAAAAAAGCTACTTTTACATTAATAATTAAAATTTTTTCATTAATATATAAAATTAGTTTTTATTTTAATTTTAATATTGTAAAAAATTATGTGGTACCGGGCTGGCCTGGTACCTAACCCGGCCTAGCCCGGGTGTGCACGGGCTGGGCATCGGGCGAGGATGAAGCCTGGTCCAACTCAGCCCATGCACACCCCTAAATGCAAGCATGTTCAAGCAGTGAAAAGGCATGTCAGGTTTCTAAGCTATACCGTGCTTATGAGCTTTGGTTTGAAGAGCAAGAGATCGTCCTTTTCATTTTGAGGACATCCTGTAACGATGGAAGAACGTGATGGATAGGTGTATGGGTCTCCGCTCTCGACCTTGTAGTATTACAAAGCATTCAAGCTCCTGATGGGCCCATTGTGATTGCGTTCACAAGTCCAGTCCAATAGGACTTGTACTTTATGCTAACAACAAATATGAATTGAGAACCAAACCAACTCTTGGAATAATCATTTGTTTTTTGTGGATTTTAATTATGATATCCAGTTTAATGTGTGATCCAGTTACTTTTGGGTTAGTTCAGGCTAAGCACCAAACTTAGAAGAATGGATTCAAATAATGAGTTTCTTCGACGACCAAAACTTCAAAAGTGTAAAGGCTGGCAAATATGGTTCGACTCATGCTCATCTCTTCTATATAATGGGCAGCCATCAAGGATCTTATCCCCTCATATTTGGAGGCTACATTTTTCTTGTAATTGCAGTGTTTTAGTTAAGAAATATTGCACTTTTTTTTTCTCTGACTTTGCTAACCATGCGCTTCTGATGTCCATGAGATTTCATTATTTTCGATGGTTGGAGGTTTTTTGAAAGATGATATTAGGGGTGTCCCTCCCGAAAGTTTGCTATGGTAACCTATTATAATTTGGTTATATTTTTTCTTTTGCCACATATATTTTCATTATCTGTGTCATTCTCTCGTTTTTTAAAATTGTTTTCTAATTTCAGATTATTTAAATTCATTCTTGTCGATCGTGTGGAACACAAATTTTCTTCCCACTCTGGTGCGTACGAAGCAATCAGGAATGATTCCATAAAACGATGTCAGGCCTAACAATCAAATCAATTCTCACTGTTAAAAATGCAAAAGAGCTTCCGTTTGGAAGAGATAGTGGTTTAGGCTCGGATTGCTGGTTCTTTTCCAATTCTACAGTCAAGTGCTTCAATAACACTGTCTTTGACCATTACTTGAGCTTCCCTTTTCATTTGATCTATCCCTGATGTTATGTAACTTGAGCAAGAAAAAGCATATCATTCTCATTTTGCTACCCACAATCCACAACCCAATCAAAAAGTGTTGGGACCATCATTTGTTTGATAAACGAGTGTGCCATTCTTAATTGGACGTCTTAGTTTAAATATAAATTATATCCTCTATATTTGTGCATCCGTAGAGAGAATGACATGTGATATGAGGATAAAGTTATGTGTGCGGTCGTATTTTATTTATTTATTATAAGTCATGAATAATATGATTTTTTTTTTTATACTTTATACATTTTTTTAATTTTTTCAATATTTTTCCATATATTTCAATTTGGTTTAAATGTTAAAAAAATAATTATAATCTTCCAAAAGCTTTTAACTTATTATCTATCAGTGCATTACAGGAGGATAAAATAATAAAAGTCTCTGCCATATTAAATCCCACCAGTCTACCTATGTATTCTTGTCTGTCATTTTTCTTAATTCTCACCGCTAATAATCTCTTGTATATCTCATTCGCGCAAAGTAGTTTTCCCATTTAGTATTGACCAGAAATATATATCTTGAAAATAAATGTGATTAGACATATAAAAAGAAAATTTAAGAAACGGAATTCAAGCAATATATAAGTATAATAAATTAGAAATGCTAATTTAATCTTTTGTCTTTTGCAAAATACAAAGCTTGGTAAGGAGCTATATATTTTATATTGTATGGAAAGCTTAGGAGAAGAGCAGCAGGTAACATACAATTTTGTCAACAACGCAGGTGATACATTACATCTAAGCAATTAGTGTGTCCATTCCTGCCAATGATATGCAACTCATTACTTGCCACTTTCTCCAAAATCACTTTAATTACTATTTTTTAATTACTATCCTCTCTTATCCTTAATATAAGATCATTTTTATCGAATAACGCTGAGTAAGAATTGAAATTAAAACTAATTAATTACCTCTATTTCTCTAAAAATCTCAACATTTTTTTAAAATTATCCTTATTTAATCTCTCTCTCTTTTTCTTTGGATACATTAAATAAGGACATTTTCTTGAAAATGTGTAATAAATACTATCTTGTATATTGTAAAGGATCTTATATTTAGGATCAAGATAAAAGATCCTATATATAACACCGGAGATAGTATTAATTAGTAATTCATTCCATGGAAAGCCTTCTACTCATGAAATCGTCACATACACCATACAAAAATGTATCACTTTATTTTATCAACTCTCTCTCTCTCTATCTAAGTCTAAATATAAACTTTTGTCCAACAAGTTAGTGCTAGAACTTGGAAGAGATGGTCAGGCTCTTCACCTACTACAAAAGAGAAATCTTCCTAATTTAAGGATCTTCTTCTACTGGTCAATCTACACAGAAAAAAAAAAGTGTGATTCCACCAAATATGAGCTGTAATTAACATTATTCTAATTTTCATCTTGAAAGCCTTGAGTTGATACACAGACACACGCACACATATTCAGTTCCTTCACTTTTTTCAATATTTGTGTGGTAAGCCATGGACTTGTCTAGGACTTCAAAAGAGAAAAGGAGAATCTTTTTTTTTCTCAATTAGGTAATTCTAAACCCAGATGTACAAGAGTGGTGAGCAAACTTTTGAAGCCCAGGTTTCTCTTTCATCGACGTAGATAGATTCAAACAAATACCTAAATCTTATGATCATCCTTACCTGTAAACATTAGTGTAATTAGATGAAGTACCACTTAACAATGGCCTTAATCAAATCCTCAATTATAATGTTTGCTCACATTCTTCAATCCGTGAGGAGGATTTCAAACATCACTCATAAAAAAGGTATCATAGCTTTTTCAGGAAACTGTTCAAAACCTTCCCACATGCTCAATATTTTCCTCCAACGCCAAGAAAAATCATCATGTCCCTCAAACTTGTTCCTCTCAGGTATTTGATTACAAAACAGAAGTCTGAGTTACATTCTTTGCCTCACAAAATCAGCATTATATTGCTTAATTAATTATGACTTACTCCTGATCATTTATAACCGTCTTCCATAAAGGAGGCCAGCAAAAGTCTTTCCATTCTGTAACTGATTGTTCTTTATTATTAATGTCTTTAAATTCACTTATCCGAGCACCATATCAACCAGAATCAAAGAGACTTTAAAAGACCTTTTCAAATAATTAAATCAATACATATGAATATGTGACTTGCGATTAGGTCAAAGGGGAAACTAAAATGTCAACGCCTACTGTTACTTGTTAGGCCATTCACACATTTATGTTCCCATCTCCTGTCAGCCTTTGACTGCAATTTAAAGGGAAAAAAACACTTCTTTTTTTCCTTTATTTTCACAAAAAGTCTTCATATTCTTAACCCATTGATTCAATTTCTCTGGGTCAAACATTGAACGCTAACTTCTCTGCCTTTATGTAATTTTAAATCTTTTTTATTTTTTATTTTTAATATTCTAACTCGAAGTTTGAGTAATTTATATAGCATTGTTATTCATGGAAGTTTCCCACAAGATTAGACCTAATTCGAGATAATCAACAATGAGTATTATAATGATCACCAAACTCTCTCTCTCAAAGCGGTAGGAATCATTTTTGTCTAAGTTTACGAATTGATTTTTTTTCGCTTGTGCATGCTATGTAATAAGAAAAAAAATATAATTTTTTATCACATACAAATATTTAATCATATTGCCATATTTCCTTGGTTCGATGTCAGGCCATATGTATAGGAAAAACTTTGTTGAGAGAGACCGAAATTTATTTTGATGATCTCAACGTCTCAAATGGATTAATTTTTGACTTTTAACTAAAGGATACCATAGATGTTCACAAAGAAACAAAAAGGAAATACTGACACGAACTAAAGTTAGACATGCTCATCTACGTGGAATTTGAGATAAGTCACATTATTTATGATTCATGAATAATTAATGTAACTTATAATTCTTTACTTTTGCCCAAGGGCATTGTTTAATCTATATAATTGATATCATTTAATGGGATAAGGTTGTTGTTGCATAGAAATGTATATAAATTTAATTTTAAATATTTTATTCTTTTTTTATCCGTTTTTAATTATATTATATACATTCTTTTGTATATAGTTTCAACAAATCTAAATCCCTAAACTTGATTATGTCTACCTCTTTGATTATAAGCAATAGTTACTACAAAATATTGAAATAATTAATCCTCCGTTTAGATGAAGGAAAAACACAGGAGACAGGAAAATTCATAGAGAAAATAAGAGAGGACCTAGATATTCTTTGAATATGTTTCTAGTTACTTTTTTTTATAGTATCCCTCTTTCTCATATTTTTTCTTTATTTCAAACAAAGTCTAATTCTCTCTTTATATGAAGTCATTGTAGGCTGGAAGTCATACATGAATGATCTTCCTTTTTTGGATTCCTTGTAGTTAAAGCTCAATGTTTCCGTAGGTTATGTACATTCACAATTCACAATTATTATTTAATTACTATTTTGGTTCCAAATTTGATGCTATGCTACAGCTATGACATTAAGATTTTGCGTAACACACACTTCGCTGTCATTCAGGCATCAATTAGATACAAAGACAATGGCATTTATAAATACTCAACATTTAATACAAATTTTTCATTTCTTTTCTGAAAAAGTTGAGAAGGGGATAAACCGATAAAGTATCTGTACGGAATACGCTTCTCTAGGCCACAGACCCACAACCACATAGCACTATAAAAATTTGGGAAACATAAGCTTATGGTCCTATAATTATTCTCAACTTTGAAATGAGTCCTTAAACTTTAATTTTTTTTAACAACTCCCTAAGCTTTTTGCCGTTAAATAGCAAGGACTCCTACTTGGAATAAACTTTGTTAAAATTATTGAGGTGCCTGACGGTGGACCCATGTGGCAACTAACTGGACATCCCTTGACAACACACTGGACTCTAAAAGACAATGAGCAAGCAAGCCTCTGTTCCATTAGAATGTCGAGAAAAAACGTGGAGGCTATGTTTATGAGGAGGATCATCCGAGAGGCACTCATTCAAGAAGCATGCGACATATATGTTGAGTAAGGACTGGAAGGTGGGGGCCAACTATAAATGCAGCATTGGTAATGTGGTAGCTAATTGACTTGTCAAAGCATCCCTGTCAATTCATCCTGGATTTCATTGCTTCACCTTGCTTCCTTTGGAGGTTGGGAGAGTGGCAAGATTGGCACGAGGGAACATAGCTCTTGTTTAGAAGAAGGCTATATGTTTGTGTTTCATCATTTTATCGGAAAAATATTTTAAAATTTTTTTTGTAAAATTTTTGCAATAATAAAAAAGATAAGAGAGAAAAGAAAAGAACGGGAGAGAGGAGAACTTAATTAGTGCGTACACATCTTTTCTAAGTTTACTTGATGAGCATGTGAGAGAAAATTCAAATTCAAATATATATAACAACAATATTAGCCTTATCTCACTAAGTGGGATCAGCTACAAGGATCATATGATATCAATGGGCTCTATCAAATAAATTCAAATATATATAACATATATAAATGATATAAATATGAGATTTTCATTAACACAACAACTCTAAACAAGACTTCACTTAAGAGCTGAAATAATACCAATATATTACAATTAGTAAGTGGAAAGAAATAGGGACTAAATTATTATAAGTTTACAAGCAAGCAAACAGAATATTGATATTATACTAGAGATCATAATAAAACTACACACAAGGGATGATCGGTACACGTTCTAGTAATCGACAAGACTAATAACAACAAGTATACAATCAATCAATATGCTTGGGAGCTGCTGTAAGTAACTAACAATTTGTTACATTCTAGAATCCTGTATAATTATGTGAATATTATCTCTTGTATTTATTAGCCCTGTTAGGAAGATTTGCTATTATTAGGAAGATTTGTGATTCTTTGGTGTATATATTATAAACCTTTTCAGTAATGCAATACACAGCAATTCTCATCGTTTTGATTCTTGGTTTCATTTTTCCTGCTTTCATGGTACTAGAGCCCTCATTTTTTTTCCAGAACAAACAATAGAAATAATGCTAGAAATTCAAATTGCCATCATTGTTTACGAGTCCCAGATCTACACATACACCATCCTCCATTGCAAACACACGCTGCCCTCCATTCAAATGGACCACTAAGTCCGATAGTCTTTCAACCAGACACATACCTTTATGCGCCGTTCACTTTTTTTTGCAACAGCAACTTCTGCAGATGCGTGAAGGTGCGTGTGAATGCCATTCCGGCCCCTGTTTCACTTGCCGTGCTCCTCTCTCCTTATCCTTTCTGTTTCTATGGTCTGTTAGTTGTTCTGGTGCTTCCTTGAATTTTTCAAATTTTCCAGTATTTGCAGAATTTCCTGTCTTTTATGGAGAAGTTGGATGTTACTCAGCCTATCTCTGTTATTCTCAATGGCTCCAACTATCATTTATGAATGGAGAGTATGCATGGTTTCTTGAAAGGTAGAAAGCTTAGGCGATATGTTACAAGTGACATTACTTTTCCTACTCGCGAAGCTGCTAAATCTAATTTAAAATATACTGAGCGATTAGATGAATGAAATAGTAAAAATAATCAGATTATTACTTGGCTCTGGAATACTTCTACTTCCAGTATCTATCAACAATTTGGGCGTCTTGACATTGCGAAAGAAGTATGGGATCACCTTGCTAGTCACTACACCTCTTCTAATTTATCTAACCAATTTCAATTGCAAAAGAACCTTAGTGTTCTTAAACAAGAGAAAGGTCAACCATTGTTTGAATTTCTTGCCAAGATTGAATTCATCTTGGATCAATTGGTTTACTTTGAGCCCACATTCAAGTGTGAGGAAGAAGCTGAAACCTTCTTTAAATACAGAGATCAATTTCACCTTATTCAATTCTTGATGGCTCTTACTGATGACTTTGAGCCTATTCGGGCTTCTTTGCTACACCAAAGCCTACTGCCTACCTACTCTTGAAGATGCTCTTCCTCGTCTCTGATATGAGGAAACCTGTTTGGCTTCTTTAGGCCTGCTTCAGCTGACCCTTGAGATGGCCTTTGTTGCTTCTGGGAGAAATTCTAAGGCTTGTCGTCGCTGCCCTCAATCCACTCACACCTTCGATCAATGTCTATTTATTGAATGTCGAACCTGCCAGAAGAAAGGTCGTATTGCTGCACACTGTCCAACTTTGTTCTATCAATACTGCAAGAGGATCGGGCATCTCATTGATCAGTTCCCTACTTGTCCTCCTAGATTTGACTAAGGAAAATCAACTCGATCTGGTTCCTCCTTCAAGCCTGCTTTATCTTCCACTGATGAGGTACTTGGTGTTGCCACTGTTTTGGGATCCTCCATTACTAACATTAAGGCCTTACTTAGTAAAATTATCTCCGGTTCCTCTAGCTCACCTGCTGCCTTAGTTACTCCCTTAGGTACACTTTCTTGATTCTTTGATTCTGGCTATTCCAACCATATGACTGATTAGGAAAACTATTTTTCTTCTATGTCACCTAATACCATGGCTCACCCTATACATACTACTGATAACTCTCAAATGCCCGTTAGTCATGTTGGTATTGTTTCTTTGCCCTCTCTGTCCATTCATGACACTTGCTTTGTCTCTGCTATTAACTTTAACTTTATTTCTGTTGTATAACTTGTTGATATAGGTTATGAGATATTATTTAACAAATGTGGTTGTACTGTGTTATAGGACAGATTGTAAGGACTGGGTGTAAGGTTAGGCATATGTTCGAGCTCTAATTCATGCATCTTCCTGAAGTCACTTCTCCTAAATTGTGTGCTACTTCTACATCCTTCTTTCTTGAATTGTGGCATCGTTGTCTTGCTTATCTCTCTTTAACTGCATTGCATCCTGTACTTTCTAGTGGTCTTTTAGGTCATATTGATGTTTAGTCTTTGAAATTTATCTCTTGTCAAATTGCTAAATAGCTTGCTTTATCATTTAGCCAAAATAACACTATTGCCAGTTTGTCTTTGGATTTAATTCATTCTGATATTTGAGGCTCAGCACCTACCCCCTCTATAGGAGGTTCACGATATTTTGTGATTTTTGTTGATGATTTTTCATGCTTTATTTGACTTTATATGATAAAAAATTGGTTTGATCTACCTGATATCTATATCAAATTTGCCACTATAATTCATACACAATTCTCAAAGGTTATCAAAGTTTTTCTTTGTGATAATGCCTTAGAATATCGTGATTCTAAATTGCTTATTTTTCTTGATGCTTAGGATACCTTCTTTTAGTATTCCTGTCCTTATACCTCTTAGCAAAATGGTCAGGCTGAATGAAAACATCGTCACATTCTTAATTCTGTTAGAACTCTGTTCATTTCATCTTCCTGTCCTGAACGTTTCTAGGGAGAAGCAGCTTTGACTGCTGCTTATTGCATCAATAGAGTCCCTACTCCTATTCTAAGTAACATTTCTCCATTTGAGCGTCTTCATGGTACCTCTCCTGATTATAGTCTTCTAAAAGTTTTTGCCTGTGTTTATTTTGTTCTTCTTCCTTCTCATGAGACTTCCAAATTGCATGCTCGTGCTCATGTCTGTTGCTTCCTTGGTTATGAACCTGAGCATAAAGGTTCTCGTTGTTGGGATCCTCTCTCTCACCGCATCAGTATTTCTCATCATGTTGTCTTTTGGGAGCATATCCAGTTTTCATCTTTGAATGATCTTTTCTCTGTTTCTCCTTTTTTACCTTCTATTTTTATAGATACTTCTATTGATCTCTTTCTTAGTGAATCAGGCACAGCTTTAACCAATGAGCCCAATCACACTCCTAATTTCATGCTCTCTCCAGATGATCCATTGTCTTTGAAGCTCCAACACAGGCTATTGAGCTCATATCGTCCGATAATCCTCGGCCCACCTGTGTAAGATGTCCTCTTCCTTACCTTAGTGATTACCATTGCTTTTCTACCATTCTTCAGTTTTAGGAACCCTAATCCTTTAAGGAAGTCTCCCATGATCCTCTTTGACAACAAGCTATGAGTGGTGAATTGCATGCCTTAGAGAAAATGCACACTTGAGATTTTGTTGATCTTTCTCATGGTAAGACTCTAGTTGGCTGCAAATGGATCTATAAGAATAAGACTAATTCTTATGGTTCTTTGAAGCAGCGCAAGGCCCGCTTGGTGGCCCAAGGATTTACATAGGAATATTGTGTTGATTATGAAGAGACATTTGCTCCTATTGTTCGAATTACTTCTATCCGCAGCCTTCTTGCTATTACTGTCATTA
Source organism: Adenanthera pavonina (assembly GCA_026686845.1). Taxonomy (NCBI): domain Eukaryota; kingdom Viridiplantae; phylum Streptophyta; class Magnoliopsida; order Fabales; family Fabaceae; genus Adenanthera; species Adenanthera pavonina. The sequence continues at coordinate 14,890,433 of JAIVEN010000003.1, read as the reverse complement.
AGCATTGATCTCTTCATCAGATAGATGTTAAAAATGCCTTTTTGAATGGCTATTTAGAGGAAGAATTCTACATGAAGCCTTCTCCTAAATATCAGTATCCGAATGGCAAGGTTTGCCGTCTCCATCAAGCTTTGTATGGCCTTATGCAGGCACCTTGTGCTTGGTTTGCTAAGTTTAGTACTACTATGAGTCAATTAGGCTTTGTTTGTAGTCTTCACAATTCTGCTATATTTGTTCGACCTGCAGCTCAGGGCTTTGTTCTCCTACTATTGTATGTTGATGACATGATTGTCACAGGTAGTAATGTTACATGTATCTAGGAACAAAAGACTTACCTGGGAAAGCAGTTTGAAATCAAGGATCTTGGTCAACTAAGCTATTTTCTTGGTCTTGAAGTACATCATGAGCAGGACAATATTTCTCTTTCTCAGGCTAAATATGCATTTGATTTGATATATCGGGCATATCTTTCTGATAAAGAGGTTGAAAATACTCCTATTGAGCCTAATGTTCACTTTACTCCTACTGATGGCATCCTATTGAAGAACCCCACTCGTTATCATTAACTAGTTGGGGGACTTATCTATCTTACAGTAACTCATCCAGACATTGCCTATGCAGTGCACATAGTCAGCCAGTTTATGTCTTCACCCCGGACTACCCATTATGTAGCTGTTCTTAGAATTATTCGATATATCCAAGGTACCTTGTATCATGGTCTTCACTTCTTTGCTAGCTCTTTTCTTGCTCTACGGGCATATTCTGATGCTATTGGGTTGGTGACCATGCTGATCGATGGTCTACCACCGGCTTCTGTATTTTTCTTGGTAATTCCCTTCTCTCTTAGAGAAGTAAGAAGCAAACTTTAACCTCTCATTCTAGTGCTGAATTAGAATATCGTGCACTAACTGACACAACCTCTGAGGCTCTCTGGCTTCGTTGGTTACTTGATGAGATGGGGGCATTACAAACAATCTCCATAGACATTTATTGTGACAGTCAAGCTGCTATTAAGATTGCCCACAATGATGTGTTCCATGAGTGAACCAAACATATTGAGATTGATCGTCATTTTACTCGGCAACATGTTGTTCGTGGAACTGTCTGACTTGTTCCTATTCAAAGTAAGCACCAGCCAGCTGACTTGTTCACTAAGTCCTTTAATCCAGTCGCTTCATGTTTCTAGTAGACAAACTCAAGTTGTTTCTTGTTAAGCTATCTTGAGTTTTAGGGGGATATTACATTTTAGAATTATCTATAATTATGTGAATATTATCTCTTGTATTTATTAACCTTTATTAGGAAAATTTGTTATTATTAGGAAGATTTGTGATTCTTTGATGTATATATTGTAAACCTTTTCAGTAATGCAATATACGGTAATTCTCATCACTTTTATTCTTGCTTTCATTCTTCTTGCTTTCACAATTAATTGATATCAATAAGGTTTATATGCTCGTAGGAGATTGCAACTAATTTTATTGATGGTAGCCATTAGTACATTTATTTGGATGGCCGGCACATGAATGAACAATACCTGTCTTGATCTAAAACAAAAATCTGAAATAATACCAAAAGCTGGGTGGCCAAAAACATAATGGACAAGAACCCTCATTATATGGAGAGCGGACAATCATTTCACCAAAAAAGAGAGAGAGAGAGTGGACAATCACGTGGGTTATGGGTGTCATGCGTAAATTACAAGAAAAACCACCCAAGTTATAGGAATTGCATCGCAAAATGACAAATGGCATCCTTTTATATGTGAGTGACACAAAGTGAAGCGTGCAAAATTTTCCATGGCTCATTAAGCACAGGAAATATTACGACATTACTACACACCACTGTTGTACTATGTTCTGTAATAAGGCAGAGGGAGGGCACCCTAGAGCAGTAAAACAAAGTAACAAGAGAATGAGCAGTGACTTAATTCCACTTTCATATATACATTAGCTAATTGAAAAACAAAAAAACTGCTATAAAAAGCATGGAAATGGAAAAACCGAGCTTTCAGAGATTGAGCCCTCACTCCTTGTTTTGTCACTATATTCTTGGTAAAACCATCGTGAACCCAACTTTGCACTCACTAAAACTTTATGAAGTATTCTATTAATTCATGGTTCGGACTCCTTCAAGCCGGAAGTAGATATGGATGTTGAACCAGAAGGGAGACATTAAATCGTCTTATGAAGGATGCTGCTGGTGTGCGATGGCTTGCGAATATCTCTCTCCCCCGACGACATTCTCATACCACCCCCCTTCAAAGATTCTCGCAGCTTTTACACATATAGCCTCCACGGCTTTGCTTTGCATTCCAAGGGAACAGAGGCTTGCGCGCTCGTCAGTCCAACGTGTTGTTAGGGCGTGTCCAGTCAGTTGCCACATGATCCTCTGTCAGCCACCTCAGACAATTTTAACAGAGTATACGCCAAATAGGAGTCCCTGCTACAATATATAAAACATGAGGTACTAACGTCTCAAACAGTCAAAAGCTCTCAGGAGGCCTTTGAAAAAAATTAAAGTGCAAGGATTCATTTCAAAATTGGGTAATATTATAACGACGAAAAGCTTATTTTTTCCTAAAAACTATTACTTCTCCGAATTTAGTTTAAAATTTTTTCACAGTATTTATTGCTATAAAATTTTAATGAAATATTAATTATTTATTTTAGTATTTTACCCTATATTAATATTAATTACATCATTTAAGAGAATATTTATTTTGATAAAATATTATTAAAATTTATAATATTTTAAATTATATGATGGCTTTCTTAATTTGTGTGAATAATTTTAAAATGACAGTTTTTATGAACTTTAAAGATTAACCACATCTCACTATAGTGATTATAATTAATTATTATGTTATAATGCTTCTTTATGTTTTCCCTCTTCCCCTGTTTTTCTTAATTTATTATATTCTATGGTATTCTCATGTATTATTCCCCACCATAAATAATCTTCAAAACAAGGAAATATTTTTATAAAAAAAATTGGGAGAATTTCATCCAGTTTCACAAAAATTATTGTTGGAATAATTTGGTTGGAACTTGGTAAAGTATTTCATTGCAAATTTTCTCCTGAAAAAATTCGACCTAAGAACTTAAACTTGGTAAAAGCTTTAAAGCGATATCAAAGGACTCTAAAATTTAAAATTTTATTCAAAAATGATTTTTTATTAATTGACTCTAAAGTTTAAATTTTTATTCAAAAATAAATTTCTATTAATATTTAATAATTATTATTCATACTTAACACTTAAAATTTAACATTTTCAATGTTATAAAAATTTTTTAAATTTATTATTATATTTGAACAAAAATACTTTTATAATATTAAAAAATAAATTATTATGATTCTAAAGAGTACGCGTAACACAAGACAAGCAGTAAGCCTGTACCTTATTCTCTTAGTGTTTAAATAAATTTTAATATGATTTTCAACAATTTTTAAAATTATGTTATGAAGTTAGGGTTATTAGTTAGAAATTTCCCTTTTTGTCAATTTAAGGTTGCTTGTTTTAGTTTTCCCGAAGAAATTTCCACGAATTGTGAAAGTATACCTTAATAATTTAATTTATTTAATTATGGAAACAAAACTAGCGTCATCAAGAATCACGCGCTCATTGTTGGGTACAACGTACGATTGAACCCATCGAACAAATCAGCCAAATTCCGAAACAACGCAGAAGCCACACCGACACTCTCCTCCCAAACAAAAAAAAAAAAAAGCTCACCTTCACCGTCACTTCACTCCCAAGCCAGCACAAGAACTCACTCTTTTTTTTTTTTAAATGAATATTACAAAATTCTTCTCTTTAATTTATGTTTTTGTCAATAACCCCACTAGGGAAAACTAGGGGTGAGAAATATTTGAGAAAAAAATAAAAAAGAATCTAGATATTTTTTTATCTAAATTTTTTTTATTTTTTCTCATATTATTTCTCTTCTCCTATTTTCTTTCCATTCAAAATAAAGTTTTTTTTAGATAGATAATGAAATAATTTATTTTTTAAAAATTTGTCGTATATAAGTTTAATGTAGTCATAAAATATTTAATTAAAAAAATTGATGTATTTTCTGGTACCAAAGTGACAATCAAGTGGAATTTTTCTTTTATAACAAGATGAAAATAGATTCACTATAAAGATGCAGTTATTCATCTGGAGGGAAAATTTGATACCAGATAATGTGGTAATAGACTAATAGTGGTCTGCTGTTCTATATCAAATAATTACATTTCTCTACTTTTTTTTCCTCTCTCTCTCCAAATATATTACACGCAATTAATTTTGTGAAATATTAATATGTTGGCTTATTTTGACTTATAAGAAAGATGGGCCCCTCCTAGGCTAATAAAAGAAAAATTATGAAGTTTCCTGAAATCATCAATAATAAGGGATCTTGATATAATTTTTTTAATATACTATCTTAATTTAATTTTAACAGGTGTGATTTAGTCAAATTTCAGATTTCAAGGGGATTAATATAATTTAGTTTTTGCTTATTATGAAATTTAATTTAATTTAAATAAATAATAATAATAAAAAAAAAGACAAATGTGTGTTGTAGACTTCATAGTTATAGATGATTGGCGCGTATATAAAACGATGACGCCAAGTCTCTTTGTTCGACCAACGCCATCACAACAGCTCAGACCCCTGACGACCGGACCGTTGGGGGGTGCCATAGTCACCACGTCGTCTCCCTGAAGATTGAGGATTAACCTCCACTCTCTACCAGATTTTTCTTCCGCAAGGGATCTAATCCAAGGTAACCGCGATTTCTAATTTCATGTCGGATTAAGGTAAATCTGACAATGCGTTGGTCGTTATTTTCGTTTCATTTACCTTTCTCTCTATCTTGTGTTGAATTATCGGTTTCTATTGCTGCGTTGTTTCTCAAATCGGATGATTTAATCGTAATGCTTCTCCTGCTAAGACTTTACTTCTTTGGATGCTTGAATTATGGTGAATTAAGTGGAGGGATTTGTGCTAACTGATCAGATCTGCTGCTAGTGTAGCTATTTGCATATTTCTCTCTCGTTCTCTATCTTATTTTTTTCCCCACCGCTTGTCGTTTATGTGTTTGATTGCTTGTCTGTTGAGTAATGTCACTTTTGTTTTTACCTGGATTTGGTGCCTCTGCTATTAACTTCCGGATAGCTGTCTTGTGAGGTGAGGAAATAGCTACCAAAACATTTTTGAATGTAGTAATGTGGAGAACAGAGAATCTTTTATCTGGTAAAAGTAGGTCTTGCTGATTAAACTAGTTACTATTTAGAATTTTCAACAGTCATTCTCCCTTGTGTATATGTTTTTGAGAAATTTCTCCCGAGAACAATATCGATAAAGAAGCAGCTTTTGTTTACATTAATGCAGTTTTCTTTGGCCCCAAAAACCAAAAAAAAAAAAACAGAAAGAAAGAAAAGAAAAGAAGAGAGAAGAAGAAGCAGCTTTACGCCATTGTGATATTAACATTGCTTGTTCTTATGAATTCATCTGACCTGAATAAAGCTTTTGTTTAATTCATATCTTTCATCAATTCCATGACTGTGGCATTGATTTCTGTTTAAAATTTGTTTACAGGACTGCCAGTTTAGCATTAAGATTATTTTGAAACAATTGTCCTCTTTCAGCTTTCTTGTGGTGCTAGCCACAGCTAATATGCTTAGGGTGATTGAATTCTGAGGCCCCAATTAAAGCAAATAAGCAATGCACTCTAATATGAGGGAATCGCTATATCTGGAACCTTTTTCAATTGATTCCAGTTTAGATATTATGCCGTTTCTGGAGTAACTTGCCCCAGAATTAAACCATTTTACAATTCTCATTTAAAACTTTAGCTGGTTCGTCGGTGGATCTTGTCTTTGTTTTCATATCCAGCTAGCCTTTGCATGATTTTTCTACTTTCCTTTGTAGCTTTATGATTTTTTGATGACATGGAGTTAGGGTATTTTGGTTGCTTACCTGAAATAGAGCATTAATTTTAGGATGCTCACATTTCAAGCTTTTTTGGCAGATTAATTTTTCTTCCAGCTTTAGTTGCATCCGTGTCACACTTATCATAACACCTGTCAGCCCAAGTTTAACTTCCGTAGCAATGCTTCTTTCTTTTCCAGCCACTAGTATTTAGAGGACGGAGTGGAATCAATCTGCTCATGTATTGAAATTGATTCTCTGCTAGTGGTTATTGATCTGCTGTTAATTTTATAATTTACAGGCAAAGCAAGAGGAGTATCAAAATGAAGGCACTGATTCTGGTGGGGGGCTTTGGAACGAGACTGAGGCCATTGACACTTAGTGTTCCCAAGCCTCTTGTTGATTTTGCTAACAAACCCATGATCCTGCATCAGGTTGGCTTCTTCTCCGGAAGTCCTATTTCTGTTATGCCATACTAGTAAAATAGAGATGTGCTTTGTTGATGACTTTTCCATGCAACATCTGATACATTTATCTTCTAGATATTATGGATCTGCCACATTTTTGAAAGTGAAAGACGTCAAGGCTGGTGCCAAGAATGGTTCAAAAATTGACCAAATATGATGGGTTGAATTAGTTCTGACATTTTAATATGTCAAACTACTAAATCTCTAAATTCAAGTTGATCAACTTTGCTTTTGATACCTGTCTTCTTCCCTTGTTAATCTATTATTGGTGGATTATGGGTGGGAATCCCCAGCCTCTCCTTTCACTTTTTTTGGTCCCTTTTCTCACCAAAAGGTAACGAATGTGCTTATTTGCTTGATCCCTGAGAAGAAGGTATCCAAGTTTCACTAGATGGTGTAATGATAGCCCCTTCCCCTTAATGTCCTGTATATCTGTGAATATATTGGCAACTTTTATGTCTATCTGCAAATGGGATAAAAGATCTTCCAACTGATTCGCATTTTGATTTTACTTATTTTTCAGATAGAGGCTCTTAAGTCTATTGGAGTTAATGAAGTGGTATTAGCTATCAATTACCAACCAGAGGTAAAGATCAAAATCTCCCTGCTACATTATTTAGTCAGTAATTTAAGAGTTATGTGGCTGAAGTTACTCCCCATGGCAGGTGATGTTGAATTTCTTGAAGGAATTTGAGGCAAAGCTGGGCATCAAGATCACATGTTCGCAAGAAACTGAACCACTGGGAACAGCAGGTCCTCTGGCTCTTGCCAGGGACAAGCTAATAGATGGCTCTGGAGAGCCATTCTTTGTTCTCAATAGTGATGTTATCAGTGAGTACCCACTTAATGAGATGGTTGAATTCCATAAATCCCACGGAGGAGAGGCATCCATAATGGTCACAAAGGTGTGACAATACTAAAATGGTTGCTAATTGTGTAAGACTTTAATGACAAGTTAGAGCATTAAGTATCATTTTTCCATCTACTTGTGCAGGTCGATGAGCCATCGAAGTATGGTGTGGTTGTCATGGAGGAGACCACAGGGAAGGTTGAGAAATTTGTGGAAAAGCCTAAGTTGTTTGTTGGTAACAAAATCAATGCTGGAATTTACTTACTGAACCCCTCAGTTTTGGATCGCATTGAACTAAAGCCCACTTCTATCGAGAAAGAGGTGTTTCCAAAGATAGCAGCAGAGCAAAAGCTATATGCAATGGTCCTTCCTGGATTTTGGATGGACATTGGACAACCAAGGGACTATATTACTGGTCTAAGACTCTACCTACTTCATATATTTTTACTTACGGTTGGCCAATATTTTTGTGTATCTTACTTACGGTGATCTGAGTTCATATCAGATAGTTCTGAAAAGCAGATCAAGGTGTTAAGTAATATCTCATTTTATAGTAGTAATGACAATAATACATTTGCAGACGATATTAAAAAATAAATTATTTTGCGTATAAAGCCCCTTTAGAAACTCAGCAATTCAATGCTCATAAGCCTATAAATCTTTCTCCGAGAGAGGTCTCATGACTAACTCTTTTGCTTATTTATTTATCTTTTCAATTTAGAGACATATTTCACTAAAAAAATCCTCATGAATACAAAGAAATTCTCTTTTCGTACCTTAATGCACCTTACCACCGAGAAACCAAGAATTTACTTTCTGATTAACATCTTGGGGCAAAGAATTTAGTCTATTCCAACCTATGGTTAGAAAACGGATGTCTTTCCTGGGTTATATCTTTGGTATTCGGTTGTTCGAAAAAGCTTGAGATGGAGTATTAGACAGAAATTATGAGCGTGGATGCCATGAATCGCTATTTTCCTTCCTCTCTTTTTTCTCCGTATTCATAGTTATGAATCCAGAATATGGTTGTAACTTGTAAGACTGGTCAACATTATATAATTTAAAATTTTCATTATATCTGAATTTATGTGATCATTTGAGAATTTTGATGTAACAATGATTATTATTTGATAAAATAGCAAACAGGGCTAGTTTCCCTCCTATCCCCTTCTGAGGAAAAAAAAAAATAACACTAGAAGGTGATTCCATTTTCTCTTGATCCCCTTTTCACAAAATCTCATGATTTAAATCTTAGTGTATTTCGTGTGACTGTGGGAAAAGGAGATCTAGGCAGGGTAAGAAGTGTAACCCATAAGATTTACATGGAGAAAAGCTCATCATTGATTCATTTTAGTAATTTATACTTTTCAACTAAAAGTTGTCGTGGAAGAAAAAAATTTGCAGTTATTGGTATTAATTTAAACCTAATAACAAGGGGACCTTTAGGATGCATGCATGGCCTGGAAATTTGTCCAGATATGAACTTTCTCAAAAAGAAGACAGCGTACAAGACACAGGTTTCTGTTTTTTTCGCATGTCTTATTTGCTTTGGATGCACCTCCGTGCTTTCCTTTCACTGTCTTTTGCTCAATTTGTTTCCATCCATAATCTGAGTATGCGAGTCCTATGATTTCGTTGATTTGATTTTCTTTTTCTTTTCCATTGCCACATGAAAGTTGAGTGTTTTCTTTCTCCTTCATCTGATAGTTTATGCATTCTAATTTTAATTAGTGCACATTGCTCATTCGAACAGGTGAAAAATCATTCCATCAACTCAAGTAAATTAAAAAGAACTAATTTTTTTACCCAAAAAAAAAAGAACCAATTGAAGTTTGAATTGAGATCATTTTAATTTGACTAAATTATATATAACTCCCTTTTAGTTGTTCAAAGTCACATTTAAATGAAATAGATGCTTCATACATTTTCCAAACTTGGTACTTAGATAAACCTTCAAAGACTTAACCGTGAAAACCAAAATTGCTAGTTATAGAAAGGAGTGTTCAACTAACCTGATAAACTTGGTTCTACTCAGTATACCAGGTTAGTCTTGAAGACCAGGTTAGGTTAGGCATTGGATTGAAAACAAACTCAATCTTGCTCAATCCTGGTATATATAATTCTATATATATATATATATATATTAAAAAAATTATAAATATTAATTTTATATGATATTTTTTCTTGATATATCATATGTTAAAAATTGATTATATCATTATTGTGAATATTTTTAAGAATTTAATCTTTTAATTTTATTTAATTTTTTAAATTAATTTCTTAATATTATGTAAAAATAATGTATGATTATTGAGTATTTATAATTTTAATAAATATTGCTTTTGATTATAATATTATTTTTAAGAAAATATATTTTGAATGAATGTAATTATATTTTTGTTAATAAATAAAATTAATTTATTATTTTTATTTTAAGTATTTTTGAAGATTGAGCCAACCCCGATCTTGTATGTTGGGTTAGCTTGATTCCACCTAATCTCACAAAAATTGGATATTGGGTTGACTATTAACTCGGTCTTACCTGGTTTTTGTGCACCTCTAGTTATGGAGCATGTCAATTTTTCCTATGAAATAGAACATGTTTTTTTTTATTGTCAATCGAATTTTGGATGTTAGATTGGGTTCCAACTAATTAGATCATATGGAACTACATGGATGAACAGTAAAATGTCAATTTTTTTGGTACAATACTATGTCATTTTGTTGACTAAGAATTAATTGAGTTTCTTAAGCATATTGTTCTAAGTTCGATCTTTGATCCTGTGTATGAAAAAAATTTTATTGGGAGAGACAAAACTCACTTTGGTAATCTCTATGTCTCGAAAGGAATAGTCTTTAACTATCAATTAAGAAATACCCCTAATGCTCACCAAACCTGTTTCAAATTGGTTCAACCTATAGTTTGTTGGGCCTAAACAAACCTATAGTTGATCAATAAGAATTTGTCTCAATTGAATGAGAGTTTTGATTGAATCTGCTTTGAAATGGCACTTCCTTTCTTCTTACTAGACTTAATGATGCTATTTTGGCCATTTGGAACCTAAACTTACTAGTTTGGGTAAAAAGGATTTGATGTACCAATGCGTGAGTTGCTCAATTTCTAATGATTTTAAGTTCAAGCCACATGTATGGTTTGATATTTTTTTTATGTTTTAATAAGATTTTTTTTATGCACTAAAGGTATCTCCTAATCAACAATTAAAAATTAACTCCTTCCAAGACACGGAAATTGTCAAAGTGAGTTTTATCTCTCCCAGCAAGACTCTAACATGTACATGATCAGGAATCAAACATTGAATATCATGTTTGAGGAACCTAGTTATTTATCAAGTATGTTAGATATTTTTTTTTTGGTGAGTACTAAGAGAACTTTTAGTAAAAAATCAAAGACTAATTATTTTAAAATAAAAAGATTATTGAAGTGGGTTATATTTTAAAAACTCATCTATCTACCATATGTAGTTGGATATTGTGGATGCCTCGTAAGTATTTTAATAAAATTTTAAATTTAAGCTTTGTAAATAACAAATTGCTTAATACTTGAAAATATTCAAATCTAAAATAACTATTTTACCGAAGATCAAATGGTTGTTAGAGAAAAATAGTAACATGAATTATATGGGCTTTCGAACCAAAATTACATCATTTACCTCATTTTGCCTCTTCAAACCGAAACACGCGCGCGCCCTTTCAATAAAAAAACTTCTCTGTCGCACTGAATTGCCTCCTCTTTTTCTTTAAACCTTGCTTACATATTTAATTTTTTTTCATTATTTCTAATAGAATCCTTTTCTGAGACAAGAATAGTCTAATTAATGTTCAACCCATCAATTAAAACTAATCCTCACAATGTATTAATTCAATGATCAATCTAACTTTGAAAAGCCAATAAAATCCACAAATCCAACTTATTATATTTGTTAACCATTTAATAATAAAATTACAATATCATAATAAAATAATTAAATAAACAATTTCATTTTCAATTTATATATTAATTAATTTTCTGAAAAAATAACAAAATTAATCATGAGAAATAATTGTCATTCTGAGAAGCGACTCTGATAGAAAAACCCTGGAGAAGCTCTAAACCCTAGTAAAACCCTAGCGGTCTCTCTTGTGGAGTTGATGGAAATGGCATACGGCTCTATTCTTCGCAGGTCAGCCTTTTCTCTTAGGCCTATTGCGGCTCATTTGCTTAAGCCCCAACGTAACTACCATACTCTGCTCTCCACCGCCATCACCCAAGTCCCGCTCGCTCGCAACCCAGCTTTCGTCCCTTGCTTTCATTTCTCTTCTGCGCAATTGAAGAAATTCCCCTCTGATGAGACCTTACTTCGTGCCATCGAATCTGAAATCCGTTGCGCCGAGGAGACTGACGACCACGACAGGGTATGTTTTTGCCTTAGCATTGTTTTGCTGATTGGCTTACTGTCAACAGGTAAGATAATCGAGGGAAGAAGGGATTTTTATACCAACTCGGAAGACAAAATAGTTTTCTGTTTAGGATTTCTTTCTCTGTATCAAGGATTCATTCATTTATTTATTTCTGTTCTCTTGGTGGTTAAGTAATTGAATAAAAATTTAGTGAAGTTAGGCTTCTTGATGGCCTTATTATGTGCTCCCAAGATATGGTGCAAAATCAATCTTCAATGGTCCATTCAAATCGGTGAAATTTGACTGCAATTGGCCTATTGATCTGGGTTCCATTTTATGTTTCTCTTGCAAGCAATCAGATTGATCATTTTCCATGTTTTCTTGGGCAAAAAGGGGTGACTTCTCGATATTTCCCCCCCTCGTAGTTCATAGTTTATTCAGTTTCGCACTGGGAGATAAATAAAGAAAGTGTTGCCGTTTAATATGCTTTGATTCGTTCCAACTTCTAGAAAAATGAAAATTCACTCCGATTTTGTGGGAACTCTAGCTTATAGTGAACAGTGGGAGACTTAGAGTTCAACTGCTCTTTGAGATGATGGAAAATTGTATTTCTGAGTGAATATATTAGTGTTGTCCTTAGTCCTCACATAGTTGATAGGTCTTGTGTTTGTTTATCCTCTTTTGGCTTAGAAATTATTATTGTGGCCTTTTATCTTGGCACTCGTCTATTATACCTATAATTAGTGGGTATCTGAGAGAACATATTGGGTAGTTATGTAAAATTTGTTTGAATTGAATTTTGGGAGTAATGTTTTGGAGTAGTTCTGGCTAGAAATTATTTATTGCTTATTTCCTTATGATATGATAAAATACAAAATCAGATTCTTTCATGCAGTTGGAGTGTGACACAAAGATGGAAGCATACATGGAATTCACTTTCTTTTATCATCCATCCTCTCTTTTCTCTCCCCCCTAGCTTGACAACTTCACTTAATTCTCTGAAGTGAGAGGATCTAGACTTGATAAAGTAACCCTTTTTTTGTGGTTGATGTGCCTCTTTGAAATTGCTTGACTTCTTTTTACTTAGACTTTATTTTCCTGCAAGTGAATGACAATTCCAGCTTCATGGGTATTAATTTCTGTTCATGTGAAAGTGTCCATGCTGTTGGTGTGATATTCTGATACTCCGTCTGTCCCATAAGGTAATATGAGGGGTTTTTCTTGTTTTATAATAGAAAGTGATTTGTCATTTTTACCCTTTATTTATTGTATTAGTAGTCTTGTAACTTATGCTACATTTAATGAAAGAGGTGGAATTAATGAGGGTAAAATTGAAAATTTTGGGTTTTTTAAGAAGTCTAAGAATGTAATAAATGTTTTTTAATATGAATAAAATCCTTCCCATTACCTTATAATATGGGACAGAAGGTGCATAATTTATTGAGATCAATATTTATATCTTATGCAATATTTCATTTCGTCCCTTTGGGGACATCTAATAAAATTGGAATATTACATTTCAAATGGGTCGCATGATCACACCCTCTTCTTTTCCCTTGGGAGACAGGTTGAAGATATTCCAAGTGATTTTCCCTTTGAAATTATTGATAGTCCTGGGCAGCATATTATAATACTTAAAAGAACATACCAAGGTGAAGATATAAAAGTTGAAGTTCACATGCCTGATCTAGTCACTGGGGAAAACGATGGTGATCGTGATGATGATAACGAAAGTGAAAGGGCCAATCAATCGAGCATTCCTCTTGTTGTCAGTGTCTCTAAGAAGGATGGACCCCTTCTAGAGTTTGCTTGCATGGCTTACCCTGATGAGATCACAATTGACAGCTTGAGTGTAAAGAATCCTCAAAACATTGAGGATCAGATTCCTTACGAGGGTCCGGACTTCCAGTAAGGCCTTGTTCCTTCATCTCTCAGCCCTTGAATTTACAATTCAATGTTGTGTTCTTTTCCTTTTAAGTTGCAATAACATCTTTCACTTATGATTTCTTTTCAGAGATTTGGATGAGAACCTGCAAAAGTCCTTCCATAAGTACTTAGAAATTAGAGGAATCAAACCTAGAACCACTTATTTCTTGCACGAGTACATGATCAACAAGGATAGTAGAGAATACTTGGTGTGGATGAAAAAGGTCAAAAGATTTATTGAAACATAAGCTTTCACATATTTTATGTACCCTACAACCGTAATTTGATGGAAGTTATGAACTATACCGCTACTTTTTAATGAACTACATTTGGAGAGGAAGATATTAGATTTCCGTATATTGTGTTTTATTCTTGGCATATTATTTTTGACAATACATTTATTCCCTAGTTTTCACTGCCCTGGAGGGGTGCTTTTGTAAAAAAACCTTCCATTGGCGATTTTACAAGTTGAGCTTGAGGCTTGGCTGAAATCCAGGTTCTGTCTATGTTTATTGTGCCCCTTAAATTTGTTGATGCAATAATTTTTGGGGAGTTAATTATGATTTTGATCTTCCGTGGACAGATAATTCTCAATTAGATTCCTGAAGGAGAAAAGTTTGCATTTACATACTTGAAATTTTAATTTTCTTCAATGTTCACATTAGGTGTAGTAATCTTTCTTGTTCTGCCACTTTGTTAAAAAATTACAAAACCTATAATTAAAAGACGCAATACCAGTGTGTTTGTTTGTGTTCCAACCTTTTCAAAAAATTCTTTTCGGAGCATGATTTGTGTATGTTACATTGTTGACATAGGGAGGAATTGACATGAACTCGGTTTCCTAGGCATTATCTTTTAACAACAAAAAAAATTATTTTTATCAAATTTCGATTAAGTCGACTTAGACAACTTAATTTTCTTTTTTCATGAAAAAGAAAATCATAAATTTGAACCAAATCAATTGAGCGGCTACACTGAAAATCATATGAAGTTCTATGATGACATTTAATCGATCTCAATATGAACTAAGTTGCGAGCAATTATCATAGGAACTTGGACTAGGACAGATTTCTGTAGATTATGCACTCAAAAGTGTCCTTAACCTTCATCTGTTTGAGGCCTGAATCTGAAATGTAATTTGACTTTTTATATTTCATATTTAATATAAATATATTGTATTAGGTATCAAAGATCTTGTATTTTAGATAAAATATCTTACGCCTAAATCTGAATCCGCTCATTATTTGATCAACTATTGTTATCTGCATCCTATTCAATATGCAAAGGATATCTAACGTTCTTTTAGGGTGGATGCCTCCAGGGACCTCAAATGCCTGAACCCAACTCTATCCCTAACCAAGAAGCAGTAACGAAGCTTTTCCCTTCTTTTTCTGAGTTAAAGGAGACGAATGTATTAATAACAAAGGCAATAGCAAGCAAGACACAAGTAATAATTATTATAATTATTTTCCCATATCATACATATTCGATGGCTGTTAATTGCCTGCTGTTGAAGAAGGAAGCAATGGTCCTGTGTAACATGAAAGGAAAAACTGAGAAACAACAGAGAATAACACAAATTTCGCCTCTTTGTTGGATTGTATGATTTTAAGCCCTGATCTACAGAGACAGAAAATAAAGCTCAAACCAGTCACCTTGCCTTGCCTTCTTGATGAAGAGGGTGTTTTACTAGCTAAGCGCAGGATCAAGTAGTAAGGTCTTTGTGGGTGTAAATAATTTCTTTATCGCCATCAACTACTTGTCCACTTCCTCTTAGTATCCTGCATATGAAGATTGGCAGAAGAAGGTCAAATATTAGGTGATACCACATATGCCTTCATGGAATTATCATAAAATAAATCTAACATAATATTGTGCCTCAGTACGTATAAATCCAAAAGGGAAATGATGTATGGGTTAGAACTACT
This sequence comes from Adenanthera pavonina, assembly GCA_026686845.1. Classification (NCBI taxonomy): domain Eukaryota; kingdom Viridiplantae; phylum Streptophyta; class Magnoliopsida; order Fabales; family Fabaceae; genus Adenanthera; species Adenanthera pavonina. Next base: position 14,874,944 of record JAIVEN010000003.1, on the reverse strand, counting down.
CGGATAATCCTATGAAATATATTTCTTATAAATCATTCTGTATATTTTTAACTACTATCATTAATCTTGCAGTGGCGAGCAATACAACCTGATTAAAATTACAATAAATCCATTCATGTACTTAACAGATTAAGGTCTTTGATACAACTCATTCATATGTGACGTATGACCACTAATAATGACAAATGAACGATGGTATTTTATAAAATTCATTCATATTTAATATGTGCACACCACTAGATCCAGAAAAAAAGCATATTAACACTTGATAAAAAATGAGCAGCTACATCAGTTATAAACGTTGACAAGCCTATCTACATTTTGGCTAATTGCTTGGTATACTTCATGTGATTGTGATTCTTATTATTCATGTGTACCAACTACACAAGAGACCTATCAGGTTTGCTGATAGCTTGTTAAGAAAAAAAAGAGTTTATACTGTATATGATCACCAGTTCATACCATCTTGTTGTTAACAATCCTTCAACTCCTACTGGACCCCGAGCATGAATCCTGCTGGTACTTATTCCAACCTGTTAAGCCATTAAGAGTATTAAACTAGGTTACAACCTTAACACAACAGATTAATCATCAAAATGCGAAGAATATCATACCTCTGCACCCAGTCCAAATCGAGCCCCATCACAAAATCTTGTGCTAGCATTGTGAAAAACAGCAGCACTGCCAATATAGGCAAACAATGTATACGTTACTAACTTTGCACAATGTGCTGATGTCTTGCAATGCACTTAATAGAGCAAAAGAAAGTTTTGTTTACTAATGTATAACTGCCCAAGACCACATACTACAGCAATAATGAAATGCTGCAAAGCATATAATTAAGTGATATAACTTCTTCCCTACACTTCTTTTTTGTGAAAACAAATATATTCATGATAGTTCATAGAATACCTATCTACTTGGCGTAGAAACACATCAGCAACTTTGCGATCTTCAGCAATTATGCAATCAGTATGTGCACTGCCACAGAAAAGAAGAAAATGTTGCATATTTCCTTATAAATCCATTGCACCGTCACGGATGTTATTTGAATTGAATAGAATAGAGGGAAAACAAATGAAAGGAACATAAGTTTCAACGTGTTTGTTATCAAGACCACAACAGTGACATGCCTTCCATAAAGATTTATATGATCAACAGCTGAATACACATCATCCACAAGCTCAACAGTGCAAGCCAATGAACTGTATTCATGATGAAATGAATGCGCCTCTGGAATATTCAACAACAAACTTGCCTTGGCTCCTCCATATAAAGCAACACCTGCATAATTTACATCACTTAGCCGCTCCGCAAGTCTTTCAGACACACATGCGCACGCATGCTTCCTTAATATTCAGTCTAAAAGTCCAGTGACTTCCAGACAACAATCATCTATGTCAATCTCTCCACAAGCAAAATGTTGTCAAAAAGGTAATAAACCAGAATAATAAGGATGAAAACTAAAGTCAGCTCAAAGGACTTTATCCAATTAAATAATTCGTAAGTTCTTGGTGAAATCACATGGATAACAGAGAACCTTTATACAATTATACCTAAACAAAACCAATAGAGATATATACAAATCAAAGAAGCATACAAAGAAATCAGCTGTTAACAGAATATAGAATTTGCGCTACTGTTCATCCGAAATCCATACCTTCAGTCCGTAGGTCAACAATAATATCATTGAGCCAACCTTTCTCTACTATGTCCTTGTGAACGAGAAGTGTTTCCTAAAATTTGAATTTTGAATAATGGAAAAAGTTATGCATGACTGTGACCAGTGAGCAAAGAAAAATAGTTGGTATTACCAAGTTTGCACTGTCATCCAGTAGTATGGATTACCATGGCATTGCAACCAGCTGGATAATCTAATTTTGCATCCAATACAATCCGCCTTGCCATCTCCAAATTAGCAGACTTATCAACATAGACGTGGCAAATTCCATCTGGGTCAACAAATATGCAGCATTACAATGACAGACACAATCAAATTTCTGAAGAAAAGGATTTACATAGCTTACCAAGCACTGCTTGAATATTAATCATAAGCAAAATGGTCTTACCAGCATGACCCAGAACAGGAATTTTAGTGGAGCTTTTAATATGAGAGACAAGTTTGTTGCTGCCTCGTGGAATAACCAGATCAATTACATCATCAAGCTGGAAGATAAAATGCAGATTTCAACTTTGGCTTAAGGTTCCAATCTTTCAAGTGAACTATTTTATAAATTTGGTTTTAAGCTCTCCAGGTCTACCCACCTTAAGCAGCTCAGGGATCTCCGCTCTTGAGGTCACAAGTCCAACAAGTTTTCCACCAACAGTTTCAGGGATGGCTTCAGTAATTACCTGCAATTTCATAGGAATTATTATGCCAAGAAAATTTATTAATGAGGCTGCCAAACCTAACACCTGAACAGAAAATAGTTCAGAAATTGTTTTCATTTGAAACCAAACTTTGTGCAAAATTGCATTTGATCGCTTAGCCTCCTTGCCTCCTTTCAAGAGAAGCCCATTCCCACTTCGAATTGCCAAGGAAGCTATCTGTGCAGAACATATGAAGCAATTGACTTAGAATGGCTGCTAAACATCTAATTCAAAGATTCAATCTAACTATTTTTAAAAGCTCAGTAAGCTAATGAGATAAAATATTGATGAATTTATGTTATTATTTGAGGGACAGGCATGGTCAGAAGCTTAATGCATAGTTTAAGTTTCCTAAACATATCATCTAGAATGCCAATTGGGAAAGGTGTAACAATAAAGGCAATCAGAAGGAAGCAAAAATGAGAACAAAAAAGGGGAAGAAAAAAGCTGCAAATGATAGACGTATCAAATTGGAAGGATGCATCAACATGAGGATAAAATGACCAATCCGCTTTCACAGATTTTCCTTGCATGACCATAAAAATTGATACACTTAACATCAAAGTAGTTAATAACATCACCAGTAACATACAATATGACATATTAATAAAAATGTTCTGAAGAAGAAAACAAATTATGAATTTATTGCCATCAACTGAGATGTTGATTTAAAATTGTGGAAGGGCGTGATAACTATAACATGGACACTGAAATATAACTAGTTGAAAGATGCAATACGAAATAGTAATATGGAGACTCTGAGAAATGTAATAAATGGCTTACTATTTCATTTGTATTATACATTATGGACAGAAAGTTCTCAATGAGAAAATTAAAAAAAAAAAAACTCCAAGGCTGGAAGCTATCAGAAATATGGTAAAAACAAAATCTAAAGCCCATTGCTTTAGCTCATAAGTCAATACTGCAAAATATTACATTTTTGCATGCATGTTCCATGGGGAGGAGGGCAAGGTGTCTTAACCTCTCACTTCTGGTAGGAAACATATCAATCTCATTTGACATTTTCCAATTCATTATATCACCAGGCAAGTTTGAGCACACATATTCTTCTGTTAACCTCTAAATAGATCTTCCTTTATATCTGATGGTTGATAAGGGCAGCAATAATTTATTTAGAGATAATAGGAATAGTTCCAGTCTCTTGATCTGGAATGATATCCTTATTGCAAGATAAAATAAAAAGGCAGAGAAGAAAATTGTTTTAGTAATTGTGTGTAAGGCCAGACACTCAATTTTCCAGACTAACAGAAATACATACAGCACAAACTGAAATAGCAGATGAAGAGATGGCTCTTTCCTTTAGGGGGTAATTAAGCAAGTCTAAACAAACAGGAAAGAATAACCAAAAAAAAAAAAGAGTAAAAATGTATAACCTACCTGTACTAGGGCGTCAGGGCGAGACTCAAAAACAATCAAGAGAACACCTAAAGGAGATGATGTTTTCTCTAGAATTAACCCATCTGCAAGCTGGATATAGGTGTGGCCATCAGAAACATCATAAATCAATTATCATAAGTTTAGTGAGAGTCTTCCTACCTTTTCTGGCAATTGCTACTAAGTCATTTTAGGTGATGACCATGGCAGATTTGCCAAATTACTTGATGAAAAATAAGTCTGAGGTAATTTCCCACATGGTCCAGGAAAACTTAGTTCAAAACACTAAAATTGACATATTTAAGACCAAGCAGTAATTACACTTACAAACTTCGGACAATTTCCTCACATGAAATCATAAATAACACAAATCATGTGAGACATGCTTCTTTAGTGGTAAGATACAAGATTTATTGATGTAAAACCAGAATCTGTTGTTATTACTATATGATGAAGAAAAGTTGAAGAACCTACTACATGCAACAATCAACTTTCCTTACCTCAGTTCGTTTTAATACTCGACCAATTGTATCTTCCATGTTTGCAAGAGTTCTCATATTCTTTGCAAGGCTAGCAATCTGTCAGTTAATAAAGTATACCATTAAAATTTCTGCACTGAGTTCAAATTTAAGCAATCCCTAGATTAAGTTAAAATTTAAGCAAATTTTTATTATGGTGGATTGTCTTGCCTTCCCAGGCTTTAGAAGCAGCCTAGCAACCAAGGATTTATCAAGATTTGCTTGTTGTGCATCAGCAACATCAGCCTCATTTTCAATCCTTATCTCCTTTTCATTTGCTTCCAGCGCATCAGCTATATTTAGCAAAATTTGCTTCCTCTCTTCTTCAGATAAAGCCTATAGAATTAGGAGATTAGCTGGTTGAATTAGGATCTGTTCACTAAGTGCTCAGAAATATTTATGATCCACCACACATTTTGGAAGTATAAAGATAGTGAAAAAAAACCTGAAGCCGTCTAGAACAGTCCCTAGCTGCAACTGCCATTTCACGTGCATCAACCTCTTTTACTGGGGCCCACTTATAAGCATCTTTATGGAAGAGGGTTCCAATACATTGTCCTTGAAGGACTCTAATGATATTTTCAGGTGCATAACCACTGGGGGAAAAAAGATGTGAATAAGTGACATCCCACTTCAGCCCCAAAAAAAAAAAGAGCCTACTTGTCAAGATGAGCAATGGAGTGCAGGCAGTGTACACACAGGACTTCCTATCCTTCTTGTTATCAGAAAGACACAATGTTATATTTGTTTTATTTTGAAGTACACACACACACACATGAGCATACATACACACACACATACACGTAAATACTGAAATGGAAGTGTACATTTACTAACTCAATGTGTGGCAGGCAAGAAGATCTACAAAGAGGAATAAAGAAGGTGATAGGACTGAAAAAGGACTTTAGGGTATGCCCAAGTCATGGCCTCTCACTTCTAAATAACTTATTTCTAAATGAAAATGTGACCGAGAAAAAAACTCCTTTCGTCAAATACATGTAGGGGGAAATTTTTCCTTAAAAAATTACAATTTTGAAGAAGGCATAACAAAGCCTATATTCAGTTTCAATCTTCCTCAGTGAACCACACAAAATAATATAATGTTGTACCTGGCAATAATAACAGGAATGCCAGCTTCAGCTGCATTTACAGCAGCCTTTACTTTGGCAGTCATTCCACCTCTTCCCACCCTAGACTTATCTCCAAAAGTAATTTCATTCTGATGCCTTTCCTTGACATACGTATGAATAAGCCTTGAGTGAGGTTCACTAGGAGGGCCACTATAAAGACCCTCTACATCACTCAACAGAATAAGAAGATCAGCTTTTAACTCCAAGGCCAGTAAAGCAGATAAACTGTCATTGTCCCAAAATATACCAGAAGAGTCCTGTAGAATGATTAATAATGTAAAGCATCAACTAAACATTCAAGAAGGCAACTTCCAAATACAGCTTTCAAAACTGAAAAGACACAAGTTCCACATTCAAATATGTTAACCTGCACAGAAGCGTCAATCCAATAACCTCAAGAAGAGAGATAAGGGAAGTGAACGAGAAGAAAGAGGCCATCCTACAAGTTTATTAAATTTTATCTGTATTGGCAAAATCCTAACAGAATAAAATATTGAACAAACCCTCAATAGAATAAAAGTTTAACCAAACAGTTTGAACAAATGCAGGGTAAGTTTATCATTTAATGGGAAAATAAGGCATTAACTGAAGAGTAAACAAGGAGTCAAATTCTCCTATATGTATTTAGGCAGGCTTGTCAACAAAATTCTGACTACAGTTTGACCATGCATACCATAATCTAGATAAGACCTTAAATACAACATCAAGCTTAAGCTTAAACATATAATTAAGCAAATTTATAAAAGGAAAACAAAAATAATTCTGTTGATTTCTTGTTAACTCAAGCTAAAGCTGATCACTGGATGGGCTAGCTCCAGGCCTTATCCTATCAAAATTTTAACCATATAAAATCTGTAAAGCCTGAAGAGTAGCACAAAACCAGCTCTAGCCTTGAACATATCACCTGCCATGAATGCAGTTAAATTCGAGTGGCAGTAGTTTTATACAAACTGCAAGGGAAAAAGCTTTAAGAAATTAAGCTTTATCTATGTTGGCAAATCAGAAAAGTAAAGCAACAAACCTCATATGGAGCTTTCCTAGTACTGACTGCATCATTCTCATTAAATATGGGTATGACTTTTAGTGCTAACAAAGATTTTACTGTTTCAGTAAGTTGCTTTCGGAAATCTCTATCTCTAAAATCATTGTCCGTCACAAGAAGCTGAGCAGATGACACATCAAGCTGCAGAGTAAGAAGAAAAGAGTAACATCAAATGTCTACTGTATTGCAATTAGGTTATAACAGCAAATGAAATTGCCACATGGAAGTCATGAAAGAATGAAAAGCAAATAACAAAAGAAGCCCACAGAGGAAAACATGTTATATTAAGTACAAGCATAAATGCCAGTGCAATTGGAGATAAATGACATTAAGTAACGTCAATTACCTGAGTGAACAAATCATCATATATGGCCATTAGACTGTTTTGTCCAACTGCTGCGCATGCTTTGCCATCAAGTTCAACTTGTGGCTTTTGTAGATCAGCAAAGCTACAACAGTATATGAAATAAAAAAGCAAATTAATATTTCAACTTATTATAAACGCAAGAAATAGTGATCTACTCAAACTTCTTATATACAATAGATTTGAAGGATGTACTCAGCAATCATGTCTTACCTGCTGTTAATTAATTTCCTGTATCTGAGCCTCTGGCGACCAAGGCCAACAGCGCCCGATGACACCAAAATAACCTCATATCCTAGAGAGTTAAGCTCCTTAATCTACATTAGTTTCACAATCCAATGTGCAATTAAGCACGACAAAGTGAAAGGTCCGTGACAAACCATAACAAGTCAGGCATTGATGTATAAGCTAACCATGGGCAGCGCCATTTCAACTTACCTGCTCACACAGCGTCCCCAATTTTCCAACTGCTAATCTACCATCTTTACGGGTCACAACAGCAGTCCCAACCTTGAACAATCAATCGATCAACATTAGCATTTGCATCAAACAACCACCCAATCATAACTATACGACATCATCCATCACATCAGCTTTAGAGACTTCAATAACTTGCGCTACAATTACACGTCAAAAAGCATTAACAAAACAGTAAGAGAATTCACTCATTTACAGCTCTGAATTAGCAATTGTCAGCACTATCATGTCATTGGGTTCAAAACTGCTACGGAACCATCACATGGGACCAACGAATTCAATGCAACAGCTTCCCACTTGAACAGTAAACTAGGAAAGCAGCATTTACTAGAAAAAGACGCCATTTCTCATGCTTAGAAAGGGAAAAAACGGATTTTGGAGAGAGCAGTGGAAGAAAAATACAGCCAACCTTGATAATAATGCGCTTAACGTCTTTGACGAAAGCTCGAGAAGGATCTGCGGCGTCCATGTCCAGCGCAGTGTAGTTCAGCGTCGGAAGAGCGTGGCGGCGACCAACGCCAGATACGAATGAGCTCGAAAGCGAGAAAGAGAGACTGGTGTTCAGGCAGAGAAGGCAACAGAAGACAAACTAGAGACAACAATGTTAAGCCGCCCCTTGGAGGGCTTTCGAGGAATTTGCCCAAATCCCGTACTCAAGGTCACGACGCAATTCAGTCACGAGTCCCAAGTCCCTACTTGTTCTCAATCTCATTTTACACTTGAGGAAGTAGTATACGGCTGCACGAAACAGTAATAATACAGTCTTGAATAGAGTAAACCAACGTGCAAAAGTGCCTTTTTTTTGTTTTTGACATTGTTTGAATAAAAAATTTAACTTCAAATAGAATTCGAATACATCTTTGACTATATAAACCAAAATTATCCTTCACCAACTTCACAATTGGTTATGAGCAATAATACTAGCCGCCTCATTAAGGCTGGCAATCTTTAATTTAATTTATATGAAGTTGACTTTCTTCTTCTATATAAGAAATTAAATATCTTTTTGATTAAATTAGATGTGCAATTAGTGAGAATTTGGGAATGTTTTGATAGGCCCAATTGATGCTGCCAGAAATAACCTTTTTTCCACAATGTTGTGTTAAATTTTTATTGAAGCTATTTATACTACATTGCTGTAAGTCGTGATTTTATTACTACTCATTCTTGCACCTAATTTTTATCCAAAAATAAAAATGAAATATGGAGCCATTAAAATTTTGAAAAAAAATTCTGAAAAATCTAAAGATGTAAGAAATGATGGTTTATGAAAGTGCTACGCATACTAGGCCTCCAATTCGAAAGAATAGTTACATTAAATTTATTGTGTTTTATTCTTATTATTTACATTTTATTGTTAAACCTAAAAAAAACTAGATGAAAAAGAAAAATATAATATTTTAATAGAGTGGACTTGACTTAAGGTTTATGTACTCTTATGATGGATCAAAATTTACTTAATTCGGATTTGAAATTCATGTCCCTTAGTTGATTGGTGTCTTTTAATTTTATAAAAAATAAATTATTCTTTATTCTTTATTTTATTTATTTTTAGGAAGATGGTCTAAGAAATTATTTATTTATTTATTTATTTTTCTGACTTGGCTTTAGATTTAAGATAGGAAAAGTATCTCTTTTAGAAAATATTAAAAAAAAATATTGGACCTGAATGGAAACTGTTGGTTGCTGTCTTTTTTAAAATAGAAAAAATAATTTCATTGTCAGCTTTTTAAAATAAAAAAAAATATTTAAATTCATAGTGAAGCTATCACTCAAGATCCATCATTCAAAACCGTCAATTTTAGCATAGTTTCAGGTAAATTAAGGGTCTGTTTAGTTTGTATTTTTACAAATCAAATCATAATTTTTAATCATTATTTTCTCATTTTTATAAACTGTAATTATTTTAAAAATATTTTTATAAAAAAACAAACTAAACCGGCATTAAATAGGGCAGAGGGTAGAAGAGAGATGAATTATTTGCGACTTCTTTTGTTTAATGCAAAATACCAGTAAAAAGACGCCACTAATAATACAAACGTAGTCATAGTTTGCGACCTATCAATTATCATCTACTAGCTTAATGCGTCAACAACTCGGCTACTTGTTGCATAAATTAAAAAAAAACAATTCCATTGTGCTTTGATGTCTAAAAGGCAGAGAGATCCCATATGATAATCCTGCTGACATATATGTACGTCAGCTGAAAGATGTAGACATATCAGATAAGACACTTAAAGGCATGTTACATTCATGTTTCGAGAACCATTTTTTTATTTTAAAAAATAAAAAAAATTATGTTTAACAAAACTGCATTATATGAAGTGATGAAAAATAAAAAAAATAAAACATTTAAAATATTTTTAAAGTATTTTTTATTTTTTTATTATGAAAAATATAAATAAAATTATAAATTTTAAATAATATATTTAATGCTTACTAGTTACTATACAAACTATTTTATAATATTAAAACAAACAAAAAAATTAAACAAGCCCTTAACTTTTAGGGTGGACCACATGCAAGAAGGAAAGAACAATACCACCAAATTATTTTTTATATTTCTTAATATAAAAGATAATTAAAAAAATTTTTATATTTTAAAATATAAAAAATAAAAGGGATTCGGTTGAGCTGCGTGGCGCCGGCTTGTAACCCAAGCGGAGACACAATCACAAAGGATTCATATGATATATTTAATAATTTTTTTAAAAATATTTTTAATTAAGATATTATTTTTTTTAAAAATTAGTAATATAATTTATTTGTATTAATTGCATGATATAAAAATTAATAATATCAAATAAAAATATTTTTTAAAATTATTTTATATTTTAAAAAAATTTATTATTTTTCTTAATTGACATGATGTCATTATTTACACCTTATTTATATTAGGAGATGAATAGAGGAATAATTAAAGTCACGATATTTACCTATGTCACCTAGCCGAAAGTTGTTTCTTAACATTTTTTAACTCTTTTTTTATCTCGAGTTTCCAACCTTCAATTCTCTTATTTCTCGAGTCTCTCTATTAAAGCTTTTTTGAACCGTTGATGTCTCTAACTCTCCAATTTTCTTACCCACTCTCCAACTCTCTATTTGCAAGGAAGCTAATCATATATATTTTAATTTAAAATATTTTAAAATTTTGAAAATAAAATAATTTATGATAATATCTTAATTTCTAATTTTTAAAAATTATTAAATCCCACCATAGAAATTATTATTATTATTATTATTATTATCCCATTTTCTAAAAAAATTAATTCTTCTACTTTCTTACTTTATCTTTTCATCTTCTTAAATCTTATAAATAAGGAAATTAGTAAGAGTTTAAAAGATAATTTCTATTTTTTTATTTTTATTTCTTTATTTTATATTCTAGTTAAGGGATAATCTTCAAATTTTACTTTAATATTTTTTAAAAATAATTTAAAAATATTTTATATTTAATCTCTCTTATTTTTTAAGGGATAATTTTCTAGAATATTATTGATTTATTTTATTATTTTTTCTATGAACTCTATAAGATATTTTTTTATTTTTATATATTTATTATTCTTACTAAATAGACTAGACAAAATATGATTTTCACAACCCTTTATTTAGATGCAGAAAAAAGAGAGGGGAGAAAATTAAAAAAAAATAAAAAAAATCCTAAATTATCTAAATGCTGCCTATTTTTTCTTATAATATTTTTCTGACCCTATTTTCTTATTGAAGATGAGGCAGAATTGGACGTTTCCTTATGCTGAGGTTTTCCAGATTTATGTGAACGGCTGCTCTTGGACTCATCCTTGGTCACATGTACAAGTTTTCCTGTCGTGGTTGCTGACTAAACGAAAAGTTAAAAACTTTATAACATTACATCTCATCCACACATCTGCTTACATTATTAGGCGCCCGCCAAACCATTAGACATAGAAGCAAAAAATTATTATAAAAATATTTTATTATTTGTAATGTAATTAGCAAATTACTTGTATGAAATAGTGCACACTTAATAGCAAAATATAAGCATACTCTTATTATAAAATAACTATTTCATTCTTCATCATTATTTCTTTGTATTTAGATTCATGCATTAGATCTTCCGGTGGTTCAGACTTCAGATTCAGATTCCGTCATCTGAGGCTTCTGAATTCACTCTATTGCTAACATTTAAATCGTTTACATTTTAATTTTCTTGTAGTTTGATATTTTTTATATTTAAAAAAATAAAAGAACAAAATTAATCTTTTTTTTTATACTAACAAAATTAATCTTTTAATTGTTGATCTTAAGAATGTAGTTTTATTGAGAAATAAAAAATAAACTTAAAAAATTATACCATTCAAATTTAATTTTTGGATTTGAGCCAATTGAAATTCTTTTAAGAGGATGTCAGATTCTTCTAGGAATTAAATTATTATCTATAAATTACTTAAAATTTAAAAAATATTTTGTGAACTGACTATACATGATTATTTTTTATAATGTATTTTAAAAAACAAGTTTACAATTTTTATAATTTTAAAATTAATCCTTTTATCTTGGTCAAATTTAACTTGGTATTTATTATATTATATAAAAAATCTGAATAAATATGTTAAATATAATTATAAACTATCTTCTATTATCATGCAGATATTGTGTGTGTTTTATTTTAAAAGAAGAAAATATATTTAAATAAAATCGTAATTTTGAATATATTTTATCTACTCTTTATATTTTTGTATTGTCATCTTGATTTTGTAAATGTCAGAAAACATTTTTTGCATTCCTCGTTTGTTCAAGGTTGCAAAGATTTTTAAAAATCTTTCTAATTATAATTTTTTATTTCATAATGTAACTTTGTTGGGTTCCATATACGTTCAAGATATATGGGAGGAAGGGGTGGAATGGGGGCATTGGTAAGGATGAGGGTTCAAATGAAAAAAATATCATAATATTAAAATTTAAATTAAATATAAAAATATTGACAGCTCCAAGGTCCAATCCAAGTATTGGACTGCTGCTTGTACCACATGTTCCAGTGGGTTTATCATTTCCTTCATTTAAGAGCCTTTGGAATTGGACTATTGGTCCTAATACTCCTAACTCTCAAGTCCAAAATCCACAAAAGATCCATGGAATGGATAAAGAAGGTGTTCGGCAGTAATCATGGGAAAAAACTTATTTTTTACTAAAATTACAAAAGATACTCTTAAAAGAATCCTTTTTTTTTTTTTATTTCATTCTACCAAACAAGTTCTATACCCCGATCAAATAAAACATACAACTGCTTGGTTCAGTCGATCTTCTGTACTTTGACTAACTGAACTGCTAGTCAACTTTAGGTGAGAAGGCAACGATGTATGTGATTGTGTGTGCGCGCGTGCGTGATATGGAGTATGGACTACACTCTTCTTAGAGAAGCACTCGCTTGTTTTCTCTCTCTTTGTCCAGCTCTATCATAGCCTTTTAATTTTATGTACCAAAAAAACAAATAGCCTTTTAATTTTTATATTTCTTTTAAAAGGCCTTCCCAGATCCAAGAGAGAGAAACTAGGCCATCCGTCTATGAGAGGCCCAATCCACATTAATGGAAAGTATCCATCCAAGTTGAAGCCCAAATCCACACAAAGAGTCTCTTAAGTCTTAACTAACTTGATTAGCCTGGGTTAAAAAAGTCAGCTACGTAGAGACTAAGCAAATGATTCTTAATGCTTAGAAGACGGGCAATAGAAATTTTTGTCCCCAAAAGTCTGCTGTAATTAGAATTCAGAAATGTATTGATACAGAACAGGACCTCTTTGCAAGGCAGAGACTCCTACTTGAAGAACAAGCCAAGCGGGCGGTGTCGTCTTCGATTCCTATACGAAGAAGGAAACCCTAGTTTTCTAAACCTAATTTAGCACATCCAAAACTGCTCATCTAAGCCAACAAACAATATTAGAGTTTGCTTTGGACCTGGGAGACGCGTTGCTTGGGTATTTATCCATCTGCTTCCAATCAACTCATCGAATTAAATAATTAAGAAATTAATATTATCCAGAAGATTCAATTATTTTGGATAAAATTAACTAAATTAATCCAAACGAACATTGATCCATCGATTTAGATTGAACTGAATTGTCATTTTAAGTCATATAAGTTTATATATGGTGAATATATTATATATTTATTTCGCTTTCTGTCTTGTCCTGAGCTCTGTCAGGATATCTCTATTATTTAGCCCAGTTTGACGATCAAGAATATAAATATAATTTTATATACGATAAACCCCCAGAATAAACTACGTCGTGCCCTCTCATTATTGAATTTTGAAAACTATCATGTTATAGCTGACGGAGGCTGCTTCCAACTTGTAAAACGGGCGGTTCAGTCAACCAAAATGCCATCCTCATCAATCAACAAACTAAACTCTATTACCTACGTCTTTCTTACATGAAAACTTTCATCCCTAAGCCACACCCATTACCTTACCTTCATCTTCAACCACTCACAAGAACTTCGCTCTCTTACGTTTCACAAACTCAGCTCAGATTCTCTGCTCTTTCTATTCTCCTATCTTCACTTTCCATGGCCTGCTTCTCTCTACTCTTCTGCTTCTTTCTTCTCCTCACAGCACAATCCGAACCACTATTCCCTCTCAATACTTCGCCTTACATATCACCCACCACCATCCTCAACTATCAAAAAATGGTTCACAAATTTAAAGTTTTCATCTACAAACCAAACAGAGCCTTCAACTATACCACGCAAGCCGAATCCCTGTTCCTCGCTACGCTTAAAAACAGCCACTTTGTAACCCAAAACGCCGAGGAAGCTCACCTTTTCTTCGTCCCTTTCTCTCCCGATATTTCCGCGCGCTCCCTCGCTCGGTTCATCGGAAGCCTACGGACGGACCTCCCGTACTGGAACCGTGCCCTCGGCGCCGACCACTTCTTCTTGTCCTGCGACGGGATTGAGCACGATTCGAACCGGAACATCGTGGAGCTGAAGAAGAACTCGCTTCAAATCTCACGCTTTCCCGCAAGAAACGACGGGTACTTCATCCCTCACAAAGACGTGACGCTTCCTCCAATCGCGAACAGTTCTCACGTGCCGCTGGCGAACAGAACAGCGGGGTTTCTGGGTTATGTCAGGCACAGGGCGGTAACGTCGTCGAGTTTGATGGACGAGTTGGTGAACGATCCCGAGTTCTTGGTGGAAACGGAGCCGTCAGATGGGATTACCTATGCTGAGAGATTAAGTAGCAGCAAGTTTTGTCTGTTCGAGTACGGGAACGACGTGTCGTGGATAGGAGAGGCCTTGCGTTTCGGATGCGTGCCTGTGGTGATCACTGATCGTCCCATAAACGACCTGCCGTTTATCGACGTGCTGAGGTGGCAGGAGATGGCAGTTTTCTTGAGAAGTGGGCGAGTAGCAGGGGAGCTGAAGCACGTGCTAAATAACACGTGGGCATATCGGCACGAGCATATGAAGGGATTAGGTGTGGTTGCGAGTAAGCATTTTGTGTGGAACGAGAAACCTCAACCGTTGGATTCGTTTCACACCGTGATGTATCAGTTGTGGCTGAGGAGGCATGCGATTAGATATACAAGAGCCGAAGAATAACAGGAGCGAAGGTGAAGGCAGACCCGTACAACACCAATTTGTTTTTTTAATTTATGATTCTATTTCTGTATGTCATGATTCATGAAGTTGCTGTGCGTGGTTGTAGAGGTATCTTATATTGTCTGAAGAAGATAAATAAATAAGAAAATGAAACATTTTTTTGAACCAGTCATCGTTCAGATTCTTCAACCCTAGCCAAATGGGAAAGGGAATAAAAAAGCTGGAAAATAATAGGGAGATATAAAATCAATCAAGGATCTCTTAAGATGATTTCATTCCGTTTATAAGCAATCATTACCCGCGTCAATGAATAAAAAATAAAAGGGTGTAATATAATTTTAGGAGAAGAGGGAGTATTTTATTCTTTCAAATTGAAGGCAGAATGATGGAATTTATTTGCTCATAATCGAACAATTTAGGCTGATATAATTGTGAGTTTGAGTTGTCGATTTTACGAAACTACATACTTAACCAAGAAGATAAAAATAGAAGGGCTTTCCGTGTTGACCAAGTGATTTCACAAAAGTGGTATTGAATTGTATGATAAGAAATAGGCAACCGGTGGATGATGAGAAATAAAACAAGAATAACAGCATTTTGTAAATATAATAATTTAAGGGTTCTCACTATATGGAGTTGTACTTGTATTCCCTTCGTTTATTAAATCCTTCATCCATCTTGTTAAAATCTCTCCCGTGTGGAGAGTTAATTAAGGACATGAAGGTGAGAAATGGAAAAATGAGCTTAGGTATATATAGTTTAAGGTGAGATGAAAACTTTGTCCCACTGTAAAATCTTTTTCATGTGCTCGTGTAATTCTTTTTGTTGTAAAAAAATATCTCTTGAGATTCAAAGAGACATTGAGCATAAAAATGTTATAGGCTGAATCAATACAATCGCTGGGATCTTTTTCTTCTCGTCACTGCTAATGTCTCATATTGCAAGTTTTAATAAACCGGTTCTACTTCTATTTAACTATTGCTATTGTTTCATTGTTGCAAGTTTCAATTAAGTGACTAACTAATTTCATTTACCTTACAAAAGTTCTGAATTCACTCTCCCTCAGTGCACCATCATCATTTTGTTGAAAACGTATAAATTTACTGAACATAAAAAAAATGGTAGAATGAACTTTAAATATTTTAAAATATAACTTTTTTGCCATAAAAATTAATTAACTCCACCCTCGTGTTTTTCAGTAACATCTAAGTCTCATTAGAAATTTAAACCAAAACACATCAATGCAGTGGGCAAGCCCAAAATAAAGTGATAGATGAAGACATTGAATTACCACACCAAAAGACCCACAATCGCTGCACACTGAAGGGTAGAGATTTTATTATGAAAATAAAAAAAATTTAGACATATTACAAACTTCATGAGTTTCCACTTTGAAAGACTATGCACAGAGGAGATATCACAAACGTTCACCAAATCAATATTAATATTAAAATATAATTCATATCAAATTACACAAGTTAAAATACTAAGTTTCACTACCTTATTTCTTATTTAGAAGAATAAGTGTCCATTTGGTTTGTCTTTTTGTAAAAGTATTTTTAGAATAACCACAATTTATAAAAATAAAATTTGGATAAAAATAGAGAAGTTTAATGAAAATCTGTTTAAATAAAAAAAAAATGATGATTAGAAAGTACAGCCTAATTTGCAAAAATACAAATCAAACACCCTCTAGGTATTCGGCTTGTTTGGAATGCCATATTCTTCATTTGATCACATGCAACAAATGTTATTCACTTAAAAAAAAAAAAGAAGATAGAGAAATTGGGATGGGAGAGTAGAGTATAAGCAACTTCTCAGTTTTCAAAAGGATTGATCAATCAATAGACATGCACCCGCACCCATATAAATCAGCAAATAATCATTTCTGTACATTTTCAAAGTCGCAATCTCATAACAAGCAATTTTTCTCCCTTTTCCTTTTCATATTTTTTTCTTCAATCATCACCTTCTAAACTACTCTTGCTGAAAGAAGCAACCTAGACACCTATAATAGGCCATCCATTAAATGCCAATTTGTAAATGAAACAACGCATCCCGCAGGATAGGAGAAGGGCACCCCCAAAAAACAAAAGAATACAACTTTATCAACAGAAGTCACAGCATTTGTCGTAGCTGCTGAAATTCCTGACGAAGAGACTTCACTTCTTTCATCAACTCAGCTTGGTTTTCCAGGATGGATTTCATTGCGCTAAAGATTTCTGTCTGTCGAACGTGGCTGTTAATAAGAGAAGAAAATAATCGGAAATGATTGAAAAATGGAATATAATTTCAGATGCACACCTCCTGCAGATGAAACTGTCTTAACATTTCAATATGAAGGTTCCTCATATCCTCATGTATGGGTTTCACACGGGAATCTAGAGTTTCTTCCAAAGTTCGTTGAAAAAGCTGGAGTGTAAATGAAGAACCATGCTGTGCATCTAACTGAGATGTTTTCTGTTGTTGTGAGGTTACCCCCTATTACAAACAAATATCACATCAATATCAATAGACAATATTTTAAAACAAAAAAAAAAACTCAAAATGTATTACAAACAGATAATCATAATGGGTTCTGTGACCAACTTAAATTTAAATTCCGAATTAACAGAACTAACAGTCCATATGAATGAAACATAGACATGGCCTAAGTTTTATGCTGAAGCATAGTGGAAGAAGAATCCAGGATGAAGGAACAGAGATGATGTTTTATGCAGTCTACTAAAAGTAATCAAACAATAACATATGCAAAGCAAACATGAGATATAATTAATGCACAAATTTTACAATTACATACATTTGCAGGTAATATAGAGCCTGATTCTGTGGAAACTGATGTATCCGACTTAAGCAGCAAGCTATTCAGAAGTTCTTCTCTGGTTTCTGCTCCTGATTTTTTCATCTTAGGTGATCCTACTGAAAAAGATACTCCATCACTGAAGGTAGAAGTAGTGCTTATTCTCTCCGCATAAGTAGAAAATCGCCGGCTCAAAGATGATATTCGTGGAGAATCCAGGTTAGCCTGTCCAACAGTGGATTTTGTATTGATAGACAAGGAGTTAGAAGACAAGTGATCAGGAAAACCCAATGAAGTCTCCTGACTAGTAGAGACATCTTTGACACGTAAATTGGCAAAATTGATGCTTGCATTTTTAAGAGAAGAAACATCTGCCAATGAGGAAGCCTGCAGGCCAGAAAACATTGATCCTGCTGTCTGAGCACCAGAAACCAGCGTCCCAAAACAAGATGGTGCATTGACAGACTGACGTAGGTAAGTATATTTGTCAGATAATTTCTCACCACCCCAAGCTTCTGGAGGAGTAATTGATGAAGCTTCTTCCCTGGAAGAGGAGGGAGCAATTGATTCCCCAAGTGGAAATGAAGATCGAGTTTCATCCTACACCAATTATAAAGCAATATAATCATTCAAAATAAGTAATCTCAATTGAATGAACTACCCTGAGCAGGTGCAATGAATAACTCAGGCCAAGTTATGTAGCATATATTAAATCCCAAAAATTATTTTGCACTAGAGGGTGGAAAGAGAAAGCCCTGGAGAATACTTTGACGAATTAAATTATAATGCCTATCCAATGCTCTTAAGCAGCATGCCTTCTTTGCAAGTCATAATTAAAATAAAAGAACTTGAATCTTTTGAAAATCATTCTCAAGGTACTTCAAGTTTTTGCTAAGAATTTGGGATAGAGGAAAAGACAGCATAAACATGAAGAACAAAAAGGAGCAAAATATTGGCAGTGCAAATAAGCTGTAGAATAATGAAACTGATAACAAACCATTTCAATGGACTAGAATGAAACAAAGAGAAATTATCTTTTTAATAAAAAGATTCCAATTATTGATCTCTCTCTCTTTTTTAACAATCATCATCTCTTTTCATTGCATATTGGGAAATTTAGTAATATGCATCACATTGAGCAGTTAAATTCAAAAGCAAGGCCTTTGGCCAAAAAAAAAAGATCAAAAGCAAGGCCAATGGGAAACAAGAACCTGCTTGGAAATTGAGCCAGAGTTCCAATCAAATATTGGATGATCAACACTGCCTTCCTCTGTATTTGGAAATCTCCTACTAGATGAAGGATACAGCAGTGATGAAGGCTTCCTATCTGCGAATATATTTTCCTTCTTTGCTCCATTTTCATCCCATAGTGAGGGTGTTATTGGCTGAACATCCACAAGAGGGGAGAAAACCTCCATGTCATCTTTGAAGTTATAACTGGGACGTGGAGCATTTAGCCTTGAGAGAGGTCCACCTGGCCATAAATGGCTTCGATGTGGTGTTTCCTCTCCACTAGACACATTTAGCGTGCTTGATGTAAATCCACTGCTAGATGATTTAAGTGAAGATGCTTCAACGGAGGCACTTAGACGACCAGAATTCCTAGAACTTGAAACTACAGTAGATAGAGAAACACTTGAGGTTGCAGAAGGTAAAGGATCTGGCATAAGGATGGAATCTTCAACTGCATCTCCCACAAGTGCAGTCTCAGCAGTGCAATTAGTTTCATTGACACTAACAGGTTTTGACCTTTGCCAGCATAAGCCTGTAACAGCCTGTTTCACAATATACATTATTAGGGCAAAAGTTTGAAAACATAAATTAGTAAGCAAACTCCAAGGGAATAATCAAGATCAGATGGTCAAAGTCAACGTTTTGAAAGCCAAACTGAAGGGTTTTAGAAAGAAGGAGAAAAGAGGAAGAATGCAGCCGTCATTCCTTT
The DNA here is from genome assembly GCA_026686845.1 of Adenanthera pavonina. Taxonomy (NCBI): domain Eukaryota; kingdom Viridiplantae; phylum Streptophyta; class Magnoliopsida; order Fabales; family Fabaceae; genus Adenanthera; species Adenanthera pavonina. Next base: position 14,855,322 of record JAIVEN010000003.1, on the reverse strand, counting down.
TCTAATGACTGTTCACGAGTTACAGAGGGGTAAATAGAATTTAGGGCACAAAATAAGCCCATAAACCATTACAATCAAGCCCACAAAGGCTGCTGACTGTTGAGTATAAATAAGAAATAAAAAAATAAAAGAGGACTAAAAAAGGAATTAAAATTATATACATGTTCAAAAGTTTAGTAAAGCCGTCAGAGGCTTAATAATAGGAGAGATCATGTCTTAAGAACGTGATTAGCTGATAAGACATGATTGGATCTGATCAACAAAAACCAATCGTTGAACTATAAAGGAGAGTGGTGCACAGTACAATAGTCCAGCCAGGTATATTCATGATCAAACCAGAATATCTAATTATATATTTATTATTTATAAAGATGCATAATAACATGAGGATAAGTGTAACACAGACACAATAATTAACTAAATATGGCAAGAATTAGAACAAATTAAAATTACATCCAAATATTCCATATCATATATCAATCAAATTTCTAAAAAAGTTAATACAATATAAAAATATAGCAAGTTTTAGATGCTAATTTTGATTGTATGTTAAGTTTCATAATATTTATTTTTTTAAGTTAGCACTTCATAATTACTTTTCAAAATGTTAATGTGGGTAAAAGTGTCTATGTTGATCACTAGTGAGCAAAGCTTACACCAGTTGTACTACCTCATCTCAGCTCACTAGTGATCAACAAACTTATAGATGTCACACACACACACACACATTATTCTGACCAGAAAAAGTAATAAAAACTACTTCTACAATTATTTTATACATATTTATTAAGGTGTTATCAACTATAATGTTTTCCAGTTTAGTTCCAGCAAAACCAAGTTCGGCTTATTGAGCAACCTTATTGGCCTGGGTTCAAACCCTCCCACCATACTTACTTAAAAGGTGTATGCCACCAGCCAACCTGGTTTGGTCCATTGACTGAAAGGCAAGATTTTAACTTGGTTCAAAATTCAAAGATGTAACAAAACTGGCCAGTTTACATTCATTCACTGGTCAACCAGCAAGTCCTAATTATCTTTGACCCATTCAAAATAGAGTCCAGTTATTGGAAGTAATTGTGTTTATAACCGATCAAAACTGATTTACCTGAATTGAACTTAACCGAACTGACCAAAACCGATTATAATATAAGTCTATTTCGATTTTTTAACATGCCAAACCGATTGGTTTTGTTTGATTAAGATTTTTCATAATATTGATCGGTTATAATCGAACCAACTAAATCTTTATATATATCTTTGCTATTTTTTTTTTCAATTAGTTAATGAATATTGATGATTAAATTGAAGTTCCACCATTATTATATCAATATGATAGAGCTTAAGCTAAGGAATTTGAGGAATGAGAAGACCATTGACAAATATGGATGATAACTGAAGGAAAGGAAAATGCAAAGTTGAATAAATATTATACACTAAATCTCTCAAAATTTATTTTTCTACAAATACTTCTTTTTTTCAATTTGAGTTATATAATGACAACTTTTTAAATTTTTAATCATATACAAATAATTTCCTTAACATGATGTATCCTCCTATGAATGAAATCGTAAACTCATTAGCTATCAGATATATTATTTGGACAAATTAAAAGAAATTGAAAGATATTATCAAATTTTAAAAAAAGTCAAAATTCATATCCTTTTGTATTTAAATGAATTTAATTTTATTCAAAATTTTTGTAATATAAATATAAATGTTCAAACTTATTGACAAAGTTTTTTTAGTTATCTATTAAAAAACAAATTTAATAAAAATTTATAAATATCATTTTTACAAAAGGGAAAAGTTTTATTGTGGTTGTATGATCACTTATTTGAAGATAATAATTTATTATTACTAGAAATTTCATGCAACAAGCAAATTTATTTAAAAAATTGTGATTTTCTCCGTATCAATTTTATAAAATACACTTATTTTCATAAAATCACATAGTTCAAAAAATACATTCAATAGCCTAAACTGAGCCAAACCGACATAATAACCGAACCAAACTGACATAATTGCAAACCAAATAGGTTCTTACAAATGTTAAACCGAGCGGTTTGGTTTGGTTTTGGCCCAAAACCGAACCGAACTGAGCCTATGAACACTCCTGATTAGAAGCGAGCCAGACTAAAACCAACCAAGTCAATGATTGAACTGGTTGGTCTGATTTTCAAAACTGTGGTTATTACTGGCTCCTCATAATACACATTACTCCCAACACAACGCAGCTCAATTGGCAATCTAAGCTCAATGTGGGAAGACTTTACCCACAGTTCTGCAGGGGTTTGAATCCCACTGGAAGAAGCATGTTGTAGCCAAAGCCAAGCCAGAGCACAAGTGGGGATTAGTTCCACAGGGTGTCAAGACACCATTTAGTCTTACCAATAGGCAACAGAAAAAAAGTTGAAAACCCAAAGGAATAGAGCATATGAAATCCTTCATTGATTTGAAAAATCAAATGATTGGTTTGAGTCAGTACGTTGCTTGCCAATAAAACACTGAATATCCTTTCCCATTGAGTTTGTGCATTCTAAATCTAGTGGTCAACACATGGTGGATAGGGTATTTATAAGTCTGACAGATCAAATAATGTCAAATTATTTTACCTTGCTCATCTGTAGGATACACCAATGGCTATTTGCTATTAAGGCACTGAAAAGTGGAAATCCCATAGCAATGCCTTTGGAACCAGAGTTATTCTGGTCATGTTAATTTCTCATTCAACGTACACTAAGCTACAACCGAGTGCCTCCTGACTTGCAAATAAAAAGTTTTAAATGGATCAAAGAACTACCTCAGAACTACCATATGCATGAAGAACGACAAAAGGTTGAGGTTTTCCACGGACGTCATAGAATGCAACCCTACCATTGCTTGTTGCAGCTGCCAGCATCCATCCATCATCTCTAAAGGCCAATGAAGAGAATGGTGCCTCATAAGAAATGCAAGATGATGGTCTTCTAGAACCAGAGTCATAAGTATATAATTTTTTGTCAAGACCCACACTAGCAATTATCTGTCAAAGGGAGAAAGATGTCAGGAAGCGGAGTACTTGAACTATTTCATTAATTGTCCTACCCAAAGAGAGGTTTATGACTTCAAAGCAGGATAAACACTATCCCCATATATATTAAATATAATAAGCCACTGGAAATGAAACCTTGTCATTGGATGGAGAGAAGCTAATACCAGCAGTTGGTGCAGAATGTTGCTTCAACCATGAAACCTGTTATTTTGTTTTTTTCAAAACAAAAAAGAAAAAGAAAAAGAGAAGAGAAAAGCAAACGCATACTGTCAATTCCCCAAGATGCATTTGAAGACTAACTTAAAAACAAAGCACGAAATGGTAAAAACAAAAAAATCTTTTAAAGGCTTTTTTCTTCTTGTTACATGTGAGGCCAGAGGCCCAGGATGAGTTAACTCTGTGTATTACAACATCAACAAACTAATAAATAAATTTAATAATTAGATTAATGGTACAGAGGGTATAAGAGAAAGATGATACGAGTATGAGTTATATTACTATTGTAAATGGAGGACACCTATGCATTGTTGTAATGGAATTGGAAAAATGAAATGCCTGTGCAAAGTTAAATATATGATTGCACACTTAAGTGGTGCTTTCTAATGTGCAAAGCAACAAGACAACATCAGGACTGAACAACTGGCTGCGCAAAGTTTTCTATGTGGAGAAAACTTAAATGCTTTTCCATATGTGCTTGTGGTGCTATTTTTCAATAAAAATTTGACATGTGGACATTTTTTAACACATCATGGGTTTAGTCATTAACCATCAAATTAACGGTGTCAACTTGTCAAACTTAATTTTTCTTAAAAAAAATCCTAATTCTCATTCCTTCCCCTTTCTCTGTCTCTCATCTTCTACGGCAGCAATTAACCCTGTGATCATGAAGGAGAACCCATTGGAGAAGTATGTCCAGATTGCAACAATCAATGGATATGATTTAGTTTATGGGTTTTGTGAATTTTGATAAGTAGTCAAGCACCTCTCAGAAAGTTTCTCTAATTTTGTAGTGCCAGGAATAGCACTACCATCATTGACTAGCCCTTGAGCCTGATATTTCTTTTGCTCAATTTTTTTTTGGGCTTTGGAAGGAATGACTACTTTGAACCAAGCGGGTTTTCAGAAAATCTCTTTGCTATGGCATTTAATCTGTTGTATTGATAATTTCCTTCATTTGTTTGCCACACTACTATCCTTCTTCAAGTCTAGTTTCATGTTTCTACAAAAGCTAAGGAGCAAGTTCCATTTCCTTCTCTTCCTTCGAACGATACTTTAATTATCATTCTGTTCAGCGTTCAAGAAGAAAAGGTTATCTGTTGGCGATTTCTTTCCTCTTAGCAATCTCTCACTCTCTCTCGGTGCCACAAATTGAATAGGTGACATGAATCTCGGTTTGGCGTGAGAAAGATGAGTGAATGAGGGTGATTTTTGTTGTTGCCACAAAAGATGAGAGAGGGCAAAAAATGAGAATTAGAATTTTTGAAATTTTGTTTTAAGTTTAACAAGTTAACACCGTTAGTTTGATGGTTAATGACTAGACCTATGATGTGTAAAAAAAAGTCCACATGTCAAAGTTTTATTAGAAAACAACACCACAAGCATATAAGGAAAAGCATATAAATTTTCTCCTTTCTTTATATATATTTGCAAGTCAATGGAAGTCTCTAGCAATACTTAAAAAAAATGCTTTAAGAGAAAGAAACAGCTGACCAACTAAAATGGTTTTTTATTGTTGCAAAATGTTTAAGCATGCGGTATATGATATATGAAAGAAAAATTGCATACCTTAGGACTACGACCAGTTGTATCCCACAAATGTACTGTACCATCATCACCAGCAGTCACTAAAAGGTGACGACTAATCCGGGAATAATCAAGAACTCTCAACACCTGGTCTTACAATTTTAAACACAAGTGATTAACAAGACTTTAACTTTCTTTTTAAAAAAAAAAAAAGGAACTTATGGGGCAAAGGGATGAAAAAAGACGAAAACCATTTTTTCTTTAAAAAGAAAAAAGAATAGAAAACCTGTTCATTGGGGTCTTTGAGCTCGGCAGCCCTTGCACCAGAAGCAAGATTATGAAGTATCAGGTCCCCACTAAGGCTGATAGAAGCCAAGTGTTCATCTTTGCAATTGTACATTACACCTGTAATGGTACTAGTATGACCCTTCAACCATTTAATGCAGCGCTTCCTTTGCAAATCCCATATCCTTACAACTTGACCACTTCCTCCAGAGCATAGATATCTGGAAGCCTTGTTACTGAAGCTGATAGCCATTATAGACTCCTGCACAAATTGATATTGCAATATTGCATGAACTAAACCCTGAAATAACAAAATATTGCTTGATTATGCAGAACATGAGTAACTTTCAGGACCACTGACACCACATAGTGACCATATAATTGCAGCAAACAAATAAATGATTACAAAGGGCTTCATAATGCAGATAAGTAATTTTAAACGCAATATAAGGCCTGTATGGAGCATTTAATAATGCCACTCTGCCTCACAGCTCTTAAAAGTTGGAACAAACTACACTAAAGAAGGCACGTCAGTATTATACAGATAGGCCTCATGCTTCAGTTGCTTCTTCCGCAAAAGTCATAGGGCCAACTTTGAAAGAATAGTGCGCTTCTCCTCATGTATAAATTCTATTCCCAAAGATCAAAGCTTTGTTTGCAGAACCAAAGGTTATAGGAGATTCTATGAAGATTTTTTTTTTTAAATCCTTAACAAAATTAAGAAAGGCCATGTCAAATTCCACATACAATAAGTATGGATATAGAGTCTAGATATAGGTGATTTTGTGAAGTTGCACACGTTGTGTTACAGGTAGTAAGTGATCTGTTAGAAAGTGAGTATATTGTACTGTTAGTTGATGAATGAAATGGGAAGGGATTAGAGTAAGATGTGAGAAATATTATTCATGGTTGCATCACTTGTCAGCGGTTTAAGGAACAAAATGTAGCTTCTCCAGGACCTTTACAACCACTGCCTATTCCTGACTATATATGGTCGGAACTTTCAAATGATTTCATCAGAAAGTTACCCAAATCCTATTCTAAAACATCAATCTTAGTTGTTGATAGATTGGGTAGAGTTGCTCACTTTTTTGATTAAAGCATCCTTATACAACAGCTGATGTAGCTCAGATTGTTATGGAAAATATAGTGAAGCTATATGGGTTCCCTAAGTCCATTGTTACAGATAGGGATTAAATCTTCTGAGGTAATTTCTGGAAAGAACTTTTCAGACTCTATGTTGTGGAGTGGCATTATTCTTCAACTTATCATCGTCAATCATATGGTCTAATTGAAGTTTAAAACAGATGTTTGGAATGCTATCTCATATATGACAAGGGATCACCCTAAACGGTGGGCTATATGGCTACCACTTGCTGAGTATGATATAATACTACTTATCATTCTGCCAGTGGCATCACTCTGTTTGAGGCTGTTCATGGCATTCCACCACCCACTCACCTCCGTTATCTCTCTGGTGATTTTGCTAATGATTTCATAGAGCCGACTTGCCTATCATGAAGTTGGTAATTCAAATGTTAAAAAACCTTTAAGGAAGGCACAAGTTTGAATGGTACAACAAGCTAAATAGGAAGAGAAGTGCGAGGGAATTTCAAGTGAGAGATTTAGTTTTCTTGAAGCTTCACCCATTCCGAAGGAATTTAATCAATAATTCCTCCTTGCGTGAGTAAGCTGCAAAGTATTTTGGAACTGGTCCTTAAGAAGGTCAGTATAGTTGCTTATAAGTTGGATCTTACTCCTGACTCTGGAGTTTATCCAGTTTTTCAGATTCCTTTGATTAAGAAAGGCTTAAAACCTGGTCATTCTGCTCTTCACTACCATTAGTAGATGACCAAGGTCAGTTTGTTTTAGAGCCTGAGGAGGTCTTTGGCAGGAAGGTGGTTAAGAGGAGTAACCAGCCTATGACACAAGTTCTGACCCAATGGAAGCATTCTTCTGCTGAGAACGTTACTTGAAAGGATTTACCTTGGATTCGTCAGCAATTTCCAGATTTTAATACTACAGCTCCATTTCCTTCACCCCTTGAGGTAAAGGGAAGTTGTTGAGGAGCGGAGTAATTGTTAAGAGTAGGAAGCGATATGTTAGTGAGTATATTACATTGTTACTTGATGCATGAAATGGAAAGTAGTTATGTTGTTAGTAGACGATAGGAACATGGGAGACCATATATACCCGTATCTGCCATTGTATTCAGTGTCTATTGAATAAAATTTCCTTTTCCCTATGTTTTCCTCCTATCACATTGCTCCTTTTTGTGCGTATACTTTAAAAACTCATTTTAATTTTGGCGTAATGAGGCACTGCCTACTTCACCAAACAGAAGAAATTACCTCAGTGCTGTCTCCACTATCAGTACCAGCCACAGGAATGGTACCCATGCTCTGCCCATTTTTATGCCACAACGAGATCTTCTTATCATCTCCAGCACTGGCCACAACCAAATCTGTAGACAAAAATTTCCGTTCAAACAACGAAATTTGTTTTATAAGCCAGTGGATACAGTCAAGTAGCTTAAATTATTTCTACAGCAATTTAGGAACCACAAAATCAAATGCATCAACCAAATCAAACACCATTGTTTAGTTCAATTGCGTTCAATCTGTCCGCAAGTAAAAGAAAATAGTAAAAGAATCAATTTCTAAACGGAGGAATAGGATTGATAACAAGACGAAATTCCACAAGCGTAAATCCTTCCTAAGGAAAAACTAAAATATTGCATGCAGCGTAAAGGAAAGAGATCACAGATAGACTCACTGGTATGGTTCCACTTCACTGAATTGACTTGGAAACCAGGAGAAGGGATATAGCTCAATGAGCAAGGATCGCCGGGTTTGACCGAGGCATCGAATAACTTCACAGTATCGCCTCCACAAGCCGCCAACAACGCCATTGACGGATCCCAAAAATCTACCGCCCACTTTTTCACAATCTCACTTCAACAAGGCTTACGAAACCACCTTAGCAAAAGACTTCTTTAGTGAAGATTCCGGAAAAATCTTTTTGAAGTGGAGTGAAGGAAAATGGAAATCAGTTTTTCCAATTGGGATTGGAAACCCTACATAGGTTGGGGATGAAAGAAAAAATTTAAACGATATAAACGTAGAAAGTGAGCGCCTTAACCTTTATATGACGTCAAGGATCAGGGAGCCCAAGGTCTCAACGAGTGTACGTATTCTTTCCCTTTAATCAAATATCAAACGGTTGTAGTGAAGAAATGGTTATATCAAATTCAAATGATGTGTATGTAACCACTATAAAAAGGGCTTTGGACCTCTCCTGAGCTTTATTTGATGTTCCTCTACTATTTATATGTATTATGGTTAAAATAAATGAACCCAATTTTTTTTTAAGTTTTTATAAAATTTTGACTTGTTTCAATATTAGAAGAGGAGTACAAAAAAGTGCAGTAAAAATTCCAAATCCATATAAAATATAAAAACTATATAGAGTCACGAAGTAATGAATGTTATACTAAATTTTTTTATAACATTTCTTAAATTTTATATTTTCCCCACATTTTATTCATTGCGCGTAATTTTATTTTTAGTTCCTCAATATTTGTCACATATTCAATCAGATTTAAATATTAAAATAATATGTACAGTTTTTTAAAAATTAGGGAATTATTTTTTCTGCCCCATGGTAATATATATATATATATAATTAAATTTCAAATTTTAAATTATCACACGTGCAGATACTTTTAGCTGTTCTAATTATTCTTTCCTATTCTTTTTCTAGAAATGAATATGCAGCTAATCATGGTGGAAGAAATTATGGGCTTCTTTCTTCTAAAGGACTTGTTCAATGGCGCTAAAGATTTCAAGGTAGTAGTAATTAATAAAGCTTAATTAGCTTTTGATTTGGATGTAATTATGAAAAGGTAAAATAGAAGGAAAGAAATTCGTGCACACAAACGTGTTATATTATTTTCACTCATTAACCACAGTTTCTAAACAAAATGAAGATTTTTACATATTCTCTATGTTGATTTTCCAAATCTTAAACATTCAACATGACTGGATACTAATATTCTTTTATTAAACATATTAAAACCCGAATTGATATTAATTTCTTGGTTTCTATCTATTGTTTACCAAATGATTACACTCATCAATTATAAATGATTCACATATAATATTGAAATTTCATAAAGTAGTCCCATTTCGTATGCTGGAAGGGTTTTTTATATAATGGGAATGAGAATGAAGATAGGAAAGTAATGTTTGGTATGTAAGAAGATTTTAATGGAATGTTGTGATTTTTTTATATGGAAAAGAAGTCATAATATATTGAAAGATTATAATGCCTCTAATTAAAAAAATCTAATTAAAGTATAATTATAAAAAAAGATAATTCATGAGGGATATTTCAGATATTTTATGTGTGATTCCTATGTAAAAAGACCCTTTTCATTGCTTTAACATTGGAATATTTTTTAGCCCTTAATTCCATTGTTGGAATCCAAAGTTAATTCTATTTCATTACATCAAACTCAAAAATTACACTGTTTTCCCATCATTTCATTCCATTCTTTTATACCAAACATGACCTAAGTATAGTAAACTTAGACTTATGTTTTTAAAATGTTTTATATATGAAGAAAAAGGCAATATTAATTAAACATTCTTATATTTTTTAAATTCAATTGTGAACACCCCATTTTGTCCGGGTATCTCAAAAAGGAACAAAACAATAAAATAATAAAGTAAAATAAGGTTAATAATAAATAATATCTGAATGAAAAAAAAAACAAACAAAAAATATAGATATAATAATAAAATTTTTTCTCTAAACCGAAGCCCGAAAAAAAAAAGATTTAATAATAATAATAAAAAGATAATAAAAAAAATATAAATAAAAAAAAAAGTAGCATGTAAGGGTTTTGGGCCAAGCTCGGCCCAAAATCTGAAAGATGCAATAAAAAAAAAAGGAGGGGACCACATTGGGCTGAAACCACTTCAGCCCAATGTGTCACGAGCCCTCAATTGGGCTCGTGGACTGGAAAACCGGGGAAGCCCTTTAGGGCTCGAGGAAAGCAAATCCAAGGGAGCCCTTTAGGGCTCGGGGGGGGCCGCGGCAGAGAAGAGAGAGCAGAGAGCAGAGGACAAGAAACTGAGGGAGCCACAAAGAAAAGTTGCAGGAAAGAATGGCCGCGAAGGAGAAAGCTGCGGGGAGATCAGAACCAAAGGCATGTACGAAACTAGAAAAGCGGAGGGACATGCACGAAAGGATGGAAAGCAGAGGGAGATGTGACGGGCGAGCACGAAGAAAGCCGCAATGGAAGCACCCGCGGCAGAGAGACACGAGACTGAACCAGAAAAAGGAGAACGGAGTAGGCCGAGAAAAAGCTGAGCACGAGAAGACAGGAACAGAGGGAGCAGCGGCGAAAACAGACCGGAACAGAAGGGGACGTGCACAAAAAGAGAAAAGGAGGACCACATGCTCGGGATTCAGCCGCGGGGACACTATAAAAGGGGGCTGACCACGAGGAAATGGGAGGGGAAGAATCCTGGAACAAAAACCGAAGGGCAAGATTTGGGAGCCGCGGAGCAAACCGGTGGAACAGGGGACGAATTGGCATTGAAACGTCAGAGGGGGGAAGAACCGTCTGGAGCAGGGATTCCGGACACTCGTGAAAAACAGGGGGTCCAGGTCACCGGGACCGGAAGCCAAACGGGAAGACCGAGGAGAGGAGGAGGAAGACATTCAGCCGGCAGGGAAGGGTTCAACGGAGGGGAGAACACCGCGGGAGCAGGAATTGCTTGATAGGGATTTCAGTCTGGTAAAACCCCTTCCTGTCTTATGAATCTGGTCTTGGGTCACGGATTGTATGACTGTTTTAATGGATGCTTATCTTATCAGTTAGTTTTAGGGAGATTTTGGTTGATCTGGGAACGTTGCCTTGATTGATTTTGGGACTGTACTGTTAACAATGACATATACTTTGCATTATTAGGAAGAATTGATCGGGGATGGATGATACTGAGCTTATGCATCTAATTCGAATCTGGTTCTTTTGAGTTGTTCTTCGTGCATGATAGCGGGGGGAATCGGTTTATGCATCCTGCATTGGTTTTCTGTTGTTCTGGGATCTTGTGGCGTGTTCAGTGTATTCCTGAGCTCCTGGGTGTGAATTGGGCCCATGAGTTTTGGGGCAAACTTAGGAAGATGCTATTGGGCCTATGAGTTTTGGTTGGGCCCACGAGTTTTGTCAAATGTTGCTAAAAATAAACAAAGCAAGAGGGAGTTTATTGTGGGCTTTTCCTTGTAGGCCCACCCATTTCTAAATGGGCATAAAGTCTGGGTTTGAGTGTTGAGGCATAGGCGTTATAGAAAGCGAATCGAGGCTAATGAAGTCAGTCATATGAGCTTGTAAATAGTTTTATAAATCGTTGAGTTTAACTACTGTATGAGCCTACGAGCCTATGGGGTACGTGGGTGTAATATCAAAACATATTCATAGTTGGCCCCAATGGGCTCTCAAAATGTCATTTTCTCAAAAAATATATAAAAAAAAACATATATATATATATAATAAAATAAAAATAAATAATTGATTTGGTAACCATACCGCGTGAGTTTTTGAGCCTACGCGAGTATTTGGGTCTATTGGGATATTGCGTGAGATCGTGAATCCACGTAGGTATACCAACTAAATAATTCTCTTTTGTGAAAATAACCATATTTCAAAAAATAAAATAATGTGACAAATTTTATTTTATTTAAAAAAAAAACAAAAAATAAATAAATATATTTACTAAAAGTATTACGGGCATTTTAAAGCGTAATAAAACCTTTATACCGCGAGGTTCAGAACTTCTGCAGGTAATTAAGGAGTCGATCCATTGGGTATGACTGCGAGTCTGCAATAGATGGATTTGTTTTTCTTTTAAAAGAAAAATTTTCAAAAGTACAAAACATGTTATATCAAAAAGTCAAAAATCAAATAAAAGCATTTTTAAAAATAAAAATAAATAAATAAAAGAAATGTTTTCAAAACAAAATAAAGTAAGAGTAAGTAAGCGGAATTAAATTATCTTTTGCAAATTAAAACACACTAACTCAACCTCAGAAAATTGTTTTGTTTGCAAAAAGTTAAATTATTTTCTATTAACTTTCTCTTATTACAAAAATTAATTAAAAAATGTCAACCAACAGACACGCATTTCTAGTCCCGAACTACGTGGACTTTGATCCCCATCGCAGGGTACGTAGGCCCCAGGCTCTGATCCTGGGTCAAGTCCGCCTTTGTAAATAAATAAATAGTTTCTGATTTATTTAGTGTTTTTTCCCTTAAGTTAATAAATATTTTCCAATTTATTTTCTTAAATCCCTTTTTCCACATTTTAAATCTCCTTAATTTCTAAGTTAATTTATTTTCCGTATTCTATTTTTCAAACTTTTTAATTTCTTTTTTTTTTCTTTTTTCCCATTTTCGCATGTGAATTATAAAAGGAAAACCAAAATATATTTTAAAGCCATATTAAATTACGCAATCAACGTGAGGTAACCGTTCTTAGGAATGGGTGTCGTGGGGTGCCTAACACCTTCCCCACGCACAATCGACTCCCGAATCCAACTCTGGTTGCGCAGACCATCCTTTTCCTCTTCAACTCGGTTTCCCAAGATTTTCCTCAAAATTTTGGTGGCGACTCCTCACAAGTCGGTTTTCACTCGAAAACTAGATTTGTTCTCTTTTTTTCCTTCCGTCGCATTTTTCTGGGTGCGACAGCTTGGCGACTCCACTGGGGATTATTTGAGAGTCAAGCCTATATTCGTTGATTGTGTTTATAATATGGCTTTATATTTATTTTGGTTTTCCTTTTAATTGTTGTTTGTCTTGCATGGTAACATGTTTTAGTTTGATCATTCACATGCTACTTATTTATCTATTATTTGGGGTAGATAATATGTCTTGCATCTTCTTCCTATGCTCCTCCATTTATTTACTCTTTGAATAACATGTCTTAGGGTAAATAACATGCGGATTGAACCTTAGGGTAGATGACTTTATCTGCTATGTTTATTCCTTGCAATTATGATTTGTCAGACTGGTGGGGTTGGGTAATGCATAAGTACAGGTCCACAGGTTTGTATGCTCTCCTCACACACTATTCACAGACACATCTCTCCTCACACACATTTTGGACCCTATACCCGGGTCTGTGAGCACCCTAGGCTAGCGGAAGTTTGTAATGGTTTCCTCATGGGTTTTTGGAACTCATGACGGTTACTATGAAAACTTCACTCAGGTTGTATCTTATGCAACAAGTGCAGTTCCCTAGGAGCTTTTGAGCCTTTGGAGAATTGAATTTGTTAAATAGGATCCTCACCATATGGTGGGGGCAACTTGGGGACCTTTAGAGAGTGATAGAACCACCCTGAAACCATGCACGCTAGCAAACAAATTTAGTGGCTAACCTACCAGTTAATGCCTGACCACTTAGGATAAACAGACCTGACCCAGGATTTACCCTGAATAAGACCCATGAGAGCACATTCCTTTCTCCTCATGCATCATGACATGTCAACATTATAACCTATCTTGAGAACGGTGACAATTTGTTACCTTCACCAGAGCAAGTATCACATGTCATTATGAGCGGATACAAGGCAATAAAGGTGACTGCATTAGAAATCCAACCTCAAGCTGCGGGGTCTCCGACCCTAGCTTGGCGTTGAGTCCATGCATCATTGCTGCATTATAGCATGAATTTTACCCTAAGCCATGAATTAATAAATAGTCTAATCACAGGAATTAAAAAAAAAATAATAAAAAAAAAATAATAAAATAATTAAAAAAAAAACAAAAACAAAAGAAGGGCAACAAACAATGCACATAGCCTTGGTTGCATAGAATTCTAGATTTTATGTAAGCCGATACTTGTCAAATTTCCACAGAGGCTGCGAGTCACTGGAGGAAAATTGACACCTAATAAAAAGAGGTCTTATGAGTTGTCTTTTTCTTATAATGGGCAGGTGATATATCCAGCATTAGCAATTGGCATAAGGGTAATGGCGTTAAGAGGTAGTCAAGATCAGGCACCCACCGGAAAGGCGTACAGAAACAAGGGCATCAAACTCACTTTGGAAATACAACCGCTAGATAAACTAGTCCAATTAAGTAAGCACATCCGAGGACGTGTGGAATGGGAATTCAGAAAGAAGTACGGTAACATACTCGATCTTTTGAAGGTACCCGTGCACACAGAAGCGTTAATTGAGCTCTGCCAGTATTGGGATGCCTCACTCAGGAGCTTCACGTTCCCAAGTTTCCAAATCACTCCGACATTGGAGGAGTACGGTGAAATTCTGAGGATGCCAATTAAAGAAAATTCAGCCATATACACCGGATAAGGCTTACCGGCCCGAAAGACCATATCGAGGCTATTGGGAGTTGTCCCAGAGGCAGTACGAATAGTGCATCCAGGCCCAGGCGGGGGTATCTCTAGACATGATGTTGAAAACCACTTAGAGAGACTAGCAGAAAAGCAGGAATGGAGTACCTTTTGTAGAGTCTTGGCAATGGCCATTTATGGGACCGTTATTTTCCCCTACTCAGCGGGGGTAATTGACATGGAAGCTATCAGTGTGTTTCAGAAGGTAGAAGACCACCAAGTTAACCCAGTGCCCGCAATTCTAGCAGAGATGTATAGGACATTGACCCACTGCCACTCAAAGTAGAAAGGTAAAATAAGATGCTGTCTTGCCATCCTGGATATATGGATGCTAAGCCACTGGTGTGGGAAGGAGCACCCCTTTCGAAAACAACAAGATCTGGACAGCAATCCTCTCACGGCATTTACCCCTCCTCGGGCTTTTGATCATTTGAGCCCAAAGGAATGGATACAGAAATTTATTGAGGGTGATAACGGAGAAACTTTCTTATGGAAAGTAGATTGGTGGTGGGAGGAAGAAATTATTTATTGCTGCGGTAACTTCCCAAATGTACCATTGATCGGACCTAGAGGCGCCATCAACTATAACCCAGCTATCGCACTGAGACAACTTGCATATCTCCAGACGATTCCTTCAGCTGATGAAGTACGGGCCATATACATTAATCACACGGACGAGGAAATGAAGGCGCTATGCCTAAATGCTAAAGAGGCCTGGAATGAAATAACCTATAAGGGAAGGGCTGAGTTGGGTAAAAGGCAAGTCAATCCCACGTCAGAATATGAGGCATGGCTGAAAGGAAGGATAGCCGAAATTAACCCCGCATATGCTGCCCGAGATCCTTTGCGCGGGAATAATACATCCATAATCAATGAAGAGATGAGGAAGCGTCTTGCTGTAAGGGAAAGGAAAATACAGGAACTGCAAGGAGAAAGCTCCAAGGACAAAGAGGAGTTAACCCGCCTCCAAGAAGAATGCACTGCCTTGAAGAATGAATTAGCAGGGGAAAAACGGGCTAGAGACCTGGAAAGAATTGCTGAAGTTAAAAGGCTGAAAGAAGAAAATAGGAAGTTAAGGAATAGTCTGAGAGACAAGGAGATAGAATCAACAAACAGTAAAGTAAGGCTGATGAAGATGAAGAAGGCAAAAGGGGCACTCGAAAAGCGGGTGATGGAAAACGACTCTATTGATGACTTGCAACAAGAAGTCCGGTCACTCGCCAAATTATTGGAAAAACGGACGGATGAATTGTCCATGGAACGAGGAAGCACCGCGGAAGCAATTCAGAAGTTAGTGGACAAGCTCAACAAGCAAACAGAGGATGCTAATAAGTGGAGATCTCTCTACCTTGACAGAACCAAAGAAACCAAAGAATGGATGGAAAGGTGCAAAAGGATGATCGAACTCGCCAATGAGGCAATTCCGAGCTTCGCTTGGGAGTTTAGGCGCGCTGAAGGAATGGTTAACCCGATGAATACTCCGCCTGAGGTCACAGAATTTTTCGCGTTATGCACCCACATCATAAGTGAACTTCAACGTTTAACGAAGTTCTGATAATGTAATGCTATAAGTCTGTAAGACTCTTTCAAAATTAATGCAATTATTGATCTTTGCTCGCGCAACTATCTCCTGATCTGTCATCTGTGACTATAGTAAGGATGGGATTCAAGATCCTTCTTATACAATAGTCAACTTTAAACTCCCCTGAGACGCTAGATCCTTAGGAGGAATTAAAGGGCCTCTAACACGTCTAAACCCTTATGCCAATGCAATGCATGATACTTCACAGGATAGAACAAAGAAAAGGTAATTCAACTAACTGAACTTGTTAAAATTAATAATTTATTCTGTTAAAACAGGTAAAACAACATTGGGCCCCCAAAGAAAAAATCTTCTGACCAGATCCCACCCGCAAGGGTCTATAACACGCGGTCACGTAGTCGGGCATCCGAAAACAAAAGCATGGAAGGAAATCAGGAAGCTGAAGTGGGATCAACCGTGGTCAATGATCGAATAACCACAATGGAAACGCAAATTGCCGAGATGAATGCCACGTTGAAACTGTTGACCGAGTTGATGAAGGGTAAAAACACCCACGAAACACCAAGCGCTTCGAATCCCGCACCACCTAACATTGAGGTGGCCTCTGATTCACCTAGGGCAGTGGAGAAAGAAGGACAACCAACGGATGCCCATCAGACAAGAAACCCGCAAATGTCGGTCTTTGAGAAACAAGGTTCCGGAAAGGGGACGGCAAGAGAATTAGAATACCCAGGTGAAGACCTGTGTATACTTTTCAAATCCCAACGCTGACAAACAGAGATAAAGAACTAAAGGATGAATTGGGAGAGCTGAAGGAGCAGCTAAAGACCCTACAGGGTTTGAACACCTTTGGGTCCTTGGAATTAAACGAACTATGCCTGACCCCCAAGGTAGTCATACCCAAGAAGTTCAAAGTACCTGACTTCGATAAATACGATGGCAGTGGTAATCCAGTATACCACTTGAAATCGTATTGCATCAAGATGTCGGTCTGGTCTCAGGATGAAAAGTTTTACATCCATATATTCCCGGAGAGTTTGACAGGCGCCGCGCTGCAATGGTACATGCAACTGGATAGAACGAGGATCCGAAGATGGAGCGATCTTACAGAGGCTTTTATGAAACAATACAAATTCAATCTCGACATCGCCCCTACTAGAGAATAGTTAAAAGTCATGAGTAAGAAGCCCACGGAGACCTTCAAAGAATATGCTCAAAGATGGAGGGTGTTGGCTTCGCAAGTCAGACCTATCATGGAGCCTGATGAAGTTTGCTCATACTTTATCCGTACCCTACCAGAACCTTTCTACCAGTACATGGTAGGCACGTACACTGACGATTTTGCCAATTTGCTGAAAGTCGGGGAAAGGATCGACACAGACATGCGGGAAGGGAAAATCCCATCACCCCAAGCAAGTGCCAACGCTCGGAAAGCCCAGGATACTAAGAGAAAGGAAGAAAGCGTGAACTACGTTCAAAACACGAAGCCGTCCCCCACTAAACAACCCGTCACATACCAACTGGGAGGAGAGCATCCAAGGCCATTCCAAACAAGTCCAGGGTACGGCCAAAGAACCTAAGGAGGAGGGCAGCAAAATGTTCTCCGCCAAGACAATCGGCCATGGCCCAACTTTGGTATGACGAACGCGAAATTGTATCATAAACTCTATGAGGCTAAATTGCTTGGACCGAGATCCTCTAGGCCGATGCATCCCCCGTACCCAGCCTGGTATAACCCTAACGTAACCTGTGAATATCACATGGGAGTGCCCGGGCATTCAATAGAAGATTGTGTCACTTTCAAACGGAACGTGTGGAGCTTAATTGACTCTAATCACATCCAGCTTAAGACGGGAGAGAGCTCTACCATCACTTCCAATCCATTGCCTGCTCATCAAGGACAAGTAAATGTCATCTATACGGAAGCTGACACTTTCAAGAGCTTTGAGGATGTCAAGGTTCCGTGCGATATTTTATATGCCTACTTGAAAGAAGCCGGGTATGAGTTAGAGGTCGTCGAAGGAAATTGCTCCATAGAGGGGAGATGTGTGAGAACATATTGCAAGTATCATCAGTGCAAAGCTAGTCACGACATTGAACAATGCCTTCAGTTTAAGGAAGAAGTGAGGAAAATGATAGCCTTGGGGGTCATCACACCAAGCAGAAATAATAAAGAGATTGATATGGTGGAAATGAGGTCTATCGAGTTAGTTGTCAAGGAACTAACTTATCGAAGAGACCCGGGGCCAGTATCTTTCATCGTCAACGAGCTGCCTCCGAGTTCTCCTGTCCCGACAAGCTCGGCGGCCCTTACAGCTACAAGTCCAAGGCAGCCCACGCTGACCATAAATATACCGGCACCGTTTCCTTACAACGATAACAAGGCGGTTCCTTGGAGGTATAATGGTATCATTGAATGTACGCAAAGTGGTTCAAGGGGAGCGGAGAAAAACCCTCAAGCAGTGTCAAATATAACCGGCCCTGGGGGAATTACTCGAAGTGGGAGAGTATATCTTTCGTCTGAGGGGAAAAAGAAGGGGAAGGAAAAGGAGGCTAAGGATGATAATCCCGAAGAGACTACTCAAGAAAAAGCAGTCACGGGGGATGAGGAATTCTTGAAGATAATGAAGCAGAGCGATTACAACATCGTGGATCAACTTAAGAAGACCCCGGCTCGAATTTCCATACTGGCACTAATTCTAAGCTCCGAGGCACACCGTCGAGCCCTACAAAAAGTACTCGATGAAGCGTATGTACAACCAAGCATCACCCCAGAAAAAGTAGCAAGTATCATGGATATCTCGAGGATGGTGTCCACGATTTCCTTTTCGGAAGAGGAAATCATAACAGATGCCTCTCGTAATGTGAAAGCATTACATATCACTTTGAAGTGCGGTGGATATGTCGTTGCCAGGGTGCTAATTGATGGTGGTTTCGCGCTCAATGTTCTCCCTTTATCGACACTCAAGTCGCTGGATATAGATATGGCGGAAGTTCAAACTAGTGATATGGTCGCTAGGGGTTTTGACGGGTCCCGAACCAAAGTGCTGGGCGCTTTACAGTTACCCCTGGAAATTGGGCCTTGTGTGTTTATGGTAGAGTTCCTGCTCATGGACATAAATTCCACCTACACAATGCTGCTCGGGAGACCATGGATCCACTCGGCAGGTGCGGTACCATCTACTCTCCACCAGAAAGTCAAATTCATTTGGGAAGGAAAGATAGTTGTGATCAAAGGGGAGGAGGAGATACTGGTAAGCAAGCCTAGCTCCCTCCCATACATCGAAGTGGCGGAACAGGAGGACGGCCCAATTTTCCAAGGCCTAGAGATTGAGACTGCTCAGAGTAGTAAGGCAGACATTAATTCCATTATTACCAGAATCATGGAAAGGGGCGGGTTTGAACAAGGAAAAGGATTGGGCACACACCTGCAGGGTATCCGTCAGCCCTTATGTTTACCAAGTAACCCCAAGCGTCAAGGGCTGGGATATGGTCATATTATAGAGAGCTCCGAAGAAGAACCCTCACTCGGCAAGAAAAGAGGTGAAAAGCGAGAAATCCCCCACCTTCATGAAACATTCCCCAAGCCAGCTGAAGTTATCAATCAACCAGTAATCTTGATGGTCGCACCTAGTAATGATAAAGGCCCGGGCATTAACACCTGGATTATAGCGGATACCTCAGACGTGCCACTATCGAATTGGGAGTATGAGGATACAGATGATGTCGTGGCTTTAGAGTAACTGTTTTGATTATTTCCTCCTTTTAAATGTGTGTTTAAGTGTCGTGTTAGTCTCGTAATCGGATTGTTTGCCTCTTACGTGTTTTATCGTAATGTCATTTGAAACGTAAATAAAATGCCTCCACACAAAGGATTCTCTTCTTGTCAATTCATTTTGTTTTGATCCATGTTGCATTATCTGCCTCTTTTACCCGACCTTCATTCTTCCCAGGGATTTGGCCTCTGCTGAATCCGGGACCGACATGGAAAATGCAAGGCCTTCGACAGATGATTCACTTGTTGCCAATGATATGCACAACTCTGAGTTCAACGACGAAGAGGATATTCAGGCATTTGCCAAATTACTCGAAGCGGAAAAGGATGGGATCTCCCCACATGAAGAGACAATAGAGACTATTAACATGGGAACTGAAGAGGATAAGAAAGAACTCAGGATTGTAGATAATCCGGAGCGTGAATTGATGATGGAGCTCTTTAAAGAGTATTTAGATATATTCGCGTGGTCTTACAAAGACATGCCAGGATTGGATCCCGGCATCGCAGCTCACAAAATTCCGTTGTTCCCAAATGCCGAGCCAAAGAAGCAGAAATTGAGGAGAATGGCTACAGAAACATCACTGCAGGTTAAAGATGAAGTCATGAAACAGCTAGAGGCAGGTTTTTTAGAGGTCGCCAAATACCCACAGTGGGTGGCAAACATCGTCCCTGTGCCCAAGAAGGATGGCAAAATCCGGATGTGTGTGGATTACCGAAAATTAAATGAAGCAAGCCCGAAAGATGACTTTCCTTTACCCCACATCGATATTCTGGTAGATAATACTGCGTGAAGCTATAGGTACTCCTTTATGGATGGATATTCCGGGTACAATCAGATCCCTATCTACGGGGATGACAAAGAAAAAACTACTTTCATCACACAATGGGGAACCTATTGCTATCGTGTCATGCCATTTGGTTTGAAAAATGCTGGAGCCACTTATCAAAGGGCTATGGTTGCCTTGTTCCATGATATGATGCATAAGGAAATTGAGGTATACGTGGATGATATGGTAGCCAAATCTGCGCAGAACGAAAGTCACGTCACCGTCCTCAGAAAGTTGTTTGAGAGACTACGCAAGTACCAGTTGAGGCTGAACCCGAAGAAGTGTGTCTTCGGAGCGTTATCGGGGAAGTTGTTGGGCTTCATTGTCAGCCAAAAGGGAATAGAGGTTGATCCCGACAAAGTCAAGGCTATCCGTGAAATGACTCCCCCAAAAACAGAAAAGGAGGTTAGAAATTTTCTTGGGCGACTGAACTATATTGCCCGATTCATCGCCAATCTGACAGCTACGTGTGAACCGATCTTTAAACTATTGAGGAAAAACCACCCTGGGAAGTGGGATAACAATTGCCAGCAAGCTTTTGATAAAATCAAGGATTATTTGCTGAAACCACCTGTTTTAGTTCCACCCTCTCCAGGCCGCCCATTAATCTTATACTTGACGGTCCTCTCCGAATCCATGGGGGCTGTTCTGGGCCAGCATGATGAGTCAGGAAGGAAGGAACAAGCAATTTACTACCTAAGCAAGAAGTTCAATGATTGTGAGGCACGTTACCTATGATCGAGAAGACATGTTGTGCGCTCATATGGGCAACCAGAAGATTGAGACAGTACATGCTCCGCTACACTACATGGTTGATTTCCAGGATGGATCCGTTGAAATATATCTTCGAGAGCCCACATGTAGCAGGAAGGGTCTCAAAATGGCAAGTGGTATTATCTGAGTATGATATAAAACATATGACTCAAAAAGCCGTCAAAGGAAGCGCCATAGCTGACCATTTAGCAGAGAATCCCCTAGAGGGCTATCAGCCGTTAGATTTCCATTTCCCTGACGAAGATATAAATTCGGTCGAGGAAGACGAAGAAGAACATGAAGGAGAAGAAAAGAGGTGGGAAATGTATTTTGACGGGGCAGCAAACATGCATGGGAACGGTGTAGGAGTCGTGCTGGTCTCCCCAGAGGGAAAGCAATTTCCTGTTGCCATTAAGCTCGAATTTGAGTGTACTAATAATGTAGCAGAGTATGAAGCTTGTGTCAGTGGCCTTAAGGCGGCTATTGATCTCGAAGTAAAATGCCTGGAGGTATATGGTGACTCGGCCCTTATTATTCACCAAGTAACTGGTGAATAGCGGACCAAGGACTCAAAGCTAATCCCGTATCAAGAGTTATTGGCGGAAATGGTCAGGCAGTTTGAAGCCATTAGCTTTCATCATCTGACCCGAGATAAGAATAGATTTGCTGACGCACTTTCTACTTTGGCAGCAATGATTCGACTGGACTGCGGAATCCACATCAATCCTATTCTGGTGAAAGCCAGAAACCTGCCCGCTCACTGCTTCTCTGTTGAAGAAGAACAAGACAAGCTCCCATGGTTCCACGATATTAAGGTCTATGTGGCTGATGGAACATATCCGGCAGGGGCAACAGAAAATGATAAGAAAACATTGCGGCATTTGGCCATGAATTTTTTCATCAGTGCTAATGTTCTATACAAGAGAGGGTATGACGGCGTCCTCCTCCGTTGTGTTGATTCAGGCGAAGCACAAAAGATCATGATAGAAATTCATGAAGGAACATGCGGCACCCATGCGAATGGTCACACCATGACTAAGCAGATCCAAAGGTGTGGTTATTTCTGGATGACGATGGAAACAGATTGCATCGCGTATGTACGGAAATGCCATAAATGCCAGGTTTACGCCAATAGAATCAATGCACCTCCAGTACCACTACATACTCTGGTATCACCTTGGCCCTTCTCCATGTGGGGCATCGATATAATTGGCCCCATCAATCCAAAAGCTTCAAACGGGCATCGCTTCATCCTTGTTGCCATCGACTATTTCACCAAATGGGTAGAGGCGAGTTCTTTCCCCGCCATCACGCAGAGGACCTTTGTTTGTTTCTTAAAGACAAATATAGTTTGTCGCTATGGTTTACCGGAGAGAATCATCACCGACAACGGTCCGAACTTGAATGGGACCGAGGTCAAGAAATTGTGCGAGCGCTTCAAGATCAAACACCACAACTCTGCGCCATATCGACCACAAATGAATGGGGCAGTAGAGGCGGCCAATAAGAACGTTAAGAAGATTCTAGGGAAAATGACGGTGACCTATAGAGATTGGCATGAAATGCTCCCCTATGCCTTACATGGATACCGTACTACAGTACGAACCTCTACAGGAGCAACTCCTTATTCCTTAGTTTATGGGATGGAAGCAGTCACGCCTATTGAAGTAGAGATCCCATCCCTAAGGATAATGGCCGAGGCCGAGATAGAAGAGAGTGAATGGGCGCAAAGTCGATTCGAACAGTTGAATATGATCGAAGGAAGAAGGCTCAAAGCGATATGTCATGGTCAATTGTACCAGAAAAGGGTAGCAAGAGCATTTGATAAAAAGCTTCGCCCAAGGGAGTTTAAAGCTGGGGAGTTGGTGCTTAAGAAAATTCTACCGAATCAAGAGGATAGTAGGGGTAAATGGGCTCCTGCCTATGAAGGCCCATACATTGTCAAACAAGCTTTTATCGGTGGTGCATTAATACTGGCAGATATGGAAGGTCGAGAATTGCCAAAACCTGTTAATGCAGATGCTGTCAAGAAATATTATACTTGAAGAAGGCCTGCCGTGGTGTAAACCAAAAGGCATCCTAGGCAAAAACACAACGGCAAAGCAGCATAAAAGGAGGTGATCTCTGGGATGACTCCATCTAACACAAGAGGTGAAAGCCCGTGTCTGCGAGAACGTGGTCGCGCTCAGAGTATGCATACCTCTGGCAACTTGGAGGATGCACGAAGGCCGCACACGACGAGAAACCATCAATATACTAGAAGTTACCCATTACATTTGCTTTCCATAATTCCTTAAGGCCTCCCTCTCGACATTCGTAGTCACAGTTGTTCGTCTTTACAGTCAATTAATCTAAGTGCCCCATTATTCTTCACACCCTTGTCAACACTTCTTTGCTTATAGTGGTTATCAAACTCACGACACTGACATAACCCAAATTTTAAAAGATGAAATTACCAAAACAGTCTCTCTAAGCACGCATTAACTCCTACTTTCGCTTGAGGAGGTGATGATAGGCTTACTGGTCAAATGAATAACATGATTGGTTAGCATGCCCCCGACAGAGGATAGGATACAGCCTCTAAAAGCAGTGCCGTCAGGAGTAGCGGGATCGGGTCACTAGATTTTGAAAAGATAAATGAATAACAGACACCGAAAATCATCACAGAAACAAAAAAAAAAATCTCCACCTTTCACATGCATCCTCTTTGCATGCCTTGCATTAAAATTTACTCCCACCTAGATTGGGGCAAACATGGGAAAGATGCATTCTGCATCGCACCAAAATAAGTTTCTAGTCAAATTGGGGCATACGTGACCAACCATGCAGTTAACGCGCATTTTCTCTACATACATTGCATTAAAACTGGCCCACTCAAATGGGATAGCAAATAAGGAAAATAGAAAACATAAGCAAAAAAGAAAATTTTCTCATTTCACACGCATTTTCTTTGCAAGCATCACAAAGTAAATTCTTCTTAAGAATAAAATAAAAAAGAAAAGAAAAATTACGCTTATTCTTGCATTTCACACACCTTGCCATGTCCTCAACTGTCAGGAGCATAATAAGCCTGGCAGCGTGACAGGCATAAAACCAAAATCCTACATCAGATGTAGGCATTCTTCAAATCCTACGTCAGTACAGGTAATTCGCAAATCTTACGTCAGATGTAGGTATTCTTCAAATCCTGCGTCAGTGCAGGTAATTCGCAAATCCTACGTCAGATGTAGGTATTCTTCAAACCCTGCGTCAGTGCAGGTAATTCACAAATCCTACGCCAGATGTAGGTATTCTTCAAATCCTGCGTCAGTGCAGGTATTTCGCAAATCCTACGTCAGATGTAGGTACTTTTTCAAATCCTACGTCAGATGTAGGTACTCTTCAAATCCTGTGTCAGTGCAGGTACTTTTCAAATCCTGCGTCAGAGTAGGTATTCTTCAAATCCTGTGTCAGTGCAGGTAATTCGCAAATCCTACGTCAGATGTAGGTACTTTTTCAAATCCTACGTCAGATGTAGGTATTTTTCAAATCCTGTGTCAGCGCAGGTAATTCGCAAATCCTACGTCAGATGTAGGTACTCTTCAAATCCTGCGTCAGTGCAGGTACTTTTCAAATCCTGCGTCAGAATAG
Organism: Adenanthera pavonina; assembly: GCA_026686845.1. Taxonomy (NCBI): domain Eukaryota; kingdom Viridiplantae; phylum Streptophyta; class Magnoliopsida; order Fabales; family Fabaceae; genus Adenanthera; species Adenanthera pavonina. Next base: position 14,830,310 of record JAIVEN010000003.1, on the reverse strand, counting down.
GTATTCTCCAAATCCTGCGTTAGAGTAGGTATTTTTCAAGTCTCACATCGTGACGAGCACCCAAAGCCCTACGACATAGGCGCCTTACTCCCACGTCAGGGGCAAGCAGGTCATCATGTATGTTGCACGGACAAAATGCGTGTTCTAATCTTTACTCCTTCCTTATGCAAGAACTCCAAAAACTACATTCTCCTCATTCTCGCATAAGAAACAGTAAAGAGGGGCAACTGTGAACACCCCATTTTGTCCGGGTATCTCAAAAAGGAACAAAACAATAAAATAATAAAGTAAAATAAGGTTAATAATAAATAATATCTGAATGAAAAAAAAAACAAACAAAAAATATAGATATAATAATAAAATTTTTTCTCTAAACCGAAGCCCGAAAAAAAAAGGATTTAATAATAATAATAAAAAGATAATAAAAAAAAATATAAATAAAAAAAAAGTAGCATGCAAGGGTTTTGGGCCAAGCTCGGCCTAAAATCTGAAAGATGCAATAAAAAAAAAAAGGAGGGGACCACATTGGGCTGAAACCACTTCAGCCCAATGTGTCACGAGCCCTCAATTGGGCTCGTGGATTGGAAAACCGGGGAAGCCCTTTAGGGCTCGAGGAAAGCAAATCCAAGGGAGCCCTTTAGGGCTCAGGGGGGCCGCGGCAGAGAAGAGAGAGCAGAGAGCAGAGGACAAGAAACTGAGGGAGCCACAGAGAAAAGCTGCAGGAAAGAATGGCCGCGAAGGAGAAAGCTGCGGGGAGATCAGAACCAAAGGCGTGTACGAAACTAGAAAAGCGGAGGGACATGCACGAAAGGATGGAAAGCAGAGGGAGATGTGACGGGCGAGCACGAAGAAAGCCGCAATGGAAGCACCCGCGGCAGAGAGACACGAGACTGAACCAGAAAAAGGAGAACGGAGTAGGCCGAGAAAAAGCTGAGCACGAGAAGACAGGAACAGAGGGAGCAGCGGCGAAAACAGACCGGAACAGAAGGGGACGTGCACAAAAAGAGAAAAGGAGGACCACATGCTCGGGATTCAGCCGCGGGGACACTATAAAAGGGGGCTGACCACGAGGAAATGGGAGGGGAAGAATCCTGGAACAAAAACCGAAGGGCAAGATTTGGGAGCCGCGGAGCAAACCGGTGGAACAGGGGACGAATTGGCATTGAAACGTCAGAGGGGGGAAGAACCGTCTGGAGCAGGGATTCCGGACACTCGTGAAAAACAGGGGGTCCAGGTCACCGGGACCGGAAGCCAAACGGGAAGACCGAGGAGAGGAGGAGGAAGACATTCAGCCGGCAGGGAAGGGTTCAACGGAGGGGAGAACACCGCGGGAGCAGGAATTGCTTGATAGGGATTTCAGTCTGGTAAAACCCCTTCCTGTCTTATGAATCTGGTCTTGGGTCACGGATTGTATGACTGTTTTAATGGATGCTTATCTTATCAGTTAGTTTTAGGGAGATTTTGGTTGATCTGGGAACGTTGCCTTGATTGATTTTGGGACTGTACTGTTAACAATGACATATACTTTGCATTATTAGGAAGAATTGATCGGGGATGGATGATACTGAGCTTATGCATCTAATTCGAATCTGGTTCTTTTGAGTTGTTCTTCGTGCATGATAGCGGGGGGAATCGGTTTATGCATCCTGCATTGGTTTTCTGTTGTTCTGGGATCTTGTGGCGTGTTCAGTGTATTCCTGAGCTCCTGGGTGTGAATTGGGCCCATGAGTTTTGGGGCAAACTTAGGAAGATGCTATTGGGCCTATGAGTTTTGGTTGGGCCCACGAGTTTTGTCAAATGTTGCTAAAAATAAACAAAGCAAGAGGGAGTTTATTGTGGGCTTTTCCTTGTAGGCCCACCCATTTCTAAATGGGCATAAAGTCTGGGTTTGAGTGTTGAGGCATAGGCGTTATAGAAAGCGAATCGAGGCTAATGAAGTCAGTCATATGAGCTTGTAAATAGTTTTATAAATCGTTGAGTTTAACTACTGTATGAGCCTACGAGCCTATGGGGTACGTGGGTGTAATATCAAAACATATTCATAGTTGGCCCCAATGGGCTTTCAAAATGTCATTTTCTCAAAAAATATATAAAAAAAACATATATATATATAATAAAATAAAAATAAATAATTGATTTGGTAACCATACCGCGTGAGTTTTTGAGCCTACGCGAGTATTTGGGTCTATTGGGATATTGCGTGAGATCGTGAATCCACGTAGGTATACCAACTAAATAATTCTCTTTTGTGAAAATAACCATATTTCAAAAAATAAAATAATGTGACAAATTTTATTTTATTTAAAAAAAAACAAAAAATAAATAAATATATTTACTAAAAGTATTACGGGCATTTTAAAGCGTAATAAAACCTTTATACCGCGAGGTTCAGAACTTCTGCAGGTAATTAAGGAGTCGATCCATTGGGTATGACTGCGAGTCTGCAATAGATGGATTTGTTTTCTTTTAAAAGAAAAATTTTCAAAAGTACAAAACATGTTATATCAAAAAGTCAAAAATTAAATAAAAGCATTTTTAAAAATAAAAATAAATAAATAAAAGAAATGTTTTCAAAACAAAATAAAGTAAGAGTAAGTAAGCGGAATTAAATTATCTTTTGCAAATTAAAACACACTAACTCAACCTCAGAAAATTGTTTTGTTTGCAAAAAGTTAAATTATTTTCTATTAACTTTCTCTTATTACAAAAATTAATTAAAAAATGTCAACCAACAGACACGCATTTCTAGTCCCGAACTACGTGGACTTTGATCCCCATCGCAGGGTACGTAGGCCCCAGGCTCTGATCCTGGGTCAAGTCCGCCTTTGTAAATAAATAAATAGTTTCTGATTTATTTAGTGTTTTTTCCCTTAAGTTAATAAATATTTTCCAATTTATTTTCTTAAATCCCTTTTTCCACATTTTAAATCTCCTTAATTTCTAAGTTAATTTATTTTCCGTATTCTATTTTTCAAACTTTTTAATTTTTTTTTTCTTTTTTCCCATTTTCGCATGTGAATTATAAAAGGAAAACCAAAATATATTTTAAAGCCATATTAAATTACGCAATCAACGTGAGGTAACCGTTCTTAGGAACGGGTGTCGTGGGGTGCCTAACACCTTCCCCACGCACAATCGACTCCCGAATCCAACTCTGGTTGCGCAGACCATCCTTTTCCTCTTCAACTCGGTTTCCCAAGATTTTCCTCAAAATTTTGGTGGCGACTCCTCACAAGTCGGTTTTTACTCGAAAACTAGATTTGTTCTCTTTTTTTCCTTCCGTCGCATTTTTCTGGGTGCGACATCAATGAAAGAGGAAGTTTATAAAATCTCTCTAGTTTTTTATTCTCTTCTAGACCTTAACACAATTTTTTTTTCATGAAATCTATTTTGAAGTTATATAGCTGCTAGCTTCTGCGCTTGCAAAGTGGGATTCCTACCAAAGCGATTTTTGCAACCCCCTGATCTAATTGTAATAAATGGTTCTGATATGGGGGTGATGAACATGAGTTAATGCTCTGCTCCTCCTTTTATGTTCTATATATGTTTCACTCACAAAACCAAAATCCAAGGAACCCCTTTGACCTTTGTCATATGTCACCCATTGACAGTACTTTATTTGTTCATTCCCTTTATATGCCAACAAAACAAAAGGTTGTTGATTTCATGCTCTTTAGTCTTTAGTGGGATGACCTTTTCCACTAATTCTTGCAAATGCGGTGTAAGAAGGCTGGAAGTAAAGAAAAAGAAGTGTGTATAGTATGATCGATAGAGAGAATGAGAGAGATCAAAGAATACCGATTTTTAAGAAGGCATAACAGTGCAGTCTATTGATAAAGAGGATAGGATGATGAATATATTTTTTTTTCAATTGAATTTATGAGACTGAATAAAAGTATCTAATACCCCTACTTTTAATCTATATATCCACACTACAATCTCACTTTTCACAGTTTGGATATTTTTCAAAATTCCTTTTTTAATATATGTTTTCAAGTTCATTGAATTTATTTTTTTTAAAACAAGGTTTCTTAAATAAGAAAATTGGTAGAATCAAAATTAAGGACCAGTGGAGGGAATTAATTACAAAAAAATTAATTAACAAGAAGTGGTAAAACTTAGAAGATTGAGTAGTAAAATTAGAAAAATATGTAGTAAAAAAATTTATTTTGTAATAAATTTATTATTCTGGTCCCAAAAAGTAATAAAATTATTAGTTTATTATTCCTTTTGTTTAATCTTTATTCTTATTCTTTGTTTTTTTTAAATTCCCAAACAAAGTTTACGTTTCCATCAGAAAATGAATTTAAGGACAAAAATGAGGGGACGGAGAGAAAAGAAAGTTTTTTGACCAAGAAGAGAAAAGGGAGATCGGGCGAGTGGTTGTTTGGACATGAAATTAACTGCTACTTCCTTCAAAAATCTTTAAATATAGAATGATCTTTGGACCAAAACATTTGAGAATATGTGAGATAATGGAGGTAAGGATAGGGTGCAACACTATACTTTTAGACTCATTTTCCATGAATATAACTCCTTTTAAATCTAATTATACTTTATCCTAAACTTAAATCACATAAAAATGAAAATCAGAATTTCCAAAATTTTCGGTTACTGTTCATATGGTAGTTTCCACTTTATCGACTGAACTTTGAAAATTCATAACTAATTCTAAAAAAATCATTTCATAGTGATTCAAGTCTTTAAAAATAAATAAAAACCTTTTATACATGGAAAAAAATATGAAATAGAGTATTCTCTTGACTAATTTATACAGTTTATTTCTCAAACATTTACTGTACATTTGGTTGTTTTCTCTTCCCTAGGATTTTGACCTTATATTGAAAAATTCATTTCTCATTATATCCTGAGCCAAATCATACATTCTTTATGTCATAGGAAAGCCCTGTGAGTATGCTTTTTAGAAATATTTTTCTTGTACATTTATTCAATTTGTATAGGGCATAACATTAACTTAACCATTATGGGGTAGAACACTAACTCTACTGGAACAGTTTTAGGAGAAATTATATAACTCCTTCTTTATAGCTCCAAATGGTTTCAAACCAGTGACATTCATTTCCTAAGACTTGGAGCTTTCCATAAATACAAATAAATAAATTTTTGGAGTTATACACGATTTTATAGTGCCTTTTGAAAAATCCAATATTTACAGTGTAAGTTCCAGTTTTTCCAATACTGTCCAGTTTTGAATCCTAACTTCAAAAATTCATTATAATTCATACATTTATCCAATTTAGGTGCTCTTTAGCTCTATGAAAAGCTTGTTCTGACTACTTTAAGAGAATGTATAACACTTATATATAATGCTCTATTTTGAATAAAGTTCCCTTACTAAAATCAATACTGGTCATCTCAAACAAACTTATGCCATAACTTACACAATAAGCTTCATAACACATTTACATTGACATTTATTGCTCCAATTTCATGCATAATATCATAGAGGTCTTAAAAGAATATATTCAAAGCATCATACAGGATTTACCTCTTTCATACAAACTTATACAAATTCCCAAAATATAATATTAAGACTTGCATAATAATATTATTCATCATTCTCTTCCTCTTTTCCTTTAGCTCTTCTTGGATTCCTTGCATTGATTAGCCTTAAACATGGTAAGCATTTGGAAGGGATGAGATTCAAAGAATCTCAGTAATTACCACCAATCAAGCAAATATATAATCATATAATGCAAGCACACTTTATCAAGTCATCATTCAAACATTTAGAATCATTTATGTTTAAACATTTTATAGAAAATTGGATAGAGTTTCCCCTTACATTTTGGACATCCCAAAGTCACAAAACCCCTCAAATAACTCTGTCAATATCAACAAATCATCACATAAAATCATTGCAAACATTTGGTATAACATTAAAATCATTGCAACTATATAACCATATAATGCAAGATTATGTTAGTAAACTACCTTTTAGCTTTTCAATGCTTTCCAAACTTTGCACACCTTTCCTTTGAACTTCTAACACTTCTTTGAGTCCTATAGTATCACAAAATGAGGCCATTAGCTACCAATTACACAACCTTATTCACAAAGTGTGCATACTTGGACTAAAATTTTCACTTTATTTTTCTTTGAGCTTTTCTTGTACAACATACTTGTATCTACCTATTTTGGACCCAAGAAATTCATTTTTGGGGTCAAAATCATGAAATTCCCTTCGTAATTCAAACCCTAATTCAACAGAAAATTCAGTAAAATTGTAGAAAAATCACAACTCAACCAACTTGCAATCTAATGGTATATCTTTGCATCTTGAAGCCTATACAACATTTTTTATGGATCACTTTTTCCATGGCTTCATTTTCTCTCTCTACTCTCTCTCTAGGAAGAAATTTTCAAAGCAAAAATAGAGAAAAATACTCCATGAAACACTATAATACTTAAGTAGATGCAAAATAATCACCAAAGGAACTTACCTTGAGAGTTTGGGATCAAACTTGTGATTTTTTCTTCTCCCTTTTGCTCTCTCTCTTTCACGCCTTGTTTCTCCTTTTCTCACCTCTGGTGTGCGTGTTTTGAGCTGAAGAAGATATGTTGAAACCTTTAACTAAGGTGATTAAGTGTTAAACAATCATAAAGTAACTTTAGTTAATTAAATCTTTTGACTTTGATTGCTTTTTGTCTAATAAAGCTTTTAACTAATTCCATTAGGGTCCCTTATCAGCTGCAGCACGCCACTTGCCCCATTCGTAGCCAAAAATTACTTTAATATCTTTTATGGATTAATATACCATTTACTGATTGAGTTTACCTGTGCCGATTGACTATTTTTGCTAAAATTGTCATTATATTAATACATGATTATCCAAAGATATCTTTTGGACCAAAATCATTATCTTGACTCAAAATATATTTTAGCAAGATTTAATCATTATTCTTGAATCAATACTGCATTTTCCTGCAGTCTAAAATAACCTTTTATCGGGTAAAATATTAATATTAAGCCATAATTACCTAATAAATATTATTTTGATCTTAATAAATTCCTTGCTATATTCCATTGGACTAGACTCATCAAAGGCTTCATGTCGACTATAATTTTTCATATTTACAAAAATACCCTTGACCTGGGGTAAATTTATAATTTTTGAAACTTTCAGGTTATTAGGTGTAATTTTTCCCAAACTTTTTTTCCCTTTTCCCCTCTCACGTGAAGCCAATTCTTAAGGGACTAAATTGCACACATTCTTATTTTTGGGGTTAAAATATAATTTTCTTATTTTTCTATTTAACCAGGAAAAATGACTTCTTTACCCTTCTTTACGCTTAACGGTGTCTCATCTTTTTTCCTAATTCTTTTTACATTTTATGATGTCAAATTTTCTATTTTTGGACCTTAAATGCATTATTCATATTTTGCTTCTAATTTAAAAAATAACCATTTTGCCCTTAAGTCGGGTCAAAAACATAATTATCCATTCTTTCAGGCACTTTCTTGTAATTTCACCCAAAGACTAATTTTTTATTATTTCCTTTTCACTATTCACAATAACTTTCAAATTGGTCTATCTCTCAACTTAGATCTCCCGGCCATGCAATACTTATACCGTTGTGCTCAGCTTGGATTGAGCTTTCATTCAAGTGGTATATTATATATTTTCCGAGGTAAGTTTTGAAATTAATTTTTGTTAAACACCTAATGAAAAATTTATTCCAATTAAGATCCAAACATAACTTTTTCAGAAAATTAGATGAGAAATTAATTCTTTCTAAAGCCCAATTATATATAGCCTTTTGTCTCGTTTCGTTTCTCATTTTTTATTCATTTTATAACATCCCATGAAAATAGAGATATTACATAGGGCAAGTGAAGAGATCCCTTCCATTGTTCAAATGTTTATAATAAATGGGGAAAAAAATGAAACTTGGAGAATTTTCAAACAGCCTTCTTATTTAGGGGATTTTAAAAAAAAAGTATACACATTCTCTTGTATGTTGTGCTGAACAAGACAATTGACAAATAAGTTATATTATTCATTGTTAGAGATAGTTTGAAAACTAGAGTCTCACATTGGATGGGAGTAAGACTTATGAAGTGAATATAAGAGAAAAAGACAAAGCATGTTAAAAATAATTATTGAGGGAAAAATATTAAGTAGATTTAAATATTATTTATTTAACATTTAAAACACTTAGCACTTGGCACGTGGTGCGTCGTGATCATTGGATTGATCTAACGGTGGAGATATGATGTGGTATGAATTTGAGATTAATATTTTTTAATTAATTATTTTTCAGAAACAAAATTTCAAATAACAACGTTTTGAAACGGTACATTCTGAAACAATATGTTATTTGATATTTTTTTTCAATTTAACAACAACGTATCAAATACAATGTTCAGAAATGAACAGGTTTATCAACAACGTTTCAATTTTCTGTTTTCCATTATTATAAAAGGATCAGACCAGAGACTAAAAGCATTCCTCACATTCTCTTTTCTTGCTTACAATCTCTCTATTTCATTTTGTGTTTCAAGGTATTTGAAGTTGCTGTCAGATATCTTTGGTGCTTATAATAACTCCTAGGGGTGATTCGTCGAATTCCTACAGTAAACCTAGTGGGGGCGAATAACACCTTAAGGACAGTGTGTTATTATACGTTTCTGGGTACTGGTTGTTTTCATATACTATCTATAACATTCATATCTTTTAAATATTATGACTTATTATAAATTTTATATTTTATATGAATTATATATATTTTTAAATATTGCACAAAGTCTAAGAAATGAGCCATGTTATTTATGATTTATTTAGGGCCATGAATAAAAATTTGAAGGCTTAAGGCAAAATTATTAAAATGGTGTAATATAATGTAACTTAACAATTCTTATATAATTATTCTATCTTTTTGTGCCTCAGAATCATGTATTAAAGTTTTAAAATCTAAATAATTCTAACTTGTCACTTTAGATAATTTTAATCCATTCAATATATTTTGTAATATCGTTAATCTGAAATAGGATTTAAGCCAATTTAATTTTAAAAAACTTCTTTTGATAATACCAACTGATGTAGGTATTGTGAATGATATTCTATAAGTAATGCATATATTTAAAAAAGAGTATAACATTGTGATATAGTTTTTTTTAACCAACATATTGTGATGTAGTTTTTTTGCCAAAAAATAAAAATCTACTGGAGTATTAATTTCTTCTATTTACACTTATGTTAATACTTTTAATTTTGAAAATAAATTAAAACCACCAATATTAAAATGTTCATTAAAACTTAAAAACTTTTTAAGAATAATATAATATGTATTCAATTCATCCTCATCTAAAAATTTAAATTTTTGGGATTCAAATGAAAAACCAAAAATGGCATCATGTTTTAAAATATGTTTAAATTAACTTTCAAAAGAGGAAAGGAAAAATGACATATAAATACTTCCAAACAATAGAAATTCCAAAAACATACCCCAAAAGACAGTGTGGAGTAGGGACGACGAAGTCGAAAGTAAGATCGGGGGAAACGATAGTGTGGGGGAGACAAAGGTGAGGTGGGGGAAGAGACAATGAGCTGTCGCAGGTTAGGAAGAAGAGATGGGGGAGAGGAGCAGAGAGGGAGAAAAGGATGGCGGAGGAGAAGAAGGAGGAGGAGAGATAGAGAGAGAAAAGGGAGGGACTAGGGAGGAGGGAGAATAAAGGAACGAGAGGGAGGGCAAAAAATAATTTCACAGAGGTACCTTGATATTTCATTATAATTATGCTAGTTTGAGGTATGCTTTTGGAATTTTTGTCCATTGAAGGTATTTATATATCAAAATTGATGCTAGTGAATGTTTTGTATAGATTGATGTCACTTATCACCGCAAGTAGCCACCCTTTGCCGCCAACGCTTGCCGTTACTAACTGTCAACCACCATTGTCATTAATCAATCATCAGCTGCCACCACCGGTCATCAGTAGTTAGCTATTACTGCCGCCTCCTGTCACTAGTTGCTAATAACTATCGTCAGCCACCGTCGCCATAGTTACCGGTCATTGTCGTCGGTCATCGCAGGTCATCGTGATGTGTCCATTTTATATATATAAAATACCTACATTTAAGCTCCAAATTGTATTTAAATATGTTTACATTGATATGTTTTAGCATGATTTGATATATTTTTGTGTTTCATGGTGTCGTTATAGATTCATTTGGAAGCATTCGGAGCAAAACCGTTACAAATCGTTTATGCTGAAATGTTTCAACATCCTTTGGTATTTTGGTCGTAACTCTCACATCTGAACTCCGATTGAGGTGATTTAAGATGATTTGGAAATCTAAGAAATATAGCTACAACTCTTATTCTTGAGTTTACCCAAATTCCAATATTATCATAGTGAAAATTAAACTCAAAATGTTAACACGAGCTGGTGACTTTCTGAAGCTGAACGAAGGAGGAATCTGTGCTAGGCATCCACCCGATGTCGAGTCAAACTCATCTGGTGCTAGGTCAACACGTTTTAGACATTTTTGTGACTTTTAGAACCACCTGGCACCATATATGATGATTATACACACACTCGGCGCCGGGTCAAAGTGCAGAAGCCTATAAAAATGTGTTTTTGACGCGTAAACTGACCTGGAAGCCAAGTATTCTCTCTATATTATAAATAGAATGCAAGAGAAACACAAGAGAACATTCAAAAACACCCTCGGAAGCCAGAGAACACAGTTCTAAATGCACTCGAGAGCAACTAGGAGTATCTTACAGAGAAAGAGTAAGGAGATCTAGAGAGTATTAGAGATAGATTCATTCTCTTCTACTATAACTCTTTCTTCTTGTTATTTTTATAATGATTTGAGATTTTAGTTTTGATTTGATTTCTATTTCCATGTGTACCTAAATTTTCCAGTCAGGCATAGGGAATTAGGGATGTAGTCTGACTGAGATGAATTTGATTTTTTTTCCTCTAGTTAAGACTCCATGGATTTGTTCTTCAAGCTATATTTAGTTGTTTCTTTATTATATTTATCTCTTGTGTTCTTTTATGTGAATTTTATACCTGATTATCATAGAATCTAATTAACGAGTAAACTTTATGAACTGAGAGGTAAAGAGTGAGCCTAGATCCAGAAAGATAAACATAAATAATTAATCTAGAGATAGAATTAGGAATTCATGGAGATATAAGTTGTAGTTTTCAAGATTTAATTAGGAACTTTAGTTGCGTGAGAGTGAATTAAATCATAATTAAATAATGACTAATTGGCTAAGAGGTAATTAGGACGTTTTAGATACAACAGTCATTATAATTATGCAGAGTCTAACTAAGGAGTAGAATCTAGTCATCCCGTAAGGTGAATCTTGATCCCTTTACGCTTCTAGAATTGAATCAAACTCAGATTTCATTTTATTTTCTATTTCTTTTCTTTTTTAATTTGAATTCTTAATTTGATTATCACTTGCTTTTGGGACTGAACTTTTGGACTAATAAATTTACTGCTTCTCTTGGGTTCGACCTTTGGAATACTCCAGAGACTTTTTATTACTATGATCAGTTATTTATACTTGTAGGATTCCGATTAAGTTTTGATTTCCCTCCACATAGTTAAAGAACTTTCAAGAAGGTTGTGAAGCAAAACTTGATCGAAATCCTGCAAATATACAGGGTCGATCGTGATAATAAAATGTCTTTTGAGTATTCCAGAGGTCGAATCTAAGGGAGATAGTAAATTTATCAGTCCAAAAGTTCAGTCCCAAAAGCAAGTGATAATCAAATTGAGAATTTAAATTAAAAAGGAAAAAAATAGAAAACAAAATGAAATCTGAGTTTGATTCACACCGATCAACTAACAATCACCTGTCACTACTGTCGATCAATGGTTGTTAGCTGTTGGCTATTGGCCACTGTCTCTGGTTGCCACCTTCGATCACTAGTCACCACCTCATTTAATAAAATAGGTTGTGTGAAAATATTATGAATTATCTTTATTAATATAATATAGATTAATTATTCTAGTAATGTGGGTATTATAGCCCTTATGAAAAAAAAATGAATTCTCTCTCCTCTCTAATTTCTCCTCCATCCAAACATAAAGAGAATAAATATTTTATCTCCACTTTTCTCCCTTTTATTTTTTTTCCTTCCACTTTTTCCCCTATCCAAACAAAGCATTAAAGACTCTATTTGGTATGAGGGAATAGGTGCTAGGGAATATGAATGAATGAGAGAATGAGATGTTTTTGTGGTTTGGTATGTAGTAAATGCCATTCTAGGGAGACCATGGTTCCATCATACATGGGAATCATCAAACCCATGGGAGGAGGTGGAAATGGGTGGATGTTTGTGGGAATCAAGACTTTCAAAACAAAGATGCCCTTGCTTTCTAGACAAAAATACATTGTAGGAATCAACGACAACCTCCAAACGGGATGACAACCTTACTCACTGGCAACCTTCCTATCTCAAATTTGAGCTCTCTTCCTCATTGCAAATCTGAGCTCTCTTTCTCTCTTCATGATGGTGACCTCTTCGCAAATGGTTATTTAAACTTCTCAAACCATTGATGCTGTTGTCAACATCGTGCCTTCCCAATTGCCATTATCGATGCCGATTGTGGACTTCTCACCCTTAATCTATATTGACAAATCTAGGAACTTCTTACCCTCATTGAAGTACGTTTGATGGTAGAAGAAGAGGATGATGATGTCAATTTTTTTTTTAGATTGACTTCTCTATCTATTATTGAAAGATGTAGACAATGGAGGAAGGGTTGCCTGTGATGAAGATAGTGGTGGTGGTGGTCGTGACCGGCGAGGGAAGAAAAAAGGAGGAAGGAGGGGAGTTTTTCTATTTTCTTTAAATCTAGGGGCATTTGAGTCATTTTGTAATTTTTAGACCTTTTTTTTTGTTATTCATATCCTTTTTTCTAACATACCAAAGATACATTTAAAACTCATTCACATTCTCAATCACATCCCTATTCTCATTCCTATTTCATAAAAAATCATTATGTGCGCCAATAGGGCCAAAGTAGTCATTATCTTGGGCTTTTGAATAGTGTTCCTTGTTATAAATTTTATTTTTTTTACATCAAATATTGACTTTATTGTTAATGATGATGTTGATATTGATCAGTATTGAATTTATATTAATATGTTGATATTTTCAAACCAAAAACAATGGATTCACTATTTCATTTCTTTTTTATCTTACTTCATATTTCCTTTGGATTCCTGTCCTTTTACCTTTCAAAATAGGGCTTAAAGTTATACATCATTTGGTTCTTAATATAGGACTCTTTTAATTAAATCATGTAAATTAAGGATGAAAGTTAAAATTAGTTCATTATATTGATTTTTTCAAAAATTACAAATTTTTCTTTAAAATTACTCTTAATTAATCTCTTTATCTCTCTTTGGGATGATTTAAATAAAAATATTTTTGGAAATGTATAAAAAAATATTATCTTGTATTCTAGAAAAAATTATATATTTAAGATTAAGGTAAAAATCCCCATGTTTAACATCGAAGGAAGTAAAAAAGAAGGGATATAAGAGGATTAGTTAAAGGGAAATTCAATTTTAAACAAAAAAAAAAAGATATATTTGATTTTATGTACCTTACGGGCAATTAATCCCAATGAAAGGCTAAACTCAATTTTGAGAAAAAGAAATAGGGAACATGGCAAAAATGCCCTTTAGTAGGAAAAAAAGTCCAAAACAACAACAAAATAATACCAATAAATGACTAAGTTTACAATCAAAAATACCAACAAAGGACCAAGTTTAATTTTTGATTGTTTGTACATAAAATTTCAATTAACTGATTTTCTTGAAAGGTAATAAAGGTCAACTAGTTTCCCATTAAAATTGGGCTATGCATAGTAGAGTCTTCCTTGCATATTGTAAAGTTTTTGCACATATTGAAGTCTCACTTGGAAATTATTTTATTTGATTGCTCTCCATTTAACATGCACAGAGTAGAGTCCCATTTGGACACAGTGGAGCCTCACTCGGACATATTGGAGTCTCACTCGCATATATTGGAGTCTCACTTGTACATAGTGGAATCCTATATTAGAGTCTCACTTGTAAATTATTTGTGTAATTGCTTTCTATTTAACATGCGTATATATTGGTGTCTTACTTGCATATACTGGAATTTTACTTGCATATATTAAAGTCTCACTTATATATATTGAAATCTCACTTACACATAGTGGAGTCCCACCTGCATATATTAGAGTCTTACTTGGAAATTATCTGTGTGATTGCTTTTCATTTAACATGCACATGTTGGGGTTTCCTTTGACATAATGAAGTCTTACTTGCATATAGTAGAATCTCACTTACACATATTGGAATCTCATTTGCATATATTGTTAGGTTTGACTGGTCACTCAAGAAGGGGGGTGAATTGAGTTATGCAAGGTTTTTGCCCTTTTTAAAGCACACCCCAACTTCACTAAGGAATGTAAGATAACAGGGATAAACAGAGGGTGATGAAGTGAATTGAAAAATTAAGAAGATGAAGAATAAGACACCAGAATTTATATTGGTTTGACCCAAATCACTTGGCCTACGTCCAATCCTTAAATCACCACTTGAGATTTTCCACTGTATCCCACAGGTTTGATTTGAGCACCTGTGAAGTCTCAGTACATTCCACAAGTTTCACAAGGCACTTGTGAAGTCACTTTCCCCACACCCTTCCAAGATGTGTAATATACTAATATCCCTTAGTATGTCCCTATATTAAGATTCTACCTAGAAAATAGTAGAAAAGAATGATTACAGAAATGAGACTCTCTTTAAGAGTAAATAATACATTGGAAGTTCATTCTATTGTTGTGAGTTTTTCAAAGAATGCTGACATAAAAAGATTTTATATATTGAAACAGCATTTTGGCACATAAATTCAATATTTATGTGAGTTTTTCAAACTCTCTTAAGATTGTTACCCATAAGTTCAAATGAGATTCTATTTATAGATTTGTGACTTAATTGGACGTTAAACACAAGATCTATCAGTTAGACACAAACTTTAGCCGTTACTCTGCAAAAAGAGTTATTCACCAACTACATTAAATGCGTCTATCTTTCCAAAATTTAAATTTTAGGGCTTAATGGATGAATTTCACAGAGACGACATAGTTATATATTTAATGTTAAACTTCAGAAATTCGTCTATCATAGAGTGAAATTTAAATTTCGAGTTTGTCAAAGTTAACCCATGTTAGTTTATCCTAATTTTCTTATTGGAAGTACATCTATTTAGTTTAAACAGTTGTCTCAAGTTTCACAGTACACTTCAAAATTTGAATTTCAGAAGTAGAAATTCGTCTATCAGAAGCACGTTTAATATGATACAAAAATTCTCTCTTCGAAATTTGACTATTAAATTGCAAAGTTCGTCTGTCAGAAGTATGCTCTAACGAGACTCACTAGTTTTCATTTTGAAATTCATACTTTGTGATCCAAAATTTGTCTGTCAGAGGCAGTGACAGTGAACTCATTTTGAACTTCACTAATATTTGAATTTTGACTAAGTTTCATGTGAATTTTGCACACTTTTACAAATAATATTTAGCCCAAAATTTGAATTTTAGAACTAAAATTCGTCTGTCAGAGATGATACCTCTGTAACTTTGAATTTCACTGAGTAAAGTTTGAATTTTGCACAAAATAAACATGAGTCAAATACAATATTCATCTGTTAGCTAAAACTCTATCTGCTTCTTAATATAAGTGACAAAAGACAAAATCATATGGATCAAGAAAAGTAATAAATTTGTCTGGAATATAATATAGTTTCCAAAAATGTCCTCATTTAATGTTAATAACTTTTATATCATGTAATTAATTCAAATAAATTGTATTAGAAAAATGTCATCTTAATTAGGGGTATTTTTGGAAAAAGACCATTAAATATATTAGAAAAATCTCCAAGTCTCTTATATTTTGAAACATATAAACTCCCCTATTTGTTCCTTATATTAAGGAATGGAGGGAGTATTTCTCAATTCTAACATAAGCTAAGATCAAATTTACTTAATATAACTCATTTAAAACATATGATAACAAGATTAAGTAAATTTCAATAATTTAAAACCACCTCAAAATCTAAGTGAAAACAAAATGTACCTAACAACTAGGTTTTCAATGCTTGAACTCTCCTTTCACTTGGTCATCCCCTTCTTGACATGCTTTCTTTTGATCTTCAATTTCTTGAAGCATTATTTCTCTTCTTCTTTATTGAGTGAGACATAATGTTGATTGTCATTTTTTTATTCCAATGCTCACTCTTCCTACTTGGATCATCTTATATTTAATATATTTCACTCACAAAGCAAATAGTTAATCTAATTTATATATCCAACTTGTATTATACAATATGAGAGTAGAATGTATATGTTGGTACATAACATGATATATATATATATATATTATAAACTCAATTAAATACATGCTAATGCATATTTTATTTCTTTAAGGAATATTATATATGTTAGATACATATGATGCATTTGTTCCTTATTACCCTATATTTTAGATCATCAAAACTTATATTATATTAATTCTAACATGTATTAGAGTCTCACTCGGAAATTATCTGAGGTGTGATTGCTTTTCATTTAACATGCACATATTGAAGTCTCACTTGCACATGTGGAGTTTCACTTACACATAGCAAAACTTGGAATTCATGGAATCAATATAAATTGGTCAACCAACAGAATTGGATTTTCATATTATTTGAGTGAACTGATCAACCAATTTCCCTTAAAACTTCTTCATAACTCTAAACCCAAAAAGGAAGTTTCGAATGCATTAAATTAATATAAATTGGTTGGCCATCAAAATTTGATTTCCATGTTATTTAACTTAACTGGTCAACCAATTTCCTCAAGACTTCTTCATAACTCTATACCCAAAAAGGAAGCTTCAAATGCATGGAATCAATATAAACTAGTCGGCCACTAGAATTAGATTTGCATGTTATTTAAGTTCACTAGTCAATTAACTTCCCTAAAAACCTCCACATAACATATGATATACTTCAAGATTCAAAAGTTAGCCAAAAGTATAGATGAATGTTATTTAAATTCAATCAAATTATAAATCACAATGCAAAAAAGCAAAAACACAAATGATAAAAACAAGAAACCAAAAAGCAACCAATCAAGCCAAGCAAATTAAAATGATGAAGAAGAAAATCAACAAATCTTTGATGGCATAACTTGATATCTGCAAATAAATCTAGGAATGATGGCAACCCATTTTGATAGAGATCTGGGAGGGCCAAATTCATTCCTATTCACTCCATTAATTGTCCCAGTCAATGAAGAGTCTTTTTATATTTTGGAGGAGGTGCTTCCCAGAAGACTATACCCAAGATCAAGCATGAACACATCTTTTCATGGGCCTAGAAGCTTGAGCACATCCTTCAAGCCCAAATGGATGAACACTAGTCATCCTACATGCTTTAAGATATAGATTGAAGAAATTACTTAAAGCCCAAGTTGATGTTTGATCCAAATTTGTAATATCCCTACTTTTATGGGATGTTATAAAATGAATAAAAGATGAGAAACGAAGTGAGACGAAAATGCTATACATAATCGGTCTTTAGAAGGAATTAATTTCTTATTTAATTTTCAGAAGTTATGTTTGGTCCTTAATTGGAATTAATTTTCCATAAGGTCCTTAGCAGAAATTAATTCTAGAACTTACCCCGAAAAATATATAATATACCACTTAAATAAAAGCCCGCTCCAAGTTGAGCACAACGATATAAGTATTGCACAGTAGGGAGATCCAGGTTAAGAGATAGACCAATTTGAAGTTAGTGTGAATAATGAGAAAGAAATAATAAAAAATTATTCTTTGGGTAAAATTACAAAAAAATGCCCGAAAGAATAGATAATTATATTTTTACCCAACTTAAGGACAAAACGGTCATTTTCCAAATTAGAAGTAAAATGTAAATAATGAATTAAAGGCCCAAAAATAAAAAGTTGACATTATAAAATGCAAAAGAAATTGAAAAAACGGAGAGATACAGTTAAGCGTCATAAAAGGTAAAGAGGCTATTTTTTCAAGTTAAATGAAAAAATAAAAAAAATTATATTTTTACCCCAAAAATTAAGAATATTTACAATTTGGTCCCTTAAGAATGAGGGCAACGTTGAATGGAAAAGAGAAAATAAGTTTGGGAAAATTAAAGTTAATGACCCGAAAATTTTAAAAATTATAAATTAACCTCGGGTTAAGGGCATTTTTGTAAATATAAAAAATTATAGTCAAAATAAAGCTTTCAATGAGCTAAGCCCAATGGAATATAGCAAGAGATCTATTAAGATCAAAATAATATTTATTAGGTAATTATGATTTAATATTAATATTTTACCCGATAAAGGTCAATTTAGACTGCAGAAAAATACAGTATTGATTCAAGGACAGTGATTGGACCTTGTTAAAATATATTTTGGACCAATATAATGATTTTAGTCCAAAAGTTATTTTTGGATAATCCTGTACCAATGCAATGACAATTTCGGCAAAAATACTTAATTGGTACGGGTAAATTTAATTGGTAAATGATATTTTGGTCCATAAAAATTATTTAAGCAATTTTTGGCTAAAAATGAGGGCATACACATCTGAATGTGCTGATTGGGACATAAGTGGAATTTTTTACAAAGCTTTTTAAAGGCAAAGTGAATAAAGTCAAAAGGAAAGGTTAATTGAATAATTATAAGAGATAAATATTTATGTTAAGTCATTTTTACCTTCATCTTTAACCTCCCTCACGCTGAACCAATGGAGAAAGAGACCAAGAAGGCGTGAAAGAGAGAGAGCAAAAGGGAGAAGGAAAAATCACAAGTTTGGTCCCAAAAACTCAAGGTAATTTCTTTTAACCATTATCTTGTGATCTCTTGAGCTTTTGAAGAGTTTAGTGGGCTATTCTCTCTCGTTTTTCTCACTGAAATTTTGACCTAGAGAGAGAGTAGAGAGAGAAAGCTGTGTCATGAAGAAATCAATCCATAAATAAGGATGCATAGGTTTCAAGAATTAAGGATATACCATTGGATTGCAAATTAATCGGGTAGATATTTTTCTACATTTTTGTGAAAATTTCTGCCTATTTAGGGTTTGAAAAGGAAAGGTAATTTCATGATTTTGACCCCAAAAATGGATTCCTTGGGTCAAAATTATGTAAGAACAATGATGTTATACAAGAAAAACTCAAAAGAAAGTAAAGTAAAAATTTTAGTTCAAGTATGCACACTTTGTGAATGAGGTTGTGTAATTGGTGGCTAATGGCCTCATTTTGTGATACTATAGAATTCAAAGAAGTGTTAGAAGTTCAAAGGAAATGTGTGCAAAGTTTGGAAAGGATTGAAAAGCTAAAAGGTAGTTTAATAACCTAATCTTGCATTATATGGTTATATAGTTGCAATGGTTTTAATGTTATACCAAATATTTGCAATGATGTTGTGTGATGATTTGTTGATATTGGCTGAGTTATTTTAGGGGTTTTGTGACCCCGAGATGTCCAAAATGTAAGGGGAAACTCTGTCCAATTTTCTATAAAATATTTAAGCATAAATGATTTTAAATGTTTGAATGATGATTTTATGAAGTGTGCTTGCATTATATGATTATATATTTGCTTGATTAGTGGTAACTACTGAGATTCTTTGAATCTCACTCTTCCAAATACTAACCATAATAGGGTCAAGCAATGCAAGGAATCCAAGAAAAGCTAAAGGAAAAGAGGAAGAGAATGATGAATGATATTATTATGCAAGTCTTAATGTTATGTTTTGGGAATTTGTATAAGTTTGTATGAACGGGATAAATCCTATTTGATGCCCTGAATATATTCTTTTAAGTCCTCTATGATATTATGCATGAAATTGGAGCAATATATGGCAATGTAAATGTGTATGAAGCTTATTATGTAAGTTATGGCATAAGTTTATTTGAGATGACCAGTATTAATTTGAGCAGGGGAACTCTATAAGAAACAAAGCATCCTATATAAGTGTTATACATGCTCTTAAAGTAGACAGAACAAGCTTTTCAAAGAGGTAAAGAACACCTAAATTGAATAAATGTATGAATTATAATGAATTTTTGAAGTTAGGATTCAAAATTGGACAGTATTGGAAAAACTAGAACTTATACTATGAACACTGGATTTTTCAAAAGGCACTATAAAATCGTGTATAGCTCCAAAAATTTAGTGATTTACATTTATGTAAAGCTTCAAGTCTTAGGAACGAATGCACTGGTTGGAAACCATTTGGAGCTATAAAGAAGGAGTTATGTAATTTCTCCTAAAACTGTTCTAATAGAGATAGTCTTTGGACCCATAATAGTTAAGTTAATGTTATGCCCTGTACAAGTTGAATAAATGTACAAAAAAAATATTTCTAGAAAGTAGACTCATATGGCTTTCCAATGACATAAGGAATGCATAAATTGGCTCAGGGTAGAGTGATATATGAATTTTTAAATATAAGGCCAAAATCCTAAGGAAGAGAAAATGACCAAATGTATAGTAAATGTTTGAAAAATAAACTGTATAAATTAGTCAATAGCTCTGTTTCATATTTTTTCCATGTATATAAGGTTTTTATCTATTTTCAGAGACTTGAATCACTATAAAATGATTTTTCTAGAATTAGTTATGAATTTTTCAAATTTCAGTTGGCAAAGTGGAAACTACCATATGAACAGTAACCGAAATTTTTTTAAATTCTAATTTTCATTCTTTTGTGATTTAAGCTTAGGATCAAGTATAATCAGGTTTAAAAGGAATTTAATTCATGGGAAATGAGTCTAAGAGTAAGGTGTTACAAAATCTATGTGTTTGAGTGCCGCCTTCAAGTTTTATGTCTTTATTGTCTTTGTTTTATGTTTAATTGGGTAGAACTTGAATTATTTAGAATAAGCCCACTTTGTTTAAGTCATTGAGTCCTTGTTGGGTTTTTAATTCATTTCCAATTCCAAGGCCTCAAATAGTATTTTAAGAGTTTTAGGTTTATTATGATTATTTGGCCCTCAAATAGATCATAAATTGGTTAAGTTTTTTAGTAAAAAACATCACTTTCTTTGTAACTTCCATAAAGTGTCATTTTGCACTTAGTTTCCACATTTATTTGGTCTTATTTAATATCTTCTAGAATATTCTTGCTTGGTTAGCAAATTTGAACCTTATAGAATGTTTTAGATTTCACATAAGTGAGATCCTTGAAATTTCACAAGATTTAATCTTAAAATTTAAATAATTTCCTATTATTTGAAAGTCCATTAACTTTAAAAATAATTAGTTGCCTAATTTATGAGATCCTTCATTCATTTTGGAGGGTTGTAGAGATCATTATAAATAAATATATTTAGACATGTATTTTTTGTAAAATTGAATAAAATTATTTTTTTTCAATTCTCTTGTAGGAATGATCAACAAACCAATGCTGACAAGGCTTTCTTCACTAGATCTCCTTTGACGTCGCCGATTAGCTTGTCATCGAGGATCTACGAGCATGATGATGAGATCAACAATGCTAATGGAGCCAAAGATGGGAGGCACGCTACAGGCATTGATGGGAATGACGGGAGATCTGGTGAAGACATTGACAGGAATGATGTTGACAAGTGTGAAGCTGAGGGTATTTGTAGGATTGGGTGATTATATATATTCCAGGGCATTTTTGTAACTTTATACGAGCTCTTTGTTTATAAAAAAAACCCTTGATCCTTATGTGCCACTAATTCAAAGGTTGAGGTACCTATTTCTAAAAATGTTCATTTTTCGGTATCAAATTTGGTCCCAAATTTGCCTTAATTAAAATCCTCATTTCTCATCGTCCTGTGTATAAAAGACCCCCAAGCAAACTAAGAATAGATATGAAACCTTCCTTTTTCTTTTCCCTCCATTGTCTCCCATCCAGACATGTATAATCTTGGAGAATCAAACCAATATTTTTTTCTTATAAAAATGGGTGGTCCAGTTGAAGTATTCTTTTGGTTGCAAGTCTCATCGGCAACATCAAAAAGACCACTGATGTTCTTGGAAATTTAAAATTTGGTTGCATCCATGTGATGATTTTCTTCTTCCCCACCTTCTGATCTGTGTGCATTCATGTTGTCAACATTGTTTCATTTTATAAAATTTCAAAAGGAGCAACAATAAAAATATGTCAAGCTATTTGTTTTCCACTCTTTTTTAAGTCTATACAAATTTTATAATGAAAAATTCTAAAAGATTTAAACCCAATTAGTTAGATTAGATTCTATGCATTATAGTATGTTTGAAATAAAAAAAAAAGCCATATTATTCATAGTTTGTGAATAATAAAACATACTATATAGTATGAGCTGGTAGACATACCTGTGGATTAGAGAAGAAATATTCAAGCATACACGAAGAATGACGTATTATTTTAAGAGATTTAGGTTCTTTTAATCCTTTTTATTGTAAAATTTTTTTATCATAGAAAAAAAGAAAAAGCATAAAAAATAAATAAATTTTATGCAAAACACTTCATAATAAAATAAGAACATGCCAACAAAAGTTGGTTTGATTGATGAAAAGTTAATCCATATCTTATAAGAATATAGGTTTAAATCCCATAGACCATATGAGATTTGTCTCGGTTTTGAAATCCCCATAATTCAACTCACATGAACTTTCTTTTATATATATATATATATGAATATAAACAGTTCTATTGAAACTGTTTTATAAAAAAATAAATAATTCTGTTTTATAATAGCATGCTAAATTAAAATAATATTGCATAAATAAATAGAAATTAAATAGTCATATCATATGCTGAGAGAAGAATAGAAACTCAATCATTTTGCTTTTATATAATATATTGATGATACCATAAAGCATCCTTATACAGTTCAATCCATGTCTAAAACCAAACAATTTCTCAGCAGTTAGAGATGGTCAATGCTCAATAGGAAAAAGAAAATAAAGAGCGTGTTAGAGGTAAATCTATGGCGAAGCAAAATGGATACCAGTACATGCTATTACGCTAACGTTGAGGTTGTGAATACGATTCGTTGAAGTGTCTGATTTATTATTTAGTATTGATGATGTCAATTTGTTTACGACTTTATGAAATTGGGGGGAAAAAGGGAAAAAGAAAAAGCAGGAACAATGTGTACATATTCTCTAGAAAGAAAAGATAAAAGTAATTATCATGTTTGAAATTAATTAATTAGAAATGGGTGATTGAAAACAAATCCATCATCTTTTTATATTAATAATAGCATTTTCAACGACTCCCGATTCTTTGGCTGTCAAGTGAAAGCAATCTTGCAGAACACAATTCCATTCCCTCCTGAGATTTATTTAATAAATATATAAATAATGTATAATATGTAAACGAATAAAATGGCCTAGAAAAAGAAAAAGGACAAAAGATATAGATTGATCGAATTTTGATGACCTATATATAGCAACCAGATTCGTTTTGAGGTTTTGAGATGCTGCCACTGTCTTAAATAAATTAAGCACAGGAAGGTATCTTATGAGGTTCTCTTGACATGTGGTCTGACTCAGAAATTATGCCGTTTTAGTCATAAAATATCTAAAAGACACATTTGGAATTACACAGTTTTAGGGTTTTTGTCCTATGATTCTTTGTTTTCTTTTTAAATATATATTCATTCATGTTGATGATCTGATTTTCCCTGGCCAGCTACTGTAAGAAAGCTTAAGGCTGCAAAAGCAGCTGTCTTTGCTGTGTTTTGCCTCACAACTTTAGGTCATACCCCTGGGTACTTAAACTCAGTTTAAGATGATAGATATCCACTTTAGAGATCATAAACATGTGTCCACTTTATCCTCATCAATCAGGTTCTTTCAAATTAAAGCTAGACACGTCAATATTCACATAAAAAACTATTTCGGCCATCTGTATCCATGAATAATTTTGAACCAAGAATTAAAATTTAAGGGTTTAGAATTAATAAGGTCCTAACATAGTTAATAGATAGTTAAGTCTTTTAAATATGTTGTTTTAGATTCAATTATTAACCGTGTATATGAAAAAAATTTATTAAAATAAACAAAACCTATTTTTGTGATCTTTACTTCTTAAAGGGGATTGATTTTTTACTATTGTCTAAATGATACTCTCACCGAAAAAAAAAAAATTAAGAGGGGTCTAGTATAACGGACTTGAATTAAGAGTGTTGTAGGAAAGCAGGTCTTTATATTGCAATGGGCAATACATAACCGGTCCCAACTTTAGGGCCGTGAGCCACAAGTCTATAGGGTGAGGGTGCCCTAATTGTTTGGCAAATGAATATGATAACTCAACTCAACTCAAAAGCAACGTTCTTCATGGACAACTAGAAAAGAAAGGTGGCATGGTTGTAAAATGCTTTTTCTTTAATTAGTCTCTGCTTTTAAAGCCCTAGCTTTCAGTGCCTCTTCTACGCACAAATAAACAATGATGATCAACTTTCTGATGGGGTGAGATTGAGATTTGAGAAAGCTTTTTCTTTTCTTTTCTTTTCGCTTCCTCTCTTTATCTGCAGTGCTGTTGCACACTTGTGTAACATATCAAACTAGCAGACGATTGGTTAGCCTTTTCAAAGCAAACATTAAAATATATACCATATATAACCTGCAGATATTCTTTTCCAAAACTTTGGAAAATGGAAGACAACAGTGATACACTTTACGTAAGAAAATTATTAGTTATATGGTCTCTTTAATTTCTTGTCAAGTTCACATGAGCATATGTTACAGAGACATCTTCATCAGTGGATGATGAATTCCAGACGTGATTTTCTTCACGAGTTTGCCTTTTTAGCAATTACTAACAACGAGATATATATATATATATATATATAACTAGCTAGAAAAGGGTTGATGATTCCTTCGTGTGATGAAGGAAACTTTTTGTTTATGGATTGTCATGTCAAATGGAAGACAT
This sequence comes from Adenanthera pavonina, assembly GCA_026686845.1. Lineage (NCBI taxonomy): Eukaryota > Viridiplantae > Streptophyta > Magnoliopsida > Fabales > Fabaceae > Adenanthera > Adenanthera pavonina. Next base: position 14,805,354 of record JAIVEN010000003.1, on the reverse strand, counting down.
GAATAAACAGGACAAAAGGTTTTCGATCGGTGGAATGGAATAAAAGGATAACGATCTATATTTGCAGCCTTGGAATATGGAATTTGAAAACGAAATATGTTGTGGTTTCCTTAATAATTCAGTTTTTCTTAATCAAGAAATATGAATTATAAAATCATAAACGATAGAAGAACATGCAACGTCCCAATATTAAGATAATCATCAGAAAAGAACATAATACGACCATCATAAAAATGAATTAATAATCCCATCCAAACAACAATCTTGATGAAAAGGCTGCGAAGTGGAAGAAAGAGACACACTGATATTGACCATACGTTCGAGTAAATCTTGATCATCCAAAAAAAACTATAAAATAATTAAAGTGAAGAGGCTCATAGGAATATAGGAAAAATATCAAGGACATGACTTTCCAATTCATTTCTCTACTATGTGCTCTGTTTAATTGCTTTCTTCGTTGTGTTCTAATGTCATTTAGTATCCAGATTTAAGTTTATTGTTCCCTTATATCTTTCAACTAATTTATATATCAAGTTGTGACCAGGATACTTGAGCCCTGTTAGCGTTGTCCGTCCAAATTGTACATAAAGTGATTCCTTTCCAGTAGTATTGTGAGTATATTTTCGTTTTTTCTTTCCTCTTGCATCTGTTCATAATCTCAATTCTATAAGCTTAATTATGTTTCTAATCTAAGAAAAAGTTGTCCTCCCTTCATTTTTTATTCGTAAAACATGGGTTGAGGTTAACAACCGAGATTTCATATTAAGGCTAAAAGTTACTCTGTGATTCGGTCGAAGGGAGAAAAATGTCGGAAATTAGAAATGGTTGACCTCACTTCCAGAGAGAAAACGACCCTTCATGAAGAAAGTTATGTTCTATTATTTTACGCGGCAAAATTCCTTCGAAATTCAAACCAGAAAGCAAGAAAGAAAATATATATATATATATATATATATCTCTGTATGTATGTATATGTATATTGATCTGCTTCAACTTCCATGCGTGCAAACGCAGCACTTTTTTGGGTTTTTTTCTTCTTCTTTCTTTTCTTTCTCTCTCTAAATCCATCTTCGATTCTCGGCAATCCACTGTTACCTGATATTCTCCGCTTCAGCAGATTCCCCAGAACCCCATCTTTCTGCCCTTCCCTACTTTCTCTTCATTGCTTTCCAAGCCAAGAATCTCTCTCTCTTCATAGATTCCTCTCCTCTCTCACCCTATTTCTCTCTTCCTTTTTCGACTACTATTAACGATGTCTAATTCCCCCTGTTTTCCATCTCCTCCTCCTCTCTCTCTGTCATTTTCAGTTTTCTTGCTCCCTTTTCCTTCCCTCGGATCTCCATTTCGCCAATTCTATACACCACGTTTCCGCCGTCGTCATGGCTCCTTCTCAAGTCAATCATCTTTCTCACCCTTGTATATACGGTACCTTCTCCGTTCTTCTTCCTGTCTCTGTATTCTTCGTCGAAATTAGAGTTTCGCGTTGTTAGCTATTCATACTGTGATGTCCCCCATAGCTTTTGCTTGTTAGAAATGAGCTCATGAAGCTATAGTTTGAAGTTGGAAGTCCTCCTTATTGATTTTACTGTGCTTATATTGGGAATTCGATTTCTAACCTTTTTTTTCCCTTTTGGCGCCGTTTGTATTAAAATTTTGGTGGAAAGCAGGGGATTTTGTTTCCTCATGCTCAGAGAGGAAGTCTGGCTTTATGAAATGGTTTAGTAAGCTTTTCAAAGGTGGGTCCAGTCGAGGAAGGGGAGGTCGTCATCTACAGCAGCCTACAGAGGAAAATTTAGTTTGGCGTAATCCAGCTAGAGCGTTGGTAAACTTCTTGTTTCGTTGTCCTTGTTATGGATTATATCACTGCTTTGCTTGAAATAAATAGCTCATAGTCAAACAGGAGTCAGCGTTATGTGCTACTTCTAATCCGAAATGTTTAATTCTATTAGTCACTAAACAAAATTAAAGTTGACTTTTTCCCCTGTTTGGTTCTTTATATAACCTCTTGTACTCTTGCTTCTGAAAAATGTAATTTAGAAACTCAAGGTGAGGTGAAATTTGGTACTTAAACTACAGCTTATAACGCAATAACATACTTGATTTCTACGCACACATCATACTCAATAGTTTTGTTCCAAAGTGGCAACTGATTACAGCTTACAGCATACTTGATTTCGTACGTGTTTCACATAATTCATTCCCACTATGCTTGCTTTCTAGCTTTTAACACATCTGATGATTTCTTCTCTTCCTGCCAAACAAAAACTTGTGTAATTATCTCAATCTGAGTTCTCCTTGTGTCGATGAGGGTGCTCATTTAGCCAAGAGAACAATTTCATTCATGATATCAATCAGAAGTTGACTAAAAATACTTGAAAGTAATGTGGTATTAGTAATAGAAGTCTTGGACATGCAAATTTGTTATGATCATCCCACGGTGAAAACTTGAGTTGGATTTGTTGCATATAAGGCATGAGACCTCGCCTAATGCTTGAGGTGAATTTCATTGAACCAACCTTGTATCTCAGATTTGCATGAGTAAGCTAACTAACCATGTGAGTTCCGTTGCACTGGGTAGTAACTAGTGATAATGGCATTCTTTGAGTATATTTTGAAGCACATGCCATTTGACTCACTAAGTTATTTGTACAGGATGAAGCTTTTCGTAGTTATTCAGCCATTTGAAAACAGATAAGTTATTATAGTGACAATGTTAAATGGAATTTCTTTCTTGTGTAAACTATTCAACATGATCTTCAAAATAGCTCCTTGCTGTGGAAGCACAAGGGGATTATAGAGTATCCAGGTCCATTGGTTCTTCTGCACCAACTTAGCAAGGAAAAAAGATCTTAACTTTATATGCAATGACTATTGTTTCTTTTACAAATTTGATTGGTAAATAACTAAATACAATCTCCTGAATAATTCTTCTCATGTCGTCAGGATGACCGTTCTAGAGCCCAGAAGGAGAAAGAGGATTTGGACCATGCAAATGCACTTTCTTTAGCTGAAGATTTGAAGAGACCAAATGGTAGTTGTTTAATTTTCAAATTTCTTGATTTCTTTTGTTCATCATTATCCTTTGATCAGGGGTTAAAAATTACTTTTTATTAGCTCGTCAAGGATATAGATGGCGGGCAGACACTGATGAAGATTACGCAAGTGAACCTCAGGGTAACCCGAACTCATATGCACATCCTCCATATACCCACACACAATTTTATCCCGGGGAAATTAGGTATAATTTTTTGCTATCCTAAATCTTGTACTCTAAAATGTGTATGCCAAAGTAAAGTTCAAGAAATGAAAAGAAAGATCAACAACCATGTGCTGTTATAAAGTTGCCACCTAGTTTCATTCACTAAATATCTGAATGCCCCTTAAAGGTGAAAAGAGAAATCAAAGTTCTATATCCCTAACCATCAATTTCTCTATCGGCCTATCTATTAATATATCCAAGTAATGGGAAGAACAGAGGATTTTGGTACCTTTTCTATCTAATCATGTGCATTTGCTGTTAAAATGCAGAATATGTGGTGGGTGCAAGCGGGAGATAGCCTATGGGAATTGTCTGAGATGCAATAATACTTATTTTCATCCAGGGTGCTTTCGCTGTCACTCTTGTCGCTACCCCATTACTGAGCATGAGGTAGTTTGATCCTCTCAAAACTAGGAGACTGTTGAAAAAGTCATCTTTAATCCTTTCAACACGCATTTATATATTGCATGTAGTACTTTCTTCATTTCTCACGTGCGCAAATATGTTTATAATGCTTCTATTTTATCTATCACTTACTGCATCTTTTTCATTCCTGTTGATACCAGTTTTCTTTCTCGGGGAAGCATCCATATCACAAGTCCTGTTTCAAAGAGTTGACCCACCCAAAATGTGAAGTTTGCTTCCAATTTGTAAGATTAGCCTTTCATTGATTCATATGGTACTGCTTTTTGTGAAAGTATTTCCCTTTTTTGTACAAGATCATGGTGTGGTGGTAATACATACTCTACGATGGAGGCAATCAAGTTAATGACTAACACCATTTTATCCAACAATGTTAGGGTAAAAGATAAGCTAAATTAACACTTTGTAATGTGTTTCACTTTCAGATTCCTATCAATGCTGCTGGCTTGATTGAGTATAGATGTCATCCATTTTGGTCCCAAAAATATTGTCCATCTCATGAATATGATGATACAGCTCGCTGCTGTAGCTGCGAAAGATTGGAGGTACTAATCAAACTAATGCTTTATAATTTATAGTTATTAGTTCTTCAAAAGGAGAGAGGAGTATTTACTAACAACTATCTTGTGTTATAATCTTGAAGTCTTTGAATGCAAAATACTATAGTTTGGAAGATGGGCGGAGTTTATGTTTAGAGTGCATGGAATCGGCTATTATGGACACTGGTGATTGTCAACCTCTTTACCATGCTATTAGAGATTATTATGAAGGAATGAATATGAAAATAGATCAACAAATTCCGATGCTTCTGGTCGAGAGGCAAGCACTCAATGAAGCTATTGTTGGAGAGAAAAATGTAATGAATGATCCCTTCTTTGTTATAATTTCATTAAAGGTTGAATTTTTCTTACTCTAGATTGGCTTTTTCCAGGGTTACCATCACATGCCAGAAACGAGAGGCTTGTGCCTTTCTGAAGAGCTGACTGTCACCAGTGTATGATTTCAGAAAATTCTGCATTTTATTTCTCATATAAAATATGAAAGCCTTTATGAGTAAGGTTACAAATTACCTATTAGGTAGCTGTACTAATTTTATTAATTTTATGATGTAGGTTCATAGAAGGCCAAGAATTGGAGGCCACCGGCTAATTGGGATGAGAACCCATCCTCAAAAGCTGACTAGAAAATGTGAAGTTACAGCCATTCTTGTTCTCTACGGTCTTCCAAGGTAATATATATATATATATATATATATCAGAAACTTTGCTCTTTGTTTACCCCTGAATTAGAGCAATTACCTCTAAGTCACTTTTTGTGAGTTTCTATGTTTGGCCTCTGGAATGTAATACCCTTTCAAAGCGGAAGGTTGAATGGACTTAAAGTGACATAAATTACTTGTAACTTGAAAGTCTACTGATAAATAATAGGGTGGGATATAAGTTCATCAGATTGCTTTTCTTATAATATGGAAGACATGTTATGAGTACTTAATTTAAGTTGAAATAGGGTCTGGATATTTTTCTGGCGATGTATAATAGAGTCAAAACTCAAAAGTCCGGACATGTCTCATATAAGCACAAACCTAACAGACATATTGATTTCTCCCTTGGTGATGATGATGAAACTTAATTATAAATAGCATAGAGTAATAATTAACATAGATTAGATTTAAACAAATTTATTTGTTGAAAATCTTTAATCCAGGGTATCCTTTTCTTTCACCCTTTTGTTTTGATATTTTTGCGGGATTCAGGTTACTCACAGGTGCTATCCTTACCCACGAGCTTATGCATGGCTGGTTACGCCTTAAAGGTACAAATAGTGACCATCTTCATCCTTTCTTGGTCCTCAAGTTTTCAGTACTCTTTAATATTATCCTTATATATGTTGAACTAAGCAGGTTACCGTAATCTTAATCCTGAAGTAGAGGAAGGAATCTGTCAGGTTTTATCTTATATGTGGCTTGAGTCAGAAGTGACTCCTGGCTTCAAAGGCATGCCTTCAACTTCAGCAGCTTCTTCCTCCTCCTTCCCCTACTCCTCGTCATCAAAGAAAGGAGCCAAGTCTGAAGTTGAAAATAGACTGGGTGAGTTTTTCATGAATCAGATTGCCAATGATTCCTCTCCAGCTTATGGAGGTGGCTTTAGAGCTGCTAATGAAGCTGTGAACAAATATGGTTTACGTATTACTCTGGATCATATTCGTTTGACTGGTAATTTCCCACTGTAATAACAAATATGGTATCTGGTAAAACGATTGGATTAAGGGAAATGGAAGAAAAAGAAAGGCAGGAGAAATTGCCAGTTTAATCATTTCTCGTTAGCTGATTTCAATGTAACATTCTCTTCCTTTCTCGTCTTCTCAATTTCCCTTGATTCAGATTTATACTAAGAACGGTGGGATTGATATAAATGGCCATGATTTAGTTCAAACTCGAAGACAGAAGCTAGGAGAGCTTCCCCCCTGCTATTTCATGGGGGTACTGAGAGTGTACAAGTTCGAGTATACCAAATAATAAGTATTTCTTGTTGGTGTCTTTGAAATGTTCTATCTTGATCTTGGTCATTTGGCGATTCATTTCAATGCTCACAATGCTGAGGAACTTACTTTCCACTGTATTCCGGAGAACGACACTACTCCTTTCCCCTTCCATTTTCAGCCTTGCATTATTAGTAGGGACTTGAGCTTAAATTTTGTTCTTTAATTCAAGTTGAGATGTTCAGTTTCTTATCTCCATTCTCCAGTATGCTCTTTAAATCTATCTTCCATTTAGTATAAGATAGAGTTATACAAATCTTATTTTCTATTAAAATTACACAGTTTTTTATTTCTCTCTCTCTCACACACACACACACGAATTTTCTGTGGAAGAGTCATAGTATATTTTTGTTTAATTTTAATATTCACAAAATATCTTCTATAAAAAAATATATATAAGTTCATTATTATATTTATTAAAGTTAGTGAACTATATATTACTCATTTAAAATTAAATCAAATATATACTTTTGAAAATAAAATTGATCTATATGAGATTCATATATATTTTTCGATAAAAGGATCAATACAAATAAAAGATTATCGACAAAAGAATACAAATCAAAGATTATCCATATGAGATTTTTTTATTTATTCTAAAAAATGTTGTCTATAAATACCAATGGAAGTTGGTTTAAGTAAAGTTTCTCTTTCTTAAGAAAGATTTTGGGTTCAAGTGCAAGCCTTGTACACCAAGAAAACTGCGGTTAAAAAAGCTTTACAATACATACTTCTAAAAACCAATTGATATTAAAAAAAATGTTTATAAATAGTATTGCTTGCAGTTACATACAAATTCTAAGTAGGAATAAATACCCTTCGAAAAATCTAGAGAGAAAAAGAAGCTCGAAATAGATAGATTGTGATTCTGTCAGTACAACACTTTGCCTATTGCCTAATATTAAATATTAATCAACTTGGAGGTATAATGAAAAATCGTTTCTATACAATGGTAAAATTGTATTCCCCGGTTCCCACAGCAGCATAACAATTTACCACCACGAGAACCCAAGAAATAAAATGTGCTTCGTCAACAGGCAATAGCTCTAAACTCCTTCTTTGGGTAAATAACCCTAAACCTAGCTATGAAGTGGTGGCCACACCAGCTAAAAGTATCTTAAGTGTCTCGTAAGTCATAAAACAAATACCTACGCCAGGCACAACCTTGTAATATTCAGGCAAGATTCCTCTGTATAGGCCCCGCAAGCCTTCTGTCCGGATTATGTGCCTAAACATACCAAGCAGACCTGTTGTATACACTCGGGCTCGCCCACCTGCCCCCTCCAATTGCTTCCGTCGCCTTACAAGATCCAAAGGAAATGTTGCTGCATAATGAAAATGTCATATATATATATATATATTTTATTCAAAGAGATTTCCTTATACAGAGATATGGTTTATTAGATGCGGAGCTTGAATCTTCTGCGATAGTGCTATAGCATAGTAAGAGAAAATGACACAAAGAAGTAAAAAAGTACAAGACTCACTTCTCTTCATTCTCACGCATCGTTTTCTCTCAATCTTTTTTCTTACAGCACTATATGCAATACTTTATATACTGCGGGGAATTCAAACTCTTAGATGAATCAAGGTCATGAATACTTCTTATATCATATCAACCAACCTAATAATTCATCTGAAATCTAAATCAAGTCAGAAATCAGAAATTGCAGTATAAGCCAACCATATATACATATATATGGACATTCATGTGTGCGCGCGCGCATGTGTGTGTGAGAGAGAGTGAGCCATGTATGCACGTACAAAATAAGAGATTCTTAATGTAGTGATGCCTTGTCTCTGACAGAGCACAGTGTTTAACAAAATGGTCCGGATAAGGCCAGTAAATTATATTGATAGCTCAGGGTAGAGCAACTTAATCCTATAATTAGCAGCATTTTCGGCAAGCTAGAACAATAATATCTTGCAAGATAAGTTTAGAGAGGAAAACAAACAGCCTTACCTGAAATTGTGGCACAATTGATAAACGGCTATGAGAACTTCAAACACGTAATACTTTAGATGCATTTATTTAGCACCCATGGGATACAGTTTTCGACACAAAGTAGTCCCTCAATAACCCTCATCTATAAGTGTCAGTTATAGATATGTTTCTTCTCCCATGACAACGAACGAAATGGCATTTATGTCCTTTTATTTTCATTTTTTATTTTTTGATAAAATCAGTTACTTCCTTTACTATGATAAGATAATTTTATCAATTCTTTCATTTTTCACATGAGTAACTATATTTTCTAGTAATTTATAATAGTCTATTACCATGATTATTATTATTATAATACTAAAGTCAATATTATTAATGTAGAACATCTCTGAACCACAGGGTTTTAAAGGAAACTGGGTGATGGAAGCCTCAGTGAGAAGCATACCTCAAAGAGGACACCTCTCACATTTGATGACAGAGGGCACAATATAGGTTCATCCAAGTAATGCCACCCTACAATGGAATTTACTTAACAGCTTGGGGAGATATGTCACAGAATTAAACTCAGGAAGATGATTACTTGAGCAAGATCTTCACAAAATTGGAAATGGGGCCTTTTGTTATATTCCTTACTAAATTCTCAATTGCCAGACAAAATAACAACTCCAACCTGGTCTCTGGTTCTAGGGGCCAGTCTGGTTAGATAATTGGTGCGAAAACTGCACCAAACCCTCTTTCTCTGCATCAAAGCATTATAAACCACTACATATGTTAACTTCTTTAATATCCTTTGGTTTAGCAAATTTATTTTAATTAAAAGAATCTTAAGTATAGCTGCCCATATAACAAACAGTTGACCCAACACTTTTACGGGGAGCACTGACACATAACATAGATTCACAAGGAGTTAATGACAATGTAAAAAGATATTAATAGAATCCCTATAACCAATAGCAAAAGAAAAAAACAACCATACAAGATAACAGCAACAGCGACTTGAAATGGGATGAAGCAGAAAAACTATTTAGTATGAGTGAAAAGGAACATCATAACTGTAACTTATAAACATAGTGGTCCTTTAGATCACTCACCTGTTGATGATGCAATGCCTGAAAGGCTACCACATGCTAAACTGACAAGGACCGCTGAATCATTGGATCTGATATACAAAGATAATGAATTATGATAGGCATAAACAAGACAAAATTAGAAGCCTAAATTAAGAATAAAAACACAATTAGACCCCTGAACCTCAAAGATATACCTCCTAACCATTTAGTCTTTGGATTTACTCCTCTATGTGAGCTAGTCCCAAGTTTGTAACTCATTGCACGTCAGCCCTCCATTGGACAGAATTATATTTACCCTACTTTGAGGGACAATATAATATACACAGGTGGTGGCTATTGAGTTACAAACTTAAGAATTAACTTCTATAGATGGATAAATCCATGGATTGAGTGTTAGGAAATATATTTTTCAGGGACCAAATTGCATATCTACTCTTAAATTAAATTGCTGGATTAATTTGTGATGTGCTTACCTATTTGACTGCCAGAATGATCTCAAGGTCTCATACACAGAGAAGCTGATAGCTATATTGGGCCCTACACCCTGCATTACACCAGAGCTGCTGTAAATTACAGAAGACAAAAATACTTCAAGTAAATATTAAATCTGATAACAGCAGCATACCAACAGTGTGGCTCCAAGTCCCTTATAAAGCCCAAGCAATCCCTCTTCCTTGCCAATAGTTCCTAAAGCATGCCAGATACCTCTGTAGTAGACAACATTTGTCTGCAAAATTTCATATTGCTTAATTTATTGAAGAGATGTAAAAGCAAAGGTAATCCCCACTAACTTTGCATGACAGTTCAACCAAATCTGTTAAATATTTTCTTTGATGCTCTGATTTCAAAATAGAAAATTCAAAGTTAAATTCGTTCAAGGCTTTGAGCATCTAACCACTCGTAGACTAATTATGCAACTAGTTCTAGTCAGAAGGGGTAAAATCACAACAACTGGAAAGGAAACTCGAGCACAAAGGTTAAAGCTGATAAAAAGTAATAAGCCAGAGGCATCAAGCCTGTGCAATGGGAAGAGGTTGTGCTGAGAGCACAGAAATCAGGAATAAATAAAACAGAAATCTTAAACATTTGATCTTACCTGAGCAGCCAGGCGTGTCCTTACAAGATCCAAAGGATAAGTAGCAGTAGCAGCAGTTATTCCTGCCAGGCCACCCCCAACAAAATGTATGCAAAGGTCTGCACTCATATTGTCCCTATTATTTTGCAGTCCTGGAACCATCTTTAGCAACTGCAAAAATGATATAACCATTACATATAAAATTAAGTCAAGGACAAGAATACCTAGAAATAAACTTTTCCAAGTCCGAAATTAACCTTCTTGTAGTGCTCATAGGCATAAAAGTTGACTGAAGAATAAGGAAGACGATGAGCAATAGTAACTAAGTTCCCTTTCCAGAAAGCTCTAAATCCCTCTTCAGTGATAATTCGTGAAGCCTCATTCCACATGCTGGCCTTTCTCAATGATGCAGCATTGGAGTGCATACCTTGAACCTGAAGACAATGCATGAGTAAAGCTGAAAATACTAGATATATTATAAACCAGATAAACTCCTTGTTGGAGAACGCAGGAAATAAACCAGATAAGAATTAGCTCAGTAAATACTTATCCTCGACAATGATTTTTAGCCAAAGAAAGTAAACTTATCATGTCAAATCAAGCAGAACTGAGCATATGTAACAAGTTTTAACTGTAGGCTTTCCCCTCCTTAATACAAATACTCCCTTCTTGTTTTTTCGGGTGTCTCCCACTTCTTTTCTTCTGGTCCTAAAACTTCCTTTTGAACCAAACGTCTGAGTGATTGAAAAGCCCCACGAACAACTCAACTCATTCGCCAACCGACATCACTCCCACAGAAACATGAGAAGCATATGATGATTATGATCAAAAGTTTATGACCGGGAACAACACAATTCATTAGAGGCTAGTAATAGCAGAATTAGTTAAGATTATAGTTAAATATTTTTTGGGGGAAAAAATAGCACAGCAGAGTCAAACTGAATGAATACAAACCAAGACAACTAGCATTAGCCAAAACACAAGCAAAAGAAAAATATTAACCTGAAAGAGTATGGTGAGTCGAGCAAGCGGCGCTGTACAGGTCTTGCTAAGAGCGCCGGCAACGCCCCCGGCAAGAAGCTGCGAAATAGTCCCAATGTCAGACTGTTGCTGCTGCGCCAACTTCCTCACACGGCCATCGACGGCCACACCTCCTTGACTCGAATTGATACCTCTTTTCCCCCCTTCTACCACCACACCAACCCTAGTCTCCGCTTGCATATCGAAACCCTCTTTACTTTCTCTCTCTAGAACTCCTTTGACCACTTTCTGCAAAGAAATGGCGGGCTCGTTCTAGATTCTAGGGAAATCAGCAATAATCCGCCATGAGATTTCGAATCTTCGATATCCAAAAAAGAAACACTACGTCTATATCGAGCATTAACGTAATTCTGAGGTTCTTCTTCCTGCCATCCTTCTGCTGTAGTTTCTGTCTCAGCTTTTCAGTCTATACCTCCATATTTCCTGCCGTGAAGTTTAAAAAAGCTCAGAAGAGAAAGCCTATTGGTAGACGACGTCGTTTTGGAATCCAAGCCAATTCGAAAACTTGGTAGCGTGAGACCCGATTGGTTTACGAGGAAAAACGGACAGCTGGCGTTTTCGTCATCGACAAGCACCGTCCCCCGACCTGTTCGTGTTACGGTCGGTCGTATGATAAAAGCGTGTGCTCTTATCGTAAGATTGCATGATATTGTGTGATACAGATAGGTTAACGATTATGTTGGACATCTGAACCCTTGATCTGTGCGTAGCACGAGAGTTACGCGGGACATGATGCAGGAGATAGACTCCGCGGGGGAATATCAGATGCTTTTGTTCTGAGAATATACCTGCAAATTGAGCAGTGGGAGGCGCCTGAATAGCTGTGGAAATAAACGTTAGATCAGGTCTGTTAAACACACCTCCTCTTAAACAGCGACACATAGCATGCGATGTGTCGTGAAAATTCATCTTTCCATTACGGGGCCACCACCTTACTTGTCTAGATTAATTATTTGAGGAAACATTACCTTTTTTTTCTAATGTTTTTAAAATAATTTTATTAAATTATTTTTTAAAACAAGTTTTGAAAATTTATTTTAAATAATTGTTATTAAATTTATAACTAATAAGAGTTAAATAAGTTAATAAAATTTTAGTTAAACAAGTTAATAAAAATTTATAATTTTATTATTAATAAGGTGGGTGGTTTTTATTTTTTTATATTCATAACAAAAAATATAAAATATTTTAAAAATGTTTGAGTTTTTATTTTTTCTATTTTTACGATATTTTATAAAAAAATACTTATTAAACAATTTTATTTTTAAAATCTAAAAAACTGTTCTGAAAAAATATGAATTAAATGGACACTAAGTTTTTTCACCTGAATTTTTTAATAATTTTATATTTATTTGATAATATTTAGATTTATTAAAAATGTTCCTGGAACAAAAGAAAATTACATGAGTCTAATAAAAAATGTGAAGAAATTAAAATAATAGAAATATTATACAAGATTCAAAAGAAATCATATTATTCATAATTTATAAATAGTGTATTTTTCTATGAATTTTATATTTTATATTGATATATTAAGTATTAACTCACAATTTTGTAATATAAAACTTTTTAACATCTTCATAAAAAATAAAACTTGAAATCTGAAACTTGAATTTTTTTTCCTTTCATATGCATTGTCTCGTAATTTTTTTATAATATGATATAAAGAGCAGTTTGATTCAATTTATCATACTTTTTTTTTACTATACAGACTTATTTTTTGTTATGAATGTACGAAATCACCGAACACATAGGATGGTGATTTAAAAGCCCTGCTTCCACCTTTTGGGTGCAAGCTTCCAAGCATGCAATGGAAAGTTAACTTTTAAGAAAATTATCACTGATTTATTTATTTCATTTTTATTTTTTTAAAAATGTTAAATTATATTTTAAAAATAATTTTAGTATATTTTATGAAAAATAAAATATTATTTTTATTATTAAGGACATGAAGGCATAATTAAAAAAATTGTAAGATGTAGGAAAGTAAAACTTACTTACATTATACTCAATAAGTTACTTTCCTTTTTACCTAGGAGTTTCCAATTTTCTGAAAACTCCTATCTTTTAGTGAATTAAGTAGGAGCAAATGATTTTGGCCAAAATGAAAATAGGAGCAAATGATTTATTTGTTTGTCGAAAAAGTTTAACTCTAACTTTCACGCCTTGTTTCCCAGAAACTAAGCAAGCCCCGAAATAATAATTAAAAAAAAAGTAAATTCCACTTATATAAAAATTGGGAAGGATGCAATGTGTTTTGTTCCAAACTAAAGTTAAAATGCCGTTCTCAATTAAATAAGAAAAAAAAATAGTTGAAGTGCCGTTTTGTTTTTTGTCATGCGTTTCACACCTTAAGTATCCACCAAATCCACATGCGAAATGAGAAACACGTCTTTTGCTTGACTTGCTTGTATTGTTTCGAAAGGATCTTGAAAGCGAAATTTAATTATATCCTGTCTGTATAGAAAGATTACCTTACTGGCATTCCTTTTTTTTCTTTTTAAAATCATAGTATGTTTTTTGCATGTGTATTTTGGATGTATCTCATTTTATTTGAGAATCTATCGAGATTCAAACTAATTCAAATCAAGTATGAAAGAATTACAATGAATAACAAATTCTACCATCAAATATTTAATAGGTTGCATTTTCAAGTTTTGAATTCAAGACCTCTATCTAAGTTCATACAACTCTTGTAAGATAAATCAAGCACTTAGATAATACTCTCTCTGTTACACTATACTCCTTCCGATCCATATTATAGGGTGTTAGACTCACTTTCACGTCCATTAAAAAAGTTGAATAATATTATTATATACACCCAAAGTTCCAAATTTGCCCTTATTTATTGAGGGAATGTTACAATAATCAAAGCAAACAATTTCATATGAGAGGTTAAATTTTCATGAGTAATTACACTTGTAGGAAAGAGAGAAGTAATCAATTAAGTATAGTAAGGCTAAAATTATCCATTTGAGTCCCTACATTTTATATTGTAGACAAAAAAAAAATGGGTCTCACACCATATATTATGGACTGGAGGGGGTATAATACACTGTTATGAGAAATTCATATTTCAAAATATAGTGCACTGCGCGGATTATATTGTGTTTTTTTATTACCTTTCCAATATTGTCCCTAATAAATAAACACATATATTCTATGGTTATCAATGCATTTAATGAAATTTTTTTAATAATTAAGTCAAACCATAAATAAATAAAGGAAAATTTCTCCCAAAAATTTCACTTTTCATGATTACTGATGACCCATGGAAACTTAAAAAAAAGAATAAATGAGAGAATAACTGTAATTTATTAATGTATGAAGTATTATTAAATGAGGATAATTTAAAAAATAATGAAAAAAAATTTTAATTATTAATTATTATTTTGGTATAAATATGATAAATTAGAACGGAGGGCGTAATAGTTTTTTTTTTTAAACATTCTGCTTGATATTTGTAAGCAACGAAATTTAATAAAGCGAAACGGAAGAGGACAGTCAGGAAAAGTTAAAAATGTCCAGCTGAAGCATTAAAGCAAGTATATCGGTTTTTAACTTTTGTTGGCCCGAAAGTACATAAGTGATTATAGGTAAATGATTATAAGCAGAAGTATTTATTTATAATAAATTATGAGAATAAATAATTATATTAAAAGTAATTTATATTTAGATATTTTTATTTATAAATAATTTAAAAAAAATATGTTTGAATATTGTGATTTAAGTGATTATTAGGTGGATAATAAAAAGGAAAAGTGAAATAAGTAATTATTATAAGTTAAAAATAATTTATTTTATAAGTATTTATTTAAGACATAAGTACTTATTGAAAAGTAACTTACGTTTAGTAACTTCAATACATAAGTACTTATGGGATACCATAATCACTTATACACTCTATTCAGACAGACACTAAATCATGATTCTTTTGTGATACGTGTTGAGGGTATAATTATATTATTTGATATCCAAAATCAAATAGAATAAAATAAATAAAATAACTCACATAAATCATGAATAATAATTATAAGAACATAATATAAATTACAAAAAAATTGGAAAAAATAGTAAGAATGCCATGTTCTTGCCCTTACCAAAGAGGGTCTTTGCTTTGGTTGACTAAAAGAATTTCTAAGTAATTCCGTTTTTTTTTTGGTGTAATCAGTGAAATTTTTAAGGTGAAAGAGAACAGGCCAAAAAAAAAAGGTAAAAGGAAAAAAAGAATCTGCATGTTTAGGTGAATCTTGGGCGGCTCATCTAATAATCATGTCTTTCAGTAAAGAAAAGAGTAATAAAGATCGTATATTGTTTCAATGATAATTCGACAACAATAATAGTGTATACAGAATTTATTTTCTTTCAGACACGAAACACGTTTAAGGTTAAAAGAACATTGGCAAATAGCAATAATAGCCCATGACATGTGCATCACGCATATGATTCTAGTGTCTTCCGGATTCAGGTTCAAATCACTATTTTCCTTTGGACAACAAAAAATCACTATTGTTCACCAAGAAAAAAAAAAAAGAAATCACAATTTTCCTCTGATAGAAAACCAAAATAATATTGATCCTCGAATACATCCTTATACATATTACACAAGATCTCATATTTAAGATACGAAATAAAAAAAAATAACGACTGAACAGTTAACTAGTAAAACTATTGACGGGCGGGGTGACGGTTGCCGCTCTTTGTGCAGGCGGCAGTAATTTGCTATTTAGGGTTTTAGCCTTTTGGCCTTTTGATGTGTCGTTTGGTTGCTGTTTTGTGTCAGTATTGTCTTTATTTTTTGCTTTTGATAAAAACTCTAATTAATTTGAATTGAATCAAGCTCTAGGAGTTCTTCTAAGAATATTTTTTATATTTACATAATTTTAAATTTAAAATATTATATTTAAATAACCATAATCCCTTTTAGTAAAATTAAAGTTGTTTCAGTATTCTTTGCGTAACTTTGTTTTAGGTCGCTGTTTTGGGTTGGTTTGTCAGTGTGGGCTTGGGCTCTTGTCTTTTTATAATCCGTTTGTCTGAATGCAATGCTCTTTCGGGGAAAAAAAAGGTAGTAGTAAACATCCATCA
This sequence comes from Adenanthera pavonina, assembly GCA_026686845.1. Taxonomy (NCBI): domain Eukaryota; kingdom Viridiplantae; phylum Streptophyta; class Magnoliopsida; order Fabales; family Fabaceae; genus Adenanthera; species Adenanthera pavonina. The sequence goes on along the minus strand of JAIVEN010000003.1, from coordinate 14,788,915 downwards.
AACGTACATTTGGTATTCGGGGCCAACTGTTTAAATGAACTGGCTCTTCCTAAGAAAGTATGATCTTCTTTTGCCATATGGTATTAGCTTAGATGGTAAAAATGGGGTAGAATCTAAATAGAGATCAAGGATTTAAACTTTTATGATATATTAAAAAAAGTATGGCCTTCTTTTTTTTTTTTAATATTTAAGTTTAAAAGTAAAAAAATAATTTTTATATTTATACAACTATAAAATTATATTATATTATTTTTTCTTTAATTTAAATATTAAACAATAAAAACATCTTTAACATCATACATTAAAGTATAAATAAAAAAATATAAAATAAAATAAAACTATACAGATATATAATTATATAATTTTAATACACATACTTTATTATCTATAATTTTTAAATTAAAAAAAATCAATTTCCTTGGCCCTGCCGTGGCTGGAGGCCTGGCCTAAACAGAATTGGAGGCCAACAATTTTCTTTTAAAAAAAGAACTAGTTAAGCATGTAAATATTACCTTATGAGTGCAGGGCATGGCACACGTGCATTTATATGCAGATTAACGTCTATAAATCCTGTATAGATCCATATAAGCTTCATATTTAAATTTAAACTTAAAATTAAAATATTACATTTTTCTCTCTCATTTATGCGAAGAGAGATGGACACATAGAAATATGCAAATAATCTAAGAAGCCATGCAGGCATGGATGGGAAGAACTAGAAAAATAATTATATGCTCAGCTCAATATTAGGTTCAGCAGAAAATATAACACTCAGCTAAACCCTAGTGACGCTCAATTCCCCTTCATCTTCAATCCCATTGTCAGCTTCCATGACCCTCCTCTGCACCGGCTTGTAAGTGTACCTCCTTGCCAACAACACAAAGCCACACAAATTCAAAGCACCCAACGCAGCCAACAACCAGTAAAACTTGTCCAAACGACTCAAATTTATGTCCTTCCCAATCCAACTCTTGCCATTTTTCTCTGTCACACGATCCACAATTATGATCAGGAAGCTACTTAGGAAGCTTCCAGCCCCAATCACGCTCAGAAATAAAGCTATCCCTATGCTTCTCATTGAGTCAGGAACTTGGTCGTAAAAATATTCTTGCAAACCCACCAAGGAAAACGAATCCCCAAACCCTAGGATCAAGTACTGAGGCACCAACCAGAAAACACTCATCTTTTCGTTTCTAGACATTGCCATCCCTAGTCTCTTTCTTTCCACTAATGCTGCCACCACCATAACCAAAACTGAGAATGCCAAACCGATGCCGATCCTCTGAAGGATGCTGATGCCTCTTTCGTTTTTCTTCACTTTCCTCAGAAATGGGACGATGATTCTGTCGTATATTGGGACAAATAATAAGGTACCCACAGCCCCTGCAGAGGCCAGGGAGGCTGGTGGGATCTTGAAACTTTGAGTTATGTTCCGTTTCATGGCGTCTGCTTGCTTCACGAAGAGGGTTGTGCTCTGTGCTATGCATATTCCGTTTGTTAATGTGGTTAGCCAAATGGGAATCACATTCAGAACAAGTTTTGTCTCCTCCACGCTCGTTAACGTTGTTAGTCTCCATGGATTGATGTCTTTCTGCTCCTCATTCTTGTCTTCGATTATTGCAGCCTTGTCGAGACACCTATTCATTGATGAACTAAGGATAATTAGCTCCAAACGAATAAGTTTACGCAGAAAAATGTAATAAGTATAAACCTGAGCGTGTTAGTGTGGCTTAGAAGTCTTCCCTGAGACTTGGGGACTTCATAAAACAGAGAAGGATTTGAAGGACTAGGTAAGTTCCTTTTCCTTATAGCAGCAACTATAACCTGCAAAATTGGAGTGAAAGGATTTCCTTCTGACCTCCTGAATCTGTAAAATGGCTTCCCTACATAAAAAGCTACGATAGTTACGGCCATAAGAATAGTGAGGCTAAGATTCGCGAGTCCCCAGTTCACATAGTCTTGAACGTAAGCAACCACAGTAACACCAAGCAATAACGCAAAGCAAAGGGAGAAGTTCCACCAATTGAAGAAAGACATCTTCTTCTTCCTCTCTTCCAAGTGATCATCGTCAAATTGATCAGCCCCGAAGCTCTCTAAGCAAGGCTTGTATCCTCCAGTGCCTAAGGAGATGAAGTACAGGGCAAGGAAAAAAACCACTTCATGAGCCTTCCTAGGCTTACCACACACCTTGGCATTATTGCTGCATGGCATTAGACTCGGGATGAACTGAGACATAGTCAAGAGGCTCAACCCCTGTTTTCACAACAGAAAAAGATCAGATATTTTTAGGTGGTTTAGAATCAGATTTGCAAAAAGATGAGATTTTTGAGATGTAAAAGGAGTATGGGTTGGTTACCATGAGGTATACGAGGGAAGAAAAGAGGACCATATGGAATCGGCCAGTGTAGGCATCAGCAACAAATCCTCCAATTAGAGGCATAAGGGTCGTTGTTCCCGCCCAGTAATTCACATTCTTTGCTGCTGTATTGAGGTCTTGGTGAATCACTTTGGTGAGGTATGTGATGAGATTAGTTCCTATTCCAAAGAAGCTCACTCTCTCACTAAATTCAATAGCTGCCACAGAATTAACTCAAAATCACCTAGTTAGTACCTTCAACTAACTGAATATATGCACAAAAACAGAGAACCAAATGTAAGTTTTGTTCAGTGGTACTGAAAGCCATCTTCAGGATCAAAGGATTTGTCTGAATGAACTCAAAAAATTCTAGGAAAAGGCAGAAATCAACTTTCTCTAGTTTTGAAATGCATCTTTATCAGCTTCTACTAGCTGATGTTTGTAGTTCTCCTTCAGTAAGAGCAAGTTGGTCAGATATAGAAAGCCATTAAGTTTTCTGGGCCAATCATTTACCAGTAGTGAAATAGATGGTTAAATGGGGAGAAACTTGTTTTGGATTAGGTAGAAATGCTTACTGAGGACGAAGGGGGTAGCTTTCCAGACGCCAGTGGAAGCTCGAAGAGGAAGTCTGCCTCTGTAATCTACAGAAGCATCGTGCACCCATTTTTCGTGTTCAGATTCTTCTGTGGTGCTTCTCTTTGTGTGGTCCATTTCTTGATCCATCTTCAGTGAAGGAAAATGCAGGGTGGAAACTAGAGAGAGCCTCACTGGAAGGGGATGTTATAGAGAAGAGGACAACTGGACAAGGTTGGGTGATGCCGATAACCACAGTTAGGCCCCTATTAGTTGCATTTGCACTGAAAGATTATACAAAAAAGTCTCAAGGAATCGTTACTTCTGTGGGTTCTCCATTATCTTTGATCAATCAAGAGCGCCTTAGCTAGCGATTAGTATATAAAATAATATATAAAATTTATAACAAGTGTAGTAAAAAAACATGCAAGATGTAACACAATAAAAAGTGTAGAAATAGAACAACGAAATGGGCGGTTTTATCTTTGGGTGAACAATAAATAAGAAATTTTGTGCTAAAATATAAATGAAATTAAATAATCAATTAAAAAATTAAACACTTAAATTTTTAATAAAAAATTATATGTACTAACTCAAATACACCAAAATATCTTGAGTTGTAGCGGGTGGAGTTAAAATGGTTATCGTAATTCAATCAGGGATATTGCTTCTGCGTCTTTGATATGGAACAACTTTATCATGCGCTTCCCAGAAGAGATAACTTAAAAAAGAAGCTGCGTGCACAATTTACTATATAGTTCGGAATCAATCCAGAGTGGAAAAACTAACAAAAGTTTAACTTTGGGTTTTACAAGAACACGAGAGGAAATGATGGAGATGGCTCAGGACAAGATCAATAAGGAGAGTTTGCGCAAAGGAGGCTTTGTGTGGCGGAGTTCAAACTTAGAAAAGGAATAGTGACGGACCAATAAAGTATGCTAAAATCAGATAAAATTTCTATTTATAAAATCAAATATATTATATGTCTTACAGTTGGATGGATTTAAAATTATAAGTCGCGTCTAATGGCTTAAATTTAAAGTAGTTGAGTTAATGGGCTTAACATAATAGATGGGTTGAAGTTAAAATATTAGAATTAATAAATTAAGTGAATTCAAAATATTAAAACTAATGGGTTATATGTTAATTTTTACATATATAACAAGCAATTTTTATAAATTTAGGGATGACTGCCACCATTGACTACAACGTAGGTCCGCCTATCACAAGAAATAGGGGAATCCATGACAAGATTAAGAGCTAAAGCAATGGAACAAGTCTTGAATGGTGTAATCCAAGAGCTACTTAAGTAAGAATACATTTATTTGAGCCAAATTGCTTCCCAAAAAGAGACAAGAGGCATGATTATCATGTCTTGCATAAAGTTTGATATCAATGAAATTGAATTTTACAACTTTGCTTGAAAATCTTTCTTGTAACCTTGTATTTTGTAGAAAATTCTTAGACTTATCAAATAAGTAATATTATTTTATAACGTTTTAAGACTAGGATTCTAAGAAATGAGTTCTCTTAGAGTTTTATCTCATTGATTAACATCTTATCTTATCATATCTTTGCTAAACATGTGGGAGATTTCTTTGCTGCCCAACTCATGTTCTTCTTCCTCTGTGTTGTTCGTTTGTGTGCTGCTTGTTTCTAGCATGATCTCGAGAAAGACTCAAATTGTTGGAGATTCCTAAAACGAGTTTCTATAGGGTCTTGCATAAGGAGAACATAACACCTTGCCATTTCCACCTCCAACCTTATTCTTAGGATCTTCTTTGATTGAATAAGAGAATAGAAAAGGAAAAGAGAGAGTTCTCTCTCCATAAACATGGAAGCTCTCTTTTTAATAAAGTTATTTTAACATCTATCAAATACAATTTTTATATTTTCCTTCACTTTTCTCAAGTTTATTTTCCATGTACGAAATATATGGTGGGTTTTCTTTTTCCAATTTCCAGTTGTATTCTTTAACTTACTCGATTGCAACAAATTTCTTGATCAATGCAGAATTTTCATGCTGATACCTGGGTTTTAATGTCTAAATTTTAAGAAATTCATATATACATATATTTTAATTTTGAAGATGTGTACGGTGTAACTTTTCTATATGCTACTCTCTCTTATCCAAAATATAAATCATATTTAACTAATTATACAAAAACCAATAAAAGTAGTTTTACTTATTAAATTTAATAAAAATATATTATTTTTTAATAATATCCTTATCTAATATATTATATTTAAAATTTATTATTTTTCTTATATTTAATTATAAATAAGAATAAAATAAAAAAATATTTAATATTATAAAAATTAATAAATGAAACTTATATTTTAAATAAAAAAATCTTATATTTTACACCGAATTAAGGAAGTTGGTTGTTCTGTGATTTAAAAAACAAAAAAAAGTACAAGTTTCATTAATTTCTCACTCAACATTGATGTATGATACATTGATACGTGTAAGAAGATGTGTGAGTGTGTTTATGTGTCCCAGTAAATGCAGTGAGTTGTTGTTGGATTCAAATTGAATTGTAATTCTGAAAGGAATTAAAAGGTGAGGCGGTCAGATACAGTTAAAGGAGTAGTACGTTTGAATCATTCAAGACACAAATAGCTAACTTTTCGAGTCAAAAATAATGGTAGCTAGACATGAAGCGAAAGGACATCATAAATATAGGACTGTAAGCATTAAGTGAATCCTTGGGGTAGATAGCCGCATATTAAAGACACCCTGGCTTTTTACTCAAAAACAAAAAAGTCATATTAGCTTAGCTTTTATTTGTTTACTACTCCCTTTCTTTGATGGTATGTTCAAATTTTGAAATATAAGTTGTTAAATATTTAAAATATATTATTATTTTAATTTTATTTAAAATATTTATGATGTAAGAAGAAATTAAGAAAGATATAATTATAATGAGATAATAGTTTAATGAAAATAATATTAAAAATTTATGTAATTTTTAAAAATTTTAAAACCCTAACTCATTTTAATAATTTTCTTGGTATTAATAAAGTTAAAACTTAGAAAGGCGGTGATGAATACGGGGAATCCCACCGTAGCTTTTATACGTATCCCTGTGTCATACTAGTAAGTGCTCTTAATACTAAGAAAATAAATGTATTTAGAATTTGGAGTTTCACTAATTATTGAAAGATGATGAGTAGAAAAAGTGAAATAAATAATTATATGAGGAGAAGTGATTATGATAAATAGAAAAAATCAACATCTCCTATAATAATTTATTTAAAACATAATTACTTATTAAAATTTCTTTTGTGTTTGATAATTTTTTAAAATAAGTAATTTTTTTTCTATAAATAATTATAAAATAAATTCAAACATGCTCCAAGAAAGGGCTCAAAATTTTAAAATTCCTCTAAAGAACTATAAGGTATTTGGAGGGAAAAAATGTTTTTCATTTACCCAATACGCCTCCTCCTTAATAGTCAAGATTTTCAACTCAATTTTTTAATTTTTAGTAGTAAACATGTCGGTTTTCAATAGTCAAAATATTTTTAACTTACCTTCTACCTTTTCAATAGTAAATCTATAATTTTTAGTAGTCAAGAGAGGAGGGAGAAAGAAGAGGGTCTGGCAAAAAAACAAGTTTTAAATGGCTTGGCAATAATTCTATAATACCTATCCTTAAAGTTTTTAGTAATCTAATAAAAAAAAAGTTTATTTTCAGTTGGGTTATGTAGATTTTTCAAGTGACTTGACAACGTTTTTTAACATTTCCTTTAACTTTTCAATAGTTTAGTCCCCAAAAAAAGTTTTTTCCAATAGCTGAATATCCAGTTCATTAAAAAATAATTAGTTCAACTCTTAAAAAGGTTTATTTCGAACCAAAAAAAGTTCATTTTTAAGTGTGTTACGCAGTATCTCTAAATGAGTTTTAAAATATCTCAATCTTACATTATCACCTTTTAGTAGTGATACAAATGTTTCTTCTCTCTATAACTACTTTCATTTTTTACTGCTGAAAACTTAAAAGTTTATTATTGAGAACTAAAAATAGTTTGAGTATTCAAAATTTATAGGCTCATCACTGAAAATTGAAGAGTTTGTTTGAAAATATTTTGACTGTTGAAAATTGAAAGGTTGGATTGGAAATTCTTTTTCTTTTTTTTTCTTTTTGGCAAGGGCATTTTTGTTCAATGAAAAATATTAGTTTTCCTCCTAAAATTTTGGTTTTTCAAGGAATTTTAAAATTTTGTGGTCCTTCATTAAAATTTTTCTTCTTATACGGACCTCAATTGTCATTTCTCTAATTTTATATTCCAAGATTTTTTATTTTTGTTCTTAAAATTAAAATTAAAAATAGACTAATAGAGAGACCTTTTTTAGGCAGGGAACAAAAAAAATACTTGAGACGTATACTGGACAATGTGTTAATTGCAAGTACAAGAATGTATACACTTCAAGAATAACTTTCACCCAATTATTTTAGCTGTAAATTATTTCTTTTTTTTAAGTTATATTACAAAATACTAAGAGTTAGTGGATGGAGGGATAAAGAACTCAATTTCGATCCAGAAATAAATTTCAACACCCCTTAGATGTCTTAATTTGGATATTTATGGATGAGAAAAAAATCATATTGAAGGAGTTACTCTTAGTTAAATCCAATAATATTTTAATCAGATCTAGAAATATTGAATATCAAATAATGTGAGAAAAAAATAAATAAACAAAACAAAGGAGGAGGAGATGAGAACAGGGATATAGGGGTAAGCATTTGTGTTGGTCTTAAATATGCATTTTTTTTATAAAAATATATAGGTGAATGGGTTCCAAAAACTACTAGGATCAAGAAAATATGTATTATTTGTATTTTTATAATTCTTATATTCTAATAATTATAGCATAATTTTTATTTAATATTTATGTTATTACTATATACATATACATATTCTTGAGAATCACCACTGATTAGAAAAAATCAGTTGATCTTTGAAACATAGGTAAAGAACGTTTAATATATAAATATGGGTGGGATTCAACGCTCTTAATTTGGATTCAAATGTGATCATTATCTAATGAAAAAAAAAAGAATCCTATAAAAAAAAAATCTTGCTAAAGAGTGTGTCAAGAGCAATATGCATTTTCATGACTTGATGAATACTTCTTCCGATCTATATTATAAGACATTTTATATGATAATATTTTATTTAAAATTAGGGTATTGCATATTTTTTTTTTCTATTTTATCCTTATATTTAATTTTTTCATACTTCTCATTTATAATTCTATAATAATATTGAAATGAAATATTTAATAAGGGTAAAATACGAAATATAGATATTTTTTTCATTGATTTCAAATAAAAAAAATAATTTTTTTAATATACATATAATTGATACAAAATATCTTATAATGTAGAGCGGAAAAAATATATTCACCCGCACATACTTCAAATAGTAATGTAAACAGATAAGGTTATTGTTTTCTTTGGCATGATGAACAGATTGTTTTCCATGATTACAAAGGAAAAGTCCTCCATCGAGGCAGTTTCACCACCTTGTACAGTCCTGGCATTGAGAAAGAGACTACAAATGGCAGCAGATATGCAACTGATGAATGTGATTTTGGAGTCAGACAACCTCAGGTCGGATTGGAAATATTGCTTTTGGATTTTAGAGGATATATCAGAACCTGCAGCACTTTACTTCCTCCTGTGTCTTTCCATTGGGTTCCACGGATGGCTATAACTTAGCAGCTCATTGGCTTACGAGCCTTTCTTCTATGGGGGGTACTGTGCCCTTTAGGTTGGGATTCTATGTGCTAGCTAGCTGTAATACAGGTTTTGGCTGTTTCCCATCCGTTTTGTTTCTTTGTCGTCCGCATGAACTCTCTTTCGTTTGTTTAATGATTTCAGGGTGTTTGGTTTGTATTTCTATAAATTAAATAATAATTTTTTATTATTATTTTTTTTTATTTAAACAGATTTTTAATAATTTTTTTTATTTTTATCTAAATTTTTTTTTATAAGCTATGATTATTTTAAAAGTATTTTTACAAAAAAAATAAATTAAATGGGCACGAATCGTCTCTCACCCGAACCAAAAAAATAAAAAACAAAAATAAAAACCCACTAACAAATCTTTCAAAATGATTGTGTTATTTATTTATATCAAAGAACATATGCATCCTTAAGCAGTTAAACTACACTCTCGATTGACTATCTTTTCCAACACTTTGCAGAGAATCCGATTCTGCATGAAATGCACGGCCAAGAATTTTAAAATCCAGACAATGATGAACTCCTTTTGACTCTTCTCATACATTTTGGAATATTTCAGACACCACCATTCTTGAGTACCATATGCCCCTCACTTCCCATTGGCAAAAATTAGATGAGTGGTATTTATGGTGAGGGTGGGCATATTCCCCTCACTTTGAGCAAAAATTATATAAATGGCATGTAAGTTTGAGAATTTTGCACTCCCTCCATTTGGTATTTTAAATTCATCTAAGTTTTTTGTCCCAAATCCAAGTATGCATGACTTCAAAAAAGTTTTATATATGTGATAACTAAATCAAGTTCAATAATTTTGATTCAAAATTTTATACTCATTAAATTCAAATACTAAAAATATATCATCATCCGTTTTTATTTTTAGAATCAAATTTTTTAATAACAAACTAACCTAATTAAATGATGGAATAAAAACAAATAACATACTGAAATCAAATTTTTAAAACAATTTTTTTAATTATTACAATATTACTTTTTTAATTATTGGTTTTTAAGATTAATATACCCCCATTGGTCTAGGGTTTTGGTCTCACCACTGGGTGGCCCCAGTTTTAGATGATAAAATGAGTTGAGTTGAAAAGCCTACTTTACCAAACGGGTTTGGCTTTATAAGTACGAGCTCGTATGATATAAACCCGCAAGTATTTTTTATTTAAAACATTATTTTTTAAATTTTTTTATATAATTATTTAAATTAATATAACTAATTATTATTATTATTTACTAAAAATAATATAATATTTACATTTTATAATCTATACATCATTAATTAATAAAAAATATGTTTTTTTTAATATTTAAAAAATAGAAAAAAAGAAGAGAAGAATAGATTAAACAGGCCAACTTGTGATCCGCTTAATTTAGATTAATTTGTATTTTAATAAATTTTTTAGTTAAGATAATATAAGTTCAAGAAAATGAGTGCACACGGAAAAAAAAATAAAGTGTTTGATACTCATTTGAGAAAAAAAATTTCAAGGGATTAATTAGCCCGAATATTTCAATTTGGGTGGGCATAGCAATATAAGCTTTAAGTTCGAGAATTCGGAAACTCATTCGAATAGTTTGTTTTGAAATTCCCTTTATGGCGAAAAGATAAAAAAACAAATGTGTCTAAATCTAATCCTTTAAAATAAGTTTAGGCAGCATATATGGATGCTTTTAAAAGCTCAAATTATATAGAGTAATTGGATATTTGTATGTGTTAGCCTGTGGGTCTTCCATGAATAAATCAACATATTAATATAAGTATAAAATCTATCACAAGACATACTAAACCTGCCTAGTTTAGGCATAATGCTGGTCATGATCAAGTTTATCTCCAGACAGAGCATTGCTTTTTCTGGTAAATATGTCCAAAGGCACAATGCTGGTCATGATCAAGTTTATCTCCGGACAGAGCATTGCTTTTTCTGGTAAATATGTCCAAAGGCACCGTGCAATGACAACACATGCCGAAGGTGCTTGGCACTCTGTTTAAATATAAACAAAAATAGAATAGTTTTTCTAATGGGAAATATTCAAATTGTTTTTACAATTTATTAAATACCTTCGAACTTAGTGTTATGTTATTTATACTTTATTCGGTAAATTTATATTAAATAAATTAATTTTGTTACCATTTTAGTAGACATATATTCTATCTCTTCATTGAAATATTTTTATTTTCACTTTTTCTCTTCACAATTTAATTTTTTTATTGGAGAGAATATCAATAATATGACGTGTAATAATTTTTCTTTTCATACGATCTCACGTTAATGGGTATGAATTAGGTAGTAAAAAAAGGGCTTAACCATTCTGTTTTCATATGGAAAAAAAAAATCATTCTATCTCTATGTAATATATTGATTGAATTAAGACTCTTCAATATATACAACTTAAAGTATTCCGTATTTATACTGACAGATTTCTTTTTTTTTTAAATATTAAGTTTAGAGTATGATACTCTTCAATGAGATCCTACCCTTGTCCACTAAGATAAAGTACTCTAGAGCTTGATGTCCAAAGAATTAGTACAAGACTAATAATTTCTCATCTATTTGATTTTAGAAAAAATCACTAGCGAAAATTAGGAAACAGAATCCAGTAAACGTAGATTGCTAAAGTATTCGTAAGATCAGGAAGTCACGAAATCGAGAATCTTCAGAGGATCATCAACTGAACGACACCCTCATTAAAAGGTTTTGGTGTAAATCTGGGTCCGAGGAAATGGGCCGCTTGCTAACTGAAAGGATCAAGGCCCAATGTTTATGGTTACAGGTATAGTTTTAGTATGGGATGATTAATGGTTTCTTGTGATTTTATATGGCCTGGGCAATCAACATATGAATATTAATTAATTAATATATCATTCAATATGTATAATAAAAATTATAGTAAATCACACTATTTAGAATTCTTAAGTTTGAGTGGAAAAGCGATGCTATATAAAAACAAAGTATAGATAAATATATCCACCACCTTACAATAGTAATAGTGACGTGGAAGATGATTAAAAGTGCAAAAATCATTAGTAAAAATAGAAGCTATCCTAGTAAAAGCATGAGCAACCTCTATCAGTTACACTATGTGAACAGTACATCCCATTGTTTGGCTAAAAAGAGCAGTACAACTCACTCATTAGATTCCATGCTAATACAAAAAAACTCCACCTAGTTAATTATTATAAATGTCATGGAAATTTAAATTAACGGTATGAAGAAAAAACATAATTTTTGCAAAAGCAAAACAGAGGGAAGATGAAATTTCTGTCTGGATTGTGGGCAATTCAAAGGATCTACTAGCCAACTTTGTGGTATGTGGGCTGTAACAACCCTGTTTGTACGTGTGGAGATAAATATACATCCATTGAATCCTTTCATTCAACTTCAAAGTTTGGATCTAATTCCTAAATTGTTGATTGGTGTTTCAAACATTAATAAAATAAAATAAAAGCAATCAGCTGCAACGCGGTCATTCCTGAATAACTAGCTGATAAATACATCAATAAAATGCATTTTGCAGGATATCTAAACATTCTCAACAGTCTGGCCAATTTTTCTGAAGGAGAAAGATATCTCAAAATGTTTGATGGAAAAATCCTAGGAACATAAGATGAGTAAGCCAATCCAAAATATAAACTGTGGGAAAAACCAAAAATCATAATTCATAAATATAAACATGTCGAGCAAACTTTTGGAAGCTACTTTTTACAAGTTTATAATATGTTATTTCAGGATTAGTTTGATTTACTTATTAAAGTACCTGAAATCTCCCAGTGTTTCATATTAGATGCACATGCTACAAGTTAGAATAAGCATTTTCAAGCATAGGAGTAATTACGAGCAAAAAAATATTACATGGAAGAAACGAAATATCTTATTGTGAATTAAAGAGAAGAAAGATACACAGATCAGGAGAGCCAAATGAGTGAGATTGTTGAGAAACTACAGTTACAATGCTTCCAACTAAACCCCAACTGTACCAAAGAACCTAACTCTGAGTGCATGCTGCTTTTCAAAATCACTTAATTCCAAAGCGAAAATTTTTTTTAACACTGCCATGTTCATATTCAGTTGTGAGCGTTAGAGACTAGATATCTGCCTCTCCCTTCTTCCAGTAGAACAATAAAATGGAAAATCTGGCAGCAGGTAGCAAGTATTGCTCGTGTTACTATTTCAAATAACTATATTTTTCTATGACCAAGTTCACTTCTCTCCTTTTCTACACAAAGCTATCCGGTTTAATTAGAGCAACAAGATTTCTTTTCCACGTTACCTGACAAATTTGAGACATTTATGGTTGTCCCTTGAGGAAGGCCAGAAAAGGAAGCTGCTTCCTGTGCTGCCAGTGCCTTTTTACTCATAATTTGATATATATCCAACAATATGGTTTGGAATGCCTTCTCAACATTATAAGCCTCTAATGCTGAAGTCTCTAGAAAAGACAGGTTTTCCTTCTCAGCCAAACTTTGAGCTTCCTCAGTAGCGACTGCTCTTAAATGATTCAGGTCAGATTTATTTCCAGCCATCATAATAACAATGTTAGAATCAGCATGGTCCCTTAGTTCGCGAAGCCACCTCTGCACATTTTCAAATGTTTGCCTTTTTGTTATGTCATAGACCAACAAGGCTCCAACAGCTCCTCTATAGTAGGCACTTGTGATTGCACGGTATCTCTCTTGACCCGCAGTGTCCCATATTTGTGCCTTCACAGTCTTCCCCTCCACCTGTGTCAACAGAAACATGTATTTCCAAATAATCAACTCCTCCTACAAAGTAAATGAGGTCGAAGAGTAGGGTCACATCAGTCTGGTCTAGGGTCTAGCTTGATTTACATTGAACTTCAAATCTAAAGCCCCCCATGCTTGATTCTAGTCCGGACTAACAATAGGCAAGGCCTGAGCTGGTATTACAAGCTAGTCGGACTAGTTTCTTAATTGATAAAAATTATCGAATGACTCTTAAAAAAATAATTAGTTTTTTATAAAATTATATTTTATATTAAAAATAAATTTATTGAATTGGGTCAGTAAAACTCGCCAATAAGATAGGCTTGGCCCACAGATTCATTTTGCCCAATCCAATGCGACCAAGCCGGATTTGAGTTGCTACCATCCTTAACAAGGAAAATGTCAATACCTAGTAAGTTAAGTGAATTTCATGAGTAATTTATTCAACTTTCTTACAAGTCCTCTTTCACGCAGACTTTTTAAAGTGTCGTCAAAACATTCGCTCATGCTATGGTTCCAAGGAATTTTGAGCAACATCTATCATTAATAGTTTTATTAAAATTTTTGACAGTTTCATCATCACACAACCGTTTTTTGAACTTAAATTAGAGACAGAACGCTTAGGTTATAGCGACCGTAATGAACTAATTCAATGCAAAATCTTAAGCTATTAAACAAAATTTGTAAATGTAAATTTTTATATTGTAATCTTTCACACACATGTTTTTCCTACTGGTGTTTATTAGTACTACAGCTATAAGATATGGACGAAAAGTGATACAAAACAGTAAATGCCAACATTGCTTGCGAGATCAAAGAAATTCAGTAATGGAAATCCCGTTGATGTTCGCACGGTCACCAAAACAGAACAAACTCATCAAGTGTTCACTATCCTCAAACCAGAAAGTGATTATTTCACACATTATGTTCATTTGGGAACTAATTTTGGCCCGGGTACAGACTAATTGAAAGGGCATCAACAGCAATCCAAAGAAAACGATTCGGATTCGAAGCCGAACCCAGTACCACTGATATGGAGATGAACAAGCACAAAACTGGAACTACATGGAAATTGGTAATAGAAAACCAACCTGTAATGTCCTCGTAGCGAATTCCACCCCAATGGTAGACTTGGATTCCAAACAGAACTCATTTCGCGTAAACCTAGAAAGGATATTGGATTTTCCGACACCAGAATCCCCAATCAATACAATCTTAAAAAGATAATCGTATTCATGGTCCACTTTGTACGCCATATTTCCAACACCCAACAGCACGTGAAACCTGCCCAGATCCAATCAAAATTAGTAAACAAAAATTCACCGATCAAAAACCGAGAATGTACAAACACAGAACAGCAATTACATTCACAATGTGACAGTCTATAATATCTATCATTTGCATGAAATTTTGGTGAGAAACAAACAGGGAAAAGAAAACAAACCATAAAAGACGGTGAGAGGCAAGTGGGGGACGACGAAGGATGAATAGAGGGAATAGAGATTGAAAAGATTGGAAAGATTGCAGAGGAGTGCAGGGACGGGGGAGGAGAGAGAGAAGAGAAAAGAAGAGAAGAAAGGGCATATTGGAAGGCCGACAATGAAGAGAAACGGAATAAACGAACGAGAAGGCACTTTGACCGGCCTTACACGCGGGATCCAATGCGTCAAACCCGTACAGTGTTGTATGTGTGATCGTGAAATGTTATTTTGATTACAACATCATCATCAAATCATGTCATCAAAACAGTGAGAAATGCTCCCTCCCACATAATCACACCGATAAATAAAAGTAATTAATTTATCTAAAATATAAAATAATTTTTAAAATTATTCTCATTTAATATTAATAATTCTTTCATCATATAATTAATATAAATAAATTATATTAAAAATATATTATTTTAATTAGAAATATTTTAAAAACAAATCATTAAATATACCAGACAAACTCATATGTTCTTTGTATTTTGAAATAAGGAAACTCTTTCAATTATTTCTTATATTAAGGAACGGGGGGACTAGATGATGATTTTTTTAATATTTTTTAAGAAAATATTGGGACTAATAACAGGGTAAATAATTTTTATTGCGCAAGATTTCGAATTATAATGTTATAAATAAAAGAATCTTTGGAGAATTTTCTATTAATTGGAATCCCATTCAACTCTAATTCAAATAAGTGGTAGTATTGTTGGAAAAAAAAGTGATAGTATTGAATATTGTATAATTTTTGGAACAAAAAATATTAGATATTCAACTCTGTTATTTAAAATTTGATTTAATAAAAATAATTTAAATTAAAAGTAATAATTTATTTATCCAAATACATGTTCATAATCTTTTTCTATTAAAATGTTTTTCAAATATTTTTATCGAAAAGAGTGTAGGTGATAATGATGATAGAGTTTAGTACTTAAAATCTAATCCTTATTATATGATCATTTTAACCAAATTATGTAATTAAGAAAGGAAATTAAAGTTAATTAATTATCTTATTTTTTAAAAAATAATAATATTTTTTAAAATTATCTTGATTTAAATTTTTTTTAAAAACATTATTAAATAGGAGTATTTTTAAATGGAATGCTAGAGTATGTAATAAAAATAGAAAATGTTTTACATTTAAAATATTTTCTTTGTGGTTGTGCCGCAAAGAAAATGAGAGGTTGCGAGCCCCAGGTCGGGGCGTGGTGTATAGGTAAATTCCTTTCCTTTCCTTTGAAGGAAAAGTGCAGATATCGGTGGGTGTGTGGTTTGTGCTTGACCCCTAATTAGAAAAAGAAAAGAAAATATTTTACATTAAGAAAATATAGTATGACCTGTTGGCCGAGGTGTTGAGCTCAGCCTCCTTATTTCTTTTTCGATACATCAACCTTCTATTTTTCTTGGGCCAAATGAGCTCAACCTTTATTAATCAGAGTTGGGCTTCTTTTAAGCTCAACCTCTTTTACGTACCTTCTAATAACCAAATTAGATTTCTCACACATTTCAAAATTATCCACAAATAAAAACTCATTTCTCCACCTCCAAAGCATCCAACAACATACACCAAAAATTGTACACCATGCAATACCATAACTCTTTCTTTGATCAGTCAAATTAATATTCAGCTAGTCAATCAAAAAAAGAACAAAGAAGTTATTAATATTCATATCTCTTACCAGAATCTTCCAAACCTCTTTCACCACCTCACAGTCTCAAAATACATGCAAGATGCTTTCATCATTTTTCTGACATCTTGCACGTATAGGAGATCCCCCTATCGAAATCGATAATCTTTTAACTGTCAACAATTTTTCATTAGTAGTAAGCCACAAGAAAACTTGTATTCTCCTAGTTTCCTTCCACCCCCAAATTATCTTCCAAATTCTATTTCGACCACTCATTAAATCTTCATTTTTTAATCTACTATACATCCCACCAACAGTAAAATCCTCACTTCCAGACCCTATCCATTTAACTTTGTCCATCCCCTATCCTCACAAGGCACAGGCACAGTTCTGAATTTATCATATATATCATCATCAAAATACTTCTTTAACAAACTCCAATTCCAATTATTACCTCCATCACTAAATTCCGCACCTTTAAGTCCAAGAACTCATTTTCCACCCGTTTATTACATTTCTGAATTAAACATTCACCCATACCAAAACAATTATCAGTCCAAAAATTAACAGTATTTCCATTACCAATCTCCCACCCTACACATTCAGTAATTTTAAGCCACAGAACTGCAAGAGCTTTCCATAAGTTTGAATCACCTTCCTTTACTAAACATTCCCTCCTTAAATCAATTTTCATACCATATTTCCCAATAAGACCTTTAGAGCACAATTTTCTTGGATCCTTAATCAACTCCCAACCCACTTTTGCAGGTTTTATTTACTTTATAGGTACGTGTAGTGTGTTGCTCACGGAGAACCTGGAAATGGAGGTGGCGGGGGAATTATAAGAGACGAAGCTGGATAATGGGTTGGAGATTTGTGCATAGAGTTGGGTGTGCTTTGAATATTAATTATATTGGTGTCAATATATAATAAAACTGTGTTTTTTCTATGCATGGTAAGAAAAACTAAATGAGCCACATTATTCATATTTTACGAATAATGCAAATCTATCTATGAGAAATTGCATTATTTATAAATTATATACAGTGTATCTTATTTTATATACTTTGTGTCATGCATGAGGGAATATGTTAGTCGATTAAAGATTTTTTTTTCTTGGCCGCTTAGTTGATTAAAGCTTATTCCGCTGTAAAAATAAACCAAATCACTTATATTTGACACAGTTTATTCAAATTTAATTAATATGTATATACGTGTTGTACCTAACACAAGACACACTATTTTAAAAATTATAGATCAAAAGGGTTAGACAAATGATAAATAAATATCAAATTTATAATAAAAACTATAGAAAGCCGTATTCTTTATTAGCCATGAAAAGTATAACTTTTGTCACAAATACTTTCATTTGGTTTTCTTATGGAGCACGGGTCTACATTTAATTTATAATCATATGGCTATATTAAATGAATATGGTGTTTGTGTATGAGTGATGGGGACTCTTACCTTTAAATAAATAGTTGGGAATTCGATTCAACTTTTGAGTATTGGTATAAATTCAACTGAAAAAGGTCTATCCTTGATCTCATGTCCCAAGAGAGATTAGATTAGTTTTTGCTACTGACAATGGTTACTCCTAATTTGCCATAAAAAAAGCCAAACATGGAGTACTTTTCTTTTAATATTAGATTTCGATGTCAAATATTGAAAAACATTATGTAGATTTTGGATATATCTATATATTATATAAATTTATAATAAGTCTCATTATTCATAAGTCTTAAATAATACAATCTACTCCCCCATCTTTTTTGCAAGGTTTTTTTTAACTCAAAATGCTCTTTGCCTCGTGATCAGCAATTGTTAATAATATGGATAATTATACCAATAATTAGTGATATATTAGGTGCCATTTTCTTGAGTAGGGACAAGAATGCTATTAATAAATTTCATTAAATAAAGATAATTTTGCAAAATAATTGAACTTTTTGACAAATTTAATTAAATTAACTACTTTCAATTAAATTTTTTAATATATGTGAAGTTAGTTAAAATATCTTTATAAAAAGGACTGGATAGAATATTATATAGGACATATGCAATGCATAAAAGACACTCTTTAATTAATATTTAAAATTGTTCTTGCGACTTCTTTGCATTGTGTGGGGCTTATTGGAGTTTACAAAAACAAGAAAACAAGTAGCTCACTTGATAGAGTTAGGAAAATGGATTAGCTTATCATAAATAACTTGTCCCGCCATAGGCCAAATTTTAAGTAGGGTAGGGCGGGTTGGGATCCATTTTGGCATGCTAGAAATTTTCAACCTGTTCCGTCATGTGCAGGCTAATTGACCAAATAGGTCAACCTGTATGGGTAGAAATAGGTTAGGCCCTTGATGGCCTGGCCTGTCTTATTTAATTAAAAAAGAAAATAAGTTAGGCTTGACCCTATAAACAAGCTTATTTACTTAAATAGGTTTGACATATTTAAGTTAGACTTGGCTTAAAATCTATCAAGCTAGGCCTGATTATCATTTTTTTAATATTTTATATATAATATAATATATAATTTAAATTATTTTTATTTTTATTATGTTATAATATAATGTTTTTATTTTCAATCACTTAACCTACCATTTTCATTTGTTGAATTGTTGGATTGCTTACTTGATTTGGATTAATATATTTGTATCATGAACAAATAAACTTGTAATTTTTATTATTATGAATTTGTATTTATATTGTAGTGGCGTTATTTGTATGATTATGAACAATTAATTTTATTATTTTGAACTTATAATTGTATTGTGGTGCTAGCACTTGTGTTATTATAATGATTATATTATTATAATTGTTATTAATATTTTAATTTTTTAAATTAATTTGATTTATGCTTATCAGATTAATAGGCTTTAAGTAGGCCAAAAATCTATTTAAAGCTTGCAAGACCTTGACCTTTAATCCTATTTAAAGATCTACTAAAATTAATAGGTTTTGTAATAGATTTTAGGTTAGGTTAAGCCTTTTAAAGGCTTAAAGCTAAACTTAAAAAAAAGCCTACTACAAACTAATAGGTCAAGTTTTAAGCCTAAGACCAATAATACAGGTATGGCCTAACCTGATTATTTTCACCCTGATTAGCTCGCATTTTATTTATTTATTTTTTTGTAAATGCTAACTAGAAGGAATTTTTTAGAGATGAACCTACCTTTCATTATATTACTTGAATGTCCATTTTATTTTTTTTCCTTTCTGTAAGTGGCAAGTACTAAGAAATCAAAACCATGGCACATTGATAATACTAGTAACATTTAGGCAAAAAATGAGAATAGATAGTTTTAGAGAATTAACATTTTAAATAAAATTATTTCATTGGGATATTTTAGATTATATTATAGATTTAATTAGATTTCATCATTTTTTTATGATTATTATTTTATTATTTTTTATTTATTTCCTATTTTATGATTTTTTTATTCAAATTTAAGTTAGAATATTTTAAAATGCCCTAGTATTTCTCTCTAGATTGAATCTTAGATTAAGTAATTTTTTTTATGAGATTTTGTCAATATTTTGGAAGGTTTCATTTAATTCAAATTGAGCTTTTCATATATTTATTTTCTCCCTCCTTAAATTCTCTTTTCCTTAAGTTTTTCTTTTTCTCTCTTTTTTCTCCTTCTTTCTATCTATCCTTCCTCTCTCTCATATTTTTCTACTCCTCTCTCCATCTTTCTTTATTTTTCTTTTCCTCTCATTCTTAGACTTTTCTACACGCCCCACGCACTAGACCTTTTAAATCCACCATGACAAAAAAATCCCAAGAAAACCTAGAAGAATTTGAGAAGGCCACCAAAGAGCTTATGGACCATGAGATGGAAGTCTACCACAGGATTGACACAATAGAAGCAAATTTTTTAAGGGATTTCAACTACAGGTTTGAAAGGCTAAAGAAATTATTTGAGGAAATAATAAACGAATTAAGTAAGTGACAATTGCATGAAGTTTCTGAGCAGCATGAAGATGGAGATTCTCAAGGTTCTCTAGGGTTTAATCCTAAAAGTGAAATTTCTCTAGAGAAAGGCGAAAGCTTGAAGAAGGAACAAGCTCCGAACAAATCTCTACCAATGGAACTTATGTCCTTTAAGATTATTAATGGTATTCATTATGCTACTACTCCACCTTGCTCATCTACTGCAATAGGTACAGAGATTGTGACAACAATGAAAGAGCGAAATATATTTTTTATCTAAAATTTCCCTCCATTAGTACCTTATCCATTGAAAAGGCTTCCCAAATTCAACAATCATGTAGATTCATGGTGGAGAGACTCCGTAGTTAGATTCCATTCGTTGCTATCTTGCTTACTAGAAATATTTTCTAGATTTAAATGTTACGAGGAGTTTTAACTTTCTGGAAAAGAGTTTTTCCAAGAGGAGAAGAATAATGGAAACTAAATAGTTTTAAAGAATTAGATTTTAAATAAAATTATTTTATTAGGATATTTTAGATTTAATTAGATTTCATCATATTTTTCAAGATTATTAGGATTTATATTATCTTTTATTTATTTCCTATTTTATGATTTCTTTTTCTTCAAGATTATGTTAGAATATTTTAAAACATTTTAGTATTTAAGAAATTTCTAAACAAGTAAGATTCTTACAATCCCTCTATATTGAGTCCATTTTCTAGAATGTTTTATTAACCCTGTAAATAGATATAATTGTAATTCGAATGTTAGACCTGGTTAATGAATTAAATAATATTGGTTATTGGAATTTCTTTTCTTCCTTGAATTCTTTTACTTTCTCTCTCCTTCTATTTCTCTTCCCTTTCTTTCTATCCCCCCTCTCTCCTCTTACATAAAAAAAATATACAACTTAAATTAGATTTGGAATGTAAATTGTAAACAAATGGGACGGTAGGCCCCATTGACTTTGACAAGCATCATGGTGTCTTTTTTGTAACTGTAATGGGTAGGGCTATTAACTTAGGGAAAATGACATATAAATATCTTTAGGGGTAAAAATTTCAAAAAACATTTCTTGAACTTGGGTAGTTCCTAAAACATAGTAAGATACTTTTTTTTTTTTGTAAATATTGTTATTCGGCGAAATGATGATTTTACCCTCCCTTTTTTTTCCCCTTTCTTCCCTCCTCCCTCCCATTTTCTCTCTTTCTCTCCTCTTTCCTCTCATCCTCTATCTGTCTCCCTTCCTCTTCTCCTCATTCCTCTTTCCTCTTCCTCCTCACATTGTCTCTCCATTCCTTCACAAATTAGAATGATGTTGTCCGTCCTCCTTCCTCTTTAATCAAAACCAAGCATTCCTCTTCAATCAAGACTGAGCACGGATTTGATACCTGACGGCATTGAAGTATACGAAGTAGATTGGTGTTTCTTCCTCATCTCCAATCACCTTCACAACCCACAGGTCTACTGTTGCAGAACCCAGATCCACAATCATGGTGCTTCTTTCTTCTTCTTTCTCTTCTGCTGCCTACACCCCATCTTCATCTTCTTTGGTGAGTTCTTCTTCTTTTTGGGTAGTTGCCTCTTTATATATATATATATTTTGGTTTGCTGGATGTAAAATATTGTACATCTAGAGTTTTGCAACATTCACTAAACGGAAATGTATATAGATTAATTGTAAATTTACATATATTAGATACAAATATGTGTGGGATTTTTTTTTCTTCAGTTGAAAATTTATGTGTATCAGTTGCATATCTAGGTAGAACAATTGAAAATTTACGTGTATCAGTTGCCAATATATGTGGAATTATTATTTTTTTGGGCTGGGATAATATTGTCTAGAAAGTTATATTGTGTTAAGTTACAAATTACCATGTGATAGTTACAAATATAGGATTGCAATTGAAAATGCATCATAATCAGTTACAAATCCCTGAGTTTTGGTTCAAATTGTCAATTACAAATAGGCGATGTTTGACCATCAGAAGGAGGTTCTTCTGATGGTCGATCAGATCAACAGTTCAGTGAGAGCTTCTACTGTCAGTGTGTCTAATCTAGTTGACCATCAAAGAAACCTTCCTCTGATAGTCGACCATCGTCTTAGTTGCAAATTTACCAATATCCATTGTAAATCACCAAATATAAGTTGCAAATGAATGTATTCAATTAATTAGTAATTCTGATACAAAGGAAGGGAGGGCAAAACTATGTTTTCGGGTGACAAAAATATTTACAATTTAGTTCATTGGTATGTTTCTATAATTTCGCAAGTTTGCAGTATGTTTTTAGAAATTTTTGCTCTCAAAGCTATATATCTATCATTTTCCCATTCACTTATCCTATCTCTATCCCAATTTTTTTCACTTACCTTTTAATTTTTTAACTTAAATAATATCATATCATACTTTTCTTTATATAATAATAACATGATTCATTTGATCAATTAAAATTAGATATTTCATTTTTACTTTTAAATTGAATTGTATTTTTGGTTATAAATGTTAGTTGTGGATTACTATTTAAAAAAATCTTATTTAACAATAATAATAATATTATATAAACAAAAACACGATGTGACTTAAGTTAGAAATTAAGGTAGTGTTTGGGAGTTTTTTTTTTTGAAGGAGTGGAATGAGAGGGCATCACTAAATGGTTTGAGCCATTATTTGAGAGAATTTTTTATAAGAGAATATAATAATCAATGTTAGTCTCTTAAACCATTTGTGGCCATCCTAAACCGGGGGTGGAACCATAGAAAGTGAGTCCGGGTGGCCAAACTCTTACAAGCTACATTATAATATATTAATATGCCTTTCTAATCTATGATAATGGCTTAGACTAAGTAGTTTCCATGCTTCAGCCACCCTTTCATGTACTGTATTCAAATTCGAATTTGGGAGGGGCCAAATTTCTCTGTTTTTTTCACTTTTGGCTAAAAGCCCAAAGAAATATTATTAGACAAAAAGATCTAGGGATGGAATGGCCAACAATTAATATCATAAATACAAAACTACCCCTAACCTTTTTGAATACATTTTGCAATGGTTATTAAAATATTTGGTTTCCATCATATAATGCTAAGCTTTCTTCCTATTTTCTCCATTGCGTTGAGCTCTCCTCGTACTCCAAGTTTAATTTCTATTCATCTTTCCTTTACTTTTCTATCTGTCATGTCTATCTATTCATAATATTGTATAGCTATCTCAATACAACGTAGGTCAATTATTTTCATTCTTTTTTGCTTAATAGATCAACTATCAAATTACCGTCCATTAATAGGTAGTCAATAGTACACAAGCAAATTTTTTACATATTGTACACATAATGGCTTTGTATATAATTATTTATATTATTAGCACCTTCATTACAGTAATTTACATTATTTATATTAGTTATAAAAATAAAATAATAGGATTTTTTTTATTTAGATTGATTCATGCATTATTAATATATATATATATATATAAGTTGACAATTTTTAATTTAAAAACTAGAGATCCTATACATGTTCATTCCAAGTTATATGAGAAAGCTAAAGAAATATAAATTTATTCACATTTTTCCAATCTAAACTAGCTTATAAGAGTAGTATTAGGAAAAAAAAGTTATAATACATTATATTCTATCTATTTTATAATAACTTTTAAACAGTGATGAAATGAAATCATTCATTCCCCTCCTAAGACTCTCAAATAATGAAATATTATATTCTATTCCACTTTACTTCATTACATTCCATCAATGACCGTTCCATAAGGATGAATTAAAAAATTGAGATGTGGAGAGGATATGAGCCCACCCAATGTGATCACAAAAAAAGTAAAGCTAGAAATATAGGTTGCAACCAGTGGTTTGGCTTGTGTAACTTATAAAAGATATGGGTTGGGTTGCAATTTTTAACAACCTGTATAAAACAAGCCAAAACAGGCTTAGACCAAATAACCTATGGGTTGAATGGCTTGGCCCATTTTCTTTTTATTTCTTTTTTTTTGAGATAATTAACTTTTTAGTTCTTAAACTTTGCATCGATTTTAAAATTAGTCCATAAACTAATTTTTTTGAATAATACTTCCTAATCTATTTAATGATAGCATGGTTAGCCTCTCGACTATCAAATCGTTTGTAAATTGTTCCCTAACAATGCCACATGGCAAGATTAAGATGAAATGGCACTGGCGTGGTAAACGGAGTTGCTAATATAGCAGATACAAAGATAAGAGATGCTAGCTACGATTAAAAAGTAATTGATTTTAGTCCCTACATTTTACCACAAATTTAGTCCTTAAACTTTATTATTTTTCTTAAATTTATCTTCAAACTTTGTTTTCCATTTAAGCATTCATCATTTCAACTTTTTGAACATTAGCCATCTCATCTATAAGTGTCACGGTGGCAAAGAAAACACAAAGATAAAGACGATGAGTTCAAATATGTGAGTAGTAAAGAATAATAATAAGGAATTTTCTTAGGAACTAAAGATTATTATTTTCGATGAGTCCTTACTTCAAGTTTAAACATTCAAGTTGCAAACTTGGATTTCAAATAATATTGAGATAAGTAAAATGCAATTCCAAAGTATTAAAATAACTAATATGAACAATCTATTAAAGTTTTAAATAATACTTCTCTAGAATTGAAACCAAATGCTCTAGGAAAAAAAAGAAAGGGTTATCATCTCCCATGATAAACCACTTCACATTTGAAAGTCAAAATTTAAAACTCTCCTCGAATGTCCAAGATTAAAATGAGGACCCACAAAAATGATGATCTTCACTTCTTAGCACAATTTTTTGTTGTTCTTCATTGTACACCTATCAAGCTCGTCATCTTTGTCTTCATGTTTTCTTTACTACCTATCACACTTATGGATGGGATAGTTGACATTTAAATAGTTGAAGGATGAATGCTTAAATGGAAGTAAACTTTGAGGATGATTTTAAGAAAAATAATAAAATTTAAGGATTAAATTACAAATTCTAGTAAAATGCAGGGATTAAAATTAGCTACTCCTTAATACTAGTAAGCATTCTTTGCCCACATATTTGCCACATCAGTAACTCCATCTGCCATATCAATAACTTCGTTTACCACATCAGCACCATTTCATCTCAATTCTTGCCACTTGACACTCATAGGGACCAATTTTGCAAATAATCTGATGGTTGAAAGACTAACTATGCCACGATTAAATAGATTATGGAGCATTATAAAAAGAAATTAGTTTTGGGACTGATTTTAAAATAATACAAAGTTCAGGGGTTAAAAGGTTAAATTTTTTCTTTTTTTTTTTGAAAAAATAAAGACTCATTAATGTTTCTCATTGTTTTTGTTTTTTCTTTGGCTATGAATTAAGGTGAATGAAGATGTTAGACTATTAGTAAATGACTTTAATGAATTTGATATATTATTAAATGGAAATATTGTATGATTATTAAATAATGTTAGACACTTAGACTTCTAGCTATAACTTATAAATTATGATGATGATTTGGATGATTGTAAGTTATATAGGTTAAAGACTATATGGGTTCAATTAGTTTTTAAAAAAATTATATTAGTTTATGTTAAACTTTTAAAATATATATATATATATATATTGGTGGGTTGGTAGGTTAGATTGTATAACCCACCAACCCACCATTAATGGGTTGAGTTGGGATTCAGGGAAGAGAATTGGCTCAACCCAACCCATTTTCTATGAAACCTATAACGAGT
The DNA here is from genome assembly GCA_026686845.1 of Adenanthera pavonina. NCBI lineage: Eukaryota > Viridiplantae > Streptophyta > Magnoliopsida > Fabales > Fabaceae > Adenanthera > Adenanthera pavonina. The sequence goes on along the minus strand of JAIVEN010000003.1, from coordinate 14,762,737 downwards.
CACCTTGTTTGGTCCATCCTTACCTGTATTACTTACTCTACAAAAAAGATGCCACGAGGCCAATAGGGCCCCTTACATCTGTTTACATTCTAGTGGGTTACCTATTTTCTTATTTTTGTAAAGTTCAATGTATCCAATGTAGAAAAGTCACAAAGACATTATTGTCTATTCACATTTTTTAATGTCAATATAGGACTTTAATTTCTAATTGACATTTCAAAAATTTAGTGTTTTTTCTTGAATGCCGAAAGTATATTCCAGCCGACAATTGAAGATATTATTATCCTTTGAGGCATAAAGATCATCGAAGTGAGTTTTGCCTTTTTAAATAAGATCTTTTCTGTGCACATGACTATGAATTGAACCATGGACAACATGCTTAAATGACTTAATTATTTACCAACTATATTGGATCTTATTAGTTGAAATTTGGGTTTCTTTAATTCACCTTAGCATCGTCCATATATGTGATTCTCTTTTATCTAACCATCATTATTTAGATAGGTCAACACTTATTAATTATTTGGTAATAAGAATAGAAAAAAGTTTCCTATTATAAAAATATAATTTATCTATACTTTTCCCACCCTCTCCTTCCTCTTCATTTCTCATTTGATCGAGTGAGTTATTTAAATAATAAAATAATAATAGTTAGATTTAGATTGAATAATGAACCAAAGAGGAGGGAAGATTTGTTCCCCTCCTCCATGACTCACAAACCCTATTTATCATACCCCACGCACTCAAAGTTTGAGTTAATACTGGGTGAATCTTAACATCTAAAACACTCTCTCCCATAGAGTTTCAAATCCTCTCCCTTGAGAGTTTAAACCCTCAGCTTGTAGTTTAGCGGTGAGTTTCACAACGTCTTTCTCCTTGGCCTCCGGTGAGGGAAAAGGCAGCTATGATGTGTGTGTTTGTGTTTCACGTTTATGGTAGGTGTCTGTTATAATACCTTACTTTTATCTATATTTTTTCATATATTATAGTATGTACAATATCCAATTAGCTCATATTAAGAGCTTAAACCATTAATAGAACCAAAATATTTAAAAAAAAATGGTATTATTCATTTAGTTCTCAAGTTTTCTGGATAAATTTTGAAAAAATCATAACTTAATCCAAAAAAATCGTATCAATGTGGTTCAAGTCTCTAAATGAAGCTAGAAACATGATATACAAGATAAAAATATGAAAATTTCCTTTAACTTGAACAATTCATACAGCTTATTGCTCAAACTTATACTGTCGAAATGGTCATTTATCTCTTTTTTAGGATTTTAGCTGTAATTTTAAAAATTCATATCTAACTCTATATTGAGCCAAATCATGTATTCTATATGCCATTGGAAAGAGATATATGTCTACTTATCTCAATATTTTTATTATACATTTATTTAGTCTAGACAAGGCACAACATCAGTTTGAATCACTAGGGATCAGAACATCACTTTTTCTGGAACAGTCTTGGGAAAACTTGTATATCTCTCATTGTACAGCTCTAATTGAACTCAAACCAGTGGTATATTAACCTCAAAAGATAATATTTTCGTAAATGTAAGCCAATAAATTTTTAGAGCTCTGTACGATTTTATATCACTTTTCAAAGAGAAGTAATATATTTAGTAAAATTCGCAGCCTTCACATCATTGTCCAGTTTTGATCCTGCATTTTAAAATTACACTATAAATTGTACATATATCCAAATTATGTGTTCTTTAGTTTATTGGAAAGCTTGTTCTCTCTAGTTTTAGGGAATATATAACACTTGACTTGATTTCCCTATTTCGGTCAAACAATGTTAACTTTACTTTCATTGCTACAAAATGAACTTCTAGCAATATAACATGGCAAAGTAGACTTCATAACAAGCTCACATGATCATTCCATGTTTCAAATCCATGCCAAACATTTCATAATTCTCATAAGGACATAATAGCACAATGGCACAAATCTAAAAGCATATACATGGTTTTATACATAATTTTAAAATATACACTCATAGCTTGAAAACATCATCAAGCATCATTCTCTTATTTTATTCTCCTTGCCTTTTCTTTGGATTCCTTTGCCATAGCTTGTGCTATCATTTGGGATACTTGAGGGGGTGAGATTGGGGGACAATCTCACTAGCAAGTTACATTCCATACAATTATATCAACCATGTCAAATAAACTCAAAGTTGATCACATATAATCACATCAATCACATTTAAACAATAAATTACCACATTGGTCATAAAAATTTCGATAGCATAATGGCTTAGAAAATGGATATCCTGGGGAATAAAACCCTTCATTTTACAGCCAAGACCAATCAAAGAAATCACAAGTTCAATATGGCAACACAATTTAATCACAGAAAGACAATGAAAGAACATAAAGCAAGAATATGAAACTTAGCTACCTTTGATGCTTGCACTTGACTTTTCTCTTTAAACCAAAGCTTCCTCTAGTTTTCCCAAGCTTCCTCAAGTCCCTAAACATTATTAAACACATGCTCAAGCCACTGATTTCATGGTTAATTACAAAAAACTCTCATAAAACTCTTGAAACCCTTAAATTCCTAAACTCTTTATCTTAAGCTCTATCTTTGAGCCAATCCTTATCTTTAAGGTTTTTCATCATGGAGAATTCATTTTTGTCATCAAATTAATGAAATTATATCCTTAAGACACTCAAATGATCTGGCCAAAAATCTGCTTCAAAGGAAAAAAGAATGGTTCTTTCACAAACTTGCTTAAAACATACCATACTTGTTTCCTTTAGTAAAATCTCATGCTTTCTCTTGATTTTATGGTTTAAAAACAACTTTCCTTCCCATTAATCATGCTTAGCCAGATTAGAATAGTGGATGAAGGAGAGAAAATTTCAAGGGAACTAACTCATAGAGTTTAGAAACTATACTAGAACACTTAAAGAACACAAGAGGTTTGCTTACCAATTTTCCTTGCTTTTCTTCCTTATTTTTCTTCTCTTTTTCTTTCCTCCTTCACCCCACGTAGCCTCCCTTTCTTTCACCGTTGCTGCAGCATCTCTTCCCTCTTTCTAAAGTGTCCAAAATGTCCAACTTGAAGGAGTATAAATAAAAGATGCTAACCAATGAAATTATGCCACCAAAGCTTCTTGATTTTTCTTGCAAATTCATGAAAATAATAAATTAATGCTATTTTATCATGTGCATCTTGAGGAGCACGAAATAGGGAGTATTTTGCTTAAAAAATATTGTACTTTTATTTATCCAGATATATCTTGAACTGATCTAGACAAATAAAGTTACTTTAGCAGTATATTTTACTATTATTGAGATACTAATTATAATTATATTGGGATATAAAATTACTATAATATCATTATCCCAATTGGCCCAAATATAAGACCCACACCTTTTTTTTGAATGAATACTACCTCTTCCTGTAGTTCAGATTGATCTTTATTGGATAAGACATTAATATTAAATCATAATTACCCAATAAATATTATTTTGATCTTAATAAATTCCATACTGCATTCCATTGGTCTTAGCTCATTGAGAGCTTCATTCTGACTATAATTTTTCATATTTACAAAATTACCCTTGACCTGAGATAAATTTATAATTTTTAAAATTTTTGGGTCATTAAGTATAATTTTTGTCAAAATGTTTGACTTCTCTTCCCCACGGGAATTCTTATGGGACAAAATTGTCATTTTCAAAATTTTTAGGAGTAAAAATGTAATTTCTTATTTTTTTATCCAATCAGAAAAAATGACTTCCTTATCTTATTTCATGTAAAACGGTGTCTGCTCGTTTTTATAAGTTTCCTATACATTTTTAGTTATCTAACATTTTAGGGTTGCTAAATTTGTTCAATGTTTAGGGTTTGCCGGAAGATGAAAGGTTTCTCTTATTCCTGCCTTCTGCCTTGTAGATCGGATGGTTTGATGATCAGAGCGAAAATAGATGAATGATTTCCACAGTTGTATCCCTCTGGTGATGATTGGATTTGGTAGATTGGCAAGGAGGCACTTTCAGAGTTTTAATCATTCACCTGCCTCGATAGAGGTCGTTGCAGTGGCTTTTCTCGTGAGTGCTTCATGCGAAGCTTGTTTGAAGTCTGCTTTTGTAATGGCAGATTCGAGGTTCAAGGGGATGGATTGAAAAAGAATGGCTCACGGAGCCAACATCCTCGAACCTGAAGATGTTCTTATTGTTTTCCAATGAGGTGTAAGCTTGATTCTCGATGATGCTTGGTTTGACTGATGGTGTCTTTGTGGGTTGTTTTGTTTTGCTGGTGTTTGTTGTGCTGCTATTTTCTTCTAGTTCTTTGCGTGGGTGTCGGTAGGGAAGGGAGCCTACGATGGTCTGATGGCTATATGGTGGTGTGTTTGGTTGTGGTTGTTGGGTAGAGTTTTGTGGATCGGGTCAGATCACGTTGTCTTTTGGTGTCAGATCATATTGTCTTTTGGTGTCCTTGGGCTTGGTGTCTTTTGTTGTGTCTCTTATAAGTAATCTATGTTCTTGATTCTAATAAAAAAAAATTCTGAGTTAATAGTGCAAGATTTATTTTACCAATAATGCTGATATTTATAATAAAAATATTATTCAATGCCTTTAAAATAAAAATAAATTGAAAAAAAATAAAATATCAATAAAAAATAATCTCATTTCTATTTTTATTCACTTTAACAATATTTTATAAATTTTTATTTTTGCCAGTGCAAATTAGGGCCTATTTGATTCTATTTCTAAAAACAGTTTTTCTATTTTTGGAAATAGAAAACTAAAAAAACTTGTTTGGTAAACCTGTGTTTTATAAACTATTTTGGAAAACAGAAAAATAAAAGAACAGAAAACTCAGAATACCTTTAAGGTATTTTGTAGTTTTTATTCTGGAAAACCCAAAGAAAAGTGAGAAATATCCACCTCATTAATGGTAAAGTTATAAATTTTGAATAACTCATCTATTACTCACTAGTTATGATTTTGAAAATAATTATTCAAACAGATTTTTTTATTTTTTTATTTTCAAAACTTATTCTTAAAAATAATTTTATAAAATTATTCTCAGAACAATAAAATAGAAAATAATATTAAACATACCCTTAATCTCTATATTTTTTTGGTACAATATTAGTACATGATTGCATGGGGCTGCTTAATTTAGTGGAGTCGTCACTTTGTTTTCAACGGCAGCCAGTTCTTGGAAAAAGAGCGTACCCAAAATTTTCTCAGTATGTTCTGACGAGTAATCTAGACACACGTTAATCATTTCTTGTTTTCTGCCATAAAAAATGGGGAAAATTGACTTGAAATTTTGTATTAAAATAAATAATAAATCAATAGTCACGTTAATACTCCCCTATCTCTTAATATAAGTTTTTTTTAACAAAATTAGATAAATTAAGAATTAAAATTAAAACTAATTAATTATTTTAATTTCTCTAAAAATTTTAATATTTTTTTAAAATTATCCTTATTTAATCTTTCACTCTTTCTCTTTAGATACATTAAATATAAATATTTTTTTAAAAATATATAATAAATACTACCTCATATATTATAAATAGTCTTATATTTAGAATCAGAATAAAACAACCTCTCTATATATAGAGGACCAGAGTACATAGTATGTTAATTGACCTCGCCAGTCAGAGTGGGAACACGAGGAAGGGTATTATTCGTTAATGTGAAAATAAGAAAGTGAACCTAGTCTAACTAAAGATGCAGATGAATCTGCCGGTGACTAGAAGATAATGCAAAAGAGAGTGGGACGACATAGATTCCACCATGATATGTGACTTCTGTTTTTACTGACTTTTTTTTTTGGCCTCAGTAATTTTTTTCTTCAATCATTAATTAGAATAAGATTTAAACCTGTTAAAAATTTCTAAATTTTTTATCATAAAATTGTTGCTATAACAATTTTTTTTCTTCTTTTCTATAAATTTTATAATAAAAAAATTTTAAATCATGACTAAGATTGATATACAAAAGAATTATTCGATATGCCTATACAAATAGTCTAAATTTAATAAAATAATAGTTTTTGTATCGTTTTGTAACTTTTATTGGACGTATTTTAATTAAAATATTTTACTATTTACATTTCTCTTTATATATGGACCATTGTTAGTTCCAGAGAAAAAAAAAAGCATAAATAACATGTCCCTTAAGTATGAAGTAACTTGACTCATATCCAAGGTGTTTTGGTCCAAAAGCTAATCAAAATGGCATAGGTATTGGCGTGAACCCTACATTCGCGAGGTTGGAGTGGAGCGATGAATAAAATTGCATTGCCGATTAATAAATATAACGATAAAGTCATGATCAGAAAAATACGGCATTAATATCCCAGCTTCCTTTGAACACGTCTTCTTTAATGTTATCCCGCAGCTTCACGTCACATAACCCTATCAATCTGGCAGAGTAGTCACGAACATTACATCAAGAGAGCTCATGAAAATTGATCCAATTAGTAATAAACTAATAATTTAATTCATATCTCATATATATGGGCGTCCAAACCTCCTTGTCGATGCAAGAACAAAAACAAAGTCAGAGGAGGGCCACCATTTTCCATATCTACGTGCATGCATATATGGACTCAAAGAAATGGGCGGTAGAGGAGGGGTTTAGGGTCCCCAAATATATATATATATATATATATGCACTTGAGTAGTGGAACTGTACATATATAATCCTCCGTCACATGCTTTTGTCCGTACAAGCTGGACTGATTAAGCTCTTCAGCGGAGTCTTCACCAGAGTAAGCTTTTAAGAGGCGGGGCGGAGGAGGCACTCATACACACAGATATATAAAATAAATCGAGTTAGACAATAGAGTTTATATATTTGATAAACTCAATAAAATATTTGTTATTAACTCTTCATTACATGTGTGTGATAGTGATTTCAGCCCCACTGGGGACGTGATATCGACTACTGGTTAGACATATCAAATCATTGCAGTTCAAAATGAAATGCACAAGTGTTGGTTTGGAATCACTTGCGGTGTTGCCATTCTCTATTGGTGGACGTAAATAACAAGGTCCGAAAATCATTGCGGTGACTTCAGGAATTGTGGCCCTCTCAAATTATCAATGAGTTCGAGCTGTATAGTGAATAGCTTCCAATAGCTACACGTTATGCAGTTAGTCCAGGTCTTCCTTTCCAGTGTAGAATTTTCTCCATGGACGTCGAAATCATTTCACGATCTTTTCTCAATACGCGCTTTGCACGATTGATGGCCAATATTTCTTACCAAAAGCATCTGAATTGGATCGAAGAAGATACATGGACAAGATTTTTGCGGAATTTAAAATGGTCGTCTATATAAAGCACACATGCTCTAAGGTTGCCATGTCATAGCTCCGAGAAAAACTTCAGAATGAACAGCAGATCTTCTGGTCCTCTGTTGTTGATTTCACTTCTTACCTTTCTTTCTCTTCTGCTCAAATGTCACTCATCTTCCTCAGATGAGCTTAAGGTCAAGCATAGCTCTGTCTACTTTTCTTGATTTTCCAACTCCCGTGTTTCAGTTTCCGGTAACTAATTGTGTCTTTTGAATGCAGACTTACATCGTCTACATCGGTACCAGCAAGACTGATGAAGCTTCTGCATTGTCACAGTACACAAACATGCTGCAAAAGGTCGCTGACAGGTAGCATCAATCCAGTAAAACTGGAACTTTCTTGATCACAAGGACGAGTTTATCTTCAAAGTTTAAGCTTTTAAATGAACGTACGTTACGTGCAAGGATAGTTTATTTTTATATCCGACGTTAAGTTGCTTTCATTTAATTACCGAATGATAAGATTAAGAAGCAAGATTGTGCGTACGGGAGACAAAGGTTAAGTTGGAACTTCAGAGCACACTGTCACTCGATATATTGAAAATTGAATATCATGCTCAAGTTTTCAATCTGTATCTGAAATTTCAGCGATGGTGTGCCCAAGTCAGTGCTACATCACTACAAACGGAGTTTCAATGGCTTTGTTGCGAAGCTAACAGAGAAAGAAGCAGAGAGAATGTCCGGTGAGCAACAAGTCTTTTTCTTTATCGTCTTCAAAACTTACTTGCCCTGTTTTGGATACAGAGTTGTTAACCCAAAAAACTCTCTATACAGAACTTGATGATGTGGTCTCCGTCTTCCCTGATCGAAAGAGACAGCTCCACACAACAAGGTCTTGGGATTTCATTGGCTTCCCACAGAATGTGCAAAGAGCCATGGGCGAAAGTGATATCATCATTGGAGTTATTGACTCTGGAATCTGGCCAGAATCCGAAAGCTTCAGTGACAAGGGATTGGGTCCACCACCTAAGAAATGGAAGGGCACATGTCAATCCTCGTCTAACTTCACTTGCAACAAGTATATTCTCGTACACATGAACAACGTATTTAGTTTTAGTAAACTCCATGGAAAATTGTCAAGGTGCTAGAGCTAGTGACAGATATTATGTAAGATACACCATTAACAAATTTTGTGGTCGCTGCAGTAAAATCATTGGGGCCAAGTATTACATAGCTGATGAATCATTCATCGATGAAGAAAAGTCTCCAAGAGACTATGATGGTCATGGGACTCATATATCATCCACAGCAGCTGGGAACCCAGTCAGGCAAGCAAGCATGTCAGGGTTGGGACAAGGAACGGCAAGAGGAGGTGCTGTATCAGCACGCATTGCTGTCTACAAAGTTTGCTGGTTCGAAGGATGTTCTGAAGCAGACATTCTCGCAGCTTTTGATGATGCCATAGCAGATGGGGTCGACATACTATCAGTTTCTCTCGGAGGGTTCAATGATGAGAATTATTTCAGAGATGGCATTGCCATAGGAGCTTTTCATGCTGTAAGAAATGGAATATTGACAGTAACTTCTGCAGGGAATTCAGGTCCAAGACTTGGATCGCTAGGAAATTTTTCACCTTGGTCTGTTTCTGTGGCTGCTAGCACCATTGATAGAAAGTTTCTTACCAAGGTGGGATTAGGTGACAATAGAACATTTGAGGTAATGTTAACTCGTAGCCATACATCAATTTTTATTAAAACACTTTGAAACATTTTTCTCAAGTTTAATCATGATGTCCTTGTTCTATGTTTAGGGAGTTTCAATAAATACATTTGACCTTAAGGGACAGCAGTATCCTATAATTTATGGAGGAGATGCACCTAATACTAAAGAAGGCATTGATGGATCTTTATCCAGGTGACAAAGCCTTAAAATCCTTTTAAGTGAGGACGTGAGACATAATGATTTATATTCGCTCATGAAATAGTGTTATATGTGCAGGTTTTGCAGTGATGGTACATTGGATCCAAAATTGGTCAAGGGCAAAATTGTTCTATGCGAAGGCAGAACCAAAGCACTAGGTCCATTCTATGCTAATGGTAATGGTGCACTGACACAAGGTCAAAATTTTAGAGACGCTCCTTTCTCTTTCCCCTTGCCTGCTTCGTACATTGACTTGGAGGATGGTGTCGATATTTTCGTCTACATAAATTCCACTAGGTATTAACCATTTAATGAAGCTCCACATCTAGATTAAAAAGGAGTCTAGGAAACTACAACTTTCTGAACAAAATTCCTTAAGAAAAATGGCAGGGATCCGACTGCAACCATATTTAGAACTAACGAGGAAAAGGATACATTGGCCCCTATGGTTCCCTCTTTCTCTGCCCGGGGTCCAAACCTTGTTTCACCCGACATTCTCAAGGTACCTTGTCTTTGGCTGATCATCGCTTATCACTCCAATAAATACTCGTATCAGTGACTTAATACAAATGTTTTCATTTTGCTGTAGCCGGATTTAGTTGCTCCAGGAGTCAACATTCTCGCTAGTTGGTCTCCAAATTCCTCTGTTTCTGAGGTTGATGGTGACAACAGAACTTTACAGTTCAACATAATCTCAGGAACATCCATGGCTTGTCCACATGTTTCGGGGGCAGCAGCATACGTTAAATCCTTCCATTCTGAATGGTCTCCTTCTGCTATCAAATCAGCTCTAATGACCACAGGTAATACATCTTCCATGAATTTATATTTGCACCATGTCTGTCACCATTTGAAAAGTAATGTCTTATTTTATATTATTGTAACATGGTAATGCTAAAAAGCAAAAAAAAAACAAAAAACAAATATCATGTTGTGTGTGGTGGTTGCAGCTAGGCCACTGAGTCCCAAGATTAACCGAGATGCAGAGTTTGCATACGGAGCAGGTCAAATCGATCCCAAATTGGCAACAAATCCTGGTCTAGTATACGATGCAGGTGAAGTTGATTTTGTGAGATTCTTGTGTGGACAAGGGTATAGCACAAGGACATTACAGCTTGTGACAGGGGATAATAGCAGCTGCTCCGAAGCAGCTAAAGCCAGTGATCTAAACTACCCTTCATTCGCTCTTCCAACCCCACCCTCGAACCTTACTGTAAGTGGTGTCTTTAGAAGAACTGTTACAAATGTTGGGTCAGAAAAGTCAACATACAAAGCCACTGTGCATGGTCCTCCAGGACTGAGAATCCAAGTGAACCCAAGTGTTCTTTCTTTCACTTCTCTTGGTGAAAAGCAGAGCTTTGTGCTGAGTGTTGAAGGAAGCTTAGAAGCATCTATAGTGTCAGCTGCTTTGGTTTGGAGTGATGGTAAGTTCCAAGTGAGGAGCCCTATTGTGGTGTTTAATTCACCATAACTAATCATTACTATGAATTGACTAAGTTGAAGCAGAAGTATTCGTGCTTTGACTGATCATTGCATTAGATCATTAAGTTAAGCCTTCCATGTATGATGTATGGTGCGATGGGTTTCTTTATAATATGATATCCACTATCCACAAATACCCATTTTGTGATATATACAAGAATGAGGGTAGAAGTCCCCCTTTAGTGTTTGAATTTTCACTCACATGTTGGGTTGCAGTAGAAAAATTTCAAAATGAGTTTAATATCACAAAATTTCTGAACAATGACAATAAGAGCAGCTCAGTTTGTGCATTAACGTCAAATACAAGGATATTATAAAACAAACTAAATATGGTTGTACTAAATAAGAAGAAGGAGCTCACTTGTACTAAATATGGAAGAATCGGATGATGTAACGAACTCCACCAGATGTAGCACTTCACCCACATTAGAGGTTTTCATCATTGGGTTAAAAATTTTAATTGCATGTGTCGGTTCGGTTTTCCAACTATACTAATGATTCCTCCTTATAAAAGAAATTCATAAGAATTCAGCCCTGTATAATTTGTAAATAAGGACGTATGTAAATCTTAGATTAGTTGAGAGGAAGGGAGGGAGGGAAAGGATTACAATATATATAATATTTATTATATTTTTATATTACCATTTGATGATAATATTCAAAATGTGTCACTTACATTTATATTTCAAAATCAGCTACACCATTTATATTGATTTTGGTGTTTGGTGATTTTTCCTGCTGTTGCTTGTGAAAATCTGACACTTTGAGAATTGGGCCACCAGTAACCTCTTAACCTTTTTATTCATTTAGGCCCACCATCACTTTCATTAAGCTTGTCATGTTTTTATTATGTCTGCAGATTGTAGCTGTTTTATTAATTTTTTGGCCAGAGTACTTGTTTTATTAATTAGATTAATGATCAATATATATTGTGAAAAGCGCAGGACTACACCAAAATCAGGTCGAAGGAAAGAAAAATGATAATGGCAGTGGTCACATCCAACATTACGTTGTCCAAGTGTTCTTGTGGAAAAAATTTTCCACCTTACGATACCATCTCCAAAATTACATGTAGTTTTAAATAAGATAAATTTTAGGTAAATTTTAAATTTTTATCCTAATTAACAATACTTATATTAATATAAAATTTATAACAAGTTTCATTATTTATAAGTCTCATCTATATTTATTTCCTTGAATTTATATACTAAAGCATACAATAAGTTTTATTTCCAATTCTATTTTTTTAAATCTCATTCAAAATTTACACAAGCCTTATCCTTGGTTTTTTCACAACTAGATATTAGGTCTTATGCAATGTGTGGAATTTAAAAATTGAGTTATATTATTCATTGATTATAAATAGTGTGACTTGAAAATTGAAATGAATAAAGTGATTTTGTAAATGAAAAATGTCTTTTGTGCTCTTGAATTAAAAAATAATTAAAAGAAATAGTTTAAGTAATGATAATATTTCAGATTTTAATTTTCTGGCAGTCAAGTCCTCCTTTTCTCGGGGAGACGACCACTGGGTTGAAAGGTTGCCCACTTTTTCTTAAATTTGTGCAATTCACTGATAACTTTTTGGTTATAAGTTTTTTTTAATGAGAAGATGATAAATAAATATCAAATCAAAATATATATTAAAAAATTTAAAAAGCCATAATATTCATAAATTATGAATAATACAGTTTACTTTACAAACATTTTGTTTTGGGTTTATGTCTAGTTTATTATCATATGACTATTTTAGAAAATTAAACATGGTGTGTTTTTCTTTTAAATTTTAATTTCGATATCAAATATTAAAAAAAATATGCATTTTTTTTGGGTATATCCATATATTCTATAAATTTGTATTAAGTCTTCTTATTCATAAGCCTTGAAAATGTAATTTGTTAATATCTCCATTTTTCTATATGCTTTTGATGTTTCTTAATATAAATTTTTTATTAAAAAATAATGAAACATTTATAAGTTTTTTTTCTTTTAAAAAATTCCCTTCATAAAATCACTCTGCAAATATCATTTCCTTCTTTTCAATGTTGTAATACAAGTGACATAATTAAAGGTAGTTTTGGAATGTTAAGTATATTTAAAAAAATACTTTTCACTTATTTTAACAACTTTTTTAATATGTATGATTTAATTGTAAGGGTTTTATAGAAACAGAAAATTAAGTATATAAGATAGTGTAATTCATGGGCCTCATCATTTAATATATTTAAAATTTGATCAATAACAGCAATGGAAAGGCGCACCAAGAGAGTTTTGTTTTGTTTTGTTTATTTTTTTTATCCATCATTATTTAGAATAGAAAAAACATGTTCTTATTATGAAAAATGTAATATTTAGGATTTGTTTATCTCCACTTTTTCGATTCCAATCTTTCCCTTCTTATTCACTTCTCATTTCCATTCAATTAAATTTAAATAATTAAGAATTAATATTATATAAAAGTATATTTAAAATATCAAAGCATAAAAAATATATTAATACATTTAAATCGTCAAAATGTGATCTGAATAATTTGTAGTTGTGGTAAAGTGACAGTAGAAAAAGTTCAATTTATAAAATAGATCAGGACTCTGACTTTTAAAAATTCATTGGTACTCAAAATAAAATAAAACAAAATAATAAAACAATAATTTTATAATTTCATAATATTTTTATATTCTTAGATAAATAATAAATAACAATTACCATTAAATAATAATATAATAAATATCACACTCTTCATAATAATTTTTTTCATTCTCATCCCCAATACTTTATAAGAGTTGAGCTTTTTTTTTTAAGTAGGCACCAAGAGTATCTTTTATCGGGACGTTAAGATTATTAAAATGAATTTTGTCTCTCTTAACAAAACATTTTTTACACACTTAAGTAGAGATTGAATACATAATATCATGCTTAAGGGAGCGTTGGGTTATTTAAATATTGATGATTGCTGGATTTTTACAAAAAAAAAATGATTAGCTAAATGGAATAACAAAACATAGATGAGAGAAGATTTATGTTTTTTTGGAAAATTGTGCTAATTTAACCAATAGTTTTGAATTCAAGTCTTGGATGCATGGTTTCATTAAATATTCATAGGAAGAACTTTGCTATATTTGCAGAATATTTCCTCTTGACTTAACCCAAATTGGCCAAAGTGTAATGTGACTATTTAACGCAAAATTTGAGTCAATAATGCTTAAGTCTTCCAAGAATTATTTTGAAGTAGGAAATTCATACAATGTTTTTAAAATAAAAATAAATTCGAGAAATAAAATATAAATAAATTATAATCTCATTTATCTTTTTATTCACATTAAAATTATTTTATAAATTTTATTTTTAGTAGTACAAATTAATCTTTTTGTTTTTTGGGGGAACAACATTACAAGGTGGGATGGTGTTGCTTACTTTTCTTATTTATTAATTTAGCCTAAAAAAAAAGTAGTCATCTCTAAAAGTAAGTTAGCCGTCTCTTTGCTGTTCAACTACTCCTTGGAAGAAAGGGTATCCGAATCCTTGGGCTGGGACACCTCCTGCCTCCCTCTTGTCCCTTCTTCTTTTTTTTTTTTTTTTTTTTTTTTTTTTTTTTATATTTAAGTTTAGAGATTAAAACATAATTTATTAAGAATTACTATATAACTATAAAATTGTACATTTTTTATTTTTTATTTAATTTAAATCTTATACAATAAAAATATCATCTTTGCACCATACTGTTATACAATATAAGTGAAAAAGACATAAAAATAAAATCATATAAATATATAATTGTATAACCCTTGATAAACATTGTTTACCATCTATAATTTTTAAAATAAAAATAATAATAAAAAACTAAATTCTCTGGTAGGACTGTGGCAGGCATCCCAAATCTTTGTGTATTCTGACATGATCAAGATAGAGGTAACCATTTCTTGTTTTCAACCTTACAAAAGTTAGTATTATGTTCTTCATTAGCCCAGACTCCGTTTTTCTTTTAATAATAATAAAGTAAACAACAAAGTAAAAAAAAAAAAAACCATATAAAAAAGTACAAAACCCAATGTGCATAGTTTAGGGTAGAATCCATACTGACGTGTAGCTTTTTTTAGTCACATCTTTTTTCTCTTTCATTGGTTTTCTTTTCTTTAATCATTGAAAAAAATATTTAATTACACCTACTAAAAATTTTCTAAAATTTTTTATCATAAAATTGTTGTTAAGTTTGAAAAAATATACATGAGATATAATTTTTTTTACTTTCCTTTTTTTTTAGTGCCAAAGTCCTTTCGAGATATAGAGATTATTGAGATGGTTTTATTTTATTTAACAAATTTTTTTTCATACTCATGGGATCGAAATCAAATCAAGATAATATGTTTATAATTTTTTTCACTTTTATTTTTTATTATTTATAAATTTTATAATTATATTTTTTTATAAAAATCGTAACTAAGACTTATATACAAAAAAAATTATTTGATGCACCGAAACGAACAGTCAAACAGTCTAAATTAAAAAATAATAGTTTTTACCTCTTTTTCTATTGGAAATTAATTAAAATATTTTTATTTTTATCTCTCTCCATATGTGGACTAATAAAGGACACACCTTCAATTTCTTAATATAGGGGATAAAAGATAAAATTACAGAGAGATCAGAAAAAGCAATAAATTTATCTGAAAGGTAAAATAATTTTAAAAAATCCCTCATTTCATGTTAATAATGATTACTTTATAAAGTTAATATAAATAAATTGTATTACTCCATCCGACTAAAATATAAATCCTTTTTAATAAAGTACACATAAACCAATGAATGAGGTTAAATTTCTTAAATTTATCAAAAACTTATATTATTTTCCAACATTATCCTTAATAAATACAATTTTTAAAATAATTTTCTCTCTTAATTAATAACAATGATAAATTAGGAAAAAATCATTATTACTTTTGACTTGATCTAAAAAGACTTATATTTTGGTTCAAAAAAATATTATAAAAAATAATTTATATTTTAGACAGGAAAAAATACTAGTTTTTGGAAAAAAAATGACATATTCATTAGAGATATTTTAAAAAAAATATTAAATATACCAAATAAATCCTATATATTCTTTATATTTTAAAATATGAAAACTCTCCTTTTATTCCTTATATTGAGAAGCAAGGGAATAATTAAATTAATATCTTCCTTAACTTCTTATCCATGGTTTAGAAAGAAAAGCATTTGGCATTTGGCATTTGGTCATAAAGCGGCGTGCAAGAAGCCTTTTGTGGTTTGGTGTGGTCCAAAAGCTTATCAAAATGGCATAGGGTCTGCACATGCCAAGGTTCATCTCCCTTTATGAATTCTACGTGCTAACCTATTTGATTAGATATGTCAAATTTATTTACATAAGGCTTGCTCGGAAACTTGTCAGCGGATGCTTGTTTATATTTTTTAATATTTTATATATAAAATGATATATTATTTAAATTAATTTTATTGGTCATCCATACATAGAAGAATTTACAGTAGTAATAAAATATCTATAAGTTTAAAAAATTGCTTTTGATGACGTAGGTTTCAAATACATCATCAAGCATAGTTAAAAGTTTATTAATACTAATAGGTTATTAAATAGATTTAAGTTAGGTTAGACTTTTAAAGACTCAAACATGAGCCTGTAAAAATTTTTAATATAGGTTAATAAATTAAATTCAAACCTAACTTCTTTAGTCAAAGCCTCACTTATTTTTACCTTTACTGCACATTCATGAGGTTGGATTGGAGTGGGGGAATGATGACCAATCAACCCTATATTAAGGCGGCTTAAATAAAATTGCATTATGATTAATTAAATACTACTAGTGTATTTCTGGCGTTGGTGTAAATGCGCTTCATATTAATAATTGGAATTTTTATTCATTTGAAAACGTCTTTTTTAATGTCATCAGTTTTCACACAGCTTCACCTCACAATCACGCCATCAATCAATCTAGCAGAGCAGTCACGAACACCAATTACATCGAGAGAGCTAATGAAAATTGATTCAATCGATAAGAAAACAATTCATATATATGGTACAAAAGTGTGAATCCAAATCTTCCGTCGCAGAGGAGAGGAGGGCATGGAATAGTGGACCACACCTTTCTCCACCTCCATGTGCATGGACTTAGAGAAAGGTCGTAGGCTAGAGGGGTTTTGGGCCCCCCAATTTATAAGAGTTGTGCAATTGTCTTTCCCTAAGTTAAAAAAAAAAAATTAATATTTTATATTTTAAATAAAAAATTTATTAATAGAATTAAATATTTAATAATAAAATAGGAAATATAAATACTTTTTATATTAATTTCAGATAAAAAATAATTTTCTTAACATATGTGTAATTGATATAAAATATCTTATAATATGAATTAATATAATAAATATTAAATATTAAAATTAAACATTGAAACAACACAATCTTATATATTCCTTAATTTTTACGGAAAGAAATTTTGGCCCCGTGACAACTTTAGTCCCGAATCCATCCATCTCTATTAAAAATCTCAGTAATGTATTATAAAAAAAAAAATCTCAGTAATGGGTGATCTATATAAGAGCATATTATAAGCTCTCCTTGCATTGTCATTGTAAGCCCTAATTAAATGCTGGAAAGCTCCTAGAATTAAACTCATAAAAATTTTTGAAAATAAAAAAAAAAAAACATTCTGCGATGATTGAGGTTATTTACTAAACGACCCTGGACATGAAAGATACAGATTTGTTCCAATCAATTACGTGCCTGGAGATGTGTTGTGTGTGATAGTAATTAGCTTGAGCCCCACTGGTTAGACATGTCATGTCATTCCAGTTCAAAATGACAAGCTTCCCATTAAACCAGTATTGCTTTGGAATCACTAGCGGTGTTGTCGTCTCCTGTTGATGGACGTAAATGACAAGGTACGAAAATCATTGCGGTAACTGCAGCCATTGCGGTAACTGCAGCCATTATGTCCCTCTCTAGCATCAATGAGTTCGAACTCCATTGTGAAACTTTCCAATAGCTATACTTTAAGCAGTGTCCAGCTCTACCTTTCTCGTGTAGACTTTTCTCCATGGACGTCGACATCATTTCTTTACTTCTAACCGAATGCGCGTTTTGCTTGATTGGCGCACAGTATTTCTTGCCAAAAAGCTTCTACGAAAAGCAATCCAGATTGGATCGAAGACCATACATGGACAAGATTTTCGTGGAATTTACCATGGTCGTCCATATAAACACACTTGCTGTAAGGTTGTAATGTCAGAATTACCAGACGAACCTCAGAATGGACGTCAGCAGATCTTCTGGTACTCTGTTGTTGATTTCACTTCTTACCTTGGTTTCTTCTCTGCTGCTCGAATGTCACTTATCTTCCTCAGATCAACTTAAGGTCAAATATAGTTGTGTCTGTTTTTCTTGGTTTTCGGATTCCCATGTTTCAGCTACCCGTAATTAATTATGGCTTCTGAATGCAGACTTACATTGTCTACACCGGTAACAGCAAGACTGACGAAGCTTCTGCATTGTCACAGTACACAAATTTGCTGCAAAAAGTCGCCGACAGGTAACATTTTATCCAGTAGAAGTAGAAATTTCTAGGTCACAAGGACGATTTTATCTTAAAAGCTTAGACTTTTAAATGAACGCACATAAAAAGTTTTATTGTAGCTCTTAAGTTCAACTCAGAAGTACGTGCATGGATAATTTTATTTTTATATCCGACAATAAGTTGCTTTTGGTTAAATATGCGAAAGATAAGATTCAGAAGCAAGCTTGCGTGTACGAGAGACGAAGGTTAAGTTGGAAGTTCAGTGTACTCTGTAATTTGATACTTTGAAAATTGAATATCAAGCTCAAGTTTTCAATCTGAATCTGAAATTTCAGCGACGGTGTGCCCAAGTCAGTAGTACATCACTACAAAAGGAGTTTCAATGGCTTTGTTGCGAAGCTAACAGAGAAAGAAGCAGAAAGAATGTCCGGTGAGCGACAAGGCTTTTTCTTTATATTCTTCGAAACTACTTGCCCTGTTTTGGATACAGAGTTTTTAACCCAAAAAACTCGCAATACAGAACTTGATGATGTGGTCTCCGTCTTCCCTAATCGAAAGAGACAACTCCACACAACAAGGTCTTGGGATTTCATTGGCTTCCCACAGAATGTGCAGAGAGCCCCAGCCGAAAGTGATATCATCATTGGAGTGCTTGACTCTGGAATCTGGCCAGAATCCGAAAGCTTCAATGACAAGGGATTGGGTCCACCACCCAAGAAATGGAAGGGCACATGTCAATCCTCATCTAACTTCACTTGCAACAAGTATATTCTCATACACATGAACGATGTATTTAGTTTTAGTAAACTCCATGGAGAATTGTCAAGGTGCTAGAGCTAGAGGCAGATATTATATAAGATACACCATTAACATATTTTGCTGTCATTACAGTAAAATCATTGGGGCAAAGTATTACAAAGCTGATGGATCATTCGGCAGTGAAGAAAAGTCTCCGAGAGACTATGATGGTCATGGGACTCATATATCATCCACCGCAGCGGGGAACCCAGTTAGCCAGGCAAGCATGTCAGGGCTGGGACAAGGAACAACAAGAGGGGGTGCTGTATCAGCACGCATTGCTGTCTACAAAGTTTGCTGGTTGGATGGTTGTTTTGATGCAGACATTCTTGCAGCTTTTGATGATGCCATTGCAGATGGGGTCGACATATTATCAATTTCTCTCGGAGGGTTCAATGATGAGAATTATTTCAGAGATGTGCTTGCCATTGGAGCTTTTCATGCTATGAGAAATGGAATATTGACAGTAACTTCTGCAGGGAATTCAGGTCCCAAACCTGGATCGCTTGCAAATTTTTCACCTTGGTCTATTGCTGTGGCTGCTAGCACTATTGATAGAAACTTTCTTACCAAGGTTGGATTAGGTGATAACAGAACGTTTGAGGTAATGTTAACTAGTAGCCATACAACATGTTTTATTTTAAAAAAAAATCTTACATGTTTTTCTCGAGTTTAATGATAATCTCCTTGTTCTATGGTTAGGGAGTTTCAATAAATACATTCGACCTCAAGGAACAACAGTATCCTATAATTTATGGAGGAGATGCACCTAATACTAGAGGAGGCTTTGATGGTTCTTCATCCAGGTGATGAAGCCTTGAAATCTTGTAAGTGAGGACGTGAGACATGATGGTATAATATATTTGCTCATGAAATAGTGCTATAAGTGCAGGTTTTGCAGTGATGAAACATTAGATCCAAATTTGGTCAAGGGTAAAATTGTTCTGTGTGAAGGCAGAAGCAAAGCACTGGGTGCCTTCTTCTCTAATGCTATTGGAGCACTGACACAAGGTCAAAATTTCAGAGACGCTCCTTTCTCTTTCCCCTTGCCCGCTTCGTACATTGACTTGCAGGATGGCGCCATTATTTTCGCTTACATAAATTCCACAAGGTCTTAACCATTAACTGAAACTGCGAATATATAATATTTACAAATAGTCTAGTGAACTACAACTTTCTGAACAAAATTCCTTTACAAAACTTGTAGGAATCCGACCGCCACCATATTTAGAACTAGTGAGGAAAAGGATACATTGGCCCCTATTGTGGCCTCTTTCTCTGCCCGGGGTCCAAACCATGTTTCACCAGACATTCTCAAGGTACCTTGTTTATGGCTGATCATCACCTGATCACTTCAATATATACATCGATCATGGACTTATCTTTGCTGTAAATGTTTTCTTTCTGTTGTAGCCCGATTTAGTTGCTCCAGGAGTCAACATTCTTGCTAGTTGGTCCCCAAATTCCCCTGTTTCTGAAGTCGACGGTGACAACAGAACTATGAAGTTCAACATAATCTCAGGAACATCCATGTCTTGTCCACATGTTTCTGGGGCGGCAGCTTATGTTAAATCCTTCCATCCTGAATGGTCTCCTTCTGCTATCCAATCAGCTCTAATGACCACAGGTAATACATCTTCCATTCTTCTATTTTTTCACCATGTCTGTCACCATTTGACGAGTAATGTCTTATTACATTGTTACAACATGGTAATGGAAAAAACTAAACATATATGATGTCGTGTGTGGTGGTTGCAGCTAAGCCATTGAGTCCTAAGATTAACCGAGATGCAGAGTTTGCATACGGAGCAGGTCAAATTGATCCTAAATCGGCAGCAAATCCTGGTTTAGTATACGATGCAGGTGAAGTTGATTTTGCGAGATTCTTGTGTGGACAAGGGTATAGCACAAGGACATTACAGCTTGTGACAGGGGATAATAGCAGCTGCTCCGAAGCAGCTAAAGCCAGTGATCTAAACTACCCTTCATTCGCTCTTCCAACCCCATCCTCGAACCTTACTGTAAGTGGTGTCTTTAGAAGAACTGTTACAAATGTTGGGTCAGAAAAGTCAACATACAAAGCCACTGTGCGTGGTCCTCCAGGATTGAGAATCCAAGTGAACCCAAGTGTTCTTTCTTTCACTTCTCTTGGTGAAAAGCAGAGCTTTGTGCTGAGTGTTGAAGGAAGCTTAGAAGCATCTATAGTGTCAGCTGCTTTGGTTTGGAGTGATGGTAAGTTCCAAGTGAGGAGCCCTATTGTGGTGTTTAATTCACCATAACTAATCATTACTATGAATTGACTAAGTTGAAGCAGAAGTATCCGAGTTTTGGCAGATGATTGCGTTGGATCATTCAGTATATGATGTATGGTGCCATTGTTTTCTTTAAAATATGACATCCACTCTCTACAAATGCCCATTACAAAAGAAAGGGGGCAAAAGTCACCTTTCTAGTTTTTCCATTTTCACTCATGTTGTCTTACATTGGAAAATTTTTCAAAATGAGTTTAATATCACAAAATTTAGGAACAAAAAATAGGAGCAGCTGAGTCTGTGCATTAACGTCAAATACAAGGACATTTGAAAACAAATTAAATGTGATGCATTACTTACAACGAGAACCGCTAGCAAAGCCTGCCCTATGAGATAGTGCATTCATATCAGCATACACTATCTCCTCGAAGGCAAAACAGAAAACAGAATTTAGAATTTGACCATTTTAAATCAATAAGCATAACTGATGACATTCAGAATTCGATAAGAAGGAGGAACTCATGTGTACTAAACATGGAAGAATGGCATTACGTAATTGCTAGTGTTTGGTGGTTTTTGTTTTGTTTGTTTTCTTTCAAAAAAAAAAACATGGAAGAATCGGATGATGCAGCAAACTCCACCAGATTATTGGTTTGCATCATGATATTGAAAATTTTAAGGGGTTGTCTCGGTCCGGTTTCTCAACCATGCTAAGGATCCTTATAAAAGAAATTCATAAGCTCTCAATCCCGTATAATTTGAAATTAAGGACATCTAAATCTTTTCTGGTTTAGATGGCGGGAGGGAGGATATGTGTTAAAAATTAGTGTTATGCATAATACAGAAAATTTTAATTTAATATATATAAATTATAAATAATTTTATTATTTGTTCAAATTGACATTTAATATGTAAATTTATAAATCATAGATTAATAAAATATGACACACTGGCCACATCAGCAATTATGTTTGGAATCACAAAATTGCTACACATAAGACGCCTTAATTATGTTCTACTTTCTTTTTTGGTAACACAATTAATTTGGGCTGAATAGATCATCATAATACATTGAATAAGTTGAAGCAGACTGAAAAATAATTAGGGTTTTTCTTGCTTTATGTGCCTTGCGTTTGTTTGGCCAAAAATGTGCCTTTGATTTGGGCTCCTAGGCCTGTTTTGGTGTTGGGCTTCATTTGGTTTTCCTTTTGGAATAAAAGAGTAGGCTCGGCTCAAAAGCAGAAGGAAAGAATATGGGAAAATCACACGTGAAGACGAAGGAACAAGAATAAAAATGCGTTTGAGAAAGGGTGAAAAAAAACAGTTACCTAATCTGATTAGCTTGGATTCATTCAAACCACGTCATCAAATGAAAATAAAAATTGAGAGTTTAAACGCAAATGGATTAGCTTTGGGGAAGCATGGTATTGTATTATAGGACTGATAGATAGCCGTAATCAAATTCTTCCAATACCAAAAAACCAAAAAAAGAATCTTCCAGCTCCAAGTTTAGAAACTAAACAAAATTCGGGGACAACAAGAACAGATCAGCGGGGAAAAATATTAAAATGGAATAATTTAAGTCATAATTTTTTCAAATAAAAATAAATTCAACAATATTGTAAAATTCGTTTATTTAATTATTTATCATGTTTATAAAGACTAAAATAAAATCATAAAAATGTATTCCTTTTATCTTTTTTCAGCAAAAATGCCATGTCATGAATTAACGAAACATTCAAGACATAAGACAAGTTGGCCAATAATCTTGGCCTTGTGGCTGCTTGACCTTTCATATCTTTGGATTTCGTGAACTAGAAAATCAGAACCATACCTACTCCCACATATATTGATTTTAATATTCTCACTACAGGTTTTGTCTAGTCTAATAAATAGTGACGGATTTATGTATTGAGTAGTGGGGGCAATTTTCCCCTCTAAAATTTTGGTGGTTTAAATGTTATATATACAAACACATGAATAATGTATACTTATATATATAATGTATAATAATTATTTTCATTTGTTGATAACATTACATTATTACTTCCCGTACTACCTAATTTTTTAACCAGTTATTTCGATAAATTCAATATATACATCACGTATTTTTATTATGCATATCATATATCTATATTTTGATTTTTAAAAATTTTAATTTGTTTAATTTGACAAAGCTAAAATTAATGTCTCCAACTTTTTCTTTTACAGACTTTACGATTTTAGCCTCCTCCTTCTTCATGTTTGACTATTTGCACTAAGTCCAAATAATTAGAAAAAAAAAATCTCACGACAATGAATCAGTCATTCTTATGACTTCTTGCGATGCGAGTTTGAAAAATAAAGTCGAACATTTATGAGAGAAAACTTCAAAATCATCATGTTCACAAGGATCGGAAAATCCATCTTAATTAATGATTAATGATGGATATATATATATATATATGTCTCATTTACCTTTTCCACATAATTAAAGTAAATTTATATATTATCCATTTGTTATTGGCACAATGAAGGAAAAAAAATTATATTCTAATTCTATACACTTTAATTAGAAACATCTTGACCATGTCCTGAAAATCAAATTCTAATTTTCTACAACCAACATACGACTCGTGCAATATTGGAAGCTCGGACCAAGCACAGATTATTCTCCTATAAATAACATTGGATTGGTCTTCCCTGAAACACACCAAAACTTTAAGCTCTATCATTTCATTTAGCAAATTTGAAAACATGCTTTCTCCAAGCTCCTGGTATCTCTTAATTGTCTTTTGCAGTCTCCTTATTATTCAGACACATTGCAATGATCCAAAGGCAAGATAATATCTCTCTCACACACACATGTTGGTTCATAATTTTAACTCATAAATTTCTTTCCAATATATTGACTTTTTTTTTCTTGGCATTCTGAATATGCAGACGTATATCGTGTACATGGGGGATCATCCAGAGGGAATGTGAGACGTCGCAGAATTACACCACACGAGTATGGTTCAAAGAGTCCTTGGCAGGTTCTCACCACGTCTTGTAATTGTTTGTGATTGAAAGATGCTCACATAAGAGACTGACCATCCCAAATGCTTTTGCTTCAGAAACTTTGCACCAGAAGCTCTCCTCCACAGCTACAAGAAGAGTTTCAATGGATTTGCGGTGAGGCTAACAGCAGAGCAAGCTGAAAGAATGGCCGGTACTGTTTAGATGTGCTTTTCTCTTCATCTATAACCCTATCAAACATGTGCAAGTGAGTATTTACTAAACATTAATTAATACCGTGTTCATCAGAAATGGATGGGGTGATCTCCGTGTTCCAAAGCAAAAAGCACAAGCTCTACACAACGAGGTCGTGGGACTTCATAGGGTTCCCACAGCAAGTGAAAAGAACAAATATGGAGAGTGACGTCGTTGTGGGATTAATCGATAACGGAATTTGGCCTGAGTCTGACAGCTTCAACGACCAAGGGTTCAGTGCACCACCCAAAAAATGGAAAGGGTCTTGCCAAAACATCACTTGCAATAAGTATACATTAATACATTTTCACTCTGCCTACAGAATATATATATAGGATGAATTACTTTAAAGCATGCATGTCATTTAATATTTGTACTGTGTGTGTGTGTATATATATGCAGCAAGATAATTGAAGCAAAGTACTTTCGTGTGGATGGTTTGTTTGGCGAAGACGACATTATATCTCCAAGGGATTCGAATGGCCACGGCACTCACTGTGCATCCATAGTAGCGGGAAACTTGGTAAACTCACCAGTTTATTTAGGCTAGGCTCAGGCACTGCAAGAGGGGGAGTCCCATCACCTCGTATTGCTATGTACAAAGCCTGTTGGTCATCAGGTTGTCAGGAAGCTGACATTCTAGCAGCATTTGACGAAGCAATCTCAGATGGCGTCGACATACTTTCCGTATCACTTGGTTCTCGCACAGTTAGACACCCTGCCTGGTTTGAGGATGTATATGCAATAGGAGCTTTCCATGCAATGAAGAAAGGAATTCTAACGTCAATTAGTGCCAACAATCTGGGTCCAGAGCTTTCGACCATGACTACTTTTGCGCCCTGGTCGCTTTCTGTGGCTGCTTCCACCATTGATAGAAAGTTTTTCACCAAGGTTCAGTTGGGAAACGACATTGTTTTTGAGGTAATATTGATTTTCTTCCTTAACGCTTTTTATAATTACTTTTAAGAAGTCAATGGTAACAGTTAGAACTAACGAACAACACTTTACATTCAGGGAATTTCGGTGAACACATTTGATCTCCAGAATAAAACGTACCCGTTGATTTACTCTGGAGATGCACCCAATGTCACTGGTGGATTTAACAGTACCATATCAAGGTATATTATTGTTACCATTATTAATGAAAAACATGATCCATTACATTAGTAATATAATTGTTAATTATTGGACAGCACTTGCATTGAAAACTCGTTGGATGAAGCAAAGGTGAAGGGAAAAATCGTCCTGTGTGATGGATTTTTGAGTGATCGTGCTGGACTAGTGTCTGGGGCGGCTGGGGTTGTGGTTCCATCCATTGCCTCAAAAGATGTGGCATTTGTCTATGCTCTTCCTCTAACTGTGCTTACTCTAAAAGATGGCACACACATTCGCTCTTACTTAAATTCTACAAGGTATGTATAATCATAGAACATCAAATTCATATAAATTTGGCTTCCTTGTTACCGCTGATTAATTAGTCTTCTTTGTTCCATGCTCTACTGATTTCGACAGCAATCCAACTGCTACTATTTTCAAGAGTAATGAAGGCAAGGATTCTTTGTCCCCTTACATAGCTTATTTTTCTTCAAGGGGTCCAAACCCAATTACTCCTAACATACTCAAGGTAGGGTCAAAGCTAGTTATAAAATGCTTTTGCTAGCCTTCTTCAAGACCAAATTGTTATTGAAATTATTTTGATGTATATGTTGTTGTAGCCTGATTTAGCTGCTCCAGGAGTGAATATCATAGCCGCATGGTCTCCCATTTCCCCTGTTTCAGAGGTGAAAGGAGATAAGAGAGTATCAAACTTCAACATAGCATCCGGCACTTCCATGGCTTGCCCTCATGCTACGGCAGCAGCCGCCTACGTCAAGTCGTTTCATCCCACATGGTCCCCTGCAGCAATCAAGTCTGCCCTAATGACCACTGGTAATTAGTTAATCCTATAATATCAACCTTGCAAAGCTTTCGTGAAGCTCTGGTTTTTCCTATGATTACATGCCTGTTTTTTCATCAACAAGCATACATATATTGCAGCCACTCCCATGAGTTCTGCGCTCAACCCAGAAGCTGAATTTGCATATGGAGCTGGACAAATTAATCCCATTAAGGCAGTGACTCCTGGTTTGATATACGATATCGGTGAATCAGATTATGTGAGGTTCTTGTGCGGTCAAGGTTATAATACCAAAAACCTACGAAGCATTACAGATGATGACAGCAGTTGTGAGAAAACTAAGAATGAAACAGTGTGGGACCTCAATCTCCCATCGTTCGCCCTGAAGAGAAACATCTCGGTATTTTCTGGCAGCGTATTTCATAGAACAGTCACAAATGTTGGAGTGGCTACTTCTGTATACAAGGCTAAAGTGATTGTTCCTCCATCTCTGTTAACTATTCAAGTGACACCAGATGTTTTGTCGTTCTCATCTGTAGGTGAGAAGAAGTCATTCACGGTTACAATTGAGGGAAGAATAAATGTGGGAATAGTCTCTGCTTCTTTGATTTGGGATGACGGCAATTCCCAGGTGAGGAGCCCCATTGTGGTGTACGGTACTTAGCTCCATACATGGATCATCGAAAGGCAAAAGATAGTTCGTTTCTTAAGTTTTGTTCAATTGCTACATAAAGTCATGTGGATGAACACGCTCAATGTATATTTACATCAATCACTGGATCATTGTTTATTCTTCTGTATAAAGTAAAAAAGATTTTGAATTGTGTTTGATTAGATCGGGTGGTGTCAACCGAAGTTCCCCTTAAATGTTTCCTTCTTTTCAATTAAGGATGGTTAATTTAGCATAAATAATTTCCGTCTATATTTAATCTTAACATTTTCTCTTTAACAACATTTGTCTGTCGCATAATAATTAACTGTATTCCCACATTATGAAAAAACCACGTTATGAAAAGAGGCTTAGTGACCATTTGGTTTGTCTTTTTATAAAAAATACTTTTAAAATAACCACAGTTTATAAAAATGAAATTTGGATAAAAGTAGAGAAGTTTACTGAAAAACTGTTTAAATGAAAAAGGAGAAAATGATGGTTAGAAAGTACAGTTTGGTTTGTAAAAATGCAAACCAAACAAGCCCTTAAAATTAGATGGCCACCAAAAAAAAAATTTGAAGCTTCTTTCTTTCTGTTAAGAAAAGAAGATTAAATAGCCTAAAAGAATCTTCTTTCCAGAGTTAAACGTGACTAACTAACGCAAACACCCCCCCCCCCCAACAACGAACAAAAACAACAAATTGTAGAAATTATTTTCAATTTATGACAAAATTTAAGACAATTAACTTTACTTAATATTAATGTTGATGAGGTAGTAATTGAAACCAAGCCTGATAATATGATAATAACACCCACTTATTAGATATATGATGGTGACTTGGACTTTGCCAAAGGGATTATCAGAAAAGACTGAGAAAAGGGTACACACTGGTTTTGCAGACTCTCACTGTATCTGTAACGAACGACTTGCGATTACGGACATTTTGCTGCATTGGGTTCTCCCCACTGCAAATTCGTCCAATATACATGCATTGGCTACTTCAGCCTAAACGGTGTCGTTTTCTGTTTTATTGCAAATATCCCAAATTTCCCTGAAGCCTCTCGCCCACCATCATCACCAATCCTCTCTATTTCTTTAATAAATTAATTCTTTCCCTTTTCACTTCCTTTTCTCAGTTTTCTGAGTCTGTAATGCCTGCCCGTGTCAATCTTGTACCTTAAAGAGGCATTGTTGCCGACATACAGCTCAATACTTGGTTTTTCTGCGGCTTTTTCACTTTTTCTCCTATGTTGATTATGTTTCCATCTCTTCAACTCAAATTTTAACTCCACAGAATTAATATTTTTAATTAAGATATTAAAATTACAAAAGATAAAATAATTTAAATCATCAAAATTTAATCTCAACAATCTAAAAACAATTAATGCAGTTGTTACATATTATTGTATTCTAGCATTATTACATTTTAATGTTAGAGAAAATCTAATTTGTTTTCTAATACCACTTACAAAGCAAATCTCAATTTAAATTTTGTTCTCTAACAAGAAGATTTCTAAGAGAGGAAAAAGTTGAAGTGAAGCTTACACAAAGTAAAATTTATTCTGTTTTCCGTCCTATAAAAAAAAAAGTAAAATTTATTCTAGATATGTGACAGGAAAGTATTCAGAAAGGCAAAGCAAATTCCTATATCCACTAAGTAAAATTATACTTCAATATATTTTACATTATCGCTTACGTTATGAAAATCCATCCCAGTAGAGTGCTGAAAAGGTTGAAGTGATTTTCACTGAATGCATGAACATTGAACACGTTATATAAATGGGTACACTTTAGACTTGGTGGGTAATGACTAATGTTAGAATATTAGAAAATGTTAAAGCTAAAAGTAGAACAGGGATAATAATCTAAATATATGATTTTTTTTATTTTAAGATTTTTCATAGAATTTGAAAGGAGAATGGTAAAAAAAAATTAAAAATGTAAATGTAATAAATTAAAATTTTATAACAAAAAAGTTTGGATGATCTGAAGCCGATGCCCATGTTTAGTTAGGGGTTAAAAAACTTGTGGCTTTTGGTCCAAAGACATATCAGAATGGTACAGGGTCTCATTCATCACATAATATGAACCCTACATTCAAGACGATCGAGTGCATGTGAGATGATCCATTATCTATTCTAAAAAAATTGCAGTATTGAATTGAAAATTATCCCGATCATAAACGTCTGATCTGGAAATTAAAGAACAGCATTAGGGCCAGCATTACCCCCAAAACGCTATCAATCTATCAGCAATGAGAATCATATTCTGAGATGACTAAGTTAAATTCCTAGACAACCCTTGGGATGAAATGAAAGATATATTCATAAGTTCCATTGAATTACATGCTTGGACATGTGTTTGATAGTAATTTCAGCCCCACTTGGTCAGTTCGAAATGAAATCTTCCCTTTAAACGACATTCCAAAAGCTAACAGTACATATGCAGCTTTGGCCATGCCTTCTTTCTCCATGAACGTCCAAATCCTTTGAACATATTTTATCTCATTACGCGTTTTGCTTCATTGCCATTGGTTGGCCAATATCTCTTAGCGAAAGAGCATCACCGAAAGCAATCTCAATTGGATAAAGTAATATACATGAACATGATTGATGTGGTTTAGTCTTCCATGGTCTTTTAATTTATATGAAAATTAGGAGTGTTTAGAATCCATCTAATTAAATTGATTTAGTTTTAACTCAATTTCAATTAGTTTAACTCACTTTAGTTGCATCTTGACCGTGTTATGAAAAGCAGATTGGGACGAAGCATAGATCCTCTCCTATAAATATCACTGGACAGGTCATGCTTTACCCACAACAAAATCTTCAGCTCTATGATCATTTCATTTAGTAAATTTAAGCATATGTTTTCTCTAAGCTCCTGGCATCTCCTCTTTTCTCTCTTGTGCATTCTTATTATTCAGACACACTGCGGTGATCCAAAGGTAAAATAATGTCTCTCCCCACCATATGTTTATTGATGAATCTATCTCATAATTTTCACTCTAATATAGGGATATCGGAGCATTCTACTTTATCCTATAACGTTTTTTGTCCTGCTTCTTAGCCCGAAGGAAATAATAGTCTTGAGTTCTTTGTTTCTAATTACTTCATTGTCTTCATGCATTTTCTTACATTTTGGATTTGAATACGCAGACATATATCCTGTACATGGGCAGCTGGAGGGAATGAAAGACGCAGAATTACATCACGCGAGCATGGTTCAAAGAGTCCTTGGCAGGCTCTTATTACTTCTACAAGTCATCGTTACCCAATTGAAGTGTAGTTTTACTTAGCAACCAAATGAGTAATTAGAGGGTTAATTATTCGATCTCACGTTTCTTTATAATTAAGTTTTATTCATTGTCTGTGAGACTAAATTCTTTGAAATATAAGAAACTGACCGTCCCAGTGGATTTCTTTCAGAAACTTCGTACCAGAAGCTTTGATCCACGGCTACAAGAAGAGTTTCATCGGATTTTGTGATGAGGCTAACACAAAAGCAAGCTGACAGAATGGCTGGTACAGTCTAGACACTTCTTTTCTTCGTCTATAAACCTGTATACTGTAAACAAGAGAGTAATCATGACTAAAAATTAATGCCAAATTTATCTGAAATGGATGGTGTGATCTCTGTGTTCCAAAACAAAAAGAACATGCTCCAAACAACGGGCTCGTGGGACTTCATAGGATTTCCACAACAAGTTAAAAGAACAAGTGTGGAGAGCGACATCATTGTTGAAGTAATTGATTATGGAATTTGGCCGGAGTTTGACAGCTTCAAGGACCAAGGATTGAGTCCACCACCCAAAAAATGGAAGGGGTCTTGCCAAAACATCACTTGCAATAAGTATACATCAATACATTTTCAATATGTGAAAACATCATCAGCTTTAAAGCATGCATATCGTGTAGGCTGCAAATTAAAAATTCGTTAGGATAAAAATAATCCGAGCTGTGCATAAGGACATTGTCATTGAGAGTTATTCTGCCACAAGACGGCACTCTGCAGGTGAACAAATTCTTCTGCAAAGTCGCAGGCAAGCAGAATAGTAGAAAGGAAAATGCAGAGATGAAGAGAGGAGGAAGAGAGAACAACTCGAATGTTGTCCATAGTTGTGGTGTGTAGAACCCGGTGATCGACCTCGGTATTTATAGGTGCCAGAGCGATAGGACACTGAACCACACTTAATGACGTTAATGAGGATGTTTCTGAACGTTGGGTGGTTTTTGACATAAGGATTAATGAAAATTAAACTGAATAATCAAAGTAGGAAAATGGATTAGTAATGACAAAAAAATGGATGATTCAACGTCCAGAAACATTAACAGCATGAACCACATAACCGAAGCCTTAAAACCATGGATCTTCTAGAAGGCTATTTGAAAAAATTAATTTCTGGCAATTGCAAAAAAGTGTCTAACCCCGAGTATATTTTTGCGCGCAGCCAGGGAGGGGGGGGAAATAGATGGATTTCAACTAAGTTGGCCCAATTTTTGCGTGTGCGAGCCTATTCTCCTCCTAGGCCCATTTTGCTCCTCTATGATCACATGTTAGTATTTATTCTCTTTAGCAATCATTTGTTTGAGCAATGTGGGACCTCTTTTTCTCGCCTTTTCTTTTGACACACACATACATGTATTCTCTAACAATCCTCCACATGTGTGTCAAAAGATCACTATTATCTGAATGAGTATAAGCATTTTGAATATGGTGTCTTACGGACTATGAACCATATATAGACCAATAAAGCTTAATACACAGAGTTGTTGGTGAAGCTTATACCTTCTATGAACTAACAATTCTTTGTTGTATACTAGCGGCCCTAAGAATCAGCTTATACCCCTACAATTTCCACTGTTATAGCAGTTTTGCCCTTTAAACTATGGCCATGCACGTGCCTGGTTTTAATGAATGCTCTAGAGATTTTTACCATGGTCTCATACGAGTGGCCCCACTCCAAATTCATATAAGTGATTTCATCACGTGTGTTTGCAATAAATACACCATCCATAAGGAATATGAAATTATTAAGAGTTTTTGCTTATAACACTTTTCTCATATAATAGGAAGGGACCAAAAATAATAAAGTGCTAGCAGAATTAATAAATAACTTGTTTTTACTCATATGAACTTCCTTCATGGGATCACCAATCACAAAAGTTGGGTTACCATCATTAGTAATTTTGAAATTGGCTTAAGTCTTATTCTCCTTGATGTTTCCAAAATTTGTTTCTTCCCTAAAGGTTTAGTTAGGGGGTCTGTCAGATTTAATTCTGACCTTACAAAATCGATTGATATAATTCCATTTTTCAATAGCTATTTTATAATATTATGTCTCAAACGAATGTGCCTACTTTTGCCATTGTAGGTCTTATTTTTAGTAACGGCTATTGTCGATTGACTATCACAATGTAATGACACAAATGATGTTGGTTTTTCACCTAATGAAATATTTGCTATGAAGTTTTTCAACCATTTATCCTCATTACTAGTAAGCTCCAGAGCAATGAACTTTGAATCCATAGTAGATCTTACTATAATATTTTGTTGAGCTGATTTCTAGGTTACTGCACCACCACCAAGAGTGAATACATAACCACTAGTAGATTTTGTCTCTTCTGAATCTGAGATCCAGTTAGCATCACTGTATCCTTCTAATATAGCGGGAAATCCACTATAAAATATACCATAGTTTATGGTACCTTTCAAATAATTCATTAACCTGTCCAGAGCTAACCAATATTCAGTACTTGGACAGTGAGTATATTTACTCAATCTACACATAGCATATGCTATATGAGATTGGATGTAATTCATTAAATACAATAGGCTCTCAATAATCTGTGTATATGTAGATTGAGCTACCAGATTACCTTTATTTTTAACTAATTTGGTGCTAGCATCATAAGGAGTGCTCACAAGTAATTTTGAAAGAATTCAAATGTTTTAAGGATTTTTTCAACATAATGTTATTGAGATAGTAAAATACTATTTTCATTCCTTATGATCTTAACACCTAATATTACCTTTGCTTTACCTATATCCTTCATATCAAACTTAGAAGAATGAAACCTTTTAGTTTTAATCACAATATTTATGCTTGTACCAAATATAAGCATATCATCAATACATAACAGATAATTACACAATCATCATTCACAATTTTTTTATAAACACATATTTTAACTTCTACAGTAGAAAAATCATCACTTGTTAAGACTTGATCAAGTTTCTCATGCCATTATTTAGGTGCTTGTTTCAAACCATATAATGACTTAGTAAGCTTAGCAACTTTTTTTTTTGTCCAGGAGTAACACACCCTTCAGGTTGTATCATATAAATTTCCTTTTCAAAATCACCATTTAAGAAAGCTGTTTTAACATCCATTTGATAAATAAATAATTTATAAACTGAGGCTAGAGCAATCAAAATTCTAATAGAAGAAATTCTTGTCACTAGAGAAAAAGTATCAAAATAATCAACATTTTGTTTTTGAGTAAATCCCTTAGCTACTAGCCTCACTTTATATTTGTCAATGGACCCATCAAGATTATATTTCTTTCTAAAGACCCATTTACAACCAATAGGTTTTGCTCTTGGAGGCAAGTCTACTAAAATCCAAGTTTTATTTTGATTAAGAGAATCAATTTTAGCTTTAATAGCTTTTATCCAAAAATGAGCATCAAAAGATGAAATAACTTCAGAAAATTTTGATGGCTCATTTTGTACCAAATAAGTATAAAAGTCATTTCCAAAAAAAGTTTCTTTTCTTTGTCTTTTATTTCTCCTCAAATTTTTGACAGAATTTTCATTTTGATTTGACGAAGAAAATAAATTTTCTACAGTTTGAAAAATATGTTGAACTTTCAATAGAAAAATATGCTTAAAATTTTTTACATCTTTAGTTTCAATAATAGTGTTCTGATTAAGAACTTCACTTTTTAAAATTAGAAATTTATAAGATGCACTATGTTCAGCATATCCAATAAACATGTAATCATAAGTTTTAGAACCAATTTTTCTTTTCTTAGGATCAGGTAATAAGACTTTTGCAAAACACCCCCTCACACTTTCAAATATTTTAAATTTAGTGTATGTCATTTTCATAATTGATAAGGTGTCTTATTTGTTTTCTTATAAGATATTCTATTTTGTAAGAAACATGCAGATAAGAAAACTTCACTCCATAAATTATCTAGTGCAGAAGAACTTACAAGCATAGCATTCATCATTTCTTTTAAAGTTCTATTTTTTCTTTCTGCTACTCAATTTGACTCAGGTAAATATGGAGGGATTACTTCGTGAATTATTCATTCCTTTTCACAAAAATCATTAAATAAAACAAATTCTCCTCCTCTATTTGACCTAACTCTTTTAATCTTTTTATTTAATTGATTTTCTACCTCAGCTTTGTATAAAAAAAACTTAACAAAAGCTTCATCTTTATTTCTCAATAAATATACTTTAGTATATCTTGAAAAATTATCAATAAAAGTTACATAATACTTTTTGCCACCTCTTGTCATAGTTTGTTTCAAATCATCTAAATCAGTATGTATTAAACTAAGTAATTCAGTTTCTCTTTGTACAGAAAAATGAGACTTTTTGGTTAACTTAGCTTCTGCATAAACTTCACATTTATTTAAGAAATCATTTTTAATTTCAGAAATTAAACCAAGTTTTTTCATTTGTTTCAAATATGACTTACTAACATGTCCTAATCGAGCATGCCATATATCAAAAGAATTAATCATGAACACAGACAAGTAAGCAAAAGATGATACTTTTTTATTCATGTCAGAAATGTTGAGTACAAACAGCCCCTAAGTACAATAACGCTTCCCAACAAATACATTATTCTTTGTCATTACAATCTTATCAGATTAGAATGACACCTTAATCCCAGCTTTGCTCAAAAGAGCTATAGAAATTAAATTAGCTCTAACATCAGGCACGTGAAGAACATTATTGAGCGACAAAGTCTTTCCAGATGTAAGCTTTAGTTCAACCTTTCCTTTTCCCAAAACTTTTGCAGTTTGGGAATTAGCAAGGTAAATATGATCTTCTCCTTCATTGGTAGGACTATAGGAGGAAAACGACTCATGACTTGCACAAATGTGCTTGGTAGCCCCAGAGTCTACCACCTATTTCTTTACATCGGACACCAAGAGAGCTTGAGAAATGACTGCTATAATGATTTCATCTTCTTCATCTCCTTGAACCAGATTGGCCTTAGGAGGATTGTCATTTCTAGCCCTCTTCCTGCATTGAGCAACACGGTGGCTTGGTTTCCACAGACAAAGTAACTACCTTTCTTTTTGAACTTGGGGTTAGAACTTTTGGGCTTATAGTCAGGTTTTGTTTTAGAGTTATACCTCTTACCGTGCTGCTTTGTCTCTACCAGATTTGCTTTCGAGGCAATCTCCTTGCCTTTTGCAGCTTGCATCTCCTTCCGGTTAATGTCCTCAATTATGATGTGAGTGATCAGATCTGATAGCGACAATTGTTTTTGTTTGTGTTTTAGCTATTGCTTGTTGTCTTTCCATGATTATGGTAGCTTCTCGATAAAAAATCTAGCAATGAACTTATCAGAAAGGTTGATTTTATCAGCACGTAACTCCTCTAGTAGCTTGTGATACTAATAATTTGCAGCTTGATATCCTTGTCCTCGGTCATCTCCCATTTATAGTAATTTCCGACGATGAACTTTTGCTTCCCAATATCCTCAGCAGTATACTTTGCAATCAGTGATTCCCAAATTTTGTTTGCTTCTTTGTACACATAGTACACATCGAACAAATCGTTAGATAAGGTGTTAATGATGGTATTCTGGCATACCTTGTTGACATAATCCTAAGCAGTCCTTTGACTTTGGTCAGTATTTGATGAAGGTTCAGATTGAGTGAGTGTAGTAACAACTCTATGCATGTCAAGAATAGAGTAAACACGTTCTTGCCACCTCTTAAAATTTTTCTAATCAAAGACTTCAATTTTTGAAACATCAGGTGGTGGCCTAGATATAGAGTTGGCAATCCGGGTCGGCCTGCCCATTCGGGCCAGGCCCAAATCGGGCTGGGCCAAAAAGCCCGAATTGCCAAACGGGCCCGTATATGTTTAAAAAATATTTTTCATATATATATTTTAAATTTTTTCATATTTTTTTAAAATTTTTTTCATATAATTTTTAAAATTAATACAACTAATTATCACTATCATTCATAAAAAATCAACTTAATATTTAAATTTTATAATTTACACATCATTAATTAATAAAAATAATACATTTTTAATATTTTAAACAAAAAAGTTAAAAAAAAAAAGGAAAACGGGCCAATCGGGCCGGCCCACCACGAGCCGGGCCCAAAAAGCCCGTTTTCCTTTCGGGCCTATAATTTCAAAGCCCGGCCCACCCGTTTTGTCGCGCTATTTGGGCCTGGCCCATTTTGCTGGCTCTACCTAGATAGCGGCATCGAAGGCAGTACTAGTGGAATGAAGGATGTAGCACTCACACCGGTACTAATAGGACGATTGGAAATAGCAACGTTGGTCTGTTGTGACTCCATAACTCTTAAGATTATAGGCTGCAAATTAAAAATTTGTTAGGATAAAAATAATTCGAGCCGTCCACAAGGACACTGTCCTTGAGAGTTATTCCGCCACAAGACAACACTCCCTAAGATTGAACGAATTCTTCTGTGGAGTCGCTTGCAAGCAGAATAGTAGAAAGGAAAAATACAGAGATGAAGAGAGGAAGAAGAGAGAATAGCTCGAATGTTGTCCATAGTTGTGGTGTGTAGAACCTGGTGATCGACCTCGGTATTTATAGGTGCTAGAGCGATAGGACACTGAACCACACTTAATGACGTTAATGAGGATGTTTTTGAACGTTGGGTGGTTTTTGACATAAGGATTAATGAAAATTAAGCTGAATAATCAAAGTAGGAAAACAGATTAGTAATGACAAAAAAATGGATGATTCAACGTCCAGAAACATTAACAGCATGAACCACATAACTGAAGCCTTAAAACCATGGATCTTCTGGAAGGCTATTTGAAAAAATTAATTTCTAGCAATGGCATAAAAGTGTCTAACCCCGGGTATATTTTTGCGCGCATCTGGGGAAGGGGGAAATTGACAGATTTCAACTAAGTTGGCCAAATTTTGCGTGTGCGAGCCTATTCTCCTCCTAGGCCCATTTTGCTCGTCCATGATCATATGTTAGTATTTATGCTCTTTAGCATTCATTTGTTTGAGCAATGTGAAACCTCTCTTTCTCTCTTTTCCCTTTGACACACACATATATTTATTCTCCAACATATCACTCTTTGTATATATATGCAGCAAGATAGTTGAAGCAAAATACTTTCAAGTCCATGGTTCATTTGGCGAAGACGATATTATATCTCCATGGGATTCGACTGGCCACAGGACTCACTGTGCATCCACAGTTGCAGTAGACTTGGTAAGCTCAGCGAGTCTATTTTGGCTAGGCTCAGGTACTGCAAGAGAGAGAGTCCCATCAGCTCGTATTGTTGTCTACAAACCTTGTTGGTCATCAAGTTGTCATGATTGTGACATTCTGGCGGCATTTGATGAAGCAATCTCTGATGGCATCGACATGCTTTTTGTCTTACTGGTCCTCTCGAGTTGGCACGCTCGGACCTGTTTGAGGATGTATATGCAATCGGAGCTTTCCATGCAATGAAGAAAGGCATTTTAATGTCAATGGCTACCAACAACTTGGGTCCACAGCTATTCACCATGACTAGTTTTGAGCCCTGGTATCTTTCTATGGCTGCTTTGACAATTGATCAAAAGTTTTTTACCAAGGTTCAATTGGGAAATGGCAAGGTTTACAAGGTAATTCATTTTCTTAATTAACTAACACTTTTTTTGTAGTTATTGCTACAAGAAATAAATGAGAATGATTAAATAGTATGGACTCCGCTAATTTATGTGTAGGGAGTTTCCATGAATACCTTTAAGACTAAAATAAAACGTACTCATTGATTTTCGCTAGAGATGTACCCAACATCAGTGGTGGATTTAATGGTTCCATATCAATGTATTCTTATGTTTAGGATTATGATTATGATTATTATTATTAAAATAATGAATGAAATAATCAATTACTACGACGTTCTAATTGATTATTGGATAGATTTTGCACCGAAAATTCTTTGGATAAAGTAAAGGTGAAGGGAAAGATCGTTATGTGTGGAAGTTTTTCAAATAATCATATTGTATCTGGGGCGGCAGGTGTTGTCATTCCATCACTTTCATCAAAAGATGTGGTAGATGTGTATGCTCTTCCACTCACTATAGTTACTCAAAAAGAGGATATTTCCATACTCTCTTACCTAAATTCTGCAAGGTATAGAGCCATTGAACATCGAATTCATATGAAATTTGGTTTCATTGTTAGTTCTGATTGATTAATCTTTTGGTTCCATGCTCTGCCAATTTTTGCAGTAGTCCAACTGCTACTATATTTAAGAGTGACGAAGGCAAAGATACTTGATCAGGATCCTGTAAGTATATAGAGTTGATCGCAGTAATAAAAAATCTCTAGAGTATTCCAGAGGTCAAACCCAAGGGAGGTAGTAAATTGATAGTCTAAACTTTTAATCCCAAAAGCAAGTGATAATCAAATTGATAATTCAAATTAAAAAGAGAAGAAATAGAAAACAAAACGATGTCTGAGTTTTGTTTCAATTCTAGAAGTGTCAAGGGATCATGATTCGCCTTATGAGATAATTAGATTTTATTCCTTAGTTAGACTCTGCATAATTATAGTGACCGTTATTTTTAAAGTGTCCTAATTACCTTTCAATCAATTAGTCCTTATTTAATTAGGATTCAATTCACTCTCGTATAACTTAAATTCCTAATTAAACCTTGAAAGTCACAACGTATATCACCATAAATTCCTAATTCTATCTCTACATTAGTTATTCATGTTTATCTCTCTAGATCTAGGTTCACTTTTCACCTTTCAGTCCATCAAGTTTATCCACAAATTAGATTATATGGTGATCAAGCATAAAATTCACATAAACGAACAAGAGAGATAAATATAATAAAGAAACAAATTAAATATAACTTGAAGAACAAATTCACAGAGTCTTAACTAGAGAAAACAAATCTAATCCATCCCAGTCAGGCTACATCCCTATCCCTGACTGGGAAATTTAGCTACTCATAGAATTAGAAATCAAATCAAAATTAAAATCTTAAATCATAGAGAAAATAATGAGAAAATAGAGTTATATTATAAAAGAATAAATCTATCTGTAATACTCCTTAAATCTCCTTGCTTTCTCTCTATAAGATTGCTTCTAGTTGCTCCCAGATACGTTTTGAACTGTGTTCTTTGGCCTTTAAGTGCGTTTTTGAATCTCCTCTTATGTTTCTACTGTGTCTCATTATATAGAAAAAGTCTAGAAGCCCATAAAAGCCCAAAATATCACAAAAACGCTTCAAAAACATGTTTTTATGGACCTCTGTTGGTTGACCTAGCGTCAGGTTACCATAAAATCAACAAATACAGCGTTGGGTGCTTTTGAAAGCCAAAAAAACAAGAAATCCACGTTAACCTAGCACCGGATGAGTTTGACTCGACGTCGGGTGCTTCTGTTGTCTAGACACCTACTTCATTTAGCTTCAAAAAGTTACTAGCTCATGTTGGCAATTTAAGTTCGATTTTAACCATGATAACGTTGGAATTTGGGAAAACCCAAAGCATGAAAGTTATAGCTTTATGTCTTATATTTCCAACACATTTTAAATCACCTCAATCGGAGTTATGGTCAAATATTGATCAATATTGAAACTCTTCAGTATGAAAGATTTGCAATGTTTTTGCTCTGAATGCTTCCAAATGAGCCTATAACGCCATGAAATACAAAAATATGTTAAATAATGCTAAAATCTATCAATGTAAACATATTTAGATGCAATTTGGAGCTTAAATATGGGTATTTTATATGTATAAAATGGATAAATCAATACTTTGTCCCTTTATGTAGCTTCCTTTTCATCAAGGGGTCCAAATCCAATAACTCTTAACATTCTCATGGTAGGGTTACAAATATGTAGTTATTATAAATGCTTCTGGAAGCAATATTCAAAGCCCCAATAATTATTCAAATTAACTTGTCATTATAGCTTGATATAGTTGCCCCTAGAGTAGATGTCTTAGCCGCATGGCCTCCCATTTCTCTTATTTCAGAGTATAAAGCTGACAAGAGATCATCAAACTTCAATATAATATCAGGCACTTCCATGGCTTGCCCTTAGGGGTGGGAACAGGTCAAGCCTCTTTCAGGCAGCCTAGGGTTTGGCCTGGTCTATTTAAGAAAGATGCTAGGCCAAGGCCTTTTTTAAGGCCTATTTTACTTAACAGGCCTGGCCTGAAGCCTGCAATCCAGGCCTGTATATATATATATATGAATATAATATAATAATATATAATTTATAATATAATATAATAATATATAATATATGTATATATATTCTTAAACCTTGATTTTATTTTATAAACAAACCATCAGTATTTCCTTTTAATGAAATTCTTCCCTCTTTTAAAAAAAGGAAATATGATTAAGTGAGTAAGTGAAATTGAGGGTATGAGAGATTGAGTCTGAGATTCAGAGTGAGAGGATTGAGTGAAGAAAGAACAACCCCTAGCTTTCATCGTCAACTCATTGGGGCCGCTGTGAGAGTTGCAACCTCAGCTTCAATCATAGGCAAGAAGTCTGAAACGAACCCCTGTAGCTAGCTACTGTGAGCTTATTGCGACCTTTGACTGTCTCCTGCGGCCTTCAAATCTATCTCTTGCAGCCTTCGACTTTGTTTCCTATAACATCTGACGTCATCCCACCGTCTCCCTCTCCTCGTAGCTGCAGTGGGTTCTGTTCCTCCACCTTCGATTAAGAAGAGAAAGCGATGTGTGAGATAACGGAGTGGTCGGTTCCCAGTTGAAGGGCAAGACTTAGGCAGTTAACATCCTCAGTCCTTACTTGCTTCTTGAGCATTTGACTCTGCTTCTTTTGAGGTGACAATTTTTTGGAGAATGAGATTTTTTGTTAAAAGAATGAGATTTTTCTTTGGGTCTGAAAAAGGAGAGTTTGTTTTTGTTAAAAGAAATGTTACAAGTTTTTTTGTTAACATAAAAAACATGCTAGGTTAGTTACAAGTTTTTCTGTTGTCATGGTTTATCCATGAAGGTTGACATAAACCATTAATTTCATATCATCCCTTTCTTTCTATGCAATTGTTTTATAATATCTCTCGTGGTGTTTTTGGTTTATTGTATGTGGTGTTCTGCTGCACCTCTTCATCCTTGTAGTAATTTAGAACTTGTGGTTTCACTTCTACAGTATTCTTTCTTAATCCCCACACTTGTTGGCTTAGTAATATGGCATTTACTTTGAATCACAAGGACACCAAAGCAAGTTTTAGATTTGAGAAGTTGGACTTGGTCAAAGATTGAGGCTAAGGCCAGAGATGAGTTTACTGAGTTAACACCTCCTGTGAAATTAACCCCTTGTGCTGGCCATTCCTTAGTTTGTTTTGAGAATAGTTTTTTCATTTGAAAGTCTCTAGATAATATTATCTGATGCTTCCAACATATTTCTTACTTATGCTAATTTTAGAATATTTTGTCATGGTAGATTCCTTGGGAGAACAAACTTCTATCAATTGTTGGACATACCAAATATCCTTCCGAAAGTATCCAAGGTATGAATAATGATGTTATTATCTATTTCTGTCCAGAAACTATCATTTTTGGCATTGTCTATGAAAACTTTTAATTATGTAGGAATGGAAAATATGGTTGAAGAGTCATTTTGATAAGAATGAAGATAAGATTTTACTGATTTGATTGTTTGCTCTTATTTCTGGTAAAAAATAAAAAGCATATTGTAGGTTAACCTATCTAATGGAAAGTATCCTTTGCTGCTGTGTCAATATATATATACATATGTATGTGTGTGTGTGTATATAGTTATACACTTAGTTTATATTCAGAATATCACAAAATAAAAATGTCTACTCCTAATGCTGTAGTATTGTGCTAAATTATTTGTAGGCCAACCTATCTAATGGAAAGTAATGATAATACAATTGAATCTACCACTCAACAGCAAAGAATGAGCATGCTCTAACTAGTTCGAGTTAGCCTCATGACACTAACATTGTTGATCTCACATTTGCTGAAAATGAAGATACTCTGGGTGGTGGAGATTCTCTTATCACAAGAAAGAGGTGCAAAACTTCAGAGGTATGGAAAGATTTTGAGGAAATTCAACTTCCTGATGGTGTTAAGAAAGCAATGTGCATATATTGTAAGGAGAAACTTGCAACTGGTGGGAGGGGAGTTAGCACTAGCCATCTTAAAAGGTATTCATAGATTTGCATACAAAGGAGGTTAAGTATATCTCAACAAAAAAAGCAAGCCACCATTCCATTTCATCCCTCTAGTGATTCAAGTAGTAGCCCATTCATTATTCCTGGCTTGAAGTATTCAAATGAAAAAAATGAGAGAAATCATTGCTGCTGCTATTATGGTGCAGGAGCATCCTTTTAGTATTGTCAAAGATCAAATTTGGATGTAGGCTTTTAAATATGCAAATCCAGAATTTAGGAAAGTCTCTCGTAAAACAGCAAGAAGTGATTGTTTAGCATTATATAAGGAGGAGAAGAAAATCTTGAAAAATATGTTGAAGAGTGTGAGCAAGGTTAGTATTACAACAGATATGTGGAAGTCAAGTCACCAAGTAACTGAATACATGCTTATCACTGGCCATTTTATTGATTCAAATTGGGGTTTTCAAAAGAGAGTTATGAATTTTGTCAAGGTGCCTGCTCCAAGACGAGGAGTAGATATAGCTAATGCAATTTTTAAGTGTTTGAAAGGATGGGGCATTGAAAACAAAGTATTCTTGGTTTCTGTAGACAATGCT
The DNA here is from genome assembly GCA_026686845.1 of Adenanthera pavonina. Classification (NCBI taxonomy): domain Eukaryota; kingdom Viridiplantae; phylum Streptophyta; class Magnoliopsida; order Fabales; family Fabaceae; genus Adenanthera; species Adenanthera pavonina. Next base: position 14,719,715 of record JAIVEN010000003.1, on the reverse strand, counting down.
TCTTATAATGACTCATGCCTAAGGAATTTGAAGGAGAACTTGTCATTGAGTAATAAGTTGGTACTTGGTGGACAACTATTTCATGTTAGATGCTGTGTGCATATATTGAATTTGTTGGTGCAAGATGACCTTAGCAAGATTAAGGATGTCATTCATAATGTTCATGAAAGTGTCAAATATATAAATGCTTCTGATGCATGGTTGAAATCTTTTTGTGAAGTTGTTGAGTTAAAGGGCTTAAAAGAAAGGAAACTTGTTATTGATTGTCCTACAAGATGGAATTCTACATTTTTTATGATGACCATTGCAATGAGATTTAAGCATGCCTTTGTTGATTATCATGGAAAAGAGCCTCATTATAGTTATGCACCATCATTTGAGGATTGGGAGAAGCTTGAGAAGGTTTGTAGGCTTTTAGAAGTTTTTAATGATGCCACTCATGTCATCTCAGGCAGTGAATACCCTACTTCTAACTTATATCTTGTTGAAGTTCATAGGGCGAAATAAGTACTTAATGATGCGGCAGATTATTATGATTTCTTCATAAGGGAAATGGCAAAGCCTATGAAAGAAAAACTTGACAAATATTGGGGGGAATGCAATTTATTGATGGCTATTGCAAGTGTTTTGGATCCAAGGACCAAATTAAATGCTGTTAAGATAAGCTTCCTGTTGATATATAAACCAGAGAGTGAGGCTAAACGGAATGTAGATAAGGTCAAACAAGCATTGCAAGATTTATATCAGGAGTATATGGACTTGTGTAAAGAAGACTCATCCTCTATATCAGGTGAAGTGAATGTTGATGGCACTATCTCTTCAAAAGCTATTGAGCAACAAAGAGATAATAAAGGAATGCAGCAAATGTTGACAATGGTGCATCAATGGCATTCAATTCCTTCTACAAAATCAGAGTTAGAAATTTATTTGAAAGATGATCCTCATATCCCTTCTCCTGATTTAGCTTCATGTTTTTGTGCCTTAGAATGGTGGAAGAACAATAGTGCAAAGTTCAAAGTTTTATCAAGGATGACAGTTGACATACTAGCTGTTCCTATCTCAACTGTGGCATTAGAGTTTACATTCAGTGCTAGAGGTAGGGCGATTGATGAATATCGCTCTAAGTTGAATGAAGAATCTATAGAAATTTTCATTTGTGGTGGAGATTGGCTTCGTCATAAGTATGGTCTAAAGAGAAAGCAAAAGGTAAGAAACCTTCAATACAATCTTTCTTTTTTTCATATTGCCAGTTAAAAAAATTATTAGTGTAGTTGTATTGTGTAACATGTCAATTGTTTTGAATTGTGTATGAGACACCGAACAAGAAGAGGTTATATTGAAGACTTAATTATTGGTGCTATGATTATCTCTTTTTATATTAGTATTACCTTTTAGCTTGGTTGGGATAGCTTGATTAGATTTGAATTATTGTACTTGTGTGTTGTGTCTTCAACAAATAAACTTTTTTGTATTATTATGAACTCAAAATTAAATTATGGTGTTGTTTGTTTTATTATGTAGGTTTTAAGTAGGCCTGAGGCCTTATTAAAGTTTGAAAGGCCTAGGCCTTCAAGCCTATTTAAAGGCCTACTGGTTTAGTAGGCCTTTAAATAAGCCTCAGGCTAGCCAGGCCTTTCGAAGGTACAGGCCTGAGCCTTAAAAAAAGGCCTAATATAGGCCAACCGGCTAGATTCAGGCTTAAGGCCTGCCATGCAGGCCTGGCCTGTTTAGGCTCTGGCTTGACTTGTTTCCACCCCTATTTACCCTTATGCTATTGCAGTAGCTGCCTACGTAAAATCATTTCATCCTATATGGTCCCCAGTGATAATTAAGTTTGTCCAAATGACAACCAGTAATTATCACTCCATCTATTTCAATTTATAAGTTATTTTTAATTACTTTGCATAAATTAAGAAAAGTAGTTAAGATTAGTTAAACTTCCTAAAATTTTCAAAAATTATCGTAACTTTCTAATATTATCCTCATTAAATTGTTACCCATCCTAATTATATCTCTTTTAATCCTTCTCTCTATATTATAAATATTTAGGTAAAAGTGGAAAATAACAATTTAATGCTCCTTGAACATTTTAAAGTAACTTATATTTTAAATAAGTAAAATGTTTCTATAATTTGTCTTATAAATGGGAACAAAGGAATAATATACATTAATTTCTACTTAGCTTTATGGATCATCCTGAAGCCTTAATTTCTCCTATGACTGTATGCTTGATTTTCATGAACATACATATATTGCAGTTACTCCCATGAGTTCCGAGCTCAATTTGGAAGCTGATTTTGCATATGGGGTTGGACAAATTAATCTTGTTAAGGCAGTATCTCCAGGTTTGGTATACGATATTAGTGAATTAGATTATGTGAGGTTCTTGTGTGGACAAGGTTATGATACCAAAAAGCTACGACACATTACAAAAGATAGCATCAACTGTATGACAATTAAGAAAGAAAAAGTGTGGGACCTCAATCTCCTATCATTCGCTCTGAAGAAAAACATCTCAATATATTTTAGCAGCGTATTTCATAGAATAGTCACAAATGTTGGAGAAGTTGAGTCTATATACAAGGAAAAAGTGATTGTTCCTACATCTCTATTAACTATTCAACTCACACCTAACGTTCTGTCATTCTCATCTATGGGTGAGAAGAAGTCACTCATGATTACAATTGAAGGAAACATAAATGTGAAGACAGTCTCTTCTTTTTTGATTTGGAATGATGGCAATTTCCAAGTGAGGAGTCTTATTGTATTGTACGATATTGATGAGGGAGCGCCATATATCGACAATTAGCCTCAAACATTTGTCCAAGAAAAAGAATAAGAAAAGGACCTAACTTCCAGCAGAGAAGCTAACCATTGAATAAACATGCTTACTTTATTATTATATTACTTTAATATGTCATTGTTTACTCTTTCATATGAATAAAGAAGTTATGAGTATTGCCAATTTTTGATAGCTCAATGGCTGATTAAAGGGTGGGGACAACAAAGTTCATCTTAGATATTTCCTTATTTACAATTAAGGATGAAAATTTTAATTTATCATAATTAATTTCATTCTTTTTGACACCAAAAAAATTTTTTCCTCCTTTTTTAATCTTTTCTCTGTGACCATTTCTCTTTAGTAATATTTTTTCATTGTATAATAACATTCATCCCAAGTAAAAGGTGATGATATTTATCTTGGCAAAGGTTTTGCTTAAAATTCTATACCTTATTGGTAGGAATTTATTAAACCTCTTAACACCACAAGTATACATGTCTTACCAAGTATTAATAAAGTGAAAGTAGAGATCATTCTTTCAAGGATTTGTGACACTAATGATTAAGTACCAAGCATTTATGCTCTATCAAGTCAAGCAAATCAAGCACCTAATTGACATGTATTACTAAATGCAAATGTAGTAGCAAACTACTAATGTGAATTATAATTAGATGAACACAACCCATGCTTACTAATCCTTGCCTTATTGAATCCGCAACCTAAACTTTCTAATCCACTAATTGCTTTATTGATGTTTTGCTAAACTTAGATGAATGATTAATATTGATTCTTTAACTAGTCTGTATTCTCTAGTGCAAGTAAGTGTCTTTTGATCCACCCATACATTGGCCTACACTAGTTGTATAATTTCTTATTCAATAAACTAACATGCACTATCAATGCCCTGCTCGATTAAGACTACAAAGGGTCCTTAGGTATATTCTTATCATAAGCACTAATTAATTCAATCTAATCAATCCTATGCTATTCAATTTAAAGTCTATTTTGAATTCCCTTTTCTATGTTCAATCCAAAAGACCCACAATCCATGAGTTGGTCAGATAATTTAACAAAAATATAAACTGAATTTAATACATTAAAGTACTCGATAAAAAAATTAGAGTTCTAAGAATGAGACCAGACTAATTGATTTGATCAGTCGAATTGGGAATCGGTACCATGTTCAATTTGGAGGAAGGGAATAATTGGACGTTCTAGGAACCAATGGTTTCAGCAGTTCACACATTTTACCCTTTTTTTAACAATGCCATGACCAAACAATGTCATTTGGTTTGGAAACTTTTTTTTATAAATGGACTAAATGATGTTGTTTAGTATTTACTTTTTTTTTTCAAATCAAAAGAAACAAATGACATTTTTCATTAGTCTATCAATTCAAAATTTCAAATTCACAATCCAATTGAGCCCCAATTCGAAACCTTAAGCCATCTTCAACTAAATCAAGCTTAGACCACTAAAGATTTGCACCATGGCTCCTTTCATTGCACCAGCAACTCCTTTTGTTATCAGCAAGCTCATCTAAATCATTGTGAGTTGTTGCTCCAACTTGCTCATGACATTTTCATTGTGAGTTGTAGCTTCCATCATCGCACTTGCAAATCTCCACCAAAACATGCTCGTCTTTTTTCTGAGTTGCTCGATTTCAAATTCCTAGCTCTTTCACTCATTGTCTATGCTTGTCTTCCTTGTGAGTTCCCTTTGCAATTATTGCTCTTTCCCTATTCTTTGTTCTTGCTGTGGCTATCTTTGCTATTGGATTCTTTGTTCTTGTTGTGGCCATCTCTGAACTTGGATTCTTTATTCTTGCCATGACCATCTTTGCAATTTTATAGATGAAAAGCACATAAATTCCTTTTGTTCAGTCCTACTCTGTGTTCTCCACTATATGCCCTATCATGCTTGTTTGTGATGATACATGAGAAAATCATATATATTAGCATCCAAAAGTGACTTAGAATGTGCTATATATATAGGTAACGAAACTAATGCTTAATTTTCTGATACTTTATTGAATAAGAAATTTCAATTAGAATAAAATGAATGATTGATAAAATAGCTAGAGGAATTTGTTAATTGATGCCTTGTGCTTTGGAATGGATGAGACAAAATTTTAGTTCCTATGAATGGAAATGCCCTTTATGTCATACATCAGAGTATTGTTGTAGTAATTAGGAAGGTTCAATATCATGGAAATAATAACACTGCATATGCTGATATGAGATTTCATCAATTGTCACGTGTTGTGTGTGTGTGTGTAAGCTGATGAAGCTTCAAGGGTAAGTATGATTTCATTTTTGGACATAGAGTAAAATTTTCATTAATCTCTTAGCTTCAATATTTTGGAAATTCAATTGATCCTTTTTGAATTAAGATCTATATATAAGCTAGGGAGTTAATTGATATAGTTTCTAATTAAGTTTGAACTTTTTATTTTATATAGTTTTCAATATTATGGATAGTTCACCTTCCTCTAATATTGGGGACTGTGATGCTCCTAATTCTAACAACATGACCCTAACATGGGTGGAAGTAGCAATGATGCTTCATCTAAATAATCAACAGTTGCTTCAGTGATTCGTGGGAAGAGTGATCCTGCATGTAAGTATTTTTCATTAAAAAAAAGAAAGAGAGAAAAATGTGTATACTTGCTTGTTTTGTTTAAATACTTATAAAGGAGGGGGGATAAATAGAATGAAACAGTATCTTGCCCGGGTGACAGGTCAAATATCTTCATGTAAAAAGCTTCCTCATGATGTTCACCATCGAATGATTGCAAGCTTGAAAGAAGTCCAAACTAAAAAGAAGCTTGATGATGTGCCTGAAAAGAGTGATGGTAAAGAAGAACATATTCCAACAACTCAAATTAGTGTAGTTTCTTCAACAACTAGTAGAAGAGAAGCCATAAGCAGTGTTGAAAAATATTTTTCCCCAAGAACAACTCCGAGTGCTCAACCAAGCCTTAGAAGTGTGTTGTTGAGTAAAGAAGTGCAATTGCATGCAAAAATACGGCCATTGCTAGGTGGATATACTTTAGATGCGTTCTGTTTAATGCAGTAACTAATCCATACTTTCAACAAGCTTTTGATGCCATTGCTGCAATGGGGCCTGGGTTCAAAGGGCCAACCTATCAAGAAGTAAGAATTGATTTGTTGCAAGCTTGTAAGAAAGAATGTCAGTTGATGATTGATAGTTATCGATCAATCTAGGCAACAACTGGTGATATTCTTATGGCCGATGGTTGGACAAATATAAGGCACAGACCTTGATAAACTTTTTAGTTTATTCCCATGTAAGCTTAATTTTTGTGAAATCTGTTGATGCTTTTTATTTGGTTAACGATGCAAAGACTTTATTTAACTTGTTCTTTGATGTCATTGAATGGGTTCGTCCTTCAAACATTGTGCATATGTTGACTGATAATACATTCATATCGAGCTTTTGGGAAATTGATTAATGAAAAATAGAAGAATATTTATTGGTTACCTTATACTGAACATTGTTTGAATCTTCTTCTAAAAGATATTGCAAGCATGCCTCATATTTCTTCTCTTGCTCCTAGAGCAACAAAGATAATTATATTTGTGTACAATCATATGATTTTCTTATCATGGCTAAGGAATAGGGATGGCTAGAAGGAAATTGTGCATCCAGAACCAACCAGGCTTGCTACTATATTCTTTACATTAAAAAGTATAGTTGAGCACAAACATCACTTGCAAGCCTTGGTTGTAGATGGCAATTTCTAGGATCATAAGCTATCAAAAACTGTAGCTAGTAAACTATTTAATGACGTTGTCTTAGACAGTAAATTCTAGGATTGTACTATAATTGTGCGAATTGTGTCCCCCTATACGATTGTTGAGTTCTGTTGATTCTATGAGAAGCCATCTTTAAGCTATGTTTATGATGGCATGATGAGAGCTAAAAATGCAATCAAGGACATTTTCCGTAGAAATAAAGAATTATATAAGCCCTATACAAAGTTGATGAAAGCTCGATGGGATCAGCATATGAAAAACAATCTTCATGCAATAGCTTATGTTTTGAATCCTGCATTCTATTATAGCAATGACACAGACTTTCATGATAGTAAAAGGTTGTGGGATGCAATGCTTGATTTGTTTGATGCTAACTACTCTAGTGCTCAATATACAGAAATGATGATTGAGATAGGAAAGTATCATGCTCGTTAAGAATCATTTAGTCGAGCACAAGCTTTTACAATATCTAAAGATATACAACCTGGTAAGTATCAAATGATTCAAATCAATACATGACTCATGTCAATTATTATTTGTAATACATGATATAATTTAATGTCTTTCTTTGATGTAGATCTTTGGTGGGCAGCTTATGGAAGTCCTGCTCCATTATTGCGAAAGCTTGCGATTCGTATTCTTGGTCAAACTTTTTCTTCTTCAGGATGTGAGCAGAATTGGAGTTTGTTTAAATGCATCTATATGAAAAAAGGAAATGAATTGGAACATCAACAACTAAATGATTTGATTTTTGTTAATTACAACTTGCATTTGCAAAATAGATAATACAAATTGACCATTTGCTTTTGCCTTTTATTAGGCTTTAATGCTTTATTGACTATGCATTTGATAGCTTTGAGCCTTCATTCTTGAAAGAGCAAAATGAAGAAGAGGAGTTATGATCCTATTGGATAAATCAAAAAGATGTAAGTTTGAATTTTGATGAAGAAGATCTTCAACATTTAAAAAAACATTGCAAGTTCATCACTTCTTGAATTAGCTCATACTGAAGGTTCATATTTACATTTAAGTTTCTATTATTATATTACCAATACCACTATACATAAATATTAACTAAGAATTTCTTTCATATATTTGAATAGGAGTTGCAAATGTTCAAGAGCTTTCACCTTTAGATCCATTAGATGCTAATAGATTTTAGCATGATGCTCCTCGTAGTCCTTTTCCTAATTTGGATTCTGAAGATGATAATATAACAATGGAAGGATTTGATATTAATGAATTCCATGATATTTGACTATTGTAATGAATATTATATTAACAAGTTGGTTTGATTTAGCTAAAGACTTTAATTCAGTTATGAAACTTGTTTAAATATGTGTTATTAATGTCTAATGAGTATATTTATTTATCGAGTTCTATTTCATTTCATTGTCATATAAGGAACTTCAATTATGAAAAAATTATGGAAGTCTTAAAAGTGAGTAGCATATTTTTCACATATATTATTTAAAATATATTATTTTAATCACTATCGGTTTGACCCCTATTTGACCTTAGCCGAATGAACCATTAAGCCTTAAACTAGTGTTTTATCTTATTCAATGCCCATTCAGTTTTGACAACATTGAAAAAAATCATCAAAAGTCACAACAACATTGAACTCTTATTAGCTTCATAGCACACCTAGATTCTAAAGAGTTTATCCACACAAGAATTCAAAACACAATCAATTAGTAGACATTACTACACGAAAGACTTTCAAGGACGGTTAAAAAGGACTTTCAATGACGATTCTTATACAGTGGTAGAAGTGACAGTGCTAAAAAGTACAACTTTCCAGGACGGTTGTGCAACCATCCTTAAAAGTGGCATTTTTTTACAAAAAAATTGCAATTGTACATATACAACCCTACTTGATAATTATTGTATTTCAAAGGACTTTTTTTCACCTCTCAATTAAAGTTTCAAGTATATAGCCATGAATCATGCAAAACAGCGGTTAAAGAAAATCTTTGAGAATTGAATTAACTCAAAGGACCCCATAGCTTAAATTCAAATAGAAATGTATTAGATAGTTGCAAACACGGTCAATAATTGCTAAACTAGTCAGTTAAGATTGAGACCAAAGCTTAATCAACATACAATTGTAGAAAATATATTTCTTTATATCATCTCTAAGTCTAAAACTAGCCTAATTTGAAAGTGTCACATTTCATTTTTGGATACCTTTCCCATGAACATTGCCTCAATTAGATGCAATAAACATGCCCATGAGAACTTGAACCAATTGGAACCTTAAAACTATAAAATTTTGTTTCGTGCATTGTTCATCATATTGCGCATTGAAATTTGAAAATCATAACTAAATGCACAAAAATCATTTCTTAGTTGTTCAAGTCTCTAAAAATCATACACATGGTTTCATGGGAAAAATATGAAACTAGAATTTAGACACGTCAATTCATACAATTTATTCTTTCAATTTTACTGCATTTTCTGCTTCTAGTTTCTCAGCCTTGACTTTGAAAATTCATTCCTCATAACACATAGGTCTTTATATCATCTAAAAGATCTACATATATACTTTCTAACCATATTTAAACTTATTCTATTGATACAGGGCAGAGCATCACCATAAACCATCAGACATCAGAATAATCTTTTTCTAGAATAATTTTAAGAAAACATGCATATCTCTCATTATATAGCTCCAATTGCATTTAAACCAATGTCATACTGTGTCCATAAGACATATATTTCCATACATACAACTAGTTGAATTTTTGGAATACTATACAATTTTATGCAACCTTATAAAATCAGACCATGTTCACAATAAAATTACAATTTTCCATTAACTGTTCAGTTTTTTACCCTTAAATTTGATGAGCCATAACTCATTCCATACATGGCTAAATCATACAAAATTTGTTTCTTTATAAAGCTCATCATAGTCTCCAACTAGAGGAATTATATTTTGGCTCATTCCCTTTAACATGACATACTTAAACATTTTGAAATATTAACATATAATAACATTTCAATAAAAGGAAATATATATATATATATAACTTTTCCATCTTAACTTTATTTCATACCTCAATATCATCTAACATGTTTTTCTACACATCATATGAATTCATTTTAGAAACTCAAAGGCAGAACAAGAGGCAAGAGCTGAGAATAGGCTTATGAGATAGTATCAGCAGCAAATACCTTAAGCTGCACAAACAAAGCAAACAGCTGGTAGAATGATTGAATTAGCCAATCAACAAAATGTTATAACTTAGTTCCGAAAGCATTATCCTCCTCCTTTTGATGGGAAATTTGATATTCAAGCACCTGAAGATTAGGTTCTGAGTCTAGAAAAGATTTTTCGACTTATGAGGTATGCCTATGAAATAAAGGCATTGCTAACAACAAATATGCTTAAGAAGGAAGTGGATAGATGATTGTGTAACACTGAATTGATTATGCAAACCTAGAAAATTCCTTTCACGTGGTAAGTATTCTTGTAACAATTTTTTGACAAGTATTTCTCATAATCTGTCAAGGATGAAAAGAAACTGAATTTATTATGCTCCGACAAGTTGAGGATCAATCAGTTGATGGATATATGGCTACGCAATTGTCCAAATATTCCACCTATCTCTAACAACACGATGATGCATGGTGCAAAACAGAAAAGCTAGAAAGAGTTTTAAAACCTGCCATCAAAGAGAGGGTGGCCTCGATGCAAATCAGAACCTTGGATAAGCTAGTTGAGGTTAGTAGAATTACTGAAGATAGCCTGAATCATAAAAGCATCACATCTGCTCTCTTAGAGAACACTAGAAAAGCTACTGATAAAGGTGAAACTAGTAAGAAAAGGACGAGGCCATGGAACAATAGTAACAGGAAATTCAAATGGGTAGGAAAGAAAGGAGGATGGAATACATAGAAAAATGTGCTAGTTCACAAACAGTGTAGGAAAGCTCATGATGGAAGGCCATCCTTAGTAGAAAAAAATGCTTATTCCCAATGTGGCAAGATTGGACACTTTGCCCGAGATTGTAACGTGAAGATAGTTAGATCCAGACCCAAAGCACATGGAAGAGTTTTTGCTCTTTCTCAGCAAGAGGCTTGACAGTCACCTATTCTTATTGAATGTATGATTAAAGTTAACAATTATCTTGTACATGTATTGTTTGATTCAGGTGCTAGTCATTCATTTATATTCTATGATTGTGCTAGATGATTAGGTCTGATCATAATTATTTTGCCATGTAATTTACATGTTTCTGTTAGTTAGGCTGATTTCCCAAGAGGGGGGTGAATTGGGAAGATTGAAATTTTTTCTGCACAAACTGAAATGAGTGAAGATAGCACTGTGTAATGAAGGCAACTTATAAAACAGAGCAAGCTGAAAAGTAAAGATAATGAGAAGAAAACTCAGTGATTTATTCTGGTTCGGTCTATCCACTTGACCTACTTTCAGTCCCCAAGATACCTCTTGAGATTTATCCACTATACAGCAAGCATTCAACGGGCTTCTTGCTAATGCCACATTACATGAGTATGCTCTGTTTCTGGAGCTCTCTCAAACACTCTAAGCACTCTCACAATGTGCTTCCCAATCCCCTTGTGATTTTCCCTCACAAGTAAATCTATCTTACAGATGAAGAGTAGATTGTTTACAAAGAAATAACTCTCTTGAATAGAGTAGATTTGAAGGTTAAGGTACAAATATTGAAGTTGAGAGGGTAAAAGCTCTTGAGAAGAAGTTTTGACAGAAATTCATTATATACAAGTTAGATTCATTACCCACAACTTCAAATGTTGTTGTATTTATAGATTTAGGTCTCAAATGTCCGTTAGAGACTTTAATCTATCCGTTGGAGAAGTTATCCAACGGTTATTCTGAAAAACTATCCATTAACCAACCGCATTTAATGCTTCTGACATACTGAAATTTGAATTTTGGTTGGTCAACAGACGAATTTTGAAGGAACCGAAGGTTAGAGCTTTCAACGTTACAGCACGAAGTTCGTCTATTTATGAAGTGAAATTCAAATTTTGAAACTTGTAGAACATTTTCACAATGTGACATACGGATTTTCAAGAAGAAGGTTTTTCGGTTAAGTGTGAACAGTGTTTTCAATTTGCTACAGTGCCCTCGAAATTTGAATTTTGGAAGCCCAAAATTTGTCTGTTCCCAGTACATGAACAGGAGGCACAGTAGTTCATTTTCTTCAAAATTCGAATGTTGAAGAGTGAAGTTCATCTGTCAGAGAGACTCTTTTTAGACTAACTTTATCATTCGAATGTTGCAAGTTCACATCATTCGTATGTCAATGTTTTACTTCAACAGACTCAAGAACTTAGCTTCTAAAGTTTGAATTTTAATGTTCAAAGTTCGTCTGTCAGAGAGCAGTTTTGAAACTTAAATCATTCTTGATCTCAGATGAACTTTAACACAGTTTCAGACGAATTTCTTCTATTTTCTCAAATTTTGTTTTGTCTGAAATTCGAATTTTGAAGAACCAAAGTTCATCTGTTTCAAGGAAACTTCTCTCAGACTTAGATGAAAATTCGAATGTTGAACAATCAAAATTCGTATGACAGAGAGCTATATCTTCAGACTTATTCAGTTTTAGCTCGAAATTCGAATTTCCTAAGGCAAAGTTCGAATTTCCAACTTGACAGTTAAGTTTAAACTTTCAAACTTCGTCTGTTTGTGGGTGTTTTTCAAATAAGTCAAGATTTAACACAAAATCAAGGTTTGAAAACATCTTTTTCTCAAATCAAAATCTTTTACCCAATCACAACTAAAACTAAAGATCCTACACATGATCTATCAGCAAATACTCAGAAAATCTTCACTTGAAACAACTTTGATCTCCTTTGATATCTTTAATCCGAGCTCTTGAGTGTTGGTTTGGAATCATCAAAACTCTTGACTCAACATTCTCCCCCTTTTTAATGATGACAAAACAACTCACACACTAGGTTAGTACTTGGGTTTACTTTCACAAGCTCCCCCTCAACATATGCATTACAGTTCATAAGATATCATTTTCAACAGATTAAGTGAAGAGATTCAAAGCCCAAATCATTGCAATAAAAAACATAATTCATTTAATCAAATTGTTGCCATATATATTCCAATTAAAGAGCAGTTCTCAAAAATATCAAACAACCAAATACAATTAAACAACTAATACAAGATACAGCAACTAAAACAAGATACAGCAAGAGGATTCAGCCTAGGATCTAAAAACATCACTTCTTCTTTGGCTTAGTTTTCTTGCTGTACGTCTTTCCTTTTCTAGATGGCTCAACAGATTTTCCAGCTTGCTTAGTCCCAGTTTGCTTTATCTTCTCCCCCTTTTTGGCATCATCAGGAAGGCCAACAAAATCCATTGGAGGAGGAATCTGAGTGAGAGGAACAGCATGAAGAGGGACATGAGCAAAAGGAATCTCTGGTTGAACTGGTGCAGGAGGCTCAGCAGGCTCTTCATCATCATCATCATCATCAGAGACCTCCAGCAGCACTTGCATTTCCTGCCTAGAAAGAGCTAGTTGAGCTCTCTGTTCCTCTGAGAGCCCATAAGCAGCAATAGAATGAGAAGCTGGTTCAGCAGGAGGAAACAATTCTTCCAGCCTTCTCCTTTGAGCTTGCAGCAGAGCATTGTGAGCAATACCAAGATAATCAACAACAGGTACAATGCTCCTTTCCTCATTGCTTGCTCCTTCTGGCACATAAGAGGTTGAAATGGCTGCAACCAGTCTTTCAACTTGCTCTGATTCTTGAATGGATAGAATTGAATCCGGAGCATCTTCTTGCATAGGCTCAAGAGGGCTTGTTTCTTGAAGTCCTTCTTCTTCCAATCCATAGTCCAGGGGTGGACCAGGACTTGGTGTCCTCATTACACCAACACCATCTGTATCACCATCATGGTCAGAGGAGGCAATCTCGAAGGGGCTTGGAGGCTCAGGAGTTGGAGACAGAGCAGGTTCAGGGATACCAGGCTGAGGTGGAGCTGAAGAGGTAGGAATTGCACTTCTAATATCTTCATAAGCATCAGCCACCACCTTCATATTCATAGCCAACTGATGGATCTGATCTTGTAGATGAGCAAATTTGGCATTTTGCTCATCCTTAATGCTGAGAATGAGTGTTGACAGACTGTCAAACAACTCAGTGATCTTTGTAGGTTTGGCCCGTGAGGAGGGAGTGGAAGGAGGGTGAGTAGGCCTGGAGGGAGATAGAATTGGCTGAGAAGGCTGAGGTACAGATCTGCCAGGGGCCTCAGAAGTGCCTTCTTGTTGGAGGGATGCATTAGCAACAAAGAACAAGTCTTCAGATTTCCCTGCTCCCTTTCCAACCCATCTGCCTTCATCTCTTTCAATACCCATCCTTTGCAATTCCTCTTCTTTGAATGCCTCGGTGAGTTTCCCTTTCCCCTTTTCAATATGTTGAATCCTAGCATGCTGCAGGATTCTTGAAATAATTGCTGCATAGGGGAGTGTGGAATCCTTCCTCTGATCCCTTGCCTTTATCATTCGCTGGAGGATGATATGACCCAAATTAATCAGCTTCCCATGAATGATAGCAGTCATCACATGAGCCTCTGCCCTTGTTGAATATGATCCTGGACACTATGTAGTATAGGATCCTTACTTGAACACTTAGGTCTGTGGGCTTCAACAGATTTATTGTTGGCCTGTTCTCCCTTCTCCTGAATAGGGTGTCCAAAATGGTGCTCTCCTTGTAGTTCAAGAAGGGTCCACCTTCTTCATCAGCTGTACTTGCCTCATCCATATATCCAGAGGCTGTGATGTCAACTTTCAGCCCATCTTGTCCTGGGATTTCCAGCACCTCATTAAAGGTTTCATCAGCAAGCCAAATGGTCCTTGATCTCAAGGTGACCTCCCATTTCACTTTCTTGCTATTATATTGAAGAGAGGCATACCAAGTCTTTACTACCTCATCATCATATTTTTCAGCAATTTCCAACAGATTTTTATATCTTAACAACCATAATGCAGCATCAAAGTTGTTGAATATCAGAAATTGTTCCACATTTACACAGTGAGGCTTGATTACCTTTTTGTTGGCAAACTTGGTAGCGTACTCTTCTTGAATCTCAGGAGTGCTCCATAGTGGCAGTGTAGTCATTTCATACTCTCCAGATTCAGTACTGGAAGAAGCAAAAGAAACAACAGCAGGGACAGAAGGTTCTGCACTTTTTGAAGAGGAGGGTCCAGCTTTCTAAGATCCTGCTTTGGATGAAGATTTTTGGCGTTTAGAAGGAGTTTCCTTACTGAATTCGGCCTTTCTCTTGGATTTCTCTCCTTCCTTGGTAGCATATTGAGATTTAACACTCCTCTTTGGACGGGCCACAGCTTTTCCTGCTCCAGGAATTTTGACTCTTGCCATTTTTCGGTTGAATGATACAGAATATGGCTAAGAATAGGTTTATAGGATGCGAATGGAAGTTTAATCGGTGAAGAATGACGGTTTTTGGTCAGGAGTTAAGAGGATTAAAGAGAGAATCAGAACAGACATAGAGAGGTTACAAATAGGGTTGCGTCTGTTCTTTGGAAAACCGTTACATTTAACATATGTAACCGTCTGACAGACGAATTTTGAGGGGTCAAAATTCGAACTTTGGGTAGTTACAAGTTAATCCGTTCAGCACAACTTACTGACAGACGAATTTTCATCCTGAAAGTTCATCCGACAGTGGCTTGAATCAAGCAATATGAGCACAATAGAAGAATTTTGTTCCACCAAAGTTTGAATGTTGAAAAGAAAAAGGCAGGCATCAATCAAACCATTAATCAACAGACGAATTAAGCATGCAGAACTTCATCTTTCAAGCATTTAACATGAAGAACATGATTCAACAGACGAATTTTGAACTGGAACTTCGAATTTTTCAACTTTTGTAAAGGTTATCCAACATTCGTGTGTTAAGAAGTGAAAATTAGAATAACAGTGATGGACAATCATAATCATGAAATTTTTGTTTTTGAAAATTCGAACTTTCAAGATCCTACAGATGAATTTTGAGGCAACACCGAGAACTGTTCCAAAGCATAACAGGCTGAAGTTCGTCTGTTAGTCAACCGAAATTCAAATGTTGACCATATTGACCATGTCAAAAGCACAGTTTATGAAGCAAAATATGTCTAACACACATTAAAATACGAATTTCATCTTTAAAAACTTATAGAATGGATCCAGAACTTAGAATTTTCATCATTTACTTTATTTTCTGGTTGTTCCATTCTTGTGTGCTCCAACCTTCAAGTTTCTTGCCATTAAATCTTGTGGGGAGCACCTGCAACTTAAATTAAACATACTCCGATCCTAAAGTTAGAATTTGTTTTAAAGATGAACTCTTTGAAAATAGGATTGCAAGATAATAACTTACAGTTCACTGGGATTTACCATACCCAGTTCTCTTCTTATTTGGCAATGCCTATCTTCTGATAGAGGCTTTGTGAGTATGTCAGCAACTTGATTCTCTGTTGGGATGTATTCCAATCTGACTTCTCTTTTCAGAACGTGATCCCTTATGAAGTGGTGCCTAACTTCAATGTGTTTTGTCCTTGAATACATGACAGAGTTCTTGGTGATATTTATAGCACTTTGGTTGTCACACATGATTGGAATCTCTTTCAATTTAACCTCAAGATCTTCAAGCTGCTGCTTCATCCAGATGACTTGGGCACAACAGCTTCCAGCTGCAACATACTCAGCTTTTGCAGTGGATAAGGCCACACTGTTTTGCTTTTTGCTGAACCATGAAACCAGGGATCCTCCAAGAAACTGACAGGTTCCACTTGTACTTTTTCTGTCTGTTTTGGATCCTGCAAAATCAGCGTCAGTGTATCCTTTGAGATCTTCTCCATTGCCCTTTGGATACCAGAGACCTATTTGTGATGTTCCAATAAGATATCTGAATATTCTTTTCACAGCTGTTGCATGGGTTTCTTTGGGGCATGATTGGAACCTGGCACACATACAGACACTGAACACAATGTCAGGTCTGCTGGCAGTTAGATACAGCAAGGATCCAATCATTCTCCTGTACTGAGTAATGTCAAACATCTTCCGATTCTCATCCATGTCCAATTTGGTTGCAGTTGCCATAGGTGTTCCCATTGGTTTGACACTCTCCATTCCAAACTTCTTTAGCAGCTCTTTTAGATACTTGGATTGACTGAGAAAAATACCATCATGAAGTTGTCTGATTTGCAGTCCAAGGAAGAAGTTAAGTTCTCCCATCATAGACATCTCGAATTCTCCCCGCATTAACTCAGAAAATTTCTTGCAAAGAGCTTCATTAGTAGCACCAAAAATGATATCATCAACATAGATTTGAACAATTAGTAAATCTCTATTTTCTTTCTTAGTAAATAAAGTTGTGTCAACTTTGCCTCTATTGAACCCCTTTTCAGTTAGGAAATTGCTCAGTCTCTCGTACCATGCTCTAGGGGCTTGTTTTAAACCATAAAGAGCCTTCTTCAATTTATAAACATGGTTTGGTTTAGTAGAATCCTCAAAACCTGGAGGTTGATCTACATAAACCTCTTCCATGATATATCCATTTAGAAAGGCACTCTTTACATCCATTTGATATAGTAAAATGTTTTTCATGCATGCATATGCCAGCAGTATTCTTATAGCCTCTAGTCTAGCTACTGGTGCAAAGGTTTCTTCAAAATCAATACCTTCTTCCTGATTATACCATTTAGCAACTAATCTAGCTTTATTTCTGATTATTGTTCCAGATTCATCCATTTTATTTCTGAAAATCCATTTGGTACCAATAACAGGATGATTTTTGGGTCTAGGCACTAAATCCCAAACTTGATTTCTTTCAAACTGATTTAGTTCATCTTGCATAGCTAGAATCCAGTATTCATCAATTAAGGCTTCTTCAGCACAATTGGGTTCAATTTGAGAAATGAAAGCGCAGTTGAGCATTTGATCCCTTAACTGTTTTCTGGTTTTGACTCTCTCTTGATCATTCCCTATTACTTGATCAACAGGATGATTCCTTTGATATCTCCAAGCTCTAGGGAGTTCTTGAGAAGTTTCTTCATTGTTTTCTTCATCAAACTCTTGCTCCTGAATATCTTCCTCTGTGTTAACAGATTCAGGTATTTTTGGAGGTTCAGTTTTACTCTTATCAGAAATGCCCAGTTTTTCAAAGTTGAAAGCAAGATCATCCTCATTGGTAACATGTTTTGAAACAATTTCATTTTCAATGAAAATCACATGCACAGATTCTTCTACCACATTTGATCTTTTATTGTAAACTCTATATGCCTTACTCCTACTAGAATAGCCCAGAAATATACCTTCATCGGATTTGGCATCAAACTTACCCAGATTTTCTTTCCCATTATTGTGAATGAAGCATTTGCATCCGAATACATGGAGATGGGACAGATTTGGTTTTCTTCCCTTGTACAGCTCGTATAGAGTCTTCCCAAGGATTAGTCTGATGTAGGCTCTGTTTATGATGTAGTTTGCTGTATTCATTGCATCAGCCCAAAACACTTGAGAGAGTTCCTTTTCATTCAGCATAGCTCTGGCCATCTCTCTAATAGTTCTGTTCTTCCTTTCTACTACCCCATTCTGTTGAGGGGTCCTTGGAGCTGAGAAGTTGTGGTTAATCCCATGATCATTACAGTACTCCAGGAAGTATGCATTCTCAAATTCTCCTCCATGATCTGACCTGATTGACACAATGGAAATACCTTTCTCATTTTGCACTTTCTTAGCTAAAGTTACAAATGCTTCAAAGGTATCACTCTTAGAGGAAAGAAATAATGTCCAAGTGAATCTAGAATAATCATCTACAATTACAAGCACATACAGGTTACCACCTAGACTCTTTACCCTAGAAGGTCCAATTAAGTCCATATGTAGCAACTCAAGTGGTCTAGTTGTGGTGACTATATTTTTAGATTTAAAAGATGATTTAGTTTGTTTTCCTCTTATACATGCGTCACATTCTTTGTCTTTCTCAAAAGATATCTTTGGTAGTCCAGTTACCAGCTCATTTTTAACCAGTTTAGATAATTGATTCATATTAACATGAGCTAATCTCCTATGCCATAACCAACTATCATTATCCTGACTAATTAAACATACAGAATCCAAGGGAGGAAGTTCATCAAGATCAATAGTATAACAGTTACCATCCCTTTGAGCTTTGAGGATTACTTTGTGATCACTTTTTCTGATGACCAGGCAAAACTTTGAGTCAAACAGCACCCAGTTTCCTCTGTCATAGGTTTGACTCACGCTCAGCAAATTATGGTTGAGGCCAATTACAAACAACACCTCTTCAATGGATGTTTCTGGATTTTTGCCCACAATGCCAATACCAATAACTTTGCCGTATTGATCACCTCCAAAGGTCACCTTTCCTCCTTTCTTGTCTCTGAGGGTGATGAACTTTTCCTTATCACCAGTCATATGACTTGAGCAAGCACTGTCCATATACCATTTGTTGCTTTTCTTAGCTTTGAGACAGACCTGCAAAACAAAGTTTATGTTTTCCTTTTAGGTACCCAAATTTGCTTGGGTCCTTTTTTGTCAGTAGATTTTTCCCTAGATGCAGATGCAACTTTGGGAACCCATTCAACTTTCCTGCCAAGTCCATTTTTCTTTAATGCACAAGAACTGCAAATATGTCCCTTTTTGTTGCAGAAATGACAGGTAATGAAGGGACTACTAGATTGAGTGACAGGAAGAAAACAATGCAAATAATACTTTTGTCTTGCATACTTTAGTTGATTATATGTTTCAATGCAAGATGACATATGATCTTTCTTTCTGTTACTCTCAGCATGCACAAAATGTCTCATGTATGCATTCTGGTTTTTCTTCCTAATCTTTTCCTTGACAGCACATGGATCATAGCCAAGACCAGCTTTTCCTTGTGATATTCTTTGGCTCCCCATCAAGGCAAACAACATATCTTTACCTCTAGTGAGCCTAGACATGCTTTTAACTAAATAATCATTAGTTTGCTTAAGTTCAGTACATGAAGTGCAATAAACAGGTTCAGTAGTAGGTAAAGAGGCAATTTCAGAAACTATGCTTTGAGATTCCAGCTTATTTATCCTTTTCTTTGCCAATTTTAGTTCTTTAACAATTTTAATGAATTCATCATGAAGCTCATAAAATGCATCTTGTAATTCAGAATAGGAAGGTTCAGATTCATATACCTCTTCTTCCTGATCACTGTTGCATGAGGGTGTGGCTTCTTCAGAGGCAAGTACCATCAGACAAATGTTGGCAATCTCATCTTCATCTTCTTCTTCCTCATCTGAGCTGTTGCCCCATATGGATGAGATATAGGCTTTCTTCTTCTTCCCTTTATCAGCAGCTTTCTTTTCTTTTTCCTGCTTCTTGATGAATTGGGGGCAGTCCCACTTAATGTGTCCCTGCTTCTTGCACTCATAGCAAGTCACAGGTTCTTTTGCCTCTTTCTTGCTTTCTCCAGCAGCTCCCTTTTTGAAGAACCTCTTGTTCTTCTTCTTGCTGTAAAATCTTCCAAATTTTCTGACCATCATGGCCAGAGTTTCCTCATCCAGCTCATCTCCTTCATCGGATTCTTCTTCCTTTTCATCAGCAGCTTTGAGGGCAAGGCCTTTCTTCTTTCTGTCCAGCCCAGCTTCCTTGAGTGCTTTGATTTTTCCTTCATACTCCTCAAGGCTGCCAAAGAGAGCTGTGACAGAGGCCATTGATTCTCCTCTGGCTTCTTCTATTGCTGTCACCTTGGGCTGCCATTCCAGAGGGAGAGCTCTGAGTATCTTTCTTACTTTCTCAGACTGAGTGTAATCTTTTTCCTAAGCTTTTTAGTTGATTTACAATAAGAGTAAATCTCTTTTGAAGCTCCTTTACAGTTTCTCCTTCAGCCATTCTGAAGCTTTCATACTCCCCAATGCATGTGTTCAGTCTGTTCTCCCTGACTCCAGATGTTCCTTCATGTGCAATCTGTAGAGTATCCCACATCCCTTTTGCAGTGGAGCATTATGAGACTTTGTAGAATTCGTCCTGGTTCAGGGCACTGACTAAACAATGCTTTGCTTTGAAATTCAGTAGGACTCTCCTTCTGTCCTCATCATTCCATTCTGCTTCCAGCTTCTCTTTGTGTCCTCCATCTTCAGTTAGAGCCATTGGGACGAAATCTCCTTTTTCAATAACTGACCAGATGTCAAGATCAATTGATTGGAGGTAGATCTGCATTCTCATCTTCCAGTACCCATAATGCTCTCCACTGAAGCCTGGTGGTCTGTTAGTGTTGTTCCCTTCAGGAAGTATACTCTCTCCAAAGCCAGCCATCTTAATTCCCGGACTGTGAGTTCCTTTGAATGGGAATCCGGCCTCTGATACCACTTGTTAGCTAGGCTGACTTCCCAAGAGGGGGGTGAATTGGGAAGATTGAAATTTTTTCTGCACAAACTGAAATGAGTGAAGATAGCACAGTGTAATGAAGGTAACTTATAAAACAGAGCAAGCTGAAAAGTAAAGATAAGGAGAAGAAAACTCAGTGATTTATTCTGGTTCGGTCTATCCACTTGACCTACTTTCAGTCCCCAAGATACCTCTTGAGATTTATCCACTATACAGCAAGAATTCAACGGGCTTCTTGCTAATGCCATAGTACATGAGTATGCTCTGTTTCTGGAGCTCTCTCAAATACTCTAAGCACTCTCACAATGTGCTTCCCAATCCCCTTGTAATTTCCCCTCACAAGTAAATCTATCTTACAGATGAAAAGTAGATTGTTTACAAAGAAATAACTCTCTTGAATAGAGTAGATTTGAAGGTTAAGGTACAAATATTGAAGTTGAGAGGGTAAAAGCTCTTGAGAAGAAGTTTTGACAGAAATTCGTTATATACAAGTTAGATTCATTACCCACAACTTCAAATGTTGTTGTATTTATAGATTTAGGTCTCAAATGTCTGTTAGAGACTTTAATCTATCCATTGGAGAAGTTATCCAACGGTTATTCTGAAAAACTATCCATTAACCAACCGCATTTAATGCTTTTGACATACTGAAATTTGAATTTTGGTTGGTCGACAGACGAATTTCGAAGGAACCGAAGGTTAGAGCTTTCAACGTTACAACACAAAGTTCGTCTGTTCATGAAGTGAAATTCGAATTTTGAAACTTGTAGAACATTTTCACAATGTGACATACGGATTTTCAAGAAGAAGGTTTTTCGGTTAAGTGTGAACAGTGTTTTCAATTTGCTACAGTGCCCTTGAAATTTGAATTTTGGAAGCCCAAAATTTGTCTGTTCCCAGTACGTGAAAAGGAGGCACAGTAGTTCATTTTCTTCGAAATTCGAATGTTGAAGAGTGAAGTTCGTCTGTCAGAGAGACTCTTTTCAGACTAACTTTATCATTCGAATGTTGCAAGTTCACATCATTCGTATGTTAATGTTTTACTTCAACAGACTCAAGAACTTAGCTTCTAAAGTTCGAATTTTAATGTTCAAAGTTCGTCTGTCAGAGAGCAGTTTTGAAACTTAAATCATTCTTGATCTCAGATGAACTTTAACACAGTTTCAGACGAATTTCTTCTATTTTCTCAAATTTTGTTTTGTCTGAAATTCGAATTTTGAAGAACCAAAGTTCGTCTGTTTCAAGGAAACTTCTCTCAGATTTAGATGAAAATTCAAATGTTGAACAATCAAAATTCGTCTGACAGAGAGCCATCTCTTCAGACTTATTCAGTTTTAGCTCGAAATTCGAATTTCCTAAGGCAAAGTTCGAATTTCCAACTTGACAGTTAAGTTTAAACTTTCAAACTTAGTCTGTTTGTGGGTGTTTTTCAAATAAGTCAAGATTTAACACAAAATCAAGGTTTGAAAATATCTTTTTCTCAAATCAAAATCTTTTACCCAATCACAACTAAAACTAAAGATCCTACACAGGATCTATCAGCAAATACTCAGAAAATCTTCACTTGAAACAACTTTGATCTCCTTTGATATCTTTAATCCGAGCTCTTGAGTGTTGGTTTGGAATCATCAAAACTCTTGATTCAACAGTTTCCACTCCCATTGGGAATAAAGCCATGGCCTCTAATGTTTGCCTAAATTGTCTTGTCAAGTATGAACATTGTAGCACCATATTGGATTTGATATGCATGCCCTTTGATATGTCCATTTTATACATATAAAATACCCATATTTAAGCTTTAAATTGTATTTAAATATGTTAAAATTGATATGTTTTAGCATAATTTTATATATTTTTATGTTTCATGATGTTATAGGTTCAATTGGAAGCATTCGGAGTAAAAACGTTACAAATTGTTCATGTTGAAAAGTTATAATATCTTTTGGTATTTTGATCATAAATCTCACATATAAACTCTGATTGAAGTGATTTAAAATGCGTTGGAAAGATAAGACACAGAGTTACAACTTTTATGTTTTGAGTTTTCCCAAATTCTAACATTATCATGGTAAAAATCGAACTCAAAGTGTCAATATGAGCTGATGATGTTATGAAAGCACTGTCCGTACAATAATGACCACCCGGCACCGTATTAATTAATTTTATGGTTACCCGGCGCGAGGTCATGCAACAGGGGTCCATAAAAACTCCTTTTTAACACGTTTTGATGATATTCTGGGCTTTTATGAGCTTCTAAAATTTTTCTATATAAAGATACACGATAGAAACATAATGGGAGATTCAGAAACACACTCAGAAGCTAGAGAACAAGATTCTAAACGCATCTGGGAGCAACTAGGAGCATCATATAAAGAGAAAGTAAGAATATTTAGGGAGTATTAAAGCAAGATTATATTTTTCTTTATAAACTCTTCCTTTCTGTTATTCTTATTATGATTTGGGATTTTAGTTTTGATTTGAATTTTATTTCTATGAGTAGCTAAATTTCTCAGTCAGGGATAGGGATGTAGCCTGATTGGGATGGATTGGATTTGTTTCTCTAGTTAAGACTCTTTAATTTGTTCTTCAAGTTATATTTAATTTATCTTTTTCTTATATTTATCTCTTTTGTTCATTCATGTGGATTTTATGCTTGATCACCATAGAATCTAATTAATGGGTAAACTTGATGGACTGAGAGGTGAAGAGTGAACCTAGATTTAGAGAGATAAACATGAATAACTAATCTAGAGATAGAATTAGGAATTCATGGTGATATATGTTGTAGTTTTCAAGGTTTAATTAGAAAATTTAGTTGCGCGAGAATGAATTGAATTCTAATTAAATTAGGACTAATTGGCCGAGAGGTAATTAGGACGCTTTAGAAACAACATTCACTATAATTATATAAAGTCTAACTAAGAAATAAAATCTAGTTATCTCATAAAGTGAATCCTGATCCCTTGACGCTTCTAGAACTGAATCAAAACCTCAGACTTCATTTTGTTTTCTATTTCTTTCCTTTTAAATTTGAATTATCAATTTGATTATCAATTAATTTTTGGGAACAAAAGTTTGGACTATAAATTTACTACCTCCCTTGAGTTCGACCTCTTGAATACTCCAGAGACTTTTTATTACTGCGATCGACCTTGTATACTTACAGGATCCCGATCAAGTTTTTGGCGCAGTTGCTGGGGAGGTTAATGGATTTATTAGTTCATTATTTTTAGTCCTATAAATTTTTTTTTTATTTTATTTGTCTCTGAATTTTTTTCCTTGCTGCATGCTGTTAAGATCTAAAAGTTTTAATAGTACTTCTGAATCGATTGCTATTAATCTTGAAATTGAACATGCTTGCAGGAAAATAGAGCTAAAAGGAGGCATGAGATGGCTAATGAAGTAGTGTCTGCTAGGGCTCAAGCTAATCTACTTTGGAGAGATGCAGATAAGCCTACCATCTATGATAGCCCATCATGTATCCGGTTATCTGACAATGCCAAAGATTATGAGTTTAAGAACATACACTTAAACTCATTGCCACAATTTCATGGGCGAATAGGCGAAGACACATTGGGCTTTCTGAAGGATTTCTATGACAGGATTGACCAACTTCCCCAGAATGGTTTGACTCAGGAGGAGCTCAAGATGAGATGTTTCAATTTCTGCATGAAGGATAATGCTCGGCGATGGATTTTAAATCTGCCTGAAAACTGCTTGACATCATGGAGGGAGATCTACGATGCATTCATTGCCAAGTTTTACTCTCCTCAGAGAACTGTAGACTTGAGGGATAAAATATATCTCTTTGTGCAACTGGAGGGCAAGCTGTTCTATGAAGCTTGGGATCGATTCAAGGATTACTTATATGAGTGTCCACACCATGGATTTCAAGATATGATGCTTGCTAAACTGTTCTATAATGCTCTGAGCCCTACCTCCCAGTCTCTAGTCGACATTGCTACAAGGGATGGTAATTTGATTGCTGAAGAGATGATGAATATTTATGATCAAGTGGCAACTCAGACCAGACAAAAAGGAGTTCGAAGTAGGAGAGTACCTGTCAATAAAGTTAACTCTTACTCTGATATGTCTGCATAGTTAGAAAAGTTAAATTAACACATAGATCTTCTTTTTCAACAATAGAGCAATAATTCTAATCCTCCTAAAGAATTATGCTCTGTATGCGGTGGTTCGGGTCATACTGTAGACACATGTGTACATATGATTAAAGGGAATACAGAAGTTAATTATATAGGATCAAATGCTGAACGTCCACAATTTCTACAAAGAAGGAATGATCCCTTTTCAAACACATATAATCCTGGGTGGCGAAATCATCCAAACTTCTCTTGGAAAAATCCACCAGCACCACCAGGATCCCAGCAACAGGCATCACCTCAGCCACCAACATTATTTACAGGAAAGTCTCCTCAGATGGAGGAGATGTTTGCCCAAATCATGGCTAGTCAAGCATCTACCAACAAAAATTTGGAGCAATTTATGGTCGGTCAGGCAACCATCAATAAAAATTTTGATTAATTTATGGCTAGCCAGATCACTACAAATAATGCTACACAAGCGGCTATTCGAAACTTAGAGACACAAGTGGGTCGCTTAGCAAACATGGTGACTGAAAAGATACAAGGCCAATTCCCTAGCAACACTGAAGTTAATCCAAAAGAAGAAGTTATGGCAATTACTCTCAGAAGTGACAAAGAATTGAAGGAAGAGGTGAAGAAAAAAACTGAGGGTGGCAAGAAAGGTAAAGATGAGGAGAATAAGGAGATCCCAAAAGCTTATGGTAACACTAAAGGACAGTCACCTTCCACTGATGTGAAGCCATATGTACCCCCTATTCCTTTCCCTCAGAGACTGCAAAAGAAAGGACAAGATGCTAATTTTCAAAGGTTCCTGGAGATGTTTAAGAAGCTCCATATTAATATCACTTTTGCTGAGGCACTAGCGAACATGCCTTCATATGTCAAATGCCTCAAGGAGTTGTTGTCAAACAAGAAGAAGTTAGAAGAATGCACTCAAGTACCTTTGACTGAAGAGTGTAGCACCATCCTGCAAAGAAAGTTACCTCCAAAGCTAAAAGATCCGGGGAGTTTTTCTGTTCCTTGTGTTATTGGGTCTCAACTGATTAATAATTGTTTATGTGATTTAGGGGCTGATATTAATTTGATGCCATACTCTTTATGCAAGAAACTTGAGGTCACAAATCTAACACCTACGAGTATGACTCTTCTGCTAGTTGACAGGTCAGTAAGGTACCCAATGGAAATTATGGAAGATATACTTGTTAAAGTGGATAAGCTGATTATTCCTGCTGATTTTGTGGTGTTGGATACTGAGGATGAACTAGACGTTTCTCTAATCCTAGGAAGACCATTCCTATCTACTGCAGGTGCCTTAATTGATGTGCCAAACGGGAAATTGACGTTTAGAGTCGGGGATGAAAAAGCTGAATTTAATCTTGCCACCTCTAATAATCCCAATTTTAAGGAAACTTGTTGCAACATAGCTATGGGGCAGAACTATCAAAGGCAAGAATTGGCATCTCTTCCCAGATCTTTAGATGTTGATAAAGGTTCAATTCAAAAGATTGTCATAGAGGAAGCAAAGATTAGGCGAAAAGTAGCACCTCCTAGTCCCCAAAAGAACAAGAGCGCTTGTATAATCCAAACGGACTGGTTGGTACCCACCTTTATCATAAAGAGCCTCTCTAAGGGAAGGATGAAATTAAAGTGGAGGAAAAAGCTTATTCCTGAATCTGAACGGCTTAGATCAAAGCCTCTGAAGGATGCCATCTCGTGATCTCCTAATTCTTCTGGCTATCGACATTAAATTTAGTGCTTATTGGGAGGCAACCCAACATTATTTTTCTTCTTTGATTTTTTAATTTTGTTTTTTTTTTCATTTTTGTTTTCTTGCTCTTATTACCCCAAACTCTCTCCCTTAAGACTTTTTACAGGCCTACATTGATTATGGTGAAAACAAGTTTGGAACAAACACAAGGGACTCCAAAAAACATTTCAAGTATCATCAATAAATCAGGGGAGTCGCAGTTCCTTTATCTTTTATTTTATTCCTGTAACATTGAGGACAATGTTGGATCTAAGTGTGAGGGGAGTTTATTAGATGCTTTTAGTTGATCTGTCCTAAGAATTATGCTGATGTACTGAAACTAGAAAATTTTTTTACAAATTTATGTGCTTAATTGATTTTGTTTAGATTTATTTTGCTTATTTTTCTGAGCTAGTGGTTATGTCTGTCACCATAGGATACTCAATTGTTGTGCTTAATGAGGTAAGATAGTTAATTTATAAGTCAGGAACATAAGTCTTGAGACTATGAAATTAAGCACTATAACTTAGCGTGTGATAAGTGTAGAAAAGTGACTAAGTTTGTAAGAAAATGAATTATACATTTATTTCTGAACTCGGGTAATTACAATCATTATGTATGAATTTACTATTTAGTTGGAGAGATGATTCGAGGTTTAAATAAAAAAAAGAAAAAAAAAGTAATATATAAATCCACTCCACTGGTTCGACCTGTGCTGAGTAACCGGAGGTACGCATCACAAATGTGAGACTTTCGAGTCAAAAAGGTGCAAAGTGAGCTATGAGTGAGCCAAAGGCATCTTGGTGCAGCGGGTTATGTAGCTTGAGTAACCAGGGGTACACGTCACAAATGCGAGATCTTCACGTCAAAAGAGAGCATAACGGCCCAAGAAAAGCAAATAAATCCCCAAATAAAATTGAAGCACAAAGTGCGGGGAAATTAAATAAATCCTTGTTGATCTCCATTGCACATAAGTTGAGTTGAGGTTTATGCATAACTGATTGAGATATTTTAAGTTCTTAAATAAGTGTTGTAATTTTTCTTCTTCTTGCTTAGTTGGTTGTCTACATTTGTCACATGCTAGGTATACACATACACATATAAAAGTCTCATGGACTAACGGGAATGATAAGTGAGTTGCTATTGAGCCTAATGTTTGATTTATTGAGTACTCCTTTTATTTATATTGGTGAAGGACTATCACTAGTAAAGAGAAGTAAGTTTGATAAATATAGAAATAACTTTATAAGTGCAGCACAATTTTAGTCTTGCTTGAGGACAAGCAAAGGTTCAAGTGTGGGGGGATATTATTATTATTGGCATGAACTGGCTATCTACAAACAATATCCTCCTAGACTATAAAAATAAGACCTTGATTTTGCCTACCTCTGAAATTGTTCCATGTGCTGAGACTAAGCTAAACTTTATATCGGCCGCTTAAGCTGAGAGATACTTGTGAAAAGGATGTTAGGGACATTTGGTCTTTTTCCCAGTAAATGTAGAGATTAAGGAAGGAATTACGGAAATACCGATGGTGAGGGAATTTCCAAAGGTTTTCTCGAAAAAGTTCAAAGGATTATAACCGGAACGAGAGGCTGAATTTTTCATTGATTTAATGTCAGGGACAACACCAATTTCCAATGCACCATATAGAATGGCTCCAAATAAAATGGTGGAGCTTGAGAAACCAATTGAGGAATTATCGGAGAAGGATTTATTAGACCTAGTGTCTCTCTTTGGGGTAATCATGTATTGTTTGTAAAAAAGAAAGATGTGAGCCTCTGACTTTGTATTGATTAAGAGAATTAAACAAAGTTACAATAAAGAATAAATACCTGCTACCTAGGATTGATGATTTGTTAGATCAGTTGATAGGTGCCACAATTTTTTCAAAAATTGATTTATGATCTAGATATCATTAATAACGAGTAAAAGTGGAAGATGTAACAAAGACTGCTTTCCAAACTCATTATGGGCATTATGAATTTTTAGTAATGCCATTTGGTCTCACTAATACACCAGTTATTTGTATGGAGTACATGAATAAGATTTTTTGACCATACTTAGATCAGTTTGTTGTGATCTTTATTGATGATATAATAGTATACTCAAAATCTTTAGAGGATCACGAAATGCATTTGAGGATTGTCTTAACAGTGTTAAAGGAAAAGAGGCTGTACATTGAATTGAGTAAGCATGAGTTTTGGCTTATAGAGGTGTAGTTTTTGTGTCATGTTGTCTCCCGAGATGTGGTCGCAGTAAATCCTAGTAAAGTTGATGCAATGCTAAAGTAGGAGTTGTTCAAGACTGTGATAGAGATAAGAAATTTCCTTGGTTTAGCAGGCTATTACAGATATTTTATTTAGGACCTCTCTCAAATTGCATTGCCACTAATGAGACTTACAAGGAAAGAAAAACCTTTTATGTGGGATAATAATTGTGAAAATAGCTTTTAAGAATTAGAGTGAAGGTTAACTTCTCCCATTGTATTGACTATACCTGATCCCAAGAAGCCTTTTGTGCTTTATAGTGATGCAAGTAAGTACGAATTAGATTGTGTTTTAATGTAGGATGGTAAAGTGGTGACCTATGCTTCTCGACAATTAAAAGCTCATGAAGGAAACTATGTCACTCATGATTTAAAACTAGCAGCGATAGTTCATGCTCTAAAGATATAGAGACATTATCTAATCATTTTATTAAATACTGTCCAGGAAATGCTAATGTAATGGCCGATGCACTAAGTCAAAAAACTATTCATGTAGCTTATATGATGATAAATGAAATGAAAATAATTGGTGATTTTAGAGATTTAAATTTATTTCTCTAGTTGCATGAGACCAAGATTGGCAATAAATTTCAAAAAGAATTAATACAAGCATGACAAGAAGATGAGTTTGTGAAAATAGTCCAAGGAAGGTTGAGTTAGGGAGAGATGAAAGAGTTTAATGTAACGAATGATGGTGTCATGACATTTTAGAAAATAGTTTACATCGCTTCAATAGCTGAGTTAAGAGAAAAGATTCTAGCAGAGACACATTAGAGTAAATATACGATTCATCTATGCATTACAAAAATGTATCATGATTTTAAAAAAATATTTTGGTGGCCTAGAATGAAAAGTGAGATTACTCAATATGTGTCTAAATGTTTGATATGTCAAAGAGTGAAAATTGAACATCAAAGACATGCTAGAATGTTACAACCACTCAAGATACCCGAATAGAAATGAGACAGTATCTTAATAGACTTTATCATGGAATTACCTAGAACATCATCACGGCATGATGCAATCTAGGTAATGGTTAATAGGATAATGAAGTGGGCACACTTCTTAGCCATAAAGTCAACCTATACCTCAGACAAGGATAGTGAAGACAAATTGGCACAACTATATATTAAAGAGATAATAAAATTGTATGGAGTGTCAAATAGTATAATTTCTAACAGGGATCAAAGCTCCACTTCTAATTTATGATATCATTGCAACAAGTCTTGGGTACTAAGTTAAGATTCAGTATTGCATGTCATCCATAAACAGATAGGCAAATGAAAAGAACTATTCAGACGTTAGAAGATATGCTAAAGGCTTATGTGCTAGAAATGAAAGGAAAGTAAGATATGTATGTACCTTTAATAGAATTTGTCTATAATAACAGTTACCATTCCAATATTCAAATGGCTTCATATGAAGCATTGTACAGTAGGAAATATAGGTCCCTTTTGTGCTAGATACAGCCAAGTGAAAGGAAATTATTATATCCTAAATTTGTAGACCAAACCTCTATGTAAATTGAGATGATAAAGAAGAAGTTGCTATTGGCTCAAAGTAGATAGCAAAGTTACTCTGATAAAAGAAGGAAGTCATTAGAATTTGAAGTTAGAGATCACGTTTTTCTCAAGGTATCTCCTACAACTGAATTTAGTCAAACTCTCAAAACTAAAAAGTTTAGTCCCAAGTATAACAGACCTTTCAAAATCATTTTTAAAACCAGATCTGTTGCCTATAAACTTGCCCTACCTCCTAATTTGAACCAAATATATGATGTCTTCTATGTTTCCTAACTTTAGAAATATCAACTAGACCATTCACATGTCATAGAATATGAATGTAATGATTTACAAGATAATCTGTCTTTTGAAGTAAAACCAAAAGAGATCATTGATTACCAGGTCAAATAGCAAAGGAATAAAAGCATTCCTCTTGTGAAGGTCATTTGGAAAGGATTGTCTTTAGAAGAGGCAACTTAGGAAATGGAAGTTGACATGAGACAAAAGCATCCAGAATTTTTCCAATGATGTATGTTTTAAATTTCGAGGATGAAATTTTATTTAGGGGGGGAAATGTTACATCCCCATTTTACTAAAGATTATTTTGTGATGTGCATGAAAATGTTATGATAAAATCATGATTGGAAAAGATTTGGCATGTGATCTATTGTTTAAATACTATAGGGGGTAAAATTGTTATGTAAATTGAGATGATAAAGAAGAAGTTGCTATTGGCTCAAAGTAGATAGCAAAGTTACTCTGATAAAAGAAGGAAGTCATTAGAATTTGAAGTTAGAGATCACGTTTTTCTCAAAGTATCTCCTACAACTGAATTTAGTCAAACTCTCAAAACTAAAAAGTTTAGTTCCAAGTATAACAGACCTTTCAAAATCATTTTTAAAACCAGATCTGTTGCCTATAAACTTGCCCTACCTCCTAATTTGAACCAAATATATGATGTCTTCTATGTTTCCTAACTTTAGAAATATCAACTAGACCATTCACATGTCATAGAATATGAATGTAATGATTTACAAGATAATCTGTCTTTTGAAGTAAAACCAAAAGAGATCATTGATTACCAGGTCAAATAGCAAAGGAATAAAAGCATTCCTCTTGTGAAGGTCATTTGGAAAGGATTGTCTTTAGAAGAGGCAACTTAGGAAATGGAAGTTGACATGAGACAAAAGCATCCAGAATTTTTCCAATGATGTATGTTTTAAATTTCGAGGATGAAATTTTATTTAGGGGGGGAAATGTTACATCCCCATTTTACTAAAGATTATTTTGTGATGTGCATGAAAATGTTATGATAAAATCATGATTGGAAAAGATTTGGCATGTGATCTATTGTTTAAATACTATAGGGGGCAAAATTGTTATGTAAATTAAGATGACAAAGAAGAAGTTGCTATTGGCTCAAAGTAGATAGCAAAGTTACTCTGATAAAAGAAGGAAGTCATTAGAATTTGAAGTTAGAGATCACGTTTTTCTCAAAGTATCCTACAACTGAATTTAGTCAAACTCTCAAAACTAAAAAGTTTAGTTCCAACTATAACAGACCTTTCAAAATCATTTTTAAAACTAGATCTGTTGCCTATAAACTTGCCCTACCTCCTAATTTGAACCAAATATATGATGTCTTCTATGTTTCTTAACTTTAGAAATATCAACTAGACCATTCATATGTCATAGAATATGAATGTAATGATTTATAAGATAATTTGTCTTTTGAAGTAAAACCAAAAGAGATCATTGATTACCAGGTCAAATAGCATAGGAATAAAAGCATTCCTCTTGTGAAGGTCATTTGGAAAGGATTGTCTTCAGAAGAGGCAACTTAGGAAATGGAAGTTGACATGAGACAAAAGCATCCAAAATTATTCCAATGATGTATGTTTTAAATTTCGAGGATGAAATTTTATTTAAGGGGGGGAAATGTTACATCCCCATTTTACTAAAGATTATTTTGTGATGTGCATGAAAATGTTATGATAAAATCATGATTGGAAAAGATTTGGCATGTGATCTATTGTTTAAATACTATAGGGGGCAAAATTGTAATTTCACATGCTTGGTCCTTAGTATAAATTAATTTTTCTTATGATCCTTAAAGGAAATTAAGTTTGATCCTTAACTAAAATAAATTGTAAATTTGATCCTTAATTGGTATTAGTTGCAAAAATATTAGTAAATGATATATATGTGGAAATAAACCTCTTGACAAGTTGGACAATGTTAGAAGAAGCGTATTGAGCCCAAAAGGCACGATTTTAAATGATATAGACTGCAAAATGCAGTAGAATGAAATAGTAAAAAGAACAAGAAATGTGGGCCCCATAATAAAGAAAAAGGAAAAATAAAAGTATATGAGCTCCACATAATTTGGGACAGTTAAAAAAATAAATGCAAATCCTAAACCAGTATATTTTTTGTACACGTTAATGAACAATATTAGTAAATACTGTAAAATACTAAGAGAATGTCTAGACACAAAATACTTGACACAGGATTGATCTGGTCCAGGGAAAATATACTATATAGAAAACAAATGTTGCTCTCTTATGGGCTAATATTTATGCATATGTTGGAAAAGAATATTTTAATGAATAAGTAGCAAACCTGAAGAAAGAACAATTTTTTGCCACAAAATTTAAGGACACTTGAATGAATTTTGATGAGCTTTTGGAGTCTATAAATACTCCCTCCTTAGCCGAAAACTTGGGGGCATATATAGAGGAAGAGGTGCTGAAAAATTGAGACAAAAAAGAGAGGAGAAAGAAGAAAGAAGAAGGAGGAAAGGAAGAAAGCAAGGCAAGGAAAGGAATCAAGAAAGCAAGTTGAGGTAAGTTTTCTCTTTAATTTCAAGTTATTAGTTTTTCATGAGCTTAGTTTAAGATTTGATGAGTTCTCCCTTTCCTAGTCTCAATGATAAATTTTGGCCAAAGTAGAGAATATGAAAGGAAAGATGTTTTCATGCAAATAAACTTAGAGGAAGTATGTACTAGGTGAAAGAAAGTATATTTGCATGAGTTTAAACAAGTTTGTAAAGCAATTTCTTCTCTTGCTCACTAAGGGATAGGTTTGGCCAAATCATACAGGGTGGAAGGAGTTGGAATTTCATATAACTAATGGTAAAAATAAATTCCTCATGCATGAATTAATAAAAAAACAAGTTAGATTTTCAAGATTAAACCCAAGATGTAAAACATGAAATTTTAGGGTTTAAATGGTTCTTTAAGAGTTGGTCCATAGAATTAGTTGATTTAGTAGGTGTATGGTGATTAATTTAGTATTGGGAAAGCTCAAGGAAGCTATTGGAAATGTTGAAATAAAGTGGTAAAGCAAAAAGATTCATTGAGGTAGCAACTTACATTTCTTCTTTTTATGTTATCTTGAAATATTTTATGATGATATTTGGATTGCCATATTATTGTATTGTTGTTCTGTGACTAGTTTTGGTTGTTTTTGATATGAGGACAATGCTTAGGATGTCTATTTTCTAAGATAAAACTCTGCCAAAATTTTTACTTGATAATATGTTATTTTATGTTATTAAATGTTTTATGATGTAAAGAATGATGATTTAAAGCTTACATGATGATATAAATGCATGAAATGTTGTTGCTACTGAGATTCTTTAACCTTACCATCCTAAAGCACTAACCATGTTAGGGCCAAGCTATGCAAGGGATCAAGGAAATTAAAAGACAAGAAGAATGAAGAAGAAAATGATGCATGATTTGATGATGAAAGTTATGACACTATATTTTGAAACTTGTATTAAATCATGTATGAAGTACTGAATTTGTAAATTCATGTGGTTATCTTCTTATGAACCTAATATGATGTTTAGAATGGATTATAATCAAACTTTGATGGTGTAGTGGGATTATGACTCTATTTATCCTAAATGTTGCACAAAATGCCTAATATGGCATGTTGTAAATTGAAAAGAGTAATTTAGTCTAGAATAGGGCATAACAATTGAGTGATTTATATGCCTTGAGAGTGCACATAATGAACTTTCTAAAAAGACAAAGATCACTCCAATTGGTTAAATAGGGAATAAGTTATGAATTTTCAAAATTAAGGTTAATCTGGATGATTTTGAAAGTGCCAAATGAACAATAAACTTTTCAAAAAATACTGTATGAATTGGCATGTTAAATATTGTGTTTCTTATTTTTTCCATGTATAACATGATTTAGGCTATTTTTTGAGACTTGAATTACCTTCATATAATTTTTTTAGAATTAGTTATGATTTTTTATGTTTCAGCCAGAAAACTTGGATGACCAAATGAATAGTAACTTGAAAAATTGAAATTTTCTGTTTTGGTCCTTTAAGTGATTCAAACCTCTAAGCCTATTCAAATGGACCCTAAATAAACTACCATGCATGGAAAAGGAGTGGTAAAGGTAAGGTGTGACATCAAACTTTTCACATAAGAGGACAATTGACAAGTTAATAATTGTCCTTGAAAAATGTTTTAAGTAAGGTTCTTAAAACAGTCGTCCTCTTAAGTTAAAAAACTTAGCATTTTATTTACAAAAACACTACCGATTACATGTTCAAGAATGATTCCTCACATAACCATCCTCTAATGTCATTCTAGAATAGCTTTTTTGTACTAGTGATAATCCATGAAGGAACGGAGAAAAGAAAGATTGAATGGAGTTGTAGCCAAAATTCCTTCTAATCCGTGTACTCTAAGCAACTTGATGCTTCTCTATTACTTAAAGCCTTTCACTGTGTGTCCAATCTATTCAGAGCTGCCTCCAATGACATTAAGGGATGAATTATATGGAAAAACTAAGGCTAATGGAAGTCAAAATGCAGTGTTTTCAATTATCAAATCTCGAAAATAACGTCTTCTATAAAGTGAACCAGTGCAAGGTGACCGAGGAACCTTTATGCCTAGTGCTCTTGAAACTTGTAAAATCATCTTTTTTCCACCTTGATCCAATGCTGGTAGATCCACAACTTCATTTTCTTGCTCTATTTCAGCTTTCGCAAGCCACCCTTGTACATTTAGCCAATTTGAATCGGATTTTGACCATGATATAGTTGGAATTTCAGATAACTTAAAACACAAACATTGTAGATCTTTTTCTTAGCTTTTCACATCTTGAACCATCTCAATCAGGCTTTATACAAGAAAGCTATGGGCAAAATACCAACAAACATTGAAATTTTTTAGCATATACAATTTTGGCTCTAAATGCTATTTTTCCATGCAATATTTCTCCATATGACTTCTGTAACACAAAATAAAGTATAATAGGTAAAAATAGGGTTGAAAAATGATTAAACAAATTAAATATGACCCATAAATAATTGAGTAAAATCATACTCATCACATGTCCTTTTGATCTAAAATTAACTGTTGCCTTGAAGAAATTAGAAAATTTTCCTTGCAGATTTAGGAAATGTTTTTTAATAGATATATCATTTTTCTACTGTGTTTGTATCTCTACTCTCTATCTAATTACATGGACTGGATAATAAAAAAATTATTTTTCTCTTCTTATAATGTGCTAGCTGCAATAAACAAAATTGTCAATATAAATCAATCCAAGTTGTACCTGAGGACCTTGTCCTTAAGAGTTATTATGCCACAAGTCGGCAACTATCTAGGATTAAATGGATTCTTTTTGCCGAAGCAAGGTGACAGAACAGCAGAAAGGAGATGAAGTAGAAGCTTAGAAAAGCAAAGAGGAAGAGAAAAGGAAGCTCCGAAAATTGTCCGAGAGCTTGGTGCAATTTGTTCAGGCTCCATGCATCGCCTTTTATAGGCTAAAGATCACATGTGAACGTTGGAAAATTTTAAGGGAATTAACAACATCCATTTTTGAACGTTGGTGGAGATTAAATCAAATAAAATTAGGAAATTAAAACCATAAAAAATTAGGAAATTAAAACCATAAAAAATTAGGAAATTAAAACCATAAATTGTTGATTACAATCATAAACTGAAAATTAACCAAGGTTAATGTTTAAAAAAAGGGGAAAACATAAAGCCTCAAAACCAAAACCTTTAAAAAAGAGGACTTTTTGGAAGGCTATTTTAAATTAAATTAATTTTTATGTTAAAAAGAAAATTCCAAAAAAAGTATCCAACAACTTGTTTAATTCACGCGCAGGGGAGCAAACATACGAATTACAACTGCGTTGGGCCGTCGTTATGTTCACGTGAGCCTATCTCCTCTCTTGGCTCTTTTACTTGCCCATCAACACATCTTAGTATTTATACACTAAGGCTCTCTTTAGTTTAGGCAATGTGGGACCTCTTTTAACACACACATGTCATACTTATGTTCCAATAATCCCCCACATGTGTGTTAAAAAGATCACTATCATCCAAGCTTTAACATGAGTATAGACGTGTCGAATTTGGTGTCTTTCGACTATGAATTAGACCTAGACCAATAATTCTTAGTACAAAGAGATGTTAGTGAAACGTATATTTCTATGAACCAACAAATCTTTGTTGTGTACTAGAGGCCTTATTAGTCAAAGTATACCCCCATAATTTCTACTGTTAACAGTGGTTTTACACTTTAAACAGCTATGCATGTGTTTGGTGTTCAATGAATGCTCTAGAGACTTTGCCACAGTCTCATAGAAGTGGCCCCAATTTACATTCATCTATGTGATTTCATCAAGTGCACCTGTAAAGAGTACACCATCCATAAGTAATATGAACTCACTAAGAGCTTTGCTTAGCCTCTCTAATAATGCATTCTAGCACTTTCTCAAACCATAGGAAGGGGCAACAATTTTAATGCTAACAGAATAAACACATGACTTGTTCTTACCCATATGAATCTCCTTCAAGGGATCTCCAATCACAGAGGTTGGGTTACTATCCCTGTTAATTTCAGGTTGGCTTAAGTCTCATTTCTCTCGATGTTTCAATAATTTGTTTCTTCCCCAGGGGTTTTGTAAATAGATATGCCAAATTCACTTCTGATCTCACATAATCAATTGAGATTACACCATCTTCCAGCAGCTACCTTATAATATTATGCTTCAATCAAATATGTCTACTCTTACTATTAAAGACTTTATTTTTAGCCTTAGTTATAGCCGATTGGCTATCACAATGCAAAGACACTGAAGGTGTTGGTTTTTCACCTAACAGAACATCTGCTAAGAAGTTTTTCAACCACTCAACCTTAGTACTAGTCAACTCCATTGCAATAAACTTAGAACCCCTCGAGGATTTTATTAAGATATTTTGCTTGGTTGATCTCGAGGTTACTACACCACCACCAAGGGTGAATATGTAACCACTAGTGGGTTTGGTCTCGTCTGAATTTGAGATCCAATTAGCATCACTCTATCCTTCTAATACAACTAGAAATCCACTATAAAATATATCATAATTTATGGTACCTCTCAAATATCTTATAACTCTGACAAGAGCTAACCAATGGCTTTCTCTTGGATAGTGGATATATCTACTCAATCTACAAATAGCATATGCTATGTCAAGTCTAGTAAAATTCATCAAATGCAATAAACTCCCAATACTCTGTGCATACTCAGATTGAGCCATTGGATCACCTTTATGTTTACTAATTTTGTGCTAGAATCATAAGGAGTGCTCAAAGGAGTATCTTCAAAATATCTAAACTTTTCAAGAATTTTTTTCAACATAATGTTCTTGAGATAATAAAATGTCATTTTCACTCCTTATGATTTTAACATCTAAAATCACTTTTGCTTCACCGATATGTTTCATATCAAAATTTAAAGCTAAGAAACTTTTAGTTTCTTCCACTACATCCAGGTTAGTACCAAAGATAAGCATGACATCCACATATAAACAGATAATTACACAATCACTATTTATTATTTTTATGCAAACACATCTTTCCACTTCAACAATAGAAAAGCCATTACTTATCAATACTTGATCAAGTTTCTCATGCCATTATTTAGGCGCTTGTTTCAAATCATACAAAGATTTAACAAGTTTGCACACTTTGTTTTTTTGTCGAAGAACAACACATCCTTGATGTTGTTTCATATAAATCTCTTCTTCTAAATCACCATTTAGAAAAGCTGTTTTAACATCCATATGATGAATATAAAGCTTATGAGCTGAAGCTAAAACAATCAAAATTCTTATTGAAGAAATCCTTATAACAAGAGAAAAGTATCAAAGTAATCAATATTTTGTTTTTGTGAAAAACCTTTAACTACTAGTCTTGCTTTATATTTATCAATAAACCTATTAGGATTGTATTTCTTTAGGAAAACCCATTTAAACCCAATAGGTTTTGCTCCTAGAGGCAAGTCTACTAAAACCCATGTTTTGTTTTCATTAAAAGAATTAATTTCAACTTTAATTGCCTCTTTCCAAAACTTAGTATCAAGAGAGAAATAGTTTCATAAAAATTTAAGGGTTCTTTTTGAACTAAATAAGTATAAAAATCATTTTCAAAAGAAGTTTCTTTTCTTTGTCTCTTACTTCTCCTTAAGCCTTCGACCAAATTTTCATTTGAGTCATGTTCAAGAAAAAAAAAAGTAAATTCTCAACTTTGAGAAGTATGCTGAACTTTTAAAGGAAATTTTAAAAAAAAAAATTCTGCATCTTTAGTCTCAATAATAGTATTGTGATTCAAAACATCACTTTTCAAAACCAAAAATATATATGCAGCACTTTGTTCAACATAACCAATAAGCACACAATTACATGTTTTAGAACCAATTTTTTCTTTTTAGGTTCGTATAATAAAACTTTTGTAAAACACCCACACACTTTTAAATAATTCAAGTTTGATATAAAATCTTTCCATAATTCATATGATGTTTTGTTTAAGGAATCCTATTTTGTAAAAAACAAGCAAATAATAAAGTTTCACCCCACAAGTTATCTGGCGCAGATGAACTCACAAGTAAAGCATTAATCATCTCTTTCAAAGTTCTATTTTTCTTTTCAGCAACACCATTGGATTCAGGTGAATATGGAGGAACTACTTTATGAATAATTCTCTCTTTTTCACCAAAGTCATTAAATAAAATAAATTCTCCTCCTCTATCGGACCTGACCCTTTTAATTTTTCTATTTAATTAGTTTTCAACCTTTGCCTTGTATAAAAGAAATTTATTAAAAGCTTCATCTTTAGTACTCAACAAATATATTTTAGTATGTCTTGAAAAATCATTAATAAATCTTACAAAAAATCTTTTTCCATCTCTTGTCGTAGTTTGTTTCAAATCACCCAAATTAGTATGTATTAAAGAAAGTAATTCAGTTTCCCTTTGAGTAGAAAAATGAGACTTTTTGGTTAATTTGGCCTTAACACAAATTTCACACATATTTAAAAAATTATATTTGGTCACAATGATTAAATCAAATTTGCGCATTTTCTTTAAATATTGTTTACTAACATGTCTTAAAATTGCATGCCACAAATCAAAAGAATCGATCATAAATACATGCGAATAAGTAGAAGATGATGCATTCTCATTCATTTCAACAACATTAAGAACAAACCATCCCTGGTTACAATAACCCTTCCCGACAAACATATTATTCTTTGTCATCACAATCTTGTCAGATTCAAATGACACTTTAACTCCAACTTTTCCCAACAAAGCTACAGAGACTAAGTTTGCTCTAACATTAGGCACATGAAGAATATCATTAAGAGACTAGATCTTTCTAGATGTGAGCTTGAGTTTAACCATTCCTTTCCCAAGAACTTTGGCAATTCGAGAATCAGCAAGGTAAACATAATCTTCCCCTTCCTTAGCAAGATTATAGGAGGTGAACATCTCTTTGTTACCATAGATGTACCTAGTAGCCCTTGAGTCTACCACCCATTTCGTCACATTAGAGACAAGCAAGGCTTATGAAATAACTGTAGCGATGATCTCACCTTTGTTGTCTCCTTCGACCAAATTAGCTTTTAGCTTATGAGGGTTGTCATTTTTAGCCTTCTTCCTGCACTGAGGAGCATGATGGCCTAGTTTTCCACAGACAAAATAGCTGCCTTTCTTCTTGAATTTGGGGTTAGAATCTTTGGGTTTGTAATCAGGATTTTTCTTAGAATCATTATTTGATTTAGAACCATACCTATTGTCGTGAGTCTTTGTCTCCACCAGGTTTGCTTTAGATGCCAACTCATTTCCTTTTGCAGCTCAACTTTCCCTCTTATTAATATCGTTAATGATGATATAAGTAATGAGATCTGATAAAGATAGTTGCTTTTGTTTGTGTTTCAGTTGTTATTTATAGTCCTTCCACAATTTTGGCAACTTCTCGATTAGTATACCAGCAATGAACTCATCAGGAAGGTTGATGTTTTTAGCACACAGCTCTTCTAGTAGCTTATGATACTCATTTATTTGTATCTTGATGTCCTTGTCCTCTGTTATCTCCCATTTGTAGAAATTTCTAACA
Organism: Adenanthera pavonina; assembly: GCA_026686845.1. NCBI lineage: Eukaryota > Viridiplantae > Streptophyta > Magnoliopsida > Fabales > Fabaceae > Adenanthera > Adenanthera pavonina. The sequence continues at coordinate 14,678,718 of JAIVEN010000003.1, read as the reverse complement.
ACAAACTTCTGTATGCCAATATCTTCAGCAGTGTACTTAGCTACTAGTGAGTCCCAGATTGTGTTTGCCTCCTTGTAGACACAGTACACATTAAAGAGATCATTAAATAAAGAACTTATAATTGTGTGTCTATAGAACTTGTTGGCATATTCCCATGCAGTTCTTTAGTTTTGGTTAGCATCAGGAATAGGCTTGGACTAGGTCAACACCACTGTAACTCTGTGCATGTCAAAGATAGAAAAGATCCGCTCATGCCACCTCCTAAAGTTCTTCCAATCCAACACCTCAATCTTGGATATATCTGGGAATGGCTTGGGCATTAGCATGGCAAGAACAACAGTGGGAATGTAGCTTCCAGAACCACCATAACTTGTAGCCGCAATGTTAACATGATCAGCAGGGTTAGCACCAATAAAATTGGGATCAGGACCACCGAGGTATGACTCCATAATAATTCTTCAGATTGTTGGCTGCAATAAACAAAATTGTCAGTGTAAATCAATCTGAGTTGTGCCCGAGGACACTGTCCTTAAGAGTTATTTTGCCACAGGTTGACAACTCCTTAGGATTAAACAGATTCTTCTTACTAGAGCAAGGTGACAGAATAGCAGAAAGGAGATAAAGTAGAAGCTAAGAAGAGCAGAGAGGAAGAGAAGAGGAAGCTTCGAAAATTGTCCGAGTGCTTGATGCAATTTGTTCAGGCTCCATGCATCGCCTTTTATAGGCTAAAGATCACATGCGAATGTTCGACAAATTTAAGGGCATTAACAACATCCGTTTTTAAATGTTGGTGGAGATTAAATCAAATAAAATTAGGTAATTAAAACCATAAATAGTTGATTACAATCATAAACCAAAAATTAACCAAGGCCAACGTTAAAAAAAAGGAAAAACATAAAGCCTCAAAACCGAAACCTTTAAACAAGAGGACTTTCTGAAAGGCTATTTTAAATTATATTAATTTTTATGTTCATGTGCAGAGGGGGCAAAGAGACAGATTACAACTACGTTGGGCCATTGTTGTGTGCATGAAAGGCCCATCTTCTCTCTTGACTCTTTTACTTGCCTATCAACATATCTTAATATTTATACACTAAGGTTCTCTTTAGTTTAGATAATGTGAGACTTCTTTTAACACACACAAGCCATAGTTATGTTCCAACATAATGTAAGTAATATGAAGAACATACAAACTAATAATGCATTGCTAATTTGGGTTCAAATTTGCGAATTTATAATTTGCTTACTTTTTTAGTAAATCTTAACATTGATGATATTCGTTGACATTATATAATATTTCAACCGTTTAATATTAAAACAGGACGTCCTTGGAAATATAGGAAACATGGAAAGACCACGTGTGAGGATCAAACTAAACATGAATGGGAATTTTTTAATCTGTGGTTTCATCGTTGCGAATTCCACCCCCAGCGCAAATCATTTGGCGTAAGCCTATAAAGGATATTGGTAAGGACGATGACGGCCTTGTTGTCCAAAAAAGTGAGAAAGAAAGGATCAGAGAAGCTAGCTTGATCCACTTCCATCTCTTTTAGTTAATTTTTTTTATTCTTTACCATAACATCAATATATCAATATAATAACAAAATAAGTATATATATACACACAATTTATTAAAAAAAAAAAAGAGAGAGGGACGAAGCATAGATCCATTTCGTGTAAATTAATACCATTCGTCATGTCTTGCTTCAAACACATCAAAACCTTAAGTCTATCATTTCATTTAGCAAATTTGAACATGTTTTCTCTCAGCTCCTGGCATCTCCTTCTTATTTCTTTTGCAGTCTTATTATTTTAGCTCGAGGGGATTAAAGTCATCCTTGCTTACCCTTTTCTCTCATGGAATGAATGATTTCTTGAACAACGATAGCATTTTCAGTGATATTATGACCAACAATGAAACTGGTTTGATGATCTGATGCCGATCGATATCCATTTTTTTTTATAAAAGCTTATCCATAGGTTAGCCATATATATATATATATATATACTCCCTCCGATCCATATTATAAGACATTTTGTATGACAAGTTTTTAGTCTAAAATATAGAGCATTAGGTATTTTTCTTCTCATTTTACTCATGTTTTTAATGTTTCCTCTCTTCTTATTTATAACCCTACAATGATAATAGAATAATATATTTAATAAGGGTCAAATGGGAAATGTGGATACTTTATGTATTAATTTCAGTTAAAAAATAATTTCTTTAATATGTGTGTAATTGACACAAAATACTCCCTTTGACCCTATGTATAGGATCTTTTGTCCTGATCCTATTTATAAGACCCTTTATAATATATGAGGTAGTATTTATTATACATTTCTAAAAAATACCCCTATTTAATATATCCAAAGAGAAAGAGAAAGAGATTAAATAAGGGTAATTTTGGAAAAATGTTAAGATTTTTGGAGAAATCAAAGTAGTTAATTAGTTTTAATTCAAATTCTTAATCCACGTGATTTGATTAAAAGAGTCTTATATTAAGAATTAGAGGTAGTATATTATAATATAGACCAAAAATAAGTATATAATATGTGGTGGTGGGTTTCGAAATGATGACAGGTGGAACCCTTTAATACCAGCATTGCTTTGGGAACCACATGTGAGGGATAAGAATTTCAGCTCCAGTTGGGTGGTTAATTAGTGATCAAACATATATAATATATGTGGTTATGGGTTTCGAAATAATGAAAGGCGGAACCTTTTAACCAGCATTGATTTGCAAATCAATAGCGATGAAGACATTTGATAATAACACTAATAGAGTAATAGATTTGCAGCAAAATTAAATCTTTTCTATTTACAAAAATTTATAAGTTATCAAATAAATATATAGTAGAAATTAAATATTACAAACACGTCAAAAGACATTAAAATTTTTAATATAAAAAATTTCTTAAGGTAAGAGTAAAAATCATAGGGTAAAAACCATGGGATATCTAGGCTAATGAAAATAGCTCCGCTATGATCAAAATAAGAATACAATAAAGTATCAATTAAATGTACAAATCAATGTTAATAGTCCTTCCAATACTTAAAGTAACAAGTTTATAATAAATAATCAAGAAGATGAAAATCCAAAATATATTCAATATGTCAAAGCAACAAAATGATTATCCAATCGTTGAAAATGAAGAACCATATATCCTGAACCTATTGACAAAATTTCAGCTAGATCTAACGGTTAACAAATTTCGTAAATAAATTTTTCCTATTATTACAATGTTAATGTGTTAAAATTACTCTTTTAAAAGAGACTGTTGTAATTTGAATATGAATTTACTCACTTGTCTTAATCTCATCCCTCTTTACTTAAATAATATATGTGGTTGTGGGTTTCAAAATGATGAAAGGCAAACCTTTTAACCAGCATTGCTTTGCAAATCACTAGCGATGAAGACATTTTCAGAAGATGGCCGTAATAAAAAGGGAGAATTACTATTTATAACTAATATCATGATTTTAGTAGATTTTAGGATCAAAAGTTTGTGAAATTAGAAAAAAAATATCTTTAGTCCTTAAAACAAATTAATTTGAAGTGAAGATTACTAAAATACCCTTATAAACATCAAATTGACTTTATATATTTGCAACTTTTTACTTAAATTTTAAAACTTTTATATTTTGATTTTGTAACTTATTTTTCGAATTTCAATATGGAGCAATCGAATTTAAACCTTATAAATATCTAAATGACATAAGGGATTTATAATTTTTTACTGAAATTTTGCAACACTCATGTTCTGATTTTGTAACTTATTTTTCAAATTTTAACATGGTGTAATCAACTTTTAACCGCTAAAGTGGTACCAGGAATTTACAATTTCTTACTTATATTTTACAACTCTTATATTCTAATGTTGCAAATTATTTTTCAAATTTTAACAAAGAGTAATAAGATTTTAATGTTATAAGTATTAAATTAGTTTGAGGAATTTGCAACTTCTGACTCAAATTTTGCAATTTTCATACCCTGATTTTATATTTTATTTTTTAAATTTTAACATGAAGTAATAAGATTTTAATGTTATAAGTACCAAATTGACTCCAAGTATTTACAACTTCTTACTCAAATTTTGTAGCTTCCATGTTCTTATTTTTTAACTTATTTTTCAAATTTTAATATAGAATAATAAAATTTTAACCTTATAAGCATCAAAGTAGCTCTAAGAATTTGTAACTTCTTATTTAAATTTTGCAACTTTCATGTTTTAATTTTATAAATTTTTTTTCAAATTTTAATATGAAGTTATCAGATTTTAACTTTTAGTAAAGATATTTTAGTAATTTTCACCTCAAATTAATTTACTTTAAAGATCAGAGGTGGTTTTTCTAATTTCACAAACTTTTGATCTTGAAATTTAATAAAAACATAATCTTTAAGGAATGAAAATCTGGCTTTAATTTAGTGATGATAACTTCCACTACCCAGAGCCGACAGAATGCAGTTTTGGCCCAGTCTTCCTTTTCCTCTACACTTTTCTCCATCAAGCGTCGAAACCCATTCAACAATTTATATGATTGCGCCTTTTGATTTATTTATTAATTGGTTGTCCAATATGTGTATTTCTTAGCAAAAGATTTTAGGAAATTAAAAGCAATCTGAATTAGATAAAGTATAATATACTTGATTGATGCGGACTTTAGTCTTCCATGGTTGATCTTCTATATGTGAACTAGGAGTATTTAAAATCCATCTAATTAGATTGATTAAAATCGAGAAAAATCAAACAGAAAAAAAAAATCTATTTCAATTTTTCGCTATGCTAAATCAATTAAACCAATTCGATTTCTGGTTTGAATGGTTGAGTTCAAGCAGTACGGAACCAACCCGTGTGTCTTGAGTACTTGGTTTCTTGGGAAGGCTATGGAATTACATTAAACAAAACCAAACCCCGCCTCCCCCCCCTCAACAAACACACCTAGCAGTTTTTAGTTCACTCCGGACTAATTTTGGTACTCTAAAAACCAAATAAATTCTTATTTTAATTCCTTATTAAGAAATTTAACTCGAAAAAACTCATTATCATTTATCAAAGAAAACCTGAAAATGATTATTCACGAAAAAAAAATCCTAATTCATTATTAATTATATATGAATATGTCTTGTGTACTTTTTTAACATTGTTAAAATAAATTCATATCTAATCCATTTATTATTGACACAATGAGGTAAAAAGTAAACTTTAGTTCCATCTTGACCGTGTTACGAAAAGTCTCGCGTGTAATAAAATTGGGACGAAGAATAGATCCATCTCCTATAAATACCATGGGACAGTTCTTGCTTCAAACACATCAAAACCTTTAGCTCTATCATTTCATTTAAACATGTCTTCTCTAAGCTCCTGGCATCTCCTCTTACCTTTCTTTTGCAGTCTTATTATTCAGACATACTGCGATGACCCAAAGGTAAAATAATGTCCCTCTCTATCATATATTTATTAATTAATCTATCTCATAATTTTCTATCTAATATATGGATCGGAACATTCTACTCTCTATCATTTAACTTGTGGCTTTTCTGTCTTACTTTTTAGCTCGAGGGGATTAAAGTCTTGAGTTTCTTTGTTTCTTACTTTATTTTCTTCATTTATTACTGTTGTTATTATTATTATTATTATTATTATTATTATTATTATACATTTTGAATTTGAATACGCAGACATACATCGTGTACATGGGAGATCAGCTAGAGGGAATGAAAAACATAGAATTACATCACGCGAACATGGCTCAAAGAGTCCTTGGCAGGTTCTTACTACTTCTATAAGTCATCGTTACCCAATTGAAGTGTAGTTTTACTTAGCAACCAAATGAGTAATTAGAGGGTTAATTATTCGATCTCACGTTTGTTTATAATTAAGTTTTATTCATTGTCTGTGAGACTAAATTCTTTGAAATATAAGAGACTGACCGTCCCGGTGGATTTCTTAATTTCAGAAACTTCGTACCAGAAGCTTTGATCCACAGCTACAAGAAGAGTTTCAACGGATTTGTGGTGAGGCTAACACATGAGCAAGCTGAAAGAATGGCCGGTACAGTCTAGATACTTCTTTTCTTCATATATAAACCTGTTTACGGTAAACAAGAGAGTAATCATGACTAAAAATTAATGCCAAATTTATCAGAAATGGATGGTGTGATCTCTGTGTTCCAAAACAAAAAGAACATGCTCCGAACAACGAGGTCGTGGGACTTTATAGGATTTCCACAACAAGTTAAAAGATCAAGTGTGGAGAGCGACATCATTGTTGGAGTAATCGATTACGGAATTTGGCCTGAGTCTGACAGCTTCAAGGACCAAGGATTATGTCCACTACCCAAAAAATGGAAGGGGTCTTGCCAAAACATCACTTGCAATAAGTATAAATCAATACATTTTCAATACGTGAAAACATCATCAGCTTTAAAGCATGCATATCACTCTTTGTCTATATACGCAGCAAGATAATTGGAGCAAAATACTTTCAAGTCCACGGTTCAGTTGGCGAAGACGATATTATATCTCCAAGGGATTCGAATGGCCACGGGACTCACTGTGCATCCACAGTTGCCGGAGACTTGGTAAGCTCAGCGAGTCTATTTGGGCTAGGCTCAGGCACTGCAAGAGGGGGGTCCCATCAGCTCGTATTGCTGTCTACAAACCCTGTTGGTCATCAGGTTGTCATGATTGTGACATTCTGGCGGCATTTGACGAAGCAATCTCTGATGGCTTCGACATGCTCTCTGTATCACTGGGTCCTCACCAGCTGACACGCCCGGACCTGTTTGAGGATGCATTTGCAATCGGAGCTTTCCATGCAATGAAGAAAGGCATTCTAACGTCAATGGCTGCCAACAACTTGGGTCCAGAACTGTTCACCATGACTAGTTTTGCACCCTGGTATCTTTCTGTGGCTGCTACGACAATTGATCAAAAGTTTTTTGCCAAGGTTCAGTTGGGGAATGGCAAGGTTTCCGAGGTAATTCATTTTCTTAACAAACACTTTTTCTATATTCATTACTATAAGAAATCAATGAGAATGATTAAATCGTATGGACTTCACTAATTTACATGCAGGGAGTTTCGGTGAATGCCTTTAAGATGCAAAATGAAATGTACCCTTTGATTTACGCTGGAGATGCACCCAACATCAGTGGTGGATTTAACAGTTCCATGTCAATGTAATATCCTAGTTATTATTATTCTTTTTAAATAATGAATGCAATAATGCATTACATTGGTGTTTTTATTGATTATTGGATAGGCTTTGCACTGATGAAAATTCATTGGATAAAGCGAAGGTGAAGGGAAAGATCGTTGTGTGTGAAAGTTTTTTAGGTAATCGTACAGTATCTGGGGCGGCTGGTGTTGTCGTTCCATCTGTTACATCAAAAGATGTGGCACATTCGTTTGCTCTTCCACTCACTATAGTTACTCTAAAAGACGGCATTTCCTTGCTCTCTTACATAAATTCTACAAGGTATAGATCCATCGAACATTAAAGAACATCAAATTCATATGAAATTTGGTTTCATTGTTATTTTTGATTGATTAATCTTTTTGGTTCCATGCTGTGCCAATTTCTGCAGTAATCCAACTGCTGCTATATTTAAGAGTTACGAGGGCAAAGACACTTTGTCCCCTTACGTACCTTACTTTTCATCAAGGGGTCCAAATCCAATTACTCCTAACATTCTCATGGTAGGGTCACATATATATATAGTTGTTATAAACGCTTCTGGAAGCAATCTTCAAAACCCAGTAACTACTGAAATTAACTTGTCATTGTTGTAGCCTGATATTGCTGCCCCGGGAGTTGATATCTTAGCCGCATGGCCTCCCATTTCCCCTGTTTCAGAGTATAAAGCCGACAAGAGATCGTCAAACTTCAATATAATATCAGGCACTTCCATGGCTTGCCCTCATGCTACTGCAGCAGCTGCCTACGTCAAATCGTTTCACCCCACATGGTCCCCGGCAGCAATCAAGTCGGCCCTAATGACCACTGGTAATTATTAATGCATCCATTTCTACTAAGCATTATTCATGTTTGTGAAGCCTCAATTTTGCCTAAGATTGCATGCCTATTTTTCACGAACATGCATACATTGCAGCCACTCCCTTGAGTTCCGAGCTCAACCCGGAGGCCGAATTTGCATATGGAGCTGGACAAATTAATCCCATTAAGGCAGTATCTCCAGGTTTGGTATACGATATTAGTGAATCAGATTGTGTTAGGTTCTTGTGTGGACAAGGTTATGATACCAAAAAGCTACGACACATTACGAAAGAAAGCATCAACTGTAAGAAAATTAAGAAAGAAAAAGTGTGGGATCTCAATCTCCCATCCTTCGCTCTTAAGACGAACATCTCAACATTTTCCAAGACTGCGTTTCATAGAATTGTCAAAAATGTTGGAGCAGCTAAGTCTGTGTACAAGGCTAAAGTGATTGTTCCTCCATCTCTGTTAACTATTCAAGTGACACCGGATGTTTTGTCGTTCTCATCTGTGGGTGAGAAGAAGTCTTTCACGATTACGATTGAAGGAAGAATAAATGTGATGATAGTCTCTGCTTCTTTGATTTGGGATGATGGCAATATCCAAGTGAGGAGCCCTATTGATGTGTATGATATTGATGAGCGCCATATATGGATAATTAGACTCGTATATTTGTCCAAGAAAAAAGAAGAAAAAAAGGACCTACCTTCTCTCTTGATCAGTATTGTACGTACTTTAATCTGCGTTGTTTACTCTTTCATACAAAGCAAGTTATAAGTATTGCTTAAATAAGATTGTATGAATAAATAAAATGAAAATGATAATAATAATAATAATAATATAAAAAGTAATAAAAATATTAAATAAAAAATAAAATAAAATTATATAAAAAATATTAATTAATTTAGAACAGAGAGAGAGAAAAGAGCTGAAACGCTGAGATTCAGCGTTTCAACCCCAAATCTTGTGAGCCCTAATTGAGGGCTCAAGTACAAACAGAGGGATTCGGGGGTAGGCACCGGGATGAAAGAAAACAAAGGGAGCCATTCGTGCAAGAGAGAGAGACAAGCCACGATCCAGGTGAGAGCTAGAGAAGCAGAGTGAGAGACCTTGGGGGCCAGGAATAACAAACGAACTCCTCCACTACTCCATACCCTGCCACAGCAGAGTAGTAGAGGTGAGGGAGTGACAGACACGCAAAATCGGACGGAAAGCCGAGTAGGGGAGGCACGAAATTAGGCGAAGAAGCAAAGGAAAGCAACGTGGAATTTGGTGCCACGGGTTACTTGCCTATAAAAGCAGACGATAGTGAGGCAAGCGAGGAGGCAAAGAAAAAAAGATACCCTAGGAAGCAGAGGTAATGAAAAGAGTGAGGAAACAGAGGAGGCTGAAAATTCCCAAGAGATTGTTTTGGAGGAAACCCTAGGAGATTTGGGCGTTGAAAAAACCTAAGGCTTTGTTTGGTTCAACGAGGGGATTGGAGAGGAGGGTATTGGAGGGAATTTTAATGAAGGAATTGAAGGAATATTAAAATTTTCTTGTTTGGTGGGATTGGATGGGAGGGGATTGGAGGGATTTTAATAAAATCTTGTTTGGTTCATAAGGGGAGGGAAGGGGATTTAATAACCAATTTACCATTATACCCTTATATCTTATCTTGTTTATTTTTTTCATCTCTTCTTATATAAATGAAATTTGCATATTTATAATGTAATATGAAACTTCCAATAAGGCTCACAAAATGTAGATACAGTAGACTGGGCTAATATTCATGTACCCTATTCATATTGTAAAGAGCCTCCACCATTTCAATGGATCTGTTTCGCACCATGGTAGATACCTGAAAAATCAAACAAACCAATAAGAGCAGAGAGTAAAAATAATTGCAATGACAATGGAAGACAAAAAAATAATAAAAGCACACCTTCTTCCAATCCTTCCCATATTTCTTGTATGCTTCATAAAAACGCTCTAGTTCCTCCTTGCTCCATTAAGATCCCAATTTATCAGACAGCTTTTTCTTATGTACAAAGTATACATTCAGAGCATGCAGCATTATGGCAAGGAATCAGTAAGTTAAATGGATATTACTTCATCAAATGAAACGTATTTTATTCTTTTAAGTAAAAACCAAGAATAGCAATTTTATAAGTTATAACAGTTCTGACAAAGTGCTACTGTCTTTTCCTTCTCTAGCATCAAAACAAGAATGCTATCTAACCATCACATACCTGATGCTTATTTTTATTTGAGTTAATTCCATCTTTATCAAGAGAGGCCTCATTTAAACCTGAGAACCGTTTATTCATACTTCTTGATTTCCTTGTTGGTGCCATTATTTATCTAAACCAGAAAATAAAATAACAGACAGAAACAAGCTAGATCATTCTTTATTGGGTGTCTTTTCCTTCTTTATTGGGTGGCCCTCTGATTATAAGCAACCAGTTTATGTAATGTGTGATGAAATGGTTATTATCCTATTTCCTCTGTAAATGTATATAAATCTTTTGTTGAAACATTCTTGATGATGGTTACAAGTATTTTTGAACTTGAATTAGAAGAGTGACATGGGAAAACACATGATTTGGTGTTTCTGGACCTGTATAAACTAACATGCTATGTGGTGGCAACAAATGCTGGAAACAAATAAATGATACTGCTTCTGAATTCTAGAGTTCTATTTTTCCCTTAAGAAATAGTAATCTATTCTCTTGGTACATTTTCAAGTTATGATCTTTCTCATTTTTGTTTCTGTTACATTTCCAATTTTGCTAGAGGGGAAAATACGACCAGATGAACCAGCAATTCTCCCGCCATTGCCCTTAGTTCTGAAAAGTGAAAAACGCAAGTTCATATATGGAACACCTCAATCAAAGAGACTTGATTACAGGGATAAAGACTAGGATAGAGAGCGTAATAGGGACTTTGAGCTCATGCCTCCACCAGGAAGCCATAAAAAGGAGTAAAATGCTGATATTACTTATTACCATATACCAAAGGTGTTGCAAATTAGCAACACCAGCATCTACTCTATAATGTTTAGAACTTTTAGTTAATCATATATCCCTGTTGTAGCCGAAAACTACAAATTTCTATGTGCCATTAGTCTTTCTCTTCATGATATATTTGTACCATGATTTTATAATAGTTGTTTTTTTATTAGATGATTTTTCCAGATGAAAATGTTCGTTGCAGTTTCAATGACCTATGAATAGGAGAAGCAAATAACAAAAAAAAAAAACACTGGCTGCGTGAGCTACGAACAAGGAGCAGTGAAAAGAAAACATAGATCAGCTCAGGCAAGGAAATGGGAGAGGGAACACATCTGAAGATCAAGATAAAACAAGCACGAATGGAGACAGAAATGAAGCAAGATTCAAGAATAAGTCACCTGAGAAGGAAAGACAATAACCACGATGAGCAGAAATTCAGGCGATGGCAACGACGCCGACCAATGAGCAGGCGACAGCGTAGGCAAGGACAACACGATGCGAGAAAACCAGAGAAACGCGCAAACGGAGGAGAGAGACCCAGTGATACGCGCCAAATAAGAGCTTGGAGGGGGGTTTTTATTTTTTGCGGAGGTTTTTTTGTAATATTAAAACAAAAGGAAGGGTAAATTAGTGAGGATATTTTATATCATACTCTCTCCCCTCCAAAAAAACCCCAATTTGGGGGGAAATAAATTCGGCCCATCGAAGGGGAAGGAGAAGCCATAAATCACCTTACTTCCCCTCCAAAATTTTGACCCAAACAAGGGGAGGGAATTCAATCCCTCCTAATCCCCTCCCCTCCCTTTAAAATACCCCCAACGAAACAGACCCTAAGGGGCCGCAGTGATTTCGCCGAAAAGGAGAAGAGTGGAAGGCTGAACGCGAGGCTCTGAACGAGGTTGAGTAGGAAGCAAAAGAGGGAGGAGATCAAAAGGAATGGTGTAGCAGTCGGTGTTGGTGATCAAGATGCTTCAATTGGTAACCCTCATTCCAAATTTTAAGCTTTCCTACAATGTGTTAGATTGAATCTAGGAATGAGATGGCGGGTTATCTGAAAGATATTATTGTGCACTCTGTTTTACTGCCCATGAACTGAAACTTGTTATTAGGTTTGGCTCATCATGTGTACTAGGAACGAGTTTCAGTCTCCCATTGGGACCATCTCATTCTTCTTCGTCTTATTGTAATTTCTGTGAAAATGGCGTTTCCTTTCTTTTTTGTTGGCACCAAAAGCGATTTGCATGAGCATTGGTTATGCTTTTCCTTATAAAGAAAGGGTGTCTGGGTTCATAATTTTATATACACTTCGAGAGAGGTTTTTGAGTTTCTTTCCATCAAAAAAATAGTTTCCTGTTTTGTACTAGTGGAATTTGCTTGAATGGCACCCAATGGAATGTTTTGGGAAGTCAGCTTAATTGAGATTTGGATGCTGTTTGGTTCAGAAATTTAGTTTTGAATCCTCATTTAAGTGCCCAGATAACTCTGTTCAATAGCTTTTGGTTACTTCTCTCTTTCGTGATCTTTGAACATGTGTGGCTTTTCATTGAAAACTAGAGCCGAGTGATTGAAATGATGCCCACGGGCTTTATTTGATGAATGCAATATCCCTCAAATTGTATCTGGTTTTGTAGACAATTTTTTGTAAGTGATTAAACGTTGATGACATTATGGTATATGTAAATTTTTCTTTGTTCATGAAATTATTAGGAAATGATCCTTCCAAGTTTACGTGGCATCCAACATTTGAATGTGAAGCTCATGAAAAGAGTTTATGTGAATCTGTTTTTATGAATCTTTCCTTTGAAATTAAGTTGGGAAACGATGTTTAAAAGGCCCAATGGCATATCAACTAAAATTTTTATCTTCCTATGAGAAAATAAAAAAAAAACAAACAAACAAACAAATAATAATAATAGTAATATAAATAGTAAGAAAGATATATATAAATATAATAGAAAAATATTTAAAGATATTTACACCATGGGAGGTTTTTGAATCCACACAGATACTTGAATTAATCATGTTGTCATGTAATACTGTGAGTTTGCATAGACTTGTAAGTTAGAGGTATAAGCTTGTACCCATTGAAATAAATAACTTTTTAATTTTATAAATTTTCATTTGTTTTTTTAATATATGTATGAACATGATAATATTTTCTGAAAAATATTTCAAACCTTCATAATAATTACTCAAATCTTGGTCGATTGTTATCAAGTGAGGCTGCGTGGTCTGCTGGTTGGATAGCTTGTTTTTAGAATAAATAACTTGATATATGTAGTTCTATTTTTAAAACAAGAATGTAATTTCAAAACATTTTTAATTTCTAGTTAAAAGTAATAATAATATTATCAGAAAAAGGAATTGGCTAAACAATTAAATGTTCCACACAAATAAAAGTTTTTTTAATTTCTTTTTTAAGAAGAAAATGTATAACAATATTAATATTAATTGACTTAATAACCACACCACGTGAGGTTTTAGAGTCGAATCCACGTAGGTATCCTAATTAATCATATTGTCACATAAGATTGCGAATTCACGTGATCATGTTGCATAAAATTTTATTAAATTGTTTGAAACGTGTTTTGTATTTTAAGAGAATAATTGTATTTCATAAAAAATGAATAACAGTCTAACAAATTTTTTTCGAATTTTATTCTAAAAAGTGCAATAAAATCATTATAAGGAAAATAAATAATAATAGCATTTTCTAAAGTATTACCTTAAAAGTATAATAAAACTTCAAGCTGCGAGGTTTAGAACCTTTGCAAGTACATAAGGAATCAATTTATCGGCTATAACTATGAATCGGTAACAGGTAAATTGAATTTCTTTTACTTGTAAAAGGAAAATTTTTCAAAAGCATAAAAAAATATATGATGATTTTTTTTAAAAAATAAAAAATGAAATAAAAGTGCTTTCGAAAAACTAAAGAAAAAAATATTTTTAGAACTAAATAAAAATAAGAGTAAGTGGATGAAATTAAACTATTTTTTATAAATTAAAATATATCTACCCAAATTTCAAAAAATCATTTTGTTTGTAAAAAGATGAATTATTTTTAATTAATTTTCTCTTATTACAGAATTATACAAAATTACAATTAAAAAATTTCCACTAACTGACACGCATTTTTAACTCAAACTATGTGGTTTTTTATTCCTATAATAAGGTACATAGGCCCCAAATTATGATTTTAGGTTAAGTCTGTCTTTATAGATAAATAAATATTTTTTGAATGTATTTTCTTAATTTAAAAAAAATTCTTAATTTAATAAATATTTTTCAATTTAATTTTCTTAATTTCTTTTCATTATTTTGTTTTTTCAAATTTCCTTACTTCCTTTCCTTTCTACCTTTATTTTTCTAAGCATGTGAATAAAAAAAGAACAATCAAAATACTTTTAAAACCATATTAATTTACACAATTGAAGATAATCGTTCTTTATAACATCCTAATTTTTATGTATGAATTTTAAGACCAAATTATGTCATAAATAATATTAAAGTGTTTTGTATTAACTCATGAGAGGTGGGGAAGTTTGGATATTTAATTAAAATAGTTTAAGGCGCAAAATATCCTAAGATATAAAAGGAGTTTAAAAAGGATAAAATTATTATTTACAATAAAATAAAGAAAATAACATTTTTAATGCTCCAGTGCAAATTAAAAGTACAAGTGATACTGATTATGTGGATCGTAAGAGAAAAAAGTATAAATTCAGTAAAAGGTGGGTCACACATAAATAGTAAATATCAGAGGAGATGAATAGTAAAAGGTAAGCAAGATAAGATAGTAAATATGAGAGGAGATGAATAGCAAAATGTAAGCAAAATAAGATAGGTGGACCCTATATGAAAAAGTAAAAGAGAGAGATAATAAGTCCTACAGATAAAGTAAATAAAAAAGACACTGAGTATAATAGAAAACCCGTATAAAAAAGTACTCAAACCAGAGTCAAACTTATTTGAAAAGGTAAAAATTACACTATCCATTTTTCTTTATGTGACATAAAGTTTAGGAGGGAAAAATTAGACATTTTTACCCTTCTCTACTATCTAACAAACTCAAAAATATCTAGGGGTATAATGGGTAATTAATATATAAAATGTGAGAATAATTATGAGCTTTCGGATTAAATATCGATCTGATGATCTACAACTATTAGCCATTTCTATAAATACCCCCTTTCCCTTTCCATTTTTCCCACACACTCACTTGAAGAGAAAGAGAGAGAAGGCGTAGAGAGAGGGAAAAGAGGGAGGGAGCCGTGGAGAGAAAGAAGAAAAAGAAGGAAAGAGAAAGAAAAGAAAGGCAAGTAGGGATTTTCTAATATAAGTTCTCATTCCAAATTTCTTCTAGATTTCTTCTTTATTTATTTAGTTTAAGATTAAATAAAGTTTAAGCTATTTTCTCCTTCCCTCTTATTCTTCTTTTTGGATCAAGATATGATTTTGAGGAAAGAGTTTATGGTTCGTGATTGAGTTAAATTTATATGATAATATTAAATTATTAAGTAAGGTTTAATGATACTAATAAGCTCTAGTCAAGCTAAAGGAGTAATTCAAGAAGTAAAGAATCCAACATTTAGAGATAAAAGTTCTGAGGTAGTAACTCTTACTCTAAAATTTTACATTTATACATTGTGCTTATATTTTAAAAATGTTGCTGTGATGTTTTGTTACTTTTTATGATTGGTTTGACTATTTTAAGTTAAGGATTAAGCCCTAGAATACCCATTTGTTAAGCTGCTATAGTGTTGAGATTTCTTCTGCAACATTTAGTTTTAATTGGTTTCCTAAAAGCATATTATAAAAGTATCATAATTATGTAATATTTATGCAAAGTTTAAGCTAATGTGATAAGTTTGAATTATGTTGCTACTGAGATGTCCCCCTATCTCATCCCATTTTTCCCAATGATAGAGTCACATAATGCTAATGGAAAGAATTTAGTAACAATGATGGAGGAAGAAGATTGAAGTAATTATTCTGTTTTTAGCTGTCTATTTTAATACATTGTCTAAATTTGAATATATATCCAAAAATTTTGTGATTTATATGCATACATAGATCCATGTCTCAAAAACGTAATGACACTAGTTTGGTTATATTTGGATTTATATAATAGTGGTTATGTATGATTTACTAGAACTACTCCAATGATAATTTTATTTGACCTCTGACAATATACAATGATGCTCTGATCAGTAGGAGTAGAATAAATATATGAAAAAAAAATATGGTTAGAAAGTAGACAAGTAACACTTTGCAATGATACTAAGTATACATCAAATGACTTTGTATATTAAGAGAAATGAATTTTCAAAGTTAAGGTTTAATTTTCGGACAGAAACAAGGATGTGAAAATGAATAGTCAAACTTACATAATAAACTGTACGAATTTATACGTTCATTTCCTGGTTCCATATTTTTACTTGAAAATTTAAGATGTGCATGATTTTTAGAGACTTAAATCACTAGAAAATAATTTTTCTATATTTAGTTATGATTTTTGAAAAATAGCTGCGCAATGAACTATAACCTAGCAAAAACAGTTTTGTTCAAATTTAAAGTTTTAATTGATTTGAGTTTTTCTAAAAATGTTTTGATACATCAAATAAGCAGTTTTTATGAAAAAAAATGTTTCTAAATGTAAGATGTAACATTCTTAGGAATGGATGTCGTTGAGTGTCTAACATCTCCCCCATGCACAATCAACTCCATAACCCAACTCTAACTATGTAGACCATCATTTTTCTTCCTTAATCCGGTTTTCCAAGTTTTCCTTCAAAATTTTGTTGACAACTTCTCACAGGTCAATTTTCATCATGAAACCCAATTTGTCTCTTTTTTTTTCCTTTTTCGACGCATCATCTGCACTGTATTTCAAGGTGTGACAATATTCATTTACATTATAATAATATTTCGGGCGTTTAATATTAAAACAAAATGTCCTTGGAAACATATTCTTTTTCGGTCCTTTTTATGAGAATTTTTTTAACTAAAATCATCCAAATTCAAACAGATGGTTAAAATTAATTAGAATTATTGAATTTATCAAAAATTTTTATAACATTTCTAAAATATCAGTAATAAAAGTTATTAATATCTATCTCACATTAATATTTAGAAAGTGAAAATCAAAACTATCAATATTATTTTTGAAAATAGTACATTAATGCTTTATTAAATTTTAAAAAAGCTTTTATATTAAGAAAAAAAAACTTCTAAAAGACTTTTATATCAAAGATGGAAAGGAATATATATATATATATATATATATATAACATGGAGACCACGTGTGAAGGATCAAACTAAGCATTAATGGAGTCCGGCATCTACTTTAGACTTTACAGTCAAATTGGTTGCCTCCATTTATATATATTCTCCTTACAATGCAACATGCCTTGGATTCGTTTGTGTAGAATAGAAATCGTGGGGGTGCAATGGTCATAAGTAATTATCACAATTTCAATATTTTCTATTATCACGTCCTATAAGAAAAAAATAAAATAAAATTGTTCAATTATGATTATAATAATAATGTGTGTGTGTGTGTGTGTGTGTGTGTGTGTTTTATAAAATCCATTGCTGGAACTTAAAACATGGGTCGCAGGTAAACAAGTCCTGTTGTTACCTTGGGAAAAAAAAATGAAAGCAAAAAAAAAAA
This sequence comes from Adenanthera pavonina, assembly GCA_026686845.1. Classification (NCBI taxonomy): domain Eukaryota; kingdom Viridiplantae; phylum Streptophyta; class Magnoliopsida; order Fabales; family Fabaceae; genus Adenanthera; species Adenanthera pavonina. The sequence goes on along the minus strand of JAIVEN010000003.1, from coordinate 14,661,048 downwards.
AAAGGAGGAGGAATAAGAAAGAGGCCAAAGGAGAAGCTTGAAGGAGACAAAAACAAAGCGGCTTTAATTGTTGGAGATACTGTGTGTTGTAGAAAGTTGTGCACCCTTTTGGATCAGAGATTTAAAGGAATTGAAATTACTACAAGAATAATTATCAATATCAGTAATATATTATTAATTAGTAACCTTCACCTCTCAATTTTGAAAATGCAGTGAATTCCACCTCACTCCTTTTGTTCATGTGCTTCTGTTTGAAGCTCTTGTTCTGTGTCTCGTTATTTTGAGTGTGTCAACAAACGGCTTCCAACAACATACGTTCTTTGTCCATTTCTCCTCTAGCTTGATTTGCAACCCATCCAGGTTTAATTTAATAATTATCTCCACAACTAAAATGAAAAATTAATCATTTGATCCTCATTACTTACACCAATTTTCAATTCAGTCTCCATAGTTTAAGATGTTTCATCCCACTCCTTTAAGTTTTCGCGGTTATTTCCGTTAGTCCTTACAGTCACGGATAACTTGAAAAGAGATCTCCAAAAGTGCCACATGCGCAAACTCTGTCAATTTTCCGCTGACATGGCAATTGATGATCTTAAGGATACATGCTAGCATTGGTGCTGTCTACTAGACAGCCAACGTGGCATTAAAACATGCTGGTTCAGAGGCTACGAGCAGCAGAGGCTGGTATTTCGTTTGGATTAAGTCGAGAAGCGAAGTGCGAAGCTCATCGCTCTATTATTGGTTTACCGTTGACGTTGTGCCTTCACTTTTGTTGTCAACAGGATTGGGGGGTTTTGTCGGTACATCCATCTCTTAAAACATTCATAAATATTGCTATTTCAATTCTCTCCTGTAGTGCATATATTGACAATGCACTAAATAAATTCTTGAATAAAATATATATATATATCCGAGAAATAGAAAATCAACAAAGTTTATTAACCTAAAAAATATGGTCATAAAACTTATTTTAATAATATTTATATTTTGAAGAAATTAGTCTTCTAGGCTGAGTTGGAGATACATTGATTCTCATATGAAAAAAAAAAAAGATAATGGCCAAAGAAAGCCCCGGCAAGAAGGAATTCAAAACTTAAAAATGGAACATAAACAACAAAAACAGTTAGGTGAGATGGCCGAGAGACCGAAAACTGATGCACAATCAAGAAGCAAATGCAACACAACTATTTCTTAAGTGAAATGGAAAATAAAATGAAAATATTATATGAACAGAAAAATGGATATTGGATGGAAATGAAAGATAACAAATAAATAACACAGCCACGTGTCCTTGCTTCAACATTTTCTATCCATGCTCTGGTACTATATTCCTACACAGTCGCCAACCTACATATAAATTAGGGCCAATTCATCCCTCAACTTGAAAAAACCATATATTATAATCTTAAATTTTAACATTTTAATATCATTAATTTTGATATTTTAATTCCATTAGATTCAAGTTTAATTTTTTACCCTTCAATTCAAATTTTGAATACATTTTAGTTCAAATTTTTTTGGATAAATAATTCAAAATTTTGTGAGTATTTTATTAAATTTAATAAATATAATGTTGAGGTGAAATAATTTGTAAGAAGAGAGCCCAATTAATTTAAATCCTCAAATAGTTTTTATAACAAATATCATTTTATTTTTCCTACAACCCAAATTAGTAAGGGAGAGGGTTGAAAGATTATTAAATTAAATTTTTTTTAAATTATGTTACCCCCTAATCTCAAGTCCTAGATCCGCTACTATTGCTATATATGCATGATGAAGATAAAAAGAAACATATAAATGGACAAAGGCTGTAGATGTTATGGGGATATGCAAGATTTGGGTGGAATAGTATGAAGGAGAAAGATATATGACATGAACGAGAAAAGAGAAGCTACATCTTTTAGCCTTTCAATTAAAGTATTTGGTGACTGTAGGCTTCTATTTCTAAATATATAAGATACAAACCAAAAAACACACTGATCAAGAAATGTATTGAATTTATCTGAAATTTAAAGTCCATATTTAATGTAATCTTGTGAAACTCAATAATATTTAATGTGATGATAAAATTGAAAACAAAACCATAAACCCCTCTATATATTTCATATTTAGAAATAAAAAATTTATTTTTTATACCTTATATTTAAAAATGAAATGAGTAATATATATATATATATATATGAAACTAAAGTTTTATCATGGAAATTTAAAAAAAAAAAAAAAAGAAACACCACTAGGTCAAAACCATGTCGGTAGAATGCATGACTATGCCATGAAGACTCGCATCTAGGTGGCTAGTGTATTACACGCTAAACTCCAAAGTTGAAAGCTCGAAATGGCACCGAAAAGAAGAAACAAAGAATGCATGACTATAAATGGGAATCCGAAGCACGTGAGCTCTGAAACCGAAAGGGGGAGAAGTAGAAGCAAAGGAAGACAGCCGATAAAAGCGTGCAAGCGTAATGGAAGTACTCTGCCAAAATATAAGGCGAGTTTTAACAAATTATCATGGTAAAAGATATAAATTATTTTTAGTAATATATGGTGTATTAATATTTTTTTTCTTGCTTTGTTCTTGGCTTCAATTAGGAAATGAGGGATAAATTTAATGTACTCATGAATATAGAGGCAATAGTGTAAAAGATTATAATTTTTTTTATAAATTTAAAGAGTTAATCAACTTTTAACTTCTTTCTTTAGTAAGTGTAAATTTCTAAAAAAATAACTTATTTTTTTAACCGAAAAGAGTATTTGCCAGTTTAGCTTGGATGGAAGCACTGCACAACAGCGAACCAGCATCGCTCCACCCTCTGCTTTGCTTATGGACTCAAACCCCAAATGCACTTGCATGGAGAGGAGGTGCTAAGGTCAAAGCTTTTTGTCCAATGTTATACTCCATCTTTTATTGGAGAATTTGTTATTCAAGATATCCTGGGGATTCATGCCCTGACTCTGGAATTGGGTTCATCCCACCCATTTCTTTACCAAAAAAAGAAAAGAAAACTCGCTCTACCTGGAACTTGCAGCTCTTATACCATTTTTCAATTACCATGTCAGCTGCCTATTCATCAGAAAACTGACGGAATTTGCATATGTGGCACTTTTGGGATTTCTTTTCGCTTTTCAGGCTATTTGTAATGGTAAGATTTGGTGGAATTAACTATGAAAACTTCAAGGAGGGGACGAAGCTTTTTAAACTATGAGGACTGAATTGAAAATTGGTGTAAATCATAGGACTAAATGATTCATTTCCCTCACTGACATACCATAACTCAAATTATTTAGTCTAATATTTCCTTGCATTTTAAACTTTTAAGTTTTAATGAACCCTCCTCCCCGGCCCATAAAAATTTCCTGTTTGTCCTCTTTCAAATTCTTTTATTCTGCAGGTTGCAAAAAGGAACTCCGTGGTAATAATTAAGTTTTAATTAATGATAAGAAACGCCAATTTCTGTTGCTTCTCTCTCTCTCTCTCTGTTTTTGGGGACAACTGCTCTCGCTTCTCCGTACAACAGTATAGGGTTGTTTTCAATTTTGATCATTTCAAATCTGAATCACACTTTTTTTTTTGGTGATAATTTTCCCTCAGTAATATCTCAACAATTCTCAATCTGAATTTCGTCCCTACATGTGTATTTCTGTTTATTATGATATCAACCATTAAAATTGATACCCAATGCCGTACATTGTTCTGATGGAATATTCTCTCTATGCTAAGAGACTTCTTTGCTTAGAAATATTCCTGGATTATATCTTTGGTTGGCTGTCATATATAGAGCATAGATATTTAGGAAGTAAATTAGAAAAGGGATACTATAATATTAGAAATTTAGGAAGTAAAAAGGATACAATATAGTATTCATAGTCTTGTATTTCAACACAACGCTTTTGCTTTAGCGTGTTTAAGGTTGGTGAGATTCATGAAGTGCGAGATAATAATAATATAACTAATCATGCTTAAATCTTAACCATCTATATGTTAACGTTTGATAAGAATAGTCACTTTTCTCTGATCATATATATAACACCAATAAATAAAAATAATAATTTTTTATCCCAATAACACTGGGTGATCAATCAACGGCCTTAATTAAAAGGACACTAAATGATATCTTTAAATATTCTTGAAGGTGAAATGAAATCTGAGCCACAAGTGAAGATCAGAGCGTGTTGGGTTTGATTGGAACTGATCTCTCTTGTCAATAATGTGGAGGTTGAGATTCAGGGAAGTACAGGAGAAGTAGGAGGAGATGTATGGAATAAAAGCAAAGAAACGACATGGGAGTACTAAGATTCTGAGGAACCAAATTAGGATGCAGAAAAATAGTCGACAAGTGGAATGGAATGAATGACACACAAATCCATATTCCATGGAGGAAATTTGGTATATAATTGAAGCAAAGGAACCCAACTTGATAGTGAATTGAGTTTAGATTTGTGCGATCCAAAGCATATATCTCTATCTCCTGCATTATGCCTCGACATGGTTATTCATTGGGTTACGGCACACCGACCCTTGACAAACCGACCATGCATGTGGCCAAAATTCTCTGAGTAATAATAATTAATGGTTAAATTGGTAGCATCCAGTGTTTTAGTGGTGAAACAAGTTTTTGATCCAATTTTGAATTCATGATTCATCATTTCAAATCCGGTCCGTTTCACCCTTATTACTTTGTGCCATTTAATTTCTGTCGACACGAAATTTGGACCATGTGTCCCAAATTTATCCTCAAGTTACATGAGTTAGAATGGATTTTCATTAAATCAAATAATGTGTTGAAAATACTGTAATAAGCCATATATATAGTCCTCTGGTCAAAAGAACAATATATATATATATATATATTCCTTCCTCAATTGTTCGATTACATTCATCTGAACAAAAACCTATACATACAAACTAAAGCTCTGGAGAATCCTTGTTCATCAAGACTTCCAAACTCATGATTCAATAGCTTTTATTTATTTAAGTTTGTATTGATTTAGATATTTCTAAATAGATCCATCTTACATAAACATAGACATTAGATATTGATTATAACTACATATTTTTATAGGAATATATTTTTCGGCCATCATATTTACATATAGGTATACAAATGCATATATTTATGCAAAAAAATAAAAAAAGCAATAGTTATTTTGTACATTCAGAAATTTATTGATCTTAGCCAAATGGGAAGGTGCTTCTCTCTTCTTAAAGCAAATAGAAGATTCCAGGGATTTGTGCACACTCTAAAATTTTTACCCCACATCTTTTTTAAAGATGTGGGGAAACAACATGTGGAAAAAGATGTGGGGAAAAAACATGTGGGGAAAAAAGGTTAACTTATTTTGCTTCACAAGATATATACTACCAGTGCATGCATGTGCTTCTTCTGTTATCCAAAAGGAACCTAGAAGAATGGAGAGAATCCTTTTAATCAGTACCACATATTCACAGTATAATTCTCCCATATCTTCTTCAATTCCAAATTTTTCTCTTTTTTTTATAACTTTTTTCTACAGTCACGGCACATGACTTTTTTCCGAATTAACTAGATAATAAAATTTTTTAATGATATCCTTTGATTTGAAAAAAAAAACGTCAATTTTTAATTAATTTGAGCCAAATAAATTTATTAAAAGAGAAAAAAAATTACTCCTTGAACATTTTTCTTTCAATTTAACTGCAATTGATAGATGCAGTGACTAATTAATTAATTAATGTATTGTTTGGTTTGATAAAAAGATTAAAAAAAGGAAAAAAATAATAAAGAGAACAAAAATTGGAAAAACAGTGGCCCCATATTTATATGTATGTCCTTTTCTTTCCTCCAAGGAACTATCAAAGCATATATATAACAGTAAATTAATTCATGAACTAACAAATTATTCAAAGATAAAGAATTCTTCTGATATATTTGATTTCGGGATTTCCTGCATGTGCCTTTTCATATTTACAGCCTTATCAAGAACTTATGTATGTATCAGGTTCAATGCATTTTAGTGGGTTCTATAAATAATATTCGTGTGGACAGTAAAAGGCACAGCTATATTAGGTTACATACATATATAGTCATGATTAGTCACTAAATAGGTGGTATCTGGATCCCACCATTATCCATTAATAACAAGGGCCGTAATCAAAGTTCTGATAATCATTAGCTTCCATGAGATATATCCATTATCCATTATCTTTCTAATCATATCATTAATAATGTTTCTAGTGGTAATTGAGCCTTTTAGTGGAACATTACACCTGGGTCCAATTCATTTGTTATATCATGTCCTCATTATGACTCTCAGAATAAATCACTAATTTGCACAATTATTATCTATTTTTATTCAATTTAAGTTTAAATTTTGTACGTACTTGAATTTTTATAGTTTTTCGGAGTACTTGATTTTCTTAGTTCATCTTTGCTACTCCCTCCGGTTCTATATATAAGATCATTTTAACCAAATTACATGAATTAAGAAGGGAAGTTAAAATTAATTAACTATCTCGATTTCTCCAAAAATTTTAACATTTTTCCAAAACTACTCTTATTTAATTTTTCTCTTTTTCTCTTTGCATACATTAAATAGGGGCATTTTTTGGAAATATATAATAAATACCACCTCGTATATTGTAAAAGATCTTATATTTAGGACCAAGGCAAAAGGTCCTATATATAGGACCGGAGGGAATATTAAGATTTTGTCTCAGCTAAATTAATTTGATGTAAGTTTTTTTTTTGGGACCAAGATGTGAGATTACATGTATGTGTTAAACATTCGATTAAATATATGTGATTAACAAGTTAACCAGGCACCTAATGATTCAAATCCTTTTAATGTAGCCAAAATTACATGTGATTAAAATTATAAGAATCCAATTAAAATTGAGTAAAACTTACAAATTATGATAACTGTTTCACTTTAATTTTATTAAAAATCTGTCAAGCAATTGCTTTTATTATAATAATACAGATGATTTATAATTTCACCCTTAATTGTTATACGTATGAAAGAGTTTAATATATGCATATATATTATTCTTTTGCAGTCCTGATCGCCTTTTAGATTTTTATCATTTTAAACAAGGAATTCCGTAGAGAATTGATAAACCTTCATTTTAGGGAATAAAATATGGGCACTATACAACGAAGCTAATGATTCCCAGGTGACCTGAGCAAATATTAAATAGATAGTGTTGAAAAATCAGCAATTGCATCCAACTCGACACTCGTATCTTTTTTTCCGAAATCAAAGAAAAGATTCTTTAGACTACATCATTATATTGATGAAGATAAAAAATTTTAATGTACGGTAATGTCTATTTTTATAATTATTATTAATATTATACTTATTTTTTTCCTTTAATCATCCAGAATATTTTTTAACTGACAACTAAATACTAATTCCTTCGAGACGTAAGAATTGAACCCAAAACAATAAATTTAAGGGATCTAATTATCTACCAAATATGTCAAAATCATGTTAGTATATACTTATGTTTTTTATTTTGAAAACTATTAGATCATAACATTATTCATGGTAAAAAAAATTAGAACATTTTCCTTAAGAGATTAACAATGATATACAAAAATAATTTTAACTATTTTTTATTCAAAGCTTTTAGAAGATTTATAAGCTTAACCTCATAGTCATTCATATACAAAATCTTGAAATAAATTTAATTCTAATTGATGTGAGTGTTGCTTGATCATAATTAAGATCCAGTTTTGATCGGCTTAATTAACATGAATAATTCACCATTGCTACCACAATGATCACCCTAACGACCAAAAACCGGCCAAAATCATTAGGGCCAAGAGGCAGAGGCCGGGCATCTCAACTTTCTTTCATCATTGGATCTTGAGGGATCAGGATAAACAAACATGATAAACTTAAACTCCCCGAAAAATTCATTTAATTTGAAGAAAATCTAGAACTTTCTAACTCTAACCCTAATGCATGCAGTTATTTCACGACTTCTTGCAGTCCATGGAGGACGTACCCCATATATATATATATATATATATGAACGTGAAAAATTATTGTAACATGAAGCAAAAGCACTGCCCCAACAGTTAAGAAACACCATATGATCAGTGTCGCTTGGCTATAAGAGTTTGGATTGCACTAATAGTCCAACCCAATTTTTTTTTTAAATTAAATCTTACATAAAATTAAGACTTGAAATCAACGACTACTATATATATATTCATTATGCCTCATTCAAAAAAATTAATACAACTAGCTGGGTGGCCTTAATTTGTCCTTAAATTGCATGAAATTTTAAAAATAAATGGTACTGTTCGCTATTTCTATATGTTTTATTTTATATTGATAAGTTATCAAAATTGCTTTGAAACAACAAACCACCCACTCGGAAAAGTTTTACGGCTCCACTTAGATTGTCATCATCAACTCACTTCTGAAAAAGGGGTTGAAGATTGACGGTATATATATGTGACATACATATATTAGGTCTAATGGCCACTCCTATAATCTTATTTTGTCTATTCATTATATCACTGTTTCTTTAGATCCCTTTAGAGAAATTATCATTCTTTTATCATCTCTTTCTCTCCCTCTACTTTCCAAATTTATGCTATGTTAATCATCATCACAACCACCCTCAAAATCAACAACCAACTGAAAGCAATAATAAAGGAATAATATGACAGCAAGTTTTAAGACACAAGTAGAAAAATTAACAGCTACTAAAAATCAATTATATATATTATTTGATTTATCTAAGTAAAAGTATAAAATATCAAATAAGCTCAAAATTGCCTCTTTCAATTCATCAAGACAACGAACAAAATTCAAAACACTCAGCCATGGACAGTAAATGGTTGGTTAATTTGTAACCCAAATTGGGCAATCAGGCAAACACATCCTTATCCATATAATATACCATCTCCTAGGTTCTAGCTAGTTGAAGTGGTCTCAGTGATTGTGAAGAGGATCAAAGAATGGAGCAGCAGACAGCAGTAATGGCTGAGGTCAAAGATCAAGAACGGGGGACACGTGGCTGATGGGTTTGGCGGCAGGCATCGAGTCCACTTGGGACCCAACAAGGTACCCATGTGTCGACAAGGGAAAGGGATGGAATTCAATGAGAGCACATGGGTGACAGCATATTTTTTGGGCTTATAAATACCCTCTTCACTCTTCCATCCCTCATACAATACAATACAAATCCTCTTCTTCTATCTTCACGTGCTCTCTGCTCCTCTCTCTGCTCACTTTCCCTGCAAATCTTATCCATTTCCTCCTTTTCTCGTTACGCACCATACTTATCATCGAACTAGTAGTTTTGTTCGTTGGTTGACAGAGAAATCTCTTTACTTTTAAAACCAACGACCCCCCATACTAATATTGTGCCCTGCCCCCTTCCTTACTTCTCATGGAGAACAAGAACAATAGCAAAACTCATGTCGGAGGGTCCTCTTCAGCCACGAATTTTGATCAGCTTTTCGGTCCCAAGGACCCCACCTCTTCCTCCTCATCCTCCTCCAGCCTCTTCGGCTCCATTTTTCCTCCCGCATCATCCACTGTATGCATCCTTTCGCTCACCCTTCAAGTTTCTTCTTTTCTGAGTACTGTCAAAGCATATATATATATATACTATATAGTATTGCTGGTCAATAACTTTAGTGTGTCTTTCTGATGGAAAGAAAGTTGCATGGACATATAATTCAGTCAAAAGCTGATCTTTCACCCTATGGTTTTTGCAAGGTCAAAGGACATAGCTTTTCCTTTACGGTGACATTATATTTTTTTTGTATAATGGACTATAAAGATGATGCTTCTGCAAGTCATCATATATATTCAGCGACTATGCTTTGTAAATCCTTTTGATTCCATACTCTGTAGTCATTGAAGTATAGTATAGCATATGCATGCCTCTTGATCGGAGTTTGATGCGAATTATTAACAGTATAGTTCATTATGGGACACTTTCTGATTTGAGCTATAAGGTATATATGCCTATCCATATATAGTAATCCACTGAGCCTGGTACTGTTTTGTAACTCAGGTAGGAGGGAGTGATTCGAGAAAGCAAGATGTGGGAAGCAAAAATTATGGAGCACTAGGTTCGTCCTGAATTTTCCCCTAATACCTTTTTATTCATTTTAGGATATATTAAGACCCATCTGGGTTATTTATAGCAACTACTTCAGTATGTCTACTGCAATTCATATTGCTACACCTTGTTCATACCATGGATGGATCTGTACTGTTTGGTCTCAAATGTTTGTACATGGTGGAAGCATATTTATGAGATTTAGTCCTATATGTCTGAATTTATTTGGTAATGATGCCTCAGTTGGATTCGTGTCAGGTAACAAAGGTGAAAGCAGTGGTGGCGTAGCTAGCAAGAATTATCAGAATGAGAGTACAATGGAGCCCAGCAACTACTACACCTCATCCATCTATTATGGTGGTCAAGAAAATTATTTCCCAAAAACCAGGACCACTGATTCCCACCATAATGTTAGTTTCTTTCTTTCTTCAATATATGGTCTCTATGATATTGTTGACCTATAATTAAAGGGTATACAAAAATCTGCTTTAATGGAAATCTAGTTAATTCATATGGGATTGTTCTTTATAATTAATTATTTATTTATGCTAAAAAAGGATAAAAAAATTCAACATATAAAAGTGTAAATGTATCAATTAAGTAATTTATATATAACCAGCGAGTTTGTCTCTTATAATGAGGTAACTCAAATTTTGTTTTTCAAAGCAAGTCATAACGTCAAACACATTTACAATATTAATATTTTCCATCGGTTGTAATAAATTGAGAGTCCACAAATGCAATTATGCATATATAATTTATAGTATTTTACTTCTCCTTGGTCAATAAGCCAAAATATGTATAACATTTTGATTTGAAATTTAAATTTGCAGTTTAAGAAAGATTCAGATAATGATGATCCCAATGGGGACAATCCAAATAGCGCTTCAAGAGGAAATTGGTGGCAAGGTACAGTAGATCAAGTGATCAAAATAATTGAAACAATCGAAAAAGTGAGAGACAAATTTATCTACTAGAATTAACTTTTTAGTTCATCTTTGTCATTTTCTTGTGTTATTGCAGGTTCGCTTTATTATTAGCTTGACCCTATATATATTATAAAAAAATCACCATCCTAACCAGGTATGGCAACTTTTTTATTTGCAACTAGCTAGTTGTTATAGTATAACATCTAAATATGTCTATTTTTTTGGCTTTTTGCAGGATATGTAGTGTTGGTATAGGTTTGTGCAAATAAAACATAGTGCAGCATACTACGTAGAACTTCGACTATACGAAGTAGTGTTTTAAAGGTGTGTCCCTAACAGCTACTGTAGCTGGTAATCAGCTGATCCCACGGCCATCAACAGACTTTTACGCCATGTTAATAATAGTTTTGATTTTTCTTTTTGGGAAAAAAGGTTTCATGTGGGTATAATTAATCTTAGCCTGTAGGCTTTGCTTAACATTGTATGTGTACTGTATATACTATATATAGTCCTTGGTCTCTGAGGACTTTTAAATCGCAGTAGCTCACTATGACTAATTACAAGTTTCCATGTTTGGTGTGTGTACGTACGTGCCTCCAAATGTGTCCAGTTGTATTCTAATTATTGAAACAAAATGGATGGATTCTATTGAAAGGAAAAGATCGAAACAGACGGATCGATCCTCAATGGTTGAGAAAATTGAAATGATTAAAGGTTGAAGGGATGAAAACAAATACATGCGTACACATATTATACATGTCAAGTTTTGTACCCCACACACACACACACACACATATATATATACACAAAAGTGAGTGTTGTGTAACTCACTTTTGTATATATATGTGTGTGTGTGTGTGGAGAAGGGTTCTGGATGCTAGAGACAAGGATGGGTTTGAAAATGTAGTATTTTGGCGCTGTAGCGTGAGGACGAGTGGCTGGGGAATTAGTGGCAAGCAAGTTGAGAAGTACAAGAGAAGAGAATCACGTGATATAGGAATGGGGTTCACGAGCCTGATTTGTCCTTTAATATATTGTCATTATCATTGTTGTTTAAACCATATGGGCTGTATACATCCCCCCACCCCCACCACCATTGTACCATCCTGTGTTGGCCTCTTGTCTAAAGTCAATAAATTTTGTTCAGATACTTTCCTAGCTGATATATACTCCTACTGTCTCTGTACAATTCTCCTTTATTTAAAGGTTATTAAAAGTACATGACTTCTTAAATTTTGAGTTTTATATATGTGTGTGTGCGTTTTTTTAAATTTTAAAAAGTAGTATCATTAGTTCTTAATTTATGATGAAATTTTGATTTTAATACTATGCATATAACTTTCCTTTGTTAATGATTTCATTAAATCACTAGGAGAGATATTGCCAATTAATATGAGGTTATAACGGAGTCATAAAATTAACCCAAATCGATATTAAGAAACTATCAATGATGGAAGTAGCTAGGCACAGAGAAAGAATTTAAATGTGTTTTAAACACTTTCTTATTAAATCAATATTTGCTATATATTTATTGTTAACTTAAGGCATATTTATTTCTAGGAGTTATCTAAAATTTTTAAAAACAAGCTCAGTGGTATTGCAACAATGAGAACCATCATTAGTGTCTCAATAATAATACAAACCTTGAAGTGGGCACAGAGACATTGATTCAAACAGTTTGTGGGCATAGGCTAAAAGACCTACCCAAGGGGGATGAGCTCATAAATTCTACCTTGTTGAGGACTTTCATGGTGTCACATCTGATTTTTTAATATATTTTCCATTAATACTACCTTATTTAAAATGTTGAAAAGATGAATACTGCCTCATTTACAACGTAAAAATCAGAATTCTGAGAGCTTGAATTCAAAAAAATAAAATTTTATTTTAATGCACTGTATACTTAGTTGTGCAACGAACTTTGAAAAATTATAATTAAATGTAAAAAAATCATTTCACTATAGTTCAAGTCTCTAAAAATCATTCACATCTTAAAATTCATAAAAAAAATATAAAATTGGATTTTGGACAAGTTAATTAGTATAGTCTATTAATCCAAGTTTAAAGTTTATTTTCTGCTTCCAATTTCTATTTAGACCATATCTTTAAAAATTCATATCTCATTAGACATAAAGTCAACCAGTACATACTTTATGTCATTTGAAAATTCTACATGTCTACTATCTAATTATATTTACTTTGTATATTTATTGTGCTTGTAAAGAACAAAGCATCTTAATAAACCATAAAGGATCTTAGCATGTAACCTTTACTAAAATAGTTTTAGGAAAATAAACATTATTTTCATTATACAGCTCCAAATACATTCAAATCATGGCATATCAATCTTAAAACATAGATCAATCCATACATATAAACTACTAAATTTTTTAAGCGTTACAAGATTTTATATAGTCTTTCAAAGACATGCAGTATTTACAGTAAAATAAAGTTATTCAATAATTATAAAGTTTTATCCCTTAACTTTCTTGAGCCAAAACTCATTCCATATTGAGCCAAATAATACATAATTTAGTTTATCATAAAGCACATCATATCTTCTAACTGGAGGAATCACACTTTGCCTCATTTCCTTTAACATAGTATATACTTAATTATTTCTAGACTTTTGCATATTATTAGCCAGTAAATAATGGTCATACATATTCTTTTCATTTTCAATATCATTTCATAACTTAACAATATTTAGCATGTTTTCCTATACATCATATTGAATCATAATACATTATTTTCACATGATCATAACATAATACATAAAGCATGCTTTATCATTAAAACACTATTATAACATAAATTTTTGCTTGCTTTCTCATCATTTTCTCCTTCTTTTAACTTTCTTCCATTGTTTTATTTTACACCTGGCATGGTTAATACTTTAAGAGAATGAGATTGGACATCTCAGTATATACTTGCAGATACTAATATATCATTACTTAACATTAAAGCACACATAACATTGCATAATTCATTAAAATGCATAAAAATGCCATGTTGGCTAGAAAAATTTTGGCAACAACTTAAAAACAAGACATCATGGAAGCCATCATCAAATAAACAATCAGTCAGTCAAAAAAACATTCACAATAACAACATGAAAACATTTACATGTTATAAAATATGCATAAAACATAATTGTACAATAATATAAAAGTAAAACAAGTTATATTATCTGTGAGCTTTATCATTTCCTCTTTAAATTTGACTTCCTCTTATTTAAAGTCATTCCCAATCACTTCCTTGTCACTTCCTTAGCCTAGAAGCATAAAGAAAACCATGATAAATCATTTATTCTTCATGGTTCTCATAAAATTTATTCTTAAACCCTAAAAATTCATATTTCATGTATTTAACTCTTTTTTGAAACCATAATCTCTCCTTTACTAATTTGGGTATGAAGAATCTATTTCTACTATTGGATTCATGAATTCCAACTCAAAGACTCTCTCCTAGCTTTTGGCCAAACATAGCTTTATGAAACCCAAGTTAGAAAATCCGATCCTTTGGCCAATATTTCATGTATTCTAGGCTATATACACCTTCACAAATTCATTGTAATCATTGCCTTTATGAAACACAACCCTAGTCCATAAAACCCTTGCTTGGACGAAACCTAGAGAACCTTGGGAGGAGGAGAAAATGCTGAAAACCCTATCCCTAACTTCGCTAGGTGAAAGGAAAAGTAAACTAAAAGAGATTAAAGAAAGAAACCATACCTTGAAGCCTTCCTTTCTTCTTCTTGTCACTAAAATTTTCAGCTTCTCTTTCTCTCTCTACTCTCACCAATTTCAATGAAGTATGCAAGAGGGGAGGGGAATCATTTATTTATAGAAGATTTGATCAAATCCTCACCCTTGATTGCTTGCCACTTCAATGGCCAAGATTTTGCATATGACATAAGCCAAGACATCATAAATATTAAAATAATCTTCCAAACATGTGCATAAATAATGGCCAATGAGAGAGCAATATTTATTTCCTATACAGTATATTTTTTTTAATCCAGATATATCTTATACTTGTTACTTTTCATCTAGACAATTTATTAGTATTTTTACAATATTTTTTAATATTGTTTATTCCTTTAAGTACACAGAAATAAACTAATTTAGAATTCACATTTAATTTAATATCTTATCCCAAACAGTATTTATGTGGGGTCCATAATCTTTTCTTTTTATTTTTTCTACATTCATGGGGCTCATAGCACCTTTTGTCTTTTTCTGCATAATTTTAATGTATTTTGCAATCTATATTTTTTCAAATAGATCCATTTAGACTCAATATACTATATTCTATTGGGTCCAGTATGTCATGAAGCCCATTTTGATATGAATTTTGTATAATTTTGAAATTGCCCCTAGAGAGACCAGACTGCAAATAAATTTTTTTCAGACCAATCTATAAATATTTTTAGGGACTACATTGCAAATAAATTTCTATTAGGGATCCATTTATAAATTAATTTCCACTTAAAGACCGTATGTTAAATTACCATTTTTCCCTTAATACCATATCTTTTCCATTCCTTCTTTAACACATTTTATAAGGCACATCGTAATCACACTTTTGTATAACCCTCAAAATCGGATGTTACACATGGCCAGCTCTCTTGACCTCTTCTTACTTACTCCATTTTCCTTATTTACACTACCGATTTCTCTTCCTTAAATTTTGATCTCTGTTCACTTCCTTGGTTTTAATTATTACCTCTACCAATTTCTCTTCGTTAATTTCTTTGCTCAACAATCACATCTTGCTAGAGCGTTGGAGTGAAGTGTAAATTGGGAGAGAGGCGCTGGAGGTGACCACACCAACGAGTATAAAAGTAAACCAAGATATGATCAAATCAAAGGTTGATATGGCAAATTAACATGGAAACTAGATTCATGGAGGTGACATTGGAGAGAGACGGCGAATTTTGGACCTTTCTTGTTCTAATATGAACAGGTCGATCCGAGAGAAACGCCAAACAACAGGGTGTGATGCGGTGGGTTTGTGAAGAATGACATTTATGGCCTTGAAGGAATTTGCGGGGAAAATTTATTTGAAAAAAAAAAAACAACCTTTAATTTCCTGTAACATGTTACATATTGTCACTTAATATGGCATGATAATTTTTATTAGTGAAATAATAAAAGTGACAACAATACGGAATCATTAGTCAAAAAGTATAATTCAATGGATTCATTTTAAACTTTGAAGAGTTATAAATGATTTATGTTATACTCTCTCCGTTCATTTTTTTTAATTTTATAATTTTAATTTTGTTTCAAATCTGTTATTGATTTAGACTTTCATTGCATTATTAGCAATTATTTTTTTCCAATTATATTATTCTCTCATTTAATTTAATGCATGTCATTTAATTCATTATTGGTCATTGAATGAGGATATTTTAGTTAAATCATTAGAAAAATTTCATATAATCAATGATTTCTTTGATTTTTGTGAAACAACCTTAAATAACAAAAAGAAATGGAGGGAGTATATATTTTAGTCAATTTAAAATACAAATTCACACATAATTAGTTGAATGTCTTTTCAAATTTTCTATTCTCTTGAATCTAAAATATAAGTTATTTTTAATCATATCACGCATCTTAAAAAAAAAAGAGTTAAATCAACCTTTAATTTCCTGTAACATGTTACATATTGTCACTTAATATGGCATGGTAATTTTTATTAGTGAAATAATAAAAGTGACAACAATACGGAATCATTAGTCAAAAAGTATAATTCAATGGATTCATTTTAAACTTTGAAAAGTTATAAATGATTTATGTTATACTCTCTCTCTCCGGTCATTTTTTTTATTTTAGAATTTTAATTTTGTTTCAAATCTGTTATTGATTTAGACTTTCATTGCATTATTAGTAATTATTTTTTTCAATTATATTATTCTCTCATTTAATTTAATGCATGTCATTTAATTCATTATTGGTCATTGAATGAGGATATTTTAGTTAAATCATTAGAAAAATTTCATATAATCAATGATTTCTTTGATTTTTGTGAAACAACCTTAAATAACAAAAAGAAATGGAGGGAGTATATATTTTAGTCAATTTAAAATACAAATTCACACATAATTAGTTGAATGTCTTTTCAAATTTTCTATTCTCTTGAATCTAAAATATAAGTTATTTTTAATCATATCACGCATCTTAAAAAAAAAAGAGTTAAATCAACCTTTAATTTCCTGTAACATGTTACATATTGTCACTTAATATGGCATGGTAATTTTTATTAGTGAAATAATAAAAGTGACAACAATACGGAATCATTAGTCAAACAGTATAATTCAATGGATTCATTTTAAACTTTGAAAAGTTATAAATGATTTATGTTATACTCTCTCTCTCCGGTCATTTTTTTTATTTTAGAATTTTAATTTTGTTTCAAATCTGTTATTGATTTAGACTTTCATTGCATTATTAGTAATTATTTTTTTCAATTATATTATTCTCTCATTTAATTTAATGCATGTCATTTAATTCATTATTGGTCATTGAATGAGGATATTTTAGTTAAATCATTAGAAAAATTTCATATAATCAATGATTTCTTTGATTTTTGTGAAACAATCTTAAATAACAAAAAGAAGTGGAGGGAGTATATATTTTAGTCAATTTAAAATACAAATTCAAACATAATTAGTTGAATGTCTTTTCAAATTTTCTATTCTCTTGAATCTAAAATATAAGTTATTTTTAATCATATCACACATCTTAAAAAAAAGAGCTAAATCAACCTTTAATTTCCTGTAACATGTTACATATTGTCACTTAATATGGCATGGTAATTTTTATTATTAGTGAAATAATAAAAGTGACAATAACACGGAATCATTGGTCAAAAAGTATAATTCAATGGATTCATTTTAAACTTTGAGAAGTTATAAATGATTTATGTTATACTCTCTCTGTTCATTTTTTTTTAATTTTATAATTTTAATTTTGTTTCAAATCTGTTATTGATTTAGACTTTCATTGCATTATTAGTAATTATTTTTCTCCAATTATATTATTCTCTCATTTAATTTAATGCATGTCATTTAATTCCCTATTGGTCATTGAATGAGGATATGTTAGTTAAATCATTAGAAAAATTTCATATAATCAATGATTTCTTTGATTTTTGTGAAACAACCTTAAATAACAAAAAGAAATGGAGGGAGTATATATTTTAGTCAATTTAAAATAAAAATTCACATATAATTAATTGAATGTCTTTTCAAATTTTCTCTTCTCTTGAATCTAAAATATAAGTTATTTTTAATCATATTACACATTTTAAAAAAAAGGAGTTAAATTATTAAATTTATTAAAAATTTCAATACTTTTTTATCATTTATCCCTATCAATTGAATTATCTATCATATTTCCCATAATATTTATATCCGATATATTAATTATAAACCGAGTACGTGTAAGATAACTCATTTTGAACCTAGACATCACCCCCAAAAATGAGTGATATTTTAAACCGGAGAAGTATTCATTTCATCTGTCATTTAACTGTTACATAATATTAAATTTCGTTATTACTCAATTTGATAATATCATAATTGACAAACTCTCAAATTTCTAAACTAGTTTTTGGGAACAATTGACTGACACTGGATATCAATCTTTTGTTGTTTCGGACTAGCCTACTAATCTGTGAGACCAATTGACTAGCATGTCCCAAAAACAGTTTTAAGAATTTTTTTGGCATCAAATCAATTAACTGGGAGCTGGTTCATGATTAACTGGCGTCTTGCACCAGTCAACTAATGTGCAAGACTAATCAGCCGATGTTTGTCAAAAATAATCCTCTTCCACTTCTATATTGCATCACTTTAGTTAGAACTTAGAACCTTGTTTCACTTTTTTTTTCTTTTTGAGAAAAGGGGAATGTACGGAAACACAGACTAAGGGCCACACAGGCCCAATTGATCTTTAATAACAAAAGCCCTCGCGCAATCTAAGGACGCTGTCAACAAAGCAAAAATGCATCTGATGTTGGATACACCATTTAGACATTGCATCAGCAACAGTGTTGGACTCTCTGGGATAGTATTGAATCTCCACCTGCCAATCTTGTTTCACATAATTCTTCTGCAAACAACATATGCTCCATTAGATTACACGACAGGTATACACAATTGTAAATGCTCCCGTATCCACGTTCAAATTCAAAATATGCAGTGTTAATGGAAAGTCTCCTCATTTTCTCTTCGACATTCAGTTTAACATTCACACAAAAGGGTTGAATACCCTTGCAAGTTGGGATGCCAAATTAATAATTAATAATCTTTCTTGTTTTACAGTTGAGGTCTAAATCTGAGTTTGAATCAGTTCCATTTTTCTTTCGGCCTCCCAAAAGAAACGAGTTCCATTTTTCTTTCGGCAGTACAGTAATGGAAGCCAATCATTTACTGTAAGGATGAGATAAAGAAGTTTATCCAGCATTTATAGCTAAAGCTATTTTATTTAAACATAACATAGAACTCCACCTCTATAGAAAGTGAATAATAATTCATACTCTCCAAAGGATTTGCACCACATATTTTGACGTGTTCCCAACCATTCCCCATCCTAGTGTTCACTCTTCAAGGCAATGAGTAATCTGCAAAAGAGCAGATTCTATAAAGATAATTTCAAAGGAAAATTGAATGAACAATATCAGTATTTCCATAAATTACTGATAGGGTGTGTTTTATAATATAGAAATGAATAAATTGCAATGGAGCATCCCAGACCTCCACACTCGTAACCCACAGGACGATCAGCAATATTACAACTTTAGGAATGGTCACTGCAAGTTATGGCTTGAGTCCAGCAATTTTGGCTGTGTTAGCATAACAGCAGAGGCAAGCAGGGTTCTGGCCTAGTCTCTTTATTTGAGTGCAGCACCTATTAGAAACTGGAGCATTCCCATCTTGTGTTGCTGTTACACAAGGAGCCAGCTTTGAAGCCGCTCTGTCAGGGGAAGATCACCCACATTCACCAGCCCCATAAACTTCACTATGGTTTATGAGGCCAAGAATCACAAGAAGCACTAGAAAGAAAATGTAATTCATTCGGGCTTAGTTTCTTCAACACTGCTCATAGAATTTCAAACAATTACTTAGTAATGAGAAGCGCAGACAGCAAATAAAATATTTCAAGAATGAGCCACCTCACCCTTTATGCTCGAAGCCATCTTATAGTCTGAAAAGAAAGTGATGCACTGAGCCAGTTTGGGGTTAGACTTCTCTTTTTGGCTTGTCTGAGAGCTATTATATTCATAAGGTGCAATAAATCAAAGTAATGATATACTTTACCCAAGGACAGCCAGGTTTCTATTGCTCTCAGCCATGAGATAATATCTACTATCCCTAGAAGATCCTTTAATTGTAAGGGAAGCAACATAAATTACTTGTACTTAGAGAGTGGTAGTGAAGACATAAGAAGGTGGATTTTGCCGCAATTACACTTAGATTATTCTTCTACAAGCATTTATAGACAGCAGTGCTCACTTAATGGTCCATAATGGCTCTACTAAAATTTATCATAAGTTCATAACTAAAGACTGTCTAAAGTCTCAACAGAAGATAATATTTTTGAAATGCATGCAGATATCAGAAGTAGCATGCAACACAAGATATTGATATTCACCTTATAATTGATTGATTAAATTTGATAAAACAAAAGCAAAGAACAAGCCGACCCTACTTAGTGAGATAAAATTAATGTTGTTGTTATTGTAAAAGTAAAGAACAACAAATTTAAAATCCACTATACAGCTCAAATTGAAGTTGTCCAGGACAAATAGAGTAGGTAGGTTTCTCTACTATAATTTATCACAAGTTCTAAACTAGAGACTGTCCAAAGTTTCTACAGAAGATATTATTTTTGCAAAGCATATCGACTTCAAAAGTACCATGCAGCATAAGATATTGATATATGCCACATAAGTGGAGGATTAAATTCGACAAAATAGAGATAAATAGACAACAACAACTTTCAAATCCACTATATGGCAAAAAATTACATAAATCCCAGACAAATAGAGTTGGGAGGTTTTTCCTATCAGTAATAAAGTCTTAGAATGATGATAAGAAGACTAAAACAACACAATTATTGCATTTATAGGACGGTGGGAAAAAGAAAATCAATCAAAGTCACAAATGGTAATTATGTTCATTTGTAATGCCCCACGAAGGAAAGTCAGAGTAGTAGCTATCGAGAAGAAAATGGTAGAAAATCGTGTAAGGTGATTTAGACATATACAAAAAAGAGGGTAAGAGGAGCCAGTGAGGAAAATTTGTCAAATAGCTTGGAGCCCTATCAAAAGGCATAAAGGAAAACAAAAAAGGACATTAAGAAAAGTTATAAGGAATAACTTCTTGATAAATGATTTATCTAAGGAAATGATATTTTATAAAGTCCATTGGTATTATATGATCCATGTAGTCAACCTCACATTAGTAGTATAAGGCTAATGTTGTTGTTATTGTTGTTATAATGCCCCACAATCACTTGAATCAAGGACATGATTAGAACAGGAAATAAGAAAGAGTTTGCAGGCCCCAATAATCAAGGCTGATTCTAGAGGGTCCAGGAAGAGAGGTAGAGAATAGTAAGTCTGCGGTGAAGTTCTTATTTCGGGTAGTGCAAGGAGCAGACACATGTTACTCTTAGAAGCTAGACAATGATGAAAGGTCCAAATGATTCCATATAGTAGCTGATTCTGTGCGAGTGCGCCTGTGTGTTTGTTTGTGTAGTTGGAAGTGGCTTATGAGAATGTTAAACTGATATTCAGCTAAAAATTTATTGATAAGCTCAAAGGGGGAAAACAAGAACTAAAGAGAATAATAGTTGTCCATCCGTATAGGGTTGGAAGATTTTTGCTTCACGAGACCCTCAACTCAAACATGAAACAACCAATTGTAACTTTTCAAATCACCTTAGTCTGCTTACAAGTTAGATTATATGGCCCACTAATCACGGGGGAAAAAGTATGCTCAGTTCAGGCTGTAGCGAGGCGAGATATGGTGAAAATGTATGCTTCCCTTCCTTACAAATAATTAATTAAAAATGGTCACATCACCTCAACTCACCTTAAGAACGGGATACAGAGGTCTCCCTTTTATCTTTTAGTGAAGTAATAGGATCTCAAGACGAGTAAACTAACAACAGTATGTTCTAAATGAGAAATGCCCATCACTTCTAAGATCACCCATAGCACCCATCCCATGATTCACTCAATTTTGTCACATTCCCGAATTCTCCGTATCATATCAGAAGTAGCTCATTTCAACCGCGAAAAGTTCATCAATAACCCTCACAAACCCAAGTTTACATTTTTTTTTCTCCCAAACCACAACAATGCCAAGCGAGTAACAATTTGGGGAAAGAAAAGTAGAAGAGAAAACTCGTATTCAATGTAAATTCAGCTGAATCATACAATGTACCGGTAGGACACTTTATATTCCACCAGGGGAAAAGCCGAATCATACATGATATAGGTTACTGTCTATTCGTTTGAAGAAACTAAACATACATATATAAACACACGAATCCTAGCGCGTAAATGCGTACAAAACAACAGAGACGTAAATGAGAAGCGCAGAAGGAACCAGGATGAGGAGCGGGACTACAGCAGAGAAAGTATGGGAACTCCCACAAGACAACGTTCCAAGCTTGATCTGAACCACATTGACCAAGGCCATCATCAAGAAACCGCAGCCGCTGACGGAACCAACGCCGGAGACGAGCATGCCGAGGCGGAGAGCAGTCCTATTGATGTGAGCGAAGAACTCGACGGGGTAATGGAAACCGGGGGAGCGAGAGAGGCGGATGGCCTGTTTGAGAGCGAGGGCGACAAGGCTGGAGAAAAGAAAGGAGCTGAAGGAGTAGACATGAAAGGAGACGAGGTTCTCGGCGATGGAAGGGGAGGCGGCGCACGCGGAATCGGAAATGAGACTGTTGGAGGGGTCGTAGGGGTTCCAAGTCAAACCGATGAAGACGGCCAAGGTGAAGAGGGAATTGACATTCACGATGGCGTTCAAGGCGCTGATATGGACACTGGTTGTGGAAGAAGACATTTTAGTGAAGATGGTGATCGAATCGACTGCCGATCGATTCCCTGTGTTGTGGTGCGCTTTCTGAGTGGGAAGGGAAGAACGCAGTGCTTTTTGGTTTTTTACTCTATTTTTTTTCAGACACGAATCGCTATTTCGGTGATTGTCTGAACTAAAATAATTTTTAAATCGTCGAAAGTTGGAAAGTGGAAACGCAACCTGCAATTGTTCGGAAAAACAAAAACATTTGAGCTGGTTTGATTATTATTTTTTAAAAAAGTTAAAGTAAAAAAATAAAATAATTCAAATTATATATCTTTATTAAGTATTTTTAAAAAAAACTTAAAAACACTTGAATTGAGTGATAATGGTGGGAGAATGAATACCCTTAAACAAAACCTCAAAAAGTTTGGATTTTATAAATGAAAAAATTATATTAAAATAATTATCCCATTTGAGTTTGATATTATTTAGATATGATCCGAAACAATTAGATATTAAATAATTATATTAAAAAATATTTTTTAAACTTTGGAAATAAAATACTAATATTTAGATTTTTTTAATTCCTTTCTTTTAAGAAATAAGAAAAGTGGTAGATAAATATGTCTTTTCATTAGTATGAGTTAAAATAACAAAAATAAAGAAAATAAAATATTAAAAAATAAATTTGAATTTTTTATATTTTAGAACAACATATATACATATATATATTTATTTATTAAATAGATATTGAAAAATAAAATTTATTTATTAAAGTTGAAAAAAAATTATTACACTAAAAATATTTTTTATTAAAATCATCCCAATATAATTACTTTTGTCAAAACTAATTTTTAAATAAATCATTCAAACATAAATAAATTAGTCAAAAAATCAATTTTGACCGTAATCCCATTATAAAATCAATTTTATTAAAACTTATTTTTTATTAACTAAAAACTAAAGGGGCACTTTATTTGTAATTTCCTCTATGTATACTTATCTTCCTTTTCCACTCATTCACACTACTTTTAAAGCACTTTCAAAACAAATAATTAAAACAGATTTTTTTTGTATTTTTAATTCTAAAACTTATTTAAAAAAATAATTATATAGAAATGTTTTAAAAATACAAAAACAAAAATAAAATTAAATGGGCCCTATAATCAAAATCAATTAAGGCTACCGTGAAAATACCATGGATATTAACATTAACATCAGCTTGGCATTTTTTATGGTCCAAGATGTAAGAAATAAATATTTATAAAATATTCATATTATCACAATTTCAAATTTTGTATAACATAAGGCCATCCCAAATGTTTGGCTAAAAAATTTGCCTTTACAATGTAGTGGAAAAATATATTATAAAATAAGTTTAAATTCTGAAATAATGATTAGATGAATTCTCTTTTATTAATTTATAAAGAAACATAGCTAACAAAAACATCATTTAAATGAAAAAATATAATGAAACTAAAAAAAACTAATTGTGAGAGACCAAATTGAGGGGTTGTTTAATATAATTATTAGAAAGGAGCTTTCCAAGAAGTTAATTATTTTTAAAATTCATACATAATCTACTTATTTTATTTTCTATTCTCTCAAAATATTAATTAATTTTTTAAATAAATATATTATATTTTAATATTAAAGACATAAATACTCTTTCTATTTAACAAATTAATTAAGGAATTAACAGTCTTTTTGAGAAAATGTTATAAAAGACATAGGAAGCAGAAAAAAAAATTAGCCATGGAAAAATAATTAATTCACTTCTTAACAAGTTTAATTTTCCCCTTTATTTTCCCATAGCAGGCAAGCCCGAGAGAAAATGGTAGATTTCAAGTGCTAAAGATAAATTTGCATACAGAATAGGCAGACCTAACTTGTATTTTTTAGCTTGACTAAATATTGAACAAGGAAAGATAAAAAATTATTATTAAGCGAAGTGGTTAAGGCTAATCAATCAACCTGGCCTCTGGCTCTTTGGCGTGGTTAAAACTCAAAATTTTGAACATTGATCAACTCCAACACGCTGAACAGATATGATAAAATAATAGATTTGTATCCGTTTAAATTACCTTTTTATAAAATATTTTTTTAAGTAATAATAATTTATAAAAATAAAATTTAAATAAAAATAAAAAAATTTTATCATAAATCTATTTAAATAAAAAATAATACTAACTAAAAATCATGATTTGGCTTCCATTTTTGTAATGCCGGCACAGAATTGATGGGTCTCAACACCTCTTTTCTCTTGGAACCTATGAATCTGTATATTTATATCAACGGGAAAAACGGGTACCGATGGTAGCTTCTGTAAAACGCAACCGAAGGCGAGACACCACGTGAATGAAGACGTATCATTTTACTGACAAGCAAGCGCGTTATACGTCACGATTCCTAAACTGTATTTTATAAAAACAAAATTTTCAAATTTCAAAAAGGAAATCTAATCTAAACCGCCGTTGCCGGGGATCGAACCCGGGTCACCCGCGTGACAGGCGGGAATACTCACCACTATACTACAACGACCGTTGATAATGAGGCTCGTAATATTACTATATGGACAAAAGCATATCATGCTTTTGATCATAAATGCATAAATTATTCAGCTTCACGTGCTGTGCAAAGTAGCCGCGCCCTATTAACCTATAAGACGATGTTGATGTTGACAGTACAGGTACACTTTTTGAAATGAATTTCCGTTAACAAAGGAGTAGGTGCGTTTTACTTTTAGCCTAGGTTCAAACAAATACAGCGTAACTTTCTGAGGAAAGACCATATAGAGTCGATAAGTTTTATATAGGATAAGTTTATTTGAAAGATGTTACGAACGAAAACCATGTCCGTCAATCTTTCTTGCTTTTACTAGAAGCCAGAATCACAATTATTTTCTTTCTGGTCGACAAGCATAGACAAACTTGGGCATTTGGTGTAGGGGCACGATTCTCGACTAGGGTGATGCCCCATGTTTGTTTTTCAAAATCTACGTTGATAATTGCGTACTGCCGTCAAAAACATTTCTTTATCTTTTAAAAAAAAATACTCTTTCATTCCAAGATAAGAGAGATCACCACAATTCACAAATAATTTTTCTTTTTGGCCAGAACAATTGACAAATAATTGACAACGTCATTTAAAATTCAATTTCATTTCCACCTAACTTTAGATACAATAACATGTAGTATTCCAACTGCTTCAAAACTCAGTAAGAGGCTTATAATGGTGGCCAAAAAAGAAAAAAGTAAGAGACTGTAATAATCTCAAATAACATTAACTTCCAACATCTAACTACCAATAAATATTAGTAAATGATACAAAGACGAAAGAAGAATCCATAATTAAAGGTTACAGACAGATGGTTGCCCTTTAACGAACATGGACACTGTTCATCTTTTCAGAGCACATGATTCCTTTGGCCGTTCTGGTTGGTTCTGTTTCTGTTCTATTATTAGTACTCGAGTTCAAACTTACTGTTCTATTATTAGTACTCGAGTTCAAACAACTCACTTCACTTGAATTGCTGCATATTTTCGCTTTCGTCTCCACCCCAAGATAATTCGACAATACTTTTTTTCACCCCAAAGCCACGACGATGAGGTTTGATGCTGTTATTGTTGTTGTGGATGAATGGAGTTCTCTCTCCTCTTGCAGGACTAATGAGCGGTGGTGCAGGTGAAAAGTTATTGGTGCCACCACCAGCTGAATTTTTAGGAGTGCCTGAGACAGACACCGAGAACGGTCGAGACACCTTTTGCTGATGTTGCTGACTACCCGTCGAAGAAACCAACGGAAACCTGTCTGAATGTTTAGTCAAGTCGTCCACATACAGCAAATCATCAATACGAGCCAGAATGTTAAATGCCATGCTCTCCAATACCCTTGAGTAGCTCTCCAGAATGGACTTACCCACATCCTGAAATTGTTTAAAATGAGTTAAAATGATCACCTCGAGAGAGAAACTTGGCAATTTGAAACATATAGGAAATAAATTTTCCTAGTAAGTTAATGCCGGAACCTTGTTGCAGTGGATCTTGCTGGTGTCGAGGGTGGTTTGAGTTAAACCAGGGAACCTCTGTTTCAAGGAAACCAGAAAGTTTTCAGCTCTTTCCGCAAGCAATTCTCTCTTGTCTCCATCAGCCATGAAATCTCTCACCATTTCCCAGGATGATTTTGCTGTTGAACGGCTAGGATTAGGTGGGGGTCTCGAATGAGCCCTCTTACGCCATACATATATTGAGGCTTCCACTCTGTTTGCAATCTCAAGAGCCACATGTTCATTGGAAAGGTCTAGGCAATCAAGCAGACACTCTGAAGAGAACTGATCTGATATTATGTAACGGTATATGAAATCCCCCAGGCAGCTTCTTCCATTCTGAAACCGCACAAAGCAAATTGAAACCGATTTAACGTTTTACTCATCTGATGCAATCAAAAATGAATTTATTTATTGGAATTGATCAAAATTCAGACCTTGGGAAGAGCTTCCAAGTATGACTCAGGAACTTCCATTTCAGCTAAAGCACTGTCGTTTATGGCCATGGCAGCTTTCAGTATTTGGTTTGCACATTCTCGTGTGTGGTTCAATTGCTTTCTGGAGTTCTCACTCAGACCTGCAGGAGGAACGCGAGGTACAGGAAGCCACCACTTCTCCTCTTGCCTCTGCATTGGCTTGCGAAAAGAGGCTGACCCATCTGCATCTGGGGCCACAATTCCTTGGTCTACGTACCAAAACTCTGTAGTGGTGAAACTGTCTAATATTTCCTGTAATCCAAGTGAAGTTCTCATCAACATACTTAAAATTCAAAATGGCTTCTAACTTAAATGCTAATATACCATGAAAGAAGAAGATTCGATACTTACCATGAGCATGTTATCCAGTTTGCGAAGAGCTGGAAGATTAATGAAAATATCTGACCTCGGCCTGCAAGTCATTACCTGCAGGATTCACCAAATGAGAAACCTTATAACTACGTTCTTTGGAATTAGGCTTAATTTTTCTAAGCTACTGAGAAAAACTAAATCCAATTTTACCTCAAGCTTGCTTCCATCAGGAAATGTTTGCCAAGAAGGGATCAATTCAACAATGTGATCACTGACACAAAGAAGCCATTCCATCTCTCTTCGCCACATTGCTTTCTTTTCAGCAGGCAGAGGTTCTAGTCTCCATAATTGCCCAAATACAGTGGCTATATGTTGCATAAATTTCAAACCCAATAAATTTATAATTCTGAACATTTAAACGAAAGAAGAAATTTCAAAGCAGTTCAGAATAATCATACCACAGAGATTAGTAATGGCATTTGAGATGGCCAAAGCAGTGCAAACCCCTTTTCCAGACCCTGACATATCTTCGCCAAGTAGTAGTTTCGCAAACCTTTCCTTCATCATATCAATCTCTGTTCCAACAAAGTTTTTTTTTTTTAAAAAAAGGAAAAGGACAACAGTAGTTAGACAACAACCAGACGCGTATAATAACACATTTTCAAATTGTTGTCCAGACAAGAGCATTATATGAAATTAGAAAAGTACTAACCTGACATTTTTGAACCGATTCTGCTAAATTTTGAATTGTCCTCTTGAGAAATACGTTGGTCCTCCTTTTCATCAGATTTACCGCACTTGGAAATCGTAGCCTTGCGAATGGGCCAGCCAAGAGGAGCAGGCGAAGACGACCCTTTTGCCTTAGCTTCTTCAGCTGAATCGAAGGAGCTTGATCCAGTCGAACTCGTTTCTCTCGACTCAGCAGTCGAATCGGTGAGTGACTCAGATTTAGCCGTTTTACCCCCGGAGGACCGAAACCCGTCTTTCTTTTTTTGAAAATTTTCAGTCTTCTTAGATAAAGCTTCCATTTTGGGGAACTTTTGGAAGTTTTCACGACGCAAAAGGCAAATGGGAAGGGGCTCACTCGAACGTTTCGCGAGGCCTCCACTTAGTTTCCGCCATAACAGTGAAAAAGTTTGAGAAGCAGAAGAAATCGTGAGGTGGGTTTATTGTGCTGAAAGGACGAGGGGGTGAAGAATACGTGGCTTTTTCGAATTCGGATTCTGCTCTCCCTCTCCCTCTCCCTCTCCTGTCTATCTATCTATCGCTGATAAATTTGGTTTTGAAGGTGGGGAAGATAACTGCCAATCGCCACATGCCATACCAACGTCTC
Organism: Adenanthera pavonina; assembly: GCA_026686845.1. Classification (NCBI taxonomy): domain Eukaryota; kingdom Viridiplantae; phylum Streptophyta; class Magnoliopsida; order Fabales; family Fabaceae; genus Adenanthera; species Adenanthera pavonina. Next base: position 14,631,832 of record JAIVEN010000003.1, on the reverse strand, counting down.
TCTGGCTTTCGTTTTCACCTTCACTCAAATTTGTGAGTAAGTAGAGGGTACGTTCAAAATATTAATATTAATTAATAAAAAAAATTTAAGCCTGCTAGCTGTAGTGGTTTACAGACGGAGCTAGGAGCCGATGTGGAGTTTAGAATTACCTTCTTGTCCTTTTACTTTCGTTTAATGTTCAGTAGTACTAAAGCCAATGATATTATCGCTTCGATTAAGCTGGTGATTGTCATTGTAATACTATTATTTTATTGCAAATGCCAATGCAAATGGAAGATCAAGATATCAGACGATTTTGCATGCATGAAGACTTTATTAGTCTCATCATACCAGTACGATTCTCTGTTCTTTCAACAAGAAAGACAGACATTCTATTTTTAAATTTTTTTATTTATTTTATTGTAAAGAAAGATTACAATAAACTTTTTTTTTTATATTCTCTTCAAATAAAAAATAAAATTTGATTTAATTGGAGAAGACGTGCTCCTATCACTCAAGAAAAACAAGATAACCAAGTTTTTGATGAACTTTGGTCTTTTTAAGGAATTCTTTGATATACATAATGAAATAAAATAAAGAAGAGAATGAAATAAAATACAATTTTATAAATATGAAATATTTTTGTTTTTAAATAGAAATAATAATTGATGTTGTGTAATGAATATCATAATATTATATACGTTGATGAGGAAAAAGGTCACATAAACCAGACTTCATTTTCTTTTTAATTATTTTAATGTGCCGGTGAAGATATCAACTTAAATTTTTCAGAGTAAAATATTTGCTCTTTTTTTTTTGGGGGAAAACATGACTCGAGATCGCGTTATAGGTGAAGCACTGGTTTTGGTCGATACACAGTACTAAAAAAAAAAAAAAAAGAGCATGTTCAATATGGTTAAGGAAGTAGAGTGGCCAGTCGTTTGTCTAGTTGTGCGGTGTGAAAATTCTTTCTACTTGTCCTTTTCAGGTTTTTTTAGATATGGAATTATCTCACCTATTTTATATTTTGAATTTAAATCTGTTAAGATGTAGTATACGAAACATAAATGCTCCAGCGAGATCAGATGCATGCATGTTTGAAAGAAAGTAACGAGAGATGAAGAAAACTCATCAATAAATGGCACAGTTGAATAAACCTAATTTTGAATAAATTGAATGAATTGATGATTTCTCTTTTTTTTTAAAGGAAAAAAAAAACGGATACTTGAACATATGCATGTTAAAGTACCTATCTCTGCCAGACGAACCAACGATGAAATAATCAATTCATTCAATTTATTCTTTGAAAAAAAAAAGGAGGATAGTTAACCTGTTCTGCTTTATACCCTACAAAAAGAAAATTGGTCTTCGTTATCTTCATCTAGAATTTAGTTATAATACTCAAAAAATTATCTATGATTTTCAAAAGAAAGGAATTAGCAGATCTGTTTTTGGCTGCAACGCAAAATTAGTATAGTTATTTAACATCTTTTTTCCGCGGTTGTCTCTATTAATGAGTACATTCTATTTTTGTGGGTAGTGTTGATGAATTTTCAGTTGAGCGTTAGAGTTATGTTTGAAACGACTTTAGATCGATGGAAATGAAATGAAATTTTTTTCTTTTACCGAAAAAGAATAAATGGGTGGCTTACTTGTAGAACTCCACTTCATCTTATGTTGTTTGACGTTCCAAAATATGTATGTTCACTGTTTCTTACTTTATGATGCTGATTTGTTGGCATAATTTATGATGAAGATTAGCACAAGACAAACAAAATTTCCTATTAACGAAGCTCTTTTCATGGCATTGTGAAAAGGGTAGATTATTATGGTGGAACTCATTTATACTGAATTATTGTGACTTACTTTACATCATATTTTATTAGTCTTGAATGTGTGAGTATAGTCAATGTATGAATTTATGGGGATGACGGCAGCGGTAGCCAGCTTTTTGAAGAAGATATAAATAATTATTTTTGTATGTATAACAATCCAATCCAATACTAAATTTTTTATTTTTTCAAAAAAAAGAAACAATAATGATCTTCTGCCAGCTGCTTTATATCATATGCTACCCAATTCATGTCTTGAAGCTGTTGTCACGTACTTTGTAGCGGCCTACTAAATCTATGGCTCTGGTGCTGCGGTATTTGCACAATGCACTTATAAATTATAATATTATAAAACATTCACTTTTCACAAAAAATTGGTGCTCCCAGTTTATAAAGAAAAGGAAATTAAAACAGACAACAACAACAATATATAATAACCAATTATTATGGTTAATTATTAATTAATATATGAAAACAAAGGTGAGTAAATCAACCTTTTATTTCCCTTCTCTCGTCTCTCTCTCTCTCTCTCTCTCTCTCTCTCTCTCTCTCACGTCTCGTACGAGGTGAAAGGGCATTTTTATACACTTTAGTTCAAATTTCTGCACCACTTTCTGCAGATTTATTTACTATATGAAAAGGAAAAGGGAAAGGGGGGCAACAACGGCTAGCGGTGTGTGTTTTTGAAAGGCAAGTAAAAAAAGAAGGGTGTTTTTATTCATATGGTGATATATGACCGTTTGGGAGGAGCAGAACCAACGTGAACTCGGCCTTGCCTTGACTCTTGCTTCTGGGTCGTCCCTATTTTCACAAAAGTTCTTTTTCTACCCTTTTTCTTTTTTTTTCACTCTTCTTTCAATTTGGTGCGTCAACATCACGTAATTATGGGCTTATGGCATTTCTTTGTATATTTCAAGTTTCAAATATTCAGATTCATTTTGGTTATTTGGAAATAAACAAAAATAACATTACAACAGAAGGATGAAATAAAATTAGATCCCTCGTATGGTATGGATGAGAAATAACAGAGAATACTGTTCTAATGAATATTTGGCAGACTAAACCCAAAAAACAAAAACAAAAAAAGACATACATAAATAAGTAAATTATCAAAATAACCCTGACTAAAATAAAACAATGCAAATAGTGAGGGACAAAGATGAAATGATAATACGTACGTGTTGAATTGGCAACATCGGTGTGGGTTATTTCAGTCTTTTTACACTTTATTTTAAGATAAATAGTGTCTTACAAAAAAGGAGGAAATGACGTTTAGCATATATGGAGTATTTTGGAATTGGAAGATTTCTACCTTCATTTGCTCCTCCATTCCAATTTCCAACTCATTCCTTTATTACATTATTATTATTATTATTCAACCATTTTATTTTGATTATTTTTTATAAATAAAAACACAACTTATTTGTTAATTTTTTTTATTTTATACCTAAAAAATTATGTGCCGACGTTTTTCTTTTTTGGAAAACTACAACAAACGTCATCTAATTCTGTCTTCTACAACCTTTCTTTGTTTTTTTTTTCCAAAAGAACAATAATGTAAAATTATGAGATATAACACAATTAAAAATACAGTGTTTTTATTCAGCACTCTAAATCCCATTGATACTTTTCTTATTCTTATCCCACATCTCTTTTCCTAACTTGTATATATAAAAATTTATAATAAATTATTCTATTCATAAATTATGAATATTATAACTCTTTTTTTTTAGTATAAAGGGTATCGTCCAACCAATTATAGAAGACTAATATCTTCAATATGTGAGTTTTGTCTCTCCAGCCTGATGCTCTTGTTTTTAATAAGTAAGAAAAGAAATAGAAATTACTAATCAAATAATGATTCTAAACATCTAATAGACATTATACTAAAGGGAAATCTATTTTCAATGAAAATGCCTAAAGGGCCTCTTAAGATTTCATATACTGCTGTAAAAAAATATATAGTGTTTTCATCCAAAATTGTTGAAGACCATAGCGAAAATCACATTTTTATTTCTATATTTACTCAAGTTTTAATTTCATTTACAGTATTTGAAAAACTATTATTAGATGCTCATAATTTTAAAATTTTAAATTAACTAATTATGACTCAACAAATTTTAAGTAATGGCACCAATCCTTTTATTTTTTATTTTTTAAAAAAATCCATCATTGATTAAATTAGATGCGGCCTTGAGCAATTTTCATAAAATTTGAGAAATAATAGTATACAAAAAATATAAAAACTGACAAAAACTGTTTTTTGACTTGAAAAAATTTATGCAACCCCAAAAATAAATTGCAAGGATGAAATTACAAAACAGGTTTTGCGGTTGTGGATTTGGAATAACTATTACTTATTGCTAGATTGAATGCTGATTGTTCATTACATATTCAAAGAGACTGATAGTGCAATTTAACCAGAAATCTTGAGTTTAAGCATGGGAATGCAGCAACGTAAGTGGTCAGGGACACCCACCCTTGTGGTACCTACAAACTTCGATCTCGATTAGTCTAGACCCAGTTAAAATCTTCACAGCTTGAGTGAAGCAGGTTTAGAATACCGGGTGTTCATGGGAAAAAAAAAAAAAGAGGCTAATAGTGCACTAATTGAATGGTGCATTAGACACATGAGATTAATGAAAGTTATAATATCTTCAATGATATTCTCCTACGAGTTGTGGACAAATTATTGAGATAATCAAATAGATAGATGAGAAGAAACCTATGACTAATTTTAATCAAGTTTTCTAATTTCTTTTGATTGTTTTCCACCTGTTATTCAAAAAATAATAAACGGAGAAGATCGGCTAGATTGGGTTGTTTGAGCAGCTATTAAGTTCAGATTTGAATTTGTTTACGGCCATGAAGGTGGAGATTTGAGGTCCGTTTCACAGCATTTTTTGTTTAATTATTTTCAAAACTATTTTATAAAACTATTTTTTAGAATAAGTTTTAAAAATAAGAAAATAACATCTGTTTGAATAATTATTATCAAAATAATAACTAACAAATGTTAAATAAGTTATTCAAAATTTATAATTCTACCATTAATGAGGTGGATATTTTTTATCTTTTTTTGTGTTTTTCAAAATAAAAACTACAAAACACCTTAAAGAAATTCTGAATTTTTTGTTATTTTATTTTTTTATTTTTTAAAATATTTTATAAAAAACAGGTTTATCAAATAAATTTTTTTATTTTTTTATTTTTAAAAATAAAAAAATATTTTAAAAATATTTGTTAAACAAGCACTTAAATTCCTATTACCAGTTTTTTCAAACCTAATTGCTTTTATCCTCGTCACGTGATGTTTCTCATGACTGTATAGAGTAATGATCCACCATCTCACACCGAAGCCAACTCTTCCTATTTGATTAATTAATATCCATTTTTTTCTTAGAAAAATTATATTGAATGATTTGTATGAAATACTCTATTTGATTCAAAATATAATTTTTTTTTTAAATTTTTTATCTTAAATATAAGTTCTTTTTAGTAATTTATAAGATATTAAATAGGGAGAAAGACATTTAAGGACCTCCATATAAAAATATTGTCAAATGAACAGTACAAGTGCTGAATTCAGTTGATTCGAATTGGGAATTCAGTTTATAGGAGTACTGAATTTTTAATCTGGGTCCTTGGAAGGGAATATCTTCATATGGGGGTCCTTAAATGTCTTTCTCCCTATTAAATATTTTTTCTATTTTATTCTTATCTATAATTAAATGTAAGAAAAATAATAAATTTTAAATGTAATATATTAAATAGAGATGTTATTAAAAAATAATCTTAATTCTTACATAATTAGTTAAATAGTACATGGAGGGAGTAATCTTTATTACGGAGGACTACAAAAATTCAATTATATTAAGAGACCAAAAGACAAAATCAATTGACCCCTATGCCCTTACAGAAATTATAAAAAATAAGCTAAAATAATTCTTCCAAAAAAAAATTCTGGTCCCCTCAAACTCTGCTTCGGCCACTTGCGTGATGTCTTGTCTCCCTCCTATCCACATATATAATTTATTCATCATTTAATATATTTTTTCAAGTCAACTTTCGAAACTCAACAAAAGCACCTACCTTTAATGGTGAAAAAATTAACTTATATATATATATATATATATTCATTATTACTTAACCTCTTAGAAATGGTGGAAAATTGGAAAAAAATAAATTTTCAAAATAACAAATTTGTAATATATATTTTATGGAACAGAGAATAATGATAAATGGATTTACCCCTTTTATATATAGATACAGTTTTTTTTCGGGTTTTGCAACGTAGAATAATTATCCACAAGATCATAGATGATTGCCAAAATTAAATATTAAAAAAAGATTGGTTCACTCAAGACGAATATGTTATAACATCCCTAAAATTAGTTTATTATTTTGTTCAATCACCATATTTTTATATTGTTTAAAATCTCCTTAAAAGTTTTTAAGTTACAATATTCCGAAAAAAAATGAAAGTGAAGTCCGTCACATCTAAACGATTTATTCACTTAGCCCAAAAAAATAAAAATAAACGATTTATAAAGCATAACAATAAAAAAATGATGTGTATATAAATTTGTTCTAATTTCTGAAATTCCTTCCAACAAAATATATAGAGAGAGATTATAACTCCAGGAACCAAAAAATGATGTGTATATAAATTTGTTCTAATTTCAAATTTATTGCTTATCATGTTACTTTAAAAGCAATAGATTGTTCCACATGGAGGAGTTGCAGTGCTTGAGTGAGAGGAAGAAGGATGTAGCACACACGCCACCCGCCGCCCACGTTTGGCGTGGGAGAAGAAAATAGATTTTTTCAACGAGAATATAATAGTCAAATAAATATATTTTGCTTCTTCAAAATAATTATAAAAGTAATGGCTTTCCACGATAAATATTGGTTCATATCCTTGAATATAACTTTCCCTTCTTTTATTTCCCTTTTCTTTTATTATTCATTACCCGTTTTCCATATATAGAAATGATGATAAATTATGTTCATAAAAATGACTTACTATTAATTTCATTTATTATTTTAAAAATGCCTTTAGATGAAAGTGTTTTAAAATGATAATTATTTTTTATAAAAAATCAATTTATTAAGTAAAATAAAGCATGATTACTTAATTCAGGAAAGAATCAAGGGCGAGACTAGAAATTTTAATGTTTTAGGCAAAATTATTGGATTGATCATCATGTCATTCTTTTAGCTTTTTGAGCTGCAAAATTAATTATCAAATTACTGGATAGATTATATATTTTCTATTATAGACTTTGTTTTGTTTTAAAAAAATTCTGTTTTTCATATAATTTCTGTACTACATATGTGTACTTTATGTGTAATTTTTGTACAATTTATGTGTAATTTTCATACATTTTATACAATTACCTACGATTCTTACGCTATATCGTGGTTCAATCTATATGTAATATTTGCGCAATATTTATGTAATCTACATAATATAAGGGATAATGTTATTTTCATGTTAAAAAAAAATCAAAATTGTTTGTGCAATATTTATCTCATTATTTATTGTTGAAAAGCTCATTAATCTTTAATCCTATTGAATTTTTCTTTTTATATAACCACTAGTGCAAAAAAACCATTTTTACATTTGCAATATAGATAAGTTCTTTAAAAAAAATAATGTAAAAAAATGATAAATAAAATTCTTGTAGATAGATTCACTTGTGCTAAATTTTCTAAATTAGTTGTTTAAATAACTAATATAAAAAATTGTTTCTAGACGGCTTTCTTAAGAAAGAAGAAAATGGAGAGGTTAAATAGAGAATAAAGAGAAAAAGAAGAACTTTGGACATGTTTGGGAGTTTAATATAATATGGAATAGAATGATCATTAATGGAATAAAGTGGAATGGAACAGAAAGGAATGAAATGGAACATAATATTCTATTGTGTGAGAGTTTTAAGATGGAAATGAGCGGTTTCATTTAACTATTTTTTTAGAGTTATTATAAAATTAATGAAATAGAATAATTTATAACATTTTCTTTCTCATATTATCCTTATAATTTAATTTAAATAAAAAATATGAAATTACTTCAAATTAAAAAGTACAAAATATTTTTTAATAAATTTCAAATATTTTTTTTCCAAGTTACCTTTATACAATGAGATTTTTTTTGTTTTTTATTCTTTATAAATATATAATATTACAATTACAATTTGTTAAGGAAAAATTATTCACTGTTTCAATAGTTATAAAGTCTCTAATAAAAAAAATTAAAAATCCTTGGGCTATAAAGAAATTGGAATGATAGTTTGATATAGTTAATAAAGTAAGGGAAGACTCTATATAGTAAAGAGAATGAAAGTGATGAGGAAAATATCAATGATAAATATTATTATATATATGTTTTAATAAGATTTTTGGTAATTTTGTAAATGTAATATAAACCCCAAGTCCTTCCATCTGTAACCCCACAATTTGGGGAGACAATAAAAATTGGGTTTTGGATGGTTAAGGAGGGCTGGCAAGGCCTTCTCTTGCCATTCTATTCCTTTATAAAAAATTCATCCAAACAATGATTTACTCCCTCTAACCATTCCACTCAATTCTATTCCATTAAAAAAAACTCTCAAACATAGGGTTAAGGAAGAGAGAATTTAAAAAAAAAAATAAATAAATATCTAGAAAACTCAAATTCACATCTTCTACAATTGGAATTACAATAATATTTATTCATAGGACTTAATGGAACATTCTAGAGGATTGACACAATCTAATAAAATAAGAAATTATTTAATTTAATGACTAGAGTATTATTTATTTTATAAATTTTTAAAAGATTAAAGCATTCTAAAATAGTCTAACCTAAACTTAAAGAAAAAGAAATCATAAAATAATAAATAAAAAAATATAATATAGATCCTAATAATTCTAAAAAATATTATAAAATCTAATTAAATATAAAATATAATCTAAATTGTCCTAATAAAATAATTTTATTTAAAATTCTAATTCTATAAAACTATCCATTCTTCATCATTTTCCTCCGCTTGAAAGAGCTCTCATCTGGAGAGTTAAAACTCCACGTTGCATATAAATTTTGGAAACATTCCTAACAAGTAAGATAGTGAAAAATTATATCTGAAAAAAGGAACTACTTTTCAAATATTGAAATATTTTCCGACCTTGGAAATCCCTTCAAATGAATAAGATATTAATGGAAAGAATTATCAAGTGAGAGAATATTTTATTTCTCCACAATATACAGCGTAACACATGAATGAGATGATACAGCGACAGGATGAAACTGAGAATCATAATCAATAAACTTAAGAAACACATTTTCCATGGGTGGAGATTGTTTCAGAACTAGTTTGTTTAAGAGCTAGTTAATTCTTCAACTTTCCACCTTCCAGAGGTAAAGGAGGTCTCACTAGTGGAATTAAATTCGATATTTTAAATGACCCGGAATCCTCATATCTAACAACGGATGACATGTCCGCATGTTTATTAGAGGAGGTAAACATCTGATTCATGGCTATGTGAAATTCTTTAATTTCTACATTAATTTTATTTAAACACCTTTCATACTCCAAAAAATGGACCATGATATCTTCTGCCATCTGAATCTACTGGATCTACTATTCTGATATCAAATGAAATAAGAGGAAGAGGGAGAGAGAGTGAGAAGTTAGACAAAATTTTGAATATACTGAATAAATTTGAAATTTCACTCAACTGGGTGAAGAAAGAAGTTACAAATAAAGTGTTTATATAGACACCTAGAGACTTAATCTTTAAGTTAGGGCTTTGGATGAAATAATATTAAAATACTAATCCTAATCAGTCATAGATTTGCTAATCAATTTAAAAATGAAATCAATTAACTAAGATCTTAAGAAAATCCTAGAAAGGGGATGCCACCTCTGGTAAAGTTGGCTCCTTTTATTTCCTAAAATATTAAATTCTATGAGATTTTAATAAATTAGGAAACTAGTGGAAAAGGAAGAAAAGGTGGTGTCTTTATCTTCGTGGAAAATACTAGAAGGAGACGTCATTTATTGAGACTTAACCTAGTGGACTCTAATTATGGGTCTATGGAAATAAAACTATACCCCACAAAAAACTCAAGAATTGGACTTTGTTTAATTAAAGTTATGCCCAAAGATTCAAATAATGAAGACAAAATAACTATAAGCACATTAAAAATTTGGGTTTAAAAGTATTATTATGTATCCTTAAGTGAGTTCTTCAATTATGATACCATTAGAAACTTGGTTCTCTTGGTTTTGAACATGTAAACAATCACTATGCTTCTTACTCCATATGAAGACACCATTGTTGAGGGAATATTGGACTTAGAAGACACATCAATCTCATCAAGATAAAAGACTTTTTTTATCTTGCAATTCTTGAATAAACTGATTCAATGCTTGTTTAATGGTTTTGACCCTTACTTTTGTAATTGGTCCAACAATGTATTTCAAAAAGTCTTTTGAGACGTTACTTCTCCAGGTATGAAGTTGGCCTTTGCTTCCTTGATGGTCTCCATCACAAAGTCAAAGCACAAAACTACAAAGTGAGAGATGCTTAAATGGGAAAGGACAATCAGAGATGTAAGCTTTGTCTTATTTTAAAAAATTATGTATTTCATATAAATTTTGTACAATTTATGTGTAATTTTCATACAATCAACATATAATTTCCCTTCAATTTTTATGCTATTGTTGTGCAAATTTTGTACAATCTACGTATCATATTTGTGCAATATTTATATAATTTACATCCATATAAAAGATAATGCTATTTTCATGTTAAAAAATCGAAAGAAAACCAAAATTGTTAAAGATGTATACCATGTCCTCCGAGAATGTTAACTAGCAAGGAATTGCTGGAATCTTGCCATCGAAACAACCATGCAACTTGATTTTTTTGGCTCTGATTTTAGCACTTTGTTCAAGAGCAATCTCAAATGCAGAGAAGACGAATGGAGATTAGCCTTTGGGCTCATCTGTTGGAAACTTTGGGATGTCAGAAACCAAAGAATCTTCCTCGGAAAAACACTAGGCCTGAAATGATTCTCATTTCCACTCAAGTATTTGTGTATTATATTAGACATGATAAAGGAGTTACTACACCCCAACTATGATGTTGGTTAATTCTCTTTGTTGCCTAGCCGTCCTTTTTATCCTTATTGATGCGTTTGTGCATCGGTTTCGGTTGATGTAGATACTTTCTTGTACATTTTTTATTAATATATTCCCCGCTCTCCAAAATAAAAAATAAAGATGTATTGACTTTATTTGAATAGAATAAAAGAAAATTCTCATTATTTATTATTGAAAAATTTAATAATCTTTAATATTATTGAATTTTTATATTTATATAGTATTTCAATAATATATTTTTAATATATTAATTTAATTATGTTCAATCATTATCTCACCATTAAAGAAAAAAATAAAAACTCATGTCTTAACTAATTTAATGGTCGATGCTATTTTGATAATATTGGCATATGTGTTTTATTATTATCAATTTGGCATACAGAAGACTTTAGAAGAATATAGGAGTAGTAAAAAAAATTTGTTGGGTCCAAGATGATGGCATCAATGGCCATGGAAAGAACTTTTTTCTTATATTTTTGAAGAAATTATTAGGCACTCCCATAATACCATTTAATCAAGACTCTCTCCAATAAAACTAGTCCAACTAAAATAAATTAAGTCTCACACACACTGATATATAAGTTTAAATTTACTTTAATGACTTTGAAAATCAGGCGCCCTAAGTTTCTGCCATAACTATTCTCTATCTCCTATCCTTCCTCTACATTCCAAAACTTTATTATTCAGCGACCATGTTTCCCAGGCATGCATTCAAACTTATTGGAAGTTCCCTCTTCTCTTCTCTCTAGCTGATTTCAAACTCGAAGAAGAGCACTCATGTTCCTTTATTATTATCCTTCATGAGGAATTGATTGAATGACTGCTATATAGATGTAAGATGGTGCTGCCCTGAAGAAAAGTGGAGTATTTGCTAAAATGAGCAAAGGGGAAAGAAAAAAGAAGTCTTTTGGTAGAAAAAGAAATTCCACTGTTTTTTTTTTGGCCAAAGATAAAAAATTTACTGAAAAGAAAGGGTGTCTTCGATATAAAAAATCAACTCCTCGTGCAAGACGCTAGTAGCACATGCCGGTGGTAAACTTCTCACCATGATGGATGAGTGGAGAAGATGAAAATAAACTTAGGAGAAAAAGAACATCAATGGATCAGAAAGGTGAAAGGGCAGCCAATGAAGGTTGGTTCATTTGATAAGAATACGACTCATATCCCATAAAAATGTGGGTTTAAATTCTGCCTTGACGTGACAATCTCATTTGAAAATAGTATGTAAATACATTTATAAACACTTTTTAAGTTTTGAGACCAAATATATCTTAATAGAGAACATATAGTTTAATAATTAAATTTCACTATTAATTTATGCTATTTCACATCCAATAACAACATGATTTTAACGTTGGAAAAAAACAACAACATGATTTTAACACTTTATCATTATATGCTGGCTTATAATGCAAAGAACAAAAACACTAAAGAATATGGCATATGAGGCATTAATTTTCGCTTTTGAAATTTTTTTGGTATTTTTAAGAACAAGAAAGAAATGTTTGGATAGGTGTTTTTAGTTCATAAAACTTGTTTATTTATTTATTTATTTTTAAAAAGAACATCAAGTCAAGGATAATTTAAAGCTGTTTTTATTCTCATTCGCCTTCCATTGCCCTTCGCTAGAGCTAAGCTGTTTGAACTACCAACCTACGTTAAGCCTCAAACCTATGAAAATTCATCTTTAATTATGAATTAAAAATATTGATATAATAAGAGAATAAGAATTCATATAAAGCAAGATTTAATAATTAAAAATTTTTATAATATTTATATAAAAAAATCGTTAACATGATAGTCATTAGTAATTTTTTTTGGGGGACGAGGGGGCGCCCCGGGAGGGGGAGGGGGTTGGGGGGGACAGAAAACTGGAATTTGATCATGTTCTTATAATCTTACTTGCATTTTCAGTTGTCTGAAAGTTCTTTATTTGTCAAGGAAAGTTCTTTTTATTTTAGTGTATTTGATCATACATTGAATGCAATCTCTTCTCTCCTTTGAAGCTTCATCAACATTTCTTGAATTACAATGAGTGGCCGTGGTTATGGTTTAATTTACTGATCGTTTACCTAAATGATTGTTGAATTAGAAGTTAATGATCGGATTAAATTCAATAAGACTTCCGCTTTTTTTCTTCGAAGTCGAAGCAATTGTAGAACTATTGCCAATTAGGGATTTGCCTTGATCCACTGGCTAATTTTCTCGGCCTGCATCATTTCTTTTAAAAAAAAAAAAAACTTGAATGACAATGTGTATTGGTAATACAGATGATTCTTGTTATCGTGCCTGCAGAATTTAGGTAGTCCAGCTTTTCCCAATAGATCTCCCCAATGTCCAGTGTCAAGCATGACTCATTTTTGCTGCGAGTCAGGGGGGTTCCACAATCTGACTGTTCTTTCCCTGCAAACCAACCTTATGTTGCTAAATATCTGTGATCTTATGGTGGATTTCTATAATATATATATCTTAGACTGTCATTCTACTGCAGAGTGTGTCATAATTATTATACTGCTCATTTTCATTGGGGCTACCCTGCACTGAATGGGAATTGTCAGGGATTTTCAAGCTGGAATTCACAGAAGTAGCATTAAACCTTAGTTTGCTTATAACTTACCACTAAGTAATACTAATATCTGATTCCATAATTTCTGTCATTCTCAGTGTCGTGGCCTTCAATAGCCTGAGCCTTGAGAGCTGGAACGCCTAATTGGAAAGAAACAGAAGGATTATATGCTTGTCTTCTAATTAGACTTTTGTCAACACTTCTGCAGGTAACATATAACTGCATTTTATTCCATCTTTTTGAACCTCCTCATACATGAAAAGGGCAAGCCAATTTCGTCCTCTGGAGCGTTTTGATGTCCTGCATTTTTGTATGAAAGTAATATGCATATACTGAATTTGGTTATTGATGTGGCCTTTTATACTTTCTATTCAACAAGATTCTTAAGACAGACGAAGAAAAAGAATTACTACAAGGGGATATTTTATGTGCAATAGATGCCTACCTGCTCAGCCGCCATCAAGTAACATAGGTTGCCATCTTCCCTCCTTGTCCCGCTCACACCTTGTTGAAGTAAGTGAAAAGCTATTTATGACTGATGGACTTATTTTTCCTTGTATTGTATCCTGAATAGGTTTTATCCCAATCATGCTATAGGTACCCCAAATAACCCAACAATACACATGGGATTGTGGCTTTGCATGTGTTGTGATGGTTTTGAAAACCATTGGTGTCAATGACTGAAATATTCAAGCACGGGCTGAAATTTGCTACACAAGTAGGTCTTTGCCTCTCTATACAAGCTCAGAACTCCAAATCTCTGTTTTTGCAAGCTCCTAAAGATCTTAGGATATATGATTACTTCTGACACCATTTGAATTCTACCATTCTATTTCACTAAATATTCTAACAAACATTTGAATTGAAAGAACTTGAACCAGTGAAATACAAGTGAAAACAGAAAGATAAGGATACATTGACCAACAGACTAATTAATTAAAAAAATAAAAAGGAACTAACAATCGACTAAAAGAGCACGTGAATAAAAATAAGAATGATGATAGTTCTCCTTTTCGTAAAGTTGGTGCTTTAGTCCGTCAAAGACTGGTAAATTTTTTTTTTGGCGGCAATTGCAATTTACGTGTGTATTTCATAGAATCAAAATTATGTCATTTATCTGTCTGCATCCTTTTTCTTTGGAAATTCATCTTTCAAATCTCAACTTCTTAAAAAATATGAACTATTAGAGACTGCCTAATTTTCTTGGGTAGAAATGCTAGAACAAAGTTAAAATTGACTATCAAGCTGAGAACGCAGAATAATTGTGCTCAGCATAGAATCTCATATCTTTGCTCAAGTTGTTGAATGTCAAGGTTAAACCAAATTTTCAAAGTTTATGTTATAGGTTACTATGGTGGTCGAGTCCTAAACATGATTATAGTTTTCCTTCGTGCAAAGTTTGTGGTCTATCCTCCCAAAGCAAGCTATTTTTCCCCAACATTTGCATTTAATGAGTGATTGCTCAGAGTCAAATACTGAAACACATAATATCACAATTGACAATTCATTCTACAAGGTAATTTTCATAATGTATGAATGATTTGTAATTTTTCTCTTCCATACTATTGTTTTGCATTATTTGGACTGTTGATTTGGCATGTTTGTTTTCACAGATTTTCTGTTAGATTTTCATACTTCACTTTGACTTTTGGTGCAAACGCAAATTATTATGATGAATCATTCTACAGGGTGATTCGCTATCATACAGACAATTCCAAACCCTTCAATGTTTATCAGTGTTTCATATTTATGTATCTTATTGAGGATGTGTTCCAACCTTCCGAAATCAGATAGCATTTATATGAAGGAAAGCAGAGATACGGCATCTAATCCTAAGTGAACTAGAATTATACAGCTCTGAGGATTAAAAGATAACAAACAAAAACAAAGAACAAGATGCTCTAGCTTTTGAGTGGCTAGAGCTTCTACCATAACTCCACTAGTTTTTCCTTGCCTTACTGCTCACAGCTTCTTCCCTTTACATCTCTTCCAAGCTAACTTTCTCCCTATTTGCCGGGCCACCCCCTTACTAACTCTTGGGCTTAGACATGGGCTCATCAAGATGACAATATTAAAGAGTATTTTGTGTAGATGTGCACAATTATAATGTATATGATTATCTGATTTAACAGTACAGATAAACAAATAGATTCTGTTGTCCAAATTGTTCATATATTTTGCTTTGGATCTTATTGAAAAGATTTGGTTTATTGAAATTTTGGAACCACCGTTGTCGTAGGAAGCATTTTTCTTTGCCTTTTTTTTGGGGACAAAAATTTATATATCTTTTTTGTATAGTTACCATGATAATGATGCATTAATTTCTGTGAGTATTTACTAATGTTGGTTTACATTTACAACACATGGTTATGATACAACTGAAATGTTGGCAACAAGAGAGAGCTGAGAGAAAGTAGGACTGAATTAATATCTCATAGTGATTTACCATTTTGCATACATTGTTCATCAGTATTCAGTAGCTGAAAATATATATATTGACTTTTTATTATTCATTATCCCCTCCTCAGCATTATTTTGTTTATAAATTATTGCTGTATCTTAAGGCCTTGATATGATGCATATAATAATAATTTCTATACTTAACTTGAAGTGGTTTGAACTTTGTACAGGAGCAATTGCCTGATGATCTGGTGAGAGTGGGTATGCTATTTCAGAAAGCAGTGGAGGCTGGAATTGATAATTTGATATACAGGTATGCTGTTTGCTGCATCTGATCTTTGCTTAATTATTTTCCTTTGTCATCAATCAGTAAGCAAAGATTTCTGAATTTAACATCTTCAATAAGGAGAAAAAGAAATCAGTATTATATGTCCATGTGCGTGTATCAGCGTATCAATGTGTGTGTGGGCAGAAGTCCGCTTTTAAACTCTGAAGAGTTTCACTTATGTTTCATTTTAGTCCCAAGAGTTTGTTTTGCTTCAATATAATCGTCAAAGTTTGAAGAAGGGTTCAGTATCATCAATTTTACCAAACTTCATTAACTCTACTAGCGGAGGTATCTAAAATGTGGCATCACACATAATTTTACAAGCTAAATAAAAGCTGAAGTGGAAAAATAATTGTAGGATGTAAAATCAAATACACTTTTGTGCGCACCAACACGTGTGTGTGAGAGAGTGTATCAATGTGCGTACGTAAAGGCAATAGTCAACTTTTACCCTGTAAAGTTTCACTTGTGTTTCAGTTTAGTCCTGAAAGTTTATTGTGGTTCAACATAGTTATCAAAGTTCCAAGAAGGATCAAAGTGTCAAGAAGGGTTCAATATCATCTTATTTCTTAACGTTGTTAACTCTTCTAATGGCATTATCTAAAGCGACATCATAGATAATTTTACAGACTAAATAAAATGCTGATGTGGTAGCTCTGATTCAAACACAGACCTACAGTTCAAAAATGGCTGAATAAGGCATGCATGAAATTGATGACAAAAATTTTTTTTTGAGTGTTAGACTAATAGACTAAGCAAAATGAGTTTAGGTTTGAGTGGCCTTATCAGCATCTTATTCAGGCCATAAAGTTAGAGAGCTGCTTCTGCGTTTCATCTTGCGGGAGTAAAAGTAAACTTTTGTGTGCTTTCTTATATATTAATAGCCAACGTACCTTTCTATCTCTTCCAGTTTGGATGAAATAGTGGAATGAATTCTTTTCTCATATTGTCTGGCAAATGCATTGCAATTGCATTGGTTGACCACAACAAACTGTGGTACAAGATTATTGGAATCTATTTTTTTCTTCATCGGCTTGAGCACTTAATTGACAAAAATTGTATGACATTTATATACACCAAATGTTGCTTCCAAGTTTAGGTAATACGAACTAACCCAAGTCCATTCATACATTGGTGTGCTCATTACGGCTTCCAAAATTTGCCACCTCCCAACGTGGATTAAAGTGAAATCCTTCTGTATCTCCATTTTTTTATCATACTCCAAATCAATCCCTTTTTCTTTGGTGATGGGGAATTTTACATGTCTTTTGAAAGGTTTTATTTTTTTTACAGCTATGTTTTGCAGGGAGATGTTCATGACCCAGGTATCTTCTGCAACTACTCTGGCTAGATAGGTAAGCATTAATGTGGTAACTAAACTGATTTTTATCAATTCCAAATGCTTTCTTTTTATATGGAAGTTTATAGAACTGTCCTATATATCCAATAAAATCCATGGCGATCTGATGGAAATCTTCGGAGCATTAAATTACGTAAGAAAGAATTGTTGGCTTCTTGTTAGCAGTGGTTACTTGCTGCATCCCATCTTATTTTTTATTTTAAAGATTTTTTAATGTCCAATTTCATTTGTCCTTTTAGAAAAGTAATAAAGAATTAAGACCTGTTTGCTTGATAGAAAGGGTGAGAATAAAATGAAATGGAATGAAAGGAAATATTGATCAGTGTCAATATGTTTATTTGATATGATAGGAAGGAAATGAGAAACAAATTTATTATCTATATTTTATTAAACAGAAATAAAACTTAAATGACAAAAATGCCCTCATCCAAATTTGTTTTTCTCATCTTTCTTTGATCTTCCGTTCTCCATTCCAGTTAGAGAGGAGGAAAAAAGCCAGCAAACACAATTAAAAAAAAAAACCAGCAAACACAATAACCAGAAAATCCATCTCCTTCTTCGATCTTTCTCTTCTTCTATCCATTTCAAAGGGAAAAAAAAAAAGAAAAGAAGGCAACAAACACAGTAACTTGTTAGAAAATTGATCTTTCTCCTATTTTTCATCTCCTCGTCATTGCTATAAAACCAAGAAGAATAACCCAGAAAATAAAGGAGCACAAATCAAAACCCAGGAATAACAAACAAATCGAAGCAGATCTGGTCCACCGCGAGCTTGAACGACGGTGAGGAATCCGTTGCAATTCTGTGTAGGAAGATGACGGCGAGGCAAGGAGGTCGAACCCAGACCACTGCGAGCTTGAACCTGGACCTGCATTGCAGATTTGGTCGCAACGGCATGGAAGATGAAGACGGCGGTGTGGAAGACAAAACTGAGGCAAGGTTGAAAGTATGTTCTTGTAAGAACATCCTTCAACTATTCACAGTGATGAGAATTGTGTAGGTATTTATAATAGGGAATAGTTGGAGTATTTTGAATCGTAAAATAAATCAATTTCAATTATCATTGGAAGATGACTTTTTTAATATAAAAACAATCATTTTATTTAAACCAAAAAATGAAAATTCACTTCAGTTTTTCACTTTTATGGCCATGAGTTGACATGATAAAATAAATCAATTTAGTCTTGCTCTGTGGCCGGAAGACTTGTTGCCATTTGAATGGCATTCGTAGTACTAAAACAACTTACTACAAATTACAACTGCATTAGGACATCCTCAATCTTTTAAGGTTTAAATGCCCTTTAAATTACTACTTACGTTTTATCTTCTAAACTGAAGAAGTTTCTCATCTATAGATCATGGCATACCAACCATTGCTGAACTATGAAGCATCTGCAGGTGGGAAATTTAGATGATTTATGTAGCCAAGGGTATTCATTCCCACCCCCCCCCCCCCCAAATTACCATAAGAATTGCAACTCCTCTGCCCTTTCAGTTTTGTCAGGTTATCCGCAAAACTGAGGCTTATGTGGATTTTGAACAACCCTGCTTTAAATTTATGTGAAAGTCATTATTGGTGGTCAATGCACTTCAGCATAAGCACGCCGGGGCTTCTTGTGGATACTTTAATTGAATGTGCCTGCTACCGACTGCATCAGCTCAAAATTGACATCACTAATAGTCGTTTACCTTCTTATTCCTGAAGTCTATGGCTATATTAATTGAGAATCATACTTGTATCTTTATTCATTGCTAGTACCTAAAATTTGGGCAGTCTTCTCATTACAAGTTCATGCTTCTATCACTATTCATTCAAGCTTTAATGAGATCTATATATTTTAAGCCGACAATTGCCACCGACAGGTCACTGTATATGTGTTATATGTGGCTATGATGTTGGAATCGATATGTTTGAGATTGCCAGCTCCAAGTACACTCCTTTCCTTCTTTATACTAACTAGGTATTGATTTTGTATCTTCACTTGGATGAGTATCATATTGAAAATTATCCTCGCAAGATGATTTGGTCATGGCCATAATCTTTGCCATTGTCTTCGGATCATAAGGATTGATTTTATTTGGACCACAAACTCCTTCAAAACTATAATTAATTAATATGGCTATACAATTCTATGGAATTGATAAATGCTCTAACATTATTAAATGTTAATGCAATTATAAAAATGCAAGTATTTCTTTTAAATTATGTCAAGATGGCTTTACATATCTTAACAATATTTATGTTCACGTTCCAAGCTTTTTATTGCACTGGGTTTCCATGACTACGTGATTTCCTTTTGTCTGGATTTGCTTATATCAAAGCAAGCAATTTGACGACCTAGTTCATCAGTCAATATAGTGTAGTTTGCTTTTTTTTTTTTGGTAAATTATCTTTAGCATATAATATTTGCATTGATGAACTATTTATGAGTAGTTGATTTTACATAAAAAGGTCTCTTCATAGAAGAAGCTTCCAAAGTCTTTGGTACCAATGAGGATCTTGCCCTGGTCACCTGATGCACTTTACTAAATGCCAGTCTTGCTCCGACCTTGTGCTTTGTAATCCAACCAAAAATTTTGACCAACAAATCAAAAGCTAGTATGAAAATGTTGACCATTAAGCTCTCATTCCTACATGTTCTTTTCATTTCCTTTTTAATTCTTGTGCAGGGAGTATATTTACGCCCTTGATCTAAAAATTAATCTGACAGTATTGATACAAAAGAACATCTCCCACCAAAAAAAAAACTTTAAAATCTCAATTGAAATCTACGGCATAGGCCACATACTAAATTTTGATTCCCCCACCATTCTTTCTTTCTTTTTTTTATGTAGTTTTTTTAAATCAATGTAATTGGCAAATCCAAATGAAGTATATAACCTGTTAAGAGATTAGAAAGTGTATATATATGTTGACAACAATGGTTATTGCCCTTGGTGCAAGAATAAATGCACACTCAAGGAGCTATTACATCAGTTCTAGACTCTTTCATTGTTGTAGGTATTAGCATTAATGAAGAAAATAAGTTCTTTTAAACAGCTATAGGGTGGATTCTATCACATCTTACATTCATTTATCTTTTCCATAAATGTAAGCTTAATTTTGTCCGAAAAATCTAGTTTGTAGAAAACTTGAACCCAACCTAAACCAAAAATTCTAAAACTCTTTCATGCTGCTTTTACCTATTTGAGCGGTAATTTTTTAAATTTATAACTAATTTCTCAAAAATTGTTTTACAGTTGTTCAAATTTCTAAAAATAACTTACATTATGAATTTCATAAAAAAAAAATAAAAAACTAGATATTCATACTTCATTCCAGTAAACCATCCAATTTCAAAAACTAGGCATTCATATCGCATAAAACAGTTAAATATATTCCAAAAATTTACTATTCATATTTCATTCCAGTAAACCATCCAATTCCATAACCTTAATTTTAATGTATCATTTCTTCTTGCATACAAAGCCAAAATATTCAAACTTTATACTATAAGAAAGTTCTATATGTCTAATTTCAAAGCATATAAACTTTTCATGATGATATAATTGCTGTTCAACAAAGGATTCGTTCACAGCACTAGTATATCATATTGCTTCTAAATTGCACCATTTTGTAAAAACATTCATTTCTATCATTGTATAAATTTAACATACATTCAATCAGTACCAAATAGGAGCTAACACATAAAGGTAAATGAAAACATAGCCCATTAAATTTTTGGGCAACAATATGAATTTATACATGTTCTTATAACACGAGTAGTTACATCAATACAAAAATTGTTCCCTAACAAAACATTTTTTAATGAAATGGTTTCTAAACCAACCTTTCTTAATCTCCACTCCCTTGCCGATTTTTTCCTTGAATCTTCAATTTCCTTTAAGCTTTCCCTTCCTTCTTTTTCCTCTTCCTTTTTCCTACTAAATCAGAACCAAAATGCCCTTGCATTATCTGTCAACATTCCTTTCCTCCAATTTCACATTCTTCATATTCTTGTATTTTGATATTTTGATATTTTCCTATCATAATTTCAAAATTATCCTTTAATTTTCATAAAAATTCCAAAATTAATTACATTCAAGGACTAATCTTATATTTATTTCCAATCAAGGTCCTAACACATTTCCTTCGAAAGGCCTTAAGGAAACTTAATTTCAATTAAGGGCATAATCTCTTCTTTACCCTATTAAATCCCTATTCATAATAATCTAAGCATAAAATATTTGGGATGTTGCATTTCTCCTCCCTTAAAATAAATTTCATCCTCAAAGTTTAAACCACATACCTTAGTCAAATAACTCTCGATACTTCTTTCTCATCCTTTCATCCGGCTCCAACATTGCTTCTTCTTGGGATAAATCTTTCCAAATTACCTTCACTAGAGAAATAACCTTGTTCCTCAACTACTTGACCCAAAAATCAACTATTTTATTAGGTTACACCTCAAAAGACAGATTGTTTTGTAATTCAAGACATTCATACTCTGTAGTATACAAAGGATCTAGTTAATACTTCTTTAACTAACACACATAGAATGCATCATGTATTTGACTAAGATTTGGGGGTAGGACTAACTTATATGCTACTAGTCCAACTTTAGCCAGTATCTCAAATGGTCCTACATATTTAGGAATAAGCTTCTTTGTTTTCAATGATCAACCAACTTTTGTTGTTAGAGATACCTTTAAAAATATATGATCTCCAAGCTCAAATTCAAACAACCTTATCCTTTTAACGACATAACTTTTCTATCTACTTTGAGCTGTTAGCAATTTCTTTCGAATCTTTTCTATTTGCTTCGAGGTCTGGTCAACCAATTCTATTCCCAATAGCTTCTTTTCATTTAGTCCTGGCCAACATAAGGGAGATCTACACTTTCTCCCGTACAGTACATCATACGGAGACATTTGTATACTGGAATGATAACAATTATTGTATGTAAATTTTGCCAATGACAAGTACTCATTCCAATTTCCTTTCATTTCTAGAATACAAGCTCTTAACATATCTTCCAGTGTTTGTATCATCCTCTCGGTCTACCCATTTGTCTAAGGTAATACACTATACTGACCTTTAATTTCATCCCCAAGGCTTGTTATAATGATGTCCAAAAATTTGACATAAACCTTGGATCACGATCGGACATAATGTTATTTGGCATACCATATAATCTTACAATCTCTTTAATATACAGTTGTGCCAACTTGTCAAGCATATATGTGGACCTTATAGCTATAAAATGTGCCAATTTGGTTGATCTATCAACTATGACCCAAATCGCATCATGTCCCATCAATGTCCTTAGTAATCCGATTAAAAAGTCCATTGATATACTTTCAAGCATCCCAAGAGGCTAGAGCATCCCTGCTGGTCTTTGATGCTCAATCTTAACCTTTTCACATACTAAGCATTTGGCCACAAATTGAGTAACATTACCTTTCGTCCCAAGCCACCAAAATAACTTCTTTAAATCATGGTACATGTTTGTATCACCTAGATAGATCGTGTACTTGCTTTGATGGGCTTTTGCTAAAACCTTTCTCTTAACTTAGCTACTACAGGAACATATACTCTTTTTCTAAACCTTAACATTCCATTATCAGACATATTAAAATCTCTTGCCTCTTCCTTACTCATTCTTTCCTTGACTCCTTTCACGAACTCATCATCTTGTTAGGCCTCTTTCAATTCTTTTTGAAAACATTTTAGGCAACCAGAGAGACAACTCAAGGTCTCAGAAAATCTTCCATTAAATTTTGTTTCATTCATCATCATACAAAATACATGAATAGCTTTTCTATTTAAGGCATTGGCCATAACATTTGCCTTTCCTGGATGGTACCTTATGGAATGTTCATAATTGTTCAACAATTCCAACCATCACCTTTGCTTTGCATTTAATTCTTTTTTATCAGTTAGATAGTTTAAACTTTTGCAATCACAATAAATCTCCATGATATAACCATAGAGATAATACCTCCATATTTTTAGAGTATGTATGATAGCTGTAAGTTCTAAATCATGCATAAGATAGTTTTATTCAAAAGGCTTTAACTATCGAGAAGTATAGGCACTACTTTACCTCCCTGCATTAACATGCAACAGAATCCATACTTACTAGCATCACTGTAAACTACACATTGTTTCTTGTGATTAAGTAGGATCAACACAGGGGAAGAAATTAGCCAAAGTTTTAAATTTTAAAAACTATTTTCACAATTCTTATCCCTCACAAAAGATTTTTCTTTTCTAATAATTCTTGTAAGTGTCAAAGCAATTCGAGAAAATCCTAGAATGAAGCTTCTGTAATATCCCACTGAACCTAGAAAACTCCTTATTTCAATTATAGTTTCGGGCTATTCCTATTCTAGTATTGCATTTACTTTATTAGGATCTACTGCAACCTCGTCCTGCATTATAACATGCCCTAAAAACCAAACTTTCGTGAGTCAAAACTCACACTTACTGAGTTTAGCATATAACTTTCTTTCCTTTAAAATAGTCAAGATAATTCCTAAATGTCTCTCGTGCTCCTCTAAAGATTTAGAGTACACTAAAACATTATCTTTAAATACCACAACAAACTAAACTAAATATGGCCAAAAAATTCTACTCATGTAGTCCATGAAAATTATCGGTATATTAGTTATACCAAATGGCATTACTAGTGACTCATAATGCCCATATTTAGTTTGGAAAGCAGTCTTAAGAACATCCTCTGTTTTTACCCATAACTGGTGATACCCAAACCTTAAATCAATATTAGAGAACATTCGTGTTCCAACCACTGATCTAATAGATCATGTATCCTGTGTAACGGGTACTTATTCCTTATCATTACTTTATTTAAGTCTCTATAATTTTATATAGAGTCTAAGGTGCCTATCCTTCTTCTTTACAAATAATACAAGAGCACCTTAGGAAGATACACTTAGTCTGACGAAATTCTTTTCTAGTGGCTCTTCTATCTGTCTCTTTAATTTTGCCAGTTTATTCGGAGCCATCCTATAAGATGTCTTAGATATAGGTCCTGCTCCTAGCATAAGGTCTATTCCAAACTCGACCTCTCTTTCTGGTGGCAATCCATAAAAATCCTTTGGAAAAACCTCAGGAAATTCCTTTACCACTGGAATATCATAAACCCCTTCTTCCACTTCTACACTAGCCGAGAAGAATACTAAATAACCTTGACATCCTCTTTCTAAACATCTCTCAACTAGAATGGTCGTTCTAAAACTAAACTTTGCCTCTGAGTATGGAACTACATCTAGGATTACCTCTGGTAAAATTAAGGACTTATTTTTACAATCTAACAGAATTCCATTAACAAACAGCCAATCCATTCCTATAATTATATCAATGTCTGGGAAAGACATGCATATCAAATCAAGTATGGTACTATATACCTTATACTAGACTATGCAACTTGAACAAACATTAGAGGTTATAGCCTTACTTCCCATAGGGGTTGACACATGTAAATCATAGGGTAACATAGTTATCACTAGACCCATCCTTTTGGCACAACCACAGGCTATAAAAGAATAACTTGCCCTTGAATCAAATAAAGGCTTTGCCAGATAATTATTTACATTAATCAAACCTTCAATAACATTAGGTGACTTACGAGCCTCTTGCTAGGTAAGAACAAACACTCTTCCCTGTGCCTATAGTCTGTGATTAGCCACCTCCATCATATAACCTCTAGCATAATGTTCAGGTTTCCTACACTTGAAACATACATTTTGCCCTACTGAGTATGTTCTTCCTCCATGCACCTTTCCACATTAATCACTTAATGGAGCTGTTGCATTTCCTTGCATATTCAGTCTTTCTTTCATGCCATGTCGTTTAAACTTTTTATCATTGGACCATGGTTTCTTTCCTTTCTTCTTGCTCATATATCCCTCCTCGGCAACCTTCTTATTGTCTATCGAAGGAGTTGGTGACATCTTCTTATAATTCAAAATATTCTCTGTAACTCTACTTACTTCAACCAATGCATTAAAAGTTTGAATCTGCATAAGGACAACTCTTTCTTTAATCATCAATTTTAGTCCTCTTTCTAACTTCTCAATTTTCCACTGTTCATCATAGTACTGTTGGAGGTACTTGGAGCATCGAGACAATTGTATGTATCTTGGTACATACTGGTCTACTAATTTGTCAATAGCTTACCAAATCATAATAAACTCGACTTCCTTTTCATCTCTTACTGATTTGGGAAAGTATTTTTCATAAAATTGTTCTAAAAATACTTCCCACATCAATGGCATACTTCTTGATTGAAGTATTAACTCCATATTCCTCCACCACCTATCCGCCTCTCTTTCTAGCATGTATGTTTCCGTTAACGCTTTCATTTCTGATATGCAACCCATGATCTTGAAGATCTTCTCCAAGCTCATTATCTAGTCTTCATCTTTTTGCACATCAAATTAACCATCAAAAAAAGGGGGTCATGCTTCTTAAATTGGGTAATAACATGCCGATGGAGACCAAACTCCATTAATTTCCTTGCCTCTTACCTTGCAGGTTCTTGATGGTTTTCTTGCGCTTGTTGTGGTGTAGGTGAGGAACTTTCTATTCTAACTTCCTCTTACTACCCTTGAGCACCTTTTCTTGCAATAGCTCTATCATCCTTTGATATTGATCCAACCTCTCAAGGATCACTTGCAAGGGGTTGTCCTTGATGTCGTAGCATGAGTCATACTATCATTTCCTTCCGGAGTTGCCATTTTAGAAATTTTCCCTGTCCAAACTATGCTTATCTAATCATCCAACATTGGCAAGCATCAATATCATAACTTATGACTCACACCTCAACATTTAGTTATAACTACTTTTCATTCTTTATCATAAACTTTACATATAATTTTAAGTTACAAAACATCCCCTAGGATTATTCTTTCTTAACATCAGCCATAATCTACATATTGGGTTAGCTTATGATGCATGCATTCATATTCAAAAACGCAACTCATATATGCATCATTATCTTATATACATACATACATCTGTCTATGCTAATATCAATACACTAAGGATAATTGTCATTACTAGTTATCTCATTGGAGTCATCACCAATGCTCTTTTAGAATTTCACCTTATGCTTATCATTTTCATCATCATTATTATTATTCCAATTAATGTCATTACTGGGTTCCTTTATTTCTTCGCCCTCTTCCATGAGCTTCTCTTCCAGATCCTTATCATCTGAGTCTTCATCTTCGGACATTGGAGCTTCAACCTCATGGAGATGCAGTTGGGCTACATACACATACACATTTGCAAAATCCATGAAATTGTGAATTTTTATTCCTTATTGACCAATAATCTTTGGCAACAAAATCATGTGGTCAAGAATTGCATCTAAAGCTTCTTCTATCAATATTATATCTTGGATTATATCTTGGAAGTAATGTCTTTGGTCATCTAGAAATTCTTTAGTGTCGTGCAGTGTTACATCTTATATTTTAAAGGTTTTTCCATGAAACCTGCTTGGTTTTAATGTTTGAAAATAGTCTTGGAAAATATGAACCAATTGAAACTTTAAAACTTCATAAAACTGTTCCTCACAACTTTTCAACTCACTGTGCAGTGATTTTTGAAAAATCATAATTACAAGTAGAAAATCCTTTTCTAGTGGTTGGAGCCTCTAAAAATCGTGCACATCTTAAATTTTTTGGGAAAAATTAGAAACTAGAAAATGAACACACAGATTGATACAGTTTATTACATAAGCTTTACTGTTCATTGTCATGTCCATGTTTCTGTCTGAAAACTGAATCTTAAATTTGAAAATTCATTTCTCTAAAAATATAGTTATTTGGTGCATACTTAGTATTTTTGGAAATCCTTGCATGTCTACCTTCTAGATATATTTATTTTGTACATTTATTCTACTCCTACTGGTCAAAACATAAATTTGAACCATCAAAGGTCAAAAAGCAACATTTATTGGGGTAGTCTTAGTAAAACATGTATATCTTTCATTATATAGATCTAAATACAACCAAATTAATGGCATATTGTTCCTCAGACATAGATCTATCTATACATATAGACCAATGAATTTTCAAAGACATATACAAATTCATACAGTAATCAGAATCAGACAGTACATAAAAAGAGCATAGCAATTTTAATACATCAATCACCTTCCTAAATCCTCTTTGCTATACTCTTTCCCTTAGCATTACTTAGCCCTATAATTGGGAAACATGGAGTAATATGGGGGACATCTCAGTAGCAACTTAGCTCAAACATATCACATCATCACATTAGCTTAAACATTGCAAAACATTCTACAATTATTATGCTTTCATAACATACTTTTAGAAAACAATTAAAACACTATGTTGCAGTAAAAATTTTGGCAACATAATGGCTTAATAAATGGGCATTCCAAGCTTAGTCCTTGACATAAAAACAGTCAGACCAGTCATAAAATATAGTCAAACATCATAGCAACACAGTTTAAAATATAAAGGACAATATATCAATTTAAAAGTTTAGAGTAAGAGTTACTACCTCAAGACTTTACTTCTTTTGCTTTAAATCTGACTTTGCACTATCTTAGACTTGCCTCTTGAACTTGTTTGAAGCCTAAATACACATTAAACTTTACTTATCAACCTCATAACATCATTTGACCTTTGTGTATAATGAACCCAAAGCTCCTTTCTTACTTTAGTCGTGGGATAGGAATGATGGGAGAGGGAAGAGATGCTTTAAACTCTTAGCTAAATGAAAGAAGAAAGATACTATAAGAGACTAAGAGAAGGGACTTACCTTGGAGACTCCTTGCCTTGCTCCTCCTTCCTTCCATCTTCCTTAACCTTTCTCTCTCCCTCTCCTTCCTTCTCTCCTTCTGTTTCTGTCTCTAATTGGTGCCACCACCTCTCACTCTAACACTCTCTTAGTATTTCACAAATGAGCAAATGACAAGGGGGGAAGGGGCCTATTTATAGGAAAAGTGGGTAAGTGTAAGCCCTTAGATTGTTTTTTGATCTAAGGGCTCAAGTTTTTCTTTCAATATTTTATGTTTCTTTATCATTTTGCCCCAAGCTATTTTTAGCTTTATGAGAGGAATGGGTAGGGACATTTTTGTCCAACTGAGGGGGTGAAAAACTTTTACCTTTTTACTTTTTTACTTTTACCTAGTCCAGTAAATTTTTAAGTAGTTATATTTTTACCCAGTGATGTCAGAACCAGACTGAACCGATCGAACCAAGAACCGGTGCCTGGTCTAATCCAGTTAAGGTCGAGTGCTGGGGGATTTAAAACCAGTCAAGAACTGGTGAAACCGGCCATAAACCAATAGAACTGGTTTAAAATGGTCCAACACTATTTTTTTAAAAAAATTTTTAAAACATTTTTTTAGTTTTTAAGATAAAAAAATATTATTTTTAGCACAAAATATTTTTTCATTATATATTATAATATTATATAAGTATTATTATGATATATAACTATCCAAAATTATATATTTACTTAATAAATAATATAATAATGGATTATTAATTTATTCTTTTGAACTTAAAATGTGATTATGGATCAATATTAACTTATTTATACCTAAATATCGAATTATGAAACTTATTAATAATTTGTTTGTGGTGAATAATAGATTGATAATTTAATATTATTTAGTTTGAGACTTTAATTAAGTCATAAAATTTATTTAAACTTATATTATTTGTTTTAAATATATTAATTTAATTACTACTGATTTAACCTCGATCTGACCTCAGTCGAACCATTGAACCTTGAACTAGTGTCTTATCCGGTGCAATACCCAGTCCGATTCTGACAACATTGATTTTACCAGATTTGTGTTTTTTCTCTCTTGGCCCACATATCCAGTATCACTTATACCTTGAGCCTGTATTGAAGTATTATAATATTATTTTCTCTCTCTTCTATTATAAAATGACAATTAACTCTCATTAGAATCCGACTCTATGCTCAGCCATCCATTGCGATTGTTGGAGTTGTCCCTTGAAGATGCCATGATTTACCTTCCAATAAGCAAAACTAGTCACTATTACATCTAACTGGCTTAAAGGAAATTACCGGGGAAAACGGTTTTCTAACCTTTTAAAAGTTCTAGATTGTCATTGGCTGAACCTTCTACTATGATGCCATAAAAATATAACATATTATATTCCTCTATCTTTTCCATGAATATAAGCTTAACTTTGTACAAAAAATCTGGTTTGTAGAAAACTTGATTCCAACTTAAACCTGAAATTGTAAAATTGTTTCGTGCTACTTTTGCTTACTTGCGCAACAATTTTAAAAAATTCATAACTAATTTCACAAAAATTGTTTTATAGTTATTCAAATCTTTAAAAATAGCTTACATTTTGAATTTCATGAGAAAAATAAAAAACTAGACTTTCATTGCATGAAATAGTACATTTTATTTCAAAAATTTTACTATTCACATTTCATTCTAGTAAACCATCTAGTTTCATAACCTTAATTTTGATGTGTCATATCTTCTTACATATAGAGCTAAAATATTCAAACTTTATATCATAAGAAAGCTCTGTATATCTAGCCTCAAAGCATATAAACTTTTCATAGTGATACTATTGTCATTCAACCATGGATTCGTTCAAAACACTAGTATACCAGATTGATTCTAAATTCACCATTTTGCAAAAATTTCATTTCTATCATTATATAAATTCAATATACATTCAATCAAGACCAAATAGGAGCTATCACATAAAGGTACTTGAAAACATAGGCCGCTAAATTTTTGGGCAACAGTATGAATTTATACATGTTCTTATAACACTAGCAATTACATCAATATAGAAATTCTTTCCTAACAAAACATTTCTGAATAAAATAGTTTCTAAACCAGTCTTTCCTCCGCTATTCTTCCTAGTTCACAATCTTGCTCTTGGAAAAACTTGTTCCTAGTAGTTGGAACTTGTGGGGTGAGATTGGGTATCTCAGTAGTGACATTGTACATACAGTCATATCATCACATCAACTTGGAAAACATTATAAATATTTCATAATCTTTGTAGAACAGTCAATAAAGTCCATGTTACTTTTCAAAACATTGGCATAACTTCATCACAACATAAATAGAATATCCATAGTAGACATTTAAAATAGCAAACTATTCATAAAATATATATCATTCAACATGGAAATTTTGCAATAAAATAATGGTAGTACAAGTCACTACCTTAAAGTATTAACCGTTCTTTAGCATTTGCCTTAATCTCCACTCCCCTACTTAACTTTGCCTTGAATCTTCAATTTCTTCCTTCCTCTTTAAGCTTTACCTTCCTTCTTTTTTCCACTTCCTTTTTCCTTCCTTCTTTCTTTCTTTCTTTCTCTCTTCCTCTCTTCTTCTCTCTTTCTTGCCTTCTTTTCTCCATCTCTTTTCATCTCTCTTTCACACCAATTATGGGAATGAAGGGAGTGGGAGTGGGAGTGGGAGTGGCCTTTATATAAACTCCCAAAACTTGGCCTCCAAGTTGTCCAACTTGC
This sequence comes from Adenanthera pavonina, assembly GCA_026686845.1. Classification (NCBI taxonomy): domain Eukaryota; kingdom Viridiplantae; phylum Streptophyta; class Magnoliopsida; order Fabales; family Fabaceae; genus Adenanthera; species Adenanthera pavonina. The sequence continues at coordinate 14,600,693 of JAIVEN010000003.1, read as the reverse complement.
CTCTCAAGTAGCTTCCTCTTCTTGACCAGGTTTCTTATGACATCCTCCTCATGACGTCACATTTATGACATCATCTCCATGACATTATATTTTGGACCATCTTATGACGTTATAATTGGTATAGTGAATTTCCATTTTTGCCCTTTCAATTTTAGTCAAGAGAGACTGGAGAGAGACACATATTTCTTTTCCAAAACATCCTTTAGATATGTCTAGAGAGAAATTAGAGAAAAATCTTCTTTTTGAACCAAAATGCCCTTGTATTATCTGTCAACATTCTTTTCCTGCAATTTCACATTCCTCATTTTCTTGCATTTTGGCATTTTGAAATTTTCCCACACTACTAGAAAAATGCAATTTAGCGAGAGAATTTAGCGAGGGATCACTCATCCCTCGCTAAATGATCAAAAGAATGAGAAATTAGCGACGAATTAAATTTAGCGAGGGAATTAGCGAGGAATATCCTTTCCCTTGCTAATTTAGCGAGGGATTAGCGAGGAATTTTTTATTCCTCGCTAAATTATTATGAATAGTGAGGAATCTAGTGAGGGATTTGTCTCTCGCTAAATTTTTTAAAATTAATTTTAATATATTAAAATTATTTTATTAAAAATTTAATTTTAATGAATTAAAATTTTTTTAACAATTATGTTATAAAATTATTTTTATCAATTGATTATTTTAAATTAATAAAAATAGTGAGATTAATTTTTATAACTTGTTGGCAAAAAATGAAAATGAAAATTCATTTATTACAAAATTTAAAATATAAAATATTTTATGATATTAATAACTAAAATTATAATATATTTTTATTTTTTAACAATATATTAATTTATAAATATATGTGTGTATTAGTGTGTAAATAAATAATATATATTTAATATTTCATATAAAGACTGCAAATACATTACAGTTCAACTGGCAAAAGTCTGAATATAAAGGCACTAAGAGCAGGAGGTCATGGGTTCGAACCTAAGTATATGCATATTTGAAATCATTATATGACATGGCAGTAACGTGTCGCAATCATGGTGATGTGGCATGGGTGGTAGGGTGATGTGGCGGTAGCGTGGCGGTGATGTGGCATGGGTGGCAGGTGACATGGCAATAATGTGACGTGGCGTGGTCTTGGTGGTGACATGACAATTTTGAATTTTTTGTAATTTAGCGAGGAAATAGCGAGGAATGAGTTCCTCGCTAAATTTAGAGAGGGATTAAATCCCTCGCTAATTCCCTCGCTAATTTAGCGAGGGAATCAACTCTTTCCTCGCTAAAATTAGCGACGCCATTTTTAGCGACGAAATTAGCGAGGGATAAAATTCCTCGCTATTTTCAGTTTAGCGAGGGATAAATGGCATTTAGCGAGGGATCTGTCCCTCGCTAAATGCCATTTTTCTAGTAGTGCCATCATATTACCATTTAATTTTCATAAAAATTCTGAAATTAATTACATTCAAGGACAAATCTTACATTTAGTTCCAATCAAGGTCCCAACATAATGTTATCTTCTTTACCCCATTACATCCCTATGCATAATAATCTAGGCATAAAAAATTTGGTATGCTATAGATTCTTGGCACTATATTTTGGCAAAAATATACCCCCCCCCAACTTGATTCCTTTTTAATAGTAAATTTTGTAGAAAAATTTTTTTCATTTATCTGTTGCTTTTAAATTTCAAAATAACATTAATTACTATATTTCTAACTATAACCTTATATGTCCTTTTAAGAGCCAAAGATAGCATTACTTATTTTTTTTCTTCTACCTATTTATTGAAGAACATATTAGTAAACATATAAAAAAATTCTAACATATTAATTACATATCTTAATCTCCTAATCTGTGTGCTCAGTATTCAACTCATAACTACAATATCTAGAATATCTAACAGTTAAAATGATTCACAATTCCCCAGAATGCTTGAGATGTTTGATAGAGTATCAATTCATGCCACCAATGTTTACTTAACTAGATAGTAGGCCCATATATTGTGTAGAGTTCCATATACACTACACTAAAAAAAACCCTTTATTGATGTTTATTTTCAGCTTTTATTGTCATTTCCAAAATACTAATTATTCCAACGTCAATAAAAGGGTAGAGTTTTTCTTGGCATTTGTGAGAAACGCTAACTAAACCCAACTTTAGTTGGCCTTTATATACAAATACCAACTTTTTTCTATTCTTTTTTTTAAATTGTAATCGAATTGTTGCCGGTGCATTGCAATTCTAAATCCAAATTCACCAGAATCACAATTTTGCTAAATTATCTACTAAATTTCATATGTTTTGCTTGGATCTTACTAGAGCTGGGATGATGGAGATGAAGAGATGGACGCAATGCAAATTTCAAATAACTACAATCAGATAATAGTAATGAACATGCTAGAACTCCAAGTAACAACATAATAAAAAATCCAAATAGCCACAGTTAGATAATATTAGTGTACAAGGAAGATTGAATTGTTGCTTCAGGTTCTATAAATTTTCTATAAAAGAAATAGCCACAATCAGACTGAAAAAATCAGACCAAAAAAGTTGCCACAATGAAATCCGAACATCATAGTATTCGCATTGTAGACGTTGTGGACTTTCTCCTCGCAGTAAACATCGTGGACGCCATTAGGTAGAATAGAAATAGATCTGGTGCGATGACATCACCGCAATCCTCGCCTGGTGGAGGCCAATAGATGGGGGTGGCGAAGATGAGGAGTGGGGAGGAGAACTGATAAAGGAAAAGAAACAGATCTAGTATGGTGCGAAGCCAACCCAGATCCAATCTTTTTGTGCTGCTATAATGAAACAGTGGCAAAGTAAGGAGCAGTGTGGAGGAGATCAGAGAAGAGGAAGTGAACCTAGTGACAAAAGGTGAGGTGGAGATCGATAGATGGTGGTAGTGGAGATGAAGAGGAGAGATACAGGATGTTTTGAAGGAGAAAATCTATGATCAATAGGGAGAGGAGTGTCTTGTGCATGAAGAAGAGTGATTTGTGCATGAAGAGTGATAGATGTGCGTGAAAGCCGTTAGATTATTTTCTATTAGCGGCCATTGTTATTGATTCGTGCCTCATCTTTTTTTTAAATGTTAAAACAACAAATAGTTGGCGTTCTGTTTTAGTTCGCGTTTTCAAACAAAATGCCAATTAAAGTATTTAATGGCATTTTTATAATTTTTAAATTATCATAGTTGGTGTTTACAAAGAAACAAAACTAAAATGGCCAAATTTAGTTAGCATTTTCAAAAAAAATGCCAACTAAAATATTTCTCCTTTTTTTAATGTTTTGCATCCATCTTTGGTAAAGTATTTCTCCACTTTTTTATGTTCACATCTTACTTTATAGAAACACGTATTATTGGGCACCAATAAAATCAAAAATTAGCATAGTGATAGCAAGTAGTATATATTATTGTTTTTTAATGAGAAAACGAATCGATTAATAATAGCAGTAAAAAAGTACAAGGGTTCAAAATATACATCAACCTATCATTCTTAGTGCAGCTTTTTATAAATTTATTAGATATATCTAAATACAAATTAATTGAGTGGATATTACTATGTGAGATGATATATTTTTCTCTAATGGCCAACCGATATCTTTGGATATGAGGAAGAACCAACATCTACCTTTTGTGTAACTGTCTGTTGACATCGAAACCGATTTGTGGTTTTATCCAACAACCCCCCAACCCAAAAACAAAAGAGAAGAAAAAAAAAACTCTTTTTCATTCGTAATGATATGGTGATCATGATGCTCAATTTTTTCTGGTTGGGAATGGCAGGTACTACAAGGGAATCATAGCTTCCGATCGATGTGGCTATATATATTTCCCACTTCCCCATAAAAGCCGCATGATATGGCTTCTACTGGGGATGTCTATACGCATTATCTTATGGTAAATAAATTATGCCAGAAACTGTATAGTGGTTACCAATTCATTCTATACTTATTTCTTTCCGAGAAACATGTGATCCAAAACTGTAATGCTGTAAAAAGTTTTGGGAGAGTCATTGTATTGTTCAACCAGGACAAAGAAACTTCCAACACTCTGCTTGATATAAACAAATACAGGCAGTATTTCTGTGTTTTCTTCTGCAAGTACTCACTTAATCATTATGTGACATTTATGATTCTGTATCAACCCTTGTTATTCTTTTCTTCATTTATATATAAAACAGATTATAGCAGTGAAATTGTTTGATGATGATGTTCATGTCACTCAAGTACTAATTCTCAAAAAGATGCCAATGTGTCATTTACAAAGGGAGATAAATGTGTCTCAGGTATTTTGCAAAGCATCATTAAATGCATGTACCTGTATGGAATCCTTCAGTATTCTTTATCTTCATTCACGAACTCCTTGGAGCAGTATTAAATGCATCCTCCCCTTGTAAGAGGCGTGTTGGCTCTAAATGCTGGCGTGCATGCTTCCTAGCTAGATTTAATAAAGATAGATTGATTGATTCAATCACTGCAGTATATTAATTAAATTCAATCACCTTTGTTTTATATATTAGTTGATGAAAATTTTTTGTGCATGCCCACATGCAAGAGAGTGATAGAAAGTATGTGTCTCAGTGTGTGTGTCGTGGAGTAGAGCCCTAGCCAGCTGTGTGGGTGGTTTTCACCTTATTTGATAGTAGTAGTATTTTAATAAAGAGCTAGGAGTAACTTTTTATGAGCAAACAAAAACATGGGTAGGAGACAAAAAGCTCTGTATTTATTTTTATGAAGATGAATGAAGGATGTAGTGGATGGGGATGTGATTGCTGTATTTTTTGATAACAATGGTTGTATGTATTTAGATTTGTTTATTTGAAATGAGAACATAGTGGAGACAGGGATGGAAGAAGGAAGGGATGGGGTTGGGGTTGGGGTTGGGGTTGGTCAAAGCGGCGATAGATTCCATAGTTGGAGACTCGCTTTAATCTATCGAAGAATCTTCCAACAAAAAGCTACCCGACACACCCTCTCTTTCCCGCAGAACAATGAGCCATGTTCATACACCTGACTAGGTTTTTATTAGTACTATATTCTAATTTATTGGTAGTAGTTTCATTTTCTTTTTTGAACTTGTTAGTATGTCCCTTTATTATTGTTAACTTTCTCCAATGTGTGATGGGAAGATAATAGCCTGTAAAAACATTATCGAACTTCGTACTCAAAATTTCCTTATGCTAGTATATGATGGATAAGTTTTGAGGATCTCATTTAATTTTGATTGATCAAATTAAGATATATGATTATATTGACAATTATATGGAATTAATTATTAAGTAATTGGTCACAGACTTAATTAGATCAATAATATATACAAATATTTCCAATGCCTTTCCAATAAAGGAAACTGCAATTAATTAATAAGAGGAAGACAAAAATGACGAGTTCGTTCAATCATCAAATAAACAATATGTACTTCTATCTTTTACCGAACAATGGAGGATCTCACTTCGGAACACGTACAAACGTAACAATTTGCAACCTTGGTTTTTTGTGATAATTTTAATTCAAAAAACTTCTTACGACCAAAGTAAAATCTATTTGCTTAATCCCCAAACTTTGCTGACAAAAAAAAATCTTAAAAATGAAGACTGATATGTTTGTTATTTATATTTTTTTCCGAGGTTAGGGATATTTCTTTAGACAATTTTAAAGGCCACTCCCGTGTATTGATTTGGTGCATTTAAAAGTTTGCTTACAAAGGATTAGGATTGTCTAGGTTACAAGGACGGAAAGGGAAAAAAGAGTTAAACCCAAAAAAAAGAAACAGAGAGATTGAAGGGGGAGACAAATGAATAATAATTAAATGTTAAGTTTTCTTTTTCTTATAAAAGCATTTCCAATTGAAAGAACTTGAAAAAACAAAGGATAAAAGACTTTGAAGGATTTTAAATGATTCTTCCAACAATTTTCTAGATATTCTCCTCCCCTTCCCAAAGAAGAGGAAATTCAAATAAAGAGAAGGGTTTAATAAAACATTCGCCTGCAAGTTCTCCATTATTCCATCCAGACATAGCTCAAACGAATGGAACTCAAATGGTTGCTGGTAAGAAAAGACAAATTCTCTCACCATCTAATTGTTGAATTGAAAGGGAACGTTATTTGAATTACTACATAGAAAAGCGTAATAAGTAAAAACATTTAATTAATTTCCAAAAGGAATTAGAAAAGGGTATATAGGAACAAGTAAGAAGTTATGTACATTCAGGAGAGGAGAGGCAGACGTAACGAATGGAGAGAAAAGTAGTAGAGTACTGGATGAGAGGAAGGAGTGGCTGAAAAAGGGGAGGCAATGTCCAGCAAAATGGTCAGTCTTTGGTGGCCATTACTGTGGCAGGCACAAACTGAGTGCCCGTGGGGAGAGGACAACTTTATTTTGATGGATCAAAGTACCTCAAAAAAGAGTTCATTCTGAGACGCAAATAGCCCCCCATGCATCTTAGTCTTACCAATTTCCCACCTCTTCTTCTCCATTATTGTAACACGAATCATTGTCCTTTTCCTGAATCTTTGTCACCCCATTTGTTCAAATTATAATAAGCTCTGCATCTATCTATATCTATATGTATACATGTATACGGTGGTCCAGATCCAATGCATCCAGGGACAGTTGATCCAACATTTTTATATTTGTTTGTTTGCAATTGCATGCCTCCCTGTAATAACTTTGTTGTTTTTGCACTATCATATCACTCTGTATTGCTCCACCTCTATATATGTTTATACATATATATATGCATGGCAGATATTGTAGAGAGAGAGAGAGTGTGTGTGTGAATCTATGTCTTTCTGGAGGGCGCACCATGAAAAAGCCAGCCAACATCAAGGCCAAGGGATTCATTATTGATTGGATCTGTCCAGTATGACTTGCGCTGCCTACTTTATTCAATCTGCATGTCGTCCTTCCCTTTAATTTCATCATATATATTATATATAAATTAATTAATTAAAATTACGTTATGCGAAAGAAACTAAGTACCGATGATGAGGCGGGTTTGTCTGTTTCTCGTTAATTAATGAAATTCTCAACTCCAAGGAATTGATTCCACTAATATCGAATTATATAAACTTTAACTAAAGGTATTCAGATTGGGTTCTAGAAATATAATAATATTAAATATTTAATGGTAGAACTTATCGCATAAAAAGATTCTACCCAACTTAATTTAAATTAATCTGAATCTCAATAAATTTTTCAGTTGAAATGAAATAGATCTAGAATACTACCAGTGTGTAGGAAAAAAAAAATTTCTCATTAGGTGAGGAGTAAAGCTACATCTACACAGTGTACATATCTCTCATATATGTATTATGTGTAGAACATTTTATCTGGATCAATTAGTTTTAATTTATTTTCCATAAAATTTTAGTATCTTTGTCTTAGATTAAATAAAATGCGAAGTTATACGCTTATACTAGTATATTAATATCAAATTATAAAATTCATTTAAATTAAAATTGAAAACATAAAAAATGATAGTGAAGTTTAAATTGTTCAAATCAAATATTGTTTGAACGATCAGTATGAAATGTGCATGGGCGTACAGACCTAGATGAAACATATGCTAATAATCGTGAAAAAAATTTGTATGATCATCTCGACAACTAAAAAATATGTAAGAAAATGAAAAGATGCGATTCAATCAGATTTATGCACGGGAGTTTCACCTCCATTCCGCTAAGAAAACGGAGGAGACCTCAAATGGATGCTGTAAGAAAAAATCCAACGAGACCGTTGGTTCAAAACCTTTTATCAATGTGAAGACTTTATTATTAGATACTATAAGTGGTTTTTGAAATCATAAAATCTCTTTGGACTTTGATAAACTCATGGTGTTTAACTCAACCTAAGTTATTATTTCGTTCAAAACCTACAGTTTTATTAAATTAAAAAAAACGTAACTTTTTTGTTTCTTATGGGATCCAAATATGAGAAGGAGTACAATGAAGAAAGGGGAATGACACACACACACACACATATATATATATATACACAATGACATGACCATTGATTGGCTAGAGAACATTTTTGTGACATGAATTAAAGTGAGAATTTGATTTATTTCATTTGGTTGGGGCTGAATAGTGTTAAGTTGTTTGGCAATGAACGACATTAATATTCCATTTCACAGTAACAAAAGGACAAGACAACCAGAATGGAAACTGGGAAGACGATGGGATCAGGCATAGAGCTCTTTTCCCCATAAGTTTTTGACCATTGACTTTGCTTGCTATTTTGAGGACCTGGGGTCTCTCCTGAGCAGAATTCTCATGGTGCCGTGGCAGGTTTTTATTATTTTTTTATTTTTATTTTTTAAATTAAAATTTATAAATAAAAATATATATTTTTAGGAATAATGTAAACATATATTTTATGTAATTTTTATATTTTTAATTACTAAAAACTGCATAACTTTAAAGATCTAGTTTTTAATGTATAATATTTTTTAATAAATAAAATATTTAAAATTACATATACTCTGTAAATTTTAATTTTAAAAAAAATTTTAAAAAAGCTTGCCACAGCAGTACAGTGGCGGGAGGCGCGTCCGTAGGCAGGAGAGACCCGAGTCCCTGTTTTGAGGTTCGATCACGTGACCCCTTGCGGTGTGTGTGTATATATATATAATTTTAAAATTAAAAAAAAAAAGATTTTGTGGTGTTATAGGGTTGTCATCTAATCCCAATGGAATCCCATGCAATGCAAATTTTTAAAGTGGGACCAACCATTTAATGCTTCCAATGCTGAGGAGAGGGGAAAATGTCTGAGATCAAACAGCTTATAACAGCTAGCTAGCATGAGCACAGGAAATAGAGCCTCATCATCATCTTCTTATTTTGATTTTGTTTTTTTTTTTTAATTGGGTGATTTGCGATCTATTATCTGTATATAATGAACAACCATCATGATCATGTGGACAAGAAAGATCAATCTCTCACGAGGGAGGCATATTAACGGAACACGGTTGCTTTGTTGTGAACAAATGGATCCTGCCTAACGAAGATGGGATTTCCATTTTCTGAAATAAGATCCTAGTTTTTTTTTTTTTTAAATTCTTTTCTTTTCTTTTCTTTTGGTATGGTGTGTTGCTGTGTGGCACGTGGTGAGTGGCCCTACCGGTGTTTGAAATTTTGAAAATTGCCAGCTTAGTTGTAGACCTGCATGACCCTGCTCCTTAATGGTGGTGGTGGATAATATTATTATGATGATTCCAACCGAGTGTGATATTTGTGGAAAGAAAGTAGATCCAGATTTACTACTCAAATGAATCAAATCTCAACCTCACCTTCTCCCGCCCTACTCCAATCAATTCAGTTTCCAAACTCCAATCACCCTGGTATTATGATTTATGACAAATCCATGCGCCGATTTCACTTTATGCGCTACTCCTGCCTACTCTAATTTTTTCAATAAATCTCTATATATGGTATATTATTGTTACATAATACTGCCATGTTACTTTACAATATTACCTCCAACCTTATATATAAAATTTTTTATTTTGATCTTAAATATAAAATTTTTTATAATATATAATATAATATTTATTATATATTTTTTTAAAAATATTTCTATTTAATATATTAAAAGAGAAAAAGAGAGATTAAATAAGGATAATTTAAAAAAAAATATTAAAATTTTTGAAAAAATTAAGATAGTTAATTAGTTTTAATTTAAATTCTTAATTCACGTGATTCGATTAAATGGGTCTTATATTAAGAATCAGAGGGAGTAATAAATATTATCTACTAATAACGATAATATTAAAAAAAATTTCACAAATTTTTAAAAATTTAAAAATGCAGAGACTAACTAACCAATTTTAATGGAGTATAGTATATCATAACAAAATTTATAAAGAAAATAATAAATAAAAAAACATGAAAGGCTGAATGGTAATGGTGGGGAACAGCTGCCAAGCAAAAATCTGACCGTTGGGTTCAAATATATTGGATAACGAGAAACCACCTTCCCCAAAGAAAAACAAAATTGTCCACTTTAATTTCTTAGTTTCATTCTCTAATAAAAAAAAAAAAAAAGATCGAGTAGGGAGGAAGCAATGTGTGATTATGAGAGGGGGATGGTCTTTATCTGAGATTTTTAAGAGCAGACGTTTTGACAGTGACAGCTGACACTTACACCACCCACTCTCTTCTTTTTAGGCGCCAACTTCCCCCCTAATTTTCGAAGTTTTACCCGCCATTTCCCTATCCCACTCCCAAAATTATTAAACTAAATTAATTTTATACATATATACTACTATTTACTTTTGCTGCTTTCTTTCTACGTTAAACAATACTTTATCGTTAAATACTAATTAAAATATTATGTATTAATTTTGGACCGTATACTTCCTGTTCATCTCTTTTGCATTTTTTCCCCCGTCTGTGCTGGGGATCGTTTTTACGTCTTGATGTTTGATTTTTTTGGAGGGACTATTTATGTGACAATCTGGGTGAGTCTTTGCATAGAGACAATTAGACATGGATCCAACAAGTCTCACTAATTGTGATAGTATGTTACTACATCCTCTGTTGTTTTACATGGATTTTTTTTTTAAAAAAAGAAAAGTAAAATTAAAATACGAAATGGACAAGACGAAACGAAAGAAAGAAAAAGGTTAAGAAGTGGGAGGGATATGTTCCCGCCATTTTTGACGGACACAGGTAATTTCCTGCTGTTCCCCATCACAGGTCACAACGTCTCTTTTCTTTTCATTTATATTTTTTTATAAAAAAAATGAATGAAAGAGTTTGGGCGGGAAAGGAATAAAATGGGAATGAAAGGTGGGTTTGGAATCCGTGGGCCCATGAGGCATGGGATAAGTTAACGCCGAATCAGTAGTACATAGTACCATGGGGTCCCATCCAGCCACGTCACTCTTAAACAGTAGTAGAAGCAGTATATGCATATTTTGACCACCATTGATACTCATATCTCCCCAGTCCCCACGCACATTTATATTTACTCTCTCTGTCTCACCCACCAATTCACGGGATCTTCCTGATCTCTTCTATCCCCATTCTCCTTTTTCTTTTCCTTTTCCTTTTATTTTAGGCCCCCATGTATTCTTTTTCTGTTATAAATGCCTCTATCAATGTATCCTAGTATTTTATAGGACCGAACAAAACCAGGGGTAATAAATAATATAATTAATTTTTTTTTAATTTCAAATATACATAATGTATTGATATATATATATTTTTAAGTAAATAGCAAAGGTATCTTCAGTACCTTAAAAGCATAAAAATCACTAGGCTATATTTAAAAATTTAGAATAAAATAGAATAAAAATGATTATTAATAAAATATAATAAAATAAAATTAAATAGAATGAAATATTTTATTAGTTGAAAATTTTATAAAAAAAAGGAGCGGCTTCCTTCAACCTTTAAAAGTTATTATTAAATAAATGAAATAAAATGGATTATAACTTTTTTTTTAATATTACCCATACAAGTAAATTTAAATAAGAAGTGTGTAAATAATTTTTTTTTTTTACATAAAAAATGCTTGTTGCTTTTACTTTCTAATAAAAATATATTTTAATAATAATAAAAATTTTAATGTTCAAACCCATGTAATTCAAAGAAACAACAAATAAAAATTTTAATGTTGATCAAAAGCCTAATTATATCAATGTATCATTGAAAAGAGATTTTGTTTGTACATCAAGATAATGACACTTGTCACATGGGATTATGATTTTCGAATAATCTATTCCTGGTGTCAAAAAAACACTTCCTGGGGCTATTTGCACAAAAATGCTATCCGATATACTAACAATTTTTCATTTATGAAGCATAGAAAGCAGGAAAAAATACCTATGGTAAAGCACAAAATACAAGAAAGTTATGTTAAAATTACAAGGTCTTTGAAAAAAAGCATATCTTGAAGCATTAATTTAATTGAACGTGTGAGGTATGGTATGATTAGAGTGATTTAATTAATGTGATAATAAAACACCACAAAATACACAACATGGCAGGATAACTTTGACAGCATGAAAGGAATGAAAAAAAATCAGGAGAATGAATATCTTTTTCGATAGGATTAAAGGGTATTTTTGTAAGTCAAATAATTATTTTTGGTTATTTCATCCTTAGCCCCCTAATTTGGATTTAGAATGGCTTAGGAGGTTATTCCCTACCATCTCACTCCTTCTTAAAAAATCTTTGAAATAAAGGACCAACCTATATAGTTATTTTATTTTATTCCACTCTTCATAAAAAAACCTCTCAAATATAGCAGAAAGTAAGTTTTATATTTTTTAATAAAACATTTTTTCCATTTTTATGGTGAGGGATCAAATTTAAAACAACATATTTAATGAATCTAGTAATCTACCAACTATCTCATGCATTTATTAGTTATATATATATAGATATTTTGATTGATTGTTTCTCACTATTGTTTTACTTTTTTCTGGATAAATTATCAAATTGTGTGAGTTAAAGTTTGAAACCGGCTGGGAAATTTTACTTAGATGTAATTCCTAAAAAAAAATCAGGTGTGAAAAAAACGAAATATCAAATTATAAGTTTAACCAATAAAAAATTGTATAAGTGATTTACAAATCAATAAATATTCATATAACTAACTTTTTTTTGGCCAAATATATAACTAACTTCACACTAACAAAATTTTAATTGAAACTATATATATTTATTTCTCATATGATAAATATGAGAGAAAATAACTCGAAAGTTTTTTTAATGAGATACTTATTTTCTAACATTTTCCCTAGCATTTAAATCCTATTAAAATATGTTAATAAATATTGGGAAAATAAAAACAAAGTTATGTGGAGCCAAATGAAATTGTAAAAAGAAAATGAAATAATATAAAATGGTTGCGCAGAGTTCGAGGAAATTACACTATAATATTTTAATTTATAAATAATGTAATTTTCTATAATTTTTATATTTTATATAAATATAATGATACTCACCTAAATTTTTGTGTATATAAAAGAAGATATACATATAATTATCCTATGTTAATGCGCTGGAGTGCTCAGGCCGAAAGAAAAAACCCACTCGAGCTTATCAAGATAAATATTTTAAAGTTTATAAAGCCGTGACTATGTCTCTCTTTTTTTCATTCTTATTGACTGCTTTGTCACTTAAAAAAAGAGGGGAAAAACACCATGGTTGCAAAGGTAATAGAAATTAAAAATAAATTATTAAAAAATTAATAAAATAATGTGAATAAATTTTATTTAAAATTAAACAATTTTCCTTCTATATTGTATATAGTTTGAAAAATAGTGCTATACTATTTATGACTTATAAATTTTGTTATATACTCCCTCCAGTTCTATTTATAAATGTCATTTTAAAAATTTATTTGGCCATATTTATAAGATGTTGTGTTATCTTTTTATTTAAATTTCCTTTTTTATACTTCATTTATAACTTTTTTATCTCGTAAATTGTCTCATTTTTTAATTAATAGAGAGAAAATTGGAAGTTTATACTATTTTTTTTATAAATTCGATAGTATAATTATGTCTTTTTAATACCTGTGCAATAAAAAACAACACATTCTAAATGAGACAGGAGGAGTACATATTAATGTCAATAAATTCATAGGAAGTTATACTCCATTCGGTCCTATATATATATATATATATATTAATGTCAATAAATTCATATGACCTTTTATCTTGGTCCTAAATATAAGACCATTTACAATATACGAGGTAATATTTATTATACATTTCTAAAAAATGTCCTTAATGTATCCAAAGAAAAAGGGAAAGAGATTAAATAAGGGTAGTTTTGAAAAAATATTGGGATTTTTAAAAAAATCGATGTAGTTAATTAGTTTTAATTCAAATTTTTAATACACGTAATTCAGTTAAAAGAGTTTTATATTAAGAATCAGAGGGAGTATTATTTATTAAACATAAATGACATGATGATTCATCTCAAACTTGATGCAATGTAAGGCCTTATTGGATTGCAAACACTTATGAGATGGAAAAAGTGATTATTATGAGAAGTTTTTAAACATAACTCGTTTTTCAATATGTACTTATGACTCAAATAAATAACTATGAAGAAAGTGATTTTTTCTACTTTTGATAATCATTTATTTTTTGATAATCATTTATTTAACTTTTTTTTAATTATTTATTCAATAATCACTTACTAGATAAAAAAAGTTAAACACAAATTACTTTTAATATAATCACCTACCCTTATAATCAATTATAAATACTTATAATAAGTTAGGATAAACCAATCAAATCACATACACGTTAAAAAATAAAAGCAAGAGTATTGAAAAATGAAAGTAGGAGTATGCTCCAAAGTGCAACTAAATTTGGGGAGGGCATCATAAAGTTCGAGTTAAGAGTGACCTGGTTATGTAATTCCATACTGGAAAACGTGAAATCATGGGCGCCCCGGGGGGAGGGGGGAAGGATCAAATGAATGGAAAGAAACACAGAGTAATGGATATAATATTAAACATTAGCTCCTTCCCTCTACCTGATTCTCTCGTATGATGCATTGACTAAGGCCGCGTTTGAATAACTTATGAAAGCTGATAAGTATTTATTGTGGTTCATAAATATTTAAAACAGATTAAGTATTATCAAACACATTATTCTAACCCAATAAGTGCTAAAAGCAAAAAAAAAAAACTTATTTATAAAAATGAAAATTGTTCACTTATCATTTTCAATAATTACTTAAAGTAACTATTCATCTAAAATTTTCATTTATCTAAACATAAATCACTTTTTAACAAAATCAATTATACAAAATAAATTGTACTCAAAATCAATTATGTAAAATTTAATTCAAACACATTAGGAGTATGATGATCATTACAATCAAAACAAGATGAAAAAGAGATGTTGAGATGATAAAAGAAATATGCTCTCTCTCATATGGCAGATTTAGTGGAATTAAAGTTTTAAAATAAAATTATTTTGTGAAGGTTGGTAACCATTTAATGTTTTTTTTTCAATTTTACTCATATTTATAATAGTATTCAATTATGACAGATAATAATAAAAAAAAATTTATAAGGTGAGAGAATAATTCATTTTTACTTTTATTTAATAATGAAAATTTTGAAATGTTATGAAAATTTTTAAAAAAATTAATATTTTATAAGTAAATGTGAGATAAATAGATATAACTTATATTTTAAATGATGTAAGTAGTGAATAAGAAATTGTGTGTGTGTGTGTGTGTGAGAGAGAGAGAGAGAGCACAATAGACAACAAAGAATGTGTAGACTAGAAGTTAATTAGTGGTCTCTTTTCTATTCATTATAAGTTATTTTCAACGTGAATTAAAAAAATTAATACTTGTCTATTTTTTACTATAAGTCACATTCTATAAGATTTTTATATTCCTAAATATAAGTTATTTTGTAGAAAAATTGAAGTAAGTAATGTTTTTTTTCACAAATATTATTTATTTGTTTACATTTAATTAAAATGTGTTATAAATAGTTACTGCATTTAATTAAGGGTATTTTAGGAAAATAGAGCAACTTTTGATGAATTTTATGTAAAAATATACTTTTAACTAATTTTTTAATCAATATAAAATGGTTAAAAATGACTTATAATAAAAATAAATGGAGTAAAAAATATGTTTTGCTAATAAACTTTGTCATAAATTATATCTATTTTCTTAAATTACTCTTAATTAAATGCAGTATCATTTCTAACCCATTTTAATTAAATGTAAAAAAACAAATGATATTTGTGGATAAAAAACATTAAATGCTTTAACTACTTTACAAAATAATTTATATTTAGGAATATATAAATCTTTTAAACTGAGACTTACAATAAGAAGTTAACAAAGGGAGTATAAAAGAGTTTTGCCGATAGAATTAATATTTGTTAATGTGCCGTTCAACATTAAGAGTAGCTCTGGTTTTATAATAGATTGCGACAATTCAAACAAGTATGAATCCTATGCTTAGTGCTTATAATGAAATATCTCTTGAGCTTGATCTGCACTTTGTAAAGGAAAGGGCTATTAAATAGAAGGCATACAATACAAGAATTGAACATGTTTATTGACAATGAGCACCTGATATGTTGTTCATGTATGATAAAAATATTGCAGCACATTTGATAACACATTGGCATTATTGCGCGAGATAATAAATATTTATTGGATTTGCTAGTTTTAGATTTAATTGTTACGATTGTGAAACATGAAGGGCAATAATGCACTGAAAAAAGTTTAGAATATCAGTTGCACTACTTTAGGGATAAATTTATACTTTAACTCTTTTGTAAAATATGACAGCACATTTGACAACATAAATGTGTCACGTGTAATAGATTTTAACTGGGTCTATTAGATTTGTGTAATATTACTACGATTTTGACACTTTGAGAGCAATATTATACCAAAAAAAAGTTTAAGATATCGGATATGATTTTGAAAATACTTTGGGGATAAATTTTCCTATTAACCCTTTATATTATATGATTTGAACATTTAGTCAGTGTTGCGAGTTTACTAATAGGAAATTTACTAATAGGAAGTTACAATATCGAATGGAGTAAACTCCCTTGTATTTAATACCGTAAGGAGTATTATTATAATCTAATCTAAAGATAATACTTGTGTAGTAAGCGGCCACCACATACGGTATTGGGCGGTGGCAGGGAAGACGGATGGGGAACCCCTTTTGACCTGAGTGGATAAAGAACCATTTTTTGTGAGATTTTGGGTGATTAAGAAAGAAGAATAGGAAAAATTATGAATATTAGAGAGCAGAAAAAAGAGAAGAAATGGCACACACCTTTGCGGCGTGAAATGAGGATGTTCACTGTCGCTGGCATGCGCAGCGTTCCAAAGTGAATAGGGATGTATGTGGGTTGCTTTTAATAAATAAGCAATGAAGATGAATAATGAATGTGAATGAAGCCTTGCATGTCAGCAAAGGCACCCAGCAGTTATATTCTTTCTTCTTTTTCATATTTTAAGATTTTTTAAATATGAGCATTTCACTATGTCTAATCAGCAGTAATAATGCACAGTTATGGGTCAAACGTCGCAATGATTATGTCTGGTTCTTTTGTTAATCCTCCATCCTTCTCTAATTAAAGCACCACCTCCATGGGGTCACTCTCCCAACACCTAAATGTCCCTTAAATTCCAGTCTGCTTTTTTTTTTTTTCCCACCTTCAAATTTATATGTATCTTGTTTTTTGTATCTTTTTCTTTTCATCTAATCTAATTAGGGATTACGGATATTTCTTGGCGCACCAGAAAAAAAAAACTGATTGGTTATATTGAGAAAAATAAATCCTCATTCACTAATCAACCAAATATTACCAAACTGCACTTCATGCGTAAGCAATTTCCGTGGCATGCCGTATCCATTCAGACATTCACACGTATTGCTCATATATGTTAATTTCATATTATTTAAAACACTTTTACTTCCATAATTTTATACAAAATTTTATTTTAATTTTTTAACTTTATTTTATTTATTATTTAATTTTTTAATTCTTAAAAGATAATAAAAAAATTTTCTATTACTAACACACAGTTGACTATATTAATAGAAGATACTCACAAAACGTTCTCATATGCTAACAAAGCAATATTTAATATTAACATATTAACTTTTATTATCAAGTAATTAATATTATTATGTATTCATTAATTTTAAGTTTAAAATAATTTTTAATTAAATTGAAAAGTTAAAAATAAATAATTACAAATAAATGATTTCTAAACAAAATTTTCATTTTCATTTTAGGATTTTTTGTTATAAAAAATGAGTTAAATAAATATGTAAATATTAAAAAATATTTAGTCATATTTTTTGCTAATATAATTATATTTGGAAAGTTAAATGATTTAAACAAAGTAAAATAAAATTAAGGGACTAAAATAAAATTTGGTGTAGACTTATGGGATAAAAGTGCAACTTTTCTTATTTAAATTAAATACCATAAATAGAGTAATTGTTTGAAGTTTCTCAATCAACTTTTGGGGAGAATTAAAGACACGAATTAATGTAAAAAAAATTCTTCATCATCATCATTTTATAGCCCAATTGAGATGAAGTTGTGAGTGGGATGGTTGTCGCCAAATTACTCTACAATATAACATCATGCGCAGCGTATTGATTATTAATTAGTCAATAAGAGATGCGTAAGACTCACTCTCAATTAGGCAAACAAAGTTAAAAATCATTCATAAGAATATTATATCAACGATCAATGGGATACATGATTTGACCATATATACTATTAGATTATTAGCACTTAGAACCGTTTAGTTTTCAGTTGGTTAAAATTGAGTTTTAGTAGAATTAGTTTTGTAATGTAGTTATGATAAAAATTAGTTTTGGACTAACATGTTTATGTTTGGATGATTTATTTGAAAATTAGTTTTGACAAAACTCATAATTTTTCTTTAAATTGAGTTTAAACTCTATCCCATGATTAATTTAATTTACTTGAACTAAAATTTAATTTTCATTTATTTAATTGAGAACATAATATATCTAATGTCACATTTTCATATAAGTTATAGTCCATGGAGAATAAAATTTTGAAGGGACATTTTAGCTATTAGATAGGAGAAATTTTATGAAAATTTTATTTTCCTAATTTTTTTATTTTTTCTCATTTTTATTAGTCTATTTTTATCTGACTTTAATATAAATATAGATAAAAATAGAGAAATAAAACGGAAAAGCATGGGCCGGATCACTTCTTGTGAAACTTAGTTTAGGAAGAAAACTGATTCTATAACAGAGAAGCAAAATTTGCCTGACATGTAAACAAAAACATTAAATTTGGTTTATACTTAAAACGTGGTTTATTTGGTGTTTCCAAACATAACCTTAGTTTAACGTTTATTGCAAGAAAATGCTTTTTATATGAACAAAAAAATTCATGTTTAACAAAATTCAATCGTTGCAGTTTGCAAGGAAAAAATAGATACAATAAAAATTCATGCGTTTTTAGAAGCTTTTTTCCTAAGAAAAATCAATAATTATAATACAACCTTCTAAAAGACGATCGACCACATTTGTAACTATTCTACTTCTGCGGGAAAATCAACAGTGAGACTACATATAAAATTTCAAAGGAAAAATAATTGCTAATTCTGCTTTCCAGCTTGCCTGGTGAATTTGAAAATGGTGGCAGGGTCAGGATACGGTTACACACATAAGGTGAAAACTTGAATATAAGTTACAATTGTAAATCTTATTAGATTTAATAAGTCAATTCATTTTTTAATATATGTGTGAGATAGCTGAAAGAGTTATATTTAGAATTGGATGGAGCATTAATTAAATAGCTATTTTGTGATTGTTTAATATAATTAATGAAGGACATTAATAGAAAAAGTAATTTAATGCACTAGACATTTTAATTTGTAACTAATAATTTAGACTATAAAAAGTCTCTTTTTTTAAGTGTTTTATATTCAAAACTAGGTGTTGTATTTTTCTAATATATTGCTAGATAAGGTTTTTTTTCTACACTCTTAAGTCAAATGAGATTTGATTCACTAACGATATTTTTGCATCTTCAGGAATTCACTAATAATATACAGTGCATTATCTTCATTATATATATATATATTGAAAATAATTACAATTTTTTTTTAAATCTGTGTTATAACTTGCAATCCCAACCCACTTTTTAAAAAAAATTCCCTCCATCGCTCTATCACATGAATAAATATCAATATCTCCTTAAGAAGAGAGGCGTGGAATAATACTCACTTTTGTTGCATCTCCGTCTCACCGTGTGAGTTATCACATCAAATAATTATAATTAATATATATTCCCTCCGGTCCTTATTATAAGATGTTTTTAACTACCGTACGTGGATTAAGAAAAATTGGTTGCAATCTAAAATTAATGAAAAAAATTTCTAACATTCTCATTTTGTCCTTAAGGAGAGAATAAAAATACATTAAATAGGAGGAGAGAGAAGTTAATTAAGACTTGTAATGAAAGCATTTAATAAGGGTAAAATTGAGACTAAAATTAAATTTATTACTTAACATCTTATATTTTGGACTAGACAAATTTTTTAAATAACATCCTATAATAGGGACCGGAGGGAGTATATCACTTGCATTGAAGCAATTGAGCCAGAAGGGATGTCCCAGAAATTATGCTGCCATGTCTATTCAATTTGTAAATATGTCATAACCACTAAATCTGTCCCTTCTTAAAACACCATCAGCTGTTGTGTAATGTATGTTTGTTTCTTAAAATAATTTCTCAACATTGCAAATGTCCAATTTTAGGAGAGATCCACATAATCATGCAACGGGTTAAAAATCTACATTCTTTAAACAGAAATCATTAATTTGCTCATGGAAATTTAAGTTTCAAAAATTAGATTGGTCATTAAATTGGTGAAAATATTAGTTTAAAATTTTATTATTTAACTGTAATTTAACCGTAATTAAATCAATAGTAATAAAATTAATAATTTTTTTTATGTTATATATTATTAAAAAATATTATTAATAAGTTTTATAATTTAATATTAAAATTTAAATAAATTGATGTTCATTTATAATTATATTTTAAATTTAAAATAGTCAGTTAATATTTTTTTTATATTATTTGTTAAATATATTTATCATTATTAGTAATTATATATTATAATAATATTTATATAATATTATAATATAAAAATAAAAAAAATATATTAAAATTATGCTATTTAGTATTAAAAATAATATAATTTTATTTTAAAAGCTAAAAAAGTTTGAAACAAATTTATAACTAGTTCGTAACCGATTTTCATCGGTTTAAATACGGTTTAATTCGTTTTTGATAAGTTCTCACTAATTCTATATTCCTCCAATTTTGTTTTTCTTTCAGACCGAATCTGACACCAGTTCCCAGTTAAATTGATCAGCTTAATCCAATTTTTTATACATTAATCAAATGTCCAATAAAGAAAAAAAAATCAAAATTAAGGTCCAATACTCTAGATTATTCTTTCGAAGCAAAGGCATTCGTTGCTCGTCGTACGTCCATCACCCTTGCCTCTTGGTGGTTTTATT
The DNA here is from genome assembly GCA_026686845.1 of Adenanthera pavonina. Lineage (NCBI taxonomy): Eukaryota > Viridiplantae > Streptophyta > Magnoliopsida > Fabales > Fabaceae > Adenanthera > Adenanthera pavonina. Next base: position 14,579,635 of record JAIVEN010000003.1, on the reverse strand, counting down.
AACATCGCAAATATTTTTTACATCCTTAATATTTTTTTTAATCACCAAGATATATCTAATTTAAAGTCAAAGGATAATTTTTTTGAAGTATAAAAATTACTGAAGTAAATTTTATTTTTTTAAATAAAATATTTTCTATACACATGATTATAGATCAAACATAGAATAATATGTTTAAAGAATTAAATTAACTATGATCAAAAGCTTATTGATTTTCATCAGTCAAGCTACATGTGGCTTGCTGCTGTGCATGAAATCTGGTGAAATCATTATGAAAATATTCATATTATTTGTGTTAATTCTAATTTTAAATATAAATTACTTTTAATAATTTTATGTATATATTAAGAAAAATTATTAAACTTATTAAATTTATATGAGATTTTATTTATTTTTAAAATTTTTCACTGATTAAATGCTATATTTCTCTAATAATAAGTTGCATTGTTTTTTACTAACATATTTAAATGATTCAACATAACTTATATTTTAAATCATGAAAACTCTTTTTTCATGAAGCTATACTCCCTTTATTCTATTTTATTTATTATTTTTGAAAATCTTAAATATCCTAATTAATCTTTTTTTTTATGTTACTAAAGAAGCATTAATTATTTTTTTTACTCTTTTATCTTTCATTAAAAATAATAATATATAGAGTACAAATCATTTTGAACATTTAATTTAAGAATATTTTGATAAAATATCATTTGATTTCACTAAAACTAAGGTTATCTAATAATTTCATTGATTTGTGTGATTTCAAGATAAAATGGGAGATAGGGACTATTTGAACCAAGAGGAAGTAGCTTATAAATAATACTATAGCTTTATAATTATATGTTTTAATATATTGATGAGCTGTGTATTTTGATCCCAAAAGAACGCAAGTCTTCAAATATCATACACATGATGAATGACTTGAGAAATATTTGCCTAATATTTTCACATGAATCATTCAAAAAAATATGAGTTTGGTGAAGTGAAATCAGAGATAAAAATTAGATAAGAAAACAATATCCCAAATATTTAATATTGACATGGGGGTATGTATAATAAAATTTATAATCAGTTACATTATTTATAAGTTATGGCATCACTTGATACGCTTCACATAAAGTAATTTTCTAGATCCGAAAAGTAAATTTCTTGATAAGTTTATGCATGACAAACTTTCATGCATAGCATACTTGATTAACATTTTATTTTCTAAGAAATTTAAATTATATTTCAAATATAATGATTTAACGTTAATAACATAAATGCCTTTTTATTTTATAATTTTTTAAAGAAATTGAAGTTCTAATTAAAAAATTATTGCAAAATACTTGAAAAATAAAACTTTTAAAGTTTAACTTAAAAAATACAATTTTCCAAGTTAAGTTCAATTTCTTTAAAAATTTCATATTTTTTACTAACTAAATAATAGTCATTTATCTACTTCCCAGGACCATGCAAGACCATGGATATTACAATTTATTTTTTAAATTTTTTGCAATATACAAAATAGTAGAAGCAACTTTTTTTGCTATTTTATTAAATGTGCGTTTGAGGCAATTGTGAGTCATATTAAAATTTAAGTTTTTGCTTAAAAAACTAGGAGCAACTTATTAATAATCTATTTTGGATTGAGGTGAACTATTCCAAAACCTAGATATTGGCAACAACAGCAAAACCTTATCTCTATTTTTAAATTTTAAAGTCAAAATTTGGGTTTTAGGCAATCCACTGTTACCCAAACATATATTTACTATTTTTGATTTATATTATAAAATATTTTATATCAATTACACACATATTAAGAAAATTATTTTTTTAACTGAAATTAATGTAAAAAGTACTCACACTTTTTATTTTATCTTTATTAAATATCTCATTATATTATCATTGTAGGGTTATAAATGAAAAGAGAGGAAGTATTAAAAACATGAATAAAATAAGAAAAAAAATATCTAATATTCTATGTTTTAAATAAAAAATTTATCATATAAAATATCTTATAATATATACAAGAAAAAATATTATTTTTGCCAAAATCTAGGTTTTTGGGGTGCTTCACATAGATACCCAAAACACACTATGAGTTGGTTAATCTCTTCATTCCATTGATTGATTGCTTTTGTTAATTAAATTAGTTTGAAGTTTGAACATTTGTGAAACAATTTTTTCGGGATCAAATATGGATTGATTATTAATTAATTAAGAATATAGACTGTTAGAGTGGCACCAGCAATTTAGTTTAATAATTTTTTTGTGGGAAGGCTCAGCCGCGCTGGAAATATCAACGTCAGGATCAGTTGCAGATGTAATCACAGCTTTAACAAAAATAATGACAGCAGGCATAATTCAAAACAAGAGTCAGAAGCTTCAAAATTCAAACTTTTAAAAGTGAATATGGCCAAACTGGAGAATTACTCGTAGAGACAAAAATGGAAATAAGGTTGGAAAAGAGGTAGTGAATAGTGAATACTAATTCCGCCATTATCAGCCCACAAAACTTTTCAAAAATTCAAAAATTTGAAGGAGCAAGTAGGGTTTCGAAGCTGTAAAATCCACATCCCAATATCTGCCCAACAAAATCATAATTTAATGGTTGCGCTTAATTAATTAATTAATAATAATTAATTAGTGGTGGACTAGACAAATGGCAGGTGAGTTACATACAACTCCAAGGACAAATGTCTCCAACCACTGGGCCCATAGCCTCCCTCTCTCTCTCTCCCTCTCTCGTATTTCGAACTGTCTAAGAGGGACCCTTAAGCCTTAATAAAGGCAGCCTGTCTTCAACATTCTATACTCCAACTCCTACCCCTCTTCCTCTCCCTCTCTCTCTTTCTCTGCTTCGTCTTCTTTTTCTCTTTTTCTTCTTTCGGCTATTTTTCTGACCCTAGGCCCCCTGAACTCAACTGGGTCACTATTAAGGCTGCAACTTCCCAATCATCCCTGCAGACACCATGGCTAAAACTCTGAATGATGCCGAGTTATGGCTTCCCTCTCAGTTCCTCACCGACGCTGACATCCTCGGTGACAAGGAGAACGATAAGAATGGCGTCAACGGTGACTTGGATGCTGCCTTAGGCTTCCCTTCCGAGTTCCCGTACGAGTTTGACACTTTCGGGGTCTCCGCCTCGGCTCTCAGCTCGCCTGTGGAATCGGTGGTGGGATCGACCGAGACTGACAGCAGCGGAAGCGACGTCGACGAGGACTTCTTCGCTGCCTTGACTCGCCGGCTGAGTCAATCGTCATTCACCGAAACTCCAAAGCTCACTGTCCCCACTTGCTGCGATAGGGACAAAACTGAGGTAAGAGTTTGGGGATTTCTTCGAAATTTCAAATTTCCTCTTTTCAATACCCGTTTGTAGAAGCTGATTCGGGTCGGGTCTTTTTTTAGGGCCAGAAAACTTGGGGCTTGTCCCGGTCTCCACAGTCGACGTTGAGCGGAATCGGAAGCTGGTCGGGTCGCAGCGCTGCCTCCGGAGACAGAAGCCCAAATATAGGCTCTCAGGTTCCATCCCCACCAACGACGCCGTTTCCTGTCAAGAACGACCTCGCTTGGGATGTCATATACGCCGCCGCTGGACAAGTCGCGAGGTTGAAGATGAACGGCGAAGTGTCGAAGTACGATTTTCAGAACAGTGCTTTTCATGGCGCCACTCAACCTGCATTTCCAAAGAATTCCGCTACATCACTGTATTCGAACCAGAACTTCGTTCAGGTGAGTTTAGACAGCTGACAAAGATTCCTCAAAACTCGGGGCAAATTCACACTTGCCCTCTGCCTTCTCCGACTATGGTCTTACGGATTTGTGCTTTATGTAGGTTCAGGCGAGGCAGCAACAGTGCGCTTCTGTTTGGGGACGACAAGCTAAAGCTGACTGGCTAGCACAGCAGCAGCAGAAATTTCAGAGCAGAACAGGGCGTAATGTTGCGTATGAGAGTGTAAAGTGTGGGCGTCCCTTGTCTGTGTCTCACTCTGCTTGGCCTCCTCTGCAAATTCAACCCCATAATCATCAACAGTTGCCGCACAATAGATCTGGGCCCAGAGCCGCCGTTCACGGCGGATCTGGTGGTAGGAGGGGATGTGGTGGAACAGGGGTTTTCCTACCTCGCCAGTATGGGAATCCACCAGAGTCGCGCAAGAAAGCAAGTAATAACTCTATCGAATTTTTATTTTGTTCTGGATTTTAGTTGGTTTGTTTAGGTTTTATCTGACATACAATGTGTTCTGTTACGGTTAGGTTGTGCCCCTGTCCTACTTCCGTCAAAGGTTGTTCATGCTCTGAACTTGAAGGTTGATGACTTGAATGAAGCCACTCAAACAGGCCTGTCTGGTGCCTTTTCTGCTGAATATGGTGAGTTTATTGTTTTTGAGAAGTCCCTCTAGGATCAAGTGAAGTTCATAGTTTTGTTTCGGCAAGGAAAGTGAGGTTCAAGGTTTTCCTATTAATGGATTCTGTGTTTGTGTTATAGATGCTTTAGTAGCTCGAAGGAATGCTCTACTGATGCAGCAGTCGAGATTGAGTGTGCGGCAGGAGGAGGCAGTGAATCACGACCTCCGCTTACCTCAGGAATGGATATACTGACCGAAGCAAGATGATTCAACTTTGTCCAAGGAAACTTGGTTGGACAGGAAACTAGTAAATGGGAATAGGTTATGTAGGGAATATGGTATTTTGTTTTTATTTTTATTTTTTGGATAGGGATGATGATGATATTCACGAATGCTGTGGTAGCTTTAGTTAGTTGCAATAAAGCAATATCTATTTTTTGGGATAAGATTGCAGCTGGTAGGATCTGGCATTTGGATGAGCAAACAGTGAAGAAGAAATAGGAGCTTAGGGTTTATTTTGGTTGTAATAAGCTAAACATATAATACCGTCTTCGCCCCTGCACTGGGGAATGATGGTAGGAAGGACGAGAGGGAAAATTGTGTAGTAGTGTCGGCGATTGAAGGTTTTTAGCCCAGAACATGAGAAATCCCTGGCTGATAATATTATGTAATAACTTATACTAAGGTAATAATAGCAAGTATTATTATTACTTCCTCACTGTTGGATGAATATGCAATTCTGCACTTTGATTGCTGTTTGAATAAATGGGATCATAATCATGAGATTTTAAAACCACGCCTCCCTCTTTTCACTCCTGTCGTGGGTTTTTTACAAGATTCAATTTATGGGGAGAATCAAAGGGAAAAAGGCTGGGTACGAGGGGGTTTGGATATGTAGGTTGCTTGACAAGACTGGGATTTTGAAGGAAAGCAAAGTGCATGGCTACTTCGGTCCTCTCAGGAGGGTTTTGGGCCATTTTTTCCTTAAAAGAAGGCAAAATTCAGTGGAGTAAGTAACTAAATAAATATATATGTATAGAGGGAAAAAGAGAGAGAAGAGAGGAGAGGCAAAACCCTAACGAGACGGCGACAGATCTTTGAATGTCGTAAATTTTACTTTTTCAAGTGTGATGGGCAACATTTAAATGTGTTTTGGTAGAATGCGGTGCCATTGTATTTATTCTCTTTTTATTTTTGGATTTGAGCTGGAGAGATGAACTGCAAGACCGAGTGTGAAACTCTGCAAGTCCCACAGTTGTGTGTCTAGGTGTGACGGAGGGAAAAGATAATTCGTGAATGTAGAATAGGCATAGGATAGGACGCCTAAAATATAATCCCTCCGGTCATTTTCAGAGGCTATTTTCAATTAATGGCGTTTGTTACTCCCACGAAGTACCTTATAATCTTCTCCAACGCATTAAATTTTTTTTCCCTTAATATTCCTTATCTGTGGTGATAAATAAATAACTTGTGAAATATAAAAAGATAATATAATTAGTAAGATTAAATAATAATAATTTTTTAATAAATTTAATAATATAACTCTTTTTTCAAGATATATAGGGTAATTAGAAATGCTTTATATTTAGAACTGAAGGGATTTTTTTCTTAAAATCATAAAATAAAAAATCAAACATTTATTTTGTACCCTATTTTATTATAATAATATGATTCACATTAAAAATTTTCAATTATTGAATGAGATCAATTGAAAGAAAATTAAAAATATTACTGATTAATCCATGGAAAGTGCCTTTTTAATCTAAAAATTTTAATAATAATTTATGACAAGAAATAAATAATGAAGGGAAAAATAGAAAATATATTACTAGATTTTATAAGATCCATTATAAAAAAAGACTAACAAAAGATTTTGGAAGGTTTCTTGAAAAGGATTGTGGGGAGTAAAATACTTGAACATATATATTAAATTAAAATAAAACATGAAAATATTTTATATTTAAATATTTATATCTTCACTTTTAAATATCTTTGTAAATCTATGATAAATTATTGAAAATGGCTTATGATTTTTTTTCTTATGAAGCTTATGAATATTATTGTCTCACTAATTCTTGGGCATCGTTTTGTTTAATTATGCTTTTCTTATGAATGACTTGTTTATGTTCTGCATTTTTTTTATCCTCTAAATTACTAATAATTACTATCTCCATTTCAAAATAATTGACATTTTTTTCTTGTATTTATTTTTTTATTCTAAAAGATATCTTCTCATTAGAGTTATAATGGAGTGATACTACTTTCATTCTGCAATTTAAAATTTTGTTTATTAAAAAAGATGTTAAATTTTGAAAAAATATGCTTTATTAAAAAAAAACCGTTGAAAAATAGATGGCGGTGAAGTGTGGTGACTCCACATACAGATATTTATTAGGAACTTTCTTGACTTTATTTTAAAATTAGTTAATGTAAGTTAGGTTAACTGGCATTACCAACTCTATTTTAAAATTTGTGATGAAAACGCAACATTAAACTCACTTAAAAGTTCAAAATCAGTAGTATTTTTTACAAGATATGCAGTAAAAATGATGTGGCCGGAAAATTGATTCAATCGGTAACAATGTAGTAGTAGTCCATACTTAGAAAACCGTCAGTTTATTTGAATCTATCATTTAACGTGAGGTACCTGCTGGTAGTCAATTTTTGCAAAAGCGCTAACGAATGCCTTTTGAAGCGTAAAATTTGCCTTAATCTTTGATAACTCCCCCTAGTCCAACTCATCTAAGCTTCTCTACTCAACATTTGCTACGTAACTTATAAATTAGCCCCACAGGGAATTAGTGATAAATTTGATATGAAATTGGGGATGCATTTGGGATCTTGACGCAGTCAAATTTTCAGTTTTTTTTTTTAATTTTGTTTTTGGGGTTTCATCCAGCTGTTGTTCATTCTAAATTTGTCGCTGCCCTTCACGGATCCATATATTGTACTCCTCCCAGCTCACTAGAGCCGTCATTCTTTTATTCTTTTTTTTTTTGGTTTTTAATGGGAAAAGGCAACCTCGATTTCCTTATAAGCCTTCACAGTAATTTAGCTTAAGTTTAGTTCAGCTCGTTTATGCATTTTTCAGAATGCTTGATCTACCATTGTTCTTCAAAAGAAAAAAGAAAAGAAACTTCATATTAATTGAACAATATACATCACACAATTTTTTCTTAAAAATAAACTTCAAATCAATAATAATAGTGATAATTTTTGAAACTATTAAAAGAGGAGGAATATAATAAAATGAGAATTACTTAATTTAATAGTAGATAGTAGTATAAAATACGAAGGGTATGAAGCGGTGAGTAGTGGAATACAGCTCGAAAGCAGAGAGGCAGTGAAGACTATCGGGGGCAGATGGTGTGTGCATGTGGGTAGGATGTACGGTCACCCTTCATCATGTTATTTCCACTTGCCTCACTCACACACACACACACACCCACACCTTAAAACTAAACGAAATGAAATCTACCTCTTTCTTTTATTTTTATTTTTAATAATTTTTTATTATTAAGAGTGGAGGAATGTTTTCCGATAATCACTGGGGAGGCTGATTGGGGCACATGATTTGATCCATTCAATCGACGAAGAAAACAGAATGAAGCAGAGTAAGTATAGAGCTGGATTTGGAGCATCCGATGAAGCTTCTCATTGGCTCACAGTTGAGGAACTGTGGTGCTACTGTTGTATGTAACAAATTTTTGGTTTGGTTTGGTTTATTTTGGCCCTTCTTGATTCGTTTCTTTTTGTTTGGTTTAAAAAAAATCAACACATTCATTATTCCCCGTGAAACAATGTCGGAGTGGTAACATTATAGTATGTTTTATGAAAGATGTGGTAGGGGAGGTGGTCATTATTTTCCATGGAATTCAATAATTGGGCCATTGGCATGCATGGCCATATGTAATGCTTCAAGAGCCTCTTTTACGAAACTCACCAAAAAATAAAAATAAAGTGTGGATGTGCCTTTGCTGCTAAGACAGCCGGCACACAAGGGCAAAATAATTGAAGTGACGTTTAAGCAAAGATGGAAGGAGCACACAGAGTTGTGGTCATGTTCTCTGATATCATGGCCTATATACATTTCTTTTTTATTTGATTCCCCTCTACCATAATTTTTCTCTTCTTCTATCTTTTTATTTAAAGAATATGATGGTGGATTTTAAAAAATAAAAGTCATCAACTTATCTATAAAACTCGGACACTTGTTCCATAACTAACGTAATCCCCCTCAATTTCACATTATGTGCACCTACTTTTCTTCCTCCTCAAAAGTTTAAAATTAACTACCCAAACTTTGGGTAAATACTTCTTTATCGTAAAAATCTCGTAAAATATGGGAAAATCAAAACGAAAGTGAAAGTGTGAATGAAATGTAATTATTCTTTTTTCTTGCATTTGATTTTTTTAACTTTTTTAAAAAGAATTACAACTAAAACAATTTAGAGGATCCAAGCTCAAAATTATGTTTGTGTTATCACAAACACCTTCCCTTGAATGTAAAGATTATACTTTGATGATAATCAGATGGTAGATGGGGCCCAAGTCTACTTTATCATTGTGGCCCATATCTCTAGCCGTCAATCACGTTTCTTCCGGGTCCAACGGGATCCACAAATCCGGTTCGTTCTAGTTTACTCATTTTATTTTATGCTCTTATCTCATGGCATAAAAATTAAAAATCACATTAGCATATAATTCTACAGTTCATCACAACCCTAAAAAAATACGGTATACAGTCATTTTTTTTTCTTAAATTAACATGTGATAATTCAGTGTATGCCTTGCGACTACTGTATATAAAATAGTTGATTTATTGTACCCCAAAAATATAGCTGACTTTTTGATAGAAATACAGTGTGAAACACAATGACTTGGTTGTGGTTGGATATTTTTATTGGGCAGAAAAACTAGATATTTAGATATTGTGATAGAAGCATAGATATTTATATATAAAACATTGACTTGATTGTGGTTGCAAAAAAATCATTCAGGAATGGAAGTTATTCAAAGAAAATTTTTCAGATATTTTTAAAAGTGTCAAGTTATATAAATTCTGACTAATAAAAATAATTTAAATGAAATAATTAGTAATTCATCTATTATTTCAATGCACACATATTCTATTCCCTGTTGAATAAAATATTTGTGTTTTTACATGTTTCTCTAAATATAAACCATTTTTTATTGCAGAGAAAATTGATTTTTGGGACTAACGAAAAAGCATATTTGGTTTTTGGGACCAAAAGTGATTTTTTTAGAGTGATAATTGAATTTTTTGAACCTAAAATCTATTTGGTACCAAAAATTAAATATGTTTTTTTTTTATCTCAAAACATAATTTTCCCAATAATAATATTCTCAAGGACTCAATAATCTTTCTTTATGGAGTTTTTTCTTTTAAAAAAAATTAAAGTCTTCGTTGCTAGAATTAAGGCGTTCATTTTGGGCTTTTCAACTTGGTGTGATGTGAATGCGGATGTGGTCATATCATCACCGAAAAATAAATTGTATAAAAACAACAACGATGATATGCCCCTTCCAAGTTCCAGCGCCACGCACACAGCCTGCCCATTTCATTCCCGCAATGACTTGTCATTAAAGCCAACCCGCATGTCACGCACCGTTTAGGGTTTTTTTTTTTTTTAACACTAAGATTATTCCCCATTCCATAGTTGAGGTTTATTTTCAAACTTTTACAATAAATTTAACTTTCAAAGATTTTAATGTGATCCCTCTAGAATTTTATTTAAAAGGATTCAAGTTTAAATTAAAACTTGAATGATTGATTAAAAATTACGGAAAATATATTTATATTGGATGGGATGGCCAAAGGACCAGATCGCTTTTTTATTGCACACACAACCAAACATTATTTTTGTGTAAAGTGGAGAACCAAAATGATTGATTACAGAACAAGTTCAAAATTAATAGAAGTTTAAAAGGGTTGATTAGTAGTATTGAATGTGTTGGGGGGGGGGGGGGGGGGAAATTGAATGATAGAGCATTGAACTGATCATGGAGAGAGGCCCACCCCACAAGCTTTGGCTCCTTTTGGTGAATCAAATGGATTTTTTCTTTTTTGAAGGAGAGGGCGTTGTATCATTGCCCCCTGGAATGCACTTCACCTATTCAATCATTTGCATACCTCCTGTGTATTTCAAACCTATGGGCCATTATTAAACCCACAAAAGTATCAATATCAATACTATTTACAAAAATAGTGTAGTTTATTTCTCAAACTTTGTATAATAATGTACAATAGAATCTATCTAATTATTAAAAGAAAAATAGAAAACACACTGTAATTTTATACGGTAAATTTATAACAACAAGTACTATTTACACAACATGAAGGTTCAATTCATAGATTCAACATACCCGCATCAGCATATGTGGGTCCCTTGCAGCTCCATACATTTGTTATTTGTAGAAAGATGACGAAAACCAACAAACTTCAGCACTATTGGTTCATCTCGAAAATTTTTACATTTTAAAAGGATTGATTTTTAGTTGTCGGTCAATGTTACACTTTGTGCTCTTTAAAAACAGAACGAAGAAAAAAAAAATATAATATAATGATGAAATATGAATTTAACATAATTATTTTTTAGATTGTTCTTTTCTCGATTATGCAAATTATAAGAAACTTAAGTATGGGAGCACAACTTGGGTTTTGTTGGATCTTTTTCTTTTTCTTCTTATGCTGTGGACAAACTTAATTGGTGCTTGAAGCCCATCTTGATGTATAATAGGCCTTACTGTATCAGACACATTGAACGACCCGTCTCTGTATTTCACTCCATTGTGAGTCCTCGGTCCTATGGGATAATGACCCATGACTATTTATCTCCAGCAAACCACTCAAAAAAGGGCGGCCTTTTGGAATATTATCAATTTAGGATGGCACAAAGCTTTTTGTTTTTTGGCCAGAGCACAAAGCATTGTCATTAAAGATAATCCTGTTCACGGGGGGAAAAATATTCCCGACTTCGTTTTTTAAATTTACAATTTTAAGGTTTTTTTTCTGGCCCCGCATTTTACGTCGTGTGGCCTTTGCTTTCGTTTCTACCATTTTTTGAACTGGTTTTAATTTAACGCAGCCCATGAACTAAAGACCGCATAATTTTCGTATGGTTCCTGACCTTATTTTGCAACCTAAACCGGACAATTCCACGCGAACGTAATATATTGTGCATTTGGATTAATTCCGCATAAATTTTGACCTTGGATAAACTCGTTTTGCAAATATGGTTTTAATGATACGTTTATATAAATTTTCAAAATCTTTACATTTTCATTATCAACCCCACTTTATTTGACGCAGTTATAATGTGTTTAATTAGTAAGAATTTTAGCGTGAGAAGGACTGGGCCACACACAGTTAGAGTTTCAATTCAATGGTTTCTTCATTATTTTTATGTTGCAATTAAGGTAAACCGAGAAGAAAGATCTTTTGCTTAGAAAAAAAAAGAAAAGAAAGAGATTAAAATTTTCACAAACTCATAAAAGTTGCACACATAAGATACAGATGGAGCAATCCCAGCATAGTCGAGTCCCCGCAGTAACCCAGACCATGTTCTTATTTTATACCAACACAAGACCACCACACTCAGTACGTATTGTGTGTGAGACGACTACTAGTAGTAGTAGAGTAGTAAGGGTAAGGTTCAGCCGCTGATCTGAACGGCCTTCACGTCCGGCTTCTTGACCTCCTCCTTTGGAACCGTGACGGTGAGCACCCCGTTCTCTATGGAGGCCTTCACGTGCTCCACCTTGGCGTTCTCTGGCAGCCTGAACCGCCTCAGGAAGCGGCCGCTGCTTCTTTCCATCCGGTGCCACTTATCGTTCTTGTCCTCCTTCTCCTTCGTCCTCTCTCCGCTGATCTGCAGCACCCTCCCCTCCTCGATCTCCACCTTTACCTCCTCCTTCTTGAGGCCCGGCAGGTCGGCCTTGAAGACGTGCACCTCCGGTGTCTCCTTCCAGTCAATGCGGGTGTTGGCGATGGCCGCCGTCTCGTTGGCAAGGTCGGATCGAGGGGCGGAGATAGGGAAGTCCTGGAAGGGGTCCCATACGTCGAGGGAGAAGGGGTCGAAGACGTTGGTCCTCTTTCCAGTGCCGAAGAAGCTTGGAATGAGCGACATTGTATAAAAGTACAGTGGAGAAAGCTGAAAACAAAGGGATGAAAGGTGTGATATATGTTGCGAGAGCTGCTTGTGAGTGGATGACGAAAGACGGGGAGGATGGGGATATATTTATAGGAAGAGATGGCGAAGAAGAGATTGGTGAGATGATTGAGGAGAAGAAGGGAGAAGAATCAATCAAAAGGGAAGAAAAGAGGAGAGGGGTCTGGAGGGTTGTGGAATGTGGGTTTGGCGGGTGAAACAGAAAGTGGGAGATGCTTCCCGAATTTCCAATTGCTTATTTATTTCCGCATCAAATAGCACCACGTCACCATGTCTTGTTGCTGCTACATTTCTTCTTGCTTGTCACGATTGGCTCACAGTAATACAGATCACAAGTAACAAAACCAACAAATACATGTATTGATGATTCATACAATTTGATAAATAGTATAGTATATCTAATTCTATTTCATTGTTAATAATTACGTCATTTAAAAAATGAGTTTAATAAATGGTGATCAATAAGCATAAAGAAATATTAATAGATGATTTGATTCTATATTCATGTCACATTAATTAACGACAAGTAAATAACAAATCACGCTTTTTATTTTATCTAATATATAGATGATTCATATAATCTGATAAAACAATTAAACATAAAAATAAACAACATCCGTAAACAAAATTTTTTCTTAAGAAACCTAAAGAAATACAAAAAAAATTAATGGTATTTGATTCTTAGCAAAATAAGTCTATTTTTTCCCCCTAACATACCAATTCGCTATTGAATGCAATTGGCCGGATTCGAATCATGTGGGCTTAAAGTTCTCTCAACTGTATTTCTTATACTACAAATATTATATATAAATCAAAAGATTTATTATAAATGTAATGTTATATTTTTCATAATTTGCATTAAATCGATAAAAATATTATCTTGGTGGTCTTTTTGTTTTCTGATCAAATGAGGTGAACAGAAAAATATTTTTTAATTTTAAAGTAGGATATTGCATACATTAATAAAGAAAAAAAGAAGGCGTATAATTAATTAATTTTTTGGAATAAATAATAGCTTGTCATAAAATTTTATTCATAGTATTAGAGAAACAAAAGTTATTCATGTGTTCAACTTAATTATTTGTTTTTCTGGCTGTGTAGAATTGTTGAGGGCTCAGCCGTTGAACCAGCTCATCCTATCTAAATCTAAACCCTCTGGACAATTGGACTGCACTCGTACGTGGATGCGCGAACGTTTGAGGGAGACACAGGCCCAGTCTCAGTAGCCTATGCCATGAGTCCACTCATAGTCTCACTGAAACGACACCTCATATATTTTATTTTGTTTCAGAACGACACCTCATATACATGTGTTTAAAAATTAGAAAGTGAAAAAATAATAAATCCACTCAAAAAGCCTCCATCGAAAATCCTAGACGCCTGTCTCCTTCCTCCTTCCCTATCTATACCTGACTCTCCTGTGCCCTTCACATCGTCGTTCCGGAATCAGGAGTAATCTACAATATCAACACAATCGATCCGATTACAGCCTCGAATCCAAACCCACCAAGCATGTCACTCATCCCAAGCTTCTTCGGTAACCGACGAAGCAATATCTTTGATCCGTTCTCATTGGACTTTTGGGACCCCTAAGGGCTTCCCCTCCTCTGGCAAGGTGGCCAACCTGCCTTCCTCTGCTCGTGAAACCAGTGCCATAGCCAGCGCTCGCGTGGACTGGAAGGAGACGTCAGAGGCTCACATCTTCAAGGTTGACCTTCCGAGGTTGAAGAAGGAGGAGGTTAAGTGGGAGGTGGAAGATGGCAGAGTGCTGCAGATCAGTGGAGAGAGAGGCCGAGAGCAGGAACACAAGGACGATAGGTGGCACCGTATAGAGAGGAGCACTGGGAAGTTCATGAGGAGATTCAGGTTGCCTGAGAATTCTAAGATGGAAGGAATCAAAGCTGCTATGGAGAATGGAGTGCTCACTGTCACTGTGCCCAAGCAAGAAGAGAAGAAACCTGAGGTCAAGCCCATTCAAATCTGTGGCTGATGCTCCTGCTGCTTGCTTCCAGCTATCATGGCTTCTCCTCGTTCTGTTTTCAATAATGGAGAGAAGTGTCTGCTGCTTGGCTCCCGTAGAGAATTACTCTTTTGTCTGTTTTGGGTTAGTGCGGTGTAATTAAAGCAATGTTTGGCTTGTGTAAGCGTGCTGAAGTTGTTTTTTGTTTGAATGCCAATATTATAAATTATTAGTTTTAATTTTAATTCTTAATTTATATAATAATTTAGTTAATAAAAAATGTCTTATATTATCACAAGAGACAAGAGGGAGAGGGAGTATTATAAATAATGACACGTATTGAACTCGTTGTAACGGCAAATATTCCTTCATCGAGCGCTTTCAGTCACATTGGTCATTCCACTTGGCAGCTGCACCTGGCACTGACGTGGATACACTTTAACAGTTCTCTTAAATCATAATACGATGGATGTAGTTATGCCTGACAAAATAAAATGCCAATTCAAGCAAAAGAAAACAAGCGAGAAGGTGACAAGTTTAGTTCTGTAAAAACGGATTATATTTCCATGCCAAAGTTGTGATATATGACTCGTAAGAAACTTTAAAGCACAAATTTCAACAGTCCACAGGATTCAGTAATTAGTAGATTACTCTTTACCTTCAAGTTCTAAGGCACTGGGGCATTTAATATCACAAGCCAGATCACAGATCTATAACTTTACCAGCATCCTAAAAATTAAGGAACGGTAAAATAGATTATATCTGAAACTGTGTAATCGACCACATAATGTATAATCTTAAAACACTCTAGTGAAGATTATAGTATGTTATGAGATCGCTGGATATCCCAGGGGATCCTCCTAATGTCAAATTACTCGGTGAACATGTCCAAATTGATGTTAATGTGCTTATAACGGCAATCGCCTCCTTTACTAATGCATTTAAGGGACAAATTCAAAGCAAAAGCACAGTAAACATAAAAACACACTGTCAGATACTGTTAATTGCATATCACAGTCCCGCAATTCATTCCATGCTAGAGCTTTTAGTAAAAGCCTTTCACAATATGATACGAGGCACTAGAGTCCCACAGAAAGCAAAAGAGACATAGCCACTCATGACACGGACAATTATTTACCATATAAAACCCTAGTCATAACCATTCTTAGTTTGTACACAGAACAAGAAACAGGAACTGAGATTTTAACCAGAAATTTCAATGGACCGGACATCCGCTTTCTTCGCCCCTTCTTTAGGCACAGTCACCGTGAGCACCCCGTTCTCCAACGCAGCCTTGATCTGATCAACTTTAGCGTCCTCCGGAAGCCTGAAACTCCTGGTGAAGCTGCCGCTGCTGCGCTCAATCCGATGCCAGGTGTCACTTTTGTCCTCCTCTTCACGGCTCCTGTGTCCTCTTATCTTAAGAATCCTCCCTTCTTCGACCTCCACCTTCACTTCGTCCTTTTTCAGACCAGGCACGTCGGCCTTGAACACGTGCGCCGCAGCAGTCTCCTTCCAATCCACGTTGGCGTGAGCAAAGGACGACATCTCAGAGGGGAAGCCAGAGAAGGGGCGAGTGGGCCATCCTTCGAATGGGTCCCACACTTTCAGCGAGAATGGATCGAAGGTGCTTGCCGATCGACGTCCAAACCGGCTTGGAATCAGCGACATGGTTGTTGATCGTAAACGCGGACTTCAGAGAAAAGTGACAAACGGATATGGATTGGAAAATTTGGGTGGCGCAACGAATATAGAGGGGTAGGATTCTTACATGACTGTTCGAGAAGGTTCCATTTTGGACGGTTGCGATTGCACGAAGGCAGAATCAAACGTGCCTTCAGTTTCTAGGAATACCGAGAAGCTTCCCTCCATCTTTAATTTTTAAGCTACACTTACGGGACCCGCACGGAGGACGCAAGCAGCCAGCTTTTCTGCTGCTGTATTGCAGTTTCTCACCACGGCCGTCGAGAATCTGGTTCCAGAGTACAACATCAACTCGATCATTAAATCTTAATAATTTTATTTTCAATTTATATGTCAAATTTATTTGTCAGTTTTTTAAATTTTTGTTGAATTTAAAATTAACATGGTAGATTAAAATCCTAAGCGTTGCAAGATTAAATCTCATTTTTTATTAGCATTAAGAAAATCTCATTTTAATTTAGTTATTATTTCTATCTTTGAATTTTTTTCAGCTTAGTACTAACAAAAAAGGGAAACGGAATTAGAAGTTAAAATTTATAGCTCATCCAATTAATGATTTGACCATGTACCGTGTGAGATGATGGTCTATTTACAATTAAAAAAATATTGCAAGACAGATTTACAGGTCTTCGTCGCTTTCACTGGTACTAGAACCATCCACGCTAATTGCTGCTACTTTAGAAGCACTAATCCTAAAAGAAGCCGAACGAATCTTGTAGGGCAATTTGGGATTGCTTTCAACCACTCCACAATCGAGTTCCCCTTTCTCTTCCACTTTCTTCAAATCACTAGGAGGTAGGAAGCAATCCATGGACAACCCCTTGATGTTAAAATCCACTTCTTCAATCTCCCAAGCCTCCTCCATTCTCGTCCTCGAATAGCTTTCAGGTCCTTCCCCAAATCTAAACAGGGATACCCAACTCTTCCCAGCATGTGCTATCTTTATGCCATCGACGTTTCTATAATCTTGTATCAGAGACTCCATGGTGGTTTCCCAGTAGACGCCGTCGTTTCCCGAGGATTTGAGTCTGAGCAAGTGGGAGTCTTCTAGTTGCACCAACAAGCCAGTTCTTTGGCTGAAGTAGCCCCACATCGTGTGGCGTATTATCTCTACATTGCTGCTACTTCTTGCTCTAAGTGCAGAGGGTTCGGCTTCCAGTTTTAATATGAAACAATCCTCCTTGTTCACTGTCTTCTCACCAATGCATATGGAGTTGATGAAGAGATTGGCTGTTGACCTTGGATCGAGACCCTGTTTGGAAGACAGAAAAAAAAAAAATTTACAACTCATAGCAAGCTGGTCGGAGTAATGCATGGATTTAGCTCTATGCACACCATTATGCCAATGGAATTGGGCTAATTGTTGTTAACGGCCTAGTACGTACATAACCAGGACATTAAAAGTCTAAAGAAGGTTGCACCAAAAACAAATAAAGCAAAAGTCTAAAGGAGGAAGAATTTAGAATACAGGTTGTCAATTGTTCACCCAAAAAAACAAAAAGAATACAGGTTGTCAACTGTCAAGTACCTCATGGGCAAAGATATTGCTAAGGCCTTAATATAAAGAAAGATAATTGTTTGACTTTAGAGGAAGAAATTTAATCCGCAATCCCCTCCTTAATTGTTGACTTTTTGGTATCTGATCGTAGACTTCAGGAGAGGGCTTCGCCCAAACCGGGCAGATTTCTAAGGAACAAATAGGAAGGTAGGTCAACTATTTCCCACGCATTTGCATTTTTTTTTTCTTAATTAGCTTGTGTCGTCTTCTTTCTGTTTTTAATTGGATATTAAGCTGTGTTAGGGAATAGGCCGACAGCATTACCAAACACCAATCCTTTTCTTTTGTCCAGGGAAGCCACATCAAACAGAGTGTGGAAACAGCATATACGAAGAATACCGAACTCAGAATTGATGAATTTAGACGAAGAAAGGAGGTTATGAAACAAAATGGCTAGTCTTAATGAGAACTGTGACGTTTTATAGGGCCTTTTGTCCCTACATCTGCATATGGGTGAGAGGAACCCCACTAACACAATACGAACTTTATCGGATAAACCTAAGTTAGCAGAAGCCATGACATTAATTCAACGGAAAAAGAGTGACTTTTGACCTTGATTCTTGACGTGAAAAATGCTCCAACATGCCTAATACAATTATAGAATGCCTCCAGTAATTTTGGTTCTTTATCTGATACCTGTAGGAAGCGCCGGAGAGGTCTGGGTGGGCCCCGAGAAGCATGAGAGTGATGCCAAGGGGTTTGCCTCCATGCCACTTTTCCGTCGCTCCCGGCGCTGATCTTGTAACCAGAAACCACCAGCTCCAAGCACCACAGCTCCGGCCTCTTCTGCCACACCACGAACCCTCCCATCTCTGCCGATGTGGGCACCTTCTTCACCTTCACCACCTTCTTTCCCCCATTCAGATTCCCCTCCCCTGCTCCAAACTCCGACGTCCCCATTCTTACTTGCCCCATCGCGTACATGCTTTCTATCGAATTCAACACACGCTCTCCTCCCACCGCCGCCACATATTGTTTCACTATGTATTTTGCCATGGACGCCTCCTGCAAACACAGTTTAACTCAAATTAAGCTAAACATAAAGAAAAAAATATTCTTTTTTCACAACAATCAACGATCAACTTCTGATTCATTACTGACAATATGCTGGTCTTTAATGCTGTGACTGATAGTCTGGCTGTCGGAGGTGACAGGGAAAGGAATCAACGGGGCTCCGACGACGCCCAGCAATAGTTGGATCTCCGTGTTGAGGCCTCCGAAGAGCGCCGCCATGGTCGCCGATGATCTGGAATCAGCATTTGGCTTCATCCAGGACATCATGTTCTGCCAGGCTCCGGTGGTTCCACTCTTGGTGGTGAAAATTTCTTCGGGGATTGGGACCTCGAGCACTGTCTCGAGCCCATCCTCTCGATCCAGATTAGGGCACAGCGTCTTCATCGGAGAAGCTTCGGCAACGCAGCTGAAGATACGAGAGTATGAGACTCCGAAGAACAGAGAATGAGGAAGAGGGAAGAGGTCGATGAAGAAGTTAGTACCAACCGGGTACGGGGCCCCCTTTGTAACGTGGTCCGCCTTGTGAGTGTGTCGTGTTTGCACGCCTTTCTTTCTCTTCCTCCCTTTCCCACCTTCTTAAAGGAAACTCACCAATAGAAAAAGGAAAACTTTACAGTTTCCTTTGGTATTTTAAAATTATTGATTGATGGTGAGTCACTCATAATTTGATTAATTTCAGGTCAACCTTTTTTAAAGTGGCGTGATAGATAGTTCGTTGATTTTTGAAGTGCAGTGCTAACTATTTTATGCGACTTTTCTTAAAATTGCTTTCATATCTTCCCCTTTGCTTTGGATGGAAAAAAATACTTACTGGTTGGGAGATCAAATTCAGTTACACTTTAAAAAAAACAAAAAATCAAAAAGAAGGATCCGTCTGTTTCATTTCATTTTTTCCATTGCCATAATCTTTGTAATCTTTTTAATGTTCCATAATATTGGGTTAAATCAGATTTTCCATTTATTTATTTTTTTGAATAACAAGGCAAGACAAAGTCTTGTAAAGGAAAAACAACAAGAAGAACCCGTAAGCTAAACTACGTAAGCTCTATTTGGAGCTTATCAAGGTCAAGTAGCATCTGACAACCTCTAGGAGCAAAATACAGAATTTTAAAGTCTGTTTCCACTACATGGGCAGTTTTTGCTAGGTGATCCGCGCACTTGAGAGCTTCACGATAAGAGTGTCTTATCTCAATCCCAGTCCTCAAAGATAAGAGATCTGATCTGAACAATCTCCTCCTTGTGAGGGTGATCATTGCCCCTATCTTTGAAAACTAAGTTGATGGCTTCAAGAGAGTCAGTGTAGAGGAAAACTCTTTTGAAGCCTTGTTGCTTACAGAGAAAAAGTCCACTTTTAATAGCTATTAATTCAGCAGCAGTAGTACCAAGGAATCCAAGACTGTTGAAAACCTATAATCCAGTTTCCTTGTGAATCATGGACAATTCCACCATAGGCAGCGTGATGTTGGTGATGGGGACAAAAAGTGTAACCTGGTTGAGCAAGAGTGAGTAATAAAGAGTAAGAGTATCGTTCATATAAAGACTTGACACTTGCAAGTTAGAAACTCAGTTAAGTATTAACATCACACATTTACTTAATTCAAGTAACACACAAATCGAAATGGAGATAAAGTAATCATGAAAGTCTAAACTACAGTTAGAATTAACAGTGATTTTGGAACTCAAATAACATGGATTATTATAGCTTTAATTACTTCTTAATGTCCAACTTCTCCCGTTAATTATCATTAAAGTTATCTTTACTAATCTAAGTCATTTAATTACTTAATAGTGTCTTTCGAATCACTAAGAAGTGTTCCAATTATATTAACTCATAATTCCTTAGGTGATTAATTATTAAATTTAATTAAGCACAAGCTTAATGTGACTATCTAAGGCCGATAGATATATTCCTATCATATAAGCAAACCAAGTTATCCGGTGTCTAAATACTCAATCCTACATGATTTAATTGACAGATTATCCTAAACCACGTATTCATAGCTTCATTAGAAAACCCAAAATAAGCCCCAATTAGATTCCTCATGTTTCGGGACAATTAAACTCACAATTGAATCAACAAACATAATAGCAATACAACCAAAGGAGTAAATCATTATGCATTAATCCATAATCAAAGAAATAATAGGTCGAGCTACATATCATAAGTAGTTCCATACATAAAACATATAGCAAACCAACCACAAAAAAATATATGAGAAATAAGAGAAAGAGAAGAGGAAACTAGTAATTGGTGTCAAATTTCCGTCTGTGCTGCCAATCCTTTGCATCCCAAAACCTTAATCCCCTTTCCTTTGAGCCCTTAAGCCACTTTCAAGGTCTAGAATGGTGAAAAATGAAGAAATCCTCGAAATATATGTGAAAAATTCATCTCAACTCGTGTTTAATGATGCTATGCATTTTTTGACATATGCAACATTGCAGCATCAAGCACACCACTTTGCAGCACAGAAGAATATGACTTGGGAACAACAATTACGCCGCAATATCCATTTAACCATCGTTGCAGCACAAAATGAGTGCTTTTAGGCAAAGAAACATTGCTACAACATCAATCAAGTCATGCTATAGTACGGAATAAATATTTCCTCCTTCTTCACAAGTATAAGAATGTTGTAGCGTCCATGAACTCAATGCTGTAGCATAAAAGTTTTACTCAGCCCACTTTAAAACTTGACTTTTTCACCTCTTAACTTGATATTCCCTTGCTCCAAAAGCATAATATTTCCTAAAAAAAAAAAACACATTTGAAAAACTTATTTGCCTCAACTAAACAATTTCTAACTTATTTTTCATGATTTTCCCAATAAATTCCATTTAAAGCAATTAATCCAATTTCTTCCAAATGAGTTGGAAAATAATATATAAAATATACTGATGACTCCCAAAACACACAAAGTATCTCAAATATTCCTAAATATGGGGATTTATCAGTTGGCAATCAACAGATCCATCTACATCAATTAGTAATCTACATCAATTCGTACACAGTCTAGGTAAAAAGGGAAGCATCATGCTAGTTCTTAGTCTTGTATTTGAAAGACTCTAGATTTAAACAACTTGTTTACAGTATCTTTAGCAATCCAATTCAAAAAAATGAACTTGATATCATGAGCTTCTAAACTCCTACTTACAAAAATTCTTTTGCATCTAGTTGTCCATAATATCCAGTTCACATAGGCAAAGAGTTTGCACTATGGCCATCTTTGGACATAGTTTTTTCCTGCATTATTCTTTGCATTCCAATTTAGCCACACCTACAAATCACAACTGAAAAAGGCATTTAACATATTAGGATTATCAAAGAGATGCCAAACTCATCTGGTAATTTGACAATCATGAAGAATGTGTATAATACTCTCCTCACTATCACACTCGAGAGGGCACAATCCACTCAAAGTAAGATTTTTTGCGGGCTCTAAATTGGTTTGTTGGAAGTCTCACATGGTAAAATTTCCACAAGAACATTTTTATTTTCTCTAGAAATGGCCATCTCTAAATTTTCATCCAAGTGTTGTCCCGAGAGTCACCATTATTCTCTTTGAGAAAAGCATAGGCAGCTTTGACTGAGAATGAGCCATCTTTGGAAGGCCTCTAGTAGAAGACATCTTCCTAGTTACTTCGAGATGGTTGCATCCTAATAAGTCTATAGATCACCCATTGAGGAAGTTGTCTTCCTTATTTGTGACTTTCCCATTGCCCAAAAAAAGAAATAAAGTCTTTCACCTTAGCATGAGGATCAAAATCTTCTCCTATTTCTTGAACATAACTAATTAGAGGGTCATCAAGTGAACTCCAGCAATCCCACCAAAAAATTCATAGTTTCTCCATTATTTACTTTCCTACCTACTCCTTCAAGAAATTTATCCCCACATTTTGAGATTCCCCTCCACACAAAGAAAGCATTTTTCCTTTGGGAGACATAAAGGATGTAATCCTCACCACATTTATATTTCCACTTCAGACATTTAGCCTATAAGGTGTTCGATTTGGTAAGGAGACCCCAACAAAGCTTCATAATAAATGCCTAATTTTGTCTTTTTAAATCTTTAATATTCAACCCTCTGAGTTGTTTCTCTTTCGTAATAGGATCCCAAGCTATGAGATGAAGATTCTTTCTACCAAGGTAGTCATTCCATAAGAATTCTCGTCTCTCCTTCTCAATATCATCAATGACTTCTTTTGAAAGCAAGAGAGATTGCATGACATGACTGGGCAAAGTTGTGATGACAAATTTAGCTAACACAAGCCTACTTGCTATATTAAGGTACTTGCTTTTCCAACCAGATAGGCACCCATGTACCTTATGCATCAGGAAAGAAAAAGTATCCTTAGTGGTTCTCTTATGAAGAAAGGGTATGCCAAGATACTTGCCAAGATCACCTGTAAGTCTAACTCCAAGGAAATGGCTCATTTCAAAAGCTTTGGAAAAGTGTACATTTTTAGAGAAAAAAGGTTTCACTTTTTTTTATTCATTTTATGACCCAAGCATCTACAAAACCTTTCTAGGACTTTTTTCACAACCTCTACTTGTTCCGTAGAAGCTTCTGCAAAAACAATGAGGTTGTTCGCAAAGAGGATTTAAGAGAGGCTATTAGTTGCCAATCTATGGGGTCACCATCTCTTTTTGTCATATTCTTGTGTTATCAATTGGCCAAGCCTCTCTATGCAAAGCACAAATAGATAAGGACTTAGAGGACCTCCTTGTTTGGCTCCTCCAGAAGGATGGAAGCTTTCAGTTTTTTCCCCTTTTCAACTTAAATTCATAGAAGTCACGGTTATATTAATCATTATAGGATGGATGAGATCCTCTTTTAAGCCAATGTGCCTAAGGGTGTCACTAATAAAGTTCCAAACAAGGCAATCATAGGCTTTTTCAAGATCTACTTTCAAAACAAAGAAACCCTTGTGCCCTTTCTTAGTCCTTATAGAGTGAATTGTTGGATAATGTTGTCATTACTATGTCTTCCTCCAATGAAACTACATTGATTTGGCATGATTAGATTTTCAAGATGCTCATTCAATCTATTTGACAAGACCTTGGTAACCATTTTAAAACAACATTACACAAAGAAATTTGTCTAAACTGTTTGATAGAGGAAGGGTTTTCCACTTTAAGAATTAAGACAATGTTCATGTGGTTGATATCCTTAATTCTTTCAGGGGTGAGCAAAGGTATCCTTGACCAAACAATAGATTTTATCCCCCATTGTGTCCTATTAAATTTGGAAAAAATGAGCTTGCAAGCCATCAGGACCCGGAGCTTTAAAGATACCCATAGAGAAGATCGCATTTTTTATTTCCACAACCATAACCCTTCGATGGATACCATTTAACACATCCTCACCAAGAGGTGGAGAAGTACGTAGTAGGGAAATTTTCACTAGGGGTAACTTGATTATATTTAGTAAAAAGGTTGCAAAAGAAATTGCAAGCCAAAATCTCTAGGATCTTTTTATTACTTACTGACTCTTCTTGATCATTCTTCAAAGCTTCTAACATATTTTTTTCCCTCTTTAACTTGGTAATAGCATGGAAGAAACTTGTATTCTTGTCACCCTATTTCAACCACTTGCTTCTAGATTTCTAGAACCAAATAAGCTCTTCCTGCATAGACAACTTATTATACTCATCCTAGAGAGTTTTTTCTAATTTGTAAATTCCATTTCTATAATTCCTTTTCTAGCTCTGTCAATCCCCTCAATTCATTTTATGATTTTCTTTTTCCTGCTTGGGATACTAGCAACTGTCTATTCATTCTAGTTTTTAACTAGTTCAATATAATTGGGAAGACCCTCCAACCAAATTCTTCCCTCCCAAGAAGAAGTCACTAGATTTTGAAATCTATCTTCTAGAAGCCAAGCTGCTTGATACATGAATCTTTGGGGTCTACGAATAATCCTAGAGTAATCACTATCAGCCATCGTGATGATTCTATGACTAGACTTATAATGCAAGTGGTGAAAAAATTTCGAGTTTTGATAGCTTTCCTCCCATTTAGCATTACAAAACACCCAATTGAGTCTTTCTTTCACACTTGAATTTTCTCAAGTAAAAATATCACCTATCACATGAAGTTTAACAAGAGCAGAATTTCTAATACAGTTGGCAAAATGTTCCATAGAGGAGCTTAGAGGAGGCTCCCTGGCCATCAAGAAAGCATTAAAGTCTCCTAAAACAATCCATGGATTAGAAGTGCACACCGCAATGGCTTCAATGGAATTCCACAGAGGAATTCTCCTGAGTTATTATGGTTTCCCTATAAATGATAGAGGCAAAGAAAGTATGCTGCTTATATATGTTATCAATTCTACAATGGAGGAGTTGAGCATTTGAGTAAATATAATCTACCTGAACAACAGCCTTGTCCCAAAGAATCTAAACTCCTCTTGTAAGACCAGAAGCTTCAAGATGGATCCAGTTGGTAAAGTCAGAGCTTCACACCACTTTTTCTACTCTAGCACCACTTATACGAGTTTTAATCAGACAAAAAATATCAATTTTATATTTGCCAACAATCTCTCTTACCAAGTTAGAGAAGGCCTTTCCACCGGCACCCCAACAATTCCAGCTTATTATAATCATAATAAAATTAAGGAAGAACATGACAAAAAGATGTGACATACTAGTCAATTGACTCCAAATCATATGAGGAATGGTGAGCGAAAAAGCCAAATCTTCTTGTATTGGACACTCATCTCCTTTATTGTCACAATTTGTCAATAGCAACTGTGCCATAAAAAGCAATACATCGGGTCTTGATCAATTATTAAGAGGGTGGGTATTTGGATCCGGTGGCTTTGGTGGGTGCCTATCTATAAGCATTTGTCTATTAGGAGGAGGGTCATTTACGGAGCTATGGATAATGGCCTCTAGTGCCTTGTTCAAAGTTGGTATGCTTGGTGGGTGATTAAAAAAACTTTCAGCACGTGGGCCTTGCTCCAAACTACCCATTTGATCCATACTTCCACAAACTACAAGGTGTTGTCTCTAGCCCAAGGGTTCATTTCATTCTCTGCTAGTATAGCCATTTAGATCATGTTTGGTTTTTTCTTGCTTTTCCTTAACATTGCGTTGGGCTTTTGAAGTGGCCCCTTGATCCAAAGGTTTCCTATTCTTTCCCTCCTAAAACTTAAACTTAGGTTTAATTTGAGATATCTCAAAAGTTCACCCCTTTTCTCCTGCTGGCTACCTTTACGTACTCTACTAGAAAAGTTTCCTTTCTCCGCTTCAATCTTCCTCTCATACATGACCATGTCTCTAGCCTCAGACCTTATTTCCGTGTAAAAGTGGTCATTTGTCTCTACCTCCATCTCCTTATCAAGCTCCGCAATCGAGGAAAAGTGTGACTGTGATGCCTGCATGGCCTTTATTCTGACAACTTTTGGACTTTACTGTTGTTCTCGTGCCTTTTCTCCAAATTTTTCCTTTTTTGGTTTACGAGTCTTTGTAGGTGCCTAGAGACTAGCATCCAAAGACCAAAACTATCTCCGGTGGCTAGCGAGGAGGGCATAGAGGAGGCTAGTGTTGTGTGCTTGAAAAGGTGTTTTGCTTTTGTTGTTCCGATGTAGATGGTCCCTCTGCTGTATTCTTCTTGGTATGCTTTACGCGTACAAATTCGTGGGTATGGTTTCCTGTCCATGTGTAGGCCTTTTTTTTGTGACCATATCTATCACATGAAAAACAAATCAAGCTTAAAACCTTATATTCAACATCAAAAATTGAATTAGCTATTATCACCCTTAGGACAAGTCTCTTTCGAAGGTCGATTTCCATACAAATCCTTCCAAATCTTGCTCTTTCTGTCTTAGCATTTGCAGCCACAAGATTAGTAAGAGTATTCATGTCTACCTTTAAAGTTCTACCAATTTTATCACCTAGTCTCCAAATGAAGTGTCAATTATAGCAGTGTGTAGCAATTAGGGGAATCCAAACCCACATAATCATTCTTCTCAGAGCATTCTTGATATGATCAAAAAATGGTGACCAACTTTGTATGCAAACACAATGTTGCATTATCACCCAAGGGCCTTCAAAGAGTACTTTCTTTGCCTGAGCTCTCCATGAGCATCATTAGTGAAATGAACCACAAAATAGTTGTTTGGTAGGTCTATGAGTTCAAAATCAAAGAAACCCTACATTAAAGCAAACTAAATTTTTGCAAGTATGAGGCTGAGTTTCTTTCCCAATATCATCACCATTAAAGTGTCCTTCCATGGTTTGCACCATTTCTTAAGTTCTTCCTTCAAAATGGGAATTATAGGGTATATTTTCATTAGATCTTTCACTTCGTTTGTAGGTTCTGAAAGATCACAGGGGACATCAAAGCTATCTTCTAGAGATTCGTCAACCTCCATCACCATGCCTCCATTAGCAACTCTATTGTACCCTAATAAAGAATCGCGGTAAGAAATTGGTCTGCCCAGATGATTGTTCAGCTATTATCTTTCACAGGTATGTCTTGCTTGCATGCGCTAATTTGTAGATTTTCTTGTCCTATGACATCTCTTTTTAGAAGGTGGTCTTGAATGTTGTTTATTGTGTTTTCCCTAAGGACCAGTTGAAATCCATTGAGCTCATTTCTAGATGAAGTAAACTTCAGGGAGGGCAGGAGCATAGCATCTTTCTTCTTCTTCATTTGACCTTCCAGGGCCAGATCATTAGAAAGTCAGTCAGGTGAATGCTTCTAGTGATTGGAAAGGTCCAAGTTCATTATGTTCCGAATCCCAAGGGAGAGCAAAGTCAAAAACCAGTTCGGTTTTTCTATTGCCATAATCTTTTTAATGTTCTGTAATTTTGGGTTAAATCAAATTTTCCATTTATAGAATTAGTCAAATAAACTATTTTATTAGGGGTGATTTGATATACTTTCCTTGAAGTAGCTTTTTGGAAACTTTTCAGGAAGTGCATATATAACTTATTTTACTTGTTTTTATTTTTTTAAGAAATTTTAAATTATTTTTTAAAATAAATATATGAAATTTCATGTTAAATACATAAATACATTTTTTTATTAAAAAGTGCAACAAAATGTATTATTCACAAATGATAAATAATATTTTATACTACAAAATACAAATTTATCTATGTCTAATAACATATGTTAGAAGTTGCATTATTCTTCAGTATCTTAGATTTTATATAAAATATGAGCCTCATAGTCTAGTTATTTACTCCCTTCGACTTGTAAAAATTGTCATTTTATGGTTTTTAAGATTTTTCACAATATTTATCATTTTAAAATTTCAATGAAACATTAATTACTTGTTTTACTGTTTTACCCTTCATTAATATCAAATGGATCATTTAAGAGAACATTTAAGTTAAGGTTATTTTAGTAAAATACTATTAAAGTTTATAATATTTTAGAATATTTAATGGTTTTTTTATTATGTGTAAAAAACCTTACAATAACAATTTTTATGAACATGGAGAGCACTCTAGGTAGCTTTAAAGCACTACATTATGTGAATTTACAAAAAAGAAAATGTAATCTTTTTCAAGAATTCGATTTAATGAATTGACTATTTGATTTAAGCAATGGATTTGATTTTTTTATAAACTAGACATGCACCCGTGCGATGCATGGGATCAATAAGGATATAGACTTTTTTAGAAACATGTTTAAAAATAAAATCATGCTTCATAAATGTAAAATTAAATTGTGAATAAACTAATATTGCAAATTGAATTGTTCACAAATAATCATTGTACAAGCATGAAATGACAATATAAAAAATAATCAAATAAGATTATTAAACACTTCAGTATAAATAACATTTGAAGTAGTATCATTTGGTTTCCCATCTTAATCTAGAATTAAAATCTTTAAGCCACTTCTAGATCATACACGTGACAATGCAATATATAGTTGGCCATGCGTGAATACAGGTCTTGGTAAATATAATCCTACATTGTATAGGCTTTGTCCTTGGCTCTTATTTATGGTCATAGTAAAAGATAGCATAATAGGGAATTGTCGTGTCTTCATAGTAAATGGTAGACTAGAATCAGATGGAGTCATAGATATCCTAGTAATATATACTTTCAACCCTTCATTTGTACCAGACATCACTTTAGCTTGAATGAATCCAATTTACAAACTCTTGCAATTTAGTATTAACATTTGATGAATTGGTATGGAGTAATCTCATATTTCTTATTAGAGTTCTCAGCTTACAGTGATTCCATATATAAGATGAATTAATAGTAGTCAATTAAATAATGGTGAAAGGTATATTTTATGTATTTATTTATTTGTTGATAACTGATTTATAACAAATTTTTTAAGATGATCTCATATTTTGAATTGAACCCTGCACCAAAGGATTAATTAAGGGTTTGTTTGTTATAGAATTGAAAATAAGATGGAATCATAGGGATTTGACATAGGCATGTGATCAGTGTTGGTTGCTAATGAAAGGATAATCACTACTTTGATGATTTGACATGTAATCCACTGGTGAAATGCTAACGTGAAGAAAAAGATATACATTCATGTAGATTGATATAGGGGTGAGAAATCGGTTAAATGGTTCAGTTCGGTTCAAAACCGAACAACCGAATATGCAAGAATATATTAACCGAACTGGCTTAGAAATCAAACTGAAACTAAACCAAACTATTTCGGTTTGGTTCGATTATGTAAATTGGTTTAGATCCTTGTATATAAGATTCCCCCACCAATATATATATATATATATATTTCTATCATATTTTTATGAGCATATGACTTTTTTCAGCTAGAATGATCAATATATTTCAATAAAAGCAAAGAATAAATACACTATCTATAACAGTAAATATATTATTTTAATTTAATAGTAGTCTTGTAAATCTTATGTAAGTAATTTATTATTTCATAGTTTCAAAATAACATTTGTCATCAAGAAGAAAATATACAAATTATTTGGTTATAATTGTGGCGTAAAATGGTGTTCCAGAGGTTTTTGCTATCACACACACTCTAAAATCAAGAGTTAAAAAGAACAAAGAAGAGCAAAGCAATGTGCACACGCAACGCAAGACACCAAAGTTGAAGGGAGTGAGTGGTGAAGAGGAGATTGAGGCAAAGACATCAGATTTGGAAAAAGAAAAATATGCATCAGATCAGATCATATGATATGGATCATCAAATATAGTCTCAATCTAATTAATTTTTTTCCATTTTATTTTGTAAAAGAAAACATGAGATATATATGAGAATGAGATGGAGATAGAGTTTTTGTAGTCGACAAGTATCACACAGAGAAATGACACAATAAGGAAGGAGCAATCTAGCACAAAGATCACACAAACACAAAACATTGACCAAAATGACAACACATACAATGATAGCAATACACAAATCAACAGATCGATGACCGTGGAGGGAGACTGGGATTAGGAGGCAGATACAGAGGCAAAGGCTGGAGGGAGCGAGCTAATGTTGGTGAAGGAGGTTTTGGTGTACTAGATTGATGTCATTGTGGGCTCGAAGCATCGTTTCTCTCTTGCCCAACTTCGAGAAAGCAACCAACAACCAACAGGCAACAACTAAGAGGTGGAGACCGGAGTGAGCAAGCACCGAGCAGTGTCTGTACCTTTGAGGGAGACTAGGTCACTGAGATTTTGCTTTCTCTTCTCTGGCTACAAACGCGAAGGGGAAAAAGGGATCTATCTAGGGTATTCAAAATGACACACTAATTAAATGTGATACGAGTGTGTCACCTTGTGAGTTTATGTGAGTGAGACTGTGACTCTAGGCTTCAGTTTGAGCTTCTCTAGGTTGTGATGCTTGCTTTTTGAGAGACTTTGTGGACTGAGCCAAAGGAGATTATGTTTATAGAAAAATATATATAAATATATATGAATTTCAGTTCAGTTTGATCTATTTGGTTTTTGTAATATAAAACCGAACCGAAATAACCAAATTATGTTAAAAAATTAAACGAACCTAAACCGAAATAACAGAACCAAAAAAATCAAATTTTGTTTGGTTCAGTTTGGTAATCGATTTTGATTTAGTTTTGCTCACTCCTAGATTGATAGGTAGAAGATAAGAAAGATGCGACCAACACTGAATCTCCGGATATGTCTCCCCTGAGCAGAGCCATCTGAGGTGTGTCTGTCCCTTCCTCATCCTCATCCTATGCCCCAGCCCTTGTTTTATTATTTATTTTAAATTAAACCAAATTGGTCTAGCTATGATTGGAGTGACACGTATCTAAATTCGATTCGGCCCTACACCAAATGCCTTCTGCGACAAATTAAGATAATACGCTGTCGTTCCAATAATGTTGTGCACGTTCTCACCAAACATTTACACTACTATACTATACTAGTATTATTCGTACAATACTAATTAGTCTTCATCTGTTGGAGCAGCGACCAGGTAATTATCTTCTTTGTTTTAAGTTTAACTTACCACACTTTTCATTTCTTTAATTATTTCTTTTTATTTTTCATAATACATATTGTCTCTTGCCAAATGTCCCTGCTTATATTACCTGGAATATTGTTTCAATATTTGGACTATATCCTTACAATGATACACAAATTAGCAAATCAACAAAGTAAGTATAACTATATAGTATCAGTTTGACATTTTTTGTTGTCATTGAATTTTTAACCTTGCCTCGACGTCGTCTCGGTTTCCTTTTTGTAAATATTCATCAAACTAAGCAATCTTGTCATTATCACAATTGAGAAACAAAATTCTCTGCACGCTATGACTTTGTGAGTCCATTCAGTTGTTTTCTTTTTAAGTTAAAGGCATTTATAATCGCTTTCCTCTAAGCCACGGCACTAACTCATACACCAATTCGCACAATAATATAAATATTGAAAACATATACTAGTTTATGGAAAAAAAATAAAAGAAAGCGTATAATAAAACTATATATATATAACAATTTCGCAGGACATATATATACACATGAATGCCACCGAATCCACTTTTTATTCATTATTTTTCTCAAATGTGATTGATAGCTCTGAATCATATGAGAAGAGTGATTAAGGAAATAGAAAAGTAAGGCAATGATGATAAAGCTAATAATTAGGCCTGAAATGAATGAAAGGAAGTGATCAACGCGAAGGGAGTTGCAATCCCACGTGCGAGCCACGTGAAATTAAGATGAAGATTAATATCCACGTTAGAGTATGGCAGCGCTAATGCCGGCGAGATAGTCGCAGCAACGCGGGCAGCGACTCAACTAAATTGCCTTCTCAAAGCAAAAATAAAATCAATAAATAAATAAAATGCCTTCCCCTTCCAGTTTTCAATTTTTAAT
This sequence comes from Adenanthera pavonina, assembly GCA_026686845.1. Lineage (NCBI taxonomy): Eukaryota > Viridiplantae > Streptophyta > Magnoliopsida > Fabales > Fabaceae > Adenanthera > Adenanthera pavonina. Next base: position 14,547,586 of record JAIVEN010000003.1, on the reverse strand, counting down.
AATTTTTTTAATAATCATAGGATTCTAATTAATTGCAACCCCATCCCTCTAAAGCAAATTCCTATCTAGTTTTGTTTACTTCGGATTTCAGAATCCAAAACGCACAAACTTTCTTGATTTCATTTTCATGTCGGCATTGAGTGCGAGAATTAAATCATACCTTTTCCTGTAACTCATCTTATTTACATTAAATTAAAATTTTTCAACCGTGGTTTCTATATATGCTTATCTTCAATGAGGGAAAAAAATCAGAAATATTTGTTTTAATATTTACCATTAATTAGGTGTTCAACCAGTTGCAATAGCTAGTATTAGTAATAATGTAACATTTTCAGGAAAAGAAGATGCAAGCAGCAAGGTGATCACCAATCACGTGGCCATTCAACCATATATTTTGTCTTTTTCTTTTCCTTTTTTATGCGCGTATTGAACTTCCTTATAAGATGAATCATTTTTGTCAGTTCTTTATTTTTTTTAGAAAAAAAAACAAGGAATCCCACGTCGCCTATCATCATCCATGTATCATCACATTTAATTTTAAATTTAATCCCCAAACTATGTGTCTTATTAATCTTTAACTTCTATTTCTCTTAAAATAATAATTAAGAAATTTGAATTCGTATAAGAAAAAGCACATTAAGTTTCATTTGAAGAGAAGAAGAGGAGAATTTTGCAATCATGAGGTTGGAGAAGGAAGTTTTGAGTTTGGAGGAATTTGGAAGGGGTGAATGAGACGTGGGTGATACTTCTAAGGCATGGATGACAGACAAAGTGATTATGGGCAAAAAATGGTTCTGTGAGTGAGTGACATGACAGAGATGTTGAGAGCTTTTTCATTATATACAAACGGTCAAAACGGCTCTAAGTAAGTGAAATAACAACAAAAGGCAAAAACATAGAAGCAGAGCGATTCTCAACATAAAGATTTGCTTTCGAATTATATGGTTGGCCTTTTTGTGACTTCAAGATTGGAGTACTTTGACAGAAATTAAGAGAATGTTTATGGCATACTATGCCAAAAATTTCTGCGTAACCAATCATCAGAAATGTTGCATGACACCTACACGATGAAAACACTACAACTCGAAGTTAATAAAGCTACAGTCAATTCAGAACGGTGAAGCAGTTGGGGTTTAGGAGGTTGGAGATTGAGACTGATTCTTTGGCTGTTGTTAGTATGTTGGTAATATCAGAAATAGGTTGCTTGGACTGATTTCAGTTTAGTTAAATTTTGTTTACCTTCGCAAGGATTGATTCATTTGTTCTATATGGATTCTGTTGGTGTGACTCACCCTCGTGAAGTTTCATGAATAATAGATAATTTTGGGCTTTGGCCCAATCCATTACCAAACACAAAAGAAGGTACAACCAATGTCAAAGACAGAAGCTGGAGCTAATTAACGTGTTGCCATTTCCTTACTGGTTCAAGCTCTTAAGGGCATCAACAAAGAATTCTGTGGGGACGAGAGATTACTAAATCTTGCTAAAAGCTAGATAACAAAAGAGTGGGACATTCAAGTGCATTACATTTATACGGAAGCATATATTTGCGCTTACAAGCTGGCATGCGAAAGCATTAATGGAGAACTAGGTTCCAACTTCATAGCTATATTATCGTCAGAGTTATAACAACTCATGATAATGGCTATTGTAAGTCTTGCAAGGAGAACCACGCAGAGTAGCTAAATTGGTTTAATTGGTTCTTTTTTTTTTGTTTTGCTTTTTTTTGGGTCTTTTGACCCCATTTATTAGTTAAAAAAAAAAAAAAGTGTCGCCATGTCCCTCCAACATGTGAATTATATATCTATCCAAATATCTCTATATTCCTCATCCAAGACTTACTTTTCTCTACTATCACAATGAATATGTTCTTCACAGAGCAAATCTCACATTCCATGAGAAAAGCAAGCATATTGATACTGATTGTTGCCTACTCAGAGAAAATACAATTTGGAATCATCCACCTCTTGCCGTTTTGATTTCCGGATTAGTTACTAGACATGTACACCAACACATTGCTCTTGCTTCGTCATCGCCCTCCAAACTGGGGAAACATGATGTACATCTACAGCTTGCAGGGGGTAACAAAAGAAACTAAGAAAAATGGATGATTTTTTCTCATGTTTTATCTGTAATTAGTTACTTCAGCAGCCTTACCATTAGCAATTAACTATGATTTTTTTGCTGAGTTAGTTTGCTGACTTATCTCCTGCATATATGTACCCTTCCTTATAATCATTAATTCAAGCTTCATATTTCCATATTTCACAAAGTTTGACAGTGTCTCTGATCATCCTTAGTTTAAGTTGGGTCAGATCTGTGCTGATTTTACAAGTTTAGTCTCTCGTTTACCTTCTGGAAATGCTCCTTTGTAAAATTAACACTTATTTAACGATTTGTTATTTTTTAATATTAATTCGCATCTTCATTCATTTCAGAAATTAAAATTCAGCTTGCATTTAAATCACAGGACAGAATATAGTTTACTGAAACTTATTCATAACAAAACTCAAATTCCAAAATGTGAATTAAGAGAATTCACGTTTCAATCAGTTGATGCACTCTGGCTTAGTAAGAATGCTAGTAAAAAAAATTAACTCTTGTTTCATCTCCTTAATATATATACTAAATACAGTCTCGCATACAATCATCATTTCCCCCACATGTTCCAGCTTGTCCATTGAACTCAATTTCTACATGGTGGGAGGATCAGAAAACCAAAATGACAAGATTACAACACGATACAGATTCAGCCATTCAAGTAAGGAAACAGAGATTGTAACCGTACAGTATACCATTCTAGGTTGTCCCAAAATAAGATTAAGAACAGTACAACAAAAAATTATACAACATTCAGTCGTGCTGGGTGTAATACGCACATCACGTACGTAACACATAGCTCCAATCAAGTAGGATGAGTCACAGGTACTGAGGACGATACCCGTGTTAAAGGTCATAGGCTGATCTGTTAACCCTCAAAGCGTTGGCTGGTTCACCCTGAAGTAGCAGGAACTCAAGAGGGCACATTGAAGTGAAAAAGCCATGATATGACGAAGGCAAAGACCATACAGGCTAGCAGGAAATTCAAGAATCTGTGGCCCCTCCAGAAACTTCGATTTTCCGCATGGGATGCAGGTCCAGTTGGGGTTGCCATGGTGGCATCATTTGCCTCATTCCACTGTTCAATCGTTTCAACTTCAACAGCCCCAGTTACGTTGCGTGCTATTGATCCACAGATTTCACAGGTTCTGTTAATCATGCAAATAAAGTGGTTAATGCAGTAACATTTACAGCATTTCAACGGGACAAAAGTTTTCCAGTAGTTTACAAAAGATCTGCTTAACTTCACAATGACATAAACCTCTTCAATAGGCAAGATTGTGCATGATGGTTTTGCCTACAAAATATTGCTAAGCTATTGAACAGAGCAACTGATACGAGACATCAGGTTTGCCTTTAAAACTTTCAGCAAAAAAAAAAAATCTCATAATTCATGGGAAAGACTAGACACAACAAAGATAAGTGGTTATGGGCAAAAAATGCAAGAAAACTTTTTTTAATAATTATCACTGAGTCTGAAATATGTTCCATGGATAATTTCCAGTTCCGCAACAAGCCTTAATTATAAGGAGATGCATTTTGAAAAAGTGTGATTTATGGTCAGCAGTATCTCCTGGGTTTCTAACTACAGCTTGGATGAACCAAAATGCCAGATCACGAATATACAAAACTACTAGAGAAAGCTGACATTATATCCAAACTCGAGACTTGCCAACAGACTAAGAAATGAAATGGAGACATGTAGTCAAGGGGTATATATCAAATCACAATCGGAATCAGTATGACACAGCATTATAGGGCAATTTTCTGCATTCTCTCCTTCACACGAAAGCACCGACAATAATACTCATTTGGGCCTTATAATACTCATGTCTGAAGTAGTTGATAATATTAAACACCAGATAGTTGTGACAGGAAAAAAAAAAAGGATTCCCATACTAGATTGAGTTCCCAAAGCTTGGTTATAGTTTCAAGATTTCTAACGAGACTAGAGAACCATATATGATATCCCCAATACTTTCTCTTTTTTGATGACTCACCCGAAACTCACTTGCGAATAGTGGATTTTCTGCCTGTGCCAGTCAGAAGATGGAGCAACAGGTGAACATAGAACTTCAAGAAATGCAGTTAAATCACAAAAGTCCATGGTGTATGGCACACCAATCCATAATTTTACTTAAAAGAAGACAGCAAGTACTTAGTCGATTAAGCCAATGCATAAACTTGGACATGACAGCAATCACCATGAAGGTTGACTCAAATGTAACAAGTCAACCTGCATAACAGTCGAAAACCAATTTGTTAGGTATAGCATGATATGCATATTTGAACCCGTAAACAAGATATTTTCAGCCATTTCATCATCCTTTCCCCCGGTAATTAAACATTTCATGTTCCCTTGGTTACTTTTCCGATAATGTAGCACAATTCATACTAACTCCTAGTGATTTATCCAAATTCAAGCTAATTCACATTAAGCACAGTCCTTTAGCCTGCGCAATTTCACCGCGTTTTCGGTTCATATGTCAAGGGTAAGCAGAAATTAATCAAATCCAAATCCAAATGATCGAGATTCAACAACAAAAATGTAAAAATCAGACTCTCAAAATAATTTTTACAAATTCCCGACAACAAGAGCACAGTTCAGTAGGATATACCAGATTCAATCAACATCGTATAAGACTGTTTCACAATGTACTTACTTGTTTCCCTTGATCTTGAACCAAGCCTCAGCACATTGCTTGTGAGCAGCAACCAAATCGTCCTTGCAAGAACATCCAAGCTCAATGGGAGTCCCAGATTCATGATTGGTCATATCCATACTAAGATGACAAATCCTACAATCCCTCTTCACCCTATCCAAATGTACCTTAACTTCAGTCACCGCATCCGCATTCACCAAATCCACCGCCATCGGACACTCCGATGCAGGGGATCCCGTCTCTTTTTCCGACACTCCAACAATCTCGGAACCAGAAGCGTCGTGGGAGGACCTATGCTCGTTATGGGAACTGTTGCCGGCGTCTGGATTCCCTTCATCGCCACCGCCACCGACGGAGCTGCTACGGGGACGAGCATTATCTATATCAACAACATGAGACTTCTCTGTGATCACCATTTTGAAAACACAAGCTGAGAATCTTCATGAAACGGCTTCGCGAGTCAGGGATCACTAACACCCCCCAAGGTTGAAGAGAAGGTCGGAGATTTTCTTCAACTCCAGTGGGGCAGGAGTGATGTGCATTTGTGAAAGGTGTTAAGCTACACGTTACTCTCGTGTGGTAGGTGACCTCTATCTTCTGAGTCCCCCTGTCCCTAACAAGAGTCGATGGAGAGAGAAATAAGACAGAGAGAAATCAAGACGTATCTCGTACGAGAAACATCATTAGGATTAGCTGGTTAAGCATTCTGATCTTTGACGGGAGAAAAAGAATAGGTAAAAAATTTCCCCATTCTTATTTTTAAGGTAAAATTTATCCTTGGAAATGGGTATTACACTGTTTTTTTTTTTTTTAAGTTGATAGTGTTAAAGTGTTATTTAGTCGTAGTTGCTTGTATATTGGGCTGCTGAAGGAGGATAGAAAATTGAAAGGAAAAAGAAAAAGGAAAAGTTAGATTATTAAGAGAGAATCTGGAGATGATACTTATGATTGAGGTTACCTAAAAAAAAGCTTGTTCTTTGGCGAAAGTACCGACAGATATATTATGAAAAGCAGAAAATTCTTTGTCCATTTCGTTGCTTTTTCATTAGTACTGTTGAATTTCGAGGTGCAACCTTATTTTCCATTGACGTAGTTCAACCCTGGGAAGCAACCAAAGCATTTGAGTTGATATATGGTACTTTTTTTTATTGCTGGCCAATGGGTCAATAGGGTCCTTACACTTTTGACAGAACAGACTGTTAAAACAGGGTACATTTGACTTCTTAAGGCATATTTTCTCTTCTTTTCATTGCTTGAAAATTCCCTTTTAATATTTAAAAGCAATAAAAATTACATGCTATGTGTTTTTCTTATTGGTAAAAGAAGTGGTATGATTTCAGAAGCAGTGGGACTGTGAGAGGTAGCTGAAGCAGTAGAGGAGAGAAGGGCGGATGAAAGAAAGATGATGTGAAAATGGGAAAGCTGGAGAGGAGATTCCTGACAGAGCAAGCAGCTTGTTGAAGCTTTGATTGCAATCAGCCCAATAAAAGAGGGAGGGAGCCACAATCGTCGCCCCACAATCAGTCCAAACTGCAGAATCCATCAAACTTGTGCAGTAGGCTGTGGCATTGATAACACCGCCTGCAATGCGTCACTGTCACACTCCAATATTTGTTGGCTTCCTCCTCTCAATGTGCATTTGGCCAAGTCGCTTTAATTTGCTACTAATATAGCCCAATATATCAAACACTGGGAGAATTAAAATTTGAAAAAAAAAATTATGGTCAAATCAATCCCAGAGAAATGCACGAAAGAAAGCACTCAACAAATTATACAGCGCCAAACGTGGCAATCCTTGCTTATCCATCTAATAATTACAGCCCATTATTCTTTGGGCCTATTTATGAGCCCATGAAAAAATGAGCCGCATCTTTGGACTTGGGGTATATGACAAAGCAGTCCTCACCAGAAAGAACAAATTCAGATAAGAAATTAATTGATCTAGCTTCTTATAGATGGTTTAATTATACAATCCTTCTTTTCATGCATACATACATATATATACACAATCATTCTTGCTTTTTCGAATCAGTTTAATTAGTGTCTAAAAATCCAATTACAAATTAAGGGTCCTGCACCAGAAAAAACAAATTCAGATAAGAAATTAAGAATATTTTCATCTTTTATCTTCTAATTTTAATTGTAATTAATTAGGATTACTTTTTGAAAGTATTTTTTTTTGTATTTATCTGAAATTTTCTCAAAAGATATTTTAAAATATTAGCTTGTACTGGATTCAAATAATCGTAACCTTTTTCTTTTTGGCCCGAAAATAATCGTAACTTATTCGTTGCGCCTTCCATCTATTTTGAGTAAATAGTTTTTGATCCATGTCAGACGGCTCCATCTCTTTAACATAAATCACCTTCTCTAGGTTTTAATGTCAAATCATTTAGACAGAATTGCCATTGCAAAACATAAAAAATTGAAAACTACAATATAAAAATGTGTGTGTGTGTGTGTGTGTGATGATTATCCGATAAATTAATTAGAAAAAAAAAGACCAGTTTTGACTTTTGAGATGAGATATGTAGAGTTGCAGGTTTGTTGCTTTGAAAAGCAGGTGTTTGCTGGAAATGGAATATATGCATTGAATAATTGTTAAATTTATGCCTCCAACTAAAATTAGGCATTGCAACTTTAAGCCACGAAGAGAGGCATCTTCTTTTTAGATTTCCCTCTTACACATTCTCTGCATTCATCTTGGATCACATGGTGCATACCCATATATATTTGGAATCATGGCCAAACCAATTTCCTTCATTTACATGTATACATAACCCCCCTTTTTTTGGTTTAAAAGATACTTCCTCTGCTTCTATTTCACTATATAAAACGTATTTTTGAGAAACTTATGTTTTATAATATAAGGTATTTTGTAGATTATGTAATGTATTTAATTGTTTTATCCAAAATACCTATGAAAAATGATAGAATTTAATTAACATTAAGAAGTTTGATTTATGGGTTAACTATACTAAATGAAGGTAATTTAGAAAAAGGTGAAAAATTTTTAATTATTAATTATCACCCTTAATTTATGTGTGATAATTAAAAGTTCTTATAAACTAAAATAAAAGGAGCATTTGCTTTCCTTGAAAGACTAGAGAGCATTATTTTAAAAGATAAACTAAGAAATAAACTTGGTCTGCATCATCATTAGCGTCAATCTGTTGGGAGTTTTTAACAAGTCTCACATTGGAACAAGAAAATAGCTCAGATTTATGTAATATGAAATGAAAATATTCATAACTTTGAGTTGAGAGAGTTTTACGTACTGTCCTTGTAGTTCTCTCTGACTTGACCTATAATAGCCAGACTCTAATGTGATTTTCAAATACCAAATGCATGGTTTCAATCCAAAAATATATTCAGAACTCTGAAAAAGAGAGGATACTAATTTGTTGGTAAAGTATTTCTTCATCTCTCACATCAGATGAGTGTTTGCTATAATTAAACAGACCCTTTAAGAACTTGCCCATGCATCATAACAAGCTCAATTATGATATTTCCACAAGGTTGTATTTGGAATAATGAGGAACTGATAGTTTTGTCCGTCATGCAGTGTAGAGAGAGTTCACAATTTGTGATGAGATTTTTTAATTTTTTTTCATTCAAATTTATATGTGAAAAGATTTGTAATTTTTATTAAAAAATGTAATATTTTTTGTGTGAAACAATCACGGATATAAATGTATATACACAAGAGACTGAAACTACTTAAATATATATTTGTTTTCTCTCTGTGTGCGTTTCCATAGTGGAGGTCCCAATACAATATCGACCAACTAAAGTGCATGGACCCTAATGAATTTACAAAAGCCTTAAGTGAAAGAAAAAGACCCATAACTAGCAGCAAATCCAAGAACGTAGGGTTCCCTAATTATGCTATATGAATTTACAGAAAAAAAAAAAGAAAGAAATGTTTAGGGTTTGAAAGTTTGATTAATTATGAAGCTGATGATGAGCATCAGATGTCTCGTGATTATATAAAACTAGGTTGGCCTATTTAAGCCGAAAGCATATGGCAAGAAAGGAAGACGACAACCCAACTTATTATTTAGATATGTAACAATTAAAAGGAATCCAATGCCATATACTCATCTATTATATACTATAAAATAATGATAGAAAACACCACGTATCACAATTTTAAGCCTCCATATTATTATATTGATTATAAAAAATCTAATCTCATATATTTTAAATAATATTTATTTTCTTATATTTGTTTTTATTTTTTTATATTTAATATGATGATATAAATAGAAATAAAAATCATATATATTTATAACAAAATCATGATTTAATTGTCTAAATATACAATTAAATCTATATAAGATAAATATAGAAATGAAAATCATATAAATACATTTATGAAAAAAATTACAATTTGATTATCTAGGACATCTACTATGAGACCTATATAAATCCATGTTATGGAAGTCCTTTTGCATTACTGTGAAATGGATATTTTTAGTTCATTTTTAGTTTTAAAAGCACACAAGATTGTTTGCAATGCAAACCACCGTATTGAATTGATCTATTAGCAAGCAATCGTCACTTCTACCTTTTTTGCTATTAGTCTTGACTCTAACACCCTTTACTCCATAGCTCAATTTATTCTTTAATTTGTAATAATTTTCCCCCCATTATGGGTATTGATGTTGTTGATTTTTAATTTGATTATCATACTCAAGGTTAATGAAGATTCTTGGTTCATATTTCTAGTCATTAGTGGCGCTACTCCTTACACCATGCCTTCTATGAATGCTTAATATAGGTTAACTTTTGAATTTTATGTTGCAAATCAATATATTCAAATTTTCTTATTTTTGTGAAATCATAGATATTTACCCTTTTTGTATTTTATAATAAAAGGGAAAATATTATAAGTTTCCATTTGTATTGTGTACATATTTTCATTATATTATGAAAAATTTTAATCTAGAATATTTAATGAATTTTTAAATAAATGACAAATGTTTAACATGTAATTTATTATAGTTGTCTAAAATACATTTAAGAGTGGTGAATAAAGATTTATTTCATAAATTCTATAAAAGAGTTTGTGAAGGTCAGTATTATTATTTTAAAAACTTCATTGTCCAAGAAGATATCAACTAAAAAAAACCTACAATATTATCTCATGTGATTGCATTCAATGAATCAATCCAAATTATGCTTGTCGAGGTTTCGATCCTATTTAATGTTGCTAAATATGTACCTATAATATATGTGCTCTAATTCAAAAGGTTTTTTTGATAATTGATAAATGGTCGCTCTTTAATGACATTTATTTTTTTAGATTCATTGTAATATCAGTTCAAATTGTTTTTGTACATGACTTTATATTTACATTGATTTATTTTATAATTATTTATACTTTATCATGTTAGATATTAATGAAGTATGTCGACAATCAGTCCACTACAAGTATTGAAGTTAAATTCCTTCACATCTGTCCGATTTGAATTTGACATTGATGATCTCAACTAATTTGGCTTTAATCAGTTTTTGCAACTTTTATTGAATTGTTATTTCAACTATTTAATAATCTAATTATCATATCATGTTCATACTCATTTTACCATATTCACATTTATATAATTTGACTAGATATATTTGGAGTTTGCCATGTATCACATGGGTTTCGAATTCTAGTTTTTATATGTACTCAAATCATGCTGCAGATTTCACAAGCATAAAAAAAAGAATAAGAAGAACAACAAAGAAAAACAAAGCTTATATGTGTGTGTGTGTGTATAAAGGACATTTGAATATATATATATATATATATGGGATTTAGTCTTTGTTCGTGAGGGGTTCAAAAGCAAAAACCCTAATAATTCCTTTGGAGACAGTCCATGTCTGATTGTACGAGCTAGATTGAAAGTCATAGGCTTTTTTTTTTATTTCTCCCGGCCGGTAATAGAAGGAGTCATAGACTTTGATTGAAAGCTAAATGGAATGAGAGAAGGTAGGAGGTGGGGTAAGAGAGAAGGATGTGCATGTTAGAACCCACAGTGCAATTGAATGAAAATAGAATTAATTATCATTTAATAGTTTAAAAATGTTGTCGGTATTATTCTTAAATAATAATAATAATAATTACTATTATATACTCCATCTAGTTCTTAATATAAGACCCTTTTAATCGAATCACGTTGATTAAAAATTGGAATTAAAACTGATTAACTACCTCAATTTCTCAAAAAATTCCAACATTTTTCTAAAACTATCCTTATTTAATCTCTCTCTCTCTTTCTCTTTGGATACATTAAATAGGGCCATTTTTCTGGAAATGTACAATAAATACTACCTCGTATATTATAAAAGGTTTTATATTTAGGATCGGAGGTAGTATAATGATAACGAGTATGTTAATGGTTCAACACAATTGAATCATCCTTTATGGGATAACTTGAAGCAAAACTAATGGGGAGTTCGAGTCCATGCGAAGTTCGAACTATTCTGGACAAAGGCACAGATGTAAATTCCTTGAAAATTTTTTACATTATTATATATATGTATATAAATTCATCATAATTAACATTTACTTGTAATGAATACTCGATTTAATTCTTACAAAAAACTAATTAATTTAATTAAATTATAAAGCCAAATCTACAAATACACTTATTTTTTTATAACCATATAAATACACTTTTTAGTAACGTGTATAAATCACTTGAAAGCTTTGCGAGACACAATAATGTTGATAAAAGTACTTCTCAAATGATTTTATCAAATGTCCATTGCAATTTCAAACTACTCCAGTAAAACGAAAAGTTTTGTCTTCTATTTTATGATGCCGAATTTCGGATATCATTGTAAGTGTAACCAATCGAAATCAGAACGGTAAACCCGAAATCTAGAAAAAGAAAAAAGAAAATTAAAAGATTTGTCTTGATCATCTTATTTATACAGCCTCTGTTATGAAATAATAAAGATTAAACTCAACCTTCTATTCGTATTACTTGGCTTTACTAATTAACTTGAAACATTTAAAAAAATCCTAGTCCTAGTATATCATCAACAAAAATTGGAAGATATCATTTCCTTAGTAAATTTGGACATAAAAACAGTTCTTCGTGGATATTTATTGCTAGCTGCAGTTGAGGTCCACAACCTTAAAACATGGAATAAAGATACAGTAGCTGAGGTGCATGGTTAGCCACTGAAAGTGAAGGACCGCGAAATTAATGAAAATGAATTCAATATAATTTTTGAGCTGTCAATTAATTCACTGCATATATGCTATCAAGAATTAATATCTCTATTTGTCAGTTTTAATTCTTTACCTACGATCCTACCATGTGATTTGTTGCAATAAGTAGAAACGACGTCATTTAATTAAACATGAAGTACTCCTTGCGATAATTAGTAACGAAAGAAAATGAATGTTAATAATTTTTCAGCAAATGACCTGAGTCCCTTAATATGATCATTGATCAGAATCAGCAAGCAAGAACAAAAACGATATAGGAAAAAGAAGAAAAAGAAGAAAGTATATAATTCATAACAAAAGTTATTCAAATATGAGGCCGACAATATCCAACTTGGATCGAAATATGCAAATTAATTATTTGGCTCCTGATTCAATCATGATATCACCACGTTTCTGTAATGTTGAGAAAGTTGTCATAGTCATACCTTATTTCAAATTACATCATTTCCCCACACAATTGAATTACTGTTAATTTTCTCAGAAGCCATCATTGCAAATTGTGTGATAGAAAAGGAGAATATATGTATATATATATATATAAATCCTAATAAAACCAAATATGTTTCAAGTTATAGTTGTTCTGAAACACACACACATATATATAATGGGCGACTGAAACTGACAGGTACTATAGTACTAGTAATAGTAACATATGGGTGACACTCAAAATCCCAGAGTGGAAACCATATATACAGAAAAAGGTACTGTGATAATGGAAGTTGGCACTGAGAAGGGGGGAAAATTGTTGCGTGGGAGAGGGAAGATACGATCAATTAATGCGGACAAGAGAGAGAGGAGGAGCAGGAAAAAATGGCAATTGTGGAATCAACGTAGTTAACATTGGTGTCCTTCAAGAAGCAGACAACTCATGTATTAACTCCACTCCTTTCAAATCACTTGGGACAGTATATATCATCGTAAGACGCGTCGTTAGTTTAATTAATCTTATCATCCATTTAATTATAATTAGACTAAGGAATATATATAAACTACTATTAATTACTATTTCTTCCCACTTAGAATATATATAATATATAGGTTTAAGTTTAAAAATTTTAATATATGAAACATATATGGTCACAACTTGAGCTCAAAAAGATAAAATTATATAAATGTGTATGAAATTTAAATTAGAATGATTAGAAGAATATGCAGATTGGTAAATATACAGATTGTGTGGGAGAGTGTAGGATTGCTTCATTAGTGAAGACAAGATCAAGCAGCATGCATCATAATCTGAAGACGTCAAGTGAAGGGTACACTCATAATTAAGACTTGTGAATAGGGCTGTGAATGGGACGACTCAGATCAGATGGCTTCTTGTTGGGAACGCCACTACTGTTATTCTTCACGATTACTGTATATATATAGAACCATCACTTTCCCTCTCATTCTTTGAATTATAGAGATTGAAAAATTATATCATGGTCATATATATATATATATATGTTTATATAGTACTTTGGGTACATATATTGCTCCAACAGCTCCACTTTGGAAACATGTTCAACAGCAAATTGAGTGTGCTACCTCATCGTGCATGCTATTAGTACCAAAACAAATCCAATTAGCCTGACGAGAATAAATTAAATTAAGGTTAAAAACTATATATATATGTCCCCTCAATATTTTTTGTTTAGTTTTTTTAGTTTGAAAAACCATTTGCTTGCTATCAACTAAGACTGGTCTCTAGTCATTTACAGTCAAATCTCATATTTTAAGAGTGAGAGTTTGCTATATTAATGTGAAAACCTCATTATTGGATAATTCATAAATACTCTATAAGCATTTCTGGAATCGCGAGAGTTTATTTAATCATGATGAACTTACTCAACTTATCAAAAAGTCTTCTGTAAATAAAAAGAAAAACATTTTCTTGCTAAATAGCGATGGTATGTGATCTAAAAAAAATGCCATGGCGTTGACTTTGAAGAGTTGTCTTGAATATCATGTACAATTTATAATAAGAGTTTTGAAATTATATTGACCTTTCTTTCTGCCAGAAAAACTATACTGACCTATTAAATATATTTAATTATAACAAGTAAATTAATAATTAAGTAAAGTTATAAATATAAAAAAGTTTGACCTTAAGAAGCTATAAAAATATATTAAATGTATACATACACAGACACTTCTCCATCATTTCATTTTAATTTACTAAACCTTGGGTCGAGCAAAACAAAAATGTCTTTTCAAAATTATATATTTGCAAATCATCTCTAGTCTGCCAAAAGACTCAACTCAACGTCACTTCTACATCTATAATTGCAGATTTGCATGTCTACCCTTTTGGTGGTTGGTACAAACATGAAATCGATGGTTTTCATCTCTAAAGAAAATAATACTAGAACGATTGACACGAGATGTGAAAAGCATACCAAATATATATATGTTTTAGAGTTCATAAATGTCAAGAGACAGCTTCACGTGAAGATTTAGGCTAAAGTTTCAAACATTGCTTGCACATGTATTAAAAATAATTAAGTTCTCAAACTTTGCGAATGATTGACAAGCATATGCATATGTATGCGGTATCATAATAGTAGGTGTCTGTTTCTTGAAGAAATTAATTATTATTTGCCCCCTCCCATTAATTATTATTAGCCATAAGATCTCATGTGGGGCAATATGTACATTGATTGAGAGAAATAAATATTGTTAAACGTGTGTGTGTGTGTGTACACGATGATTAATCTAGACACCTAAAATACCTGTTTATAATTGGTGCCTAATCATGTGCATAGTTAATCACTGCCCTGAAAGAACTTGGAACGAAGCAATTGACATGTTTGCTCATCAAGAGGGAGATATCCATGGGCCCAAAAAAAAGTCCCTAAATTTTCATACCAAATTATGTAATCAAAATGCTTCTTCAGCTATATATATTAGTCCAAGAAAGAACTTTATTTTTTGCCCAAAAATTTATTGTGCTTGAAATTTCCATTCGTGTGAAATTCTCTGTGCGTGTACAATCAGTTCATCACTATATTTGGCCGAAGTTGCCAAAAAAAAAGAGGGAAAATAACTATATATTTTAGTTTAATTAATGAAGATTTTTCTTTTTGAGGGAATATAACATGACTAAAATTTGTAGCTGATACGATAGCCCCCGATCTCTCACGAGTTGGTTATCCATCTGCAACACAAATTCATGGTGTATTATCTTTAATGATTCGCTGATGAAGACGACATCAAAACACACATATATAGAATCGTAATAATTAAAAAGCATAAAAATCTTTCTTTGAAGGTTTTTCAAGCAGTTTACGTACTCAATCATTGTTGTGCCCAAATCAAGACGTACATTCAACGGCATGTATAGGTGATCAATTTGTCAAGTAATTAATGGGAGAATTAAATCAAACCTTTTTAAGAGCAAATTAAAGAGGAAAAAAAATGAAAACACAAAGCAATATGCTTCAAAATTAACATTGTATGTGCTAGTGTGTGTGTTGGATTCCATATGTTTATTTACTATATATGTTTTAAGAAATTATTATTAAAAACCTTTTCAATCAACCTGTCATATGTCATCTTTAATGGAAATCAACTAATTGCTTTAGCATTTAAAATAAATTACCAAATTTTTATATTTTATTATTAAATTATAAAACTAAAATATGTCAAATATATACTTTTTTAATAATAATATAATAAGTGTATAATCATGAATTATACACATTTGTGTCATTAATAAAAAGTCATACCTATGTTTTTTTGGACAAAAAAAGTTAGAACAATAAAATAACTATAACTAGCAGGGGACAGACCTGATATTAACAAAAATTTAAGTCATTGCATATTTCCTACCCTTATATTTCCTTCTCATATATACCTCCATTTCAACTCTCCCAAACATATATAAAAATTAATACAAATCATCTAAAAACTAAAGCACATGATCGGATATAATTTGAATGATATATAATGTATTTAATTGATTACCCATAGGAGTAATTTAATTACGTATGAATCTTTGACCAAGCCTCGTTGTAGCATACTAGCATTATTACATTTGATTAGTTCCTAGTCAGTCATATGGTGATATATTATTAATGATAATATGTAATATACAATGCATAAAAATTGTAAAACAAGTATTAATGGAGTTAGGCATAGGTGAGTGGGAACATGGATTGGACCACAAGACTTTCATTTAAATAAAGGAGGAAACAGAAAAGAAAACGTACAGGAAGAGAATATATAGAAGTAAAATGTATATAATGGTGGCCCAACTAGTTGAGGAATTTCTAGTAATGGATAGCTGACCCACACACCCCCTAAAATTTCTTTCCATGTGTCTCCGTTCTTAGGGAATGGGATCTGCATCTATTTAAAAAAAAAATCTAATGATTTGGAAAATCTAAAGAAATATATAAAAACAAGAATTAATTGAATTTTGAATATATGTAAATTAAAAAAATCACGGGAGTCTTGTTGATTTAAGCATTACCTATTATTCTCTTTACATTGAAGACTCACCCTCCTCCCTCCATAGAGAGAGAGAGAGGAGGAGGAGGAAGAAGATGAAGTTTACTTGAATTGTACTGCAACTGGAGGAGGCATCCAAAGGGATCGCATTGATCCCAAATCCCATGAGAGTATCATACATATACTCTTTTATCTTAATTTCTTCCCACGAAGTGGGATCATGCTATCCCTTTGGATTCTTCCTTCGGTGGCTTCTTATATATATATATATATATATATACACATATACATGACTATATGCAACTCTAATTCCATTTCCTTCTTCAGAAACCATCGCAGACACTGGCATATTTCCTGTAAGTTACATCACTACATAAACTAACCCTTTATCTTTTATTTATATATGGTGTTAACGCAATTTGTTTTTCTTGGACTATTGATTGAAACATCATGAGATATTTGTCAAGGCACTTTTCGGTCTTTCATGTATATAGTTTTCGCAGAATATGTACATATCCAGAAAAAGAGGCCTTCAGGTCTCCTTGTTCAGCTAAGTAAGGTTGAATTTCGTATTTCATATCTGAAACTTCAGGCATCAACACCCTTGGATCCATTTTTTAAGTTCCAACTTTTGGAGCAGAAGATATAACTAATCGTTGAAGAAATTCACCTCAGGTATACATCAGGTTATCTTATAACCAAAATTTAAGATGTTCCCATTAATGTTTTATACATGGCAATGTGTCAGCTTACATATCGGTGTATATAGCATACCAATTAATATGAATGTTTACCTAATACTAATTATTACATCTGTAATTTACAGCATGCAAGTTAATTACATGACAGCTTTTAGGTAAAGTACCTCATCACCCTTTCGAAGTTTGCGAGTTTGCTAGTCATGGTCTATGTTTCCAACAATATATGTACAGCTTTAACTGACTCGAATCATTGACATTAAATTTGGTCAAACAATGTACTTTGCAGGTATATATCTCTTGTGAATGAATAAAGAAACATTTATTTAATTAACTGCAATATAACTTTTCCTTACCTTAATCAACAAGAGAGGTGCTTTTGCTAGAAAAAGAAGAAAGAAGTCATCTTTTGGGGATGCTAAAGATCGATATTTGCGCATGTTCTGGCTTTTACATTACATATAGGAGAGAATGGCGAGAAAGAAAATTCATGATTTACAATTACAAAGTGGAAGCAAGCTAATAAAACAGTAGAGAGAGAGAGAGAGCACAATAATTTCATCATTTTTAATTGCTTGGTGAAAATGAAAATCACCCCCATTTTGGAAGCTTTTGATGATTGCGTATAATATATCTACCCTAATTGATTCATTCACCTTTTAATAAAGTATCTTTTTTCTTCTTTTTCTTTTCTGGGGTTAATTTCTTCGTTGAAAATAATGATCATTTTGATGAGCTAGCACAGTATATATATATAGCTAAGATGGAGAATAAAGGCACTTGAACAGTTTTTCTTGGCATGCTTGAACGGTTAGATAGGTTGACATTATGATGATGGTGGTGGTGACTTAAACAAACAGTGAGCATTGTTATATATATATGAATGGATGAATGAAAATGCTGGAAATATAAGGTTGAAGGTCACAGTCATGTGGTGGCCCTGAGTCAAATACACTCCAAGAACACATGCTTTATTTCCCCATTTTGTTTAGAATCCAAGGCAGTGAATTGAAAGTTGTTTGTTTAAGCGTTTCTTTTTTGAACTCTGGACCTCTCATTCAGCCTTCCCAGGGTGCCAAGGAATCATGCTCATGTGCTATTATTCACTTCCACATATTAAAGTTTTCTGAACATTTTGTTCTTCTTCTTCTTCTTTGTTTTGGGGGTATATATTTCTTTCTCTATTGATTTGAGTTGCTTCCTTTGAGAAGCAGAAGTCGGTAAAAAATTCATAACTATTTGTATTATGCAAGTTTGAAATCCCCTAATTTCAGGAGTTTATGATGGTAAAGATCAGAAGACTGGGCCTCTCCTCTAAGTAATAATGCAGTTGCCTTAATCTATAGTTTTGATGGGTCTAAAAGTGCCGAATGAGTCTCAAGTTTTTGTTAGAGTCTAAATTAAGACTAAGTATATCATTTTTAAGTGATCATTACAACCTGCCATAGCGCAATCTTTTCCACAGCGGTGAAATCGAACTCGGTCAAATATAAAGGATCTTGCACATATCACATATACTTTGATCCAAATTAAAGTGTTTTAAAATAATATATCTTCATCCTCTTTTTTATCAAAAACACAAAAAGAAGAAGAAGAAGAAGAAGAAGAAGAAATAAAGAAAGAAAAGACATATACAATGTTTTGGTCTGAGCACATGACCCCAACATTGTGAATATATAAAGCCATGAATTTTATTTGATCACATGGCCCCAACCTTCTCTAATCTCTCCCTTTTCCTATCCCTCAGTTTATTTCTTTCCCCAGCTTTTAATTTTACTGACCAACAATTAATGATTATTAAGTACTCCCTTTATTAATTTTAATTGCCCTGAATGGCAAAGGGAATTTTAGACTAACTTCAACAATTTGGGAAATGGAAGCTAGATACCTACAATTAGCTGCTCCAGCATCTTTAATAACCAAATATTTATATTAATCTGTTATTGTATATATAACATTGATCCAGACCATAATACTAGATAAAACTAGTATACCCTCCTGTCCTATTTATAAAATGTTATTTAAAATATTTGTTTGATCTTATTTAAAAGGTTCAGTGTCAGATTTTTATATGAATTTTTTACTTTACCTTCAATAACTTTATTATTTCATAAATTATTTCCTACTTTAACATATCCTCTTTCCCCATATACATAATTATTACTACTTGAATGAAGAATAGAGGTAAAATTGAAAACTTATATTAATTTTTTATAATTTTGAAAATATAACTAACTCTCTTTAATACTCGTGTAATGGCCAATAATATCTTATAAATAGACCGTGATAGAGTATTAGTTAATGAGACAAAGTACTAGTAAACTACTCCCTCCGGTCCAAAATATAAGGGATCTTCTAGAACCTTTATTTGGTCCATAATATAAGGTGTTATGTAATAATTAGTTGCATTTTACCTTTTTTATCTCTATTCATTAATGACCAGTCTCGTAATTTGTAATAAAAAATAGTGGAAACAAATTTAATTATTAGTAATTAATAAAGGTAAAAATGGAATGTTAAGTTTTTTTTGAGAAGTTTAAGAATGTAATCTACTTTCCTTAATATGCGTGAAGTAGTTGAAAATCCCTTATATTTTAGACTGGAAGGAGTATATCATAAAAACCTCCCAACAAGTTGGGTTCTGTTTTTACATAAATAATTTCATGATTTCTATACCACAAGATCAAAATGCTGTTTGGAAGACTTTCGAGTACCATGAGTAGCTTTTTTTTTTTTTGGTCTGAAGATGAGAACCTAAATTGGCCGTGCATTAAAATTAATAAGTTGACCTTTTTCGTTTTTTTTTTAAAGAACTTAAGAGAATGACTTAGATCTGTATGGAGATATAATGATTAAGACGGAAATGCAATTTTCCGGAAAAAAATATTTGGATTGAATTCGTACGGTCAACAAGTCAAGCAGAATCCGTCTTTATATCTAGCTATAGTTAGCAATAGATAGGCATGGTCATAGACAATGATCCGATGATGAATGGTTAAATATTAATAAGCCATGATAATATAGTTGGTTTATCCGTATGTGATAGAATGGGAAATAGATCCTGGACCAGTCCAGATTTTTTATAAATTTTTTTTAAAATTTTAACATTTTTTTACTTTTAAAAGAAGGAAAACACAAAATATAAATAATTTCTTAACAGTAATATTTAAAAAAAATAATATTTAATAATAAAAATTAAGAAAAAACGTAAGGTAAAATTTAGACAGTCCATATTTTGTATGAACGATCCAGATCTGGTCTCAAAATAGCAACACTTGGTGCTGCTGTTTTGACTAGGGTAAAGAAACCGGATCCAATAAAATATTTGTTACAAATCTCTTACAAAATAATTTTTAGAGAAAGCTAGTTTGAAAAAATAGCTTATAAATAATATTATAATATTAGATGATATATTTATATTTTGTCTAATTGTGTTTTCTCAAACATTGCATATATAAAAAATCTAATAGTTTACTAAAGGGGAAAAAAAAATAAGTTTTTAGTCCCCATAGTTTGATCTGGTTCTGAAATGAGTCTCCAAAATTTGATTTTTTTAAAGCACTCCCTCAAGTTTTGGTTGTCTAGGGAATAGTTTAAAAATTGGGTCATACTAAAATATGTTAGGCTACATAATAAAGAATAGCTCCTGCTTGAATGGAATGGATTAGGATATGTGGTATCTTAAGTTTAGATTTTAAACTATTGTTGGACCAAATAAAAAAACTATATATTGAGAATAATGTTAAAGAAAATTAGTCGTCAAGTCATGGGGTTTTACTAATAAATTTAATTTTTCTAAGTTCAAATAATTATTGACAAACAAATCATATGCGATATATAACTAATGTTATATGAGCAAATTAACAAATAAGATATTTTCATAATCTAAATAAAGTCTTTTCTTTTATAGGTTTAAGGATAGATTTTTTTTTTTCTTTTTAGGTTACATCTAGAAGGTTTATGGCTTGTTTGTTTCCACTTTCAATAATCCGTTTTGAGACTAAAATCAAGTTTAACAAAAAAGTTTATGTTTGAGTGTAAAAAAGAGAGTATGTTGTCATAGTGATTTTTGCGCAAAACGTGATTGAAGGAGAAGCAGTCTGCATGTTGTTTTTTTTGTCCTGCTTTTATATTTTTACCTATATTTATTTTAAATTTAGATAAAAATATACCAATAAAAATAAGAAAAAATAAAAAATTTAAAAAAATAAAATTTCCATAAAATTTTTCCTATCTATTAAGCAAAATATCCTGTCAAAATTTTAGTTTTTATAGATCATGACCTACAAGAAAATGTTATATCAGATATATTATGTTCTCAGTTAAATAAATGTAGGTTAAATTTTAGTTCAATTAAATTAAATTAATAATGAGATAGAGTTTAAACTTAATTTAGAAGAAAATTATGAGTTTTATCAAAACCAATTTTCAAATAAATTATCTAAATATAAACACGTTAGTCCAAAACCAATTATTATCATAACTATGTTACAAAACCAATTCTACCGAAACTCATTTTAACTAACTGAAATCCAAACGGACCCTTAAATTGCATATCACCATCATTACCCCATTTCACCTTTATATATGGAGAATAAATTTAAATTTCACTTTAATTAAAATAAGGAGACTGTGAAGAAAATGAGAATCTTCTTGTGTTTCACCTATCATAAAGGAAAAGATGATTACTAGTTCTAGCTGTATTATGATATTTCTATTATTCATAGCCACAAATGTAAATTTTTTATTTCACGTGGTATATATGAATTTGCGAGCATTGTATTATGAAAAAAATTAGCGTATTTTGATTATTACTTTTTTAATTAAATTGTACACTATGCTTATTATATTTTCATAACAAATTTAATAATAAAAATACACTAAAATATGTTACAGACTTATAAATAAAATGAAATAACGTATATTTGATAGTAATTGAAGAAGAGGAGGATGATGGAGAAAGATTGTCCAAATGGTTGGGAATAGGAGTGGGTGCAACTAAAATCCCCGATTTTAAGGAAACAATCTTAATCTTAAAAATAAATATTCTAATAGGTGAAACCCCTTGAAGCAGTAAAATTGACTGAGTATAATGCCATATACCATATCTCACTCATCAAAGCAGCTGGAGGATGGATTGGAGAAATCCATGGTGAAGCGTGTGAAGCCCAACGCGCGCGCGTGTACACACATATATATATATATATACACACATATTTCCTCCATTCTATTTTATTTGTGATTTTAGATATTTTTAAATTTTCTATTTAATTTTTTATTTTAAAAATAAAAAGTTTCAAATAAACACAATAAAAAAGATATTTCTAAAAAAGTGTTCCAATTTCCAATCATCCTAAAACAGTACTAAGATTTGTAAGTGGAATTAAAATTAGAAAGTAAAATATGAAATGATCTTTTATATGTAAATATTCAATTTATAAGTAATAATAGTATATTTGTAAGTGAAATATACTCATTTACAACTGATACTATAATAACTTATACATGAGTTTATATCACTTATAAATAAATACATATTATTTGCATATACTATTATTACTTGCAAATGGATTATTTAAACAAAAAAAGTATTTTCATCTTTTTCTTTCTAATTTTAATTACAATTACAAATCTTAATACTTTTTTAGAATTAAAGTAAATCAGGGTAATTTTTTTTTAATATCTTTTTTTATATTTATTTAAAATTTTTCCTTTTTAAAAACTAATAAAGAATTAATGTATTTTTTTAATTATATCCCTAAGTAATTAATAATATGTATTTTTTGTTATAATTTAATGATACTCTATAAAGAAATAATAATTAAGGGTAAATTAATAAAATTACATAATTAATTATATTATTTATTATCTTTCTTAATTTTTATACTAAAATTTTAAAATACAGATAAAATAAAACAAAGTCACTGTATAGCTTCATCCATTATTTTTTTTAATTAATAATTTTGTATAATTCATTAATTATCATCACGTAACACGTTCACGTGATCCCCAAATTTCAGGGTCACACCAAACAGCAACACAGTGGACTTTGTCTCTTTTGGGGCCAAGTTGGTGTTTGGTAATGCCATAGGGACCGGGACGGGGAGTATGATTGGGATTGAATATTGAATTCTTTATTTTTATTAACTCTCTCAATCTCATAACGTAATAAATAGGATTTTTTATCCTATAATATAAAGAAATATGAATCCATTTATCATTTTTATTATTTATTTATTTAATATCTAATATTATAAATTATGTTCAAATAATAAAAGTGAGAAGTATTAATAATATTTAATGGGGATAGAAAAATGGATTTTCAGGTTTTTTTTAGAAATTTAATGATATAATATACATTTCTTAATATTATTGAAATTGTTGATATTACCTTATAATATAGGATAGAGGAAGTAATAAATAAAAATTTACATATATATATATATATTACTTTTTCACACTTAAATTAAATATATGAGAGATATCAGTTAAATTAATAACTTCAAAATATTACTAGATGGATAATAAAGTTTGAAATGACAATTGTTATAACCAAAGTCATTTAAGTATAATATCTTAAGTTGGAGATCAATATGGATGCAGAAGACGCCTTTAAGAGAACTTTTTTTTCATATGGGGTTAGATGGGACTTAAATTTGAATTAATTGCAGGTCTAAATAATAATTGATTACCTTACAATATAGATATTTTTTAAAAATTTAATGATATAATATACCTTTCATAATATTAGTGAAATTGTTGGTATTACCTTACAATATAGAGGAAGTAACAAATATCTATATTATATGGGGTCACACGTGACTCAAATTTGAATTAATTGAAACTCTAAATGACAATTGATTACCAATGGATTTAAAAAAAAAAAAGGTTGGAAATGGCAGTTTATGAAATATGATCAATTCGAGATGATATTTTGTTTACGGTGACGTTGAATAGAAAGCAGTCTGGGACATTTTTTGTCACTCAAAACCCTGCCAACACCATGCCCTCATTATCTCTCAATTTATAAGATATCATTTTTCATTAAAGTCAAAGATATATGGGCTTGGCATTCGAGTTAAGCGACACAACTAAGATATGGGCCCATCTTTATCAAGCACTCCCTATAGCTGGGCTTAACTCGATTGTGAATTATATAGGGTGAAATATTTAAAATGTACTTACTAATGTTTTAAAAATTGCACAATAACGTGTTATATTGAATCTTTTGTTAGTGCATATGGGTATGGTACGACGAGGAGGTGCATAAAGATGAGTGGAATTTGATTAGCAGGGATGTGTTTTTGTAAGAAACGGCAAGAAATGCTTCCTTCGTGACTTGCGAGAGAGATCCTCTTTGAAAAGAGTAGAAACTTCACAAACTTCTACGATGTGTTTGGGTGGACCAAATTCCATATGTTATTTCTGATCCGTCAGTACCAACCATCTAACAAATCACATAATAAAATCTTATACCAAACAAATCATCTCATCTCTGCAGCTGGTAAAAAAATTAAAAAAAAATGAATTTTCGATAAAGTTGAATACGCAGGCATTCATTTATTGCCTTTAACTCTTTCAAGCGTTGCTTGCTTCGTTTTCTTAATAATAATAACAATAATAATAAAACTATTGAGATTATGGAGAAGATATTTACATATCTACCTGTAAGCTTTCCTTCCTCGTCCTTTCCGCTATATCTAGATGTCAACAGAGATTGTAACATGAAATAGTGGTCACAATTTGATCGACAGATGTTGACAGTTAAGTAAATAAAGGACCTCCTCAACTTCCCCTTGTAATCTCAAGTGTGTGTGTGTATATATATATATATATATATATATTTCAACATCATAGTATCATAGGATTTGGTACATCAGACTAAAAATGACGTGCCAACTTGCGGGAATTTTGATACTAAAACCAATGAAAGAAAGAATCGAACAGGAAAATTCATTATGTCTTGAGAGCTTTGGAATCTTGAATTGAATGCGCGAGGCGGCGGTAGCTCGCTGGAATATATATATAAAGAGGGAGTTGCCGAGCTAAGACACTCACGCTGGCTGTCATTAGCAGCATATCGGTGGCGGAGGAAGGGCAGCTGAATGCTGCTCTGCTGTCGTCACCGGAACAAGAGCGACCTTCCATGGCCACGCCTGACTTTGAGGGTAATCCGCAGAAGCTGGGCGATGATGGAGCCCCTGACGTTGAAATACCTGACACCGCTCACCAGATTAGCAGAGGTTCGTACTTCATACCTCAATCACTCACTCCGATTTTCTTGGCAAAATTAGTTCGATTGGGAGTATAATATGTGAATGAATTGTGCTTGAAATTGGAGTTCAATGCTATATATTGTTTGATTGCCTTGCTATGAACTAGCATTGACGAAGTCCTTTTACCTTATAAGGTGATCATTGGTCGCCCTCTTTACTGTGTTATTGATCCTATACTCATTTTTATTGATTTAATATTCTTCCGGGGATTTTTGTTCTTTTTTTTTTTTTTGGTTTCTAGATTCATGGTTTCAAGTGGGTTTTGTTCTCACTACTGGAGTCAACAGTGCATTTGTACTTGGCTACTCCAAGACCATCATGGTTCCCCTGGGTTGGATATATGGTGTGCTTGGTCTAATTGCTGCTACCGCAATTTCATTGTATGCAAATTCCCTTGTTGCCAAACTCCATGAGTTTGGAGGAAAGAGGCATATAAGATACAGGGATCTTGCAGGATATATATATGGTGAGTTGAAAGGTAACAATAGAAGTGAAAAATCCCCTATGCGTACATTTCACTCTCATAATTTGCTATTCTTACTCTCGTTGCAGGTAGGAAGGCATATTCACTAACATGGGTGCTGCAGTATGTCAATCTTTTCATGATAAATACTGGCTATATCATTTTGGCTGGTTCAGCACTAAAGGTATTACTGTTTTGGGAAGCAAGTCTATCTTTCCTAATCATTCACATTAATTAATGAAGTTTGACACTTTAGTGGCTTCTTCATCAGAGATATCTCAATCTTCTTTCTTTCGCAGAAGAATTTCATAGTTTCCTCGAAGTATTGGATAAACTAATCTCTTTTTCCTTTTTATGAACCAATTAAAGCTTATCTGCCTTTATTTTCCTTTTCATATTGATTCCAAGCAATTTATTAACCCCTTATCCTTTTAGTAATTCCAAGCATTTCATGGAACTTTAATCATCTTCAATATTTCAACAAGTTGTAAAATCTTCCGTGTATACTCTGATAATCATTAAATTAATGTGATGTTAGATTAGCTAAAAACTATGACCCTCAAACCTATCCCATGTCATTTCTGTTTTAACTTTTTTTCAATAAGCATATCTGTTTTTACTTTGTTAAAAAAATTCTTTTTTCAAATCTTTTATGTGTATTGTGGTGCAGGCCATCTATGTTCTATTTTGGGATGATTATCAGATGAAGCTTCCATATTTTATTGCCATGGCAGGATTTGTGTGTGCAATGTTTGCTGTATGCATTCCCCATCTTTCAGCTCTAAGAGTTTGGCTGGGATTTTCAACAGTCTTCAGCCTTATATATATTGTAACAGCCTTTGCACTGTCGCTTAAAGATGGTAACTACTCATATCTGTGCCAAAATAACTTACCATATAAAAATTCGTTGTTATTCTGTGAATTTGCCAAGAAATAAATTATCCTCTTTTTACTGCTCTAGTCTTCTTTGCTGAGAATAACTACAGCTATCAATGCATAATCTAAAATAGAAATTTAGGGCATGTTTGGTGCAGTTTTCAAAATAGTTTTTCTGTTTTGAAAAATAGAAAAATAAAAAAACTTGTTTGATAAACCTGTTTTACTTGTATGATAAACCTGTTTTTTATAAATTGTTCTGGAAAACAGAAAAATAAAAGAACAGAAAACTCAAAACATCTTTAAAGTGTTTTGTAGTTTTTGTTCTAGAAAACAAAAGAAAAGGTGAAAAACACTCACCTCATTAATGATAAAATTATAAATTTTAAATAACTCATCTATTACTCACTAGTTATGATTTTAAAAATAACTATTTAAATAGATTTTTTTGTTTTCTTATTTTCAAAACTGTTTTAAGAAAAAAAAAATAAAAAACATTATCAAATAGTCTCTTATATTCTTTCTAGCATTGTTTCTTTGTACTGTATTTAGTCCTTCTTTCTAGCATTGTTTCTTTGTACTCTATTTGGTCCTGAGTCCATCAATATTCATGGGCATTGGTGAAACCAACTTAGGCTGAGAGTGGGCATATGCCCACACACACTTTGGTAAAAATTACAAGAGTAGTATGGAAGTTTGATAATTTGTACTCCTTCCCCTAAGTTTTTTGAATCCACTTGAGTTTTTTCTATTTAGATTAAAATCTATATCAGTACAAGTACAAAAACTTTTTATATTTGTGATAACTAACTCAAACCCAATAATTTTGATTCAAAATTTTATTCAAAACCCAAATACTAAAAATATATCATTATTTACTTTTTACTTTTAGAATCAATTTTTTTACTAGTAAACTAACCTAATTATTACAACATTATTCTTTTAATCATTAATTTTTAAATTAATTCACCCCTGCTAATCCAGAGTCTTGACTCCGCCACTGTTCATGGGTATACTTCTGTGAATTTGCCATGTGCTCGTAGAAAATTCTGGATGCTTGGTTCTTGGAAAAAGACCCTGGTGGATCTATATTGAACATCTCTGTTACACTCGTTCTAGATTTTAGTGACAGTTAACTCTTTTATTTGAAGCAAAATCAGTTGAGAATTCTACCTATTTCATATCGTAATGTTCCTCTAGTAGGCACCAGAGACAGCTTTTTAAAGCTTACAGATCAATCATTTCAAACCTAATTCAATGTCATTCTCTTTCTCCCTTCCCACTTTCATATCTGATCATCTTTCTACTTGTTTTCTTTCTTAGAAATACCTTTCTTGTACATGGTATTGCAGCAGATGTCTTACATGTGCTCTCTAAATTTGAGATGTAAATCCATCATTTTTTATTTATGATTGACTTTAGCTATGGCTAAATGCAAACAATGAAGCAAACATCTGAAGCCTACAAAAGGAATATCAAATTCTTCTATCAGTACTTTTGGAAACTTTCTAATATTCTTGTTATTGGCATACATTTTGAAGCATACAACACCGAGTAGGAAGGCTATGAAGGATAGTTATTACTAAATACAAACCATGAGGCAGCATCTGAAGCCTACCAAACGAATTCAAATTTCCTTTTATCAGTTTTATTTAAATTTTTTTAGTATTCTTGTCACTCAGATACATTTAGAAGCATATAACACCAAGTTGGAAGGCTATGAAGGATAGCTTTGCCCCATAAACTACAAACTTTTGAATTTTTCTGGATTTTGAGCCTCTGATGGGTTGTATTCCAACTGCCTTAATGGTTGAAGATTTGGAAAGAGAATTAGCGATGTTACCTGTGAACAATTCTTTCCGCTTTGTGTTCCCTTAGTTAATGAGTTTACGTTGTTAGGTTTCAATTCATAAATTTACCATGTGAGGTGAACTAATCGCTTGCACACCATTAGGTCTGAAATCACCAGCTCGAGATTATGACATCCCCGGTGCAACAAGAAGTAAAATATTTACAACAATTGGAGCACTTGCTAATCTTGTGTTTGCATTTAACACAGGAATGCTTCCTGAGATACAGGTAAAAGTAGAGCCTTAGCGTCCATTTCCAAAGTCTAAGGCAAAAATATATAAATTGGATCATCTTTTCTGTATGTGAGCTCTGGAAATTGACACATGGTTGTGACACAAACAGGCAACGATAAGGCAGCCGGTTGTCAAGAACATGATGAAAGCCTTATATTTTCAGTTTACCGTTGGAGTTATGCCTCTTTGTTTGGTCACATTTACAGGGTATTGGGCTTATGGGTCTTCCACATCAACCTATTTGCTGAGTAATGTGAATGGTGCAGTCTGGTTGAAAGCCATGGCCAACATTGCTGCCTTTTTGCAATCAGTCATCGCATTGCATGTACTCATATCTTAATGCTTGCTGCTTTAAAATGTTTCCTTGAATGATTTCACTAAACTCGTACTTAATCTTCTGCTTCTGTCAGATATTTGCAAGTCCAATGTATGAGTATTTGGACACTACATGTGGCATCACAGGGAGCGCGTTGGCTCTAAAGAACTTGTCCTTTCGTGTTTTGGTAAGGGGTGGCTACCTGGCCTTGAATACATTTGTGTCAGCTCTCTTGCCATTCCTTGGAGATTTCATGAGCCTCACAGGAGCTATATGCACATTTCCTCTGACTTTTATACTAGCAAACCATATGTACTTAGTGGCAAAGAAGAACATACTAACGGCTATGCAAAAGCTGTGGCACTGGCTCAATGTTTGTGTCTTTGGCATCATGTCCGTTGCTGCAGCAATTGCAGCCCTATGGCTCATTGCAGTTGATTCTAAAACGTACCATCTCTTCGCTGATTTATGATTAAATTTCAATCTATTCTTTAAGCAAATGTAGTGACCACGCTTTGTGCTTTAAATAGGCCTTCATTAATTAATAGAATAAGCATTTCATATGAGAAGATTGTATGGTTGTGCTGTCTTCATGTCTTGCACTAAGATCAAAATGGTGACTGAAATCAGTTTACACAACTAGGCTTTGAAGTTACCATAAAAAGTAAAGATAAACTCAATGCAATTTTATTTTATCTACTTCCCAATAGGCTGAATAAATGATCAACCAAATCACCGGTGAGTTTTACCCTATCACTAGCAGCATCACTTATGTATGATCCATGATGGACAATTTCATAGCTAAGACTTTAAAAATCGAATACAACACCTAGATGAAGTCACAATGTTCTCATTGCATGCCTATTTATGTCACTATGGCTCAACAAAATGGTTTTATGCTCATAATGGTGTAGATGGATCAAAAGCCTAGGAAGGACAAATACTTTATTTCAACAGAAAAAAATTGTAAAACTTCACTACCTAAAAAATGATTGCTGAAATAATCTTAAGAAGATTCATAAACCTGCAATCATTCAGAAACGGATATAGTCTATAATGTTATGGTACTTTCATTTCCCTATTTGCTTCTTTTTCTTTGAATCGTGAAAGAGCAGGGAAGCGATGAGGTAGAGAGGCTTTAGAAGGATGCTAGGATTTGCTAATTACTTTAGGTGTTGGTTATTGCCTTCATGGGCCAACTTGGCAAGTACAAAATTATGTTCAAATACCAAAAAATTATAGAGAAGCCTGAAACATTCCAGCAAGTATTTCATAGTGGTGTTCCACAATCAGATTAAGGGAAACTGCTGATCAATAAAACTGAAGTAAATTCACTTTATGATGAATTATATGCAGCTCTGCCTACATTTGGCATTCATAAGTTAATAAATGATGCATGGTAGCAGAAAAATATTCACCAGAATGCTTTGAACATGGCTTTTCATAAGTTGTTGCACTTTCTTTTCTTTTTTTTCTTTTATGCATTGTCTTTCATAGATGAAGCATGCGAAAAAAATTGATAGTACTTGCATGGCAACAAATATTTATTGTGATTAGATTAAAATTTATCATATAACTATACTCATAAAAATCAACAAAATGTTTAAAGCAGATCGAAATTGTCATCTTACCATATCATGCATCATCTGGAAACCAATTTAACAATTATGAAAACTGAGTTGAGAAGTATGAGAGGAACTCTCAAATACTAAGTTGCGTAAATGAGACCTATATGCTGGCCTTTAAATGATTTTGTCTTGCCACCTGAAAGATCTGAGAAGCTCCATCCTCTAGGAGCAAGAAAGCGATCCTCATTTAGTATTGCTAGTGCATTTGCAAGAAGCAGTAACCCCTCGAATAATGTGCACAAACCAATTTCCCTACATTATCAAAAACTCTAACCCAACTTACAAATTGATTCAAGTGGCAAGTAATTTATGCTTGCTATCATATTTAATGGTAATTTAACTGATAAAAGAAGTAGGGAAAAAACAAAATAAAAAAACCCATCATACATACGAAGTTAAATGTAAGAAAGCCAGTGATGATCAGCCCTCAAGCTCCTCCAATTTTTTCAATCTCAAATAGTATGTCAGGAGTCTTAATTCTTAATGAAACCTAAAGCCCTAGGAGCATTTAATTTAATTCATAAAATTAAACACCATTTCCTCAATCTTAGTAGTGCTCCTCATTCAAATTCAAATATTAATGATGTTTCAAAGACAACACCATTCTAACATGTCAGACTAATTAAAAGGACCTCAAGGAATCATACGTTATAATTAAATATTCTGATCCCAATACGGCCTTCCATTGATGCTAATTGTTACAACATGGGAATTGGAACCAAGACATTGTCACGGCATTAAAAATGTTGAAAAGAACCAAGACCTAGGTTCTCTGACACGGGTGATCCATTATTTCTATCTGTCTCCTGTAATGTATACGTGATGCAGAAGTAAAATTATGAAGGAAAAGGATCGACCAATTTTTTTAAGCCAAAGGTATTTAAAATCACATATGTTATCACCATCCGTTGGAGTACCATAACCTTGTAGCATAAAACATCTTTTAAAGTTCGCGTAGATAAACTTTCAAAATCAAGATTTGAGTCCCCTGCAGCTAAATTACATTTGCAAAGTGTATCAGGAATAAGCAGCACTACTATTGGCTTATAATAAATAGTATGGGTTGTTATAGATTTTGTATTTTATATTGATATGTATACACCTACTTAAAACTCGTAAATTAACTATCTAGTTCTATTTGAAGTGTAAAACCATCAACCACCAAGCTTTTTTCCCTTTTGGGCTTTTATAATTTAAGTTGGATTTGAGAACACAATGCAACAAATCGAAGATTCAGGAACTAAAATTGAGTATTGATTCGGCCAAATCTTACAACAACAGAATACGACAAGAAAGGAATTCTAATAGAATATCGAAAATATTAAAGTCAGACTGTGGAATAAGGCAATGCACGAAACAAAAAAGTATATATAAGCCATATTGAACAGGAAAAAACAACATATTAAAATGTAGATAGAGGAAAAGAAGTCTAAACAAGGAATAAATAGAAGAAACAAAGAACTTCAATAAAAAAAAAACTAACAGAAAGCTAAAATATAAAAGAGAATATATATGAGGGAACCCAGAATAAAAATCATACTAAAAAAGGGAAGATCCAGTGTCGGAAGATTGAGAGAGAAAATGCAAGAGATCACCTGATAAGGGGCTGATGATGCGCTTCAAGACTATGAGATCAGTGGAAATTTGAAGGAGAACAATTAAGTGAAGAGAGAGGAGCAGATAGCCCAATATGATTCATTCCCTAGCCGTTTCCAATATCTCTTTTTTCTCTGGAAACATGCGCTTAATTAACATGGCATTTTCACGCATCTCATAACTCATAGTTGTCATGCACACGAGTTTTTTTTGGTAACATCGCAAATATCTTCATTTGAGAGTTTCTTTCCGGTGACATCTTTGTTTGAGAGTTATTACATTTAAAATATGAGGCGCAACATGAAACATAATATAAACTTGGTTTACTAAATTTATTATCTATTTAATAGTTAATAATAACCAAAGCTAAAATAATGTTTTCGTAGGCAAAGAAACTAAAAATATTTTCTTTGCATTACATAGAATATGTATATTTAAAAAAAAATATATATATATATATATATATAATAACCTAAATTTTTAAAAAGAAAATCATTAACAATACCAGCAGGGCCAGGTCCCAGGTAGATCCTTGGCGGAAAAAGGGCCAGGGAGATCCATTAAAAGAAGTGGACCCAAGCCCGAAGTAGAGGAGAGCCCAGTTATAATAAACCCTAGATCGCAGACTCTCGGTTTGATACAAAACCTCTATCCCGTCGGGCTGCCCTCCGCCGATCTCCGCTTCTGCATCAACCTGGGGGTGTCGCCAACCAGACCAAAGATGGTGAAGGGACGCCAAGGAGAGCGTGTTAGGTATATTACCTAATTGTTAACCTCTCTTCACTTCTTTCACCGTAACTGGAGTACCTCAGCGATACGGTTTGCCCATAAAGATGCCTTTTTGAGTGAATTTGATCTCACGCGCTCTCTCTGTTAGCTCTCTACTTGGAGACACCACCAAAGATGATTATTAACAGACATTGCTATGAACTTTATTTATTTATTTCAAACTTCCACGGATGTGTTTGGGTATACCAACTTCCATATAGGGGTACTAATTCTCATCCATCCGGACCATCCATCTAACAAATCACAAAACTGTTGGGATTATGGAGAAGATAATCACGTCTCTACCTGTCCCTCCGCGTCCTTTCCGCTATAACCAGATGTCAACACAGATGTTGACTGTTATGTAAACAAAAGACCTCCTCAACTTCCCCTTATAATCTCAAGTATGCACATATTTCCGCGTCATCAGTATTATAGGATTTAATTAAATTAAATTTTCTAATATACTATTAGTATTGATGTGTATACATAACAATACATCAGACTAAGACATATATAATTGCACTTTTTATTTATTTATGGTTCGGTTGGTTGGGAATTCATATAACAAGATAAAAATAAGTGTGAATTAATTTTACTCATTCTTTATTCATTTTTTAATTCGGATCATTACTAGATGTACAAGATACCTCTCTATATTATATACGCATATTTGTCTCAAATCAAATTATGCATATGCATTTCTAATTTTTTTGGGCCAAATATGGATTTCTAATTTCACTTATCTTTTACACAGTACAGGTACAGCACATATGAAAATGAACAAATAAAATATATTTAAGAAAGTCAGGAAAACTACTGGACCTCTAACATAATTTTACTTTTTGGTCCTATTTTATTTCTGAATGCGTGACCCCAACAACTGAAAACAATTTAATTTGGGTGAATGACATTGAATCAAAGTAGCCAAATAATAAATTCCTGTCACTTAGAATTTAAATGAAAAAAATTACATTTCAGCAGGTTTACTAAATTTTAATCATTTTCTATGATTAAAATTATTGCTAAATTTTAGAATCGTACGGAGTTTTTAAAGTTATTTTAATAATAATTTTTTTAAAAATAAAATGGTAATTTTCTTAAAATTTAAGAATGTTTTTTACAGCATGTTGATAATTTTATCCTTTAAAAATAATTATACATTTTAAATGTATTTAATCATAAACGACAAGAAGCTGTTGTATTATGAGAATGAAGGAATTTTTTTTGGCTCAGAGAATTAATTCGTGGACAGTGACTAAATACCTTGAGGTTTATGGGCTAAAGAACAAAAAACAGCTGTTTGTTGTGGATCAGGTTATGGTGTCCATGCGGTCCCTGAGCCTCGAACTTCAAAGATATATGGGCTTCGGATTCGAGTTAAGCTACACAACTAAGATTTGGGCCTAAATCGATTGTGAATATCCTCAGTCGTGAGCTGAGTCTGTATCATGAGAATGAAGGAAAATTTTTTTTAGCACTAACATATTCCCAACTAATAACCAAAAATTAATTTCAGTCAGGTATAAAAATCATGGATATGAATTTTTTTCTAATAAAACCTTTTCTAAATTTAGGTTTTTTGGTGATTTTCCCTATATATATTTAATTAACTTAATTTGAGCCTCTCACCTCTCCCAACTTCTGATATTGGCTTCTCTCTCTCACAGTGTAGTTCTTCTAAGTCTGAAATCAAATGATACCTTCTCTCTCTGTTTCTCTCTCCAGGGGACAAAGTTTCGAGCTCTCTCCCTCTTTCCCCAAAGATTAACCAAAGCTCTCTCTCTCAAATCTCAAATGCAAAGATCGGAGACCAGGGGGTGCAAGTTTAACAGAAAGGTGAGAGCATGATCTGAAGCTCACTACCTATATCATCTGGTTTTTTAAAATTTCAGCGGGTTCACCTGCCCACCCTGAAAGCAACGCGGCTCCGCCAGTTCATTCTACCGCGGAATAAAAAACATGAAGCAGAACAATCTTTCGTTTTTAGTAATAATTAATCACAATCTTATGGCATGATTATTGATTACACAATAAATTTGATGTGCTATAATTTTTTTGATTGAAATTAAAAAGGATTCCACTTCCACATGCTAAAAGCTAAAGCATTACTACGTTAGGGGCAAATTTAAATAAAAAATTGAATTAAAAATTACAATCGATATATCATAAAGAGCTTGTAAGATTCTGAGCACTTTTTTCTTTGTTGTGTAGTGAAGAATCTTTCAAATTATTTTAAACGTTAAAACATGATAACGCTAACCGTCAATGATAAGGAAACTTCAATTGAAAACAAAAAAAACAAAAAGCCAAAGCGTTAAATAGTTCTTATGTTTTATTTGATAATTTAAAATTTTATAATTTTGACATGTATAATTTGATAATTAATATTAAAATTTCAATTATATTTTATTTAGAGAAAAATAACACTGAAAGATTTAAACATTATAAAATTAATTTCTACTATCTTTAAAAATAAAATTAATCTAAAAATCATGAGAATTAACTATCATTTGTTATTTTGAAATCATTACTTATATCCCTAATATTATTGTATGATATTTTTATATTACAAAGATGATATGAATTTGTTGTAATTCTTGTATGAAATCGTCATTGCAACATCATAATTGTTAAATTATAATTTTAAAGACATAGATGAAAATTAAAAAAAACATAAATGCAAATTTATTCCTGTGATCTATGGAAAAAATTTAGTTTTAAAAATTTACTAATATTAATTTTATAAATTTTGTATTGTTAGGAAAATACATTCGGTGCTCATGACATTTGATGAGCAGTGTATACTCATCATAATCTAGCAGATTTTATTTAATTTTATTATTATATTTTTAATATATTTTTATCTGATTATACGTCACTTTTTAAAAAAAAATGTTATCATTTAAAAAAATAAAAATTAAAACCTTTAAATCTAGACCATTCAGAAATTAGGGATTTATTTGGTTTCAGGAAATATTTTCTATTTTTATTTTTTTAAAATAGTTTTCATTTTCAAATTTTCAAGATTTGGATTATGTGTTTGATTTGACTTCTTATTTTCTGTTTTTAAAAACAGAAAACAATGAAAATGCATTTGGTTTAACTATTTTTTACAATAAATTTATTTATTTTTTACATAAAGTTTAAAATTAACTATTTATTTTCGTGTATAATTTTTATGTAAATATTAATGGTAGGATACAACTAAATTTTAAATCCATACTTTAATAAAGATTGTATTAATTGTATTAATTTTATATATAATACAAAATATAATAAAAATATATAATTAAATACGTGGTAAAAAAAATAATAATAACACATTTGCTATAATATTAAAATCATAATAATTATGATGTAGAAATATAAATAAATTGAATTAAAAAAATAAATAAGTAAAATTTAAGTTAACAAAACATAGAAACATGTTATTTTTTTAGGAAAAAGTTATAAAAATTTAGTAATAATATAGATAATTCATGTTTAATATGGATTTATTAATTTATTTATTAATTTATATAAATAAAACATATTAAAATTATAAAAATAGCATACTATAAACTAATGTAGTCAAATGAATTTGGTAGTCTTCTTTAATTTGATTAGAGTGTTTACATATAGCAACTTCAATATGTTGCTTTTGTTTCATAAAAGCTTTACATTTTCTCAAGGCTTGATTATGAGAACTATTTAGACTCTCAACATGAACTTGAAACCTGTCACTTTTTTTCTAATTTGTAAAACCTTCTATTATAAAAGTATCACCACTATCGTTATATTCTCCAACATCTAATCTCATAAGATAACAGCATAAGCAAAATGCAGCCTCCTTTTTTTGACTATATTCTAACCAATTGCCATATTTTAAATATCAATCTGAATTCAATCTACTAGAGGTATTTCCAAATTACCTTTGTGGAAAACTAACCTCTTTTAGTTGACAAGGACCCTTTTGTAGATAATATTTTATAATTTCATTTTTATCATTTTGATGATAATTTGAAACATTTGGCCTTAAATCAGGATCATTAGGAAGTTTTTCCAAATTGAATTTCAAAAATCTTTTTCTTATAGATGGACCCAATGTTTCATCTCTATCATTTAATTGTTCTGGTATGGATTTTCTTGTAAGAAATTTTTCTATTGTTGGAACCTAAAACTAAAACAAAGATAATCATAATTAATTTCACAGTCAAAAAACAAAATATCCTTAAAAATATAAAAATTTATTATAAATGAAGAATTATATTAAAGAAAAAATCACAAAGACTTAAAAAACCATGGTCCCTAATCCCAAAATGACAATAGATACATTAATTCAAATTATATAATCAAAATGAAAAAGAATGAATGGGGTGGGCGTGGTCGGTGGTCCCAATATTAGCAAGCAACACATAGCAACACAGCAATTCAACAAAAGATTCAATGCTATAGTGGTGGTCTATTATGATTTATCAATGCAAACTTTGAAAAAGAAAAGAAGGGTTTGTGGACCAATTTACCAAGAGAACAAAACAAAAGGGTAATTGCATGTTGCAACTCTGAAGCTCCTTTCGAACTTGATTCTTGAAGAAGGCTGAGGGTGATGGCGTCTACTATGAATGAGAAGGGAATATGGGACCACAACTCTACAAGTTTTTGTCCAAAGTTTCATATTGAAGGGGCAAGGGAAAATGAATGAAAAAAGATGAAGGAAGGGGAAATTGAAACATTGAGGTAGATTAGCTTTTTTTCTTTAAAGAAATTAATGAGCCATTAAAAAAGTGACAGCACAATTACAGAAAATGAAAAAAAAAGAGATGAATGGCATGGTGGTAACAAATTTGAACTATAGGGGCAATTAATGAGAACTATATATTATATGCATAAATATTATTAAATAATGTAAAAAGTTTAGTGGGGGCAGCTACCCCCACAGGTGACCACGTCGGTGGTCCGCCCCTGAGTGCTTTGGGTATGGTACGATGAGGAGGTGCATAAAGATGAGTGGAATTGATTAGCAGGGATGTGTTTTTGTAAGAAACGGCAAGAAATGCTTCCTTCGTTACGTGCGAGAGATCCTCTTTGAAAAAAGTAGAAACTTCAAACTTCTACGATGTGTTTGGGCGGACCAAATTCCATATGTTATTTCTGATCCATCAGTACCAACCATCTAACAAATCACATAATAAAATCTTATACTAACCAAATCATCTCATCTCTGCAGCTGGTAAAAAAATTGAATTTTCGAGAAAGTTTTGAATACGCAGGCATTCAATTATTGCCTTAACTCTTTCAAGTGTTGCTTGCCTCGTTTTCTTAATTATAATAACCATAATAATAAAACTACTGAGATTATGGAGAAGATATGTACATATCTACCTGTAAGCCTTCCTTCCTCGTCCTTTCCGCTATATCTAGATATCAACAGAGATTGTAACATGAAATAGTGGTCACAATTTGATCGACAGATGTTGACTGTTGAGTAAATAAAAGACCTCCTCAACTTCCCCTTATAATCTCAACTATTTATATATATATTTCAACATCATCAGTATCATACGATTTAATTAAATTTTATAATGTATTATTTTTTTTCTCAAAATATTTAATATCTTGAACTTATCACATTTTAATTGAAAATTTTGTAGTTCTTATTGTTAAAAAAAAAAGGAAAAAATCTCCAGTGTCAGCCAGCTCAAATCTGCAAAAAATATATCCCTTCGGAAAAAAGCCAGCGTGTCCATAACTCTTTCACGAGATGTTAGTAACCCTTTCGGCCTTTCGTTTTCCTTTCTTTCTTTTTTTTCTTTCCAACATAAAATGAGTGAATATTACATGAATTTGTGATTTTTTTTCTAATAATGCGTCATAAAATTTTAAGAGGGAATTCATACAGCAAGATAAAAATACGTGTGAATTTATTTTTACTCATTTTTTATTCATTTTCTAATTCAGATCATTACTAGATACACAAGATACCTCTCTATATTTTACTCTTACATCAAATTAAGCATATGCATTTCTATTTTTTTTTTTGGCCAAATCTGCATTTCTGATTTGACTTATCTATTATACAGAACTGGTACAGCACATATGAAGATAAATACAATATATATTAAGAAAGTCAGGCAAACTATGGACCTCTAACATAATTTTACTTTCTGGTCTATTTTATTTCTGAATGCATGAATCTAGCTATTGAAAACAATTTAATTTAGGTAAATGACATTGAAAGTAGCCAAATAATAAATTCCTATCACTTAGAATTTAAATGAAAAAAAATTACATTTCAGAATCCAGGTTTAGTAAATTTTAAGTTAAGAGATTTTAAAATTTTAATTATTTTCTATGATTAAAATTATTGCTAAATTTTAGAATCGTAAAGAGTTTTAAGTTATTTTAATAATTTTTTTAAAATCAAATGGTAAATTTCTTAAAAGTTGATAATATTTTTTTTACAGCATGTTACTAATTATAGCCTTTAAAAAAATAATTATACTTTTTAAATGTATTTAATCTCAAAATTATAAAATTTAAGTACTTAAATATAATTTTCCATAATATAAATGACAATAAACTGTTGTATATTATAAGAATGAAGGACAAATTATTTTTATTATAAAAAAAAACCATGTTTAAAATATATGTTTATTATGATAAAATGTTTGCTTTTTCTACCACTGAATAAAAAACAAGACACTGATCTAAAGGGGTTTTAATGTACTTGGTGGATACTAGATAACTAAGTTTCTTACCTTTTGTTTCGTTCAAGGGATTTGAAGATGAGGGAAGGAAAATTTAAAATTTTCTCTCATTTGATTCAATATCTAGAAAGAAAGGGAAAGAAAAATTTTAATTTTTTTTTATTTGGCTCAATAAATAGAAAAGAAAGAAAAAATTCATTATAATATGTTTA
The DNA here is from genome assembly GCA_026686845.1 of Adenanthera pavonina. NCBI lineage: Eukaryota > Viridiplantae > Streptophyta > Magnoliopsida > Fabales > Fabaceae > Adenanthera > Adenanthera pavonina. Next base: position 14,507,552 of record JAIVEN010000003.1, on the reverse strand, counting down.
CTTATTTTTTCTCACTTTTCCTCGTAAGCTAAATAAAATAACAATAAAATCATTTCTTTATCCTTCCCTCCAACAAACTCAAATAAAAAAATATTAAAATTCCTCCCTCGACTCTCCTCCCCTCCTCTTCCTTTCCATTGAATCAAATAATATTTTAAGCATATTATTTTAATTTTAATTTTTGACTATATGTGTGGAAAAAACTTTGATGAGGGAGGTAAAACCCATTTTGATGATTTTTACATTTCAAAGAAATTAGTCTTTAGTTATCAATTATGAGATAATTTTGTGCTTTAAAAAAAAACAAGAAGAAGCTGAACAATCTTTCGTTTTTGATAATTAATCACAGTCTTATGGCATGATTATTGATTACACAATAAATTTGATGTGCTATACTTTTTTAATTGAAATTAAAAAGGATTTCACTTCCACATGCTAAAAGCTAAAGCATTACTGCGTCAGGACAATATTTTTTTTTGTGGCCAAAGCGTTAGGGACAAATTTAAATTAAAACAATTACAAAAAATTGAATTAAAAATTACAACCGACTTACCATAAAGATCTTGCAAGATTCTGAGCACTTTTTTCTTTGTTGTTTAGTGAAGAATCCTTCAAATTATTTAAATGTTAAAACATTAAAACGCTAACCTTCAATGGTAAGGAAACTTCAATTAAAAAAAAAAAAAACAAGGCGTTAAACTACACCTTACTTGTTCTTATATTTTATTTGATAATTTAAAATTTAAAATTTAATCTTTATAATTTTGACATATGTAATTTGATAATTAACATTAAAATTTTAATAATATTTTATTTAGAGAAAAATGACACTGAAAAATTTAAACCTTATAAAATTAATTTCCAATATATTTAAAAATAAAATTAATCTAAAAATCATGAGAATAAACTATTATTTTTTATTTTGAAATTATTACTTATGCCCCTAATATTATGATATGATATATTTTATGTTACAAAGATGATATGAATTTGTTGTAATTCTTGTATGAAATCATCATTACAACATCATAATTATTAAATTATAATTTTAAAGACAGATGAAAATTTAAAAAAAAAATAAATCAAAGTTATTCCTGTGAACTACGGAAAATTTTAGTTTTGAAAATTCATGAATATTAATTTTATAAATTTTGTATTGTTAGTAGTCATTTCCTTTAATGGTAATGATGTGGTTATCATGTATTATTTTAATAATTTGAATATATAAGATTCATACAAAAGTCATAGAAACTCAATTATATATACACATGATGCAACACACATTAAATTATTTAGATAAATTAGTTTTGTTGGCCAATATTTAGGTAAAGGAAAATAATTAACATACTCGAGATTATATACTTAAGCTACTGTTTTATACTTAAATCAGGATAGGTGAATTTTTTTTCTTTACATGTTAGTAATAGTATATTCAAATTTAAAATTTATTTATTCCAATTTGATTGGAAAAAGGACATTAACTCATTAAGTCTATAAGATGGAGTGAGTAACTAATAAATTTTCTGCTTAGATAAATGCATAGCATATTCAGAAAACTAAATTAAAACATAGAAAAAAAATTATAAAGATCAACAGAATAATCTCACCAAAGAAGAATCTCGCAGTGGCTAGATAATATCTAAGGTGGAACGGTATCATTAAGACAACTTTCCTTTCGTTCTGTTAAAGACTTGGTAGATATTTGGAATCACTTTAGGGAAAACGCTCATGGCCGCTCCCTTATAATAATGTAAGCTCCAATTATTTACGTTTAGTATTTATTTATTTTTTTTATAATTGGCGCTCAATTATGTCTACGCTTTACGAGTCTCATTATACACATCTAATAATAGCCTGTTTGGATACCGAATTTAAGCATTTATGGATCCTATAAGTGCTTATGTGGTGGGGTTGTCAAACAGAAATAGCTTTTCAATAAGCACTTATGCCTTAAATAAGTACTTATGGAAGAAGCTGATTTTTTCAGCTTATGATAATCACTTATCCTCCCATGATTACTTATTTCATTTTTTCTTCTTATTATCTACCTAATAATCACTTAAACCCCAATATCCAAACACATTTCTTTTCTCAAAATCACTTATGAGGTAAAAATATCCAAACACAAATCACTTTCGACATAATCACTTATTCTCATAATCACTTATCCTCATAATCACTTATACATATCTAATCCAAACACACCCTAAGTCAATCGTGCACGTTTTGTATTACTCCTTTAACAGCATATTACTCCCTCTTATTCTTAATATAAAATATTTTTAACTAAATTATATGGATTAAGAATTAGAATTAAAACTAATTAACTACCTTATTTTTTTTAAATTTCAATATTTTTTTAAAATTATCCTTATTTAGTCTTTCTTTTTTTCCTTTTGGATATATTAAATAGAAATATTTTTTTAAAAATATATAATAAATACTACCTCATATATTATAAAAAATCTTATATTTATGATTACGATAAAATATGGCATATATAATACCGAAGGTAGTGGAAGTTTCAAATAATGATAACGGAAAAGAAACCAATGGGAATGCTCGCTCATTGGTGGCCTTAAAAGTCAATTTTTAATATTTTTGGAAAAGTGATTAATTTCCATCGTACGAATTGTTTATGTTACTTTTATTGATGATTTTATATTAATTTGTTGGCTTGACCACCCCACTTGTCAATTCTTTATCTTTTCCCTTAGTTAATTAATATTACGCGCCACGTTTGTCTTTTAGGTTTAGTTCTTTTTGACCAATATTTTACGTTTAGTTTACGCAATATATTTCTTCTCAAACTTGTTAATCTAAATTTTGAATATATGAGTGTTCAAATCTATTGCTTTAAAAAAGGTCGGTATCTTGTCTTTGGATAATCTAAATTTTCTAGAATTATAAGATTAAACACGTACTATATCATATTTAAAAAGAGATAAAAAGTAAAACAAAAAGTAATTATAAAATTGTGACACGAGTTTTATATTAATTCTTTAATATATAAATGGATGCATAAATTTATATGATCAAATTTAATTTTAAAAATATATTTTAATTTTTGTCTCAACAGTATTTTTTTAAAGTTTATTAGTATTGATGTTTTTAAATCCAGAGTCAACGTGAACGTTGAAAAGAATTTAGAAGAGCAGTTAATAACATTGTCAATGAGACGTAAATTGAAAAGCATTGAAAGTGAGGAAACCTATTTTACTGTTCCTAATTATTGAAAGTTTAATTTGATAAAAAATTATTAAGAGTTTAAAACTGTGATTTATAATCAAACGCACTTTGTAGACAATGACAACGAAAATATTAGTATTAGTATAATATTATGGGGTTTGAATAGTAAAATTCATCTGGTAAAAAAAAAAAAGAATAGTAAAGATTTAAAAAGCGTGTTTTTTTTTGTATATGGGATATTTTGCGAGAGGATTCATTTTTAGGCGTCACTTTCCGTTTAAATGCCGTGTTCTCGTTCTTATCCGTTGGATCATTATTCGATGATCACCATCTTCATGCAGGTCAACATGTGGGACCCACGGTTCCATTGGCAAAGCACGCAAGCAATTACTCCGACATTCCAAGTGGCACCACACCACGAAATGGAAAGATCTAAAACGATGAACCAGCCCCTCAGAACGAAGCAAGATCGAAACCGCTTTCTTTCTCTGGGCCACCGCGCTCCGCAGCTTCACGCGCCGACTCGCGGTAATTTTGATACTAAAACCAGAGAGAAAGAATCGAAAAGCAAAATTCATTATTATTATATTATTATTGTTGGGGTCGGTCTTGAGAGCTTTGGAATCTTGAATTGAATGCGCGTGGTGGCGGTGGCTCGCTGGAATATATATATAAACAGGGAGTTGCCGAGCTTAGATACTCACGCTGGCTGTCATTAGTTGCATATCGGTGGTCGAGGAAGGGCAGCTGAATGCAGCTCTGCTGTCGTCACGGGAACAAGAGCGACCTTCCATGGCCATGCCTGACTTTGAGGGTAATCCGCAGAAGCTACGCGATGATGGAGCCCCTGACGTTGAAATACCTGGCACGGCTCACCAGATTAGCAGAGGTTCGTACTTCATACCTCAATCACTCACTCCAATTTTCTTGGCAAAATTAGTTCGATTGGGAGTATAATATGTGAATGAATTGTGCTTGAAATTGGAGTTCAATGCTATATATTGTTTGATTGCCTTGCTATGAACTAGCATTTACGAAGTCCTTTTACCTCATAAGGTGATCATTGGTCGCCCTCTTTACTGTGTTATTGAACAATTCCCCTTTCCTATACTCATTTTTATTGATTTAATATTCTTCCGGGGATTTTTGTTCTTTTTGGTTTTTAGATTCATGGTTTCAAGTGGGTTTTGTTCTCACCACCGGAATCAACAGTGCATATGTACTTGGATACTCCGGTACTATCATGGTTCCCCTGGGTTGGATATATGGTGTGCTTGGTCTGATTGCTGCTACCGCAATTTCATTGTATGCAAATTCCCTTATTGCCAAACTCCATGAGTTTGGAGGAAAGAGGCATATAAGATACAGGGATCTTGCTGGATACATATATGGTAAGTTGAAAAGTGACAATAAAAGTGAAAAACAAGAACACTCCTCCCATGGCCATGTGTACATTTCAGTTTAGTCTCATAATTTCTTACTCTCATTCTCATTGCAGGTAAGAAGGCATATTCTCTGACATGGGCGCTGCAGTATGTTAATCTTTTCATGATAAATACTGGCTATATCATTCTGGGTGGTTCAGCACTAAAGGTAATACTGATTTGGGAAGCAAGTCTATCTTCCTAACCATTCACATTAATTAATAAAGCTTGGCATTTTAGTGGCTTCTTTATGAGAGACATCTCAATCTTGTTTCTTTTGCAGAAGAATTTCATAGTTTCCTTGAAATATTGGATAACTATTCCCTTTTTCCTGTTTATGAACCAATGAAGGCTGATCTGCCTTTATTTTCCTTTTCATATTGATTCCAAGCAATTTAATACCTCTTTTCCTTTTTGTAATTTCATTTTACGGGACTTTAATCATCTTCCACGTTTGAACAAGTTGTAAATTTTCTGTGTATAAACTGATAATTATTGAATTATTCTGATGTTAGATCAGCTAAAAATTATGACACTCATACCTATCCCTAGTCATTTCTGTTTTTTTTTTTTAAATATTTATAAGTGAATCTGTTTTTGCTTTGCTGAAACAATTCTTTTTTCAAATCTTTTTTGTGCATTGTGGTGCAGGCCGTTTTTGTTCTATTTCAGGATGATAATCAGATGAAGCTTCCATATTTTATTGCCATAGCAGGATTTGTGTGTGCAATGTTTGCTGTGTGCATTCCCCATCTTTCAGCTCTTAGAGTCTGGCTGGGATTTTCAACCGTCTTCAGCCTTATATATATTGTAACAGCCTTTGCACTGTCGCTTAAAGATGGTAACTACTCGTATCTGTGCCAAAATAACTTACCATATAAAAATTTGTTGTTATTCTACGCATTTGCTGAGGAAAAAAGAAATGTCCTCTTCTTACTGCTCTAGTCTTCTTTGGTGAGAATAACTACAGCTATCAATGCATCATCTAAAATGGACATTTATGTTCTTTCTAGTACAGTTTCTTCGTACTCTGTTTGGACTCGAGTCTATCAAGATTCACGGGTACACATTCTGTGAATTTGCCATATGCTCATAGAAAATTCCGGATGCTTGGATCCCACAAAGGTGGATCTATATGGAACATTTCTGTTTCACTTGTTCTTGATTTCAGTAACATTTAGCTCTTTTATTTGAAGCAAAATCAGTTGAGAATTTTACCTATTTCATATTGTAATGTTCTTCCAGCTGGCACCAAAGACAGCTTTTTAAAGCTTACGGATCAATCATTTTAAATTTGCTTCAATGTCATTCTCTTTCTCCCTTGCATATCTGATCATCCTTCCACTTGTTTTCTTTCTTAGAAATACCTTTCTTGTACATGGTATTTTAGCAGATCTCTTACATGTGCTCTCTAAATTGAAGATGTAAATCCATCATCTTTAATTTATGATTGACTTTAGCTATGGCTAAATGCAAACAATGAAGCAAACATCTGAAGCCTACAAAAGGAATATCAAATTCTTCTTTTATTGGCATTTTTGGAAACTTTCTAATATTCTTGTTACTGTGATACATTTTGAAGCATACAACACCGAGTAGGAAGGCTACGATGGATAGTTATTACTAAATGCAAACCATAAGGCAGCATCTGAAGCCTACCAAACGAATATCAAATTCTCCTTTTATCAGTTTTATTTAAAATTTTTTAGTATTCTTGTTATTCGGATGCATTTAGAAGCATATAACACCAAGTTGGAAGGCTATGAATTTGTCCCATAAACTGCAAACTTTTGAATCTTTCTGGATTTTGAGCCTCTAGTGGGTTGTACGATTTCCCATCTGCCTTAATGGTTGAAGATTCGGAAAGAGAATTAGCGATGCTACTTGTGAACAATTCTTTCTGCTTTGTGTTCCCTTAGTTAATGAGTTTAAGTTGTTAGGTTTCAGTTCATAAGTTTACCATTTGAATGTGAACTAATAGCCTACGCACCATCAGGTCTGAAATCACCAGCTCGAGATTATGACATCCCTGGTACAGCAACTAGTAAAATATTTACAACAATTGGAGCGTCTGCTAATCTTGTGTTTGCATATAATACAGGAATGCTTCCCGAGATACAGGTAAAAGTAGTGCCTTATCGTCTATTTCCAAAGTCCAATGCAAAGACATAAATCTCATTTCTGTATGTCCTCTGGAAATTGACACATACGTGGTTGTGACACAAACAGGCAACGATAAGGCAGCCGGTAGTCAATAACATGATGAAAGCCCTGTATTTTCAGTTTACCGTTGGAGTTGTGCCTCTTTATCTGGTTACATTTACAGGGTATTGGGCTTATGGATCTTCCACATCAACCTATTTGCTGAGTAATGTGAATGGTCCAGTCTGGTTGAAAGCCACAGCTAACATTGCTGCCTTTTTGCAGTCAGTCATTGCATTGCATGTACTCACATCTAAACTAGAATGCTTACTGCTTCAAAATATTTCCTTGAATGATTTCACTAAACTCCCACTCACTTTATGCTTCTGTCAGATATTTGCAAGTCCAATGTATGAGTATTTGGACACTACATATGGGATCACAGGGAGCGCGTTGGCTCTAAAGAATTTGTCGTTTCGTGTTTTGGTAAGGGGTGGCTACTTGGCCTTCAATACATTTGTGTCAGCTCTCCTGCCATTCCTTGGAGATTTCATGAGCCTCACAGGAGCTATAAGCACATTTCCTCTGACATTTATACTGGCAAACCATATGTACTTAGTGGCAAAGAAAAATAAACTAACGTCTATACAAAAGATGTGGCACTGGCTCAATGTTTGTTTCTTTGGCATCATGTCTGTTGCGGCAGCAATTGCAGCCCTACGGCTCATTGCAGTTGATTCCAAAACGTACCATCTCTTCGCTGATTTATGATTAAATTTCAATCTATTCTTTAAGCAAATGTAGTGGCCGCGCTTTATGCTTTAAATAGGCCTTCATTAATTAATTAATCAATAGAATAAGCATTTCTTATGAGAAGATTGTATGGTTGTCTTCATGTCTTGCACTAGGATCAAAATGGTGACTTAAATCAGTCTAAACAAACAGGCTTTGAAGTTACCATAAAAAAGTAAAGATAAACTCAATGTAATTTTATTTTATCTACTTTCCAGTAGGCTAAATAAATGATCAACCTATTCACCGGTGAGTTTTACCTAGCAGCATCACCTATGTGTCATCAATAATGGACAATTTCAGAGCTAAGACTTTAATATCGAATACAATACCTGAATGAAGTCACAGTATTCTCATTATATGCCTATTTACGTCGCTATGGCTCAGCAAAATGGGCCAACCTACGGCTCATTGCGGTTGACGTTCATAAGTTAATAAATGACGCATGTTAACAGAAAAATATTCACCAGAATGCTTTGAACATGGCTTTTCATAAGTTGTTGCGTTTTTTTTCCTACTGCATTGTCTTTCATAGATGAAGCATGCCAAAAAAAAAACTGACAGTACTAGCATGGCATCAGATATTTATTGTGATTAAATTAAAATTTATCATATAACTATACTCATAAGAATCAACAAATTGTTTAAAGCAGATCAAAATTGACATCTTACCATACCATGTATCATCCAGAAACCAACTTAACAATTATGAAAACTGAGTTGAGAAGCATGAGAGGAACTCTCAAATACTGAGTTGCATAACTGAGACCTATAAGCTGGCCTTTAAATGACTTTGTTTTGCCACCTGAAAAATCTGAGAAGCTCCATCCTCTAGGAGCCAGAAAGCGATCCTCATTTAGTATTGCTAGTGCATTTGCAAGAAGCAATAACCCCTCGAGTAATGTCCACAAACCCATTTCCCTGCATTATCAAAAAGTCTAACCCAACTTACAAATTGATTCAAGTTGCAAGTAATTTACACTTTCTCCTTCATATTTAACTGGTAATAGAAGTAGGGAAAAAACAAAATAAAAAGAACACAATGAAACCATCAACAACCAAACTTTTTTCCCCTTTTTTCCCTTTTGGGCGTTTATAATTTAAGTTGGATTTGAGAACACAATGAAACAAATCGAAGATATAGGAACTAAAATGTTGAGTATTGATTCAGCCAAATTTTACAGCAACAGAACACGACAAGAAAGAAATTCTAATAAAATATCAAAAATATTAAAGTCAGACTGTGAAATAAAGCAATGCAAGCAACAAAAAAGTATATATAAGTGGGATTCCCATACCTAAAGGAAAAACCAACATACTAAAATGTAGATAGAGGAAAAGAAGTCTACTTTAGACGGGGAATAAATAGAAGAAACAAAGAACTTCAATAAAAAAAAGACAAAAAGTCCAAAATATAAAAGAGAATATGTGTGGGAACCCAAAATAAAAATCATAATAAAAAAGGGAGGATCCAATGTCGGAAGATTGAGAGAGAAAATGCTAGAGAGATTACCTGATAAGGGGTTGATGATGATGCACTTGAAACCTATTGGATCAGTGGATATATAAAAGAGAACAATTGATTGAAGAGAGCAGAGCGGACAGCCCAGTTTGATTCATCCCCTCGCTGTTTCCAATCTCTTCTTTTTCTCTGGAAATATGCGCTTAATTAATGTGGCATTTTCACGTATGTCATAACTCCTAGGTATCATGCAAATGAGTTTGTTTTTTTGAAACATCTCAAATATCTTCATTTGAGAGTTTCTTTCGGGTGACATCTTTATTTGAGAGCTGTTACATTTAAAATATGATGTGCAACATGAAACAAAATATAAACCTGGTTTACTAAATTTTTTTTGGTAATCAGAGGGGGCCTAATGCTCAAACATCAGAAAAAACTAAGAATACACAAGTCTAGGACAAGTAATACCCAACATATCCCTAAAAATATTTTCTTTGCATTCCATAGAATATGTATATTTTAAAAAAGTATATATAACCTAAATAGACAGTATTAGTGTATTTTTTGGATGAACAGTACTGGTGTATTTAAAAATATTATTTAAATGAATAATGAATAAGTAGTGATAAATAATTTAATTTGATATTAATACTATATTAAGAATACTAAACAAAAAGACAATAAATTATCACATTTAATTTTAACTAGAATGCTAACCCATGTGTTGCATGGAATGAGTTAATTGGGAAAAAAATTGCAAATTTATATTTCTAGCATATAAAGAACAGTATTTGTTACATAAAAATATCTATTTGAATAAAAAACTATAGCCAAATATCTAAACTAATGCTCTATATGGTTCTTCATTATAGAACGCTTCTCTCACTGATAAATGATATTACACTAATGTAATAGATTTCTCCCAATCTGTGAGAACTACCTGCTTAAAATATAAAATTAAAAGAAAAAATTAATTTGTTATGGTTATATTACTGTTAATGTGAATAATTTTGAATATTTAAGGGATTTTGTCACACCCGGAGATGCGACGCGGATGGCGCGGAGAACGAAAATAAAAAGAGAAGAGAGAAATCGGCCCGCCCGGCGGAAGGCCGATTTCGGAGGGAGTCGCCACCAAAATTTTAAGGGAAATTTTGGAAAACCGGAAAACAAAAACAAAAAGGGACAAGGATTGGTCTGCGAATCAAAGTTGGGTTCGGGAGTACGATTGTGAGTGGGGAAGGTGTTAGGCACCTCCACAACACCCGTTCCTAAGAACGGTTACCTTAGGTTGATCATGCAATTTTTATGGCTTTTTACAAATTTAGTTTGGTTGCCCTTTTATCATTCACATGCAAAAATAAATAAATATAAAAATAAGGAAAATGTAAGATAAAAATAAAGAATAAAATGAAAATATGAAAAGTTAGAAAAAATAAATTAAGGAAAATATTATTTATTTACAAAGGTGGACTTGACCCAGAATGAGAGTCTGGGGCCTACGTACCCTGCGATAGGGATCAAAGTCGACGTAGTTCGGACTGAAAATGCGTGTCACTGGGTTGATATTTTTTATTATATATATTCTTTGAAAAGAGAGGTTTATAGAAAATAACTTGTCTTTCCACAAAGAAAATAATTTTCAGAATTGGTTGGTGTGTTTTAGTTTGTAAAAGACAGATTAATTTCTATTATTTGCTCTTTTCATTTGTTATTATTTGTTTTTTTTGTTTAATCAATTTCTAAAAGAGAAAATATATTTTTCCTCAATTTAAAAAAATAGGATTAAAATTATTTGTAATTTTGAACATTTTATTTGATTTGAAAAGGAAATATTTGAAAACAATTTTATTTTAAAAAAACAAAACCAATCAGCTCATGTGGTGACTTTATCACTCACATTTACTCATTGATACCTAAGTGTCCACGGCAGTGTTACTCGAGACAAAAAGGCACAAAAAGTTCGAAAAAAAATAAATAAAATTTTTGATACAAATAATTTTTATTATTTTTATTATAAAATCATTTTATCACCTATTTATTTATTTAAAAAAATGTGATCATTACGTGTTGAAAAATAATAATCAGCATATGTGGTGATTTTATCACTCACAAGTAACTGATTTTCGTTTGTATGCTCACGGTGTTACCACTCGGAGTAGAAAATATCATAAGAAATTTTAAATGAAAATCAAACTGCGTTTATGGTGAATTGATTACTCATAATTTGCTGATTTATGCTTATATGCTTACGGTGATGCCACTTCAAAAGGCATAGATAAAATTGAAATAAATGAAATCATTTTTACATTAAGTTATAAAAATAAATATTATTATGGTTATTTTAAAAAAAAAGTGATAAAAGAAATTTAAATATGACTTTTATGTATACATTCATAGATTATTTATTTTTATTTGTTTATTTATTTTATTTTATTTATCCTTTTTTAGAAAAAGAGTTAATTAGGATCTATGGTGACTTTATCACTCACAGCTTACTAATTAACACCTAAATGCCCACGGTGTTACCACTCGGAACATAAAGGTAAAAATAAAAATTTGAAATAAAATACTCTCATTGAATCATTTATTTTTACTTTTAATAAATAAATAAAAATATTGGTACTCGTAAATCAAAATGAAATGAAATAAAATAAAATAAAATTTAGCCAATGTTTATACCATGGCAACTCCTCACTCATGGTACAATTGACTGACGTTCTATATGCACACGGAGAATTGGTCCCTCGTGGCAAACTCTAAAAGCGAAAAGAAGAAAAAATCCATGACCAAATAAAAACCGAAATCAGAAATAAAAACAACAAAACATAAAAACCAAATACAAGATGTGTGCTATCGCAGATCCAAATAATTTACACCCAACCATGAGATGAAAAGATGCAAACTCTAGTATCTTCATTTTCTTTTCCTTTGCCTCAAAGTTGGTAGCTTCCACTTCCCCTGCTTGGCTTGGTGGCAATGGCTTCGATTTCTCCCAAACTTGGTATATGCTCCCATATGGCTCGAAAAAAAAATAAGATAAAACAGGATTATTCATCTTAAATTTTGGGGCAGAAGGAAACAAGGTAATTGCTTTTAAAGACCAAATATCACATGCTAATAAGAAGCAATCCGTTATGCAAACATATGAGCACACGAGATACTTTTAATCCGTTATGTGAGATCAAGCTTTCAAGTGAGAAATCCTTAATATGCAAGCTTTCCTTAAAAACAAATAACTCCATATCAAGTTACAAAAATCATGTTTGCCAAGCCTAAACTCAATACAAAAAACCAGAATCTTGTGACCATTGAAAAGTGAATGGGCTTAGAGAAAAGAAAGGCGCGAGCTATACCATTCTCCTATTAGCCTAACCACATTGGGCCATAAAATAAGAGAAATCACCATAACCTCAAACTTGATTTAATCTTTTCCATTTGTTATTCATGTGTCATACTTCTCATTGAACTCTCATATATTATTCTATGGGTCACAACCAACAAGAGGAATAAGAAAACATTCACTTATAAAATCAAGTCATGATCATTCTTAAAAGATATACGCATGGTCAAAAACTTTGGAAACTTTTATATATCTATGTAAGATAAAACTTATCAAGAATTGAACCTGACTCATGGTAAGATAACCCAGCATCTATTTCCTTAACGCATCTAGGTCTACAATATAGCATGTTATCCAACAAGGTATGCACATATTTGACACCAGAATACAAACTATGGTACTTACGATATCTGAGTCACAACAATTATTCAAAGTGGATTTGACCGATTCATACTCAGATGGTAACCTAAATCAAATACAACGCATCATTACAACTCATAGTAACCACCTCAAGCTAACATAGGACTTGGCATCACAAACACATTCCAAACTTAAACTCCAATCAAACACAAACAAAAACAAACCCCACAATGCCAAACCTAAGAACAGAGAGCAAGGTATAATCTCACCAAACTCAATAATATCGAGAAATAACACGGCAAACCCTAGGATGACTACTGGCAAATAAACAGAGCTTCTCCAGTATACCAACCAAACTAGTGAATTCATCACATCTCAGATGCAGCAACCAGAAACAGGGCACCCATAATGGCATATATCAGAAGAACACTTAACACAAATTAGCTTTCTGAAGGCAGATCACTAATCAATGACGATATAAGCAAGATGTAAAATCTAACCGGCAACCAAACTGATCAAAATGAAACAGAGAACCAGCAAGAGAATAATAGACAAGCCAAATCTACCTAAGGATTCGTATGGAAAGGAATCTCAGAATCAGGAAATTACCTCCGGGGTTTCAAGATGCCTCTTTTCCTCAAACTCGACTCCCAGCTTTGTTCTGCTCATCCTCTCCTTTGTTCATACTCCCTTAACCTCACGGCTGCCTCTCCCCTGGCTCACTCTGTTTCAGCTTCATCACGGGCATCCAAGGCTCCCTGTTTCTGATCTCAGTTTCTGAGTCTCGTCCAGTCTCCGCGGCCTCTTCTAGCTCAGGCTTCCTCACCTTCGCGTCTTCATCTTCTTCAGGATCCCTCTGTTTGGCCTCCTTCCGTCTTTTTTTTTTCTCTTTTTTTTCTTCACCTCCTCTACTCCGCCGTAACTCCCTCTCTCTCTCTCGGCCCTTCCCTCTGCTCTCGGTCGCCTTCCTCTTGGTGGTCTCCCCTCAGCTCCATCGTAGTTCCCACGGCTCTCGGTCTCAGCTTCACCGGACACAAACTCGCGGCCAGCTCTCCCCACCTTTCTCGGTCCCTCCTTCTTTTCTCTTTGCGGCGGCTTTCCCTCTTTCTGTTTCACTCAGCTTCCACGGTTCCTCGGTGGCTCTCCCGAGCTCACTCTCGGTCTCCACGGTGGCTCCCTCCCCGCGGCTCTCTTCTCCACTCATGGTCCCTCCTTCTGCTTCGAGTTTCCTCTCCCCTCATGTCTCTCTCTCTCCAACTCTCCTCCTCCTCGTGCCTACGGCCAGGTCTCCTCTGCTTCTCACGCTCGGTGGCTCTCTCTCTTTTTCCTCCTCTGCTCTCCGTTCTCCCTTGCGTCCCCTCTGTTTTTCTTCTTCACTCACGGCCCCTCCGTCTCCAGTTCCCTTGGCCACGCTCCCTCGGTTTTCCCTTCCCTCGTGTCTCTCTCTCCTCTCTTCTTTTCTTTTCACGCGGTCCTATCTCTTTCCTCCTCCCCCCTCTTCCTTTCTCTTCTCTCGGTTTCACCCTCCACCGGACTCAAGCTCGCGGCTCCTTCGGTTTCCCTTCCTCCCTCTCTTCCTCCATTTTTCTCCGGCCTCCTCCAGTCCTCTCGGTCTCCTCCACGCTCTGCCGTGGCTTCCTCTTTCCTCAGCTCTTTTCCCTTCTCGGTCCAAGTCCCGGCCTCCTCTCTCTCCTAGCTCGGTCCATGGTGGCTCCCTCAGTGGTTCTCTTCGGTCGCTCTGCTCCCTCAGTGCTCACTCTCTCCTCTCTTCCCCTCTGGTCTCACGCGTGTAGCTCCCTCTCTCTCTCCTCCCTCGCGTGCTCTGCTCTCTGTTTCTTTTTTCAGTCTTCGCACGTCCCTCTCCCCCCTTTTCAGATTCGGCATACCTGAGCCCTAAAGGGCTCAGGTAATTTTTGTTGGGCCTGAGCCCTCACATGGGCTCAGGTCCACTTTTCAGCCTAAAGAAAAAAATTTTTTATTATATTTTTTTTTTCTCTTTTTTTTTATGTTTTCAATTATTTATTTATCTATTTATTATTATATTATTTTTTTATATGTTATCATTATATTTATATATATATATATATTTTTTTTAAAAAAATTACCCGGACAAAATACGATGTTCACAGACTTAAACACATTGCTAGCTAAAAATTTAAGCTCACTATATGTATTTGCAATTTTTGAAGAACATTGATTTAAGGAAATAACCATGATGAAACCTCATATAATTGTTACAATGACCAATCTGACAACTTCAACTAAACACTTGATAGCTTGCCCAGCAGAGTCAACATCAAACAACCAATAACATAGGAATTTCATCAAGAAAACTTCTTAGGGAACAAAAGAAGTAGATAACAATTATAGGAATAGACAAACATTGTACCAACAAAAAGAACTGTTGCAAATTAGTTTATGGGCCTATATGTCAATAGTAAATACTGAGACACAAAGAAGAATACAAAATATTAACATAGCTGGATTCCCAATACAATTTATATATAAAATGGCCTATTTTGACTTTACTTTGAATACAATTGCATGTTTCGTGGAAGCATAACTAGAGCAATGTTTCGCCGAAGATTGGTGTCCCGACCTTGACCATGGGATTGGAAGTTTATTTTTTCTTGGGTAATAAATAACCCTCAGTGTAGGAAGCTGTGCAAGTGGGCCATTTTCTAGTCTAATATATATACCACAATGTCTAATAGAATGCAAAATTAATATTCCACAAATAATTCCTATTAATAATTTACATAAAAGTGAACTTTTATGTAAATTTTACTATTAGTATGAAGTCATTAATCTTATAATTATACCTGAAATATGATTTAAAATAAATATTCTAATCTTAAAAAAAGGTGTACCCACTTATGATTTTAATTGAAATATTTTTAGAAATAAATATTGTTAACTTAAAAATAAAACTCTAACAATCATGTGCTGCAGTCTTGATTATCAATAAAAGAATGAGAGTTGATTTGATTAATTAAAGCAAATTTTATGACTGTGTCTATTTTAATATATAAATTATAGTTGAACAAAAAAATGATTTTTATAAATAAAAGATTTCTTAAATTTTAAAATAAATGATAACAATCTAAAAATTAAAACTTATAAAATAAGATTTATTTTTAAGATTGTTATTATTAATTTTAAGACTTTAAAATATTTTAAGTATAAATCAATAACTTATGAAAAGATTAAATAAGTAAAGATTCGAATAAACTTGATTGGATTCCCAATGAAATTCATATATAAAATGGCCTATTTTGACTTTACTTTAAATACAATTGAATGTCATGCAATGAAATGTATATATAAAATGCTATAGTTGCTCATCAGATAAAATAATGGACTTGCCCAAGAACACTAATTAGCAGGTTGCTACGATAGTATGGATAGAATCAGTGCATATATAAAATTGCTTATTACTTGCCATTAAGTTAATTAATTGTTAGCACGTGTACCATTCAACCTACACTATGCTAAAAAAGAGAATAATTGGTATTTATTTTTACCCTTTATTAGTGTTTTCAAAACTCCATTTATTCCAGTACTGATAAAAATAGAATACTTTAATTGGTGTCTGTAAAACGCCAACTAAAGTGACACTTTAGTGGACATTTGTATTCATTTTAGTTGGCGTTTATTCTACAAATATCAACTTTTCTCTTTTTTTTAAAGTATTTTTTATAAAAAAAAGTCCTTTTTTATAGTTTCATCTGTTATACAGTTTTTTTTTCCAACAAAAGATAATTTTATTAATAACAAATAAAGTTTACAAACACCAATTCAGAAAAAAAGAAACCTGGAATACATCCTATTAGTAAAGAAACAAATAAGAAAAATAAACCACCTAAAGTACAACCTAGAGAGCCAAAAACAATTAGCCAATGCCTTTTCCATCACCAAACACACGAACTAGTAACAGCCAAACTGATCCCTTCTTTGATCTTCCACCTAGTGCTTTAGCATTCTCATGCACATTAGGTTCCATGTAGAATCAGGTTCTATAAGCTGTCAGATGAGCATAGTATGTTAGAGGCATTGCACCCATAAAACAACATTATGTTCATAGTTCAAATAAATATAAATTCTGGTACACCTATACCAACTGCATCCTATGAGATAAGCAATTTGTGACAAGAAGAGAAATGAAAGAACAACACATATTTAAATCAATGATAAGGGTAACTTTTTTCTGTTAAAGCCCTCTTAAAAAGAATTTGTATCATCAGTAGAGATTAAAAGAGATAAACATAATAAATCTAAGGTCAATAGTAGTAAATCTTCCCTATATGCTTCCCGGTTCAGCAACCCATCTCCTAGAAAGGATAAAAAGGGAAATAAGAAATAAGAAGAGTAACTAGGGAGTGTTCAGCAAGGATAACAAGGGAAACAACAATGCCAACAACCTCACATGGGCTATGAGGTGTGTGTGAGTGTAAGAGAGGGTTTCTTTGTTTTTTTTTTTTAGGGGAGGGGGGGAGCAGTTAAGAGGGAATATGTTGTCTAGTTAGAAGTCTATGAGGGTTTAGGGAAGATTTGACTTTTGGTGTAGGTTCTCGCACCTCTCAAAAGCTAGAGGGTGTCTATTTCATTTCTTCCTGCACTTATTTTTCATAATGTAAAACTATAATTTGTCAATTCCTATCTCTGAGTGTTTTGGGAAAGAAATTATAGCTTCATCTATATAAAAATAATTTATATAATTTATAATCTGTTAATTTCTATCTCTTTCAGTGTTTTGGGAAAGAAATTACAGCTTAATCTATATAAAAACAAACATCCGCTAGAATGATAGCCCATGTACTGATCATTCTAGCTACACACACTTCTTTGAGATTGTTAACTTGCATTGATTAATTATATTGATATTTACTCCCTCAACCTCTCTACCTTGAGCTTTGATTTCATAGCTATTGTAGCAACAAAGAAATTATGACACCCCTTTTATCTAATAGCATAACCAATAGCTGTTTTGTAGCTTCACCAAGCTCCCTTATATCAAATAATGTAGAATTAATTGACAAAAGTTATATAGCAAGGTTTTTAGTTCTGTATAGTTCAGTTACTATAAATTTTCAAATATCAGAAAGAAATTTTGAAATTTAGGATGCGTATTAGAAATAATAAATGAAAACATAATTCTACACTATGAGATTTGACTAATAGGAATAAATACTTGCTAACACAATGAGATTTGACAAATAAATTATAACAATAGAAATAATGCTACTTACACAAATGACTCTTAAACAAGCAGTCAATAAGTTTTAGTGTATGTTAATAACATTTGCAAACTAATATTGATGTGGACTTGTTAAGGTTGCACATCTTCCATGCACTTGTACCCCTTTGATCAATAACAACATCAGAGCTTAGTGGACTTTTCTGCAAATACAGACAAGTAATTAATTGATTGAGCATATAAAAATAAGTAGTAACAAGGAATGAAGAAAGGTTCTTATACCTTTTCAAGGGATGCACAAAGACCAATAATACCTTCAACTTTAATATCCTTGGAGCAGTTTATCTTAAATATTCCACTGTAATACAAAGATAAAATAAGGGGGGAAATTTAAATAGGGAAACAAGATGTTCAGCCCTACCAACACTAAGTTAGGAATAGATATTAACATCATTAGCTTCAGATTTAGATAAAGATATGTTGGTATTACAATAGCATTTTCAATTGATCAGAAATGTAATATAAGTTTAACTTCATGACATCATGCATTCAATTGATCAAAAAATATCTTCTCATTCTCCTATAACACATTCAAAAGAAATTAAAAGATAGATATTACAACAAATCGTTCCAAAATAAAAGCAAGTTGCGTCCACCTTTCTAATAACAAATGCACATGAATACAAACATCGTTTGACCCTTAATTGTTACTTCTAAATATCCTAATATTATGCTTATAATTTCTGAAAAAGTCCTTTGTTGGTCTTAACCCTTATCTTTAGTAATATGTCATTCGTCCATCCATTTATACTAGGACCTATTTGGTAAAAAATGAAATGAAATGAAATGAAAAAAGGAATGGAATGAAAGAAGTAATTTTATAGATGAGAAATGTCATTTGTATGCTTCAATAAAAAAATAATAAGAGATAGTTACTATTTATTATTGAGAGATGTCTTTTGTGCCATGGAAAGAGAATGCCAAGTAGTTCAGTATCAGGGTGTCCTAGTGTAAAAACTCATCTTCATTGTTAAATCTAAGTCTTGTTATGTCTAATTATCAACTATTGGAATAATAGCATACTCTAAGTGAACACCAAGGAGAGAAATATAGAGAAGCTTCCCTATGACATAATACTTCCTTAAACAATTTTTTACGGAAGGCAGAGGATACTTAGTAAAGCTTTTCAATATAAATAGATTCATCACCTGAATCCTGCAAAAGTCTGCTCCACGGAGAATCCCATTAAATAGATTGTTGTAGGTTCTAAAAACTTAGCACAAGAGAATCCAGTTCATATCATTGCATCATAAACACGTTCAAAATCAAGTATATAACATCATGACTATAAACAAAAGTATCAAACTGAATAATTGGAAATAAGGAGGATGGTGGGTTGAACACACAAGCTGTCAAACACATCCCTCTCTAACCAGGCTTAGCAAACCAGCTGTACGCTGCTTTGCTCATAGGATTAAAGATTCATATTAGAGAGAAATTATCATAGGATTGAGACTGCCTGATAATGTCAACAATTATCCTTGAACTTGCTCACTGTGACTTGTAGCATCATAATTTACAGTATCCACAGGCTACTTCTTATTAGACTCAAATAACAAAGTCTCCAACTGCATATCAAGAGCCATTCAAAGAACTCCTTTGAGTGCAAAACATCAAGCCATGAAGCTGGATTCTGCAACACAGCTATTGCTGCAAACATTAATAGCATCACCCAAGTGATCTCTAATGATGATCCCTATTCTCGCTAAATCATTTTTCTTCCAACTTTACAATCAACATTAACTTTGAAAAAGCCTACCGAATTGGGCTGCCAAACATTAGCTGATCTTTCCACTTTATTCATTGGAATATATTTAGTACAGTTTGATGTCATACTTCCATTCTTATTCTATATACAACTTCATGGTAGCAAGAACTCTTAAAACACAATCACTCCTTGATTTCACTGTTATGTGGTTGCCCAACAGAAAATGGGATGCATGGAATTCCATTTAGTGGTTGCAATAAAAAACTGAAGGGTTGTTGTCAATAATAACTATTTGGCATAGATCCTTTGACGTGCTAGAAAGATCTTTCACGTGTTCCCTATATTGCATGTAAACAAATTAATGTATGAGTTGACGTGAAAATTGAAATGAATAGAGAACCTAGTATTAGAGAATAGAGGTCTCATATCTAAGATGCTAAAAGACGTTAGAATAAAAAAAATGAATTTAATCTCAGTTCTAGAGCAAATAATCTCCATATGTGAAAAGTAAGAGATAAACTAGGCATACAATGAGAAAATATAGGGACAGAAATTTCAGATAGAAAGGGCAATAGAAAAACTAACAGCCTGATTTTGCCATTTACATTCTAACACATGGAGGAATGAAAAAGAGCAGCCCTGAGGAACATATAGGTGCTTTTGGAATTAAGTAGTACCGATTTCATAATGCTATTCATTTATGCAAATTGATTATTAGGATTTAGAAGGCAGGACCAATGTTGCAAAAGCTAACCCAATCTCCTAAAGTGACCCCTATTTTGCTAGGACCATACCTCAAAGTCGCGAACTTTTTTTTTTAAAGGGAAAATGCTTCTTGGGCTCTGATTGTCTAGGAAAATAGAATTATCGAAAAAATTTTGAAAGAAATTTTGAAGTCTTCAAAGCATCAAATGCGAATCTAGGTCCCATCGCTACCGCTTAAGGAACTAATGAAGTTCTGTCTGAAGCAATACTTGCTGTGAGACAAAGCTGCGATGTCGATGGTGAGAGTAAGGGATTTGACACAGAGATGATTCAGGGCTCAGGGTTCGAAGCTATTCATTTGAATCAAATCTCCGAAACAAACTCACTTGAAGATGCACGAAGAAGAGAATATGGATAACAGACAAGCTACGATGGGCTTAAGGGAGAACGAGAGGGATGGACTGAGAGCTACACAGTTAGGGAACGAAGTTCTAGGGCTTATAGGATCGATGTTGAGGACAAGGACAAGAGTGAAGGATCGTCTGGCTTAAGTAATATCAATATATTTTAAATAACTTTTGAACGAAAACGCCATCTAAAGCTCTAATTTTAATTAGCGTTTATCAATGAAATGTGATCTAAAGTTAATTACTAGTTTTTTCTAATAAATTTATAAATAATTTTAGTTAGAATTTAATTATAAACACCAATTATGATTGAGGTTTAGATGGTATTTCTTTTAGAAATGCTAACTAAAGTATTTCTTAATTTTTAATTTTTTAATTTTTAGTTGACATTTTAGATTGAAATGCCAACTAAGATGGAGGTTTACATGACGTTTCTAAAAGAAACGCTAACTAAAATATTTTTTATGTTTTATTTTCTTCCAATTTCATATGACATTTTAGAAAGAAATGCCAATTAAAATATTTCACATCTCACATTAGGAAACGCCAACTATTGAGCACCATTAAAACTCAAAATTGGGATAGTGCTATTTCAATTAGGTATCACATCCAAAATATAAAACATTTACATAACTAGGCTTTCATTCAAAAACCTACGAAGCCCGAATCTTAGCTTTTGCCTAACATAGATATATACTACAAACAAAAAGACAAGAAGTAACCTATAATCTCATTCCATCTTCTCTTGTTTGATTATTTTCCTTGGCTTGGTGGTGGAGAAACTTGGTGTGCTCATATTTGCTAAGCCAACTGATTGAGACTCATCTGTGCATCTTTTGCCATTATATTTGCCCTTTCCCTTTGAGTTGAGAGGTGTGACTATCTCAGCAATGGTCATGTCATCAATGTGGAGATTTTTAGAATCACATCCATTTTGAGATGTAGATGAGCCCACAGGAGTCGAAATTAGAGGATCTATATCTTCTATGACAGAGCTTAATTCATGTCCAATGTTGTTTGAGAGAACATCACTGGCTGATTACTGCAAGTCCTAGGAATGGGTGAAGGAAAAAACACAATGTTAGTTTAAATAATCCAGCATATTCTCACTAATCTGTTTATCAGTTTGTGAAGTTTTAATATATCTCCAGTTGAATATGTGAATCTTTGCATTTCATATTCTTTATTGCTATAGTCTGAGACACTGCATGTACAAAACTTTTTCTTGGCAGCTTGATCATCCAATTTCACCTTTAAAAGAAACTTCTGCCTGACAACCTTTTCTAGTTGCCTGGGGAATGAGTAGGGTCTTTTGATCTATATCACAAAGATGAGAAAAAGTGAATGAGTGTAAAAGGGAAAGAAGAAATTTGGTTACATTGTAATCCCATCCATTATTTATCAGCAAAACTATCATAACTTGCTCTAATTCATCCTTCAATTTTTGGCAGACACATCCAACAATTTGTTGGCCAATCTATCAAAGAAAACAACTGAAATACTTCTAGTGTGATCGCTGACAGAGTAATGCACTCTGAACCTGCACATGATAACCCAATCATGCACATAGCTATGTTTATAGAACATGCTGAAACATATGATACTATGACTAAAAGAGATAAGGAATTCTCGAACTTGGGTTCAATAGTAGGCCTATCTTTCTTGCATCTAAAGCAATGGGGGTATATCATTCTTGAATTTCAGTTTGGCACTGCATGCAGCACATCCCTCATGCATCCATCCAAAATTAGTCTCGACTTTTTTAATGGTAGAGGGAATGACAGCAGTTGTACTCTATCAAAGTTTGAAGGAGGTACATGAAACTTTGAAGCATGATAGCTAGCACAATGAAACCATGAAAAACATGTGTGAAAAGTTATGGTGAATCTACCTGACATTTGGCTAAGAGCTGTACTATTATGTATCTCCTTGGAAAACTTAGCAGACTTAAAATAGTTGATGGACACTTGTATTCTACAATCTCTTGAATAAAGCTTGGAGTTTCATTTGAACCTGAGAAAGGTAACATGTTTCATTTGACAAATAGATGACAGTTAAAATACAGTTACAAAAATATATAGCCAATAGTATCAAAGAGAAACACAATGACAGCTAAGGCATTGGTGTACAATCTCTCAATAAGATCCTTCACTTGCGGGATATCTGGATTGAAGAGAATTCTAGTTGCAGACCATGAATTAGCAAGTTCAAGTACTCTTGCAAGGAGAATGTTGTGATAAGTTTCGTAAATGGTAACATTGTAGTTGATTGAATGAAAAGACAGGACTTTACCATTATTTACTTTTAGCCGAGCAAGTTTAAGCACATGTCCTCTTCTTTTAAGTGATAAGCATGATAGGTACAATCACCAAAAAGTACCACATTGACACAGTTGTCTCTAATAATCCATGGCGAAAAAAAACTTTGGTGAAGAGTATATACTAATCTATGAAAAGAAAGCAATATATATGAAATAAAAACTCACTCCGGATCATCCATGCCAAAATAAAGTCTCTTAGGGCTTTCATTGTTTCTGTGGAATTCAACTAACTTGCCAAAGGTCTTAAGGAAGCCTATGACATTTGTGAGTAGAGTAGAGCAAGGGAAAGGAAATTAGTTTAAGTCATTGTATAATAATTGCTACACCATCTGTGATTACTATTAGCTTCGGTTGAAATTATTAATGCAAAAAAAAAATTATACCTATCAGAACATCCATCGATGGTCTCCCATTGACAATATGAGAAATAGGCAGGAAGCTATATCATTGTGTGGGAAGTGGCATGTCTTTCAATTCGACACGAGTACAGAAGTTGAAATTGATTCTATATGGATGGTTTGTGGCTCGATATTGAAGATTGTTGTCCAATACATTAAAAGTCTCAATCACATAACACTTCCCTTCGACAAGTATGAAATTTTTTTATGGAGGATTCATACCAATTGTTGCTTGTATTTTACTACCCTGCAATAAAACAATCAACATAACCAAATATGTACACAAGAATTAAAAAATAGCTAAGACATAAGGAATTAATAGACCTCCTCATCCATGAGCACCATAGAGATTGAGCAATTAGCTCTTTGTCCACTTTGACTATTGATAGTCAACCTCCGCCAAACCCTTACAAAGATCCTCCAAGTATCCTTCGAGTTGTCAACACCTTTGATGAGGTCATGTTCTTCAGTCGCCATTAGAATGAATATCGCTTCTCTGTCTATTGAAGAACTACAAAGAGGATGAGAAGTGCAGAGGAAGACTATGAACTAAAAAAGAAGGGCATAGAAAGTTCTCTTTCTTATAATGAGTATATATAAATATATAAATGAAAAAAAAGGTGAGATATTTGAGCTAAGTTTGAATTTTGGGGGGGGGGGCGGACTAATTAACATTTTTTTTCTTTTGGAAAAACTACATCGGTATTCATCTCTAACTAGATTCTAATGCCCAAGCACAATGTCAGATCATAAATTAAAATGTGCAAACTTGATTCGGAGGGAAATTTAATACTGAAATAACCTTGCATGGTTTGAATTTGAAATATTGGAGGGACTTCTATTCATTTAACTCACCAATTGATGAATTGAAAATTTGCCAACTAATTAATTATCATTAGTTATGCTTGTAAATAGAAAGTAACAAAAAATAAAGAGTTTAAAAAATAACTACTAATTAATTAGGTATTAACAATAAAAAATGTAAAAAAAATAATGCAAACAAAATACATAATTGTAATAAGAAATATGTATTTTTATATTTATCTATTTATATTCCCAACACTTTTAAGTAATAGAAAATGTCCTTCATATGACAACAAAGTAAGAAATAGAAGGCTAAATAGCGGGAAAAAATAAAAAAAAATGTCATACCTGAATACCTATTGCAAACAAAGGAAGAAATCAAGAAGTAAACAAAGGGAACAAAATTGAATTGAAGAAGAAAAAAACTTCAACATAACACATAGCAATGATAACATTTTAAAGGGATTTTGTAGGATGATGTCGAGTGTGAGAGAAAAAAGAAAAAGAGAGAAGAGAAATGAAAGATTTATTTTAGATATAATCAACAAAACAACTTTCATATATATCCATTTAGGCTTGAAATTATAATTATAAAATTATAAAACAAATATAAACAATATAGAAAGAGAAAAATGCAAAATAGGACTAAATCATATGAATTCAACAAATACAAAGGAATTGAAAACTTCCCTATTGAAAGAACTCAGGCAAAAAGTGCAGCTGCATCGTAAGGAATCATAGAAGATTATAATGCCAAGCAACTAACTCGAGCTTCAAACAAAACCTGTGCAAGAGAAATGGAGAGGAATGGAGTGAATGAATCAAGAGAGATAGAGAGAGAGAGAGAGGCAAAGAGGACGAGTGGAAGTTTGCTATAGACAAAAGAAAGGAAAGAATTAGAGTAGGATGAGAGTCAACCTAATTTGGATGCAATAAATGCATTTAAACCTAACCATTAATATTTTTAAAATGGGACCCACAATTTTTGTTCAGAAGCGCAACTTCCTTTCTTCTTACTATTTGAATTTGAAAAAAGAATTACATGTAAAAAATAAATTGAGAGCCACAAGAAGTGACATAAAAGCAAAAACAATAATAACTGGCCCACTGTAATTATTTACTAATAAAGAAATAATGCCCAAAATAGCCAAATTAATCAAATCAAGCCACACCTATTCATAAGAACAGTATTTTCTATCTAGATCCATAACTATTTATCGGCAGCCACACCTATTCATAAGAACAGTATTTTCTATCTAGATCCATAACTATTTATCGGCTGGCTTCCGATAAAAATTATGCTATTATTGATTTTATAAAATAAATGTATTATTATTATCAATATATCTCTATAAAATCTAAAATAATGCACTGAGCCCACATATTGATAACACAGGATAGGCAGAAAAGGAATTTTTTAGTGGCGTTTTTTTTTGTAAAATAGAAGAAAGTCACTGCCATACCAGCGGGACCAGGTCCCGGGTAGATCCATTAAAAGAAGGAGACCTAAGCCCGAAGTAGAGGAAAACCCAGTTATAATAAACCCTAGATCGCGAGCTCTCGGTTTGATACAAAACCTCGATCCCTTCTGGCTGCCTTCCGCCGATCTCCGCATCTGCATCAAGCCGGGGGTGTTGCCAACCAGACCAAAGATGGTGAAGGGACGCCAAGGAGAGCGTGTCAGGTATATTACCTAATTGTTAACCTCTTCTCTTACCATAACTGGAGTACCTCAGCGATATAGTTTGCACATAAAGATGCCCTTTTGAGTGAATTTGATCTCATGCGCTGTGTCTGTTAGCCCTCTTCTTGGTCTTTCCGCTATTTGATTATAGCAGTAGACTGCGACTGCAATTCTGGGGTTCTGTTTTTCCAGTACGCGGAGACACCATCACAGATGATTAACAGATATTGCTATGAACACTATTTATTTCTTTTGCATAGGTGTGGAAAATGTGCCCTTATGAGCTTGACTAGATCCTTCTCTTACACCATATATAGATTGTGGGCAAGTATAGAGGTTGATTTGTCCTCTATTTGGTATTTAATAATCCCCGAAGTCTCAAAACTGAAGATGGAATGATTTTGCATCATTTGGTATATAAAATTGCATCTATGTCAAGAACTTGGTACAATTATATGGTTTAAATTAAGTCAAATCAAAATGTACTTCAACTTCGGTATCATATTAATAGTACTGGAACAGAATATGCTTACTTGGTTTGTATTTGGTGTTTGCAGCTAATAAGGCGGCATAATTGTGTGTGGGATTATTTGTATGTGTATATGGGAGTTTGATGATGTTGCAAATGCATACAATTATTGTATGCGTGTATTAAGTTTTTTTTTCTTATTTGTTATCTTTTTTCATGATAGCAATTCTTTATAAAATATGCTAATGTTTTCGTTTCTTTTCTTGTATATCAGACTTTATGTTAGAGGTTCGATCCTTGGATACAAGAGGTACTTTTTTCCCCCTGTAATTAAATTGTCCTTGTTTCCTCAACATTGTATTATGTATTTTGTTACGTTGAATATTTCCTGAAAAGTGGACAGTAGAAGATTTGGGTTTATTTTTCAATTAATTCCAGTCAATGACATAAAAAGGATATGTATTAATTAGGTTTTTTAGCTGATAATTTGATAGTATTGTTTAGGTCCAAGTCAAATCAATACCCAAACACATCACTTATCCAGATTGAGGGAGTAAACTCAAAGGAAGAGGTTGCATGGTACTGTGGCAAGCGCATGGCATACATTTACAAGGCCAAGGTGAAGAAGGATGGAAGCCACTATCGCTGCATTTGGGGTAAGGTTATCCGACCTCATGGTAACAGTGGTATCGTCCGTGCCAAATTCAAGTCCAATTTGCCACCCAGATCAATGGTAATTGTTTGGGAATAGGAATTGTGAATATTTTTAATATGGCTTTGTCTTAGACTTCCTGAGTCATTTGAGATTTAACCTGTCTGCAGGGAGCAAAGGTAAGAGTCTTCATGTATCCAAGCAATATCTAAGGTAATTATTCTTTTTTATTGATCTTCATGGGTTTTTCTTATACATTTTTTATTTTTTTGGTTTCTTCTTTGCATTTTTGGAACTGCTTGCTGATATAGGCTAATTCTTACATTTATGTGGAGAGATTTTGACTAAATTAAAAAGCTGAAAGTAAATTCAAACTTTATCAATCTATCTCATGTGAAGATGGTGTTGTGAGATTGTTGGTTGAACTTTTTCTTTAGCTTGATGCTGTCAGAGGGTGGTTGTTAGGATTATGTGGTCTTGATCCTTTTGCAAGGGATATAGACTGTATAGGGTGGTGGGAGCTTTTTGAGACCGTGTTCAATGCCTATTTGCATTAATTTGGATATCTTTTTATTCACCGTTGCTTTCTGATCAAGTCATTGTTATTACTCTCATCCTTCAATTTAAGGCTTTATTCAATGACTTATAAATATATTATTTGAAGCTTTTGCTTTGGGAAGTTCTAATAATGGTTTACAGCTCATTATCAAGTAGTTTGTGTTATCCTGCGTCAGTTGTATCTGAGCCAAGATAATAACAGAGTCATGAAATTCTGCCACAGATTTTGGTTTTAGGCTAGCTTCCTGTTTTGCATAAATATTTCTCATGATTTTGGCACTTTATATATGCTTCCCATGATTTCTATCAGTTATTCGACGGGTGTGCTCCTCGAAACTAATGCTGCTTTTAAGTTTGTTGGTTTTCTATTGGTTAACAGTTTTGTTGATATTCGTCACTGTTTAATGTTTACTCTTTGGTTAACAACGTTGAATGTTGTTGCTTGCCATCTTGTCCTATTTGTCTCTTCAATAATGCTATGCGTTTGGCCTTTTTCTTACTGCATTTTAATTTTCATCCTTGCAGATTCTCAGGACTTGATGCTGTTGGAAGAGAGAATTTCTGACTAGGAGGCGGTTGCAATGTATTTCTTTTCCCAGTTTACTTAATTTCCTTTGTGTTGTTGCTGTTGAGCACATCATTTTGCTTGTTTAGGATGGTGACAGATACGCAAATTTTTCATCATTTTCTGAGACGATCAGTGAGCATTAGGATTATTCTTATTTAAAACAGAACTTAGGTATATTACTGTTTGTTATCAGATTTTTTTTATTATATCAAGAGTATAGTTTTGTTCAACTCAAGATCACATTATTGGGTCTTTCAAATAAATTTGGTACCTATCATATTGTTATTTAAAATTTGGTAGCAAAGATATATAAGAAACCATATGGTTCTTTATTATATTAGACGTTCGTCATGTGAATATTAAAAATTTAAAAAGTATATAGTTGCTATGCTTTAATCAGATATCGATATTAAAAATATGAGGTAAATAGACATCGCAATTACCTATAAAAAGATTTGCTTGTTTTGAGTAAAGAGATCGTATTGTTCTTATATCCACATTTTAGCTTTTTTTCAGTAATCAAAATTCCTTCCCTATTTCATTAAAACATCAGCAAACGAGACGTTGAGTGGACACTCATTTTAACAAGTAATGCATACTATGGTTATATATACCATAGTATTGTATTTGATAAAAAAAATATTCCCATTTATGCTGCCGTTAGTCAAGTTATCTATAACTATTTTGCAGGCTCTTTTTTTTTATGTTTTGACCAGAAATTTTGCAGACTTCACTCAACCGCTATTTGATAATATAATATAACAATTATGATGATCGGTGACCATCTTCTACTGCAGCCTACCTATGTATATCACTTAGGGTTTAGGGTGTGTTTGGATTGGATTATAAATAAGTAATTATAAGGATAAATATTTATTTGCAAGTGATTATGAGAATAAGTGATTATGTCAAAAGTGATTTATGTTTGGATATTTTTATCCCATATGTGATTTTGAGAAATGAAATGTGTTTGGATATTGGGGTTTAAGTGATTATTTGGTTAATAATGAGAAGAAAAAATGAAATAAGTAATTATGGGAGGATAAGTGATTATCATAAGCAGAAAAAATCAACTTCTTCATTAGCACTTATTTGAGACATAAGTGCGTATTTAAAAGTTACTTCTATTTGGCAACTCTAACACTTATAGATGTGTTTGGATTAACTTATGTATAAGTGATTATAAGTATAAGTGTTTATTCATAATAGATTATGAGAATAAGTGATTATGTCAAAAGTGATTTGTGTTTGGATATTTTGATAAAAGAAATGTGTTTAGATATAGGTAGTTTAAGTGATTATTGGATGAATAATGAGAAGAAAAAGTGAAATAAGTGATTATGGAAGAATAAGTGATTATCATAAGCTAAAAAAATCAACTTCCGCCATAAGTACTTATTTGAGGTATAAATGCTTATTGAATTTAGTGTTGTGTTTGGGAAATTTTGAGAATAAACACTTTTTACCTCTCATAAGTGCTTATTTGGATAATCCAAACAGGCTAATAATCACTTATGGATCCCATAATCATTTAATTTTTCTAATCTAAACAGGCACTATATCATGGAGTCTTCATATTCATGATTTTACTTAGTGCCTATTTGGATTTAAGAAAAAAGTGACTATGGAAGAAAAAAAGTGATTATGAGGATCAGTTGCTAAAGGCACCCAAATATGAAATAATCGCTTATGATCATTTAAGTGATTATTTTCATAAGCTACTTTTTTCAACTTATGATAATCACCTATTCTCCCATAATCACTTATTTCACTTTTTCTTTTCATTATCCAATCAATAATCACTTAAACTCCCAATATCCAAACACATTTCTTTTCTTAAAATCACTTATATGTTAAAAATATCCAAACATAAATCACTTTTAACATAATCACTTATTTTCATAATCTATTATTAATAGCATTTATTCTCATAATCACTTATACATAAATCAATCCAAACATATTCTTACATGCTGTGCATAAACAAACATTAAAAGAGACATAGCAACCACTAATTTGATAGTGCCAAAAATGAACAACCAATAATTTGAGATTTGACTTAGTTCAATACTTTATATATAAATATATATATATATATATATATTTTTTTTGTGGAAAAAATCTATAAATATAATATACCATAGAATGTAACGTGTATTCGTGCTTATCATGTCATCATGTGCGCAATTAGAATCTCCCCAAAGCTGTTACATTGTTTGACTTTTCCTAAATCAGAATGGCGATCTTTAGATTCCCGTAGGGGAAATCGGAGTTTGAATCCATAGTAATAAATGTATCTAATCTCTTATTTACAATCGATTGGGCAACCTGATAACTAATTCTATGCCATTCTTGCTTTTAATTATATTTCTAAACCATGTGCACGATCCACTTGTTAACCAAAAGTCCCTCAAAAGCAACCTACGATCCCTTTATTTTAATAAGGTCAACGGCGGCCAATACTATCGTAATAACTAGTGTGCGTGCATGTGTGACGTTATTTATTAAGTGAAGGAAAACATTAATGCTGAGATTCACGGCTATACATGATGATAATTTTAGTTTGACAAAACAAATAATTAAAAGAGTAGCAGTTAAAAGTCAAATACAATAACGTATTCAGCCATACCCTGTAAAGTAGACTTTACAATTTAGTAAGTGAAACTAGTGTTAAATAAAAATGAAATAAAATAGCTCATTCAATAACCCTGACACGTACATAAAACTTCACATAATTTATTAATTACGGAATTGAAAAAATAACTTGTATTATTTACAACTTATTATAAATGTTATATGTTCTATCAATATTGTTTATAATATCATTGGCGACTTACATAAGTGTCTTAAGTTCACTTTTACCATCTCAGAGAACTAAAAACAACCCAATATATAAAAGTTAGCATATAAAGTGATAAATTTTTGTTGGCCATCATATAAAGCGATAAAAATTCACTACCAAAAGATCTGATTAGGTTTTTAAAGTCATTCTGAATGGAAGAGTGGATTGGAAGATTTCTTGTCCTCAAAAGGAAAAAGGTATTGAAAACAACAAATTTTATTCACTCATAGGGCCTTTATTAACTTAATATATCTTTTTAGTGAGTAATAGTAAGGAACAGCAAAACAACTGGACCCGTCCCGGGTCCCATATCCCACTGAATGTATGTGCAACCTTTGATTACATATGATATTGGGGAAATTGCAATTTTATGGTAGCCGGGAGAAATATTTTTATTTTCATACTAAAATTTTTTCTACTAGTATGTGAATTTTTCCAACTGAGACATAAAATTGTCTAATTAAGACCCAAAAAATTTCATGTAAAGAAATATTCAACTTGAGGACACTTAAAGACCAAGGAACTTAAGCACTTAATCAGTTCTGGTTTTTATTGAACATTTTCACATTTCAATTGAAATTTTTCAGGTTCAAGTTGGAAATAATGATATTGGAATTTTCTATGTCTGGGTTGGAAATTTTCATGTCCAAGGTGGATATTTATTTACATGAAAATTTTCAGGTTTTTATTAAATATTTTCACGTACCAGTTGAAATTTTTTAGGTCTAGGTTGGAAATAAGGATGTTGGAATTTTTCACGTTTGGGCTGAAAATTTTCAGGTTCTAATTGGATATTTGTTTACATGAAAATTTTTGGATTTTTGTTAGACATTTTCATGTTTTAGTTAGAATTTTCCATGGTCAGATTGGAAATAAGGATGTTAGAATTTTTTGCATTTGGCTAAAAGTTTTCATGTCTAGGTTGGATATATTTACATGAAAATTTATGTCTTTATTGGACATTTTCACGTCTTAGTTAGAATTTTTTAAGTCCAAATTGAAAATAAGGATGTTGGGATTTTCTGTGTTTGAGTCGAAAATTTTCATGTTTAGGTTGGATATTTGTTTATATGAAAATTTTTTAGTCTTTGTTGGATATTTTCACCTTTCAATTGGAATTTTTAAAATCCAATTTGAAAATAAAGATTTTCAAATTTTTCCCATTTGAGCAAAAAAAATTTAGGTTTAGTTTGGATATTTGTTTATATGAAAATTTTTAGGTTTTTATTGGATATTTTCACATCTCAGTTAGAATTTTTCACTTGTTAGTTGGAAATAGGAATATTGGATTTTTTCATATTAGGGCTGGAACTTTATGAGTCTGGGTTGGATATTTCTTTACATGTAAGTTTTTGGTTCTTGAATAGACATTTTCATATCTCAATTGCAAAAATTCATGTGTTACTATGAAAATTTTTAGCATAAAAATATAAATATTTCTCCCAGCTCTTATAAAATTGCAATTTCTTTACATGAAATTTTTTGAGTCTTGATGGGACATTTTTACATCTCAGTTAGAAAAATTCATTGCTAGATTTTTCTTATTTTTAATATATTTTAATAAGTTAGTTATTTATTTTAATTTGAATAGATTTACTAGATATCTTATAGGTGAGATATTATTATATCTTTTCCTATTTTCTCTTCTATTTTGTTATAACAAATTTGTACACCAGTGAATATATAATATACCAACTCTAGGGTTGAGGTACAAGGTGGAACTCACCCTAATTTCCTACATAATTCTAGATGGTATCAGAGCTTACCGATCCATGATACAATTTGACTCGATCGCTTTGACCAATTACGACAAGGAAAATCACTGCTCTTCTTCAATAATTTCCAATCCAATCCTGATGAAGTCCAATGCAGGTGGTTCACTACAACTAGAAACAAGTCCCATGATCATTACTGCCCACCATCTTTATAAGCAAAATTATCTTTAATGGAGTGCCAGTGTGGGCTCTTTGTCATTGGAAAAGGGAAACAATATCTTCTCACCGGTAAAGCAACTCCACCTAATCAAAGTAATCCCAAATATCAAGAGTAGGAGGTCAACAACAGCATGGTATGGGCTTGGCTTATCAATTTGATGACCGCGGATATTAGCACCAACTTTATGTTATGTAGATCAGCACATGAAGTATAGGAAGCAACAAAGGAGTTCGACTCGTCCTTGAAGAACAAAGCTACAATATTAGATATTAAATCCTTCCTACATGAATTTTGACAAAATTCATTAGTGTTATTGAATATTATAACACTTTAATGAAACATTGGTGGCAACTGGACTTATATGACGATTTGCCTTGGTCTTGCACAAAGGATGCTCTCTTGTATCAGAAGGCCAAAGAAGAAAGGCACTTATTCAAGTTTCTACTTGGTTTGAATTCTACCTTTGATGATTTCAAGGGGAGGATTATGAGCATGGAGGTATTACCAAGTCTGAAGGAAGTATTTTTTTGTAGCAAAGCATGAGGAAAGTAAGAAAAAATTGCTTTCAACTAAATCATGTCTAAACATTGATTTAGATTCTATAGCCTTGGCTATGAGAAGTGGGTTTGATTTTTGTCAGAAAAAGGGAAATAAACCCACATGTGAACATTGCAGTAAAGTAGGACACACAAAGGAGACTCGCTAGTCACTTTATGGCAAGCCAAAATGTAGGGGAGGTAGTGGCTTTGTAGTACAAAGTGATGATAGTGCTACGCCCTTTACAACGGAGCAGCTACAAATGTTACAAAAGATGTTTGGGAATCAAATATAGGTGAAAGAAAAGGGTACAGGACTTGTTGCAAATACCATTGATCATTCAACTACTCTCACCATAATTTCTAACAAAGGTAAGTCCTGGGTGGTAGACTTGGGAACAAATAAACATATAACAGGTGATCCTTCTTCCTTTACTACTTTACGAGCTTATAAAGAAGATTATTTTGTGACTGTGGCTGAAGGTAATCAAGACAAAGTAGAAAGAATTAGAACCATATAGATCATTGAAGAAATTATTTCTTCATGATGTATTGTTTGTTCCACACTTGTCCTATAATTTGCTTTCAATCAATGAACTGACACAAGATTATGATTATATAGTGGTGCTCACTCGATGTCAATGTGTAATTCTTTTTTAGGACTTGGAGACTTGGGTGATGATTGGTGGTGCTGAGGAGCAAGTTGGTCTCTACATTTTGAAGGGCATTGATTCTTTTGAAGCCAAGAATAAATGGAAGGATAAGTGTGTTTTGACTATGATCAATGACTCAAAGTTGTGACATTATAGATTAGGTCATCCTAATTTAGATTACATAAAGAAATTGTATCCATAGTTTTTTGCAATAAAGTTCATTTCAATTGTGAAGTTCATTAGTTGTCCAAGTATGTTAAGTCTGTTTATTCTCCTCATGATCATGTTCCTTCTAAACCTTTTCATTTAATTCATAGTGATGTTTGGAGTCCCTACAAGACTGAGTTTATATGATGCTAAGTGGTTTTTATTTTTGTGGATGATCATACTCGCATGACTTTGACATATCTACTAAAAGAAAAATTTGAAGTTCTTTATTTATTAAAAAAGTTTTATCAACTCATAAAGAATCAATTTTAGGGTTCTATACAAATATTATGCACTGATAATGGCACTAAATTTTGTAATTCTATCATGAGTGAATTCATTTCTAAATAAGAAATTGTTCATCAAACTTCTTGTTTTCATTCTCCTCAACAAAATAAAGTTTCTGAATGAAAAAACAAACACTTAGTTAATGTAGCTCGATCTCTAATGATAAGCTCTAATATTCCTAAACATTATTAGAGGAAGCCATTTTGACTGTCACTTATTGTTGGGAATCTTGGCACACACGCAATGGAATAACATTGCCGAAATCCCTCCCATGGATTCATCAACGTTATTTAAATTGAGATATAAAAGAGAATATTACCTTTGGTGCGTGTCATTTCATTTTTTTTTTGTTTCGAACCCTAGGAACTAGCACGTTTAATCAGCTCTCTCAACCAGTATTCACACGAACAGTGAGTCCAACTCAAATGACATGCTAGCACCTCTATTTGCAAATGTCCGTACTTTCTCTCTATGAGTGACGGCCTCTCTATATCTAGGGTGAGTGGATGCTCTCTCTTGATTCTGTATCTAATAATCCTAGCATGTATCAATATATATATATAGAGTTTGTATTATTTGATTAATTTAAATTAAATATTTAAATTAAATCAAATATTAATTAAATATATTAGTTTAAATTTAAATCTATGTAATAGATTAAATTTAAACTAACTATCTAATCAATATCCAAAATCAAATCTGAATCAAATTCAAATTATTAGTTTAAATTTAAATCTATTACATATAATTAAATTTAAAACTAACTCATTTAAATTGATTTAAATGTTATATATATATTTCAAAATATTTAATATATCAAATATATATATCAAACATATATATATTTCAAATTTTATAATATATATATATATATACATTTATTTATAAAATTCATACACCCTAAATTGAACGGTAAATTCATTGAATTTAGACACATATTAAATTTAATGAAATTGGACATATTAGCTCGAGTTGGTCTGTTCATATGTGCGACTCTGCAAGCTCATATGATGTTGACAATGAACCAATAACACTATTAGATCCACAAGTTACAAGTGGTCTCTAGCAAAACATTGTAACTATCCGAATCATATGAAATCGGTGATCCGATGTAACCTATCATATAACCTTATCTTATCCCTTTTGTTTCACGATATAAAGGTCAAGTATGAGGTATAAAACGTCATCTTATCTTACTCGACCATCACTTTCTTGATCTCCGAGTAGATTGACAAAATAAATGGAAACTCTTCCATTCGAGCACGGCTATGTATTTCTTAGTCTCCCTCATCGAGAGGCCCAGATATATCTCTCCATTAATTAGAGGAGTAAATTCTATCTTGACCATTCATTTTCCTCTACATGAATTCCACTATACCCAATCATAGCCATTATGATCTCTCAATTAAATGTGACTTTTGACTATGTCAAAGTACAGTGTTCCAATGTAGGAAGCCATGGTAATCTCAGGTCTAAGGGCTTAGTGACATAGTTATATATATATATATATATGAGATATGCTTATGACTTGATTTATGCAACTATCTCATGACAGGTTGATGCAACGCCTAGTCCATAATAGGTGCTTATGATTTGATTTGTATCTATATACATAATTAACTCATAATTATCAATCAAAATTATACTAGTCTTAATTCATCATTATTTCCACAAAGATGAATGACTAAAGGCGTTTAGGATAAAATGATTTATCTAAGGATATTTTTATTATAAAGAAAAACATGCAAACAATATAATAATAGAATAAAAGAAAAAATACATTCTTTTTCATAATGAAATATAATGTTCATAATATAATGATTGGTCTAGAGCACAATCTCCAGCACTTATCTAATCAATCGTATGCCTTCTCAAGTTCTCATATTTTAGTTACCATATGATGCTCTTTTACAAGTTTTTCCAGCCGCTGTTGCTCATGTAAGGCTTGTTGCAGACCTTAATATTCCAAGTCCAGAACTAGTAGAGAAATGAGGTAACAAATGATCTTCCTATAATTCTTAGAAAAGGAGTTAGACAATGTACATTGCATCCTATTGGGAATTTATTTCCTATGATAAGCTATCACCACATTATAATGCTTCATTACTAATCTTTCAATGGAGACAAGTTGTACAGGATGAACTTGAAGCACTTAACAAGAATGGAACTTGGGCAATTATAGATTTACCTGAAGGAAAGAGGCTTGTTGGATGCAAGTGGATATTTACCATCAAATCCAATGCAGATGGCAGCATAAATATGCATAAAGCTAACAGTAATGAGAGGTTTTACATAGACCTATGGAGTGGATTATCAAGGAACCTTTACACTTGTGGCTAAGCTCAACACCATCAAAGTGCTACTATTAATTGCAACTAATTTAGAATGGTCATTACATTAGTTTGATGTGAAGAATGCATTCTTAAATCGTGATCTCACAGAAGAAGTCTACATGGAAGTTCTCCAAGAATAAATACGTACTCTAACAAGGTATGCAAACTAAAAAATCTTTCTATGGTCTCAAACAATCACCTAGAGCATGGTTTGATAGATTTGCATTAGTTATAATTGGATATGGATATACACAAGGGTAGGCTTATCACACATTATTCACAAAATCATTTGCATATGGATTAATTACTATTTTACTCGTGCATGTGGATGATATATTTGTAATAAGGAAATGATCCTGCGGAAGCGAACAAGTTGAAATATGATCTAGCTCAAGAATTTGAGATAAAAATCCTAGAAGAGCTTAAATACTTTTTAGGAATGGAAGTGGCAAAATAAAAAAAATGGGGTTGTGGTATCACAAAGTAAATACACTCTTGATCTACTCAAGGAGACTAGTATGCTTGGATGTAAGCTTGCAAATACTTCGATGGAAACTACTACAAGAATGAGTTGAAGAAGGAAGGAGCCTTGGTTGATACAGCAAGATACTAGAAGTTGCTAGGCAAGCTCATTCATCTCTTACATACAAGGCCAAACATTTGCTTTCTAGTTAGTGTGGTAAGTCAGTTCATAAATTAACCTATTGAGAAACATATGGCTGTTGTTTACAAAATCTTGAGGTACCTTAAGATGACACCTAGGAATGGTATTTATTTTAAGAAGAATAGTTCAAGAGATGTTGTGATATATACATATGTTGATTGGGCTGGTTCTATTACTGACAGCAAATCAACCTCAGGGTATTGCACTTATCTCTAGGGAAACTTGGTGACTTGGAAAAGTAAGAAGCAATTTGTTGTTGTTAGGAGTAAAGCTAAAGTTGAGTATAGCACTATCTTTGGGAATTTGTGAAGGCCTATGACTTAAACAACTTCTTGATGAACTCAAATTTCCCATGAAAAAAACTATGGATGTGTTATGTGACAATATGGAAACTATTAGTATTGTTAATAACCTGGTTTATCATGATAGAACTAGGCATATAAAGTTGGACGAGAACTTCATCAAAGAAAAGATTGATGCTAGTATCATACATTTGAAGCATATCTTTACTACTTGTCAGGTGGCAGATATTCTCACTAAGGCATTACCAAAAGTTAGGTTTGAAGGTTAAAGAGGCAAGCTGGTAATGTTAAATATTTATTTATCAGTTTGAGGGGGAGTGTCGCTAGGTTTTTATTATTTTTAATATATTTTAATAAGTCAGTCAGTTATTTTAATTTGAATAGATTTACTAGATATCATATGGTTGAGATATTATTATCTCTTCCTATTTTCTCTCCTATTTTGTTGTAACAAATATGTACACTAGTGAATGTATAATACACTGACTTGGTTGAGGTGTAAGGTGGAACTCACCCTAATTTCCTAAATAATTCTAGAAAATCCATGTGTTAGTAGAAAAATTTTCAACATGAAAACATACATAGTTCCCCGTTGTCATAAAATTGCAATTTTTCCTTTATTTTAGTGTCGAACTATTTTTTTATTTCTAAACTAGAAGATAATGGATGATTTACACAAAAATTTCCAAATCTTGACTTTGCATTAACAGAATATACATGCTGCATCCCCGAGGAAAAATTTAGGGAAAACATCACTTTAAAATACTGATATTCAAATATTTTAAAATTATTTTTGATGGAATTTATGAAAATATTTTATTTTTAATTTTTAAATTTTATTTTAATGTAATCTAAAATTTTTATTAAAATATTTTAAAGTTTTTAATATAAATATTTTTAACTTGAAACATGGACTGTAACCATTTTTGGAAAAAAAAATTAGTGTGCATCACTTTGGGTTGTTAAGTTATGTATTATTTATTTTGAAAATTTTGAAACTTAACAACCATTTGACTATAGTTGAACATTTACTTTGTTTTTTGGTATAATATATTTGTTTTAAAAAATTATAGAATAAAAAGTAGCGAAAATATAATTCAAAAGTAAAAGGAGGAAAGGGCCAGTATGTACGAGTATTTTGTTTTTGGCCACGGCCAGTATGTATGAGTATGACAACAAGCGGGACAGGTTATTGACATGTGACATAAATCTTGTAATGTATTTTAAAAATAGAGAACTCATTAAGTCAAACCATATTTGAATGAAAAGCATGATTCATAAAAAGATTGAAAATTGATGTATTTGTTGGGAAAAAAAAGAAAGAAAGATGTATTTATGTGAGGAATATAGATAGTATTTATATGACATGAATGCGGTGTCACCTACCGCCGAAATATCAGAAACAACAACACATTATTGCATTTTGCACGGACATCTCTATGCCAACATACATTCGTTGATTCGAATATTCTTACAATACGACCATGTCCCACTTCACGCTGTCTCACCTCTTGTCCCTAATATTGATATTTAAAAAAATATATATAAAAATAGGTGAAATCAAATTGTCTCTTACCTCTTTTTTTTAAAAGAAAAGTCATAGACATAATAAGTAGATGATTCTTATATAAAAAATTTTTTTAAATTTGTTTAGTGTTTTTGGTTTTCATTGTGATTGAAAGACGGTTGACACTGGCGTCAAAGTGTCAAGCTATGGTGCATCGATACTTTAAATTACTTGACGCATATATATATATATATGATATTTTTCCAATACTAATATATATTGATATTTGTTCAATACGTATCTACAAAATATCTAATTTATTATTTTTATTAAAAATAAAAAAATTAATTTTTGATATGTATATGATACGTATTGGATCCAAAATGATACAGTTTGATACTTTTTAAATATTTCATGGCTTTTTTTTTAGAAATTAAAATAAATATTATGTTCATTTATCAATAAAAAATTATTTTTTATCACAAAAACTATTCATATTTGTTATCATAAAAACATATTTTTTATCTAAAATATAAATAAATTTATTTTATGTTTTATCTACTTATACCCCAAGTATTTCCATAAGGTTTAATATAATTTTTTTTGGCTATTTTTAATTTCATATTATATTTTTAGTATTTAATATTATTAAAAAAATTTATTATAATTATATTTTTTATATTTTATAAATTATTTTATATTATATATATTAAAAGTATCATATCATATTTCATAAAAAAAAAAATCTATCCTATATTTTTAGATTTAATTATATCCATCTATACCATATTCGGTCTAATCCGAATCTGACCCATTGGCACTGCTTAACTATGTAGCATTCTCAACTATGAGGCCCATCGTCTGGCCAAAACCAAAAAAATAAATTTTGACGCCCATCGCTTTCACCCCTTGAATCTGTACACAATCAAGCCCCAATTCACTTCGTTTCCCCACATTTCCCATGTTCTAATGCCAAGTTTCTAACTTGTTAATTGATACTCATTCTTACACAGTTACATACACCTCTCTCTCTCCCGCCTCCCCCGCTCTCTCTCTTCGTTGTCGAATCCCGACGGGTGAATTTCCACAGCTCCATCAATGGCTGCGATTGCGTTGATCGCTCCGGTAACTGTGGCAGCTCTTTCTGGCATGTACTAGTATTATTTTTCCCCATCTTTTCTTAACCCTTTCTTCCGTTTTTCTCACGAAGCAAACACAATGATTGGATCAAGTTTGAAGAATTTTCAGGTGGCGTCGATGTCGACCTCTACTCACCCACCAGGTATGGAGTGAGCTTGCCCCCTCTTCTCCATATTCGGAGACCCCAACGACATCAATGCCTGCGTTTCACTTCGCCGTCGCCACCCAAGAGGGATGTCGCAGGGCTCGTCAAGGTCTCCGAAGGAGGGGCCATTTCTCTCTCTCCCAATTGGCCCATGCATAAGGTACCATTCCATTCCATTCCATATTCTTTCTTACTTCCTTTCCTAATTGTTATCTTATATAATAAATCTTTTTTTAATCTACACACTACATCATTAGAAATAAATATCTTTGGCCTAACGCGTGTACATTAAGCGTGGGACTGTTTATATAATCTCTAATCATGCCAAGTGGTGTGCGTGACCCTTACCTATACACACCAACAATTTCTTCTCTGACGGTCCCCATCCTCTTTTGTTGAAAATTCTCTTAATTTCTCTCCCAGACCAAGTCCTCGCAAATGTTGACTTAGCTTTTTCATCAACTTAATTATTTTGATCGGTTCTAGACAATTACACATTAAAAATTATTATTATTATTATGGTGAAGGATTTGGTTGATTTTTATGCCTAAACTTACGGGGAAAGTGACTTGGAACGCTTCCATTTGCGCACATGCATGATGAGGTAGATAGATGTATGAACTTGTTCATCCACCATGTGACTTCCAAAATGAAACGCACTTTGTATTACTATTAAAACTTTCATGTGAATCCCTTTTCTTTGCTATGCGTCCTGTCCTATCTGCTTTGAAAAAAAAAAAAAAAAAGCCCTCCAAATAAGGGAATCAAATTAGAAATCCACGAATGAATTTAATAATACCGGCTAACAGTTAAGAATATTTTATTATTATTATTTTTATCTGTGCATAGGCATTATTAGAGGGAGGTTAGGATGCTTCATTCTTTAATTTTCACACACACACACACACACTAACAGTTTCAAATAGACTTACGGTAGAGCTTCTCAATGCACCAAATTAAAGACCATACACAACCCAATATGTACATACCTAATATTGTAGTCAAACATTTGCATGGAAAAATACCCAACTTTTTCTCTTTTTAAAGCAGAAGAAGAAAAGTAAAAAAAGGAGCTTTCAGAGGGAAGGTCTTAATTTGGGCATGACCCAGATTTTCTGGTCTTAATATTGGAAGAAAAGTCACAAATTTTAGGCAACTCATAAGAAGGAAACAAGAAGGTGGCGTTTGGACCAGCCTTCCCCTTCAGTAATGTTCTTCCACCTGTCACGCTTTACTCCTTCACTTGTCCAATATCCCTGCATTATTCCACTGTCTTTTTTTCAAGTCCCCAAACACGATTCTCTCGTTCTGTTTAACTACTCTTTTTTACTTCTCAGAGACCAAGCATATTCTTTAGACAAATGCCTCCGAATTTTCGTAACTCTTTTCGCGTTTTATTTACCACTTCTGTAGTAACGCTTCGGAATCTTTTTCCAGTTATTCAGGATATTCAATTACTTCATCACAAGATAATTCATCCATTTTTAGAAGTTTTTGATGCTTAATTCATCCATGTTCAATATAAAGGAAAGGCTTATAACTTCTCATTACTTGTCAATACTGCTCAATTTTTTTTTCATTAAATCATGTCAATAATTTTTATCCACGACACTTAATTTATTTAAACCAAATCAATTCATCGTTGGCAAATATTGTTTTTGTAGCCCAGAAATCTCAATCTTATATTATACTTGAGGAAACGAAAGTGGTCGAAACGAGTAAACGAAATAATAATAAGTTAACAACTACACCAACAACAACCATAACATATATGCATGATTTTCTTTTCTTTGCCCCAACACATATAAAATTTTATAAAAAAAAGGAATTAATCCTATAATATAATTAAAATAAATAAGAGGAATTAATCCTATGATATAATTAAAATAAATAAGAGGAATTAATATAATGTACTTTAATTTAATTTAATTAACAAATATAAAAGAAAACGAGGTGCAGGGAAATGACTCCCTGGTCTGGCATACGCGTTTCCCTCCTCTGCTTTAAATGCTCGTCCTCGTTCCCACGGTCCCTTCCATTCATTTGCACAAGCACGTTTCTTGTCGGTAATTCTCAAGCCTCCAGCTTTCTCCTTAATTCGAACCATTCTCTTTCTTTCTCTGCGTCTCTCTCATTCTGTAACTTTCTTCTTAATTTCTCTGTGTCTTGCCCCTTTATCTGCCACGATACCAGTTTCTCAGATCCATGGGAGAAGGCTTCCGCACTTTTCATTCTCTTCATGCCTAATCTCTTTTTCTCCATAGCTCCTCCAATGCTCAGATCCCTCCTCGTCCAAACCCTATGAGATCCACCCCTTCTTCTACTTATACCATTAACCCTTCCACTTTAATCCCCTTCTCCTCTGTTTCCGAATTTCAGGACTCCGATCAAGACCCGCCTCCCAAAATGAAGGGTCAAAGTCGTCTATTCACATTCGGGCTCGTCGCTTCCTGGTACTCCTCCAACATTGGGGTCCTCTTGCTCAACAAGTACTTGCTCAGCAACTATGGCTTCAAGTACCCGATCTTCCTCACCATGTGCCACATGACCGCTTGCTCCTTGCTCAGCTACGTTGCTATAGCTTGGATGAAGTTAGTGCCTATGCAGACCATTCGATCCCGCGTTCAATTCTTCAAGATCTCCGCTCTCAGTCTCGTCTTTTGCGTCTCCGTCGTCTTTGGCAACATTTCGCTTAGGTACTTGCCTGTGTCCTTCAACCAGGCAGTTGGTGCCACAACCCCATTCTTCACTGCGGTTTTTGCTTACCTTATGACTTTCAAGAGGGAGGCTTGGCTTACTTATGTGACCCTTATTCCTGTTGTTACCGGAGTCATCATTGCAAGCGGGGTATGCTAGCCATCCTATTTTTCTTTTCAATTTATAATTTGACTCTGCATGTGCGATTCAATTTTGCTTTTTTTTTTCTTTAAATGCCATTTAGAATTGGATTAAATACATATTACAGACTGTGTTGTCATTCATGGAAAATTTGTTGCTGGGGTTTTTATTCTTTTTCATGTTATATTACTTAAGTCTTTACTAATTCAACAAAATATATCTGGTCTAGTGTTTTTTTTTCCCAGCAATAGAGGTAACATTGTGTAGGATATTGGGTGGCAGCATGAAATGAATTGTTACAATTACTGATAGCAGCTTGTTTAGTTCATTCTGTGTACTGTTGTTTTTTAAACCTATTTGGCACGCCGCATGATCAATTTGATAAGAATCTTTAAATATATTTTTAAGTTTTACTTATTTCTGTGATACAAATCTAATGCTGAGACTTGGTGCCTCTCAAATGCTCAATTTCTTATTGGAAAAGTTGTGGATCTTGTCTCTTATGTAATGTTCAAGTTTTGTTATGTACACAAGATTCTAGATTCTGATTTATGTGTTCTATTGGTCTTTATGTAATCATAGGGTGAACCGAGCTTCCATTTATTTGGATTCATAATATGTGTTGCAGCGACAGCTGCAAGGGCGCTAAAATCAGTGTTACAAGGAATTTTACTTTCTTCTGAAGGGTAAGCTAGTTTAGGGTAATCCATTATTCTTTACATGCACTTTGTGCTACTTGTAAGCATTATCTTCAATGACAACTCACATCATAGTTATTTCATACTCTAGGGAAAAGCTGAATTCTATGAACCTTCTTCTTTACATGGCTCCAATGGCAGTTGTTTTCCTTCT
Source organism: Adenanthera pavonina (assembly GCA_026686845.1). Classification (NCBI taxonomy): domain Eukaryota; kingdom Viridiplantae; phylum Streptophyta; class Magnoliopsida; order Fabales; family Fabaceae; genus Adenanthera; species Adenanthera pavonina. Next base: position 14,463,068 of record JAIVEN010000003.1, on the reverse strand, counting down.
TCCAGCCACACTAATAATGGAAGAAAATGTGGTTGGTATCACGCTAGCTCTTGCCAGAGATGATGTCAAGATCATCTGGTATCTACTATTCAATTCAACACTTGCATATTTTGTCAACCTGACCAATTTTTTGGTCACAAAGCATACCAGTGCTCTTACCCTTCAGGTATGTCCCACTTCAGATAGGGTTATTGCGTTTTCGCTCTCCTAAAAAATTTTCAACCTAATAGACTATCTGTAAATAAAATGTCAAATATTTGCAATTGTTATAAACAGGTCCAGTATTTAAATCAGAGTACTTATATTTTGGCATAGTCTTGGTCATTTTGGTGGTTTATTTCTTGGGTGCAGTCCTATATCTGTGGTTAGGTTTATCTTGTTTTAGTGAAAGGGAGAATCTATTGTGATGACTAGTGAGTCAGAGACTACAAAATTATAACACAAGCCTGTTGCAATACCAATTCAGAGGACGTCAGTGAAAATTCTAAGGCTAACTTTGACCTTAGTTTTGTCCAACCCTTTTACTGATAGGTGATGATAAATTAGGTAAAAAAATGAATTTAGTGAACTTTTACATGTAAGGTACTGAAGTTCAACTATTTAAGCTGGGGTTGCCATCAGTGTAGTCTAGTTGTGGCATAATTTGTTTAATTCATCAGATTCACTCTTGGTGCTTGTGATAGGATCCCCTACTAATAATACCAAAAGAGAACACAGAAAGCACAAACTACTGATATTGTATTGAATGGGGGATCTTCTTAGGCAAAGGAGTAACACACTCTTCAAATCACACTGCTTAAGCTTTAGACTGATTCCAGCATTCTTCCCTGTGGTTCCACCAGAAAGTTATCCCTCATCTAAGGCTGTTCACCTTACTAAAATACTCTTCCAACCAGTCCCTTCTACACGTGCAGCATGAAATCCTCCTTCTATCTCCCTTTTCCATCCATGTGGAACTGTTGCTCCTCTTGCAGGTGCCGCTTTCTGAGAGGATTGTTCAGATCTGGATCATCTGTATCTCCTATTGGAGGAGTAGCCCTGCATGTTACATCTCCAAGAAGAGTAGAGAACCCCATAGGGCTGTCCACTGATCTTTCTAGCACAAACCATTGTGCATTTAGTTGGTCCACTGATCACAGCTTGACAGCCTTCCTCACAGCCCCATCAGTCTTGTTACTACTTTTAGGTTGACTACTATAGATTTTTATGGTAGGAGTGGTCTGATTAGGTTGGGTAATCCCATCAACTCTCCAGCTCATCTGGTTCTTTAAACAGTTCCCAACTGGGTGAAAACAAATCCTGGGGAAGGTCTTTTTGTGTGTGTGTGTGTGTTGACCATGATTTGCTGGAACCTCATTCGGTTATGGTCTCATTTGGAAATAAATACCATTGACCAAATTGCAATGAATTGATTTATGACGATAGGTTGCTTGGTAGAAACGTAAACTTAGGATGATTTTCCTGACTGAATTGAGTGGTTTTTTTGAAGAGGAAGGTTTAAAATTAACTTCTATGCTTTTGTCCGCTGTCTTTCTCTCCTCTTTTTTTTATGTCACCTTATGCTTGTAGTTGTAGATGTTTGTCTTTATTCAAATAGAAATATGAGATCACTAGACAGAGTTATGGTAGATGTTTCGCATTTCAAGTTGACAGGAGAAATAGATCTCATTGGAGTGAAATTCCTCTTTACAATCTAAAGATGATAGTGGAGGTGAAGGCTAGGAATTGTTGTAACTACTCCCTCCATTTCAAAAAATAAGGCGGAAGTTTAGAGAATTAAAGTTTTAAAATATAGGTCACTTTGTGAAAGTTAGTTAGCATCTAATGTTTTGTTTTCAATTTTATCCCTATTTATGATAGTACTCAATTATGGGAGAAGAGTCAAAAAAAAGTTATGGTAGAAAGAAAATAATATATCTTTACCCCTGTTTAATGAGAGTAATTTTGGAAAACCATAGAAATTTTTTAAAGAATCAAGGCCTTCTTGGTGGATGTGATGTAGGTAAATATGACATATTTTGAAACAAAGGGAGTTAAAAAAAGAAGAAAAAAATAAAAGTCAAGAATTGTGAGATTTTCACCATTGTTTTTTGCTATCTACATTTTGGAAAAAGTCTAATTTTAATTGTCTCTTCATAGCAATCATGAGCTATGGCTGCATTGATATATTAAGCAAATTTATTGAAAAGATGCTGTGGTTGCATGACTGCTTATGGCTTCCTCCTATCCTATCCGCCTCAAGTCCCAACCTTTCTCAACACAGTTGTTATTTTTGTTTTATTACATGTTCTCCGCATTTGGCATATGCACACGAACTAACATAAGAGTTGTGGCTCATACAGGTGCTTGGGAATGCTAAAGGGGCTGTGGCTGTAGTGGTGTCAATTCTAATATTTAGAAACCCAGTCTCAGTCACTGGGATGCTAGGTTACTCGCTCACAGTCTGTGGAGTTGTACTTTACAGTGAAGCCAAAAAGCGAAGCAAGTGATTCACAACATTCTTAGGAAAGTCTAAAGTGATGTCCCAGTATTTTGTTTTCATTACTGCACAGACGACCTCAGATTCCATGGGGCACAATTGTCTGAAGGATGGTAGTGGCCTGAATCTGGAGGTGTGAACTGTTTGCCCCAACATTTTTTTCCCACTCGGAAGCCTCATTCAACGGGTTCCCATTGTATCAGCACCTGTGCAGAATCAGCTCCACAATAGAAAGTTTCATTAAGTTACTGATCTCTTTCTCATGCCCTCTATATTATTGGACCCATGCCGGGATCATCGAGGAATATCTTCCATTTATTCTTTTTTTTTTCTTTTTCTTTTTTGTGGTCTTCTACATTCAAGTTAAAGCTGTAATGCATAATGGAATTATGAAATAGATTAATTTTATTTATAGTGATTTGTATATAATTGTGATTATGATATGTTCTGTTTCAATCATACCTTATTCGAATTCTCTTAAGGAGTTAGCAACTGACCTCTTCTGGTGTGGTTTTGGAGTACGTAAGATATGATGGGATCTGGTAATGCATAATCATATAGACTTAGACTGAATTAATTTGCCAGAGACTATAACTTGCTAGCATTTTTTATTTTTATCTTCAGCCTATGATTTCAGCAAGAGAAGCTAGCTACTCGGATTCTAATGAAAAATTTAAAAAGCTAAGGAAAGTAAATCTAGATTCACTTACTTCCTTGACTGCTAAACCACTTAGAATGACAAAATTACTTGGCGCCATCGCCATCTAATTTTCCATTATAACATCATTCTTAATTTCTTTTTCACTCCGGGAAAAAGGAACAGGTCAAAGTTCGCGGGTAAATTTTTCTGACTTGGCCTAAATGATGACTCCATTAGGAAATCCAATCCAGAAGGGTTCAATTCGGGGGGTATATTAATCAATAGATAAACTAATCCAACTAGTCTTGTTCCAAGCATTGCGTCCTACTCGCAATGAAATGGTCATTGCTACTTGTACCAATCGCTTAATAGGGGCATAAAATAAAATCAACTCTTGATTTTTCTTTGGTTTTCTTTTTTCCTTTTTTTAAACTTCTGAAATGAAAACAAATGCGGAGACGGTAGATGGAATGAATATAATTCTCATAATTTATAAACCCTCTAACTAACTGATTTTAAGTCCCATGCAACCTAAAAAGTCTGCCGCACTATTCACAACTTATAAGTAGTGAGATTTGCTGGAAATTTTATTAATATATATAGATATAGCTAAATATAAATATAGATATAGATATAGATATATATATATATATATATTCAGCCAGATAGCATATTTGCAAGTTGTTCTCAACGTCCTATCTACGTAATGAGGGGTAAGCTTCAGTGCACCTCAGCTAAGGGCTACAGTTGATACAGGCGTGAAATTCCATTTGGAACCGGACAAATAAATCTTCCTTCACTATCAGTTCAAGACTGGAACAAAACGGATAGGAGGTCATCCCATCCCTCGGAAAGACACATCTTGCAAGCCACACCATTAACTGAATTCACAATTGATAATGATTTGCACACCACAAATAAGACGATGAAAAAGGCAGAGCAAAAGGCCATCATGATAGAATCAGAACGGAACAAAAACACACATACAGACACTTGCTGGAGTGGACAGACAAACAATGAAATGAGGGGTAGCAAAATTTAGGATTCTGGAACAGGGGTGGCTGCTCGTTTCATTGATGCAGACTTGATGAGATGACTATAGCTCCCTTTCTCCTTAAAAAGCTGAGAGAAATGGTGTTTGCAATACAAAATGCCCTCAAGAGCTGCATAATTTGATGGCGATATGGGACAGCCACCATGTGAACACTTGAAACATGATTTGTGATAGGCTTGGCCCTCCACTGTTACCTACATTCAAAATAAAAGTGTCTAAAGATGATGACATGCAAACTTTCACATTTAGTTTAGGATGACTAAGGATAATATACAGTAATGGGATTTACTCATTTCATTGAAATATGAATACATTTAGTTGCTTACTCTAGGGCTAATTTTGGTATACAGATGGAAAACAAGGAATTGGAAAATTCAGTGCAATGCTTATTATATACATATAGTCATTACTCAAACAGTTTCTATTTGTTTTTAATATTTTTAAAAATGTGGCCATAAGAGATTAAGAGTCATTTTACATATGTAAATCACTATTTTCATTCCATTCCTTTTTCTGTTCTATTTCGTTCTGCATAAAAAGAGTGGGTAGTGATCTTCCTCACTATTAGTTGAAGGCTTGTCTTAGAATTTTCTTAAGACTCATTTTGTTCAGAATTAATACACTACACCAGCATGCAAGGTTTTCTAAATATCTTCACTTGAAAGATTTTCATGATGATCATGATGGATTAGTGACTCTAACTAGGTTTTCTGTGCCAACAAAAAAAAAAAAAAAGCTGCTCTCACAGGGATGTATAATAAATATTGTTTACAAAAGTTTGAATGTTGGGAGAGGGAAGCACGCCATACATGTTGAGCAAAAAGTGATATTGCTTATAAATTTCAGACATCAATTAAAGTATATGGACAATAGTATAAGTTCAACAGAGAAGCATGGATAACTACTTACAGCTTGACATTGCATAATTACCCAGGAGTACAATGAAAAATATAAACATTCTTTCTATTTCACTCATGGACCAACAAGTTATTTAATACAACAATATTAACAACATTAGCCTTATCCCATTAAGTTATTTAATATGGTAAGATATTTTATGACTACAAATCTGTCAATAAGACAAGGAATTCATATCAAAGCTTCTAATCACAAGGGAATTCAGACTCCCAATAGCGGACATGATATAAGGAGGCACATAGAGAAGAAATTAATGCATATTCATCAATCAACGCCAATAGGTATGAAAAACTGTTAAATGTCTCTTCATTCTTGTAATAGAAGAGACACTTTATCCCAAATCCCAATACATTAAAACATGAGAAATAAAAATCCATCCCTCTCAAAGTCTGAACACCAATAAAATACATTTGAACACATAATAATAACCAAAATCAAATATCATCAAATAATTTGCTTCTGAAAATTTTGAACTCTACCTTCTCCAACGGATAAGCAGTTTTGCCACATGTAGCACACTTCTCTTGTGTCCCAGAAAACATGCTGGCAGCTTTACTAGGGGACCTCGTCTGAAATAAACAAAAGATGCTAATAGTTAGCAATAACACTGAATGTAATAGACCTATTAATGAATTGCAGAATCTAAACAAAGTTTCAAAATAGAAGCTTAATATTTTTACCAGCTCAGGAGTTGTCTTCTCAGCTAGCTTTGCAGCTGTTCAAAATGAAATTATTGCCAATTAAAGAGGTATCTGATTAAGAAATCATAAAGAGACATCTATCTTGCAAGAGGACCTACGTGACTGGAAATTCTTGTTGAAACTGCCTGTCTCCTTGAAGAGCTGCTCATAATGAGGCTTACAGTAGAGAACACCTTCCATTGAGGAATAGTTGCTAAGCTGAAAATAGAGATCATCAGTAATGTAAAGGATACACAATAAAACAAGTCAACCAAAACATGTTCAACATCATCAACAATGTATAGAATTCACAATTTTTTTTTTGGCATTCATAACACTTTTCGAGTAAACAAGTACTATTCTTAACTTTACATCATCAGCTTAAACATCCATTGTTTTCTTTAACTGATATCGTGAGGGTAACCACTGTTTCTGATCTACTTAGATCCAATAAACTATTCTCTTAGAAGTCATACAGCTTATGGGAGTTTACTCAAATGGAAGCACTAAATAAAGCGAAGATTTAGCAAATAAACAAATAAAAATAGAAAATTAAGATTCGAAAGCAATGAAAAATAGTATAAGGGGAAAAATAAGAAATTACAAGTCACCTTTAGTGTTCCTTTGCAATGAGAGCACCTGAAGCAAGCTTTATGGTAAGCAGCACCATCGGCGGATAACTGATCCACGGGATAGACCGTTTTCTCGCAAGCCTTACACTTTTGTTGGGTACCGATGAAAGACATAGCTATCCCTTTGGATCTAGCTTCCCCAATCCCAAAACCCCGAGGCGATGAATAAGCTTCACAGATATTTGTTCTAAGATTTGTGTTTGAAAGAACTCGTGCTGATAGACTAACCCAAATATGAGAAGAAAACAGTTTGAGGTAATAGTCAGAAAAGGGTCAAAAACTGAAAGACAAATATCTTTGTACTAATCTGTTTGGCTCCAGAGAAAACTACAGAAAATAGAGTAGAGGTTGCCCTAAAATGGGGCTGGGAGCTAATGACAGGCTATAGAATGGGCAGAATCAAAGGGATATGCTTACCTTGAAAAGAGAAAATGAGAAATGGCGGATCGGTGAGGTTTGTCAGAGGAGACAATTGATCTAAAGCGAAAAGCTGAAGATAGAAATCAGACAATTACAGATTGAGGAGTAAAAGGGACCGAACAAGAGGAAAAATGATGGCGAATCAATCATGCCCAGATGCTAATGCTTACTGCATCACCCGCTTTTTATAAGCACTTACCGAGTATTTCACATTTCTTTTTTACTTGTTTTGTTTTTTTACTGAGTTACCAGGAACACCTTGGGAATTAAAAAAAAAAAAACAAGTCAAATGGCGCCAGATCAATGAGGATATTGCAAGAACTAAACTAAAAAGCATTAACGGGGGGAGTAAAAAAGCAAAGAGAATTTATTACGATTAATACAAATATCAAAGGTTAAAATACTAAAAACTAAAAAGCATTAACGGGAGGAGGAAAAAAGCAAAGAGAATTTATTACGATTAATACAAATATCAAAGGTTAAAATATCTTTCATGGATACAAGCCATTGAAGCATTTAATGGTAATGGTGGGACAGCGTCTTTTGAATCTCAGCTCAAAGGTTAAAATATATTACTCTCTTGTTAGTCATTCAATCATCGCGCATGTATATTTCAAATAGAGACTTGAATTATTTCCTCTGTTTTTAATATACTCCCTCAATCCCCTCTTTATTATAAGTTATACTCCTTCACATAATAAGGGAGCTTTCAAAAAATTTATTCTCTCCTTTTTACAAGGGATCTTATAATGTTTAGTAAATTTTTTTTTATTTTATCTTTTATCATTTATTTATTTATTTTAGTAAATTATTAGTGAATTTTTTGGATGAAAGAAAGACACTTTCAATTAATTAATGGATAATATTTTTAATTTTTTTTAATTGATTTCATACTTTTCAACTTAATAATGATTGAAAATCTTATTTTATGTGGATTGTATTATTATAATAAATAAAGATACAAAAATAAATGTTTGATTATTTTTAGAATTTAAAAAAATAACTAATTTTCTTTATCTACATGAAGGAGTTAAAAATCTCTCATAAAAAGAACTAGAGAGAGTATTCAAGAATAATTAAAATATGTAAAATATAAATCACTTTCTTAGCATTAAATAATCATTTTCATATTTGTCCTTTATTAAATAATTATGTGAGAGAGAAAATAAAAAAGATATAATTAAGATAGATTATAATTTAATTAAAATAATATTGGAAACTTATGATAAATTATACAAAGTTTAAAATTTTTAATTATTTTTAACCACTTTTCTTTATATGTATAAATAAGTTAAAAGTACCTAATAATTAAAGTTGGAAAAACAGATTGGTTAGGTCTAAGATAGGTTGGTAGAAAAAAAACCCACTATAAAATGAGCCTTAAAAAATTAGGCATAATCCATTTTCAATGGGCTTGTAGGCTGACTTGTAAATCTGAAAATTTATCTTTTTTTTTATTTCAAATTTTTTACATGAAAATACAATGTTTTTATTTATTTTTTTTTTTTTGCTAAATACATAAAATGCTATTTAACATTCACCATATAATTAAATTGAAATTCATACAATTCTAATTATTATTATCAATAGACAAGTCAAAACAAAAGTACAAAATTAACATTTAAATTCTATAGTTTATACATTCATTAAAGTTTAAAGATAATGTTTAAATATTTCTCATTTAAATTTAAATCATCATCTTATTCAATGACAATATTTAAAAAAATTAGACTATGAAAATTTTTAATTGGAATTTTAAACTTTATGAGAGTTTTTTTTTCAATTTTTTATTAAAAAAGAAAAGAAAAAGAGCCACATGGGTCAACCTTTAATCCGCAAGGGCTCACCCGTTTTTTAAGCAGCCGTCATAGCCTTAGACATAGAAGTCTGTTTTTTATTTGAGACTCACATTTTGAAGGACAGCCGGTTGTTTTTTCTAGTTAAATAGGTTAGCTCATCGAACTTGACTCACATTCCCAACTCTACTTATAATAAGAAATAGAGTAATATTTTGTTTAAAATACGGGACAATATTTATAATACATAACTAAAAAACTACCCGCCCTACTTATAATTAAGATAATTAACTAATTTTAATTCTCATTCTTAACTTGTATGATTCGGTTAAAAGAATCTGATATTAAATAAAGGAGGGAGTATAACTTCATAAGTCACAAAATTAGAAAGCTCAAAATTCATATAAACTGCATTAAAATTTCATTTTTTTCAAAAGAAAAAATGTTAGGAAACACCTAAGAAATTATATAGAATTACTCTACTCTCCTCTATCAATGCCCAAAAGATGTCTACAACCTAACCTATAAGAGGTTGTGTGAGAACAAGGAAGTAGCTCTCAATGTCATGCACCCTGTAAGCAAGCCAATTAGCACATTCATTCATTTCTTTGAATATATGGTCAATTGTGATAGTCCAATCTCTCTTAATTAACTCCCTAATCTCTTGAATGACATTATTATAAGGGTGATTGCTAGAATTAACACGAGAGCCTCAAAATCTCACTTTGTAAACGAGAGATGTTGGAGAGGTGCAGTGCGTTTTGGAATTGGAAAAACATGTCAACTTGAATATAATATATAATTAAGGGTTCATTCTTTCTCCTTTTTATCTAATTAAACATGTTTCATTCCCAACCTGCCTTCACGTTACTACAGGCGAATAACATTCTGGGCATGATCTTGACACTTGTCGGATCACTTCTACCACGACTCGTGTATATTCTGTATGCTGTTCAACAAATTTCCCTATTCCTGCTTCACATTTATTGCTTTCTTGCATTCAACCATATTTTTCCTCATCTCACGGAAGACTCTTCAAGCAAATAGTTTAAATTATTTTTATAACCAATTGCTATATGAATGTGGTTTTAGGGGTTGAATTTTTTTTAATGCAACCAATAGAAGACTGATTATATAAATAGTTCCACATTACTTGCTTTAAAATATAAAACGAGCTATCATGCTTAAATACTCCCTCCATTACAAGATATAGGAGACGTTTTTCAATTTTTTTGTTTTAAAATATAAGAAATAAATAAGTTTTGTCTGATTAATTAATGTGTTTTTTCTAATTTTGCATATAATTAAAGTAGAGTTATTTTTTTGAAAAGAGTTAAGTGAGAAGGAAATTTATTTGTAATTTTGATTTATCAGGAGAATTAAATAAGAATATTTGTGAAAAAAAAAATTTCTCTTGTGACATATTTATAATGTGTAACTGTTTTTTTAGTTTTGTTGATATGATTATTTATTTCTTATATTATGGAACGGATGGAGTATAATTTAACAATTAATCTAGTGGATTTAATTAACAACTTCTTGATTGGGAGAAATTAATGTTAGATTTAGACTTAGATCCACAATTTCTTCTTAAAGCTCTGCCTTTCTTCGTCAAGGCTGCAGATGTGGCCTCCCTTAACCATCAGATTTTGTCTTTTGTTGTGCTGCTCTCTTCTATTGGGGAATAATAATGTTTGCATGTTACTCGGTCCACCTCATAAAATTTGTTATTTTTGTCATGAAAATAAAGAAAAACAAGAGAGATGAATAAGAGAAAAGAGATATGGAAGAAACAACGTACAAAGTTTTTTTACATTTACTTCAAGTGTGTCAAACACAAGATATATGTCCTCTATTTATAGGTCTCTAACCATTAAAGACTCGCATAAGAGTTATAAAAAAGGAAAAGTTACAAAGTATAGGACATTAATATTGGGCAGATTATGAAATTTAAGACATTAAAGGTGGATGGTGCCAATAGTTAGGGGTTATCGGCATCCACATAATTTTTATGTTCCCCCTTAGATGATCATAACAAAATTGTGTCTTGATAAAACTTTACAAGAAAAAACCTAATGGGATAACAACCTAGTAAAAGAAAAAGAATACACAATACTGAAACTACCTCATTAAAAATTTTACCAAGAAAAACCCAATGGAACAAAAACTTTGAAAGGAAAAAAAGTATAGTGTAGCACTTATTCCTCCCGACGTCAAAATCACTTTATATCTCTGTCTTGGTAAATAAATTTGCAAGATTATCATATGAACAAATTTGTAGAATATTTATGTCATCACACTTCAGAAGATCATGAGTGAAGAAGAATTTTGGTGAAATATGTTTCGTTCTATCTTTTTTTATATATCATTCATTAATTGTGTTATGGATACTTTATTTTCTTTATATAATATTGTTGGAATCTTTTCCTCAAGAAGTAGATCACACATATTTAGAATATGCTAGATTATTAATCTTAGCTAAACACATTCTTGACTTATTTCGTGTACTATAATAATCTCTACATGATTTGATGAGATAGCCATCAAAATTTGTTCTGTTAAGCACCAAGATATAACTATGTCTCCACATGTAAATAAGTATTCTGTTTGGGACCAAACTTTATGTGGATTAGATAAATACTCTATACATATATAGTCACTCAATTGTGATCCAGATTCAATTAAATAAAATAACCTCATATCAATAATCCATGTTAAATATCAAAATATATATTTAACTCCATTTCAATGTCTTCTTGTTAGAGAAAACTAAATCCTGCTAATAAATTTACAGTAAATGAAATATCAAGTTGCAATAAATTAGCAAGATACATTAATACATTTATAACACTAAGATATGATACTTAATGATTAAGGAGTTCTTCTTCATTTTCTTGAGGACAAAAAGGGTCTTTATTTACATCAAGCGATCTTATAACTATTGAGGCAGTTAATGAATATACTTTATCCATGTAAAACCACTTTAAAAATTTTTCAATATAAGATGATTGATGAAAAAAAATTCCATTTGTCAAACTTCAATTCAAATTGGAGTACTTTGGAGTCATTTGATTAGTTATGTCTTAGGTCTCTACAAGAAAATCAACCTCCTCAACTGGATCGTATTGATTATTTGCTTCTTTCCTCTTTCTAGGATTTTTATCCTTGAAACCAACTGATCTACCACACTTCAAATGTAGCTTGAATTCATTTGCACTACTTAATTATTCTATCGGAACATCAATTCAAATAGGAGCATTTTAAGCTAAAATGTCAGATTTAGTAATTCACTTTAGGTTGATAAATATATCTAGCAATCAATTTGCAATATTTTGCAAATGAATTATTTTTTGCACTTCTAATTCACATTGTGTAGTTTGAGGATTTAAGAGTGATAATGAATATGCATTCCAAGTAATTTCTTTTCCTAGCTGTTGGTTATCTCCCCTTAATATTAGGAAAATTGTTTCATCACAATGACAATCAAGAAATTGTGTCATAAATAAATCTCCAGTTAATGTTTCAAGATACTTTATTATGGAAGGAAATTCATAACCAATATATATTTCCAACCTTCTTTGAAGACTCATTTTTAAATGTTATGGTGAAGCAATAAGAACATACACCGTACATTAAAAAATTCTAAGATAGAAAATATTCGGTTCTTGATCAAAAGCTAATTTCAATGGAGAGAATTTATAATAACCTGTTGGCCTGATGCAAATGAGTACTGCTTCATGTGAAATTGCATATTCCAATGTTAAAATGGGAAGCTTTGTTCTCATAAGCATTGATCTAGCAATTAATTGGAGGCATTTAATAAATGATTCTGCTAAACCATTTTGAGTATACACATATATAACAAATTTTTTTATTGTTATTCCAGTTGACATGTAATAGTCATTGAAAGCCTGTAATGCAAACTCATTAACATTATCAAGAAGAATTGTCTTGATTGCATAATCTAGAAATTATATTCTAAATTGAATTATTTGAGCAAGTAATCTAGTAAATGCTAAATTACGAATTGATAATAAGTATACATATGACTATTTTATCGATGCATCTATTAAAATTATAAAATATCTAAATGGTCCACATAGTGAATGGATATGCCTATATATATCATCTTGAATATGTTTTAAAAAATGCAAGGGATTTAGCCCCAATGATGGCCTTATAATTAATTTTGTTTGAGAATATGCAGCACATGAAAAATCTTTAACTTAATGAATCTTCTAGTTATTCAATGGATGTCCATGTGAATTTTTGATAATTTTTCGTATCATAGCTAATTCGAGATGGCCTTACCGATCATGTTAAATGATAAAAGTATTTTTATCAGTAAACTTCTGGTTTATTATGACATTTGTTTCGATTGTACTAATATATACATAATACAAATTAAATGATAAAGCGGGTAATTTTTTCAAAACATACTTCTTTTCAAATACAATAACTATAATATGTAGATATTCAATATTTTTCTCATTTATATTCTCAATATGATATCTATTTTGATGAATATCCTTAAAACTTAATAAATTTTTTGAGACTTAGTAAAGAATAATACATTTTCTATGACAAACTTCCTTCCACCATATAATATTATAATTGCTCTTCTAGAGCCTTCAATTTATTTTGAATTATCTGCTGCTACAGTATTGACTTTTGTAATACTTATTGTTAAATGAGAAAAATATTTTTTATCTTTGAATATTGTATGCGTTGTAACACTATCTACAAGGCATATATCTTCATTATTGTATCCAACCAAATGATGCAATATATCTATTTTCTTCATTAAAAGAAAGAAAATATATCATAAGACATAATTAGAAGAAATAAATACATAACAAAATAAAAAAAAACTATATAATGAGCAATATAATCCTTATTATAAGGAAAATAAGAACAAAAATAAAAAACAACCACAAACATTTTGATTATTTTTCATTTCCAACTTTTTTAATCATGATTTTCAAATAAGTTGGCTACTTCCAAATGAGTCATATCAATGTTATTAATATCAATGGATCTATCAAGGTAATTAAGATTATTATTCTTATATGCAAAATTTGCCTCACTATCATCATTTTGATAAGTAAAATTTGTTTCCACATTTTTCCCATTCTTTTTTATGGAAGCTTGATAAAGTTTTACTAAATGATCAGGTGTAGAATAAGGACGTGACTAACGTCCTTTCATACCACATCTAAAATATTGATTTTCTATGGCTTTTGGAGGGTTACTTGGATAACTTTTGTCCTTTTTTGACCCTTTGTTATTTTTCTTCTTTTCATGATCATTTTAATTATAAATGTTGCCACCACCACCACCACAAAAATGATAATTATTCCACCTCCTACCATGACCATGATAGCAACCATAACCATGGTACTTATTACGCATTATCACATTCACTTCAGGGAATGGAGTAGGTCCTGTGGGACAAATATGATAATTTTTCATCAACAGCTTATTGTTTTATTTAGCCACAAGAAAACATGAGACTAATTCAGAATATTTTTTAAAACCTTTTCCATGATATTATTGCTTGTCACACCCGATTTTTAATGTTTTCAAAATGAAAAACTAAAATAAAAGTAGAGTAACAACCAAAATTTTTAAAAGGAAAATATTGGAAAACCCTTTTAAAAAATAAAAAAACACAGTCTACAAAATATAAAGGGTTTGGGAGTCGATTGCGTTATGGAGAAGGTGTTAGGCACTTCATAACACCAGTTCATAAGAATAGTTGCCTTAAGTTGATTCTACAAAATCAATATGTCCTTAAAATTATTTTAATTACCTTTATAAAACATGTATAGAGAAACAAGAAAAATAAATAAATAAATAAATAAAATGAATTTATTTACAAAGATGAACTTGACCTAAAATAAGAGTTTAGGACTTACGTATCCTAATATAGGAATCAAAGTCTACGTAGTTTGGGTGAAAATCCATGTAAGTGAGTTTGTGTTTTCGTTAAAGAAAAATTATATTTTTAATAAAATAATCTTTAATGGTTTGTTTTGTTATTTTTGAAAATCAAATTATATATAAAAAAACTACTTAACTATTTATTTATTGTTTGTTGATATATCTGTGGAGATTCCCAAAATCTCGCACAATAATTGACAGATTTATATGCCTTTGAAGGCTCTAAAAATCTCACATATGATGACTCAAAAATATATTATAAAATAATATTTTTTAAAAAAATATTTTTATTTAAGATATATATGGAACTTCATCAAATTTAAAGATACCTTGATCATGACGATTTCTAAAATAAAAACACATAAGATTTAAAAAATATTCTTCCAAAAATAAAGTACATATAATTTGATTAGTATACTTGCGGAGGCACAATGCAACACATGATAAATTTATTAACCTAACCATCCACGAAGATTCCAAAAATCTCACACAAAGTAACTTTGAATGATGAAATTATTTTTAAAAAAAATCCTTTTATTTAGGATAGATATTTGATCTTTCAAAATTTAAGGTAACTTTTTATTATTTGGATTTTAAAAATCTTTTCTTATTTGTTTTCAATAAAAACATATAAATCCGAAAAATATTTTTTCAAAAGAAGAAAGCATATGTATAATTCAATTGGTATAACTGCGGAAACTCAAAAGTTTTACACGGTAAACCAATAAACCTAAATACTAGCGCATGAAATTGACCTTTAAAATAAACAAATAGATTGAGAAAAGATCAATACATAATCAAATAATAAATTGGTAATAGTATGTAACAATGAGGAATCAAATTATTCCGATTAATAGACACTATTATCATAAAGAATGAAAAGCACAAATACATAAATAAGTATTTTAATCATCTTCAAACATCTTCAAATTCTCTCACATTTGATCCCATTGATCATCACGTCCCACTTGAGCCATAATCTCATTCTTCTTCTATCTTCAATCCCTTTGTGCAACTCCTACAATTTAGGCTCATCATGATTATTGATCACACATGTTAAAAGAGTCAAGAGCAACATAGACTAGTATGAATTCTATGTCGGAAGATTAACAAATGCACACTATAAAAGACAAAAGGAAAGAACTTTTCAATTATTAGTGGTCTTTATACTATAATTTGGAGATTGGTATAATACATGTATGCACATAAGCATTATGGTTGGAACAATGGGAGTTTCAAAGATTAGCCTAAATGATGAAACTTATGGCATCCTGACACAAATCAACGAATCATCATAGCTTCTTAACAAAAGACAAAAAGATGAAGCCAACATATGCTTTTTGATCAAACCAGAAACTAGATATGAATTCAAATTCAAATATTCAAACTATATCAATTCCTAGTAAAATACCCATACACCTTCGAATAACCCTTACAATCAAGAAGAGGAAAAGTAATCTAATCATGGGACCTCAAATAACACTCTTACCTTTGCTTCAATTTTCTTATGCTTTTTCCTCTTTTGACTTTTCTTCTCACATGTTTACTCCTTTGGCTCTCTCTTTTTTTTCTTTATATATATTTTCTTCCACTCTCTCTTTTCTTAATTGCTTCTTTTTCTTCTTAACTCTCAATCTCTACTCCTTCTTCATTTCTCCAGTTCTCTTATTTTCATTATGGCTCTCATCTGGGCCACTTTTCCCTCTCTGACTCCACCTTCTACCATTGTCTCTTCTCCATGACCTATATTTCCTTTATATAGACAAGAGATGATAAACTAATGCAAATCATTATTAATACTTAATCAAATCAAATCTTTCATTATTTGCTTTTTATTTGATCTTAATCATTATTATTTTTTATATACAATAATATTGCAATCAAATCCAAATTTTTAGTGACACATTTTTATTTGGCTTTTATTATTATTATTTTTTTGTAAATCTCAAAGGATTTAGAAATTTCATAAAGGAAACATCCATATCCTTAAAATAAGATTACTTTTGTGAAATTATTAGTTTTTAGGATTTTTCCATTATTTATTTTTTTTATTTTCACCTTTATCAAATAAGATTTAAAGAAAAAATTTTTATTATTTAATATTAAAACTCGAACAAAATACGGTGTACACATTGCTACAAGAGCATATTTGAGTAGGAAAAATTAAAAAGGTTTTTTTCCAATAAGTCCTTATTAGTTATTTTTTTTATCACATAATTTTAATTGAGAACTTATTTTAAAAACAATTGAATTAAGTCACTAATAGTTTTAAAATCTTACAAACGCAAATGCATCAATTTGTAATGAGTTTGGGGAAAATTATCCTTTTTTTATGATCATACATTTCTTTCAAATTATTCCATAATTCAAGTGGATCTTTTACTATTAAATATTTTGTTTTTAATTATTCATGTAAATGATGGTGAAAGAAAATTATTACCTTAACCTTATTTTGATTAGTTACCTCATTTCCTAATAAAATGGCCTCTCTTATGCCATTGGTATCTAGGTGAATTTAAGTATCTAACACTCAAGACAAATAGTTTTTTCCCATTATATCAAAGGTCGTGAACTCAAGTTTGATAAGATCTGCATTGATCAAATTGAAATAACAATAAGAATTAGATTTGATTCTAGAAATTAATATATATAAAGTATGAACAACAATGTACAAAATAAAATATAATCAACTCTAAAATTTATCGAATAATTATATATATATTATATTGAAAATCTAAACAAATTGTATATTATGAGTTCTAAATAACAGTTACTACATAAAAACTCATGATGATGAAAATAAAATTCCAAAAGCAATAAAATTTTATAAAGTTGAAAGAGAAATTTAATAAACAAGATGACAAATTAGAAATACAACAACAAAATTGAATTTACATAGTAAAATATATCTAAAAAAACAACTAAATAACATTCATGATGTTTTTCACTATGCTAAAAATGATATAATGATAATAATGCTTCTGAAACTAAATAAAATTACACTTATATATATATTTTCAAATGAGGTGATCATGACATATTGATAAAATTAAATCCAAAACAAAGAAGAAGGAGGAGGTAGAGAAGAAAGAAAGGAACTTGATAATATAAATTCCACTAACAAGAGATAAATTAGATAATTGAAGGATAGAATCAATAGATGTTATATTGGTTATTTTTGTATATAATATAATAAAATGATAAAGTATTATATAAAATATATCTCAAATTCCCGAACAATTCGTGTTGATAATGTATTATGAAAATAAAGAAAAGTAGAAGAGATAAACAAGAGAATAGAGATATGAAAGAGACAAAGTAAAATTTTTTTTACATTCACTTTGAGTGTGTCATCAAATGATACATGTTCTCTATTTATAAGACTGCAACCATTAAAAGTTTACATAAAGGTTGGAAAAAAATATAAATAAAAATATAATGGTATAACATTACACATTTGTAAGTTATAATATATTAATTATGAAAACCCCCTAAAAAGTCATTTAATGGAAATGTTATAAAGTGTATGACATTAATACTAGGGAGTTTATGAAATTTAAGACACTAAATGTGGAGGATACCAATAGTAGGGAGTCATGAGCATCCATATAATTTTTATAATATTTACAATAATTTTAGGGTTTTTGAAATTTTTTACAATATTTACCATTTTAAAATTCCAATAAAGTATTAATTATTTATTTTACTATTTTATCTTTCATTAATATTAAATAGATTATTTAATAAAATTTTAGTAAAATATTATTAAATTTTACAATATTTTAAATAATTTAATGATTTTTTTTCTTTATGAAAAATTCTACAGGGATAATTTTTAGGAATTAAAGAGAGTACTTCAAAGTGTGTAAAGATTCCTCCCCGATCGAGGAGCTAGAAAAATTCTAGACATGTATATAACTATCGAGGAGCTAAAAAAATTCTAGACATGTATATAACTAACTAGCTTGCTATACAATTAATTGATAAATAAATGTTGAAAATCACTAATGCATTATTAACTGTTCACAAGACTTATGGTATTCCATGCAGTGCACGGATCCCAATTTAGTTTTATAAACTTTTTGTTCACTCCTTGGCACTCCTTTTGTTCACTTTGGAGAATACATGTTGTATTAATTTTTTTTTTCATTTAAGTTCCTAATTAACAATTAAGAGTGGAGAAATAAAGAATATGGGAGATATAATTAATAAAGGTAATGTTGGGAATTATTGAAACATTTTTTTACATTAGAGCCACATTGTTGTACTTTAGAAAATGTATACATTTTCTTCATATGTGTAAAATAATTAAAAGTAACTTATATTTTAGATTGTAAGAATTGAATTTACGGAAATTATATTTGTATTAAAATAAATAAATCTGCCATAGAATACACGTCAAACAAACTCATCATTCCCTTGAAAACTTGGTTATATAACTCAACGAGAGCCACATTAGTGGGGCCCCTTTTGATATATACATACATACATATTGTGAGTGTTCATCATACTCATGACACGCCATTGCTGCGGTAAGTTATCCAAATAAAAAATCTAACTGTACTACCACCCGGCCCTTAATTTAATTATGAAAGGAGAGAAAATTGTGAAGTATTTTTAAAGTAAGAAAAATGATATGATAAATATAAATGCTTATGGAACATTTTTCAAAAACATTTTATAAGTCTGTCACCTCAAAAAAAATCCATGTATATTTTTCGGTTGACTTGAATCCTTTCCCCCTAGGAACTGCTTAAATGATCCCATGTAATAAGTGTGATCTCCTTTTGCTAATTTCCTTCAATAACTCAAATTCTTAATACTTCAACTTCTTCTTTTAGGGCCCGTTTGGTTGCCAAACTTATGTGGTAAAGGAGAAGAATCAAGGAATCTTGTACGGATTTTATCACGTTGGCAATTTGGTTGCACGCTATCTTTTCCCTACAGCGTTTGAATTATCTCAAATGTGGGCGGGCTCATTTGATCCAACTACGGCTGGAGTCCTGATTCCTTATCCTCTCTCCCAAAAATACCTATCACCATCATCTTGCCAATCTCAACCCGCCGTTGTCCCCCACCCCTTCCAGTTCAACCCATGTTCTTCTCCTCGCCGTTCTTGTCACCAGGGCACACCGGTGAAACAGTTCCTCTTCTCACCAACCACCATTATTTTCAAGGCCACCATTGTCTTACCCAACTTCATCTTCTCTGCCTATGACCAACCACCTCGTCTGTGATTGGGTCCAGTTTTGTGTTCCAAGATTTTCCGATGTGATTATTTGATTTTCTAATTTGTGCCTTCCATTGTTGCTGTCTTCCTTTCTTTGTTTTTTTTTTTTTTCTATTTTGCTGGATCTATTTCCTTTTTGGCTTACAATGAATTTGTTGGAGTGGAGAGGGAGAAGGAGGAAGAAAGATGGAGGAAAGAGGATGGACTCGCACTAGTGGTGGCAATGGTATTAATGCCGACGACAATAGTGGGGAGGAAGCTCAAACAAGGAGGAGACGGAAGGAAACATAGGAGTTAAAAAATTATTAAAGGCATTTCAGTCATTTTAATTTTAACTTTAATTTTATTAAATATAAAACTTAATTTTTTTCCCATCATTTCCAATATCCTACCAAAGTGATTATTATTCCATTTAAATCCATTCCATTCCATTACTATGCTTTTTGGAAACCAACTGGCCCTTACTCTTCCTCTTCTCTGGCATCGCACTGAACCAATATCCTTTCTTAATATATATATATATATATATGTGTGTGTGTGTGTGTGTGTGTGTGGGTGTGTGTATCTTGCTATATTAATTCCTAAGAAACTTGGCCTACTTTCTTAGACAAAACCAATGACGTATACTACTCCCTCTATTTAATATAAAATTATTTTAAGTAAATTATATGAATTAAAATTAGTTAATTATTTTAATTTTTAAAAAAATTACAAAATCTTTTTGAAATTATTTCTATTAAAATTCTTTTTTTTCTTATGAATTAAATAGAAGTATTTTATGCTAATGCATAATAAATATTATTTTATATTTAAGAAAAAAAAAATTATATTTAGGAAAGAATATTGTACTAAATTTTGATGATCCAGTATCTATCCATTTCAAGTTGCCATTTCCGGGGACACAGCTTCAAATTTCATGCCGAGTGAATGTTGTTGCTGGTGGCATTGCACAAACAGAAAATATAAAGTGAGCCCGCCAAATTTTTAGCTAACCTTCCTCTTCCTCCTTACCCTCTCCCCCTCACACTCTTTCACGACTGCTCAGGACCATGATTCGCTGCTCCTCCTCCATCTCCCTCACTTTCTCTCTCTACCTTCTCTCTCTCCTCCCTACTATCTCCTCCCTTCCGTGCATCGGCGTCACCTACAACACCCATACGCCATCGCCCGACCGCATTCCTACTGCCCTTCATTCCCTCAACCTCAACTCTCTCCGCCTCCGAGATTCTGACCCCCATATCATTCGAACCTTCCTCTACACCAATGTCTCCATCTTTCTCACCATCCCCAACCGCTTGGTTTCTCCCATCGCCACCAACCGCTCCAAAGCCGTCCAGTGGCTCTTCGTCCACGTCGTCCCCTTCTACCCTCGTGCCAACATTACCACTATCTCCGTCGGCAACGACTTCGCCGTCGTCTCGCCGGAGGCCGTCGACCACCTCTTCCCGGCAATTCGTAACGTCTACTTATCGCTACACGATCTCGGCATCCGCAACGTCACCGTGTCCACCTCATTCTCTTTCGTCAATGTTATTAAAAAGTCGTTCCCTCCTTCCGCCGCTCAATTCCAAGATTTCCCCGGCGTTGATGTGATGGGGCCGCTGCTTCAGTTCCTGAGCGACACCAACTCGTCGTTCTTAATCAATGTATACCCATACAACATGTACAGGCTCAACTCCGCGATCCCGATCGGGTTTGCTCTGTTTCAAGAGTATCCTTTCAATTTCAGAGACGATTTCGCCGCCGGTGTCCGGTACCAGAACCTTTTCGATGTGATGATCGATGCGGTGGTCAGTGCGATGGGGGCGGCTGGGTACGAGAATATACCCATTGTGGTAACAGAGACAGGTTGGCCGAGCGCCAGCTCCACGGCCGATGCCACTGCCGGAAACGAGGAGGATGCCAACAAGCGGTACGCCGAGATGTACCTGAAGGGTCTCGTGAAGCACTTGAAGTCCGGCAGCAGCACGTCTCTGAGGAAAGAAGGGGTGGCGTGTGTTTACGTATACGAGCTGTTTGATGAAGAAAAGGAGGGAACACGACCTCCGGGTCGGCATTGGGGGATTTTGTACCCAAATTTAACAAACAAGTACGCCGTGGACTTCTCTGGGTCGTGGTGTAGAGCTTGTGAAGCTAAGGCTTGGATGAAGATTTTGTTAGAGGTTTCCTTCCTTGTCCTTCTCTGGCTTTCTCACTAGTAAAATGTGGAACTGGTACCATTCTCGATCGTCGTTTAGAGTTCGGTGCTTTATTTGGTCTTCAGTCCTCTGATTATGGCTTGTAGGACTTCTTTGTTCCAACACTAAGGGATTCTCTTGAGTGTACGATGCTAGCAGGGATTATGTGAGACTATTGGTTTCTCTTTTGAAGACTTAGTTACAATATCGATTGTATTTGTGATCCTATTCTGAAGACTCTGTTATAATTGGTAAATGGAGTTCAATATCGACTTCTTTCCATGTTCACTAATTTCATGTCATCTAATTTTGACGTCGCCATCTCTGCGAAGTTGATGGGGTCCTATGAGAGCGAAAGTGAATGATTATAAAACTTCCATCAGTTCAACTTGTACATCAATAATATTTTTTTTAGCATGTATAAAATTCCAAGTATTCCATCCTTTTTTTTTTTTTAGGCACACTGGCGAGTTACAAACTAGAAAGATACAAGGAACCCAAAAACGGTTCACAAAGAAGAACTAGAGGAAGACAGTGCATTCATGAGGAGGTTCCTCAAGTATGGTACAAGGACCTTCCTACTCGTGAGCGTTTCTTGCTAAACAGTCAGCAAGACTTTATGTAAGCGTCTTAAAAACTTGCAGAAATAACAAGGTGTTTTCATAACACTTCTGTGCAGACATGTCCCTGGAGTATCTGTCTGATTGCACATATCAGGATTCATCAAATTAGGTGGACATCAAATATAAATAATTTAAATTTACTTTTTTTAATCTTGATATATTAATCATCATTTTTTATAAACTTACGATGACAATTGACAATTCGAAAATTATTTTATTTTACAAATTATATGCTTCAAAATACTATATATATATATATTTCAAAACTCAAATTTATCAAATTTAAACTATTCAAATTCAATCAAAATAGTCAGAGGTCAAAGAATAAGGAAGAGTAGAGAAGCTAATTTGCAATATAAGCAGCTCAAATTCTGGAATGCTTTGGATTCAGAATGATTTGGGATGACTATTTTACCCTTCCTATATTTCAAGGGGTACAGGCTAGCAAATTAGTGGCTTTGACCATAAAAAATCTATTCCAACAACCGTGGATCTTGTGAGTTGTAATACAAGAGATTTTCTTATTTTTTAATTGAGCGTACAACATGACATCCCTCTAGATTTTGCAGCGACCAAAAAGAAAGTGGTCGGTGATACTCCCACTGGAAAATGGAGTGTCACACAGGGTGGTAAGAATTGAGCTTCCAAGAGACAACGTGGAATTAAATTTAGGAAAGGTCAAAGGTGTGCTTCAGACCTGTTACGATTACTGAGGCCTGGACATTCTCAAATCAAACGAGGTTCCTCCCAATCACAGCATTCACGGCTTCTTCCACATTTTTGGCCAACTCCTCAGCTGCTCCTATGTAATTATGAGGTGTCAACTTCCACAGATTTGTCTTTGCTTCTTTCGGTATTTCTAACCCTTCAATGAAGTCTCTTATGCTCTCATTCGTCACTGATCTCCCTCTGGTCAGCTCCTTCAATTTCTCATAAGGTTCTGCAACCCCATATCTTCGCATAACCTATAATATGGATTTGCAAACACACCAAACATCTATTTTAAAAATTGCCAAAATAAACAACGCCAGGACAACTCTGCTGAAAAGCCAAAATCCAGCAAATAAATGTAAACCATTTGTTTAATCTTAGAATATCAGGAATTACAAACGCCTATTGGCTACAAATATTCCAACAAACAAGTTTCAATAAGGGATTCAGGGTCTGTCTGGCCGAGTTGCCCATGTAATTCTAGCAATATTAATATTTGAGATAAAACTTGTAATGTTTTTAATTGAACGGGACATTAATGTCCAAAAATTATTTTTATTTGCTCCTGATTTTGTTTTATAACAGAAGACCAAAAAATGTTATTTAATTTCTTGTCATGGCAAAACACAGACGATAATTGGGAAACAGTTTTTGCTTCTGTTTTTGCTGGCAGCATCGCCAAACCAGCACTAACAATATAACCATTCATTTTTATTCACAGACTAATCAATAACTCAGTTTGCATTGAAAATTTTGTCTCTGTTGCACCAACTGGTGAACTGCGCTAAGTAAATAATGCATCAATAACAAAGAGCTTGAGAAAAATATACTCAAGAACATTGAAAATAAACAAATTATTAAACCACCCAGAGTCAGAAGAATATACATACAGTCTGTATTGGTTCAGCAAGCACTTCCCAACACAGGTTCAAGTCTTCTCTCAAGCGAGCTTCATTCACCTAAATTGGGAACAAAACTTTAAAGAATGCTAACTGTAAGAAGAAAAGCCTATTGTGGTATTTTCTTTTCTCAAGGATTATTCAGAAACAGGAGAAATTTGCTCAATGAGCTTGCAAGTAGTCAATCGGTCATTGCAGATTTATACCTGCATCTTTCTCAGATAAACTGCTGTGGATGAACAGTTGAAACAACCCAAATTTATCACCGAATATATTTTTATTTCAACTAAAAAAAAATCTAAAAAACAAGTAAAGTATATCCTATGTTAAATTTAGTACCTGAAGCTTTGCTATCCCTTGAAGTGTACTTTTGTAGGCTAGAAGAGAATGACCTATCCCTACACCCATGTTCCTTAAGACAGTTGAATCAGTCAAGTCCCGCTGCAAAAATTTAAAAAAAAAAAAATAATAATAATTACTTCCAACAGCAACCTAAAATCAAACTATCAATGGTTCACTGCCACTCAATTACACTAAGAGATTAAAAGACTACAAGTATACCATAGCTAACATAAACCTGTTTTTCAAAGCCTGATTATCAAACATATACACGTGTTCTAATATGCACACATGCACCAATTCATACTTGCAACGAACCAAGATCCACAATATTAAAGAGGTACAAGCTTCTTAGAATCACAGCTTACATGGATTACAATAAGAACATGAAGTGGAAAATGTTGAAGAAAAAATGAAACTGATATAACTCTTACCTGCCAACGTGAAATAGGCAACTTCATGCTTAGATGAGATAGAAATCCATTGGCCACTCCAAGATTACCTTCACTATTTTCAAAATCAATGGGATTCACTTTATGAGGCATAGTTGATGACCCAATCTCCCCAGCCTTAGTGATCTGCATGAAAGATTTCGAATCAAAGAGATCCTCATAACACTGAAATGTCCAACACCATACATGACTTCTATATTAAAAAACTCACCTGCTTAAAGTAACCCAAAGATATGTAGCCCCATATGTCTCTGTCAAAGTCAGTTAAAACATTGTTGAATTGGATAAGTGAATGAAACAGTTTAGCCATGTAGTCATGACTTTCAATCTGTCATCCGGCCAAAGTAGTATAATCAGATGGATACATGAAGTGATCAATAACAAGTTGAAACAAGAGTGAACTGGTGTCTTTAATTTTATAAATCCTGAGAATACAAAGGTCATTAAACTGCAGAACTTCCTTATAATTTTAGAAGATGTTAAAAAAATAAAAATGATGAAAATTTTCAAATAATCTATATTGGTGCTAAGACACATAGCACAAGCCATTAAAATTTCACGACTCTTAACAGCCTTCAGGTTAGGCTTATTAAATAACACAAAGTTGTGTCCAATCTTAGCATAAAGAAAAATGAGAGAAACATACCTGAGCAACATAGGGATTAAAACTCAAGCCAAGAGATTTTACAAAATCTTCTGCAATGCGAAGCCAATTAACATCAGGATATGCCACAAAATGCGCATTGTAATTTCCAACAGCACCAGCAAATTTTCCCAATATTTCCACCTCAGATAGCTCCTTCCTTTCTCTGCTTAATCTCACAGCAAATATTGCCATTTCCTTTCCCAATGTAGTTGGTGAAGCAGGCTGGAGAATATTGAAAAAGATAGTAAAGTGAATTTTCATGATGTTGCTTAACATCGAAGTTCTTGTACTGTCAGTCACATATAAAAAGTTCAAAACACCAAAATACATTAACTCTTAATTACTAAACTAATGCACAAAGTAGCCTACCTGTCCATGCGTGCGAGAAAGCATTGGGATATGAGCATTATCTCTAGCCATGTTACATATAGCTTTAATTAATTCATCCATCACAGGAAACATGACGGTGTGCGTCGCTTCTTTCAGCATCAAGGCATGGGCAAGATTATTTATATCCTCAGACGTGCAAGCAAAGTGAAAAAATTCAAGAACCTGCAACAAGGAAAAGAAAATAAGAATGTGACTGGAAAGTTCCAGAATGTTGTGAACCATTAGAATTCATGATGTCAAACTTAAAGTAGTGCACAATCTCATTGACAGAAAGAGCAAGGAAAGTGAATCGCAACCTTAGCTACTTCTGCATTTGACTTGCATTTCTGCTTCAGGAAGTACTCCACTGCTTTTACATCATGATTTGTCACCTTCTCAATATTTTTTATCTCCAAGGCATCATTAATGCTGAACTCATCAATTACTTCTTGTAAGAAAGATTTAGTCTCTTCACTGAAATTTGGAACCTCTGTAACTTCAGGAATTTGAGACAGCTGCAGTAACCATTTAATCTGACAAATAACACATTGATCATGTAAAGACCTACATGAGGAGAAAGTTCACAAAAAGGTAGAGTGAAATATAGCCCACCATGGGAAAAAGTAAACCTAAATATATAAAATGCTCAAACTTGAAGTGTACAAAGAAACATATCCACCAGCACACGCATTTATACAAGGAGTTATATCCATTGAGAATCATTAGACGTCCATTCCCTTGGACACTGTTAAATCCTATACAAGCCATAATCCTGCTACTGAAAATTACAGCTTTGCAGCACTGGCACATGAATGTTATTCTATCCCATCAGAAGGCAAAACAGGGTGAATTAACAATCATACAATCGTTCACATGCTTCAGAATCTTTTTTTCTTAATCCTGCATACACTGTGTACAGAAGCATGAAAAAATATTGTGACATGTAACATGGTAATGCAGTAACTTTATTTCTCAATCAGAAAATGTAATCCAAATATGAGATAAATTTGTTCCTTGACATGGTCGTTCACTATCACGACCACTTTGAAAAAGTCGAGGTTTCTATAAAATAATAAAATGATACACTCAGAATAATCCCAAGCGCAGAGTTCAAATTGAAACTGTACCTCAACAAGAACCCGAAAGAAGATTATGCCATATTCGCTCATATAAGGAGACAATTCCTTGACTTTAGCCCAATAGCGACCATCCAATGGCGACAAAGCCGTCAAACCAGAAAGCTCAAATCCACCTGAATGAGCTCCAACCATCTTCTTCACCTGGACGCGTCAAATTCAACCGTAACCCACACAATAAAAAGCTGCCCAGTAGGATCATCCCAACAATAATCGGAGTTCAGATGAAAAGAGAAAGGGGGAAAAAAGAACCTTTCCAGGGGCTGTTGTCGTTTCGCTGAGGATGGCTTTACATGGGTATCCTCTGCGAGAAACAGAAGTGGGAATACGAAATGAAACATTAGAGAGCTGAGGATAACATGTAGATTTTTGAGAATTGGTTCTGAGTTGGCTGAAGCTCGAGACTTGTGCACTGTTACAGACGCTGGAAGAAGCTCCAAACTCCATGAAAGCAATGCTTGGGAATTTAGAAATGGCAATGGGCGGATATCCGATTATTTCTCAATGAAGGGAGTCAAAACGAAAACATCAAACTTACTGCTCCGCTGTAGTGCGGCAACTGTACAACAGGGAAGGATGGCGTCGTGAGGAGGATGGTGAGAGTCGAAGGAGTGCTAGGTTTTAGAGAAGCAACGGATTCCTGGGCCTTTCCTTGGTTTCTTTCGCGGTACGGCGATGACAGTAGGGTTTGTTTTTGGGATAATAGCCCTTTTCTTTAAATATGTATTTTTCCTCACAAAATTTAAATATGCATTCACTATTTTGTATATAAGAATTGGTTTTACTTTTTTGGATCAAAACTTTAATCATTAATATATATATATATATATAATAAAATTTATAGAAAACTGCACAATTTATTAGGCTCACTTTCAGACAGATTCTGCAAAACATGGAGGATCCACTTCTAATCTAATAAAATATGACAAAGTCACAAAACTATATTATCTGTGGTATAAATCTTATACAAAATTTTATTTTCATTTTTTGGCAAAAGAAATTTTATTTTTATTTTTTAGTTTTGTTTAACTTTTCAATTTTATCTCAAAATTTATTGTTATTTATTTTCATTTGGCACAAAAATATAACTTTTAACTTAAAAATATTTAAATATCATTATCATTAATATCAATATGAATCAAATATAAAATTTTTAGCATATAATATTATTTTCAAATCATAAATAATTTAATTTAATTTTTCTGTGGAGCGGGTTTAAATTGCACATCCCAGTTCCCACACAATGTATCACAAGCAATATATTTTATTTATTTTTCCATTCTCATTTGTTGCTTTTACTTCTAAAATTAATTTAAATGAACACTTTCTCTCCATATGTAGTATTTAAAATTCTATTAATATATCAATTATTAGTATATATAATTAAATATATAATAAGTCATACCATTATAAATTATGATTAATAAAACTATTTTTAAATTCAGATAGTGTATAAAAAAGGTATGATTTATCATTATCTTAGCTTTAAAAGTCTACCCTTTATATTATGTGGAAATATTTAAATTTTTCTTAGAGATTTTAAAATTGGAGATACAGTTTTCTGGTAAAAGAAAATTAAAGACATGATATAGTGAAATAAAAAATGTAAAAATCTATTTAGATCATGATTGATTGATGTGACTTCAAAAGCAAAAATAATTAGAAAAATATTCCTTCCACCCTCATTTTATCTGCCTTTTTATTTGTTGTTTTAATATTTTTTATACAAATTAATAAAAATATTAAATTATCTAAATCATAATAATATTTAATAATATTTTATCAAAATGTCCTAAATTTAAATGTTAAAAATGACTTATATTTTACTTATTACTATTTTTAATGAAAGATAAAATAATAAAAAAAATAATTAATATTTTATTGATGATGTAAAATAATAAATAATTTGAGACATTTGAAATTTTCTAAAACAATAAATAAAATAGGATGGAGGAAGTAGTAATTCATGATCTAGATAACAAGGTAAATATATTATTGTCTTACTGTCATGATCAAGTATTTGATTTGACTAGATGGGATTGTACCCTTTTAATTACAAATCTCAAGTTCATTCCTTCAAAATACAATTGCGTTAAATACTTAGTAATAGATTTTTACTAATTAAAAGTATGACCTAGCATTAGTTGATTGTGCTTTATCTAATGAACCTAATTAAATGTGTAACCTAGTTTTAGAAGTTAAAGAATAGCACTTACTTATTTAACAACAACATTATCTTTATCCTAGTAAATGAAATCAACTATATGAATCATGTGAGGTAATTTGACTATATAAAAGAACATCTCATCATATAAATCATTATTAAAAGATTTCTTCTTATAATTTCTTTCAATGTCTTTCTTGATTTTCCTCTATACCTTATTATAGGGTTTAAAGACATCTAATCAACTTTTCTCATCAACTTTATTGGTGCTTTTCTATATACATATTCAATTCACTTCAAACTATTTTTTATCATTTTTCCTCAATAAATATTACTCAAATTTTTTTTTATATACAATCATTTCTTATTTTATCCACTTTTATATGACCCATCCATCTTTAACATTCTCATCACAATTACTCATATCTTATATTTTTGTTGTTCACTTAAAACTCAACATACACTACTATATAATATTGTAGATCTTATAGTAATTCAATAAAATTTTTCTTTTAATTTAATAGATACTTTTGGTTGCAAATAATTCACTTAAAATCAGTTCAAATTGTTGGGAAAGAAAATCAGTTCAGGTTAAGACCTAGGCAAAATGAACCAAAACAAAAAACAGTGTGCAAAGTGTAAAATTAACGAAAAAAGAAAAAAAGAAAATAAATGCAAACATTCTCGTAAATTCACTGTGATGTGTCAAGTTTTGGACTCATTCACTTGAACTACTTTAGGTAGAACCACTCCAGGCAGCCATCCATGGTACGTCCAACTTATATCTTAACAAATCAACACATACACAAGTTGTCATCACATTCTAAACTATTCTTGCCACTGAAAATATAATAAACTAATTTTTTATTCATTAAAAATTATTTAAAATCTGACCATCAAGTAAAACCTCTTAAATATTTGTTATTGAGCTTTTTAAAGGTTGAAAATGATTTTCACTGCTTAATTATACATCCTTCTGCGATTCCTTCTATTATAAAATGGCCACAGATCTTTCTTACAACACAATAGTCAACTGTAAGTGTCAAATATGTGTTTAATTAATATAAATATTTACTTCTAATTTTTCTACAATTTTATGGTATTAAATATTATTGGGTTAAATTTAAATATTATAAAATCCGAATTGTTAGCTATCTTAAAGTAATCTTTTTCTATCCCCAAAATTATTAATGTTTTGAAAAATCGTATTATTAAAATTAATATTCAATTTACATATTAAACTCTGTAAATGTTACTGCTATATAATTTACACCCACTTGTATTGTGCAGTTTTATAATGAAAAAAGACATCGTAATGAAATCATGTCACTTTATGCATAAAGAAAAACACCGAATTGGCATTAAAAAAAACAGACAGAGAGGGAAAGAAATTAATTGTCATAATAATCTTTGTTTTTTATGCCAATTGTCATAATAATTTTGAATTAACAAGCTTTAATAGGATAGGACGGATGATTGTGACTCGTCCAAGCAGCTTGCCTGACATTCCAATCCCAATTAGCCACCTCTCACCCCAGTCACCCCCACCATCTCTCCACTTCCATTGCCATTCATTCATATACTCTGTTTCTCACTAAGTTGATGCAATCCCCTATTGCTTTCGTAGTTGCTTCTTCACGAAGAAACGACAAAAGCAAACAGCTTGCCACTTTTTTCTCTGCTCTCTCTAAAGAATCTCTCTTCTTCTCCCCCCCCCCCAAAAAAACAATTGGATCTTCCCTCTCTGCATCGCCTTCTCTTTCTCTGGTTCCTTTTATTTATCTTTTTCCTTATCTTTTCTCAACCTCAACTCATCTTTGTCTCACAGTCTCTATCTTATTAGCATAAACCTTCTGGGTGCGGTTTTTATTTTTTCAATTCATGATTATCTTTTAACTCTCTCTCCTGGGCTGGGTTTATGCTCCAGCATCTAAATTCTGGTATATCATGATTTTTCCAAGATTCTCTTCGATTCTAAAAGGTGGGACTTTTATAGATTCTTTAGTTTATGCCATTAAGCAAAGCAGATTCTTGATTGCAAGTGATAGATTCTAAGTTCCTTGCCGTTTGAATCAAAGCTCAATACCTGTATTTTTTTCCTTTGGCGTGTACCTTCGAGTTTCACTCAATTAGTTGAAAATCTTTCGACCTACTGAACTCAAGGCATGGAAACTCTGTACCCATCTTCTTTCATGCCAACCTCGGACTGGTTCGTTCAAGAGAGCATCAACAACACAGAATGGACTAGAGAAGAGAACAAGAGGTTCGAAAGTGCCCTTGCCATATACGATAAGGACACCCCAGATAGGTGGCTGAAGGTGGCGGCCATGATCCCCGGAAAAACTGTGTACGATGTGATCAAGCAGTACAGAGAACTGGAAGAAGATATAGGCGAAATCGAAGCGGGTCGGGTCCCTATTCCCGGGTATCTAGCTTCTTCTTTCACCTTGGAGTTGGTTGATCACCATAATTATGATGATGCATACAGAAAGAGGCCTGTGGCTTTCAAGGGTTCTGATCATGAGAGAAAGAAAGGGGTACCCTGGACGGAAGAGGAACACAGGTTAGTTTCATCAATTTGTAGAATCTTTAATGATCTGTGGACATAAAGTTCTGTTGAAATTCTTGTAATTTAACCATGATTGATTATAATAAGCAACTCAAGATTGTTGTTCTTTTCAATGTTGAAATATCTCTATTTCTGGAGTTACAGGCGTTTTCTGATGGGGCTTCTGAAGTATGGTAAAGGGGATTGGAGGAACATCTCAAGGAATTTTGTGGTGACAAAGACGCCAACCCAAGTGGCGAGTCATGCTCAGAAGTAATACATAAGGCAGAAGCATTCTTCTGGAGGGAACAACAAAAGGAGACCAAGTATACACGACATAACCATTGTTAATCTTACAGAATCTACCACCTCACAAGATAATAACAAGCCCCTTCAATTCAATGATCAGTCTCCTATGTTCTCACCACATCATCATCAGATGCCAAATGATGGGGTTTTCAACCCTAGTTGTGACAGTTTCTTGCATTCATCTTCATCTGATCTTGACTGTGCCCTTCATGAGGCTTATGGTTATACCAGCCTCAAAACCCAGGGTTTTGGCCCGAATTCTGGAGACTTCAATAAGGCAGCTGTTTTAGGTATTCATGCATTGTAATGCCAATTCTGATGATATTCAAGGACAAATATATATCGAGAGTTGTACTTCAAATATCATTCCTCTGTATGAGGCAACTTAGCTAGCTTATGAACATCACAAGCAAATTCCAATAATGTTTCAATGCTTCAACAGTAAATGTTGAATGGACTTTTCTGTCAAGTTTTCCTCTTCATCTTCTAAACTGCGAAGAAATTGTTCGATACATGATATGAGAGGGGGAATAAAAAAATAGAAATTCAGTGGAACCTATCATCTAAAATGCCTTCTTCAGTGAGTTTTTTATTTGTCCAAAAGGTGTGTAAAGTGATGTGCCTAAGAATTTGGTCTAAATTACGACCATATATATAAATATATATCTCTCTCTCAAGGAAATGCTTTCTAATTGGTGAATCCATAGTCAGATATGCACCTTCTGTATGCTACGCATCGAAGGCAACTTGAAAAATTTCTGTAGTAATTATCAAATGCTTTTAGACAACACACGTGCATTAATTTATTAAGATCTTAGCATGTAATTGGCTTTCAAATCAAAATCCTTCATTCTTATCTATGAAGCCGCGAATCCAACTAGAAAAATGACGTAAAAAAAATCTGTCTGCAAATCTTATAGTATTAATTTCTTTAATGGTGGGACCAAAGTACAACTAATAGTAGCCTCAAGTTAAAATGAGAATGGGCTTAATAGATTTCCAAAATCGGGGGTTTTTGACTCGATGCGGCATTGAAATTGGAGTGGTTATGTGAGCACTGCATGATAAACAAGCATAAGCAGCCAGCTCATTTGCTGATGTGGCTGACTCACTTGAGCATTTACTTTACACAGATATTATTTTATTAAAACTTACCTCTAACATGCTTACATGACTAATCATAATTAATTCTGTGTATTGCTTAGCATTACATATGGTAAGCAAAGTTGTCATGGAACGATTCGTGGTGAGAGCAATATGGACAAGTTGACTAGGTGTGATGGGCATGAATCACTTGTAGTAGAATCTGACTATGAATTCCACTAAATGTGGCACACGGAATGAGAGTTATATATATATATAGATAGAGAGAGAGAGAGAGAGAGAGAGAGAGGAGCCAACCCAGATGGGGCTTTTTGGTTGATATTTTTGGGATGCGCCAATATGCTGATAAGTGGTGGCAATATATACTGTTGCGTCAGCTTTGCTTTGCTTTGTTGCTTCTTCTTTTTACTGGTCTCCCAGGGCATCATGCTTTATTTTGATTCTTTATTTTGCTTGATCGATGGAGCACCCAATAATAATATTATTTATTGTGAATGAATATTGCAGGGGCATGCAGATTTCGTTCACACTAGCAAGCACCATTTGCAGAGAGAGGGAGGAATAAAGCAGTGTGGTACAGAATAAGAGTAGTGCAGACAAGGTAGATATTGAGGCAGTTGCTTGACCTGCAGCCACTGCACAACTCGTCTAGGTGGAAGTGATATTAGGCATATACATTGCTCCTCCTGAGTTCTGATATATATATATATATATATATATTTATGTTTGAGGGGAAATGAAAACAGTAAGGGATATATATATAGAGAGAGAGAGAGAGAGATAGAATTGGATACGTTGCCTCAAGATGAAGGTATTAAATAGAATAATAAAAATGTCAATCAATTAAATTAGTTTTGTAAGTAGGTAGAGCTCCTTCTTCACACGTCGGTTGCTTAATTAAGTTGACAGTGAATGAATGGATTTTTTGTGTTTCTCATCTCTTGTAATCTCATAATCTGCCGGCACATCCTGGACCTCCTTAGGACTAAGCTAGCTCTTCTGAATCTCTGGCGTCTCACGTTGAAGACAGAAGAAAGACGATATCATATGCCTAAATTTCCTTCACGTCAAATCCTAGGCTTAATTCTTTCTATTTGGCTTCCTTCCAGTTCCACGTACCTTGTTACCAAGGACATTCTCCCCCACAAAAACATATATAAAAGTTAGAAGAAAAACATATATATCAAGTCCCCTACAATAGGAAATTGTGATCATCATCTTCCTCAGCCAAAGGTTGGACGTGGGGTTGTCTACTATTAATTAAAATAAGTGCCACTGTTTTAACAATAAATCTGACTCGGTCACATTTGATCTAGGCAATCCAAATTTTACATTCCATTTCAAATTTTTTATCGTATGATCATTATTTTTCTGTTTCAAAACTTATAGTTACTTCTCCCATCCCGTATCTATCATAGTTTTTAGTTTTTTGTTTTGTTTCAAAACCATTGTTGTTTTACAAAATCAACACATAATTAATTTTTGTTTTACAACTATGTATGTCCTCATTTATTAATCTCACTTTTTCTTCTCTCTTATCTACCACTTACTCTTTCGAATCTAAATTTACTTTATTTTCAATACTTTTAAAATAAAGGTATTTTAGTCATTACATATTACTATTTGACATTAATTAAAACTTTCTTAATTCACATACCACATCTTTAAACTACAATGAATATGGGATAAAAGGAGTAGAACATTATTTTTATTTTTCGTAATGTTTCTTTTAAAATAAAAAATATTTATAAAATCTAGTCCAAATCTATTGCTTCACAGCATTAGCAGCAAATGCACTAGGTCCCAAAGATTGGGATTGATATCTAAATTTTCTCACCACAATGAATTCTCTCAATTTTCTTTTTAAAATTATTCATGTCATGGATCTAACACTTTCTCTTGATATAATTACAAGAAGATTCTTCTCCCGGTAAAATTTACAGACATAGTAAAATTTGCCGACTTTTAAAACACTACAATGTCTTATCAAATAGAATAGTCATTATCAAATCTTTCAAGATTATTCACGACTTTTTAGCTGATTATTACAATTTTTTTTTGGCCACTAGCTGATTTTTACATGTTGCTCTTCCAGCAACTGTGGTTTTAGTTAACTACATTTTATCCCCAAAAAATTGAGAAACGATTTTTTAAGTCATTTTTTTACAGCAATACCTAGTCCTAGCTGATACATATTAACATATCTAATTAACTCCGACTCTATTTTTTCATGGTAAATATGCATTTCATCTTTGAAAAGCGAAAGAAAAAAGAAAGTGAATATGCAAAAATTTTATTGGCCATCTCATAATTGAGCATTTTATGTGAGAAATCATTATCAATGCATATTCCACAAAAAAAATCATTATCAATACATATTAATTAATGATAAACATTCTATTTAATCCGGGTAAAGTTTAAAATGATCTTACCTGTAATTACAAAAACCTAACTCATTTATTTTTTTGTTGTCCAAACCTATGCTATCATGTTGCAACTGTGTTTTTTAGTTTATAAAGTAGATTTTTTTTTTGGTGAAAATTTATAAAATAGATTTTATTACTATTTCTTTTGCTGCTGCAGCCCACAACTACACATACGCGCGCACACAATCGAATTGAATTAAGAAAAGTTATAGTGGTGATGCTTTTCACTTTACACGTAAATTTAACTTTAAAAGCTCCAATCCAAATTGAGGGATATGATATGTTCTCAACATTCTTTTTATTTGTAATTGTGAATGACGCACCTTTCAACTTTGAATTATTTTATCTATTTATTTATAGAGAAGCAACCACTACTTATGTTCGCGAATCAAACCTTAGTGAATCACCGAGTTTATATATTATAAAAAGTACGTAATCAAACTATTCATCAAAATATAAATATATAAACATATATATTAAGGATTAATATATATATTGTGGATTAATTTAATTTGTATATTTTGAAAATCACTTGTTATGTACGTTCATATCTCGCCCAATAACATATATAACAAAGCAGTGATCAAACGCATGAGAGATCAAAAGATAACGTACGTACAATGTTGGCTTCTTTTTTTACTTTTAATCTTTAAAGTTTAGAACAAATCTTTAGTTGGAATTAATTAAGCTCAACATGCATGTTGCTTTCAAGAAGATTTATTTGGCTAGCTAGGAGCTATCATGTGGAGCAATCCTCCGAATACAAAATTAGAGAGTTTTGCCTACTAAATTTAGTTATTTTATATGAGAATATCTAATTAATTTAATAATAGCTGTAGCAATTAAATAAGTTAGTTATCACTGTATTTTAAAGTAACTAACCGTGTAATCGGTTAAATATAATCAGTGAGTAGCAAATTAACAGTTAAAATAATCACCTAATTATTCCGTGAAATAAGACTTACACAGTACGGAATTTAGATGTCAACTGTCTACACCAGGAAGCTAGACTGAACTCTATATGCTATATCTGTCATTTTCTTGGTCTATTTTCAACACATTAATATTTTTTTGTTCAACGTTAGGATGATGATGATGATGTTAAAATAAGAAAAAAAAATCGAGTTACCGAAAATTAGAGTATATTCCCACTAACGGAATTCACTTTTGTTTTTCTTCCAAGGTGACATAAGTAAGGCTTTTTTTTTGTGTGTGTGTGTGTGTGTCTGAAAATAATGCATTTCAACAAAGAATGAATTTTATGTTATGTTCTTTTATTGAAATTTAAATTTGACTTAGATAGTTTTATTTTTTATTTTTAATAATGTACTTATTTTATTGCTTGATGAAATTCAGAATACTATTTCTTATTTTATAATTGGTTCTAAAATTTAGAACCACGATAAATGATTCAAAATCTTTTAAAATATGATTTATCATGATAAAAAAATAAGTTATTGAAATAAAAAAATAAATTGAAATCATTTAGAACAGCACGCGACACTAAAAAATTTACGATCGCAATTCAACTTTTGCGGCGAAAACATAAATGCGATGGCATTTAATGTCCTGAAGTGTGCTATCCATCACAAGTTTAATCAAAACCTAGAGTTATTTGGATCAATTTTCTTAAGTCCAACAAAAAAAATAATTCCTTTTACGATATGTGAATGTGATCCACTTCGGAGCCACTCAATGTGGATAATGTAATAATCTACTTCAAACAAGGATTTACTAAAGACGAGAAAAGTGGTGTGAATTAAACATGAATTAGAATGTTAATTTAATACCAGTAATTTCATGACATGGTTAGCAGTTAAATAGGTTTTTTTAAGTATAGTCTGAGATTTAATTTCTAACATTGAAAATATAGAAAAGATTTTGTTGTTATAAAAGAAGATTTTATTATGAGATATAAAATTTACTTTAATAATTTATAAGATATTAGCTTTAACTGTAGGCCGAAAAATACCTTTGTACTAAAAAAGAATGCTCAAAGAAACATCGCCCTTCTCCTTGTTTCCTCATATTATCTCAGTTGATCCCGCCTGTATAATTAAAGCCATGGTCTTCAACTTTAATTTTCAGTCACGCTCAACATCAATCAAATCTTATGAAAATCATTGTCATCGCAGTAAGATGAAATTAGCCGATTCAATAAGTGCATGCGTCTGGTTCAAAATTTTCCACATAATTGACCATTATGTGAACTGATGGAAAAAAATGCAACTTACCAATTCAATCAGTTTAAGCTTTTTTTTTTGTTATTGATACAAATTAAATGAAATAAGTTCATTTTTTTAAAATTCTAATAATATTATATAAGTATTATTATTGTACAAATTATTAATGATTTTTATTGAATATCTAATTAAATAAAAGAAAATATAAATGTCGCAGACCCTTCAGTTATCGACTTATTTGGTGATCTCAAATTTAAATCTTATCATTCTGGTAATTCTATATGTTGCTAATGAATTGGGATAGATGAATTTAATGTCAACAAATATTATCATGATTGATTGTTTATTGCTTATTTTAAGTTTATTATGTGATTATATATAAATATTAACTTGTTTAAGTTTGAATATTGAATTATGAAATTTATAAGTATTTAATTTTTATTGCTTATATAAAATTTAATATATAAAATTAAAATTAAAAATATCTTAGTTTACCTATAAGTGATTCAATCATAGTTTAGATTGACCCACAGCTCAATCCATGCATCTTGAATCAATGCCTTCATCATCAATAACCCATCTTTTTTAACAATACTGACAAAAACATTCATAATTTGCATAATACATGCGCAGCATCTCAAAATCATTTGTACTCATTAGAATATTGGAACATTTCTTGACATCCGTATAAACATAAAAGACTATTTCTTCCACAAAAAGACAACAACTTTTTCTTTTGTGCTAGAATATTAAAATATAAGGAAATAATACATCTTCAACTAAAAAAGAAGGAAGAAATAAGTGTTCTTTTAAGTCATAACACTTGTTTGACTTTAATGTTCTAAAATCTAATTCATCTAAATTTTCACTTAAAAAAAAAAAGAAAGAAAGAAAAGAAATAAATAATTAACTATGAGTAATTTAAATGATAAGAGATTCAAAATTTCTCAAACAAGATCTAAGTTCTTAAGGCTCGTAAATTAGGGGAAAAATCATGTTAAGAGAACTTTTTCCTAATTAAGACATAACTCAATTTAAAATTAAATTAGTCAATAATATCAAATACCAAATGGTGTGTCACAGAATAAATAAAAATGGTAACTTTAATTCCAAAAGTTTCAACAGGCCATTTCTTTGTTGTCAGAAAGCATTTACTGGGCTTGATCACTGATTTTATATCCTTCCACTTTCATTGGTATGGAATGGGATCATAATTGACCTCTTTCAGGGGCAAGCCTACAAATTGCAGAACCTGTCGAAAAAGGATTTCTTCTATGCATTATGAACTCTTCAAGTAACGTCTTTAAGTACCTACCCTTGCTGACATATGCCATGTCATACATTTCTTTTTAGTATGTTGGATCCTACAAAGCTAGAACTAACCATATCAATTGGTTGTTTTGATGTACCAACATTTGCTTTTTTGGATCACTGTCTCTGTAATGTGGAGATGCAACAAGCTGAAAGGAAATGCCTGAAAATCCTGGTTCAGGAATCAAGAGCTTGTAATAATGATTATATTCAATTAATAGAAGTCATTTTTTGAAACTAAATTAATGAAGCCTCTATTTTCAGTTCGTTTCTCTTTCTCTACTAATTGTGCTGTTGATGAGAAGTTTTAAATAATTTACAACAGGATTTTATTTTCAAACTATAACCAAACTACAAGCCAAACAAAAAAAAAGACCACGCCTTACCCTTTTTATTCACAAAATTGAGCATCTTCACTGAAAAGAAAAATACATGCACGAGGCAGTGGAAGCGTTTCTGGATGATGTGAGAAAGCACAAGCTTATTACAAGGCTAAAAACGTCTACGAAAAACCGGGAAAATTGAAACCCTCAAGCTAAAAATACAGCAGAAACTAGCTGACAAGATTCAGGTGGAAAAGAGGACATGGAAAGAAGGGGGAAAAGGTGGTATATACATCTCAACTCTAGATTTCAACTTATGCTGCTGGATCCAAAGGGACAACAGTATCTGGACAGTCTGATCTTTGTCCTGCAAGAGAGTAATATGCAAGAATATGTGCTGGATGCTCAGCAATGGCAGATTTTCCACTTGGATACGTGACAATAACTCTTCTAGAAGGAATCAACTCAATATTCCAGAAGGGTCTGGCCATTGCAAAGAGATCACGCCCTGATGCAGATTGTCTATACCCTTGCACCCAGAGATACCTTAAAGAAGTTAGTTGTGTGGCAGCAACAGCTAATGCATACTCGCTGAAGGAACAGCCTCTCATTTCGAGCTTTTGAAGGCTAGGGCAGCCCCCGGAGAACTCCAGAAGCCCTGCATCAGATTCCCCTACATAACCCAGAAGCATCCATCTCACATTTTGGCTGTATTGCCCAATGTACGCAAGGCCAACATCAGTCAAGCCCCCAGGACGAAGATACAGAGCAAATCTTCTGAGCTTATCACAACCCCTTAATAAAGCCCTCACCCCATTGTCAAGAGGTAAATCTGTTATGGTGGCCTCACGGTCTAGCAAGACAAGACGAAAATCAGTGAGGCTTTTCATGTGAGTGCCAATATGTTCCAGGGATGCATTGGTAATGTCAGATACATAAACAGCAAGATATTCAAGTTCTGGACAGCCCTGTGACAGAGCAATTAACCCTCTCTGCGACACAACACCTTCTTCATCCTCCATTCCTTGCTCATCATCTCCTCGCTCAATCCTAAGTCTCTTGAGCCTCTTGCAGCTTCGTGCAAGAACTTCGAGTCCTCTATCTCCAATTACATTCCTAGACTGCCCATAAGGAAACATACGAGTTCATTCAAAACTTTCAAATGCAGTATTGGTCCAACAACGAGCAATCAAAAGTCAAAACAAATATGTAACACAAGACTTTCTAGATAAAGTTTTGTGTTACACATTTTTATATTAGATTGAAGATTCTTCGGCACATCCTACAGTTTTCATGCTTCTGTTAGCCAAAATAGAGCAGTTCAAACACTTAGACGCTTGTCGAGAAGCATTTATTAGATAGGTAGACAGGAAAATTTGGAAACCTCGATTGATCAAAGGATAAGAAGAGCATTGTATGAAAAATTGGAACCAACATTACAAAAATTCTAAAGGAAGAGAATTTAATGAGGAAGAATTCCCGGAGTTTACCTCAAGGACTTCCAAGTTGGGGCACTTCTGGATTAAGGTACAATGATCCTCTGTATCCAACATGGAATATAGGAGATCCAATTTTTTCAGAAGGGATGCGAAAGGGAATACTATTGGAAGTTCATTCTTTCCAATATAAGTTAAACCCAATCGACATAACTTCGCGGGAAATGGTATAGCAGTGTACTTTTCCGGCGGCTCATTGTAGGAACCTCCACAAAATTCTTCTAGTGCAGATGCAGAACGAAAGAAGTTTACAAGCTTCAAGATTTCAATATCAGTAATTTTCACAGAAACTAAGTTGCGGCAGTTTTTTGCTATAAGTTCAAGGTCCTCGATTCTGATATTAACTAGATCTGTCAAGTAAAAATTTAGAGCCTCGAGAACAGTATTATTCAAAGCAAGCTCATGCAGCCATTCGCCATCATTCTCAACAATTTGGCTCTCCTCCATAAACAAGACTCTTAAGTTCCTGACAAAATGAAACAGCCATCTATGAGTGAAGTGAACATAGACTTGGGAGAATAAATTTCAATATGGGCAGCATCGATTTACTCAATTTTACAGAATATGTCCAAAGAATATATTCAAGCTTGAAGTTGATTCTTCGGAAAAAATTTTTTTTCCCTTTTTTGACTGTTATTTTATTGCTACTATAAATATGTCAAGCTCAAAATTCCAACTATTATAACAAGGTTAGTACCATGCGGGATATTTAAAAACCATTTATTCAGATACAAAACATATCAAATAAAACTTAGCATTACTGACAATGATGCAACGTCTTTTTTTCTTATTTAAACATAGACTTTGCTTTTTCGCTTGTTATTACCTACAAGTATCGTTTCTCTTTTTCCTTTACGCATTTTAACTATGGTGTCACCCAAAAGGCAAGATAAGCTTTTCACCCAAATAGAAAAGTTTGATCATCTTCGTAATAATAACTGAAGTGAAGATGTTGAAACAGCCCAAAACTTCAGCCCCCCGTCAAAAGCCATCACTCACAAGGAAGCTACAATTGTGCCAAAAAGGGTATAAAAAATACGATTAGCATCGTTTTTAAGTAGATTTATATGGCGTTCTGTCTTCTTCAGAAATACAAAAGCATTCACCGTAATAGCTTCCATTGCTTTGCAGATTCTCGCAGCATGAAATGAGTCAATCATGCATGCCACGTGATGCACTAATAAACAACAACCAGGTTGCTCACTAAAAAAAGATAACTGAGTCGAAAGAGGCACGTTTTCGTATAAAGAGGATATAAAAGAATGCTTCTGAGTTCTGAAGACACAATTTGAATCGCAACATACAAGTAATAGAACAGAGGATTGATTGCAAAACAACGAGTAGAGTTGGCATTGCGAATTAAGCATTGGGAATACATAAAATGGTAACCAAGAAAATCATCTGAGTTTGGAATCAAAAGATGTAGGCAATACGCAATCTATGACAATTTGATAACAGTGTCCAATAGCAGAAAGGAAATCATTTACAGAGAAAAGAAACTCAAACTTTCAAATCACTTCATCAATCACCTGGGTGGGAGATCATTGTATTCACTGATAATTTCTCTTCTTCTTCCCATAACCAATTTTATTTTTAGGCAACTAACCTCACCCAGACCCACACGTTAAGAAATACAGGAAATGGGGTTGGGGGATTTAAATAAACAGATTTAGATCAAGCAAAAGAGAAAGAAAATCCAGTAAATACTGACGATAAACCTTCAGATTCTACACGAACACAACCAGGAAATTTGGAAAAAAAAAAAAATCCCGTATTTTCTTTATAACCATTAGTCAAGAGAAAACGTAGGCAAAGCCATAATCCAATACAGCAATACTGACCTGCAAGACCGGCCGATATGGTAAAGGCCATCCGTGGAAAGACCAGAACACTTGTCGAGTTTAAGAGCTTGAAGCACATGTCCCCGTGACCGCGCAAGAAGCTCAAGATCAGAATCCCTCACAATCATGCGCCGGAAGTGGAGCGACTTCAAACAATCAAAATACTGTGCAATCTCTTCAACCCAAGGCCCCACATATCCTCCCCAATCCTCCGGAATCAAATTGAACATCGCCGCCCTCGGTTTCCCTTTCAGCTTCAGCGACTCCAAGTGCGGAAATCTCCGGCGGAGACGGTCCGGGGTCGTCGTGTAGCAGAGAGCAATCGTCACGTGCTTTCGCGTCAAGCAGTCCATCTCGTACCACTGCCCGCAAACTTGAGAAACTGCATCTCGATCTTTGGGGTCGTGAATAAAAGCCATAACACGTTCCAGGACCACATCGGTCAATCCGGAGCTCATTCTCCTCAACTTTCGATCCTCCATCGCCATTAAAAAGTTCGAAGAGTGAAAAATGAAACCAAGTGAAACACCTTCGAAGGCCAATAATTTTCACACTTGAACTCAACAAGTGGAATTTCAGCCCGAACTCGAGTGTCTGAATTCCTGGGTGCAGATCGGTTCAAAACTAGAATTAGAAAGAATTAAACCAAAAGCAGAAATACTAAAACAAGAATAGAATTGTCCTGTATGGGAAGTACTTACAGCAACCGTTACGCCGCAAAACCGATGACGTACGCGGAACCCCAGAACGGTGGCAGTGGGAAGCAGCAAGAGAGCAGAGAAGAAGGAGAAAAAACTGGAAAGCAATCAATCAAGCAGCGACTTTTGCACGGTAGACGAGCCCATGGGATCGGGAAGGAATCGCCGACCCGACCAATGGAAGAAAGAAGCAACAGGGAGTTACTGGGTGAAGTGAAGACATGGTGAGAGAAGGGGAACGACGGCTGAGATTATGAGCGGAGTGAAGGAATCGGACGGCGACAGTTGGAACAGTTTGAAAGGAGGAGGATTGGGATCGGACCCTAATGGGGTCTGTATAATAAGGGCCTCAAAAACTACAAACAAAAGGCAAAGGTGGAGGGTGCAGAGTGGAGAAGACTCAAGATTAGTGAGATGAGAGATGCAGGATGAGAAACGGACATTTTTTTTTTTGGCCAACAGAAAAGGATGCATTTGGATGTCCGTTTCTTCTGTACATTTCATATCGGCTTAAAAAAAAAAATAACAGTAATAATAAACATAGTGTGTATCAACTAGTCATGACTCATGTAAGTTTTACATATATATTTAAATAAAAGTTAATTAGGTACAAAAATAAGATAAAATAGAATATTTTTTTAAAAAAT
The DNA here is from genome assembly GCA_026686845.1 of Adenanthera pavonina. Taxonomy (NCBI): domain Eukaryota; kingdom Viridiplantae; phylum Streptophyta; class Magnoliopsida; order Fabales; family Fabaceae; genus Adenanthera; species Adenanthera pavonina. The sequence goes on along the minus strand of JAIVEN010000003.1, from coordinate 14,418,874 downwards.
AATGATGTTATTGTAGTATTTTTTATTCTAAAAATATGAAATTATTATAATTAAAGAATATATAACATACATTTTAAAATATTGAACAAAGGATTCTCATGCTCTTACTTGAATCAAACAGGTTCTGATTGAGTTTTGGCCATAAAACAGGGTCCAAATGGGAACACACACACAAATACATAAGGTCTCAAATCTCCATTGTTTACAATACAAGAAAAAAAAGACATTCTCTTTCAATTGTATACAAATTGAGAAATATAAACTTTTTTATTCTATTTTTATTTTATTAAGAATGTGAATCCGAGGCTTGTAAATTAAGTAGGATCTATTATTTAAGGCTTATACATTGGAATAAAATTTATAAATTAAATGAATTCCACGTATTTTATTTTTTATAAAATAAAGAAAGAAAGAAAGCTCAACATGAATAGGGCAGTTCAGAGAAAGCGATAAACGACAAATCTTGCAGTATGTTTACCAATAGTAAGTTGGAAAGCGTCAGCGTTCGGAAGTGATATTTGTACAATTTGTTATCGTACAGCTAAGCTAAGCTTAGGTATTTTAGTTTTTATCTCGAGTGAAAAAGAACAAAGATCTCTAGAATCAGAATATTCTCAAATAATTTCTCATAATATTATTTTTATTTTTTCTCAGTTTGAAACTTCATCAAGATAACTCATGATATTTTTATTATCAACTAACTATTGATAAAAATTTTTAAAAATACCAACTTTTTTGGGTAATTTTTTTTTTAAAAAAAAACAATTTTTAGGTGAGAAATTTATTCACGAAAAAATACGTAAGGATAGATTACTAGATTAGATGAGACGAGGGACTTTTGCATAGATAACGAAATTGATGGGTAAGGCTATACGGGAGGGGGCCCACGCTTTGCAGTTTCTTCGTTTTCGCTCTGACTTCCTAACGAACACGTAAACTTGCAGCTCATGGCTCTATTGAACCGCTGCACAAGCTTCGTATCAAATTAAAATACCAGTAGTGTACTTTCTTTAACTAGCTAAAAAAATAAATAAATTTGATTTCTCTCCTGCTCCCTTCAAAATTTATAATGATCAGTGTGCGATGAGAAATAATTAGGCATTGGAGAAATCATGTTTTACCATTTTGGTACCGTCATTATGGGATGATTAGATGAACTGTTAAAAGCAAATGCGTCATGATTATGAAAAGATAATGCTTAATATCTGTCTTTTTTAGGATTGTCAAAACCAGCCTTTGATTTTAATTCTTCATATTCAAAATATCCCAAGTAGCCAGCCATCTTAATATATGTAGCCCCTTGCCACTTTCACTTATTGCAAAGTGGTATTAGTATTTACATCTTTCCACTCACTCACATTATAAATTAATATGGCAATTAAGAGTAAATTGATTATCATATATATATATATATATATATATTACTAGCTTCATGCATGTCTATATAATGCAGACACCAAGGAGTTTATATTTTATTGATAAAATCCTATTAAAACGTGTTGTCATATTAATTAAAGATTAATTAAGAGAGTTAAGGATGGTCTCCATGTTCTCTGAAGAGAGTTTTAGGATTCAGATTTTCAAGCAATTTCGCTCTCACGTTGATTTCTACCAGAACACACAGAAAAGTAGAGGATCATTATGTTTTATTGATAAAATCTTTAAGCAATTAGTATTTAGGATGCCCATTTTTTAATAAATTTATTCATTTACAGTTTCTACTTTTACGTACGCTGACTTTTTGTGTAGATAATGTTAAATAATACAGTACATTATTTTGTAACTAAAATAAAAATATGAATTAATAGTTACGTCAACCAAATCACAAAACTGTTCGCCAATAAAAAAAAGTTACAAGATGAGAGAACAGTCAAAACACAAATCCCATCCTCTATTAGTGGGAACAGGAGAGATTCCTATCTTTTTTAAAAGATTTAATTTTTTATATTTAAATCAATCGTTGTTTAATTATTCATTAATATATCAATATAAAATAATAGGTAATGGAAAAGAGTCTGTACACTTACAATAATGTAAAAATCAATAAATCAACACACATATTTTATCCCCCAAAAAAAAAATCAACACACTCAAAAATAATCGATCAAGTTGCATTATTTTCTAACGATGCCACTCTTTTTCTTAAACTCGGTACAATAAAAATAAAAACATGTCAATTATATAAAATACAGTACAACAAACTCAATTAGTTACACATTCTTCATAAACTATTATCAATATGTTGGTCATTTCAGATACTATACAATATACATAAAAACGTGTTTAAATTTTTTCATTGAATGTGTCTAGTTTATTTACTAAACCATAATTTTTTTCTCATTTGTTGGAAAAAAAAGTTCAAATGAATCAGAATCTGAAGACTTATTTAAACTAAAACAAGTTTCATTATTTAAAAAGTACTTACAAAGTATTTTACAAATTAGCCCCTAAGAAAATTTCACATAAAATGCACAAATTGAACCCCCATCTTTATACTAAACCATAACCAAAAAATCTAATTTACGATTGAGATGATCTATTATTCAATATCAACAAAATAGCAAATGAATAAAATATTCAATCCGTGAAAGGAACAGGATCGTGCCCAAGATGAGACGGCATTGCTTAATTACTAATTTTTGCATCAGTACTGTGGCTCAAACTGTTGAATGATAAAATAGCCTTAAACAAATTTCAACGACAGGCTTCTCCACTGATATACCACCAACATATTATTATCAAGCCCGCTTTCATTTTAATACTTGAGAATCTAGATTTCTCTTGCGTCACATTATTATTATTATTATTATTTATTGGGCTTGAAAGGGAGACTGATTAAACAAGTGACATTTACATATATATATATATATATATATTGAACCCTATAGTGTCTTTTCTGGTTTTAAAATGCATTGGGGCTCATCACGGATGTGGTGGAAATTAAACGCCTCTTCACGGATGAACATTTCTCTCCTTTAAGAATGGTTCAGTTAGTTAGTTATATATATACCTTGACAATCTATACTATGTATATATCAATAACTAGTCTATGGTTCTTCCAAATTTCTTAACCTCAAATCCCAGTTGAGTTTGTTTCTAGCTGTTTTTTAGATTGTGTTATTGTTCTTTCTTTGGGTGCCTTGTGTTTCCTTTTGTAAGCAAGGTTAATTACTAGAGTATTGATATGTGTATATATATATATATATATATAACACCAAAAAGAAAAGTATTGGGGCTCCTTCGTGTTCAAAGCTTTTTGCTGCGAATTATCATGAAAACGGAGATGAATTTGATGTTTCAGAATCGATCCATTACTAAATATCAATATATATATATATGTGTGTGTTAAAATTTTTGACAGACCAATTAGATATATTTGACTTGTAAATAGTATTACGTTCATTTCAAATTATAAGTCATATTTATTAAATATCAATATAATTCATGGAGATTCTGATTTTTTAAAAAGATTTTATACTCCCTCCATTTTAGAATATGAGACAAATTTAACTACTTCACTCACATTAAGGAGAATAGTTAAAGTGAGTTACATGCCTCAATTTTTTAAAAGATTACCATAACTTTTTAAAACTATTCTTATTAAATTACTCCATTTTAATTATTGCTATCTCTTTTAATGTCTCTCTATCATAAGAAAAAAAATCAAGTACCCACTTCAATTGAAGTCTATCATAAATAAGAGCAAAAATAAAAAAAAGAATATTAAATGTTTGCTAACTTTTACCCTATATTTTAAAATGGAGGTAGTAGTATATTGATTTGAGATATTTGGTTTATATTAAGTTTATGTTTTTTGCTAAACATTAATTTATTTGCTTAAAGATTTGTTTAACTAAGAAATGTGGGGTTCATGGGATTGTTTTGAAAAATGCACAATTAAATGTTTAAATTAAATATTCTAAAACTATTTGGTAAGCATTAATCATATCTTTGCTATTAAAATACTCCATTTGGTCATAAATATAGAATTTTTTATTCTGATCCTAAATATAAGACCCTTTATAGTATATAAGATAATAATTATTATATATTTTTAAAAAATATCCATATTTAATGTATCTCAAAAAAAGAAAAAAAATTAAATAATAATAAATTTAAAAAATATTATAATTATTAAAAAAATTAAAATAATTAACTAATTTTAACTTTTATTTTTAATTCATATAATTTAATTAAAATGATGTTATATTATATTAGGATGTTGGGAGTTAAATAAAGTGTATTTATTACTCCTCGCAAATGCTACGTCATCAACTTGTCGGACAGTAGAAATTAAGGATTCTAGAGGCAGGTCAAGAAATTTTGATGTCATAGGCAAAATTATTGGATGGCCTAAAGTAATACTTCCCCAATTCTAAAAAGTTGATGATTACATTTGTTAAAAAAATTTAATATTTTTTTATTATTTATTTTTATTAATTATATTATTTCTTATAATTTTTATAATATTTGTCTCTTATTTATTAATTATATATTAGAGTATGAATTAAAAAAATAATTAATGTACTAGATATGTTCTATATTTTAGATCAAATTAATATTACTCTAAAAGATATTTTATATTTAGAATCGGAGGGAATATAATAACACATCAATTCTCATATCATTTTATAATCAAATAATTATAACATTTTACTCTCAATAGATAATATATGCTTAATCCATTCAATTCATCTTGTCATATAGGTTTTCTTTTTCTTTTTAACCAGATTGTCATATTGAATATAAATAAAATTTAAGTAATGTCAATTTTAAAAACCATCTTTTAGTAGTAACAATAGTTACAAGTTTTGTTAATAATATTTTATAAATAATGTATATATTTTGAATGAAATCTAATCTTTTAATATAGTTTAATAGTAATTCTATTAGAGTATTAATTTTCTCTATCAACACTTCATGGGTATAAAAAATAGTAGTACCATACTTTGTCTTTCACGCATCACCCTTTTGGTTTTTAGTTTATAAACTTAAGTATTTTTTTTGTCAACTTTATAAAATTAAGTTAAAATAAAATAAGTTTACAAAAATAAAGTTTTGATAAAAATAAGTTTGTTGTAATATGATTTATATTTGAATATGTTTTTTTACAAAAGTGAGTTTGATAAAATAATTGTGAGATAAAATTACATTTACAAATTAAAAAATATTTTTTTAATCCATTGGCTAAAGTAGATTTAGAGGTAAAAATAAGTTTACAGGAGGACATTTTAAAATGAGATAAACATAAAATTAGTTAAAAAAATGTTTGCAAAATTATTTTTACTTGCCCCACTGATAAACCAAATAGGCTATAATGGTATAATTATAAAAAGTACTTTTTGTGGCATAAGATGGCTGTGTAAATGACCAAAATGTGGCCACAACCCTGGAGAGAAACATGATATTTTATTTTTACTGAAAAAAATGAAATATGATATTTTATCATATTATATATCATAGCTACTATAATCCCATTTAAAAATCTTTTTAATTATTTTCATTTAATTAGGTAATTTTATCTATATAGTTTCATAGCCAATCTCAAATCCAAGTAAAGGAAGATGGTTGTTTTATACTCTCGACAACTAATGTAAAACTTTGTAGAATCTCTACAATATGGATCAAGGACATTTTTGTGCTAATGCAATGTCGTTATCTAGAAGTAACGCAATGTATGGCTTGAATACAATGTCAAATGAGTTAGAACTGCTATATCAGCACCTAGCTGTAGTGTTAAATGAGTAAATGTTCCCATATCATTTGAGATAGATGTAGATAAAGAAGTTAGTCAAGGAGAGCAAAATTCGGTTCGATTCTTGGAATATTGGTACTTTAACAGGTAAATTTATGGAGGTGGTGAATACTATGATTCAAAGGAAAATTAACATTTTATCTTTAAGAAACTAAATAGATGGGAGAAAAAAGTTAAGAAGTTAGATACTATTAGTTTTAAATTTTGGTACACAGGGAAGGTCAGAGCAAGGTCATAAAGATAGAAAAAACAATGTGGTAGGATTTAGAAAGATTGGAAATAGAATCTTATCATTAAAATTGACTATTGGGCACAATACTTTCAATATTATCAATGATTATGCACCTCAAATAGAGTCGGAAGCACATATTAAAGAAAAATTTCAGGAAAATATGAGGGGCTTGGTTTGAGACATCCTACAAGGGAAAAAAATTCATTGGTGGACACCTTAATGATTATGTTGGGAAAGAGACAAGGCAATATGTGAGAGTTCATTGCGGTTATGGTCTTGGAGAATTAAATGATGAGAAGGGGCCTTCTACTTGATTTTTCAATGGCTTATAACTTCACGATTATAAATACTTGTTTCAATAAACGGGAGGAGCATTTAGTCATATACAAGAGTGGAGTTCAAATATTGCAAATTGATTTTTTTTTTGTAATGAATTCAAATAGAAGAGCTTATAAAAACTGCAAAGTGATCATTGGGGAAAAACTTAACTTCACAATATTGAGTCTTGGTTCTTGATGTGCTGATTAAGACTTGTAGATTAAAAAGTTGAAAAACCATAACTCCTATGATCAAATGATAGCAACTAAAAGGTGAGAAACAAATGACTTTTAAGAAAAAAGTATTGGAGGAAGGTAATTAGGACTCACAAAAAAGTGCTAATGTTTTGTGAGATGAGGTGGCTTAAAGAATCAAAGATACCGTTAAAATAATCTTAAATGAATCCAAGGGTTTTGGACCTCGAGATAAATACTCTTGGATGTGAAATAAGAGTGTGCGGAAGAAGGTTAAACATAAGAAGAAGTATTTTAAAGCCTTGCATCTGTGCAATAATGAGGAAAATTGAGAGAGTTATCGAATAGCTGGAAAGGAGACTAAGTTAATAGTGGGTGAGGCTCAATCTAAAGCTTTCGATGAATTCTATCAAGATTTAGGAATGAAGAATAGTAAACATAAGATTTACAAAATTGCCAAGAATGGGGAAAGAAAATCAAGAGATTTAAACCAAGTAAGATGCATTAAAAATGAGAAAGGAAAATTTTTTGTTATAGATGATAATATCAAAGAAAGATTGGAGGGTTACTTTTATAAATTTTTCAATTATGGATTAGGTATGACTAGTGATATGAAAAAAATTAGTAACTCATGAAGATAAACTAAATTTGACTTTTTTTCATAAGATTCGGGTTAAAGAGATAAAAAAAGCTTTTAAAAGAATAAATAATGGTAAGGACATTGGCTCCAATAGTATTTCTTTCGAAATTTGAAAGTACTTAAGAGATAAGGAGTTTTGTGGTTCACTAAACTATTTAACGAGATTTTGAAGTTAAAAAAAATGTTAGAAGAATAGAGAAAGAACACTTTGGTGCTCGTAGACAAGAACAAGGGAACATTTAAAATTGTGCAAATTATCGAGAGATAAAACTTATGAGTCATACAATAAAGCTTTGGGAATAAGTGATTGGACATGGGCTAGGAAAAGAGTCTCTTACATCAGAAAACCAATCGATATATAATATAAAGTAGTATAGGACAACATTGTTCATAAGGTAAACATTGCAACTCCATCTCAAGCTTTTTGCCCTTATTTTCTTTTTTGTTTTTGTTCCTTTGTTTTTATTTAGGTGGGTCGCATTTTTTTTGGGGTTGGGGAGTTTGTGATAAGATTTTTTTAAAATTTAATATCTTTTAGAACTAAATTAAACGTCTGTATGTTCTCTCACGCTGATGCGCGAGCAAAAAAATCTAGTTTGGATTTATGCCAACAAGGTCTACATCAGAGGTTATTTATTTATTAAGGGATTCGATAGAAAAATATTAGAGTAAAAAAGAAATATTTGCATATGGTTTTCATTGATTTGAAAAAAAAAAAACCCGTGATAGAGTATTAAGAGATATGTTGTGGAAAGCAATAGATAATAAAGGTGTTCATATAGCTTATATTTAAGTCATAAAAGATATATATGATGAGGCAACAATAAGTGTGTGAACTTATAAAGGTGAAACAAAGGACTTTCCTATAAGAATATATTCATATCAGCGATTATTCTTGAGTTCATACTTATTTGATTTAGTTTTGGATGTTTTGACAAAACATATATAGGCAAAAATTTTCAAGTGTATGCTCTTCGTGGATGATATAGTTTTAATTGATAACTTAAGAGAAAAAGTCTACTGTAACTTAAATTATGAAGACACACTTTGAAATCAAAATATTTCTGCTTAAGTAGGAATAAGACGAAATATATGCATTGCAAACTTAACAAAAAGCCAGTTAAAAATGATTTAGAGATAAAAATTGGAGAATAAACCTTTCAAGAAGTGTCAAAGTTTAGATATTTGGAATTGATTTTACAGAGTGATAGTGAAATTGATAAAAATGTTATGCATAGGATATAAGTTGAGTGGTTTAAGTGGAGAAAAGTTTCAGGAGTTATCTGTGACCGCAAGGTATCTACTAAATTTAAAGAGAAATTTTATCGAACTGCTATAAAATGTGAGTAGTAGAGATGAAAATGTTATTATGGATGTGTGATCATATAATAATAGATAAAATACGAAACTATTGCATACATAAGAAAGTCAGAGCAGCACCTATCGACGAGAAAATAGTGGAAAATTATTTAAAATGGTTTGAACGTGTACAAAAAAGATGACAAGAAGAGTTGTCAAATAACTTCGGCCTCGTTAAAAAGTGTAGAGGAAGATCAATAAAGACATTAAGGGAGGTTATAAGGTAAGATCTCTTAGTAAATAATTTATATGAAGAAATGGTATATAATAAAGCTCATTAATTTCGTATGATCCCTATAATTGACTTCACTTAATGGGATAATACTAATGTCGTTGTTGTTCTTGTTTTCATTTAATTTAGTGAGTCTCCCAATTATACGAGATTCTAGAAAATAAGCTACATAATTTATAACCTATAAATAGTTTGATTTATTACAAATGGTATATTTTATATTAAATGAATATTGATAACTTTATCATAATCATATTATTCTTGTTTCTTCAATTTGTTATTCTCCCTCCCAAGTCCCTTCCATTCATGATATGGTACACAAAATTGGAAAATTATATAATTTAAGTATTGTATCTCATATTTTTGACAAATAATAAGATGTATTTGACTTTCCATAAATTACCATTGATGACTTTATTCTTTCAAAAATTACTCACTATATCATATGTTGACGTACCAAATATTTAATCCTCTTTTTTGTTTTTAAGGGAACAAGGAGGGCAAAGTTAATCCTCACAATTTAAGACAAGTGATAAATATGTTTTGGAGTATCAGTAATGATCAAGTTCGTCAAATTCTCTCAATATAGCCATATATATATATATATAATTCTCTTGATGTTGTCGATTATTCAAATTCAATTCAACCCTATTAAAAGGCGTAGAAAAAGAATTATAAGAATACTAAAAGAGGTTATAAGGTGTGACCGCTTGATAAATATTTATATGAAGAAATAATATTTAATATAGTCTATTAGTATCATATAATCCATATAACCGACTTCACTTAGTGGGATAAGGTTAATATTGTTATTGTTGTTGTTTTTATTTAATTCGGTGAGTCTCCCAATTATACGAGATTTTGAAAAGTAAGCTACATAATTTATAACCTATAAATAGTATGATTTATTACAAATTGTATATTTTATATTAAATGAATATTGATAACTTCATAATAATCATATTGTTCTTGTTTCTTCAATTTGTTATTCTCCCTCCCAAGTCCCTTCCCATTCATGATATGGTACACAAAATTGGAAATTTATATAATTTGAATATTGTATCTCATATTTTTGACAAATAATAAGATATATTTGACTTTCCATAAATTATCCTTTATGACTTTATTCTTTTAAAAATTACTCATTATATTATATGTTGACGTACAAAATATATTTTTTTTGGCCAAAAAGTTGGCATACAAAATATTTAATCCTCTTTTTTTTTTTTAATGAAACAAGGAGGGTAAAGTTAATTCTCACAATTGAAGACAAGTGACAAAGATGTTTTGGAGTATAAGTAATAATCAGGTTCATCAAATTCTCTCAATATAGCCAAAATATATATATATATATATATATTGTTAGCAAGGCTGACTTTCCAAGAGGGGGGGTGAATTGGGAAGATTGAAATTTTTCTGCACAAAGTGAAGTAAGTGAAGATATCACAGTATAATGAAAACAATGCGTAAAACAGAGCAAGCTGAAAAGTAAAGATAGGGAGAAGAAGACTCAGTAATTTATCCTGGTTCGGTCCTTCCACTTGACCTACATCCAGTCCCCAAGACACCTCTTGGGATTTATCCACTATACAGCAAGAATTTCAATGGGCTTCTTGCAAAGGCCACAGTACACGAGTTTGCTCTTTTTCTGAGCTCTCTCTCAAACTCTCCAAGCACTTACACTGTGTGCTTCCCAATCCCCTTGTGAATATCCCTCACAAGTAAATCTATCTTCCAGATGAAGAGTAGATTGATTACAATGAAATAACTCTCTTGAAAGGAGTAGATATGAAAGTTTTGGTGCAAGTCTGGAAGTTAAGAGGGTAAAAGCTTTTGAGAAGAAAATTCAGCAGAGATTCAGTATATACAAGTTTGATTCATTACCCACAACTTCAAATGATGTTGTATTTATAGATTTAGGTCCCAAATATCCGTTAGAGACTAAATCTATCCGTTGGGGAAGTTATCCAACGGTTACTCTGAAAAACTATCCGTTTACCAACCGCATTTAATGTTTCTGACATACTGAAATTCGAATTTTAGTTGGTCAACAGACGAATTTCGAAGGAACCGAAGGTTAAAGCTTTCAACGTTACAACACGAAGTTCGTCTATTCATGAAGTGAAATTCAAATTTTGAAACTTATAAAACATTTTCACAATGTGACATACGAATTTTCAAGAAGAAAGTTTTTCAGTTAAGTGTGAACAGTGTTTTCAATTTGCTACAGTGTCTTCGAAATTCGAATTTTGGTATCCCAAAATTCGTCTGTTCACTGAACGTTAAAAGAGACACAGTAGTTTACTTTCTTCGAAATTCGCATTTTAAAGGTGTGAAATTCGTCTGTCAGAGAGACTCTTTCCAGACTTATTTCATCATTCGAATGTTGCAAATTCTTGTTATTCGTATGTCTATGTTTCACTTAAACAGACTCAAGAACTTAGCTTCTGAAATTCAAATTTCAATGTTCAAAGTTCGTCTGTCAGAGAGCAGTTTTGAGACATAAATCATTCTTGATCTCAGATGAACTTTAACACATTTTCAGACGAATTTCTTCTATTTTCTCAAGTTTTGTTTTGTCTGAAATTCGAATTTTGAAGACTTAAAGTTCGTCTGTTGGAAAAAGCTTCTTTCAGACTTGTATGAAAATTCGAATGTTGGAAGCTCAAAATTCGTCTGTCAGAGAGCATTTATCAAACTCATTTTCATTTTGATTTCAGATGCATTTTATCATGGTCTCAGACGAATTTCTTTGGTTTTCACAAATTTCATTTTACTTGAAATTCGAATTTTGAAACTATGAAGTTCGTCTTTTACCAGAAAGGCTTCTTTCAGACTAGATGAAAATTTGAATTTTGAAAACTCAAAATTCGTCTGACAGAGAGCCATCTCTTCAGACTTAATCAGTTTTAGCTCGAAATTCGAATTTCCAAAGGCAAAGTTCGAATTTCCTACTTGACAGTTTAGTTTAAACTTTTAACCTTCGTCTGTTTGTGGGTGTTTTTCAAATATTTAAAGATTTAACATATAATCAAGGTTTGAAAACATCTTTTCTTTAAATCAAAACCTTTTACCCAATCATAACAAAAACTAAAGATCCTACAAGAGATCTAACAGCAAATACTCAGAAAAACTTCACTTGGAACAGCTTTGTTCTCCTTTGATATCTTCAATCCAAGCTCTTGAATGTTGGTTTAAAATCATGAAAACTCTTGCTTCAACATTCTCCCCCTTTTTGATGATGACAAAACAACTCACAAACTGGATTAGTACTTGGGTTTGCTTTCATAAGCTCCCCCTCAACATATGCATAAGATATCAAAACAACAGATTTAGTGAAGAGATTCAAAGCCCAAAACATTGCAACCAAGAACATACTTTATATCACCAAACAGTTGTAATACATAATCCAATTAAAGAGTAGTTCTTAAAAACAAACAACCAAATACAAAACAACCAAATAAAACAAGATACAACAAGAAGAATCAGCCTAAGATCTAAGATATCACTTCTTCTTTGGCTTCTTACTGTAAGTCTTTCCTTTTCCAGATGGCTCAGCAGATTTTCCAGCTTGCTTAGTCCCAGTTTGCTTTATCCCAGTTTGCTTTATTTTTCCCCCCTTTTTGGCATCATCAGGAAGCCCAACAAAGTCCATTGGAGGAGGTATCTGAGTGATAGGAACAGCACGAAGGGGAACAGGAGCAAAAGGAATCTCTGGCTGAACTGGAGCAGGGGGCTCAGCAGGCTCTTCATCATCATCAGAGACCTCAAGCAGTACTTGCATTTCCTGCCTAGAAAGAGCCAGTTGAGCTCTCTGTTGCTCTGAAAGCCCATAAGCAGCAATAGACTGAGGGGCTGGTTCAGCAGGGGGAAACATTTCTTCCAGCCTTCTCCTTTGAGCTAGCAGCAGAGCATTGTGAGCAATGGCAAGATAATCAACAACTGGTACAATGCTCTTTTCCTCATTGCTTGCTCCTTCTGGCACAGAAGAGATTGAAATGGCTGCAACCAGTCTTTCAACTTGCTCTGATTCTTGAATGGACAGAATTGAATCCGGAGCATCTTCTTGCATTGGCTCAAGAGGGCTTGATTCTTGAAGACCTTCTCCTTCTAATCCATAGTCCAAGGGTGGACCAGGACTTGGTGTTCTCATAGCACCAGCACCATCTATATCAGAATCATGGTCAGAGGAGACAATCTCAAAGGGACTTGGAGGCACAGGGGATGGAGACAAAGTAGGCTCAGGGACACCAGGCTGAGGTGGAGCTGAAGTGGTAGGAATTGCATTTCTTATCTCTTCATATGCATCAGCCACCACCTTCATATTCACAGCCAACTGATGGATCTGATCTTGTAGATGGGCAAATTTGGCATTTTGCTCATCTCTTATGCTGAGAATGAGTGTTGATAGACTGTCAAACAACTCAGTGACCTTTGTTGGCTTGGCCCGTGAGGAGGGAGTGGCAGGAGGGTGAGTAGGCCTGGAGGGAGATGGGATTGGCTGAGAAGGCTGAGGTACAAATTTGCTAGGGGCCTCAGAGGTGCCTTCTTGTTGGAGGGAGTCATCAGCAGCAAAGAACAGATCTTCAGATTTCCCTGCTCCCTTTCCAACCCATCTGCCTTCATCTCGTTCAATACCCATCCTTTGCAGTTCCTCTTCTTTGAATGCCTCAGTGAGTTTCCCTTTCCCCTTTTCAATGTGTTGAATTCTAGCATGCTGCAGGATTCTTGAAATAATTGCAGCATAGGGGAGTGTGGAATCCTTCCTCTGATCCCTTGCTTTTATCATTCTCTGGAGGATGATATGACCCATGTTAATCAGCTTCCCACGAATGATAGCAGTCATCACATGAGCCTCTGCCCTTGTTATCAAGTTGAAGCTGCCACCCTTGTTGAATATGATCCTGGACACTATATAGTGCAGGATTCTGACTTGTACACTTAGGTCTGTGGGCTTCAATAGATTTATAGTTGGCCTGTTTTCCCTTCTCCTGAATAAGGTGTCCAAAATGGTGCTCTCCTTGTAGTACAGAAAAGATCCACCTTCTTCATCTGCTGTGCTTGCCTCATCCATATACCCAGAGGCTGTTATGTCAACTTTTAGTCCATCTTGTCCTGGGATTTCCAACACCTCATTGAATGTTTCATCAGCAAGCCAAATGGTCCTTGATCTCAAAGTGACCTCCCATTTCATCTTCTTGCTGTTATACTTAAGAGACGCATACCAAGTCTTTACTACCTCATCATCATATCTTTCAGCAATTTCCAACAAATTTTTATATCTTAACAACCATATAGCAGCATCAAAATTGTTGGAAATCAGAAATTGTTCCACATTCACAAAATGAGGCTTGATTACCTTTTTGTTGGAAAACTTGGTAGTGTACTCTTCTTGAATCTCAGGAGTGCTCCATAGTGGTAGTGTGGTCAATTCAAACTCTCCAGATTCAGTACTGGAAGAGGCAGAAGAGGCAGCAGCAGGAACAGACGGTTCTGCACTTTTTGAAGAGGAGGGGCCAGATTTCTGGGATTCTGCTTTGGATGATGATTTCTGGCGTTTAGAGGGAGTAGCTTTACTGGGTTCGGCTTTTCTCTTTGACTTTTCTCCTTCTTTGGTAGCATATTGAGATTTAACATTCCTTTTCGGATGAGCCACAGCTTTTCCTGTTCCAGGAATTTTAACTCTTGCCATTTCTCGGTTGAATGAAGCAGAATGTGGCTGAGAATGGGTTTATAGGGTGCGAAAGGAAGTTTAATCGGTGGAAAATGACGGTTTTTGGACAGGAGTTAAGAGGATTGAAGAGAGAATTAGAACAGACTAAGAGAGGTTACAAATAGGGTTGCGTCTGTTCTTTGGAAAACTGACGCATTTAACGTGTGTAACCGTCTGACAGACAAATTTTGAGAGGTCAAAATTCGAACTTCGAGCAGTTACAAGTTAAACCGTTCAGCACAGCTTACTGACAGACAAATTTTCATCTTGAAAGTTCGTCTGACAGTGGCTTGAAACAAACAATACAAGCACATCAGACGAATTTTGTTCCAACAAAATTCGAATATTGAAAAGAAAAAGGCAGGTAATAATCAAATCAACAGACAATAGATGAATTAAGCATGCAGAACTTCATCTTTCAAGCATTCATTCTTCAAGAACATGTTTCAACAGACGAATTTTGAACTTGATAATTCAAATTTCTCAATTTTTGCAAAGATTGTCCAACATTCGTATGTTAAGAAGTAATAATTCGTCTAACAGTGATGGACAATCATTACTTTGAAATTTTTGATTTTGAAAATTCGAACTTTCAAGCCTTAACAGACGAATTTCGAGGCTTAACCGAGAACTGTTCCTAGACATAACAGCCCAAAGTTCGTCTGTTGGTGAACCGAAATTCGAATGTTGACCATGTTGACCAGTTCAAAAACACAGATTATCAATGAAATTCTTCTATTATTCAAACAACATACGAATTTCAACTTTAAAGACTTACAGAATGGATCCAGAACTTAGGATAATTATCATTCACTTCATTTTCTGGTTGTTCCAATCTGGAGTGCTCCAAACTTTCAAACTTTTAGCCATTGATGTTCACAAGGAGCACCTGCAACTATACTAAAACATACTTCGATGCTCAAGTTAGAATTTATTCTAATATTAAGAACTCTAACGACAGAAATGCACAGAAATGACTTACAATTCATTGGGATTTACCATTCCCAATTCTCTCCTTATTTTGCAGTGTCTGTCTTCTGATAGAGGCTTTGTGAGTATATCAGCAACTTGATCCTCTGTTGGGATGTATTTCAGTTTAACTTCTCCTTTCAGAACATGATCCCTTATGAAGTGGTGCCTTACTTCAATATGTTTCGTCCTTGAATGCATGACAGGATTCTTGGTGATATTTATAGCACTTTGGTTGTCACACATGATTGGTATCTCTTTCATTTTAACCTCAAGATCTTCAAGCTGCTGTTTCATCCAGATGACTTGGGCACAACAGCTTCCAGCTGCAACATACTCAGCTTCTGCAGTGGATAAGGCTACACTGTTTTGCTTTTTGCTGAACCATGAGACCAGGGATCCTCCAAGAAACTGACAAGTTCCACTTGTGCTTTTTCTGTCAGTTTTGGATCCTGCAAAATCAGCATCAGTGTATCCTTTGAGATCTTCTCCATTGCCTTTTGGATACCAAAGACCCATCTGTGATATTCCAATAAGATATCTAAAAATCCTTTTCACAGCTGTTGCATGGATTTCTTTGGGATATGATTGGAACCTTGCACACATGCAGACACTGAACATAATGTCAGGTCTGCTGGCAGTTAGGTACAGCAGGGATCCAATCATTCTTCTGTACTGAGTAATGTCAAACATCTTCCCATTCTCATCCATATCTAGTTTGGTTGCAGTAGCCATAGGTGTTCCCATTGGCTTGGCATTCTCCATTCCAAACTTCTTTAACAGCTCTTTTAGATACTTGGATTGACTAAGAAAGATACCATCATTAAGCTGTCTGATTTGCAATCCAAGGAAGAAATTGAGTTCACCCATCATAGACATCTCGAATTCTCCCTGCATTAACTTAGAAAATTCCTTGCAAAGAGTCTCATTAGTAGCACCAAAAATAATATCATCAACATAGATTTGAACAATTAGCAAATCTTTATTTTCTTTCTTAGTAAATAAGGTTGTGTCAATTTTGCCTCTGTTAAACCCCTTTTCAGTTAGAAAATTACTCAGTCTCTCATACCATGCTCTAGGGGCCTGTTTTAAACCATAGAGAGCTTTCTTCAGTTTATAAACATGGTTTGGTTTTGTAGAATCCTCAAAACCTGGAGGTTGATCAACATAAACCTCTTCCATGATATATCCATTCAGAAAAGCACTCTTTACATCCATTTGATATAGTAAAATATTTTTCATGCATGCATATGCCAGTAGTATTCTTATAGCTTCTAGTCTAGCTACTGGTGTAAAAGTTTCTTCAAAATCAATATCTTCTTCTTGATTATACCCTTTAGCAACCAGTCTAGCTTTATTTCTTATTATTGTTCCAGATTCATCCAGTTTATTTCTGAAAACCCATTTGGTACCTATAACAGGATGATTTTTGGGCCTGGGAACTAAATTCCAAACATGATTTCTTTCAAACTGATTTAATTCATCTTGCATAGCTAGAATCCAGTAATCATCAGTTAAGGCTTCCTCAGCACATTTAGGTTCAATTTGAGAAATAAAAGCGCAGTTGAGCATTTGATCCCTTAACTGTTTTCTGGTTTTAACTTTCTCTTGAACATTCCCTATTACTTGATCAACAGGGTGATTCCTTTGATATCTCCAAGCTCTAGGGAGTTCTTGAGTTGTTTCTTCAATATTTTCTTCATTAAATTCTTGCTCCTGGATATCTTCCTCTATATCAATAGATTCAGATATCTTTGGAGGTTCAGTTTTACTTTTGTCAGAAATTCCCAGTTTTTCAAAATTGATAGTTAGATCATCTTCATGTTTTGACACAGCTTCATTTTCAATGAAAACTACATGCACTGATTCTTCTACTATATTTGATCTTTTATTATAAACTCTATAAGCCTTACTCCTACTTGAATAGCCCAAGAATATACCTTCATCGGATTTGGCATCAAACTTACCCAGATTTTCTTTCCCATTGTTGTGAATGAAGCATTTACACCCGAACACATGGAGGTGTGACAAATTTGGCTTTCTTCCTTTGTACAGCTCATAAGGGGTCTTCCCAAGGATTGGTCTGATGTAGGCTCTGTTTATGATGTAACTAGCTGTATTCACTGCATCAGCCCAGAACACTTGAGAGAGTTCCTTCTCATTTAGCATCGCTCTTGCCATTTCTCCAATGGTTCTGTTCTTCCTTTCCACCACTCCATTTTGTTGAGGAGTTCTTGGTGCTGAGAAGTTGTGGTCAATTCCATGCTCATTGCAGTACTCCAGGAAGTATGCATTTTCAAATTCTCCTCCATGGTCTGACCTGATAGACACAATAGAAATACCTTTCTCATTTTGCACTTTCTTAGCTAAGGTTACAAATGCATCAAAGGTATCACTTTTAGAGGAAAGAAACAATGTCCAAGTGAATCTAGAGTAATCATCTATAATTACAAGCACATACAGATTACCACCGAGACTTTTCACTCTAGATGGTCCAATTAAGTCCATATGCAAAAATTCAAGTGGTCTTGTTGTTGTTATTACATTTTTAGATTTGAGGGATGCTTTGGTTTGTTTTCCTCTTAGGCATGCATCACATTCTTTATCCTTTTCAAAAGATATTTTAGGAAGACCAGTTACTAGCTCATTTTTAATCTGTTTAGACAATTGATTCATGTTGACATGAGCTAATCTCCTATGCCATAGCCAACTGTCATTATTCTGACTAATCAAACATACAGACTCCAAGGGAGGAAGTTCATCAAGGTCAATAGTGTAACAGTTACCATCCCTTTGAGCTTTGAGAATTACTTTGTGATCACTTTTTCTGATGACCAGGCAAAACTTTGAGTCAAACAGCACCCAGTTTCCTTTGTCACAAGTCTGACTCACGCTTAGCAAGTTGTGGTTGAGGCCAATCACAAACAGCACCTCTTCAATGGATGTTTCTGGATTTTTGCCCACAATTCCAATACCAGTGATTTCGCCATATTGGTCACCTCCAAAGGTCACCTTTCCTCCTTTCTTGTCTCTAAGGGTGATGAACTTCTCCTTATCACCAGTCATGTGACTTGAGCAGGCACTGTCTATATACCATTTGTTGCTTTTCTTAGCTTTGAGACAGACCTGCAAAACAAAGTTTATGTTTTTCTTTTAGGTACCCAAATTTGCTTGGGTCCTTTTCGGTCAGTGAGTAATTCCCTAGATGCAGAGGCAACTTTGGGAACCCATTCAGTTTTCCTGCCTAGCCCATTTTTCTTCAATGCACAAGAACTGGAAATATGTCCCTTTTTGTTACAGAAATGACAGGTAATGAATGGGCTGCTAGATTGAGTGGTAGGAAGAAAACAATGCAAATAATACTTCTGTTTAGTATGCCTGGGTTGATCATATGTTTCAATGTGAGGTGATGCATCATTTTCCTTTTTATTATTGTTAGCATGCACAAAATGTCTCATATACATATTTTGATTTTTCTTCCTGATCTTTTCCTTGACTGCACATGGATCATAGCCAAGACCAGCTTTTCCTTGTGATATTCTTTGGCTCCCCATCAAGGCAAACAACATATCTTTACCTCTAGTGAGCCTAGACATGCTTTTAACTAGATAATCATTAGTTTGCTTGAGTTCAGTGCATGAGGTGCAGCAGACAGATTCAGTCGGAGGTAAAGAGGCAATTTCAGAAACTATGCTTTGAGACTCCAGCTTAATTATCCTTTTCTTTGCTAGTTTTAGTTCTTTAGCAACTTTGATAAATTCATCATGAAGCTCATGAAATGCATCTAGTAATTCAGAATAGGAAGGTTCAGATTCATATACCTCTTCTTCCTGATCACTGCTGTGTGAGGGTGTGGCTTCTTCAGAAGCAAGTGCCATCAGACAAATGTTGGCAATCTCATCCTCATCTTCTTCTTCCTCATCTGAGCTGTTGCCCCATATAGATGAGATGTAGGCCTTCTTCTTCTTTCCCTTATCAGCAGCTTTCTTTTCCTTTTCTTGTTTCTTGAGGAATTGGGGGCAGTCCCACTTTATGTGTCCCTGCTTCTTGCATTCATAGCAAGTCACAGGTTCTTTTGTCTCTTTCTTGCTTTCTCCAGCTACTCCTTTCTTGAAGAATCTCTTGTTTTTCTTCTTGCTGTAGAATCTTCCGAATTTTCTAACCATCATTGCCAGAGTTTCTTCATCCAGATTATCTCCTTCATCAGATTCTTCTTCCTTTTCATCAGCAGCTTTGAGGGCAAGGCCTTTCTTCTTCCTGTCCATCCCAGCTTCCTTGAGTGCTTTGATTTTTCCTTCATATTCCTCAAGGCTGCCAAAGAGAGCTGTGACAGAAGTCATAGATTCTCCTCTGGCTTCTTCTATAGCTGTTACCTTGGGCTGCCATTCCAGAGGGAGAGCTCTGAGTATTTTTCTTACTTTCTCAGACTGAGTGTATTCCTTTCCCAGGCTTTTGAGTTGATTCACAATGAGGGTGAATCTCTATTGTAGCTCCTTCACAGTTTCTCCTTCAGCCATTCTGAAGCTTTCATACTCCCCAATACACGTGTTCAGTCTGTTCTCCCTGACTCCAGATGTTCCTTCATGAGCAATCTGCAGAGTATCCCACATTTCTTTTGCAGTGGTGCATTGCGAGACTCTGTAAAATTCATCTTGATTCAGGGCACTGACTAAACAGTGTTTTGCTTTGAAATTCAGTAGGACTCTCCTTCTGTCCTCATCATTCCACTCTGCTTCCAGCTTCTCTTTGTGTCTTCCATCTTCTGTTAGAGCCATTGGAACGAAATCTCCTTTTTCAATCACTGACCAGATGTCAAGGTCAATTGATTGAAGGTAGATCTGCATCCTCATTTTCCAATATCCATAATGCTCTCCACTGAAGTCTGGTGGTCTGTTAGTGTTGTTTCCTTCAGGAAGTATACTCTCTCCAAAGCCAGCCATCTTAATTCCCGGACTGTGAGTTCCTTTGAATGGGAATCCAGGCTCTGATACCACTTGTTAGCAAGGCTGACTTCCCAAGAGGGGGGTGAATTGGGAAGATTGAAATTTTTCTGCACAAAGTGAAGTAAGTGAAGATATCACAGTATAATGAAAACAATGCGTAAAACAGAGCAAGCTGAAAAGTAAAGATAGGGAGAAGAAGACTCAGTAATTTATCCTGGTTCGGTCCTTCCACTTGACCTACATCCAGTCCCCAAGACACCCCTTGGGATTTATCCACTATACAGCAAGAATTTCAATGGGCTTCTTGCAAAGGCCACAGTACACGAGTTTGCTCTGTTTCTGAGCTCTCTCTCAAACTCTCCAAGCACTTACACTGTGTGCTTCCCAATCCCCTTGTGAATATCCCTCACAAGTAAATCTATCTTCCAGATGAAGAGTAGATTGATTACAATGAAATAACTCTCTTGAAAGGAGTAGATATGAAAGTTTTGGTGCAAGTCTGGAAGTTAAGAGGGTAAAAGCTTTTAAGAAGAAAATTCAGCAGAGATTCAGTATATACAAGTTTGATTCATTACCCACAACTTTAAATGATGTTGTATTTATAGATTTAATTCCCAAATATCCGTTAGAGACTAAATCTATCCGTTGGGGAAGTTATCCAACGGTTACTCTGAAAAACTATCCGTTTACCAACCGCATTTAATGTTTCTGACATACTGAAATTCGAATTTTGGTTGGTCAACAGACGAATTTCGAAGGAACCGAAGGTTAAAGCTTTCAACGTTACAACACGAAGTTCGTCTGTTCATGAAGTGAAATTCGAATTTTGAAACTTATAAAACA
Source organism: Adenanthera pavonina (assembly GCA_026686845.1). Classification (NCBI taxonomy): domain Eukaryota; kingdom Viridiplantae; phylum Streptophyta; class Magnoliopsida; order Fabales; family Fabaceae; genus Adenanthera; species Adenanthera pavonina. Next base: position 14,397,676 of record JAIVEN010000003.1, on the reverse strand, counting down.
TTTTCACAATGTGACATACGAATTTTCAAGAAGAAAGTTTTTCAGTTAAGTGTGAACAGTGTTTTCAATTTACTACAGTGTCTTCGAAATTCGAATTTTGGTATCCCAAAATTCGTCTGTTCACTGAACGTTAAAAGAGACACAGTAGTTTACTTTCTTCGAAATTCGCATTTTAAAGGTGTGAAATTCGTCTGTCAGAGAGACTCTTTTCAGACTTATTTCATCATTCGAATGTTGCAAATTCTTGTTATTCGTATGTCTATGTTTCACTTAAACAGACTCAAGAACTTAGCTTCTGAAATTCGAATTTCAATGTTCAAAGTTCGTCTGTCAGAGAGCAGTTTTGAGACATAAATCATTCTTGATCTCAGATGAACTTTAACACATTTTCAGACGAATTTCTTCTATTTTCTCAAGTTTTGTTTTGTCTGAAATTCGAATTTTGAAGACTTAAAGTTCGTCTGTTGGAAAAAGCTTCTTTCAGACTTGTATGAAAATTCGAATGTTGGAAGCTCAAAATTCGTCTGTCAGAGAGCATTTATCAAACTCATTTTCATTTTGATTTCAGATGCATTTTATCATGGTCTCAGACGAATTTCTTTGGTTTTCACAAATTTCATTTTACTTGAAATTCGAATTTTGAAACTATGAAGTTCGTCTTTTACCAGAAAGGCTTCTTTCAGACTAGATGAAAATTTGAATTTTGAAAACTCAAAATTCGTCTGACAGAGAGCCATCTCTTCAGACTTAATCAGTTTTAGCTCGAAATTCGAATTTCCAAAGGCAAAGTTCGAATTTCCTACTTGACAGTTTAGTTTAAACTTTTAACCTTCGTCTGTTTGTGGGTGTTTTTCAAATATTTAAAGATTTAACATATAATCAAGGTTTGAAAACATCTTTTCTTCAAATCAAAACCTTTTACCCAATCATAACAAAAACTAAAGATCCTACAAGAGATCTAACAGCAAATACTCAGAAAAACTTCACTTGGAACAGCTTTGTTCTCCTTTGATATCTTCAATCCAAGCTCTTGAATGTTGGTTTAAAATCATCAAAACTCTTGCTTCAACATATATATATATATATGTATTTCTCTTGATGTTACCGACTATTCAAGTTTAAATTGTAGAATTAATTGTGTAAATAATTTAAAATTTGATGCTAGATATGTCACATCTCATTTTTGACATTTTTCTCATGAAAATTATCTTATTTGGATGCAGTAAAGAAGCTCTTGAGAACTTAAACCAATTAGAAACTTAAATGCTTTTGTGCATTGTTTATTATATTATGCGACAAGCTTTGAAAATTCATAACTAAATGCATAAAAATCATTTCACTATGATTCAAGTATTTAAAAATCATTCACATCTTGAATTTTATAGAAAAAATATCAAACTAAAATTTGGATACTCAAATTTTTATAGTTTATTCATTACATTTTACTATTTATTTTCAGTTTCCAGTTTCTATTTAAATTTAGACTCATAAATTTAAAATTTCATAGCTCATCATACCTAGGGCTATTTCACACATTCTTTGTATAATTTGAAAGCCCTGTATGTCTAATTTCTACCTTATTTTATATATTTATTTCACTTGTACAAGGCTAAGTATCATTTTAAAACATCAAGGGCCATAATAATTCTCTATTGGAACAGTTTTAGGAAAACGTATATATCTCTCATTATATCAGTCCAAGTATATTCAAATTAGTGGCATATTAATCTTAAGACATATATTTATCCATACATATAAATCACTGAATTTTGAAGTATTGCATGATTTTATACATCCTTTCAAACACATATAGTGTTTACAATAAGTTTATTGTTTTCCTGTAAATGTCCAATTTTAACTCTTTAACTCTCTTGAGCCAAAACTCATTCCATATTGGGCCAAATAATACATAAGTTATCTTATCATAAAACACATCACATCCTTTAATTAGATGAATCATACTATGGCTCATTTCTTTCAACATAACATACTTAAACTTTTTTAAACATTAGCATATCATAAAGTTTTCAATAAAAAGGAAACATACATAACTTTCATTTTTCAACTTCATTTCATGCTTTGCTATGCATCATATAGGATTATTATACATTCATTACATAAATTATATCATGATTTACAAGCATGCTTCATGGTTATACATCATTAATAGCTATAAACTTTAATTTGCTTTCTCATCATTTTCTTCTTCCTTTGCTTTCCTCCATTGCCTTTCCATTACCTAGTATGATTAGTATTTGGTAGGATGAGATTGGTCATCTCAGTAGTATACTTACATATGAAATTATATCATCACATTATATTGAAAACATTCATAATATTGCACAATTTATTAAAAATACATGAAAATACCGTGTTGGCTAGAAAAATTTCGGTAGTATAATGGCTTAAAAATAGGATATCCTAAGTAAAGTCTTCATTACATAAATAGCCAACAAATCAAGAAAATATTCATTACAACAAAATAGCAACATATTCATCTCATAAAACATGCATAAAATATAATTGTGCAATAACATGAAAGCAAAACAAGTAATGCTACCTGAGAGCTTTAACCTTTCTTCTTTAAACTTAAATTCTACTTGCTTTAATCCTTTCTCAATCACTTTCTTGACATTTCCCAAGTCTAGAAACAACATTAAAACCATGCTAAGTTAATTTATTCTTAATGAACTCATTTAAGGTTCACTTGAATCTTAACTTTTTGTATTTTGAAATCCAACTTTAACCTTTTATCATTTGGCCTTTCTTGGCTAATTTGCACCCTAGGAATTCATTGAAATCATTAGAATTGTCAAATTCCAATCCTAAGGTCAGCTTTCCCCTTGGTCGAAACTTATGTCTCAAAAATTCATGTCTTGTCTTTGGTTTAAACTTGAAATCCTTACCTTTCTTTTATAATTTTTGCATGAGGAATCCATTTCTACTATTGGATTCATGAAATTCCAACTCCTTCTTGTCCCTTTCACTTAGCCGAAATCAACCTCTTAAGGAGTAAGAAGAGGAATTTCATTACAACTTGCCAAGTACTTATGCAATCTTACTTCGGATACTAGTTCATGCTTTCCTCCAAATTAGTTCCATGAAAACAAACCTCTTTTACATGATTCCCTCTTGGCCGAAAACTAGAGACCTGGGAGAGGAGAAGAGAAACTCAACTAACCAACTTAAACCCATGAAAACTTAACTTAGACTGGAAGAGGATGCTTACCTCAAGCTTGCTTCTTTGCCTTCTAGCTTGAACCTTGCTCTTTCTTCTTCTTCTTCCTTCTTCCTCCTCTCTTTCTTTCTTGAATTTTCAGCAAAGTTTTCCCTCTTTTTCTCTTCTTAATTTCATCAAAAAGGGAGGGATATATATAGACAAAGCAAGCTCACAAAATGCCTTCGAGTATCCCTTCATGTTTTGGCAAAAAATGATAACTTCTTAAGAAAGTTTACAAAAGCATTAAAATATTCCTCCCAAAGACATACGATAATTTCAGCCAATAAGAGAAGAGGGAGTATCCTTCATACAATATATTTTCTGAATTCAGATATATCATATACTGATTACTTTTTATTTGGATAATTAAATGCATTTTTACAGTATTTTATAACACTATATATTCCTTTAATTATACAAAAATAATTTAGTTTGAGATTTGTATTTAATTTAATATCATGTCCCAAATTGTATTTATGTGGGGCTCACATACTTTTCTTTCTTGCATTTTCTTTATTTGTGGAGGCCCATAGTACTTTTGTCTTTTTTTGTATAATTTCTATTGCATTTTGCAATCTATTTCTTTTTAATCTAATTCTTTTGGGCTCAATACATTATTTCATTGGGTTCAACATGTCATAAGATTTATTTTGATATTTACACTAAGGGTGTTCACAGGTGCTATTTGCTTTGGTTTTGGACAAAAGCCAAACCGAATCAAATCAATCGGTTTGGCTTTTTATGAGACCTTGTCAGTTTGAGAGGTAGTTAGTTTGGTTCGCTTCAAATATCGGTTTGGTTCGAATTAATTTAGATTTGATTGATGCTTTTCGAATTATTTTAAAAAATAGCATCTTTCTTCAAAAATTAAATTAAATAGGTTTTATATAGATACTTTATGAACACAAGACTTATATCTAAATAACTTACTAACCAATATACTTTATGAACATTAGAAAAGTGAAACAAAACATGAGTAATTATGGGTAATTGAGTATGTTTATATATTATAATTTATTATAATATAGATAATAGGTGTGGTTCTGTTTGATTCAGGTCTCACTATACTGAAACTGAACCTGAATTGATTTCAATATGGCAAAAATTGAAATAGACATTATTTCAATTTGATTTGGATCAATTTTGGTTGGTTTAATTAGGTTTGGTTCTGTCTAATCAGTTTGGTTCGGTTTTTAACTCCCATAATTTACACTGAAATTTCAAAATTTCTAGAAATTATCAAAAAATACCCTAACTTTTGGATAATGACACTTAAGACTCAATATTTTGAATTAATTACATTTAAGGACATATCATGGACAATTACCAATTTGCCCTTTATTATTTGTTCAACATATTAATACCACATCTTATCCAACCACACTTTTCTCTTATTTGTTTGAGATACCTCATAATTATACTTTTGTATAGTCCTAAAAATGAGGATGTTAAAAGATATATGGAAACTCATTCGGCTCTTGTAAATTGATATATATAGATCGAAGTATGTTCACCACCGGGCTACATCGCAAGCGTATGGGCCGAGGTAATAGTAATGTGATGAGCAAAGTATCATTCTCATAGGGACTTAGATCAAAAGTAGTCAAACATTAGATATTGCATCTTCAATTAATTTAAGCAAGGCAACTAAATGGTTCACTATGTAAAGAAATAATAAAAGGATAAAAAAGTATATAAAAATAGTAGCAAGGATGACTAAGGACTTTAGGAATACAAAGAGACCTATGATTATTTATCTCCCTTGTATTTCAAAAATACCCAATTAAACTCCTTTTACATTTGCTCTTAATGCTAGATTATGTTAGTCAGGATACTGATTTACTTATACATGCTCTCTCGAGTCTCCAAATAAGTGTTTAGTTTAATTAATTAATTAATCTCTTAACTAATTAATTAAACTCACAATTTCAATTCACATTCTAAAGTGACTATATGAAATTAGTGAGTATATTTTTATCCTATCAACAAAACTTTTCACTCAACAAGGCAAGAATCAAGTTCTCACATGACATAACTCAAGTTCTCTACTTAATCTAACTTTTTCAAGCATCACTTAAGTGAACAAGACAATTTTATTGGTGGCCAAACAATAAAAAGCCTTAAAAACAGAGTTAAATCAACATAAATGTAACATTAATCATAAATATAAAGGAGAAATAAGCATTCAATCCATACAAAGGTTCAAAATAATCCTAGAAATAGAGCAACTAGCTACTCATGTTCATCAAAACTACAGGAATGAACATAAGTAAGGAAATAAAGAAGGAGATGAAATAAAACTAAAGAAGGAAGCTCAAATCTCTTCAATGCACTAAGTCCTAGCTTCAATCTCCACCAAGAGCCCAAACCCTAGCACACCCAAAGTCTCCAAACCATTCCAAACTGTCCAAATGCGCCCCCTAGCTGCAAGAACTCCAAATATATAAAAACCCTTGAGTTTCTCTATTAAAATGAAGCTGTGCATTTTGCTCAAGAAGGTGTTGCATCGCGGCGGACTTACCCAAGCCACGACTCCATGAGTTGCAATGTGATATTGAGTCGCGGCTTCAGTGTGCCACGCCGCGGCTTCATGCGTCACTATCTGGCTCAGGCTGCGGCTCTAATGTGTTACACTACGGCTTCACCTGCTTCTGAAGCCATCTTCGTCCTTTGCTCCTTTCTTCTTAGGTTTTGCATCATGTACAAGGTCTAATTCTTTCCTTGGTCTTTCATATCTACAAAAAGGCTTGAGTAGCTCCATTATTCTCCACATAAGGCCTACAACAACAATGAGAATTCATAATCTACCATGGGAGCAAAATAATACATAATAGAGCAAAAACATACTACCCTGCATTATTAGGATTAGATTACATATTTTCCTATTTTGAGTGTTTAGTATGTATAAATATATATGCATAACTTAAGGAAAATGCGCTGAAAGGATGTAATTCGGTATGATTAACAAAGTATAAGTCTAAATTATCTTCTTAATTGTAGAACATGTTTGGCATTGGTTAGGCCACGTGTTTTAGATATATATATATATATTTCATAATTTGTTTTTCCACTTTAATTCAAACTTAATTAGTTTTGACTTTGTTGGCATTGTTTATAACATTGATTTTTTCTATCAGACTTAGTACCTGTTTGAATTACCTTTTTTGTAAAAGGTATGTTAAAAATAACCATAGTTTATAAAAATGAAGTTGGAATAAAAGTAGAGAAATTTACTATAAACCTGTTTAGATAAAAAAAGAAAAAAATGATTGTTAAAAACTATAGTTTGGTAGGTCCTTAATATTTTTGGTATGCCATTTCAGTTAAGAATTTTTTAGGTAAAGTAGATAAGCAATAAATCATACCTGAAAATAAAATATGGTCCCTCCCTAGAATTGTATTGTCGCCTTCTCATTATTAGTGATTACAAACCCTCATCAGTATAGTTCTAATTTGATGTACTATTTGTTTGAAACAGAATATAATAATCAACATGTACCAAAAAACGTATGATGATCACACTCTCCTTAAGGTGTTATTTACCTCGATTATGATTGCTGCTGGGATCCGGTGAACTACCCCTAGGAGTTATCCCAAGCACCTAAGACAACAGAAAGCAACTTCTATGTCTCAACTAGAATTACAGAATTGAAAACGAGAGAGAATATGAGAAGGAGGAATTAGAGAGTATTTTCTGTGCATAAATTCAGGTCTGATCTACTGCCTTTTGTAACCAAATAAATTAATTAAATACTAAAACTCAATTAATTCCATAAATCCGTTGTTTTTGAACAATGGGAAGAAATCAAACGTTAATGATTAATTTCTAAATGTTTGTAATAAATATGAAACATTTTGGAAAACTGAAAAATAAAAATAAAACCTTTGTTTGAATTTTAAACCAGATTAGATCTACACCATTAGATTAATCTAATGGTCACGATGCGTCACGTGCTAAGTGCTTAAATATTAATTAATTCATATTTAAACTCACTTAGTCTTCATTCCAAATCATCTTTTGACAAATGGCATACTCTCCTGCTTTTATACTCTTAAAGAGCCTTTTTCCTAAGCAATGTGCGACTTCATGTTTTCAAACTACTCGTTACACTATTCTCTCTCTCTCTCTCTGATTGATCAGTATAGTTTGATGTATTACTGTGTGTGTGTGTGAGTGTGTGCGTGTGTTTGTCAAGTTTTTTTTTTGTGGCCAACCTTTGTCAACTTTTGATTGATATGTCTTGTATTTGTAGTAATCTTTCAATGGAAGGAAAGAAGAATGACAATGAAATGAAAGGTAGGTTATGATTAATTAAGTTGTCACTCTCACGATGCTTGGATATTTTGTGTTCATCAGCTTTGATCGGGTCTTGCTTAACCCCATAATTCAAACCCATACAAGTCAAGCACTAAACCACTTTTTTAAGTTCATTACGTCCATAATTATTGCCCAACAAAAGGTTTATTTATTAATGCACTCTTTTATCCCATTTATCAAGATACTTTTTAATTAAATCACACATATTAAGAAAAATAAAAATTAGTTGAAATTTTATTTTTCAAAAATTACCACAATATTGTAACATTAGCCTTAATTAAAGTTATAAAAAAATGGCTCTTTTTTTTATGCACATGAAACAAAATTAAAGTCAAAAACCTACTTCTGATACCTCATAAATTTAATATTTCCAAAAACATATATAAAACTTGTCTAAATTACCATAAGATACTGCATACCTAATAGAAAATATTTTTTTAGCGTGAAATTTCTTTTTTACCCATGAAATCAGAATCGAAATATATGATAACCAGTTGTAAAATATATGAGAATCACTTAAAAATCTATTATGAGTAGTTGTAAATTAGCCTAGAGCAGATAAAGTATAATCAAATAGCTTATTTCCAAATGATCCTTGTAAACTTGCAACTGATCCTAATATATTTGCAAGTATAATACCTTCAGTAAGTTTAATCAAGGGCAAAGGAGGATTTTACGCTAAAAAATATTTCCAATTAGATACTCAGGTATTTTATAGTAATTAGGCAAGTTACATATATAATTTTGGAAAAATCAAATTTCTGAAGTATTTCAGTGGAATTTTACCTAAATACTTCATACATTTTATGAAGGGTATTTTACCAGGGACCGTGAAAGTTTCCAGAAAGAATCATAAATTAGGACCCAAGGGAGTAACTAATATCAACTGGGTGTGCGTATTATGTATATTGGGTGTGCGAATTTTATTTGTGTGCGTATGTATGTATGTAAATTGGACATCCATTACATATTACAATGGATTTTTGTGGAAAAGAAAATTATAGATAAATTTTTTAATGAATTAGAATTAGAAGGAGAAAAGGGGGTTAACACCGTAAGTGCAAAGGTGTCTGTCTGAAATCAAAGCTTACGTAAGATTCGCTGAAATGCGTTCTTCTCAAACAATCATCTAGAAGATGACATAATTTGAAAACCACAAATTAGCTTTTTTATTTTTTAATGATATTATATATCTTTTGAATTTTCTTAATGAGTTTCTTGAGAAATTCAATACATACTGATACTCAATATTTGTTTTTTGGTTCACCACTCTACTTGCCCAGATTAAATCTTAATTATTGGGCATACAAGCATCGAATACACTTTAATATTTTCTTAAGTTTTCTTTTTGAACAATTTGAAAAGGCCTAGTGGGGTGAATAAATTCTTACTCATAAAATATTCTGAACAAGAATCAAAGTAAGAAAAAGAAAAGATTATATATGGATACAATAGGAAGGTATATTTGCCACTTAACCACAACAGCAAAGCCAATAAAGAAAGAATAAACCAACATTAATTTTGGGATCGTCACTTCTAAATTAATTAATTGGACATCACATTAGATTAGAGATTCCAACTCTATCATATCCAATCGCCATCTTCCAATTCAAATAATATGGAGAATATATTTCTTGTCTAAATAAAGCATCTCTCCAATAAGCAAACTCATATGTTAATATATATGTAAGTAATTTTTTTTTCCTAGTGGGTGGTAGGGTCGATTAGAGAACCTCGCGGGGGTTTAAAATAAATAGATTATCATCAAAATTCCAGGTCTTGTTCATTTAAATTAATGCAACTTGTTTCTTTTTCTGTCGGCTAGCTCTTGTTTTTGTGTGTTTTTTTGGGTTCTTGGTTGGCACCCATTCTCCAATATGTATAGGTCCATAGCTAGCGTAATCCCAGTATTGTACCCAGGTGAAATTAAAATTTTATATAATTTATGGTCTCATTTGATATTTCTAATAAAAAGCAATTTTTATATCATATATATATCTTTATTATTAATTATTAACTAGCTTCTTTCATTAGTTTTATATAATGATATAATAAATATTTCTTCTTTTGAATGTTTTTTTCATTTTTTGTATTGACCAAATTTTATATTGCAACCCATGAACTTACACTTTCATTAATCTTTTTTTTTCTTTTGATAAGTAATCAATATTTACATGCTTTTTCTTTCTCTTTTTATATATTAAATATTCTACCGTAGAAGAAAAGTATTTGATTGAACTTCCATCGTGTTCATACAAGTCCATATCTGAATCTTGATTCAAATCCTTACAGTCCAAAACCTTGCTTTTATTGATCCCTTTCTTTGACAAAAAAGTTAATAGCTTTCGGTTTCTCTTCTTTATATATTTAATTAAATATAGGATGCATCATCATTAATTAGGGGAGGAGCTTCAATTTGATTTAGAAAACTACATAAACTATAAAGCCCATACTTTCAAAAGTATCACTTTCTCACCTCAAGGCCGGCCTTGCAGCAACTTTATAATGAAGGGAAAATTATACATATGCAAGTCTCTTTAACTTTAGATTAATTATAATTATAATTTTGATAAATGAGTTGTAACTTGATAGATATATGATCTGATATAACTTAATAGATTTGGATTAATCAGGAACTCAAAGTAGTTAATTAAACAAAATGTTAACAAGAGTGTATAAGTTAAGGTGTGATTGATTTGAAATGCATAGAAACTAATTAAAGTGAAAGAGGTTGGATACAGAAGATGATGATAGTTACTTGTATAGCCAATTGAGTGCTGTTTGAATTATCTTTTTGTAAAATATCTGTTAGAATAACCACAGTTTATAAAAATAAAAAAATTTATCACAAATTTATTTGAATAAAAAATAAAAAATAATAATTAAAAAATACAATTTAATTTATTAAAAAGATAAATCCCTGAGTGGGTCTTATCAATGGTCATGGTCCTCCACTTTCACTCACACCTCCCCTCATTTTTCTCTCTCACCTCGTCTTATCTCTCTCACACTTGATCACTTCTTCTTTTGTTGGTGAAGAGACATCGATCATTTACTTGTCCGAAGAAACAGAAAAAACCAAAAAAAGAAAAAAGAAAACAACAACAACAACAACTAACGATGCCTGCCTTGGGGGCTTTGCCCTGCGGCTACGAAATGAATGGATATGTTTTTGGCTGTCTTCTCCTCCGCCGTACGTACACAACTGCTTCCATTGCCATTTCCATGGGAACTGGATGGAGGCCCTCCTTGCCGCGCGTGGTAGGTTTTCTAATTTTTTTTTAATTTTTAAAAATAAATATTATAAATATAAAAATAGAGTGATGTAGTAATATATTTATATAATTTTTATTCTTTTAATATCTTTTTTTATCTATTACTATAAACTATATAACTGCAATATATTGTAGAAATCCAGTTTTGACTTTGTAGTATTATAAAGAAAAAATTGTATACAATCATATTTGTAAAACTCTAAAAGGTACTCCCTCTAATTTTTAAAATAAAACTTTTTTAACCAAATAATGCACATTAAGGATATGAGTTAACTATCTTAATTTTTTTAAATCAAAATATTTTTTTTAAAATACTCTTATTTAATTTCTTTCTATCTATAAAATAAATTAAATAGGAATTTTTTTAAAATGTATAATAAATATTATACCTCACATTCTAAAATGGATCTTATATTTAAAATTTGAATAAAAAACTTTATATTTATAACCGAGAGAGTATATTTTTATGTGTATAATATTTATTTTAAAAAAAATTAGGGCAGGAGAGACCTGAGCCCATTTCCACGTGATGTCATTTTGTTTTGTTATAATAAATAAAGGAATTTATTATCGTTGGCGAAAAAAAAAAGGAATTTTATTATAATGTTGTTTATCCTTAGATTCTCTTGTTCTTATTACGTCTCTCTCCCATTTGACAAGGTTCAGAAACCCACCCGAAGCCCACCCATCGATTAAAACCAACCATCATCTCCAACAAAAGGCATGCATGCATGCACCATCGATCTCATTCCTAGCCTACATACATACATACATACATACATGATATATCCGTATCAAGAGAGAGCATCTAATTTGGAGATCTGAGGTGGATTTAAATTGCAAAACATGATTATTGAGAATTGGAGGAAATGGCAGCAGCAAACATCAACAGATTGATGCAAATAATAATAATAATAATAATAATTTCTTATTAAATTATAGTTTCCTTCATGTTACCTTCAAAGTACAGTAAACAATTTAATTAGAGTTATTTTGAGTTGACTGACCTAATATTTTGTTTACTCCTATAATTTAATCATTCGATTAATTAATTGGATTAATTAAATTTAATTATCACAATACTTTTTATTTGAACTATAATTAATTATTAATAACTATATTAAAATATTGAGAAAATTATTAATTATCAACGATTATTGAATAATTAAATTCAATGTTGAATTTAAACAAATTTAAATCCACCAGTTGCAAATAATATCTTTAAATGTCCAAGTTAATTACATGGGTTATCAATATTTTATTTTCTTACTTAATTAACTCATGTTGGTGTGAGTGGTAAAGGCTTTTGTTTCTTAAACAAGTTATTGAATATCCAATTTCCAACCCTTATGTATTCTCAAATCTATTTGAGAGTGGTCTACCTTTAATTCTTAGTACTCCAAGAAAGATTATTCCTTATTATTGATGTGATACTTCTAATCCACGACCCAAAACAAAATCATTCTCTTGATTAGTTATCTAATATCTCTTTATAAGAAAAAATCAATTGAAAATTTAGTTTTTATTTTTATTTCAATTATTTTAATTTAAATCAATTCAGTTGATTTTTTTTTTTGGTTCTACAATTCAGTTGAATTTAATAATTACATGAAATCAAGTTTGAATAGATCCGCTTAATTAATGGTGGCAAGGAGACTAATAACTATAGCTCCACATTGACATCGATGTCTTTGTCGTTTCTCCATTGTTAAAAAACAGTGAATTCGATCAAATAATTAAGGTTTATGAATGGACGAAAAAGTGATCAACCACACCAACTGAGTTTACATGCATCGGCTAATGTAATTAAAGTTATTTTTTTAAAAAAATTGATTTACTAAATACGTTTGAGATGACCATGCATGTACTAGACTTAGTGTCCTCAATAGAACAGTTTTTAGTGTTCGTGACTGGCGAATTTTCAAAATTGATATGCAATTTTTAGCTAACAAATTGAAACCCACAAAAAAAAAAGAAACTATTCTAAATCATGCAGAGTGCTTTTTTTTTAAAAAAAATGGGTGAATTAGATTTCAGAGGGTGAAGGTAGGCCTTAAAAGATATATTATATTTTTTTATTAACACATGTGGATTATCTACGCAAAAGCATATTAAGTATATATACAAGGTCAAGTTCCTGAGTCTTCTTCGGGAAAAAAATCATAAAAAATAGTCCCAACAAATGCATGTAAATAAATACTGACTCCAGTTTAAAATATAAAGAACAAATAAGTCTATTTTTAATTCAAAATATAAAGAATAAATATGATTTGTTCTTTGTATTTATTTATTTTTTTCAATTATATCCCTTATTAAATGTTAAATGTTAGATAACGCTTGTCTATAAAAAAAATTTAGTGGTATATACATTAATTTGAAAATATTTTGAAAAAACTATTTATATTTGGGGTAGGATCAATTATTTTTAACCACCTTCGTTAGTACGTGGGAATTAATTATGGGCGCCTCAAATTTGAAATGCGGAGGAGTAATTTGGTAATCTTGTCTGACACATGCAAAATAAAAATTAAGTAGTTAGTTTCCATATGCAGTGCACCCATTTCCTCCTGCATTTCGGCTCACCAAACCCCTGGCCACAAACAACATCGACGGTCTTTTTTTTTTTTTTTTTTAAATGTAAGAACCCTATATTCAAGTATCTGATAATTTATTAATATTTTAATTTATTAGTATATTATCATAAAAGTACCAAACTATGTAAAATCAATGTAATTTTTTTCCTATATCAGGAGAATTTAAACTCTAATCACTACATATATCTTATTTCACTCTTAGTTCAAGAGCTAACACCGTAAGAATTACTATAGTTTTATTATTCATTTTATTTTATTGGGTTTTTTGAATTACACGAATAAATTTTAATATTCTTACAATATAAGGGATTTTTCTAGTTGATTAATAAAAAATTAGGGTGAAAGATATGATTTTTTTTAAAAAAAATTTGTGGTATAAACACGTGATTAATGCTCTTTTATATATATGACATGTTATATATGCATTATTATTAATCTTTGTGTAGCGTTACAAAAACACTTATGTTTGCTTGGCAAAAAAAAATAACATTTATGTTTGAACTTTTGCCCAAACTTCGTGTTCATTTGCCTTGTATTAGTCTGCATCACATATTTGAGTGTTAAATGTATCTCTGAAGATGTATTATTTATTGATGCGTTTTCCTTTCTTTCTTTAATTTTTTTGGTGAACCTTTCTGTCTTTAATTTATTTGCCAAGTGTGTATAAATATACTAAATCTTTTACTTTGGGCTAAGTTTTAATTCTTTTTTTTTTCAATTTATCATTCATTAACTTAAGGGATTAGTCATGTAATTAAATATGTAGATGTATTTTATTCCCATATTGACTACTTGAATTTAAATTTTGGAGTCAAAGTCTAAGAAAATTCATTCTCCTAAATTCCTTACTCTTAATAATGAAAAGTGTGCCGTTCATATTACTTGGAGAATTGAGCATAATCTTGAATCTTAGATTGGCACACTAACTGATTTAAAAAAACAGGAAAAAAAAAGAAAAGAAAAAAACTATCACTAATCTTAATATCACCCTAAAAGATTGCTTGTTTTGGTGGGGTAAAGTATGAGTGCAAGTAAAAAAGGCTTGAGAATAGAATTTGATTTTCAAACAAAATAATATAAATATTTAAAATTTTAGAGAGTAAATAATAATACTATTTTCTTTATTTCCTATTATAAATCATATTTATTTACATCACATATATTTAGAAAATTAACAGAATGTCTTGATATTTTCAAAAATTACCCTTATTAAATTATAATTCATCTTAAATATATCTCTCTTAATCTCTCTCCATTATAACTCTTTTGGATATTTTAAAAAAAGGTAAAAATGAAAAATAAATATTAAATGATACATAGATTTCATACAAAGACTTATATTTTGAAATTTTAATTTTTTAAAAATATACTTTATAATTGATAATAGAGGTAGTGGTATTTATTTCAATTTGACATTGATTGAGAGTTTAATGAGCGGGAATTTTTTATGAATAAATCATTTATTTTATTTATATATATATATATATATCACAACATATATATATATATATATATCTCAGTCATAGAATCATTATAAAGATGGATGTAATGAAGATAGTGATGATTGTAATATAGCGATTTTATTTGGCATCGTAACTTAACATAGAATTTTAAATAGGTGAAAGAGGACCATGGCTAGTTGTAATTTGTGAGAAATATTTTATAATTTTGTATTGAAAAATCATTAGAGTTAATCAAGTTATAATTTCATCCAATTATTCCATCCATGTCATTGCGTCCCAAATCCTCACTGTGGGTTGACTATTGAGATGTCCACGATACCATTATTATATATATATATATATATATATATATAAAGGGCGTCATCTTCCACAAATCCACTGGACACAATAGAACCAAGCTCGATCACTTGGCAAGTTGAACTTCAATGGAATCGGTATTCCAAACATCATAATGCTTCATAATGGCATCCCATCAACTTTCTCTCCTCTAACTCCATCAGCAACAGTGTAGCAATACCCCACCACACCAGACCATTAATGTTGAAACAGAGAGCACCCTACTCCATTCAAAAAAAACAAATCAAAATGCTGTTCACCCACCTACGTGGCTGTTTTCTAGTAGTAGTGATTATCACATGATGCAACATGTCCCATATACCACACAAAAAAATCTGGAATAGAAATTATAATTGAGGATATATATATTTTTAGTCTTTTACTATATATAAGATTTTTTTGACTTAGTACTAAATACATGAGTCTTAAGATAATATTTATTATTTTTTTTAATTTATATTATAAAAATTTTGAGTGTAAAATATAAAAGGTTATATAATTTTTAGAAGAAGTTTGACTCTTTTATTTTTATTGGTTATCGTTTTATAAGTTGAAAAAAAAGAGAAAGAAAAGATGAAATTTTAAAATAATTTTTATTAATAATTAATAATGATAAAATTATGATGTCAATTTTTTTTTACAATTTTAAAGTATGTAACCAATTTTTTTTAATAAATATGAAATAGTTGGAAGCGCTATAATATAGAGCGAAGGGAGTATATATTACCAAGAAATGTTCCAATTTAATTCATGAAAGAAAAAGAGTGAAAAATTCAATATCGGTAATTTTATAAAAATATTGTAATTTTTTAAAAATTAAATAATTAATTAATTTTAACTCCCTTTCTCAATTTACATGATTAAATTAAAAAAGTGTTATATTAAGAATATAAGGGATTTCTTTTTTGCCAAAAAAGATAGTTGTGGATCATTAATTAATTAGCGATGAAGCTGTCTATGAGCATTAATTAGTATAGTTGCAAAAAAAATTTTATGACAATCATAGGTGTTCTTATCACTCCGTAATCATACCTCCGATACACAATTTTCTTAGTTCCATTCAACATTATAATTATTATTCTTCTCCAATTCCTTTAACTGAACGAACGTTTATTAAAGCCATCTCTTCTATCTTAATTAGTGGAAGTACGTAATATTATTTCAACATGCATATATATATATATGCGTTAAGTTTTCAACCAATTTTGCAAGCACATCAAAATTGACCGATGGATGCTGCATAACATTAACAAAAAAAAATGGATTAAAAAACTCTTCTCCGCTATATCGTACATTAGCACTCCCAAGTAATTGGTTACATGATTTGACTACTAGAATCAATCACTTCAATCGTATTTGTAGTTGTACCATTTGATTTTGGTACACACTCCTACATTTTTTTAATATATATACTGGATTTTTTAATATATTCATTGAAAAATTAAATCATATAGTATTAACTAGTAAAAAGTGTAGATGTATTTTACTAGTATTACTTCAACACATGATAAATAGCATAATATTTTTTCTCTATTTTTATAATTGGTTAGTTATTATGTAAAAAAATACAAGATATGATTCCAATACATTATATGAAATTTGAGGAACAAACAGTATGATTTATAAATGGTGTGATGTGAAAAATTTTATATAATTAATTGACCCTCTTTCAATGTACATGTAATCTACTGTGTATGAGAATGATGTGTTAAACCCCCCCCCCACCCCAAAAAAAAAAAAGATTACTAAATTGTGCTGAAATTGGATACAAAGCGTTCCTCCAATCTGTTTGGGCTTTTTGAGCCAATGTTCTAAAACAAAAACTGGATTAAAAGTGGCCATATTAAAATTTGAAGCAGGACCCATCACCACTTTTTAATTTTAAAAAACATCGTTTTTCATCAGATAAATAATTCATTATACCAGTAAGTGTATATTCACGCGACGCCAGTCTTGAGATTGATTTTAATGGCGATGAGATTGAAATAAATACTGTCAAAAGTTAGACCTTCTTCCACCCTCCTCTTAATAGACACCCTTAAATATATCTTCAACTTTAAAAATCATCCGCCAATCAGCACAAAACCTTTGTGCCAATCTTTCTCTTTTTCTGATTAACAACAATGCAAAATAATAGTTTTTGATTTGCCAGGAACAATCTTTAAGGGTAAATTTAAGTGGAATTCTAACTTGTAATAGGAAGCATAAAAATCTTTGCAAGTTGAATAATTCTAGAAGACAAAGAATTATGTTTCAGAAGTCAATATTCGAATATTACAATTAAACTACATAGAACAAAGTAACGAAATATTTCTTTGAACAACGAGAATCTAGGCTAGAGTGGTAAAACTTGCACGAATTAGTTACAATTCAAAAGGGGAGAAACATATACCTACACTCGAAGGAACAAAGGAAAACTACGAGACTCCAGGAAGGAAAGGAATCACGTTATTACATAGGCTTGGAATCGAAGAAAGGCATGCCCTCATCTGAGAAGGCACTACAACCACTTGAATCACTGGGATCACTCGCTTGCTCTTCACAAATTACACACGGGCCACAATCCTCGGAATCGTTCTCTGCCCTGGATGCCCCAGAAAGTGATGATACAAAACCCATGGCTGCAATGCTGTTAGCAATAACATCAACGTCTCTGGCTGCAGAATAAAGACCTCGGCTGCCGGTCACAATTATATTTGGTTTTTCATCCACATTTGTTAAAACTGCAGGTAAAGTATCCATCCCCTGTTTGTTAGCCTGGCTTGAACTGCTCATTAGCAGACGTAGAGTCTCTCTTGCGCCCTTTACCACAGAATCAGATTCAGAAATCAGTGGCTTCACAAAATTCGGGTGCAATGGAGTAGTTGATATGGCAGGGCCAGCACTAACAAGATAGCCCTGACCTGAAGAGCATACATCAATTACTGGGACATGAACAACTGGATCGCACATCAATGGTGTGAAGGTGGGAATCTGCTGAGAAGCTGGCAATGACATTCTAATCAATGGATCAGGCAGGAATGGAGGGAATTCCACGGACGTGCTTAAATTAAGGGGTTGAGTTGGTGCCAATAGGCTACTTGGCATGGCATTCGGGAACAAAGAAGCATTTAAGGGAAGAGGAAGTGATTCGATTGATGAGACAGGAAAATTGGAAGGTGCCGCAGGGGATGGACGAGTTGAAACCCCAGGGGGGCACCAACAATAGTGGGGAGAAAAAAGTGGTGAAACCAAGGGAGGGACTTCCGCTCCTGGACCAAGGTTTGACGGACCAGCAAGATTTCCTAAAGATCCAAGAAAACTTAAAGGCGGAAATGCACAACTTTTTGTAACTTCTGGACGTTTATCGTGATCAATATTACTTGAAGTTGTATCTAAGGTGTTCAATGAATCATTTGCCAAGTCATCAAATGCAAGCTGTTGGCTATCACAGCGACGCTTTAACTTCTCCCTTGCAATCCTCAGAGAACACAAGTTTCTAGGTGTACCCTCTTTGAAAGAACTTGATCTTGGACTAAGACTTCCAAGGAAAAGTGCATTTCCCTTCATTGCTTGACTGCCGCTATGTCGAGATCTGGGATATTTTGATGCAGCCGAAGAAGCATCATTATATTGAGCCATGGAATTTGCAGATAGTGTTGAAGTGCAAGCCAAGCTTTCATGACCACTGCCCACTGATGATCCCACAAGAAAAGCACGAAGCTGAGTAGCAAAGCAGTCAAGCCTTGATTTGCTAATCCCACTCAAATCTGCTACGGAAGGTTTACTCCTGAGCAAGTCCTTCAACTGGTTTAAGGGAGAAAAAAAGTTTCAAGACAGAGTCGTCATATTTGTATGAATCTCTTGCAAGGAAAAAAAGGGGATACAACCAAAATGGGGGGAAAAAAAAGGATGCAGAGGGCCAAGAGGAAAATTTTAATGCATGAATAGAACAGCACAACCAAAATTACCTTTCCAAGTAATTCAATTCCTAAAAGTTCAGACTTCTCTGAGCACCAGAAGTAAAAAGTTCTACCACCTGGAGCTCTTACAAGGAAGGAACGACCAGAACTGTCTGCAGGGATTTCATCAATCACAACAGCTGCGCAATGGGATTTTCTGGTTAGGGTAAACATCCTTTCCACATTACCATCATCTCCAATGAATGAGAGGCGAAGATCAGAACTTGGCAGCAGTACAAGACTCAAGTTTCCCCTGTAAGCAAATCAAGATAGAATGATACTGCATTAATGAAATTGTAGAAAAGGAAAAACAAATATCAAAAAGAGATACCTTGTCACAACTTTTTTTTTTTTTTGATAAAAAAGGGTACCATGTCACAACTTTTAACAATGAAACTATAAAACTGAATCAGAAAACAGTAACCCATTGAAGCCTTCTCTAATCTTACTATATAAAAAAAAAGCCTTCTCTAACCATAACTATATGAACAGAACTTTTAGGAGTTTGAACCAAACTTTTGATTCTGTAATCTGTAAACAAGTGATTTCACATTTAATCTCACATTAAATTTAGCCTCAGATGTCTGAAAACTAGTAAAACTGCAAATAACAAGTAACTGCAAGCTATAACCTTGAATATATGTGCTTCATACCGATGCACTTGTATATATAATGTATACTAGAAAATCTACATCATTTATTTCTCACCGCAAAATATAGACCATAGATGCATCATCAATTTTTTTTGGCACTTTCTTACTAACACATTTGCAAAACATCAATAAACTTTCAAAGCAAAAGTTTTTTCTGCAACTAAAACTTATTAGTTCTGATTGGCTCCCCACCTGCATAATCACCATTGCCGATCAACAAGTATCTTAAAAAGGGCATTAGGGGCGCATAATTTACAGACACATACAGTATGCAAGAACATTCAGTTTTATATTCACAAGCTTGTGCAAGCGCACACGCATGCATACAAAATGCATGCTTTAAAATGAAAGATGACCTCTAAAGATTATCTCTAATAAAAAAATTTTAGGGTGCATAATATAACATGAACAGTCCTGAACCCAGAACTTGACTTATTGCAAGTATATCTCACAAGAGATTACCGATCACATCACATCCCAATATATTTTGCTTCACAAATAAAACAAGCATATCAACACAGCCAAAACCTAAATGGGATCCTATTATAACTGGGTGATTCAGAACTTCTAATCATAATCTAAACACATTCTTAGCATAAGTGGCCAAGTTAATGACAATCAAAGAAAAATAACAAGTACATCATCTTAAACAGTTAAGAACATTCAAAAACCAATGCACATAACCAAAACAGTATACAAATATCCAAATAAAAATTATGATGCCAAATTAAAGGTAGCCCACAACTCAATATATTAGTTAATTTTCTTCCACATAAGAACTTCAAACCTTGAGATCTGAAAAGCAAAACAGCAATAATATGTATAATATAGGATCATGGAACTACCTTTACTTCTTCTTAATTCAGAGATCATAATAGAATACGCCCAGTTACCTACAGGCCAAAAGACATATTTACTTGGAAGAATGAACATATTACCATTAATAATCTATAGACTCTTAAAATTTCCATTGATCACCCAACAAACTACACATTTAAGTAAGATTAAGATTACAATTAAATTCAGAACAATAACCAGCAATTTAATCTCAAGGAAATGGAAGCAAATTGCTATAAGAGATGAAGTTCTAATCCATGTATAGCAGTCAATAATTGCCACTTCAAACTTAACAAGACAGGTGAATATAAGGAGAAAGGTTTATTGATGTAATTGCAGAAGAGCCAACTGAGACAGACAAAAATGCAATGGCCACAACATAAAAAAATATGCAGTGAATCGAATACAGATGTTTAAGGAATAAATTTCTTATCTTAAACACAAAGTATCAACTACAAATATTGAAGAAACTGTAAATTGGAAAGTGTTAGTGGCCACTAGATGACTGGTTTCCACTTCAATAAAATAAAGGAACTCCATGGGAACTCTTGGAGCCAAATAATCAGAAAATGTCAATCTTTCCAAACCTTTAACATACAAAACCAATACTGTGAAGGAGCTAGTTTATATATTTACAGCAATCGCTCAATTTTATAAATGTTTTAAAAACTTATAGCTTGTCCTGAAGAAGCTATAACAGATCATACTACAAGTTTCTGTTAAGAGATGAAAATCAAGCAAAAGGTAAAAGGGGTGTCACAGCCCCACTGTAAAAAATATTGGGAATGATAAAGAAAAAAGAGAATGCCACAAAAGAAAACAAAAGAGACTCAGCAAACAAATCACATATAATTTGACAAAAGAATTACACAAAGGCGCACAGGAAACAAATGCATGCTTCAATTATCAATAAGGAATACAGAAGCACAGAAAGAGCAAGCCTGTAAGGGCTAAAGAGGTCAATGCTTTAAAATCAACTCAGGCACACACAATATCATACACACAGACACTAACTTACAGGTATATTTATATCTGTGAGCTACTGTGAAACATCAGAAAGTTACTATAACAGCACGAATTATCTTACACCCAGCAGCCTGCATAGTTTACAAAGCATGGCTGGCAATACAGAACAAACTGCCGGTAGATACTTGGTAGAAATAAAGAGGAAATATGGAAATAACTCCAAAATTTGAATACGTTCATACAACAATTAATGCATAGCTATCAAAAGAATAATTCATATTGAGAGAATGGTAAACTTAATTAATAAATGTTTCAGGTTGCAATATGCACTACTTAAGATTTATAACTACATCCTAAAAAATGGGCAGAAGGAATGAGATGTGTGAAGCAAAAGCTATAATATCTGCAATGCGATCATAGTAAGATTTTCCCCTTAACGAAGATATAGGGAAACAAGAAGTAGATTGCAGAAAAAAGTCTAAATGAGATTACCTATTAGCCGTAGGACACAAACGAGTCCCTTCCTTGCGAATCGTTCCAACTCGGATGGAAACAAGAGGTACACAGAAGCATCTGGCAAGCATACCAACCTCAGCGGGCTCGAAATGCTGCACAATTAAAAGAAATAAAGAACCGTTAGCCACTAACTTAACAAATCGGACAGAAGTCGAGAAGAAAAAGAAAAAGTTGTTGATAAC
Organism: Adenanthera pavonina; assembly: GCA_026686845.1. Classification (NCBI taxonomy): domain Eukaryota; kingdom Viridiplantae; phylum Streptophyta; class Magnoliopsida; order Fabales; family Fabaceae; genus Adenanthera; species Adenanthera pavonina. The sequence goes on along the minus strand of JAIVEN010000003.1, from coordinate 14,375,375 downwards.
TAATCATTGCTTCGATGCTATATCGAACCAAAAAGGAGGACGAACGGCTCGTTCGTGCAGTTTCCAAAATACATGCTAATAATTAAATTTACAGATGTCTCATCGATCACGCCGCCAAGTCTCATATCATCCTTGAAATAAAAGCGCCAAGAAACAGAAATCCACTTCCTACCTGACTTAATTGGGTTAGCAGGGGATCTTCGGCGACGGCACCTGAGACGTTCATCTTCAGCAAAGGCTTGAGCCTCTCGTCAGCGCGACATGCTCCCATAATTTGCATATTAAGAGCCTGAAACCACTGCAATAGATGATCATCCTGGTTGCTCTGCTGAAGCAAAAGATCACCGTCACCTTGATCTACGAGTATATCCGTCAACCGCTGCGTCAGCTGCGTCTGACTCCTCGACCCACCGCTCTCTCCTGGAAGCGAAGAACTCGCACCGGATTCGATGCCGTTCGAAGAGACGCCACCCAGAGACGAAAAATCATCAAAATCTTCACCATTCGCAGGATGCTCGGAGCGATCAGATCCACCGGCCTTGTCGGCGTCAAACAAATCTTGTCCTCTCCAGTTAGACATTAGTTTGAGATAATCTAAAGATCGAAGCAAAAATCCAGAACCGCAGCTAGGGTTCGTTACGAGATCGGAATTCAAGGGTTCGAAAACCGAAGCCGTAATCGAGAAGCACAAATCCAATGGATAGTGAGGACAGAGAAAAATAATTGAGGAGGAAAAGGGTTTAGGAATAGAAAGAAATGATACCTGACCTGATCGCTGAACCAAGGGCGATATCAGGTGTGGGTGTTGCTGCTTATATAATGCCCACGCAATCCGCGCATAATTGGGTTACGGAAAACGACAGCGTAAAGAATTGCCTTAGGGCTACTGTGCGCATCCAATGCCACTGGTCATTAATAATGACAGAGGCCGGGGAACAAAATTTTTCTCCTTCAACAAAATTAATATGATTAATACACATTTTACAGATTATAGGTTGGGATTTAGTTAATCTTGGGAGTTTAAATCATAAATGATCTATATTAATTAAATAATATTAAATGAGAATAATTTAAAAAATAATAAAATTTTTTTCAAATTATTAATTATTTTTTATTTATATTTAATAATTAAAAGTGTCATATAAATGAAAATGGAGGTAGTATAACTTAATTTTTCAAAATATCATGTAAATATATTCTATAAAAATGTTTTGAATTTCATAATATAAAGTAATTATTTTTATAATTAAAAAATTTATTCTTTTTGGACATACTTTTTATTCTTCGAATCCTTTGAATTTAAAAAAAATTTATGATAAATATTTTAATTTATGGCATTGGAATATAATTGTTTTTATTTATTGAACTCATCTTTTTTTTTTACTTAATAATTATGGTGACCTTCCTTGGGGAGATCAATAAGAAAGAAATGGAGAATGTGACATTATTTTTATAATCACCTGTAATCGATTCGAACGATTTTCCATCTATTCTCATAGGTTCTAATAATGACTAATTAGTTTCTATGTTAAGACCAAACCTAACATTAATTTTTGATATAACTAAGTCAAATTGGCCTATCACTCTTATTTTTTGAACATATATCCCGTGAAAAGGACTGCCTATCATGTAACCTGTGAATCATAGACATGTGGGGCCAATTTTTTGACGCGCACCTCTTCTTTGTAGGGCCTAGTTATAAGATCTATCGTATAAGCCCGCTCTGCTTTGCTCTGCCACCCCATAAGTGATTTTACTTTCAAAAATTTCACTAGCATTTTTGGAGCACAGGGTCATCTATTTAAGTTTTTCAAAAAAAATAATTTTTAAATTGTTTATATCAATTATTTTAAAAAATTTATGAAAATTATAAATTATTTTGTATTTAGTTAAAATAAAAAATAATTTTTTAAATTATTTAGTAATTAAAATGAGTGATAAAAAATGAAAAAGAAAAATATAAATTTATATTATAATATTTCCTTATGACCAAATATTATTTTTATAATTTTTAAAATTAATTGGATACATTTTCTCCTCTTTTAATTTTTCTTATCTATCACAACTACTTTTTGTAGAAATTACTTGAAATAGCTTTTGAAAACAAGTAAAAAATTTATTTTTTTTTCATATTCTGATTATTTTTAAAAGTTTAAACAAACATCATAATAAATTTTAAAAGTATTTATTATATTAAAAAAGTGATTTTTTATTAAAAAAATTGAAATAAACTGATCTATAACCACTCAAGAAATAAGTGATTATGTGGCAAAATGTTGTTACTATGCATAAGGATTAACTGAAAATTCTTTATATATTTTCTGCTTTACATTTAGAATAGAAGTTATAATTAATTAATTATAAATTAGATGTGGCCACAAGGGTAATTCTTAATATTTTATACTTTATATATTTTAAAATTAAACTATACATAGTAAATTAAATATTGAGTGAAACTATACATATAAAAAAATAGATGTTTTCGTATATTTTCTTAAAAAATTAATCTATTAATATTTTTATTTTTGACACATCATTTGAACCATACATCTAATTTATTTTCTGCCATAAAAGTTAATCTTTTATATAATAAGTAATTGTTATATGTTTTAACATGATAGTAAACGCACTAAGTTGGAATTAAATTTTAATAAAAATTGTAAGTTCATTTTACATATAAAGTAAGAAAAGTTAACTAATTTTATTAAAAAGCACTACACAGGCTCTAGGAAATTAAATTTTATTAATGAAAAATAAATTAAAAGATAATCAAATATGTTAAAGAAGGTTTGTTTTGATGAGAATGATGCAATCCATACATCTTATGAGTATCCCTCCACTTAAATTTAATGAACCAACTAGAGGAAAATATCAAATTTCTCTTCCCCTCAAAATTCTTCAAACCAAGTACTTATGGTGATCCTTTCTCAAATATTTTATAAAATTAATAAGTTAATAATAAGTTGAAAGTTAAAATATTTTCCGGAGAAAGAATAATTTTGGGGCCCATTGGTTGAGGAAGAACCATTTGCCATAGGCACACGATTAAGCAAAAGGAAGAGGATTGGATTCCAATGCGTCCTATATCCTTCCTACCTTGGTTGACTAGTCTGCTGATCAATCACTTGCTTCCTCTCCGAGTGGGATTGAGAGAATATTGACGCCTACTCAATCATTCTAACGTACCCATCAACTAATTTGACGCGGGGATCAATTGGATTGAATCAACAAATTAATCATAAAATATAGAATTTTAAATATCAATCAATTGCATTCGCTGACCTATCTTTTATAATGTATCATATATGTGTGTATGTGTATCTATGAAACACACACATGATACATTCTAAAAGAATATTTGTTATTAATAGATTATTTATTAATATGTTGAGCCCCATTTTGTTTTAATTTATGATGTTTATCCAAGTGAGAGGGAAAATTCTCCTCCAAAAGCTACCTATCGAGGTGAAAAATTTAATCCACTTAAATACTTCATTAACTATTCTACATTACTATTTAATGAGACTTCAACATTTTTTATTACTTAGGTCTCTATCAATTTAATCTCCTAAAGAATTGAGATGGGAAAATCAACTAAATTGCATACCCCATTGAGTATCACAAACTACTCAATATGAGATTTGGACATCTCATACAATTTGGATTTCCATTCATTCATAATTAGATTGAGATGCACATATATCTTTGTATATGTTCCTAGATGCTAAGGGCATCCTCAAATGGTGGGAGATTTGGTGACCTCTTAGATTGGTTATTTTGTGTTTTTAATAAGTTGTTTAATAGTTGGTAAGAATGTTGAGAGCCAATTGAACATAAACAAACTTTCCAAACCAAAAAGAAAATGCAAGTTAAGAGGTTTACTTCAAATTTTAGTTTTGGCAAACCAATTGGTTTGGTTTAGATTTCAATTTATATCCACCAAAACCTAAATCGGGGCAAACAAAACCTATTAATTTAGCCCAATATTAATGCATATTTTTGGTGCAAATATTTACAATAATTGTTCAATCTCACTTCAGGCCCATAATTTTTTTGAAGAAACGTGGGAAGATTATATTAAACAAAAATGTACAACCAAACAGGGTGCCACGGGATGAAAAAAGGGGCATCGACAGAATGAGCATGTACAACCTAAAAATTAAAACAGAACTACGAAAGAGAAATAGAGTTAGGGAGGTCTATTATTAGAATGTAAGCCATTGTCAATGACTTTGAGTATGTTCAACTAATGCTCTGACTATACGAGCAACTCCCTTACATGCAAAATTCTCTTCAGCAAAGATTCGCTTGTTCCTGACTTTCCACAATTTCCAGCTCCTGATGCCAAAAGTAACGCACCAAAATGGACTTTTGGAGCTTGGCTTGTTGTTTTCCAAGAGCCAACTTTGAACAGGGCTAGAGAAGAAGCCATGCAGTCGATGCCTGGGCAGAATAAGCAATCCTTTGCTATGGGACAACAGTGCAACACATGGTCTACTCTACGTCCTCCACGCCCTCATCACATGGTGAACAGTGTGCATTATCAGTCATATGTCTTCGCTGTCTTTCATTGTTAGTAACTAACCTGTTCCTGATTGCTAGCCACAAAAAAGGATCTGGTATGTTGGCCTCCAGGCCACTGCCAGACATGCTTCCATTTTGCCTCTTTTTCATTCCAGTTTAGTCATTCCCTTGCCTCATAAGCTGATGCAACCATGAATTCCCCATTGGAGGTGAAGTGCCAATGACAGGTGTTCTCACCATCGAGGTCAATCGGAGGTTTTGTTTTGGCGATTTGAAGAATAATGTCAGCTCCAAAGCACTCCAAAACCAGTCTCCGTCCGAACTGACATAGTCATTTTTGGGCTTGGAGAGTTGAAGCTCTGGTGTATCAGCAAATAAGAGATTCTTGAGTGGCCCTAAATCCCCTATCCAACAATCAGCCCAAAGCCTCACGATTTTACCATCACCTGGCTCCCATTTAATGCCCTCATCTGTCATGTGCCAAACCTTGGCAAGGCTTCTCCAGAGGTGGGAGGAGGATTTGGTTTTGGAAATGCCATGGGTTCTACTACTCCAGCCATATTTTGTTCTAATGATTCTGACCCAATATAGTTCCGGTTTTGCAAATCGAAGGCGAGTTTTGAGAGGAAGGCGTAATTCTGGCTTTCAAGATCTTTAAGACCCCTTCCTCGAGCTTCTTTAGGTAGACACATATCATGCCAGTTGAATCAGATTTACACTTTTGCTACCTTCTGTAGAGCCCAAAACAAATTCATAGCCCAATAAATTCATAATAACCTTGAAACCACTATGGATATCAACTAATCATGAGCAGGGCTGAAAAATATATACTGAACATTGTGAAAAGAAAACAAACGTGTGGGCAAAAAAAAAACTGAAAATTTAAATAAGTAACATATTACACTGATAAAAAAAAATTTATTAAAAAAATGTAATTTATTCTAAATTTGAATCTAACTTATTAAAAATTTATTCTAGGATTTCAATTTACTGTCTGAAATAAAAATTTGGAATTAAGATTTTTATGGCTAAAAATTACACCAATCTTTAATTCCGATCTCTCACTTCCAGTTTAAAATTAAATTAAGTGGACTATTAATACATTATATGAAATTTGAAAGATGAACTATATTATTCATGACGCTAAAACAATACAATTTGTTATAAATTTTATATTTTACATTTATTAATATTGGTTGATATCATTGATACCCATATCAGTTGATGATCGATATTGATTTATTTGATGGGGTGCAGAAAAACATTTTTTAAACTTCAATGGGTTAATGATTGAATTAACCGTGGACCATGAATTATTAACTACCAGGGCCAAGCTAACCCACATATATTTGACCCAACCGGTAAACTGAACAACCAGAACAGTGTGTGCAGTTGCAAAATCAGCATTCCACCTTCCTCCTCAGAACATTAATCTTTTCAAGGCACCTATAACAGAGTACAAGTTTCATCTTGCTTCTCAACATATGGTAATAAGTTGTGTTCTAATACTAGCAAAAAACATTGTCCAAACTAAAACTAGTGAGAGATTATTATTCTTTTTAAGGCAAACTATATCCGAGTACAAGATTCATCTTTGTCTGTAACAAATGGTAATAAGTTGTGTTCTGATACTAAGGCGAGTTTCATTCCCATACTTCGATTATAAATGTGAGAAATCTACAGTTATAAAATCCGATGTTTATAAACACGCCCGGATATAATATTCCTCTTACAAAATGTGCACTACAAAACCGATGCTGTCTCCACATCACTTGTTCTTCTTTGGTTCTTTAGTATATTGATCTATCAATGCCTCAACGTCTTTCCAGAACAGGCCCTCAACCAAAATCCCATCCTTAGTGAACCTGCAATCCAAAAGAAACAAAATGTGATGCACTTTATACAGCAAAATTGTAGATTCGGATTTTCCCTTCAGTGTGCAGTGTCATTGTGTGTGTGTGTGTGTGTTGTACACATGCTTGCATGCATGAAATTTTTTTTTTTCAGAAATCTTATTTTATACCTACCTTATGCCTCAGTTTCCCACCATTGATTTAATGTAAACAAATTATAGTGATGAATGACAGATAAAACATATTAGAAGTGAGCAGAGGTGTGAAGAAAAGAATGTGTGAAAGCAGAGGTCTAAGAATAACATTATTCTGCATGGTCATAAGCAAAGGGGAAAAAACAAGGGAGATACCACTGAGTAACACTTTCAGTTAAATGCACTGGATCATTCGCAGAAATTGATTTCGGATCTGCACTTGCAACAGTTAGCGTGTACATGTCAGAAAATCTAGGCAGTTTCGAGGAGACTATCAAACCAGTACCAATGAAGGATCCCTGCCCAGATAAAATTACATGTAAATTAGAATATGAAATAAAAAGTCTACTGCAGGAATCATAGTGTCCAAATCACCACTGAGTTTGGCAACTGAGTTTAAAGACGAACTTAATTGCACTACAAGCAACACAAATCCCCCAGACCCCATCCCCCATAAGGAAACAAATATCTACATGAATTAAGTAATACAGCTGCCAATACCAGGATGAAATCACATCAGAAGTATATATTTAAACATAGAAAATCCTACAATCAGCTGAGCAACTTTCAAGTCATTTCTCACCAAGCACATACTTCCAGTAAAAGAATTTGTCAATATTTCTATTCAGAAATCATGATTCACAACTTTCTTTCAAATCAGATGTTAAAACTTTGAAATAACTTCCGTTTTTTCATTTTCATTTTCTGCCTACTATTCTATTTTAGGAGCAGAAGTTATTTATACAGAACTGATGGATTAGAACTCTTGATATTTAATCACAATTCCACTCTGATTGTGAATGCAGATAACTTATATCAAATTCATTATTCATAATTCAAAAAGTAATACTTAGAAGGTGAAGAAAGATGCCAAGCAGGTTTTACTTAAGAATAAAGAATTGGAGACTTGCAAAAAGAAATTCAAATTTCTCATAAAAACAAAGGTTTAAGGCAAAATAATAAAAACATTGGCATGGTTACCATCTAATCTAAGTGAATGTTCTAAAAGAAACATGAGATCATATCAGACATTTGCATCAAACAGAAGCATATACAATAATCCAATTCGATCAAGACATAGGTAAAAATGAAATGAGCATCTATTATTAAGACACCAAACAACCTTTATAAGAAATGGATATTTAACTCCACCTATGTAGTTTCATAGCCAGTCTCAAGCTTGGGTAAAGGAGAAGAATTGTGTTAGGCACTTGACAGTCAATGTAAAACTTGGTCGCATCTCTATGACACGGATCAGAAACATTTTTGTGCTAACACTAGGTTGTTATCCAGAAGTAACATGTTATACAGCTCAAATGCAATGTCAAATGAGATAAAGCCACTACATCAGCGGTCAAGCAAAGTGTTAAATGAGCAAGGGATGCCACATCATTCTGGATGGATGTGGGTAAAGAAGTTAGCCTCAAAGAGCAAGATTCAATTCGGTTCTTGGAATATTAGTACTTTAACAGATAAATCTATAGAGGTGGTGGATGCTATATTCGAAGGAAAATAAACATCTTACGTCTTCAAGAAACTAAATAGGTGGAAGAAAAGGCTAAAGAGCTAGACACTACTAGTTTTAAACTTTGGTATGTATGGAAGGTCAGAGCAAGGAATGGAGTTAGTATTACTATGAACAAAGATTGGAAAAAGAATGTGATAGGAGTTAGAAGAATTGGAGATGAGATCTTATCCTTAAAATTGACTATTGGGCAAGATGCTTTCAGTGTTATTAGTTCTTATGCATCTCAAGTAGAGTCGGAAGCACATATTAAGGAAAAATTTTCAAAAGATATGGAGCTTGATTCAAGACATCCCACAAGAGGAAAAGATTTTTATCAGTAAGGACCTTAATGGACATGTTGGGAAAGAGATAAAGCAATATGTGGGAGTTTATGACGGTTATGGCTTTGGAAAATTAACTTAGAAGGGGCATTCTATTCTTAATTTTTCAACGGATTATAACTTCACAATTGTAAGCACTTGTTTCAAGAAACGGGAGAAACATTTAGTCACATATAAGAGTGGAGCCCAAAGGTCACAAATTGATTTCTTTTTGGTAAAGAATTCAGATAGAAGAGCTTATGAAGACTGCAAAGTGATCCCTGATGAAAGCTTAACTTCACAACATAGGTTCTTGATTTTTTATGTGCTGGTTAAGAGCCATAGATTGAAAAGTTGAAAAGCCATATAAATACTAGGATCAAGTGGTGGCAACTAAAAGGTGAGAAATGATTGACCTTTAAGAGCAAAGTATTGGAGGAAGTTAGTTGGGACTCACAAGAAAATGCTAACGTCTTATAGGATGAGATGGCTAAAAGGATTAAGGATATCGCTAAGGTAGTCTTGAGTGAATCCAAAGGTTTTAGACCTAGAAATAAAAAATTTTGGATGTGGAATGAGAGTATGTAGAAGAAAGTACATAAGAAAGAATATTTTAAAACCTTGCATTTATGAAATAACGAGGAATATTGAGAGTTATTGAATGGTTGGAAAGGAGACTAAGAAAGTAGTAAGTGAGGCTCAATCTAAAGCTTTTGAGAAAATTCTTCCAAGATTTAGGAATAAATAATAGTGAGCATAAGAGTTACAAAATTGCCAAGAATAGAGAAAGAAAGTCAAGAGATCTGGACCAGATAAGTTGTATTAAAGATGATGAAGGAAAAACTTGGTTACAGATGATGATATCAAAAAAAGATGGGAAGGCTACTTTTATAAACTTTTTAATGATGGATTGGGTATGATATGACTAGTGATACAAAGAAATTAACCACTAATAAAGATGAACTGAATTTAACTTTCTATCATAGGATCTGGGTTGGAGATAAAAGAAACTCTAAAGAGAATGGATAAGGTAAAACCATTGGTCCCGATGGTATTCTTATCGAAATTTGAAAATGCTTGAGAGAGAAGGGGATTTAATGGCTCACTAAATTATTTAATAAGATTTTGAAGTAAAAAAAAAATGCCAGAAGAATAGAGAAAAAGCACTTTTGTGACCATATACAAGAACAGAGAGGATATTCAAAACTGTGCAAATTATCGAGGGATAAAACTTATGAAGCATGCTATAAAACTTTGGGAAAAAATGATTGAGCATAGATTAAGAAAAGAATCTCGTATTTCAGAAAACCAATTTGGATTCATGCCATGATGATCTACAATAAAGGCTATTTATTTATTAAGGAGTTTGATGGAAAGATAATAGAGTAAAAAGAGAGATTTGCTTATGATTTTCCTTGATTTGAAAAAAACCTATAATAGAGTACCAAGAGATATATTGTGGAAAGCAATTAAGAAGAAAGATATTCCTGTGACTTATATTTGAGTTATAAAGGATATACATGAGAGAGCAACAACAAAAGTGAAAACTTCTGGAGGTGAGACAAAAGACTTTCCTATAAAAATATATTTATATCAGGAATTATCCTTGAATCCATACTTTTTTTATATGGTCTTGGATGTTTTGACAGAACATATACAGGAGGAAATTCCTAAGTATATACTCTTCATGAATGATATTGTCTTAATTGAAGACTCGAGAAAATAACAACTCTAAATTTAAATTATAGAGACACACTTTGGAATTAAAAGATTTCTGCTTGAGTAAGAGTAAAACAGAATATATGCATTGTAAATTTAACAAGAGACCAGTTAAAAATGATTCAGAAGTAAACAATGGAGAGCAAACCATTCCAGAAGTGTCAAAGTTCAAATATTTAGGATTGATTTTGCAGGGTGATGATAAAAATGATAGAAATGTTATACATATGATACAAGTTGGGTGGTTAAAGTGAAAAAAAATTTCAGGAGTTATTTGTGACTGCAAGATATCTACTAAATTTAAAAAGAAATTTTATTGAATTACTATAAGGTCAGCGATGCTATGTGATAGTGAATGTGAGTTTTGAAAGGGCAACAAAAGCACAAGATGGTAATAGAAATGAGAATATTGAGATGAAAATGTGGTCATATAAGAATGGATAACATATGAAACAGCTGAATACGTGGGAAAGTCAGAGTAGCACCTATCAAGAAGAAGATGGTGGAAAATCATTTAAGATGATTTGGGTATGTATAAAGAAAAGGACAAGAGGAGCTAGTGAGAAGGGTTAATTAAATGGCTTGGAACTCTATTAAAAGGCGTAAAGAAATACCAAGAAAGACACTAACAAAAGTTATAAGGCAAGACTTCTTGATAAATAATTTATCTAAAGCGCTGGTATTTGATAGAACTCATCGGCGTCGTATGATCTATGTAGTCGACGTCACTTCATGAGATAAGGCTAATATTGTTGTTGTTATACCATCATTTTTGTGTTTTACCCAATTAATTAAAATTATGATCGCAACAAAATCATCTTATCAGCCACGTGATGAATTGCGGTTCATAGGATTAATAAGTCATCTAAGGCTAGTTTAACCCAAATGGATGTAATAGATTTATCTTTCTACAAATTTTTTGTAACTTTGAAATTCAACGCCTATAAATGAAAGAGAAAGTGTATTTGATAAGCTGACATTAGTATATTATAACTAGTTATGATCACTTATCCACAAAATACATCGTCAACCACACATTTCTCAGCTTGATGCAATCTGTTTACTTGGCAGTAGCATGCTTTGCATCTGTTATGAATATCAAGTTAAAACACTCACGTCCAGTTAACCCTATACACCTTAATATTCATACTACGGCAAATCCTAATGATAGTCACCTTTGAAAGAACTACATCTCAAACGCTAACTCATGAAGTTAAGAGCCTAAGGTCCATATAAATCCATATTAGAATCCCGAACTTACAATGTGGGTCTCAAGTCCATACCTCCCAATTGGGAGCTAATTCTCCATGAAGCTCTGCAATCCAGCTGCATGATTGCAACTGGGACATTGAGGAACTATTTGATATTTGATATCAATTGATAAGAACGTCTGGGAGAACCACAACCCAAAAGTTAAAATGGGAGGTTGGAGAGCCAACGATCCATATAAAACCCACATTTGAATCCCATACTTTTAATGTGGGACTCAAGTTCCATTCCATGTAAATGGATCCTAATGCCTAAAACCCTCACAGGCTTGAACATGATGCAAATCAATACAACTAGACGAAGGCATCGCTCTCTGAGACACATAAATATATAATCTTAATCTCTTCTTTCTATTTACTAGAAAATGAATTCAATTCAGGAGGGATGGAAGGATGAAACTAACTACATATAGTTATGCATAAACAAGGGGTGGCACAACAGATAAGATTTCTTTTTCTGATTTAAAATATTCATCTAATATAGTATTTTTCAATTGAAATGAGGAGCTAAAAAAAACCATAATATCTTCTGGCAGTCCACAATAAATATTATGCAAAAGAGTGCCTGATAAAGAATAAACATGTTTCTAATATAGATATTATACAATAATTCTCAAATCTGACACCTAAGGGGAGGTATGTATGTATATAACTATATGTATGTACCTAACGTGCAGGAAATAGATGGAATATCCAAATTTTAACAAGATACAGAAGTTCCAGACCATGGCAGACAAACACATGCTACATATTAACTATTCTTCATATATAAACGGGAATTTATAGTATCAAAGCCAGTGTCTTCTGTGAGTTGGGGGAAAACTTACAGCAGGAGGATATGTAAACAGAATGGCATTCTTCTCCTTAGTGTATATGATCAGCTGCAACAAGCCATTGAAGGCTACATACTTGCCAGAGTTAAGGATCAAATTCTCACACAACAAAGAAACATCAATAAAATGCCAATAGATGCCTGTATATTAAATTTCAACGTGTTTATGCACCCCGCATTGTTTCAACTTTCAAGAACTTGATTCCATATTTCCCATTGATAATTTACCCCAAGAAAGTACGACAAAATTAAAAGCTCAGAAAAAAAAAATTTAGAGAAAAGGTAATCCATCATCTTCCCCTTTTCACATATCCATCGTCCGAAACAATATACCCAGGATTATTATTCTCCTCGTCGGGGCGTTCATCAAATAGATGAAAATAGATAAATAGATATATAAATAAAAATTAAGCCATCTCATTAAAAAAATAAAAATAAAAATTAAGCCAGGAACAGGATATAACACAATGCAAGCTATGAGAAAATCCCGGTTCTCAGGGAATTTTTTCTTGTAAAACTGGGCGAACAGAGCAATGATGATTATGATCGTTCCAAGGAAGAGCCTAACGTTGCTCAATCTCACGTCTTCAGCATACCCACGACTCTTGACAATCTAAATGAAGAGAGAATGAAAACGCAAAATCCAATTACTCAACTCAAAGAACAATTCAAAGAATAAACAAAAGAAAGCCATTAACATGGATAAGATCTGAAATGGAGAGAAAGAACGTGAGGGTTAAGTGAACCTCAGAGACAGACTCGTCAAGGATGTGCTTGATGGAGTGGAGATCTAAGAGATTGGCTTTCTTTGGAGCTTTGGACGCCATTTCTGCCCTTGTGGGTGGGATAAGTTGAGAGATGCAAGCGTCCTCTGATCTGGAACTAAGCCTTCGATAGCAGTTGCTGCCGCTACGAGTGTTCGAAGCTGTAACTTCGAAACCTGAAACTTGTGAGCGTTGGCTTTTTTATGTTCGAACGTGACTCATCGACGTTTTTTTATTTGTGAAAAAGAAAAGAGACAAGAAATTCAATTTTTTTCCTAAATTTTTTTATTATTCATGTCATCAACAAATTTTTAATGTGAAAAATTTTTATTTGGCATAAACAAAAGGGGGAGTTAAGAATCTCTACTGACAAAAAAAAATTCAAAAACATGTACTAAATTTGTGTAAATATCAAAATATATTAAGATATTAAATTGTAAATATTCTTGTTGTGCAAAAAGATAAATTTGTCTTTTGTGCTAGAATTTTTTTTGTAATTTTTATATCATTTTTTTAAGTGACTATATTCAGTTGCAACTGATAACCAGTGATTTGCAATTAATGTTGGTAAATTTACAATTGAGACGATGATCGACTATTAGAAGGAGTCCCTATGATGTTTGACCAAATTAGATATTGAGCTATTGATCTAATTGGCTATCAGATAATAGGCCCTTTGATAGTTGACCATTGCCTATTTATAATTAACAATCGATAATTTGCAACCGATACACATACATTTTTAGCTAAAGAAAAAAATAATTCCACATATATTTGCAATTAATACACATGAATTTGTAATTGTTCTACCCAAATTTACAACTAATATACATACATTCTCAAGTGAAAAAAAAATTCCATTGATATTTGAAATTGATCCACGTAAATTTACAATTAATCCACTTATATTTATAACTAATCTACATATATTTTCATCTTGTAATGGTTTCAAAACATCATATTTACAAATTTCCTAACCAACAAATCAAAAAATTAAAAAAAAACAACAGCAGAAGAAAAAAAGAAATAAGAAGAAGAGCTCATAGGAGAAAGAGAATATGAGGATGGAGAGAAAGTAAAAGAGGGGGACCCATATCTGATTCCATGAACCCTCCATCATGATTTGGTGAGAGGGATCAGATCCGAGGGGTGTCGTGGCCATATAGTGTTGTGCTATCGAAGTCACATCTATATAAGGTGGGAATAAATGAGCCAGCTAGACTAATGATGAGAGAGAGGGCCAGAGCGACAAGAGAGAGTGATGAGCGAGAGAGGGAAATTGATGGCCAGTTAGACTGATGGCTATGAGAGGGAGTGAGGGCAAAGAGAGGGAGTGATAAATGAGAGATGGAGAGAAGGACTGATGGTAAAGGTGGAGGAAAAGAGGAAAAATGAAAGAAGGGCCAAAAAGAGAGGGAGGATAAAAAGTGGAGGGATAAAATTGTCTTTCCACTGAATAACAATATTTATAATTTGGTGTCTTGTTCTTTATTATAATTTTGTGAATTTATGGTATATTTTTATAATTTTGTACTTCAAGATGTACTTATTTGTAATTTTTCCTAAATAAAATACATGTAAGGCAGGAGTCTAAAGTGGTAACATATTTGCAACATCAGAGTGAACAGTGGTTTCAAGATAAGAGTTTCTATAATGATTGAAGGAGGGTCGGGTGAGTCTCTGGCATAGTTGTCGGAGGAAGCAGATACGTTGACTTGGAGTAAGAAGAAGGTGAGGAAGAATGATGGTGTGTTTACTAATGATCATGATATGGCTCCGTGTGTGGAGGACTGGACGAAAGATGATGACGTAGGAGTGATGGATAGGAGGAAGGAGAATGTCGATAAGGGGAAAGCTTTAATAGGGAAGACATTTAAATAGGTAGTGACTCGCAAGGAGGTGAGGGGTGAAAATCCAGAGGAGGAGGATGATTGGTGGAGTAATGACCGGTGGAAGGAGAAGATCAAGGTGGAACAAACAGTAAAGGGACCGAATGTGATTATCCCTCTAGAGTTAAAATTGATATTAGCGCAACAGTGGAAGAATAGTGTTTTTGTGAAGTTGTTGGGCATGACCTTGAGGGAAGATTATATGGTGGACAAGATTTAACAACTGTGGGGAAGACATGGTGAAGCAAAGGTTATCGACATTAGGGTAGTGTATTATCTTGTAAAACTGGCATGCCCAGAAGACTGCAAACTTGCGTTAACAGGTGGCCAATGGCTTATTGCCGATCATTGCTTAGCAGTGAGGCCATGGGAGGAGGATTTTGTGCCTGATGAGAATTATATAACTAAGATTGCAACTTGGGTTCGTATTCCAAAGTTGGCCATGGACTATTACGATAAAGGGATCCTATTTGTGCTTGGAAGTCAGATTGGGCAAGTTATCAAAGTGGATATGAAGACATTAAGGAGAAGGAAAGGAAGGTTTGCTAGAATATATGTGGAGATTGACCTGAACGCGTCCCTGTGCCCGCGAGTGTTCTTGAATGGTGAGGAATTGAAGGCACAATATGAAGGATTGCACTTGATTTGTTTCACGTGTGGCAAGTTTGGGCACAATCCTGATCAGTGTGAACTCGAGCATACAAGTAAGGAATGAGGGGTCCATGCTTCAAGCTCCGCCGGTGGTTCGGGTGTTAAATCAATAGTGAAGGAGGAGCCAATCTATGGAAGCTGGATACTGGTAGAGCAGACATGGTGGCAGAGGAGATAGTGGGGACGTGATAGAAGGCATAGGGACTTCCCCTGAGATGATAGGAGAAATGATCAACCACATTATCAGGGATCACGTTTCTCTGTGTTGGAATTGGAAACCACAGAGGAGGTTGGGAATCACGTAAATCAAGGAGGTCAATTGATCAGACAACCGTTGAATGATATTAGTAATGAGCAGAGAGGGGCATAGGATTATAAAAGGAAAACATCTAATGGGCCTATCCAGAAGAGAGGGGATGTGGAAAAGGGGCAAAAAGGGAGAGTATTTGGACTCGAGAAAGAAAAGCCCATGGAGCACTACTTGAAAATAAAGACTGATGTTCTT
Source organism: Adenanthera pavonina (assembly GCA_026686845.1). Taxonomy (NCBI): domain Eukaryota; kingdom Viridiplantae; phylum Streptophyta; class Magnoliopsida; order Fabales; family Fabaceae; genus Adenanthera; species Adenanthera pavonina. The sequence goes on along the minus strand of JAIVEN010000003.1, from coordinate 14,359,349 downwards.
AGTGGGTTGGTTATGGGCATTAGGAAAAATGGGCCTAGCAGTGTTAGTGGGCAAGAGCCTACCTGAGTGCAGGCGATGGTATCTCATAGAGGGCTGGCACATGGGAATGAGTCAGATGAAAGTGGAGTGGGTGATGAAACGTTGGCAATAGAAGAGGATGACAGTCAGGGAGCGAAGGAGGAGTTTCACGATTAGGGAGGCGAGTCAAAGGACGAAGATGGGGATGTGAATCCTCTGGATCCTGGGGAGACTCGAGATAAACGGTTCTCTTTTCATTCTAATCCTCTCTTAGAGATGAGTGTTGCGGATATGGGCGTCAAAGTGCAAGTGGCAGTTGAGGACATGCTGTAGTAATTTTGAGTGTGCAATGCTCACCTTTTTTCCCTTTTTGAAGTTATGATGATAGGAAACCAACATGGTGATGGTAATAACATTTTGGTGTGGAATACCACGGGTGTTGGTGGCAAAGTTTTCGGTTGCTTACTCGCCGACCTGGTTCAAATGCTTAGCGTGGGTTTTGTAGCGCTGCTTGAGATGAAGCAATATGGGAGTAAAATAGGGTTTATTGCTCGAAGGCTTGGCTGGGAGATGGTGGAGGTAGTAGAGGCGGAAGGATTTAGAGGGGGCATTTGGGTATTTTGGAGGAAGGAAGTGGACTTCAAGGTGTTGTACAAGAACAACCAAGTCCTGCATGGTGTTATGAATGATAACAAAGAGGAGGAATGGTTTAGCTCTATAGTATATGGCAGCCCGCAGCATGTTATCATAAGAGGAGTGTGGGAGAAACTCAACGAGATCGGTGAGACTGTAAAGGGAAGTTGGTGCATTATAGGTGACTATAATGCTGTGTTGCGGAACGATGAACAAATGCCAACAGCGAAACACACAATTGGGGCTGACATGTACTTTAAGCAATGGTTTGATAAGTGTAACATGATCGACACTGGGTTCAGTGGTCCGAAGTTCACATGGAGTAGGGGAGGGTGTAGTAGCAGGATTGATAAAGCTTTAGTGAACAGCGATTGGTTGATGCTATTCCCGCATGCTAGTGTTACACATCTTCCACGGTATAAGTCTGACCATTCTCCATTGCTGCTTAAGTTGGAGAGTGAGAGGTAGGAGAAAAGGAGTGACAAACCTTTCAGGTTCTTTGCACGTTGGGTTTTGCATGAAGAGTTCCCTGCGTTTGTGAAAAGCTCATGGAATCAAGGTATTGATTGGTTGGGTACTGTACAGGATTTTACGAAAGAAGCAAAGAAATGGAATAGAAACATGTTCGGTCATATTCAAACAAGGAAGTTGGATCTTTATTGAAGACTTAAGGAGGTGGAGAGGGCCTTTCATGATGAGTCGACCTCCACTCGATTGGAAGAGCGCTGAAAGGTGTTGTAGGTGGATTTGGAAGTTGTGTTAGCTCAAGAAGAACTTATGTGGGTTCAAAACTCCAGAAGCCAGTGGTATGCAAAAGGCGCTCGTAACACTCGTTACTTCCATACTATTGTGAATGGTAGGAAAAATGAAATAGAATCGAAGCTTTGAAACTCGAGGATGGAGAGTGCTCTTATGATGCTAAGAAGATAATGGAGATGGGGTCTAACTTTTTCTGTAACTTGTTCTCTGAGGAGGGCAATTCACCAGGTTCTCTAGCTATTGAGATGGGATATCCAAAGTTGCCGACATCAGATATGAACTGGTTGGGAAGAGATGTTAGTGAAACAGAAATTAAGCATGCGCTATTTGATATGGGGCCTCTCAAGGCTCCCGGACCAGATGGCCTGAACCCTTTATTTTTTCAGAGCCAATGGGAGGTGGTTGGTCGTTCAATAGTGAACTTGGTTATGAAAATCTTTTCAACACTTGAGGTGGTGAGATCAATTAATGATACGTTCATCGTGTTGATCCCGAAAGTTGATGCTCTAGAGACCTTTAAGGATTTTTGGCCGATCAGCCTTTATAACGTCGTATATAAGGTGGTTACAAAGGTTTGTGCAAACAGGTTGAAGAGTATTATGCCAAAGGTCGTGGCTCCTAATTAGTGTAGTTTTGTGTTTGGTAGACAAAGTACAGACAACATCATTGTAGCACAGGAAATTATCCATTTCATAAAACATCTGAAAAAGAAGTGCGGTTTCATGGCGCTTAAGATTGATTTGGAAAAAGCGTACGACTGGTTCAGATGGCAGTTTGTGAAGGAATGCTTGAGCAAACTGGAAGTCCCAGAAAATTTCTTCAAGGTTATTATGGAGTGTGTGACGTCACCAAGCATGTAGCTACTATGGAATGAGGAGAGAGCAAACAGGTTCTTACCATCGAGAGGAGTATGACAGAGAGATCCTATCTCACCTTATCTTTTTGTGCTTGCCATGGAAAAATTGGCCCATATGATTCAGTCCGAAGTTGCCGCGAGGACTTGGAAACCATTTAGGTTAAAGAGGGATGGGGTAGAGATATCCCATCTCTTCTTTGCAGATGACCTATTCCTGTTCATGGAAGCCTCGATGGAACAAGCGGGTGTGATCAAAGCAACCTTAGATGACTTTTGCTTAGTGTCAGGCGAGAAGGTGAACGCTGCTAAATCCAGGATTTTCTTCTCTTCCAATGTGAACCACAACCGAAGGATGGAGCTGAATAGTTTCCTTGAGTTTACGCCCACAGCAGATCTTGGAAAATATTTGGGTATGCCCCTTCACCATGAGCATGTTACTAAGAACACATTTATGCTGTTGCTGGAAAAAAAAGGAGAGCAGACTAGCTAATTGGAAAGTCCACTCTCTTTCTTTGGCGGGGCACCACACCTTGGTTAATTCGGTTATCTTGTCTATCCCGATGTACGCAATGCAGACTGAGCCATTACCCATTAGAACGTGCGAGGAGATAGACAAGAAGTGTAGGAGCTTCTTGTGGGGGGAAACAAGGATGACTAGGAGGATGCATCATGTTGCTTAGGAAGATGTATGCAGTAAGAAACATAATGGTGGGCTGGGGTAGACATGCTAAGGTTCAAAATTAAGCTTTCATGTGTAAGTTGGGATGGGGACTTGTGAAGCATCGTGATGCATTATGGGTCAAGCTTCTGCGTGAGAAATATGGTTGTGGGGATGACGTCATGCCGAAGATTAACATGCATAAGGGTGGCTCCCGAGCCTGGACTGGTATTAAAAATAACTAGAAATATATGATGGATGGGGTCGCATGGAAGATGGGTGACGACTGTAATGTGAGGTTCTGGAAGGATGATTGGTTAGCTAGTTTCGGTCCACTTGAGAAGATGGTTGAAGGAGTTATCCCAGAAGAGAGAATCGGGAGCACGGTGGCGGAGTATGCTAACGAGTTTGAAGGATGGGATTGGCCGAGCCCTGAACTGTTACTTCCTTCAAATGTGTTAAATGAGCTCGGTAAGGTCATTATTGATAATAATGGAATTGAGGACAAGCCTTACTGGAAGTTGACTGCCAATGGGGAGTTCTCAGTCAAGTCAACGTACTGCAACATTAGGAAAGAGGAAAGAAGCACTGCTGGGGGTCTTTGGAAGGGCATTTGGCGAGTTAATGCACCTCAGAGGTGCCGATCATTTTTATGGCTCTGTGCTAGAGGCAAATTACCAACCAACGAAGCTAGGAGGTGGCGAGGCATGCATGACTCAGGGTGTTGTGACATTTGCAGAGACAGGAGGGAGAGCATCTTACATGCTACTCGAGACTGATGTGCACGCGAGGCATTATTGGTTGTAGGTTCTGCTGTCAGACATAGCGGGGGAATTCTTTTCCTACTCTAAGCATCAGGGCTAGATAGGGTGGAACCTATGACAGCATATGAGTGTGGAAAGGGTGCCTTGGAAGGTGTGGTTTACGGTTGCTTGTCGTAACATGTGATTGGCGAGAAATGATCAGGCATTCGAAAGAAAACATATAGTGAGACATAGTTTGTTTCAAAGTTACGGGCTTGTGTTTTAGTTTTGGCAAAGAAGTGGAACCCGATAGTGGTGGTGGATGATAGACCGGGTCATTGGGTGCCACCAGATTACGAGTTTGTGAAGATCAACGTGGACGGAGTGAGAGCAATAGCGACAGGTATAGCAGCTTGTGGAGGAGTGGCCCGTGATAGGAGAGGAAAGGTAATCCAAGGCTTTATGGCTCATATTGGGTGTGAGTCGAGTTTCAACACGGAGGCATGGGGCATTGTGCATGGGCTTCGTATGGCTTGGAACTTGGGATTGAAGAAGGCTCATATTGAAAGTGATGCAAAGGAGGTTATCTTTGCGATAAGGGACGGGGTGGATGCGGAGCACCCCTCGGCACACGTTATAATGGAAATTAAAGGTCTGATGGCAAGTGAATGGAAGGTGGAGTTAAGCCACTATTTAAGGGAAGAGAATGAAGTAGCGGATCATTTAGCTAAGGAAGCTTTGACTCGCAAATCTGGGATTATTTTCTTCTCAACGTCTCCTAGGTTTATTGTGGAGCTTGTGGATAAAGACAAAAACTATAGTGAAACTTCACATGATAGTATAGGTGTTATGTAGTTGGGGCGTTTCTCTTGTCTATCAAAACAAAAAAAAAATACATGCAAGACTTTTGTGATGGACACATTGCAAGAAATTGTGGTAATAGTATGTTTATATCCAATCACCATTCGTGTGGTTTTTCTATTCTCAATTTGAATTAGTTTAGAAACAAGATAATACCATCATTATAATAATATATTAAAATAAAAATTATTTTTTATTCATCCTTAGAAGACATCTATTTAAAAATATATCTATATTTATTATGTGTGTGAGTATATATATATATATTCTATATATCTAATAAATTTGTAAAAAGCCAAATGATTCACTTATCTTGAATTTAGTGTTTTTGTCTTTTCTCAATTTTCTTTCTTAATGATTTTTTCTTGCTCTTTAATCAGCACCTTAATTTCTTTTTTATTTATAATTATATTCTTAGTCAATTAATTAAATCACATTATCTCAATTACTATTGTATCTTATGTATATGAAAAAAAGTTTATTTGAAATAAAAACAAGGTGATGGGCCTTATGCATAGTATAAAATTTGAAAAATAAACTATACTTTCACGCATTATACATAATGCAATTTGATAAAAAATTAATTATATTGATTGAGGCTGGAAATATTTTTTTTATTGAAGTTTTTAATAAAATAGATTCTCACAAAAATAAGAAAAAAATTCAGTTAATTCATTAATTTAAAGGTTCAAAGTTTTAATCATGTTTTTTCGAAATTATTTGTTACATATAAAATATTTATTTTTATAGATGAAAATTTTTCATATGGAAGACAATTTTCATTTAATTTCCTATAAAATATTTTTTTCGGAAAAAAGTACACATAACATCGCTAAGGCAAGAAATTGTAGTGGATTTTTTTTTTGGTAAGCTGTAGTGGACTTAATGAAGTTTGAACATTGTTTTGTTATTGGGCCAGACGCTTGAACTTTGTTTTTTGGGGTAAGCTGACGTATATCCACAACGAGGAATGGTTCTAAACTTCTTATGTATTTTCCCTCGTAGCAACTTTTTTTTCTTTTTTTCCCCTCCAATTCTTAGCGACTTCAAATCATTCGCCATTGATCGTGCCAAAACTAACGAATTGTCCCACACAAAGAAAAAAAGAGAAAGAAAAAAACAAACAACACAGTAGTGGAAGCTCTTAAGGTCCTGTTTGGTTGCAGCTGAAATGAGGCAATGCAATGAAATATTGTACAGATTCCAATGGAGTGATGTGTTTGGTTGCTTCCATCTTCATTCCGTTGGAAATCCCACTCCCATACATGTGGTAATCCCCATTCCTCCAAAAATGTTATGCAATCTAGACTCTCACACCAAGGAATCCTCTCATCCCACAAATACACTCACCTCCACCTCCTCGTCTCCACCACCTAGGTAGTCGCCGTCTTGTCGTCTCCCCCACCCTTGGGCATCACCGTCTCACCATCACCCTCTCCCTTTTCATGAAGAATGGATCTAGCAACATTCCTCTCTCTCTCTCTCTGTCTTCTTCTTTGCGATGTCAATGTCACCAGTAGCCGCTTCCCTTATCGCCTTCTTTCCTTTTCCAGTCGTTGATATGATAGCATCACACCATCTGGTATTCAAATCTGTTACCCTCGCAATCTAGTAGCATCTCGCCTCTCCTCGCTATCTTCTTCACTTCTCTAGTCACGTTTTCATAGATCTAGCCTCACAATTATTTCTTCTGGGTTCGATGATGATGATGATGACTATTTGCTTTTTGTTTTCCGTAAATGGTGGTCTATGAAAAATTTTTGATGTTGCTAGTGGAGGTTGTATCAATGGCAGTGATGGCTATGTTAGGAAGAGGAACGAGAGGAACAATAGGGGAGTAGAACTGGCAATCTGGGCTGCGAGTCGGGCCAAAAAGCCCGGATTGCCAAACAGGCTTGGTGCGTAAAACCCGAGCCCGTGCCATATGGGCTCGCGGGACCGTATATTTTTAAAAATTATTTTTTATATTTTTTAATTTTTTTATATAATTTTTAAATTAATATAACTAATTATCATAATTATTCACAAAAAATTAACATAATATTTAAATTTTACAATTTATACATTATTAATTAATAAAATAATATATTTTTAATATTTTAAATTAAAAAAAAAAGGAAAACAGGCCAATCGGGTTGGCCCGTGGCCCACTCAGGCCAGGCCCAAAAAGCCCATTTTCCCTTCGGACATCTGATTTTAAAGCCCGACCCGCCCATTTTGTCGGGCTATTCGGGCTAACTTATCGGATCTGACCCATTTTGTCGGCTCTATAGGGGAGGGAGGGTTTTTTTTGTTTGGATTCACTTTTATTTTAATTTTTTTTATAAAAATAAATATAATTCTATCATTTTTTATGTGATACAAATAAACTTGTGGCAATCATTATTCTATTTCAATTAATTTTATTTTATTATCATTCTTTCTAGTAATCAAATTTTATTTTATTATCATTCTTTCTGGTAATTAAATGGGCTCTAAGATTGATATCCTTCACTTTAATCCAATTTTGAAGTTGTGCCAAGATTTGATCTTAATTCAACCTTTAAACTTTGTTTAAAAAAAGAAAAAAAAATAAAATATGAAAAAACTAGAAAAAAAATAAGAAAAACCTAAATAAGCGAGGATTTTGTATTTATCTTCTTAAATTTTTTCTTTTATTTTTTTCTTACCTAAACTGAAGGTTAAAAATATGAAAAATGAATAAGAATTTCTCATGATATTTCTGGTGTACTTGAGAATTTCCCCACCAAAACTAACCTCTTTTAAGCATTCCTCTCAAAAAAATTGAAACTCTATTTTTTTGTCATTATCCGTTCTTCCTGTCGTTCTTTCTAGTTGATTTTTTTAGGCCACGAGGTTTTTTGTGTGTGTTTCCTTTCACATTAATAAAGAAGTGAATACATACATATTAAGATAGCAATAAAATCTATCATTCTCCCAAAAAAAATTCCATCATATAAATTCCTGCTAAATTTAGATATATACCCTGGTCACATCAAAAAGCCATGATATTTTAAAGTTCTTTCAGAAGCCACAAATGGTGTATTTGTGGTCTATAGATCAGGGTATATATGCCTTCATTTAATTTTTTTTGTAAATAAATTTCTTCAATAATAGTTTAAAAGAATATTTTCTTAAAATCAATTGATATGATCATGAGATATATTTTGATTTATAAAATATAGATATATTTCTTAATTTAAATTATGGTAATCTACATGACAAATTGGGGACTATCGCTGAGGTGACTTATCTTGTAGTTGTGGTACTTCAAAATCTAAATGTCAGATCTCACATCCTGGAGATTTTTTTCGCAAACTCAGATCCTAAAAATAAAATATAATATGTATTCTTTTTTTACTTTTTAAATTGAGAGGTAAAACAGAATTTGACACAAAATAGATTTAGATAGAAATAAAATCTTGTTAGATTTCATATTGCTCCACGGGATTTAATACAGATACCATCTTGTTCGAGAAAATTACTTAATATTTAATTATATCTATTTATATAATAAAAAATTATTGAAAATTTTGAAATTCAATTTGGTTAATTTGAAAATCAATTATGCTAAATATGATATAACTCTCCAGGAATATAATTATTTAAGTTTAAATTATTAAAAGACATATATTTATTTACAAAATAATAAAAATTTAAATTCTAAAAAATAGTAATATATCCAAAATTTATTTATTATTTATTCCTTGATACGTAAATATGTTGAATAATTATTTTTCTTAAACAATTAACCAAATGGATTGTAATAAATATCATTGATGGGAGGATACTGTATATATATTGACAGGGAAAAGAATAAATAATATATTTTCTTTTTTATTTATTTATCCTAAAATACATATATTTAATAAATATAAAAAGTTCAAATTTTAAGAATTGGTGATAAACCCAAGATTTAACTTGTGTTACATATATTTTGTATAATTTATTATAACGTATTGATGATTAATATTAATTATAATTTTACCTTTGAAAAATAGATCACAATAATTTGGGTTATTAGTTAAAGGCCCGAGTAACTCAACCTTCTAATCTTTTATTCGATAAAAGAAAGTCAAATTTTCCTGGGTTTGTATTGTAATCCCTCCAAAATCCTACCAGAGCAGGGTGAGTGAGAGTCAAGGATCCAACCGTCGGAGGAAATAACATGACGATGCGCGACAACAACCACCCAGAAAAACATAACCTTTGTCACCACCCAATGGAACTATATCTCAGCATTCGCTCCGCCCAAGGCATCGACCTCCCCGTCGTTCTGGGAAGGTGTTACCGCGTGCTGTACTGGATCGAACCCGACCGAGTGTATAATACTCGGGCGGTCCGAACCTGGCTGAACAGCCCCACCTGGAATGTGGTTGATTGCCTTCCAGTACTAAGCTACACTCCTGGAAGCTACGGCTTCCTCCACGTGGAGATCGCGAGACTGAACTCCGACACCGACCCTGGAACCTCCTCTGGGGTGGTCATTGTGGGTAGGGTTAGGGTGCCCTTGCCCAACCAACCTTACTGTCGGATCGCACGACGCTTCGATCTCGTGAGGCCTGATGGTAAAGGGAACAAGTCTCTTGCAGGCCATATTATTCTGTGCATGGAGCTCAGGAGGATGTGTTTACCAGCACCCTGCAGGTTCTATGATCAACTACCACTTCTACAATATTCTTGACTTTCTCTGCGCACAAATTAAGTGACCTGAATACATTAATTAAGGCTTTCTGACTTTTGCTTTCCTGATACATGCATGCATCCTTTAGGTTATACACTCATTTATTACTATGATTATATATATATATATAGTTGGTTGCTTAGAGTAGTTTCCAAGTTGAGATTGTTTCCGTTACACAAAGTCACAAAGATGAAGCTCTCAGAATACGATTAATTTCTTTCTATTGATCTCGAATCTTTATTTAAAAGTAATCATGGATCAATCGCTTGCATTTTTTTTCCCTGTTAGTATCTTCTCTTCGTGTGTGTCCATCTGTGTGTTTGGAAGATCAACGACATCGAGAGAGGAGAGTGAATAACTCTCCTTCAAATATATTCAATCCACCAGGGGTTCAAAATGACTACCGAGTAGTGTTTACACACATATGCAGCTTTGCTCTAAAGTTTAAAGTTTGGACGTAATCAATTGATTCATCCCCGGGAATCCAAAAATCAAAATACTTAATCAACCCAAAATCAAATCAAAATATTAAATCATCTAAAATATCATATGCAATCAAATGATTCAACCGATTCAGTTATGGACGGATTTTATTTTTTATTTTAAAAATTTATGCCTCATTGATTTGATTTATTTTTCAGTTTGTGTCTTTAATTTAAAAATTATGTCATGTTCAGAATAAATTGATGTCACTCCAATATACACTCAAAATTTTTTTTAAAAGCTTCATATTTTGCTCTTAATTATAAAGATGAAATTTGAATATATTATTTGAATGAAATTTTATAACTACTTAACCTACAATTTGGCATACTAGACGATAAACCTGTGGTGACAAGTCACATCAGAACAAAAAAGTTAGACCTTAGACGTTAGCCTTTAATTAATTTTCAGCTCATAGTAATAAATTAAACTTTAATTAGGTTTTCCTTTCGAGAAACTGAAAGAAAAATATATTAAAAGAACTACCCATTAAATTTAACAATGCTTAAAGCTATTGTGATATTATCTAATACCAAATAATTATATTAGAACTATTCATTTATAGTTTTATACAAATGTGTTAGACCAGAGTTCAAGGTGAGTTATGTACATATTTCAAGTAATTTTTTCTTTCACAATACCAATAAAACAAAGCTTATAAAAGTGAAACCTTTATTATTCTAATACTTAAAAAGAAAAAAGATGTATACATATTTAATATTTATTAGACACGATGGAATGCATGTACCGTAATCTTTAGTTTTTTTTAAAAAAAAATTCCAAAATGATTTAAAAAGTACTTCATTAAATAGTTTTTATTGTCTTAACTAATATACACTCACAAATACGCATACTTCTTTTACATCACAAATACACATATTGTTTTTTTCCATTACAAACACGCATATTAACAATTCTTTAACTAGCAACTGGTTATATATTGTCTTAATTATTTTAATTGTATAAAATTTTTATATGTTTTTCGAAAAGCTTCATATTTTGCTCTGACAAATATGAAATCTGAATCTACTATTTGACTAAAATTGTATGACTAATTACTCTAAAATTTGGCACGTATCATAAGTTATAGTAGACGATAAATTTATTGGTGACAAGTAACAACGGCCTTTATTAGCTCAAAAACAAAAAGTTAGATCTTAGACGTTAGCCGTTAATTAATTTTGAGCTCATAGTAATATATTAAATTTCAGGTTTTTCTTTTGAGAAACTGAACCTATGCTTTCGTTCATGAAGAAGAAAGATTAATTTTAGGTGTTATAGGTATTAAATTTGAACTTTGTAAATGAAAAAAATATATTAGAAGAGCTACCACATTTAGGTTTAATAATGTTTAAATCTGACACAATATTATTTGATACCAAATAATTATATTGAAACTATTAATTTATAGTTTTATACAAAAGTGACGGACCGGGTTTCATAGGGGTGAGTTATGTACATATTTCAAGTAATTTTTTTTCTACAATGCCAATGAAACAAAGCCCATAAAGGTGAAACCCTTTTTATTCTGATATTTAAAAAGAAAAAAATCTGCACTTATATTTGATACATATTAGATATAATATATGTATTGTGCTCCATAATATATATCTTTAGTTTTTATTTTTTAAAATATTCCAAAATGACTTAAAAAGTACTTCATTAAATAGTTTTTATTGTCATAATTAATATACACCCTCAAATATGCACATTTCTTTTACATCACAAATTCACATTTTTTCCATCACAGATATGCATATTAACACTTCTTTAACTGGCAACTAGTCATATATTGTCTTAATTATTTTAATTGCATAAAAGTTTTATATGTTTTTTGAAAAGCTGCGTATTTTGCTCTTACAAATCTAAAATCTAAATCTACTATTTGACTGAATTTTTGTGACTACTTACTCTACAATTTGGCACGTATCATAAGTTATAGTAGACGATAAATTTAGTGGTGACAAGTCACATCAGCCTTTATTGACTAAAAACAAAAAGTTAAACCTTAGACGTTAGCCTTTAATTAATTTTCAGCATAAAATAATAAATTAAATTTCAGGTTTTTCTTTTGAGAAACTGAACCTATGCTTTGGTTCACGGAGAAGAAAGATTAATTTCAGGTGTGTTAGGTCTTAAGATTGAACATTCTGGCCAAAAGATTGAACATTGTAAATAAGAAAAAAATATATTAAGAGACCAATCCATATAGATTTAATAATGCTTAAATTTAACATAATATTAACTTATACCAAATAATTATATTAAAGCTATTAATTTATAGTTTTATACAAATGTACTGGCTAGGGTTGACAATTATGCACATATTTCAAGTAAATTTTTTTCACAATGCCAGTGAAATAAAACCCATAAAAGTGAAACTTTTATTGTTATGATACTTTCAAAAAGATGTACTCATATTTGATACGTTTCAATATCACACATAATATCATACATGTATCATACTCTATAATGCATATTTTATTCTTAATTTTTATTTTTAAAAAATTCCTTAATGATTTAAGATCTCATGGAAATGCTCAATTTTTTTTATTTTTTGTTTTACATATCTTTATATTACTTTTTATCTTTTGTAAGCATTAAGAGTATTTTTCAACTAATAGTAGAAGACTAATTCCTTTTAAACATAGAAATTATAGAAGTAGGTTTTGTCTCTCTCAATAAAACTTTTTTCATTTACACAGTTAGAGAATCTTTAAATTACTTTTAAAATACTTATTTAAAAATTAAGTTTTTTATATTTTTTTGTTATCTTTGATGCATTGGCTTGTTGAATATATATATAAACTTATATATATATATATATATATCATATACGTATTCCAAAATTTTAAAGTTTATTATATCTAATATATCATATTATGTTATACTCGATACTTTTACCCGTATGTATGTATCATAAGGTGAAACTAAAAAAATAAAAAAAAAATGACTTGATTGAATTTCAATGGAAACAGAGGGGAAAAGCAAAGTTAACCCCTAGCTTTTGAAAATTACCTTATGTTGTGGTTATTGCGAGGCAAAATGTTATGATGAATTCCATGAATCCGATGGCAATTGAAAATGATCATGTTTAGAATGAGATTTCAAGTTTATAAAAAAAAAAAGAGATTTCAACCATTTTTTAAAAATATATCATAAATCTGTAGGAGTTTGATATTGTTTTGAAGTTATGAAGAGTATTAATTCTTCTACACAGGACCATGTGCAATTTTTTTTTTTGAGTAAAATACACTAATTTTCCATCTTTTTTTATCTTGATTAGAATACAGAGACATCTATTTTATTTTGAGAACTTATATAAATTTCCTTTATAATTAGAAGTTGCATTACATATCTATTTATAATATTCTATTTCTATTCATTAGTCGTTATATAATTTTTAGATAAAAAATATTATTTCATAATTATCTAAACATATTAATTGGCCAAAATTTTTGTGATGAAAAGATTAAATACTTTTAAACATTTTTTTTCATATTATAAAGTTAATAAATTTTCATCATATTATGAAATTGACTTTTTTGTAAACATTTAATTATTTATTCATTTATTTATTTAGTAATCCTTTAAATACATATGGATGTGAGTAGCGCTATGTATGTAAACTCGTGATATGACTGGTCTAGTCCTATCGAGCCAATCGGTCTGGGCCATAGTTCGAGCCTGGCCGGGTTTCAAACTAACTCTAGTTTGTCCTGCCTGGCCAGCAATATATATATATATATATATGTTTTTTAAAAAAAATTATTATTTTATATTTATTAATTGATTTTATAAGATTTTTTTTTCTATATATCTTATATAATACATTTATTAGTTGATTATTATAAAAAAACTTTTACGATTTTGATATTTTAATTTTATTTAAAATTTTAAATTGATTTCTTAATTTAATATTATATGAAAATAATGTATGGTTGTAAATATTTATAATTTTTTAAGAAAATTCATTTCTATCCTAACATTATTTTTTAAGGAAATCTATATTTAGATTAATAATTAAATTTTTTTGTTAATACATAAAGTTAGTTTATTATTTTATTTTTAATGTTTTAAAAAATTATTTAATATTGGGCCGACTTGACCTCGACTTGATACCTAGCCCAGTTTACCCCAAGTATTATTGGGCCGGACAATGGATGAGGGTGAAGTATAGCCCAACCCGATCAGTGCACATCCCTACATGTGAGTGTGCATATGTGCACAAAATTAAATTGGTGCATAAGAGAATTAACATAATGAAGTATAAATTGGCAAATATATTTTGTTTAAATATATTTTTCAATTATTAAATATCATTTTAACGTCTTTTAAGAATATTTCTATCAGAGTTTTTTTCCGTTTTCTTATCAAAAAAGACAAAAACACAAAAAAAAAAACCCACTATCCATCCTTCAAAGACGAGGCACTAACGATGATAACAAACTTGGAGGCTTAAAGAAATAAATAACACCAGGCATGGCATCAAGGGCCCATCTTGCTATTGAATCGGCACACTTATTCACTTCTTGTGGAATTGAAAGTAAAATAACCTGTCATTCATAGCTAATACTTTCCAAATCCGTCATATAATGCTTTTGTCTTTATGGTCGTCAGACTCACCATTTTGAATCAAGTCTGCAGCTTCTGTTGAATCTACCTCCACCACAACCCGTCTCTTGCCCAGGTCCCAAGCCATTTGAAGACCTAAAATGATTCCCCATAATTCTGCCTAGATACTTGAATCCACAACCAGACCGCAGACAAATCTTTTGAGCAGTTCGCCCTTGGAGTTCCTTAAGACCCCCCCAACCTGCTCTATGATTGTGGGTACTTCGAGAGCCATCTACATTCAACTTAAAAACTCCATTCTTAAAAGGGGACCATCGTAAACTGCGGACCTGATCGGCATAACCAAATATGACTCTTCTCTATCTATAAGCATGCTCCAAGTTATCCATCATCGCATGAATTCTAGCCACCAAACCAGATCTAGAAGTCTTTACTCCTCTGAATATCCTCTCATTCTGGCATCTCTATGCTAACAACATGTGATAATGAAGAGGTAACTCCAATCATACCTCTGAACAAATTTCGTGCAGGCAATATTCTGTCGTAGCCAACTTCTTGTTGAGTCCCCAAAAATACTTCTCCTAAATTCAGGAGCTAGGTACCAACTGCTGCCATACCTCGTGAATGATGGGGCAATCTCTGAGAACATGAATAATATCCTCCTTAGTACCAATGCACATATAGCAATTCATATCATCATGCAACCTCCTTCTATATCTTGCTTCATTTGTTAACAATCTATTGTGTAAGGTAAGCCACATAAACACTCGACAACGATATCAAATTTTAATTCACCAAAGTAGTTTCCACATATTGCCAGTAATTCCGTGGGACGGCTGGATGGCTCCATGAGCAGATTCAGTAGTAAAAGCCCCCAAGCTAGACCATTTCCATCTCAGTAATCCGATCGACCTCATAATCAACTATAATGCCTGCTGGCGTTTCTAGCCAGATGGCTTTAATACCCCTCCAAATGGCTGACCTCTAATTTGTCTTCTACCATCAATCACAGGAATACAATCATCACCACCTCAATACTTACCACGTACAACCTGCACCCATAGAGCATCTTTATTCCAAGCAAGCCCCCACCCTAGTTTCATCATAAATGATCTATTATGCAACTTAGCATGTTTGAGCCGAAGTCCACGTCTCTCCTTTGATTGGCCCACCTAGTTCCACGATACCAAATGTACTTTCCCAAAGAAAAGACCTATGCAATTTATCAAGTTCATCGCAAGTACTACTAGGGAGTGGATCAGTCTGCACTGTTTAAGTAGGCAGAGCGGACAACACAAATTTCACTAACGTGCATCTCCCGGCCAAAGAAAAAGGAATTGACTTTCCTGAAGCAATTCTTTGTTATGACTTATTAAGCAACTCCCTGTACATATGTTTCCCAAACCGTGCATGGTGAAGGTTGATTCCCTGGTATTTTCCTGAGTCAGCAATACTGGAGAAGCCTATGGTTTGACTAATCTCAATCCTTCTAGATGAAGCCACATTATTCGAGAAATACATTCTCGATTTGGCATGATATATTTTTTGCCCTGAAACATTGCAAAACACTTAAAGGCTCCTCTTAATAACATCAACATCTTTCAGTAAGGACTTTGCAAAAATAATTAAATTATCAGCAAAAAATAAGTGAGAAAAAAACGGCCTATTCCTATTTAATTGAATTGATTGCCAATTTCCTTGACTCACTTCCTCTTGAACAATATGGTCCAATTTTTCCATGCAAATAACAAAGAGATAAGGAGATATTTATCGCACTTCTCTACGAGGAGAAAATTCCTCCATTTCATTCCCATTCCATAGAAGTTTCATCTTAACTAATTTAACATAACTCATAATAACCTTCACCTTTTGAGCATTCAAGTGTAATTCCTCAAGACATAATTCAATAAAATCCCACCTTAACCAATCATAGGCTTTTTCAAGGTCTATTTTAATAGTCATAAAGCCTCTCTTACCCTTTATAGATCTCATTAAGTAAACAACCTCTTGCGTTATAATAATATTATCAATACCATGGCAACTAGGAACAAAACTGCACTGCTTGGGAGAATAATGATCGGCATAATCAATTGCAACTGTTTAGAGATAAGCTTCATAATGATCTTATAAATAACATTACATAAGCCAATGGGCCGCAAATACTTGAACATGGTTGGATTCTCATTTTTCAGTAGAAGCACAATGAGAGCAACATTAATCTCCGTAATACAAGATGGGTTCCAAATACACCTCTTAACCTCTTGCACTACTGCATTACCAATCCAATCCCATTGTGATTGGAAAAAAGGGGTTCAAATCATCCGGTCTTAAAGCCTTGAGAGCTCTCATATCAAAAAGAGAAGACTTAACTTCCTCTACCATCACTTTCCTCTTAATGCATATGATAAGATGTGTTGAGATCAATCACAAGGAATGTAATATCACAATTCAAACTAACATTATTGACGTCCTCCTCATAGTACAACCTCATGAAGAAATCTCTGGCCATATGCAAGCTTTTTATCATCAAAACACCACTAGCCTTCATTGTCCATCATATCGTGAATAAAATCAATTATCTTCCTTTTCTTTGCCAAGGAATGGAACATTTTTGTATTTATATCCCCATGCACATACCAATTACACCTTAACCATTACAACCACATGAGCTCCTCCTACAACAATACATCTTCAAGCTCTTTCCACAAACTGCATTGAAGGTTCTTGAGATAAAAAGATGAATGCCCATTAGAAAGAGCACGTTCAATACCCTCTAAATGTTGGTGTAATTTCCACTTCTTGTCATCAATAAGCCCAAATACCTCTTTGTTCCACTTCTTCATTTCATGAGTAAAGGAAGCCACCAAAATCTGCCACTCATCCGCTTTAGACTACGCATTCTTAACAAACTCACTGAACTTCTCATGAAAAACCCAAGGTGCAAAGAAACAAAACGGTCTATTGTTTTGTCTAAAGTCTTTATTCTCATACATTCATAACAATAGCGGACAATGATCTGATTTGAATTGGGGCAAATGAAAAACTCTAGCTTCTGGGAAACAATGACTCTACTCATGACTAGCTACAACTCTATCAATACGACTCTCATTACATTCCCTTTAGCCATGTAAATGAGTTTCCATAAAAACCCAAGTCTAATAATTGAAAGTCATCCACCCAATTAACAAACTCTCTTTCTACAGCACAAGGAGAATTTGGGGAGGATTCCCTTTCATAATCATGAAGAACTGCATTAAAATCACCCATGATATAACGTCCACCTTGCAAGTTTGAACCAATGTGTCTCAAACACTCCCATAAGTTCTTCCTCAACCTAGGTGACATGCTAGCATACACAATCATCAAATACTACCCTTGACCACCTTTCTGCACAACTTTGAATAACATGAATTGCCCATGCTTTATAATTAACTTAAATATACTCTTATCTCTCCAACATCACCAAATCCCACCACATAAGCCTATTACATCAACCCTTTCAACACATTGAAAATCCAACTTAGATGAAAGCATTGCAGTCTCTCACCTCCTTGCTTAGTTTCAAACAGAGCAAAAGACTCAACTTGGTACCTACCACATATATCTCTTATCAATCTTGGAAAAGCACGAGACCTTGTCCCCTTACAGTTCCATGCTAAACAATTCATAACAAAGCCTTTTGAGGATTGTCAAGCAAAGCCTATGAATAAACGATGTGCTAGTGCCCTAGATACTCCAATTCAAATTACCAGGCCCAAGCCAGCTCATTTCGTCATGATTACTACTATGATCTATCATCTTTGAAGACTCACACTTGTAAATAAACCTTTTACCCACATCTTTACTACTTAATAAGAAAGGCCCTTGTTTGTTCGAAGGGCCTGCACTCTTATCTGGGCCAAAACTCTAAATATCAATGTCCATCACAGAAAAAGGTTTTTGTGCCATAGCTATACTCTCATCACGATCTACTAAAACTTTATTCCTTCCTATTCTGTTAATTAAACCTCTATTTTCCTTGTCCTCACCACCTAGAAGTTGTTGATTAAGGTGATCTAAACACAGACACACCTTTAACTTTCCCTTAGTAGCAGAATTAGCTCTCGCAAATTGTCCATTATTCTCGCTCCCAACTCCTTATTCATCTCGCTTAGAAGCGCTATCTCTCTGAACACGCCTTAATCCACTCCCTGATCTTGTCCCAAATTTTCTTTGAGGTTAATGCTTAACAATTAACCATGGCCCAAAATCATCACTGCTATTTGTTTGTGCCTTACTCTTCCCCGAAAAATCCTCCTGGCCTTCTCCTCCAGAAAACCCAGTGCCATCAAATCCTCCAACATAGCACTTGTTAACACTGCTTCATCTTGTTGCATAGCATCAATCTCTAGTTGTTGACTAATGTCATTCATATTGCTCTTCGTCAAATCCTTCTGCATCTCAATGGAGTTATTCTCTAGGCAAACATCCCAGTGATGGCCATACCATCCACACTGAAAGCATATAAGATGCAAGCCTTCATATTCTATTCTAAATTTATGACCCTAAATAGAAACATGCCCAAATATACTAGTTAACATTGCCAATCTTGATAGTTCACTTGTAAGGGATGCCGCTGATGTAGTATGATCAACCATCTACATTTGTCCAACCTTGTTCCCAATCCTATAAAGACATCTAGAATTAAAACACTCAGTTGGAAGTTTTGGTATCCTAATGCAAGCAACAATCAATGCCGCTATCATCCATGGGCCTTCTGGATAAGCATATTGAAGGTTCTCCCAACTTGTAAAAGATACTATGAAGAAACCATTTTCCAAGCCAAGAAGTTTAAAAGGTGCCTTCAGACTCTACATCCTCTCTAATATGGCTCACATGAAGCTTAAAGAAACATTTTTCCCTAACAATTTAATAATCAGCGATTTTTGTCATAGTTTACACATGTTGACATACTCTTCTCTAGATATGTTGATCTCCGGGCACATCAAATCTCTCTTAGCATTTGCTAATGCTTCGCCACCTTACTCCATCACATGATCAATTTCCATCCGTATTTTCTCCCACCATTCATCCTCCTTCTCCAAAGAGTCATCCCTCTTATTCACCACCTTCATCCTAGTATCTCCTGACGATCCAAGTTGAAGCAGTTTATCCCAGTATGATTTCATCTGGCCTTTAAGAACCTCATCTCATGGTGAGCCATTCTTGTCGCACCAGGAAAAATGTGACAAGGGAAAGAGACAAAAGTGAGACAAATCGGATTTCCTGACAAAAATTGACTTGTGAGGAGTCACCACCAAAATTTTGAGGAAAGATCTTGGGAAACCGAATTAAGGAGGGAAATGATGGTCTATGTAATTAGAGTTGAGTTTGGAAGTCGATTGTGCGTGAGGAAGGTGTTAAGCACTCCACTATACCCGTTTCTAGGAACGGTTATCTTACATTGATTGTGTAAATTAATATGGTTTTAAAAGTATTTTAGTTTTTCTTTTATTATTCACATGCGAGAATAAGGATAAAAAAGAAAAGAGTTTAAAGAAATTGAAGGAATTTGAAAAACCAAATAAAGAAAAGAAATTAACTTGGAAAAATCAAGGAGATTTAAAATAAAAATGAAGAAAAAGAATTATGAAAATTAAGTGAAAAATATTTATTTATTTACAAGGGCAGACTTGACCCAGGATCAGAGCTTGATGCCTACATACCCTGCGATGGGGATCAAAGTCCACGTATTTCGAACTAAAAATGTGTTTCAGTTGCTTAATATTTTTAATTATAAAATTTTTGTGATAAGAAAAAGTTAATTGAAAATAATTTAACGTTTTGCAAACAAAACAATTTTCTGAGATTAAGTTGGTGTGTTTTAATTTGCAAAAAGATAATTTAATTCCTGTTATTTACTCTTATTTTATTTTGTTTGAAAATCTTTTTTTCTTTAGGTTTTTTTAAAAAATACCTTTATTTGATTTTTGACTTTTGAAAAATCATCATATTTTTTATACTTTTGAAAATTTTCTCTATTTAAAAAAGAAAACCAATCTATTTATTGCAGACTCGCAGTCAGGCCCAATAGATCGATTCCTTAATTACCTGCGGAAAATCTAAACCTCGTGGTATAAATGTTTTATTATACATTTAAAACAAAAATTTAGAAAATACTACTATTTTTCGATTTTCAAATGATGATTTTATTATACATTTTAAAATGTAATTGAAAAAAACTTGTTTTATTTTTTTATGAAATATAATTATTTTCTTAAAAAAAAGTTATTTAATTGATATATCTATGTGGATTCACAATCTCACGCAACAACTTAATAAACTTAGATACCTACGTGGGTTCCAAAAACTCACGTGATGTAATTATTAAGCCAATTATTTGTTTGTTCATTTTATTATTTTTATTTATTGTTTTTATGAGAAAATAAAATTTTGAATGGAAAGGTCATTGAGACATTTAATAAGTGTACCTTCATAATACACTAGTTTATAAATAAAATAAATAAATAAAATAGATTATAATACACTATGTAGCCTTGTAGGCTTACACAGTGTGACTGTTTTATGGGTCTACGAAAACTCTAAAAACCTTCATGACTGAATTTAAAAGCAAACAAGAAGAATATATTATGATAAATATTTGTGAAAATGTAGGACTTTGTGATGGTACGTGTGACTGTGCCAACTCAAGTTGTAGTTTACTCCAATACAATGAAAGAGTTGTATAAAAGATGGGGAAGAGGATCAAATTGTTTTGCTTTATTCTCCACTCTTCCCCTTGCTTTGATGATGAGGGCCTTGATTTATCCCTAATTTGATCCATGCTCTCGTGATGCTCTCGTACAGAAAGCTCTTTCATTGATCTACCGCTTGGCATCCACATTGGTCATCGACTCCTTTTTCATTCTCCCAGAAGGCTTGAATTGAATCCTCACACGATGAAGATGCAAGAGACAAATAAGAGACAAGGACATTAGCAATGCATTTTCATGGCCAGACAGCAAAAGTTACCAATAACAATAGTAAAAAATCACCGAAGAAGTGTTTGGAAATCTTAATTTAACCCATTCACTTTTGCACAACCTGAGGGAGATATATAAGAGCTAAAGACAATATCCTTAGCAGCTTTTCAAGCTACTTTAAGTCATTCGTTTGATCATGTTAAGCTAAAGAATCTAACCTTTGTAACCAAACCACACCATACAGGACCAACTAGTTTGTGACATTATGGACATGCTTATACTATCAAGGGGGATGTAATAAGCATGATTTGGAGCTTGAAATAGAAACATGAAGCAGACCCCACCATTTCATTCTATTCCCAATTTTACCATTAAAAGGAGAAGTTTAGGGACTTGCAGAACATGACTTTATTGACTATATAAGCTTTTCTTATGATCCAAGGTTACAACAAGGAAGAATTAGAAACAGAAGCCCCAAAGTATAAACATGGGCCAGCAAGCAATATGCATTCCAATTTACTTTAACCTAAAGACACAGCCTGTAGTTCCATTTTTGAGTGGAAAGCAATAAAACCTCACAAGGTATGCAAAACACAAACAAGCACTTACTTTTAAACTTACATAAACTCATACGATGGATTAAGTGGACATAAAAATACAATACTACAGAACTACCAATATTTGCATGAGTTTTCAAAACTCACGATGGAGTTCAAGCAATTTCCATACCCACATTAATTCTGCATCCAAATCACTTTACAGGGGAAAAGACCAAAGCTATATATTCATTTCTACAATTCAAGAGATATAAGTGATTAGATTCATTTCAAATGTAAAGCTTCACATTAAGATGGATTTATTCCAAAGTTGAAGCTTTTATTGACTAACCATCATTGCCCAAAAACAATCAAAATAGGACCTAGAACAGAGCATTGACATCACTCATCATTACGCACTCATGACACATATATAGTAGCAAAAATCATCTCGAACAATCGGCCATAAGTGTCATTCACGGTAAAACAGTGAGCCCATAGCTTGTCATAAGGCATTCTGAGTTCTTGATCAAATATATGCACACAAATCCTTTATTTTTTTTTTTTTAAAAAAAAGCAAGCCAAACACCCAAGGCTAAAGGAAAATCATATTCAAGGATTGCTACGAGATAAGATAACAAGAGGCATTTAAACTTTAGGATCATTCTCACAACTGAAAGACATTAAATAGTCGAAAGCTCAAGCATAGGTTTTGATTAAGCCTTTTAAATCGGATGCAATCCCTACATTATAAACGAGCGAATCACCTTCCAAGCTTTTATCAAACATTTAGTAGACAAGCCTCATAGAACTACAGAACACAACATGTTCTTGTCCTTCATGAACACTAAATGCAAAAAGTGAAATGTTCGTTGGCTGAAAACTCTTGTATGGAACAAGTTAAAACTTTTTGTCTAGCCAACCCTGAAACATGAATCTTTTTCAAAACCATCTAGAATTACAGCAATAAGCAAGAGAGGAGAGTGTGAAATCGTTACCTAGATGACTACTGGAATTTGATCCATTCTATTAGGTTGACTGGTCACCCAAGAGGGGGGATGAATTGGGTGATGCAAGATTTTCGCTCTTTTGGATCACAACCCAATTTCACTAAGAGTGCAGCAAAACAAGGATAAACAGAGAGAGTTGTGTGCAGCAATTGAGTAGAGAAGATGAAGAACAATACACAACAATCTATACTGGTTCAGCCCAACCACTTGACCTACATCCAGTCCCCAAGCCACCACTTGGGATTTTTCACTATATCCTACAGGTTTGATCTGGGCACCTGTAAAGCCTCAGTACATTCCCACAAGTTTCAGTAGGCACTTGTGAAGCCACTCTCCCTACACCCTTACAAGATGTGTAAATCCCTTAGTGTTTCCCCACACTAAGATTCTACCAGAATATGTAAAAAGAAATGTTTATAGAATGAAAACTCTCTTAAAGAGTAGATGATACATTGAAAGTTCACTCTATTGAGGTGGGTTTTTCAAACAATGCTGTGATAGAAAGATTTTACAAACTGTTGCAGCATTTTCGCATAAACACTCTTAAATCGTTACCCCTAAATTCAAATAATGTTATATTTATAGTTTTGTAGTGTAATTAGACGTTAGACACAAGATCTAGCCGTTAGAGATGTTACCCAACGGTTACTCTGCAAAACTAGCCATTTACCAACCACATTTAATGTTTCTGACATTCTGAAATTCGAATTTTAGATGTCAACAGACGAATTTCGAAGAGACCGTAAGTTAAATTTTTTAGCGTTGAACTTCGAAGTTCGTCTGTTCAAGCTGAAATTCGAATTTTCATCTTGACAAATGTTTGTATGTTGGAACATACGAATTTTCAAGTTTAAAGTAGTTCTGTCAAGTGTGAACAGTAAATTTAATTTGCAACAGTGCCTTCGAAATTCGAATTTTGGATCCCCAAAATTCGTCTATCAGTGAGCAACTCAATATGGCACAAGTTTTTCCTTTCGAAATTCGAATTTTGGATGTGAAAATTCATCTGTTGGTTGTTCCAAAAGTATTTATGGATATTCAAAATTCAAATTTTCAAAGCCAAAATTCATCTGTTATACTTGAAGTTCAAATTTTAGATATCAAAATTCATCTATTGGCTTTTCTGGAAGTATTTTCACATTCTGGTGTTTTGAAATTCAAATTTTGAAAGCCAAAATTCGTCTGTTGGACCTGAAGTTCAAATTTTGGAAGCCAAAATTCGTCTGTCAGTGGCAAGCTCAACTTTACATGAAGGTTCTCTTCGAAATTCGAATTTTGGAGGCCCGAAATTCGTCTATCGCAACAGAACCTACGTAACTTCAAATTTTGCACTGTATACAATTTTGAAGAAGCCATAACTCTCTCATTTTAACTTCAAATTAAGCAAATGACCTATGGTTGGAAAGCTCTCAATGTATACTTTCAAATGAAAGAGTTTCACTTCAAAAACAAATGTATTTTGTGAGATATGATCGAAATAGTGATAAGAGGTCAAAATTAAAAATTCATATCTCACTACTTAATTTTAAAGAACCATAGCTTTTTCATATGACCTTCATTTTGAGTGAAATAGCCTTCTTTGAAAAGCTTATTAAGTCTAGTTTCATATGAAATAAGTTTTACATCAAAGTCATATGTATTTTGAGAGATATATTAAAAACACTAATCAAAGGTCAAACTCTAGATTCTTGAAAACCAGATTTCACTAACTATGCTTGACTCGAAATTCGAATTTCAAAACCTAAAATTCGTCTGTCAGAGGTAATATCTCTGGAACTTCAAATTTTAGTTAGCAAAGTTCATATTTTCACAAAGTATATGAAGTTTTACTTCTCAAAATTCGTCTGTCATCAAAGTTTTTCAAATCTAACTTATGTTAACTTCAGATTTACTTAATTTAACTCATTTAAAACATATGGTAACAAGATTAAGTAATTTTCAAAGATTAATCCCACCTCAAGACCTAAGTGAAAATAAAATATACCTAGTGACTAGGTCTTCAAATGTTGAGTTCCACTTCCACTTGGTCATTTCCTTCTTGGCATGCTCCCTTCTGATCTTCCATTTTTGGAGCATCCTTTCTTTTCTTCTTTCTTGAGTGAGGCATGATATTGATTTCCATTTCTGTATTCCAATGCTCACTCTTTTTACTTGGACCAACCTACATTTAATATATTACACTTACAAATCAAGTAGTTAGTCTAGTTTATATGTCCAACTTATGTTATTCATTATAGAAGCACAATAGATATATTTATACATAGCATGATATATGTATTATAATCATAATTAAATACATGCTAATATGTATTTTACTTCTTTAAGGAACATTATATATGTCAGATACATATAATGCATTTGTTCCTTATTACTTTATATTTGTCATCATCAAAACTTATATTATATTAAACCTTACACATTCTAATGCTCGTGACATCCTCTGTTTCTCGCTCTTCCTTGTATGGATCATGGCTCCGGTCTTTTTCCCAAGCTCCAGCCCCCTCCTTCATTTCTACAATTGAAGCTTCGTAGCTCTGCCTCTTTCAGACTCTCACCTGGCTCCGCGTTCACCCTCCTTCGTTCCTCGGTGTCTTCGTTCTCTCTCTCAATCTCGCTCTCTCTCCTTTTTCCTCTCCCCAATACCCTCTGGTTTGCTCCCCTCTCATCCGCGCTTGGCCTCCTTGCTTTTCTCTGTTTCAGGCACCTCTCCCCCTCTATCTTTTCTTTTAGTCTGCTTCTCTCACACATGCTCCCTTTGCCTCTCCTTCTCGTGCACGTCTCTCTCTGTCTTTTCACTCGTGCTCCACTCCACTCCATTCCTGTGGCCCCCTCTGTTTCTGTGGCTCCCTCCATTCTTCTTTTATCCTTCAGCCTTTCGTGCCTAAGCCCTGAATTAGGGCTCAGGTACTTTTGGGGTTCAACCCCCTTTTTTTCACTTAATAATTTTTTTATATTATTATTATTTATTATTATTTGTTTATTTCCTTTTTTTTCTTAAATATTAACTTTTTCAAAAAAAATTGGATTTCTAAAAAATCAAAATAAAGGAATAGGATTTTTTAAATTCTTAAAATAAAGAAAACTGAATTTGAAGAGTGATCTTTGAGATTTTTTTACGAATTTTCATTTAAATTAAAGGGAAATTCTAAATTTTTTTTATTTTTATATTTTCCTTTTGAAAATACTAAAAAGGATTGGATTTGGAGGATATATTATTATTTATTATTTTTTTATATTTTTTCTTTATTTTATGAAATTTGCATTAAAAAAAAATTTTGCGTCATTTTTTTTTAACATATATTTTGAACAAAATATGGTGTTCACAATCCCCACCCATCTTTACTTTCTTATTAGACCTCTCAACCAAATCCCATTCCTCCGCTGACAACGCTTCCAAACGTTCACTGTGACCTTCCACATGGTGCACCTCCATTCCTCAAAATCCTTATATTTAATGTATGGTTCCATATTTCTATCAGAGTTAACATATTGTACTATAGTGCAAGTTTTCAAAATAGGAATTTCAAAATAGATGAAGATTTTTGTAATTAAGACAAAACATAAGGAGAGTAAAGTATTTTATTCTATTTTTCTTTAAATTGCAGTTTTATTTACAAAAGTAAAACTAAAAATTCCAAAATTTTCATTTAAAACTGAAATATAATATTGTCTGAAGAGGGTTGGCCCTTTGGGCTCTGTTGAACTCTTATCTCATGCCACGAATGGCACTTGCATTTCCTCACGCTGTGCATCCAAGTCAAAATGATTATATATAAGAATATGTATGTGTGTGTATATATATACGTCCGTTGCTGAAAAGGAATTTTGTTTTTTTTTTATAGTTTAATTAAAATTAAACGAAAGCATGTTTCGACAAGGTGAGTTGAATCTGCCATGCTTCAGTAGAGTGATCTGATCAGCAGTTTGTGAAGAGGAATTGAGGGAGTCAACTGAATGATTTGTTTAATTTCTTTTTCAAATGTCAATTACATTCAAAGAACGCAAGAACCTTCCTGTCTTTTCCAATCTTTTACCTCTAATTAAACGATCTACATGATTTGAAATGACAACCATGACCCATCTCCCCATTATTCTTGGAATAAAAAAGTACAAGTAGAATACCAAATTTAATCTCAACCAATGAGACCAGGGACCCATATGTCTGCATATCTGTATATTATCTGTACTAACGAATTATTCCACAACCATCCCTTCAAGAAAATAAGGGAAAATACGTTTGAAAATCAAAATTTTTAATTAATATCATTTTATGATCAAGAACAAAAATGACATAAAAAATCATAGTCTCAAATTAATTAAAATTTTAAATAAAAAATGACTTAAATATTTTTATTAAAAAATTTTATACTTAACATTTACTTGTTACTATTCATCTTTTTACAACTTTATACTAAACTTGTTCAATTTTACACTAAACACATTATTATAATGAAAGAATTCAATTGAGAAAGTTTAATGCAAAATCGGGGAAATTAAGTGTCAAATTGTGGAATATGAGTAGTAAAAAGTGGAAGTTTAATGTAAAATTCTGAGAATTGTCGAGTATAAAATTGGGGTTCTTTAGTGTTAAATCATGAAATATGAATAGTAAAACTCAAAATTTTAGTGTAAAATTCTAAGAGTTAAATTTATTAATGTGTTCAATATAAAATTGAGAAAATTCAATGTCAAATCGTGAAAGACGAGTAGTAAAAAGTAGATGTTAAGTGTAAAACTTTTTAACAATGACATTTATGTCATTTTCTATTTAAAAGTTTGATCAATTTAAGACCATGATCATTTTCTATCATTTTTGAAATTTTTTATCTTAAAATAATATTAATTAAAAATTTTTGTCTTCAAGTGTCATTTTCCCATAAAATAATTGCTCTCTTTAATCACGGCATTGCAAAATTTATGAAAGACTCATTTAAAACTTTATGAGAAAAATATTAGACTTTGCCACATGAAGTAATTAATATCTATGACTAAATGAATCCTTTTAAATTAAAGTTCTACAGGGCAGAAATGGTTGAGTTCAATGCACCTCTCATTCAAAGGAAAGCACTGTGAAGAGTTAAAATCTGCCAAAGATGAAGCTCTCCATAATTTTTCTCTTATTATGAACAGGGAAGATTTTTCACCTTTGAATTTGTCTGAACTTTTTATGGATTGATGATTGGGTTTGCTATTCAGTGTCTGGAATATGAGTTGGGGCCCTTAACATTCACTTGATATTGAAGAATTTTCATCATTGCACTTCTCGATCATGATTAGGCTATTAAATCATTATTCCAAGTAAAATGGATTGACTTAATTAATCCAAATAATTAGGGACACCAGTTTTGTCAGGAATGGTAAGGGCTAAATCTCGAGAAATAGTAATCCTAATACTCGCCAAAGTTTTTTTTTTAGGATACATTCAAGAATTTATAATGGAATGAGATGAAATAGTGATTAATAAAATAGAGTAAAATTGGTTGGAATGAAAAGTAAAACAGAATACATCATCTCATTATTTGAGAATTTTAAGGGGGGAGATGGTTTCATGTAAAAATTAAAACTAGCTTAATGGGAGAAGTTCTTTTTTTCCTTCTTTCTCTCTCTATTTTTTTTAACAACTAACAAGTACTCAAAGTTCTTTGGACTCAAACTATTGAGTTGAGTCAAGCCCTATATGAATAACTCTTCCAAAAATATTTTTTATATTTACATTATCTTAAATTCAACACATCATACTTAAACAATGCATAAGTTTTTTTCTTGACATCATAGTTATCTCTTAATAATTTCTTGTGGAAATAGTACGGCATGTGTCATGATTGGCAATGGGTAAAAGGGTGGGAATCAGTGACATTCTCTAACAATTATATCTTGATATTATATGGAATTGAATGAATTATAATTTTTTTCTCAATATTATTGTAATCAATGATTTTTACTTCATATAAGAAAATTTGATAATTAAACTCTTAACCATATGTTTAAAGTGTAGAGCCACTATTATTCATATCAATTTAAGTTGCTAGTAGCCTATTTTGAGAAAAATAAAATTCATTTTGAAGTTATGACTAGGTTTCTTATCTAAAAATTTGGGTTGGAAAAAGAAGTAGGATTATACATAAATAATTATGATAAACATAATCGTCTCTCTAGCAGCTAGGAGAACGGGAAGTAAATTTGATAGAGTGGAAAGAATGAGAGGCAGGGTCGTGTAACTCTTTACGCACCTAAGGCAACTTAGGCCGTTTTGAAAGTTGTCATATGCTCCTTTCACTTATAATTTGTCCATTACTCTTGATGATAGGTTGAAAAATTAAATGGCAGGAGCTTGTATAAATTTAACTAGAAATCTCAAGTTTAAGTTCTAGTAATACAGTTGTGTTAACTATTTTATGATAGAGTTTTATTTTCTTTTGTGTTTTATCCGACTTGATTTAGATTAGGCCTTAATAAGTTCTTTAGTTAAAATAAAATAGGTTTAGAATATCAGTTCCTCCAAACAAAAAATATTGTCATAATAGAAAATGTGAGAATAGTGTTAAAAAATTAATACATTTCTCAAAGGATTTGGGGCAATTTCATAATTATAATATTAGTATCAGACAATTTTATCTTTAACCCCTCAATTTGAGGATATAGAAAAATTGGGCTTAGGACGATGACTAAGAATAGCTTTAGACAACATTTCTTACTATTGTACTTTATTTTAAAATTTTCTTTTTAATAATGAGCCTGAGCTGAATAATTATTTTATTCCATTCAATTTCATACAAAATAGTGCTCCCAAACTAAAGATTTTTTTCTCTAGCCAACCCAAACATAAGATTGAAGTTATATTAAACATAAAAAGAACTTTGTTAGAGCTACACAAGTCTTGGATCTCTACCATATTGTGCTGCGTACTATTAAAAAAAATAACTTTGACAACACATATATAATATGTATGTGGTCTTTATTATTATTATTTTTAATGTTTTTAGTAGTTTTCAATTATATATATATATTGTTAAATGTAAAAGATTTGAACCAGTTAAACAAAATATTTCAAGAAATTGGTATTAAATTTATTTTATAACTTAAAATATGCTTGTAAAATCTTAAACAATTTTACTTGTTAAAACATTTTATGCAATCTATTAACAAAATAATCATTAATATATATAATAAAATATATAAGAAATTGCATCATTTTGGAGAAGCAAATTGTACTATTTATTAGTCATAAATAAAGTATGACTCAATTTAAACTATATATAATGCACAGAGTTGATATCAATTTATTAAAAATATTTATCTTAGCCACATATTAATTTTTAATACTTTATCCAATTCTCAAAAAGTGTCATTTTAGAAATTTCACATAGATCAAGAAAGCTATTAAATGATCTAAGTTATTATAAAATTTAATAATATTTTATAAAAATTTTTTTGACTTAAATACTCTATCTTAAATATAAGACACTTTGTAGAAAGTTTACAACTTTATATAGTTCAAAATATAAGTTACATTCTAGAATTTCTGTAACATTAAAGGTTTATTTTTCCAAAATACTCTTTCTGATCCAAAATATAAGTTCTCTTTCAAAAAAAATTTTTTGTCCAAAATATAAGTCTCATTTGGTAATTTCTAGAGTATTAAATATTTTTTTCTATTTTATCCATATTTACAATTAAATATAAGAGATATAACAAACTTTAAATGCAATGCATTAAATAGGGGTACTATTGAAAAATAATATATTTTTTTATAGATTTAATGAGTAAAAATACTTTTCTTAGTTTTTGTGCAATTAATTAAAAATGACTTAAATTTTAGACTGAAGGGTTCCTTTATTAAATAAACTATAAGAGAGAAGTTTATGATTCACAAGAAAGAACATTAACAATTAATTAAGGGTAAATTTCAGAAAAAATATATTTTGTTATACATTTAATTGGTTTTTTTTATAAGTAAGAAAAAAAAAACAAAGAAAGCAATCATGTAACCCCATCTCTACGAGTGAAGTTATCCAACTTAGAGATAGGGACAAAATGAAGTTCATGTGGCTTTGAGAGAGTACCTTTAGCAAGTACGTCAACCTCTTTGATATCTTCTTGTGCCATAACTTGCAATTGCACAGACCAATCTCTGTGAATCAAAGCCTAAGCCTCTGTTATGAGTGCAAAGTCTTGATGCAGATCAGACGCCTCATGCTCAAGTAATGACAAGACCTCCAATGAATCATATCGTAATATAATATCCTTGAGGCCCAAGTCCCAAGCTCACTTCATCCCCAAGAGACATCCCCTATAATTCAGCATTTGGTGCATCCCCCACATCCATTCTTAGCATGAAAGCTTCATGACATTCCCCATTCGATGTGCTAATAATCCCACCACATCCAACAGTATGATTTATCCACGAGAAAGCACCATCAACTGTAACTTCTGCTATGCCATTATTGCCAAGAGTGATCCTTAGCTGAGGTGGGGAGGGTGCACGATACAATCTTGTTATTTCCAATCTTCATCTTTGATTTAAGCATACACCTAAAGATAGCTTTAGCTTCAGCAATGACCTCATTGACGTTAGTAGATGCATTCTCACAAACACCTTTGTTACGTTTCTTCCATAGGACCCAGCAGATAATTAAGAAAGTTCTCCCCAATTTTTCGTACCTTGGCCCTACTTTTTCTTCAAGTTTAGTGCAACCTGGTCTCTGGTTTCCACAGCAAAAAAATCATAAACAGCTGACACTTTGAGCAACTACTTCCAGACTTCTCTAGCAACATGGCAATCATAAAACATATGGAGAGTATTCTCAAGACTGTCAGAGCATCAATCACATAGTCCTGAAGCATGCAATCCTCATTTCCACTTAAGCTTATTTGTCAAGATTCGCTCGTGAATCATAAGCCAAGTAAAAAACTTACACCGCTAGGCAACATGCAAATTCCAAACTTTTTCCCATACCCTATCGAACTGATAGGCCTCATTATCAAGAGACCAGTAAGCCGATTTAACAGAGAAAAGACCATTTCTCTCATGTCTCTAACGAACTCTCTCCCTGTTAGACGAGTCATGAAACACTTTTATGCCTTGAGCTACCTTCCCATATGATCCTTTTATGCTACTCCAGACTTGAGAGCCAAGCAATTTCTTATTAATTTTGGGCAGCAAATCGTCTCCACATTTATACTTATCTCTAACAACTTTAGCCCACAAAGCATCTTGATTATGAACTAGCCCCCAACCCAGCTTCATCATGAAAGCTAGCTTCTGCTGCTTTGAGTGATGCAATCCAAGGCCACCTGCTTTCTTTTCCTTGCATATAGTGTTCCAGGACACCAAGTGAAGCGTCTTTTTTTCTGATGAGGCACCCTAAAGAAAATCATGGGCATGTTTATCAATCTCATCACAACAACTAGTAGGGAGAGATACTGTCTGCATATGATACATGGGGATGGCAGAAACCAATGTGTTCCGTCCAACTAAAGAAAGCTACCTAATCTACGTTTCACTTTATCCAGAATATATTGGTATGTATCTCTACTAACTCTATCATGATGGAGGGGGACACCTAGGTACTTGCCAAGATCAGCTGTTCTAGCAAAACCCAATTCTTCAGAAAGCTGAGTGGCCACATTATGGTTAACATTTTTGGAGAAGAAGACTATAGTTTTAGCAAGGCTCACCCTCTACCCCGAAGCCATGTAAAAAGTATCAAGGCACTATTTAATGATCTTTACTTGAGTCAAAGAAGCTTTAGAGAAAAGAATAATATCATATGCAAAAAAAAAAAAAAGATGAGAAATCGGAGGGCCTTTTCTCGATAGATTAATAAGCTTTCAACTTCTGTTAGCCACTTTCTTCTATATGAGATGGGCTAATTTTTCCACACAGATAACAAATATGTATGGCAAAAGGGGGTCTCCCTATCGAATACCCCTTGTAGAGAGAAAACTCTCAGCCTTGCTTCCATTCCAAAGAATCTGCATATTGGAAGAAGAAATACTTGCATAAATAACTTCAATCAACTGACGGGGAAATTTAAGTTCAACCAAACAATCTTTAACAAAATCCCAACAAATCCTGCCATACACCTTTTCCAAATCAATCTTAATTGCCATAAATCCTTTTTTCCCCTTCATATTCTTCATGCTATGCACTACCTCCTGAGCCACAATGATATTATCTGAGCTAATTCGCCCGGGGATAAAGCTGCATTGGTTAGGAGCTATAACATATGGGAGAAAACCTTTGATTATGTTCGAGATGACTTTAGTAATAGTTTTATATATCACATTGCAAAGACTTATTGGTCTAAAGTCTCTAATCGTCTTATGATGGTCCTTTTTTGGGATAAGCACAAGAAGGGTCCCATTAATGTCTCTTATAGATGAAAGGTCATCAAAAGCAACCTTCACCAAGTTGACCACAGAAGGACCCACATACTGCCATTGAGTCTGAAAAAAGAGAGCATTCAAGTGATCAGGACCTGGGGATTTAATTCCCTCCATTCCAAATAGTGCTTGTTTAATCTCTTCTTCCATAATAGGATTAGCCAATCTCCTATAATCATCTTCAGCTAATGATGGATGCGAGACACTTAAAGATGAGAGCTTATGGTGCCCGCCCTTCTCCTTAAACAAGTTAACAAAGAAAGAGGTAGCAATCTCGTTAATTACTACAACATCAAATATCCACTCTCTTCTATCATCCATAATTGCATCAATCCTATTCAATTTCTTCCTCTCATTCGCCTATGAATGAAAGTACCTTGTATTTTTGTCCCTTAAGGAGAACCAATTACATTTGGCTTTCTGGGCCCATAATAGATCTTCTTGTAAAATGATATCTTCAAGGTCAAACCACAACTTCCACTGCAGTTACTCTGTTGATGAAGAGCTGCCATGCAAGTAGATGTCTCTATTAAGCCCCTCAAGTCTATGAATAAGATGGCGCTTGCGACGGCTTAAGTGGCCATAGATCTCCTTACTCTGTCTTTAAGCATGTGAAGTAAAAGAAATCACATTCTCTTTCCACCTGACATCTACATTTGATACATCCTTCATAAGCCACTCAAAATCATCATGAAGAAACCAGAAGGCCAATGCTCAAAACAGACGATCAAAACTGGACTGTTCAACATAAGACTCCATTTGAAAGAGAAGAGGCCTATGATTAGATTTATACCAGAAAAGATTAGTGACAGAAGCATTTGAGAACAATTCCAAAAATCTATTATTCATGAGAACCGAGTCCAATTTGCTTTCACAGTCCTTGTTGCACCAAGTGAAGAAAGGACCACTGCACCCCACATCTATAAGGCCCACATAATCACAACATTAAACAAAATCACGATCAACACCCACTGATGTTTAGACTATGGATTGTCTCTCATGGCTGAATAAGATGCTATTGAAGTTCCCCCAAGCACCAAGCATCTTCCATATCATCCCCAATTACTTGCAACTTATTCCAGAGTGCTCTTCTTTCACCAGCATTTGGGCTTACATAAATTATAGATAAGAAAAACCTTTTATCCCCATCATTAATGTAGAAGTACATGAGTTGATCCAAAGATTCCTTAAGAGAAATGTTCCACTTCAAATCATTCCACAAAGCCCATATGCCTCCACTAAAACCACAAGCATCAACGATCTCAAAATAACGAAAACCCAGTGCATGGACCACTTTTTGAGCTTTGGATCCACTCAAACGAGTCTCGACTATCACAAGAAAGTCAACCTAGAACTTACTAACTAGTTCTCGTACGAGACTTGGAAATGATTTAGCACCAGATTCCCTACTATTCCAAAAGAGGCAATTCATAAATTAATAATGGGGGTGGTTTGGGTTGTCATGACTCGTCTTTGCCATTATTAAATCTGTCCCCTCCATTAAACTTCCAATACCATCCTTATTCTCATACTTGGAAGACAAATAATAATTTGTGTCACACAGAGCATGTATCGTGTCATCATCTTGAAACTTATCATTAGAACAGGCCTTTTTATCCCCATGACTTTGAGAAAATTCATAAGAGGTTTTAAAGGCCTTCATAACGTCTCTGGACATTTGCTTGTTGGTGGCCTATTTCCTCACATTTAAGTTCTTCATCATAGAGGATTGCAATTTGTTTCCAAAAGATTTGGAGCTTTTATCAGGCGCTTTGGGGGCCCAATTCTCCTTGCCACATCCAAGGTCATCCTAAATGTGTTGGCTTGTAGCAAGATACAGTCTGTCTTTTACCTCCACATTAGTCATGTCCTCTAACACCACACGTTTGCTATTCGTATCTATCATCATATGCTTATGCTTGTCCAGATTTTTGGTAACCTCATGCTCCTCAAAAGCCTTTGACTTAAAGATAAAATCATTGGTCTGGCTGATCTGCTTGGTGCCACTACTCTTATCTTGGATTATATTACCCTTACCATGCATATGTCTCTCTTTACCACTTGTCAATTTCCTATGACTTCTCTCTTCAAGCTTTTCTGAATATGTATTAGATTTACCTTCTGTGGCTACCTTCCCCTTCTTAGTAGTAGTTCCTTTGACCACATATTTTTTATTCACCACAGGGCCCATGTTAATTACCACTTTGTCCACATTATTCGCATTTCCCATACCCACGTGCTTCATGTGTGTTATCTCATTCGCAGCAGCTCCCATATAATCCTCCTTTTGATCTGTATAAGCAAAGAAAATATTATAACGAGATCTGTGGAAACTAACTAATCCCCCTAATGATGCTTCATTCCCTTTCGATTGCTTGTTTCCCTTTCTAGCACAATGCGTAACCTGCATCCAAGGTCCATACAGGTCCGCTGGTGGTAGCGGTGACTGTTGTTGGTCATTTTGGGCAATAGTAGCCAAGTCTAACGTGTTATCTAAAGGTTCCAATGGACCCTTATCCTTATCCTTCTTTATAACAACCATGGTTTTAGAACCATCATCCCCTTTACATTGATCCTTCGTGTGACCATATTTGCCACACCCAAAGCAAATCAAGGGTAAACCTTCATACTCAATGCCGTGTGTCTTCCCATCAACTTTGATACAAGGAACCAATGCTTGTGATAGATCTAAGGGAACAACAATGTGTGCATACTTACCTCTGCCCCTTGTCATTGTGGCATAATCTATTTTAATCACTTCGCCCAAAAGCTTCCCGATTACGCGTAGAGCACTCTTATGATAATACCTAAATGATAGGCCTGGAACCCTTACCCACACCATGATCCTCATAACCTTAGATATTGCAGGGTCGAAATCAATCATCCAAGGTTGCACTGTGAGATAAGCACCAAAAATCATCCATTGGCCTTCTGTAAGCACTTTCATATAATCCTCCTCCAAATCGAAAGTTGCTAGAAAGAAGTTCCCTTCCACATCAGCTAGATGATAAGAGCCCTTAAGATGCCACATCCTCTGTAGATTCCACTCTAAGTCTTGGTATCTTAAGGTCTTTCCTAGTAGCTTTAGGACCAGAGTTCTCTCCATTCCTTGTACAAACCATTGACGCACATATTCAGAAAAATCAAACATCAGGATTAATCCCTCTTCCAATCTTGTAGTCTGCTTCCATGATCTTGATGTCCTTTTCAATCTCATGCTTCCTTTTGCGACTGCTATCTTGATTTAGCAGTTTATCCCTAAAAGACATTGTACCCTCAACCCCAATATCCCTCGTTGAGTCAACTTTCATGAGACCATCAACATGATCCTCACTATCATCCCTTATCCTTACTTTCTTTGTTGAACGTAGGTTATCTACTGAGAGAGGCAGCGGATCACCTTTCTCGCAGAGAGAGCTCTCGACCTGCATCTCTGATTGTCACATTTAATTAGTTTGACAAGCTTTAGTTTTATTGGTTTGTGCAAGATGGGTGATGATGCTTTTATATTTGAGACAAGGGGAAGTAGACTACTACTCTTTAAATTGTCATTTTAGGATTTTTTACACAGATTAAGGAAGTTATTAAATTATTTAAAATATTGCAAATTTTAATAGGATTTTACCAAAATATTATAATTTAAATACTCTCTTAAATAATATATTTGATATTAATAAAGGGTAAAACCAAGGTTATCAAACTCGCGAGTTTATATAAACTCGTGAGAATGAGATAAACTCATAATGCAAACTCGTAAGAGTTTATCTTAATAATAAAAGAAACATTAAATATATAATTATAAATAATATATATAATAAGAACTTAATTCTCATGTAATTTAAACTATGGTAATTAAAAAATTTATCTATATTTTATAATGTACTATCATGTTTAATTGAATAGTGAATAAAAATTTAAAATAAAAATCATATTCATAGTCATTATTTTCAAAGTTAAAACGAAAAAATCTTTTTCTTTGGTTTCAACTAAAAAAAATCTTTATTGTATATAAAAACCAAATTCCATATGTCCCAATACCATTCACAAAATATTTAGGTTAAAAATGCAATAATATTTCATCACATCTTCAAACTTGAAGGTTGAAACAAATAATTACTCACTTAAAAACTAAAAAATACTAACTGAATTTATAAATTTCTCCTTCCATACAGACGGAAGAAGTATGTTCAAAGAGGAACAACACGTGGCATAGTATAAGATAGGATGAGCAATGGGCTCTAGTGGTAATTAAAAAGAAACGGAAAAAAATTTGCAGTAAGATTAAGCCGTGAACTGAAAACAGCATTGCACTCGCGATTTTACTGTTTGTCTACGATTCCACTACGATTCAGAGTGATTTGGTTTACCTTATTCAAAAGTAAACTATGATTTCAGCCAAAAATAAAACTAGGATTTTCATTTATAATTTTTTAAAAATATATATTTAACCAAGCACACACTATTTTTTTAAAAAATAAAAAATAGATTAAATAATAATTTTAGGAAAAGAGAAAAATAATTACTTTTCTGTTAACAAAATCATGAATTAAAAAAAATACTAATTTTATATTATATATTTAAAAGTACTTTTTAACTTTTTTTTTTATTTTAGTATATTTTTTATCAAATTATAATTTTATAAAAAAATATTTAAATATAATAAGTTATAACAAAGTTATTTTTATTAAATTTTATTTTTATAAATTTTGTTATTTTAACTTACTTTTGTATATTTAAAAACCAAACGTACCTTGTTTTTTTGAGTTTGTACGCTAACTATCACGAAAAGAGGAACTTTAATCGTAAGCACGTACGATTGTAAATTTTGAGTCGCAAATTTTTTATAGGTAGAATAATAAAATAAGTGCTTAATATTTCAGTAATAAATATTATAAAAAATCTTAAAAAATCTAAAGAAATAATTTTTATAAAAAGAGTACATATTAGTGAAGGATAACACAATTAAAAAATTAATACTTTATTAAATTTTAAAATGACATATTTTAAAAAATCACAAAAACTCATAAATGATACTTTCTCTATTTCTTAATATAATATTATTTTAATTAAATTATACGAATTAAGAATGAGAATTAAAATTAATTAATTAACTCAATTTATTTAAAAATTATAATTTTTTTAAAATTATCCTTATTTAATATCTTTCTTTCTCTTTGAGATATATTAAATAAAATTTTTTAAAATATATAATAAACATCATTTTATATATTACAAACAGCATTATATTTAGAATTTGAGTAAAAATCCTAATATAAGATCGAGGAAATAATTTTCACCTGCAGAATACTATATGTTATTACGAGAGATCGGAGTGAAAAAAATCCATTCCGTGCATGTACTATTCGGCTTTGGAATTTGGATGATATTATCAAGCGCAAATCTTGGGTTTTGTCTTTTTGACTTTTGTTTTCAGTGACCATGTTTTGTCTTTCTTGAATAAGCATTGCACGAGTCCATAAGACACCCGTACACGGCAGAGCAACCAGGATAGGCATTAAAAATAGATAATCCCAACGTATACTTATCATGCAAATCTTACTCCTTAATATAAAAGATAAAATATAAAATTATATAAATTAATAAATTAAGAAAAAGAATAAATTTTTTTTAAAATATAAAATAATTTTTAAAAATACTCTCATTTAATATTAATAACTCTTTTATTATATAATTAATACAAATAAATTATATTAAAAATATATTATCTTAATTAAGAATATTTTTTTAAAAAGTTATTAAATACACCAGATAAACTCCATATATCTCTTATATTTTAAAATATAAAAACTTTTTTAATTGTCCCTTATATTAAGGAAGGGAGGAAGTAAATTATTACTTTGAAACTTGTTATATGAATAAAAAAAATTAAATAAAATAAATTATTGTAAAATTTAATAATATTTTACAATAAAATTTTAAACTCAAAGACTCTTTTTTAATTAATAAATTATAAAATAATAATAATTAATAATTTATTAAAATTTAAAACTAAAAATATCGTACAATATACAAAAGCCTTATGCGAAGGGGAGGGAGTAATTAAAAACAATGAATGAGACCAAATAACCCCTTTTTTCAAGAAAATGTGCGCAACAAGACAAAATTAATTTTTTTACCAAGAAGACAAAATTAATCGACAATCCAGATGATTAGGTCATCTTCACACAAGAAGAATGGGCAATTTTGAATTTTGATAATTTGTCTGTCGACAATTCCGTGCAACATTTATTAAAACCCGTTAATACTTGTACAATTGTCAATTTGTCAAATTTTTAAGTGTACTACGTATTATTATACCCTAGTCGTCAATATAAATGACCTCTAATTTCTGCGAAAGAATTAATTCAAATATTAATACCTGCATTTGTTTATAAGGATTGAGAGTTATAAAGTCCCTGTATATATACTCCCTTCGTTCCTTAATATAAGGGATAAGAGACAAAATCATACAGATCAAAAAAAGTAATAAATTTGTCTGGAATATAAAGTAGTTTTCAAAAATATTCTTATTTAATGTTAATAACCCTTCTATCATACAATTAATACAAATAAATTATATTAAAAACATACTATCTTAAGTAGGGGTATTTTTAGAAAAAGTCATTAAATACACTAGACAAACCCTATATGTCCCTTATATTTTGAAATATGAAAACTCTCCCAATTGTCCCTTATATTAAGAAATGGAGGGAGTAGTTCTTAATTTGTAGACGCAGCTTATCAAAATTCTAAATATCATTTTTTCTTGGCACATGAAAATTTTTAATATTGCTAATGTTGGATGTTGTAGACAATTCAATATTGGCAAAAGTATGCTTTAAAATTTTTAATTTTAAATGAAGTTTCAATTATATTATTTAACTTAAAATACTTATTTTCAATTCTTTAAATTTAAAAACATAATACAAAATTTCATCTCCTTTACTACCGTGGATTTACTTGATGAAAAATGTTTACATGTTTTATTTATAATAATTTTAGCCATAAAATAAAAAATAATATTTCTTCTTCCTTTCAAATTTCCATTTTTTCAATTAAAAAATAATAATATTTAGTATTGTTTAGGTTGGAGTTTTTGGGACAACAGCATTTAAGTTGTTTTAAACTAGGGGTGATCTTGGGTTGAGTTGGATTGGGTTTGACCCGTGCCCATTGCCCGGCCCCATATGGTTCGAGTCAGTATCGTGCTTACCCGATACTATTTGTATATATATTTTTTTAAAAATATATATATATATATATTTATTTATATTTAAAAATAGATTTTCTTAAAAAATAATCTTAAAAAAATACAATTTTTAAAAATTTATAAATATTTAACCATTATACATTATTTTTATATAAATATTAAGTTAAAAAATAATTCAAAATTTAAAAAAATTTGAAACGTTAAAATCTTAAAAAGTTTTCATAATATTTATATAGTAAATATATTATATTAGATATATAAAGAATAAAAATCATACAAAATTAATTAGAATATGTAAAATAGTTGAAAAAAAAAACATATATGAGTCTGGCCGGGCCAACAACGCATGACCATAACTCTGACCCGACCCAATTGGTTCAATGTGATCAAGTTGGACAGGGTCAACTAAGTCTTGGGTCAAGATGTGTAGTCCTATTTTAAACCAAAAGATTTGGGAATTGGAAAAAAAAATCATCCTTTGTTTTTTGTTAACATAATGAGGTAATTAAGGCTATTATATGTAAATTAACTTAAGTTCATGTAAACATTTTTTATTAAGTTTCTTTTAATAACTATCTTATATTTGATCGCCACTTTGAACTCTTATTAATATGAATGGAGTTACTCTTGGGCCCAATTTAATGGGAGTTCTCATAAACACATTTCCCATATTCATACGAAAATTTTTCAAAAGAGATAAAATGTTTTGGCATATTGTCAAAGTTAAAATTTAAAAAAAAAAATGTTAAGAACTAAATTAAA
Organism: Adenanthera pavonina; assembly: GCA_026686845.1. Taxonomy (NCBI): domain Eukaryota; kingdom Viridiplantae; phylum Streptophyta; class Magnoliopsida; order Fabales; family Fabaceae; genus Adenanthera; species Adenanthera pavonina. The sequence continues at coordinate 14,318,213 of JAIVEN010000003.1, read as the reverse complement.
TTAAAGGAAAGCATACTCTTATTTCAAAATTTTAATCAACTTTTAATATCTTAGTTAACTATCAAGAATTAAACGTCTTTTTAAAATGAAAAATAATATTGTATTATATTGTTAAATATAATGGAAGCCCATGCTAACCCTGCATATAATATTATGTTTTTAGAAATTTATCTTTAATTAAATTGGGAAAAAACTTTGATATTTAAACTAATATACTTAAGGTATTTTTTTCAATCAAATTAGGACATGTGTGTTTTTTATGTATTACGTATCCTGTTACTGACTTTTGATATTGACATTGTTAACTTATTTTTAAATTCAAAATCCATTTATCCTAATTTTATTTTAAAAATACCGTAAATATATTAATTCAAATGCTTAAGTTTTCTTGTTAAATTCAGTTCTCCATTTCCAGGAGTTTTATATTGAACATCAAACCTTTTTGATAAATATCTGCTTAAGTATACTTGCATGTGTCCTAATGGTACCAAGCTTGGTTAGATTCAAATACGAGAATGTAGGATTGAATTATATTTTTAAAAAATTTGTTTAATTGGTTTTTATTTTAAGTTTTATATAATATACAATATTTGGTCTCAAATATAAGTAGTTTAAAAAATAGTTTTTATGGTCTAAAATGTAAGTTATGTTTGAATTATTAAATAAAATTTTCTATAAATATCCCTCATTAATTAAATAAGGAGAGAGATTACTTAAGAGAATTAATTGGAGTAATATTTTATTAGGGACAAATATGAAAAAGAAAATTAGATTTGGAACAAATTTAATGATTTTAATAACTTTTTTATAATATATATGAAATATTTAAAAGTGACTTATATTTAAGACTGGAGGTAGTAACTTTATTATTAATTAGATATAAATAATATGACTCATTTTTTTTAGATGATAAGAAATGTACTGGCCACCTAATTTTAAAAATATTTGGACCATGTAAAATTATCTACTCCATCGATCTTAAACATAAGATATCTTTTACTCTGATTCTAAATATAAGATTCTTTATAGTATATGAAGTAATATTTATTATATATTTTCAAAAAATATTCTTATTTAATATATTCAAAGAGAAAAAAATTAAATAAGGGTAATTGTAAAAAAATATTAAGATTTTCAAATAAATTGAGATAACTAATTAACTTTAACTATTATTCTTAATTTGTGTTATTAAGTTAAAAGTGTTTTATATTAAGGGTTAGAGGGAGTATTTATTTTTTTTTTTGACAAATGACTATATAAAATTAAATTAATCAAGAATCTAAGGTTTCAGTACTTTTAATCAATCTCCGATGAATGCAATGAATCTATTCCACTATGGAGTATATAGTTATTCAAACGTAGCTTATCAACATTAATTTGGTGCAGCCTTCCAAAAGTATATATAACGTACTTGAATTAATCTTCATAAGTATGATTTTGTTTTTGCTTTCTTCAAAGTTCTTTGTTTTCTTTTCTTTTTTTGGGTTTGTTGTTTTCTAGCAACTTCCTGAAATTATTGATTTTGTTTTCGTTCCTATACATAAGGCGGTCAAACAGAATTTCTCAAGAGAATATATATCTACCAGCCTCTTGAATCTTATGAGGAAAGAAATTTTCGAAGAGGTTGTCAATGAGCTTCAAAGATACATCATAGCTAGGGAGAAGTCTTAATGAAAGAAGTTGTCATGAAGAGAGATTTTTCTATCATTAACAGGAACTTACATTATGAAAATGTTAGTTCCCATAGGACACGTGCAAAATTTTACCGATGTTGCAAACATGCTTCCTCGATCAAACAACATATGTTCGCGTGTTCCCTAAACCACATACCAATACGTTACAATACATCCATTTTATTTATTTATTATATATAAAAAATAATCAAATTAGATAGTAACAATTATATTCAGTGATGTTAGAACCGGATTAGACCAGTAGGTTTGACCGGTCGAACCAGGAACCGGTGCCTGGTCTGGTCCGGTTAAGATCGAGGCCGGGGGGATTCATAACCGGTCAAGAACTGGTAGAACCATTTTGAACCAGTTTCACACTATTTTTTTTCAAATTTTTTTAAAACATTTTTTTAGTTTTTAAGATAAAATGATATCATTTTTAGCACAAAATATTTTTTCTTTATATATTATAATATTATATAAGCATTATTATGATATATAATTATCCAAAATTGTATATTTACTTAATAAATAATATAGTAATAGATTATTAATTTATTATTTTGAACTCAAAATGTGATTATGGATCAATATTAACTTATTTATACCTAAATATTAAATTATGAATCTTATTAATAATTTATTTATGGTGAATAATAGATTGATAATTCAATATTATTTAGTTTTAGATTTTAATTAAATCATAAAATTTCTTTAAACTCATATTATTTATTTTAAATATATTATTTTAATTACTATTAGTCCGACCCTGGTCCAACCTCAGTTGAACTATTAAACCTTAAATCAGTAACTTGTTTAGTTGAATACCTCATCCGATTCTTACGAAATTGATTATATTTATGCCACATTCATTTACTTTTATTTGGGGCAAAGACGGTGACAAATCGGATCAACCGATCCACATGTGCTCTGTGTGTTTCAGGGCACACAAACATGGGCCTGCTCGATCGGTTGCTTCCGACAGTATTCTTCCGTTCTTAACAAGAATGTTTCACTCATTATAATATTATATGCATGTATCTCTGCCTTTCTTCTCCTGTCTCCAACATTTACAATATCTTTAATAATTGCTTATAGCTGACTGTTTTACAATGTATATATAGTTTTATAATAGAGTTATCCACATAGAAGTATGTACGATTTGGATAAAATGACTATAAACAAATACTATCTATATGTAGTGTATATATATATATAGTCAAAGTCATGATAAAATAGGAAAGGAAAATATAAAAGAACTTATATATAGATGTGATAGACGTAAGATAACTTGGTCGAATGCTTCCAATATGTCCAGTGATGGTGAGAATTTGCAGGAGAATAATAAGAGAGAGTGCATTTAAATATTTGGATGCATAAGTTAGTCTCAGTTTTTTTCCTTTTTTATATTCAAGTTAGTCTCAATTTTAAGCAGAAAGGGAATAGCTCGGAGCATGTAAACTGTAACTAGCACTCACTCTATTTCTTATTATAAGTTATTTTTAATAATTTTACATATATTAAAAAAATTATTAAAAATAATTAAAATTCTTTAACTTTGCAAAATTTACCATAATTTTTTAATATTATCCTCATTAAATTATAATCCATCTTAATATATCTTTCTTTATCTTTTTCCATCACAACTATTTAATGAGAGTAAACATGAAAATGAATATTTAATATCATAAAGTAACTTATATTTTACATATTTTAATTCTTTTAAAATATGATTTATAATAGGAAATAGAAATGGTGTAAGAATATGAATGGAAGGTTTTATTTGTAGTTTCCTTTGATCAGACGTCACATTGTCCCATGGTGGGCTTTAAGAGATGCATAAGGATACCATTTTAATTAGTGAATTCAACTGTTAAATTTAATAATATATGTGATTCATAATTTCTCAAACCATGAATTGTATAAGCCCACGATCTATCTAGTTATATCATTTTTTTTTTGTCTAATTTCAATTATTTATGGAGAGCCGATGCAAAGTGCATGAACCAGGACCTCATCTTCTGCTCTATATATACCGGACACTTCGAACTTCTCCATCCATTCACAGAGAAAGAGCATAAGACAAGAAGAACCCAAAATACAAAAATGCCTTCTTCTTCAACCCTCACGACTGTACTCTCCAAATGCACTGTATACCCTGACCACAAGTCTACCCTCTCAGACCTCAAGCTCTCCATCTCCGACCTCTCCATGCTCTCCTGCCACTACATCCAAAAGGGTTGCCTCTTCCCTCTGCCTTCCCTACCTTTCCTCTCTCTCCTCCCTCTCCTCAAGTCCTCTCTCTCTCGCACTCTCTGTCACTTCCCTCCTCTCGCCGGCCGCCTCACTACAGATTCCCGTGGCTATGTTTACATCACCTGCAACGACGCCGGCGTCGATTTCCTCCACGCCAGTGCCCCCGGACTCTGCCTCCGCGACCTCTTGTCCCCATCCCATGCCCCCGACTCATTCAAGCATTTCTTCTCCTTCGACAAAAAGGTCAGTTACACTGGCCACTCCAGCCCGCTTTTGGCTGTTCAGGTCACCGAATTCGCAGACGGCGTCTTCATTGGCTGTGACATGAACCACGCTGTCGCTGATGGCACGTCGTTCTGGAATTTCTTCAATACCTTCGCCGAAGTGTGCAGAGGAGCCGATAAAATCTCCCACGTACCCGATTTCCGTCGGGATTCCGTTCTAATTTCCAAAGCGGTGCTCCGGTTTACGGAAGGTGGGCCCAAGGTCACGTTCAACCCAGACGAGCCTTTGCGGGAGAGAATTTTCAGTTTCAGCCGAGAAGCCATACAGAAACTGAAAGCCAGAGTGAACAGCCAGAACCTCACGATGAACGAGGAGGCTAACGCCGTCGAGTTGATATGGAAGCAAAACAACGATAACAACTACCATAACAACAAAGGCATGGTCGACGAAATCTCGTCGTTCCAGTCACTTTGCGCGCTGCGATGGCGTGGCGTCACGCGCGCGAGGAAGTTGCATCCGTCGAAAACGACAGCTTTTAAGATGGCAGTGAACTTGCGCGTGAGGTTAGAGCCCAAATTGAATCCATACTATTTCGGGAACGCGATTCAGAGCATACCTACGTATGCCAGTGCAGAGGATGTTGTGTGCAGGGATATACGTTGGTGCGCGGAGGAGCTGAACAAGAACGTGAAGGCGCACGATGACGCTATGGTGAGGCGGCTCGTAGAGGAATGGGAGAGTAACCCGAGGTGCTTCCCACTGGGGAATCCAGACCGCACATCGGTCACGATGGGGAGCTCCCCGAGATTTCCTATGTACGAGAACGACTTTGGATGGGGGAGGCCTGTGGCGGTTCGGAGCGGCGGAGGGAACAAATTTGACGGTAAGATATCTGCGTTTCCGGGGAGAGAAGGAGGTGGGAGCGTGGATTTGGAGGTGATATTGGCGCCGGAGACGATGGAGGGGCTGGAATCGGACCCGGAGTTCATGGGGTACGCATCGAGTTCTGGGTGCAATTGATGATGATGCTCTGGACTTATGGGGCCACTTGTATTAGATAGTGCTGATATGATATTTTGACCCCGATCCCTTGTAATGTCATGTAATGTTTTAATAAAGTGGTTTTCTAAGAACAACGCCAAAAATCCCCTTTTCTTTTCTAAAGTTTTATTCGGCCTTCATTTAGTTCAAATAATTTATTTTGATTAAATTGGGACATCATTTATATTTTTAATTATAAATAAACCGATAAAAGTATATACTATTAATGATTAATTTTATTTTTAATTTTATTTATAAGAGATAAAATTAAAATATGTAATACTTCTTCCGGTCCTATATATAGAATCTTTTGTTTTGGTACTAAATATATGACCATTTACAATATACGAAGTAGTATTTATTATACATTTTCAAAAAATGCTCATATTTAATGTATTCAAAGAGAAAGAGAAAGAGATTAAATAAGGGTAGTTTTGAAAAAATGTTGGGATTTTCGGAGAAATTGAGGTAGTTAATTAGTTTTAATTCAAATTCTTAATCCGCGTGATTCGGTTAAAATGGTCTTATATTAAGAACTAGAAAGAGTGATAAAAATAAAAATTAAAATTCCAATATGAGGATTATTTGACCCATGTTATCTCTACTTCTTAATATAATTTACTTTTAACTTTCTCACTAGAATCATGAAAAATTAGTTGTTTGAATAAAATAACTTAAAAATTATTTTGATTTCTATATTTACCTCTAATAAATATTATAATAAATTTATAAATTTTAAAATAATTAATATTTGATGAAGCAATTAAAAAATAATATTTTTTAAATAATACAATTAATGCTGTAGAAACTCCGATAAAATGACTTATGGAGTTTTTTGAATGAATAAGGTAATTTTATATAAAAGACAGGAGAAAATACCATATTACTTGGCGTATGCCCACCTCGAACTTAATTTTGAGTTTACTCAGGTCAGTTTATCTCGTACAAGTGTACACTAAACCAAAGTCTACTTCTGGCCACCCAAAACAAAATAGAGTCCGCTTTTCTAGATGGACAGCACTTATTACAGGTGGGCCAAAACCGAAAGAAAGGCCCAATGAGGCAAGCTACTAATAAAGTAATGATTACAATACCAACAAGATTTTCACACGGTTAATACTCGCTCTTTTTCGAAGTATAGAATCTATTTAGTGGAAATAAGATGTCAAAATATGAGGCCCTTGTTTAATTGCAGTTTTTGAAAATAGTTTTTATTTTTAAGGAAGAAAAACTCATTAAATGAGATATTTTAATAAGATGTTTTTAAAAACTTAAAAACAAAAGCATGTTTTGTACAATAAAAATATGAGAATATGTTTAATATGTGTTGGGTGTATTTGTTCTCTAAAATTTAGAAAACACGGAGTATAGCCAAATTCATTAATGGCAAATTGGTAATCCCTAGCCCTTCTGCTCAACCCTGACCCTCTGCTCAGTCGTCTTCTCTGCTTCTTTTGCCTTGGTCGTTGTACTCCCTCCTTACTTCATTCAAGTAAAAGATCAGTAAGCCCTTCTTGTCTATTAGTGACCTCCTTGTTTTTCTCCTTTCTTACCGTTACTTTTTAGCTCCTAGTCTTTTATTCAGCTTGGTTCTTCTTTTTCAGCTTCAATCCTTGTTTAAGCTTCAAGTTTAGCTTCGATCCCCCTTTTAGCTTCGAGTTTCAGCCTCGATCTGTAAAGTCACTTTGATTCCGGCACTATGTTCTCGCCCTTTTTTGCTGCTTTCCGACTTGTCTCCTCAGTTTTTCAAGTTTGAGCTCTGTGCTTATAACGAGAGGTAAATCTCTCATCTTCGAAGCTTTACTCCCTCTCTTCATTTCCTAACCATTTGGTTGTGTTCTCTATTTAGAGAATGTATTTGAAGTTGTTGCGATTGTTGGAGCATTTTCCTCTCTGCCTCTCTTCAGCAAAACGACAAGAGCCCTTCCTTGTCAATTCTTTTACCAACCTTGGCAATCGATGAATTAGCTTCCAATTTTAGTTCTCAAACCATTGGTGGTGTTATTCTAGTTGTATGGATCGAGCACTATGTTTGTTATGAATATCTGCTTCTTATTTTGATCCATGAACCGTTGATATCGGGTGAATTCTTTTAGTCCCTTATCGATTATTTCCACACATGCTACCAAATGTGCCTTTGACAACCTATGTACTGCCTCAATATCAATATTTTGGGCATTGATTTATACCTTTTTTTTCGGGGGAGCCATAACAACTTTGGCTTTCAATGGTAAATTATTGATAAAACTAAAAAACCTAGTTTATCAATAATTAATATATTTTCTAACTTCTTACCATCCTTCATTAATTAGTCTGCCTTAATCTGTCCTCTTTTTCTATTGCCCATAATTTCACCATGATAGCAAGGTTTATTTTTCAGAAGCAGTGTTCAACCCCAGTATCTTGTGATTTTTTTTTGCTCAACTTAACCAATCTCATCACAGACAATCTTTCCCCTTTAATTATGCAGTGACTTAGTACAATTTTTACTACAGGCAAAAAAATCTTCTGATATTTGACTTTACTTATCAAATGGTGATAGAGTCCTTGGGTAGATCCAAGAGTAGAAAAGCACTATTTCAAAAGATTCATCTCAGGTAATAGGAGGCTCGTTAACTAGAGATAGAACCAGAGCCATGAAAAAAGCTTTACAAGACTTGATTAGAGGCTTACAAGATAATGAGCCCAAGATATTTGAAGAAGAAATGGCTAAGTATGAGGCCTAAGAGAGAGTTATAATTCTTCTTCAAGCCAATGATCCAATAGAAGTCCAATTAGAAGAATGGCTAGAGCCATGTAAGATTAGTTTAGGATAAATTATATTTTATATTTTATGTTTAGAATTAATTTGATTTATTTGATTTATCTTCTTTTTTTTTTAATTTATTGTATTTAGATTATGATAAATAATTTGTGATTTCCTATTTATATTCAAATGGACCAATCATAAGTTTAGATTTAATTTAATTAGAATTAGATAAAACTTATCTTTATTTAACTTAGTTAGGTGTCCTAATAGGAATTAATATTTTATTTTTCTATTTAAGACCATTCATCGTAACATTTTTTTATAGATCAATATTATTCAGAGTTTATTTAATTAGTGAGTTTCACTAGTTCTTTGTGTTCTTTTTAGAATACACCTAATTTATCAAGAGTTTGATCTACTTTTATAGTGTCTTTCTATAATTAGAATTCTCTGAGGTAGATTCACATTGGATTCTAATTGATCAATCCATTTGAGTCAAACTTCCACATTATTATCCTTTATATTCTTTGAATTCCTGAGATAGGTTTTTCATGAGATCCACGTCAATTGGCATGAATAAATATTTGATTTAGGCACTATATCCATGTTATCAACTATGTGTCATCCGAATCATCAACAACACGTCATTCTCCATTAATCCAGCAGCCAAACAGTTCCTTCTAGATTTAGGAGGGGGGTGCAGCAAACATGTCTTATCTGAAGTTCAAGATTTTGGTGGTCTCACTCTTCCCTGGCAAACACGATCTTGATCGCATCATTCTCTTAGCAAATGCATCTTCAGTCCTCAAAACCCAAATCCATTCGCAACTCGTCTCGTTCTCTCCTCACACTTTCACACAGTCGGTTTTCATTGCATCTCTATCATCGTCTTGCCACCCATAGCCCAAAAACGCATCCTTTCTCCTTCAATCAAAATTCCAGATTTGCTTCATCGCATCATCCATTCATAGATTCCAATTTCGCCTTCGTCCCAAATTTTCAGAGTCACGTCTTCATCTCCGTCTGTGTTTGAACTCGTCAATTTCGTCTCCTCCTTTCAGACTTGGCTTCATCATCACAGTATCTTCCTTCCCGAGGTTCAGTTCAAAACGCATCCCTCGTCCTCCAAATTCCAAATCTGTTCGCATCCTCGTTCTCTTCCAGATTCAGTCATCATCTTTATTCTGCAACAAACTCGTCTTCCCTCCTCCAAAACCAGCGTCTTCGATTCCTCTCAGATTCATTCTCAAACAGGTTTCGTTTTCCTTCCCAATCAGTAATTTCGATCCCTCTTACTGCTGTCTCTTCCTTCAATTCACTTGAATTCATGTGCGGCAGAATACTTACTGAGAAATTTGCTTGCTGCTCAATTAGTTATTTGCTAGAAAAAAATATGCAAGAAAATTCTATATTTTGGAAATTATTTTGCTGAAAAGATTTGATGCTTGCTGAAATTGTGTGTTGCAAATTTTGAACTGATGTTGGCTTATTATTAAAAAAAAAAAGGGTCAAATAAAATAAAATAAAATAAAGAAAAGAAAGCCAAAAATATAAACTTGTTTATCATTGTTTTGAGAGTTAACTCTTGAACTCTAGTATTTCATTTTTGCCATTAACTCTTGATTGGTAATAGTGATCCTCGTAAAAATATTATAAGATACTAGTTTGAGTCGTAAAAGACGAGAAAGATATATTATTGAAAAAGCCAATTTTAAATGTGATACCTGAGTAAACTAATATCCTTTGAGTGAAAAAACTAATATCCTTTGAGTGAAACACGTGAGAAGAGTGTGTGAGGTCTTTTTCTTTATTTTCTTTATTCTATTTTCAGGATATCTGAAAGTAAAGGAGGAAACAAAGGAAATGAAGGTGAAGGTGAACAACAAACATGAAATTCTTGTGGGATTCTTTAAAAGCTGAATTAGACAACATCAACAAAAGGCTAGATAGTGTTACATCTGCTACTAAAGGAAAGAAGGTACAAAGGAAGTTTGAACCAGAGTTAGAAGATCATGAGTCAGATATAGAAGAGTTTACTTCAAAAAGCAAGAATTCTTCTATGTGTGATAATGACCTAAGAGGAATCAAGCTAAAGATTTCACCTTTCCATGGGAATGATGATCCGGATGTATATTTGGAATGGGAAAGAAGAGCAAAACATGTGTTCGAGTGCCACAACTATTTTGAAGAAAAGAAAGTAAAGTTGGCAGTAGTAGAATTCACTAAATATGCAAGTATTTGGTAAGACCAGTTGCAAGCTAGTAGACGAAGTTATGGAGAACATCCTGTGAGATCATGATATGAGATAAAAGCTATCATGAGAAAGAAGTATATCCTTAGCCATTATTATCGTGATTTGCATATTAGATTACAAAGAATAAAGCAAGGAACTCGAAGTGTTGATGAATTCTACAAAGAGTTAGAAGTAACTTTGATTCGGGCAAACATAGTAGAAGATCCTAAACAAACCATGACATGATTTCTTAATCATTTAAGGACAGAAATTTGAGATGAAGTGGAATTAAGGCATTACACTAACATAGAAGAGCTTTTAAACAAGACCATTCTTGTGGAGAAGCAATTAAAATCTAAAAAATCCTCTTATTCAACTTCCTCCTGGAAGGAATCCAAATCCATTGCTAAATGGAAAGATGGGAAAACAAGAGAAGTCTCCAAAAACTTCATGTCTTTCTCACGGCCCAAGGAAGAAAGCAAGCCCAAAAATTCAAAATTTAGAGATAAACATGACACTGAACTTTCTTCTTTTTATTCTTTTAAGAGGTGTTTTAAGTGTCAAGGTTTTGGACATATCGCTAATTAATGTCTAAATGAAAGAGTCATGACCATATGTGAAAATGGTAAACAGGTAAGTGAAAGTGATGTTGAAGTTGAAGTGGAAGCTGAAAGTGAATATGAAGAGAAATCATTAGAGGAATCTTCAGAAGATGGATATTATGAGCCACTGCGTGAAAGGAATTTCCTTGTCAACAGAATAGCTCATAGTATTCAACCTCAAAAGGAGTAGGATAATGAATAAAGAGAGCAACTTTTCGATTCAAGATGTCTTATCAAAGCCAAATCATGCTGCTTTGTTATTGATGGAGGTAGTTGTACTAATGTTGCTAATACTCTACTTGTTGAAAAATTGAATTTGCCTACATTGAAGCGTCATAATCCTCATAATCTCATATGGATGAATGATAGTGGTAGCTGTAGAGTTTCCAAATAGGTTCAAATTTCTCTTTCAATAGGCAAATATCATGATGAAGTTTTATGCAATGTAGCTCATATGTTTTCAGGACATTTACTGCTTGGAAAGCCATGGAAATATGATAAAAGAGTACTTTATGATGGGTACACCAATTTCTATTCCTTAAAGTATAAAGGTAGAAAAGTGACATTAACTCCTCTTACTCTTCTAAAAGCATATAAGGATCAAGTGAGAATTTAAAGAGATTATAAAATGAGAGAGTTACAAAAGAAAAAGTGAGAGTGAAAAATAAAAAAAATCGTAGAAAATTGAAAAGAGAGGAAACAGAGAAAAGAAAGTGATAAAGACAGTGACGAAAACAACAAAGTGAGTTTGTTGATAGAAAAAGGAGAGATAAAAAGAGCATTCATGGCGAAGCAAGAAGTCTTTGTGCTTATGTACAAGGACATATATTTATCTACTAACCAATTGGATTCTTCCTTACATTCTAGTGTTCTTACTCTTTTGCAGAAATTTGATTATCTCTTTTCGGAAGAAATACCCAATGGTCGACCTCTCATAAGAGGCATAGAACATCACATTAATTTTATACCCAGAGCTTCCATTCCCAACCGTCCAGCATACTGTGCGAATCCAAAAGAAACAAAAGAAATTCAACGCCAAGTTAAAGAGCTTATGCAAAAAGATTTGTAAAAGAGAGTTTGAGCCCATACGTGATACCAGTGATATTAGTGCCTAAGAAGGATGAAAAGTGGAGAATATGTGTCGATTGTAGAGCCATCAACAAAATAACTGTAAAATATCGCTATCATATTCCTAGGTTAGATAATATATTAGATGAGTTGCATGGTGCATCATTATTTTCTAAAATTGACCTTAGGAGTGGATATCATCAAATTAGAATTAAAAAATGTGATGAATGGAAAACAACATTTAAAATAAAATTTGAACTTTATGAGTGGTTAGTTATGCCTTTTGGATTAACTAATGCATCTAGTACCTTCATGAGTCTCATGAACTATGTTCTTCGTTCCTTTATAGGAAAATTTGTAGTGATTTACTTTGATGACATCTTAGTGTATAACAAGAGTATAGATGAACATGTTTTCCATTTGAGTGAAGTTTTCATAGTTTTGAAGAAAAATAGACTTTTTGCAAATTTGGAAAAATGTTCTTTTTGCTTGGATTTGGTGGTTTTTCTTGGTTTTGTTGTAGGAGCACACAAAATCTGAGTAAATGAAGAGAAGGTAAAAGCGATCAAAGATTAGCCAGCACCAAAGAATGCAAATGAAGTCCGAAGTTTCTATGGTTTGCCTAGCTTTTTATAGGAGGTTTGTTAAAGATTTCTCATCCGTAGCTGTACCTTTAAATGATTTAGTAAAAAAGAATGTGACATTTAAATGAGGTGAAGTTCATGATAGAGCATTTAACACTTTAAAACACAAACTCACAAATGCACTACTCTTAGTACTACCTGATTTTATTAAAGTCTTTGAAATTGAGTGTGATGCATCCGAGGTAGGAATTAGGTCTGTTTTGATACAAGACAAGCATCCCATAGCTTACTTTAGTAAAAAGTTTAGTGGATCAACTTTAAACTACTCTATATATGAAAAGAAACTTTATGCATTAAAAAGGGCTTTGGAAACATGGCAACATTATCTTTGGCAAAAAGAGTTCATCATACATTTTGATCATGAGAGTTTAAAGTACTTAAAGTCACAAGGTAAGTTGAACAAGAAGCATGCTCGATGGATGGAATTCATTGATAACTTCCCGTACATTCTTAAGCATAAGCAAGGTAAAGAAAACATTATGGCTGATGCATTATCACGCAGGTATTCTCTTCTTACTTCGTTGCATGCTAAGGTGCTTGGATTTGAGCTAATTAAGAGATTGTATGATAATGATCTAGATTTTTCAAAAATTTGGAAATTATGTGAAAAGCATGGATTTCAAGATTTTTACAAATTTAATGGGTTTCTTTTCAAGAAAGATAAACTTTGTATTCTTAATTGTTCTTTGCGTGAATTACTTGTCAAATAAAATCATGGTGGTAGTTTAATGGGGCATTTTAGAATTCATAAAACTTTAGAACTTTTGCATAAACACTTTTATTGGTTGTCTATGAGATGTTGCTCAAGTATATGATAAATGCACTACTTGCAAACATACTAAATCTAAAGTTAATGCTCATGATTTATATAACCCTCTACCTGTTCCCCAACATCCTTGAACTGACATTTCTATGGATTTTGTGTTGGGATTACCACGTTCTCAAAGTGATAAAGATAGTGTTTTTGTGGTTGTTGATAGATTTAGTAAGATGGCACACTTTATTACTTGTTCAAAAACTAATTATGCTGTTCACATTGCTGATTTATTCTTCAAAGAAGTTGTTAGATTGCATGGGATTCCTAGAACTATTGTAAGTGATAGAGATGTTAAGTTTCTAAGTGATTTTTAGCAAACATTATGGAATAAACTAGGGACTAAATTGTTGTTTTCTACTACTGTACATCCACAAACTGATGGACAAACTGAGGTAATAAATAGAACACTCACTACTTTGTTGCGTACAATTATTCAAAAGAACTTAAAGAATTGGGAAAGTTGTTTGCCTTATATAAAATTTGCATATAATAGAGTTATGCATTCAACTACTTCCTATTCTCCTTTTGAAATTGTTTATGGGTTTAATCTTATTACGCCTCTTGATATCTTATATTTGTCATGTAATAAGAAAGCTAACCTTGATGGCAAGAAAAATATTAAGTTTGTACAGGAGTTGCATACAAGAGTTTGGGCTAATATTGAACGAAAAAATGAACAGTATGCCAAACAAGCCAACAAGGGCCGCAGGAGAGTTGTATTTGAACTTGGTGATTGAGTTTGGGTATACCTAAGGAAAGAAAGGTTTTTGGAGCAAAGGAAATCAAAATTGTAGTCACATGGAGATGGACATTTTCAAGTGCTCGAGAGAATCAATGATAATGCTTACCGAATTGATTTACCAAGCTCCTATGATAGTCACGTGAGTGCTGCCTTCAATATTTCGGATCTATCCCTAGATGATGCTGCAGATTCGAGGATGAATCCTCTCGAGAAGGGAGGAAATGATGGAGTCCATGGGTGGATCCAAGAATGGAAAAGCATTGTCCTAAAAGATCTACTTCAAGCAATAAGAGGCCCATTAACTAGAGGCAGGACCAAAGTCATAAAAGAAGCTATACAAGACTTGATTAGAGGCTAACAAGATAATGAGTCCAAGATGTTTAAAGAAGAAGCATCTAAGCATGAGGCCCAAAAGAAAGTTATAATTCTTCTTGTCACACCCGGAAATGCGACGCGGATGGCGCGGGAAATAGAAAAAAGAGAGAGAAATCGGCCCGCACGGCGGGAGCTGATTTCGAGGGAGTCGCCACCAAAATTTTAAGGGAAATTTTGGGAAACCGGAAAACAAAAACAAAAAAGGGACAAGGATGGTCTGCGAATCAGAGTTGGGTTCGGGAGTACGATTGTGAGTGGGGAAGGTGTTAGGCACCCCCACAACACCCGTTCCAAAGAACGGTTACCTTAGGTTGATCATGCAATTTTTATGGCTTTTTTACAAATTTAGTTTGGTTGCTCTTTTACCATTCACATGCAAAAATAAATAAATATAAAAAAATATTTATTAAATGAAGAGAAAAAAAAAACATCAAATGAATAAGAAAATATTTATTTATTTACAAAGGTGGACTTGACCCAGAATGAGAGTCTGGGGCCTACGTACCCTGCGATAGGGATCAAAGTCGACGTAGTTCGGACTAAAAATGCGTGTCGCTGGGTTGATATTTTTTATTATGTATTTTCTTTGAAAAGAGAGGTTAATAACAAATAATTTTGTCTTTCCACAAAGAAAACAATTTTCAGAATTGGTTAGTGTGTTTTAATTTGTAAAAGATAGATTACTTTCCATTATATATATATATTTTGTGTTTAATCAATTTTTAAAAGAGAATATATGTTTTTTCTCAATCAATAAAAAAATAGGATTAAAATAATATATGATTTTATTTTGATTTGAAAAAGAGAAAATATTTGAAAACAATTTTATTTTCACAAACTAAAACCAATTGGCTCGTGTGGTGACTTTATCACTCACGTTTACCCATTGATACCTAAGTGTCCGCGGTAGTGTTACTCGAGACAAAGAGGCACAAAAAGTTCGAAAGAAAACAAATAAATTTTATTTTATTATAAAAATCATTTTAACACCTATTTATTTATTAAAAAAAAGACATAAAAAAAATTATTATTTTGAAAAATAATAATCAGCATATGTGGCGACTTTATCACTCACAATACACCGATTGATACCTAAATGTCCATGGTGGTGTCACTCGAGACAAAAAGGCATAAAAAAACTGAAAGAAGACAATTTGTTAATTTCAATTTTTTTGCACAAATTATATTTTTTTTATTTCATTATAAAAATCATTTTAACACCTATTTATTTATTAAAAGAAATGAAATTAAAAGAAAAAAAATGTGATCATTGCATGTTGAAAAATAATAATCAGCATATGTGGTGACTTTATCACTCACAAGTTACTGATTTACGTTTACATACTCACGGTGTTATCACTCGGAGTAGAAAAGTAACTGGTTTAAAGGATAAAAATTGAAGAAAAGTAAAATTTACATAAATTTTTTTTTTTACTTTTTTTTTTTTACTACCTTATAGTAAATTATAATAAATGTAGCCATGGCGACACACTTTTTATAAAAGGAAAGAAAAGCAACAAAAGGAACTTGAAAATTTATCATATATTATCTTTCTTTTTATTTTTACCTATTTTCTTATAACAAAACTTAGAGAACCTCTTTATATTATCATTCTATGTATTTATTTTATTTTATTTTATTTTATTTTTTTTTAAAAAGAAAGTACTCAAGAAGAAAAAGATTAGGATAAAATTACTAGTTATATATATATATATTATTTTTTATTTTAAAAATTATTTGCGCTTCCATTATTTTTTATTTATAAATTATGTATACTTCCCTATGTAAAACTGTAAAAAAAATCAAAACAATTAAGAATTCATTTTTTCTTTTTCTTTTTCTTAAAACAAACTTGGAATAGTACTGTCAAGAAAACGAAAGTGATACTCCTACTTATATTTTCATTTTTAACAATCAATTCATAATAAAAAAAAAATCCCCTTATGCGAGACCTAGTCTACACTCTGCATTCCTACTATTCAGAACTTGATAATGGGGACCTGCTTCGAAATTGAGCATAATTTAAAGCCAATGAATCAAAGAACCAAAATGTGCATCGGGGGCTGCAAGAAAGACCTAAGTCATAGACAGAAAAGAATAATCTCGTTTGCCTTCCAACCTATTGCTTACTGCTATTCAGGGCACATATGTTGCGAGCGTTAATCCTAGGCCGGAAACAACAAGATCTGGCTACAACACATTGATCACAATAACACGACTGAGAGCAAATTTTCCTATCATCTCTCACAATTGCAAAAGTATTTCCAGATTTCAAAAGGGCCCAGAAAGAAATTTCACGTTAGCTTACTGAGATAACTTGAGAAAACAAATTGAGAAAACTAAACCCATATTCTGAAACAACAGAGAATCAATTCATCCATCCATGAAAGGATAACATATAGATTCACCGAACGCTTTGCATTTATCCTAAGGGAACATAGCTCATCTACACAACGCGCCAAACACAGTTTAATGATAATCTCCATCACAAATGGAGTATCGAAACAACTCGTATGACCAAATCAAGAGACAAAATTAATAGACTTCAAAGTAAAGGGAAGAGGAAGACGATGAGGAAGCAGCAAGGAAAAGGAGCCAAAAAAAGGAAAAAAAAAAAGCTTCAATTCAAAGTCTGAATTTTAAAACAAAAGCTACCAGTTGATGATTCCAAAACCTTGCAAGTCGTCCCTTCCTCCGAGCCCCTTGCCTTCTCCCGCAACTCCACTATTCCTCTATTTCTTTGGATGCCCTCCTCGGCCTCTTAGCTTTTCTCCAGAAATTCTCCGCTCTCCCTCTGTCTTTGACCTCCCAAAAATCCCCCCTTGTGCAAATGCCTTCCCTCAACTCTTATAGTGTTCTCGCGAGTGACTTCTACCCGAGACCAAACGCGTGCCTGCTTTAGTCCCATTTCAGGTGCCGTGCGTCTCCAGATGTCCTTCCTCACCCATTTCGTGCTCATCTCTGTCGCGGCACGTAATTTGCCTTCACCTCTACTACCCTGCAGTACTGTGTACGGGGTAGTGGAGGGATTTTGTTGTCCTCTCTGCTCTTCGCCCTCCCTCGCACTCTCTCTGATTCTCGTGTTCCTACGCCCGCCGTCCCCCCTGAGCCCTAAAGGGCTCCTCTGGATTAGCCTTCCCCAAGCCCATGCTCGAGCCTCAATCCCTCGGTTCTCGGTCTCTCGAACAGCCCCTCTCTCTGGTTCAGTCTCCCTTGTTCGTGGCCTCCACCGCTCCGAGCTCCCTCTGTGCTCACCGAGCTCCCAGCTCCTTTTTCTTTCAGCCGTGCTCCCTTCTTCCCCCTAGACAGCCCTGAGCCCTCTATTAGGGCTCCCCCGTGTCCCACGAGTCCTTTGAGATTGGGCTGAAGCATATCAGCCAGATAGAGGGGAGTGGCCCCGAAGGACTTGAAGGAAGGGAGAAAGAAGAAGAAGACGTGAAGGAGAGGAGTAGGCGGACTACTTAACACATATCAAATTATGTAAATCATAAAGTAAATATGCTAAGGGGATGGTTCAAGAAGAACTTGAGGCGGTAGAACCAGCCAATTCAGTTCATCTGAACAAGGCAAGGATATGAATGCAGAATTTAAACTTGAAAAGAAAGATTTTATTTAAAATAAAACACTTACAAAGAGTAGGAGGAAGGAAATGGAAGGAACAAAGGGCTTCTCTCTCAAGGAGCTTCTATAGGGACTTTAGTATTGTCTCTCAACTTCCGATGCCCTCCCTTTGAAGCATTATCTCCTTATATAGAAGAAAAAAGCAAAGTCCGAACCGAAGAACTGTTAGTGACTGGCACTGTTTGAACAGTTCCGGTTTACCTTTTGACACAGTATTTGCCGACACTACAGTAACTTTAGTGACTTGCAAATACGACATCGTTTAAGAAAAAGAAAAGATTGCTGACATCACATCATTTATTGATGACTAGCAATGTTTTAATCTTCTCCTAAATCTATAAGGTCTTCATCATTTTCATCTTGACTTTCAGAAGTTGATGAAGAAGTTTGTTGATTTGAGGAAGATGCCTGATCTTGAGTTTGAAGCAATAGCAAGATGGAGTTGAGTTGATTAACTAAGCTGACTTTGTCCGTAGTGGAGGCCAGCATTGATTGAATCCGGGTCCTTTGGTTTAAGAATTTACTTTGTTCTGTTATACAAAGATATTTAGGGTTTTCTTTGAACCATCTTTCGACCGCTTTGTCATCAACTCGTTTGATATCAAATTTAGCCCACCATCTTACTGAGGGTATCCTTTGAAGTATAGGCAAGGTGTTTGATCCTGGAACTGTTATCGAGAACTTGTATCTCCAGGTAAAAATCCAGGATACTGATAACTTTGAAAAATAATGAAGATCGATGGGAAAAGGATCTTCATTCTGGTTAAACTTTTGTTTGAATAGTTCATAAGCCTGATCAACTTTGGGAGGCATAATCTGAGGAACAGGCCCAAAGAAATTCCACCATTGAATGAACCACTGAGGGAAATTATACTGGGTTTTTATTTTAAAATATATGAACCAAGTATGGGACCATGATTCATTTTGAAAATAGAATACATGATACCAAGCGTCCATATAATCCCAGTAATTGTATCCTTCCGGATCATATGGTATTCCAAAAGTTTTGAATTTTTCAAGAGGTTGCCCCCATCCAGAAGGAGTGAGGACTTTTAATATCTGAAGGGTACTATGCGTTATCATTGGTCCACTTCTTTTATCATTTTTCTGCTCGATGTTAATCGACTCAGAATGAACCAAAATTAACTCATAGAACTCTCGAGATTTTTTCAAGTTAGTTGGTCTATAATGAAATCCTGAAGGGAAAACATTAAGAGCAACTTGATTTGGATTTGGATTATAAAATTCAGGTTCTGTTTGAATCAAATTCCTTACTTGACTTTCTTTATGATAGTAAGGAGTGGCTAAGTTTGCTGGAGTGGGGAGTATAATTGCTTTGGAGGAAGAGGAGGAGGCAATTATTTGTTTTTGAGGATTGTTTCTAGTTACGAGTGGGTTTTGGGACAAACTATCATACTCTTATTTTGAGATAATAGCCCGATTGTTAACAATCTGCTGCCAGGTGTTATTAGGTAACTGTTTGTTGGCATAAGATTGTGCATAAGAGGCAAGGATCCTTTTGGAAGAGTGTTTGGTTTGAGCCGAAGGCCCTGTTTGAGTTTGTTGGGCTGAAGGCCCAGTTTGTGTTAACTGGATTGATGATCCAGTTGGAGTAGATGACTCCTGTTTAATTTCAGAACTGGATTCTTGGGTTTAGGATCCAATTTGCTGAAGTAAGTTTTTTACTACAGTTTCAAGTTCAGCACTTGAGACTGGTGGCTGGGCATCTTGAAAGATACTCAGTTCTCTCTGTTTTTCTTCTTTTGGTTCCTTTTTCTTTTTGGGTGGCATGTTTTTGTTAGAATTCTAAGAAATGAATTTGAAGAACTAAGCTCGATAGCAATGGGACTCTGTCCTAATGAATATGATTCTTGTGTATCATACATGAGTCCTTCTAGGGATGGTAAGGCTGTAAGTCCCAGGAGAGGCAAGCGATTGGTCCCTACAGTAGTGTATGATATATGAGATATTATGTTCAAACCTGGCTAGAGTAAGTTCTAAAATGATTCTGCTAGAATTTTAATAAATTATTCTAAACCTTAGAGCTAGATAAAGTTTTAATTCTTATACCACTATGGATCCAGACGGTAATGATGCTTAGATATGGGAGAATTCTTAATATCTTCTACAGTTAATTTAAATTTTGGTTATCTACTACTTTCATTTTCCTTACTTTCTTCATTACATTCGTCATTATGTCTCTGTTACGTTCTTTTTCATTTTCTTCAAGGAGATCGTCCTCTTCTGCTTCCTCTTCAAACCCTCCTTCAAATGAGGAATTAAAATCGCCAAACAAAAAGATTTTCTCACAAGAAATCTCTTTTTCAAACTTAAACCAAAACTTTGATAATTGGACCTTACCGACTATCACACCAAACTATCTTTATGAAATTTCAGAAAAGGATAAGAAATGGTTCTCAAAATCTGATTATATAATCAAAACAGTTGAGGAATCAGTTCCTATCAAACCAAAAAATGAGGATTTTTTCCTTCTTTCAAAGAAATCAATTGCAAAACATAAAAAAGAGTTTAATTACCTACACATAGGATGCGTCCAGGTGGCAATTAAACCTTTAATAAGAAAAGGGTTAAACGTATCATGTTTAGTATGTCTACAAGATACTAGACATTATACGTATGTCGATTCACTTCTAGCAGCTGCTGAAATGGGCTTAAACAATGGGCCTGTTTACTTCAACTGCTACCCGGATTGAACCCTAGATCTAACCGATGAACATGTCCTAGATGCCCTAAAACTTAGGATACAGCTCCATGGTTTAAATATGAAACCAGGGTCTATACCCGCTACACTAATCTATAGGATTAGTTACAAAGTTTTAAACTCAAACGCCACAAATGCCCAAATCCTCCCTGATACTGGTCAAACAACAATCTTTTTAACTGACTATAATAATGTCAATGTTTCAATCCCAAAAACTATTATGTGGGAAGAAGTCAAACTACCTGATGAATGGATCATGGAAAGGGCTACTCAGCCAATTCCTAAAATGATGCCACAAATCAGTAGAATTGCTCAAACTCAGGATGGGACTGTTAGATTGTCATTTGACAGACCAAGAAAATCTATGTCTCAAACATATAAACCTTCTATATACGAAGATTGTAGGTCCACGGTTAGTGAATCTGCAAGATTCTCCTGTTCTTCACTACCACAACCCCCTTCTGTCATATATATGGCAGCCCCAAACAATCCTGAACCTAAAGTTCAAAATACTTCCGTTTCAGGAATAAACAATTCTACAAACATCCCTCACATAAACTATGAAACACAAGACGATTTAAGATCAATTGATTCTCCTGATTATTCTGCATTAGGAGAACCAAGAGACATAAATGTCTTACAAAAGGATTTCAAAATCGACAAACCTTCTTTACAAAAGAAATTTTACTCTTCAGAAAATACTTTGAAAAGAGAATGGTTTTTTGAACGTTTTCAAGGAATCAGGAGAAAACAAATTCAAGAACAATTCTATTCATTTCTTGAAGGTATACAAGAAAATCTTCCATTCTTTAACTGGTTTGAGGCTTATGCCGAAAGTGAAAATTTGGATTATCCATACTTCACTGAAATAGATGTTGTAAAACAAGAATGGAAAACTTTTGAACAAACTATTTCTTCTGAATTCCCCCCCGGAACGGTTCAAGTTCCAGGAAAGGTTGACAACCTTAACCAACCTATTTGGACCTCTCCTTACAAATACAAACACACTTCTGAAGAAGTAAAACCTTCTGATATAAAGAATATTGTTGAACAAAACAATTATACTAACCTTTATTTACAAAGGATAGGTGATTGTTTAATTCAGCAAGACTTTCAAAATAAAACAGAAATAGGAACTTCTTCTTTAGAAACTCCTTCAATTCAAATACCCTTATTCAAACCCTTTGAATACACACCTCAACAGAAACTTGATTTACAAACAAAATCAAAAAACAAAATTATTGAACAAATAAAAAATAAAATGTCTCAAATCAAACTTCATCAAACCGTTATCCCAGAAACTCCTCCTGCGCCATCCAAAAACTCTAAGGCCATACAAGTCCTTAAAACAAAAGTTTAACCAGAATGAAGATCCTTTTCCCATCGATCTTCATTATTTTCAAAGTTATCAGTATCCTGGATTTTTACCTAGAGATACAAGTTCTTGATAACAGTTCCAGGATCAAACACCTTGCCTATACTTCAAAGGATACCCTCAGTAAGATGGTGGGCTAAATTTGATATCAAACGAGTTGAAGCATTGGGCTGATATGCTTCAGCCCAAATATATTATATATATATATATATTAGTTTTATTTTAGTTTTATTATTATTATTATTATTATTTTAATCTTTTCTTTTTTTTTTGTATAATTTTTTTTTTGTTATATTATTGTTTTATTACATATATATATATTTTTTATTTTGGATCATAAAGAAAAGGGATTATATTTGGAGAATATATATATATATGTATATTTTTTTTGTATTTTTATTTTATTTTAGCAAATATGCATTCCAATCGGAATTAAAAGGAAATTTGTGTCATTTTTCCTATTTTTCAATTTTTTCAATTTTTTTAGAAAGTTCGGACAAAAATACGGTGTTCACAGTGTTCTCACATAAGAAACTAGTAAAGAGGGGCAACTGTGAACACCGTATTTTTGTCCGGACTTTCTAAAAAAATTGAAAAAATTGAAAAATAGGAAAAATGACCCAAATTTCCTTTTAATTCCGATTGGAATGCATATTTGCTAAAATAAAAGAAAAATACAAAAAAAATATACATATATATATATATATTCTCCAAATATAATCCCTTTTCTTTATGATCGAAAATAAAAAATATATATATATGTAATAAAACAATAATATAACAAAAAAAAGTATATAAAAAAAAAAGAAAGAAAAGATTAAAATAATAATAATAATAATAAAACTAAAATAAAACTAAAAATATTGGGGCACGGGGGAGCCCTAATAGAGGGCTCAAGGCTGTCTAGGGGGAAGAAGGGAGCACGGCTGAAAGAAAAAGGAGCTGGGAGCTCGGTGAGCACAGAGGGAGCTCGGAGCGGTGGAGGCCACGAACAAGGGAGACTGAACCAGAGAGAGGGGCTGTTCGAGAGACCGAGAACCGAGGGATTGAGGCTCGAGCATGGGCTTGGGGAAGGCTAATCCAGAGGAGCCCTTTAGGGCTCAGGGGGGACGGCGGGCGTAGGAACACGAGAATCAGAGAGAGTGCGAGGGAGGGCGAAGAGCAGAGAGGACAACAAAATCCCTCCACTACCCCGTACACAGTACTGCAGGGTAGTAGAGGTGAAGGCAAATTACGTGCTGCGACAGAGATGAGCACGAAATGGGTGAGGAAGGACATCTGGAGACGCACGGCACCTGAAATGGGACTAAAGCAGGCACGCGTTTGGTCTCGGGTAGAAGTCACTCGCGAGAACACTATAAGAGTTGAGGGAAGGCATTTGCACAAGGGGGGATTTTTGGGAGGTCAGAGACAGAGGGAGAGCGGAGAATTTCTAGAGAAAAGCTAAGAGGCCGAGGAGGGCATCCAAAGAAATAGAGGAATAGTGGAGTTGCGGGAGAAGGCAAGGGGCTCGGAGGAAGGGACGACTTGCAAGGTTTTGGAATCATCAACTGGTAGCTTTTGTTTTAAAATTCAGACTTTGAATTGAAGCTTTTTTTTTTCCTTTTTTTGGCTCCTTTTCCTTGCTGCTTCCTCATCGTCTTCCTCTTCCCTTTACTTTGAAGTCTATTAATTTTGTCTCTTGATTTGGTCATACGAGTTGTTTCGATACTCCATTTGTGTGGGAGATTATCATTAAACTGTGTTTGGCGCGTTGTGTAGATGAGCTATGTTCCCTTAGGATAAATGCAAAGCGTTTGGTGAATCTATATGTTATCCTTTCATGGATGGATGAATTGATTCTCTGTTGTTTCAGAATATGGGTTTAGTTTTCTCAATTTGTTTTCTCAAGTTATCTCAGTAAGCTAACGTGAAATTTCTTTCTGGGCCCTTTTGAAATCTGGAAATACTTTTGCAATTGTGAGAGATGATAGGAAAATTTGCTCTCAGTCGTGTTATTGTGATCAATGTGTTGTAGCCAGATCTTGTTGTTTCCGGCCTAGGATTAACGCTCGCAACATATGTGCCCTGAATAGCAGTAAGCAATAGGTTGGAAGGCAAACGAGATTATTCTTTTCTGTCTATGACTTAGGTCTTTCTTGCAGCCCCCGATGCACATTTTGGTTCTTTGATTCATTGGCTTTAAATTATGCTCAATTTCGAAGCAGGTCCCCATTATCAAGTTCTGAATAGTAGGAATGCAGAGTGTAGACTAGGTCTCGCATAAGGGGATTTTTTTTTTATTATGAATTGATTGTTAAAAATGAAAATATAAGTAGGAGTATCACTTTCGTTTTCTTGACAGTACTATTCCAAGTTTGTTTTAAGAAAAAGAAAAAGAAAAAATGAATTCTTAATTGTTTTGATTTTTTTTACAGTTTTACATAGGGAAGTATACATAATTTATAAATAAAAAATAATGGAAGCGCAAATAATTTTTAAAATAAAAAATAATATATATATATATATATATAACTAGTAATTTTATCCTAATCTTTTTCTTCTTGAGTACTTTCTTTAAAAAATAAAATAAAATAAAATAAATAGGTGTTAAAATGATTTTTATAATAAAATAAAATTTATTTGTTTTCTTTCGAACTTTTTGTGCCTCTTTGTCTTGAGTAACACTACCGCGGACACTTAGGTATCAATGGGTAAACGTGAGTGATAAAGTCACCACACGAGCCAATTGGTTTTAGTTTGTGAAAATAAAATTATTTTCAAATATTTTCTCTTTTTCAAATCAAAATAAAATCATATATTATTTTAATCCTATTTTTTTATTGATTGAGAAAAAACAATTATTCTCTTTTAAAAATTGATTAAACACAAAAAAAAATATATATATATATATATATATAATGGAAAGTAATCTGTCTTTTACAAATTAAAACACACTAACCAATTCTGAAAATTGTTTTCTTTGTGGAAAGACAAAATTATTTGCTATTAACCTCTCTTTTCAAAGAAAATACATAATAAAAAACATCAACCCAGCGACACGCATTTTTAGTCCGAACTACATCGACTTTGATCCCTATCGCAGGGTATGTAGGCCCCAGACTCTCATTCTGGGTCAAGTCCACCTTTGTAAATAAATAAATATTTTCTTATTCATTTGATGTTTTTTTTCTCTTCATTTAATAAATATTTTTTTATATTTATTTATTTTTGCATGTGAATGGTAAAAGAGCAACCAAACTAAATTTGTAAAAAAGCCATAAAAATTGCATGATCAACCTAAGGTAACCGTTCTTTGGAACGGGTGTTGTGGGGGTGCCTAACACCTTCCCCACTCACAATCGTACTCCCGAACCCAACTCTGATTCGCAGACCATCCTTGTCCCTTCTTTGTTTTTGTTTTCCGGTTTCCCAAAATTTCCCTTAAAATTTTGGTGGCGACTCCCTCGAAATCGGCTCCCGCCGTGCGGGCCGATTTCTCTCTCTTTTTTCTATTTCCCGCGCCATCCGCGTCGCATTTCCGGGTGTGACACTTCTTCAAACCCATGATCTAGTAGAAACCCAATTAGAAGAATGACTCGAGCCATTTAAAATTAGTTTAGGATAAATTATATTTTATTTTTAATTTTTATATTTAATTTGAATTATTTTATTTATCTTATTTTTTTTAATTTATTTGATTTAGATTAGGATAAATAATAGAGGATTCTTATTTATATTCAAAAGGACCAATCATATGCTTAAATTTAATTTAATTAGATTAAGATAAAAGCTTATTTTTGTCTAACTAAGTTAGGAATCATAGTAGAAATTAGTATTTTATTTCTCTATTTAAGACAATTCATTGTAACGTTTTAAAATAGATCAATATTATTTAGAGTTTATTCAATTAGTGAGTTTCACTAGTTTTTTGTGTTCTTTTTAGAACATACATGACTTATCAAGAGTTTGATCTATTCTTGTGGCATCTTCCATAACTAGAATTCTCTGAGGCAGGTTCTCACTGGGTTTTAATTTGATCAATTCATTTTGAGTCAAGTTTTCGTATTGTTGTCGTCTGTATTTTTTGGGTTCCTGAAACAGGTTACTTGTGGGGTCCACATCAGTAACCTTCATGCCCTATTTGTAGAATGGTCATTGAAGATCTCAACCATGTCTTGAGAGAGTACGAGCTTGATAGATAGTGTTTGGAAAGGGTTGTTGATATAACATATCAATATGACTTTTTCAACATGGACTTTGATTCCTAGTTTATAAGCAATCTTCATTCAAATTATGTTGAATGGAAACTGGCAAATGGTATCATATATTGCAAATTATGCAATGCTAGAATTTATAGAATATTCTTAGGGGAGAAAACCAAGTTAGAGTCCATACATCTTACTATGCGAGCTTTAGTTAATCATAGGAGTATGCAACTTGCCCAGTGGCTTGGTTTGCCCAGTCTTGCTCACATCAATTGAGCCAGGTCGTGTCGAACCAAATGCAAAATAGAGCCAAATAAAGGTCAAGCCGGGACAGGCCACAGACAAGTAGCAGCCCATCGCATCCCCTGCCCCGAATATATGTCCTTTATTTTTTTATTACCTATTTCAGCTTTTTACTCAATTTTCATGTGGATCCTCAAAATGACAACACCATACATCTTACTCTCTCTCTCTCTTTCTAGCAATAGCATTCATAGGGACTAATCGCTAAAATCCCTTATTGGTTTATCTCCTCCATCATCCCTTACCTCCTCTTCCATCAAACGTCACCATCGTCCCTTACCACCATGTATGACTACATTCGACATCATTCTCTCCTTCCTTTTCCCATTGTGGCTCATTGGTTCGTGTGTGTCCGAGAAAGGCTCAAACCAATCAAGGCATTTCTCTCCCTAATGTCCAAGATCACCATCATCAACTCGTCATGTTCCCCACCAAGGTCCATCTTTGTCGTCCCCCACCACCAAGGTCTGTCTTCACCATTCCTCTCATGCATGAAGTTCATGGTTCGATTTCTCTTCCTATGTTGATTTTTGGCTAGATTCGTATTTTTGATACCTAAATATTTTCCAATTTATCCTAGATCTCATCTCTTCTTCATTAGATATGATATATTTTTTGAATGGATTTATATATTCTCCAATCTCCAAGATCTTTCTTCTTTTTCTTTGCTTTTTTTTGAGATGTGCTTTTCTTTCCCTTGGGCGGTTGTGATTTTGGATATATTTGATGTGTTTGGCTATCAGTGTCTTGTGGGAACCAGGGAAAAGATGATGAGCAGATAGTGGAGAAAATGGGTAGCCTTTTTTAAAAAAAAAAATTAATTTAAGATCGGGCCATGCTTGGCTTGATCCTATTTTGGTCCATCCCGTGCAGGCCACAAGCTATCACAGGCCGATACGAGCCACGAGATGAAATATCAATCCCAACCCCTTCTTCAAGCAGAAAATCGGGTAAGGGTTTATCGGGTTCTGACCTTACCCATGTACAATCCTAGTTAATCATACCCTCAAGAATCTTAATCTTGTTCATATGGACTGCACTTTCAATGATTAATTATTAGTTTTTTTTTGTTTATTTTGTTTTGTTTGCTATTCATTATAGTGACCCTTGTATTCTTTTGATTTGTTGTTGGGTGAATTCCCTTTTTCTCCAAAAAAGAAATATATTCCCTCTGGTCCTAAATATAAGACATCTTCTAAATATAATATTTGGTTCAAAATAGAAGGCATCTTGTAGGGTTATTTGGTGTATTATTTATTTTTTTCATTTATGCCTTTATTCTATAATTAATAATTGAAGAATAAATGTATTGGGAAATATGAGAAATAATGTAATTAGTAAGGGTAAAAGTGAAAAAATTGGAATTTCTTAAAAAATTTAATGATCAAATTTCTTTTCTTAAATGTGTGAGATAGTTGGAAAAATTTTATATTTAGGATCAAATAAAGTAAGTATAATGTGTTTTATTTAATGAGAATAATATTAGAAATTTTCAGTAATTTTAAAAAGTTCAAGAATTGCAACTAATTTTAATTTGTATAAAATAGTTAAAAGTAACTCAGTAACAAAAGGAGTAAAGTTTACAATCAAATAAGTATCCAACTTCATTTATGAAAATATAAAATAAAATGAAAATTAATATCATAACGGATCAAAATTTAATGTTAAGCAAAATTAATACAAAACAACCTACTACATTTATTTTTTTTCTTTTATATCACTTAAAGTTTTAACACACAAATTAATAAATATAATTAATATATTAGTATTTATTTTAAATTTTTTAACATATCCTTCAATAAATAGATAAATAAAAAAAATTAATGTATTAATTATACAAGTGTGCCAAAACCAGAAGAAAGGCCCAAGCACCAAATCACGAATGAATTAGAGATTATTCAGAAGCCAAAATAAGAAAATAGAGACTATACTCCTTTTCACTTTTTCATGTTCTTTTTTTATTTTTTATTTACATATTATTTTAAAAATTCAAAACAATATTAATTACCGATGTTTCAATTATACCTTTGCCCTCAAAAATGCATATTAATTGTGCGTATTTTTTTTATCCACAATGGACAAATTAATTGTGGATAGAATAAATAAAATGAACAAAAAATATTAAAAAATAAAAAAAATACTCCATCCGGTCCTATTTATCATGAAATTTTTTTTTTCCTTTTCATGGTTTTAAATATAAGGGGGGAAAAAGAAGTTAATAGTGTATTAATTTTTTTTTTCAAAAATTACTCATTATTAATTATATGAGAGAGTGATTAAATACATTAGTGATTCAAATTAGTATTAAATTAAGTATGAGTAATTTTGGAAGAAACTTAAAATATGAGACAATTTAATTAATTTTAATTAATTAAATTTTTTTTCTTAATACCTATAAAGTAGTTTTTTTTTTATGCATGGGACCGAAGGAAGTATTACATATTAATTATATTTTTTAATCTACATGCTAAAATTTTGAAAGATCTATAAAATGAAACTGACCGAGTAGTCAAATATTCAATATTTATTTATAAATAAAGATATAACCAAAATATTTATATATATATATAAACTAAAAAATATTGAATTTGACAAATCAAAATTTAATGTTAAGTTCTAGCTTATTACCAAGTGATGGGTCTACTTCTTTTGATCTCAAATATTGTTTTTAAATATCTTACACATATTAAAAAAAATATTAAGCTTTTTAAATTGATCTTAAATTTAATTTGTTTTCTAAATTTGCTTTTGATTGAATGCTATAAGTTTTCAATCATCTTTTTTTTTAATACATGACTAATGAGATATATATATATTTGAAAAAAAATATTTAATAACTCAAATATGACATATTTTGGACCATGAATTATCTTTTCTCATTAACATACTTATTCATGTTCCTAAAAAGTAAAAACTATTTTTTTAGAATTTTCACATATATTCATAAAGTCATCAAATCATCTAAAATATTATAAAATTGAATAATATTTTACCAAAATAATTATTTAAGATTTATTTGATATTAATAAAAAGGTAAAATAATAAAATAGGATATTAATGTTTTACTAAAATTTTAAAATAATAGATGTTGTAAAATATTTTAAAAACCTTTGGTAACATTCTTTTATGAAGCGGAGGAATCATTTGAAACCAAAGAAAGGAATTTATAGTGCTGAAGTCTGTTTACAGAGTAGCCAATGCTGCAATTTTGATTTGCATGGAGGTGCACTGCAGGTGATCACGGGTGGAGAGCTGTGGTGGGTGGTCCTCCGATGTGTGTCGGAGTCCCCACGAAAATTTAATGTTACAATGACACCAATAAAATTAATTAATGCAAGTAGGGTTCCTAGTAGGAAAAATACGAGCACCGTTCCGGTGCGTGGAGAAATCCACGCACCACGTGCGTGTGCCAGGTGGCACAATATGGACCACATCTTTTTTTTTTTTATTTTTATTATCATATAAATGTAATGAATTATACTTTTTTTTTAAATTATAATTTCAGGTGTGATATATTTATACTTTTATGACCTCAAAAATTCTAACTCAAACTTAAAATGTTATAATTGAGATATAAAATATTTAATAAAAATTTAAAAATTTTCATGTAAACTTAAAATCTTTAAATCTAAAATTTTGAATATGAAATTTTATTTTTAGTGAAATTTTTAGAATTTTTATTGGATATTTTCAAGTCGCAGTTAAAATTTTTTTCGATCCAACTTAAAAATTTTTAAGATATGAAAACATAAATATCTTCTTTGGCTACGGTGAAATTTCAATTTTTCCTTTTTTTTATATATTTTTTATCATATTTTTGAATGAATATATTTTTCATCACATGAGTTTTATTTAACATTGCACAAAAATATATTTAGTCAAACATAAATTGGGTAGACTATATAAGGCTATAAATAAGCTTTATTTTACATTTTAAGAAACGTCATTGTGGAATGTTAAATAAAATTTATGTAATGAAAAATATATTCAACCAAAAATATGTAAAGAAAGGAAAAATTGAAATTTCATGGTAACCAGGGAAAATATTTATGTTTTCATGACTTGAAAAACTTTAAACTATGTTTGGGAGTCTATGATGAAATGAAATGGTCATTAATGGAATATAATAGAATGGAACAAAATTGAGTGAAATGGAACGAAATATTTCATTGTTTGAGAGTTTTATAAAGGGAAGGAGCGGCCTCATTTAACTATTATTTAGAAATTATTATAAAAGGAGTGGAATGGAACGAATTATAATTTTTTTCTCAATATTAACCTTATTAGTCAATTTAAATAAATTAAATAAAAAACAAGTTTCTCTTTTTTCATATAAAAAAATTCATATTACTTTTAATTTTTAATAAAAATACCTTCCAATAATAATAATAATAATAATAAGTTGTAAAACAACTTGGTTGTTTCAATAATATATTGAGAAAGAAGTAAAAATTTTATCAAAAAATAAAATTAATTAAACCAACTATGATAAAGCATAAAAAGTAAGAAAGTTATAATAAATTACAAGACTTGTAGAAGAAAACGTACCTTAAAGCAGTAATTTAATTGTACGTGTAAGGTATGATATGATTGGAGTGATCTAATTGATGTAATGATGAAACATCAAGAAAAGATATAATATGGCGAGATAGCTTTGGCAGAAAGAGTAAAAAAAAATCATAAGAATAATATTTTTTTTTTGTTATGGTTAATTGATGTTTTTGTAATTTAAATAATTACTTTTGGTCATTCCATCATTGACCCTCTAATTTAGAGGGACAAAAATTAGATTTAAGATAGCTAAAGATGGCTTATGAGGCCATCTATTATCATTTCATTCCCTCCTAAAAAACCCTCTCAAATAATGGTCCGATCCATATAGCTATTCTATTTCATTCCACTCCTCTTTAAAAAAAATTTCAAACATAGTATTAAGTTGTATCTAAAAAAATTTTAACTAAAACTTGAAAATATGATCCCAAAAATTTCATTTTTATGTTCAAAATTTTAGATTTAAAAATTTTGAATTTACATAAATTTTTTTAAATTTTTATTAGATATTTTTATGTCTCAATTATAACTTTTTGAGTTAGAACTTTTGAGACCATGAAGGTATAAATATATCACACCTTAAATTACAAATTTTCAAAAAAAAGAAAGTGTAATTCATTATATTTATATGATAATACAAATAAAAAAAAAAGAGAAAGATGTGGCCCATATTGTGCCACTGGGCACACGCACGCGGTGCGTGGAGATGCTCAAAAAAAAACAAAAGGTATTTTTGGTTGTTCAAGTAAAAAGCAGAGTACTATGATTTTCTGGACCACAACATTAACTAGGGCGGACTGTACTCATTAAAAGGTATTGAAAAAGATAATTTATAATTCTATACGAAAATATTGACAAATCAACAGTATCAGCATAAAATTTAATTTATTCGATTTAAAAATTTAGTTTATAGAACTTCTGAAATTTTAAATTAGTTTCTTGAAAGGAAATATTTCCAGTTATGGGTCCTAAACTGTCTTTTTTCCTAAAAAGTAATCTCCCCCCTCCCTCTCTCTCCCACTTCCACTTTATAGTGTATTTTTAACTACCACACATAGATTAAAATAATAATTAATAACTAATTAAATTTTCATTTTTTTCTCAAATTACCCTCATTAAATACTTTAGGAATAAAATATTTTAATAATAAAAAAATATTTATGTCTATTAATCGGGGATAATCTTAAAAAAAGAAAAAAATTACATCATAAAATACACTATATTATAAAATATAAATTTTTCAAAAAAATATACTATCTAGCGGAACAGAGAGAATACCAAAAGAACATAATCTGAAGAAAGGCTCAGCATCCCGGGGGTAAACACCAAATTTAATAAATTAATCAACTTTACTAATTTCTCAATTTTCTATTATAAATTATATTTTAAAAAATTGAATTGTGTAAAATACCTGGAATAATAATTAAAGTTATTTAATTATCTCAATTTTTTAAAAAATTATAATATATTTTTTAAAATTACTCTTATTTAATCTCTTTTTTTCTCTCTCTGAGATATATTAAATATGAGCTTTTTTTTAAAATACATAATAAATAGTATATTGTATATTGTAAAAGGTTCTATATTTAAAATTTATGGTAAAAAGAGATAAAAAAAATATAATTAAAATGAATTATAATTTAATAAAGATAATATTAAAAAAGTAACAAAAATTTTTCTAAGAAATTTATTTATTTTTAATATAAACAAAACGATTAGAGGTAACTTGAAAAAAATGAAGTGATACTAGTATCGGCATTATATCTGAATATACTCCTGTGTATGTTGTACAAATGAAGAAGAACCTTATCATATTAATGTGGGCCCGCAGTGGTGCAATTCACATGATAATTCCCTTTCAATGTATAACTTTACTAATATTATATGTGTATTTTGTTTAGATTTTATATCATTGATTATTTATGTAATTAATTTTAGTTAAAATTTATTTTTGTTTAAATTTTTTATCTCAAAAATGATTTTGATAAAATAAAATATATTTAGATTATTTTAATCAAAAAATACTTTTAAATGAATAATCACTGAGAAGTTTAAAGTGTCTTGTATTCCTTAAATAATAATATGAATTTTTAAAAATTTCATACAATTTTTTAATTAAAATTTTGACAGAATTTAAATCCTCATTAAATTTTTTTATTGTGCAAAAATGAGATTTATAAGTGATAATTGATAATCATAACTAACAATTTTTCATTTCTCTATATAATTGATTATGAGAGGAGAATTAATTATCTAAAATTAATTTTGGCCAAAAAAAATTATCCAAAATTAATTTTTATTTAACTGTCTCAACAAATAAGCATTTATGGGTTGGAATAAGCACTAATAACTTTCTTATAATTGAATTCAAACACACCCTAAAAATTTAAATTTTTCCTAAATTTAATTTAGTATTAATATGGAACCTTATCTTAAAGTATTCCCAAAATCATTATTGGCACCATGAATTATTTTTTGGCGTAACATTACCCTCTATCTTTTAAAATTGTAACAATCTCACCCTTGAACTAAAGGATATGTTTAAAGTTGATAATTAGTGTGCCACATGTAATTTTGTTTACCAGCTTATCCTAGCTAGCAATTTATGTGGCATCCTAAATAGAAAAAAAAAATTAGCATGTTTACGTGGCATCCAAATATATTAAAATAAAAATATTACCAAAAAAATCCTAATTTTCATAACCCAAATTAAAAATCTCAAAACCTAATGAAATAAACTAACAAACACAAAAGAACAAACAAATTATAAGAATTATGTGTAGATTCATGACAAAAAAATAAATTAAAAATTCTCAAGAAAATGGAAAAATATTAAAAAATTTGCAAAAAATACAAGAAAAACATAAAAAGTGGTCAAAATTGATGAATTTGGACAAAATACAACAATTTTAATACCCAAGGATGATAAATTTTAATTTGAGACCCCATAAACTATTGAAAAATACAAATTAAGTTCTTTTGGAAGTTTAACTAAAATTGAAGTCAACCAATCAATATAATTAATTTGACTAATTTTTTTTATTTGTGATTTTTATTGTTTTTAGGATCTTTGATTAAAAGATAATATCCTCTGAGTATTTAAATTAGTATATTTTGGCTAAATTCCTTTATTTACACAATTTTTTCTATATTTCTTACATTTTGCAAATGCTTCAGTATTTTTCCATTTTCTTGGAAAATTTTTAGTTTATTTTTTTCTCATGAATCTACACATAATTTTTGTAATTTATTTATTTTTTTCTGTTTATGAGTTGATTTTGTTAAATTTTGAGTTTTTTAATTAAGATTCTGGTAATTAGGGTTTCAATTTTCAGCCCGAGGACAAAATTAAGATTTTCTTTGTAGTATTTTTATTTCAGTTTACTCGGATGCAACATAGATTGTCATGTCGAATTTTTTCTAATTAAGATGTCATATAGATAGCTGGTGGTATGAGCTAGTAAAAAAATGACAAGTGGCACATTAACGAACTACGTTAACTAATTTGTTAGTCCAAAGATGAGATTGTAATGATTTTGAAAGATGGAAAATAGATAATATTGCGCCAAAAAATTATTTACGATATCAATAGCAATTTCGAGAATATTTCAGAAGTAGATTTGCATGTTAACCCTTCAATTTATTTACTATATTTATCCCTTATTAAATATTACTCCTCCCGATCTCAAATATAAGTAAAAAAATATACTTTAAACATGTCAATGAAATTAATTAAACTCATTGAATTTGTAGTAAGATATATTTTTTCCCAAAATTGTTCTCAATTAATGGCCTTTTTTTTTGCACTATATTAATTAATGATGAGGAATATTTTTGGAATTCCACATTTATTACTATAAGAGTCTATAATTTTTTCTCTTATATTTTAGATCAAACCTCCTCTCCAAAATTTGCTTATATTTAAGATCAGAGGGAGTATATCTTTCCAATTATAAATTGGATTATTTTTGTTTAATATACTTAATGAAGGTATTTAGGGATAAACTTCATTTAATGATCTAGACACAACTTATATTTTGGACTGTGAAAACTTTTCCCTTATCGATATATAATTGAGTCCGGATGAATTAATTTGATTTAATGGTGGTTAGCATATACTCCTTTCAATTTTAATACAAAGTCACCATTGGCTACTTTATGAAACCAATAAAAGTTAGTTGTATTAATAAAATTATCTAATAATTACTTTAATTTCCATCTTTACCCTACAAAATATTATATATTCCTTCATATCCTTAATATAAGTCTCATTTAACCATGTGACCTAGATTAATGAATAGATTTAAAATTAATTAACCAACTTGATTTTTTTTTAAAAAAATCACATTATTTTTCTAAAACTATTCTTATTTAATTTTTTTCTCTCTCCCTTTGGAATGAATTAAATAGGGACATTATTTGGAAATGTACAATGAATGACACTCTCCGATTTGTAAAAATTGCCACTTTAAGTTTTTTAACATTTTTCATAATATTTGTCAATTTAGGATTTCAATGAAGTATTAATGAATTATTTTATTTTTTTACCCTTTTATTAATATCAAACAAATAATTTAAGAAAGTATTTAATTAAAATCATTTGGTAAAATACTATTAAATTTTATAATGTTCTAGATCATTTAATGACTTTTTTAGTATGTATAAAAAATCTTAAAAAGACAGTTTTTATTAATTAAAGGGAGTATCTTGTATTATGAAAGGGTCCTAATTTTATGACTAAAGTAAAATGTCCTTTATTTAAGGTCAGAAAGAGTATTTAATAGGTTATTATACTCTTCAAAGTAATTAATGCTTTATAAAGCAATTTTCAACAAGAATATTTTAGAAATAAAACAATTAATATTCTATAAATTTTTACAAAGTAACTTATATTTTTTCTATCATATTTTACATATAGTTAAAGGTTTTGACATATGAATTAAGAAGGATAACAAATAACTCAATAAATAATGTAATTTTGCTAAATTGCCATTGATGATTAACCACATTTTAATGGTAGGAAATGAGTATAAACGATTAAATTACAATAAAAATCACTGCATACTACTAATTGTTTAAGGGTGTAATTGGAAAGAAATGCTTTATTAATTTTTTAGAATAACATATAAAATGGAATGGATGAGTATTTAGATTTATGAAATCTTTCTAAAAGATATCAACAAGATTTTAGAACAGTTTGTAGATAGTTAAGCCTTTTAAATATATTATTCTGAGTTCAATCTCTGGTTATATGTATGAAACTTTTGGTGCTCACAAAAAAAAAATCTTTCTAAAAAACAATTTATATAAAAGATAAGAAGAAGGGGAAATAAGAAGGGGAAATTAAATTAATAAAAAGTAGCATTTGGTCAAAACTTACTACATGATTATCTATTTATTTCAAATATATTTTAGCCTAACCCAATCTTCCACCAAATTAATTTTGCACCCCTTGTAAATAATTTCATATCTAATTTGTTCGCTAGTTGATAAATTACGCACATTTATCATTATTTGACTTGAAATAATTTGTGGCAAAAAAAAAGACTTGAAATAATTTAATTTAACTGGCCAAAAAACATAATCTAGTTTATCTCTTTATGCAAACAGTAAAATAGTAATTAATAACCTATTTAATATGTTTAAGAGAATAAAAAAATTTCTCTTTAATATTTTCTTAAATCATAAATAATTTTTTATCTGCAAAAAATTATAATCATTTTTTAAAACCAAAAAGTCAAACTTTGGTCCATGAAGGCAATCGGCGGCGTGTTTTTAAAAGGCTGCTCTCTCTGATTTTAAAATTAAAATCTAAAGATCCATAAAACCAAACTTCGATCATTCAAGAAATGGAGAAGCAAAGCTGATACTGTTTTTCTGGCAATTAGGAATTTTTGCTTGATCTGTGATATTTGCTTCTGATGTTGTAAGTTTGCTATTACATGTTGCCTTTTGACGATTTAATCAAACCA
The DNA here is from genome assembly GCA_026686845.1 of Adenanthera pavonina. Lineage (NCBI taxonomy): Eukaryota > Viridiplantae > Streptophyta > Magnoliopsida > Fabales > Fabaceae > Adenanthera > Adenanthera pavonina. Next base: position 14,281,057 of record JAIVEN010000003.1, on the reverse strand, counting down.
GAATCTAAAGGGACTCATGGGATCTCGTTTTTCTCTTCAAGGATTCAGGGGTATCGATTTATGAGTTCGTATTTATGATCTCATAGTTGATCATCTTTAACACCAAATACAAGGGTCATTCTATGATTTGGCTTAAATTTAGTTCCAGTCATCATCAACTTACATTTAGAAGCTTAGATTCTGCATTTTCTCGTTCATAAGTCCTGAAAGTTGAATTGGAAAATTGCATCCATAAAGTGAGGTCGATACCGGGTATGTTAATGAAAATGAGTAGGAGGCTGGTCTTGAAGCATTCAATTGCTCTTGTGGGCATGCTGGTGTGTGTTAGCTGCCTTTTGATTGTGATTGTTACAGTTCTTAAGCTTCCAGAGGCGCCAACTAGAAATAGGGAAATGGGGATTTACCATACAACATTAGAATCCAGAAAAGTGCCTGGGAATTTCAAATTGGGAAAATTTGGAGAAATGATGGTTGAAATGTTGCCCCAAGATCTTGCCTTTACAATTTTTATTCCTTCAGAGGAAGCTTTCAAGCGCTATTTGCGTTTATCTGTGAATGACAGCTTGATACCAGTGAAATATAACGATACCTACGCAATTCTTACTCGTATATTGGGATTCTCAGCTATCCCTCGTGATCTTTCTTCAGATAATATGCCCCTTGGAGAGCTCGTGTCCTATGATTCTCTTTCTGGGTTTCATTTATACATTGCAAAAGACATAGATGGAATGCTGGTTGTGAACAGGATTCGATCAGAAATGGTAGACGTTAGAAAGAGGAAGATTGTTATGCATATTATGGAGGGGGTTATTATGGATTCTGAATTTGAGCAATCTGTTCTGCTCGATGATACCGAGGAGTGAGGAGGATTGACTGTTTGTAGTTTTGAATCTATAGTGCATCCAACTGAACCTACTATAAACAATGTTGGTTCAATTAGAGGGTTGAACATGCATAGACTCAGACTCAATCGTGACATCGATTTATACAGGAGGGTTGAACAAGCCTTGGCATTATTATTATCATCATCATCAATTTTTTTGTAGGAAAGGTATGAGGGTTGTATTCAATCATTACTATAATCAACTGAGATTAGCTTACACATGTAACTATGAATGGTGCACGTTTAGAATTTGAGCAACCTCATTCAGATACAATGGTCATTATTTAGATATGAGAAATTTTAGCTGTTTTAGTAAACTGCTTTTGATGGTTGAGGGTGATTTTTCTCCAGTAGATAATCTGTTTGGGGATTTTCTTTCTTTTTTTTAAAATATTTTCAGATTCTCACTAAATCTAAAGGAAAAACATTGGAAGTCCAACCATGTTTACTGTAGCTTATCATGCTGATGATGCATTTGTTGCAATATGCCTATGCTCAAAATCATTTGACTGATGTAGAAAGCCATATCCATACAAGAACCTTGTCATCATAACTCCATATGCCCAGTTAAAAATACCATTTCTTAAAGAATAATGCTATTGACCGATAATTGTGTCAGAAAACCACAATTCCTGTGAAGAACCATTGTGCACTTTTTATGTGACATTTTGCTTCAGACAGAGCCGGACGTGCAAATATAATTTCTCTTTAAATTTCACACTTCGACAGGAATTTATGATCTAAACCTGCTAAACCCTTGCTTTGATCAGCAACAATGAGATTTGGTACAAGGCTGAATGGATCCCAACTAGAGGAACTGAAGATTGGATTACTTTAAACATTTGATTTTTTTTTTCCTGGTAATTTAGCTTATCAAATATGAGTTTTTAAAATCGGGTTCTGAATTGAACCAAGACAACGAGAGTATCAACAGAAAGCCAAAGAATCTGCATTTACTGGGCAATACTTCTTTTCTTTCTGCCTGATGCTAAGTAAAAGTATGAGAAATGCACTTGAACATGGCTCGTTATCTCTCGATAAGGTCAAGGTCACTCCTTATTTCTTGAAGGTTTGCAATTAAACCCTTAAAGGCTGTGAGTTCTGCACCCCATTACATAAATTTTTTCAGCATTTGTCCTTTATTACCCATATCCATATCTTTTTTTTTTTCTATAATCAAATACTAATTAGTTTTCAATTATTTTTGGAGAATGAAGATGATTTTGAATGACATCCCCAGTTTTTTTAGGTGCCATGTGGAAATCCAACACTGTTCCCGTGTGTAAATGGTTCGAGATATTCAAAGATAGACGCGGGCCCTATGCATGACTCATGTGTTATTATTCTTTATTCGCATTCCGAGGTGACACACTCTCGAAAAAGAAGATAATCAGAATTCCAAGCCTCATTATATCCAAGTATATAATACAACATAGTATAGCCAGAGATAAAACCAAGTTGAATAAGCAAACATAGGAGAATGTCCAGACATTTCAAATACTCTAAAATAAAAAGCTACATGTCAGTACGTCATTCATAATTTGAAGCTACATTGTTGTCAAAACATCAATCTTCTACTCCTATTTATGATAAACCTAATTTCACTGGGTCACAGTAATGAATTATTTTAAAATAACATCTCCATCCACTCTCCCACCCCTGCAAACTAAGATTCAAATCTTGTTTACAGAAAACTTAAGCGCAAATCTAATGGTGGGTTTTCCATATGTTCCCCCATTGTGGATTGAATCATTGTATTATCATCCCCATATTTATTTGCTTGCGCCCTCAGTTTCCCTGCTTCTGATTCACCATGGGAGTTCAAGGGGAAGAGTTGAAGAGTCTCCATCATTCTCTCTCGCTCTGGAACTTGATTCGCCTCCCCAAAATCTGCCCAAAAGAAGCATTTTTTAAGAAAAAGGGGGTCAAACTCAAAACTCAAACCAACAACAATAGGGAAAAAATAAGAATACTTACTAAGTGGGGATGAAGACAGGGAGTTTTGGCGACGAATATTACTAAGATCCTTGTCATGGAATGAGACTTTGCGACGCTTCTGTCTTTCCCTGGCTTTATGGTTCTGAAACCAATAGAACACATTCTTGCTCTCAATCTTGCCATAAAAGCTAAGCTCAGTGGAGATTTTCTGAATCTGATCAGTACTGGGGGTTCTCAGTCCAGACATGAACAGATCAGTAAGAAGCTTGACCTGCTCTGTGGTGGGATTCCAACGCCCACACTTAGTCCCACTACTTCCACTATTCCCATTACCATTACCTCTCCGAAAACTTCCTGCTCTGATACAAAACCCTGACATGCCATCTTCCATATCCTTCACTTCCAGATATGCCTCTGTCTCTGCCCCTGAGCACTCAACTTTAGGCTCTGTGCTTCTCTGACTACGAGTGTGAGCATATATAAACACGCTATAAATGAGTAACCTAATACAAAACTCTGTCTCTTTTCTCTTATCTTTTTTTGTCCTCTTTTGTCGCGTACTGCAGATGATCAGCTCTATATGTTGGTAGTTTTCTGCCTGCTTTGAATTTGGAGAATGCGAGATTGAACTATGTTTAGCTGCTTTTTGTGCGCAAAAGCAAACACAAAGATAAAGACATGCGCAAAAGCAGCCACTTTGTGAATCTGTATTTATATTTTTATTTCCTCGAGTTCATATGCTTAGTGCTTACACACACACTGTTGGGATTTACGTAGTCACACTAAAACTGAATGGATTATATCTATTTTATTGTTATTCTGAATGCAGTGGCCTTTTTGTGTGTTGGTGTAAATTTTTAATTAAGGCTTGAGCATAGTAATCAGATACAAGACATGCGAACTAAACAAAACTCGGTGTTTTAAAAGAAGTGGCTGTCTGCTAAAGTTCAAAGTGGGAAGTGAAAGTCAAAGTTGCACACTGTAAGATGTGTGTTGGACGGTTGTGATCACAAGAGATAGTGAGTTAGATTGACTTGGGGTTCATGAAAATCTTCTTTTTGAGGTATGTGGGAACATAAACAAGGTGACAAGACTTGGAGAGACAACTCATGAGCAACAAAAAGGGAAGCCACTTGGCTTTTCTTATGTCATTTGCTCCTGTCTTTCGTATCTGTCTTCGGTATTCATATATTCTAATAGTTTTCCAGAGACGACAGAAGCCACTCTCTGCAATTTCCAAGGATGTAGTGTCATTCTGTCTGTTCATATTAGTCACGATGGCTTGACTGCTCTAACTTCAATGGATCTTTGGACTGAAGCTGTTAACCCAACTGTAGAGGTTAGGCTAGGCAGCTAGCTATAGCGTATTGTGCCTTATCGAGCAGCTCAGTCCAAGAACACAGACATTCTTGGTCATGCATGTATGTCCGATTCTTGCAAAAGTGGATTTTGATCAACATGACATGAAGTACTAGATTCTGATTTTCCTTTGATTTTGGGTTCAGAACACCATCGGAATTCAAGTTCCTATGGACTAGCATAAAAATTGATATATACATATGTTGCAAACTTTGCTTGAAGGAGATGAGAAAAATAGAAATTGATATGGAATCATGGGTGTGATTGTAAATACTGAAGACAAATGCTAGCTAATATGTTTGTATATAGGCTCCAGGGGAAGGTGAGTCTCTGAATTTGTACCTAGCTCCAGAATATCAGCTTCTCGAAATTATTGGTGTTCCTCGGGGATTGATCAAGCGGCCTAACTTAGAAATCAAGAGAATCACACACACACACATATAAAATAGCTTTCGCTGTGTCATGTGTTTGGGAAGAAAGAGAAAGTGGAATATAAGTAAGGAGGGGGGAATAGGGGAAGGCGTGAAATTTAGGAGGCTTCCTTTTCTCCGTAGGATCCGTGTCTGGTTTACTTTCTTGTCTCCATCACCTTGATCTATCGCTTCTTTTTTTCTGCGGATATATACCATTATCACCATGCGCGACAAAAAGCATATATATGTAAGCCCCTTGTTATTAAAATAGAGTGCCATTATTGTGTGCTTATTACAGATAATGACAGATATAGCAGAGATTAGGCAAAACATGCATAGCAACAATCTCGAGCAATAAGCCATGCATGAGCAGGGCCCACACATCACTTACTCTTTTGTGCTTGAAATTTCGGTCACTGCTACATAACGTTGCATTTGGCTCTCCTCCGGTGTACATTGATAAACTTTCATTATTTTAGTCCTACTCTCGTTTTCATTGTCTCAAAATAAAGTTATTAAAAAATGTTTAACATTATTGTTTCTCCTTACCTTTCTAATTCCATTGCGAGAACTGTTGAAATCGATTCATGTGGTTTTCCATACTAGTTATTTCCTGAGCAACAATTTTTGCAGGACTACATACCCAATACTCAACTAAGCAACATTGTTATTTATTATACTGAAATTGCCTAAATTGTTTACGACATAAAAGGGGCATCATTAACAAGCTAATTCGTGCCTGAATGAACAAACGAGAATAGAGGATTTGATCATAATGAAAATGGATGCATAGAATAAGTTGGAATAGGTTATTAAACTGTGCATATCTAATTATCTAAAAATCTGTGCACAAAATTGAGAATATCATGCACTATGTTATGTAGTCCGGCAAATCCCTGGAAGCGAAACTCCGACCCCTCCCCATCTCTCTCTATCTATGTTTCTTTTAAATTGACCGAATTGTTCGACTAGACTCAGGTGATTGATTATACATACTTGAGCATTCATTTTCGCAGGCTGAGATTTGTTGTTGACGCCTTCGCTAAAATTTGAAATTCATATCAGGCCCCAAAAATTAATCTCCGCCTATCCATTCACTGCCTTCGTTTCACGTGCAATTAAATAAAAAAAAAAAGGAAAGTTTTAATAGACATTCCCCCTAGGTTAACTCTCTTGTATATTTTCTTAGAGGTTTCTCTACCCTCGTTTTCCGTAAAAAAAAACAAAGAAAGTTTTAATGCATAGTACACAATAAGATTCGAATCAAACATCAACCAATATTCTCTTTCAATTAGGAACAATATTCTTATTCTTGGGTTTGCTATTTATAAAGTCTCATTCTTTTTAGGATTGATACATCTTCTAACTATTAAATTCCAACTAACTTAAATCAAACATAAAACCGCATAACTCAATATCTAAGACTCGAATTTGAAACAATTGTTTAAGCTCACATAACACAAACCCCATCCATGCGAACTAGGGTATATTTTCATTATCATTATTTAGTAATATGCATAATTTAAACGCATATTTGCCATATTTTTATTATCATCATTTAATAATTTTTTGTGTCTTCTAACTTCATTTTCTTTTCATTCTGTTCTATTTTACATATAAATTAAACCAAAAACGACTCAAGCACAATGCAGAATAAATATATGTAAGTTCCAAGGCAATGTTGAATGATTTGGCTCAATTCATTCCCATAATGACAGATTACAATACGATTGAGCTGCTATATAATTAAGAGAAACCTATGAATCTCAAAACTCCAAAAGCCCAAAAAAAAAATAATGAACAAACTACGGAGAGAGAGAGAGAGTCAAGTATCTTCAACGCATTTCAGGAAATAAGACAAAAAAGAAACTTTCATCCGCAAAATTGCCTTGGCACAACGACTGACGAAAGAATCACAGAATCTGAGCAGCAGTGTTCAATTTTTCAGCCAAGCTAAGCTGCGTCCTAGTGATACTTGATAAATAGAGCAAGAGCAAGTGATCCTGAAAAGAAACGAAACAGTCAATCCAAACAATAATAACCGGCAAGCTAGGATAGGACCATAAACCAAGAACATAACCAAAAATCTGTTTAATCATTTCTATTTGTGGTTCTGAATAAAAGCCCATATTATTTAGAGGCCATTAAAACGAAACCTTACCTGCAAACTATCGTTCACGAGCTTATCAAATGCTGAAGGTGGCAATTTGGGAAGGGAACCTACAGCATTTGATATAAATCTCCCAACATTGTTGTCGGGCACAATACGCCCTTCCTGAGAAGAAAAATTATACTTTGTTATTATAGAAGGAAGAACTCAGAAAACAAGGCATGAATATTTCGAGAAGGTAATGTCAGCATACCACAACATCATCAACATATCTGTTGATGTCATCAATCAATGCTAGTAGGCGTTCCATTGATGTTTCCATCCCTTCTAAATCATTTGGGATTTTGTCAACAGTGGTTGCCTTCAGAGTATCAACTGCCATCGCCAGAAACAAGAAACAAGCAAAATAAAATTATTCAAATTATTAAGAATAATTCCTCTGGTTCTATTATAATTATCTCACAGGTAAGTAAGCTTACAAAAAATGAAGATGAAAGCATAGATTAATTTGTCAGCCATCAATAATTTCAAAATACTTATCATTATCAGCTAGGATCGACATAAAAGTATACCACAGAATAATTTGTCAGCCATTAATGAAGTAAAGATTTACATTATTTCAAATTTAAGTACTTCTTGCAGATGCATCCATGAATCCAAGAAAGAAAACACATTCACTTTTACATGAGAGAAAAAAGTATGCTGAATAAAGAGAGAAAACAAGATGAACGCAAAATTGAGATGCAATAAAAACATACATCCAATTCGCTCTGCTTCAACCATGCGAAGATCAAGAGGAATTTCTTGAAACTGAGCAGCAATTTGCCAGTCTCCCAGAGATAAATTGTTTGATACATATGCTTTTATCATTCCCTCTCCATTTGTGAATCCTGTATCAACTGTCAAATGGATAGGATTGGGTACTTCTCGAGAATAAAATTCATGGATTAATGCACTACCGCCATTCACTCCAAGACCAGTTGAATACCTGCATAAATGAACCAAAGTTAGCATTATTGTTCTTCCACAGAAGAATGGAGACAGATAAAATGAAAATAAAGGATAGGGATGCCACGCAAGAAATAAGAAACCTATGAGATAAATAAGCTAAAATGCCCTTGAATCTCTACACAAAAATAGACACAGATGTAACAACACTATCTTGTGAAAGTTGTGGATGAGATAAACTACTATTAAAAGGAAGTTCTCACACTCCTCCTTATAAGTGTGTCACTTTCAATAATGAAAGTTCGCTATCATAAATCAATGTCATCATTTTAAACCTCCGCCACATAGACTTCAAAGATTTCGTGACACAAACTTGTGAGACCTAATTAATTGCCAAGTCATGCAGTAATGCTTCGAAACTCAAATGGGAATACTGTTATTAGCACTTGATTCTTAAGCAAATAACTACAAAATACTATAAAGTTGGACTTACCAACCAACTATGACTTCCTTTGGATTCACTTTTTGGTGGGATATTAACATATTGTGGTGGTACTCAATGTCCAGAGCAACCTGTAACAATAAAATAAAGATAAGAATGGGAAGAAATTTGGTTTAGAACTGGAAAGGACAAGATATTGAGAGGTCACAGATACAGTCAACTACACAGGCAGCCAAAACATGTATTATCCACTTCCATCCACATCTCTAATCAAGAAAAGCCTATGTGCACAAATTTCATCACTTCCGTTCACAGTTATATAAAAATTGACCATCCTGATTTCTTCTGTACGATGTTTCAACCCCCTACCCGCATTTAGAAAAACATATCTCTCTGGAGGAAAAGGTAATAGATACCTTCATTCAGGAAATGGCAATAGAGTTAAAATTTATCGTCACCCCATGTAGATTCCTTCTCTATTCCAAATGAATGAAGCTCGTCAATTTTGAAAAAACATTGGGTCACCACCAACTGGTTCTTAATGAGGGAACAAGCTTCCAATAAATACCTTTCCTTCCTAGCTCATTATATCATCTGGAGTTCTATTTTAACCAATGTACCAGAATACATTCTAAGGCACATAAATTGAAACAACGATAGATTGAAGGGAGCAACGGCATAAAGCTGAGACCAGAGAAAACAAAATAAGGAATGCACCACATGTGCTTACCTTTTAGCGGAAGAAAATCAGGGGATAAGTAAAGCTAAAAATTTTGCAAACACAACAGAAAACATGAAATTGGCAGAAAGTTTATCGTATCAGATCTAAGTATGGAACTAGAATCAACAATTATGGACAAAGGATTCGCAACCATCCCCAGTTAATAAATTTGTAATTCTAGAACTCACTCAACGATACACTGAACAAATGATAAAATTAATCCCAGGAGCAAAGATTACAAACATTGACGAGGTTTAAAAAAGATAAAATAAAATCGGCCAAAAAATTATTACAAAAGCTTAATGTAAAACAAGAACAGCGCAAACCTGGCCGAGAGACTCATTATGGGGAACAGCATAGGAATTGCGGATATCTACAGTTCCATCGGGCAAGATGGAGCCAAGTAGTGTTCCGATGACGCGCTCTGCTTGGTCCGGACGTCGGACATAGCAGTCGCAGATGTTGAAGATAACCAGAGGGTGAACCTTCGCAGATAAGCTCTGTGAAGAGGAAGAGAATTGCAATACTGTGCGCTCGCTCGCCGCCATCCTTAGAGCTTTGATTCTGCTGGTTCACGTCACCTAACAAGGCGTGCGAGGAAGAGAGCACGAGGGCAAAGAACCAGCAGGTAAGACAGAAAAACGCTAGGGTTTTTAGACATGGGCTTAATGGGCTTCGCATTTAATAGGTTAATGCCGACAAAGTAGGCCCGATAAACTATCGTGCAAAAGATAACTTTAAAATATAAAAATACTATCTTTGTCAATTTAAATTTAAAATATTTAATTTAAGTGTGTGTAATGTACCTCGGTCTTAAATATAAGATTTTTTTATATTAATTTTAAATATAAAAATTTTTATAATATATAAGATAATATTTATTATTTATTTTTAAAAATATTTCTATTTAATATATCTAATGAGAGAATAAAAAAGAGATCAACATCTGATAATTTTAAAAATATATTATGATTTTTGAATAAATTAAAATACTTAACTATTTTTAACTTCAATTTTTAATCAGATAATTTAGTTAAAAAAATTTTATATTAAAGATTGAAAGAAGTAATATGTAACTTTTGATGTAGTTTTACAAAAGAGATAAATAATATTGATCTAGAATATGTTATAAATCATATTTATTTTAGTTTTTAAAATGAAATAGCAATACTTTTAATACTAAATAATATTACTTTTAGAATAATTTTTTCTATGTTATAATACTATACAAGCATTATCATAATGCATAATTATTACTAGTAATAAATGTATTTTTTACAAAAAAATAGTAATAAATGTACTTAGCAAATAAAATGATAATAGATAATTATTTGACAATTTTAAATTCAAAATGCAATAATGGATTGATATTAAATTATTTATATTTTAATAATAAATTATGAAACTTATTAATAATAGTTTTTTAATATTCTATATAATATATGACATAAAATTAAAAATATATTTATTTTATTACTACTGGCTTGATTATAATTTAATTGTGATTGATCTATTAAATCTTAAATTGGTGTTTTGACTGTTTCAATGTTGGTTTCAATTTTGATAAAATTGCTTTTAATAATATATATCTTTCATTTTTGATCATTTACATGTCTATTATCAAAACTCATTTTTGGGCATTAGAGAGGTAATTTACTATTTATATTATTGCTTTAACTTTAATGAAATGTAAAATATTTTTTAAATTTAATAATCCTATAAATTTTAAAATATAATTTAAGAAATATAATTAATATATTAGACTTATTTTTAATTTTTTTAGTAAGCGATTAATTTATTATTATTTAATTTTTTGGTAAGTGTGTAAAATCATTAATCAAAGTAAAGATACAATTAGGAAATCAACAATTAATGTTATTTTAAACTCTTAAAAAACATATAAATATAAATAATTTTTTTCTGCAGAAAGACTTAATAAAAAATAGGCCCGGCATATAAAAAATTAAATTGTTTTCTCAATAATTATGCAGTTATCCCCCGAAGAGAGGCCCCCATGGTTCATAAAATATTATATTTTTATGTTTTTAATTGCGCACAACGTGTAGTTTTTTTTTTTTTTTGGAGAATTCCTACTTCCAAACGGCCAATATCTTTCGGCCAAAAACAAGAGCCAGTAACATAAAGCTATTCAGGATAATGTAACTGGGAGATAACTTCCACGTTAAGTATTCACTTAGTATAATTTATACAATTTATAACATTGTAATTTACAACTCAGATGACTCTCTGTTTTTTTTGGCCAACTAGTTTTTTGTTTTTTGTTTTTTGGTAACATACTAGATGGCTCTAGTTAAATTATGATAGTTCCGCTATTTTTTATTTTCGGGCCTGACCCCAAATCGTATTCAATTTTACGAATATAAGCATAGAATTAATTTCCATACAAAGTATAGAACATGTAACAAGTGCTAATATTTATAAATTATGACCTACACTACTTACATAATCTTTTTAATCTAAAATATAAGTTATGTTTAATCAACACACACAAATTAAAGAAGAGAGTTAAACTAATTAAATTTGTTAAAAGCTTACATTATTTTCTAACATTACCCTTAAAAAATAATTTATAAAACAATTTTTTCTTTTATAAAATAATAAAAAATGATAAATTAAAAAAATAATTAATATTTTTTATTTTATGTAAATAAGACTTATATTTTATATTAAAAAAATATTTTAAAAGAGAATTTATATTTTAAGTCATATGGATAAAATTTTGCACAATACATCAACAGAAATTGACAACTCGAAGGAGTCACAAAATGGCGTGATGAATTGTTTGTTCTTTTGTCGTCCGAATAACAATCTGGACACTACCAAAATTCATTTACTACCAACGAAAGCTTATTCCATAATGTAAGACACAAGTATTGAATTCGAAGGTACTGTTTTTCTTTTAATTTTTCTCATGTCACTTTCATTCTTTATTATTTTAAACTCTTTTCTTGTCCGATAGATAACCATATTTCATCCATATCACGTATAGCCGGATTGGATTCGCTTATGGTAATCGGTCATCTAGAGGTAGCAATTTATTACTTTTACATAAGATAATTACTTCCTCCCATCCTTTTTTATAATGGACTATCAATTACTTTATGTAAATTAAGAAAGTTAGTTATTCTCTTAAAACTCTAAGAAAAATCAAACATTTTTTACTTCTATTTAATATGCTAATATAATTTATATTAAATACTTTTTGATTAAATAAGAGTGTCTCTTTCATTCAAAAATTCTAATAATAATTTACAAAAAAATAAATGACAAGGGTAAAATAGGAAAAATCTCATTAAACATTATAAGGTCTCTTATAAAAAGAACAAGAAAAAACTTCTAGAAAATTCCTTATAAAAAGGACTGAAGAGAATATTTTTTAGACCAATAATTGATTATCTTTAGTGAGTCTGAATAGACACATAGTAAAGATGGGATAAGGTGTGAGTAATAGTTAACGTTCAAACTAGGGTTGCAAAACCTCACTTGTGGCTCAGTTCAGCCCGGCCACATTAGGCCAATCGGGTCAGACCAAATCTCGGGTTTGGCCGGGATTAGAGCCGAGCATTGTTGGTACTTCCTGACCCCGACCCATATATGTTTATTTTTTTTTCAATTATTTTATATGTATTAATTAATTTTGTAAGATTTTTGCTCTTTATGTATATAATATAATACATTTACTATGTAAATATTATGAAAACTTTTTAAGATTTTAATGTTTCAAGTTTTTTTAATTCTGAATTAAATTGTTTAACTTAATATTTATGTAAAAATAATGTATAATGGCTAAATATTAATAAATTTTAAAAAAATTTATTTTTTCTAAGATTATTTTTTAAGAAAATCTATTTTAAATATAAATAAGTATATTTTTTTATTATTAAATAAAATTTTTATATTTTTTATTTTAAAAAAAATATAATATCAAGTCGGGTCGGCCCGATACTAACCCAAGCATTATCAGGTGAGATAACATGTAAGGGTCAAATCCGGCCCGACTCATGACCAATGATTACCCCTAATTCAAACCTTCACAATATAACAAAAAAAAAATTAATTACTTGATATTAGGTTTGGTGGTAAAAATAGAGTATGATATGACTTGTGAGTAGACTTTAATTTCTTCTGGTACGAAAAAATATGAAACTCTTTATTCAGAAAATATGAGATTTGAGACAATTATTATATTTTGTTCATGCAATATAACCCCGTGAACCTTATTTAATTAGGTTAGGTGCAAATAACTTCTTTAACATTTAAAACGTGAGAATGAATTATTTACACTTTAAATTTATGCCAGTAATTGTGTCACGGATTTATTCATTTCTTTTAATAATAAACTGTAATATTACAGAGGGTTTATTACACATGATTTAAAGTTTAGAGAGTTATTTATACATAATTCAAAGTTTAAAAAGTTATTTAACAAGAAAAATAAAATTTAATAGGATATATTTATTAATTAATAATAGGGGTCTATTTGCACAAATTGAAAGGTTAGGGAGCTTCTTAATCAAGTTTTAACAGTAACGGGAATTATTTTGTACTTAATTGAGGTTTAGGAAAATTTATAATATTTTTATCACCTATTTTTTCATTCAACTACCATTTTCATGTAAGGACATAACTCATAAGTTTTTTTCAAATCAAAATTTAACATAATTTCTGTCTAACTAAAAAATACATATAAATTGACATTCTATTTTTATCATATTATGTGAAAAATATCATTTCATTTTATTCATATTTTTATTTATATTCATTTTCATTTAAGAAATCTGTGTACGACGCAAACATCATACTATTGCCAACAGGCAGATTTAGCACGGTATAACATTTTAAATGACTGGTGTGTTCCCGCAAACCGAGATTAAAGAGAAGATACAATACAACTTGAGCCTAAATTATTATCATCATAAATCAATATTAATTGGACACTTGGGGGTGTATTTAGTAGTTTGTGATAAAAAAATTATGGATAACGTGCTATGTACTTAGTTTAAGATGAAACTGATCATAACTTAATAATAATAGATTGCATTTAGGCCCTCTTTTCCGTGCTATTCACTGTTCAGCAACATCCCCCTCTCTCTCTCCCCTTTGCCGTCAGCATTATTGATGAAAAACGTTTTTTGGGCCAACTTAATGATGAAACAAATTAAGAAAAAGGTCTGGGGCAAAGTTCGGTAGCATCTTCAGCCACCCCTTGACGTAGAACCTAATCTACTTAGCAATGGCATTTTCTCTGTGGATGATGATGAAGAGGATGACAATATTTTTTTTCTTTTCTTTTTTTTTATTTGATTATTTGATTTGAAAGATAGACAATCACAGTCACACACAGACAGAGGCCCACACACATGGGTTGAGCCCTCTTCCAACTTTAAAAGCAGAGGAAAACTGGCCCTTCACGCAACATGCAGTCCCTAGTAATAATATTACATTCTTTACATATTACAACAAATAAGGGAGATAGAAAATTTGCAGATAAACATCATAAACCCACAAACTCGGCTTCATTTATAAATTAAATCCCATCACTTCGACTTGAATGGAATGGCTCTGATCACGACGACGTGGTACACAGCTGCCAGAAAGGCTCCAATGAATGGTCCCACCCAGAAAATCCACTGCAACACCGAGACATCCACCATCATAAATAACGATTGTGTGATTTTTAGCCATCTCTGGAATATATATATATATATATATATATAAACAATTTCAGATCGGAAAACTTACCTGATCATCCCAGCCAAGGTCTTTGTTGAAGATAATGGCGGCTCCGAGGCTTCGAGCCGGGTTGATACCGGTTCCGGTGATGGGGATGGTGGCCAAGTGAACCAAAAACACAGCGAACCCAATTGGCAACGGTGCCAAAATCTGATCCAATGATTCAAACGTTACAAAATTTAACCTAAAGCTAATTAAACCACACACTGGTTTGAAAAATTTAGCATCCTTCGAAAGATAAGGCTAATGATCTACATGAAAAGTTTCAAGTTGTGTTTGTACTTACGGGTACGTGGGAATCCCGAGCGCTACGCTTGGCATCGGTGGCTGAGAAGACGGTGTAAACAAGAATGAAGGTGCCAACAATCTCAGCACCGAGCCCATCTCCTTTGGTGTAACCGGGGTGCACATAATTGACACCACCGCCGTTCGCCCCGAATAATCTCTTGCCCTCGAAACCCTTCACCACACCCGCACCACAGATCGCACCCAGGCACTGCATCACCATGTAGAACAGTGCCCTAGGCAGCGATAACTTCCTTCCCAAAAACAATCCGAATGTCACGGCAGGGTTTATGTGACCACCTGCAAGACAATAAAAAATCAATTTTCATGCTCTAGAGTGGTCGTGGGCTCGAACCCCACGGTGGGCGAATTTAATTTTTCTAATTTGCTCTATCACCTAAATCTTAACTTAATCTATAAGAGAAAATCGAACCTTTTGCTCTTTCACCTAAATCTTAACTTAACCTATCAGAGAAAATCGAACCTGAAATTCCAGCTGTGCAGTATACGAGGGCGAAGATCATGCCCCCGAAAGCCCAAGCGATTCCTTGAATTCCAACGGTCGCGCACTTGGAATTAGAACGACTGACGCCCATAACAGTCAAGATGGTGATGTAGAGGAAGAGGAAAGTAGCGACGAACTCGGCTATCCCGGCTCTGTAGAAAGACCACGACATGAACTCAGATGGCTCGAACAGCGGCGCAGGCGGTGGCTCCTGGTAGTCCTTTCCGTCGTCTTGGCTCTGAGCCGCCGTTCCGATAGGCTGCCTCTCCGGGAACTTATTAGCCCCCAACGAAACATCTTGTTCCTTCCCCTCCATTCTCCTCTGCTTCTCGAAGGTGGTGTGCCAGGCAGTGAGAGTTGATGAGACCGAATAGTGTGATGAGATGAGTGATGAGTGGGTTCACTAGCGGATTTATAAGCGAAATCAAGTTTAGTTGATAAAAATGAAGACAGGAAGTGGTGGGGTCCATGAGGCGTAATATTTCTTATCTTTGGGCCGTCCCATCGTTTTCTTGTATATTCATTTTTTTTATACTGAACAATGACTTACTTGGCGTATTAGGATTAGTGCAAGCATTAACGGGTACCTCGCCAGCTGGCAGGATGCTAGCCAACCGTACGAGACCGACCATGTTCTGCGCCGCACAGGAACAGAGATTGGTTTCGATTTTGCCTCCATGGGGGCTTCAGTTCAACTGTTCGGTGTTCGGGTGAGCCATTCCTTTTCTGAACTTCTTCGTTCGTACCAAATATCACGTCAAACTCGCCTTATACCCGGACGCGTGTCCTCCATCTGCAGCGTCGTGATTAAGGGTATAATGGTAACAATATAACACGTAAACAGCAATAGTTACTTGCCAACTACTACAATAAGCTTTTAATTCCACCCCGTGTAAAAGTTTTGTTAAGGGGGAGACAAAACTTATTTTAGTAATAGTTCTTTAAATTTTAACTGTATTAGAATATTTTTAGTGTTAAAAAAAAAAAAGAAAACATCTCAACAGTGGGTGTGGATTATTTCGCAGACTTATTTTTTAAAATTTTTAACTTTTATTTAATTAAAAAGATGACCATTGAAAATTTGCATAATCAACTCATTTTAGACCGCTTAAATTTTAACAAAAATAATTAATTAAAGACTGTGGATGTATTTAGCCCTATTAAATTACTAGTTCTATATGTAATATGATTGGGGAATAAATGCATGTGTACCAAAATAAATATATATATATATATATACAGTACAAAGATAATGCAATAATTAAGAAGAAGAACGAAGGAAGGAATGTTCGTGTAATATTCAGGAGGAACTGCGCTTAATAGTTAATATACCATCCTATGGGATGAAAAAGAGTGTTCAATAGTAGCTACTACAATCTATATGAGTTAATACCCAGAAGCAGATATTCAGTATGGAATTTTAAGCTGAAATTACAAATCGAGGACCCATTATTAAAACCCCACTGTAAATATTCGTAGGACACTTTTTATATTGCAGCTGTCTCTGTTGTTACGAAGTGGACCTTAATTTTAAGAAGACTCCAGAACTATAATTATGAAGTCATCCCCATATTATCATATATATAACTCATCTTTATCTTATATCCATCAAATACCACAAATTCATTCTCGATTTTCTTAATCAAATTTGTTTACCAAACACGTCATAATAATCAAATTATTTCGTAACTAATACTATAAAAAAGTAATCTTATGACAGATAAAATGCAACGACTTTTTTCTGTACAGACCGTTCGTATGCGCTGGGATGAGACAATGATTGAATTTACAGGGTGTTGTGTGGACAACGGTATATTTCTTGCAGTACGTACGGTTGTAGGGAGATAGATATATACAAATTAATTAAAGTAGTAGGCCAAAAGCAATAGAGAAAAGAAATAAATAAATAAATAAAAGATGGGTGGAATGGGATTATAGACATGATGATACCTAATCCAATTACTTTAGTCGTTAGATTAAAGGGTGTGACATGTAGGGATAACATTAAAAACAAAGCAAAAGGGGCTCAACGGCTCATGAATAAGTATGTGTGTATGTACGTATGAGCAAGTTTGGAAATTGGGAATTAATTAAGAAAAGGGAAAAAAGGGGGAATCGTTGTGATTTAAAAATGGTAATGGTGTTCTGGCAAACATCAAAGAGAAGATAAGGGACATAATTGTTTGTCCAGGTGGGCGTGGGGTGGGCATGGCCTCCATGCTCCTCCTCTATGTGGTTTTGAGGGAACAAGAGATCCTCAGTCTACCTGGGACAGTCGCGAAAAAATAAAAATAAAAAAAAAATTGTGTTAAACGCCACTCTTCTTTTCTTTTACAGATGGAACTACAAAAGCCACTCATTTTTTCCATCAAAGTCTCCAAAAGCTGCATATGAGTGAACGCCTTCTTTCTTCCTCCTCAAAATTTTCTTGTACTGCTTTAATCATGGTCCCAAGAAATTATATATTCATCATAGTTTGATTAAAAAAATTAAAATTTGATTATCAAAATTAAGATTAAAATATTCTTTCTCTCTGTTTTTCTTGTAATCCTTTCTTCAGTGATTAATTATTGGTGGTTTTCGCATTAAAAAAAAAATAATGATTCACCTTGATGGCTGATTTTAACCTAATAATTAGCGGTGTGAGACTTCCTGGGAAAATACTATTATGCCTGATTTGAATCTTGATGCCTGATAGAATGACGCTCGTTGTTATAAAAAATCAAGAATTTTAATGGCCGTCGGTGAAATGTCTCTTTCGGCTTACAGTTGATCGATCAGCTAAAATTTAAATAAATATGTGGATAAATTATTATATATAAATATAATGTACTTCTTATTATCAAAGTTAGTGAACTAGTGACAGAAGACACTATTGTTAAATTATGTGGTAATAATTCACTAGAGACCGTCAAAGAAATTGGAGCCACAGGTTCTCGTGGATGACTATGACTCGCGGTGGCGTGTCTTGAAATTAAATTATAATATGCTTTTTGTGTGCAACTAATTTGCATTTCTTATTTTCAAAACCCCACATGACGCATTACTGTGCTTTTGCCTAATTTTATCTACATGGAGGCAAAAGGATTAACTTTGTGTGGGTCAAAACGAGTATGTCGATATTACAAGTCCGAGATGGATGAATGCCCCTTTGAAGCCTCGCTTTCCGGGTTCATATACACCGAACTATAATTCGGAGGCCGAGCTTAAGCGCAACGAACCGAGTAATACATCGGTTATCGAACGATAAGGCCGAGTAATTGTATGGCCAAATGATCGTCTAACTGAATAATATCTCGGTTATATACGGGTTTCTCCACGAAAACTGTTTTACCTCAAAAACACCCGGCTAGGAGTAACGGTTATGAGATCATAACAGTTACGGAATCATAACTGCATGGCGAAAAATCAGGGATCACACTAAAAGAGCGTGATACTCCATAATGGCAATTTATGAAATATCCCGATAAATTAGGGATTATAGGGAGAAGACGGTTTAATCTTAACGGTCAGGAGGTGGTGAATAAAAGGAAAAAAGAGAAGTGTAAACAGGAGGCACTGAATACGTAAGGTGGAATAGTTTCTCGGTCTTTAGACGGAACATTTTGGCGCCCACCGTGGGGCCGAGAAAAACTATCCCATCACCACCAAGAATCATGGTGCGAACCAGGAGCAGTGCGGGTGCAGGAGAACGACGCTCTGAAGACAGGCCTTCTTTGGAGGACCACCCTGTCATTCGGGCAATGCGTGAGGAGATGGAGGTATTAAGAAAGGAGAACGAAGAGATGCGCGAAAGGAACAGACAGTTGGAGCAGGAACGCTATCATGAAGGTACTTCTCTTCATCGAGGAGGGGAACGAGGGAATGTCAACAGGGAAGCTCAGCGGTCACATCATGAAGGAAGCCGGCGGGAGGAAACACACCATTCAGAGACCAACATTGACAATTTGCAAGGGGACAAGCAGGCTGCCCGGAGACATTCGTTCGTTGATGGCATCATGGAGACGCCATTGCCAAAAGGATGGAAGGGTTTAAACTTAGAAAGATATGATGGTACTACCGATCCTGATGAGCATGTGGATGCGTATGTCACGCAGGTGAATCTGTTCACAAATGAGGATGCAGTGTTATGTAGGGTTTTCCCTACGTCTTTAAAAGAAGCGGCTCTGAGTTGGTATACCCGGCTCCCACCACGATCTATTGATTGTTTTGAAACCTTAGTCAATAAATTCAGTATGCTACCAGCCGACCTCACCAGCTTACCTCGGCTAGGTTGGTAAACTTGCGACAGGAGAAGGATGAATCCCTAAGGAGTTTCATGGAGCGCTTCTCATCAGTCTCGATAAAGATCCGGGATCTAAATCCTGAGGTAGCTATGCACACGATGCTGATGGCTCTCAAGCTGGGGCCGTTTGCCGACCACCTATGTCGAAAACCACCTGCCGACATGGATGAGCTTAGAAATCGTGCAGCTGGATATATACAAATGGAGGAGGTGTCGAAGTTTAGAAATAGGGTCAGGACTGATCTGGACAAGCGAACGGAATCAAGCAACCGTGGAAGTCTGAGGCCGACGTTAGAGAAGGGGAAGTTTAAAAGAGAAGGTATTAGTCGGGGACCGAAGTATGACTTCTATACTCCACTAAACACCAACCGTGCTCGAATTTTGGAAGAAGCCTGCAATACCGAATTGATACGGCTCCCAGCTCCCGGACACACCCCGGAGATGGCGGATCAGTCAAAGCATTGCAGGTACCATCACAATTATGGTCACACCACCGAGGAGTGCTGGACGTTACGAGACAAGATTGAGGAATTGATCCAGGCCGGGCATCTCGGCAATTTTATACAGAGGGGTCACGGAAGTCGACCCTCCTATAGTGGGAGAGGTCGTGGTAGAGGTTAGACCCGAGGTCAAGAGGAACCTCGGCAACCGAATAAGGAAAGAGTGCAGCCAGACGACACTCGAAACAGGGAAGGAAACAGAATCAGAGGGGTTATTAATACTATAGCAGGAGGGTTTGCCGGAGGAGGAGCAACCAGCTCGGCCAGGAGAAGACACTTGAGGGCCATTCGGGCGGTAAATGCGACGATGCACCGAGCGCCCCGGAGTTCTCCGCCCATCACCTTTTCGGATGAGGATTTCGAAGGAGTCGATCCTAATCAGGATGACCCCATGGTGATTTCGGTGGAGGTGGCTAATTATGTCGTCAGAAAGACACTGATAGACCAAGGGAGCTCCGCGGATATATTGTATTATTCTACCTTCCAGAAGCTCGGGATACCTGAAGAAACGATCAAGCCTTATCACGATCCGTTGGTTGGCTTTGCAGGGGAACAGGTTCATACCCGAGGATACGTGGAGCTGTTGACCACCTTCCGTGGAGATCTCGGATCAAAAACCATTATGGTCAGGTACCTTATAATCGATGCAATAACTTCTTACAATATTTTGATAGGTCGACCTGCGTTAAATGAGCTCGGCGCCGTGGTTTCCACACTTCATCTTACGATGAAGTTCCCATCAGTGACCGGGGACATAGTCGCAATAAAGGCTGATCAAAAGGTTGCAAGACAATGTTATGTGGATAGTCTGAAAGTCACCAGAGGAAGGGTGGTTGGCGACGGTGAACATATGAAAAGGGATTCAACATCAGTAAACTTGTTAGAGCTTGATCCTCGACTTGATGCGCAGGACCAAAGGCCAAGGCCTATTGAAGAATTACAGAAATTTCAGCTCGCCGGTGAAAACCGGTGCACTAGCCTTGGAAGTAAACTTGGAGGTGAGATCAAGGAGCAGATAACAAAGAAGTTGAAGGATAATGCTGATTTGTTTGCATGGACTTCTTCAAACATGCCGGGAATTGATCCAAATTTTTTATGCCACAAACTTGCGGTGTACCCTGAAGTTAAGCCGATAGCGCAAAGGAAAAGGCGGGTAGGCGAGGAAAGGCGGAAGGCAATGAGGGAAGAAACTGTAAAGTTGATTGATGTTGGATTCATCCGAGAGATTGAGTATACAACGTGGTTGGCCAATGTGGTGCTCGTCAAGAAGGCAAATGGAAGGTGGAGAATGTGTACGGATAACACCGACCTAAACAAATCATGCCCGAAAGATACATACCTCCTCCCAAGCATAGATCGGCTTGTAGATGGAGCGTCAGGATGTGGCCTGCTTAGCTTTTTGGGTGCATACTCCGGGTATAATCAGATAAGGATGTACCCCCCTGACGAGGAGAAAACCGCGTTCATGACTGAGAACGCTAATTATTGTTATCAGGTGATGCCGTTCGGACTGAAGAATGCTGGGGCTACTTACCAACGGTTGATGGATAAAATATTTCAGGATCAGATTGGGAGAAACCTAGAAGTGTATGTTGACGACATGGTAGTGAAGTCTGAAGATCCCTCTAAACATGCTGCCGATCTTGGGGAGGTGTTTGGAAGAATACGGAAGTACAACATGAGGCTAAATCCTGAGAAATGTGTATTTGGAGTAAATGGAGGGAAATTCTTAGGATTCATGTTAACACATCGGGGAATTGAAGCCAATCCCGATAAATGCCGAGCTATTATTGACATGAGAAGCCCCCACAACATAAAAGAAGTGCAGAAACTAACAGGGCGACTAGCATCACTATCACGTTTCATACCAAGGTTAGCGGAGAAAGCTAGGCCGTTCTTCAAGTTGCTTAAGAAGGTCGCGCGGTACGAGTGGAATGAGGAATGCGAGCAAGCGTTTCAAAATTTCAAAGGCTTCTTTTCGGCACCACCGATTCTTAATCGGCCGACCCCCAATAAAGAATTGCTACTGTATATGTCGGTAACTGATCATGCAATAAGCTCGGTGATGGTACAAGAGATCGGCAAGCAGCAGATACCGGTATATTTCATCAGCCGAATACTGCACGACGCAGAAACAAGGTATCAGATTATTGAAAAGTTAGCTTTGGCTCTGGTCACATCGGCGAGAAGGTTACGACCTTATTTTCAAAGTCACGAGGTTATTGTGAAAACCGACCACCCTGTAAAGCAGGTCCTGAGGAAACCCGAATTAGCTGGACGAATGATCTCGTGGTCAGTGGAGCTGTCAGAATTCGGTATAAGATACGAGCCAAGAGGACCAATTAAGGCGCAATGTCTGTCTGATTTCGTCGCTGAACTTACTCCATCCGTCGATTCCAAGGACGGGGCCCGATGGATACTTTACGTTGATGGCTCCTCCAACACTAAGGGGAGCGGAGCGGGAATCATTCTAGAAGGACCTGGTGGATTAACTTTGGAGCAGTCTCTCAAAATCGATTTCTCAGTCACGAACAACCAGGCCGAGTACGAAGCTCTCATTGCCGGTTTAAAACTAGCTAAAGAAGTGGGAGCGAAGCAAGTTAGGTGTCGGAGTGACTCACAGTTGGTTTCTGAACAAGTTTCGGGGGCTTACCAGGCTAAAGATCCACAGCTGGCAAGGTATTTGGACAAGGTAAAAAAATTGGCTGAATGCTTTCAAGAATTTACGATTGAGCACATTCCAAGAGAAGAGAACTCTCGAGCTGACCTGCTATCCAGATTGGCTAATGTCAAGAAGCTCGGGTAACATGAGTCAATCATCAGGGAAATAATACATCAAAGTAAGGAAAAGAAATAGACAGTCAAGGAGGTGGGCAGTCCGAAGCTGTAGGAACATTTCCTTTTTTGTATCCTACAATTCCTCCTCATCCACAAGCATACCATCTTTGACGTCTTTATTTATATCAAATGCCGAGAGCTCAATTTTCGGCAGGAAAAGATGTACCTGACGAAGTGCTTTATGGAAGCCCTCTACGTGCTCCTTCATTATTTGTTGCACGGCTTCCTGAATGTCAGCCTCAAGCTCGGCCTGTTTTTTCTTAGCTTGTACCAAATCCTTCTACAAATTAGCAGCAAGGGTCGAGGATTCGGCTTCAACGCTCTTTGCCCAAGCAACTTCAGTCGTCAGGGCATCCCGCTCCTTTTTGACCACTTGCACTTTTGTCTCGGCAGCAGTGAGGGACCTTTTCAGTTCTTCCACTTGCAGAAGAAGAGCTGCTTGAGACTTTGAAACTTCGGCAAGCTCCGAGGAAGCCTTATCCTTCGCGTTGGTTGCTTCCAGAAGCTCGGCCTTAGTAGCTTTCAGACGGCGGTCACTTTCCTCAAACTCCTCCCCGCAAAACGAGGCCATGTTCGCAGCGCGCAAGCACATAGCCGACATGGATTCCAAAACGGCCTTGGGACCCAGTCACTGTAAGGTCTCTTTGTCACCGATTTCCTGAAAGCTACTCTTGAAAAGCTTGGCAATGTTTGGATCAATGCCTGAAGGCGAGCGTCTGACAGGAGAAGGCAGGGGAGATTGGTGAGCTGAAGATACAAGCTCCTCGTCGGTGGTCAGAAGTCGAGCACGTTTGCTCTGGGGGCTTCGTGAAGAGGAAGGAATCTCAACAACCTCAGCTGTTGCTATTACTTCGGCGCGACCTCTCTCCTCTTTATCAGGGTAAGCCTACAACTTCTCGGCACTTGGTCCTGCTGATGGGGCCATGTTTTTTATCGAACGCCAGTTGAACTTCCCCATCACCACTGCAAAATAGAAAACATATATTAGAGGTTGAAACAAGTATGGTAGCACAAGATAAAAGAAAATCAGCATTCACGTTTAAAATCTTTATTAGGGGTTGAAGAGTAAGGGAGCCTAAGTAGGATTTTGCAATTTAGAGGACGAGGTAATTTATTTAACTGGCCGACATCCGCCTTTTCGGATGCCGACATATCCTCGTAACACCAGGATTGGAACTTAATGGGAGTCCGAGTCCAATAAAGAGGAAACCTGGGCCGCCCCCTCTCATCGAAGAACATGTCCAAGTATCCCTCGGCTGGGCGCACTTTGAAGAAACTTCCTTTAAAGTCTTTATATGACGAGGTATAAGGACCGATTATCCCCTTCTTATTCATACCACTAAGGGAAATCCAGCCGATCTTATTTCCAAACCGGATTTGATAGTAGTAGAGAAATTTCGGGGCGGTCAGTGTCATATTCAATTTTTTGCACAGGACCTCGAAAGCTTTTAGAAAAGCCCAACTGTTGGGATAAAGTTGAGTCGGAGCGATGTTAAGCGCCCTTAAAACAGCACACTCGAACTCCGAGAAAGGAAGACCAACTCCCAATGATTCAAATAATGTCTTGTACATATATGTAAAATGCGTTTGTACTGGCAACGCAGATAGGAACACGTGCTCATCTTCAGCACACGGCTCGGCGATCACGGCCTCTTCTGTTTGTGTGCTAGCCAGAGAAATCGTCTTCCTCAGCTCCACAATGGATTCGGCAGTCCGAAATTTAGAATGGTAGGATCCAACTTCTCCTTTTACCCAATAATATCCCGGAAGCCGAATGTCAGGAACTGGGTCTCTCTGAACTCTGGAAGTGACTTTTCGGGGGTTTTGTGCGGCCATCTGCACAGCAGTAGCCGAAGATGAAGCCTCCCTTTCGGTCGGAAAGTCGGCCAGACGAAAATTCAACTCTGTGCTAGGGAAGGAAGAGTTTGACGGCGAAGGTTCTTCCCCGATGTCCAGAATCTCCCTCTCAATCAGGATTCGATGAGAGGACGACCCAGCCGATGCCTTGGTTCCTCGGTTTGAATTCATAGTGGATGGGAAAGGTATAGAATAGTGTGAAGTACTTGAGAAAAGGGGAAAACACAGAAGAGGGCGTACCTGGAAAAATGACGGAAGGGGCAAGGAAAAAGAGGCCAAAGACGACGAAGAGATTCAGAGAAAATGAAAAGCAGAGGTAGGTTGAAATAAAAGGATGAGCAACCAAGTTCAATACATATACTCCTCCTCGAAAACGAGCAAAATAATCATGATTTTGGGGGAGCCAATCGTCACCATTGGGGAGCGTGATTTGGCTGATGAAAAGACGCAGCATTAAATAACGCTGCACGCAGCCGTACGTGTAAGCACATTACCGTTTCAGAAGCCAAAACGTCAAAGAGCCTCTGGGAAGGTTCTGGAATCCCTAGGGAACTGGAGTCGACCGCACGATTCAGAACCCTCTCATCCAGATTGGACTCGAGGTTCGGGGGGCTAGTGTGCGGGTCAAAATGAATATACCGAGATTACAAGTCCGAGGTGGATGGATGCCCCTTTGAAGCCTCGCTTTCCGGGTTCATATACACCGAACTATAATTCGGAGGCCGAGCTTAAGCGCAACGAACCGAGTAATACATCGGTTATCGAACGATAAGGCCGAGTAATTATATGGCCAAATGATCGTCTAACTGAACAATATCTCGGTTATATACGGGTTTCTCCACGAAAACTGTTTTACCTCAAAAACACCCGGCTAGGAGTAACGGTTATGAGATCATAACAGTTACGGAATCATAACTGCAGGGCGAAAAATCAGGGATCACACTAAAAGAGCGTGATACTCCATAATGACAATTTATGAAATATCCCGATAAATTAGGGATTACAGGGAGAAGACGGTTTAATCTTAACGGTCAGGAGGTGGTGAATAAAAGGAAAAAAGAGAAGTGTAAACAGGAGGCACTGAATACGTAAGGTGGAATAGTTTCTCGGTCTTTAGACTGAATATTTTCTTTAGACGGAACAAACTTCATTCCTGAATCTGTATTCAATACACAAACCTTGGGCCGGACGCAAAAGGAACGCAATCTCCATGTGGTAGAATATGAGATAAAAGAATAAAAAGGTATTAAAAAACATCTAATCCAATAATGAAAAAATATGATAAGTTGACATTCAATAGGATATGTTGTTAATGTGCCAAATTTTATTTTGGGCCCTAACTTCATTTTTTCCTATTTCATCTTAATTAAGAAAGCTCATGATGTTAGATTTAACCACCAAAGGAGGGCCACACATGGTAACTAATATTGTTGTTTAATTTTTTTTTTCTTGTTTTTGTTTTAGGCCTTTTCACCCCAGTTGTTCACCCAAAAAAAAAAAGCTAATTCTTTATTTAGTCTTTTGTAAATTTGATATTTTAAATTTAATCGTTTATAATTTTCTTTTTAAATTTAACTTTTTTATATACATTAATTTAACTTCTCGTGAATAAAACATAGATGTGTAGATGAATATATTTTTAGGTTAGCTCTTGCTGTCATGTCAAGCTCTTTAATTCAACCAACAGAAATCACTGAACTTTCTTTATGTTATACAATTTCTTGCAGAATTGATATAGATTGATCTATAATTATGATATACAATTTATAATAACTTGTATTATTTATATATCATAGATAGTATATGATTTATCTCAAACATGATATAATGTATTCACTAATCAGTACTAACAAGAAAAAAAAAAAGAAATACTCTCTCCATTTCAATTTATAAAATACTTTTAATTATAGCACATAAGTGTTAGGTAATAATTGGAAAATTTTCATTATTTTCTAAATTACCCTTATATAATACTCCCTCTTATCCTTAATATAAGACTCCTTTAACTGAATTATGTGGATTAAGAATTGAAATTAAAACTAATTAATTACCTCGATTTCTCCAAAAATCTCAATATTTTTTCAAAATTAATTTTATTTAATCTCTCTCTTTCTCTTTGGATACATTAAATAAGGGCATTTTTCTGGAAATGTATAATAAATACTACCTCAGATATTGTAAAGGGTCTTATATTTAGGATCAGGACAAAAGAACTTATATATAGAACCAGAGGAAGTATAGTTGATATATGAACATGTAACAAGTTATTTAATACTTTTTATGTGATATTTTGGGTGAAATATATTAAACAGTATGTAATCCATAAAATATCTTATATTATAAAATATAAATTCATAAAATAAATCGAAATAAAGGGAATACCTGGTAAGCTTGAGTAAGGACTTGCGCCTATTCTCTTCCTCAGTGGACATCTTCATCTATCATGTATTATATATCAGTCTAAAGCCCTTGCAATGATATAGGACCCTCAACTTTTCCATTACATTCTAATTTGTTGGATATGAAGGTAATTTCCTTTGTGGACATCCTATTGAAAAGATCAAAGTGAGAAATAAATTCATTAGGTTCTAATTCATTTTGCATGACGCATTTTACTAACGCATGTCTAATGCACACCCAAAACATAGCATTTTACTACCTTTAGTTTCAAATACAAGAAAAGAGGGTTATTTTAATCCAAATTATAAGAAATAAATGTGGATGTCTAGTACATTAAATATATCTTTTTTTACTAGTGCCCTTCATTAAAATAAAGAATTAATGAAAATCCGACACTGGTTGAAAGAAATTTGTGATTTATAATGAACATTGATTGAGGATAATTTTGAAAAAATTATGTTTTGTTACAAATTTAATCAGTTTAACTAATTGCAACTATTTTTATTAGTCTATATGAGGTAGTTATTTACTTTTTTATATTTGAAATCAAAAGAGTAATTAGTAAGAAAGCATCTAAGCCAATAATTAAAAAAAAAAACCCTTATCCATCCATATTGAATAATTCAAAAAGTTCATATTTGCGTTAAACAATTGCCACCGTTATGAGTATCTAGGTTAAACAAGATGGATGATCATTAATGTTTATCGTGAATATTAACGGCTAAGATGCTTTTTCACTAATTAAGGTACCATGTTTTAAATGTGCATTAGATTCACATCACTAAATGCGCATCAAACATCCAAAATGCCTAAAATTATTTGAAGAGAAATTGATACCTATTTAGGCAGTGTTCTAGAATCAGGTTATTCTCCCCCTTTACTCGATGTCAATGAACATTGAAAAAGTAGAAGTGCAACATATAATGCCTGAATAAATGAATTATATGGCAAATCAAATTGTGTATAAGATCTTAAGAAAAGAAAAGGATGTATAAGTTGGAATTTGATGGATGCTCTTTATTATTTTCATTAATCTATACAATAGAAGTGAAACATATGAGATTTACTTAAATTTTTTTTTTTGCAACTAAAGATTAAAACTTAAAATCACTTAATGCAAGTGATAACCAAACAATTTAAGCACTCATGTACAATCTCACAAACACAACGCACATATTTTTTATGAGGAACTTGCAATGTGTGAAAGTAAGACTCAATTTATATCCTATCCACTAATGAAAAGAATGCACTAAATAGGAAGAAGAGATTCTGTTAACCTGTTTCTTAACACACATACACAGATATGGAGCGTATTACCAAAAAATAAACAAGGATATGGAGCAGGCCCATTCAAACGTGGGTTCTACTTTCCAGTGGACCTAAATTATTGATACCAACTTGACTATGGGTACTAACTCTAGTGGACCTTTAAGGCTCTAATTAATGGGCTTAGATGCATGGTTCGGGCCTAACTATTTGGAGGAATACATTTAAAAAAAAAAGAATTACCAACAGACACAAGGTCTAATCTAACGTCACATCACAACAGAAAAAAAGGCCCGGGGGGGGTGGTTTGGAGTGGGGGTGCGGTCCCTCGTTTGTACTTCTCTGGCAATTCCTTCATAACGAAGGAACCCATCAATTTATTTAATCGATGGACTTTTTTGGACCGATCATTTAATTGATGGATTGCAAATTAGCATAAATATTAGACAAATTAACAGATTATATGTTTTAATGATAACAAAGGGTAATAAAGTATTGTGTAAATGGGTTGTATTTAATATGTTAAGGTTAATCCATAATCACCAGAATATGCATTAGCTCATTCAGGAACAAAGGCTAATTGATATTTCGTTCAAATGTTACTACTTCGGTTTTAAATCTAATATATAAATAACTAATTTACAAGAATGATAAATTGGTCAGAAATTCAAAATAATTTTAAAAAATATTCTTATTTAATATTAAAAACTTGTAGTATAATGGAATTAATGAAAATTAATTATATTTGTTTATTTAATGAATGGTAAAATTGGAAACAAATAAGTCTATGAGACAATCCATATTTATACTATCTTTCATTTCAAATATAAAATACTTTCAATTATCTCATACATCTTAAAAAAAAAATAAATTGAATCATTTAATTTGTCAAGAAATTTTAACATATTTCATTATTTATCTTTATTAATTACATTATCTTTTATATTTTCTATAACGTTTATCTTTAACCTATTAATTATAGATTATAAGTATAAATAGAAAAAACTAATTAATACATTAGACTACCATGTAAGGTATCTTATATTTGAAACCAAATCATATTTTTAAAAGGAATCTTATATTTAAGACTGGATGGAACATTTTATATTTTGAATAAAAAAAATATTTTAAATGTATCTTATATTTACTGTGCATAAGGTAATAATTACATTATGATGATTTGTTTCTATTTAACTTATTATACTAGACAAACTCTGCAGATGCATTAAGGTGCTTTAAGTTACAATTTATCTCTAATTTTTTTTCATCTGTTTGTTTTGTGTTGGATTATCCCATAAATACACACATTAAAGGATTTTAGATAAAATTTACATAAATATTGCAAAATGTAAAAGGTGAAAATTATAAATACTCATACTCCATTAGTTCATTTTTAACGGTCACTTTTGAAGTAAATTTTTATTTGTCTATCATTTTTAAATTTTAAGATAATATTTATCATTGTTTTTTAATTATATCTTTATATGTCATTTTAAAAAAAAATAATATTAATTACTGATTTGTATCTATTAATTTATTGAATGATATATTAAAAATTTAAAAAAATGGAACATATTAATTACATTTTTTAATTAATATACTAAAATCTTAAATGACAAATAATAAAAATCGGAGGAAGTAAGATATAATTATTTGGCCACGACTATGTATTTGTGTTAAATATTAGAAAGTACATTACTCAAAATTAGTACTTCATTCGGTCATTTTTATAAGGGATTTTTTAAAGTTTTTTCTAGTCATTTTTATAACGAAATTTGTAATATTTAATGAAATTTTTCCTATTTTAATCTTATCATTTATTTCTTTTTATAAATTGTTATTAGATTTTTTAGATGGAAAAAATATTCTCAATTAATCAAATGATATTTAATATAGATTATATTAGTATATTAAATATGAGTAAAAAAAAGAATGTTTATTTTTTTTTTAGAATTTTAAAAAGATGACTTTTTTCCTTAATCTACATAAAGTATTTAAAAATTTCTTATAAAAATGATCAAAGAGAATGCATCATTTAACGTTGATTGTGATTATGCATATAAAAGATATGCCGTTTAATGATTTGGATGAATTAGATTCATGAATGTGGAAAAAAAGTGAACAGTCGAGACCTTTAGGTGGATTTTAACCACCTCATTTTGGTGACTCCCATTGCTATTGATTCATGCATTGCAAAGAGTATTATACTGATAATAACATATGAATGATAGAGCCATTGCTATGGATTTTACATTTTCATAGGCTGATGAAATTGATCTTTCTATCAATAAAAAGAAAAATGAAATTCTGATTTTGACTTTACTTCTTTTTCTTTTTCTTTTTTAACAAAGAATTTATTAACCAAAAGCAACAACAGTACACAAAACAAGACCTGAACAAAAAAACCCTACCTGAAATGAGATCCAACAACAAACTGTAACACCATCACAACAAACCCAAGTTTCGCTAGCGACAAAGTCACCGGCAATAATCATAACAAGCCAGGCCAACCTAAAAGAACAAGAAAGAAAGAAAACAAGAAACAGAAACAGAGGACCCATAATATTGCCATCGACACCACAAAGAATAGTCATCGGAGATCATCTAGATTCTGCCACCACTGGACTATCTTCTATAGGGATGGGGGATCACAAAACTATCCTTTTAGTCCCATTCCCAACATTGACAAAACTACACTAACTATGGTAGTTATGAAATTCCTACGCAAAATCCACACAAGGAAAGACTTAGCCTTAGAACCCTTCAAATCACACAATGGCATAGCCACCAAAACACACCTCCAGCTCTCCCAAACGAACATCACCGACTTGCCACGATCCTTCCACCATGATTTGATTGCTTCGTTATTATGGATTTGAGCTAGAGTACTGATCTTACTTACACTTGGTTGAATCCAACTCAATTAATCCTCATCGCATCTTGGAGAAATTAGATCTACACAAGTCACCACCAAAAATCCTGCCACATCACAAATCTGCAAGATGTCACCGACAACAACCAAAACGAACAAACAACACGACACCCCCCCTCCCCTCTGGATCCTCTCTCACCTGGAGAACATCGAGGAGAGATTTGCCAAGAGTCATAGAGCGTGAACACATTGAGGTGCCGAGTATCAGAAGCTCTCACAAACCGGAGAGAGTGAGAGAGAGAGAGAGAGAGAGAGAGAGAGAGTTTTGTGTGTATATTTTCAAAACCTCTTTTGACTTTACTTCTGATGACATCAATAAACCAAAGAGTAAACCACGATACATGCTACTTGGCATTGGAAAATGGAAGACACCATACATGAACGAATCTGATACGTATCGCTACACAACAAAAGCATAATATTAGAATACCTCCCGCCACAGAACAACGTCTACTTTCAACCAAATCATATAAATCTTATCTTTTGCTGTTGACAAATCACAACGGAATCTTGAGAAATTATTATGAAAAAAGGAAAAAAATGACAAGCTACAACTTTGAAGTAGTGATATTAAATAATTTAAATTTTGAAATTGTTTTACAGGAT
This sequence comes from Adenanthera pavonina, assembly GCA_026686845.1. Taxonomy (NCBI): domain Eukaryota; kingdom Viridiplantae; phylum Streptophyta; class Magnoliopsida; order Fabales; family Fabaceae; genus Adenanthera; species Adenanthera pavonina. The sequence continues at coordinate 14,249,015 of JAIVEN010000003.1, read as the reverse complement.
TATAGGATTAAAAAGTTAAATCACATAAAAAAATTAAATTTTAGGACGACAAGTAAAAAAATATTTATTTTAACACTAGGAGCAAAAATTATATTTTAACACTGAGTAAAACATATTTATTAAATAATTTATTAAATTTTAAAGTAAAAATGTCAAATGAATAAAGAATTAACTTTATATTTTTTGAAAAGTAATACTCCTCCCATCCTATTTTTAAGGAAAAAAAATTTTTATGGTTATTAAGAAAAGTAGTTTTAGTTAATTCAAATTAATTAAGTCAGTTCATATTTTAACTTTTTTTTAAATTATCCCTACTTAATTTAATATTAATCTAAATCATTAATATATTTAATTTCTCTCTCACGTATTTAATGAAGGGTAACTTTTGAAAAAGAAAAATTTAAAACATCATTAATTCCTTTTTTCATTTATATTTAATACCACTAAAAAGAAAAAAATTTTCTTTATAAATAAGAAAAGAAAAACAATAAAAAAATTTATGGATATCATAATATACAGTCTATGAACTTTGAAAATGATTTTAAAATTTCAGAATTTTATAATAAATATCTTGAAAACGATTCATGGAATGTTCAAGCATAACTAAGTCCTGCATGGATGAAATTTAAAAAAATGAGTTATATTGTTTATTATTTGTAAACAACGTGATTTGTTATGAATCAATATATTATTAAAATGCATAGAATAAAAGAAATGATAAGTACATCAGAATAAAATATTTTTATGTGTCATGTATTCATTATTTGCCAATAAGGAAACGCCAATCCTATCGGATGCTCTCTTTGCTTCCAAATGCATCTTGTCCATCCATCCACCGGTGTCACACCCAGTGCGTGAAAACGAATCTACGTTGCAGATATTTCCAAACCAAACTGTTCTTTTCCTCAGATGTAAATCCACGTTCATTCAATCATCCCTCTCCACTTGTAGTTACGTCTTACTTCTCACTTCTTGATTGTCGTTGTTCACCAAACAAGAAAAAAAAGCATACTCCGTCTTATTCAACACATTTGGATAAGTGAAAAGGAAAAATGACTGACATTAATCAACAAATTAAGTAATTACTAATAATTATTTTATTTCTCAAATGTTTTATTATCCCCCTAATGACGCGTGATCACTTTGACATGAAATGAAATTTCTTCGCGGGCAATCGCATGACGCTTTCATCGAACGGTCAAAGATTGTCCACGTGACACGACACCGAATCTGGATGTCCCTGTGATGCACCTGAAACGGTCTCTATGGTGTGTCAGCACATTGTTGCTGATCTGACTGGGATGAAACATGACTAGTCCAAGAATACGACATAGTTCTCAGAGGGGAACGCGACCTAAATGCTGGGAAGCTCCTTCATTTTCCTCCTTCTACCTCTCTGATTCCGTTTTCTCCTCGCACGCTGAATCATTAGCCCCTCTGCCCTTCCCTCTGGATCTCGCCGGCCGGCATTACTACCTTCGGGCTGCGAAGGACCTGGGATGGAGGGAGATCCGACTTGTTGCTGAAACTTTCGGGTCCGTCTCGGAGGGATCGGGTTGCTCCGGTGACCTTGGGAGGATATTTGTTCATATACGGGAAGCTAGCGGTGATGAGAGGGAGCTGCTGGTGGTTGAAATTGAATCGTCGGGCAGAACAGAGGTTCCGGCAACTCCTGATTTCCTCACTTAAATCGGTGAGGATCAAGCTTTTGCTCTGTTGTTGCATTGCCTTTACTCTGGTCGTCCTCACCTGCAGTGCTTCCGCTTTCATGGTATGGACCAATCAGAGTCCTGTTTTGGGTTCCTCCTCTGCTTCAAGGTTCGTGGATTCTGATGCTAACCGACTTTTGTTTTTGTATCAATCGGTTATCGATTTGTATATGCTCCACATACTGGTTTTCGTAATTTCTATTTGGGGCGGACCATATGAAACGAACAAAAAAAAACTAAAAAACAGATTGCCTTGACTACGGCTACAAGAGTATCTTATTTAATTACTTAGATCAGTTCAGTTTTTGGAGAAATGTTCGAGCCGATAATATTCATGAGCAACAAAGATAGAAAGTTTCTAGTTTGCCTACAGCGGCTTCAATAAAAGTTTTTTCTTCATCTTCTTTTTTATTTTTATTTTCTTGAAAAAAACTTTTCCATTTCTATAGACACAAAAGAAAAAGGAAAAGCGAAGGATAATGAATTAATGAAGGTAAAAGATAGTTCAATTGATATTATGAAGTGGATATTTGGTACGGCTTACCTGGACATATCAAAGGTTTTCCTGTCATAAAGGATGAGAGTATTCTGATCAAGCTTTCGACGAGCTTCTATCTAATACAGCAGGGACATAATCCAATAGGGCTGTTTCTTTTTAGTGCTATTGTGGCACGTTGCTTATCTGCTTAGGAGTATCTAATTTCCTGTCTTCCCCTCTGTTAGACAAAGGTTGGCCTTTCAAATCACTAGCCATCTGAGTCCCAAAAAACCTAGCTTGGGGGTTTAGTCGATTTTATGTTACCAAACTAGTTCATGACATGGTGTGTTGGGGACAGGACGTTGGAAAGAGAATAATGATGACACGTTCAGCGTCTGGAGTTTAAATTACAACTTTTAGCTCTAGATTCTTTGCAAATCACTCAGCACTTTGTTTGCTCTACGGTATAATTGCTTTTGAACTTGCTCTTAACTAAATTTTACTGTCAATGACTGCCCATTTTCTTATTATGGAGTCTGGAGTGTGCGCCCCCTTACGTTTTCATGCCTTTTGGAGAACATAGTGAGATAAATAAACATAAGCTTCTCTTAATTTTCATGTTCCTTCAGAGTGTTGAGCTTATATAGCTTGTAATATTAGGGAACTTGTTTTCTTCTATATTTCTTCACAGGAAAGGATATTCTATTGTAATGAACACATGGAAGAGATATGATCTCCTAAAGCAATCCATCAAGCACTATTCATCATGTCCTCGGCTAGAATCAATACACATTGTGTGGAGTGAACCCAATCCTCCTTCAGATTTTCTTTTAAAATTTTTACACCACGTGGTTCGGTCCAATTCTAAAGATGGGCGACATGTCAAATTGAAGTTTGACATCAACAAAGAAGACAGCTTGAACAATAGATTTAAGGAAATTAAAGATTTGGAGGTAGATGCAGTCTTTTCCATCGACGACGATGTCATATTTCCTTGTACTTCTGTGGAATTTGCATTTGACGTTTGGCAAAGTGCACCAGACAATATGGTGGGATTTGTTCCCCGTGTCCATTGGGTTCAGTCATTGGTATGATTATATCTATTTTTTTAACCTATCTACTGTCTGCATCCCTGATAATTTTGGTCTCATAATATTTACTTTATAGTTATGCTTCTTTATTTGAATTTTCTCTGATTGTTCCCCGTTCTTGTACAGAACAATGTTGGTAGGACCTCCAACAGGCATAATATTTGATGGGGTTATCAACATGCTGTCTCAATAAGCTGAAAGCAAACTTAGTTTTTGCGGGACAAATAGGATGGGGATTTATTTGAAAACCAAGCTTTATTTAGGCATTCAATTTGCAAAAAAATACCATGTTGATTATAACGTACTCAGGTTATATAGCAAGATAGCTAGTCAATTCTTATATTGACCATCATCATAAACAGGGGAGTTGTTGTATCATTGTTAGGGACGGTTTGATTTTACAGTGAAAGAAAAGTTGAATTTGTTTCTTTAACCAAGAGTGTCTCTTAGTGTTGTGATCCTATTTACAAGAAGCTGTAGTGTTTTGTATCTTTCATTTGTAAATCTTGAGGTGGACTTTCATTTCAATGCTTAATGTTTGTATATCTTTATTTCTGTTATTCTCTTATTGATTTTGGTGAGATTCTTAACGGGGATGGAACCCGTTTAACACTTCTCATGTTGACCTTTCAAGTTATTCAACTTGCTTTGCAGGGAGGTAATGGTGATAAATTTGAATATGGTGGGTGGTGGTCCGTGTGGTGGACAGGTACATATAGCATGGTGCTCTCGAAGGCTGCGTTCTTCCACAAAAAGTATTTTAGTCTCTACACGAATGAGATGCCAGCATCAATTAGAGAATATGTAACCAGGAATAGGTTATTTCTCTTAACTAACAAAACACTTGCTGCCTTTTTATTTTACAAACTTCAATCTTGAATGATTTTTTTTCTGGCTTTGTTCTTGAATGGTTTTACCAGGAATTGTGAAGATATTGCAATGTCTTTCCTTGTTGCAAATGCAACTGGTGCACCACCAATATGGGTCAAAGGTAATTGCTATCTCTGAAAGAGATCATCTTAGTTGTCGATGAGATGTTGTGAAGATGTTGCAACATCTTTTCCTTATACATTTTTTGAGGATGATGGCATTATGTACTGTTGTTTGGATGCAGAGGCATTATTTTAGCCTTTTTTGATAGAGTCAGGGAAATAGAAATGCAAAATTCTGCTTAAGACCTCAAGTAGACCGAAACTATGGTCAACATATGTTAACAATAGTCATTTCTGCTTCGTCTCATAATTAGAGAAGTTAAAGTAGTCATTTCTGTTTCGTCTCTCTATTATCATTATTGTTCCATGCTTGTCAGTCTGAAGCCTCTCATGATTAAAAATGTGTTAAAACGGTGGGATTTTCACTTTTCTCCCTAACCCCCGCTTCTGGCTGCCTAGCACCGTAGTTCATCAAAGCATGCAGTCAGTAATCTGTAATTTCCTCAAATGATAATTGAAACTTATAAACAAAGCATGGAGGAATGCTGTTATTTTCTAAATAAATAAGTTTACCATTGTCCTGCCAATCCTAGTGGTTGTGTAGCCAATACGCTGGCATTTATATGGGTGTTAAAATCCACATCTAGTAGCTGAATTGTGAAGTTCCACGTTAGTGCTTGATTTTAGATTGTCCTTCCATCCATGCTGATATATATAATTCACAATGTTGACGCGTCCCACTGTGCATAAGTGCATGTCACATCAACTTTACTGAGCCTCTTTTACAATCTTACAGGTAGAATATTTGAGATAGGATCAACTGGAATCAGCAGCTTGGGTGGTCACAGTGAAAAAAGAACAGAGTGCGTCGACAGATTTGCTGCAGAGTATGGAAGGATGCCCCTGGTGTCTACTTCAGTGAAGGCTGTTGATAGCCGCAACGCCTGGTTTTGGTGATGCCCATTTAGGTTTCTTTGCAGTTTTAAAAATTCCACGGTCCTGAATTAGCTAGCAAGCCAAGTTATCTGATTCTTATTATTAGTTCCATAGCTTAGTGATATCTAATCCCATATACGCAATTCACGAATTCTGTTTGGGGAAAAGCTAGTATAGCAAATTCCTTTGATTGATTTATTGTATCATTGACACCTGATACAAGGTTGCTGCTATCCTGGGGTGTTTTTTGTCTCCATATTAAGAATTGATTGTAGAGTCAATGAATATCATACCGCTGATCTTCCACCTGATGACTGGTGTACCCTCCCTTTCCTTTTTTGTTTGTGTGAAAAAGTTTCTTTCTATACTTCTAGTATCTGCAAGGAGCATGGTTCACTTGACCATACTCTTGTGTGTTCCGTTTACTAGCATCTAAAGTTATTTAACGAAAGACAAAAACAAAATTATTGCATGTGAGATTCGTGTTCTGGAAGCAGAGGTAGACAGCTGGTTTAAAAAAGGGAATACCATGTGAATTATTAACTTATTGGCAAAATGAAAGTTATTTACCATTTGCAAATAAATAATGATTCCATATTTACTTACATTCACTGCTCAATGAAAGAGATGTGGGGTGTAAACGTGGATGATGTCATATTATAATCAAAGCATAACATTCTCATAGAAAAAAAAAATCAAAACATAACATCAGCATCCGAGATGGATTATACGACTTTGTCCAAGTTGTCGGAATTTTCTGAGGAAGGAAAGCAAGTTCCTTGTCCAGAGGTGCTCCAAATGAAAGTGGCATAATTGGACTTGTAATGAGTGTTGTTGCGAGGATCTACCTCTATTGCTTCGAGGTATTTCTCTTCTGCTTCCTGTAGATCCTTTCTCACCAGCCACAAGAAGTCGGCATATCTACTCAATGCCTCTGCATCTCGTGGCTCCACCATCACCGCACGCCTGAAGTACTCTTCTGCCCTGCAATTTCACATTCAATTTTTTCACGGTAACTAGGAAGACACATAATCGTGATAAACAGTATACCTCCCTAGAATCAAATGGAGGGGCTTGAGGAGTAAAGTAAATTCAATTTACAGGACTACTGCGAAATGCCTCTTCCTCCATCTCTACACCAATACTATTGGTATAGTGGAAACAAATATCCACTCTAATGAGCGATGACCAGCAGAACTGTGTTGAAATCAAGAGTTGGGGGAAAAGAAAACTAATTACCCCGTGATTGCATGTAGGAAGGGAAGATGATTTGTTTCTCATGTATTTTCTCTCTGGCTAATCAAGGAATATAATTTAAGAATGGAAGAGCCAAAGAGAATATACCAAAAGAGTTTTGAAATACTCACTGGTCAACATCATGATAAACAAGGTAGAGGAACTGTGCATAGTTAGAAAGCAGAAGAGAACTATGAGGTGCCCAATTTATGTTCTCTTTGTAACAGAGCTCTGTTCTTTTATATTCCTCGTACGCGTCTCCTTCAAGCTCCACAGATACTGGAGCTATCAACATTTTAATTGTCTCACTGTCCAATGCCTCACTCCTTAACTCTTCTTGCAATCTGTAAGCTTCCTCCAGCATCAAATTCCACAGAATCTCCTCCGAGACAACATCAACATCAATCTGTGAAACTTCTTCACTCTTCTTGTCGGTCAACTTCAGAACCTCTGTGATCAAAGGAGTGGCTGCAAGAACAGTGTTGTTATTCATGGAGAATACAGAGAAGTTCGCTAGGAGGACCATGGTATAGACCATAAGACTCGGTGTCTTCCACAGAATTTTCTGAAAGAGCCACACAAAGGAAGCATTCATATCACTTTTAAACCTTCTCATCAGACCCTGCAAGTCCTCACAGTACAGGCTTTCCCTCATTTGCAGGGCATGATATTGCAGCTCATGGACGATGAAAACCATGGACGAGAAGGTCTTCTTCACAGAACAGTAAGTACACTCGCTCGCCCCTTTCAAATTCTTCTGCCATTGAAGCTTCTTCTGAATCATCCGAATGGAGAAAGGAATTCCCAAACATTTCACTTTCCTTTCGAAGTCCACTCTTAGCATTTTCTCTCTTTCCGGCCAGCTCGGTGGCTCTGGCTTAATACCCAACACAGATGGCTCCAAAAAATCGGGCTTCACCGTCCAAAATTGCTCCTGAGAACTCTTTTCCGAGCTATTTTGCAGTTCTTCTCTGTTTGGGATTTTTTCAGATGCTTTGGAAATCATTTTCATGTCTCTTTCGTCATTTTCATCTTCATCGAATGGGGTATTGAATGCCTTACCACTTTGCTTAACCAGGTTCGTCATCATTTCTTCATCGGAACATTCCCCAGAATGAGCAATGCAAGTTCGTTTTACTCTTTGAAGTCTCAAAACCTCTGAGCCACGAAACGCGGATCGATGTACCAAGCGAAAAGACAGAGCATCGTTGCTATCACGGAGAAGTCTCAATGGTGAAGAAGGAAACACAGAAGGTGGCCTACGGGGGTGACACACAAAAAGAGGGGCTCTGAACAATGAGTTTTCCAGAAGCTTGGGACTCTGATACACTCGCAAACCCATATCTCAGAAGCTATGATTTACGTTAAATAATCAAATGTAGAGAAATCATGCAGTGGAATTAAGTCACAAGCCCGAGAACGCCTGCAAAAGGGTGTTATGAAAAGCTTTCTTTTCTCATGTGTAGACTCGAATCAGATGTCAAAGGGAACGAAAGAGAGGAACAAAGAACAGAACTTTCAGCGAATTTAATGTGCCCTGAAATGGAAAAGCAATGAAAAGGTGAAAGAAAAAATCGAAAATTGAAACGTTGGGTATGGAATAAAATTGCGAAAAAAAAAGGTGCATCAATGGAAGGTACGTACATGGCATAAGCTGGGGGTTGTGATTTGTGATAAATTTATCCGAAGACTGAGACGGCAAAGAAACTCCATGGCGAAGGAAGAAAAAAACAATGGGAAAAGTCGATAACGATTGCCTCTTGGATTATCAGAAGAATTGAGAAGTTTTCCGAGAAAAACCAAACAAGAAAACGGCAACTGAACAGGGTTTTAGCTGAGCAAAAGGGTGAGTAGATAACACGTGGGGTCTGATCAGAGGTGGTGGAGAATAACGTGGCGGTGGTAGAGAGGGAGAATTTGACAACATTTACATTTTTATTATTATAACATTTTTAACAAGGGAGAAAGACATTTAATGACTTCCATATGAAGATATTTCCTTCCAAGGATTTAAATTAAAAATTTAGTATTTATATAAATTAAATTCTCAATTCGAATCAACTGAATTCAGCACTTATAGCACTTATACTGTTCATTTGACAATATTTTTATATGGAGGTCCTTAAATGTTTTTCTCCCTTTTAACAATATATACACCCACACGGAGAGTAGATTTAACGTTTTCTTTAAATAATCCTCCATTCAGTATAAAATATAAAAAAGTATAAAAGTAAAAAAATAGTCACATATTATGAATAAATTATAAAAAAAATTTCTCAAATATTTTCATTTAATTATTTTCGTAAATCAAAATTATAAATAAATTTTTCTCACATTCAACTCTCGTCATAAAAGTAATTTTATTTTAAAAAATATATTTAGGAAATGTCTCTTTATTATGGAATGGAGAAGTAAAAAAAATAATATATCGAAGAGAAAGGTGAAAGATGGTTGGATATTCACCTCCCTTTCTTACAACTAGAGTTAAAACCCGTGCATTAGCATGAGGAAGAGGTATTTTCCTGCGTGACTCCGAGATCATATCTGCTAATATGATTTTTTGTTGTTGCTTGTGATGATTGGGTAGCCTTTCTGTCACTCTCATTAACATATATTACTTTTTTTCTTAGGATAGTATTATTAGAAGTTAACTTTTGTATGATTAAGAAAAAAAAACACTGGTCATTGTTTCAGAAATGTTCACAAGCCTCGAGAATATAGTTTTAGAAATTTGATTAGAGCATGGTATACTAATCATAATTAAATCAAGGTAGCTAAAATAGTCATAATTTATTGCACAATAATAACTTCACTATTGATATGTATATTTGTATTAAGCAATTCAAAGGTTTCAATTGACATTCTTATTCTCAGTTAACTTTAAATTGAGATTGACTATTAGGCATTAAATTTCTTTGGTCTGGCAATACTAATCTTTATCAACTAAATCTTTCTATTTAGAGCCACCATTTCTGTGTAAGAACTACTAAATTTAACTATAACATAATCATAAATGGGCCATAATACTAACTACTACTATAATACAGAGCCATTTAAAAAGAATGCCAAAAATTTGTAACTATATTATTCTTGTCACATATAAATGGTTAATTCGTCAAAACAATACACAATCAGCACCATCTATTATATACTTCTACAAGTACACATATATACATGATATTGCTATGAATGACATGCCCCAATATATATAATGATTTATACTATTTGTTCCCAGAATAGAACAACAACAAAGGAAAGAGAAAGGCACAAATAACTGATGGAATCTACAATATAGCTTTCTTGACAAAGCTTTTTTGCCATGTGATCTAATGACTCTTCTTTTTTTTGTTCAACTTTCTTGCCCTTATTTTCAGCAGCTATTCAAAAGATTTTCTTAGTAACTCTATAGGCTCAGCTTTGACCAATCATGCAGACAAAATGTTTGACCAGCTATCTTCAACTCTGCTTAAAACACAGATGCTATACTCAGATGTAATGCTATGGCTCAATAAATTAGCTATACTCACAGAAGAAAAGAAATAAATCTTCCTCTTACAGCCCATCTATATTACTAGTATTGTTATATAAAGAGGAAAAATGCCAAATTTCATAGCTAAATCAAAGGAGGGATTATGAAAAATTTATGAAAACTTTTACTCTCTAACTAAAACAAAAAGAGACATGAGCTACTAGAACAAAATTTCACTTCTCATATATCCAAAAAAAATTATTATCCCATGAGATTCAATATTATAGGTACAAAGCAAAATATATTGAACTATCAATATGACATGCCAATCACTGAAATGTAACATGTTGGAGGATTCATGATATATTTTCATTCATATTAAACAAACATCTCTAAGCATTTGTTTTAAAGGGAGAGGAGATTCTAAGGTTAGATTATCTCTAACAATGTGGTTGTTGAAAAGCATTGGTATACATTAGAATATAAATTGGAATTATCATTTTTAAATTAATGATCATCTAATATATATTTTCAGTAGTTAAAGAATATTCATCAATCACTATAAGATGGTTGGTATACATTAGTATTACTATTGTAAGTTGAACATAGGCTATGCGAAAGCAATAAATTACATAAACTTAGTTGTGAGATATGAGATGATTTCTTCTACACCGAATGATCATTTACAATTGAAGTTGTTATTTTTTAAAATTTTTTATTGTTTGAATTGAGGAAATTTTATGGTTTATGATTTAACTAAAAGAGGGGAAGGTGGGTATCAATTGTGCGTCCTTCACGTATGGTAGGCAACTAAATTTTCAATGAGTCATATTTGAAAAACCAATTTAATTTTAGACACAATTCCACATAGGGCATTAATTTCTCCCCAGCAAAATCTACCTAAATTGACCAAAAACTAAACATAAAGCTATCAAGCATAGATATCCTATTCACAGCAAATCTATTGACAGTAGCTATACAACCTACTTCCAACCATCAATAATGTATGAAAATGATATATAAAATGGAGCTTTTACCATTCTTCCATCCATATATCCATATATATATATATATTCCTAAAAGCATAATTTTTAGGAATCAATATTAATTCAAGAAGATAAATTAATTCAAAAAGATAATACCCTCAGACCTCAAACAATGATGTAGAAGCACCACTAAAAACATCCATTAACAAAAGTTTGTCACATCCCAAGAGTAAACTATAAATAGCACAAAATGCAAGTTCAATGACATAAAATATGTAAAGACAGACCACTTTCTTTTAGCAAATATTTTTGAGCTCATCCAACCCAATTTTGGTGCATCTTAAACTCACTAAAATTGACAGCATAGGGAGAAGGAAAGAGAATACAAGAATGTTGAATAAAAATGTTTAATATACTTCTTTATTTAAGTTTTTCTGGGATTTAACTATTTGAAAAGGAATTAAATGTTTCAGATAAATTTTTTTCATAATTATAATATATCCTTCTAAGTATTTTTTCCTTATCAAATGTCATATTTGATTTGTAATGCTATTGTATAGCTTGATTGGGAAACTTAAAGAAAAAAAAGAATTAATGTAAAAATACATATAACACCCTTTTGGGTGTGGTATCTCATACTACTCAAAAATCATGGAAATCTTATGGAAATCTCACGTAACATAAAAGAAGTACAATACAATAAAAAATAATTGTAATTAACTTTTTTATACATGTTAAGTGGAGTTGCATTAATCATTTTGGAATGCAAGTAAACATTTCTCAAGGAACTCACTTGAGAAATTAGCTCTTGAATTGCCTTTAGAAGATGCCAACCAATACCCCTCCGACAAGGAAGTACCAGAAACACAAAAGTACCATTGAAATTGTAGCATGAGTTATCTGCAGAACATCCACACAAGCAGTAACATATCCATCTGCAAAACAAATGATAATTAATATCTACAACATAAGAAACAACCCATGCTGTTAATAAATTAAAACTGACCTTTGTCCACCATGGGAAGATGTAAGAACATTTCGTCATGCACCATATGCTGTGCATCAAGAATTGTTGTGTCCATTGATACACATTCTGGGTTTGGAGTCATTACCTGATGAAATAAGAGAGAGATATGCAAAGAAAGGGGAGGACAGGTAGAAGACAGAAGAAAATCAATTGCAAAAATCATAGCTAATGAGATAAAAATAATCTCAGAATAAATCTTTTTTTGACTAAAGTTACTTCATAAAAAGAAAATATGAGAACAACCTTTTCCATAAGAGTCAACTCAGGAGATAGATTTTGAGCCACAACCCACATAAGGAGATTACTAGAAAAACATGCAATGAGGAATGTGATTCAAAAGTAAGAAAGAACTACAGAAGGAAAAAGGTATATGATTACGTGAGTATTCCTTGAATCTTGGTTCCTGCAATAATAACAGTTGAATGAACACGCAAATACCACATCTTTTTTGCAGCCACATAGACAGGATCTGATGCTGATGAAATAGCAACCCTGGAAATACATAAAGCTACAAAACTTGGTGAAACCTATAAAATCTATTTATGTAGGCATACCTTGGCAAACCATACAAGAAAGCAGAAATATGATTTGGAAATTACTTTGTATGGTCACCAATAATAGTTGACAGTGAAGGCTTGAACATGCGCTCCCTCAATGTTTCTATGAAAGCATTTGAAGCTGATAAAGAGTAAAATCAAAACAAAACGTTGGAATCATTACAACATAAAGGATAAAGATAGCAACAGATATAAACTGCATTACAACCCCATCACCTCTGTATCAACAAAACAATGTTGTCAAACTTTCAGTACTTTAAATACCCATGAAATCAGTAAAATCATTTATAGTCAATTGTAAAAATATCTAGTTTGGACGACTATTAACTTTATTATATCACTTCTAGCAGGGTATCAAGCACAGATACAAGTACACATTCATGACATCCGAAGGGGGACATTAATGATATAATGTAAATAAATATGTTGAGGACTGAGACTTATATAATATAGTTGATATAATAAATGTGTAGAATACATATTCATTATTAAAAAAAATTAAATGAAATTGCTTGACATATTTTACAGCCCTTTTTTATGCATTTTAGTTTTTTTTAATTAATGCATGTTAGTTCATTTTGTTGTATTTCAGTGCATTTCATGAATTTTAAATTGTTAGCATTTTGTTTTACCACATTTTGTCATGTTCTCAGCATTTCAAAATGACATAGAAATGCTTCATGTTTCAACATCATAAAAAGCATTTTGTCATGTAAGCATACATGATGCATATAGAAACACAGTATGTGGGGCCAACTCCAATGCAGATATGGGTACAAAAAACATATGTAGGTGCTTCTTACTTAAGGGCTGTAAGTACCTCAACTGCATTGAAGTCAATGATAACAGCTTGCCACCTTGTTCGTACTCTTCTACCAATCAATGAATCAAATGTTGCTCCCTCAGTAAGCTCACCCATGATGGCACCAGAGGAAACTCTGTTGGTTACTTGGCTCCTTCCACCTGGTCCTGAGGAAGGGTACTGCTTCATTGAAGATGCACCGGGTAATATTTGACATTGTAAATATAAGAATAAAATAAGTATAATGATATTGCTAACATAATATAAAATTTAGTTAACATTCCACTTCATTTACGTTAATAATTTTTGTTACAACCAAAAAAGACTTTATTCAGATGTTGTCAAGGGGCTAATCAAAATATCTAAGCTCAATGATGAGAACAATAAAAAGTATATCCCAATATAAATTTTATTATTTACTCACCGACTTGTTCTTCTTGCCCTTGGATCCAGGGACATTTCCTCTTTTTGCTAAAAATAAAGATGTCTGGTGGGGTATAGCCCCTGGTTGGGGGTGAAATGGAGGAGAAGGCTCACCAATAGATTGTGATGGTACTAATGGTGTTCTCTTCTGCTTCTTTCGAGATGCAGATATTGTAGGACTAGGAATCGAATCATGAATTGCTTGACCGGTAGTCAATGCACCAGGTTGATGGCCTCCTGTTTGTCTCCACTCTCTAATGCAAACAAAGTGTTCAATCAGCAAAATAGAAGAGTGCATGGCGGAAAATTTAATGAAAATAACAATTAAGCATAAAGCAAGAACCCTTGTTTCCTAATTTTATCATACCTTATTCTTCATATCATTTGCATTGACTAGACTAGAAGTTGTCTATGTTCCTCATTTGATAATCTCGATTCTTTTCTGAGTTCTATAATCAAACTTTCCTTCTCCTGAAGAAAATACATGACAAGTAGCAGTCATTTGAACCTGATCAAACAAATTTTAAAAGAGTAGAATTTTTAAAACAATAACCAATTGTACCCGAGTAATGGCATCAGCTTGAGCTTTAAAGGCTCGTAAAACTGCACTGTATGCCTCCTGTTCAAGCTAGTAAATTTGAGTTTCCATATCAGTTTCACCATACATCCTAGGATATGGAATTTAACCTGCAGCAGATCTTCCATTTCTAGCAAGATGTCCCCCTCTAGGGATTCTATTTTGATGGGTAGGTGGAAGATTATCATCAGTTCCTGTAATCATTACAATCAAATAAAGCGATACAAGTTAAACTGGATCATAAATCTAGGGAGAATGGATCTACCATCTCAAAGGAGAACAATCTATATCATGCATAAGAAATACATCAATTACAATTCTGACTTATGTGAACTAAAGATATCAGATACATGTCATAGGAAGGATAGAATTGGATATTTCAAACCATCAAATTGTCACCATGTATACAATGCAAAGCTTTCTACTGACTGAAAAAATGTAATTTGGACAATCTACCTGTCTGAAACTGAAAGCAAGATTAACTAATTATAGTATAGAGAACAACTTGTAAGATGTTAGTTCAAAAAAGTCAAGGGGAAAAAATATAGTTGAGGATCTTAGTGCACACGAATATTATTAAAAAATGAATAAATAATAAATTTGTGATGGCAAATTGAGGACAGAAAGTCATTTGCTAAAATGTACAGCATATCTTTGTTTTAATTTTTTCAATAAATACTCCCATATTTCCAATCAATCCTTTTCTCATTTTCTTTTTCTGTTAATTTGTTTCTTAAGTTATTCTTATATAGATATTTTTGGTAACAACATCCAATCCTCACCAATATCATATTCAAGTACTCTTTCTGCTTATATCAAGCAGATGATATCGTTCATGTCAATATCATGTAGAAGCCATGCATGGAAATCTTAAGTTCTTGTAGTTCAAAGTATTATATCATTAAATTGAACTCATGCACCAATAAGGCTAAAAAGATAAGGGGCAGTCACAAACCAAAGCCACATTCTATAATTGGTTTGTTATTGGGTTCACGCACCACCATTTACACACGAACTCTAATGCATTTAAAACCTGCAATAACATTTCCCAATTGTGTTTGAAATGGAGGCATTTTGAAAATGATATTTCCTTCAAAAATGACAACGAACCTTGCCTTAATCAATTTAGAAGGCATTGAACACATTAATCATACACACAAAAAGAAAAGCTTACAAAACATTAATATCATCCGAGCACATCAATGTCATGAAACAATTATGCAAAGAATCATTAGAGAGGACTTTCAGGATACTAATACTAATCAACCTCACAGAAAAGAATTTGAACTCAAAAGAATAAAGGATTTGAAACTCAAAAGAATAATACGAAAGAAAAGGAAAATGAAGATCTAGAAGAAACAAATATAGCAAACAATACAGAAAAAAAGAGAAAAAAAAAGAGGACAGGCCTACAAAAATTCGAAACAATCACTTTAACTCCATAGAATAGCGAGCAAACAGAGCAAGAAATAGAGGAAAGAAGACTGAAGAAGATGACTTACAAGATCGATTAAGATGGGATCGAATGGAAGAAAGGAGGAGATCCGCCTCCTCTTTTGGTTCTATCCTTCAATTTCAATTACACTGCTTCTATTCAATGTCTAAGACACTTCAATTTCCATTTCAATGACAGAACACCCACATTCAAGCGTTCCAATCTATTTGAATCCTGAGGCGGAACCTTCTTGCCATGGAGAATCAAAGAGAATAAAAGAAGAAAACTTTATGAAAAAGAGAATCAAAGAAAACTCTACTTAAAGCCATAAAAACCTTATCGGCGAATCTTACTCCAAGTTGCGATCCACCTCTGCATGCAATTCCAACCTCAACAATTGAAACTGAAATTTATAATTTAGAATGCATATTTAAAAAAAAAAAGAACCTACCTGAAAAATAATAAGGATTGCACACAGAGTTGAACCTCTTTTCTTATGCATAGTGTAGAAGAAGCAGAAGGAAGAGAGGGAGAATTGAAGAAAAAATGAAAGAGAAGATGGTTCACGAAATGATCAATGAAAAGGGAAATAGATCTAGGAAAAAAAGCCGGTCCATAACAAATAGAGCATTCCACAAAAATCCAGGACAAAGAAATCAGGAAAAACTCCAAACCAATCTCAAAATCCCATACCCCACATCGAAACCCCAGCATGCAGAGCTCTCAAAATCCATGTCTCACTAAAATAAATGCCAAGGTGCTCAACTTGCTCAAGGGAAAATCAAGGAAAAAAAATAAAGTTGAAGAAGAAATGGGACACTGGAATTGAGTAGGCGTAGAAGATGAAAACTTACAGAAAATAGATGGCAAAGAAATGAGTAGTAAAAGAAACAATACTGATTTCAATCAAAGCAAATATATGGTTCCACTAATTATTCACAAAGCTTATCAATTATTGCTTCTCTAAGATCGGCACCGATGACCACTATGCGGTCTTTGTTAGGATCAACAAAATTGGTTTGGCGACTATATAATCGGAGCACCTGGGATTATGAAATCTCAAATCAATTATCAATGGATGTAAAAAGAAATAGAGGATTATAACTAATAAATTATGGAATGGAAAATTTAGGAAACAAATATATCAAAACGCTTACCGATGAGGGAATCTCTGGTTTGGTTGATGTTCAGAGTAATAAAGGCAGTGGGAGAAACGGAGAAAAAATGCAGCACGAAGTAAATGGAGAACAGGCAGACAAAGGAAATGAACAGCACGACCTGAGAAAATAAGCGAAAAAACAGAGCGCCACACTCGATGGAGACAGATCCGAGCAAACAGAAACGTAGAGGAGGGAGAAGACGTATACACCGATAGAAAAGGTGAAAAAATGAGGGCACTAAGAGACCCGGGAAGTAAGACAGGGAAGAGGTAGACTGGGGGAATGAACTGAAAGCCTGATCCGCACGAAGTCCGACCCAGTGCTTGTGAACAGTGCTGTAAACAGTATGAAAACCTTCCTGCGATTAGGGTATTAGATGATCCGCGATATGTGAGTCGCTTTTATTACGCAGAGTTCCCGTTGTCCAAGGCGAGGAGATTTGGGCTAATTCTTCCTTGACCTCTTTCTCTCGGGACCTGAGAAGCTGAATGATTTGCTTAATAGTCAAAAAGAACATTTTTTTTTTAAAAAAAAAGCAAAACAAAGTGTATGATCTACAATTATATCCATATGGGATATATGAAAACCGGTTTTGGGAATCCAGCGGCATGTTTGGCAAAATCACCTGTAAGCAATGCAAGAAGGCAAATAAGCTTTTGCTTAACGTTTGTGGTGGTTAGGTTAAAAATTTTAAAAATTAATGGCAAAAGCTTGTCATAAATATACCGGCCTGAACGTAGTAAGCACCTCATTTATAGACCTTTATTTCGTGCAAGAAATTTTAAAAATGAAGGAGCAATTGTTGAATGATTGAAGGATGTAAATGGGGACATAAAATGATAATAATTACTCTCTTTGATCCTTAATATAAGATATTTTTTAATAAATCATGCAGATTAAGAATTAAAATTAAAACTAATTAATTATCTCGATTTTTTGAAAATTTTAATATTTTTTTAAAACTATCCTTATTTAATCTCTCTTTTTTTCTTTGAATACATTAAATAGGGACATTTTTCTGAAAACATATGATAAATACTACCTCATATATTGTAAAGGATCTTATATTTATGATCAAAATAAAATATCCTATATATAGGAGTGAAAGGAGTAGTAATTGTTAGAGTAGTTTATTTTTTTGGGCCAAAGTTAGAGTAAATTCAAAAGTGGGTTTATCAATACATGTTTTAATGGAATGGAAGATTTTACACCAAGAGGCCCTTTCTGTGATTTTTTGGTAGAGATTCTGTACCTTTTTCCCCCTTTTGAAAAGATTCTGTACCTTATTAATATAAAGAACAAATTGATTCAGATATTATTTTCAAATTAAAAACTTTATAAAAATAAATTAACAGAAATAGTTTATACTTGGACAAAACTTTTGAATCTGGTCTAATTGATGTAGAGTATTGACTCCGTAAAACACTGATAGCAAATTAACTGAAACAGTACTAAATTAAAAAAAACTGAAATAAAAAAACTGAAATAGCTGGTGGTTAATAATTAATTCTTACTAATATTGTCATTAAAATTTATATTTATTACACTTTAATTAATATATTAATCAATATATCTAATTATAAAATTAAAAATTACAGAGACAAGGCATAAATAATGGAAGGAATACATTCAAATTCTATATATTGATATATAATCTTTTGACTAACTTATAATATTATGTAGACTACACCAATTAAGGGCCGTTTGGGATCACTTTTAAAATTATGTTTTGGGGGTAAAAATGGAGTTTGAGGTAATTTGTAGATGTTTTGCTGATTTTTTGCTTTTTCATTGAACAATGAGTTTTTTCTCAAAATGTAGTCTTAGTAGAAGCAAATGGGAAGCTGCTTTTCCATTTTAATTTTTTATTTCTATCTGTATTTATTTTAAAGTCAAATAAAAATGGACCAATAAAAATGAAAAAAAATAAAAAAATTTAAAAAATAAAATGTTCGTAAAATTTCTTCTATTTAATGATCAAAATGCCCATTCAAAACTTTAATCTTCATAGACTATAACTTATAAGAAAATATTACACCAGATATATTATATTCTTAATTAAATAAATGCAGATTAAATTTTAGTTCAAGTAAATTAAATTAATCATGTGATAGAATTTAAATTCAATTTAAAAAAAATTATAAATTTTGTCAAACTTAATTTTTAAATAAACCATCTAAACATAAACACATTAATTCAAAATTAGTTTTTATCATAACTACATTATAAAACTAATTCCATTGAAATTCATTTTTAACTAACATAAATCCAAACACACCCTAAATCTCCAAGGTTTAAACTTTAAAGAGTGGAAAAAACAATAAAAGAAATCTTCTCATAGAGCTTTTGTTTGACCAAAATCTTCTCAAAGAGCATGTTGCATGCTCCCTTGCATCACGAAGTTTCTGTCTTTGCACTGGATCCTCTATATATATATATATATATATGTATAGTCTCCCATATTGAGCGAGTAAACCTAGAAAAATCAAAATGGTCAGAGACGTACATTCTGATTCTGCTGCCAATTCTGACTGAGTGGTGTGATATCCACCGATTTCCATGCCTCTCTCTGCCCGACTTTCAGCCACAGCCATATGGATGCTTCCATCTTACCCTTTCCTCCTTGCTTCCTACTGCTCATTTGTCTCTTTAACTCAGCGCAAACGTCCCACTCATTTCAATGTCAATGGTGGTTTCACTATCTTAGTACCACTATTTCTTCTTCTCACCCTCACCTGCTTCCTTTCTCTTTTTTGTTTAGGCATCTCACTATGATGGTCTTTGACCCAATTTTATAAAACCAAAAAATAAAAAGGAAGTTGCTCCTTTCTTGGAACTTTCCTCCCCAACCCCTAACCACTTTTTTCTAATATTCTAAGCACTAAATCATGCAATTTTTTTTAAGAAAAAATGTTTATTAAAAATTATTAACTAACATATGAATAAAATTAAAAAAGATGTACATGAGGTTTATTCTATCTGAAACCTTTGGATTCTTTACTTGAAAAGACCGAAAAGAAAAACTATATAGTAGATTCTCGTCTTCAATGAGCCATAGGCGATAAACATGCTCTCATTTTCTTCTTCTTCTTTTCTTTTTTTAAATAAAATTGTATCTTTATGATATTTTTTTATTCAGTTTAAATTGTTTATATCACAAAAGTAAATGTAAAATGTGTACATGAAGAGAAATGGAAAAAAATCAAATAATCATAAAATATTGACTTCATATATATAATTATATTTTCTCACAATGTCTTTTCTCCAATATATGGTTTGGTTCTTGTTAATCCAAAACTAGAACAATGGTCAGCAAAAAAAATCGTTAAATATTTTATAAAAAATAATGATACAGCCTCTTACAAAATTAATTTAATCATATTCTAAAAAGAATTTTTTTTTATATGCCTAATTTTCTTCAAACTTGGAAGCAAAAAAAATCTTCAGACTTGTATCAATCTGTGTAAATCAGTAAATTATCCTGTAAAATGAATCCCTACAACACTAGTAACACCTGTGTTTGTTGTCCCAAAAGTACCCCAGAAACGTCTTTGCAGCATCCAGACTGGGAAAATAGGTAGGTTCTAGATATATCTGACTCAGCGAGTCGCACAAGTCCGACCTCAACCCAACTCGGTTACCGCTCGCCTCCGAGCTCCCCATCACCACCACCAGCACCTGCTTGTACGTGAAGAAGAACCTCTTCATCGCCGACTCTATCCCCTGCATCGCCTGAAGCAACTGAACCTTCTCGAACCCACTCTTCTTATTCTTCTCCACGTACAGCTTCATCGCCGCCTCCTGAATCCTCGGTCCTCCCTTTGGGTCCGCCTCCACTCCCAATATCTCCGGCACCTTGTGCTTCAGATCCTTGCACAGATTCGTCACCTCCACCAGCTCCTTTGATCGGAAGC
Organism: Adenanthera pavonina; assembly: GCA_026686845.1. Lineage (NCBI taxonomy): Eukaryota > Viridiplantae > Streptophyta > Magnoliopsida > Fabales > Fabaceae > Adenanthera > Adenanthera pavonina. The sequence continues at coordinate 14,228,283 of JAIVEN010000003.1, read as the reverse complement.
AAAAGGCCGTCGTCTCCCCCGTTGATCTGATCGAAAGCTGGCTCTTCAGTCGCAAGAAGTCGTCAGGGTCCATTAGCAGGTGGAGTTCTTCGATGTCGGCGAGAAGCTTCCAGATCCGCACCACCATGTAGCAATCTTCGGCGGCCTTGTCAAATGTCTTGCTTCGGATTCTCTCAGTGATTCTGCCTAGCAGCTGGCGCGCGACGTGGATCCACGACTCTATGATCTGGTGCGTAGTGTACACCGTCTGGTTCTCGTAGCTCTCGATGTGATCATCGTTCGGCGCCTTGTTCAAGGAATGAATCTCGCTCGGCTTGCATACGGCGTCGTACCGGAGGCTTGGTTTACCGGTGATATTCATCTCACCCAAACCCAAAGTGTAGGGGCACCTCCTCATCTGAGATTCAATGGAGTTGAGGATCCGCTGCGCTATGTCCTTGGATTTGTACCATGTGGCCAATCGAGGAAGCAAGCTAGCCTCGCTGTAACTCACGCTCTCGCCCTTGCTGAGGTCAGCCGTGGGGGCAGTGCCACGTGTGTTGGGGTCATCTTCGTCATCCTCGCAGACGATCGAGATGATCTCGATCTCAGCGACGGCGAGAGACTCGATACGGCGGAGCCATTGGCGGCGGTTGGCGTAAGGTCTTGGGTCCAACAAAACTGTGGAGAGGAAGCGGAAGGTGATCTCGAGCGCGTGGAAGGCGGGTTTGAAGATGGTCTCGCTCTTCCAATCGGGGAAGTCGTTGGAGCTCCATAGCTTCCGAAGCTGAGGAAGGCGAAGACAGCGGTCGTAAGCAGAGCAAGCTGGGGAAGACGAGGCAGAAATATCAGTGGGGTAAAACGGCGCCGTCAAGGGGGCAAGCGACATGACACGAGGTTGATCAGCGGCGGAGAGTTTAGTGGGCACATCGGAGCTGACCATCTTGGATTTCCAATCTAAATCGACCATTTTTTAAGGTAAGTTGAATTTTTGAATTGGATGGGGGATGGAAGAGGGATATTTATAGTCAATTTAGATGAAGAGAGATAGGTCGTGAAATTTGAAGAAAATTATAAAGCGAAGACGTGTGGACCGGGAAATATGAATGAGAAACAGGGGATTTGAATGTGGTGGCCGGTGTGGGCAAATATTAATTAATTATTTAATATTTGTTATTTGTAAACAAAAGAGTCACACGCACATATATAATTTTTTAAAATAAGAATGGGGGAACGACATTAGAAGCTTATCCAAAACACCTAACATGGAACGGAAGGACTCCGTTGGATTTTGAATGTGGGAATAAATAGTGAGGTTGTTCGAGTTGGAACCCACTCTCGTGGCTCTCTCATTTCCCAACTGCACCAAGCACCAGTTACCCTCATGCCCTTGTATTAATTAATTAATTAAATAGTACTAATTTGGATTAAATTATTCTAATACTTCATTTTAAAATCAGTATATCTGACTTATTCATATCTATGTCTAGATATATTGAAAATTTTCTCCCAATACAACTTATCATATTATAATAATCTGGACTTTTATGTAAATCCCATCCAATATGAGAATTGCGTTTGAAAATGGAAAGAAATCAATGCATTGATTTGCCGAGTTATATATAAAAAATCTGGTTTGCTGTACATCGAGAGGATTCAAGGGCATCATGGATAAGCCCGAAAAATGGATTCCATTTTGAATTTATCTTTTTTTGAAATGGATAATTCAGCACAGAAAAGGATATAACACAGCTGAATTTTTTTTTTTAACTGCTAATTTTTAGCTTCCGCTGATTCTTTTTCTTAAACATATTTGGATTATTTACTTTCCTTTTCTTTCTCTTCTTCTTTTTTTTTTTGGTCTTCATCCTTATCAACAAAGATGTTACAAAGATAGATTTCACTTGCAAATTCGACAGCCGACAGTTCTGTGGTGCCTCAACCCAAGTTGCACCGACGCTACAAACGTGGTTTTATTATTCATGTCTTCAAAATAATTTACAGGTTGTCATTACATATTTGGCGAACTATAATCATGTTCACTAGGGGCGCCATTCCTCTTTTTTTTTTTTGTCTTTTTATATATAATGAGAATGAGAATGGCATCCCATCTCTGAGGAGGATAGTAACTTGTTATTATAAAATCAGTGTTATGGAGTAACTTACAATTGAACTTTGTGTTTTAAGAGTATAGATTTGGGATTTAATTGAGAATTGGTTATATCAAATAAAGTTGAAAAAAAAAAGTTAGCTTATCAGATGACGATCTATTGTTAATGATCTGATCATGTGAAGGGATATATGACCAACTTAGAGAAACAAAAGTTTTTGTTTTTCTGGGAGGAGAGAAACGAAAGTGATCAAACTTTATCCTGTAAGTGTAAATAAATTTTGGGCATGAAGGAAAGAAGAGGAATGAATAATAGGGGATTAGGGTTAGGGAGTTAGGAGATGGCTGGTAAGGAAAGGAAGGAAAAGGAATTGATAAAAGAAGAAGCCGCGTAATTCAATGGAACGGGGAGCAGCCGCCCAAGTGAGAGATGAGGTGGGCACATGGAAATGGAAATGGAAATGGGGAGGTGAGGTGTTAGAGTTAGTTAACAAATTTTATTGTTTGGGTTGGAGCAGAATCCAATACTATACAATAAAGGCACACCACACGCTCTTGCTTAAATTTCTTCAAGTCAACGTGTCGTTTACTTGAAAACGACTACCCCCAAGCATTACTGCGTTAGCAATTCTCTCCAATCTCCCTCCGCTCTGTATATGCATCCCCTGAATCTGATTACTCTCTTCCCTTTTTCTAGAATCTCCCCCGACAATTACGCTCTTTCCCATTTCCTCTACCTCTACTCACTTGTCCTTATCCTTTCATTCTCTTATTTATAGCCAATAATTTCCATTATTATTTAATCATGAATATATTACATAAATTACCCGATATAATTAATGGCATAATGCTATCAAAAAACATTTCTCAGTGATTTTATATTTTTTTCTCTATTTTCTTAATTCTATACTTAGAGATTATCCTAAAGCTAAGGAAGTTTGGAATGAATCTCTTAAAGCTTATGGTAAAAAAAAAAAAATCTCTCAAATCTTGTTCTCTCTCTCTCTCTCTTCAATCTTTCTTTGCAAGAATGGGTTTATTGGAATGTAATCAATGAGGTTAGGCTTCCGGAAAGTGTTTGCTCAAGCTTATTGGATGCTTTGTAAAACTTTATGTAAAAGGTGTTATGCTGATGCCACTCTTGTCAATGAAGACATGGCCTTTCTATATACTCAGATGGTAATGATCAATAACTTGAAGATGGAGGCTCTCAAGGAAAGCTTGGGTTCTCTCACCATTCTAACTACTAGGTTTGGTGCCCCTTGGATAGAGATCAGATTCATCTTGACAAAAATGGATCAATGGATTATAGAGAAGAGGCAACTTGCCGAGGACTCATCAAAAATAGTAAAGGAACTTTGATGGGAAAATTGGGTTTCTTGCCTGATACCATCGCAAAGCTTTAGGGCATAATAAGAGGAATTAAACTTTGTTATTACAGAGTATCCATTTTTACTGATTCCCAAGAAGCAATCAACCTATCAAGAGGATAGCGACAATCAGCATCCACACATTAGCATTGTCATCAACAAGATATAACATTGGCCATAATGCAAAATTGGATGGTGACCATTGATCACAACCATAGAGAGACTAACTGGCTTGCGAAGAAAGATCATCATCTGAAAACTGATTATGTGGTTTTTACAAAAGAAAAAAAAAACTCCTACTAGCTATAGACCTTTTTATTGCTCATGATTTATCTAATCAATAGTTTGAGTGTTTTTGTTGTTGCATTGCTTTACCATAATCTTCAATTTTTTTAAGAAAAAAAAATCATTAAATTGGGAACTCTATCTTATTCTTACGACCTTTTATACTCTCCCATTTGAGGTAGTCAGCTATTTATATTTATATTGGTTGAGAATATTTGTTCTAATTATAATTATTATAACTTTGATTTGATTTGTCAAGCAAGCGCCTTGAGCTTGTGGGACACGGCACTTGAAGTTGTGCAATAAGTAAATTTGGCTGGTTGAACAAATAGGATATCACCGTATATGTATATGGACATCCATCTCAGATAAAGCAAAATTGTCCCTAAATAAGTCATAGCCCCTTATGTCCACTTTTTCTCAAAGCTGTTCTAATCAAATGTTGATCAATTCAACGAATGAATTCACCCTGGAATTTACATTCCTGTCTCATATTTTCCAACGCCAATAACCAACAAATTGGTGCACTGTTTCCAATTAGGATAAGCGTCGAGGATGTGTTCGACTCTCCATGGAGAATATTCTTCATTTGATGAACAACCGCTCGGTTTTCAGGCGGTTGTATTTACTATTCAATGATCAAATGTTATATGGGAATTGTAAGAGGAAATTTCTCATTATAGATTCCAATACTTACATAATTTGTGGTGTTCATATGGTGTTTATTCTTTATACATATACACGTGTAGTGTTTTGGATATCTACGAGTAGTGTCGTCGGATATTGTCATTATATTTGACTTTTGTTCCAATAGGTTATTTGTTTTTTCAGAGTGTTTTGATGTTGTAGGATGTTATGTATTGCTAATATTTAATGTGAACTTTGTGTGATGAGTAATGCAGTGAAATGGTATTCATGAGGTAAAAAAAAAAAAAAAGACTTAAAACTTGCTTAAATAGTTAAATATTTAAGAAGGAGCTCCTTAATTAATTGTGATTGGATATTTTTAGTCAGTTGAAATAGCGACGGCCGAATTTATAATCGTCAAGATCAATATGAGTTGGAGAATAAATTCTTAATTGAGTTTATCCTAAATTTGGGAACTTATAGCCACACAATCAAATTAACCACGTATAATGGAGACCCTACATTATGAAATAATGGTCTTAAAAAGGAATGAATTCCTGGCTTCCAGCTATATGTTTTCTGATTTCTTTTCTAGTTTCCTTTGTGTATATCTATCTAACTGGAGTCTTGATTCAATTCTTACTGAAAATATTTTTTGAACCAATTTTTTTGTGAGAAATAATTTAATTATACCATCTTTTATTCTCTAATAATTTTTTTTGAAATTAAAGTATTGGAAATAAAATTATTTATTGGGTTAAGAAAATCATAAAATCATTTGATAAGAATATAAATCAACAAAAATAATGAACTGTATAGTTAATTTGAAAATAGAAAAGAGTAACTTTTCATAATAAAAAAGAAAAAGAAAAGAATAATTTAATATATTTAGCTTTACAAGTTTTTAGATGAGCATATATATCCTCCATCAAATAATTTAGAATATTAATGCTGATGCTATCGTAAATACTTACATCAGCATCCAAAAAGTACTCGTAGCACAACTAGTACGGAGGAACGAATGAAGTTGGTCCAAAAAAAAAAAAGAAAGAAAAACTAATGAAGAGTTCATGAATTTAATTTGGAGCAGCCCACAGTAAGTGATGACACATGTCAAGATGATAAGGCGGAATAATGGGCTGTGCTGTCGGCAAAAGAAGGACAGCAGATACTACAGAAATGGTTGGCCAACGATGCACCATGGGAGATGCTGCCACGTGGGATAACCGTTTCTCTTGCTTGCCCGCTTAAATTTCCTAACAAAATAGTAGGAGTATTTTAATTATTTTATAATATATAAAAATAGTTTTATAATTAGTTATCAGTCACCGGGGAGTAACTCAAAAATTAGGATTGGATGAGATATAAGGATTGATTAAGGTTTAAATCTTCTTTATATTAATAGGAAAATATCAATTGATATGCCAATATAAAATATAAAATCTACAACAAGTTAATATATGTATAATATTAATATAAAGTTAAATTATATGATTATTATTTACTTATTATTTAAGTGACATATTTTTTAAAAAAAATCATGAATGTTATATTTGTTTTCTGAATCATATAGTATTTGAAAGAAATTGAATTTCATCTTAATGTGTAGAGAATATTCATATTTAGAATCAATAAAATATAAATTTCAAAACAATTAATTGGGTGGTTGAAAAAGGATAAACTCTGCCATTTATTATATGCTGACTACCTCATAATAAAATGAGGTATTGATTTGGTAATGCAATTGTTGAGAGAGAGTTGAGACACATCAATAAATAAATATTAAGAACAACATGAAATTGAAATGGATCGTGCTAGGCATTCAAAATGTTGTGAATGGCATAAATTAGTAAATTTGGTTAATTTTAGGGGAAGTTCAAATATTCATTTAGATACATGTTTAAAAATTAAAAAAAAAAAGTTAATAAGGAATTAAAAAGGAACATATAGGTTGGGTGAGTGGCATTAGGGCTAGGGAAGAAGAAGTTTGGTTTGTGGGGAGAGTAGCTGGCTATCAAGCTAAGTAGAAGTAGTTGTGATTATTATAAATTTTACGATGTTATTGCTATAGATTCTTTTATTAACTAACGTTTTCTTTATTATAAGAAAATTTTGAAAGATAATAATTATTTATTTATAAAATTATTTTCATATTTCATTTCATTTCCATTATATTCCATGTGTTAAATTAATTGAGTGTGTTTGTGGTGAATAGAGATTACATAGTAGAGAGGGATATGAAGAGTGGGATAAGGGAGACCAAGGGGAAGAGAGAGAGGAGGAGAAGGGATAAGTGAGCAAAAGGATTAGCACTTACTAGAGAGAGAGAGAAGAGGCAACCATCCCATCCATCCATTGCAATGCCACTTTTATCCACACACGACATGATATCCACCTTTTCTCAGCTCTTTTTAAACAAAATATTCGACAATGTGATAGCCCTCTCGGACTTCCACACGCAAACATAACATCAAACTCCATTTTTATCTCCCAAAAAATAAAATCAAAGCTCTCTCTCTCTCTCTGTATATATTAGACATGAATTAAAACACCTACTTTCCAGTTACCCACACTAACCCCCATTTTTTATTTGAGGAATTTAAGGAAAATTTTTTTTTCATTCTATTATTTTAAACTAAATAAGGGAAGAAGAGAATTTTTCCTTTACTCCCCTCCTTTCTTTCCCATCTAAAGAAAGAAGGAAAAGTGCTCATTTTCACATATTTGGCCTTTAAAGAAAAGGTGAAAATTTTTTCTTTTCCTTTTCTCCTATTTAGATCCCTCCAACCAAACAAATGTTAAAAAAACCATTTAACACGTGGAATCTAAATACTGGAAATGTCCTCCTCATCTACATTCTCACACACGTACTTTTCATCAATGTAAGGACTAAATCCCACTCTTGATGCAGGTAGACCACATATTTGCTTAATAAAAGGAGATTAGAGTATCTTGTTCTTAAAAAAATATTTTTTATCTTTTATTCCATTTTATTTTATGTATTACAAAATGATCTGTAAATGAAACAAACAAATAAATTATAAATAGCTACTCGATCAAATCTGACTAAAAAAAAAAAAAAAAACATCCCTTGTAATGTAATGAGTCATGTGAATGAATTAGATGGACTCTTAATGAATCTAATAACAGGAAGAAATAGAGGGGAAGTGATGTCAGAGGAGAGAGAGAAGAGATAGAAAGAAATGGAAGAGAAATAGAAGGAGAGAAAAACTACCAGAGTTCAAGAAAGAGAAGAAATTCCAATAACCAATACTATTCAATTTGTTAATCTGCTCTAAAATTTGAGTTACAATAATACTTATTTATAGGACTCAATAAAATATTTTACAAAATTGACTAAATATAAAGAAATTGTAAGAATCCCACCTATTTAAAAAAATTCTAAATATTAAGACATTTTAGAACATTCAAACGTAAATTTAAAAAAAGAAATTATATAGTAAGAAATAAATAAAAGATAAAATATAAATCCTAAATTAAATCTAAAAATAATCTAAATATTTACTAAAATATCTTTATTTTAAATCCATCCTCCATGTACGGAGTTGATATACATAGTTGTGACTGTTTAGACATTGCAATAACCTGTCTTGCGATTCATATAACTCTGTAATTAGCCAGGGAAGAAAGGTGTAATCAGAATTTTCTTTTATAGTTTTAATCACGAGAGAACTTATAACTTTCTGTTAAAAATCATAGTTTTAATTTCTTAAAAGAGTTATATTTTTGTAAAATTTAAAGTTAAATTTGAAATAAAAATATAAAATCATATTAAAAGAATGCATTGGAGTTGTTTCAATCCAAGACTTTAAGGCACATGAGAATCATTCATGGTTTGGCATCGGCATCGCCAAGGAACTGCAGGTGCTCTTTAAACACACGAAACATTTTAAAAAGCATTGATGATCATATTTGGTGCTGCTCCACGAAGTTTGGGTATGGAATTGCCAAAGAATGTGATGTCACCATCACCTGGTTGATATTTGTCGGGGAAAAAATAAAACTGATTGACTGTTCCATTGATTTCAATTTTTTTATATTCGATGTTTTTCAATATTTATCTCCTTCTGTACACTAATGTGGGCCATATTTCTATTCACAATGATCAATCTATTCAGTAATCTGCACTGTGAATGAAATGAATATTAATAGGATAAAGTAAATAAAATGAAGTTGAACAGCAAGTCATGTTCTCTTTTATTGTCTTGAATTCTATGGAAGAAAGATTTTTTTTTTCCCGTGAAGAAACAAATATAAGCGTGCCATGTTCCTTCGTTGCATCAAATTGGAAATGTATTAACAAAACCTCATTGCAGCGCCAGTTTTAATTACCTAAAGAAGTAATCTTATAGTGAAGTTTATGAATGTAGTTACCAGCTCTCATTAAGTTACTTAAGCAAAGCTATGACATAAAGCTTAGATTCTGCGATGACTAAGATTAGTCAAGTATACCTGAGCACATGGATGTGAAGGAAGAGTCATGCACAATGCAATTTATTTGTCCTTAGCCTTTTTCTATATTCTGCACCTTATCAATAATTAGTTCTAATATGGACCAGAACAAATCCAACTAATGAAAGTTAATTTTATGGTCAAATAGATTTGACCGTATGCAAATATAACAGACTAGAAAAGAGATATCCACAGTCCACACTACCTTTAACTATTCATTTATGAATCTATAAATTGTTTTTAGCTCACATTCTAGGCTCATGTATTGCAGGGATTATTCAGGCCAAGGAAAAATTTCTCTGCAGAGAAGCACAGATCCTCTACAAAGATTACCAAACAACCAGGCATAAACTAAGTAAACAAAAGGACAAATCACAACAAAAAACTTCGAAGATTACACCCTAGTATCAAGAAATATAACGTATAAAATATCCCAAACGAACATAGCCTACTTCAACAAATCTGACAAATCAAAAGAAACAATTAGTTCAACTTCCAAACAGAACACAATTTTAATCAAACAGGCTGAAACCCATGTCGTCGTCAGATTCTTCAGCTGGCTCTTCCTTCTTTTCCTCCGCGGCAGTAGCAGCTGGGGCACCACCCAAATCAGCGGCTGGGGCAGCAGCAACCGCCGCAACAGCAAACTTACTGGGATCCTGTAGTTAAAAGTTGAAACGTATAAAAAATCAGTGACTTAGTACGTTGGAAAGATTAACAGAATGGAGAAATAATTGAGAGACAGTGCCATCTAAAATATTGAAGACAATACCTTCAGGTATTCCTTAACCTTCTCTGCCTGAGGGAAAGAATATTCAGTGGCAACTGACACAGCCAACACGTTTTTGTAGGCATTGATGAACATGTGTGGTGCAGCTGCAAGTGTTGGGTATGAGATGGCCAGAGAAAGTGCCGTCACCATGGAAACACCAACTGCAAATTTCTCAATAAGGTCATCCTCAGTAAGATCAAGAACCTCAGGGCTAAACACTGAACCGTTATCATACACAGACAGGACCACAAGCCCATATGAGAAGGGCCTTATCCCAAGTTTTGCTAGTAAAGCAGCTTCTGAGGAGCCGACCTTTTCACCCTTTCTAATAAGTTCCACCGGGGTGATAATTTCCACGGTACCCTTGTTAATCTTGGTAGGGATATTGAGCACCTGAAATGTGAAGAGTATAAACTCAGTATTCTCAACGTGGAAACTGAAGCTGTTCCAACTCAAGAAAGCTAACCTGGAAAAAAGATGTCTGAGAGGGGTCAAGCCCTGTGTTGCCAGGAGGAACAACGACATCAATTGGAGCAACCAAACCAACACGAGCAGGAGCTCCAACCTGTTCATATAAAGACATTTGTTAACTGTTAATGGATGAAAGTAAGAAACCAGAATAGTCCACGTATAAGAAAAACTACCAGAAAGTGAATTCATCAAATTAAAGAATAAACACATGGAATTATCAGAAGTAAATTGCTGCCAAAGGGTACCATACAAAAAAAAAAAAAAAGAATAAACTTGAGTAACACGGGCTTAAGAAATATCCGTGGAATCGGTTCAACAATATTCTCGAGTAACACGTTCATGGAATTTGTTCAATAATATTCCATGTACATTGCTTAATGTTCGTCAAATTTCCGGAAATTAGTCATGGACAAATGGAAGTACCATAATTAACAATAGTTTCGTTTATAAATCTTGCAAGATTGATAAATTGTCTTTAAATTGCAGGCTACTCAGTCAGTGACAACAAAAAAGTATCACAACTAAAAAGGATTGAGTAGTAATCTTCGAAAATTGTTGAATAGTCAATATATTGCAGACAACTATCATGGATATGCAAAAGTATCAAAGCTAACTAGGGTCAACAAAATGACTTAACCTCATCGTTATATAAGCAACACAATGTATAAACTACTTCACCTTGTACTTGGCAACCTCCTCGCTAACCTCCTTCAGGTCTCCTTTAGTGAAAATTAGTCCCACGTTGCCCTAAGTCAAACGGACGAATTATAAGGCATTCATAAGAAGGAAAAAAAAACTAGCAAAACGTGTCATCATATTCTTAAGCACATCTGTGTGGACAAAAAAAAAATATTCTTAAAAGATTCAAAGAAAAATCCATGCAACTCAGTTGAAATGAAACAACCAGTTCAGTCCCATAGTGAATCTCGTAAAAGGGCTACGAAGATATTACTTACCTGAAGAAGAGGAATAAGGTTAAGGAAGTCATTGTTGCCGGTCTTCTCAGCGTGTATCCTGACGGAGCGCTTCATCATGGTGTTCTTGCCCATGAGCACCACCGAGTCACCACGCAGACCCTTCCGGATGTTCTGAAGTTGGTTGGATCCGACGTTGTCTGCCGCCACCACAAGGATCTGGGTGTACTCCTCCAGAAGCTGGCACAGTTTGGCATCGTAAGCGATCTTCTTCTCGGCTTTAGTGGGTTTCACCGCCATTGATAATGCTTGTATCTCAGAGTTTTAGATAAAAGGAAAATTACAGTAAAAATTTGGAAGAGTGAAGCAAAATCGAGGGCCAAGACGAAGCAGAGGCTTGATCAAGGCGGACAGCGGAACAACGCCGTCTCTTTAACCCCTTTGTTGTCGAGAAGAGATACCAGATATTGCAGTCGCAGCTTTGAAGCCTGTGAACTAGTGAAACAAGGCAATTATAATTGTAATGGTAGAGGCGCTAACAGAGGTGGGAAATTAGGGTTTTGTAGAGCCCTAGATCCGACTGTTAAGATTGAAGTCTCTGAATAAATTGGACGGCCAAGCTACTTTGGAGCTTGGAACGGGCTTCCTCTTATGGGCTTTTTGAGTGAGATTGGACTGTGATTTGATCATGTTTAAGATACACCGATTGGCAATTGACCCATCAATGTTTAAAAGCCCTAAATAAGCCCAAGATAAGGTCGGGGACTTGGAATCCCTTAATTAATTAAGATGACATTTTATTTGAAAGACTAAATTTAGATATAGTTCATTAATTCTAGTATTGTTATTGAATTTTATAAATGTCTAATTTTTCAATAATAATGTGAAAAATATACGATTTAGTTAGAGAAATACAAACTAACATGCTGTTTATTTTGACCTGAACTAGCATATTATTGTTAAATATTTATACATTGTTTTTTTTTTGTGAATACCTTGTTCATATTTTAATTAGAGAATTGGATCACAAAGATATAAATATTTGCGTAAAGATCTTTATATATTTAAATTAAATGACATTCTGATCACTGTTTTTCTTTGTTGTTTGTAAATTCAATTATTTTCGTTACCATTCTATTTATATGTTAAATTGAATAAATGCGAAAATTTCATTAATCTATGCTTCAGCTGTACGTAATCTAAATTGATAACATCCAGAAATCTAACTTCTTTTTTTCGCCAACTTGCAATCACTTCTACTTGAGGACACAAACTGCATCAATATCTTGTTTTTTTTTCAGAGACCCAAACCCAACCCAATCATTTCTAGTGCTAGTCAAGGTCCAAAAGGCCGAAAAACCAATCTGATTTAAAAAAAAAATCCAAAATAATTGACCATATGTTATTATACATGGGCATTTTCAATTCCCCCATTGATTGCTTTTGAATTCTAACGCGTCTTGAGGGAAGAAATAAAGAATACAGTTCCATGGGATGGGCCAGAAATCAGAATGCGTGTCACGAAATCGCTCAAACTCTCTTTAATTTGATGGTGGAACTCAGTACGTCAACCTCTTCATTTTCGTCAGGCAACTGGTTTTCCCTTCACGAGCCAATAATTAACATCCTCATGAAAATTCCCATATCTACACAACCACAGATAAATTTTACAACTGCCCCTAAGTTATGAATATTTTACTGATATCTAGTTAAGTTAAATAGATTTACTAAATTAGATAATAAAAATGTCCTAAACAACTCAACTCTCACTCAACCTATATAACCATAACTCACTCCAACAGCTCAGGAGTTAATTTTTGTTCTGAAATTCCCGTAATTTTGTGCGTCTCAGATTATTATTATTTTTTTCTCTGCGGCGTCAAAGAACTTTCAAATGGTTCATTAATTAGTTCATCTATCATATCATCCATGACCCACATTTAAATAAATTTTTGACACTATATTTTTCTTTTGAGGCTTTGGGACCAACATGATAATCTTAGGATGGATTCTTCTCGAGCGGTACTGTCTCATCAGAAGGCTGCTCTCGTAGCCTTATACACTAATTCATATGTTAAAGATGAGGCTGCTATATATGCTTTGCTTTTAGATTTATAGGGTGCTGCCAAACACATAAAGCAAGTTAAATCACGTAAATGTAGGCTGGGAATCCACTAAGTTATTTGCAGTTGCTGCGCCTATTGCTAGCTGATATATATATACAGGAATCTCCTTTATTTTGTTTTTTTCTTAGTCGATTTCTTTGGTGGATCTCACTATAGACTATACAGTCTTGATGTCTCCCACCATATCATTGGCTCTCTTGTAAGATATGCTGAGGAAATGACATGACCTAGAGGGATGCCAAAAGTAGGTCATATATATGGAGGGCTTGAGTCTATCCGTTAATGATTTATAACAAGCATTCAGTACGGATTTTGTTTGTCCTCCAGTAATTGAGAAAGTGCTAGGTGTAAACCAAGTTCTAAGATATTGAAACAATTAAATTTTTCATTAAGAAATACATAAATATAGTAATTTTGATTGAAAAGTATGTGAATATATGTGTCAACTATTTAATTATTGGTCATGGAGTATTCCTTTAAGTAAAGATGGGATTGTAATTTTGTGAATGAAAAAAATGACATGAGATTTATCTCCCAGTTTGGATCCACCAACGTGGTTATGTAAATTGAATAAAGGATAATAAAACTTTGAAGATTTATAATAAATCTTTTAATCAAATATGTTATTTCCACACGATATAAAATTTTGGTGAATGATGAGCATCTATCTTTTTTTTTGTTGGTTCATGATAAGCATTTATCTTAATATATATTCTCTCCGGTCCTTTATATAGGATATTTTATTCTACTCCTGAATATAAAACTCTTTACAATATATGAGGTGGTATTTATTATATATTTAAAAAAATATCTCTATTTAATGTATCTAAAAAAAATATAAAGAGATTAAATAATAGTAGTTTTAAAAAAATACTAAATTTTTTGAAAACATCAAGATTCAATTAGTTTTAATTCTTTTTTTTAATTCAACGTGATTGGATTAAAAAGAAATTATATTAAAAGATTAACAATAGAAGATGAAGTATTAGATATTCTTGTAGTTAAATATTCCAATCATGAAAGAGAGACTACAAAGATGATGGGATGGTACATGAGGCTGGATTTGAAGGTTAAAGGAGAAAGCACCTGTAAAGCAAATAAAGAAAAAGAAAAAAGAAAAGAAATGACCACATTCTACGTTTCATTTAAAAAAAAACAAAGCATATGTTCAAGGCATTCATATTTCCATTTTCAATTTTTTTAAATTTGTTTTTATCTTTTAAACTCTCATCATCTTTTGTGCTTAATGCAGCTAAACCCTTCAAGTCGCACCTGACTTTTTCATATTATATATTTTTAAAATGTTCAGATATTGATGGTTTTAGAAGCACTCAAGTGGTATGGATTGATAGTATGGTGTTACCCTAGTAATTGCTCCCTCTATTTTAAAAAAATTTGTGGTTTAAAATTATGCACACAGTTTAAAAAGTTATTAAATAATTTGGACTGTAGTAAAATTCGTTGTTATTATACTAAAATGCTTTTATAATTAATGACGAGTCAAGTTAAGATTTGGCTTATTATTATTATTATTATTATTAATGAAGGGTAAAATTATATAAAAATAATTAATACTCATTAAAATTCTAAAGTATTAGTAGTAGATTTTTTTTAAAAAATAAAGTGCCAAAACAAATTGAGTAATAAGAATATGTTTGTCAAAGTAATAAGAATATATTTGTTCTGAAAATGCAACCATATTAAATATTTAGTGGTGGAGTTTATCACTTAAAAGGATCCTATCCAACTTAATTTAGATTAACTTAAACTCCAATAAATATTCTAACTAAGGTAGGATAAAATTCTAAAGTATTAGTAGTAGATTTTTTTGAAAAATAAAGTGCCAAAACAAATTGAGTAATAAGAATATGTTTGTCAAAGTAATAAGAATATATTTGTTCTGAAAATGCAACCATATTAAATATTTAGTGGTGGAGTTTATCACTTAAAAGGATCCTATCCAACTTAATTTAGATTAACTTAAACTCCAATAAATATTCTAACTAAGGTAGGATAAAATTCTAAAGTATTAGTAGTAGATTTTTTTAAAAAATAAAGTGCCAAAACAAATTGAGTAATAAGAATATGTTTGTCAAAGTAATAAGAATATATTTGTTCTGAAAATGCAACCATATTAAATATTTAGTGGTGGAGTTTATCACTTAAAAGGATCCTATCCAACTTAATTTAGATTAACTTAAACTCCAATAAATATTCTAACTAAGGTAGGATAAACCGGGTGCATATGTTGACCAAAAAACAAAAGAATATGTTATATGTTGATAAAAAAACAAAAGAATATGTTATGGAGCTATTATTGGTCATTGCCCTAATTAAAGGGCTCTGATTTCAAACGTCCAATAGGAATTACATGTGGAGTAGAGCTATCATATTTCAACGGTAGTTGTAACTTAAAGTGAGTGTATTTGATTTGACAAAAAAAGAGTGAGTGTATTTGATTAATTTTGGAATAAAGAGAACCATCGAGTGCTGCAAGATACCTATCACACATTAGAATCAAAATTGGAATTTGGTCCACCATTGTTGCCGTTGAGATTCTAAATCTAAGCAAAATTATTATTAAACTTCAATTTGTAAATAAATTTATCATTCTTATGAGATTCTTGTTTGTCTGTTCATTTAGATCTACTACAGCCATCAAGCGAAACAGATCCATTGTCATCGCCATTGGGAGAACTCACCAGATCCATCATCTTTATCAGGAGAACCAATTTCTGCAACATCAGTCCGCTCTCCCTCCTCACTGAAACATAGAGAATTTGACGAGAGATTAGAGAACTAGACAAAATAAAGGGAAGAGATAGGGTTTCAAAATGACATTGATAGATTGAGAATGAAGGGATCAAATGTGAGGGAGAGAAAAGAAAACCAAAATGATTTTTTGTATTGATGGTTAAAAATAGTGATATGTGTGGTGTATTTCTTATAAAATAAAATGTTAAAGTTTTCTTTGCAGTTTAATAACCGCAAAGGAAATATAGTTTTGACTTTTCTTTGAAGTTATTTAACAAATTGTAAAGGAAAGTTGCAATTCTTCTAATAACTACAAATGAAATATTGTTTGCTTCTCCACGTCTTTTTTTTTAACATTTACTTATATAACCACCACCTTCTATGCGCCAAGAAAAATCAGTTTTGGCGTAGTAATATATTATATTATTTAAATTTAAATTTAAAGTTTGTATGTTAATTATAACAATTAATAATATACATAATATTTAATTTTTAATCTTAATTCCTAAAAACCTTGATTTGTTTAAGGGTAGTGTAAATTTATTGTTGAACTTGATTGAAAAAGTATGTAATGTTAAATTTTTAAAATCCTTTTTAAAAAGTAATGATTGATCGTCTAATTGATCAAGAGTCAACTATACTCAACTGACTTAGTTAAGATCATGATATTGAATTGATATAATGCAATATTTATTTTTTTACAAGTGATGACAAAAATAGTTCCATTTGATTGGTTTGAACAACCAAATGAAACTAATTCAATAATCTGTTTTTGGATATTATGAGACCTCTTTTGATCTCATCAATTATATGAATTTGAGTTAAATTTGGTACACATAAAAAGAATATCTTAAAAGGAAGAGTGAAAAAAAAATCCTTGTAAAATTTATTTGGTACATATCATTTAAATTTTTTATGAACAAAATATAGCTTTTTCATAAAATTCTTCTCAACATTAATTTCTTCTCCCTTCTCATTTTTCTCAAAATGACTACTTTTTACCAAATATACATGGTATTAATAATAGGACTACAACATTAGGATTGTGATTGATATCATCGTCCCTACATAATTAGCATGACGCTTTTGTGCAGTAAAAGAAGAAGAGTAGTTGACTCTATTGATGTGTTCCTCTGATAACAGATGATTTATATGATTTTTTAAGAACTCAAAAGTCACCGAATCCTTATGGATCTTTCAATGCAAGACTCGGAATTATTATTTATTTTAAAAAAAATAAAGAAAGAAAGTGAATGTGAACTCATAAAATCGTTTGAAAATTTTGTTGGAGAGGGACAAATGTTTGAAAAATCAGAAGTAAATTGGTGTAGGATGTTGAGGGTCATGGATGCAAAGTGAAGAAACAGTGTTGCCAGGTAAGGTGATAAGGGTAGAGAGAGAGAGAGAAGAAATTATTGGAAGGGATTTGGTGTGCACTTGATGGTGGATTTGGTAGCTGAGTGAAAGTGAAGGGGATGGTATCCATCAATTTCAAAGATTACCCATTTATGTGAAATTAATCTTCCACCGAAACCCCAGATAGCTATATAGCCTTCATCGATCCAATGTTTGAAAAGTGGGGCATTCTATAACAAAAACCCTATTCCCCCCGCATGGGAGACCACCCCTTTACCAATCAGCTACATTTCTTTTCCATATCAACTTATTTCCAGAAGTTATATTACATCTGGACTACCCCAAATTAAATCAAATAAGACTATACATGAAGCAAAATTTTTCCCAGTAACACAAATTTCTACAGAACTTAAGATCTTATTTAAGAAAAATAAGCGTTGAATTATTTAATTACATTGATTGCTGTCAGTGAAATATAACTACTTTTGTTTTTACATCTAAAATACAAGACCTATCTATCTATCTATTTATTTACTTTATAAATATTTGCCACATTCCCTTAGTTATTATTCAATAATTTTTGTTTTCATGTTTTATTAGAGATGGCTAACTCTCACAACAATAATTAAAAATGTCAGCAATTCACGCACGCATACTTTCAAGCAAGTACTAGTAGAAAAAGTGAATTCTACGTCCCAAATTTTACGTTGGTTATATTAGGAACCAATGTAAAACAATAATCAGTGATATTTTTGTAAATTATTGGATTTTTTGTTTTTATTATTGGAATTAATTTCATAACATATTAGAAATGCATCAATTGTTACAGGAAACAAATTTTCATTTGTTTTTCATATGAAATTGACAATTGCCACTAATGTTTATAATTTTTTGAAAAAAATAATATTTAATTTTGTTTTTATTTTTTTAAAATTTTCATTTCTATGCTGGTTGTATTTATAACCGACGTAGAATATAACATTTCTATGTCAGTTGTAACATATACTCGACATAAAAAATTTAATTTTACGTCAGTTAGAATAGATAACCGAAGTGAAATAAAAACGTAGAAATAATTTATTTCATTTAGTATCATTTTTAATATCGGTCGAGTTTTAGGAACCAACGTAAAAAACAAATTTCTACGTTGGATCATTTTTATGAACCGACGTAAACAAAAAAATGTCTCTACATTGACTTGATCTGTGTGACCTTAGAAATCATTGTAATTGATGAAAAAGAACTAACGTAAAAATGCCTTTTATGCAGTAGTGAAGGAAATAACGGTTACATGTAGGTACATGCTTAGGGTGGTGGGAATGCACTGTTAGTGATGGGATTCAGCTAGCTAGTTGTGAGATGACTGATTTAGTACTACTTGTTACGTATGAATCTTCTCTTCTAAGTATAATTTTGTGTGCATTTGATGATCTTTACCTGCTTTGTCTTCCACTTGCAGTTGCATGCATATCCATTTTGATGTAACCCTTCGTTTGATTTTGTTGATATACATAGTTACACTTCAATTATATTAAGACCTGCTAACTAAATAGTGATTTATTAGTCTCTTTGATATTGTAAATGTTCACGAATCATTATGACAATCATTATCATTAATTCTCATGAGAGACGTTGAGGTGAAATGGAAGCAAATATGAGTACGTTGATTGCGCCTAACCAATCGAGTAAGATTAGTACATGCATGCACTTTACTCATGTACCGTTTTTTTAAAAAAAAAAAAAATCTTTGGCCCATATACATGTACTAAATCATAATGATAAATAAAGAAGATTGTCAATTGTTCATAAAGCGTTTAATTGGTTCCATCAGCTCCCACTCATGTTGTTCAATGTTAACTGCTACACAATATAATATATAAAATTAGAAGAATTTTGTGCTTAAAAAATTGTACAAACAACATTTTCTAAAGTGATATCTACCCACTAAAGTTTGTTGTTTTTAAACTAATCACTAAATTTGTCAATGGTGTGTGCAAATCAGTGTTGAAATTTATTCCAAACTTCTTGAAATATGTTTTTACTTTCATATTTTTACTTTGTCTTACTATTATTTGTAATGAGAATCTGTATTAACATGAGCTTTAATAATAAGCTAATTTTTTAAAAGAAAAAAGTATATCCGTTTGAAAATTTAAATAAACAGTTCTTTTTTTCAAAATTAAATTCATTAAAAAATTTAAAATCAAGAATATTTTAAATATAAACATTATTCAATATTTATTACATCACGTTAAATTGTAAGATATTTAAGATACACATACCCGTTGACGCATCTTAAGTTAGATACAGATATATACACGTAAATAAATGGCAAACCACATCCTTGCCAATATACACAATATAAATAAATATAAATGTTAACGGTAAGTCCTTTATTTTGAGTGGATATTTAATGGTTACTCATTTTATGATTGTTTTTTTGGTGACCAAAAGTCATCTTGTTAGTTTGAATTGCATCACAATAATAAGGATGAGAACCAATCATATCGTTGCCCCGGCAATCATGAACCTTCAATTCATGCCAAACTGTCCTAGTGAGAGGATTATATGCATAATTAAAATTATGTTTCTGGCCCTACGTACTTCCTTGCGGACCCTATCAAGCCATAAAGAGTGAAGCTTTATCATAAATGGTATGAATACTAAAACAATACGTATTACGTATTAGTATATTACGTTAAACTATTTCTCTCTCCCTCCTATTTATATTCTAAGGTGTTGGGACTATTTTTAGGCATATTAAAAAAATTTTATTATCTCTTTAAATTTCTAAAAAAAGGTGAAAATTTTTAGTTTTATTTTTATTAATTATACTCATTTTATTAAATAGTATAGCATAAGTTGCAATACTAGTAATATAATAATTAAGAAGCAAAATATTATATGTCACTTTATAATATGAATCAAGAAAAATTTATCAAGTTACTTTATAATATGAATCCATGGAGTATATGATTGAGCCCCTAATTAAAATTTGGGGACTAGGGACCAGAAACGCGTCCTAGGATGCTTGTTTTAGTTCTAACAAAGCTGATTCCTAGGACCGAAAAAGTGAGAAAATAGAGGCTTAAACATAAAAACAAATGAAAACCTTGTACCGTGCAAACATTTTTAAGCGATAAAATATAAAAAGGAGGTTTTAAAAATAAGGAAAAGCCAAACAAATCCAATCTTTATCCTTGTTTTTTTGGTGGAGTCAAATCTATTGGTATTTCAAGTGATATCTTTTTCTCTATTTGGATATGGTTACCGCAAATTTTCTTCTAATCATCTTTTCAAGTTTGGACCCTTTTATTATGAAAGTGGTTTTAATCTTCGGATGACTTAAAGCTCAAAAACAAAGTAATGCACAAGCATGTTTGCTTATGCCATCTTGGATTCCCTATGTCAAAAATTGTGCCATTTTGTTAGTTTGAAATTTGGTCAAGTGACTCCGAATACTGAAAGAAGATTTTGATCCAATTATCCAATTTTCATTAACATGGAGTACGTGATGCACTGTATAGTTGTTAAATTAAATCACTCTTTCAGTTATCGAATTAAGTCGACAAATTAAATTAGAAAAAAAAAAAAGATTGCACGGTTTTGAACGAGAAATAATTTGTCTACTTGCTTATCCTAATGATTAATTAACCATATAGTAAGTGATTTAAATTTTATATTTTTTTCGGCCAGGAAAGTCATATTATTAATAGAAAGCGATTTAAATTTAATTTGAACATACTGAATACTAGTAAAACAAAATGCTACTACTATAATACTTTCTCTAGTCATATTTATAAGTGTTTTTAATCACCACATGAGTACTAAAAAAAGTTAGTTATATTTTTAAAATTATTAAAAAATAGCATAACATATCAATTTTACCTTCATAATTAAATTATCAATCATTATGTGAAAAGGTAGAAAATAATAAAAAAATATAATTGACTAATAAAAATAAATTAAAGATAACAATTTACGAGTGAAAAGTAAAATAATTTAAGGTAGAAAAGAAAAAAATATTAAAATATAACACAACACTTCATAAAAATGACCAAACAAATCTTGGAGATGATACCCATAAAAAGAAAGAAAGGAGGGAATATCTATTTATGTAATACTCCAACCAGTTTTCAATGCAATTGTGTTTTTGATTATATAATTTTGTAAATTTCTTAGTGGACTTGTCTCTGGTTACGCACAATTAATTAGTACCCATTTGTTTTATTTTTTTATAAAATATTTTTTAAAATAATCACAATT
This sequence comes from Adenanthera pavonina, assembly GCA_026686845.1. Lineage (NCBI taxonomy): Eukaryota > Viridiplantae > Streptophyta > Magnoliopsida > Fabales > Fabaceae > Adenanthera > Adenanthera pavonina. Next base: position 14,206,780 of record JAIVEN010000003.1, on the reverse strand, counting down.
TATAAAAATAAAATTTAAATAAAGTAAAAAGAACATTTTGAACGGATATTTGGTATGCTCAAATATCCAAAAGCTTTAATTTTTTAATAAATATTTTATTTTATATTCAATCATATTTAAATTTTAAATGAAAAAGACAAGCAAGAAATTGACAACTTTTGATTATTACATAATAAACAATAAGAGGCGTGTGGATTACCTCGATATCTTTATCATATTGCTTTTTTTTGACGTAATGAAAGATAAGATTAATAATTGAAATTTTCCTCCCCAAGAGCATTTTTCACCTAACCTGCTTCGTTGTATTGGGACGGATCGGTCATGCGTGTTATAGAGGATCATATATAATAATCATTGCGGAAAAACCTGGATCAAATCGACTAATTTAACAGGTCTTATCAGGAATCGATTCCAGGTTTAGTCTAGTTATGGTTGAAAATAGGTTAATTTTAGAAACGGAACGGATAGTACAAAACCAGTCGAATCGATTTATTTTTTTAATATAAAATAACATCATTTTTAATAATAAGTAGCATTATTTTTTATATAAATTTTTTTATATCTATATTATAATATTATATAGGTATTATTATGATACATAATTATTGAATAATGATAAATTTATTTAATAAATAATATGAAAATAAAATATTAATTAATTATTTTGAATTCAAAATATAATTATAGATGAATATTAACTTATTTAGATTTTAATATTAGGTTGTAAAACTTATTAATAATATTTTTAATTTTCTATATAATATATAAAATTAAAAAATTATTAAATTTATTTTTCATTTTAGATTGAATGTTAATTTTATAATCATCGATAAATATCTTTTATATTTTTCATCTACATTATTTAAAATATATCAATTTATTCATAATTGGTCTGACCATTGAACCTTGAACTGTTGCTTTATCTGGTTTAATAGTCGGTTCGATATTTAATAAGTTGATAATACTCTATCTGATTCTTAATATAAGACTATTTTAACCGAATCACGCGAATTAAGAAGGGGAGTTAAAACTAATTAACTATCTTGATTTCTCTGAAAATCCCAACATTTTTCCAAAACTACCCTTATTTAATCTATCTCTTTTTCTATTTGAATACATTAAATAGGGACTTTTTTGGAAATGTATAATAAATACCACATCATATATTGTAAAAAATCTTATATTTAGAATCAAGATAAAAGTTCCTATATATACATATAGGATCGAAGGGAGTAATATTTAGTAATCTACTCCTTCCATATTAATTGTAAGTGATTGCGTGAATCCAGCTCCAACTGTAAAATTAATCTGCTTCAGCGGCAATTAGGTTGGCGTGAGTATTAAGATTTTTCTTCCCTTAAAGAAATTGGTTGAAGGTTCCATTCAACTCTCAATAGTAAACCTCAAGAAAGATAAGCCCTCGTTAATAGATAGCATTTTTATTAGGAAGGAAGAATAAATTAGAATGGTTCAACAATTAAAGTCGATGGTAGTGGTGTATTAACTCATCAGATTCTCTTAATTATTGATATTTTGGTACAGCCTAGAGATGCACAAATGATGCTCCTTTGGGTGGATTTTACAGGCTCTATTGTAATTTGTAAATAATTGAAAAGAAACTCTAACTCTCTAAGGTTCTGTTTACCACACTCAATATATATATAGTGAGTATTAATAGGATGAAAATTATGATTAAAAAATCCTCAAGTAAAAAAAAACAATTTTTGTGTCAGGAAAATTTTTTTATGGAAATAATAATTATAAAAATATAAAAATAAGAAGAAAAATCCATTCGTCTTGATAAATTTTAATTAATTTAATTACTGAGTGATATTAAATTAAACAATGTGAAAGAATAAAAAAGGGCGACAAGGAGCATAATAGGGAAAGGTTGGTTAGGGAGTGAAGGAAGGGGGTCCACCACTGAGTAAGCATAATGTTAAATTAGATGGAAATGAGATGAAATGGAAAGGAAAAGCAAATGATGATGTTGATAGAGATCAAAATCAACCAAACAATATAAACATTGAATGCTTCATCCTTTTTGACTCACAAAGCAGTGGTTTACCAAATTCTTTTTACTCTTTCGACATTGTTTTGTCAATTCTCTATTATTCTTTTAGAAAGATTTCCTTATCTCTTTAATCCTCCATGACTAATTAAGTGACTTTGTTTGAATGGGTTTTTTTCTTAATCCGGGATAAGATCATTTCCCATGAAAGCATCTTAGTCAGTCTCAAAACTTTTTACAACTATTTCATAGCACTCCTCCATTAAGTCCCTCTCACTTAATCGCTTTCTAAAGTTAACGATTTCCTCTCAAATTTTATTTTTAAGTGCAAATAATTGTATCACGTCAATTTGTGCTTCTCTCCTAATTCGTTGCTTTTTGGGATATTTCAAAATTAGAATGAGCAAAATTAAAATGTTAGATTACTATAAATAGCCTAAAGTGTAATGAAGAATGAGTTGAAATTAGGAGTCAAGAAGTTGCAAATTTCTAAAATACATGTATAATCAATTTGAAAAATTCATTTCAAATCTTTTCTAGTAAAAAGTTGAGAATGAGTTACAAATTACAAGAAGTTGCCAATATAGGAATTAAAGTTACAAATTTCTTGAACTATTTTCAGTTTAAAAAGTTAAATTCAAATTTTCTTTAGTCAAAAGTGGAGAGTAAATTGAAACTACTTGTAAAGAAGTTGCAAATTAATCCAAAAATTCAAGTCATAGACTTTTGAAACATAGAGTCAATTTTAAAAGTTAAATTTGAATCTTCCATGCACAATAAAAAGTGAAAAGTGAGCTGCTAAATTCGGGAAACGAAGTTATAAATTAGAGTGAGAGTAATTTAGTAATTTGACACTGTAATCTTGATGACTTTGGGATCTTTAATATTTTATTCTAATTTTGAATATTTTGATAGTTAATTGTAATTATATTATTATTTTGGTCCTTAATTGTAATCTCTCTCTACTTGTGGCATATCAAGTGGCATATCAACTTGATTGAAGATTACTTAATTACACCAAATTTAATTACTTACTACTCACTTCAATCTTTTTTATAAGGGATCTTTTAAAAGTTTTTTTTTTCTTTATTATAAGGGATCTTATAATATTTAATGAGATTTTTTCTATTTTAGTCTTATCATTTATTTTTTCTCATAAATTGTTATTAAACTTTTTGGATGAAAGAAACACTCTCAATTGATTAAATGGTATTTAATGTGAATTGCATTAGTATATTAAATAGGGATAAAAAATGTTTAGTCTTTTTTTAGGATTTTGAGAAGATAACTAACTTCTTTAATCTACGTAAAATAATTGGAAGTTCTTTATTAAAAGGACGGGAGGGAACATTTACCAAAGTTAATGTGTAATATATTTTAGGCCAAAAAATATATAATATATACTCCCTGCAATTTTTAATATTTCCTCTGGTCTTTTGTATAAGGGATTTTTAACTATGTTACGTAGATTAAGAAAGTTAGTTATCTTTTTAAAATCTTTTAAAAAAACCAAACATTATTTTTTTACCCCTATTTAATATGTTAATGCAATCCACATTAAATATCATTTGACTAATTGAGAGTGCCTTTTTCATTTAAAAAGTCTAATAATAATTTATAAGAAGAAATAAATAATAAGGATAAAATAGGAAAAATCTCATTAAACATTACAAATTTCCTTATAAAAAGGATTAAAAAAAGCTTTTAGAAGATCCCTTATAAAAAGAACTGGAAGGAGTATAAGTTGCTTTCAACTACTTTATCATAACCAAGAAAAATTTATTACATTATTAAAATTATCTTAAAAATAATAAAGTTTCCATTTTTATCTCTTAATAAATATCATAAATTTAAACAATTCACTTTCTTTCTCATAATTAAATAAGAACATTTTTAAAAGTAATTAAAATTTCAGAAACCTATGAAAGATGATTTATATATAAGATCACACAAAACTTATAGAATGTAATCAATAAAATCGATAGGAGGGAGTATCTTTTTATACCATTTTCTCTTTTATTACAAAATTGTCCTTGATCAATTTCTTTTAAGCCATGAAAATATAAAATAAATAATAATCCACATTATTCTCATATATATATATATATATATTCTTTTAAGCCATGAAAATATAAAATAAATAATAAGCCACATTATTCATGTATATATATGTGTGTGTGTGTATGAGAAAAAGTGTCTTGTTTGTGACAACTTTACCTTATTTGTTCATTATTAACTTCAGAGAAATTTACAACCATTCAAATTTAGATGATCCCTATTCTACATATTGAGAATGATTTTAATCCATTAATATATTCTGAAGAAAGAATCTTTCTCCCATTAAACCACTTTCCAACCTAAGATTATATATGCCGGAAAACAATTTTGAGGAATAAGCAGGATAATGTATGCTGTCAGCTAAATTTATAATAAAAATTAGTTTTTCCCGTTATCATTACGGCAGTCGATTAAAAATTTGACTGCATTAGTGCCAATAGTTTATTATAATTAGACTTTAATTTGAATGCAAACTCAACGGCATTTATAATTGTAAAGCAATTAAATATGATAATAAATAATTTATGATTTTAAAGGTAATTTATTCTCTCCTACCTTGTATTTGGAAGATGAAAATTTGTCAGCACCATCAATATATACGTTTGTTTACAATGAAGGAAAAGTTTTTTTGTTTTTTTTTTCATTTACATGCATGCAATTTAAATGTGAAACATCTATTATATTCTTCTAATAATTATTTCTTTTCATTACCAAGTTTTATCTAGGAAGTCAGAGAATACTTTACGTTCAAAAAGTCAATTTTTTTATTTCGTTCCATTTCATTTTACAATTATGGTGTTTACTCACATAGTATTCTACAATGCGCGCGTCCCTAGCAAAAAAAAAAAATGATCAGGGATTACTCACATAGTATGCTAGATCCAATAATAATTTTTTCGTATAATCAAATAAAATTATAGACTAAGTCAACGAAAAAGCACAAAACAATTCTAATTAAATAGGAATATGAACAAAGCCTCGACATGAAACTATTCGATTAACTCAAGAAAGAACAATTTAAGGATTTCTCTTCTGCCCTGTTTGGTTGGATAGAAATCCGAATGTGGAAGTGAAACTAATTATGAAAGTGTAAAATTATGGTGTTTGGTAGCCTAGAAGCCACTTCCATAAAAAACGATGGAAGTGGCTTCCTTGCCTCAGTTCATGAAAGTTTGAGCTCATGGCAATTTTACCTTTATTTACATCTCACTTGGTGGTTCAAGTAACAGTATCCATTATACCTTCCTTTAACCTGGTCTTGTTGTTGGTCCGCTAGCGATGAGGATGAACCCACTGCTTCATGATGAGAGAGAGTTGGTATGCTAATCTTGCTGTTGCCATTAATGAGGACGAACCCATTGCTTCTTCATGAGGAGGACAAACCCACTCCTTACCAGAATGACATCGACGAGGACAAACCCACTTGGTCTTCGATGTTTCAAGGGGTTGCTAGACTTTGAGTAATGTCTTGTACTGGACTTGGATTATAATATTCGACTTTGTTTTTGATCTGTAAATTTTTGCTTCTGCTATTGTTTATCGATTATCCTTCTACTGTTGGTCTTTGATCTGCTATTGTCCATTGATTTCTGCTATGAAAATTTGGGGATGTTGGTAGTCTCTTGTGGTGGTGCCATGGTCAATGTTTCTGGTGGTAAGGAGAGGGTGCTAGAAGGCATTATGGTCTTTTCATATTTTTAATATAAATATTAAATAAAATTATACACCACTTTCAGTGTAATACAAAACATTTTTAAATTTCATTTCTATTTCCTTCAAAATCACTTCTACAAATCCGTTATATATGTTGCATGTAAAAAACAAAATCAAAGAGATATATTTATTAGCAGCAAAAAAAAATGAGTAGTTTTTTTTAAAGGTACAAACAAAAAGAAATGGGTGAGCACAAAATTGGCATTACCGAAAAAAGAAGTTGACTGATTGCAACTGGGAGAAAAGAGTAAAATTCATTTGTTTTGTTAAATTAGTGCCAATAATTAGTTTTAACAAACCGAAAATAATATGTAAGCAAAGTTTAACGTAAATTAGTATATCAATGTATCAAAGTAAAATCCTTTATACTAAACCCACATTGGTGATATTTATGTTGTAAAAGGATTAATTTTTTGTTGTTGGTTGAGGGATTGTTAAAAAGAAGAAAATCTTTCTAATATTTCTTTCTTGTAGCTTTTGAATTTTGTAATTTTTTTTGTTATTAACATAGCCATCAATCAACAGTTTATAATAAAAACAGATAACTGAACATTCATCTGAAAATAATAACAAATTAAAGTAGATATATAACTACGAGTACGACACACACGTACATAAGACAAGCCATAAATGACAATACAACATATGATAGCCTAAAAATGTCATGACTGAAGCTTGTCCATCAAGATCGATCCTTTTGCGGGAAAGAGCTGCTGTATTATGTCCAATCCTTCCAGCTAAGGCTCTGTTTAGTTGGGGGAAGACATAGAAGAACAAATTTTTCATCTTATTTTTTCTCAAACTAAATAAAAACAGAGAGTACTTTTTTTCTTGTCCTTATAGAAAAAGGAGAGAAAAAAATAGAAGTAAAAAAAATAAGATAAAAAATTTTCCCTTCTCTCCTCTCTTTTCCAAAACCCCTCAGACTCTAGAAAGAGATGTAATAGTGCTCATGATAGAATATACAAATGTATATCATTTCACGTATGAGAACAAGACCGTAATGATAAATATTAACAATTTGTTTTTGTCATTGAAGAACTTTTCTTTTTAAATTACAGAATGCTGATTTTATATGTATAAACGTTGATCCTTTTTAAGTGTCATTTTCATGTAAAATATTTCTGAGGCAATGAGAGGAAGTTCTCCACTTCTTATTAATTAATCGTCAAGGCAATTGCAATTGATAATAACATGCTGCTGCTGCCGCCGCCGCCGCCGCTTAATTATTCTTGGCTAACAAGGGAGGACCGTTCAACGATTATGAACACCAGGACAGTACATTACTTTTTAATCGAGTGTTCATAATGATGATATTGATGATGAAAAATTAGTTGTTTGCACCATTTAATTTTATTTTATGACCCATAAATATAGAGTGAAGTGTTCAAAATTAAAATATATAATTAGTTTTACCATTCAATTGCAAACTTCAAACACTGAATAATTTTTTTATACAACCAATATCTTATCATTATTATCGAACAGTAATAGTTCATTCAAATTTTGAAATATAAAGCCTAGTGATTAATATAACATAAATATGTAATTGAATTAAAATATATATATTATATATCCCTTAAATTTTTTTTTTTGAAAAATATATATTACCTGTCTTAAAGGATCAAACGGTGCATAAAATAATACATATATAATATATATATAGACATCTGGGGCATGCTTGGTATGAAAAATGGAATGGAATAAAAAGTAAGCTTTTGGATGTGAAATGTTATATTAGATTCCGTAGATTAAAATTAATAATAAAAAATATTTGTTGGTTGAATGGTTATTACTAGCATATAATAGATATTTTTATGTCTCGATTATTGTGACATAAAAAAGAAAATTTTCTCCTTTTTTGTAATCAAGCTGAGCCCTACTTATATGTGCGCATGCGTGTACGTACATGTATGTAAATGTGTGTGTATATATTTACGACAAAAGTTAACCGATCTAAACTAATTTAAAAATTGTATGAATTAATAGCATTTAAACTCAATTAGACACTTTTCGATACATTAATGAAGCAAATGAATTGTATTCTTCTATCATTTGTAACTAGCATAATTTATTATAATATGTATTATTTTTTATATTACAGGGAATTAAATAAGCTTGTATTATAATGCAACCCATTTTTACAACTTTAGTACAGGGTCAACATTCTTATTACAATCAAAATTGAAAATCACGACGACCCTTGATTTCTTTTACAGTTCATCCTATTTAGAATAATATTCTAGTGGGTGTTAGAAAGAAAAAAAAAATCTGCATTTTGAGATGTTTAATTTTTTGGGGGCAAAAGACATCCATATTTTTTTGTTAAGTAAACTTATAGGGTTTGACAAAATCATCTAATACATATAAGAGTGTGTTTGGATTAACTTTTTCATAATTGAATATAAGAATAAGTGATTTTTTATAATTGATTATAAGAATAAGTAATTATATTAAAAGTAACTTATGTTTGATTGTTTTTAACTCATAAATAATTTTGAGAAAAAAAATGCTTGGATTTTGGAGATTTAAGTGATTATTTGATGAATAATGAAAAATAAAAAATAAAATAAGTAATTATTAAAAGATAAGTAATTATAACATGCAAAAAAAAAGTGACTTATAAAAATAATCACTTAAATAGTTATAAATAATTATTTTATTTTCTAATTTATTTGAATAATTATATCCATAATTAATTATTTGCTCCCATAAGTGATTATGGGAGCAATCCAGACACATTGTAAGAGTCCAAAAATCTGTGCCTCTTAACTTATGTTAACATACTCATATCAAAGTAACAGGGGGCTTGAGGGAAAGACATCCACCTTAATTAAATAGATGGCTTGTTGATCATTGGAAAAGAGGTGAAATTATTTCATAAGTATATTTGCATCACATATCCGCGCTTCGTTTGTTACATAAAAAACTACTTTGATTTTTTTTAATCTAACGTATTTAAAATTTTAAGAAAGAGACTTTTTCCGGGTCAAATAAAGAGTGAAGTGTATGTTGGGATATATATCTGGATGACATGTAAATATGTAATTGAAATATGATTCAGTGTATTGGAAACAAAATCTGATTCGTTGAACCATCACACAATTACAACAACAATAATAGTAATAAATAAGAAAAAGGCAACACATAATTTGTCAAAAGCAAATGCGTTATTATCCAAATGCAATTAAAATCTGCCAAATTTCTACCACTACTAGTCTACTAGGACTATATAAGCTGGGACAATAATTTATCCTTTCTTCTTATAGTCTTATCTGCAATTAGTGAAATTCGCATATAAAGATAAATTTAAATTTTTGTACTGAACGACAATAATATATTTTTAACAGGCTATCAAGGAAATATAATACTTTATCTCCCAAAAAAGTAAATTAATATTTTCGGCAACAATTTTAAAGATCTGTAACTCGTTCAATGATCAAGTTATTTTTTTAAATAAATTAAACATTCAATTTTATCCCATGTCCCGGAAGGGACATTGAACATTCAATTTTTTTAGTTAAATAAAAAAAAACTCAAAATAAATTATAAAATTGGATATACTGATTTATTTTTGAAATAAATATATTATTATAAATGAAATTATAAAACTATAAATGATAACTTTATTTAATTTTTTATCTTTTTTTTAATGTGTTACTTCAGTTGCAATTTGTGTTATTATTTAAAATTGTTTAAAAATTTTAATATCTTAATATATGGCATGCTAAATTAATTAAATTAATATAAAAGATTTAATTAAAAAAATAGGGATAGAAGAGTGAAACCAAAAAATAAATACTGTTATCAAATCCATTCCGACACACACTGACCTGACCTCTGTACTGTCCACCAAGCTGAAACTAGAAGAAAACATACCATAAACACGGAAGAGCAGAAGGGAAGAGAGAGATCAGGAGGGGTGCCCTATAAGAGAAGCAGCCAGTTTTTACATTATTAAACTAATAAATCCAAACCTGTACACCTTTCAAACCCATTTTGCAGCTTTCGGCATTGTTTTCTTCCTCTCCGCCCACCGACTCTATTCAAAACACCAGCTGCCGCTTCTTCTATCTCTGTCTCTTTCTCAGTCAGGTGTACGTTTTGTCAGATTTCAATTCTCGAAGTCCAGGAATAGAGCTCGAACCCCTTCTCAATTATGGTCCTTTCGGTTTCTTCTCAGCCCAACCTTCTTCCCCTCTTCCCCTTTTTTTAATGCCTAGCACTAACTGTTCCGGGCTCGCTGGGTTTTCGTCTTTCCATATACTATCATATAATACCATCCTTTGAACCTCCTCTTTTTCTCAAGTCAGAACTCGCATTTAACACCTTGCCAAATCGCATAATATCAGGGGAGCCGCACGGGACTAAACGTTCATCAATGTGTATTTAAGGCTCTCCCACTGAGGTAGAGAGAGTAAATGTTTTCATACTGAGCAACGCCGCAAGAGCAGCCCAATCAGGTGGCTCTGCCTGCTGATAGTGATATTTTCTCTCTCTCTCTGTTTTTTTTTGTCTCTCCTTTTAATTCAGAAAAGGAAACGAGTTTATGCACTCTGATTTTGGAAGGAGTTACAAGAAAGCCAGCTATAAAGTCCTCTGCTTTCCTCCGTTTCTCTCCGTATATCCTGAGGTTGAAATTCTCGCGACTCACCAACATTGACCAAGAGCAGGTGCCTTTTTCTCTTGTTTGGTATCTTTCACAGGGCGAAATCTCTCTCGCACTGTGTCTATTTCTCTGTAGTTCGATCTGGGGTTCGGTACATGTCTGATTCGGTTTTCTAACTCCGTGCAAGTTTTTTTCCAGATCTTTATAATCTCAACGCAATGTCGCACCAGAAGCAAGCCGAAGAAGCCATCATTCCGAGCACGAATCAGACGACTGAGCGTGATGAGAAAGAGGAAGGAGAGAAGGGGGATAGCTCTGTTTTTAGCCTCAAAGCCTTGCTCTGGCATGGCGGGTCTGCCTATGATGCTTGGTTCAGCTGCGCCTCGAATCAGGTAACAACCTACGAATCCACGAATGTCCATCTCGTAATTCATATAGGAAATTTTAAGGTGGCTCATTTCTGTGCATTTTTCCCCGCAGGTGGCCCAAGTTCTGTTGACGCTGCCGTATTCTTTCTCTCAGCTGGGAATGCTTTCGGGCATCATATTCCAAATATTCTATGGTTTCCTTGGATGCTGGACTGCTTATTTAATCAGCATTCTATACGTCGAGTACAGAAGCCGAAAAGAGAAAGAGAACGTCAACTTCAAAAACCACGTCATTCAGGTCAACAAAAATTTCAAAAATCTCTTCTTTGATCCGACCTCAGAACCATCTCACTCCTGTTTACAACAATTCTCACAGTTCGATTCTTCAATTTAATTCTTGGCAGTGGTTCGAAGTGTTGGATGGCTTGCTGGGTCCATATTGGAAAGCTATCGGACTGGCTTTCAACTGTACTTTTCTCCTCTTTGGCTCCGTTATCCAGCTTATAGCCTGCGCAAGGTCTCTCTATTTTTATTTTCCAGCAATAACCAGAAACTTTCGATTAACTTTGTTTTTAGATAATTAATTTTAATTTTAATGGGTTTTGTGTATTTTTGCAGTAATATATACTACATAAATGACAAATTGGACAAGAGGACCTGGACTTATATTTTTGGAGCCTGTTGTGCCACCACCGTTTTCATACCCTCCTTCCATAATTACAGGATTTGGTCCTTCCTTGGCATTGGTATGACCACTTACACCGCTTGGTATTTGACCATCGCAGCCGCTGTACATGGCCAGGTCAGTCCCACCGACGGAGTCGATTTTCTTTGGTAACTTTCTCTCTCCTTTATAGCCGTTGGATCTGAACTTACCTTGAACTCTGTTGTTGTAGGTTGAAAATGTGACGCACTCGGGCCCAACCAGTCTGGTTTTGTATTTCACAGGCGCCACCAACATACTGTACACTTTCGGCGGGCACGCCGTCACGGTGTAAGCCCTTCTTTTTAAGCTTTTGTTCATTGAGCTGTAGACAAAACCAATCATGATACTGTTCTTTTATCATTGTCTTGGACAATCGTTCAAAGGGGAGTAATAATATTAATAATAGAAGTTCATTGCATGATGGCCCCCCCATTGACAAGCAGCTTTTGCCTGCATTCAAACGGGGGACTTAGAAATAAGACAAATGGTAAATCTAACACTTTTTGAAGCACTCGTTAGTGTCTTGTCTTCCAGTTATGCTCTGTCGTTCGCAATATAAAATTCTAGACTTGAGATTTTGCCTTTCCCCCAAGACACCGTCCCTCACAATGGTAGATTCCTTCTGCAATTCACTGTGCCAATCATGTTTTACTGCCAGTCTGCCACATAAGCATGAGAATTTTTCTGACAGCCCAACTGGGAGTCTGAGAATTGAGGGGCCATACTTTTAAGGAACTAATATTCTACGTTTCTTGCTTTAATTTATTTACTTTCTCCAGAGGATGCCTTATTCCTTTGAATATTAATTTCAAGCAACGATTTTTGTTTTTGGGCCAATGGATTCTGTTCATACAAGATAAGAAAAAGACTGAATTAATTATAAAGATATATGGATGCCTAATATGCGTGCATACAGGAATGAGTGAAATAGTCCAGTTTCATTTTCTTTTCATTTTTTTTGTTTTTGGTACTTATCATATTAGTAAAACTAAAATTTGAAAGAACTGAAAGGATGTAGAGTTCATTGCTGATTCAGTGTAAATGTCCATGGAATTACAGGGAAATCATGCATGCAATGTGGAAGCCTCAGAAGTTCAAGTACATCTATCTCTTGGCCACTATTTATGTGTTCACCCTCACCCTACCATCTGCAGCTGCCGTCTACTGGGCCTTTGGAGACCAACTCCTCGAGCACGGTAATGCCTTGTCGCTCCTCCCTCGCTCTGGCTGGCGTGATCTCGCGGTCATCCTAATGCTCATTCACCAGGTCCATACACTCCATACAGCTTCCCTCCCTTCACACACTTGTCACTTTTTTCTAAATTGAACACCAAGTGCCTCACAAAATGACAGGAATAAATGACAAGTAGAGTTGTGGCTTAGTTCATTACTAACTGATGGCATGTCTACGCAATTGTGCAGTTCATAACATTTGGGTTTGCTTGTACGCCATTGTATTTTGTGTGGGAGAAAGTGATAGGAATGCATGACACAAAGAGCATATGTTTGAGGGCTCTTGCTAGGCTTCCTGTGGTGGTGCCCATATGGTTCTTGGCCATCATTTTCCCCTTCTTTGGCCCCATAAATTCGGCTGTGGGGGCTCTTCTGGTCAGCTTCACCGTCTACATCATCCCTGCTTTGGCCCATATGCTCACTTTCAGGTCTGCCTCCGCACGACAGGTAAATGGTCCAATCTCTCCACTTCTTACCTTTTTTTTCTTCTTCCTTCTATTTCTAGCGGTCTCACTGTACCACCGTAATTTTTTCTGCTCCTCTCCTCAGAATCTCACTTGAAGAATAAAATTTCACTATTCTGGCAATCCCGACTGGACTGGGCTTCAAATTGTCAATAAACTATTATGCATAAATAAATTTGTTTATCCAATGAATTATTTAACTAGTAGTCAAATTTCAAGTGTTGAGCATTTTGTCGCATTCGAGGATATATTAACTTGTGTTCTCTAAAGCAAAACTAGGAATGAAGATGGCTGAAATCTGTACTATTGTAATAAACAGTATTGTCTGGTTATGCGTTGGAGACAGACGATAATGCTTAAATACCTGGTGGATATGAAAAATTATCCGAAGAGACGGTTGAACTAAACTGGGGGAGTGGATATTTGAGAGGATATGATTTAACTTGGAAATGACTTCCAGGGTAACAGGCTGAGCCAGGGCAAGTCCCCAGCCCCACCAGTAATAATACCAATGACTCAAATTTGAAAATTTATGAGACAAGAGGAAGTTGGTGTCATTTCTCTGTCATTCAGTTATATGCCATAGTCATAACTGAGAGCTGGGCTACCCTAGCCTTCTGGAGTTACTATTCTTATCCCTTGTCCCAACGCTATGAGATTGAGCTGTAACTACTCAGTTATACACTGAACCAATTGAGCTGATGATTAACATCTTGTTTGTGTGTGAATGCAGAATGCAGCAGAGAAACTTCCGGCATTCATTCCAAACTGGACAGTGATGTATGTGGTGAATGTATTGGTGGCGGTGTGGGTTCTGGTGATAGGGTTTGGGTTTGGAGGGTGGGCTAGCCTCACTAATTTCATCAAACAGGTTGATAACTTCGGCCTCTTTGCCAAGTGCTATCAGTGCCCTCCCAAGCTGCCTCCAAATTTCAATCACTCTGCCTTACACCCCTGAAGAATTCAAACTTGTCTTTGTTGTGTGGCGTCCTGTTTTACTTTCTTTTTCTCTTTGTTTAATCCTCATATAGATGTCTCTCTCTACCTTGTGAACGCATGCTTCATGTTCCCTTCTATAACAAGGCTATATATTAATTATTACTATTATTATATGCTTAATCATAAGCATTATAATGATGAAGGCATATAACGATATCGAGTAAAGCCTGCAACTTTCTAATGACGCATACCTGATCATCATTATTATGCCTAATCCAATTTAACTTTATGGCTAACGTTAGGCAGTAGTTTTCCACTTGTAAGGGGACCCTATGGTTCTCTAATTAATAGAGGCCAGTTGCATTACAGTAAAATGTTTAAATTATTTTTTTAAAACAAAATTATGCAATATATATTGAGAAAAATTGACATGAATAATGGTTTATACATGTAATTGGTTTATGATTGTAAAAAGTTTAAATTTGTATAATTTTAACAAAGATGAGCCGGATGGACCTTGGAATCAATAGTCGGAGCTTGCTTGAACAATTGTATAACATTGAGGGCATCTGACTTAACCACTAGCCACCTGAACCGCAAAGCCAAACAACATTTGAGACGTTCAAGGATGCCCAACGACTCGGCCTCTAACAGTACATGTATGAGCCAAGGAATATTGTAAAGCCAGCAAGCCATAAGCCAGTATGGTCTCTAAAACAACCACTACAGCTTGCGATCCCATCATCAGGATTAACTTTAACTGTCTCATCTGAATTAAACTTCACCCATCCTAATCCTATTTCTGGTGTTTTCCACTTACTGAGTGGTTTGGCAGTAGAAGCACTAGCTTTAGACATAATTTTTGGAGGCAGTAAGAAACTCTTATAACGATGCATATTCAGCTGCACAGGATCAAGAGGACGAGAGAAGCTAGAAAGTCATACACTCATTACTTTGTGGCCATGATTAACAAGGTAGACATTTGAATGAGATAGATACATAGGCTCGCATAAACTCATTACTTTGCACTTGAACACCATGGAAGAAACATATTTAGAGCTAAGGTTATCAAATTTACACTACTGTGGGTAATAACCAAGACCCTCCACTCACTAAAAAATTTTCTGTGAACCAAAATGCCCAACCATTCAAAATTGCTTAATTGAAAATCCTTCCAATGGAGTTTCCATAATTTCCAATATGTATATCAAGTTTCTCAAACGGAGATTCTGTATGTTTATTATAGTCAAGAATCAATTTGACAAAAAAGCTTAATTAAAAACTATTTTAATTGAACTTCTACGATTTTCAACTTGTTTATAAAATATTTTCAACCAAGCTTCCTATGTTTACTATTCAATCATTCATAATGTTTTTAATTAAGTCAGTAGTGGTATTTTGATCCATAAATTTATATTTGTAAGTAAAATATATTAATTCTTAATTAGCATTTTTGAATTCTGGGTCCTTAACTATCATTATTTTGCTAAAAGAAAAAAAAAAGTACCTTAACTCATTTTTTTTAACACCCACCTAACTCTCATTTAATCCCCAAAAAGAAAGTCCTTTGGGACTCACCCGTTTTATTTTATGTGTTGAGCTTTGGATTTGCCGATTCGGCTCGCACATGACGCAACATTTTAGTAAATAAAATCCATCAAAAAGGAAAAATCAAGTAAATTAATATCTATATAAAAACAATTATATTTTAGTAACTCAACTAAATAAAATAATTTCTCTTATCTCTATGTATATAATTTCTCAATTGGTTAAGAAATTGGTAGGATGGGAGCGGGAACCCCTTTCAACTCCTTCTAATCAAATAGAGCTTAAAATGATTCACCCCTTTCCTGATAATTTTTTTTTTTAATAACAGAGAATCCAATTCAACACGTGTGGATTATAAAAATATTAAAAAATGTTTGGTTCCATGAAAATATCTTCAAAATATTTTATAATATTCCTAATATTATTATATTCATGCATTTTTTCTCTATCACAATATTTTTATGAATCATAAATAATTTTCGTAAAAAAACCTATTTGAAAATTTTAACACCACAATACTTTTAAAAAATAAAAACAAAGTCAGTCGAAGCAACGATTTCTAAACAATAACGCGATGCGACTGTGAATTTCATATAAACCCTTAAATTGCTTCCAGGAAAGTAAAAACTGCGTTTCAATTTTACTGGGAGGAGATTAATAAATTTTACGTTTATTGCGTTGCTTTAAAAAACAGGGGACTGAGAGGAACTCGACGGAAGGAGGTGGCGGACGATGGATGGGTGATGTAAATACTTGCAGCCTGTACTTTTTTTTTGTCTTTTTAATGAAATGGTCTTTCCATTAAAAAAAAACTTTCCGTCGAGTTCCCCTAAAAAATCCCAGGATAACAAGAAATACGAAAAGGCTTCATCTGCGTCTGCTTTCTGTGAGCGGAAGGAAGACCGCGTCTCTTTCTACTGAGGGCTAGGCTGAGGGCTCTGCAAGACGAAACAACACATTAATGACTTCTCGGCAGAGAAAAAGAAAGGTTTTCACTGCTAGTGCTGGGTCATCTTATTTACTTTAAATTTTTAGAATTATAGTCTATGGCTTCTCCTAGTATGTCTCACACCTTATTCCCTTTGCCAAAAAAAAAAACTAGGTTGGGTTGATGCGTATTGACGCTGCACTGGATTCCCTATGTCCCATGGGTTTCTCCAGAGATTTGGTGCGTAAAACTGTGAACAAGCTCCTTAAGGTGAGTCGTCAGGAGGTTTGATTACTGTAAAAATGGTTTGCTGTTTTTTTTTTTAATGAGAAAAAAATGGTTTACATTTAGACCTAGAAATATGATATTGGATTTGTGTGATCGTATGAAGTGATAAAGGATTTGTGTTTCAGGCCTATGGGGGAGATCAAGGATGGGCCTTCATTGAGGAAGCATCTTACAAGGTGGTTATTGATGCAATCCTTGAAGAACAAGAGTCGCAAGAGCAGGCTGAGCTGGAAAACACACAGCCAAAACTTTTGGATTGTCCTTCATTAAAGGTGATCTTCACCTAGTTTTATTAAGTGCATTTTACTGTTTATTTGTTTGCATCCGGTTCATTAACTTAGCCCCTGTTTTGTAGGGGGCATTGAGAGGGGAGGGGAGGGAAGTTGCTCCCCTCTCCTCTACTGTTCATACACATAACCAAACAGGGGGCTTCCCTCCCCCTGTTTGGTTATGTATTTTGAAGGAAGGGGAGGTTCCCCTCAAAAACCCCCCCCCCCCCCGCCAAAAAAAACCAAAAAAATTGGGGGCGAAACTGCAGGGGACAGTTCGCTGTCTCCCGCTTTTTTTTTTTAATAAATAAAAAATATTTTAAAAATATAAAAACTTAATAAAAAATTTTAAAAATATAAAAATATTTTTTTAAATGTCTCAATATCAAAAAATATTACATTTAAGTTCTATATCTTAAAAAGTGAGTATAAAAAATTTTTGTATTGAGTATAAAATATTAAAGTATAATTTTATACTTAAAATTAAAATTTTTTATACTCATATAAATGGTAGAAAATTTCTTTAATTTCAAGGATAAAATGATCAAATTATTATTAATTTTCCTCCCCTTTCCTCCCCTCCTAAACCAAATAATAAATTATTAAAATTTCTCCCCTCCCCTTCCTTTCCCTCCCCTTCCCTCCATTAAAATTCTTCCCTCCCCTCCCCTCCCCTTCCCTCCATTAAAATCCTTCCCTCCCCTTCCCTCGTACCAAACAAAGCCTTAATTTTTTGTCCTATTAATGATAAATACCAATGTTCATTCATGATATACAGAGCTTAAAATCTAACTGCAAAATCTTTAGTTACTTTTAAACTAGCATTACAGGTAATTAGTTTGCTCAAAATGGGACTGGGTCTTGGAAATGTACATGATGTGTCTTTCTTTGGCCGTTCTCCATCCATAAAGTTTACATCTTTCTATGCTATGGTTAAGACGTAAGACAGTTTCTGAGTTTAAGTTGGCGTTCTGTTTTCTAGACCTGAACCTTTCAAGTAAAGTTGTAATCCTTAGATATTTATATATTTAGTCTTCAGAAGTCATGTCGTACCTGAATATGCGAGTGAGATCTGTTTTTTTAAACGAGGATGATACAACAAAATATTGAAAATGTCTAAGATCCTATTGCAAATATTTGAAATTGAATTTGTCTCAACAAAATGATATACCTATTAAGATCATACATGCTACTTGCAAGTTTATCATGATATACATTTAGAACTCGAGTTTATCATATAGATGGATGTGAATTCTGCGTTATTTTCTGATGCATATATTTCCAACATTTTGGTTTTCTGTTTCTGCTGTTCAGGTTTAAAATGGAATGTCCATTTTAGCTTACACAATGATCAATTTTACTGCAAATTTTCCAATGATGCACTATTATATTTCAGCAGTTTCATAGAACTTTGTGATTTGACTGAGACGCTTTATGGTGAATTGGTGATTGACATGTTTTGGATGTGATTTAGATTGACTTGATGTTTACCTATTGTCCGATTCATTTATATCATGCAAAAATGGATGCCAATAGCCACCATTCATGACAGAGATAGTTATTGTCGTCACCCTACCATACTATGTTGCTTCCTTATGTTTCTGGCATTTAATTCCTCTGGGTTGGGAAATCTCAGGCTGAGTCTGTAGCACAATCTCAGTCTCCTCATGCCCAATCCCTTCAAGATGATTCTCGATGCATCAACCAATCACTACCATCAGATGCCACTGGACACTCTTGTACATCACAGGCAAAAGTCACTGCAGAAGTTTTCTCTCCGGCCCAGCACATTCACCCTGAGGCACCAATGAATAAATCACATTACTCTGTTGAAGATGTCCTTGAGCACAAAGTTACCACAGAAAATTGCAGAGCATTGACTGTTGCTGATGTTAAATCTCCAGGAGTGTGTTCGAGACCATCAATGGAATTGGGTTCCCACTCCATCATCAGGAAGCGCAAACCCTGCTTTGGGTGGATTAGCGACGATGAGAATGATTTACTGTATCTATTGCCAGCCCCATGAATAGTAAAAATTTTAACTAGATTTGGTTTATAGAGACTTAATGATACTTTAGACTTGTTAACTTGATAGATAAACTTTTCAGTAATAATCAATTCTGATATATATATATATATGATTCATGTCTAGTTATAATTTTCCTAAATAATGTCTCTGATTTACTTTATATATTTTGTGATAAATTAGATTCGTTTCTGTATGTATTGTACAAAGTTTTGAATAATAAATTCTACTATTCATAAATTGTGAATATGTGATTTATTATAAATTTTATTATATATATATTGATTTTTTTTCTCTCTGATACAATCCATATTTTGATTCGCCTGGGTCTTGTAAATGTTGGTAAATACTAAATAGGTTGCTTCTTTATATCATTATTGTTACTGTAACAAGTGCTGAGGAATGCTCCTCTATTCAATCAACCGTGGGGGGAAGTAATCCCACAAACGAATCCAATTTGCATGATCCTTTTAACCTTCCCGGATTGAAATAGTTGATTTATTGTCGGTGAGGGCAATAGAGAACGCTTTATAGGTTGAGTCAAATTTCAACTTAAAAAAAAAATCATTCTTGCTTGCTAAAAATTTACCTTTTCTAGTATGAATTGCATTGTATAATTTATATGTATGTCAATTAGCACGTTGTTATGTTGCAGTACTTAAGATTTTAACACTAACCTTCGAAAGACTTCTCTCACACGCAAAATTATTATATTATTATAGAAAAGAAATCTAAACTTTAACAACATTAAACCTAACTTTCTTATCATTTAAGGTTGATATGTGTTATTAATCGAAATATTATTATTGTATTTATATTTTGGACGACAGCACACATTTTACATGCTAACAAAATTTCATTCCCATCTTATTCTTTCATAAAAGATAAAGCAATGAAAAAATTTTTATGAGTACAAAATGCACCAATGATTTAAATTATTTAAATTTAAAATTGAATTAGAAAATTGTCCCTATTTATTATGCCGAAATCATTAATAATTAACCATTAATTTAATGAAAAAGAGACTAGTTTATATGAATTTAAATAATTTATATTAAACATATATCCTACCTGTCTACCTTGTCCTCCAATTTTTTTATAAATTAGATATAAAATAGTAAAATAAAATAACCAATATTGATTAGGTTGAGTAAAAGGAGCTCAATTTTTTCTTACCAATGATAATTGAGTTTGCTTCCTAAAAAAAAAGTAATTAAGTTTGATAATACTCAAATTTCATGGACCAAATATCAAATAATTGTAAAATAAAATGAAATAAATATTTTATAAATAAATATATCTTTAATCTTTTTAAAAAATATGTAATAAAAAATGGACTAAATTTATATATTTTTCTTTATATGTTTTTCATGTTATTTTTCAATTAAACTTTAACTTGTAAACTTTTTAAATTTTTTAAAATTTTAAAAATTAACACTTTTAATATGTAATTAATGACTAAATTTACAATACATAAAAAGCATTTTTCATATTAACTTTTAATTAGAAAACAACATAATAAAACATATAAAAAATATATATATATATTGTTTATAAAAATTTATTAATGTTTAATAATAATAAATAATGTACTATATATAATAAATATTATTTTTAGTTTAAAATATAAGTTATTTTTAAATTTTTTTTAAATGTAAATCTTATTTAATAATTTATAGAGTATTAAATATTTTTTATATTTTATTTTTATTTATAATTAAATATAAAAGAGATAATAAATTTTAAATATAATATATTAAATAGTAATACTATTAAAAGTAATATATTCTTTTTATAAATTTAATAAGTAAAATTATATTTCTTAATTTTATATAATTAGTTAAACAAAACTGATGCTTTTGATTAGTAGTACTATTTGAAGAAGTATGTATATATATATTCTCTTTGATTTATATTATAAAATATTTTGTAGGACAAATTTTTGATTTAAAATATAGGATATTTGATATTTTTTTTCTATTTTACTCATATTTTTAATACTCCCTCTCTCATTATTTATAATTCTATAATGATAATAGAATGATATATTTAATAAGGATAAAATAGAAAGTGTGAGTATTTTTTATATTGATTTTAATTAAAAAAATAATTTTTTAATATAAAATATCTTATAATATTATAATATAGATAAAAGGAAGTATATGTATATATTTATATATATATATATATATTTTCGTTGAATGAGATGCTTCGAGCATTATTAAAGTAAAGTAATCAATAATGGGGGACATCATCACCGTTAACATCACTTCACAATCAAAGATCGTCAGATTACACCTACTACTAACAATACAATGAGCCGGATAATCAACCGGTCACAGAATTTGTGACTCTGAAATTATTATGCTCAAGTCGTTTTCTAATTGGTCATGAGCAAGACCCAATAGTTCGCGAGCGATGGTCGCCCTTTCAGGTACCACGGCGGGGCGCCGGCAGAAGGCGGCGTAGGCAACGGCGACAAGAAGCATATCTCCACAGGATCCCCACTTCGGCTATAACGGAGAGACCCCGCGGACAACAGTAGAGGAGGAGGAGGCCGAAGGATACCCCCTTAACTTTGTTATCCTGCAACTACCGCGTTTATACTCGCTCAACAAGAAGAAGCAGGAGAGGCCTCCAACACCATGGCCTCCAGACCTCGAGGACGACCCAGAAAGGTTCTACATTTCCCGCCTTGTCTTTCTTTTAGCCCCTGTTTAGTCCTCTGCCCACCTTACATTTCACTTTTTTCTGAAATTTCTTCCATCTTTCTGGCTTTTCCACATTCTCTTCAAATGGTTCCTCATTGTGTTCGTTTGTTTAAAGTTCTGTTGAATTTTTTTCCTGTTTTTCTTTTCCCCCCAATCTTATCAGCTAAGTTTCACTTATTAACATTTGCGGTTTCTCCTCTTCTTTTTCTTCGTTGAAGGCATAATTCCTCTATCACCATTCTCACATTTCCCCTTCCTTACTGACTTCTTTCTTTTATCTGCAGAACAATAACGCAGTTGGTAATACACGCACAGATGCTGCTCTTGACGCAATGCGTTCATTTGGATTTGACGAAGAGTTAGTTCGAGAAACGGTTAACGAGCTCCTAGATGTAGGTCTTCTCTTCGGAGCTTATCACATAGTAAAAGAAGTTGTTATTTTCCTTTTTTTTTTTTGATCCGTGACATTTCTCCAGGTTTATGAAGGAACCCAAGGATGGCCCTTTATTGAAGAGGCCTCTTACAGGCTCCTAATCGAAACCATACTTAGCAAGCAACATATTTCTTCAGAAGCGAAGGTAAATAAGAATATGGGCTGAGTTTAATTTGCTTCCATTTTACTTTTTTGCTTTTGGTTCTGTTTATTCATCTATTTCTCCAAAGTATTTGTGTAGTTTTATTTGACATTTACCTTGTTGGTTGATCCTTCACTAAAATGCTTGCTTGATTCCGAAGAAACGGTGATACTAAAGAAAAAACAAAAAAAGCAAGAGGAGGACTTTTGAAGATTTCATGTTTATTTTATTGGGCTTGGGTTTGCCCCTCTTAGAAACAAAAACTTGCCCATGTGGTTACCCATATCTATCATTACGCTTCTTAGTTTCTGAGCTATTATGTGGTGCTGGCCTAATATGGATCAGCAAAATATAATTGTTCATGGTTCCCTGCATCATTCTAAATAATTTGTCTGACACTTCCTGTTTGGCAACATTTTCTATTTTATTATTCTTAAAATAGTTTTATAGAATTATTTTAAAAAATAAGTTTTAGAAATAAGAAAATAAAAAAATCTATTTAAATAATTGTTACCAAAATCATAATTAATAAATATTAAATGAGTTATTCAAAATTTATAACTTTACCATTAATGAAGTGGGTATTTTTTACCTTTTCTTGTGTTTTTTAAAATAAAAACTATAAAACACTTTAAAGATGTTTTAAGTTTTTTGTTCTTTTATTTTCTGTTTTCTAGAATATTTTATAAAAAAACAAGTTTATCAAATAAGTTTTTTTATTTTTTTGTTTTAAAAAATGAAAAACACTGTTTTGGAAACAGCTGTGAAACAAGCCCTTTATTTTCAAGTTTTCCTGACTTTTCTTCCAGCTCTCTTAAAACACAAACAGGTAACAGGTAACAAGTGGTAATTGTGGTTGTGGAATTATTTATGGTTAATCCATTTACCTTTAAGTGGACCTAGATCTCCTGCACATCCCTAGGATGAGCAACAAGGTTTTATTCTTGAGATCAGATCCCAACTATCCAAATTTAGTTTGGATGGTACATATTTAAAATTATGTATTTTCACTTTTTTAAAGTAAAGCATATCTATATATTTTAAAATTGCTAGGTAGAAGATTGTTTTTATTTATATTTTACTCTTATTAAAATATTTTTAATTTTAAACTAAAAGAAAATAAAATAAAATATGGACCATCCAATTTGAATTTGGACCGTTCGGATTTAGGAAGAGCATTCCCTACTCATCTCAATGAGCAAGGGATCCAATTGCACCTTTGAATGACATTCCAACTGTAACTTAATAGGATAAAATGGCATGCAGATCAAGTAGACTGAGAACTTTGTAGAGGCATTTGTTTTTCCATAGGTTTTCATATTTAATGCTCCGATTATTCTGATAACTACAACTTATCTAATGCAATTACTACATGGCATTTTTTTTACTGGTTTTTAGGATATCATATCAATATTTTCCCACCATAAAAAGTTGATGTTGTTATCTAGATAGTATTTTATTTACAGGTATTGAGGATTCTGGTATTCTAGGGAACATAGTTACAGTAAAAAGGAAATGGTTTTATAATATATTGCGGGGGAGTTCTCTTTTCTCCTATTCTAGAACTTTAATTAGAAACCTAGAAGTCAAGGAGGAGGCATAAGACCACATTACAAGTTATCCTAGTAGAACCTGTCTCTCAACTCCCTTCCCTCTTAGCTTTTGCTTATTAGTTACTATATTTACCAAATATTGAAGCTCTTTAGTGGATATTAACTGTTCCTGACAAGCAGTAATTGTGGCCACTGCATGTCATGAAAGAAGTGTGCTCCTTATGGCGCTTTGCCGTAAATTACTTATTGTTTCTTCATGGACTTTTACATACCAAAACATCATTTGCATCATGTTTCAATTATCTGCAATTTTTCTGGGGTGCTAAGCAGGCTGATGGTTTGTTTGGTGGGCCACAAGGAAGATCCAGCCTCATGGTATTAACCTCAGTTATGCTGATAGTAGTAATGGAGAGCTATAACAATTATATAATAGGATTATGTGACGCACTAATCCTAAATCCTAAACTCTTAATTTTGTAACTTTAGCAGTTTAGCTGCGGCTTATATAGGTGAATCCATGAAAGGCTATCATTGACTAGTTTTTGAAATAGTCTTTGCTTTTAGCTTAGACCGCAGCGATGTATGTGCGGTTCAAAATATTCTACTCAAGGGAATGGAATGAAAATATAGAAAGAAATTTATAAAAAAAGATTATCCATGAAGATGCAAATAAGATCTAAACAAGACACATTAATTTTGCTTTATCTGCATTTAGTACCACAAAATATGCAGTTTTGCATGCAAGTAGGCCCTGCATGTCATTTTTACCTAACTTTTCATGGCACAAAGCCTAAGGAACTCTTTTTGAACCATTTTATCTAATTTGCATATTGCATTTACTTAGAAAAGCAAACATCGCTTCACCTCAATTTTACCAATTCATAACCATCTCATTTTTTCTCTATACAGAGAGAGGAGATATGCATTTTTCATCTTCATTTTCATATACACTTTCAGCGTATCATTCAAACATAGAGAAACTCCATAAAAATGTCACTGGTGTCTCTCATCTTCCTCACCTCTTGCCAAGGCACAACATCATCCATTATGGCCTACAATATTATCTGTACCTGCTTGGCATTCCAAAACGACTTAGTGGTGCATTCTTCTTTTTTTTAACTTGTTTCTGTTTCTCGTATTTCCCTCTTAATAAAACTGTTCAACTGTAGTACTGCTGAAATTACAAGTTCTGGAAGATTTCACTTGTTTAGAAAGCATCCTACATTGTTAAGGTACTCTTTAAATGAACGGTATAATCTATCCCAAACTGTCAGAAAAGAAAACGAACAATTTTTTGCAGGATAATGCAACAAGGGAAGCAGAAACTGGTACATCATCTGCTACCCATAAATGTGCGAATTCTGAAGCTGGATCGTCTAATCTGGTGGCTCAGGATTCGTTATTGTTGGCTGCTCAGACCAATGATGCTCAAGTCTCAGCTGCACAAGGTAATCTAGAATTTGGCAAGTTTTTGGGCTTGATCTGGAATTTGGTAATTAAACTTCCATTTTTTTTTGGTCTATTTATCTTCTAGAAAAAAATGACAGATAGGGACCTCTAAAATCCAATCATATTAGAGGAAGACTTTAAAAATTAGAATTCTTTTAAATGACCTTTGTACCGCTTGTGCTATCCAAAGCCACTAATGCTTTTCAAAGTTATCATTCATGCTCTCTAAAGTTTCAAATCTAAAACATTCTTATAATATTGTTAATATTAAGTTATAACTTAATGAAGAATAGGAAGTAACTTTGGAAGGCATCAGTAGTAACTTTATTTGAAAGAAGTTTTGATTTTTCAAGTTCTTAGCTGGTATTATTGAATTTTAGGAATCTCTCTACCTGTAATTTTTCCTATCTTATATTTCAACTTTAACTGGGCTGGCAAGAGTCTAAACTTCAGTTCCTAACACAACCAAGCATGCCTTCTCTTTTAAGTTGGACTGACCCATAAATCTATCTTCATTAAACATGCACTAGATTGATTACCCACTAACTGAGATTTGATTTGTTTTGTTAAAGGACTAGGCTAAGTACACTTTCAGTGTTCTCCATCAGTTTTTTTTTGGTAATAATTACATGATATATGGATATTTTTTACAACCTAGCATCATACAATTGGCTTTTTTAAAAAAATAAAAAAAATTTTACGTGGTATATTTTTATTAAAAAACTTGATAATCACTTATTTAAGGAACTTTTCATAAGTTTTGTTGTTTATTAAAGCCAACAATTTTCAAGCTAACATCCTTCTAAATTTCCAGTCAATTGTTGGTAAGAGATTTCAAAGAGAGGGTAAACCTTGTTCATTTAAAATTGTAGCCTCCATAGATTCGAACGCCAGATATATTTCGCTTTTCAGCTTAAATCATCACACAAGAAAAAGAAAGAAAAAAGCTGTGTAGTCCGCAAAAGATCATTGAAAAATGTTCTCTTATCCCTGTTTGTTAATTTCAGAACACTGTTTTATTTCCTAGATGGTAAGGATTCAATTCAATTCCGACTGGAGCCAGAAAATGAGAGGAAGTCTATGGATGATGCCATTGGAAGCAACAACAGAAATGTGGATGCTAAGCACGGGAGGCTTCTGGTGAATCAATCGCCACAACCACACGAGAATGTTCCAATCAAGAGGCG
The DNA here is from genome assembly GCA_026686845.1 of Adenanthera pavonina. Classification (NCBI taxonomy): domain Eukaryota; kingdom Viridiplantae; phylum Streptophyta; class Magnoliopsida; order Fabales; family Fabaceae; genus Adenanthera; species Adenanthera pavonina. The sequence continues at coordinate 14,180,145 of JAIVEN010000003.1, read as the reverse complement.
TAAACCATGCCATGGATGGATTGGTAGTGATACAGACGATGAGGAGGATCTAATCCATCTCCCTCTGCCACTATTGCCCGAGGAGGTAATGAAGTTGCTTCAGCAAAATGGAGCTCCCAAAAGTGGCAAACGGCGAAGGCGCAAGAGCAGGTGGGATGTGAAGCCCGAAGACGTGAGATGCTAACCCCTTTTGTTTTCTTTCTCGACAAGATTTGGTTCGTATATGTCAGAAGATGATTCTCAGCTATATTTTTGTGTAGGGGATATACATGGAATTCTATTCTTCCCCCCTTGTATGTATGTTGCATAATGCATAATAACCATAGGTGTAAATAGCGGAAATGCAGCTTACTACTAGTGCAGTTGTATGTGAATTGGACCAAATGGTGTTCATGTGATTTTAGTTAGAATTCTTGGCTGAGTTGATTCTGATTTTTTCCCACACCTTGATGGTAAGAGATTGTGTTTGGGGTGGCGATAAAAACTTAGATTTTAGCAAAAAGTTACTTATATTTTTTGAGGTCAAAATCTAGGATTGAGGTAACCCATTGCCACTCCAAACACATATTAAAGTATCATTGTGTTAATTTGTAACTATTATGTTTGGTGAAATATAAAAAAGTAATTTGTAACTATTATGTTTGGTGGAATATAAAAAAGGGAGGAAGAGGTGTGCACATCAAAATATACATTAATATTATTATTGACATTTCTTGAAATTATTTATTTGTATCTAATAGTAGTACATTAGACTATGGATTATGCTTCTCACATCAATTTTATTCATTTTGAATGATAAATTCTTTTAAACGCAAGTTTGAAAGTTTGCACCTAAATAATGGATTGGATAGGTGTTGACGACTTTTTTAGGTTTTTTTTTTAATTATTGTTTGACTATTACGCTAGACTTGTTTATTTTCTTTTCCAGTAAATCACACAAAAAATTGGTGGCATAAAGGTAATTTTAACACGTTGAAATGAATATATATTTAATATTGAAAATTAATTGTTTTGCAAAAATTCTAAGAGATTACTTATATTTAAATATTTGAATAAGATGCTTTATGTTTATATTTGAGACATGAAGAAATAAATGATGTGTCCATGATATTTTTTATTAAAATCCCCTATAAATACACATTTACTCACTTGTATGAGACTTGATCCATGACCATCCTTCATTCACTAACTATTGATGCCATTGGGCATGCGTCAATGGTAATGGTAATTGAATTGGAGCTATCTTCTGAAAAGCGCGACATGGAATTTGTTAAGAAAAATATTAATTAATAGAAAAGAAGAGGAAATCTAATACTTTGATCCAAATATGAACACGTGTCAATGGTGGATTCGCTAACCGAAATTCGCCGTTCCATGTCCGGTGAAAAAATCTATGCGCGGAAGGCAAAGACGGATAATCGGCTTGGCTCGTCCCAGATAGATAACCCCTTCTACTGTAAGGCACTGCAACTTGAGTTTCATCAAGTTTAAATTCTATAATGGCGATACGGTTTCATCTGAATTAGAGCTCTCTCTGCATTCAAATAAGGAAGCGGTACGATGAATGTTTCGGCAACTTTTCGCGGGAATCTCATCCTCCTACCACAATGCAGCTCTTGCTGTGATATTCGATTTCAGCCGTGCTTGCCTCCTTCCGGTGGTTTTCGGCATTTACGGTTTTCTTGGAATAGCTTGAAGATGGTTCAGAATCGACGGTAAGGATTTTGTTCCCTTGTGCTGGTTTTCATGGTGTTCGAATGCTATTTCGCGATAACTGATTTTGTTTCAAATCTTGGTGTGGTTATCGATTAAGATCATGCGGGAAGAGAGAAACTGCTTGTAGAGTTACTGAGCCACATTCCGAACCAGATGGTAACAATGAGGAGGTACTTCCAATCTACTACTATCTCTATTTGAAGTTCCTTTTCGTCCTGAGTATTTTTATGTTGTTCCAATGTTCAGGGAAGCTCTCTGTTAATTGTGCTTCTAAGCTTTTCTAATTGGTTTAACGTGCGCAGGATTCGTTGTTTTGTGTTAAGACACGGTGATTTGAAACTTGCAAAGCTTGTTCTACTTGTAGAATAGACAATCGGCCTAGTTACGGAATAAATTTCGGTGAAATCTGGAAGATGGAACTGAACTTATTTTCTTGGAAAATAGTGCATATAAAGTTGGAAATCTTGATTACCAGACCAATGGTGGCCTGGTGCTATACTGTCATTTTGCTTGGCTTGTTAAATGTTCTAAATGATGCCATCAAGCAGAAGTATGAACTTTTTGGCCCAAAAAAAAAAGCAGAAGTATGAACGTTTATGAAATAAATTGTTCCTTATTATGGGGTGGGGCCCAAAACTGTCAATTGAAATGTTAGTGTTTCGGCAAATTCGTGATCATGGGATGTTTAGTTGTGCTTTAGTTAATAGAGCGAAGTAAAATGTTCATTCTTATGAAGAACCCTGAACACTTTGTATTGAGGACGGTTGTTATCTGTGTGATATGTGGACCTTTTAATATCTTGACAAGGGACATTTCTTGAATGTTCCCAGCAGAAAGAGGCACATGAAAGTGAAGAAAAGCAAAATTTGGCGAATTCCCTTGAGCAAAATATCCCTCAGTCTTTAGATGGGGAGCAACTAAACAAATTTGAAGATGAAAATATAGGTCAAACGGATGAGGAGGTAATTACCCCTATATTTAGATTTTTAATTATGATGCACTTATTCTGGTTGAGAATGGGTTTCATTACCTTAGTTTATTTTCTTTCTAATTTTTATCAATGAAAGTCCATTGACTCTCAGCAGACAGCAGTCTTTTGCCGATGGATATAAAGTACTCTGCAAACTATTTGATTAAATTTACACGAATTCTTCAATACATTCACGATATTCAAAAGAGCTCGCTCTTGTTTTAGTTACAGTTAAGCAACTATACTCCTTTCTAGATTGCTGAACGCCTGAAAATAATTGGTGTGAAGAGTAGGGATGTTCCTTGACCATAAGGGCATCTGATAACTACTTGCATATGGAAATTTTCTGTTATTTCATCTCCTTTAATAGATTCATATCTTTGTAATTTGGTCGAACCCAATCTTTAAAAATGGGACCTAGTTTTGCTAATCCTATTTAGCATTAGTTCATGCTTCCCTGAGTGATTAAAACCTTGGGGCTTATTCTCTATTAAGTCATATTAATTAATAACCCACATAAGAATTGCTTATTCTAAAAATTTGTTTCTACCATGAGCTCTACTTTATTTTCAGATTTCTTTTTTAAAATAAGGAAAGGAGAAATTGTTTCATTTGGATTTAGGTGCATTATGCGTTAGTTCTCTTATCTTGTGTTATTTGGTTTTGTTATGCAAACAGAGTTTGGATAGCATAGAAGTTGCCAGTGGTTCACCTCTTCCAGGTGTGAAGGTGATTACATCTAATGTTCAGCCTTTCCTGCATAAGAAGAGGCGTGCTTCTTTTCTAATTCTTCTGTATTTTTGGTTTTCATATCTTCTGAGCAGCCACAGCAACTGGATGAAGCAATAAAAATTCCAAAGGAAACAATTGAAGTTCTTAAGAACCAAGTTTTTGGCTTTGATACTTTTTTCATAACAAGCCAAGACCCGTATGAGGTGAGTTCTTGCTTAGCTTAAGCACTGAAGAAGTAATTAACATCATTTAAAAAATGTTTCAGTATTCTATAAGAATTTATCTTGGCTCTGGTGCTTTTTTCATGACAAGCCAAGATCTTTTTTTATTTTTCCTATTGCCAAATAACCAAGATCTGTATGAGATGAATTCTCACTAAGCTTAAGCACATGAGGTAGTCAACATAATTTAAAAAATGGTTCTGTATTCTATAAGAAATTATTTTTAGACTTCAAATTACACTTTGAGAAAGTAAGGGAAGGAGGTTACATTTTCATATAACTGATGATAATAGTTGGAGTAAAATTTTCAGAAATAATGTCCTTGCATAAGTCATTTTACATATTATATTAAATTAAACATGATACCATGCTATATACGTAAAAATTCTTGTCATAAAAACATTGGGCTTTACCTACTTCTTCGCTAGGGTGGAGTATTGTTCAAAGGAAACCTACGGGGGCAAGCTGCAAAAAGTTATGAAAAGATATCGAGGAGAATGCAAGTATGCATGTTTGTAATCTTCTTCTTCTTGTGAATTTGTGACTAATTATGTGCCAAATTGAATGACTGAACTACATTTCTGCATAAATCTTATTAAAGGATAAATTTGGAGATGAATACAAGCTTTTCCTTCTGATCAATCCCGAAGATGATAAACCAGTGGCTGTAGTAGTTCCACGATCAACCTTACAACCAGAGACAACTGGTATTGATTGAGCCCCTGTGATTTCTTAGATAAAAATTTGTTAGTAAAGCTTATAATTTGTATTTATGGCTTTGGTTTTTCACTGCAGCTGTACCTGAGTTGTTTGCTGCTGGAGCTTTTGGACTTGTTACAGTGTTTACCTTACTGCTTCGCAATGTACCTGCATTGCAATCTAATTTATTGTTAGTAATTTCCTTCTTCCTTAGAACTTAACATTTCCCTTTTGCTTCCAAGGTTACCTCAAAATTGCCTTGTAATTTAAAGTTTGTTTTGTACCCATGATTTAGTATTAATTACCATGAAATCCATATCATTTAATCTTTACATGTCTGCAAAATTTCTTTTCTGGAAAAATTCCATTTTAATTTGGTCCGGGATGTTGTTGTTTCACCAACAGTTATATTATTAATGCTCCAGATCAACTTTCGACAATCTCAACTTCTTAAAGGATGGCCTGCCTGGAGCTCTTATTACTGCACTTATTTTGGGGATACATGAATTCGGTCACTATTTAGCTGCCAAAAACACTGGAGTTAAGCTTGGGGTGCCATACTTTGTTCCTAGCTGGCAGGTTGTGTGATAGAAGATTTTATCTTTTGGTTCAAATGATGCTTTCTGGATTTCATTCTTTTTATGAATAATGCTGAGGATGCATAAGGCAGTAATCAACACACACACACACACACACACACACACACACAGAGTTTATATTTTATACTATTATTTGATTTTTTGACATATGCCAATGGAAGCTGTCTATCTTAATTCTTTGGACCTCTGAGACTGGGAATTTCTTCTGTTGGTATGTTTTCCTTCAAAAGTTATCCCGGAATCTGACTTGCATGACCAAGTAAGATGAATCATTTAAATACTCCAGGAGTAGTCTATAGAATAGTATTTTAGGTAGGTTATAATACAAGGGCTTCATTCTTTCTTTTCTTAAATTTGTGCTCCCTAAATTGCTATGGAATGATGTCAATATTCTGGCAGATGCTTATTTGGCATTACAAATGATTTTTCCTGTTGTAGACATATGGCTATTTTGAATAACTTACAATGAAAGTGTGTATATTCTGATGAGTGATCTGGTGGCAGATAGGCTCTTTTGGTGCTATTACAAGGATAAGAAATATCGTGTCCAATCGGGAAGATCTTCTCAAAGTTGCAGCTTCAGGACCAATAGCTGGGTTTACCTTGGGTCTTGTGCTTCTGCTGTTAGGTTTTGTCTTACCTCCCAGTGATGGTATTGGTGTTGTTGTTGATGCTTCTGTGTTTCATGAGTCATTTCTTGCCGGCGGTATTGGTAAGTTCCTCGCTTTAGATGTGGAAAATCACTTCATATATGCATTCGTTATCCACTAAAAAAGTTTTAATTACAACCTCACCTGCCTGCCTTGTGCTAGTCATATTGATCTAATTCCTGCTTCGTTAAGAATTCTGAGAAAGATTGTGTAACGAGTCTTGTGACCTTTGCTTTACTTCTCTAGCAAAGCTGCTGCTTGGTAACGTGCTCAAGGAAGGAACTCCAATTTCTGTCAACCCTCTTGTGATTTGGGCTTGGGCAGGTCTCCTTATCAATGCCATCAATAGCATCCCAGCTGGAGAACTTGATGGAGGGAGAATTTCGTTTGCTCTATGGGGAAGAAAGGTATCCTATATAGTAAATAGTACTTTGGAACCAGAAAAAGCTTAGTAGGGACACTCAGTATGCCTGCTATGAGGAGCCAACATTTTTCAGTATATATGTTGCCCATTGTTTCCTTCATTTCCTATTGGATAAAAATACTGACTAGACTCAATTGCACAGGCTTCATCCCGCTTCACAGCAGCTTCGATTGTGCTTCTTGGACTATCATCTCTGTTAAACGACGTGGCATTTTACTGGGTAATTCTCATATTCTTCTTACAAAGAGGTCCGATTGCTCCTCTGTCCGAGGAAATAACGGATCCCGATGTGAAGTACGTTGCTCTTGGAGTGACAGTTTTGCTACTTGGCTTGTTGGTATGCTTGCCATACCCTTTCCCATTTACAGATGAAGTCCTTACAAGTTTCTAGCTTTAACGGCCACTTGAACTCTGGCCGAACATTAATTTGTTTAGAGTACATGGTAGGATTTGTCAGTGAATTATGATAGGCAAAACGAGAAGAGTTTTTTTAGCCCCACAAAAGTCACTTGTAAAATTTATGTTCATTAATAAAAGTCTCTCTCTCTCTCTCTCTCTCTCATGGGCATGATTTAAACTGTTTTCAGCACATAATGCTTGCATAGCTAGGAATACACAAATGAACTTTGCTAGGCTATTTTTCCACAGATTATGTCAAATCTGCAGTATCTACTATAAACTCGAAGTGAAGACCACTTGCTCAGCAGTTAAATTGGATTGAACTTCTCATTGCTAGCTTATTCTCAACAACTTTCTAAAATTTTCGTATTATTCATGTGGAATATCAAAAGAGGTACATTCCTACAAATTGTATTTTAGGATTTTCACAAAGGTTAAAAAAGCCATTGAATAATCTAAATTATTGTAAAATTTAATAGTATTTTACTAAAATATCATTGGTTTAAATACTCTCTTAAATACTTCATTTTATATTAATAAATAGTAAAATAGTAAAAAAATAATTAATATTTTATGACAATTCTAAAATGATAAATATTTTAAAAAATTATAAAATCTCTGAAATTACAATTTTTAAGAACGTGGAGTACCTGGACTCCAGAAGAGGTAAAAGGCATGAGAATTAAGCCAATAATCAAGAAAGTTGAAGACATGTGAAAGATTTCCGGCCAAAAGAAGAAAAAGACATGCGAAAGATATTAAAACAAAGGCATAAAAGTTTGGTTTCTTAGTTAAACGTGACACGTTCAATTGTATGGGTTGGGCTCCCGACATTATCATACTTGTTGATCTATCAATGAAGTCCTGCGTCCCCCTCATTGTTTTCCGTGTGTAAGTTGTGCTCATTTCAAATGTCTAATGCTATCTTTGGTACTACTTTTAAAATTAAGGTTTATGCTAAAAATGAAGTTTGATGTATTTCGCATGTGTTTGGCATCACTTTTAATTCTTGATTGGAGAATCATTTTGGATCTAAGACCACATTTCACTAGAAGCAGATCAATCCCTACTTCTCTGTTCTACTTATTTATTTTTATTTGTATTTATTTTAAAGTTCAGATAAAAATGAACCAATAAAAATAAGAAAAAAATGAAATAATTGAAAAAATAAAATTTTCATAAAATTTCTCTTATCTAATGACTGAAATGTCCCTTCAAAATTTTATTCTTCATAAACTATAACTTGTAAGAAAATATTACATCAAATATATTATGTTCTCAATTAAATAAATATAGATTAAATTTTAGTTCAAGTAAATTAAATTAATCATAGGATAGAGTTTAAGTTCAATTTGAAAAAAAATTATAAATTTTGTCAAAACCAATTTTCAAATAAATCATCCAAATAAAAACACGTTAGTCCAAAACCAATTTTTATCATAACTACGTTGCAAAACTAATTCTACCAAAACTCATTTTTAACTAACTGAAAATTAAATGGGCTTTAAATCATAATTCTAAATGCGGCGTAGTTCGCTGACTATTCAAATACCAGGACACTTGATAAACTTCTAAATAATCACTCTAGAGGCGGCAATCCGAGCTGGCCTTATGTTGAGAAGTCTGGATTGCTATACAAGTTTGGCTTTAAAAACTCTCGCTTGTATATGATGGGTTTATACTTTTTTAACATAATTGTTTATTTTTTTTATTTTTCATGTAATTTTTAAATGAATACAATTAATTATTATCATTATTTACTGAAAATCAACATAATATTTAAATTTTACAATTTATACATCACTAATTAATAAAATAATATGTATTTTTATTAATTTAAACAAAAAAAGAAAATAAAAGAAAGAAAGAAAAACACGAGCTAAACTGGCCAACACGTGGCCTACTTGGGTCAGGCAAAAATGGGCCAAACCCAAAAGCCCATATTGTATAGATGCTCCCAAAATTGAGGCCTAACCCATTCATTTTTTTCGAACTTTTCGGGCTAGTCCATCAGGTCTAACCCTTTTTGCCGGCTTTAATCTGGTGCTTCTTAATTCTTTTTATAAGGAATTTTTAACTCATCCCTCGAATTCTTTAAGCCATATTAACCTTATATACAAATTAAGAAATATGATTAAAATTAAAATTAGGTAATAATTATAAATGTGTTTAGAACTTACTTTTTCAGCATTATGTTACATCTATTTATATTAGGATTAGTTAGAAATTTATGTGGATCAATTAGAAATATTTATGGATCACTTGCAAATGAATTCCATAGTAGTTGGTAGAAAAGTTGCAGGAAGGTTTCTATTGCCGTTAGAAAAATTGTTGCCGCTAAAAAAGACACCACTACAAAAAAAGTCAATGAATGGGGGAGGGAGGAAAGGGATGGACGAGGGAGGAAAAGGAGGGAGGGGTAAATTGGATATTTCCCATCTAATCTTATTCCTCATTTGCAACCATGGTGGGCAATTGAGATTAGGTAAATTTGGGGTATACTTTTTAAATTAAGTTGTTTCTCGGTATTTTTAACGAATTTTTCCTAAAAATTAATAACAAAATATAGATAAAATTACTTTCAAATTAAAATAATAAAAATAAAAAATAAGGTGAGTAAAGATAAGAAGTAAAAATATAATTTAAATAATGAATAAATATTTTATAATTTTAAAAAATAAAAATAAAATACTTATGAGATATAAGATATCTATAATGCATAGTAAATACTTATTTTATAATTTACAATTTTATAATATATAAATATTTCTTACCTATTTGACCATTAATCTTCCTTTCTCAGTGTTTATTTGGTATAAATATGTATAAATCATACTATATACTATAGAAATATGATTAATTTTTTTTCCAAAAAATGATTGGTTTGAGAATGGTTTGACTAGTTCTCTTTATTATCAATTTGTCTTTTTATATTGTATATCATACTAGTGATTGGTCGATCCCATCCCATTTTTATTCCTCGCTCACAGTACAATTTTTTTTATTTTAACTTTGGGGCTTTATAATTATATAAAATAATTAAATAACTATGTTAATGGACAGTGAAAAAACCGCATCTCATAGTTGGCTTAAAAAAAGACTGCACCTCATAAAAAATAATGGGAAAATGACCCTTGATGACCAAAATTTTTAATTAATATTATTTTAGGATAAAAATTTAAAATTATAGAAATAGATCATAGTTTCAAATTAATTAAAATTTTAAATAGAAAATTACCTAAATGCCCTTATTAAAAAGTTTTACATTCAACGTCTGCTTGTTACTACTCTTCTTTCACAATTTGACATTAAACTTTTTTAATTTTACATTAAACACATTATCATAATGAAAGAATTTAATTGAAAAAATTTAGTAAAAAATTGGAAAAATTGAGTGTCAAATTGTAGAATATAAGTAGTAAAAATGGAAGTTGAGTGTAAAATTTTGAGACTTGTTCAGTGTAAAATCGGGATTTTTCAGTGTCAAATCGTGGAATATGAGTAATAAAAAGTGAAAATTGAGTGTAAAATTCTGATAGTTAAATTTTTTTAGTTTGTGCAATGTAAAATTGTGAAAGTTTAGTATCAAATTATAAAAAATGAGTAGTAAAAAGTAGATGTTGAGAATAAAACTTTTTAACAAGAATATTTAAGTTATTTCTTATTTAAAATTTCAATTAATTTGAGATTATGGTCTTTTTTTGGTCTTTTTTGAATTTTTTGGTCTAAATGATATTAATTCATAGTTTTGGTTTTCAAATGTCGTTTTTCCCAAAAATAGTTAGTAAGGAATTTTTATTAATTAATTGATTTGCTGTCAGTGTACTACTTCTTCCTCTTTTTTTTTTTTTATAACAAGAAGAAGGAAAATTAGCATTTCTTATTTTATAGTATTAAAAATTAGATTGAATTGGCTGGTTTAACTGCTCCAATGGAATTGATACTTAGTTCGGTCCAGTTATAGATAAAAATAAGTAATTTTAGAATCGATATAAAATCAGTTGTACTGGTCAATAACTGGTTGAACGGGTCATACTTTTCTTTTTTTTAATTTTGTAAATATTTTTATTTTAAAGATAAAATAATATTATTTTTAATACTAAATAGTATTATTTTTTGTATATTTTTTTATATTATAATATTATATAAGTATTATTATGATACATAATTAGTAATAATAATAAATTTACTTAACAAATAATATAAAAATAGAATATCAATTAACTATTTTAAATTTAAATATAATTATAGATCAATATTAACTTGTTTAGATTTTAATATTATGTTGCAAAATTTATTAATAATATTTTTAATTTTCCATATGATATATAAAACTAAAAATTATTAAATTTACTTTTTATCTTAGATTGAATGTTAATTTTATGATTATGGATAAATATCTTTTATATTTTTCATCTGTATTGTTTAAAATATATTAATTTATTTATAATCAGTTTCATTCCCGATCCAACCATTTAACTTTAAACCAGTGCCTCAATCAATTTAATGGATGGTCTAATTTTTTATTTTTTTTATAATGACAACCACGTGAGTATTGCTTTTGAAACAAAATTTTTAACGAGGACATTTTAACGCCATTTGTCATTCGTAACGTCATTTCTGAAGGAAGTAGCTAAATTATACAATTTTAAAAATATTACTTATTAGTTAAGTCACATAATTTGATTTTATTAAAAAGCACTCCTTCTCTGCGTTTCATTTTATAGTGTACTTTTAACTACCACATATAAATTAAAACAATAATTAGTAACTAAAAAATTTTCTCCTCCTTTTCCAAATTATCTTCATTAAATGTATTGAGAAGGAAACATTATATTAATTAAGAATATTTGGACCTACTAGTTGGGATAATAATAGAAAAAAAAGTATACCACATAATATATTATATTATAAAATATAAATTTCTTAAAAAAAAAGTATACTATATACTAAAATGGAGAGTAGATGCTAATAATAATAAAAATACATGGTAGTTGATCAAAGAAGGAAGCAACTGCTAAATGACACAAAATCAAAGCCAGACCATCCCTATCCACAAAATCAACTCTAAAAGAGATATTTTTTATCCCAAAAAAAATTCTATTATTTTTCTTCGAGCTTATGAATCTATAAACATTATGTTGTCCAATCATAATAAATTATTTATTAAATTTGAATAAATAATTTATTAGAAAAATAAAATTGAATATATTTTTTTATATTTGTACTATTTAATTAAAATGTAACAAAAGTATTTTAGTAAAAATAAAATATGCTTGGTGTCAAAAAATTATACTTCATATCATTATTGTCGTATTTTAATTACTGTAAAAAATTAATAATAAAGATATTTAAAATTATATATAATATTTTTTATGTAATTAATTTAATTTTTTGATAATTTATATATTAGAGAATCCTAAACTGGAGATTTGTAAACGTGGCTATAAGGCTATGGCACCTAGCCAAAAAAATAAATAAATAAATAATTGTCATGCCGCGGTTTAAATAGGATGGAGGGAGAGGTCCACTGCATCGAAAATCCGATAAAATTCAGTTTCTTATCAGAGAGATACACTGCTTCTGATCGTACAGAACCCACTTGCCCATTCTCTTCTTCCGCCACATCTCCATTTACAGACATGATTTCTACAAAGATTACAATTACCACCACTCCATCAAGTTTCATGTCCACCAGTTCCTCCGCAATGCATTCTTTATCCTTCTCTCATCGCCTTCTTCCCTTCAGCCACCGCTTCTCTCTGGCAGCGATCACCGGCGTTTTGATGGGTGGCCCAACCTCAGTCGCATTAAGGTGCTCGTCAGTTTCAAGCCCATCTTACTACGGTGAGTGTTTGCGAGTGCTCTTCTCCTCTGCTTACTAGGATGAAGCCCTCTATTTCAATTTTTTTTTCTCCGGGTGGTAATACCGTGGGTATTTAGGTATTGATCAACAACTTGTAAGTGATATAGTCACTACATATGCTAGTTATTTTTTTTCTAAAAATATATGTAATAATCATATTTTATATTCTTTTTAATAAATAAATGTGTTATGATGATTCTATTTATTTTCATTTTTATAATAAAAAAAGAAAATAAAAAAATTTATACAAAATTATTTGTTTTTCTTCAAACTTTTTTTTCTTTACACCTTTTGCCTCAAGTGGCATAATCGTGGGTATTTAGGTATCTATGAGCAAGACTGTGAGTGAGGTTAGTTGATTTTATTTTATAAAAAAAAATAAAAAAAATAAAATTGTTTTCAAATTTTTCCTTTTAAAAGGAGAAATAAAATACTCAAAATCACGTATAATTTTAATCATATCTTCTCGATTGAGAAAAAACCTATATTCTTTTTTTAGCAATTGATTAAGAAAAAAATGAAAAAATGAATGATAAGAGTAAAGAATGGAAATTATACTATCTTTTGTAAATTAAATCACACCAACAAATTCTGACAATTGTTTTAGTTGTGGAATGATAATTCATTTTCCATAAGCTTCTCTTTTGAAAAAAGGATATTTATAATAAAAACTAATTCAGTGACACACATTTTTAGTCAAAACTATGTTGACTTTAATCCCTATTTGTAGGATACGTTGGCCCCAAACTCTGATTCTAAGTCAAGTCCACTCTTGTAAATAAATAATATTTTTCTCTTATTTTATTTTTCCCAACTTCCCATATTTTTCATTTTATTCTTTATTTTCATTTTTACATTTTCTCTTATTTTTATATTTAGTTTTGCATGTGAATGATTAAAGGACACTCAAAATAATTTTTAAAAATCATAAAAATTGCATAATTAACTTAAAATAACCGTTCTTAGGAACGGGTATTGTAGGGTGCCTATCACCTTCCCTATTTACCATCGTACTCCCGACCTCGACTCTAATTTGCAGATCATGGTTTTCTTTTTTATTTGGTTTTCCAAAATTTTTCTTAAAATATTGGTTGCGACTCCTCTAGAATCGGCTTTCGTCGTGAATGCCGATTTTTTCTCTTTTTCATCATTTCCTTACTGTCCACGTTGCATTTTCGAGTGTGACAATCATATTGATCTCTAATTTTAAATTCTTTATAACCAACATTTTTTTGTATGTTCAAGATGAAGGGACATTATCAAGAAATAAAGACAATTTATGTAAATCATCCATCAAATATCCATAAACCAATAATTTGGGAGTTCAACATTGAATTTATTTTCCGTCACAAAAAATGAACTAAAAATTAAACTTACTCAAATAAGAAATTAATCAAATTCCTTATAGAGATGGTTAAAAAAAAAGGCCCTTTTGAATAAATTCATAACCTAAAAGTTTTATTTCTCCAAGAATGTAAATTAAATGGTGCTAGGGAGTTTTTTGTTACTCTAGTATATGTAATTCCTTACTCAGATATGCACTCTATTTTCTGGGATAAGATTCAGTCTTTATCTTCTTCCGTTAATATCCTGTGGATTCTTGCGGGAGACTATGATGACATTGTTAATAAAGAAGAGAGAATTAGAGGTGCCCCAATTAACTTGAGAAGATGCAATTGGTTTTCAGAGAGGATGCATAGAAGTTGACTAGTGGACTTAGGATGCAGTGGGACCTAATTCACTTGGAAAGGCCTAAAACTAACAGGATACAAGAGACTCTTTGAGTGCTTTGACCATGTGCTAGCGAATGCTAAGTGGATATCTTTCTTCCCTAATAGTAAAGTTAGAGTTTTACCTTGTGTTAAATTTTTTTTATCATAACCCATTAGCTATTAGCTGACAATTGGTAACAAAAAATAAGAAGCGCTCCTTTCCTTTTAGATTTGAAGCTATGTGGCTTACACATGATGGCTTCAAGGAAGTAAGAGGAATACAAGTTTCCCCCTCCTATCCTTACTATAGTTCCCTTTGCAATTTAGAACTAGAGTTACAACATAAACTCGATCAAATTCTATTGCAGGAAGAATTGCTTTAGTTCAAAAAATCTAGGGCAAGTTGGGTTGCTGAAGGAGATTGAAATGTAAAGTACTACCACCTTAAAACCACTGCATGCAGAAGAATGAACAAAATCCTCATGCTAAAAGATGTCAATGGTAATTGGTTGGATAAGCAAGATGATTTGAAAGTTCATGTGACTACCTTCTTTAAATCTTTGTTTAGTGAAGAGAAGCATGAGTACTCTCATATCTTGACATCTTCTAGGTTCCCAATGTTATCTAAAGTAGAGAAGGATCACCTTGATAAAGAACCTGCTAGTACTAAGATTCATGATGCTCTATTCTCAATGGGGAGCTATAAACCTATTAGTAATGGTTCAGAACTAATTTGCTTTGTCAAGACTGCTTTCCAGGGGGATCCGAGCTTGGTAATCTGAATAAGACTCTTTTGGCGCTCATTCCTAAAGTAGATAACCCTACTTAGGTTATGCAATTTTGTCCTATTTCTCTTTGTACTGTAGCTTATAAATGCCTGACTAAAGTCCTTCCTAATAGGTTGAAACTTGCCCTGGATAAAGTTATTTCTCCATTTCAATCTAGTTTTATCCTGGTAAGAACATCCAAGATAATATTATAATTGCTAAGAAGATTGTCCACTCTATGAACAAGTGTAAAAGGAGGCGTGGCTACTGTATTGTTAAAATCGACCTTGAGAAGGCATATGATAGACTAAAATGGCAGTTTCTCCTGGATTCTCTTGAAGAGATGAGGGTAGGACACAAGTTCATCAATGTTATACAGAGGCGCATCTCAACCTCAAACCTCAATGTATTATGGAATGGAGAGTTAGCTGAACTCTTCCAACCACAAAGAAGGCTTCGTCAAGGAGATCATATTTCTCCTTATCTCTTTGTTGTATGGATGGATAAACTTTCACATATTATTAATTATGTGGTTAGATCAAAACTATGAAAACCATTTATGATATCCAAGTGAGGTCCAAAGCTATCCTACCTTATGTTTGTGGATGATCTACTTCTTTTTGGGGAGGTTTCAATTGAGAATTTGGCTATTATGAAAATGTGTTTGGAAACCTTTTGCGTTTTTTCTAGACAAAAGGTGAATGCCTCTAAGTCTGTGATTTTCTTCTCCAAGAATGTCAAGCCATATGTCAAGGGTGGATTAGTTAATAGAGTCGGATTTCAAATCTCTGGAGGTCTAGGAACTTATTTGGGAGTCCCTCTTCATCAAGGAAGAAGTAGTAGAAGAACCTTCAACTATATTATGGAAAAGACAAAACAAAAATTGGTAAGTTGGCTCTCTTCTAGCTTGTCTCTAGTTGGGGAATTTGCCTATCCAAATAGTGTTGAGTACATTGACATTATACCCCATGTTTATGGCAAAGATACCTACATCTATTTGCAGTGAAGTTAAAAAACTTCAGCATAGGTTTATTTGGGGGAGCATGAATGATCACAAACATCCCCACCTCGTCAATTGGGAGCCAATTTGCCTCCCAAAAACCGAGGTTAGCTTAGGATCCTGTAACCTAAGTATGATGAATAAAGCATGTATTTTAAAGCTGGTATGTCAGATTCTATTTGATAAGGGTAGCCTTTGGTAGGAGATTCTAGTACAAAAGCACATTAGTAACAGAGGTGGCAATCGGAATTTTATTCTTAAAAATGGTGATTCTTCACTATCGGGATTCCTATTCCAAGAATCCCAATTTTAGATAGAAGGTATGATATGACGCATAAGAGATGGCTAGAGCACCCGCTTCTTTGATGATATTTGGCTCAAAAAAGATGTTAAGCTTATTGAGTACCGTAATGATATCCTAGGGAGGAAATTAGGAAATCTCAGGTCAAAGAGTGGATTAGAGAGGTAGAGTAAGATCTAAATAAAATGGCGATATATTTACCACAGCAAACAACTGATATGCTAATGCTGCGTTTACTATCAAGGAATTTAGGGTATAGAAAGGGAATTGGAAAAGGGTTCCTTATGAAAGCAGGTTTGATACATGTGAATCAATATTCCTTGGAATCTAGATTCTGGCAAAAAGGCTGGAGAGCTATTCCATGAATATATATTGATGACATCTGATGGTTTCCCTGGAATCCAAATTTTCAAACAATTGTGGCCTTGAACATTCCTAATCTCCACTTACCACCAAAGATCTCCCAAAGTGAAAGACCATCTCCAACAGTGCTGATGAGGAGAGGTAAGTAAAAACGACAATGAGCATGACAGCAAAGCATGGGTTGGATGGTGATGAACTGATGAAGATGAATACTTTATTAACCCCTAATGCTTCCTCTGTTAGACTTGTGCTTGCTCAGTGTTGATGGTCAGATTCATCAATCTCATGCCGTATACTAGCTTTCCATTAATGGTCGACCTCTCACTAGCTCGTCGTTAATGATCGACCTCGCACTAGCTCATTATTAATGATTAGCCTCACTGTCAAACGTTTCCATGATTTCTTCAATTTTATTTTATTTTTGTTCTATCTTTATTCAAATCTAGGTATCATGCTTCTGGTTTGTGCAAATAGTTGTGGTTTCTTGGACAAGGATGACAACATGGTGGTTGATGGTGGTGTGGTGGGTGATGATGGCATGGTGGTTGATTTTTTGGTTTGGATCTATGAAGGATTGTTTTCTTTTCTTTTTTTTTTTTTAAGCCAAGGGCATTTGAGTCTTTTTGTACTTTAAATACAAATATAAAGTAAAAATGTACTAAGATTTCATTAACATACCAAATATATTTTAAAAACTCATTTCTATTCCTTTTCTTATTCTTAATCTCATTGATCCCTTTACTATTCCCATTCCATCAAAATCTAGTCTAGTATACCAAATTGGGAGTAAAATGTGTGGTTCCCCAGAAGAAAGTTTTGGTAGCAATGTGTGTGCCTGGTTAAATGCTTGCAATGGAAACTTTTCTATTTAAAGTGCTTATAAATGACTCACAATTAACTCAAGTGCACTGGCGGATGATGTTTGGAAAAACTATGGTCTTGGCAAGGCACGAAATGAATTTGCACCTTTCTTTGGATAGCTAGACATGGTAAGCTTCTCACAAATAGTGCCAGAAGTAGATGGGTGTTTGTAGCTGCTAGGAGAAGGTTGAAGATACCATCCATACGCTTCGTGGTTGTAGGTTTGCTAAACCTATCTGGTGGAGACTAATTGAGTATTCTGAAAGAGCCCGCTTCTTCAACTACTCTCTTGAGGAGTGGTTTTACTTGAATTTAACTTCTTGATGGAGATCAAAGAGGCATTCCAAAGATTCTTATACGACACTTACATCATCGCTTACAAGGAGTTCTTAGATCTGTTTTGTTTAGATAATTTTATTTATTTATTTATTTTTATTTTATTAATTTCCAATTTGTATTTCCTTAGAGTCAAAGTTATTAGTTAGATTTAAATTAGAATAAACAAAATTTATGAGATATCTTTTAAGAGATTTTCTAGATTTAAATTAAAGAGATTATCTAATAAGATTAGGATTAGAATGTCAATTTCATTATTTTTCTTTGAATTTTTGTTTTTATTTTTGGGGTTTTTTATAATTATATATATCTTTTAGATTTTCTACATTTAATAGGATTATTTGAGCTTCAAGTATTCCTAATTGCTTTAGGATACGATTTTTCATATTTTGCATATTTAAAAGCTCCTGAATAATGCATATTCTTTAGAGATGAATTGAATAATATTAAGTATTCTGAGTTCTCTCCCTAAACTTTTCTATTTTCTCCCTTTCCCTTGAATTCTCCTGTTAAACTCTTTCATTTTCTCCCTTTCCCTTGAGTTCTCCCTCTAAATTCTTCTATTTTCTCTCTCTTTCTACTTCTCTTTCCTTTCTTTCAGTCTCTTCCCTTCCCTTATTCTATATTTTCTCTTTTGAACTCCTCATTTTCTCCCTCTTTTGGCTATCACCTCTATCTCATATTCTTCTACTCCTCTTTCTACTTAATCAGTTCTCAATCTCTTTACCTTCTTTACTACCATGTTCATATCACTTCTAACCTTAGAGTACACTTGGAGAGGAACTGGCAACTCCTATGGGTTTCACTGTGTGGCAAATATGGCAATGGAGGAATAAACTGCATTTTGAAAATAACTTATGCCTTCCCACAGATCTAGTTACCTCAATCTTGAATAGATATAAATCGTTTCTCACGCCACCCAAGATCCATTCTAGGACAGTTGATATAGAACGTGATCTCGGAACCAAATGGCAAAAGCCTCCGAAAGTTGGGTGAAAGTTAATTCTGATAGTGTTGTGGACAATGGTTATGCTAGTTATGGAGGGGTGGTTAAAGATCACCAAGGCGGGTGGTTAGAGATCACCAAGGCAGGTGGTTAAGGGGCTTCTGAAAATTCCTGGGTATATGCTCGGTGGAAGAAGCAGAGCTATGGGGGATTTTAGAAAGCTTAAAACTCTGTTGGGAATTGAAATTTCTAAAGGTCGTGGTAGAATTAGATGCATTGAAGGTTATAAATCTTATCATGAGAATTCCTTCTTGTTGCTCCAAAGTCAGTACCACAACCCTTGATATACTTCACTAAAAGTATAAGAACTGGGAGTGAGTGTTGGGAATTTCGGTACACACACAGTGAAAAACTTCTCCGAAATCCCTCCTGCGGATCCGTCAACATTACTTAAATCAAGATGTAGAAGAAGAATTTACCTCTATTAATTCAAATGTTTTGATGATTCTAAAACAAATGAGCTTGGAAATCCAATATCAAAGGAACACAAGAGAAATAAAGAACAAAGTTGGAGTTTCCTGAAGATTGAAAAGTTGTTTCACATGTTTTAGGAAACTATTTGTAAAAGAAGGTAGTTAAGCTTTGAATTTCAATTCACTTAACATTAAATGAGATAACTAATTGAATGATTAATGATTAGCTCATGATTTTAAAATAGTTTTCAAGAAAAGAGCTATCTTATAAGGATAAAACTTCAATTTCAAACTGATTCTAAGTGTTCAATTGGTTTTCATGAAAATGTTTTAGCTTATAGGGATAAGATCTCAATTTCAAAGATATTTCTAAGTGTTTAACCTGTTTTCAAGATAATATTTTACCTTATACGCATAACCATTTGAAGTTATGGGGATAAAGACTCAATCTCAAAGCTTTTCCAAAGTCCATTCTTCAATTTTATAAAAAGTGATTGATGTTATCTGCATAACACAGTTTGGAGATCAAGTTCTCAAGTCTGTTGAGGTGGTTATCCTCATAAGATTGGCATCTTATCCACATGAGGAAGTGAACAATAAAGGTGAGTGGTATTATACAGCTCGTTACTCGCATAACCTAGGGAGGTTGTCCACATAACGTGTATTACAGAGCACTTGAACTCTTCTCTGTTAAAAGGTTATTCGCATAACCTATATTTCAAAATACTTGAACTTTCCTCGGGTAAGAAGGTTATCCGCATAACCTATGTTACATAACCAATAGCTTCTCTTTAGCAAAACAGGTTATCCGTATAACCTTGGGAGGTTATCCTAATAACCTAGGTTTCACAAAAGTTCAATTTGAGAAAAACATAACGTTATGCTAATAACTGAGTGATTTTCATGAAAATGATTTTGAGCTAAACCTTAGTCATTCTGGGTAGTATGTTATCCGCATAACCTAATTAGGTTATCCACATAACGAAAAGCTCTATGTTCAAAACAAAGGCAAACAGTTACCTGTTATTTACATAACCTGAGGAGATTATCCTCATAATCTCTATCAAATGCATTTGATGTGGTGGGTGAACGGTTATTTTACAGAGAGTAACGGCTAATCTTTGTTTCCAACGGATAGTTCTGCCCCAATACTATAAATAGTATCTCATTTAAGTTGTTGGGTAATGAGAAAAATAATATACACGCCAAAACTCTGTTGATTCATTTATTGATTCATTCAAAGCTTACATACTCTCTATTTTGCTTATTCATTGCATCTCAACTTTCATATCTACTTTTTGAGAGAGTTTTCATTCTGTAAAACATCTACACACTTGTAGAGAGTACTTAGTGTGAGATTACACTAAGGGAGATAGTCTTACTCTTGAGTGAGAAAAGTGAGAGAACTTGTTTCAGTTCAAAGTTTAGGCTGGTGTTGTACTGCAGTCATTGCAAGAACCCATTCAAACCTTGCAAGAGATAGTGAAAAAATCTCAAGTGATGGCTTGGGGACTGGACGTAGATCAAGTGGAATGGACCAAACTAGGATAAACTATTGAGTTCTCTTCCCTTTGCTCTTTATTTCTTATACTTTGTTTTCAGTTACCTTTTTAATATCACTATTGTATTTTATCTTTGCATAAAAATTTCAATCTTTCCAATTCACCCCCTTCTTGGGAAGTCAGCTGAGCTAACAACCTCCGGTGCGTCCCTTTGGTGTTCTTTTCATTTCATCAGACCTCAAGAACTAACGCGTCTGATCAGCTCCCTCTACTAGTATCTACACGAACTGTGAGTTCAACTCGAACGGCGTGCTAACACCTCTATTTCTGAACGTATGTGCATTTTGGGTTTGTTCATACGTCCTCTGTTCATCTGTACATTCTCTGTTTGTCTGTACACTTTCTCTGTATGAGTGTACGACCGCTCAATCTCTAGGGTGAGTGGAGACTCTCTCTTGATTCTATATATAATAAACATAATCTATATAATTATATAGATAAGGTTTATTATTTAATTAATTTAAATTAATTATTTAAATTAAATCAAATATTAATTAAATAGATTAGTTTAGATTTAAATCTATCTAATAGAATAATATCTAAATTAACTATCTAATATAAATCTAGAATCAAATCTAAATCAAATTTAGATTATAACATTAGTTTAAATTTAAATCTATCACATAGAATTAAATTTAAAACCAATTCATTTAAATTAATTTGAATAAAATAAAAAATATATTTTTTTGAAATAATATAATATATATATCAAATATATATAATAGATTAAACATATATATACTCTAAATTTTATAATATATATATAATTCAATCACCCTAAATTGAACATTAAATTCATTGAATCTAGACACATTATAGATTCAATGAATCTGGACATTTTAGCTCGAGTTAGCCCGTTCTTGTGTGCAACTCTATAGGCCCATATGATGTTGCCAGTGGGCCAATAACACTATTGGACCTACAAGTCGCAAGTGGCATCTAACAAGACATTGTGACTACTCAAAATCATATGAAATCGGTGATCTAATGTAACATATATAACCGGATCACATTCCTTTTGTCTCGTGATATATAAGTCAAGTATGAGGCATGAAAACGTCATTCTCATCTTACTCGACCATTACTTTCTCAATCTCCGAGCAGATTGACAGAACAAATGGAAACTCTTCCATTCGAACAAGGCTATGCATTTCTCAGTCTCACTCATGAGGGGTCCAGATATATCTCTCCATTAATTAAAGGGATAAATTCCATCTTGACCATTCATCTTCTCCGCACAAGTTCCACTATGCTCAATTATAGCCTTTATGATCTCCCGACTAAATGTGACTTTTGATTACGTCAAAGTATAGTATTTCCCATGTAGGAAGCCATGGTGATTTCAGGTCTGAGGGTTAAGTTACACAATTGTATATAAAATATTCTTATGACTTGATCCATGCAGCTATCTCATTGTCGCACCTGGAAAAATGCGACGAAGGGAAAGAGACAGAAGAAAAGACAAATCGGGTTTCTTGACGAAAACCGACTTGTGAAGAGTCGCAACCAAAATTTTGAGGAAAAATCTTGGGAAACCAGATTAAGGAGGAAAATGATTATCTGCATAATCAAAGTTGGGTTCGGGAGTCAATTGTGCATGAAGAAGGTGTTAGGCACCCCACGACACCCGTTTCTAGAAACAGTTACCTTACATTAATTATGTAAATTAATATGGCTTTAAAAATTTTTAGTTTTCCTTTTATCATTCACATGCGAGAATAAGGGTAGAGAAAAAAAGAAATTAAGAAAATTTGAGAAATTTGGAAAACAAAATAAAAACAACAAATTAAATTAAAAATTAAGGAGATTTTAAAAAAATGGGGAAAAGGAATTGGGAAAATAAATTGAAAAATATTTATTTATTTACAAATGTGGACTTTGTTGAATCAAGAAGTTTTAATGATTCCAAATCAACTCTCAAGAGCTTGAAATAAAGATATCAAAGGTATTCAAAGAGTTCAAGTGAAGAAATCATGGAGAAATCTGTGCAAAGTTTGTTGTAGAATATTTAGTTTTGTTTTAATTTGAGTAAAAGACTTTGATTTGGTGGAAAAAAATTTTAAAACCTTGATTCTATGTTAAATCATGGAATATTTGAAAAACACCCACTAACAGACGAAGTTTGAAAGGTTTATATTGAACTGTCATGTTGGAAATTCAAACTTTAGCTTTGAAAATTCGAATTTCGAGTTAAAACTGAATAAGTCTGAAGAGATGCTTCTCTGACAGACGAATTTTGATTTTCCAAAATTTGAATTTTCATAAGTATCTGAAAGAAGCTTTTGGCAACAGACGAATTTTAGGTTTTGAAAATTCGAATTTCAGACAAAATGAAACTTATGAAAACTAAAGAAATTCGTCTGAAACAATGTCAAAGTTCATCTGAAATCAAGATTATATTGAGTTTCAAAATTGCTCACTGACAGACAAACTTTGAACATGAAAATTCGAATTTCAGAAGCTAAGGTTGTGAGTCTGTTACAATGACATGTTGACATACGAATGACAGTATTTATAAATTCGAATGTTAAAGTAAGTCTAAAAAGAGGTCTCTCTGACAGACGAATTTAACCCTTTGAAAATTCGAATTTTGAACTATATAAACTACTGAGCCTTTTTAAACTAGCTACGGAAAGACAAATTTTGGGGTTCCAAAATTCAAATTTCGAAGGCACTGTAGTAAATTGAAAATACTGTTCACACTTAACAGAAAAACTTTCTACTTGAAAATTCGTATGTCACAACATGGAAACATTTTCTAAGTTTCAAAATTCGAATTTCACTTCATGATAGATGAACTTCGGTCTTTCAACGTTGAAGCTGTTAACCTTCGATTTCTGCAAAATTCGTCTGTTGACCAACCGAAATTCAAATTTCAATATGTCAGAAGCATTAAATGCAGTTGGTTAATGGATAGTTTTTCAGAGTAACCGTTGGATAACTTCTCCAACGGATAGATTTTGTCTCTAACGAATAGTTGAGACCTAAATCTATAAATACAACATCATTTGAAGGTGTGGATAACGAATTAAACTTTGTATATACTGAAACTCTGTCAAATCTTCTACTCAAAGACTTTTACCCTTTCACTTCAATACTTATACTTCAACATTCATATTTACTCTGATTAAGAGAATTTAATCTTTGTAAACAATCTAATCTTCATCTGGAAGATAGATTTTCTTGTGAGGGGATATCACAAGGGATTAGGAAGCACTTTGTGAAAGTGCAGAAAGGAATTGAGAGAAGCTCTAGAAAACAGAGCACAAACGTTATACTGTGGCATTTGCAAGAAGCCCATTGAATTCTTGCAGAATAGTGGAAAATCTCAAGTGGTGACTTGGGGACTGGACATAGGTCAAGTGGAGAGACCGAACCAAGATAAATTTCTGAGTCTTCTTCTCTTTTCTGCTACTTTCACAGTTAATTATTTATACTCTATTTTACCATCATATATTGCATTCTTCACCACTTTGATATTTTGCAGAAAATTTTTAATCTTCCAAATTCACCCCCTCTCTTGAGAAGCCAGCCTAACTAACAGACTTGACCTAGGATCAGAGCCTGGGGCCTACGTACCCTACGATAGGAATCAAAGTCTACGTATTTCGGGGGTAAAAATGCGTGTCAGTTGATTGATATTTTTTTTAATTATAAAATTTTTGTGATTAGAGAAAGTTAATTGAAAATAATTTAACTTTTTACGAATACAACAATCTTCTAAGATTGAGTTGGTGCGTTTTAATTTGCAAAAGATAATTTAATTCCGCTTACTTACTCTTATTTTATTTTGTTTGAAAATATTTTTTTTTGTTTTTCTTTGATTTTTGAAAATGCTTTTATTTGATTTTTGACTCTTGAATAACCATAATATTTTTTTATACTTTTGAAAATTTTCTTTTTTTCTTTCAAATAAAGAAAACCGATCTATCTGTTACAAACTCGCAGTCATGCCCGATAGATCGATTCCTTAATTACCTGCGGCAGTTCTAAACCTCACGGTATAAAGGTTTTATTATATTTTAAAATTCCATATAATAATTTTATTAGATATTTTAAAATAAAATTTGAAAAACTTGTTATATTATTATTATTTTTTTTCTAGTTTTTTCATAAAGAGAAATCATCTGACTGGTACATCTATGTGGATTTGTAATCTCACACGACAACTCAGTAAACCAGAATGCCTGCAAGGATTCCAAAAACCTCACGTGGTGTGGTTATTAAGTCAATTATTTATATTATTATTATTTATTTATTTATTATTTTTATGAGAAAATAAAATTTTGGATGGAAAGGCCATTGGGGCCTGCTATAAGTTTGCCTTCATAATACACTCGTGCAGCTTCGTAGGCTCACATGATATGATTGTTTTAGGGGTCTGCGAAAGCTCTAGAAACCTCCATGACCAATTTTACAAGCAAACAAAAAGAATATATTATGACAAATATTTACAGACATACAAGATTTTGTGATGGTGTGCGTTAATGTGCAAGTTCAGGCAAATTAAACACAATCCTAAGATAAGGAGATGCAAACTCTTATGTCTTCCTTTTGTCTTTCTTTACTTCGAAGTTGATAGCTTCCATTTCACATGCTTGACTTGGGGGGAATGGCCTTGATTTCTCCCAAGCTTGGTTCATGCTCTCATGGTACTCACAAAGATAAGAGAAGATTGGTATTCATATTAGTAGCATTTTCACAAGAAATCAAGAATGACTTCTTTTTTTCAAATCATGTCTCTACTACAGTACTTCTAATCATTCGAGAACATCATAAACAGTTCAAACCCATGTCCAAAATACTCTTTTTTGAGTACCCGAAAACTCTGAACCTTTTCTACCAACACCCTAGACAGTTACAGAGATAAAGCTAGCATACTTAATAAGTTGGCTCTACCTTTAACATGGCACACAATATTCTTGACTTTCAAACCCACCAATAAATTATAAAGGCTAGTCCAAAGTCCCTAAACCCTACCATGGATATCTAGAGTTCCATTTAGAAGCTAAATGTAATGAGAATACTCTATAAATCTGATGGTGCATACAAACCATGCATATCAACAACAACAAAAGTGAATTTTCCATCCAAAACCAAAACTATATAAATCTTTTTCTACACCAAAATGGAACCAAAGTAACCAACAACTAAATTGAAATCTTAGTGCATGAAACAATAGGCATAACGTTCAGTTTAGAGACTCAAAATATATATCAAATGTGCAGCAAATACTTCCAACCTTTAATGGAAAGATCATGGGAAAATGGTTCATTTATGGGCATAAAATGGGACATGAACATGCAGAACGCTAAACTGGCTTTTGGGCATGCCACATCACAGGTGTATGCCCCTTTCTCACTGTTATAACTACATGTAATCACACAGCAGCCAAATCACTGCCTAGGCATAGAAACACAAGGTCATATGTCCACTTGAGAAGCCTAAAACCAAATAAACATATGTCATATTGTTCCCAGTATCTAATCTGCTTAAAATCTATGAAACCAAAAGGGGCCTTTAAGGAAGCGAACATTATATTCCCTCTTGCTAATCTTGAACCTAAAATAGAAGAGTCACAAAACATATTCATTTTATAGTTGAATCAATTCAAAGTTTCAGCATCTCAATTGGCCCCAGACAACTAAACCCAAAGGCGCATAATACAACCCCTCCTCCGATTGGAAAACAGCTCTAACTTCACAACGTACACAATACTTTCAAGTTCATTACAACACCTTTGATGGGTTCAAGTGACAAAAACAAAATAGCATTGCCAAACACTAAATAGAGCACATTCAAAGCGTGATTATGGACCAGACTTTCAAGGCAGATGATAGCATTACATTTTAATCCACTTTGAGATTAGAATAATTTATCAACACCAGATTAGCACAAAATACAAAGCATAAACAAACAATTGCTTACAGATTCACCAAACACATGTTAGGAGGACAGCAAGCAAAATAACCCATCACTATCCTGATACAAAATTTAGGCCAACCAATAAATAGAGTACCAAAGAGAACAAAAAAAAAACCATGATTTAGTAGGTAGCAACGAGCTAAACTAACCCATGATTAAAGTTTCAACTAACAACAAAATTTGATTAAACCCGAGCACACAGGTCATCACAAACAAAGGAATAAGAAAACAATAGTGAAACTTGTAACATCCCTAAAATATTATATAACTAAAAATGTATTGGAAATTTATAAAAACGGGCAAACACCGTTTTACGTGAAATAGAGCAAAGAGGTCATTTTTTCCGATTAGACAGAAAAATAAGAAATTATATTTTGGCTCCTAAGAATTATGAAAATGGCAATTTTGTCCCCTAAGAATTCACGTTTGAAGAGAAGTCAAATTTTTTTGACAAAATTACACCTAATGACTGAAAAATTTTAAACATTATAAATTTATCCTGAGTTAAGGGCTTTTTGTAAATATAAAAAAATTATAGTCAAAATGAAACTCTCAATGAGCTAAGACCATTGGAATATAGTATGGAATTTATTAAGATCAAAATGATATTTATTGGGTAATTATGATTTAATATTAATGTCTTACCTGATAAATGTCAGTTTGGACTGCAGGAAGAGGCAATATTCATTTAAGAAAAATGTGTGAGCCTTCTATTTGGACCAATTGGGATAAGGATATTATGGTAATTTTACATCCCAATATAATTATAATTAGTATTCCAATAATAGTAAAATATATTGCTAAAATAGCTTTAATTGTCCAAACCGACCTAGGATATATCTGGATAAGTAAATATTTAAAATTTTTAGACCAAAATACCCTCCATTTCGTGCTAACCAAGCTGCACATGGGAAATTCCAATTATTTAATATTCATGCCATTTTTACATGAATTTTCAAGAACCTTCAAGTATATAAGTTGGCATAATTTAATTGGCTCAATTTCTCTATATTAACTCTCACTTCTTGGATATGAAAGATATATGTAAAGGTGAGAGGAGCAGCTACACACACAAGGAAAGAAAGAAGAGAACGTGAGGAAGGAGAAGAAAAAGGGAAAAGATAAAATTCAAGAAAAATAGGTAAATTCCTATTTGTAACTTTTATGGTTCCTAGCTTAGTTTTCAAGTGGTTTAGGCTAAGCTTTGAAGCTTCTCCTCTTCTCCTCTTCCTGTTTAGTTTTAGTTTGGCTATGGATTTAAGAAATGAAGTGGTTTTATGCAATAAAATTTAGAGAAAGCATGAGATTTTTCAAAAGGAAACAAGTATAGTATGTTTTAAGCAAGTTTATGAAAGAACCATTCTTTTTCCTTTGGAGAAGATTTTTGGAAAGATCATTTGAGTGTCTTAAGGTTGGAATTTTATTAATTTGATGGTAAAAATGAATTTCCCATGATGAAAAACCTTAAAAATAAGGGTTGACTCAAAGATAGAGCTTAAGATAAAGAGTTTAGGAATTTAAGGGTGTCAAGAGTTTTATGAGAGCTTTTTGTGATTAGCCATGAATTCAGTGACTTAAGCATGTGTTTAATGATGTTTAGGGACTTGAGGAAGCTTGGGAAAACTAGAGAAAGCTTTGGTTTAAAGAGGAAAGCCAAGTGCAAGCACTAAAGGTAACTAACTAAGTTTCATATTCTTGCTTTTTGTTCTTTCATAGTCTTTCTATGATTAAATTGTATTGCCATATTGAAATTTTGATTTCTTTGATTGGTCTTGGATGTAAAATGAGAGGTTTTATTTCCTGATATGTTCATTTTCTAAGCCGTTATGCTGCCGAAATTTTTATGACCAATGTGGCAATTTAAATGTGATCAAATGTGAATTATTTGACATGATTGACATAATTGCATGAAATGTAACTTGCTATTGAGATTGTCCTTCAATCTCACTCCTCAATTATCCCAAATGATAGGCACAGGCTATGGCAAAGGAGTCCAAAGAAAAGGCAAGGAGAATGAAGAAGAGAATGATGCTTGATGGTGTTTTCAAGCTATGAGTGTATATTTTGAAATTATGTATAAAACCATGTATATACTTTTAAATCTGTGCCATTATACTATTATGTCCTTATGAGCATTATGAAATGTTTGGTATGGATTTGAAACATGGATGATCATGTGAGCTTGTTATGAAGTCTACTTTGCCATGTTATATTGCTAGAAGTTCATTTTATAATAATGAAAGTAAAGTCAATATTGTTTGACTGAAATAGGGAAAGTAATTCAAATTTATATTTCTCTGAAACTAGAGAGAACAAGCTTTCCAATAAGCTAAAGAACACGTAATTTGGATATATGTACGATTTATAGTGTAATTTTAAAGTTCATGATCAAAACTGGATAGTGATGTGAAGGCTGCGAATTTTACTGAATATATTACTTCTCTTTGAAAAGTGATATAAAATCGTACAAAGCTCCAAAAATTTAGTGGTTTATATTTATGAAAATATTTATATTTTGAGGTTAATATACCACTAGTTTGAGTTCAATTGGAGCTGTACAATGAGAGATATACAAGTTTTCCCAAGACTATTCCAGTAAAAGTGATGTTCTGATCCCTAGTGATTCAAATTGATGTTATACCCTGTCTAGACTAAATAAATGTATAAGAAAAATATGAAGGTAAGTAGACACATATATATATATTTCTAAGGGCATATAGAATACATGATTTGGCTCAGTATAGAGTTAGATATGAATTTTTAAAATTATGGCCAAACTCCTAAAAAAGAGAGAAATGACCATTTGTATAGTATAAGTTTGAGCAATAAACTGTATGAATTGGTCAGGTTAAAGGATATTTTCATATTTTTATCTTGTATATCATGTTTCTAGCTTCATTTATAGACTTGAACCACATTGATACGATTTTTCTGGATTAAGTTATAATTTTTTTCAATATTCATCCAGAAAACTTGAAAACCAAATGAATAGTACCATATTTTTTTTATTTAAATATTTTAGTTCTATTAATGGTTCAAGCTCTTAATATGAGCTAATTAGACATTGTACATACTTTAATATATGGAAAAATATAGATAAAAGTAAGGTGTTACAAAACTCATCGCGTGTGCTCACACATACTGACAAGGACAAAATAAAAGGGTACACACAGGAACCAACAGTACTAACATCATGAACTAAATGAGAATAAACGGAAATTGTATAATGTATATATACAAAACCTGGGCTTATAAAATACAGAAGACAAAGTTCCAGTAGCAATGGCATGAGATGCAGTGGCCCAAAACATCAAAATTAAACGAGTTCATGACTAAAACATAACTCTAGTGACCATTTGCATAGAGCTAAAGCATTCTCAGGACTAAAGTATTATTCCCCTATCAGATGCAAGCTTAATGGATGTACCTCATTAATTCACGTCGATGCCCCATTACAGCAATTGAGGAAAAAATCAATAACTTCAAATTCGGCCCTTGTCCACCATTGTTGCGGCGGCTCTCCCTTTGTTTCTCTCGCTTAAGGTTCTTGGCGTCTAAGTCTCTCACCTATAAAGCCATTGGGGCACCTCTATCTTCCATGCTTGGCCTCCCTCTCTTTCCCATGCTCAACCTCCTTCCTTCATTTTTCTTTCAGTCTTCTCTACCTCGCTCTATCTCCACGGTTGCTCTACTCTTCATCCCTTGTGTTTCTCGCTCACCCCCCGCTTCCTCAATTCATCAACTTTGTTCGGCTTCCCTCTGTCTATCTCTTACTTGCATGGACTCCCTTTGTCATTGTGCTTCCTCTCTTCAGTTGCTCCCTCAATCTCACACTCTCTCCTTTTTCCTCTCATGAGTACCCTCCGGTCTCCCCCTCTCATCCACAGCTCCCTCCGTTTTATCTCCATAGTGCTCAGCTTTCCCCTCATGCGTGCTCCCTCTTTGTTTTTCTTTCGTGCACGTCTCCCTCTATTTCTGTGCCTCCCTCTACTCTTTTCTATTTTTTTAGTCTGCTCCTCCCTGTTCTTTTCATTCTTCAGCTCTAACTCATGGTCACCTCATTCCCTCTCTTGTCCAATCTACTTCTCGTGCCTTCCTTCTGCTTTTTCCATGCATGTTGTTGCTCCTCTTCATTTTTTTTGTGCACGTCTCCCTCTTTTCTTTTCGTCCTTCACTCAGCTCCAGTTCGGCTCCCTCTGTCTCTTTTCCTCTCTGGTGCCAGGTTCCCTCAGTCTCCTGTGTTCCCTCTGTTTCTTTTTTGTTCTTCGAAGCCTTTGCTAGTTCTTGTGTGCCTGAGCCCTAATTTAGGGTTCGAGTATTTTTGGGGTTTTTTATTTTTTTTTTTATAATTTTATTATTATTATTTTTATTTTTATTTTTATTTTATGTTATTATTATTTATTTTTCTTTTAATTTTTTCCAAATGTTAAATTTTTTTAAAAAACATTGGATTTCTGGAAAAAAGGATAGAATTTTTGAAATTACTAAAATAAAGGAGACAGAATTTAAAGAGTGATTTTTTTTTTCCAGATTTCTCTATGGATTTTTCATTTAAATTAAAGGAAAATTTTAAAGAGAATTTTTTTTTTTTACATTTTCCTTTTGAAAATCTTAAAAAGGATTGGATTTGGAGAATATATTATTATTTATTATTTTTCATTTTTTCCTTTATTTTATAAAATTTGCATTTAAAGGAAAATTTTGCCTCAATTTTTAATTACAATTTTTTTTAATTTTTTTAATTTTTATGTATAAAGACGGGATAAAATAGGGTGTTCATACTTATTACAGGTCGATCCAGTACCTATTCCCTAACAAAAATTTATGATTTTGATTTGTACCTTAATATATAATTATCACATAATTATCAATCAAAATAATACTAGTCTTAATTCATCATTATTCCTACAAAGATAATTAATTAGGGACATTTAAAATAAAATAACTTATCCAAAAATATTATTATAAAAATAAACATATAAATAATATAATAATGTAATAAAAAAAAAACCTTTTGCTTATAATGAAATATAATATTCAATGAATGACTTAGGCACCATCTCTACGGTTACTCTTTTAAATATGGGACTCGGAACTTGGCTGCAGACACGCTTGCGAAATGGAGCTTTAAGAGCAATAGAGGTGTTGCAGACACGCTTGCCAAATGGAGCTTTAAGAATTAAGAGCAATAGAGGTGTTGTCTACTCCGAAGAGATTCCCCTCTAATTGCTGGGACCTTTTGTCCCCTCTGATTGTTTTGTTGCTTTTTGGGCTTAGCCCTCTTTCCTTACCAAAAAAAGGTTGACTGTATTATCTTTCTCGTGATTGGCCAAAAAAGAAAACCTTCCTTATGTGTGGTGGTCGTTATCGCTTCCATTTTTCCATTTAATTGATGAGCTGCTTCCAAGTTAGGAAAATGTCCTCATATTCAGCCTGGCGGACAAGCTGGGAGGAGTGCGTGACTTCATTAAGCGCGGGGAGACTTTCAGAGTTGACTTGTCCTTGGCTGAATCAACTGTAGGGAATATGAAATTAAGATTCTTGCTTGCATGCTTCTTGACTTTGATCTTAGAAATAATGATGATTTTTAAGTTCAATATTTCAAGATTGGGTTATGAGTAGATGACGTTTGATAGAATTTATTAATATCGTATAATCCGTAATCCACCCTACATAAAAGGATAAGGTTAATATTGTTATCATAGTTCTTATCTGAAAATTTCTCATCTTTGACAATTTAAAGGAGGCAACACGAAGAAGACAAGTCACGCTTGGGAAAGAAAAATCGAAAGTGTAGTTAATCAGTTACTTCATAAATTGCAGTATTATAATGATAATAAGCAACTTTTCTCAATCCACTGCATGATGCTACACAACAGTCGAAAATAATTAGTTAAAGAGCTCGAAATCAGGTTCTGATTGATCTTCGATCAGTACAGTACGTGGCTCCAGCTTCCTGATTAATTCCTTCCCAATAACCAGAATGATCCCCTACTCTGCCACCCTCAATTTTCTGCTGCTCTTCATGGCTTCGCAAACCTTGTGGTCAATCACAACTGCTAAGATGGGTCCAGAAACTGATAGACTCGCTTTGCTTGCTGTGAAGGACAAGCTCACAAATGGATATCCTCAAGTTCTACCTTCATGGAACCATTCTCTTCACTTGTGTAAATGGGAAGGCGTTTCATGCAATACTCGTCATATGAGAGTCTCTGCACTGCAGTTAACAGATCCAAGTATGGATGGCACTCTTTCACCAGCGATAGGTAACTTAACCTTCCTTAAACTACCCAATATTTCTTATACTAGAATGCATGGTGAAATTCCCAAAGAAATTGGTCGTCTCAAACGGTTGCACATTCTCTTCCTAAGAAAGAACAATTTCCAGGGAGAGATCCCCGTAGAGCTTGCTAACTGTTCAAATCTACAATTCATTCTCTTCACCTACAATAAGTTGACCGGCAAAGTTCCCTCCTGGTTTGGATCTATGCCTCAGCTTACTGATTTGTATCTTGGTGCCAATATGTTCTCTGGTAGTATTCCACCTTCCTTGGGAAATCTTTCATCATTGACAAGCTTATCTCTTGCATCAAATAATTTGGAAGGAAATATACCACATACTCTTGGCCTGTTATCAAGTTTGAACACTCTCCTTCTGGGTCCAAATAATTTGTCTGGTACAATCCCTTCTTCACTTTATAATCTTACCCATGTTGAGATTTTCCAGTTGTCAGATAGCCACTTGTCAGGAACCATTCCAGCAGATATAGACCTTTGTTTCCCCAATCTTCAAATTTTTAATGCTGGAAATAACTCTTTATCCAGAACCATTCCTCCTTCATTTGCCAACATCTCTCAGCTGCAAATTATAGATATAATTGGAAATGGTTTTAGTGGGCCATTTCCCACCTCTTTCGGAAGAATGAAAAATCTTAACGAATTAATTATTGACTTCAATAATTTTGGGAGTGGAAGCAGTCATGATTTGGATTTCCTTCCATCACTGACCAACTGTAGCCAATTACATTCTTTGACCATGCAAAAAAATGGATTTGGTGGGGTATTGCCAAAGTCAATTGGGAACTTCTCTCAACGGCTTTATACACTTCTTATGGGACACAATATGATCTCCGGAAGCATACCTGAAGAGATTGGAAAGTTAGTTGGCTTAGAATTTCTCGATATGGGAGGGAACTTTCTTCAAGGCACAATTCCATTTTCAATTGGAACATTGGAAGATCTTGGAAGAGCATTCTTCCAAAAAAACCAATTATCTGGTAATATTCCTACATCCCTTGGCAATCTTACTGTGTTGTTTGATTTATATCTGAACAACAACAATTTTGAGGGAAGCATTCCGGATACCATCAAACAATGCAAAAATATGCAGCATTTGTATCTTTCCGCAAACAACTTGAGTGGTACTATACCCAATCTCACATTTGGTCAGCTAAAAGGTTTGATAGTCCTTAACGTGTCTTACAATTCCTTGATTGGTCCCCTTCCATCCGATTTTGGTAAGCTGGAGCATTTAGTGGAACTATATGTTTATGAAAACAAATTGTCTGGTGATATTCCAATTGAGATAGGGGAATGTTCAGCTTTATCAGAGCTTCATATGAATGGAAACTTCTTCCAAGGAAGTATTCCCTCATCCTTCGGTTTGCTAAAATCTCTTGAAAGCTTGGATCTTTCTAGAAACAACTTGTCAGGCATAATCCCCAGTGAATTAAAAGATCTGCCAATGTTGAAGGCCTTAAACTTGTCTTTCAACCATCTCCATGGTGAGGTTCCAAAAGGAGGAGTGTTTGATAACATCACTGCAATCTCACTCTCAAGAAATGAGGATCTTTGTGGCGGAATACCTGAACTGAAGCTGCCTGCATGTAGAAATAAGCCCAAGAAGCATTTTAAAACCATAGTTATCATTATCATTGCCATAATAAGTGTTTTCATTTGTCTTGTAGTTTTCATCAATATTTATTTCAGAAGAAAGCCAAAGGCTTTATCTTCCTCCTCATCTTCTAAGCAAAATAGGCTCTTAAGGGTTTCTTATAGAGAGCTACATGATGCTACCAATGGATTTTCTTCATCTAATTTGTTGGGCCTAGGAAGCTTAGGTTCTGTATACAAAGGAACTCTTCACTACTATGAAAAACCTGTTGCTGTGAAGGTACTAAATCTGCAGACATGTGGGGCATCGAAAAGTTTTGTCAATGAATGCAAGGCTTTAAGTAAAGTCAGACATCGAAACCTTCTAAAGATCTGTACTTGTTGTTCTAGTGTTGGTTACAATGGTGTCCATTTCATGGCCCTAGTTTTTGAGTTTATGCCTAATGGGAGTTTGGAGAACTGGTTGTCAACTGATGACAATGGTGAGCCAAGAAATCTACATCTAAGCTTTGCACAAAGATTAGATATAGCTATTGATGTAGCTCATGCTTTGGATTATCTTCACCATGATTGTGAGGAAGCTATTATTCATTGTGACATCAAGCCAAGTAACATTCTTCTTGATGATGAAATGATTGCTCACTTAGGAGACTTTGGGTTAGCTAAGCTCCTTCATAAGGTTACGGGTTATTCTAGTAGAGATCAAACTACTTCCTCAACAATTAAAGGAACCATTGGGTATATTCCTCCAGGTACGTTACTCTTCATCTCGTTAAAATCAAGTTTCCAAATAACCACTTTCTTTTAAATTGCCAAAGGTGAAGTTTAGCGGCAAAGTTATCACAAAAAATCCAGTCCCTGCAAACTTGAATATTCAATGCATTTACGCTGTTTAATAATAATTGATGTTTGCACAGAGTATGGAGCAGGTGGGCCAGTGACACCACAAGGGGATATCTATAGCTATGGGGTTTTACTGTTGGAAATGCTTACAGGAAAGAAGCCAACAGATAGCATGTTTAGTGAAGATATGAACCTGCACAAGTTCTGTAAGTTGGCATTGCCAGGAGGCCTCATTGAAATAGCAGATTCAAGTTTGCTCATACCATTTCAAAGAGACCACAGGGAGGTGATGGAGGAGCCAGATGTGAAACTCGAGATTCAAGAGTCCTTGATCAGCTTTGCTAGGATTGGAGTGGCATGCTCTGTAGATTTTCCTAGTGAACGAATGGGGATTAAAGATGTTCTAGTGGAGTTGCTTGCCACTAAAAAGAGGTTGTCCCCAATTGGTATGAAGCTTGCTATGCATAATTGGCTGCGTTCATCTGAAAAAGCTTTATGAAGTTCTGCTTCTATGTATGGTTCCACCTTAAGCAATAGCAAGGCAAAATCTGGCTTTTGAAATTAATTGTATCTGTATTTCCCCTCTACAATCCGTGTTTAGTAATCAAAAAGACCCGAGTCTATCACTTGAATAAATTTTCTAGTTTTTTTTGTCAAAAAGAGTGTTGCATTTTGCATTGTGAATCTGTGCTACCATCAGGACCCTGGAACATTACTGCTCTGTATTTATGGCAACAATAGTAGTATAACTATATGAAAAGCAAGTGCTTTCAAATGTTAGCCTTGAAAACCTGAATGGACTTTGCGTAAATGATAAATGCTACTTGTTGCGTATGTAAACACAGGTATTAAATTAAAGCTGTTGATTAAATAAAATTAGCCCAATTTGACATTTAGAAAGCTAACAATAAACATAATATCCTCAAAACTCTTGTATTTTACCTTGTATTACGTTTATAATATGGGGTGACATGTCTTCATATCACCCACCATGAGAAAAACTCTTCTGTGAATAAATCTCAAAAGAGTTATCTAAACACTATTTTTGTGCCTCATCAACAGAGTGGTTGCTCCTGTCATGAACCAAAACAGGGAATATATTAGTCTGTTTTTAGCATTTGAAAATAGACAATTTTTAAAGCACAACATACTTACTTGGAAGCACAAGGTCAAACTTCATTTTTTTTTATTAAAAATTCTACCTTATTAAAATGTTTTATGTAGTGAATCAATTGAGGACAAAAGGAAAGAAAAGTTGCCCAAGTCATATCTCAAGTAGAACTTTAAGAAAATGGCTGTCTACTATAAATTTGCTGTGTTGTTAATTAAAATGAATTAACCTAAAGAACTTGTACAAACTTTGAAAGATTGTTCTTTTGATATAAAACTTTGGGTGGTTTTTAACACAGTAGCGAAAAAAAAGAAAGAAAGAAAGAAAAGAAAAGAAAGGCAAAGAGAGAGAGAGAAGATGGCATGTGATCCCTTTCAAAGAATTTAAGGATTGAGGAATCCACCGTTCAACAAGTTATAAGGCTAGTACAAGAAATCATGTTTCCTGGAAATTCACCATAGAGCCTTCTCTCTGACCACATGGTTACCACTCCGTCTCAAGAACAAGAAAACTGATAGAGAGGAAGTACCATATCTCACTTTCTCTGTGTGGGGCATGGATCCAGTGAGTCCATTTCTGGAAAGATCTAAGAGCAATAATCCTTGCCAGGATCTCAACTTGAATAAGATCAAGGAGAGGCAAAGTTCAAAATTATAACTATGATTAGCATACAACTCATATGTATCGACACAATAGAATAATATGAAAAGCACAAGACTTCAAAGAAATAATTGAATCCTTTAAACCAAAATGGCCCTTTGGGTGGTTAATGATGGTAGCTTTGTCAACTCAATCTTCCTGTTACGAACACAAAGTTAAACTTTCTCCAATAAGTTGAGATATTATGGAATGAAGCACCTGAAAGTAGTATGTAACAAAAGAAAAAATATTTCATTCAAGCCCCTGTTTCGTAAATCGAAAAACAGAGCTACCTTTGCCAACTGAACCACCTCTGCTGAAATCAGAAGCCTCGTATTCAATTACCCCGGAGGATTTACGTGATTCAATCACACGAGTCGAAATTATGTTCTTAATACATGCAATTTGATATTATTTAATTAATAGACGGGCTGGTGGTCCAAAAAACATAGACGAAAAAAATGGACGGCCCCCTTTCGCGCCCCTTCCCCCCACCGCCCGCGCCCCCCCCCCCCGCGCCCCAAGAAAATTTTCATCAATTTTACAATATATATTTATTAATATTGATATTGATGTTCAATTGGGCACAAGACGGCTGTTTCCACCACCCGACACTAGCAGTTTGGGGGAAGGATGGAATAAGATATGAAAGAATGTTGAGATTTAAGGGAAAATTCTATTTAAATACTAAAAAAAGAAAATATTTTTAAAAAAATATTCTAATTCACCTAATTTCAAAAAGTACTTCATTTTACAAGTAAAAATAATATATTTATAAGTGATTATAGTATATTTATAAGTGAATGGAAAAAAAATTACAAGTTATTTATAAATGAGATAATTTTATTTGTAAAATGAAGTGTCTTGTTAGAATTAGGTGAATTAGAATACTTTTTTAAAAAAATTTTCTTTTTTTAGCATTTAACTAAAATTTTCCTGAGATTTAAACTCTCTCAATATATAAAAAATAATTACAACCTTTCATGCTAAATAAAATTTTAAAAAATTATTTAAATTAAATTATACCCTTACTCGCAACTCAAGTGTATGTACAATTTTGATAATATTCATATTTACCCTTTAAACTAAAATGGCCCTTTACTTGTGGATTTGCATTCCAATTCCATACTCATCATGGTGATGGCACCATGTGCCAATCATTTTGATAAAATCTGAATCATCTAATTTTAATTTAAATGATCTAAATTTAAAGTTTTTTAATTTAATTTTTTTACATAATAAAATTACTTTTTAAAAAAGTGACAATTATAAAATTATTTTTATTTTAAATTTCACATTTAATAAAATAAAAATATAATAAAAAAATTAAATTAAATCCGAACCATCTAATTTTAATCTATAAGGAGGTGATGAGCAGGGAAAGTGAATTCCTTTACCTGCTTGAATGGTTATGGTACACTACCAACGAGCTGTCTTCTGAGATTTTATGGAGTAAATAATTTACTCCATGCACCTTCTTCTCTTTTTATCACTTTCTCCCACAATACCACATTAATACTGCTGAACAACTTCATTTCCGGCCTATCGTATACCACTCGCAGTCTCATATACTCAGTAAGATAAGTTCAACTATTCAAGTTCATGAACAAGAAGAGTTTAATCCAGATAATCCAGGTAATCCTGAGAAAAAGGCCCCTCCTGGGCAACTGGGTCTCAACAGAACTGTTAGGATTATCCTTCTCATTCTCATTTGTTCATGTATTGAACCTTTGAATCAAATCTTACAAAGATGTTACTGAGAAATGGATCTGGTTCCTTTCCTTTCTGATACTCAAGATCCTCATAAGAGGCGAGAGTAGAGCATACTTGAGAACTAGAATAGACAGGTTAGGAATATATCTACTTCAGAATTCTAGAGAGAGATAAGAGAATTTTAGAAATCACACATTGTATTTCACACTGAGAATATTTCTCAAGGTTTTTCTGAATGCCCTTCAGCTTACAAGCTCGTTCCCTTATATAGATGGAGGGAACACAAACTAACAAACCACACACTATTACATTATTGCCTGATGACTCATCACTTTCTTACATTATGGCCGACAAGGTGGCCAACAAACATAAAGTAGCTGAGTCACCATATATTTTTAACATGTGACTGTCGGTACAAACAAACAAACCACACCAAACATACTTTTAATAAAGTAGCTGAGTCACCTCACATTTTTAACATGTGACTGTCGGTACAAACAAACAAACCACACCATCTGTACATAATGACAAAACAGACCAGCTGTCTAATCACTTTTGTGGATTGGCTCGTGAGTTTGTGACATGTTCATTGTCTCATAATCACTATCTTCTTCTGTGTCATCTTGAAGCTGCATTTTTCCTTTTCTTATCAGCATTTCTTTTTGAGCTTTGATGATCTCCAATTCTTCTTCAATGGTTCTCCTTTGCTGTTGAGGGTATTGATTGAATTCTGGAGTTGGTGTTAAGAATTGCTGGAGAAATTGTGGATCTATCTCATACGAATCCTGTGAATCCATATAGAGTGATGGATTCTGGAAATCATATGGATTTTGACTAACAGTTGTTTCTGCTGGAGCTTCTGCTGGAGTAAGACTGAGATGAGGCCATCCAAATGAAATGGCTTTTCCTGTTGTCATTACTTCATCTGGGTCGAAGAACTCTCTTGGAAGAGGTCCAAGAGATGTGCACACCTAATCTTGATTATTACCTGCAAAATTATTCAAATCTAAAATAAAATCACGCAACTGATTAATAACATGCTCTTGACGTAAAGGCCAGTGTAGGACTGTGCCCCATAAGTGAGACTGGACAGGGGTGTAGATTAGGCCTTGATGATCTGTTTGGTAGGGTTTATGTATAACAAAGAAAGAGTAGACTTTTGATTTAGAGGGGGGAATATTCCAGAGATTATACTCGTTAATGACGTTGTATAACCTTCCTCTCCATACTGCAAGAGGTGCAAACCACGATAAGAAGATGGATAAGTTGGATCCTTCATTCTTCTTGTCGGTAAGGTAGTGATAGGCTTTTTTGGGAGGAAGAGCAAAGGCACAGGCAAACAAGGTTGACATTGACCACATAAACTCAGGGGTAATTGGTCCTTTGACAAAAGGGATGACCAAATAAGGCAACTGAGGATCAAAGTATTCAGGTCTAGGAGTGATGCCAGTATCATTCAGGAAAAGATGAAAATAAAAGAACAAAGTTTTTCTGGCCAGACTATTGATTTGGGCAATAGTGGTAGGATGATGAGATGGAGGAAAAACTAAGTCATAATTCACATGAGTGGATGAGGGAGGATGTTGTTTTGGCATTTCTGAGATGGTTAATATGAACAAGGGATTGTTTCTCAAGAGGTGTATTGGTTGCTTCTTTAGAAGAGGTCTCGAGAGTAAATCTGCGAGAATGTTGTGTTTCCCTTGAATGTGTTTCATCGAGAATTTATATCGGGAAAACTAATCATTCCACCTTAACAATTGTTTTTCTGGGAGAATCTTTTTTTTCTGATTCAGAATGGCCGGAAAGGACGTATTGTCCATTTCCACCGTAAAATGTGTAAAGCTGAGATAGAAACTGAACTTCTCAATGCCACGCTTTACAGCTAAGATCTCCTTGTAGATGGTATGATAGTGTTTTTCTGCCTCTTTGAACTCACCACTGGCATGCGCACAGTAGTGTCTTTTGTTACCATCTTGTTCAATCAATACTGCTCCCCAATAATTCTCACTAGCATCAGTCTGTAAAATCAATTCACCTTTGTCAGGAATCTTCAAAGGTGGAGGATTCTGAGCAATCAGCTTTAACTTTTTTACTGCTTCAGTTTGCTGATCTGTTCATGGAGGTGCATTTTTCTTCAACATTTTGGACAGTTGGCTAGTGTATTTACTGACATGTGGAATGAAATCTCGAATATAATTAATTAATCCGAGAAAACTCTGAATCTGTTTGTGGGTTAACTTTTCTGGAAAGTCTAACAGTTTGGTGGCAATATGTGGGCTAGGTTGATATTGTCTTGCTGAAAAGGTCATACCCAAAAATTCTATTTGGGCTAGGCCCATTTGACTCTTAGAGGCTGAGAGCATTATCCCATACTTTTCGACTATACTGTAGAATTGATCCAGTAGGGTTTTATGGGCTTCAACAGTTTCCGAGTATAGGAGAATATCATCTAGATAAATCAAGGCTGAGTGTATAATGGGCTCAAAAATTCTTATCATAGCTTTCTGAAATAGTGATGGAGCTGGCTTAAGCCCAAATGGTATAACCGTCCATTGATATTGAGCATTGGGTATACAGAAAGCTGTTTTATACCTGTCTTCTGGATGGACTCCCAATTGCCAGTAGCCCGCTTTGAGATCAAATTTTGAGAAGATTTGGGCCTTCTTCAAATGAACAGTTTGAGTACTGATTTTTGACAATGGAAACTTATCATCTCTCAAAAAATGATTTAATGGAGTGTAGTCCACCACGAATCTTTTCTTCTTCCTTCTTTTCTCTGCATCTTTCTCAACATAGAAAGCATAACATGCCCATTGTGAAGTTGTTGGTTCAATTAAGCCTTGCGCCAGTAATTTTGCACATTCCGCTCTGGCTAGTTTCAAATCATCAGGGGACATTCCTGGATGAGAAGCCTTGATGGGATTAATATCCTCATTTTTCTTGAAAGGAAGCTTTATGAAGAATTCTTCATTCTTCCATAAAGGATGAGGATGATTAAAACTCAGATGATTTTCTGGGCATAATGGTAAGAGCTTATCCCTAAGAGGGATGTATTCTAGAGAGACCTGTTGGAGTTCAAACAAGTTACTAATTTTTTCCCATTGGCTGAAAAATGATTTATAGCCCACTACCTCAACCTCTAACCCACTTGGAGACAACAGGGATATACTCACATCCATATTGGTGCCATTAGATTGGTACTCACTCTTCATGGAAGGAAAGGTATTCCAGCCACAGCCAGAGTAGCAATTCTTGATTCCACCTACAAGTCATATGCTAATGCTATGATTGGCGCACTTCTAACCACCTGTAGCAATGGAAGCATGGTTATGACTATCGCCCCAGATTTCAACATCAAGTTGGATGATGCTACCCTACCGTACCGTCTGAAGGTACAAATTCAAATTCATGGAGCCGAGCAAGATGAGAAAGCCATCATGGCTACTCTTCATCATCAAATGATTTATCGTCTACAAGATCATGCTATAAACCTGGAATTTCCAAACTCTACAACTGATGCTTTATACATGGTATCTAATCAGTCGGATACCTCTGTAATTCAAATCCCCAGGAGAATTCCAAAGGAAGAATTAGCATAGATCATGCCCCTGGAATGGATCAATAACTACGAGAAGGAATTTCACTCTTCTTGTAAGGATGTACATACCATGGATGCTCCAGTCTTAGAACGTCTAGAAAATGGAATGGTGAAATCCACTTTCAAGAGGCCAGGACAAGCTCCAGCGTCTTATACAGGACAAATTCTATCAATCCAGCCAGCATATAAGCACAAGGAGAAAATCCTTATACATTCAGTAGATGCTAATGCAAAACCATGTTTTGTCTCAAAGGTACATGGTCATTTCATATAAGATGCAGCTCCTGAAGAATGCGACCCAGATTGTGGTTGCTATGATTGGGAAAATTGGCATGGACCTGAACACAAC
This sequence comes from Adenanthera pavonina, assembly GCA_026686845.1. Classification (NCBI taxonomy): domain Eukaryota; kingdom Viridiplantae; phylum Streptophyta; class Magnoliopsida; order Fabales; family Fabaceae; genus Adenanthera; species Adenanthera pavonina. The sequence goes on along the minus strand of JAIVEN010000003.1, from coordinate 14,137,477 downwards.
CTATATCAACCAACTGAATTCAAGCCTACCCCATACCTAAAACAAAAACCCTCTTGTAAGTCATTCAAGCCTAAGCCGGATGATGATTTTGATCATGGTCCAAAACAGATTACTTACAGAAAAAAGAAATGGGTTGAAATACCCAAAGAAACACCCAAGCCAACCACTTTCCACCAAATGCTTAAGGAGTTAGGTCATTCGGATCTAGCTTCTTCAATCTTTTCAAATGAAGATTTCACTTTTTCAGCCTATACTCCAGAACCAATTATACCCTCAATTCCATCTAAGCCAACACAAAATCTCCCCTGCATAGCCATGATTCGACCTTCATATGAGGAAGAATTTCCTCCTCTCGAAAGGAGAATCAATGAAACATCCAGATACACTTCCTGACCATTTGTCCAAATTGAACAAATGACCCCTCAAGGTTCAAGGCCTACAACTCAGTCTGAAGAAGTTCTAAATTGGCACACTGAAAATTCAGTTAGCCAAAACAAAGTCCTTCACAGGATAAACACCAGATTAGAACAACTTCATGACAAAGCAGATGGAGTTTCCAACAAGCTTGATGATTTAGACCAAATGGTCAAGAATCTCTATGTCAATTATACAAAGAAAGCTCGGCAGCTTGACAAAGAGTTTAGAAGCTTTATTGAAGCAAGATACACAGGACCATTGTTCTTTCAAAAAGAACAGGAGTTGAAGCAAGTTAAAGAAGAATTGAAAAGAATGGAGGCAGACTTTGCTAGAAAATCATCTACTCAGCAGTATGATCCCTTATACAATACACCCATATACACTCCACCTTTGATTTCTTCTACACCATATTTTTCATCCACCAAAGAGCCTTTCAAAATGAATTACCATATTTTCCAACAGCTCAGAAAAGAAAGAAAACAACAAACCCAGAAATTCCAACCAATACCTCCAGCTCCTCAACCACCATCATTTCAAACTCTTCAAGTCTCTCTTCCATCAACCTCCTATGTACCAGAACACATACCTCCACAGAAACCTTTAATAATCCGAACACCTCCATCATCACCAGAAAAAACTCAACCTCCCAAAGACTTTTCAAAAAATAAAACCATTGCCACCATCAAACCTATGTCAGAACCATCCACTGATTTTGAAGGAGATTTATCTTTCTCAGAATCAGAATCTGTCACAACTACTAGTTCCTCTTTGTCCTCCTCACCAATAAAACAACCTCCAATGTTTATGGTTGATATAAACCCTCCTCCATTTGAAGAAACAACAGCTTCGGCTGTAGAAGAACCTGAGCCTATGGTTCAAGAAACAACAGAATCAATTCATAGTACACATGAAGGTTTTCATAAGCCTTCTAATGGTCCGTATTTTACTTTCGATGATCTTCCGCATCATCGCTGGAGAGAAAAACTTCATCAATTTAGCGCATGGCTAGATGTTCAGATGAATGATCCAGAAGCCAATAGACAAGAAGTGTTGACTAACTTCTTATCAAGATTAACTGGGAATCTCAGAGAATGGTTCACCAGTCTCAGTGAATATCAAAGACTCCAGATGGCTCAACATGATATACCCACTTTCTTGGGTATTTTACACAAGGAATTCATTGGTGACTTTGGCATTATTGATAAAAGAACCAGGCAAGAATATTTCGAGATGAAATGCTGTTCTTTAGAAAGACATGATTTGCAGAGGCATTACAAAAGAATGGCAGAAAAATACTATATGTTAGGCGGAGCAAATGATGTGAATCTCAGGTATGTGTTCATAGCTTCATTGCCGGAAGAATTATTGCCAGAAATACAAAAATCCATCAATGCCTTACAGCGAGATATGACTCAGATATCCCTCGGAGAAATATATCAGATGGCCCTCGGAGCTTTAGACAGATTATGTGAGCAACAGAAGTTTGTGAAGAATGTGCTCAAAGAAAGAGCTCATCTGTATAAAATTTGCAGAAGGCTTGATTTGAAGATAAAATGCAAAGACAAAGAAACTTGTTTGTGTCCACCAAAGAAGAAATCTCATTTCTTTCAATATCCAAAAAGGAAGAAGTTCTACTCACAGAGAAAAAGAAAACCATACAGGTTTTTCAAAAGGAGATCTTCAACCAGTAGATTCTCTAACAGGTGTTACATTTGTGGTCAGAAAGGGCATTATGCAAAACAATGTCCAAATAAGATCAAGAAGGGAATAAAGATGTTAAAGAAGCTACAGGAGATGCTTCTCCTATCTCCTAAGGAAGAATTTGAAGAGGTGTATGAAGAACAAGAAGAACAGGATGAACAAACTGTTATTGTTATTCCTCAATCAGAGGAAGCAGAAGAATCCAGTTCAGAAGAAGACGAAATGGAGTATCATTGCAATCATCAAATTTGCAATATCAATTTGATCAAACAGCAAATTAATCTGATTAAGCAGCCAGTGTTCAAAGGAATTTCTACTCCAAACATCAAGGTACAAGTTTTCCCTGAGAAGTATGCAAGGCCAATTTCTGTTATTGGTTTTATGGATACATGATCATGTCGCAGTGTGATGAATCCTAAAATCCTCCCAGAAGAAGAATGGCAGCCGCATAAAGAATATTTCTTCTCAGCAGATGGAGAATACTTTTCCATTGATCTTATTTCCAAAAGGAAAGTAGGAATTCAATTCTTTCCAAATTGCATGGTCTGGACAAGGATACTTGGCAGTAAGCTTCCAAAAAAAGACTTGTTGATTGGGATGGACGTGTATCATAAAGCCAAGAATTTGTAAATCCTCCCCAAGGGAATTCGCTATAAATCATTTTTCAGCCAATGGGAAAAAATCAGTAACTTGTTTGAACTCCAACAGGTCTCTCCAGAATACATCCCTCTTAAGGATAAGCTCTTACTATTATGCCCAGAAAATCATCTGAGTTTTAATCATCCTCATCCTTTATGGAAGAATAAAGAATTCTTCATAAAGCTTCCTTTCAAGAAAAATGAGGATATTAATCCCATCAAGGCTTCTCATCCAGGAATGTCTCCTGATGATTTGAAACTAGCCAGAGCGGAATGTGCAGAATTACTGGCGCAAGGCTTAATTGAACCAACAACTTCACAATGGGCATGTTATGCTTTCTATGTTGAGAAAGATGCAGAGAAAAGAAGGAAGAAGAAAATATTCGTGGTGGACTACACTCCATTAAATCATTTTTTGCAAGATGATAAGTTTCCATTGTCAAAAATCAATACTCAAACTGTTCATTTGAAGAAGGCCCAAATCTTCTCAAAATTTGATCTCAAAGCGGGCTACTGGCAATTGGGAGTCCATCCAGAAGATAGGTATAAAACAGCTTTCTGTATACCCAATGCTCAATATCAATGGACGGTTATGTCATTTGGGCTTAAGCCAGCTCCATCACTATTTCAGAAAGCTATGATAAGAATTTTTGAGCCCATTATACACTCAGCCTTGATTTATCTAGATGATATTCTCCTATACTCGGAAACTGTTGAAGCCCATAAAACCCTACTGGATCAATTCTACAGTATAGTCCAAAAGTATGGGATAATGCTCTCAGCCTCTAAGAGCCAAATGGGCCTGGCCCAAATAGAATTTTTGGGTATGACCTTTTCAGCAGGACAATATCAACCTAGCCCACATATTGCCACCAAACTGTTAGACTTTCCAGAAAAGTTAACCCACAAACAGATTCAGAGTTTTCTCGGATTAATTAATTATATTCGAGATTTCATTCCACATGTCAGTAAATACACTAGCCAACTGTCCAAAATGTTGAAGAAAAATGCACCTCCATGAACAGATCAGCAAACTGAAGCAGTAAAAAAGTTAAAGCTGATTGCTCAGAATCCTCCACCTTTGAAGATTCCTGACAAAGGTGAATTGATTTTACAGACTGATACTAGTGAGAATTATTGGGGAGCAATATTGATTGAACAAGATGGTAACAAAAGACACTACTGTGCGCATGCCAGTGGTGAGTTCAAAGAGGCAGAAAAACACTATCATACCATCTACAAGGAGATCTTAGCTGCAAAGCGTGGCATTGAGGAGTTCAGTTTCTATCTTAGCCTTACACATTTTACGGTGGAAATGGACAATACGTCCTTTCCGGCCATTCTGAATCAGAAAAAGAAGATTCTCCCAGAAAAACAATTGTTTAAGGTGGAATGATTGGTTTTCCCGATATAAATTCTCGATGAAACACATTCAAGGGAAACACAACATTCTCGCAGATTTACTCTCGAGACCTCTTCCAAAGAATCAACCAATACACCTCTTGAGAAACAATCCCTTGTTCATATTAACCATCTCAGAAATGCCAAAACAACATCCTCCCTCATCCACTCATGTGAATTATGACTTAGTTTTTCCTCCATCTCATCATCCTACCACTATTGCCCAAATCAATAGTCCGGCCAAAAAAACTTTGTTCTTTTATTTTCATCTTTTCCTGAATGATACTGGCATCACTCCTAGACCTGAATACTTTGATCCTCAGTTGCCTTATCTGGTCATCCCTTTTGTCAAAGGATCAATTACCCTTGAGTTTATGTGGTATATGTGGTCAATGTCAACCTTATTTGCCTGTGCCTTTGCTCTTCCTCCCAAAAAAGCCTATCACTACCTTACCGACAAGAAGAATGAAGGATCCAACTTATCCATCTTCTTATCGTGGTTTGCACCTCTTGCAATATGGAGAGGAAGGTTATACAACGTCATTAACGAGTATAATCTCTGGAATATTCCCCCCTCTAAATCAAAAGCCTACTCTTTCTTTGTTATACATAAACCCTACCAAACAGATCATCAAGGCCTAATCTACACCCCTGTCCAGTCTCACTTATGGGGCACAGTCCTACACTGGCCTTTACGTCAAGAGCATGTTATTAATCAGTTGCGTGATTTTATTTTAGATTTGAATAATTTTGCAGGTAATAATCAAGATCAGGTGTACACATCTCTTGGACCTCTTCCAGGAGAGTTCTTCGACCCAGATGAAGTAATGACAATAGGAAAAGCCATTTCATTTGAATGGCCCCATCTCAGTCTTACTCCAGCAGAAGCTCCAGCAGAAACAACTGTTAGTCAAAATCCATATGATTTCCAGAATCCATCACTCTATATGGATTCACAGGATCCGTATGAGATAGATCCATAATTTCTCCAGCAATTCTTAACACCAACTCTAGAATTCAATCAATATCCTCAACAGCAAAGGAGAACCATTGAAGAAGAATTGGAGATCATCAAAGCTCAAAAAGAAATGCTGATAAGAAAAGGAAAAATGCAGCTTCAAGATGACACAGAAGAAGATAGTGATTATGAGACAATGAACATGTCACAAACTCACGAGCCAATCCACAAAAGTGATTAGACAGCTGGTCTGCTTTGTCATTATGTACAGATGGTGTGGTTTGTTTGTTTGTACCGACAGTCACATGTTAAAAATGTGAGGTGACTCAGCTACTTTATTAAAAGTATGTTTGGTGTGGTTTATTTGTTTGTACCGACAGTCACATGTTAAAAATATATGGTGACTCAGCTACTTTATGTTTGTCGGCCACCTTATCGGCCATAATGTAAGAAAGTGATGAGTCATTAGGCAATAATGTAATAATGTGTGGTTTGTTAGTTTGTGTTCCCTCCATCTATATAAGGGAACGAGCTTGTAAGCTGAAGGGCATTCAGAAAAACCTTGAGAAATATTCTCAGTGTGAAATACAATGTGTGATTTCTAAAATTCTCTTATCTCTCTCTAGAATTCTGAAATAGATATATTCCTAACCTGTCTATTCTAGTTCTCAAGTATGCTCTACTCTCGCCTCTTATGAGGATCTTGAGTATCAGAAAGGAACGGAACCAGATCCATTTCTCAGTAACATCTTTGTAAGATTTGATTCAAAGGTTCAATACATGAACAAATGAGAATGAGAAGGATAATCTTAACAGTTCTGTTGAGACCTAGTTGCCCAGGAAGGGCCTTTTCTCAGGATTACCTGGATTATCTGGATTAAACTCTTCTGGTTCATGAACTTGAATAGTTGAACTTATCTTACTGAGTATATGGGACCGCGAGTGACAGACTTTTAAGGTCAAGCAAATGGTAGGGCGAATCCAAGAAATTATTTAATTTGTAATTGCACAAGCCTACGCTCAAAACATTTACCAACCACCCTAAGATTTAACTTTCTTTTATACAAAAAAATAACTCTTCAAGTCTGATACTATAATCCTATTCTTAATATAATAAAACATAATAATATTAATATTAACCTTTAACACGAAAATGTTATTTTCACTATACAGTTAAAACGATTGAATTATTTTATTTAAAAAAAATACATTCTATTAAAAAAGAAATTTATCACTAAAAACAGATTTGAAAACAAAAATCTAGTATAATTGTTAAAATAACAACATCAAATTCAATCGAATCGCAAGAAAAATCAAGTATGCCGACATATTGAAGTTAATTGTTTTTTATTGTTGTCTAAGAAACTGGCAAATGAATTAACTAGTAAAACCTCCACCCAGAGAAGAAATTTATAACACTCCCAAAAACTGTAATTTCACCCACTTTACCAAGCATTCACATCAACACCAGAATTATATCTCCAGTTATGTTATTAAGATACCATCAAAAGAAAATTAGACTCTCGTGATATTTTATTATTTAAAACTCCTCATATGATTCAAAATTCTATAAATCAATAATGGAAAGACTAGGAGTAAAAGATTAGCAAATGATAGCATCAAAAACCGCTTCTCATATCTAGGTTTTGAACGATCATCTCATCATGGTTCCCCATAACGAGCTCAACCTTCATTTGATAGAGGACAGACCTCAGCCTGCTTGAAAAATGAGTACCACCGTTGCAGCATATAACAGATTTACCTGAGGTCACAAATTCCTTGAACTACATAAGGTTACATGATCATCACTTCCAATAAACTTTACATCAGAACAAGCATGGTTAGTTCCACATCCAAATCCAATATGGTTGGGATTCAAGATATGAACGAGGTTCCTAATTATATTTCAGCAGAGAGATGTCCAATCTGTGAGCTGTTTACCTGCCTCGTACACTGGCAGGAGATTGACCGCCTCTCTCACTGCCAATATCATCATCTACTTCACTACTATCTAAGCAAAGTCCATTGTTGTTTACACTCACTTCAGAACTAGCATTGCTGCTCGTGGCATGAGGAGAACCAGAAATGCTAATTGTCCGGCTTCGTTGCGACCCTGACCGCACACTATACATTGATGATGCTGGAATATTTGTCATTAATGGCCGCAAGTTTCCAGGAATGCTCCGCCTTATATCCTGTGAGCAAGGCAAAACAGAAGGAAAAATGACAAGTTGAGAACATTCAACTCCATCAGTTCCAAAATATCAATAATAGTTGATTGATAAAATGCACGAGATAAACAATAGTAGTGTATGACCTCTATACTTAACAAGTTCAGTTTCAACTGACAGAAGAATACATTGAAATCTACAACAGAATACACAAAAGATGCATACCATATGCCTAATAGCCATATCCAGTGATTTCTTAGAGAGTGTCCTTCCAAAACCTGAGCTTTCAGGAGATGTAGATGACTTGCCAGACATATTACTATGGGGAGAATTTTTGTCATCCACCCTTGGTGGTACTAATTTACGCATATTTATCACCCTCTCAACCATTTTAGTGCCAATTACTACAGGACTGACATTGTCATTCACTTTGGAGTGCCCACGACTAACTGCCGGCATAGAGCTTCCACTTGTATGAGCAATGCCATTGGAGGACCGTCCTCTTGAAGGAGAGCATGATTGCCTCTTAGGTCTTCCACTAGAACCAGGCTCAACAGATGAGGATCGAGAAATGGGTGCTCCAGGCCTGCCCCTAGTTGCTGACAGTGGCCTATCAGGTAATGTCGTCCTCAAATTGGGTGGAGCATCGAGAGAAAAACCAGGCATCTCAGATGGCTTCCAAGGTCTTGGTCTCGCTGTCGGTGAAGTGCCATGTGATGGTACTGACTGCTTTGATGTTGTGGAAACTGGTTGCCTCGATTTCACAGGAGTTGGCTGCCTCAATGTCACAGGAGTTGGCTGCCTTGATGTCACAGGAGCTGGCTTGGAAATAGAAGTTGCCTTAACTGAAGGGGCACTGGGTGCACTTGATGGTGTTGATGGCCGCCGAGTTGGAGTTGATGCCCTTGACGTGGGCCTGGATGGAGGCAAGGTAGGCCTGGAAGTTGGTGTTGAAGACCTAGCAGTAGACCTGGACAAAGGTGTAGAAGATCTTGATGGAGTTGTGGATTTAGCTGCAGGGACTGTGGTCTTGGAGGCAGAAACAGCAGCCTTCGTGGCAGAAACCGTGGGCTTGGTAGCAGTTACAGTGGTCCTGGTTGAAGGTAAGGTGGCCCTAGAAGTAGGTGTTGAAGGTCTTGATGATTTTGAAGCTAAGGTCAATGTTGGGCGTCCAGTAGGAGTAGCAGGTCTTGATCCTGGACCCCCTGATGAGGAGGGCCTACGTGTGCCACTGCTTGAAGAGCTCAAGCCAGGCGAGGAAGCAGGTTGTTTAGATGCTAAAGTGCTCCTTCCAGCAGACTCTGATATTGGATTTGCCAACTAGCCACAAGGAAGCAATTAAAAAAATGACTTTCTAACTAAAAACATGAAAATTAAAAATTCTGTCGTTATATGATATATTTAAATCTGCCAATAAGAAGGATCACCTTCATAACTAAAAGAATTAATAATGACAAATTCACACAGTGATAACTATGGCTCTTGACAGCATCCTTTCATAAACACAAACAATTTCAGCAATGCCTAATCAGTAAAATTCGCAATAGGATGAGAAGGTAATTTCATTGTGTCCATGAAAATCCTTAGCTTGAGGAACGCCATATGTGAACCAGGTATCCCTACTCCCTAGTCAGGCATCAGCGACTAAAAAAGTTCAATCAGTATGGTTTCATTATGGTTTCTACATGTTTAAGTAAATCACCTATATCTGCTTTAAGTCAAGCTCATTGTGCATTCTGCATACTTCCTAAAACTAAGAATGCATAATGAATGTGACAATCCAACAGGTAAGAAAGAAGTAGGAATAGAAGAGGCTTGAGGAAATAGAAGAATGAGCTCAGAATTCATTAAGTTTATAACAATACTATTTAATGAGTCAATTAAGTAGAGTTCTAACTAATTGACTTCCTTATGTTACTAACGGAGACCAATTGACTAACTAATTTGTATCCGTCTCTGATACACATAATGCAATCCTCTAAGCAAACTAAAACCAGGCACAAACGTTGCAAACCTGCCAATCAACACAAACACAATTACAAGCACAGAAATCTACAGTAAAAGTGCTTACTCTTGATTTTAATGCGGTGGGACGTGTGGATGGAGGACCAAGCTGACTCATGACAGTCTTTCGTGTTTCCATCTCCAAAGAAGGAAAAAGTGGGGTCCCAGGAGGAGTTAGAAGCCTGAAAAGATGAGCTTTACTCAGCACCATTTTGGACAACAATAATTTAGAGTGTTTTTGATACTAAGGTACATTATCAAAATCATGTTCAGTTGTATGCATTGCCGTTGGGCCCCAGAAAAGGCACAAGCTGCATTAATGAAAACCCATGTCTAGTATATTTAAGATGTTCATGAACTTGTTTCCCATTAGATCTTACACCTACACATCTGTGCCTGAAATTTATGTTATCTAATTTTATTCTCTATTTCTACTCCACAAATTTGACCCAAAAAAAATAATGAGGCCTATCAAGTGATTTATCATTTTACCATAAGAAAATAACAGAATGCTTGCTGGCAGATGTGTCAACTCATCCTGCATTTTTTACTATGATTATTGAATTCCTATTGCACATAGTTTCAAAACGTGTCTATAACTTTTCATTATTTTGGGTATAATATATATATATATATATATATCAATGATCCGTGAACCATTTTACGAGGTTCTGCAGAGACTTCAATGAAAGTTGCTACGCACAAAGTGTAAACCTTCCAAATAATGAGGATTCTAGACCAGAGGCAAGTCATCAAATATTTCCCAAAGAAGAAACAAATCAAAAAAACAGGTGTAGAATCAGAATTAGAAATATATGAAAAGACAAGGAATCTGACTAGAAATGTGGGCGGAGGCAGAGAACATTAAAATTGACTACTGAAACAGCATGACATATCTGTGGAATTAATGGATGCCAACAATAAGACTGACTAGAAGACTGAAGAAGAAATCCGTAACAGAAAACTGTCATGTAGATGGTCAGTACAGCATGAAGGATAAGAATTCGAGGAATGCATTTTTCATGTGACAACTTTTTTAGTTACTCTACGAAGACTAGATTATTTGCAGTACCTCAAGTCTTTAAACAAATATATAAAACTATCAACAGCAGAATGTGAATCTTTTACTAAAACATATTCTTCATGAACTACACCCTACAATCGTTCATCCATCAGAAAGGGAAAAGGCTCAATCCCAATAATTGTACTAAGAGTTATAAACAAAAGCAAAATTATGAAGAAAGATTAAAGGGGTACCACATTACCAGTCATAATCATTTTTATCATTTTCTGAATTGAGAAAATCATCAGCACCAGTCTTACGTGCAGGAGCTGGCGTAGACGCTGCAATATTAAATATGGGTGAATTACCCGCATTTGAGCCTGCAATATTAGAGACCAGATAACAAAGAGAAAATTATTAAGACGCCATAAATACTGTCGAGACAACATCATGCATTTTTCAATTCTTAAACAGCAACAAAGGATAACATTAAACAAATAATAAAAAAAAAAAAACAGATTCACGTACTAATCTCATGAAATATAAGCTCTTGAACATATATCTACCTATTGAACTTAATGGTGCATCAAACTCCTCCGAGCTGTGCAGCAGAAGATCACTGCGTTCCTTCTCACGCTTTTTCATCTCGAGGAACAATGCCAGTTCCTCATCCTTCTCCTTCATCATCGAAGACCTTAAACCCCCGATTTGCTGCCGCCTCTGCTTTAAGGCCGCTTGCATTTGCGACTCCTGGGCCCTGAAACTACGATTCATCCTCCCAAATCCAAACCCAGCCTATCCAAGTCCGGATTAATACTCACGGATGGAATGAGGCAAACAGAGAAAAGACCAAAGCCCCCTACGGAAAGAACCTATGTTCGTTTCTCGTTCCCTCCACCAAGTATAGTTTTCTAAATCAAATGCATTTTACCCATTCCCATCAATCGTCCGAAACCTAAACAAATACAATTAGATCTCATAACCTAACTTCTTCGATGCCGCGAATTCGAGGTTACAAATTAGTAAACAACTACTCGGTAGTTCTTCAGCATTAAGTTCGAAAACCTGAATCTTGTGCCAAGTTTAAATCTTTGCGGAAGGAACAAAATGCTCTCAGTTCAAATCGAACAGCATTGCAACAGAAAGAGCCAAAAATAGCTCCAAGATAAAGAGACGGAACCTCGGTTAAGAGTTGGGCTTCGCAGAGACCTCCATTGAGGCGTATCAAAAAGCTCGAGGCCGAGAAGGAAACGAGAGGGGGAGATCGGAAGCGAAGAGGCTCACGGGGACGGGGAAGTGGCAGTGAATGGTAAAATGGGTGATACTTGAAGTGCGAAATGGGGAAGACGGAGGGTGAGACGCCGTGCAGTAGGTGCTGTTTCTCTCACTTGAAGCTCACGTTACAAGCGTCTGTTCTGCCTTTAGATAGGTGGATAATCACGATAATGCCCTCCTTTTTTTATCTTCTTTTTGAATTTTGCGACGGTGATTTTGCTGCCATGTCCCAAAGATTTGTTTTATTTTTTGTTCGTCCCTATTTGGACATTTCAAATTTCCGATTTGGATTTGATTTACATACAAAATCTATAATAGATATGTAACAAATCTATGATTTTTTTTTCCAGCGTAACAAATCTATGATTTTTTTCCAGCGTAACAAATCTATAATTTACTATACCGGCCTTGCTGCAATTCGTAGGCCCTAATATGATCCAGTTCAAGTATATAAATTATGCTTTTTATTAATTAATGTTAGTGCTTTTTCCTTGTTGGGTAAAAAAAGTTCAAGTATATAAAATATTTTGAGAGGGCTTTTGCATTCTTGTATTTGAAAAGAGAATGATGCAAGAGAATATGACTCTATATATATTCTACATCTTATAATTACATTAATCTACTTTTTGATTCTCTATCTATTTCTCTCTAAATACACTCTTTATATTTGGATGGATATGACTATCATTTATTAAGTTTTATGATGCCAACTATAAAACTTAGATTCAACCTTTTCTTGCCAATACAAATGATACATTATTATTATTATTATTATTATTATTATTATTATTATTATTAACAAAATAAAATAAAATTAGTTTTATATATTTTTGTGTTATTTTTCTGTATTTCAAAAATGATAATATATATTGAGTTAGAAAGTATTGAATCATCGCTATAAAATATTCTTTGTATTTAAAATATAATTGATAGATAGTTGTATCTCTTAAGCATATTGTTCTAAATTTAATCTCTGACTGTATATATGAAAAATATTTTGTTAAAAAAAAAATAAAATTTACTTTAATAATTTTTACATCTCAAAAAAATTAATTTTTAACTCTCGGGTTAAAAGTTTAGTTCTCACCAAAACAAAAAAAAAAACTCTTTTCTCTTGAATTACCAATTATCTACATATAACACCCTCATCATTTAAAATTGGCAAAAGATCCCCTTTTATTTTGATGTATATAATAGGTCCTTCTGTGTAAGAATTTGTTAAATTAAATCACTGATAGACATTGAAGCATGAGGATTAATTTAGTGACATATGATATGCCCGTGAAGATAAATGAATCCCATCCAAAATGCAACCATCAATTTTCTTCCTCCCCGAACATCAGTTAGTCTCCACATAGTTGTGAAGAAAAGGATGAAGGTTTTTCATAGGCCAAATTGCAGATCTCTTAGGATACTCCAAAAAAAAAAAACTGTGGCATTTTTCTATCAAGAGGGTGAGCATAAATAATGATGAGTTATTTTTTTTATTATATTATGCTCAAAGATATCTAGCAAGAAGAACTTCCTTCCTCTTAGCAAAAGTCTAACGTCGTTCTTGCTACCTTCCATCTTGTTGTAACTGTAGCTTGACGGAACGGGAAAACAACTTGGTCAACAACCCATACCATCTCTCTCTCTCTCGTCAAAACCTCCACCTCCTTCGAACGACGACGTTTCAATATCTTCAAACACAATTCTAATGCCACCTACAATAGCTCCCACAAGACTGGCCCCAATATTCCCTTCACAAGTACGTAGATCCATACATGAATCAATAAAACCTAACAAATAAAGTGGAAATGAAAGAAGAAGAAGAAGAAAAGTATGTATGTAGAAAGAATCATTTCATGGGAAGTACAGGTAAACATAAATAATATATTGTAAATAATGCATAAATTGATACAAAAGGTCTTATTACATGTATTGTATGTCATTTTCTCTTCACTTTAAAAGCACTCCATAATTTTTATATTTAAGACTTATTAAGATTCAAAGACCACTTGTTTTTTCACCTTTTTATTTACGGGATAGAAATGATATATCACGTTGTTTACCAAAAAGAAATAATAGATCACGTTATGAAAGGTGTACCAAGTCTTTTTGAGAGTGGATATATGATTAGTAGGACAAAACAAAACTTCAGTGTAAATACATTGTGTTAACCAGAAAATTGCTCCCATGTTTTGTATGAGAATTAATTATTATCATTAATATATGAAAGAAGGAATGGTTAAAAGTTTTAGTCAAAAAATATTAATGATAAGTAAAAATAATTAAGAGGTGTGAAAGTAACTATGTTGGCCAACAAAAAAAGTAAGTATGATTGTTTTTTCAGCACCAAAGATGACTCCTCCTTTTAAGCCCAAGCAAATTAAAAAAAATGCTTACCAATAAAAATTGGCTTTAACTTTTAAGAATGTATGGATATTGATGTTTAACAAACCTTTGTAAATAAAAATGCTTACCAATAACCAAAAAGAAGAAAGAATGCTTACCAAAACAAGATAAGGGCTTATTTGGTTTTCAGTTGGTTGAAAATGAGTTTTGGTATAATTGATTTTGTAACGTAGTTATGATAAAAATTGGTTTTGGACTAACGTATTTATATTTGGATGATTTATTTGAAAATTGGTTTTGACAAAATTCATAATTTTTCTCTAAATTGAGTTTAAACTCTATCACATGATTAATTTAATTTACTTGGACTAAAATTTAATTTGTATTTATTTAATTGAAAATATAATATATCTTATATAACATTTTCTTACAGGTCATGATCTATAAAAATTAAAATTTTGAAGGGACATTTTGGTCAATATATAGGATAAATTTTATGGAAATTTTATTTTCCTAATTTTTCTCATTTTTATTGGCTTATTTTTATCTAACTTTGAAATAAATACAGATAAAAATGAAGAAACAAAATGGAGAAGTAACCTACAAGCTACTCCTCATTCAACTGAGTTTTGAAAGCAAACTTAGTTTTCAACATGAATTAGTTTTATAGCCAAAAATCTTAAAAAATATATTAAATCAAGTTTTGAGTTTAAACTTTATTTCAAATGTGAAAACAAACACACTCTAAGACGAGCCACACAGGGGCACAGGGCAATGGTACTTTTTAATCACAACAAAAAAGTAAAAAATGACAATGAACTGTTCATATTTTTTTTCTTTTTTTAAATATTCATGATACTTTAATTTCAAAAGATTAAAACGGAATTAATTCTGGATGATTCAATAGATGATTTTCAAGAGCAACTATTACAAGGTACTCATCTACGATACAGGGTGTCTTTTACCTTTTTTTCAATTATTGAATGTAATTTTTTACGGTAGTATTAGAATTCTTTCCTAATCAAACTTTTATAAGGAGTGCAAATTGTTGATTTCACTTGAAACAAATATAAAAATTTTGTATTTGTTGTCGATAAAATTAAAAAAAATCGAAACTTGCTGATTCATTCATGTTTCTGTTAAAAAACAAATCTAGCCAAACTAACAATTTGTATAATAATCATTTACTGTGTTATACAATCTTACTACATTTTCTTAATAATCTCCATATGTTATACAAAATTTGGAAAATAAGTTGTATTATTAATCACTTGTTAATAGACTTAAAATAATACACTGTGCTATAAATTATATATCTTATATTGATTAAATAATGAATAAAAAAATACAATTTAT
Source organism: Adenanthera pavonina (assembly GCA_026686845.1). NCBI lineage: Eukaryota > Viridiplantae > Streptophyta > Magnoliopsida > Fabales > Fabaceae > Adenanthera > Adenanthera pavonina. Next base: position 14,122,216 of record JAIVEN010000003.1, on the reverse strand, counting down.
TATATCATGTTCATTTGGAAAAAAAATCTCAGTATCCTTTTGAAGAAACAGTGTGTGCTTTTTATATTTGGTCCAAAATAAATGTGTATTTTTTACATTTTAAAGTAATATACTCAGATTATAAATAACCATTACCTGATGGGATTAAAATATATTTTCCTGAGAAATAAAGTATATGTAAATCTAGGTAAAAAAATTAAATAAACTAATAACATCATACCAAGTCAAATTCTATAGATTAAATTAAATCAATAATTTATTTTTATAAAAAAATTAATATTAATTATATTAATATGTATATGAATTAATATAAAATAAAATAAAATAATTCCTTAAAAACTCACAAGTAACTAAAAGGAATGCTAAGAAGTAAGGGGGTTCAAAACCAATTCAAACTGATTGAATCAAACCAAACCGACCAGAATTAATCCAAACTAAACTTAAATTAAGTATATTTTGATATTTTCATTTTTAAAACCAAATCGGTTTAATTTGGTTCAGTTTTAGATATTTGGAACCTAAATCAAACCTATTAATATTATTTTAATATAATTATAATATATTTATTTAATAATTTTTGTTATTTAATACACTTTATATGTATATTATGCTCATTAATATATGTCTTAAACCATAAACTCATAAATAAGGTTATAAGATATTTATTAAATAAGAAGAAAAAATATAAATTAGTGTTTTGTTATAAATAATCATATAAAAAATATTCACAAAATTTTTATATAAAAATTAATGTTTTTGTAAATTATTTAGATATATTTGTGTTCATAAAATATCTATGTGTATTTAATTTAATTTTTGAAAAAAATGATATTTTTTTTAAACAAATTATTTTAGTATGATCTAAACTAAATTAAATCAAATCAAACTAAAATGGAAAACGAATCAAATTGTTTTAAAAAATGCTAAATAAATTTTAAAAATTTTCAAACCTGATTAATTTGATTCGGTTTGATTTTTACTTAAAATCAAACCAAACCTTTCAAACACATTTAATGAGAAGTAGTCACGAGATTTTGTGTTTGTTTGTATTAGATTATATATAAGTGATTATGAGAATAAGTGATTATTCATAATAGATTATGAGAATAAGTGATTATGTCAAAAGTGAATTGTGTTTGGATATTTTTAACCCATAAGTGATTTTGAGAAAAGAAATGTGTTTGAATATTGAAGTTTAAGTGATTATTGGGTAGATAATGAAAAGAAAAAGTGAAATAAGTGGTTATGAGAGAATAAGTGATTATCATAAGCTGGAAAAAGTAACTTATGGAAATAATCACTTAAATGACCATAAGTGATTATTTTGATCTGGATTGTATTTATTTACTGGCGGTATAATCACTTTTCTCTACTCTATAATCACTTATAATTTAAAACAAAGAGCCTCTTTACTTGACATATTGCGTATTTTTCTTATTTAGTGTGTATTTGGATTTTCAAAATAATTATTTATAGAATTAAAAAAGTAATTATGTCACAAGTTTTTAAACATAATAATAATCAAAATAATCACTTATGACCATTTAAATGATTATTTTCATAAGCTATTTTTTCCAGCTTATGATAATTACTTAGAGATTGTTTGTTTTAGCCTGTTTGGATTGTAAAAATAAGTAATTATGGGGATCCATAAGTACTTATGTGGTGGAGTTGCCAAACGGAAACAGTTTTTTAATAAGCACTTATGTCTCAAATAAGTGTTTATGGAAAAAATTGATTTTTTCAGCTTATAATAATCACTTATCTTCCCATAATCACTTATTTAATTTTTTCTTTTTATTATTCACCCAATAATCACTTAAACCTCAATATCCAAACACATTTATTTTTTCAAAATCACTTATGGAATAAAAATATTCAAACACAAATCATTTTTGACATAATCACTTATTCTCATAATCAATTATAAATAATCAATTCTCCTTATAATCACTTATACATAATCTAATCCAAACACAAATTATAAGTTATTATGGAGCAGAGAAAAATGATTATGCGGCCAGTAAACAAACACAATTCAGATCAAAATAATCACTTATGGTCATTTACGTATTATTTCCATAAGCTACTTTTTTCAACTTATGATAATCACTTATTTTACTTTTTCTTCTTATTATCCACCCAATAATCACTTAAATCTCAATATCTAAATACATTTCTTCTCTCAAAATCACTTATGGGCTAAAAATATTCAGGCATAATTCACTTTTGACATAATCACTTATTCTCATAATCTATTATGAATAATCACTTATTTTCATAATCACTTATATATAATCTAATCAAAAAACATACTTATTATCTCATAATCACTTATTTCACTTTTTCTCCTCATTATCCACCCAATAATCACTTAAACCCCAATATCCAAACACATTTTTTTTTTTCAAAATCAGTAATGGGTTAAAAATACCCAAACACAAATCACTTTTGACATAATCACTTATTCTCATAATCTATTATAAATAATCACTTAACCTCTTAATCCCTTATATACAGTCTAATTTAAACACACAATATAAATAATTACTTTTATCCTCCTATTCACTTATTCCTAATCTAATTCAAACAGACCTTTAATCATAAAATAAACCAAAAACAAAGAAGCCTGAGCCTACGGACGGACGACTCTGCGCATATTATTGGACTGGGGAAGAAAGGGCGAAAGATACGTATCCATTTTCATTTCGGTTGTTTAGCATCAGAACCTTCCCTTCCTTTTACGAAGAATTGAGCTGACAAAGAAGGACTTGGAAATGGCCGGGAGGACGAGGAACGAGGCGAGCAGTAGCAGTAACAACAGAACGGAAAGCGTTGTGGTTGATTGTGGAAGGCGTCGAAGCTCTTGCGGTTATTGTAGATCCCCTGGTCGCACCAGCATCTCTCACGGTTTGTTTCTTCCAATTTTTTATCTTTTTCATTTTTTGAATTTTTCCACTTTAATATTTGTTGCCCCCTTTTTTTCTCTTCATTCAATCGGTTACTGAATTATCGGGTTTTATCACACGGAGTTGTTTATTCTTGATGGGATTTGGTACGGTTGTAAATTCGTATGCTAAACCGATTTGGTATGTATTAGAATTGTTCCACCGTCCCATCCGAAACAAAAATTTGATGAGAGTAGTTAATTCGTGGAAAATTATTAACTTCCTGGATGTGCAAATCGTTTTATCTACTTTTCTTCTGGAAAGACTTTCGATTTAACTAAGGACACAATGCATCGGATTAAAGCTTGGGGTAAATTTGAACATTGAAAGTCAAACTTGCAATTCCTAAGGTTCTGGATTCCACTAGCTACAAGGATTGTCTAGGAGCTTCCAAATTCACGTTTGGTTTATTCATTCAAAACTATATGAGCTTAAAACTGCGGGGGTGAGCAAATTGTGTGTGCTGCCAATTTTGGGGTTTGGTCTTCCGGATTATGTGGTTCTGTTGACGCCATTATTTAGAGTAAAGCAATGTAAAAATAGCGGTGTTATTCCTGAATTTTTCTTCTAGTTGGCATTATGAGCCTGAACTGGCTTTTCTTTCAATTAAGCTAAAAATGGATTGAGCCTAAAAAATCACATCAAGCCTAACAGTTAACTTACACTCATGCTTAGATGATTAGCCTTATTGTGAGAGGTGAGACAAGTCACAGTCACTAACCCATCGCTATATCAAAATTAGTGGTAAAGATTAAGACCCTTTCTTAATGCAATGGGAGTATATGGAGTGGGAATTTGTCAAAATTACCCAATAACTTCTTATAAATGTGTAACAGCAAATATCCTGAATATAATGTCTCTATGTATTCTGGCCTTCTTACTAAAATGGAATTATTTTTGCTTTGGAAAGGCCTGTAGATGCAACCTAAAATCTTCTAAATTAGTTTGCCCTTTCATCTTCTTTTCCTGCAGGCTTGTGGGCATATAGCCTTACAGTGAATGATTACCAAGGTTAGTGCAGTTGGAATTTTACTTTGTGTTGCACATTTGGTACTTTTTATTATTGATTTACATACAAACGTGTAAAAGGACTTTTGTATGCACAGTCTAAAGTGCTAAGTTTAGATGATTTCTTTATCATAATTTGAAGCCTCGTTTGGTTCTAATATGCTGTAGCTGTATGGTATGGGTCAGAACTTTCTGTTGTCATTACATTTACTCTTGCAAATCAAGATTGATGCAATTGTGTTCAACAATATTTTTCCTCTTCAAACATTTTGCTCAAATGTATGGTGCTGTTATTCTAATTAAGGTGATGAAGTCTACAGGGCAGTTCATAATGTTTCAAATTTGCCATTGTTTGGAGATATGTGTTGCTTAGCTTTTCTCATTCAACTGATCATAAAAATGGCATGCTTCAATTTAAACCTCTGAATTGATTTGCTTGTATGACTTTGTTTTGTGCAATTCAATTTTATAATGTTTGGTTTTGGTAGATCTTCTTGATCAGGGTTGGAGAAGATCTGGATGTTTTCTTTACAAACCAGAGATGGAAAGGACATGCTGTCCTTCTTATACAATTCGCTTGAAGGCAAACGACTTTGTTCCTTCAAAGGAGCAACTTCGTGTATCTAAACGGATGCAAAGGTATCCTTCTTTTGTCCCATAGGAAGTAATATTAAATTGATAACATTAAAATTGTTACTGTTCTCTGGTATAAAGAATGTTTATGAGCATCACAGGAGATTTGAACCTATTATTTAACTAAATCAGAAAACTTGAGTTCCTTTTTATATTTTTTCTTTCATGCTTGTGTATGTGTTTTCTTGGAGGGGATGAGAAGAAAGGGGGGAGGGGGGAGGAATGGGGCATATCAATGTAATACACTCTAAGATGCACTCTCTCTCCTCTTTTGTGCTTCATTCAATTGGTGTTTTTGATGGTTAAGTTCATTGCGTTGGATATTATCCTTTCAGAGCCATCATATCATTTGATATTTCAACCTTGTAAACATCTTGTGACTGTTTTACTTGTTCTTAATTGTACACTAATTATTTGACGTGCCTAGGTTTCTAGATGGCACCTGGGATGTCAAAAAAGTTGATGTCTTGGAGCACCCAACTACTCCTAATGAATCCAAAAGCCCTGTCCACCATGAGTTCCTAAGCCCCAAGTCAGAAGACTCCATTCCTGCTACTAACGAGGAGAAAAATGAGGTTGAGAAAGTTTTGCACTACTTATCAGATCAAATTGATAATGTAGTTTGCATGCTCACTGGTAAGGGAGAATTTCCCTCTGGTATTCAGTTACCAAAAGCTTCAGTCAAAAAAGTTTCACCGGGGAAAAGGAAGTTACTAGTTAATGGATCAGAAGATCTCCTATACAGTAGTAACATAGCATTCCAAATTGCAGCTTCTATTAAGCGAGCACAACTAGGTGACAAAAATGTCCTTCAGTCAAAACTGTCAAGAGATTGTGCAGAAGAGGATGACTTGTCTCCTAAAGTTATTGCTGAAAAGTTGGCAACATCTTTAGATGAGGCTCTAGAAAGTTTTGATATGTCTATAAGACCTTGCAATGGACATATCAATTTTTATTCCTCCACCAAGCAAGTTTCCTCGAGTGAAGATGCTCAGAATGCTTCAGCTCCTAAAAAATCTGGGACAAAGCATGGGAGTGGAGGAAACTGTTTGAGTAACCCTCAATGTGGTCACATGAAAAGCCGAAGGCTTGAGCTTCGCTTGAAAAGATCAAGTTTTGATCCAGAAGAATATGCTTTATATAGAAGATATCAGCTCAAAGTACATAATGATAAGCCAGACCATGTCACAGAGAACTCATATCGGAGGTTTCTGGTTGATACTCCATTGTTATATGTTGCTTCCTTTGGTGATGGTACAGTTCCTCCTTGTGGTTTTGGCTCCTTTCATCAACAATATTTAATAGATGGCCAATTAGTGGCAGTTGGTGTTATAGACATTCTCCCTAAATGTTTGTCTAGTAAATATTTGTTCTGGGATCCTGACTTTGCCTTTTTATCACTGGGCAAGTATTCAGCACTTCAAGAAATAGGTTTGGTGAAAGAAAACCAAGTTCATTGTCCTAGTCTTCAGTACTATTATCTTGGCTATTATATCCACTCTTGCAGCAAGATGAGATACAAAGCTTCATATCACCCATCAGAGCTTCTATGTCCACTTCGTTATCAGTAAGTTATTTCATTCCAACCTTTAACAAATTTGCTGCTTCATCATGATGTTAATTCCTTTATGGATATTTATAGAAGTTACTTTCTTTATCTCAAACTGTTGTGGTAGTTATTCAATTTCTCCACCGTAGTTATCAATCCATACTGCAATTTGTAATCCTTTGAAATGTTGTCAGACTATTTTTAATTGTAGAGGATGTGAAATGATCGAAATGTACCACCATGATCTCTAGCCTGTAGATTTGTCAAATAGATCAGTACATGCTTTTCTGCTGGCTTCTGATCACTTTTTTTCAGCACCTTTAACTATGTTTGGATGAGGCTGACGAGTAATGCATGATCTACAGGTGGGTTCGATTTGATATTGCAAAGCCTTTGCTTGACAGAAAACCATATGTTGTTTTATCAGATTCTTCCATTTTACAAAATGGAGAGTCATCCCAACCTCAATTTACTGAAGATGTTTTGGAAAGGCAGCCTGATGGTCGCCAGGAAGATGCAAATGATGTTCCAATGGATGAAGATGAAGAAATGGTTGAGTCTGAATTGGAAAGCTCTGATGATGAGCCTGGCCTAGAAACTACTTCATATGGTGAAGCGGATGGTGATGTCAGCAGAGTTTTACTTGGGTTAAAGGGTTCACGTTTGAGATACAAGGTATGAATGCTGAAGTCTTGGGTGCATATATACTCTGAATTTAAATACTTCCTCTCTTCCTGGAACCCCACATGCTTAAAAATTTAGAAGGAAAATTGTAGAAAATATAGTAGTTAATTTTTAGCTATGTCCAATCTTTGGTCAGCACTGTGGTGTTACTCTTATATAGAACACACGTTGTATCAATTTATATTAGTAAAAGAAATGACCAATATTAGGTATAATGTCTTCACAAAATGATTAACCGACATTGCTCGTTTCGGCCATTTCTCCTTTAACTGCTTATATCTGATTTTTTAACATGGCATTCCACGTACTTTGTATATGAAGGATCTGCGAGGTGCCTTTGGTCCAGAGGAGCGGAGTTACTTGGAATCTCAGTTGCAGAGATACAAGAGGGTTGTGGGTCCAGAGTTATGTGAGCGAATGGTCTATTCACTGGGATGAACTCAGCAATGTGGCCTTAGAATCATCAAGACTACTGCACAAAGCTGAGGAAGAAAACATATCATTTAAATAAAAATGATACATTTATGCGGCAGTTGATGCTGAATTTGATGCTTGATCATCTCTAGGAACGGCATTGGCGCCAAAACAATGAGCAATTGTGAAAACTCTTTGTTGCTAATTTATGGATTGTTTGATCTTATGATGTCTTGTTTGCGTTTCGAATACGATCCAGCTTTTGCATGTATGTTCTTGCATTCTTTGATGACATTTCTTTTCCAGCAAAATGAATTCCAGATTTGGTTTTTGGGGTTTCCACTAATTAGTAGCTTTCAGATTCCTGCACGTTTCATTCCAAGCGTACCAATCAAAGGGGTAGGATTAAAGCCAAGCTATTAGTGGTAGGAAGGGGTTCAAGATTGGTTCGGCTCCTAGGAAATTTGATATGTTCTTGGGATTGTCTGATGTCTGAAGGTAAGACTCTCCAGCTTTAAGGGGTAAACAATGTTAAGGAGTCTAGTATTGTTGTATCTGTTGTTATTGTTATTCGTTGAGGTTTTATCTATCAAGCACAAACATCATAACTCCTTCCAGCGAGACCACGAGGGGAAAAGAGTACTGCCTTGACAGTAACTAAACTTCACATTATTTTGAAGTTTGCTGCTTTCTGATGCTTGTGATAAAATTGTCTTATTCTTCTAAGATTGTTGCAGAAGTAGGAAAAGAATTTTCATTGTACTTATTATTTATATTTATAAAAAAAAAACACAAAGAAAGAAAGAAAGAAATGTGAAGTGAAATTTTGCTAACTAATTAAAAATAAAAGAGTTGTGAAGATTTCCAACAAGCACGTAACTCCGTTAGTGTGAGATATGTTAGTTTGAGCAAGGATCTTGTGCCATAATTTCTTATCTAGGAATCATACCTCAATGAAAATAACCTTGAACGATAGTTATTTTGAAAGGAGTGTGGTAAGGCAAAAAATAATGTGGGAAGAGTGAGTATTCGAAAATGGTGAGAGTTTTGGGATGGATGCGTGCTACAAGTCTAAAACCAATATCATGAAGCTGTTGATAATTTGCGGAATATGATATCTGCCCATCCATTAATATATGAGTGATGGTTTCATATTTTTGCTTTGGTAACCTGATATAATTATTAGTTATTGAATGTAAAATAATATTTTATTTATTTTAATATATTTATTAATATAATCATATCTAATGATTGTGCAAAATTAAATTAATTCTCTTAAAAACTATTGATTATTAAACATGTAAATATTCAAATTAATTATTTGAAAAGTATTATTTTATATTTAATAAATGATTTTTTTAAATTATAGCATTCTCAAGAATATAAAATCAAAATCATTGCTCGTAATAAGGTTAAAATGATTTTCATTTTCCGGGCCAAAAAAAAAAACAAAGAGCTTTCAGTTTCATAAAAGATAATTTAACTGCACGATTTTCTCTTTAATTATAAAACACTACTTTCATCTTTTTAAAATTAAAAGATAATTTAACCTCATTTTGAATAAAAATATCTTTTAACGACTAAAAATTATTTTTAAATTTAGAAAATAAAAAAAGGAACAATTTTTTTAAGTTTGCTGTTTTAATTAAAATGTTAAATCATCCTCCCAAAATTAACCTTCTAGATTAAATTAACAATTTAAAACATTATAATTTATATTATTTTTTGTTACATCAAAAAAGTTTGAACTCTAGACATTATCCATATCTCATTGGTTCACTCTATCATTGCCACCTGAATTAGCTTTATAAGGCAATAATTTTATTTTATTTAATTTCAATGATAACTTGTTTATTAAAGATATATATTTAATTAGCATAAGCATTATAACAGGACAAGGAATTTGGAATAAATAAGTTTATTGAATAACAAAAAACCATTAGAATAAAATATTTAATAGTAACATTTATAAAAAGGAAAAAAATCCAATTCCATTGCTGAGGGGCATTCAGTCAAAATAAATATAAATTGTTTTTTTTTAAAGCTTAAAGGAAATGGAAAGTAATTTGTATAATAAAAACAAGAACCGTGCAACCATGTCATTTCATCTCTTCAGAATGTGAGGAAAGTTTATCCAACATTTACGCATTCCTACGTGAAGACAAACATTCATAACGATGGGTTATCGAATTCAAACTAAATAAAGTTTGATCTTGATTAGCTTTCTAGACAATCTTCTACTTCACTGTACCACATTCACAAGTCCCACACAGAGAAAAGGCAGCCCAAGGCTTTCTTTCCCTTCCAACTACGAATACTTGAAAAGTGGCAAGCCCGACTTATATCAATAATTTACCATTGCGAAAAATTAAACACAAGGTTCTATCACAACTTTGAAACATCAATTTCATATCAGAATAAACAATCAGATGCAAAAGTCGTCAACAGGTTAATGGGCAAAATGCAGATCGCATAATGGCCCACAGAAATCCATATTCATTGAAGGATTACAGCACGGGTTAGAGAATGTACAATTAACAATAGGAGATTTGGAGGTAATTAAGCATCATCTGCATCACTTCCACCAACATGTGCTTCATGACTGACCCAATAATTGCTTCCATCAGGACCTGCCACCTTGTACCTGCCCAACGATAAAACTCATCTAAACCACTACATACTTTGCAACACAATAATATAACTTCCTATTAGATTAGCAATGTTTTTTCTTACTCAACACTTCTACTGACCGTTCAAGAACAGATTTTCCTTCCTTGTACTTTTGGCCTTTTTCATAGGCAATCTCCTGAAAGAAACCATCAGAGTAACTCAATGCTACATAAAAATAGGCAAAACCATGAATCACAGTCCGTGACTTTTGAAGCACTGCCTCCGAATCTTACATATTTCCACCCTACAATTGATCCACAACCCACACAGAAAATGTCAGCCACAGCATGCAACCCAGTCATCATCATTCTCTCCTCTTTTTCTCCAACAGAAACGTTCACTCTGTCAAAGAATAAAACATCTGAACTAAATCCATGAATGAAACCAACAGCTATATAAATTGCATCTAAGGCTTTAAATTTCCAAAGTCAACAGCTATATACACTTGTGTAGCTGTAAGATCCATAATTACCTCCATATCTGTCATTGAGTTCCGATATACTGAAGGTAGGGGAGTTAAACATGACAAATAGCAATTATGCACTGTTCTTGTTACATTGTTGAGATGCGGATATGATTTACAAATTGATAGGCTCTAAGTAAATGAAAGAATAAAAGAAATCACTCAGTGGACATACACAAGGCAAACAAGATAATAAGTTGTATCCTGAATTGTCTATGACTATTACACAGCAGTAGATAACTGATACAGGGATTCCCCACTCCCTTCATTCTTTGGGAAACACAACAATCTTGAGTGCCTTTGACCAAAGGTCTGAATTGATTTACTTGATATAACAAAAGAATGAGTGCTCGTTTCATTTGCTTGACAATCATCCAATGATAAGGAACCCAAAGTATAGTCTTGAATAACTTACACCTTATTGAAGAGATAAGCTTTCCCATGTCTGCAGTGGAATGACTGAATAGAACACAGGCAAAATTTGTAGTCAGGACATTTGTTCCTATAAATGTCCAATAAAAAATTGTGGATCCAAGCAATGGTATCAAGCTAACAACACTCCCCCCCCCCCCCCAACACACACACACAAAAGAAAAAGAAAACAAAGAAATAAAAGCTTAAGCTCAGAAAAATAAAGATGCAAGTTGAAGATTATGACCAAACTGAAGCTTCATCAATAGACTTACTGCTCAACTATTCTACCACAAGAAATTTAACAAGCTCAAAATCTACTAAAGTGGAACACAAAGTTACCTATAGTAGGATCACTTCTCTGCATGTAAATATGAACACGGGGCTAAAACTTGTTTACTTAATCAAACTATATTTGCATTACTTATATTTACGAAAAGCACAAAGGTATGAAACTCTAAGTAGCATTGCTTCATGGCTGATGTGCGGAATATGCAGAAGCAGCAGAACAAACCATGGCAAAGTGGACAGAGTAGAAAATATGTGCAAAGAGAACCAGGAACTAAGCCTAAGAGCCATCCACTGAATTCCATGAGCGTAGACATTAAAAGAAAACAATTGAAACCATGAAAACATGAAACAGGAAGCAATAAGCCCTTCTAATCTTCTAGAGAAACATAAATACGTTTTACCAATTGTACATTAAGTAGCACAACGTGATTGGGAAAAGAAGAACAAAAATTTCTGAGCAGAATACCATGGAAAACACATTGTCCGAAGGTACAGCTCTCCACTTCTAAGAAGATGAGGAAAGACATTGACTGACACTGAGTAAGTACCAAAATGCAAATGAGTAAACATCGACACATTATATATGATGGATGCCCAAGAAAAAGACTAGATATATCCCCGCATGCTTGGACTCTTCTTTAGAAACTAAGAAATGCCCCGGTATATATTTACTCGCATACAAGTCATAAAACAGATGGAGTAAGGATAATCTGACAAAATTTATCACCTACACTACGATCCCAGAAGAAAAATATATTTACCCATAAAAAGATGCAAAACGATCAAACCTTGGATACGATGTCTTCAACAAGAGCAAGATGGGTCCGGCAGTATTTGCAGCTATAGATCTTGCCCTCAAGATTGACCACAAACAGCCTCCCCATGACTTGAATCTGGACCCAGGGTTGAATTTCTGAGCAATATGTGAAGTTCAAGAACGATTTAGATAAAGGGTCGTAGTGAAAATAAATATTCAATCCAATTTATTGGAGATCACGCCAAAATCGAATGCCATGAATATATGATGCGTTAAGCCATGAATTATTTTGAACATGGGCAAGGACAGTGGGGATGCGAAAGATCAAAAGGAAAAGGAATCGACGAATATTACCTCCCTTCAGGAATACTACGAAGTAGCAAGAAATGTGGACGGTGAAGCTATTACATTTATCGCTTCTTCTGTAAAAGCAGAATCTGACAAGACCTCCGGAGTACGTTTATTTTATTTTATTTTCTTTCAATTATTTATGTAAGAGTGGTTGCTTGCATGAACAAAAACTTGATGCGTGATTAACATTTCAACTTATAATTTAATCTTTACAACAATCAAATTGACCAAAAAAAAATTTATACCAAATTGGGTATATTGGATAGCGTATGTAATATAGATAATGTGAATAGATCAAAATTTAATTGTTTGAATGCAACCCTAAAATTAAATTATGCGCCTATGATAAAACGTGCAGGATGTATCATTTCATATCCTTCAGTTATTTATATCAACAAGAGAAGTCCTCCAATATGGGTTGGCATAAATAGTTAATGGTCTGACGCAAAAACTCTTGCTTTACCAATGGACAAGGATTCGAATCTTTTGATTATTCAAAACCCCTTTTTGCTTAAACATAAAAGGGAGAAAGGCATTTAATGACTTTTATATAAAAATATTCTCAAAAAAATAGTATAAGTACTGAATTCAGTTGATTCGAGTTGGAAATTTAATTTATAGGAATACTAAATTTTTAATCTGGGTTCTTGAAAGAGAATATCTTTATATGGGGTCCTTAAATGTCTTTCTCCCAACATAAAAATGTTCAATTTTTTTTAAAAGAAGTACTCATTCTTGAAAAAGAAAAAGTAACAAGGTGAACTCAACAGTGACAAGTGATTTTAAGTTTATATTTTATATTGATTGATAATTATATAAATTAATTAATCCTCTACATTTTGTACAATATGGCATATGTATATCAGTCAAGTCAATACATTAAAATTGAACAACATATTATTTAGTCCTGAGTAAAGAAACTGCCATGGAATGGCTGGGGGGAAAAACTGTAAATCTAATGAGACATGATCATCATCATGATGTTAACTCGTGAAAAATAAAAGGTCGAAATTAAAACGTTAAGAAAAATGGGCATGCTTGTTTTGTGGTGTGTGTTTAAACAAAATTAAAAATTATATTCGGAATGTCTTTAATTTTAAATGACATCTTTTGAAACGAAAATCTTAATGGAATAGATTTGACTTTTGAGTAGACTATTTTATAGTTTGTTATCAATAAAAATCAAATTATGTAATATTAAGATGCAAAACTGAATACATTTCTTCAATTTTTTATGCCAACATTATATTATTGTGTCAGAAAAATAGACATGAGACATTGAATCTAGTGTCCAAAGAGAATAAAAATACATGACTCTTATTTTTTCCCCCTTTTCCGAACCAGAGGCATCCTACAAGGCAAAGAATCCCAAACCGAGCATTTATCGAGTGAAATATAATTTCTTTTCAAGTATTTCTCCTCCATAAGAAACGATAAGTGAATTAATATTAATCAAATATAAATTTGATAACATTATTATTATTACTGATGGTATACCACTCTATGTGAATTGAATTGGGTGTAAGCTTATTGTGCTGTGACTGTTTTGATGTTTTAAAGCATTATTCAGTTGTTGGGGAAAAAAAAAGGAAAGAGAAAGAGAAAGCTTATTGCTATGCGTATATATATGTTTTTCAGAAGTATTTTCAACTTGAGATCTTGAAATGCTAACTTTTTTTTCCCTGTATGGAACACATGGCTGGTTGCTTTACTTGCACCACATCAGCAATACAGTATAATACTATCAGCAATATAGTATATAATACAACAACACAGTAATACAGTATCATACAAAAACATACAGAGCACATGCGTACATTTGATTGATTGGACACAGCAGTTCTCACCTGGGACTATGGAAAGGAGGAAAAAAGAATTGCAATTGGAGCAGCAGCAAGGTGAGTGACTCAATGGAAGAGAATGAGCTATGGAAGTTTCATTGGGGTAAGGTTATGTCACTTGTTAAAGGTAGCAATAAAAGCGATGGGACCTTTCCCAGTAACAGCAGCTTGAATTGCAAAGAGGAGGAAAACCACCATAGCTAACCTGGCATGCTTGATCTCTGCAAGTTGAAGCCTGGCCTTCTCTTCAGGATCGTTGGCCAAGCCCAGGGGATCGAAGTACTTGCCACCTGGGTATAGCCTTTTTTCTGGGTCAAGTTCTGCATTTCTTTGGAATTCAATGTAGCCTATCAATATCACTTCGATCCAGATCAGTGTGGTCAATGAGAATGGAAGAGGAAGCCCCAGGTAGGATGCCCCTTCCACCAGCTCTACCTGATAATGGCAGTTAACAAAAGCAAAACCATTAAGAGTTTGCCTGGGCTTAATATATTTTCCTACTCATCAACCTGACAATAAGGATGAGACAAAAATATCAGTCTAACTTTAATCTTTCGTATGGATTCATCCTGCAAACAATATTTGGTTTAACTGCTGAGGCCATACACATTTCAACTTGTAGGTGAAAGCTGGAATCAAATTCTTTAGATGTTTGCTATATGGTTTTTCAATGACATTATGATATGTGAAAAACTTTTATTTTAAGCAATCAATAATATGATAGATCGTTGAAAAAATCTGCCTTCATGTTATATTTCTATTCATTGGTCAAAAGATCTTACATTTCTATTCAAGAATATCGGAGCAAAACCATTAAAAAACTTCAACTTATAGCACCATGGATATTTGAAATTTAGATTCACTCAATTTATGGGGAGAAACTGAGTCATTACGATTACGAGCAAATTTTAACGTTCAGATTAACTGTGAAATAAACAAACTACATCCCTGAAAATAAAGCAAATTCTACTAAATGATTTACAGTGAAAAGTTTTTCAAAATCACTCATTTTTCCTCATCCGCCCCCCCGGGGAGAGGGGGGGTAGATGGGGTGTGGGGGACCAAAAAAATATGATGGGACCCACATACAGGTGGTTCTACTAGGCCCCACCCTCCGTGTCTTTCTCTCATAGTGAAATTAAAAATAAAGAAAAAAATTTAATGAGAGTATGGAATAATCTAAACAACATCGTAACGAGTTTGTCGTCATCGTTGTTGTCCACAGGAGTCATAATCATCTTCAGCGGCATCAGTGATAATCATAAGTGGACAACAATAAGCCACGCTCAACCAAAAAAAAGCAACATAACGTGGATCGCCACATACAGGGGACCATATATTCAATGATATCATATTTGTCATCAGCTAATACATACATACAGCAACATAGCACTAAAAAGATATCAACATCTGGAAGGAAATTCCACACTCTAATAAGTTAAAATCAAATACCCATTTACAAGTTTTAGCATTTTGAGTTCGACACAGACAGATTGAAATGCTATTGAAGCAGGATGAAGCAAACCAAAAAAAACATAACAAAGATGCATTTGATCAGCGATCACCAACTGTTTGATTATTTCCTTGATTGAAAAGAATGGTAGGTGTTTACTCAATTTTCGCATAAACATTTAAACAAACACAGAGTACCTTTCCAGCGTCTTGCCATGCGACCCCAGTAAGAGCCTCAACGGCCAAGGCACCGAGTGCTCCTAGCATTGCCCACCTTCCATGAATCAGCTCGCACTCGCGGAACCTCTGCAACCCGAAAACCTCCGTGTACGGCTGGAACGGGGTCGGTTTGACCTCCGTGGCCTCCACTCTGGTTCCGATCACCTCTCCGGCCACATTCTTAGCCAGGTTCTGGTCCAGCGAGTCCAAGTCGAACTGCAGATACTCGGCGGGTTTCCCGAAGCCAAATGGGTCGAACCCACGGTCTCCCACCATGGTCCCATCGAGCCATTCCGGCGGTTGTGCACCAGGGAACCACACAAGCCGTTGTCCCGATGGTTTGGGCGCCGCTTTTTTTGGCGGAGGCGGAGCCGCCTTCTTCTTGTTACCCAATCCGAGAAGGGCGTGGAATCTGCCGGAGTTAGGGGCAAGGTTGTCGGTGAGATGGGTGCCGAAGAAATATGACGTGGCGGCAGACGTGGCGGTGGCGGCCATGGTCGAGTGGTGGAACAGTGGGGTATGAGAATGCAGTGGACAGGTGGAAATGGAGGAGAAGACAGAAATATATATACCGTGTGTGTGTGTGAGTAAAAAAAAAAAAAAAAGGAATTATGTGATGGGAAGGAGAGTGGGGAGCTTATCTCTGCCTTATCTGCATGGAGAGGCTTGGATGGTTGATGGCAGCTTCACCTCATTGGCGGGTCCCATTGGCAAAATTTATTTATCTGCAATGTTTTTGGTAAATTATTTATTTATTTCAATATTTATTTTTATCTATAAAGCTATTTTATTATAAATTGCCCACAAGAAAATCTGATGACGCCTTAACTTCTTCCAGCCTTTCCATGGGTTTTTGGCCCCCCGTAGACAACGGGGTCAAGTCAAAGGGCCTGCATGTGTTAAATGGGTAAGAAGATATTATTTTCTGGGCCCAGGTGAGCAGCATTTCATGAAGCCCACTTTCTAGGAATGAGTCATTTTCTTGGGCCAGAAATCAGGAATGTGTCAATGACAACTTGAGCCCACCAAGTTAGGAATCTATGCGTGAACCCATCAAACTATTTTGTCTTTTTTTTTACTTTTGCCAACGAACCCATCAAACTATGAAACTACGTTTCAATGAATCTAATTTCTTTTATGTTCCATTCGAATTAAAAAGAAAGAAAAACACAGAGAAGTGAGATTCAGTTTTGCCATGAGAGCCCCACCTTTTTTCTTAAAAAAGAGGAAAATTCTTAAGATTTCACATGGATTAGTGTCAAACAATCTAATTAAGAATGACATCTTTGAGGCTTTCGATGAGGGGAGAAGCAGAAATACTTTCCTAAAATTACATTAAAAATATATATATAGCTGTCGATATTTAAAAAAGAAGAAGAAAGAAAGAAAGAAAATAAAGTGGAACTGAATTTAGAATTTGCAGGGCTTTTTGAACTATGGATGGCATGAAGCACACAAACAATTGGGGATATGCTTAGACAGAAACATGAAGTGATGATGGCATGCCAGCACAAGTCTCTCTCTCTTTTGTGACAAGCACTACATGGTTCTATTATAGCTCCCTCATAACATGTATATATACATACATACATACATGCTTGCATAATTGCTTCAATGCCTACAAAATTAGTAGATCTTTCCAAACCCATCATGCTCCTCTTTTGCTCACACCACACAATCCGCTCATAGGCTGTCAAGACCACCACAACAACATTAAAACAAAACCACCTTAGCCTCCTCGATTTGAAAACTACAACAACTTTTGTTACAATTAAGCCATCTCATCATTTAAACAAATCTTCCAAAATTTACAGTTCAAGATGCTTATATACGTCAGCCTTCAAATGATAATTAGAAATTTTCTTTTCTTTTGAGTTTACTGAAAGTAATTAAATTTCTTCTACTCATGAATTTGTTAGTGTTTTTTTTTTTTTAAGTGGGAAGAGAAAAGGAAGAAGTGAGAAAGGGGTGATGATTGACACGAGGTAGTGTCGGGGAATGTTGGGGGAAAGTGAAGAATATTGATGGGAAATGAAAAAGGTGAACAGGGAAGAGCCTCCCACAATGCCTACATATGAACCACTCATTTTTTTCAGGTGTGTTGGTGTGTGTTGTGCTAATCATGATTTAACCCACTTCTTTAATTCTCTAATACTATAATCTTCATTAATTCTCCACATTCATTATTCCTAATCCTAGTTTCCAACTCCTACTAATCACTCCTTAATCCCCCATGTCCCAATTCTGTCCCTCCTATTCCACGTGTGGTGGGACTCTCTCCATGAATTCATCTTGCTTACTTCACACTTGTCTCATTTCCCAATTGCTATCATTTACTCTACTAGTATTTTCTTTTCCAACTACAACTTACTACTAATTCTTAGAGTAAAAATTGTAGTAATTTTTAATGATGATCTAGTATACCTGAAAGTATTCATCTTAAGTGCAAATGACCAGCTTCTAGTATACTACCACTTGCGAAAATCTCTTACATTTATGGAAGCTAGTCTTTTGAATCTTGGTATTTTTTCAGTAGACTTGAAGAGAAAATATATAAAAAAAAAATATCACTTCTCAACTAAAAATCTCAAGATATTATACATATATATATATATATTCTTTGTTTTTGTCCAATTCATTTTATTTCATGCAACATCTCTTTTACTTCAATTCATATTTTAGCCCTACAAAATATCCACTGATCACGAGATGAATTCTTTTTTAATATGGAAGGGTCTCGTATATTTTGCATTTTTTTCCCTCAAATTAGGGAAAAAAGTGAAGAAATAATTAAGAAGAATTCAAACTCGCTATTAGACGTATGAGAAAGGGCATGATTTTAGGTGAGAAATTAGGAAAAAGGGACAAGTAAATAGCGACCAAGCATGATTTCCTCGGGAACCTACTCTGTACAATCTTGCTAGCTCCTGTCTCGCTTGCTCCATTTCTCGAACCATATGCCACAAGACGCACTTATTGATTCTAAATCTAACCACATAGTATATATTTCACTTTTACTTATTCACTTTAATTTATCAACTTTCCACCGTCCTTGTGTAACTTTACAGAGAACCAACTTGATTGACCCAAGCTTTGGAATCGTAGGGTGGGCATGCAGTAAAGAATTTTCAAGTTAGGGGGATGAAAAGTATAATTAATTATTGCATATGATTAATTAGAGACAAAGCAACTTAACTAATTAGGATTTTAGGGGTAATGTCAATCAGAATGATCGGATTTATTACTGCTTTAGAAAAAGTCGGAGCATATGATTATTATTATTAATGAATTGTACGTGAAGTGAATATATGAAATGAGAGAGAGGGGACTGTTATTTTGCCCATGTCCTCATCCAATCACACTTCCTCCTATGCCTTTGGTACCTAATTAGGGATGACTATGTCTCATTGCACCCATAAACATTTTGTGAACCGTAAATCAAGGCTTACTATGTCATAATAATTATTACAGATTCTGCGTGTCCTTGGTCGCTTAGTGCATTAGCAACTTTGACATCCAAAAAAAAAAAACCAAACGACATTGTAAGTTCAATCTATTTAAATTTAGATTGATCTATGTATTTGTAATAATCACTATTCAAATATGTATATTTATATTTTATATATTTATAAAATCTATAACCAACTGCATCATTCATAAATCATAAACTTGGTTGACTAGACATCTTTTTCATGTAATAAATAAAAATTTGGATGTAAGGCACAATTTTATTAGTGATTGATAAGATAAGGATGAAAATTTTTTTAAAAAAATAATACTCGTAATAAACAAACGTCACCCAATGCATAATAACACACTGTTTATTACTTTTGAACTGCTTAATGTAGATTGATTAAATATAATGTTGATTATGATGGTCAATTTTTTTAAAAGACATATTAACCTAAATTATTAATTTATCTTCAATCAATATAAAAATATCAATTGATATAAAATATAAAATCATATCAATAATTAAAGTAGTTCCTCATACTTCATACAAAACACAAGATGCCCACTTCAAATGTTTTTTTAAGGATTGATTTTTACAATATTATTTTTTACTTTTCATTATACTTCTATAAAAAAAATAGAATAAAATTGAAAAAAAAATTAACTCTCCGATTTCAATTTGGGTGATCCAGAATCTGGATGAACACCTCCTACTGTTTTAGCATGAAAATTGAGAGATGTACTTGTTAGTTTTTTAAAAAATATAAAATTATTAGTAGGTGACATGAAAGTGGAACGTTTTCCTTTGGGTTTTATTTCGAAGGAATTGAACAAAACACCTTTTTGACAAAGAGTTAGAAAAATCAACACATACTGTTAAATTAAAACAAGTAGAAAAAGGCTCATGCATTTCGGGATATCCAAACGGGTCCAAACAGCCCAATCTAAAAAGAAAAGTAGAACGGTATTATAATTGAAAGGAATTGTAAATTTATATTGTGTGTACTATTTATGTGTAGTTGTTTTCAATAAATACACATTCTGGGCTAGAGGCATTAGATGGGTTGGGTTTTGTTGAATACTTCCTCCAGTCTTTTTATTGATTGTGTTTGTTTTGGAAATTTTGTATGATTTTAAATATAAGTTACATTCAATAATTTTTAGAAGTATTAATTACTTTATTTTTAAAATATTTTTATATAATCATGAGAGAGAATGTTGATTGTTTGAATTTATAGTATTTATTAGAGGGTAAAAATAAAAAATATATTAATTTTAAGATAATTTTATTGATATACTCCCTCCGGTCCTATTTATAAGGGATCTTTTAAAAGCTTTGTTTGGTCCTTTTATAAGTAACTTTGTAATATTTTGTTGAATTTTTTCTATTTTACCCTCATTATTTATTTCTTCTCGTAAATTGTTATTGAATTTTTTAGATGAAAAAGGTATTTTTAATTAGTTAAATAATATTTAATATTGATTGTATTATTATATTAAATAGGGGTAAAAAAGAAATGTTTAGTTTTTTTTTTTAAATTTTAAAAAAATAACTAACTTTCTTAATCTATATAAAATAGTTAAAAGTTTCTTATAATAAGAACGGGAGAAGGTAATAAACTTTTTTTTTATGAATTAGTTAGAAATAATTTATATTAAAAATAAAAAAAAAAGTGGAGATGATTATAAGAAAGGAAGGATGGGAGAAGCTAGTGGGATAGAAAGTGAGAGGAGGATGTTGGTAAAATATATTTACTATAGTAAATAGAGTTGAGTTGAGAAAGAAGGAAGGAGGTGGGGAAGCCGGAGGGCGCACGTGAAACGGAGGCCCACAGAAGAGAAGAGCATTGAACAGAGCAGAAAAGGTGGGGAGGCAGGCACACGTGCAAACTCTGACGAAATGACATGAAATACCCATTCGTGCGCAAAGTAGATCAGAGCAGAGCGGAGTACGGTGTGGGAAACCAAAACGACACACATTTCACTGCACACGTGTGTACCCCTCTCTCCACTCCTTCCTTGTATCTCGCGCCTCCCCACCCACCTCTTCTTTTACCCTATGCCCCATCTTATACACCTGCCAATCAACACTCATCCCCTCTCTCTCACTCACATTAAATTAAAAACATTACTCCGATCATATATTTATTTTTATCGAGTTTTAAATATAAAATTTTTTATAATATATAAAATAATATTTATTATATATTTTTTATCGAGTTCTAAATATAAAATTTTTTATAATATATAAAGTAATATTTATTATATATTTTAAAAATATATTTTTATTTAATATATCTAAAAAGAAAGAATAAGAAATTAAATAATAGCAATTTTAAAAAAATATTAAGATTTTTAAAGAAATCAAGATAGTTAATTAGTTTTAACTCTTATTCTTATTTCACATAATTCGGTTAAAATAGTCTTATATTAAGAATTAAAGGGAGTAATAAAAAAAAAGAGAGAGAAAACAAAAGATAAGTTGTAGCTTGTAACAAAAATAGTAATCAACAAACACCCATAATTTTTTACTAAGGTGCTAAGGTGGAAAAAAAATACTCCCTCTAATTTTATTTATAAATAAAAATATTTTATAAATATTGAAAAAATAATTTTAATTAGTTAAAATTAATTAAATTGTCTCATATTTTAAGTTTCTTTCAAAATTATATTTATTTAATTTAATACTAATTTAAATCACTAATGTATTTAATCTATCTCATATAAATAATAAAAGGTAATTTTTGGAAAAAAAATTTAATGTACCATTAGTTTCTTTTTTTTAACTTATATTTAGGATCACGAAGAGGGAAAAAATTTCCCCTATAAATAGGATTAGAGGGAATAATTTTTAAGTAGATATAATTAAATTCTTAAGTAAATATAACTGAATTTTCAAGTACAGATAACTAAATTTTTAAGTGAATATAATTAATTTTTCATATGGAGATAACTAAATTTTAAAATGGACATAACTAATTTTCCAAGTGGAAATAACTAACTTTCCAACTGGGATGAACTAATTTCTCAAGTGGATATAATTAATTTTCCAAGTGAATATAACTAAATTTTTAAATGAAAATAACTAAATTTTTTATTGTAAACAACTAGTGAATATAACTAAATTTCTAAGTAAATATAATTAAATTTTTAAATAGATATAACTAATTTCCTAAGTTAACATTTATTAATTTCCATGTATAAATAATTAAATTTCTAACTGAAATGAATTAATTTTCATAGAAGTAATCTTCTCTATTTAGAAAATATTTTTCTCAACAAAGGACCTAGGTCCTTTTAGATGTTTTCAAAAATTAGGAGTCCTGATTAGTAAATATTTTTGTCATAAGGTCTCTGTATTTTTCCACTAAAAAAAATTGTACTCCTTTTACTTTTTTTAAAGTTTTTTTTTAAAAGAAATTCTGGTTTTACTTACAAGTCCTTTTAAAATTTAACATCACATTAATTATTATTTTTTAATTATTGGAGTATATTCTTATTTTTACTAATGATATTATACACATCAACTTAGGTAATCATGAATTAGGGATGTATTGAGAAATTTGAAAGAAATTATCATATCTTAATTATATTTCTTAATCTATATATTAAAAACTTAAAATACTCATATAAAGAAATGAACGGGGTAATTATATTTGTTCTTATTTTGAAAACAAAATTATACTTTTCTACATATAAAATTCAATATCAAATTAATGAACTATTTTCATTATTTTATATTAAGTGTATATATTAAAACTAATTTATTTGAAACAAATTAATTTTCATTTTTTATGGATAAATATATCAAAATGTTAAATAGTATTTTACTTAATATAATTTTAAGAACAAGACACAGTCAAATGTAATCAAGTCAAACCTTAAATAAGAATAGCCTCAAGGAAAATAAAAAAATAAATAAATTGTAATATATGACACTATAGAAAAGAAAAAAAAAAGATGAATCATTTATGAGTTTTTTCTTCTAAAAAATGCTCTTTATAAATTTACTTTGTAAATATTCATATCTTTTTTTAATGTTGTGATTAATATGGATAGTTTTAGAATGTTAATAATTCTTTTTTAAAAAATAAGACTCTTAAATAATTTTAACCACATTTTTTTTTCTATAATTTGGTTAAAAGGACCATGTATAAAATAACAAAGCAAATACTACTAGTTAATTGGAATTTGACTCTAAATAAGAAAAAAAAAACTCTCAGCACAATTTTTTTCATTACAAAAATTAATTTAAACTTACAACTTTGCTAAAAGGTGTCAAATATGTTTAGCTCGTTCGGTCTCGTTACAATACTTTCTCTATATATTTTGTTTCACGAAGTTGGTTTACATAATAATACAACAAAAATGTAAGCATCATTTTGGCATTTAAAAAATATTATTTTTAGAAAACAATATATCACTATTCTTATAAAAGAAATGTCATTGTCTTAATTTGCCAATTCATTGCTTCACAGTGCTTAGCTTGGGGTCTCACTGTAATTTTGATTTCAAATTGTTGGAATAAATAGTTTGGTCCCTTGCTGAGACTACTAGAGCCGGTAATTGTATTTGATAGACACTAGAGCCAGTTATTTAATAAAGATATAAGATGGCGTGGTCCTTCAGTAATTGATTAGCTCAAAATAAATAAATAAATAATGCTCACTAAAATGGATTCAGTTGGCAAAGATTGATGTCATTCACCATAAATGATTGAGTTTGAATTTTTGATACTAATATGAGAACCGCATTAATAGATAATTTATAAATATTTTTACAAAAAATTTTTGAATTGAGAGATTTAACTTTGGATTGTCATTTATATTAAATAATTTTGTCTAGTCTCATAAGTCCACTTGATAAAAAAAAAGTGAATTGAGATATTTAATTTAATTATAATGAATTTCTATTGCCTAAATAAAAAAATTTATGTATCAAATAATAATAATAATACTCTCTCTATTTCCTTGTTACTTGACAATTTAAAAATATTTGTATTTATATGTTATTTTTAAATTTCAAAATAATATTAATAACTATTTTTCTAGTTATACCCTTATCTATTATTTTAAAAATAAAAGATAATATTAATTACTTTTTCTTATCCATTTATTTATTGAAGATATGTTAAAAATTTTAAAATAAATTTTTATATAAAAATAAATGGGGGTAATAACTATAATTATTAGTATGGTTGTTTGTGTTGTTGTTGTTGTGATGATGAGATGACTCTGACCCATGGTTTTCTCGACAAGCAGACAAGGCAAACGAATTGATAAATGATAAATTATTGAGAAGTAAATGCCCTGTACAAAATTTTCCTTCATTCTCCTTTGAGGGAAAAACAAATTATATGACATAAATAAGTGTCGGCAACGTGTGTGTGTGTATACATACATATATATATATATATATGCCTCTCAAAATGCAATACGTCAATTTATAAATTGTTTTGCGTAATGCGACACTTCAAAATAACAGATATCTATGATTCATCGCTTTCATCATATCTGCAAAAACTCATTGATAGGTATATCCTCTCGGATTTAAAATATAAGAAATTTTTAAATTTTTTTTTAAATTTATAATATAAAATATTATATAATTTTAATATTAATTTATCTTTTTTTCTTTATTCACTAATAACTAGTTTTGTAACTTGTAATAAAAAAGAGTATAAATAACTTTAATTATTAGTAATTAATAAAGATAAAAATGAAATGTTGAATTTTTTTTTATAAATTTAAGAGTGTAACCAACTTTTTTTAATATACATAAAGTAGTTGAAAATCTCTTATATTTTAAAACGGAGTAAGTATCAAATTATAATTTCATTCAATTTAATCACAAAAAAAAAACGAAGTGGATAAGTTCGAATGGCACATTTGCATTGATATATGGATCAATTCGATTACCGTTGCATTCATTTATGAAGATTATTAATTATAATGTTTTGTGGTGCTATAAAATTGTTACTGATTGATGTATCTGCTCAAAACAGTGTAAATATATACCCCTCTTTTTTACATTATAAAATATTTTATATCAATTACAAACATATTAAAAAAAATTTATTTGAAATCAATACAAAAAGTATAAATATTTTTTTATTTTATCCTTACTAAATACTCCATTATATTATCATTATAGAATTATAAATAAGAAGTAAAAAAATTAAAAAAATTAATAAAATAAGAAAAAAAAAATATTTAATACCCTATATTTTAAAATAAAATTTATTCATAGATAAAATATTTTATAATATGAATTATATATAGCCCGACAATTTTTATGATTTTGTTAATATATATGGTGGCTATTGGAGAGCGTAGAATGTAGTGGTTAAGGAAGGGCATATTATTGAGAAATGGGACCCAAGAGAATATAGACACAATTAATATGACATACACTTAAACCCAAATATAATTTGTCTCATAGCCTAGCAGTGTCATCTCACACGTGGACGATATTCCCTGATTTTGACTCCAATGGATTAAATTTTTTTCCCACGCATACCCCTAAATTTTTCTCTATAACAATGAAACTTTCTTAAACTTATACCTTCATTATAATTTTTTTTATTACACAAAAGGCCAATAATTGAGTTTAGAAGTGAAGCTACGAAAAAATTAATACACACACACACACACTACCGGAACCACTTGAAGTGGATAAAACGAATGCTACAGCTATACTATTACTTAACCTTTCTTTTAAGTACTATATATATGGTCAAACTGATGCAGCTAGGCCTTGAGCTTTCTGTTCAATCATGTAGTATTTTTTTTATTCACAATCTTGTAGTAATTAATACAAGAAAAAAATGGAAAACAATACTTTCTCTATTTCACATTAATACTTATAGAGAAAGTGGACATTTATAAAAATCATTTATTAATACTGCTTGACTAAAATTTTCTAAAATGGACCCTGCATTAAGAACTGAAAGGAGTATTAACAGAGAAACCTCCAAATGTTTGGTTGAATTGTATCTTAAGTATTGAATTTGAGTTTTGAGGATATAATCACGTAAAAACTTAGTGGTAGAATATGCTGTCATTTGGGTCTTGTCTAGTTCAATCTAGATTAATCTAAACTATAATATATCCTTAAGTTGAGGTGAGATAAATTCAAAACTGGGGTGCACCTTGGAAAAGAGAGAAAGAGATTCCTATGTCGCGGCAGCATGCATTTGAGAGAACATTGTAATCCATCTTATAATTCTGAAAACCTCAAAAACAAACCAAGATGGGATTGTCCAAAATCCCGCAAATTGTGGACGCAAATCTGTTGCTAAACCACAAACCTACCTATATTCTCATTAATTAACTACAATTAGTGCTTTTATTAGCAAAGTAGATTATGCGCGTTTCTCCCAGTTTTTTTCTTAATCAATACTGCTACCCAGTATTTTATGTGTAAGATTAATCTCCTTCGCTCACAGAATATTCGTCTTTATTTGTTATTATGTCTTTGATACTGAGATGCCGGTCTAAATAGCTTTGTTAGAAATATTAACGTGATTTGCATGTGTTCAGCTTTCAAGGGCCATTTAGTTTTCATAATTATAAAAATAAGTTAGAATAAATAAAATTTATAAAAATAAAATTTAAATAAAGTAAGTTTGTCATAAATTATTATATTTTGATATTCTGTTTACAAAAGTAAATTTTACCAAAAAACCTATTTGGGTGATAAGAATTAAATGTACTTTTAGATGTATAATGTATAGTTAGTATTTCCCTCATTTTCTAAAATCATGTTTTTACTAACTAAAAAGTAATTTTTTCTCTCTTTTTCTAAAATCATAGTTTAACTTATTTTTTATTTTTAAAAAAAAAATTTGTAAATTGATAAACACCCTTACTGTGAAAATGAAGTTTGAACCCATAATTTTACTTATAAAAAAATAAATCAAACAAGCTCTAAAGAGTGGATGAAGTCACATTATGTTCATACTATTCTTCTCTTCAATTAATTATTTTTAATTATTTGATTTAGTATTATATATAGTTTAATCAATTGACGTATATTATTTATTTTTAAACAAACTTGAAATAATAGTTAATGCAGTGTGAGTGTTAATTAATTAAATAAACGCCTGCTTGGATTCCTCTTCATTAAAAAAGAAATAGACGGCTTGATATTATTTGTTATTTAAAAAAGAAATAAAGCATGAAATAAAAATAAATTTTTAATTACATAGTAATAAAAAAAAGTTGTTGGCGTTTGGCAAGTGGGTAAAGGAGTACAAGTCTCTCCATTGTGGGGACCATGTACGTGGCTTGATCATGTTATGATCACTTTCATATGTGGAATTTTGTCACTGTACTTTTTTTATATTATACCTCACACGTGGCTCCCCGTGTTTCTAAGGTTATCTTCTTGTAAGCTTCATGTGGGAGATCACTTCCCTTTTTTTTTCCACGTATATTTCTGGTATTTTAGAATTTGTCTCATTTAAATTATATGGATTTTAATATGATTTAAACTAATTCAAATCGAGGTCTGACAGGTATTACAAGAGTGTGCACCCCTTACTATTCTATGCTACTGCATTTTCACATCTCAAATCCAAGACCCATGATTAAGTTAGAATGACTCCTATCAGTTGATCTAAGTTTAACCCAATAAAAGATACTATTATCCCAAATACTCCTCATGGCCTACTTTGCACTTCCAGTTACGAATCCAGTTTACAACACCAAACTCCCGGTATGTTTAAAAAAATGATAGTTTATTAGGTGTATAAAAAGCAAGACAATTATGATGGGATTTTCCACTATTTTGCCCTGATGGGTGTTCTGTGAAGCAAGCAACTATAGCACTCTGCTAATTATAAAAGCCATTTCATCCTCAATGTTGAACACTATCATTGGGCGATTGCTAAATGTTTTAAAGATTATTACATATCTCAGTCGGTCTAGTTTCAATTAAATTTCAATATAAAAAAATTCTTCTTTCCTAAAATCAAAATATACAATATCTATTATATATACTATTATTACTATAAACAAATCCTTCGCGTTTCTCCACTACATTTTTTATGCAAGAATGTGAGAAATGTTTTTTTTTTATTTATAAAATTATTTTTTTAATTAGAAACACTTAGCTACTTAAGTTTATAAATTTAGAGTTGATTTTTTGTATATTACTTAATGTAACTAATTCTTGTTAAGGACACTTGTAACTTACTTTTAAATATAAACTCCATGTGTTATGATTTGATTGAAAAAAGTATATAAGTTATTTCATCATCTTTTATTTTGTTATACGTTCCAAAATAATTATTAAACACATAATATTATTTTATTAACTTTAATAAATTTATTACTATAATCACAGTCATTAAATACATAAAAATGAAATTAGTTCTTTAAATAATTAAGTAATATTCTAATTTGCTAATAACGTGATATTATAATAAGTAAGAAAAATAATATTTCTCAAAATATAAGAACATCACTTATATATATATTGTGGTTACACGGTTTTGAAGAAGAAAATTTGAACTCAAAATTTTTTTATTAACTGCCTACAACGTTTATTAATGAATAGGAATATTTATTCTTAGTAGTTATGAGTAATATGATAGGCTGATAGCAGTTTCTTGGGTTATGCATAACAAAATTGATATATTGAAAAAAAAAAAAAGAGTGCCTATCTATAATTAGTAGTGTGTGTGTGTGGATTATGGATCGAACAACTAGGATGTTATGAGGTCATGGGCAAAACGATTAGTTGATTTAAATAAGAAAACAGTTTCTCATCTTTCTCCATTTACAGGTTAAAAAAAAAATCTTTCTCCGATTTAATATTCTTTGTCAGGCCAACTTTGGTCTTTGGTTGAGTAAAACAAACTCAATATACGTTTGGTAAGAAAATCCAATTTAATAAAAAAAATCAACTATTCGAGAAATGTACTAAAAACTAATTATTGTTTTTTTTATATCAAAAAATAGTAGATTACTAAATGAGGTTATTGCTCAAAAAGACAAAAAACTAATTTTTGATTGGTTCTAGTGTTAAGTTTAATACGAGTATGTTAGCCACATAGATAAACTATCAAATATTTAGTAGCAGAAAGAGTTTTTTTTAAAGTTAAATACTTTTTTACATTTATGTGGAAAAGAAGGTACGACCCGAATCACCATCGGGGAAATCTTGCGGGAAAAAAAAAAGAAAGATGAACTGGGTCACGAGTCATGACCAGACACGATCAAGTTTAAGAATTATTTTTAATTTATCCTCTTGGGCCTTATTAGGCAAAAAATAGAATGAGAAAGGAAAAAGAAATGGGAAAGGGAGAAGTAAAAGAAAGAGAATGAGAATGCAAAATATGGATAATATAGTTAAGAAAAAGAGATGAAATCATGATGTATCAGATTTCCTCATTTTAATAAAAGGCTTCCTCTCTCCCTCATGTGAGAAAAATGATATTTCCCAAAAAAAATTGAGAATTTCTTCACCTCACCCATTCCTTTCCCCACTCATCTTTCTCTCATACCAAACAGGCCACAGGTATCCACTTTTCCCAGATGTAAATGTGGGCGGTTCTGTGTGCTCTTTACATGAAGCGGCAAAACGGAATGTTTAGGTAAGTTTCACATATTCGTTGGAGAACTTTAGGCGTCAACATCTTAATTAACGAAGATTCCCACTATCTCAGCATGAAATTAATGAACTTTATAATATTCCTTCCTTCCAATTTTATTTATTATTTTAAAAAAATTAAATATTATTAATGAAATATTAATTATATTTTTTACTATTTTACCTTTCATTAAAAATAATAATAAGTGGCGTACAAATCTTCTTTCACTATTTAATTCAAAAATATTTTAATAAAATATTATTAAATTTTATTATAACCTAAGTCATTTAATGATTCTATTAGTCTATATGAAAAACTTCAAACGACAAATAAAATGGGATAGAAAAGTATAACACATTGAATATTCAAAGTTTAATTTCAATTAAAGCTCAAATCAAATATTTGTTTTTTCAATTAAATTTGAAAAAATATTTTATTATGAATTAAATCACATAAATATCCCTTATATTTTTAAAATTTACTCAAAATTTAATATTTTTAGAGTAGAATAAAAATTAAACTAAAAAATAAATTATACGTACTTCTTTTAAATTTTGTCATAATTACACGGAATTTTAAAAAAAATTAAAATATTCACAAACCTCTCATAAAAATACAAAATAGGTAACAGATTTTGTTGCCCATTGTTGAAATTATACACACATTCATTTTATCTTTGAGATACATGTTTTAAAAATAGAGAAAATGAATGGATTATTTTAATAATATTTAAGATAAATTTGTTCAATTTGATATTTATTTTATGATAACTCTATTTAAGTTTTGAACATAAATGAGAAGATAGCATAATTTTTGCAACTTTTTAAAAAAATGCATTTACTTGTAAAATAAAAAACATTATATACATTTTTATTGGTGGGAATGGTTCTTTGAAGATTAGGAGATTGAAAAAGGAGTTGTACACAATGTCCTCATGACATAGATAACACTTTTCTTTAATTTTAATTTGCCTCCACCAACTCCAAATTCGGGGTGCAATTTGGGTCAGTAATGAATTTTTATATGATACAATAAAGATATTTGAATATAGCTTATACTCCAAAAACTCAAGTCTGGACAATAATGATATTTATAAAGTGATAACTTGCTTTTATCTTTTGTGCAAAGAAAAATGAAAGCAGGTGGGTTGGTGTAGGTTGAAATTTGTATGTTAGTTGAATTGAGTGAATGATGAAAAATTGTTGGCCTTTTATAATAAAGAAACATTATTCATGAACTATTCAATAAAGAAACACAATTCATGAATCATTGTATGTAAATTGTGTTGTTTCATAAACCAGTGAATATACATTATGATGGTTCATCAATATAAATAAAAAAAGACACTTTTTTCTTTTTCATGTTTCATGAATTTAATGATAATTCATGAACCTTGTAATTTTCTCAAACATTAAGTAAAATTTAAAGAAATTTTCTCTAATATATCATTAATTTTAATATGAATGATGTATTCACCAACACTGAGCAATGTATACTTGATTCAAAAATTTACTTAATTAGTAGGCCATGTCAATATGGGTTAGTGTTTGGTTAGGGAGAATTGTAGGGAAGTGAATGGGAGGTATTTTGTTAAAATTCTTTTATTTGGTAAAATAAAAATTGGAGTAGGGCAGGGAAAAGCTCCCCTTGTAGCTTTCATTGGCCCCTAAATTAGAGTAATTTGAGAGGAAAATAAATTTTTTTTTTGTCTCATCCAGATCAAATTATCATAAACATTTCTATATTTCACTCTCCCTTTTTATGAATTTGTGAATAAAAATGGTACTTCTCTCCTCTAAGTAATATATTTTTATATTAATTTTTATAAGATTATCTTATTAAAAGTAAATTTGAAATCTAATATCAATTGAAATGAATAAAATAACATGTAATTATACATTCATACAAAAAAAAAATAAAAGGAAAGAAAAGAAAGGGAAAATTAACTTAGGTATAAAGATGTAATTATCCATTTATAATTATTTTCCCTATCCTTACATTATAAATCTAACAAAGTATTCCATTTATTTTTTTTATTTATCACATTTTAAGAAAACTTTTATTTCACTTTATCTATCGTTTTAAAATTATAAGACAATATTAATTACTATTTTTTCACTTATATCATTATCTATTATCTTAAAAATAAAAAATAATATTAATTACTTTTTTTATCGATTTATTTTTGTAAGGGCATATTAATAAATTTGAAAAGAGCTTTAACATATTAATTATATTTCTTAATCTGTATGATAAAATTTTAAATAATACTTAAAAAGAAATAGAGTAGTAACATTATAATCTTTCCATTAAAATCTATCATTTTCTTGTAAACAAAGTAAAATTAAAATTTCTTTTTTTCTTTCCCTTCCCTCTCTCTTCATTAAATCCCCCTGCCTTTTTGTCTATAGAACCAAACATTAGGTAAGAATAGAAAAGTATTACTCACTCTAATTCTAAATATAAAATTTTTTATATTGATTCTAAATATAAGATTATTTTCAGAATACAATATAATATTTATTATACATTTTTAAAAAAATATATTTATTTAATTTATCCTAAAAAAGAGAAAAAGAGATTAAATTAGTGTAGTTTTGAAAAAATATCTTAATTTTTTTGAAAAATCAAATTAATTAACTAGCTTTAATTTTTATTTTTTATTTATATAATTTAATTAAAATAATTTTATATTAAGGAGTGGAGAATGTATAAAATATAATGGCCACAAGATAAAGGGAAAAAAAAAATTTCCGTGCAAGCAAAAGAATTTTACAAATACAACGAATTGAGTCATACACAACAAAATCAAACTTGTAATCCATCCATATATTTACTATTCTGAAGTAATCCCACTGAATCATTCACTGCTTATTTGACATACAAATAAATCTACACTCCTCCTCCTCCTCTCCCCCTCCCCAAAAACACCAAAAAAAACATTGGTTCCTCCTTCTCTATCATGCCGTGTATAAATTTCGGATCTAATCACCCCCAAGAATTCTCTTCTTTATTTTTATTTTACAGAGCACCTGTAAACTAGAACTGAACTGAAAGAAAAATATTGAAGTGTAAAGAAGGTTTCAAATTAAAAAATGAAAGGTGGAAATTACTTTTTTGAAATATTCACATTACAATAAAATTACATAGTTTTTATTCTTAGCTTTAATTGTACTTAAAAAATTTATTTTCAATTCATAATTTTTTTGAAAAATGCTTTTTATATTTTAAAATTAATGTATCATTTATTTATTAAAATATTAATTAAATAATAATTATTATTATATAAATAATTAAATTACATTTATTTAAAAAAAAAAGGAGAAAAGATTAAAAAAAAAAAAGAAAGGTTTTCCCACACTCCTCCAAAACCAAAAGTCTCTTATCCTTTGTTTTTCTCGGATACAGAAAAGAGAGAGTGTTTTCTAGAGAGAAGAAAGGCTGTCAGATACCAAAATATCCGACATTTTATTTCTTCCCATGTCCTTCCCCTCCCCCTTTTAGATTCTTGCCAGATACTCTCCTCCCTCCTCCATTAATGCCTCTCTCTTGAAACCATCACCACTTCCCATCTCTCTCCCCTCCCTATTCACTTTCATCTTATTGTATATATTTAATTAATAAATCTATACATACAAACATATATACGCACTGTATATATATATTGGCGGCTTTCTCTCCTTCTGTGTATTCCATGGCTTCTTTTCTCTCACTTCTTTTCCTCGCCGTCATCTTCACCGTTTCCCTCTTCCTCATCCGGCGGAGCCGCTACCGGAGGCTGCGGCTGCCGCCGGGGAGCTTGGGGCTCCCCTTCATCGGCGAGACCCTGCAGCTTATCTCCGCCTACAAAAGCGAGAACCCGGAACCTTTCGTGGACAAGCGAGTGGGCCGGTACGGTCCAATATTCACGACCCACATATTCGGCGAGCCGACGGTGTTCTCGGCGGACCCGGAGACGAACCGGTTTATTTTGCTGAACGAGGGGAAGCTGTTCGATTGTAGCTACCCGGGTTCGATATCGAACCTTCTGGGCAAGCACTCGCTGCTGCTGATGAAGGGTGCTCTTCATAAGAGAATGCACTCCCTCACCATGAGCTTCGCCAACTCTGCCATCATCAAGGATCATCTCTTGGTCGATATAGACCGCCTGATCCGGCTCAACTTGGATTCCTGGAGCGATCGGGTTTTTCTCATGGAGGAGGCCAAGAAGGTACCCCCCACTCTCCCTTAATTCATTTCGTAAGCTTATCATTTTCTTAATCACAAATTTTACCAACTTTCCCAAATCTTTATAACTCGACCAACTCTTCCGGTTCGACTCGGTCGTGGATCGTCCGCGTCGATCTCGATTACTATCACATGGAGTGGGAGCTGGTGGTGGTCCAGCGAGGACTAAAGAACCCCTTCTCTCTCTCTGCGCCTTCTTTTTTATTTTATTATTTTTTTAAAAGCTTTCTTTTTTTGGCCAAAAAAAACACATGAGCTTTGGTTGATTATATTAATATGAGCTCGTGATTATGATTTTATTTTTGAATTAAATTTTTTCAGGTTAACATGCTCAAATCCATTGCATTTGCATAGAAGCCTCACGTTAAGCCCATATATAACCACCAAAAGAGTTTTACGGCTAAGAATAATAATTTCCCTCTAAGGGGTCATCATAATATAGAGCATGCACATGTAAAACACTACGCCTGTGAGTGTGACATGCTATTATATAGTATTCCGTATCCTTTTTTTTATTTTTATTTTTTGAAATTTTAATTCGTAAATATATATATATATATATACCCTGCAGAATCACGATGTGTAATGTGCATAGCTTGTGTGATTTGAAAATGATGGAGAAGATACTGTGTTGCAGATAACGTTCGAGCTGACGATGAAGCAGCTGATGAGCTTCGATCCGGGGGAGTGGACGGAGAGTCTGAGGAAAGAGTACGTGATGGTGATCGAAGGCTTCTTCACGCTGCCTCTGCCTCTCTTCTCCACCACCTATCGCCGAGCCATCAAGGCCAGGACCAAGGTCGCCGAGGCCCTCTCCTTCATTGTCAGGGACCGCAGGAAGGACAACCGCCCCAGATCCGACATGCTTGGAGCACTCATGGCCTCCGGCGACCACTTTTCCGACGAGCAGATCGTCGATTTCATGATCGCCTTGCTCGTCGCCGGCTACGAGACCACCTCCACCATCATGACCCTCGCCGTCAAGTTCCTCACCGAGACTCCTCTCGCCTTGGCTGAGCTCAAGGTACATCAATTCTTCCGATGTTAAAATAAAGTCTACATCGTCCACTTTTCACCGCGGTTAAAACAAAACGAACAAATATCTTACTCACACTTTAAACATGCAACAATATACTTATACATAAATATTTTATATATTTAACTTATGCATAAAGTTTTCTTTAGAGTTTAGACACACCAGATAGGCAGCTGAAATTAGATTAACAATTTAAAGTAGTATAACCTTGTTGATTATGTTTTAATTTAATTTTTTAAAAAAATAATCACGGTTGCTTCTAAGATAATTGTGTGCGTAACAAAAAAAGGTCAAAAGAATAAGGAAAGTACATGTCGTAAAGTCAAAGAAGAAGACACAAATGTCGAGCCAAGGGACAAAATTATTACATCCAAACCGCACGCTGTGTAGTTTTGTCACGATGACAAAGGTCCCAAAAAAAATTTTTCTGCAGAGAAAATAAAATCGGTCGTGTCAGAGTCTGATCAGTGATCACACATGTTCTTTGACCAGCTCCTTCCTCCTTTCATATTTACTCTATCACCTGTCTACTTCTGTTTTTTTTTCTTTCATTTTTTTTGTGGCAAAAAGGAGAATTTAATTTTTTAAACACAGCATTCATCTTTGGTTGGTTAGTAAGTCGTGTTCTGGTGTGGAGCTATGTCGTTTGACCCCTAGCTAATTAATAAATCTACCTTCACTTCAGCGAGTGTCGTGGGGAATTGTGAGGTACTGGGTTCAAGGCCTTTGTAAAATCCAACGGCGCGTATTAACTATATTAATTATGCTACCAAAATTACGCTTATTTTATTGTGCGGGTTGGTAAATTTTTAATTAAGCGGTGCGTATTCAAGTGTGAGAAAATGGGGGACTTTCTCTGATTCCTAGGGCAGCTTTTGGGTTTTGCCACCTCATTTGTATCTGTATCAGTATCACTTTTTGTTTTCCTATTTGTTGTATGCGGTTGTATTGTAACAACGCCCACTAGTTTTTTGTCCCCCCGGTTTTTATAGCATCAAAGATCAGCAGTTACAGAGTTTTGGTGTCAAGCCCACTACTTTGAGTTATCAGAGATGTGATCAAACTAATTAATTGATAATTTGGATTGTGATTAAGAATGAATTTAAATGAGAGGAATTGGTGGTTGTTTTGGCAGGAAGAGCATGATCAAATCAGAGCCAAAAAGGGTGATGCAGAGGCTGCGGTGGAGTGGAGTGATTACAAGTCAATGGCATTTACTCAATGCGTGAGTGTACTCTCTCTATATATACACCGAGAACATTTCAAGCTTCGTTTCATTTTTTTTTAATTGATTAGTGTTAATAATCTCTTGTTCCTTTTTCTTTTCCCCTGGTTTGTGTAATTCAGGTTGTGAATGAGACTCTGCGAGTGGCTAACATAATTGGTGGGATTTTCAGGAGAGCCATGACAGACATCAACATAAAAGGTGGATCACCGTGAAATAGAAATTAAAGATTTGATTTGTAATACATATCAGACACATTGGCATTTAACTTACGAAGTTATATTTAAACTTTTGGCATGAATTAATAGGTTATACAATTCCTAAGGGATGGAAGGTGTTTGCGTCATTTCGTGCCGTGCATCTAAACTCAGACCATTTTAAAGATGCTCGAACCTTCAATCCATGGAGGTGGCAGGTATAACTGTCTCTCTCTCTCTCTCTTATTTAGGAATCTGTCTTAGTTTGTATGTGGGAGTTGGGTTAATGGTGACCAAAATTGAACAGAATAACTCAGAGGCAACAAGCCCAGGGAATGTATATACACCATTTGGAGGAGGGCCAAGGCTGTGCCCTGGCTATGAGCTTGCTAGGGTTGTCCTCTCTGTCTTCCTTCACCGCATGATCACCAGTTTCAGGTGAGAGATTATTCAAACAAGTTCTCACGTACATGTACTTTCGTTTTTTCTGATCCGATTGAAGCTAACCCCAATACAAATTAGCCAGAGGGTATTTGATTTTGTTTGATTGGTTGGGTTAATGTGACGGATGTTGAATGGAGTGGCAGTTGGGAAGCTGCGGAGGAAGACAAGTTGGTGTTTTTCCCGACAACGAGAACGCAGAAGAGATATCCAATCATAGTGAAGCGTAGAGAAGAATCCAGACGATGTAAAGTGCAATGAGCAGCAGCAGCACCACCACCGCCAAGTCCGTACGGATAATAAGAATAGAGAGATTATAGATGTGGATGAACGGATATATATATATATATATATATATATCAGCTTTGATGAGCAAAGCAATGCAATGCCATGTTATAATAAAAATCATATATGAAAATAATGCTAGTTTAGTGTTTAATTAATTAGTGTATATGCTTATTGCTAGCTTGGCAAAAAAAAAAAAAAAAGCTTATTGCTAGTTAATGCTTCAAGTCCTCCCAAAGCTAACAATCCACATTAGTCATGTCATGAAAAAGCCACCTACTCGTCGCCGCAAGAGCACCAAGTATAAGACTGCATACCTACGCTTCATCCACATCTTCGGTATACACGGTGGCGTATGTATGTTCAGTATATTATATCAAAGTATAAAATAGGAGTGGTATTAACCTTAATGCTACTATTTTGTTTTAACTCAGGCTACTTTGATATATACCATGTAATTTCTTTTATTACTTGATCTCTTGAATCTATCAACATATGTATCATACGCAAAATTTTTAAGGTACTTATTATTATTATTTAATTTTCTTTTCTGTTACATCACAACTTTATTATCTATTATTACAACAAAATTTAAGAAATAAATTTGTACTTTTTATTTAAATAATATATAATTTATAGTAAAAAGTTGCATATATAATAGGTATAATTCGTACTAACATAAATTGAGATTAATTAAAAGGAAAAAAATCTATTCTGACCAAAAAGTTTTCATAATTTAAAACATAAGTTACATCTGAATCTTTAAATAATTTTTTTTCTAAATACTCATTATTATGTTAGAACAAAAACAATACAATTTATGATTGTCCAAATATAGCATTTAATTAGTGACAAATCTAGAAAATAAATTACATTTGAGATAAATTTAATAAATTTAACTTTTTCTTAACATGTGAAATAGTTAAAAATAACTTCTATTTGAGACTAAAAAGAGTAAAGGATTTAATTTTAGATCTTAGCAATGACATTACAAGTTCATCTTATTATTACCGAGATAAGAATAAGATAAAAGGGCACATTTTTTTAAATAGAAACATGCCAATTTCATCTTCCATCATGGATCTTAAGTTCTTAACCCGGCTTCTGCGTCCACAAAAGTTAGACATCAATGCGAGTTCTAATGAAATTCGTGGGGGAAAATGAAGAATTCTGTCCCAAAAATATTGGCAAACGAGCCCGAGTCTTGGGCCTTTCGTCCCCGAAGCCTTGAGGAAAAAAGGCCGAACTACATTCTTACATTGCACTTAACCCCAAGCTTTGTTTTCGGCCAATAATGAGCAAGACGACTTGCTGTTAACACAACTTTCAAGCAAAATGCAAATTAAGAGGGATTTTTAAATCCTGACGAATTGTATCCATACCTGTAAAGCTTTACCCATCAACAAAAACGATTTTGCAGACGTAATGCGCACTTCAATCACTAAACTGCGCATACCAAGAATTTTGGACCGGATTGTTCTTGCTTCATACAGGAACAGTTACTAGTAAATCCCTTACACTAGTCTGATTATTAAACCTACTGTTGGCAGCTGTAGCCTCCTAGGAGGAGAATGTGAATCTTCTGTAGCAAACTCCCATTGAAAAAATGGTTAACACCCAGCTCCCAAGGTGACATAAGCCATGGCATTTCTCCCAAGGTGACCTGTAATTCCGAATCTTCATTCTTCTTGGAGCAGGTACGATACTGGTGTCAGCATGTAATGTAAACTTACAACCTATACTAGCAGCTTTTCTTTTGACTAAGTTCCCAGGTTTTGTTAGAAGGTAGAGGCAACAAAGCCAGAGGGAGTAATACTACTAATCCCAAATTATAAGACCTTACATCTGAACCACTTCAATCTTGTTACAGAAAGTGCAAAAATGAGATGCGATCAAAGTTTTGGAAGGCTTGATTCCCTGCTGCTTCTTTCCTGAGTTCTCAATGCCGACTCTACAAGCTTAACCCTTTTCGTATTCTCATTATTTAAAAGGGAAAGTTTTTCGAGTGATGATTTGAGCATTGATATCTGGGCATTATCAACGTAACTTTTCCTCCCTGGTATTTGCTTTTCGTGGCTATTGGCTTTGGATGCTTGCATGTGCTTTGCCAGCCTAGCACTTACAGCATCAACAGAAGAATGCAAAGCATCCAACTCAACTTCCCTGAAGTGGTCTGCAAACAGAAAAGAAAAAATACACTAAGCACATCCACATAATTTTGGGGAGATAGAAATTACTATAGCTAATGCAGAGGGAGGGCAAGCAAAAGCAAGCAATAGATTACGGGATGTAACAACCATTACCAAGCTCAGACTTGAACTGTCGCTCAGCTTTAGATAATGGCTTTTTGTGAATACCAGGCAAGTTCCTCAATCGTTGCAACCGCTCTTCCAAAGAACTATGCATTTGAAGTGCACGATCTATTCTTTTCTCTAATACTAGCTGCTTCTCTGCAACTTTCAAAAGCTTTTGCTGTGCATCACCCAAACGAGCATGTTGGTCATCAACGATTTTCTTCAACTGAGGAGCATGGTGCTTGAGCTCCAAGTACACCTAGTCAGAGAGGAAAAATAGCAAGGGCAACAGTTAAAAGCTAAGCAAAACCAAGTTGAAATTACGCTTGTATAATTTATCATAGATTACACCCCAAACACGCCAGCTTTGACAAGTGATCATTAAAGTGATATTCTCGAACAAAGATTGATGCATCTCATCAATAAATTTCTTTTTCATATTAAGTAATCTAGGTCAGTTCAGTTCACTACAGTTAACTAGCTGCGTAGATATTAATGAACTTGGACCAGAACTTAATAGTTAATACTTCAGCTTGGGCCAACATTCATTCATATATTGATATGAATGATGGATGGAAGAATAGTCAGTCAAGAAGTTACTTGGGTAGTTA
Organism: Adenanthera pavonina; assembly: GCA_026686845.1. NCBI lineage: Eukaryota > Viridiplantae > Streptophyta > Magnoliopsida > Fabales > Fabaceae > Adenanthera > Adenanthera pavonina. The sequence goes on along the minus strand of JAIVEN010000003.1, from coordinate 14,082,159 downwards.
GTTGGAGTTGTTTGGCTAACCCCTTTCTCTATATATAACAATGTGCCAAGGGTTGAGGAGGATAAATTGCTGGTTAAAGAAGATTATTTTCATCTAAATCTCTCTCTCTCCTTTTTTTCATCTCTCTTTCTTCTTCATATCCTCGAACAAAGATTGATGTGTATCATCAATAAATTTCTTCGTCATATATTAAGTAATCTATTGTCAGTTCAGTGCACTACAGTTAACTAGCTGTATAGATATTGTTGAACTTGAACCAGAGCTCAATACTTCAGTTTGAGCCAATACTCATTATTCATATATCCAGAATATATTTGACTCAACTGAAAGAGAGAATAACAGCATAGTCTTGCCACAAGCCCTCAACAAATAAAATAAAAGAGTAACTTAGACTGTCTCTTGGAGGGTAAGAAACATTCAGTCACAATGAGGATATGGTGAAAATCAGTACATTGAATGCCTGTCGAAATACTAAATGGCAGAACTATTTTGATATTCTTACCTTGTGTGCATACTCCACATAAGTTTCATGAAATAGCTTGAAATACTGATGCAATGCTGATCTGCCCTCAATTGAATCAGGCGAAACAGAACGTAAACTTGGAGATGCCTGAGGAACCAGTACCATCTTTGGACCACTAAGTAATTCTTTGCTAATGATAGTTGGTATGTCTCTCTCTTTTGATTCATCCTCCAATTGAAAGGATTTTTTCTCCATATCAACATTTGGTGGCAGCAAGAGGTTCCATGTTTTTGTCTCTAGCGCAATGCACTCTTGAGAAAGAGTGACTGCCACAATCCATGAATATCCAAAGGAATCTGACAAAGACACAAAACCACAGAGTGGAGATGCTGTGGTGCTCCCACTCTGACATGTATTTAGAACAGGACGCACAGAAGGAGTTCTCATTGTATCATCCTTGCCATTTGCCTGACTTGTGAAAGGAAGAAAATGCAACACAATTGAATCGATCCCTCCATCATGAAGGGAATATATTCTTTCTGGCATAAGAGGATCCACAAACAGTGCAATATTATAACCGCTTTCCACTCTTCGTGGCAGAGCCAAGTCAACAATAGCCAGTCTCAGCAGTGGCGGTGGATTGCCCAACCAGACAGCATGATCAAGCTTCTCTGGGAGGTCACTTTTGATTGACTCACAAATCATAGCAAGGCCAAGAATATGGTCATGAGAATCAACACGAAGACGAGGAGGACTACCAGCACTCCACACAGGCTGGATCTCATCAGCCAAAGCATCTATCTGTAACTGCCCAATACTCCAAGAAGTTACCAATATTGTGTCTTTGCTGACTAGATCATAAAGAAAACTGACTGCACGGCCTTCACATTCTGCACTATGACCGATTGAATCTTCATCTCCACTCTGACCTACTCTTCGAAGAGGTCCCTGGAAAATCAAAAGTTTAGTCTATCATACATTGCAACAAACGCACAATTGACAAAGGCAATTCCCATCCAGTGACAAGGCAACTTATAAGAGTGTAACTAAAAATATATGCATACCTGCAGGATAAGAGATGCATCAAATTGAGCATAAGCATGAGCTCTTAGCACAGACATGTTTTCTTCTGTTTCTTGGCTTTGTAACTCAGGAAATGTTGCTTCCAACCATGAGATTGCCAATTTTGAATTACTAACAGCTTTAGAGTTTGCTGATTCGAGCCCAAACATATGAGCATCATTGTATATTTCTAACACAGATTCTGATTTGAAGAGACTGTACATAAGTAAAACATCAATCACACAAAAGTAGAAGGATCAGTTAGCAGCATAAAATCAATTTAAACAAAATAACAGCATCAAATCATCAATTTACACAAATTCTTCAACATCACAAATGGCCAAGACAACAATGTTGTATCTCAAATGATAACAGGACATATTGGCAATATATGTGGACAATTAAATTTGTAAATCAGAAAAAAGCTCTGACTAGGAAAATAACAGTTAAATCAATGATTCTAACAACAATCACTGATCAGCTTCCACATTCTCAGTTCCCAAAGTGGACACTAAAGTTCATTGCTTAAAAGATTGGAACAAATCCAACTTTGGTCCCAGTCCTCACTACAATAATCGTGTGATTACCTCACTCTAAGAAGTGTTGTCAAATTGGCATCGGTGGTTTTTATAGCTTGAAGCAATTCTGGATGAACTTGCTTATGTTGATTGTCTACAAATCAGCTAATACCTTAGTATGCTATGTGTGAGGATATCGTTCTTTACTCAACAGAATAAAAACCAGAAATGTTCTGTTTCCAATCTTTTCCATCATATACAAAAAAATTCATATAGAAGGCTCCTCTAATAGAACTTTACTCCAATGAAATTAGACTCTTCATTTTTATTGCATTATTTGCTTTGTAAAAGGGAGATCATAGTACTGGAATAGTCACCCATGGACTAGTAAACTTTTTCAAGTGGTCAAGGAAGAGACAACTCTACCCTTTCAATTCATTGACAGTGGTCTCATTTTGTTAGTATATAGTATAAGATAGTATTAGGTTTGGGCTTGACTCAGCCGGTCCACTTCATCATAGAGTCAACACTCACTCATGCATCAAGCTATAAATACCATGACATGTGTGATTAACTCAAATCAATAACACAACCATATATTCATTCACATAGCACAGTGACACATTTGAGGGAAAGAAGACAAACAGATAGAACACGGGGCATAAAATACCTTCCAAATGGAACAATTGGGCAAAGGATGTAAATAGCTCCATCAATATACAAAATAAATACCTGCTCAATGGCATAAAAGTTAAAATAAGTGCAAAACAATAGTAAAGCTGTGAACCCAGTAATGTTTAAAATAGAGAACAATAAGTATTTACTGGTTGAAAGAATTCAGCAACTTACAAATCAATGAACTGCAGACATTGTGGCTCCTTTTAAAAGAATAAAATTTCTAACCATGCAGATTACTAATCAAGGTACAACAAAATCAAAATTTAATAAAATCTAGAGAGTCATAAACCGCAGGACACATTTAGAAAGGAAATCCAATTATGATGAATGTATGGTGAAAAGCAATAAGCAACAATATCATAGTATGTTAAACGAATATTTTAAAATAATAAAAATCTCATGTGGCACCCAAATGTTCAAATACATGAGATGACAACCTCTTAGGCAAAGTGATGCAGAAGAAATAATTAGATTATCATGAAATAATTAGGATATTAGATTATTTACATTTAATTTATTTTGAATTTATTTTATCTTTTAAAATTTGATTATTTTGTTTAGATTTTCTTTATCTTATATTTTAGGATATAGTTTAGTTTATTATTTATCTTTTGTTTAGATTTAAATTATTTTATCCTTCTAGGATCCTAGTCAAATGAGGATTTGAAACTCTATAAATAAGTCTTAGGACCCCTCATTGTAGCTAAGCTATTTCTTTATTGATCAAATATTATTTGAGATTTTGTTAGTGAATTTTTTCTCTTCAATTTTCTACTCTTCCCATCTACCTTCTACCCTTCCCCTACCTTGTTCTACATCAATTTGGTAGCCGGTTCCCCCACATTCCTTCCACACTTATGTTGCCGGAAACCCATCAGAAATCTCGCTAGAACCCTAACCACTTCACTGTTCATACCAAAAATCCTACCTACAGAGATCCGATCAACAAACGACCACCGCTGTTCATCTCGCCGGAGGAAAGCCTGCCCATCCACCAAACGCCACCGCCGACATCCCTGCCACACTTTGGCAACCTTCCCTGCACGTGGGCCCCACACACCACCGTGCCTAGTTCCATCCAAATCGCATTTTTCACTGTTTTTGAGGTATTTTTGCATGATTTCCTTCATTCCTACTCTATTTCAGACTAGTAGCAAGTATTTGTGGGACTCACCATGACCAAAAACTCTCAAATAACTCTAAATCAACTAGAAGATGTCGAGAGACATAGTATAGAGTATGTTGATCAAGCAATTGAGATAGTGAATTAGAATATAAACCGGATGATGCAAAACTGGTGATGGGTAAGGAAAGAGAGAAAACTAAGAGAGAGAGAGAGAGAGACGGGAGAGCACTGAAAACAGAGGGAGAGAGAGGGAGCAATAGAGGAAGAGAGCTTAGCAGAGGGAGAGACAAAAGATATACAACAACAACAACAACATTAGCCTTATCCCACTATGTGGGGTCGGCTACATGGATCATACGACGCCAATGTGCTCTATCAAATATTATCTGCCCAGATAAATCATTTCTCAAAGGTCATTCCTTATCACTTTTCTTAGTGTCCTTTTTGGTCTTCCTCTACGCCTTTTGATAGGACTCCAGGCCATTTGATCAACTCTCTTCACTGGCTCCTCTTGCCCTCTTCTTTGTACATGCTCAAACCACCTTAAATGATTTTCCACCATCTTTTCCTTGATAGGTGCTACCCCAACTTTCCTTCGTATACATTCATTTCATATCTTATCCAATTTTGTATGACCACATATCCATCTCAACATTCTTATCTCTGCTACTTCCATCTTATGCTTTTGTTGTCCTTTCAAAGCCCAGCATTCACTATCATATAGCATTGCTGGCCTTATAGCAATTTTATAAAATTTTCCTTTAATTTTAGTAGGTATCTTGCGGTTACAAATAACTCCTGTTACTTTTCTCCACTTTAACCACCTAACTTGTATCCTATGCATAACATCCCCATCAATTTCACCATTATTCTGTAAAATCGACCTCAAATATCTAAACTTTGACACTTCATGAATGATTTACTCTCCAATTTTTACCTCTGAATCATTTCTTATTGACCTCTTATTAAATTTGCAATGCATATATTCCGTCTTACTTCTACTCAGACGGAAACCTTTTAATTCCAAAGTATGTCTCTATAATTCAAGTTTAGAGTTGACCTCTTCTCTTGAGTCCTCAATTAAAACTATATCATCCGCGAAGAGCATACACTTTGGAATTTCTTCCTGTATATGTTCTGTAAGAACATTCAAAACCAGATCAAACAGGTATTGACTCAAGGAAGATCCTTGATGTAAGCCTACTGTTATAGGGAAGTCCTTTGTCTCACCTCCAGAAGTTCTCACACTTGTTGTTGCCCCCTCATACATATCCTTTATGACTCGAATATAAGCCACATGAACACATTTCTTCTCCATTGCTTTCCACAATACATCTCTTGGTACTTTATCATAGACTTTTTCCAAATCAATGAAAACCATATGCAAGTCTCTCTCTTTACTCCAGTATCTTTCCAATCAAACCCCTTAATAAATACATAGCCTCTGTGGTAGACCGTCCTAGCATAAATCCAAATTGGAGAGACAGAAGATATATCAAAACATAATTTTATTCAATCATTCATAAGTTGAGCCTCACGTACATGAGCAGCACATATATATAGAAGGAAGATTTCCTTCTCATGAAGAAAGCTCAAGTTGCCCTGATTACATGATAAAAATACAAGTAGAAATATACAAGTTGCTACAAACCTTAATGCTAAGAAAACTTAATAAAATGTTCATTTAAAACATAAAAACTGATTTTTTTTAATAATATTTTCCATATCTTTTATCAATGGAGGTTTGAAGAAACAAACCATGACATTAAAGAATTGAGGAAGATGTGTAAAAACCATATGCAGACCATTAAAGGAAAAGACACACAATATATAACAGAATCTATGGTTGAAGGTTCAAAAGTTCGCAAAAAAATCAACTTAGGGAGTGGATACACTCCTTCGTTTACTAATGCAAGACCTCCACTTATTGGGAAACCTTAGTTTGCAAACAGCAATGGAAACAGGAATCTCAGGAGTCTTCCTTGTATTACTTTTGACTCCAAACACAACTATGTAGAAGATCAGTAGGTTGATCATGAGTCAAGAGATTATTATAACCGAAGATATGAGTCACCTCCTAGAAATCATAGGAGAGGTTATAGATAAACTCAGTTAGATGATATCTCTAAGAAGGTCAAAGTCGACACTCCTGAGTTCAACAGCCAATTAGATTCCAGCGCCATTTTGGATTGGTTGGCTAGCATGGAAAACTACTTCGAATGGTATGAGATAAACGATGTGCATCGAGTTTGTTTCACTAAAATGAAGCTTGTCAGGTCTACCAAGAAATATTGGCAAAATGAGCAACAAAAACTAGAGCGCCTAGGATAGCCCCTGATTAATACTTAGGCAGAGATGAAGATGAAGTTGAAAGAGAAATATGTGTTTAATCATTACAGGAGTTAGCTGTTCAATCAATGGTTAAACTTGAAGCAGACCACCATGGTCTATGATTACATGGTTCGTTTTGACGAACTCATGATTCAATGTGAGGTTAAGGAAGACCCTTGGATGACAATTCAAAAATTTGTCAATGGTCTTCGAGCTGACATACAGGAAGAACTTAAATTGAATCCTCCTGAATCTCTTGAGGAGGCTTACCATAAGGCCTTGGAGTTAGAATCCTTACTCAAGAATTTATATGGCAAGTGTTTTGCTTCTTAGGGTACTGATACTCACCAGACTCAATAGTTTCACACAATCCAACCACTTTATTGGAGTGCCTACTTTTAAGACCAATTCTTCATTTCAATCTAGTCAAACAACTAGACCTAGCGGAAGCGCTTCTCAGAATGTTGAGTCAACAAGATCCAACTTTCGCTCTAGTGGTTCTGTCATTGAGTGTTTTCGCTGTCATTCTAAAGGACACATCGCATCAAAGTGTCCAAAACATGCTCTACTTCTTGAATCTCTGACTGAGCATAAGGAGAAAGTGGTAGATGCTGATGTGGTGATTGACCCCATTGAGTGCCCTTCAGACATGAACGAGGAGATTATTGTGAATGATTATGAAATAGGACCATGGAAGTAATGAGGTGCATGTTATCTGTACCCTTGCCTGATGACCCTTAGAAGAGAACAAGCACCTTTCAAACTTTTGTGAAATGTGTGGGTAAGTCATGCAAGTTAGTTATTGATGGAGGAAGCGCCAGGAATGCAATCTCCAGCCAGGGAGTTGCTACGCTTAGTCTTAAGCCAGAATCTTATCCTAAACCTTTTCAAGTAGCATGGGTTGATGAAAAGACTTCTTTAACCATTACACATCAATGCCATGTCCCCCTTCAATTGGGAGAGTATCATGAAGAAGTTCTATGCGATATCCTTCCTATGGATGTTGCTCACATTTTATTGGAAAGACCGTGGCTCTATAATAATGATGTTACAAGCCATGGTCGGGCGAACACTCATTCATTCAAGTGTAAAGGGAAGGCAATCTTGTCACATCCTGCTAAGCCCGAGATTGAGAATATAGGTTTGATTAAATAAGGGGAGTCAAGATTAAAGAATCAAAGCCTTTATCTTTTGACCAAGAAGCAAATTGTGAAAGGAAGCAAGGAGATGAAGTATCGATTTAACTATTCGGAGGAGAGTTCTTTCAAGCGAGGTAAAATGATACAGAAGAAATAATTAGATTATCATAAAATAATTAGGATATTAGGTTATTTAGATTTAATTTATTTTGCATTTATTTTATCTTTTAGAATTTGATTATTTTGTTTAGATTTATCTTTATGTTATATTTTAGAATATAGTTTATTATTTGTCTTTTGTTTAGATTTAAATTATTTTATTCTTTTAGGATTCTAATTAGGTAAGGATTTGAGACTTTATAAATAAGTCTTAGAACCCCTCATTATAGCTAAGCTATTTCCTTATTGATTAAATATTATTTGAGATTTTGTTAGTGAATTTTTTCTCTTTAATTTTCTCCTCTTCTCATTCACCTTTTATCCTTCCCCTACCATGTCCTACATCACAAAGATAGCAGATGAAAAGGATAAAGTTCAATTTTCAATCCAGAAGTTTGAGTCAAGTTTCAATTTTGTCCTCTATTAAGGTTCAACGTTGTCCTAATCTGTAACACCACTAACTTGAGTGATGGAAATAGCATACTTGACACTGTTGTATGCCAAAATGGCTTTTCTTTTAATACACGAGGCATTTTAGTCATCGAGCCCTCTCCTTTCTTTATGGTCGTAAAGTCCCCCCCCTCTCCCCAAAAAAAAAAATCTCCTGTTCTCTCTTTCCCACTCTTCCCTCCTCCATTAAAACTGAAACCAAAACTATATTGACCTGCTTCCTTCCTATTTACATGTTTTACTCCCAATCTTATACCCATTTTTGTCTCTCTCAGCATTGAATGCCTCCACAGCAGTGACATCACACTGGATTCTACCAGAACACACAACCCCCTCACCTACATACAGAAACAAGGTCTCACTCGCACTCTTTAGCTGCAGCAATTAAACAAATATATACTATTTTTTAAAAGGAAAAAAAAAATCATCAGCATGTCTTTCCTTCCAAAATTCAAACCATTCCGTCCTTTCAGTATTCTCATTCTGATACTATGGACAAATCCACCCCACTCAACTCATACCCATCATTTGTTTATCTGCATATCTAAAATTGGGCAGGAAAAAAACAGAGAGAGAGAGATGGGTTGCTTTTGCTGCTTAAAGCTTGCATAATTTTTTAGCAGCAAAAGAGAAGAACCCAAAATATTATATTTAGGGATTTCAATGGAGATAAATAGACCTTTTTGGTCTGCTAAAGGGACTGAACGGCCATGTAAAGGCCACATAGGAAAATTCCATCGATTCAGTTAACAGAGTTAATGATTAGGATGGCATTGAGCATTTTTTTTTTTTACTACATATTTAGGATAAAATTGGACAGAATTAAACTTTTGAGACAAAATTGTACTTGGCTCAAATGAAAATGTATGCTAAATGTAATGATTAACAAAATCTAAACTAATTAGCACCATCAATTTTCAAGGAGAAAGGAGTATCAAGAAAAGGATCTAGAATTTAAAAGAGATCATAATATCAGCAGAACTTACACTAAACCTATCCCATAAGTGGTCACCCCCAAAAGAAAAATCAACTGGGCAAATTGATGAGGCATTTCTGGATCTGCCTGAATCCACAGGCTGCAAATAATATTCTTGCTCAGGTTGCAAAGGATCCATAGCCAAATTAAAAAGCCTACAAAAAAAAATTGACAAATAAAAGGGCCAACAGGACAATATATAAGTGTCAATTAAAATAAAGAGTGCAACTTAAACTTATTCAACCAAGAAATAAAAGATATAAATAAATGAATATAGGTAGGAACTTGAGGGTTTCAACACAACTAATTTATAATTACATTTAGAGTTGAAGAGAGGGGGGGGGGCGCAACTGACATAATAAGTTTTGATTAGTAGATATGAAAATAAATCTTTGGTACTCAAATGCAATTGCCATTGCAGAGACATTTGAACATAAAATGTCAAAATGATATTTTGACAAGAAATATCAGTGGACGAGAAGAATGTTGATTGACATTTAATGTTAAGGGCGCACTGGCTCATGTCAAGGGCCAGGTTTAAATAGTACAGAACTACGTTTTTAACATGTTCAGACTTCAGATGGATTTTGTCCATCTTAGATCATACTTGAGAGTCCATTAGATAAATTAATTGAAAGGTACCAGGCATGGAATTGTCAGAGCACAGGCATGTCCTTACACAATATTATAGATACCATTTCAGTACTTCCAAAACAAACAACACTAGTAGGGGGATTCATTTGAATTATTTTCATATAAAGCATAACTTGTAACTCAACTTGTGTAAAAAAGTGCATCCTAAAGCATTATATTTAGGTGGCCAAAAATAAAAAGCTTTGTATTTCCACTCATCATGAATTCTATCATGTCTCTGATTCTAAGTCAATGTCTCTTTTGGTCTATCATAAACCAGGATGAATACCCATTGACCAATCAACATTCAAGTCAGGGGCATTGTCATAAAAGCAATCTACAATAATATTACATAGATCCAAAATATATATCTATATATATACATATATATATAAGACAACAAAAAATGAGAAAATATACCGGAAAACTGAGTCAGAAGAAAGGATTCCCACATGACTATCACTATATGGATGCCATAAAGCTTTTAGTACACGTATATCATTGCTACTCTTGGAATATGTTTGTGAACCGATCATAATTGTCCTGCAATAAGATACCCCAAAAGGCAGGTAAAAATAATGGCAATGTAAAAATGTAAGATACAACTCTCTAAGATGGCAAGACAAAGCTCCAAACTCTGACATCAGGAAACTACACCCAAGATAAACATCTATTTTCTAATTATGCAATATACCTTAAAGTTCAATTCTAATATTAAACCTCAGATATAAATAATTTGAAATATTTGATTTGTCTACCAAGAGAAAAGTTCTAAAGAAACACAAGATAACCATCATGTATGCAGATAAATGCAAAGGTTGTATAAGTTATATAGCACTATTCATGGGAAGAATAACACCCAGAAATTACTACAAAGATCTATGTCCCTATTGCTAGTAGCATAAGGTACGATCACAAAACATATTTCCATTTAAGTCTGTACCTACAAATCAAATTTACATCCTTCTTTGATGTACGTCCATACAGATACATAACACACAGTCTTTCAGGACCAAAAAGGAGTAGTGCCGATCCATTCCTGTTGATAGAGATTTTGTGGACAGCAAAGTTGATCTCCACATCTGCTCGCAATACCTGTCAAAGTATTGGCATTCTTATTAAGAAGTTCAAACCAAATGTATAGAAAAAATAAATGAGTTATTCTAACTTTTGTGATAAAGCTTTAGCATTTAAAACTAGTGTTTCTAGTTTGACTCAGAATACAAACTTTTTCATATCTCATAGCCTCCAAGTCAAAAATAACACAAAAGGAAGAACAAAGGTCTACCAAAATCTTCAGAACCGTATCACCTAATTCACAAGTTCCAGACTCTTTTTTGTATTGGACACTATATGAACAATAAGTCACCAGAATAATATGACCATCTTATTTTACCAAATTGCAAACCAGAATTTTTCATTGAATTGTGAATGCGCCAATGCAATCCCACTTTCAGTCTGCTTCCTCTTTTAGTCTTTAACATGCTATATAATGCAAGCACAAATAGTTAGTGCTAGAGTCATCCTTTCTTTACTTGTTATATCCGCTCCATATTAGTTCGTCATACGCCGCTAGCCCATACTTCCAATACCAAATGATGGGGAATCTTGAGCGTACTCAGTCAACGTTGTACATTACAAGAAAAATTGATCACTACGAGAAGCTAAGATTTTTTGCAGAGTAGTTTGTTCAGGTTCAATTTTGAACAGCATTTTTGAAAAAAAAAAAAAAAAGGGTTAGAAGACTTGTAAACATCCTTCTTATGCCCAAGCATGAAAGACTAGCCATTCAATATCGAAACTCAAGGATATGCTTAAAGTTTGAAATGGGCATAAGAACTCTAAGCTTTCATCTCCAATTCTCCATCATTTTCAATCTTCAAACTCCATTTCTACTCAAACTCAATGGCAACAACTCCCTCATTTCTGCTCCTAGCTCAAAGTCACATGTTTTCAGCTCAAACACTTTCGTAAGAACAGAACCGAAAAAAAGAAAAAAGAAAAATAAGTTTAATGTGGCAACTGCAGCGAAAGTGAAGGAAACCTTAGAAGGGGAAGCAACGAGTATGGAAGTAGGCTCAGGCTCGCCCAGCCGAAGAGACAGACGATGGAGACAGCTGGACTTAGGTTCCCAGAAATAGAGGCGAGAGGCTCCATCCCAGGCCACCAGATTTCTGGAAAGTGCAACCCCGGAATCGTCGACTGTGGAGTTATTCGTAGCGACGAAGACCGGGTGTTTCTCAAGTGGAATCCATTCTACCTCTTCTTTGGGCGTTGCTGAGCGCCTCGGCTCCGAGTTCGTCTCCTCCGTGTCCAATGTAATCCTCATACTCTCACCAAGTCTTTCTTCTTCCCTGGACCTGAATTTCCGAACCCTGGCTGGTTCTGGTTCTGGACTTCTTGTCCCTGAAAAAGGTTCACCGGTTCGGGATGCATCAAACGGCGTCGTTAGCAACTTTGTTTTTGGCGAAACTTGTTTTGTTATCTTCTTTTTTTTCTGAGAATGGAATTTTGTTTTTGGTGCTCGTGGGCCAGATGTCGTTTTCTTTGTTTTGGATCAGCGCCCCTCCAAGCAAAAGCCCATCTAGACTCTCATGAGTCGATGCTCATCCAAAGCCCAACAAAATTTGAACAGAACATATAAATGAGCCCAACATTGTCCAAAAAAAATAAATAAGCGCAACATTTTCTACGATTCATTCCCAACATTAATTCATCAGCTTGTAAAATTCTCCCCGCAAAATGATGTACAAATATTATCCTCATAACAATTATAATTATAATATTCCCACATTAACCTTTGCCTTTAATCAATTTATCAATCGCATGCTCCTCTCCTCTCATCGCAGAACATTTCGTTGAACAACCGAGTGATCCAGGTTTGTATTATGCATATTTATTAAACCTGGTGTGTGTGTGTGTGTGTGTATTTTAGTATACATTGGGAGATATATTAGTTTGAGCGACACAAGTTCGCATTCTACACAAAAATGATACAGGTTTTTTGGGCCAAAGATACAGGTTTAGGTATAAGATACACAAAAACAATGTTCACTTGAATAGCCCATTTAATTGAAACTGCAGAAAATGGTGAATTATATATTTTATTTTTTGAGCATCCCATTTCACTGTGATATAATTATAGGTTCGCATTATACATATCTGTTAAACCTGGTATATATATTTTTTTGGTATATATTGGGAGATATATTAGTTTATATATTGATTTTCAATATCTATACTCTACAATAGGTTCCAATATATTCTCTCCGATCCCATTTATAAGATATTTTTATTTATTGCACAGATATTAAAAAGATATAATTATACTCTTGAATTTATAAAAAATTAGTACAAATTTTCAATTTTACCCCTACTGATTAAAGATTGGAATAATTTACGAGATAAAAAAAGTGATTAAAGGAAGAATAAAAAAAGAAATTTAAATGAAAATAAAATAAAATAACACCTTATAAATAGGACCAAACAAATTTTCAAAATAACATCTTATAAATGAGACCGGAGGAGTATACAAGTTCTAACATAATATAAAACCTGAAAAAATTCTATTAACATAAAAATTTTACTAGGAGCATTATAGTCTTTTAAATGTTTTTTATCTTCACTTTCTTTTACTGTTCATTCATACCAAACTAAAGAAAATTATTTGAGTTCCTTCCTTTCTAATGAATACGAAACATGATTTGGTCATCCCTCTACCTTTCTTTTTACGTCTCTTTCTCCTTTTAGCTTTCCTTAGAAAGGCCTCTTTCCTATTGAACATGGTCTTAAATTCTACCTCTCTCCTCTATTAAACCAAATTGTGTGTTAGAGACCAGAAATTGTCTATTCAAGGAAGCCTCTTCTCTCTTTTTATTTCCTTTAAAAATGATTTTTTTTTCTACTAAGCATAGTCTTAGTTTAAGATTGTAATTGTTTGGTTTTGTTTTGTGTGTTTTACGGTTGATTGGGCATTGAGCCCCTGTAACACAAAATAAATAAACAAATAAAGTAGTGCCTCATTTGAAATGTATGTATCTTTCATATTTATTGAGGAATGGTAGCTGAATTTTAATATTGATGTATATGCTTTTGATTCATCAACCATAAAACTAGGATTATAGGGTCATAACTCACCGGATGAACCATATAACCCATTTAAAAAAGGATATGGACTGGGTTGCAAAAAATGCAACCCATTTAAAACAGATAATAATTTGCTCGATTCATGTAATTTGCGAATTATATGGGTTGGCCTTTATTTTAAACAAAATTTAAAGGACAAAATGCCCCACCCTAAAGCCAAAATGACATAGTACCCTCCCCACAAAAATATTTATTATTATTATGATTTGGTATTGTTTTTATGGTGGGTGTATATATATCATCGTTTGTTATTTATTATGATGTGGATTTGTTTTATGGTTTGGTATAATTTTATAATGGATAGAGATATATGATGTATGATAGATTGACACAAAAGCAGGATTATTGAATGATGTCATGATGGGTTATGTGTACTCTTTAAAATTTACTTTAGTTTATGCTAAACAATATATGTATTGGTGGATTAGTGGGTTTACTTGTATAATCTACCAGCTCTTTTAATAGATTGAGTTGTAAAAACTTTATCCATTAAGAAAGCATGCTATTGCTAGCCCAATCTAACATATTTTCAGAATTTACTGATTAACTAATTAGATATATGGCAATTGTGGCATTTATTGTACCATGTTGTTACATTAAGAACTACGAATAGAGGAGATGAAAGAAACATCATATTAAGCCATTTAATCTTCTCGTAGACATCATGAGTGAGATGAAATTTATATTTCAAAATTGAAAATGAATAGGCGGAATTGGAAATTTTTGAACTCTTAAATCTTTTTTTATGGGAAAGAAAGTTCATTAGTTACAGTACATAGTTGTTTAAAAAAAAGTTCAAATAACACTCCACTTCATCCACTTAATCATTCTTCTACTTCAGGGAATCCCTACTTTCAACCATTCATCATTATAAATTGATAATTTAATACTTTCACAGTTTCAGAAGGCCCATTTCATTTTTATATACAACGTTGAGATGTGCACGAAACAAATATATATTAAAGAAAAGGATGATGCTTGATGTGCTTGTATAATGGCCGATGAAGTAGCTCTATAGTATATACATTTACTTAATTTTATGTATCATGGCGACTCTGAACGACTCTTTCGGACTCTTTATTCTGTAATTTTAGTGTTAGCTTTGGCTCTTCAGTGTCAAGGTGACAACTCGCAATCCTTCGGATAAACCTGTGCCAATAAAAGAAGATATAGCAATATATCAGACTTTGGTTCACAAAAACAAAAAAAAAAAAGGTTTTTTTTCTTAAATAAATTAGTATAGTTACCTGAGCATCCCTTGAAGCACTGAAGAATACAATGTGAAACGTTGAAGCTATGAGCTCAAAATCTCTCTCTCTCTCTCTCTCTCTCTCTCTGTATATATATATGACTGATATTTACTCTAATATATATATTCTGGGAGATTGGATGGGTTCACTGGACTCTTTCTTCTTTAAGAATCTTGGGGTACCTCTTGCAAGCTGAAATCTGCACCCATATATCAACAGTACAATGATTAGTTTCTTTATCATCTTAATTAATTGATCCGAATAATTAAGCATGCAGATAAGGCATTTTAAGGATGCGAGAATTATAAATGCCTGTGGCACATGATCTAATATATGGCTATATTATAGTATATAAGGTCGGCTAAGGAACAAATTTAGGGAGGCTATGGCTACCATTGTGGATTCTCTGAACACAAACTTGAATGGCATTTTTCAGACATTCAAAGTAACATGAATCATACGCAAGAGCGAGACCAAGTCTTCAAATCGGCATGCTTATGATGAACATCAAGTTGGTCTAATGCTATAAATTATGACAAAAATTTCGGATTTTGACTATTTGAAATAATAAATATAACGATGGCGAAATTCTTCTTTATTATATTTTAATATATGATGACGTAGATGATTAATTAAGTTCATATTTTTCAAAATCATACTCAATAATTTTCCTTTTCAATGGACTGGTCGAAAAGTCAAATATAGCCCCATAAATCTCCTCTTTAGTTTACCAACTAACCCAATTAGGTTGGCTTGAAAAGTCAGCATGTTTTTATAAATATAGCCAAAACTTAATACAATGACCAATTTGGAATTGGCCATATCGGGATCCAAGCATTCTAGATGAAAATAAATTTGGTGGTGTCCTCCACCTAAAACAAAGCAACATTGCCATCAAATTATTAAATTATTGACCTTCTAGAAAGTATATTCACTATCCCACCTTTTAATGCACATAATAAAATAAAATAAAAAACATTTTTACATATAAAAATTAACTATCATACATATAAATAGATGTCATGATAGGCTAGGTCCCTCGTAGGGCTTACAATCTACTCTATAAAAGAGCTGACTCAACTTAATATATTTAATTAAATAAATTATACTTAAATTTATAAATAAGTCTATTTAATTAAATAGATTTGACTTATTTAAATAAAATTTAATCTAAAACTTAACATCTATTTAAATTATTATTATTTAATATATATATATATAATATAATTAATAGAAATTAGTTTTATGAATATTTTTATTTCTTTAATGGATTGAAATAAGTGTTATATGTGCTAAGACATCACTTCTCACTACTTTTTGTATTTCTACATTTTTGTAAGTAAAAGTAAGTAAATTACTACGTGAGAAGTCTCATATCAACAAGATTATAAAATAAAAAAGGTGGGTGAAGCTTATAAAAGTAAAGAGATATATTATTTTTCTATTGTGTTATTTAAACATATAAATCATAAGATAAATATATATAAATCAAACATTTAGTAACTAGAAATTTAAAGTTTAAAGTTTTTTTAGTTAAAGTTAATTTTTTTTTATTTTATAGGCTTCAGGCAAGTCTGACTTTTAAAAGACTCAACCGTAAGCTTAGAAATGAAGTTTTATATAGATTAAAAGTTGATAGTTAAGTTTTAAATTTAATGTAGACTTAGTATAACCGGTACATATAAATAAAATAGAATAAATCAAAATTATTTATTTCATTCTTTATACATTAAAATCAGAATTTATTTTTCTCAATAAAATTTAATTTGTCATTAAATTATTAAAATGTTTGGTTTCACTTTCGGAACGTGCTTTTAGTGGCTCAAAATTAATTATGACTCAACTAAATTCATGAAATTAAAAATCACGACCCCATTAACGCCACTAACTTAGGTGTATAAGGAAGTTTCCTTTGGGACCCCACTAAAATGCGTATCAATTCCCACCGTTCCCGGCATCCACGCAGAAAATAACTCAGAACTAATTCGAATTCTCACGAAAGAACCTTGTAATTTATAGAAATTATGCTATTCCCCAAATTTATCATCTTGTTTAGTGGAAGTGGAATAGACTATAGAGATACTTACAGCTTCAATGTCAATTTTGTAAACCAGGAGCCTTCGTCTTTCTCTGCAGCTTGTTCTATAAGCCACAGCGATATGGCCAATAGCCAGAGCACACGAGCACACGAACAGAGCTATCTCGAAGGCTCTCACATGGCCTCTTCGATACGAATCCGGGAGGCTGAAAACATACACAGCTTTCATCGACACAAAAATCAGAGATGAAACAGAGCACATCGTCGTTATTCCCAAATAGGGTCCCCGCGAAAGCCTTGGCCCATCGCAGAAACTATAAACACCTATACAAAAGCCATTAATAAACAGTTAAAAACAGAAGAACTCAGAACCAAACAGAGTAATTGTTTCGTGGAGAGGATTCAATTTTTTGCATATACTTACAGAAGATGACGAGGGATCTTATGATGGATACGAGGGGAATATCAATGAGGGAGTAGCGGAAATCGTAGTTACGGAGGTGAGAAGAGAGAGTTTCGAGGGAGAGAAAAGAAGGGGAGAGTGCAGAGAGCAGAGCAGAAGGAAGAAGTGCATCGGCGAGAACAAGAAGAAGCGGAGCCGAGAAAAGCAAAAGCGATATGAGCATGGTGATCAAGAAGAACAGAGTCTTGAAACCCCTTAATATCCTCTTGAACCTCTCTTCCTTGGAAGAACCCATTATTTGATTGCTTAATTCCTCTCCTATACTTTCAATTTTCCTACTGTCTCTGAGGTTTAAGAGAGATATATGTCCGTGAGGAAGAAGCGAGAAGAACACAAAGGTAAACGAGGAGGGAAAAGCTTAAGAAGGAGAAGGGAAGGTGCAGAGATTTTGACTGGACCTGGCGACTCAATGAATGATGACGAAATACTCGCAACTTAACACGCGGACCCTTAATGGGGTCGTTTGGTACTCACTCTTAACCCGAGTATACGGTATAGTAAACCGAACGCCCAACGGCAATACCCGAAAAGCTTAAACGACAATTAACCGCAATTGTGATTTGAAGGTCACTTTACTCGTGGAGGATTATTGCTGATTCTCCCTGAAGACTCCGTACCAAGCACAGGAGACATTACTGGTGACCATAACTAGTCATGAAATTGATGCCTTTGAAATAAAAATAGTTTAAATGGTCAGAGTTAATGTGAAACAAAAGAGAAAAATCATGTGCATTGAAAAAATAAAAAATGCTAACTTATTTAACTTATAATAAGAATATATATATATATATTCACCAGTAATTTCTCCTGTGCTTGATACGGAGTCTTCAGGGAGAATCGGCAATAATCCTCCACGAGTAAAGTGACCTTCAAATCACATATATATGAACAAAGCTATAACATGGATCTTTACTTTATACTAAATATGAAATAAATATTATTATTCCTGATTTATGAATAGTATAATTTTATACAAATTTAACATTTGATGACATCAATATTATATCTAATAATTTTTCAACCTGTAATATTAGATATTTATTATGACTATGACACGTGTCAGTTAGTTTGTCTTAATCCTAATCCTGATAATAAATAAATAACTAGAGATAGCCAAGGCCCATGGAGATCTTACCCCATACTGTTTTCTTGTCCCTGTTTACACTGAATCAATGACGCACGATCCTTTGCTAATTGCAATGAATACATTAAAAAACATGTTTATAAAAAATACAAAAATGATTGTCTATTCTTGTGCAACACTTTATCTAATTGTTTACTACTATTTTTTTAAATAAATCCTTCTATGTAATTCAGAGACATGACTTACAAAAGATTCGAAGTGTTTAGTCCTGTCGATGAAAATATTTATTTGCAGGAATTTTTTTTTTCGTTTTAAGCTTGCAAAAATTTTTAAATTGGTAGGGAATTTTAAAATTGTTGGATTGGCTGTACTTAGAGTGTTTTAAAAAAAATTTAAAAATTAACATTTGCATAAAATTTATTCATAAACAATTATATCATATTATAAAAAAAAATAAAGTATCAAACAAATACTAAGAAATTTTAAGTGAGGAGACGAGGTATTCTCCCGTGCTTCTTACATCAGCTTCATTTCTCATACTCTTTAATTAATTAATAATTAATTAAATTATATAAATTTAGAGATGAGCCTCATATGTTATGTGAGATTTAAAATGAATCGTATTATTCATAAATAATGAAGAATGCAACTTCCTATAAATTATATAACCTTACACAAGTATTTGATATATTTATCTTATTTATGATTAAGTTAAATATATAACTAATTTATTATAATTATAAAAGAATAAAACTCATAAACAAACGGCCCCATATGTACAATTTGAGACAAATCATGTTGAAAGTAAAAAAGGTGGCTCATATTGTTACATCTTATTTAACTAAGCTTTTAATCATATATTATATATTTAGCGGAAAGAAATAAAAGTCTAAAATATTAAAAATTTTAAACTTTTCAAAATTAAGTTTCTTAAAAAACAATAACTTATCTGAAAGTTTACTTTAATTAATAATAATTAAACCAAACATACTATAATCATCTAACAATTGTTTCAAAACATCTAAAGTAAAACCAGCGAGTAGAAATCATAACTAAAGCACATCACCATAATTTAATTACATTTATTCTAATATTAAATAATATCTTCCAGTCTGCTTCCTCTCAGTTAATCACCTCATTGCCTTTGCCTTTACTTGACCCTAACATTGTTAGTCATTGGGTGTGAGATTTGAGGAAATCTCAGTAGTATATATATTTATTCATTCAAATCATGCTCATAATCAGGTAATTATGCAAACAATCAAATAACTCATATTTCATGCATCTATAAAATTTTCAGCAGAGTTTTCTTTCAATACTAGACATCCACAGCATTTCAAAACATTTATATTGAAACAACTCATCCAACAATATTACATAACATCCATAATTAATTCACAGAAAATGCATGAAATAAATAATATACTACCTCCACCGAAAAGTATTCTGAGCTAAACAGCCTGCCTTCCTTCTTTTTCCTCACACTCTCTTTCTCTCCCTTGGCTTTCTCTTTCTTTCACTCACAACTGGTGGGGTGCTAAAATGAAGAAATGAGAGGGATATTTATAGTGTTGATGTCTTGGCCAACAAGTGACATCAATCCAATGGATAACTTTATTCAATGTATGCTCATTAATATAATTCATTGTATACCTTCATTCAGTGTATGTTCATCATAATTCAATGTAACTTATTTAAACCACAATTTATTGTATACTTCATTCAATGTAACTTATTTAAATCATAATTTATTGTATACTTCATTCAATGTAACTTATTTAAACCACAATTCATTGTATACTTCATTCAATGTAACTTATTTAAACCACATTAATCATAGATAGAAATTCATGGTTGTTACATTTCTATCCCCCTTAACAAAATTTCGTCATCGAAATTTAAAACATACCTTAATCAAATAGCTCTGGGTATTTTTGTCTCATGTCGTCCTCCATTTCCCAAGTTGCTTCTTCTAACCTTAAACCCTTCCAAACCACTTTAACCAGAGGAATACTTTTATTTTTCAACTGCTTGACTCGTCGGTTTATGATTTTCTCTGGTCTTACCTCATAAGATAAATTATCTTGTAAAGTAATATTTTCATATTCTATAACATGTGATGGGTAGGGTTGGTACCTTTTGAGTTGAAAAACATGGAAAACATCATCGATTTGACTCAAATTTGGGGGTAAGGCAATTCTATAAGCTACAGGTCCAACTTTGGCTAGGATTTGAAATGGCCTGATATATTTGGGACTAAGTTTTTTAGTTTTAATTGACCGACCAACCCCAGTAGTTGGAGATGCTTTGAGAAATACATAATCACCAACTTCAAATTCTAATGGCTTCCTTCTCTTGTCCATGTAACTCTTTTGTCTACTTTGTGCCATTACCAACTTTTTCTTCACCATCTCAATTTGTTGGGTGGTCAGATCTACAATCTCCAGTACAAGAAATTTTCTTTTGCCAAGTTCAACCCAGCACAATGGGGACCTGCACCTTCTTCCATATAATGCCTCGTAAGGTGTCATCTGAATATTGGAATGATAACTATTGTTATAAGCAAATTCTGCCAATGGCAAATATCCATCCCAGTTTCCTTTTAGTTCCAAAATACAAGCTCTCAACATATCTTCCAATGTCTGAATAGTCCTCTCTGTTTGCCCATCCGTCTGAGGATGATATGCTGTGCTAAACCTCAACTTAGTTCCTAATGCTTCTTGTAATGACTTCCAGAAGTTCGACGTGAACCTTGGACCTCTGCCAGAGACAATGCTATTTGGCACACCATGCAATCTTACTACTTCCTTGATATACAACTGTGCCAACTTATCCAGTGTATATGTGGATTTTATTGCTAGAAAATGGGCTGATTTGGCTAACCTATCCACAATAACCTAAATAGCATCATGTCCAGATGAAGTTCTTGGCAATCCCATTATAAAATCCATAGATATACTATCCCACTTCTATTCTGGGATATTCAAATGTTGTAACAATCCTGATGGCTTTTGATGCTCTACCTTAATTTTTTGACACACTAGACACTTTGTTACATACTTGGTTATATCACTTTTCATTCCAGGCCACCAAAATAGCCTTCTCAGCTCATGGTACATCTTTGTGACACTTGGATGAATTGTGTACTTGCTCTGCTGAGCTTCTCCCAAAACTTTTTCTCTCAACTCTGCCTTTGGGGGCACATATATCCTCTTCCTAAAACTCATCACACCATCTGCTACCATCTCAAAATCTTTGGCTTCCCCTCGTTCCATCTTCTCTCTTATTGTTCCTACTAAGTCATCTGTCTGTTGTGCTTCTTTAATTCGAGTCCTAAACTCATTCTCTATTTTAGTCTCACCATAATGTACTTTATTTAGCTTAATCTTGTATGCTAGATCTAGGTCTCTATCCTGCTCAATTAACTCTTGCTCCTTCACCATCATCCATGCTACATGAATAGCTTTTCGACTCAAAGCATCTGCCACTATATTGGCCTTGCATGGATGGTACTTGATCTTATGATCATAATCTTTCAATAGCTCCATCCATCTCCTTTGCCTCAAATTCAACTCTTTTTGATCTGATAAATATTTGAGGCTCTTGTGATAAGAGAAATTTTCTATTGTTGCTCCATAGAGATAGTGCCTCCATATCTTTAGTGCATAAATTACAGCTGCAAGTTCTAAATCATGTGTGGGATAGTTTTCTTTATGAGGTTTTAGCTATCTAGAAGCATAGGCTACAACTCTGCCATGCTGCATTAATACACAACCCAATCTGTTCTTACTAGCATCAGTGTATAGCATATAGGGCTCTTGAGGATTAGGTATGATTAACACAGGGGAAGAGGTTAACCTACGTTTTAATTCTTGAAAACTCTTTTCACAATTATCATCCCACACGAAAGGTTTTTCTTTTCTTGTCAATCTAGTCAGCGGTCAATCCGAGAAAAATCCTGGATAAACCTTCTATAATAGCCTGCTAGGCCAAGAAAACTTCTTATCTCTGTAACAGTTTTAGGTCTATCCCACTTAAGAACTGCATCTACTTTATTTGAATCTACTGCGACCCCTTCTTGAGATATTATATGACCTAAAAACTGTACTTCTATGAGCCAAAACTCACATTTGCTTAATTTAGCAATCAATTGCTTTTCTTTTAAGATTTTCAAAATAATTCTCAGATGTCTCTCATGCTCTACTAAAGATTTAGAGTATACTAGGATATCATCTATGAACACAACAACAAACTGATCTAAATAAGGCCAAAAGATTCTATTCATATAGTCCATGAATACTGCTGGTGCATTAGTGAGACCAAATAGCATGACTAGAAATTCATAATGATCATATCTTGTCCTGAATGCAGTTTTCAGGACATCTTCAGCTTTAACCCGTAACTGATGATACCCAAATCTTAAATCAATCTTGGAGAATATACATGCTCTAGCTAACTGATCTAAAAGATCATCTATTCTGGGTAATAGGTATTTATTCTTTATGGTCACCTTGTTTAATTCCCTATAATCTATACATAGTCTGAGACTTCCATCTTTCTTCTTAACGTATAGCACAAGAGCTCCCCATGGTGACACACTAGGTCTAATAAACCCTTTTTCTAACAACTCCTCTATTTGCTGCTTCAATTCAGCCATCTCATTTGGAGCCATTCTATATGGTGCTTTTGATATCGGCTTCGCCCTAGGTACTAATTCTATTCCAAACTCAACTTCTCTTTCTGGGGGTAATTGGCTAATTTCCTTAGCTAACACTTCAGGAAATTCTCGCACTACTAGTATTTTCTCAATTCCCTCTTCTACCTCAACTCTTGCAGAGAAGAAAACTAGGTATCCCTGACATCCCTTCTTTAAGCATCTCTCTGCTTGGGTGGTCGTTAAGAAATTTAGCTTAGTCTCAACACATGGGGTAATTTCTAGGGTGGGTAAGATTAAGATTTTATTTTTACAATCAAGGAGGATATTATTGGCTAATAACCAATTCATACCAATAATCACATCTATATCATGGAACGATAGGCAAATAAGGTCAAGGGTAGTGCAACAATGCTCATATTGGATAATGCAATTTAAGCAAACATAGGAAGTAACCACTTTGTCATCAGTTGGTGTAGACACATGCATGTCATAAGGCAACAAAGTTATAACTAGACCCAACTTTCCAGTACAGTTATATGATATGAATGAATGAATGACTAGCACCTGAGTCGAATAATGCATGTACAAGATATTTATTTATCTTAATCGTACCTTCAATCATATTTGGTGACTTACGAGCCTCTTGTTGAGTGAGAGCAAAAACTCTCCCCTGGGTCTGTGATCTATTGCTGGTTTGTAGTCGAGTATTAGCAACTTCCATTGTACAATCTTTCGCAAAATGCCCAGCCTTGCCACATCTAAAATACACATTTTGACCAGCTAGACAAGGTCTATTCCCATGATTGCGTCCACACTGCTCGCAGACTGAGATCATCGCATTCCTGCGGTTACTAGATCCGCCACGAGTATTTGATCGCCTAAAACTCTTGTTATTCCAAGGCTTTTTACCTTTTTTTTTCCATTCTCTGGTTCAACTTCTATTTGCCTTTTGTTGTGATTTTCAGGAGTTTGGGTGGTGGTTTTAGAATGATTTAGACTTCCTTCAGCAATTCTGCTTACTTCCACCAGATTGTTAAAAGTCCTTATCTGCATTGGTGCTACTCTTTCCCTTATCTTAGGTCTTAATCCTCTTTCCAACTTCTCAGTTCTCCATCTTTCATCATCATGTTGCTGTAGGTAGGTGGAATACCTGGACAGCTGAACACGCTTAGCAACATATTCATCTACAGATTCATTTTCCTTCGTCTTCAGTGTAATAAATTCAGCTTCTTTCTCATCCCTCACTGAGTGAGGAAAATACTTTTCATGAAATTGCTCCAGAAATATCTCCCAAGTTATCCGTACATTCCTACCCCTCAGTGTATTCTTTGTATTTTGTCACCACCTATCCGCCTCCTTCTCTAACATGTATGTGGCCATTAAAGCCTTAAGTTCTGTATTGACCCTCATGATTCTAAAAAATTTTTCTAGTCTCATGATCCAATCTTTTGCAATTTGCACATCAAATTTCCCTTCAAAGGTAGGTGGGTTATGCTTCCAAAATTGTGTTATAAGCCTCTGTTGTTGAGCTAGCTTTGCCTCTTGATCACTTGGAACATGTGGGGGTTCCATCCGTTGATTCTGTACTGGCGAAACATTTGTCCTAGCAGTTTGTTGTACTCTAGCTTGCTCTTGTGCTGTTAAAGCAGCTTGTATTCGCTCAATAGTATGTTGCTGTTGATCCAACCTATTCAGTATAACCTGAAGAGGATTCATCTGAGTTCCTCTCGAAGGTCCCTCATGATGTGGAACTCTTCCACCTCTTATATTGACCATTTTGAAATAATTTTAACAATTTAGCAACAGCCTATTGGGTTATTTCTCCTCGTATACATAACAGGTTATATATTATGCATTTATATAAAATTTATCAAAGTACCACAACATATAAAAATAACAGCAGAAACATTATACTTCATTATAAGTTTAGATGCTAGTAAATACTTAGAATTATCAATATCATAAAAATACTTAAATAATCTAATATTCTAGCCTACAATATTTATAACAAAAATTGCAATCAACACATTCACCTTACTATTATGATTATATGAGAGACATAAATTCTAATCATCATCAATATCTTCATCAGAATCCTCCATAGGATTGTACTCTGAGTATTCATCGGAATCATAATCTATGTAATAGTCACTGGTACCATCATCTAGTCCAGCCTCCTTCCACAATTCATCAATGTCTGGACCATACTTTTCTCGATAATACTCCTTGACATTTATCACTTCCACTTCCTTTTCTACTTCAATAGGGTACTCTTCCGGATCTTCCTCCAGGTCTTTCTCTGAGTCCTCCTCTGGTATTTCTTCCTCTGAGGCTTCCATTGCCTCAGCCTCTTCCTCTTCCCTATAGCGTTCTGCCTAAAGCGTGTAGGCAATAACATAGTCTTCCAGTGTATTGAACACACGACCTTGTAACTTCTCTTTAATGTGATTTCAGAACCAATGGTCAGGGAGAGCATTGGGCACTTGTTCAACCCAAAGCCCCTCAGGGAGTCTATGACCATGTAGCCCTTCAAGGATCTCTTTCACCTCCAATACTGTGCTTAGGATTCCAAGACTGGAACATATCCTCCATATTGAGCATGACAGTTATTAGAAGCAATCATGACTATTAGTTGGATTTGGAGTCCTTGGTATAGTTGGGAAAGACCACCATTTTCTCCAAATAGTTCAGTCGAGTCAGAGTTACTGGAATCCACAGAGTTCATGGGCTGATCAACTTCCTTATCTATGTTCATGAATGTTATCCCTGGTCCTGGAGGAACTATTCGTAGGGGATTAGTAGCAATCAGATCATTTCCTAACTCTGGGTAATCTTTTAGGTCAGTGATTGTCACGTTGCTGTCATTGCTGAAAGTTAGATTAGATCCCATACTCTCCTCCATAGGGTCTAAGTTAGGCTCATCCCAATTTCCTGCATTCGGGTTATTGGCCATCTGCAACTAAGGTAACTGATAAGCACTAGCAATCTTAAGGGAAAATTATAACTAAAAAGACATACAAAACTTTCCAATTGCAAGGATTTGCCTAGATCTTTTTCTCTGATACAAAAAATGTAACACCTTAGTTTACTAGACTTTTAATCATATATTATATATCTAGCGGAAAGAAATAAAAGTCTAAAATATTAAAACTTTTAAACTTTTCAAAATTAAGTTTCTTAAAAGACAATAACTTATCTGAAAGTTTACTTTAATTAATAATAATTAAACCAACCATACTATAATCATCTAACAATTGTTCCAAAACATCTAAAGTAAAACCAGCGAGTAGAAATCATAACTAAAGCACATCACCATAATTTAATTACATTTATTCTAATATTAAATCATATCTTCCAGTCTGCTTCCTCTCAGTTAATCACCTCATTGCCTTTGCCTTTACTTGACCCTAACATTGTTAGTCATTGGGTATGAGATTTGAGGAAATCTCAGTAGTATATATATTTATTCATACAAATCATGCTCATAATCAGGTAATTAGGCAAACAATCAAATAACTCATATTTCATGCATCTATAAAATTTTCAGCAGAGTTTTCTTTCAATACTAGACATCCACAGCATTTCAAAACATTTATATTGAAACAACTCATCCAACAATATTACATAACATCCATAATTAATTCACAGAAAATACATGAAATAAATAATATACTACCTCCACCGAAAAGTATTCTGAGCTAAACAGCCTGCCTTCCTTCTTTTTCCTCACACTCTCTTTCTCTCCCTTGGCTTTCTCTTTCTTTCACTCACAACTGGTGGGGTGCTAAAATGAAGAAATGAGAGGGATATTTATAGTGTTGATGTCTTGGCCAACAAGTGACATCAATCCAAGGGATAACTTTATTCAGTGTATGCTCATTAATATAATTCATTGTATATCTTCATTCAGTGTATATTCATCATAATTCAATGTAACTTATTTAAATCACAATTTATTGTATACTTCATTCAATGTAACTTATTTAAATCATAATTTATTGTATACTTCATTCAATGTAACTTATTTAAACCAGATTAATCATAGATAGAAATTCATGGTTGTTATACATATGGTTCAACTAACACCATTGAATTGAAATATTTAAGCAACCTTAGATTATTGATAATTGAATTGAATTGAATAAATAAATAAAATAAATAGTGGAAAGCAAAATATGAATGATCCAAAGAGGCAAATACATCAATTATTAAATTTTTAAAAAGAAATGAAACAAGAGGGAATAGGGCAGGATGCGTGTGGGCGCAGGGATAATGGTAAAACCACAAATGTCATCACAGATCCTGTGAATGCGGTGGCTGCTTCGCTTCTAAAGCAGCCATCTTCCACGCTTGCAAGCATTTCCAACCCCCCCCCCCCCCCCCCCCCCCGCCGCCCCCCCCAAACCCCCGGCGTTAGAGAGATATCTACGTAAGCAGTGTCTTCATCACATATCAATGTCTTCGGTCAAAAAAAAAAAAGGTTAAACATCCATGTCATTATCAATCCATCAAACATTTTTAAAATTTGTCATCTAACTTTTTTTAATGTGCTATATCACTTTGTCAGTTCTAACCGAGTCATGCAATGAATATAGATTCAATTTATTTTCATTTTAAAAATATTATCAACTCTTTTAACAATATCACTACTATAAAAATTTAAATTAGTGACTTAATATTTGTGATGGAATTAAATCCGTAACTAAATTTAAATAATAATAACATATTAGTGATAATCACAAAACATCATGACAATTTTTTTAAAATTTATAAATTTAGTCATGAATATACATTTGTGACTAATTTCTATTATAAAAATTATTAAATTTGTGACATATTAGTAATGAATACTAAAAGTTGTCACTAAAATTTTAAATTAGTAACAAATTAGTAATGACGGTTAAATTTGTTATTAATTTTAGTCATATATAGAAATCTGTCACTAATATCTATCAAATTTATTTTAAATATATATAATAGATTAGTAATGAACATTGAAGTCCATCAATCTTTTGTAAAATTTTCATATAATTATTGATACACAACTTGCCATCAATAAAAGTTGTCACTAAAGTTTTATTTATTGACGAATTAGTGATGATCATTACATTAGTCACTAATCTCTGCGACAAATTAGTTATAGACATTTTTATTATCAAAATTAATAAAATATTGTCCAAAAAAACATTTTCAAAATAATACATATACATAATTTTTTATTTTATTTTGAAATAAAAAAATATAAATAAAATTTCATTTTATACATATGAGAAAATAGAATAAATAAATATAAATTTAGTATTTGGGTTAATGAAATTGAAGATACATTATTTAACTTAATCATAAATTATTTGATATTGTATAATATTTTTTGTGTGTATGTTTGTGTATATATATATATATTAAAATTTGAGCATAAGGACTAAATGTTTATTGCAACTTAACTGGCAAAATACATAGGCAATTCATGGGTCTTGGAGGTCTCAGGTTGTAAGCATGAGAGAATGCACATTATTATAAAAATATATAAGAGATAATGAAACCACAAAGTAGGAGGGTCATGAAACCATAAAGTAGGAGGGTCAGAATGATAGTAAATTTGGTTTGAGGGAAAATAATAATAATTAAAAGTAACTTATGAAACTCTAAATACTTTTTTAAAAAAAATAATTAGTGACAGATTTATTCGTCACTTAAATTAGTGATATTATATTTGTTACCGACATAGTGATGAAAATTTGCATCACTAAATCCAAAATTAGTGACGAATTTTATTATTTAGTGACAAATTTGTCCGTCACTAATATTAATTTTTCTAATAATGTATATATATTGTGTATTGTTTTTCCTTTAATAAGTTTTTATTCCACTAATTTTTTTAATAATTTTTTGGTGGAATTTTTCTAATAACATTTTAACAAGGCACATTGTTTGGTAATAATAAACAATAGAGATGGAGCTTTATAAATAATACAATAACATTTGAAGGTTCGTACATAATTTTATAAAAGTAGTTCTTTGGGATTTCATTCCACCTATAATGGCATTAAACCATGTAGCTCTAAAATGTATCGTTTTTTAGGGTTTATGTCAAATTTAATACCTTATAATTTCAATACCTTAAGTATTTATTGTTTATCCGAAAAGAATCCTATTCATTTGATTTGTTGTCTCTCGGATGTTCGTGCAATTACCGAATTAGCATGAACTATTCTCAGTTCTTCTTCAATTATTCATTTTTTATGGTTGTGAAAGAAAATATGTACTACATAAAACTTACATAGGTAGTAAATTATTAATGTTTTAATAATTAATTTATTCTGGCTCGCTATATGTATTGGATTTATTCAGATACGTTTATTCGACATGATGAGCTAGTAAGATGTTAGTATACAAGTTTTGTTCCATACTCCCTCTTGGATTATAATATAAAGTGATGTAAATAATTTTATACATTTTAAGAAAATTTAGTTATATCCTAAATTTTAAAAAAAGTTAAAAAAGTTATTTTTATTCCTATTTATTTCATTTATTTCTATTATTATAGTACAAGATTACAAGATTTAAGACTAACTATTAAATAAATAAAAAGTAAAAAAATAAATCAATATATAACATCTCATATTATAAATCGAGAAAAATCTCATAAGGTATTTCATAACATAGATCAAGGAAGAATATATATATTTATATGAGAATGGAATTAGGAAGTAAAAATATTTTCACATTTTTAGGAAGGAAATATAGCAAAATATAATATTTTCTATTTGTTTACTACATTCGAACATAATATACGTGTCATAGATTAGGCAACTTCTGTGGCCTGTCTGAAAAGAAAAATCAAATTGAAATTTCTTTTCGATATAAAATCCAAAAAACTTTGAGTCTTGTCTAACATCTTTTATAGAATTTTCGAGAAAGAAAACTTTTTTTTTAAATATCATTAAGGATATTTAATTTAATGGTTAGGCACGTAACCCTACGTCAAATTGTCACGAAAAGGGCCAAACATTTTTAAAACAAGAAGACAAGGGAAGCTTTTGTATCCTAGAAGATGAACCTCGCCTACGTGGCCCCCTTTTCTTGTTAGCCAAGGATCGCATGGCACGTTGAATTAATGAACCACGCACCCGACGCGGAGAATTTTGTACGTCCAAATCCAAATTAATTAGGATAGATATTAAGAGATATTCTGTTATTTATATTACTTAAAAAATGTGTAACACATT
Source organism: Adenanthera pavonina (assembly GCA_026686845.1). Classification (NCBI taxonomy): domain Eukaryota; kingdom Viridiplantae; phylum Streptophyta; class Magnoliopsida; order Fabales; family Fabaceae; genus Adenanthera; species Adenanthera pavonina. The sequence continues at coordinate 14,051,757 of JAIVEN010000003.1, read as the reverse complement.
CTATAGAGGGTGACATAAGGCATGGTCATCTTTTGGATTAACATTTAAAAATGCGTGTTCTTTAAGATTTTGATAATAAAGATTATATAGTGGATATTTTACCAAAAAAAAAAGGGTTACATAGTGGATAACATCAAATCATTTCACACTAATCGTGTGGATCATTATGAGACATATAATGGCCCACCTTGGAAATAAAGTAAACATATGAATCTTGGAAAGTTAATTTAATCAAAGATGAGATGCCTTTCACATCTATGTTATGCCCTGGGTGTATATATTCAAGATCTTTTGTTTCCAGGCAAGTATGTTCACTTTTTTAAAATGGTGATCATTAAAAAAATGAATTTAATTACGGTACAGGTCGTGAAATATTTAATTATATTTGGAATTTAATCAGGTTATATACTACATGCATAAGATCTTATTGAGTTCGCACCCTCAATCTGTGGATCCACTAAACCAAAACGGCAATTTATTTAAAGTAGTTTTGGTGAGAAAGTGCATACACATCTTGAAGGTAACCAACCATGGTGGCTGACATTGCACCTGTATCCATTAAATTTTTGTTTATAATACATATTGAGAGTTAATTGGTATGCATTTCTTGTGTCTATGACTATGAGAACAATTCACACTCCGTCCCTATAAATTCAAATTTATGAATTATGAAAACAACAAACTAAGGGCCGTTTGGTTTTATTCTTGGGAGTACTCCAAAAAATGGGAATAATCCGGTTTGCATTTTCATGTTAAAACAGTTGGATTGTTAAAATGTTTTCTCATAATCCTCGTTACTAAATTTAATTCCAGAATAGGATCTGTGTTTTTACAGAATGGGATGTTGTCGACAAGGAGAAAGGAGAAGAAGGAAGTTTATGCCAGAAGAAGGAGAATGAAGAAGGAAAGGGACAAATTTTGCTTAAAGGCATTTGGGCCTTTTATTTTTATGTAGTTAAATTAAATATAAAAATAAATTTTGTACACCAAAAAAAAATCTGTTTCCAATATTTTTAATATCATATCATATTTATGATGACTATCAGTTCATTGTATTCTGTCATCATCATCCTTTTTAGTAATAGATAAGGCCCTGAGTGAGTTATTTAAATATCTTATTTCACAAGACATAATTTTTACAAGAAGCATGCATGATCCACTGAAATTCATATAAGTTCCGAATCGTCTTCATTAATACATGTATCACTCAAGAGAACATTCTTCCAGAACTCAATGCATGGACCTGAAGAAGAATGCCCAAAATTACCAGTTAAAAGTAAAAGTATTTTACCATCTATTAGCTAAGAGAATTTGAAAAAAGTTTTATTTTAATCCATTATATAAAAAGCACATCTTTTTATCCCTAATTGACAGTAAGAACTAATTTTCTTCAAAATACAGAGAATAAAGAATAAATCCTTATAATTAAATTTGCTATCCCTACAAAAGAGCTGGAAATTGAATATAAAAGGCATCTTTAATTTCTTCATTGATCAATTATTTCAACGAATAATTGGGATCTTCAATCGTTAAAATATGTTTAATGTTGTCTTTTTTGGTGTCTCTGTTTTTTTTAGCGTATTTATAATAAACAAAGACACCCAAAGAATTAGCTAGGCATAAGAATATTTATCATTCTAACTAGCCTGCATATTACATGGAGAAACACCATTGGGAACAAACCCGGGGCATCACATCCTTGCAGAACAGAAGCTCATAAAGAAAGACAAAACTCCTATCAAACAACAAACTGCTTCTTACAACTTAAAAAAATTATTGTTATATTAACATGATTATTAATTCATTTTTCAAATTACCTTTTTTTGGTTATTCACATCAAATATAAATTGAATGTTCATTCTTATTTATTCATGTCATGTTAAAGATAATTATGTGATGAAATTATATTCAATTGTTTTTTTTTTTCATTTCTACCGAAATTGGTCCTTTATAATCAAAGTATGAAACATTTAATTAAAGACTGTGAGCCCAATGCTAACGTTGAGCCCACTTTTAGCCCATGACTGAGGACACGACCCAACCCAAACTTTAGACATTCCCAGGTTATGTTCTAGGCCTACAAAACAAACCACTCTAGTTAGTTGACGGGCAAACGACTGACAAAATCCGGCCGAAAAACAAATAATAAATAAAATAAAAGGAAAGATTCTCTAAGGGTATGTTTGGTTGGGAGGAAATGAGGGGGAAGGGAAAGGAAGGGGAGAAATTTTGCTCCTCTCCCCTTATTTGACAATCAAATAATTGGAGGAGGGGAATTTTCCAATGTTGTCAAAACCGAACCGGACATGGAACCGGATAAGATACTGGTTCAAGGTTCAATGGTTCGACCGGAGGTCGAACCGGAATCAGACCGGGATCAAACCGGTACTAATTAAAATGATATATTTTAAATAATATATATGAAAAATGAAAAAAAATTAGGCAACCAATCTTTAAGCTTTCATAATTTTTTTCATAATTAAAGTTCCTAATATGACAATGAAAGAAAAGAGTTATATATTAAAAATAATGAACATGAAATGAAGTAAATAGAAAATAAACACATCTACATGACATTAATAACACAAATTCAAACATATATCATGTATTAATTGAAGTCTCCAGCTAAACAATATTGAAGTGAAGTGTCAAACAAATATGATCCATTACAAATAGTCAAATACTCAAATGTCATTAAAATCATCAATATCAAATCCTTCATTTGTTATGTCATCTTCAGAATCCAAATTTGGAATAAGCATTGGAGTACGGCTACCACTAGGAGCATCATGTTGAAGTCTACTACCATCCGATGGAACCAAAGGAGAAAGATCTGGAATTATATCTACACCTCCTAATCATATATATGAAAGAAATTAGGAGTTAATATTTATGTATAACGGTATTAGTAATATAGTAATAGAATCTTAAATGTAAAAATGAACCTTCAGTATGAAGAGATGAACTTGCAATGTTCTCTAAGTGTTGAACATCATCAGCATCAAAATCAGGACTTGCATCTTCTTCGATTATCCAAGTGTCCACATCCTCAATAGATTCATAGTCAATAGGATCATAATTCCTTGCCTTCATTATTTTCCTTTCATTAGCAACATAAATGATTAATGAAAGCTACCATACATATATTCAATAAAGCCTAGTAAAAGAAGAAGTAAATGAACAATTTATATTACCTATTTTGCAAACGTAAGTTATAATTAACATAAACCAAATCATTTAGTCGTTGATGCTCTAATTTATTTCTTTTTTTCGTATGGATGCGTTCAAACAAACCCCAATTCCGCTCACAACCAGAAGAAAAAGAAGTTTGACTAAGAATACGAATAGCAAGCTTTTGCAATAATGGAGCAGAACCTCCATAAGCTGCCCACCAAAGATCTACATCAAAGAAAGACATTAACTTATACCATATATGACAAATAATAATTAATATGATTAATGCATTGATTTGAATCATTTGATACTTACCAGGTTGAATTTCTGTAGATATTGAAGAAGCTTGTGCCCAACTAAAAGATTCCTGTTTAGCACGATATTTTCCTTATCTCAATCATCATTTGTGTATATTGAGGACTTGAGTAGTTAGCATCAAACAAATCAAGCATTGCATCCCATAACCTTTTATGATCACGAAAGTCCTTGTCATTACCATAAAAGAAAGTAGGATTCAAGAAATATGCTGTTGCATGAAGATCATTTTTTAGATGCTTATCCCATCGAGCTTTAATCAAATTTGTACAGGGCTTATATAATTCCTTCCTAGTACGAAATATTCCCTTGATTGCATTTTTAGCTCTCAGCATGCCATCAGAAACATAGCCTAAAGAAGGCTTTTCATCTGAATCAACAATTCTCAACAATCTTATAAGGGGGACCACAACCAGTACAATCAATGTGCAATCATCCCAAAACTTACTATCTAAGACAACTTCACTGAATAGTTTACCAGGAGTAGTCCTTGATAACTTATGACCCTGGAAATGTTGATCTATAGCCAAGGCTTGCAAGTGATGCTTGTGCTCAACTATACTTTTCAATGTTATGAATGTAGTAGCAAATCTGGTTGGTCCTGGACGCACAATTTCCTTCCATCCATCCCTATTCCTAAGCCATGATAAGAAAACTATATGGTTGTATACAAATATAGTTATCTTTGATACTCTAGAGGCAAGAGAAGCAATATGAGGCATGCTGCAAATATCTTTCAAAAGAAGATTCAAACAATGTGCAGCACAAGGTGACCAATAAATATTCTTATATTTTTCATGAATCAATTTACCACAAGCTTGATAATTGGCCGCATTATCAGTCACTACATGCACAATGTTTGAAGGACCAACCCATTCAATGACATCATGGAACAAATTAAATAAAGTCTTTGCATTCTTAACCAAATTAGAAGTATCAACAGATTTCACAAAAACTATGCCCGCAGGAGAATAAACTAAAAAGTTTATCAAGATTCGCTACCTTATGTCAGTCCAACCATCAGCCATAAGAGTACAACCAGTTGATACCCAGTTAGATCGATGACTATCAATCACCAATTGACATTCTTTTTTACAAGCTTGCAACAAATCAACTCTTGTTTCGTGATAAGTTGGCCCTTTGAACCCAGGCCCCATCACAGCAATTGCATCAATAGCTTCTTGAAAGAATGGATTATTCACTGCATTAAATGGAACACAACTAAAGTACATCCATCTAGCAATGGCCATTTTTGCATGGTTATGTGCTTCTTTACTTGCAAACACACTTTTAAGACTTAGTTGGGTACCTGGAGTTGTTCTTGGGGCAAAATATTTTTCAACCCCGCTTATGGCTTTTCTTTTGCCAGTTGTAGGAGGAACAATAGTAATTGGAATAGCTGGAGTACTTTCTTCATCATCAACACCACAACTCTCTTCAAGCACATCATCAAGCTTCTTTTTAATTTGAACTTCTTTCAAGTTTGCTTGCATTCGATTGCGAACATCATGAGGAACCTTTTTACATGAAATTATTTGACCCAAAATCCCAGCAAGATGTTGTTTCATTTTGTTTATTCCCCTTCCTTTATAGGAATTTAAACAAAACAAGCATGTGTATACATTATTTTTTCCTTCTTTTTTAAGTGAAAAATACTCCAATGCAGGATCACTCTTCCCACGAATCGATGAAGCAGCAGTTGATTGTTTAGATGAAGTATCATTGCTACTTTCATCATTATTGGGGTCAAGATTGGGATCAGGATTGGAAGTGGGGGTGTTTTTCTCCCCAATATTGGATGTAGGCGAATTATCCATAATAGTGAAAGCTATAAAATATTAAAATAAAAACATTCATTCCATGTGTTAGACATATATGTACTCTATATCATTATCATACATTCAGTCACATTCTAAGTATTAGACAACAACAATGGTAACATATTATACATATATATATATATATAGTTTTAGATTATTTAGATCAAATTTCAATAGTTTAGATTAATTTTCCTAATAAAATAAAATATTAAATGTAAACAAATCATTGAAATTTAATTTCATATTTCAAATGTATAATGAAAAGAAGCTAGGCACGCAACAAAGGTAGGTGAAGGCCAATATATAAAAATAAAGGAGGATAGAATTGAAAAGGACTTGAGGTATTAAAATTTGAAAGTGTCCCTTTGTTATAATATTTTAAGACAATTGTTTTGTCCATCTACTTACATTAACTTCACAAAGCTTTACTAAACCATAAGCGGTGAGTCCCTCTTAATACCCCTCCCAAAAGCCTTCACAAAACTATCTTTCCAAACACTTTATTCAAAGGAATTGATTAATCAAAGCCGTGAGTCCCTCTTAATGCCCAGACATGGAATTAATTAAGGATGGATTGTTTCTTCACCGTGATGTGCCCTGTGTTTGTGCCTTTGTGGAGAGATAATGAGTTCAATCTTACTTTAATTAACAAAGCAATAAACCAGTATGAAGAAGACAATCTCATGGAGTATATAATTTATATACTCCAAGTATCAAACAAATAGACATTGATTTTAATATCTAGGCTTAGAAACACACACACACACACATATATATATATATATATACTTATATATCCTAAATTCTCCCTCACAAAACAAGTGCACCAGAAATTGATGAACAAGAAATTATAGACAACATCACCACGGCAACGAGTTACAGAGCAACAAACCAGCAATGATAGAGCGATAACAGAACTCATGGTCAAGAACAGAGAGTACAAAATGAAGGATAAAGGGAACTCACAGGCCACAGCAATGACAATCACAGACGAGGAAAGGAACAATGAGCACCAAGACAACACCAGTTTCAATGGAAATCACAGCCACAATGAGCAAGCACGATGGCAAGAGAAAATCCCACAAGTCCATGAGCGACTGTGAGGAACGACAGCAGCTTCAACGAATGATGGCAGCAAGCATGATGGAAAACCGCGATGGCCGAGGTAGTTTGGATCAAGAACGATTGCAGCTGGTGTCTTCGAGTTTTTCGGTCTCTGAAGATGGTGCTAGGGCTCGAATCGAATTGGGGAAAATTGAAGAATGATGATGAAATGAAAGTGAAATTCAGACTCAGCTGTTCGGTCTTCGGTGTCTTCAACTGATGTCGTTTGGTGAAAGAAAAACTGAAACTGACTTAAAAAAAAAAAGCCGAATGACGTCGTTTGGTTCTTAAAAAAAAATTAAAAAACTTAACAAAACGACGTCGTTTGGTTGCAAATTTTTTTTTGGAAGCTTATTTCAATGAACTGTCCAGACCACCAAAACCGCCAGTTTGGCCGGTTCACCACCGATTCGGTCGGTTCACCACCGGTTCGGTCGGTTCACCACCGGTTCCTAAAACCTCTGGTCACTCTCTGCAACCGGACCGGAGATGGCCCCGGTTCCCGGTCTGACCGGCCGGTCTGGTCCGGTTTTGATAACACTGGAATTTTCCCTCCCCTCCACTTATAAATTTTTCCCCCAAATTAGATAATTTGGGGGGAAAATGTGTTATTATGTCCAATATGACTAAAATGCCCTTAACTTTTTCATAACTCAACCACACAATATACTGATCAGTCTTGTCGCGTCTCTTTTTAATCTCACTCATAAAATATGAAATATCTTAGTGACATACTTGCATGAAGTCACAAACATACACATACACATTCGTATATTAATATATATAATCATGATTAAAATTGAGAAAAAAAAAAAGATACATACAATTGTGGTTGAGATTAAGAAAAAAAAAATATTTCCTTCTGATTAAAAACTTTGTCTAATATTCAAATAAAAAAAACTCTTTTTTTAATATAGAAAGAAGATATTAACTTAAATAAATTAAATGTATAATAGTCAAATTATAATTATTTTTCCTCCATTCCCCTTCTAACCCAAATAAGATAACATTAAAATCCCTCCATTTCCCTCCAAATAAGTTAAAATTAAAATTTCTTCTTTTTTTTTTTCTTTTTTTTTCTTCCACTAAAATCTCTTCCTTCTTTTTTTTTTTTTCCTTCGAACCAAATATACCCTAATAAAAGACAAGAAATCGCCGGGGAGTAACGGTCTCTCGTTTTGTTTGGCTTCGCCTCGTTGCGCTGCTCCGAGGCTGAGAGCTGCGACTAGTTTTCAAAGGATGGCCCCACTATCTTTATGGCGCGCAGGGGCAAGGCTTGCTCTGGTTGCCTCCGCCATTGGCAGTGGTGCCGCCGCCGCCACCATAGCCACCTCTGATGACCCTGAAACTGCCATCAAGCTTTGCACCACCGTCCCCCATCGCCTCATCCGCGACGCCATCACTGCCGCCAACATCGCTTTGGGTACTCTCGATCTTTCCTATACTCCATAACTGGAGATTTACGTTACCGTTTTATCTTAGTTGTTTTCTATTTACTTGCTTGTCATCGATCCATTTGAGTATAAATCTTATCCTTAGTGAATGAATAATGGGAGTGAGGTTGCGGGATTGTTGAAGGATGGGCAGGGGTCAAGAGATGTAGCTTCTCGTGCTGGAGTAGCTTCTAATTTGGACAATACTATCATCGAATTTGCCTCTGGTGTAACCAGTTCAACAGTTCAAGTTTTTTATTTGTATAGGTGGACTCTTGTTTGCATTGGGGTTTAGTGATAACCTGATATAGATCTTACACGCTGGTAATTCAGTGAGGACGTGATCATTTATTTATATTTGCCATATTAATCAGCGAAAATCTCGATGTTATTAGTAGATTTCGGTGTAAATGAAGCTGGGCTCAAGTTCTTCTTGTATTTTCATTAGATTATGAATATTCTCTGTGGGGACTGCCAGAAGGAAGTAATGAACGGTCATCAGTCAAGCGTGAAGTTCACCTCCGCTCTGCACGTAAACTTCAAGAACTGTGTTTTAAGAACGGAGGGATTTATATAAAGCTTGGCCAACATATTGGGCAGTTGGTATGTTGATTGCCTCTCTAAGTATTCCTGAAGATAAGAAGAATTCAGAAATCTGATTTTATCAATTACCATTTTAAATCTTATGCATACAATTCTAGTCTTCTGATTTATTAATTTATCTATTGACCCTTTACAGGAATACTTAGTTCCTGAAGAATATGTTCAGACAATGAGGGAGTCTATGTTGAATAAATGTCCAGTTTCTTCATATGATCAAGTATGCGAGGTCTTTAGGAAAGAACTTGGAGAAACACCTGATACAGTATGTTTGTTTAATTTCCTCTTGACAAAAGCTTTATTTGAATTGGAAGGATTTGGTATTCCTGTGTGCTTCTGATTCTTATTTGTAATTTTTTACAAAATATTGCTTGGTGGTGGCTGAATTAAGCCTTATAATGTGCAGATATTTTCTGAATTTGATCCAATTCCAATAGCAAGTGCTTCCCTTGCACAAGTTCATGTAGCCCACACACATGATGGTCAAAAAGTTGCTGTCAAGGTTTTGATCGTTAGATATTTTCATTTATTAATGATTAATATATTTTAAATCAATTTTCTTTTTGTGAATTAAGCAATAGTATTTCTTATGAAAATTTCTTGTACATGTCATTGTAATTTGTCAATATCCAGGTTCAGCATACTCACATGACTGATACTGCGGCTGCAGATCATGCCACTGTGGAATTGATTGTGAACACTTTGCATAGGATTTTCCCCAGTTTTGATTATAGGTACTATTGTAATGGTTTTACCTGTTTGGAATTAACCAACATAATGACTGAGAATTTTAGAAGCCAACTAGGCCAGCAACATGCATATCATAACTGATGGATGGGTGTACATTTAAATTATTAAAGGAACTTTCACGGAAAATAAACAAAGGAACTTTCATAAAAAAGTTGTTAAAGGAACAGAATGATCTTAGTTTTCTGAACAATACTTAGTAAGACTCATATATTTCCCTTCTCCTATATTGCCTTGCAATTGCATTGATTGTAAAGTTCTTTTCACTTCTGTCTTTAGATGGTTGATTGATGAGATACGAGAAAGCTTACCTAAGGTGAGTTGCTCACTTCAAAACAGATGTCTAGGCCTATAAATATTTCAACATATGCACATTTGATGACCTTTGCGTATTGGTTTATAACTTTTTTTACGTGTTAACTAATGATGTTGTTTGTTAATTCTTTTTCCCCCGTGTGAAATTTGCTTCATAGTGCATACGTCCTTCATGCAGGACAAACACAAACCTGTATAGGGAAAGAGAGGATTCAAGGATAGAAAAATATGGGTGTGGGTGAAGAACATCGCTGTAATAATTTTTTGTTTGGTGTGGTAAAATTTAAGATCTATGTAGGCTTTTCCTAACTCCAAGGCAGTGAGCATTGCAATTGGTGGATGCCTACTGACTAAGAAACACCAATTGGAATTGAATTGAACCCCTTTGGACATAGCTTCCTTATACTAAATAATTTGAGTTGTATTTGACATTATTCAGTTTTTCCTAATCGAAGTACAAAGTTATCCCTAAATGGATAAAACCAACTTACTAGATAATTATTTTCCTAAACTGCAATAAACATGAGCCATCTTAATTTTTAAAAGACCCTAATAAGCCTGCTTGTTTGCTATCCATGTTTGAATTTCCAATTGTTTTCTATCTATGTTTGGAATTTCTAATTCATAGGTAAATACTGATGCTATTATTATATGGGTAAAATACATTTTGGTGCCCTGTTGTTTGGTCCGTTTGCACTTTGATGCCAAATTATTTAAAAATTTACATTGTAGTTCCCTGTGGTTTAGTTGTTCGCACATTGGTATTCTGTGGCTTCATGTCATTATGTTTTGGAAGATCAAAATTCCTCCCTTGGCTGAATGAAATTGCACATTTAATATACGAAACACAGTAATCCCTAAAATTTTCCCTAAACTTCTAATTTCCTAATGATATTCGTTATTTCCTATGTATTGAAGACCAAAATTTCTCCTTTGGTCAGTTGGGATCCCAAATTCAAAACACACAATACAGTTTCTTCCTCAAAGTTTGCCCCTTAACTTAATCCCTAATTTTGTCTCGAATTTTGCTTTAAATTCCTAATTTCCTTATAAAATTCTTAGTTTCCTATGTAGTAAAAACTAAAATTCCTCTATTGGTCTATTGAAATCCCAAATTCAATCCATACAACATAATATCTTCTCTAAATTTTACCTCTAAATGAAATTCTTAGTTTTCTTATGAAGTCTCTAATTTGTTGGCAGTGAAGACTAAAATACTTTCTTTGGCCAATTGAAATCTCTTATTTGATGGGAAAATTAGGAATTAATGGAAAACTGCTATAGACTCCATTGAATAGATAACATTATGAACCACGTGGCACCAATGTGTTAATGGTTTAAACTGCATGACTCGGAAAAAATATTTTTAAACCACAGGGAACTGAAGTATATTTTGCCCTATCCATATTACTCCTATCATTCTTCATATTCCTATCTAATTCCTCACTATATAATGGATCAACGAAGCTAATATGTAGTTTTTGCTAAATTTATTTTAAATTTGTTCATATGATCATTCTACAAGCAGACTTTTTGTTTTTTGTTAAAAGGCAATATCTTTGTTTTCATTAAAAATTTATATGAGCATGTTAGAGTGTAACGGAATGACATGACAATCTGTGCATATTGAAAGAATTGACTAAGCAATGAATTAATGGTTTTATTGAAATCTAAGTTTTAAATCATGGGTTATGCAAAGTATACCTGTTATGCTTGCTCTTTTTTATGCTCTTTAATCTGTTCACAGAAAGCAGGTAGTGTAAAAGAATTACTGCTTTAGTAGGACTTAAGAATCTATCTTAAATTAATTTAATTTATATGTGTGTGTGTGTGTGCGCGCGTGTGTGTGCGTGTGCGTGTGCGTGTGCGTGTGCGTGTGTGTAGTACTTTGCTAAGGTTCTCATTTATGGATTGATCATCTTGGGCTCCCTTTTCTGTTCTTCTCTCGTTTGCTCTTTTTGCCAGATGATTTCTGATCTGTTTAATTGATATTTTGGTTTCCAGGAGTTGAACTTTTTGACTGAGGCAAAGAACAGTGAGAAATGTTTGGAAAACTTCCGGAAGTTTTCTCCTCATATTGCAAACTATGTATATGCACCAAAAGTGTATTGGAATCTTAGCACCTCAAAGTTACTAACAATGGAATTCATGGATGGTGCACAAATAAATGATGTAAGGACCATTAGAAGACTTGGGATCCATCCACATGAAGTTTCAACATTGGTAAGTTTTTTTATGTGGGATTTGTTATAGATCTTCTGGCTACCTGTTTCAAGAATGCGGACATTTGGACCTTCTAAGGTTCAAAATGACTTATATTGTCAACTCTACTTACCCATTGTTGGCAACTTTCTAGTATATTATAGTAGATCATGAATGGTTACATAATGAAACAATGGATGGGTGGTAGTCTTTTGTAGGTTTGCTCTAACAAATTATTATTTTGTGGCTTTGTGATATGACATCTTTGATTACATGTATTGTGGCTGTAAAATAATGATTTAGCAATGTTGGTTGGTTAAATGATAAGTTTTTTTTTTAATATATATAATTGCATATGACGTTCAATTAGTAAACTATATATATTTGTTACCAAAATGATTTCGTAAAATGTGATGGGTATTAATGCAGGTCAGTCAAACTTTTGCTGAAATGATGTTCAAGCATGGGTTTGTACATTGTGATCCTCATGCTGCTAATTTGTTGGTTCGCCCATTGCCTTCTAGCAGAATGAACATCCTGGGTAATGCCAAACTGGAACTCTTTCTACAACTGTGGTTGCAAGATTTGGAATCCAAGTATACTCTAAACATTCGTGCAACTGGAAAACTTTTCTGTTTTTAGTAGTTGACTCATAACCAGGAAATAACTTTGTCCCATCTTTTATAATTTTACAAAATATCGATGTTTTATAATATTTTCTCTGTATTATTGATGGACCCAATCTTATTGGGCCTCAAACTCTTAAGGCTTATGAGAGAAAGAGGAAAAATAAAACAGATAACAACGGGGTGGTCCCTGATGTTGAGGTTTCAGGATAACCCACTCTCTCATGATGAGAGCCAGGGGGTGAGATGGAGGAGAGGGAGGAAAGCTAGAGTGAGATGAGCGCTAAATGAGGGCATTTGGGCTACATTGGAGAAGAAAAAAGGCAAGGAAAGATATCATGACCGGGATAGACTTGCCTCTTGAAAGTAGGAAGCCATTTTCCTTGGAATTATGAAGGACAATAATCCCCAGAAATGAATGTAATATTTGGGAGTAATTTAATGACAAAGTGTAAAACACTGTCAATACCCGACTGGAGTATGCTTTGTTGGTCAGTATGTGTGGAAATGGCAGTGCCAAAGTACCAGAACAGAGGGAAACTGAAAAATTGGTATAAATGATATTCACTAGAATGTGTCCGTACTGGTGTCTTCAGGAGAAATGTAGAAGATAAATGAAGGCAGTCATGCAATGTAGTTTTTCTGGATGAATGCTATCTCCCTGCTTCCTCTTTAAGATTATGGTTGAAACTTGAGATATGGGTGTCCGTGTGTTGTACTTTGGTGGATAATTTCTTATTTCCACTTTTTATGTTAAAATTTCTCATTTATTTCTTACCTCAACTCTCATGTATAGGAAAGAGGAAACCACAGTTGATTCTTTTAGACCATGGACTCTATAAAGAGCTTGATTTTCATACAAGAACTAATTATGCTGCCTTATGGAAGGTACATTAATTATTTTTCATATTTGGTGTTTGATATATCTCATTTGAAATAGTCGATTGCATCCCCTTCAGTCCCTCCTTTGATACAGGCATTGGTATTTGCTGATGCTAATGCGATAAAAGAGTATAGTGCAAAATTGGGTGCTGGAGAGGATTTATATGCACTATTTGCAGGAGTTCTAACAATGAGACCATGGAATAGAGTTGTTGACCGAGCTGTGGATCATTTAGTTATACGGGGAAGTGATAGTGATCGATCAGAATTGCAGGTTAGCTGTGGCTTGAGGGCAATTTTTTATCTCTTCTGTTTATTTCAGCCTTAGGTTAATGCTCTGTTAAAATTTATGGCATGCTTGACATAGTGGATGGATAGGGAATCTCTTTCCTTCCTTTATGCGTACTGTTCATTATACCCTTATTATTACTTAATGATATCTCTCTCTTTTTTTTTTAACATTTTAAAAGTAGGGATACAAGGGTCATTTTCCTTCATCAAAACTTATTTTTTCATTCCATTTCCGTTCTTTTTTTTTTGGCCCCCATTTTATGTACTAAACGGGCCCTAAGGTTTAAAGCAAAGGAATGTTGGCAGAACTTGGGGAGTGAAGGAAAACACACTCTCCAGCCCTTGTACCTTCCTTTATTTCACGTATACAAAAAATATAGTTTAACAACGAGATAAGCTCCAAGTTTATGTTTGGATTTAGGAGAATGGAGAGGAAGGGAATAGAATGGAATGGAATGTGTCATGTAAACATTTTCTCTGATTTTGATTTAAACCCAATATATAAATAATTTTCCTCCTATAATATGTTTGGATGGAACAGAATGAATAAAAAACTTCTTATTTAAATCCAAAACAAAGAAAATCTCCAAATAAAAATTTCTCTACTCTTCGCTTTCATTATATAATCTTTAATCTAAACATAACCAATAGAGATAAAGATACAAGAAAATTGCTAGACTCCCAAACAATGATAAACTCTTGACGCATAACATTTCCACTTTGTTATTAAGAATTATTCTTGAATAATAGATAAGTGTCTCAGCATGTTGTTTTAAAATTTGTTGCTTGAAATCCATTTCTCTGCCTTTAAGGCTTTAACATTGTGACTGCATGTCAAAGCTTTGATCATGCTGGGTTTCTTTCTAGGAAAAGTACTCAATTCTTGATTGTTCTCTTGTATATTCTGTGTGACTGTGTCCTGCAGTTGAAGCCGTGTTGAATTGCTCAGTTATAGTAAAGTTCATTGATTCATAGTTTAAGAACTTAATAATTTGGTCTAAGTAGAGCAAGGTTAATTTTCCTTTCTTGGTGTGGTCAATAAATAGTATTTGAAGATAATTAGCCCTGTATGTCTAGAGTAGAATGAAATATAGCGTTGAAATAACTGTGCTAATTTTATTTTGCAGATGTATGCTTCTCAGTATTTCCCTCAAATCTCTGAGCTTCTAAGGAGATTACCACGTGTAATTCTTCTAATGCTGAAGACAAATGACTGTTTACGTGCAGTCAACAATTCTTTGGTACAGATTATTCCAGCTATTTGTCTGCACTTCTTCATTACACATAATGTGACCTTAGGATATGTTTGGCTAAGTAAATAAGGATGGTTGGAATGGGAATGAGTGAGGAATTTTTTTTTTCTTCTTCACAATCTAGGAAAGGGAGCGAGCAAATGATTTTTCCCTTGGAAATGTGGATTCCATCAAATGAGAGAATGATAAATGAAATTTCCATCCCATATAATCAGACATAATTTCACTTATCTCCCGCACCCCCAACCACCACCACCATCACCATCACTATTGAGTATTGTTTCTAAAAGATGTTTAGGTTACTTCTATTTAAAAAAAAAAAAAAAGATGTTTAGGCTACAATAATTTAAAAAGTATTTTTGTTGTTTTCTAAACTTAGGATATTATTGTCATCGGATTGATTTTTTCTTTTCATTCTTGCATATATTCTGGTCTACCTACCATTAGAATGGAATGAAACGAAATCCTCATTCCATGTTGGCCATGCCAAACACAGCAACGGAATTGATGATTCCACTCTCATTCTCTCTAATTCATTCCCAAAACAAAATATGATTTGAATGCCTTTAAGTCTTGCAATTGATTGTAGAGATTAGACAAAAAGGAGTCATATGAAACAATGCCAATTTCCTTCATGTTGTTTATTGACACAAGTGCCACTTTACAATGAGTTTGATTGAAGAATGCTCTTGAAAAAGTTTCGAGAGTATTATAGTCAGCCCAGCTGTCATAGGTAGTGCTAATGTTGAGAACCTAACGAAGTTGTGCTGCTTGCTCAAGTAAGCTTCCATTGATTTTTGTGTCACCATCATGGTTCTCAAGGAAAATCACCTGAAAACTGCCAGATATACCTCCGCTGGCTTTTTTCTTCTTAGGTTCTGTTAGAACAAAATATAAGCTGATAATTGATCCTAGAAAATCACGTCAAAACTGGCAATTATGTTCTCTGAGGGATTTACATATTTTTAGCTAGGAAACAAACGGTAGATCATCATCTATTTACCATATAGTAGGGTAGCTGTTTCTGTTTAATGTGATAGACATACTGATATTTTTGTTTTTTCTGGGATCTTGGTCAGTTGCAGGGATCTTCTCTGGAGACATTTTATGTAATTGGTCAGGTTTCTTCGAAGGCTCTGATTGAGGCGAAGAAGTCACAAAGCAAGTCCCTTTTAACTCGGTTGAGTGTTATGTTGGATGCCATTTTGCTGGAAGTGCGACTCTGGGCAATGCAGATAGCCTTGTGGCTTTTATATCTCAGAAAGGCGCTGACTTGGTCAAGCTAAGGGTCATAAAGGGGATTCTCTCTGCCAAATTTGTTTCCCTAATTAATACATTCTTTTGTAAAATAAGTTGCTCTATTCTTTGTCTCTGTGGTCAGAATTCGCATTTTGCGGATTCTTTTGAGCACGGATCGGACAAACCGTTTTTGTAGTAGCAGAGATTAAAAAAAAAGAGAACTAGTGCAGCTTTATTGTTTTTTTTGGTTATACACATCTAGTCATGTATTCTGAGACTCAAAATTTGTTGTAAATCACCATTAATGAGGGGAATAATTCATTGAGAAATGCTAAATACAATACTTTGGGCATCAATGTCAACGGAAGCATCTGTAACTTATTTGATGACTCATATATAGCTCTTGAAGTTTTTGGGGATCTAGTTATGGTCTACTTTGCATTGCATCCTCACTTTCTGGTGGATTTGCTGCGATACGATGTAAGCAAAGCGTGACTCTGTAAGACGTTGGCTTAAACAATTATTGGCTTTTGTCTCTTTCGTTGAGCTAGTAAACGTTTTTCTTTGTGCTTGGTGAAGTGTACTTTGACTCTAAAGAGTAGCCTTTTAAGGTCTATAAAATTTTGTTCTCTGTTTGACTTTGACTACTTGTGAAGGGAAAAAAGTTCAAATCCATTTTTGAATTACAAATTTAGGATAATGAATGAGATTATGTGAAACGGTGAAGCTACTCTTTTGATGAGTTAGAGAGAACGCATGTTAAGTAATGGATCTGAGCAGCGTTAGCTCAGCAAATTGAGTTGTCTCAACAGTTCGTGTAAAGAAAGTAGGTGGTAATTCATGAGGCTAGTTCCCACATGTTCCTAAAACGATCACAAGACACAGTGTTGTGATCTTATTTTTGATGTCAAACGTATTTTTATGTTATTTGTAAATCAAGTATGACTGGACTTCTCTCCAGCTATCTCAAGACTTCATTTGTTTTAGATAATTTTAAAATTTAATTAATTACATTAAGCTATTTCATCATGGGTGTCCCAAAGTCAACAAATCATATTCTAATTTTGTTCACTATCCGAGAAACTGAGAAGAGAAACGTGCTTTTGTGTTTCTAAACAGACTTAATATATTCTCTTCCATTTTTAATGTAAATCACTCCTAAATAACTCATTAAAATTAAGGAAAATTTATTACATTATTAAAATTATCTTAAAATTATTGTGTTTTCCATCTTTACTCTCTAATAAATACTATAAATTCAAACAATCAACATTCTCTCTCATAATTAAATAAATATATTTTAAAAATAAAATAATTAATACACTAAAAATTTATAAAAAATAACTTATATTGAAGTCTATAAAAAACTTTTAAGATTTGACTAATAAAAAATTAGGAGGAAATACATGAAAAGTACCGACATAATATAGAAAACGAAGGCTCCATTATTTTTGTTTGGTGAACTCACCGCCGTAAATCGGTGAGGAAAATCAGAGGATCATAATGAAGTCATAAAGGAAAACCTACTCTTGTCAGCTTCATCCGTCCATGTCTCTTACAATTCATGTTTTCTCAACTAATCATTTAATGTTTACATAAATAAGTTGATCTCATTTTCGCTTCTTCATTCAATGATTCTAGCTACTTTTTTGTGCTTGTCTCCATTACAATTTTATACCCACTGCTAAAAAAATATTAAAAAAAATAAAAAAACTGTATCATGCTAACCCTGACACCCACTAGATTTTCCTTTTTTTATGGTAACGACACCCACTTGATTTTCTATTGTTATACAATTACTCGGTTCAGTTCAATCTCATTCACGTTTTTATTTATTTTCCCCATGTGGGGTGCGCAGGCAAGGAATCCATGATATGTGGGTCTTCGTTCTCTTTCTTTCATTCCTTTTTAGTAAAAAAATTCACTTAAATATCAGGAAGATAAAATATTTTAAAAACATATTATAAATTTGTAAAATTCTCAACAGTTATCAAGGCATTACATTAGAATTAAAATGTAGTAAAAATATCGACTTTAACCCCTAAATCGAAGTTATGAATATATAAGGATGAGTTGAAAATAAGTGAGGACCCACTAGAAATATATGAGAATTGATTAAAAATAGATGATGATCAATTGGAAATAAAAAGACGGAGACAAAATCAATATTTTTTTGGTGCATTTTGATTATAGTTTGATGTCTTTGAAACTTTTGGAAATTTTGTGAATTTGCAATATATTTTTGAAAATATCTTGCCATTGTGGTAATTAAGTAGAATTTTTCCATATTCTAGCTTTGAAATTCTGATTGACAATGCATTATAAAATAAAGAATAATATGTCAAGGTTAAATATTGAATGATTATGTTTATCAAATTGTTGTTACTTCAACGTAACAGTGAAACAATACAATATACTCCCTATATTCTTTATTATATAATCATTTTTAACTAATTTATGTATATCATTCGTTAAAAGTAATTAAAATTTTTTAATTTTATAAAATTCACCTTAATTTTTAAATATCACTTTTATTAATTATAATCCATCTTATTTATATTTTTATTAATCTTTTTCTATCATAACTTTTAATAAAGAATAAATATTAAAAAAATATTTAATATTTAACATATGGCTTATATTTTATATATAAACTTTTTTAGAAAGTATCTTCTAATGGGGAAAGGAAAGCCAGGGAGTAATAATTAGTTGAAAGAAGCACATTCTGGTTTCTTGTCTAGAGTTTTAATGTTATATTTTTTTTTTACCTCTTGTGTAACTCTTTGGGATCATTCTTTTTTACAAGTTGGGATCATATAATTTAATTGAATGAAATTTGCTGAGAATCGAAAAAAAGGGATTTGAATCACTTGCAGTGTCACTTCCTTCAATTGCTCAAATGTAGTATTAAAGTTAAGATTTTTATTTTATTTTTATATTTTATTTTATATATAATAAATTTATCTCCTTTCAATACACTTCACTTAAGCAATTAAGGGATGTCAGCACTGTAAGGGATCCAAGTCCAAAAAAAAAGGATTAAATCATACTAAATTAGAGTGTAAATTATATTTTGTTTTAACCAAGATTAATTTTTTAATTATGTGAAACGTGTTGTTTAATATTATTTTAATAAAAATAAGTAAACAATAAAGAATCATTTTATTATCAAATATTCATTTTACTCATACATGAACCATTTCATTACTTTCTTGAATTTATTGTTGATTTTTTTTTCTAGGTCAACAACTTATTGCTGAGTTTAAGTGAAACATTTTAATTTTAAAATATTGTAGATTATAGATATTAAAAATAAAGTATTCAAATTCATTTCAAAATATTAATAAAACTAGACACAGATGAGAAATCAGCTATACTATTTGACATATAAAAATATTATATATAGCTTACAATAAATTTTATTTTTTAAATATACTCATCGAATTTATGTTTAAATTAACTTATCCATAATTAATTATAAAAATAAGTGTTTATATAAAAAATAATTTGTGTTTGAATGCTTTTATCTTATAAATAATTTTAAGAAAAGAAATATATGGAAGTTTAAGTGATAATTGGATAAATAATGAGAAGAAAAAAATAATTATATAAAGATAAATGATTTTAAAAATTAAGAAAAAACAACTTAAGAGAATAATTACTTAGATAACTATAAATAATTATTTTATTTTAAACTGTGTTTGAAAATTTCTCCCCCCATAAACACGCCCTAAAATTAATTATGAATTATTTGTTATTTCAAATTTTCAGTACTCGGTGAAAAAGCACTACAAATAACATTACTAAATTAATCTGAACTATAAAATTAATCTCTGAACTGAATCATTGCGAGGACCGTTAAAAAGTTGGATTTAATTTATACGCACTACTAACCATTCGGAGAACTAGAAGATACAAATACAAATACTACAATTTACAATCCAACATTTTCCCACCAAAGGAGGCACAAGATTTCTGAGTTTGATTCTGCACATCGCTTTCGTTGTTCTCTCAGAGCTACAACGCTGAGGAAAAAGCTGCTGGTAGTGGCGGTGACGCAGTGGTGGTAGTGGCCGGGGTTCTCAGGCTGCTTGAATTTTCCCCCTTCGACTGCGCTACCCAGAGAAATGGTCGGACCGGCGAGGCCTCAGTTCGTTCTCTTCGGATCCTCCATCGTCCAACTAAGTTTCAGCCATGGCGGTTGGGGCGCTATTCTTTCTGACATCTACTCTCGCAAGGTATTATGAAATCCTTCTGTGTTTTGATTCGATCGGGGGTTTCGTTCGTACGTGAATGGAGCTTTTAGCTTGACTTATTGTTAAGTAATAATGCTTTGTTTGTATGATTAATTAATAATATGTATTATTAATAATACACATATTAATGCGTTGTTTGTATGATAGGGGTTTCGTTCTCACGTGAATGGACCTTTGAATTATTTTTCTGCTTATACATTTGAAAACAGACTTGTTCAATTGTACAATAATTCCCAAATTAATGCGTTGTTTAATATTTTCCATGGTTTTGGATGTTGTTTGCTTCCTTTTGTAAGACATCTTACTGGGCTATTACTCTTTAGGCATTATTTCATTGCATAGCACACTACTCCTTGTTTGACATTGACGATACAGAATCTAAAATTCTGAGCGTTATATATTGTGCTCCTCTTCTAAAACTGGTTGAAGTCGGATATAAATTCTCGTTGAAATGTGCAGTTCTACACTTTTTTTGGGTGGCAAACATCTAGTATATGGTATTATCATATCCAGATTCGCTGAAATGTTCTGTTTCCCAAGTTTTTTTTTTATAATTATTATTATCTATAATCTTAAGCTTGAGATTTAAGGGTTTCGAGTTCTTTATACACGATCTAGCTGCCAGTGGTTGCAATTCTACACTTTCTACACTTCTTAGCTGTTTGTATTCTTCTAAACATAACTGAAATTTTAATTGATGTATTGTGCTTGAACCCAAGCAGGCCCCCTTGGTATGTCGGTGGAAAGGTGTTACTTTCATTTTTTTTAATGTCTATTATTCCCTTGTAACGATTATTTAGTAGTTTTTATTTTTTTTTCTTATTACTTTTTAAAGTGAGGAAAAAAAAAATCATTTTTCATCTTCAAAATCATTTTTTCATTTTTTAATCAAAAGAGGGGCGATATAATTCATGACTTCTTGAGCTGATACACTGCGTTTGATCAGGTATTCCCACATTTATTCAGTTAATGTTCTGGATACAGAAGCATAAAGAAGTTATTAATATTACAAATTATTTATTGCTGTCCTCTTATTTGGTCTTTTAAATATAACGGCATCTCTAAGATCTCAATCCTGGTAAAATACTTTGATCTTATATTTTATCCTTCCTTATTTATATTTCCTTATAAACGCCCTGAGTGAAACTGAAATATAGAAAGCCAATATATATGCTACACTGTGCCTATATATATCTACACATATGATTCACATTTCATAAATGTATATGTTTGCTTTTTCTAGTTGTGAAGTGGAAAGGAGGATTTATGTGCTACCTCTTTTTTGGGAATATGGCCTTCTCATGAGAAAAGTATACGTGCATGTGATTCACTTTTTGTTAAGCTCTATAGCTTGACAAAATAAACTCAGATTGTAATTTATCGCAACTTTTAGCTATGATGACATTTGACTTTTTGATAAAAGCCTAATAGTGTTTTAGCTCTAGAAAGTTAAGACGATAGTGCTTTTATCACATGCATATGTCTGATCTCTAAGCAATCTTGCAATTCAATATAGGCAGACATATTGTTGCGGGGATACTTTGGATGGAACTCAAGGCGTGCTCTCCAAGTTCTTCATAAAGTTTTCCCAAAGGTATTGTACTTCTCTTCCCTAAATTAAATATAGAAGTAGTCGTTTTTAGGTATCTACTAAATTATCAAATTAAAAGGATGCCTCTGATTTAGCATGTGTTGTTCAGAATAGCTGATTGGAGTAGCATGCAGTTCAAAATGATTTATATATCGTTAAAACAAGTGGTTTCTTAAGTTAGTTTACTTTGTTAATTTGCCAAAGGATTTGAAATGACCTACAAAAACACCTTTATACTTTAGCTGAGTTTGTGATAGTGAGAAGTTGAACCCATACCTATATGTCCAGATTTAGGGTTTGAAGAGAGGGTTTTCCATTTTCAATGTGCATAAGAGCTTTATATAGGTGATTTTTTAAATAAAAATTGATCTAGATTCAAGCACCATAACATTGGATGTCTAACGGCAGGTTTATTCTGTTTAAATTGCAATTTAAGGTACATCTATTTTCATATGATGTCTTAGTTAGTCTTTGGTGTTTTTCCTGTTCAACATTGTTTAGCCTACATCTCATGATCCTTCTGTTTCCCACTTCTCAGGATGCTGCTCTACAGCCTTCTCTTGTGATAGTTTATTTTGGAGGTAATGATTCAATGGGGCCTCACTCATCAGGCCTAGGCCCCCATGTACCTCTTCCTGAATATATCGAAAACATGCAGAAGATTATCATTCATCTTCAGGTACTTCTGCTCCATTGGTATAGTTAATTACCACTGTCCAGGTTCTTTCTTCATAAATATATATAATCTTGCATTAGAGGAAGATATCTTCTCTAATAGACACTTCCAATCGTCAACACTTGTAAATAGGGAAGCTGAATTTTTTATGTAAATTATTAAGTTTGGGGAAATAAGTTGTTGCAGTGTCTTCTTAGATGATATATGCAGCTCATTAAATCTTTGACCTGTTATCACATTGGCATTTATTTCACCTTTCTTGTGTTCTTTGATGGGACTGGAGAAGGACTAATTTTTGTTAATATAGCTTTTCATACTTCCTTAGTGAAATCTAATTTGCTGGAGAAAATCATTGGCTATTGAATTATAGAACTAAGATATAAATTGATGTTTAGAGATGTCAGATTTTAGCTTCCTCGGGGAAAAAGTGGAGTTCCTCCTATTTCAAGAATGGGTGGGAAGCATGGAAGTGAATTTGTGGCTCTGAAATTTTTGCCAAACATGCCCGTTCGAAATGCAGGGGGCAAAAAAAAAAAAAAAAAAGAAGAAGGTTGTTTAATGCTTCCTGGAAAGCAAAGTGACCAAGAGTTGTTGTGTTGAATGGAAACAGTTTGCAGAAAGAAGCCTGTAACTCTTCCCCTCTAAATGTGCATATTTTATGTAACTGTTGTCTGTTCACTTATAACTGGGTGGTCCTTTGCCTGCAAAGATCCGAGTTTATATTCATTTTTTCTTGGTGAGAAAGGTAGTATAGATAATTTTAAGGATGACTCTTGGATTTCAGAACCTATCAGAAAGGACACGTGTCATTGTTCTCAGCTGTCCTCCTGTCAGTGAGGATAAAATCCGTGGGAACGCAAGGTAATCTGTTGATTTTTCCCCCTGCTAAGTCAATACGTTCTAAATCATATGATTTCCTTTTCCCTTCTGAATCAGTGGAATTTTAAGTGAGCTGGTAAGAACAAATGAGTTATGCCGAAGCTATTCAGAAGCTTGTATAAAGCTATGCAATGAGATGGACGTGAAAGTTGTAGATCTTTTTAATGCTCTACAGAATACAGATGATTGGATGAATGCTTGTTTTACGTAAGTTTCCTTGATCTATTGTCTCTACTCTTCCTTTTTCTCAAATAATCCATGAAGTTCCAAAATTGAGTCACGTTACAATCAACTTGCTCCGTGTCCAAATCTTTTCAGGTATCTTGTGCCTACTCTGCTTTCTGTTCAAGCTAGTTTAAACGCATAATGACTATTGAACAATCTTTATGAAATCACTCCTGAACACCATTTTCATTTTCCCTCTAGGTGGAGTTTACATTGCCAAAATTCAAGTGAACTCTGACAGTTCTAATTTAGTATCTTCGTTTGATCTGTCGTTATTGGCAAGAATTTATAGTTTTAGTGGAAAATGTTTTTTCAGGGATAAGTTTTTTCCTTAACCTTGTAGTCTGCTATTTTATTTTATGAAAAATGTGTTATGATGTGGGAAATTCCCTTTGACTTATTTGACTGGAGCGGATGCAAAAACGCTATCTTTGGAAATCACTGATCACTGTTTTGTTCCCAGCAATTAGATCTAGTTTTTTTACTTCCAGGTCATTCCGATTAGTTACATGCCTTTGTTAGCTAAGCCAACCATTTCTTAATGGATGGATTATGAAAGAAGCTTTAGAAAAAAAGTCACGCCTGGTGCTTAAAAAAAAAAAACAAATAAACCAACGTTGTCTGACGCTTTGTTCACCCCTGCGAAGTGAAGTTGATTAATGTTTGGTCATCTTAAAGGGCATCGTATTCCAGAATTGTGCTTCATGAGTCATGACATTTCACTTTCCTCTCTGGGGCCATTCTGAGGACTGTTATGAAATTACTTGAATCACCAAAGAAACTATATCCTATGGAGTACTAATAGGGAATACAGCTTCTGTGGAGTTCCCAGAATGGAATCCACTCTGTATTGATACTTAATAAACAAGTTTTCAATCTTGAATAAAACCTACTGTAGAAGAGAATGAAGTTAAATGTAAGTCTGAAAAAGGAGTTTAATTTCTTTGACTGGAAATGACTTTTGCAGTGATGGGATCCATTTATCTGCTGAGGGAAGCAAAATTATAGTGAAGGAGATTTTAAGAGTGCTTAAGGAAGCTGAGTGGGAGCCATGCCTCCACTGGAAGTCCATGCCCACAGAATTTTCAGAAGATTCGCCCTTTGATCTTGTTGCAGCTGATGGAAAAGCTACTTTGAATCCCTCGGAGTGGACCTTTTACAGGGAGATTCAGTGGAACTAGGTTCTTGTGTTGTCATTATCTTACGATGTGGTCTCCACTCCATTGCGGAGATATATAGCATTTAGATAGTTTGCTCCAGTTGGAATTCTAGTTTGGTCTTTGTCATTTATCGACTGCGTATTTTTATAATTTAATTAATAATTGAAAATAAGCAGAATATAGTATATTTACAGTTACAACCTAAGTTATTGACTTTTTTTTTTTAGTGGAAAGGTAATTCATTAAAATCAAAGAATACATCACGCTCGCAAAGACAGACGCTTTGATTTTCATCTTTCCGACAACAAATGAAGAAAGTTTTCCAACGGACTGTCCTTTTTTTTTTGTTGGGGAACAAGCTCCAATGGATTCGGACGAGGCTTCACTGTGAACGAGTGGACTGCTTAGTGGTAGATTTGCTTTTTGGGGAATGGGCTTCGGTGAGTAATGGGTTAACCTTTCTTCAAAAAGGAGTGCGTTCAATTACACAATTCAAAATTCAAATTTGTTAAGGATTTCTTATTATATGAGTCATAAAAATCCATTACTTATATAATTAAAATCTTCAAAAATTCTGGTGCTTTTATTTAAATTTAAATGACCTTATTTTAAATGTTCAAATACAAAATTTATTATTACTTTTTTAATACATGACCATACAAATCTAAACTTAAACCAATTTTTTTATGATAACTATCTAGTACTTCCAACTAATTCACATTTGAGAATTATCAAGTTTAAATGTTAGTAGTTTTCTTAATATGAAATTTTCCATCTATATTTTTTTTATTCCGAGCCCTACGTGAGGGCTATCAATTTCCCTCCATCCCCTAAATCATCCTTGATAAACTTCTTTTTTTTTTTTCCTAATATCAGAAACATTTGAACTGTGATTAGTATACACACTTTATTTTATCCTTACTATCAATTTAAAAATTTTATGAACTAGTAGTTAGGTTTGTGTTTCAAATATGTATTGAGTTTTACTCGTCTAGAAAGGAAAATTTTCATTGCAGTTCTACCACCGTTGTAAGATTTCCTTTTGAACCAATTCCCTCATGACATATATTAATTTGTTGTCCGATTAATTTTGGGTTGAAACATAATTTATTTTAAATAAATTTTGACTATCTAAGAAATTTATTTTTCAATTCAAAACAAATAGTTATTATGAAGAAAATCTGAAACATTTAAATTGATTCAATAATAAAAATCAATTTAAAATTATTATTTTCATTATAAAATATAAAAATTATTGTAAATGCTACTATTTACAAATTATGAATAATATAATTTATTATTTAAATTTCGTGCAATAAATAAGTACCTAGTTTTGCACTCAAAAGTAAAAAGATCTGTGGACGACAATATCCTGCCACAACATGAATAAGATATTATTTAACGCTAAAGTATTAAATCTATTTTTTGGCCAGAATATTTTTAAAATATATATACCAAGTAATATTGAATAATTTACAATATCCCATATAATAATCATCAATTAATAGAATATACCCCCTCCATCTCACTTTATAGATAGTTTTAAGGTTTTTCACAGGCATTAATTTATAATAAATTTAATAATATTTTATTGAAATATTATTAAATTAAAAGTTTGTACTTTATCCATTATTATTTTTAATGAATGTAAAATAGTAAAAAAAGATAATTAATATTTTATTAATAATATAAAATAATAAATATATAGATATTACATATGCTATTAATGATCAATCATAAGCATTATGAAATTTTGTTACAGCCACGGCCAGAAATCCGCTCTTGATTGCGTAAGGTTATCTTTTTGGTGTCCAAAAAGAAAAATACTGTAATATATATTCTCGTTCTCATGTGCGTGTGTTGTGTCGATGGACTGCGAAGTCCACGAGGACAAAGCGAGGCCGCTTTTTGTCGACGTGGCATATGGTTCCGTGCACTTTTCACTTTTGTCATCCTATCTATCTCATCCACGCCTCCAGATATTTTCTCCCGCCCTTTCCTATTTCCCACTCGCACCCTCCCGTTGACCCATCCCATTCTAAAATATCATCCTTTTATCATTTCTCTACTGAAAATCTCATCAATTGAAGATAGTAAATATAACTCTTTTACAAAAAAACATGTCACTGTCATTTTGAAAATATCTACAAAAAGATCCTAAAATCTAATTTCTCCAGATTTACCATCGAACGCCCTAGCATCGTCGCGTAAGCTCCTGTTCTTCTTCAATGAATCATGACCTCTGTGTGTGTATATATTATTCTTATTCCTTAGTTTCAATTGTTGAAAAGTGAAAAATTACTGTTTCTGGTTTATCCCAGAGGTAAGTCTGAGGTACTTGTAGGTTTTGGTTTTCCTTCATCCCCTGAAATCTACAAACCGACTTTTCAATGTCTTTTCCACCATTTTCCTCCCTCTAAATCCTAATCTTCGTCATCTCTCGTGCATGTATATGAATGAGCAAGCTTTATTCTTCCTCGGCCGTCGCCGAATCTACCATGGAAGATCCCTCTGACTCCCGCCACAACCTATCCGAGAAGACCCGCCACCGCCTCTCCCCGACCACCACCACCGTCAGCACCACCACCACCGGGGACTCCGATGGCGAAGTCGAGGATGACGACGAAGGAGACCCCAGGGCGTGGGCGGCGTTTAACAAGAGCTTCCGGCAGGTGCAGTCCGTGTTGGATCGTAACCGCCTCCTGATTCAGCAGGTGAACGAGAACCACCAGTCTAGGGTTCCCGACAATATGGTGAAGAACGTGTCCTTGATTCAGGAGCTCAATGGGAATATCTCCAAGGTCGTCTCTCTTTACTCTGATCTCAATTCCAATTTCTCCACCATGTGCCAGCAACGCTCCGACAAACGTACCGGAAGACGTCAGAAATGAAGGGCCTGAGGGATTATGATCGAACTGGTTCCTGTAATTTCATGTTCAATCTCCCTATTTAAGTTCTCAGTTGATGGGTTCTGCCATTGCTAGCAATTCTCTAGCTGTGTCTGTGTCCCTTGAAATAAAACTATATTAGCTTCGGATAGTTTGTTATGTCCTTGAGTGTCAATTTGTATTGTTTATTGAACAATTTTGATGCTAATATTTGGTTCTGTTTTGTTACCAATAAGGACAATGAAAGCAAAGCGATGCATACTCCACTTGAACCTCTTCACATCCTGAGGTATTTATGATCTCTCCCCTTTAGGCATTGTAGATTAAGACATTAAAGTTATCTGTAATACATTTGTAATTGACTGTGGAATTCTGCTTGAAGCCACTAAGCTAGTTATTGCAGATAAATGTACACTCTGCTCAAGCATTGCACATTATCATGGCATGCAAGATCTATGAAACCAAGATAAAAATAAGCTGTATGTTCTTTTCAACTTTGCTAGGGCTGGCTAAGACTTTGTTTCTCAGCTCTGCAAATTTTCTGCCATTTACTGTTGCTGAGAAAGAAGGATTAGTTTGATTATGAGTGCTCAAGTTGAATAACCATGCCCGGAATGAAATTATCATCTAAAACTTTCTTATTGAATAATAAGATCTCACATGATCTCAAGTTCCCAATGACACCTATGGGGTTAGAGATCATGGATCAAAAGTTACCCGAACTTATGCTTTACTCTCTGTGTGTGTACAGATAGTTCTTTGTAATCCATAAGTAAGGTGCCCTTCTAATAAAGGAAGCGCTTATCTGAATCTGATTTTGAGTTCATTAATGGTTACATGGGCCATGGGTAAAGATAGGTTACATGGGCAAAATGGAATAGAACTATCCTAGTACTATCTTACTCAACGTTGACCTGGTGTTCTTTAACAGAAGCTGCATATCATACAATATGTTGAAGGAATGGTTTCAGCGTGTTATATACAGATTATAATTCCTCTAAGCATTCACTTTTAAGGCTTGTTAGCTAAATGCATATGGTTTATACGTTTTCAATGTTGTGGTTCATAAGGTTGAAGATGGCAAAAATCCCAATCTTGTTTCAAGGCTAGAAGCTTCATGCCTCTGAGGTATTTATATGTTGTCGGCTTTATGCCAATATGCCTTGGAACTTTTGGATAGGTCTGAGAGGGTGCGCTCCCTATCTTGGAGACCTGATATTCCGAGCGATTATTAAAAATATTATATGTTACAAATCTAGGACCTAGTGCTTTTTTTCAGTAGAAAAAGGTATAGGCACCCTCGGTACTTGAAAGTTCAAAATGCAGTAGTAGATACAGTAGTAGCAGAGAATCAACAAGCTCTGCAATTTTTTGCTTTTGTTCATTTCAAGTGGTGGTAAGGAATTCGGATTCGTTGCATTTAGTCTGTAAATGAAAGAGAGGGTTCGATTGGATTTCATGGAGACAGAATCACTGTGGATCCTCCAGTGTGGGCACATCAAAATATCTTTTGCCAACAAATTGGACTCGTGGAGCCTCTTCTCGAAGCAAAGGCCAGTGAGTTAAATTAATTAATTATAAAGTCTAAAGTCCTTGCATTTTGCCAATTACTGTGGTACTAGGGACCATATGGAGATGGTTCTTATCGGATCCCAGTGAATCAATTAGAATTTGAAATATCTCTATTTTTAGTATTTTCTTTTCATTTTTAAATGTTAAGGACATACAAAATCTTATTCAAGTAGATCTCATGCATTTGAATGGATATATTATATGTCAATCTGTTCTATTTTAACCTAAACTCAAATAATTATGCTCATTTTTTGTTTTGCTCGTCTTTATTCTCACCGGTAAATGCAATACCTAGCTTAATTTCTTCACGTCTAATTCTAAAGCAATCGTGTAGTCAGGGGTAATTACGATTCTATAAATATACCACACGGGTAAATAATTCAAGTTATTCATGAGTTATTTATATTTGATTGGTTAAAAGGACGAATAAAAATCTACTCATTTATTAACAACAGACACTAATCTGTAACACTCGCAACATCAATCACTATCCCGTAGAAAAATCTAGTTTATTAAAAATACCAGTTCATCAATGTGTAAATTTAATGCATCGCTGTGCTCACAAGCACTTCAGTTATTAATAAAATACATATTTCTACATATTTACATATACCTTCCTGGGATAGCATTTCAAAATTTGTTATTGTATAGCACTTTTTTTTTAACTAAGTTTAATACTTTAATTTGCATACATACATAAAAACACATTAATTCATAGTCCTTTGACTAGCTCATAAACAAACCACTATTTAACTTGTCTTGATTAAACCTCATTTTCGAATTCCGGGTTAGGTCCATTTTAGCACTGTTTTGTAAATAAGAAATTTGTGTCCTTATAAAAGGTACTAACAAAATTATTACTATTCAATCATCAGAACAGTAATATAATAAATATTACATACTTTGATATTCATGCAAGGGAAGAGGAATTCCTTTCACATGAAGCAACCAATGGGGGTTTTAGGTTAACAGATGTTTACAGACTTGTACGTATCAAAATTCAGCTCAGCTACATTCACACACGGAGAGAAAACCAAAAGAATTTAAAGACAAAACGGACTAGTTTATAGTTCAATCAAGCTCAACTTAATCTGATATATATATATATATATATATAAAATATCATGAAGTTAATTCCCCACTGTCTAATATAAGAACCCTGCCTTTGGGTTCCCCATTGCTACTTCCTTGAGCTTCGATCTTGTAGACAACGTCCATCCCTGAAAGAACCTTGCCAAATACAACATGGCGTCCGTCCAACCTTCCATTAAATCCAATGGAGCCATGTGAGCTTTGGGAAAGAGCCTCAATAGTAATGATTGAAAGTGCAACCAATTCTTCTTACATCTTAGGCCTTTTCTTTCAAGTTAAAATTTACTTCAAAAAATTACATATAAGAAACTTGCAGTTCTATTGACTTAAGCTCCATATACATTCAGAACAAGTACCGTAAGGTTATATTTAATAAATTACCAGTTGGTTTTAACCGTTGTAATAAAAAATTGTGAACCATTGGTGTCCGTTCCAGCATTTGCCATCGACAAGTATCCTGATAATCATACAGGAAAGCTGATTCACTTAGATATAATAATTAAATGAGCATTATCACCTCTTTTGATGATGCCAATTATATACACACACACGTAAATATATTTACGTAAGACATTTCTTCTAGAAAGCTTTTCACTGACATCAGGTTTACATATTTATTTATAAGTCACTTGATCTACCTTTGTTTATGATGGTGGCATAAAAATATATGGAAAATCAACTCTTAAAAACCGACTTGTGAGAATGAAGAATCATGTCACTCAAATATAACAAGTACTTATGGCTCCTAAATGTGAGACTCCGTCTAACACCTCCCTTAAAGAGCTGACGTCATTGACAACTGCATTATTGATGAGGACCAAGATGATATGGAATGGCTAAGTCTCACATCAAATAGTATACACTACTCAGTAGGGTATTAAGTAGGGTAGTTTTCCTATCTCAACATCTAACTGTTGGGAGAGAACTCCTACTCTTTTCTTAGATGCCTATCAGTTTACAGATCAAGTCAATCTAAGAATCTTTAAAGGCACATGAGCTTACCTGGTCCATTATGCTTCAATTTGAAGTTTTCATCAGCAAACTTGGAACCATAGATTGATTCACCCCCTCGTCCATCACCAAGGGTGAAATCACCCCCCTGGACCATAAAGCTGGGTATTATCCTATGCAATGTGCTACCTTTGTAATGAAGAGGCTTCCCGCTTTTTCCCACCCCTTTCTCTCCTGAAATGCAAGGGGTCTGTTTAACTTAAGATTGATAAGAAACAACAGAATTGGTGTGAGATTGACATTTAATATCTAAGCTTAATACTTATTGATATCAACGTTGTTCAACATTGACACTAGGTCAAGTACGAGAATTAAATCAGCATACATAAAAAAGAAGTAGCTTCATATAACACTAAATATGGAAGGGAGCAAAAGTTGCTGAGCTACCAGTACAAAGTGCTCGGAAGTTTTCTGCATGAAAGGGGACGTGAGATTAGTAATCAAATCCTTCAAATGAAATTGATCTGTCTCCACAAGCAGCTGAAACAGAGTGATTTACTGCGCAGTTGCATCATATTCATACCTACAGTTTTTGGAACCACTGCTCCAAAAAGTCCCATGACTATGCGCCCTGAAGTAAATCACATAAATAAATTGAGTCTTCAACAATCATTCCAAATGTAAAATAAGATGTCCATAACAAGTTACAAATTAGAACTATTTCAATTCAAATTAAACATCAATTTTATTTCTATTGATATTACTAGATCCCTCATATGCACTTGAGCTATTTCATCGTGTTTCAAAATATATTAGGACAAAACAATTATGGCAATGCGAATACTGGAATAGCATGTTCCTACCAAATGTGCATATTATTTTCTGTAGCAAGAAATTAATAAGAACAAATTGTGTTTGCAAAGTTCCTGGGGGGTGCTAGATGACACAGACCATCTTCCAGACTAATTTGAAGTCACAACAGCCATGTATTAATTAAATTCAGTACTATATAAACTTCCTTCTAAGTTATAACACCTAAATATGGAAGTCAATTCCTAAAATTCCCACAATAATAACCAAAAAAAAAAAAATGCACGCAAAAACCCGCTAAATAATATGGAATGGCAAACTCAGATTTTAGATGGAGTAACTAAAATTTCAAGGATCTAACCAATTCAAGCATACCTGCAAGTTTCCCATCGATCTCTATATCAAAAAATACTTTGTGGGTGACTCCCTCCAAATCCTCTTCCACCGGGTTTTCCTGCAGAACATTTGATCGAGATGGGAGAAAGGGGGTAAGGAGAGATTCTGAAATGAAATAGGGACGAGTAGAGAACAGATCGATCATTGATATTCACCGAACGGCGCGCAGTTTCGAGGATCTTGTAATGAGATGAATGGTCTCTTCCGTTCTCTATCAATTTAAGCTGAAAGAAAGCTATTGTTGCGCACAGAACGAAAACCCAGAAAAGACATGCGGAAACCAGCGTTCTATTGGATTTAATCGCCATATTCTGAGCTTCCGCCCCTGAGCCTCAGGTGCTTCTCCGACGAAAAACAAAACAAAGAGCTTATCTCATATACTCGTTCTTCTAGTTAATACTACAAAACCTTTTAATCCAACCACGCATATTAAAACCCTTTAATCGAATTATATCATGCGTTTGAGGGTTGGAGTTAAAACTTTGCTTGTCAGTTATTCAGTTTTGTAAATTATTATATTTAGATTTCTTTTTACAAATTTATAGTTTGATAAAAAAAAATTTTGGATAATAATAATTTAATATTCTCTTTTTTTTTTCCTAAAATTATAATTTTTCTAATAAAAAGTGACTATTTCCTTCCTTTTTTTTTTAGAGTCATAATTTAATTCATTCTTTTTAAATAATTTATATTTGATTAAACATATTTTTTTAAATAATAATTAAAAATCATGGTTCAATTTAAAAAAATAAACTAAATAGACTCTCCATCTTTTCAAAAATCTTACTGTTATTTTTTCAAAAATTACACTTTTCTCCTCTTCTTTTCTCACTAATTAAATAATAATTTTTTATTTATAATAAATGACCTCTTATATTTTAGAAATAGTTGATCAAAATAAAAAAATAATATATGTATAACTTGAATGAGAATTACAAATCTAATCCTAGAAAATAATATGACATACTCGTCAATTACTTTACATCCTAGAAGACGTTTCAGATCAGAGTTCTCAAAATTTTTGCTCCGAAACAAATAATTTTTAGCATTTACTACTCAGAGGAAATAAGAAGTAGTACTCACTCTGCTGTAGATCATCACACTTTTTTGTAAATTATCTTTATGTAATTTTTTCTCCTTAAAATATATTAAATAGAAATATTTTTAAAAATATATAATAAATATTACTTCATATATTATAAATGATCATATATTAAAAATAAAATGCTATTTATTTAGAAAGAATAGTACTTTTTAGTTACTAGATGTCTTCATGTTAGTATTGTACTCATTTTTTTAATTTTACAGAAAAAAAATAATAAGAAAAACCATTGAAAAATCTTAAAACATGAAAATAATTATTAAAAAGCCTCAAAATTCTAAAAAAAAAATTTCACTCAAGCCCTATTGATATAAAATCCTGAAAAATAAATATAAATTTTTTTAAGATTTTACAACTTTTTAATAATTATTTTTATATTTTGGTATTTTTCTTTGATTTTTCCCAAATAAATAAATAGAGTGGACATCTTTTTTTTTTTTTTTCTTTGGGCCAAATATGGAGTTGACACTCTAAATGAATTGATTTATCTGCTGTGCAATTCAAGTTAAAGTTTTCATCTTAGAAGTATAATACAAATAAATAATGGAAACGTTTTTCAATTTAAAGTCTTCACTTGCACACGTTTTAACTTTAGTATAGGTAATTTAGTGATTTTTTTTGTTACCTTTTTAAGTGTATTCCTTCCCAATAATAAAGATTAATCTTTCTAAGAGTATTAAAGACAAATAATAAATCCCTTCCAACTAAGTTTATTTCATATATAAAGATTGTAAATTGAATTCTTGACTACTTACTAAAGGATTAGAGCCTCTGCTACTCATATTAATCTAAGTAGATATTAAGTGATAATTTGTATTTGCTGGTTCAAAAAAATTATTTTCATGGGAATAAGAATAATAATTGAATAAAATTTTGTTGCTTTAATTATGCTTGTAATAGTTAAAATACTATCTTATTTATATATTAAATTAATTGCTAGTTAAGATCACAACATTTTATTAGGCTTGTGTTAAAACACAACATATAAATGATGATAAACGTCCAAGTCATATGCTAGATGTTTATTATACCAATGTGTGTGTATATATATATATATATATTAGAATTTAGAACAACATTTATATAATATTATACACAATATTGATAAAGAGAGCAATGTAGCTTTGCATATGACTATGCTTTCTTGAAGGTCTAAAGTTTTCTATTAGCATCAAGTGACTCTTGTTCAAGTTAAATTGAAGAGTATTTTGGTTGGAATTAAGATTTGATTCACATGATTTGTGTATGAATCAATTAAGTTTGATCTTAATTTCTCTTAATATAATACTAAATTAATGGCTCAAACTTCTTTTAAAGCTTGATCCACACTTGAATATATCTGGACTATTATTATTATTATTATTATTATTATTATTATTATTGTGCGGGCCTAAATGAGCATGCCGAGATTACAAGTCCGAGGTGGATGGACGCCCCTTTGTCTCACTTTCCAGGCTCATATACACCGAGCTATAATTCGGAGGCCGAGCTTAAGCGCGACGAGCCGAGCAGTACATCGATTATTAAATGATAGGGCCGAATAATCAAAGGGTCAAATGATCATCCAACTGAACAACATCTAGGACATATAGCCGACTACGGGTTTTTCCACGGAAACTGTATTGCCCCAAAAACACCAGATTAGGAGTAACAGTTATGGGATCATAGCTGTTACGGAATCATAATCGCAGGACGAAAAATTAGGGATCATGCGAAAAGAGCGTGATACTCCATAATGATCATTTATGAAATATCCCGATAAATTAGGGATTATAGGGATAAGGTGAAAAAACCTTAACGGTCAGAGGAGGTCAATAAAAAAGGAAAGAGGATAAGCAGAAGGCAGGATTTTGCACTGCAAAAAGGCCAGGTGGAATAGTCTCTCGGTCTTTTGACGGAACATTTTTGGCGCCCACCGTGGGGCCGAGGAAAACTATCCCACCACCACCAAGAATCATGGTGCGAACCAGGAGCAGTGCGGGTGCAGGAGGACGGCATTCCGAAGATAGGCCTTCTTTGGAGGACCACCCTGTCATTCGGGCAATACGTGAGGAGATGGAGATGCTAAGAAAGGAGAACGAGGAGATGCGTGAAAGGAATAGGCAGCTGGAGCAGGAACGCTTTCATGAAGGTACTTCTCTTCCTCGAGGAGGGGAACGGGGGAATACCAACAGAGATACTCAACGATCACATCAGGAGGGAAGTCGACGTGAGGAAACACACCACTCAGAGACACACATTGACAATTTGCGAGGAGATAAGCAGGCTGCCCGGAGACATCCTTTCGTTGATGGCATTATGGAGACGCCATTGCCAAAAGGGTGGAAGGGCCTAAATCTTGAAAGATATGATGGTACTACCGATCCGGATGAGCATGTGGATGCATATGTTACACAGATAAATTTGTTCACGAATGAGGATGCAGTTTTGTGTAGAGTCTTCCCTACGTCCTTAAAAGGAGCAGCTCTGAGTTGGTATACCCGACTCCCATCACTATCTATCGATTGCTTTGAAACTTTAGTTAATAAATTCAAAGCGCAATACGCAACCAGCCGACCCCACCAGCTCACATCGGCTGCGTTGGTAAACTTACGACAGGAGAAGGATGAGTCCTTAAGGAGTTTTATGGAGCGTTTTTCTTCAGTCTCGGTAAAGATCCAGGATCTAAACCCTGAAGTAGCAATGCATACGATGCTGATGGCTCTCAAGCCGGGACCGTTTGCTGACCACCTATGTCGAAAACCACCTTCCGACATGGATGAGCTTAGAAATCGTGCGGCCGGATATATACAAATGGAGGAAGTCTCAAAGTTTAGAAATAAGGTCAGGACTGATCTGGATAGGCGAACGGACTCAAGCAGCCGTGGAAGTCTGAGGCCGACATTAGAGAAGGGAAAGTTTAAAAGAGAGGGTGTTAGTCGGGGACCGAAGTATGATTTCTACACCCCACTAAACACCAGCCGTGCTCGAATTTTGGATGAAGCTTGTAATACCGAATTGATACGGCTCCCAGCTCCAGGACACACCCCGGAGACGGCAGATCAGTCAAAACATTGCAGGTACCATCGCAATTATGGTCATACCACGGAAGAGTGTTAGACATTACAGAACAAGATTGAGGAGCTGATCCAGGCCGGGCATCTCGGCAACTTCGTACAAAGGGGTCACGGAAGTTGACCCTCCTATGGGCGAGGCCGAGGGGGAGGTCAAGTCCGGGCTCAAGCGGAACCTCGGCAATCGAACAAAGAAGGAGTGCAGCCAGACGACACTCGAAACAGGGAAGGAGACAGAATAAGAGGGGTTATCAACACGATAGCAGGAGGGTTTGCCGGAGGAGGAGCAACCAGCTCGGCCAGGAGAAGACACTTGAGGGCCATTCGGGCAGTAAATTCGACGATGCACCGAGCGCCCCGGAGTTCTCGTCCCATCACCTTTTCGGATGAGGATTTTGAGGGAGTCGATCCTAATCAGGATGACCCCAT
Source organism: Adenanthera pavonina (assembly GCA_026686845.1). Classification (NCBI taxonomy): domain Eukaryota; kingdom Viridiplantae; phylum Streptophyta; class Magnoliopsida; order Fabales; family Fabaceae; genus Adenanthera; species Adenanthera pavonina. The sequence continues at coordinate 14,014,676 of JAIVEN010000003.1, read as the reverse complement.
GGTGATTTCGGTGGAGGTGGCTAATTACGTCGTTAGAAAGACACTGATAGACCAAGGGAGCTCGGCGGATATCTTGTATTATTCCACTTTCCAGAAGCTCGGGATACCTGAGGAAACAATCAAGCCTTATCGTGATCCGTTGGTCGGCTTTGCAGGAGAACAGGTGCATGCCCGAGGTTATGTGGAGCTGTTGACCACCTTCCGTGGAGATCTCGGATCAAAAACCATCATGGTCAGGTACCTTATAATTGATGTAGTAACTTCTTACAATATCTTGATAGGTAGACCTGCGTTAAACGAGCTCGGCACCGTGGTTTCCACTCTGCATCTCACAATGAAGTTTCCCTCGGCGACCGGGAACATAATTGCAATAAAAGCTGACCAAAAGTTGGCAAGACAATGCTATTTAGATAGCCTAAAAGTTACCAGAGGAAGGGTGGTTGGCAGCAGTGGACATACGAAAAAGGATACAACATCAGTAGGCTTGGTGGAGCTTGATCCTCGACTTGATGTACAGGACCAAAGGCCGAAGCCTATTGAAGAATTACAGAAATTTCAGCTCGCCGGAGAAGACCGGTGCACTAGCCTTGGAAGTAAACTTGGTGGTGAGGTCAAGGAGCAGATAACAAAGATGCTGAAGGACAATGCTGATTTGTTCGCATGGACTTCTTCAGACATGCCGGGAATTGATCCCAATTTTCTATGCCACAAACTGGCGGTGTACCCTGAAGCTAAGCCGATAGCGCAAAGGAAAAGGCGGGTAGGCGAGGAAAGGCGGAGGGCAATGAAGGAAGACACTGCAAAGTTGATTGATGCTGGGTTCATCCGAGAAATTGAATATACAACATGATTGGCCAATGTGGTGCTCGTTAAGAAGGCTAATGGAAGGTGGAGAATGTGCACGGATTATACCGACCTAAACAAGTCATGCCCGAAAGATACATACCCCCTCCCGAGCATAGATCGGCTTGTAGATGGAGCATCAGGATGTGGCCTACTTAGTTTTCTGGATGCCTACTCCGGGTACAATCAGATAAGGATGTACCCCCCTGACGAGGAGAAAACCGCGTTCATGACTGAGGACGCTAATTATTGTTATCAGGTGATGCCGTTCGGACTGAAGAATGCTGGGGCTACCTACCAACGGTTGATGGATAAAATATTTCAGGAACAGATTGGAAAAAACTTGGAAGTATATGTTGACGACATGGTAGTGAAGTCCGAAGATCCCTCCAAAGCATGCTGCCGACCTTGGAGAGGTGTTCGGAAGAATACGAAAGTACAACATGAGGTTAAATCCTGAGAAATGCGTATTCGGAGTTAACGGGGGGAAATTCTTAGGATTCATGTTAACACATCGGGGTATTGAAGCCAATCTCGACAAATGCCGAGCTATTATTGACATGAGAAGCCCCCAAAACATAAAAGAAGTGCAGAAACTGACGGGGCGACTAGCATCACTATCACGCTTTATACCGAGGTTAGCGGAGAAAGCTAGGCCGTTTTTCAATTTGCTTAAAAAGGCCGCGCGGTACGAGTGGAATGAGGAATGCGAGCAGGCGTTTCAGAATTTCAAAGGCTTCTTCTCGGCACCTCCGATACTTAATCGGCGGACCCCCAACAAAGAATTACTATTGTATATGTCGGTGACCGAACATGCAATTAGCTCGGTGATGGTACAAGAAATGGGCAGGCAGCAGATACCGGTATACTTCATCAGCCGAATACTGCACGACGCTGAAACGAGGTATCAGACTATTGAAAAGTTAGCCCTGACTCTGGTCACATCGGCGAGAAGGTTACGACCTTATTTTCAAAGTCATGAGGTTATTGTGAAAACCGACCACCCCGTAAAGCAAGTCCTGAGGAAACCCGAATTAGCCGGACGAATGATCTCGTGGTCAGTCGAGTTATCAGAGTTCGGTATAAGATACGAGCCTAGAGGGCCAATTAAGGCGCAATGTTTGTCTGACTTTGTCGCCGAACTTACTCTATCCGTAGATTCCAAAGACGGGGTCCGATGGACACTTTACGTAGATGGCTCCTCCAACACTAAAGGGAGCGGTGCGGGAATCATTCTGGAAGGTACTGGTGGACTAATTTTGGAACAGTCTCTTAAAATCGACTTCTCAGTCACCAACAACCAGGCCGAATACGAAGCTCTTATTGCCGGGTTAAAACTAGCTAAAGAAGTGGGAGCAAGGCAAGTGAGGTGTCGGAGTGACTCACAGTTGGTTTCTGAACAAGTCTCGGGGACTTATCAGGCCAAAGATCCACAGCTGGCAAAGTACTTGGACAAGGTAAAACGATTAGCAGAATGCTTTGAAGAATTTGTGATTGAGCACATTCTAAGAGAGGAGAACTCTCGAGCTGACCTGCTATCCAGATTGGCTAATGTCAAAAGGCTCGGACAACATGAGACGATCATCAGGGAAACAATACATCAGCCCAGTATCAATCTTGATGAAGTTATGATCGGAGACAGTGTGGATCGGGACTGGATGACCCCTATTTGGAACTATCTAGCGGAAGGGACCTTACCCAGCAACCAGAATGAAGCAAGGAGGTTGAAGATGAAATCTTCCCATTACATAATAATGGGAGGAGACTTATACAGGCGAGGATTCTCAACTCCCCTCTTAAAATGCCTCTCTCCTGAACAGGCGAACTATGTTATGAGTGAAATCCATGAAGGAGTGTGTGGGATGCATACTGGTGGAAGATCCATGGCAGCAAGAGTAATCCGAGCCGGTTATTATTGGCCCACTATGCGAGCTGATTGTACCAAGTATAGTAAGAAGTGTAATGAGTGCCAAAGGTTTGGTAGTCTACGCCATGCACCGCCGGAAGAATTGCACACAATGATGTCTCTGTGGCCATTCATGGTCTGGGGAATGGATATTCTTGGACCTTTCCCGATGGGTAAAGGGCAGGTCAAGTTTTTACTAGTGGGCATAGACTACTTCACTAAATGGATTGAGGCGGAATCGTTAGCTAAGATCACGGCACAGCAAGTACAGAAATTTGTATGGAGGAATATTATCTGTCGGTATGGGATTCCTCACTCGGTGGTTACGGATAATGGAAGGCAGTTTGTTGATAGAAACCTGAAGGAATTCTATGAACAGCTCGGTATTAAGCATCGAGTGTCTTCAGTCGAGCATCCCCAAACCAACGGGCAGGCAGAAGCGGCAAACAAGGTTATCCTCGGAGAACTCAAGAAGAGATTGGGAAGAGCGAAGGGGGCCTGGGCCGAGGAATTACCGAGCATCCTCTGGGCCTATCGTTGCACTCCCCAGTCAAGCACCAAAGAAACCCCTTTTAGATTGACTTTTGGAGCTGATGCAATGATCCCGGTGGAAGTAGGAGAGCCGTCCTTTAGGCGAATACTTCCCGACCACCATATGAACCAGGGAAACATGGAAATCGAACTAGATTTGTCTGAGGAGGTCAGGGAAAATGCACGTATACAAGAAGAAGCCTGTAAGCAAGAGCGGCTCGACGTTATAATTCTAGGCTTAAGCCAAGGAGTTTTGTCGGTGGAGATCTTGTTTGGAGAAAACAGAGCGAAGCAAGGAAGAACATTGGCGAAGGAAAGTTAGCTGCAAATTGGGAAGGGCCTTACCGAGTTACTGAAGCGTTGGGCAATGGAGCATATAGGTTAGAAAAGCTGTCAGGAGAAGCAATCCCTAGGACATGGAATGCCTCTCACCTCAAAAATTATTTCAGTTAGTTGATGTATACAAGGAAGGTGATGTACTCTTTTTCCTAACTCGGTCTTTTCTCCCAAAGAATATGTAAAAGAGGGTTTTTGCCGAGAAGGTTTTAACGAGGCACGCCTATCTGCTTTAATAACAGGAAATTCTTTTTCATGGTTATGTTCATTAGCCTCGGTCAAGTTTGAACCGAAATGTCAATTTAAAACTCGGTCAAGTTTGAACCGAAATGTCAATTTAAAACTCGGTCAAGTATGAACCGAGAGAAGCAGAATTACATCTCGATCAAGTATGAATCGGGGAGGTAGATAAACTTGGTCAAGTTTGAACCAAGAATTTGTTAAAAGCTCGGTCAAGTATGAATCGAGGAATTGGAATTCGGTCAAGAATGAACCGAGATCTACAACTAATACTCAGTCAAGTGTGAATCGAGGAAATGAAAATTCGGTCAAGTATGAACCGAGATCTACAACTAATACTCGGTCAAGTGTGAATTGAGGAAATGAAAATTCGGTCAGGTATGAACCGAGGTCTACAACTAATACTCGATCAAGTGTGAATCGAGGAAATGAAAATTCGGTCAAGTATGAATCGAGATCTACAACTAATACTCGGTCAAGTGTGAATCGAGGAAATGAAAATTCGGTCAAGTATGAACCGAGGTCTACAACTAATACTCGGTCAAGTGTGAATCGAGGAAATGGAAATTCGGTCAAGTATGAACCGAGGTCTACAACGAAATCTCAGTTGAGATCGAACGGAGAAATTATGTTAAATTTAGTCGAAAAATTTAAACGCAGTCAGGTAGAGAAGTAATATTGTTATCATTAACAAGTATGAACAAGACATCAAAGTAAAGAAAAGAATAGGAAAAAACAATCAAGGAGGTAAGCAGCTCGCAGCAGTAGGAACATCTCTCTTTTTCGTGTCCTACAGATCATCTTCATCCACAAGCTCACCATCTTTGACATCTTTGTTCACATCAAATGCCGAGAGCTCAATTTTCGGCAGGAAAAAATGCACCTGACGAAGTGCTTTATGGAAGCCCTCTACGTGCTCTTTCATTATTTGCTGCACGGCTTCCTTAACGTCAGCCTCAAGCTCGACTTTCCTCTTCTTCACTTGTTCCAAATCCTCCCGTAATTTAGCAGCAAGGGCCGAGGATTCGGCTTGAGCGCTCTTTGTCCAAGCAATCTCGGTCGTCAGGGCATCCCGCTCCTTCTCAACTGCTTGCACTTTCATCTCGGCACTAGCAAGGGATTCTTTCAGCTCCTCCACTTGCAGAAGGAGAGCTGCTTGAGACTTTGCAGCCTCGGCGAGTTCTGAAGAAGCCTTGTCTTTTGCATTGGTTATTTCCAGAAGCTCAGCTTTAGCAGCTTTCAGGCGACGGTCACTCTCCTCAAACTCCTCCCCACAGAGCGAGGCCATAGTCACAGCACGCAGGCACATAGCCGACACAGAGTCCAAAACAGCCTTGGGACCCAATCGTTGCAAAGCTTCTTTGTCCCCAACTTCCTGGATGCCGCTCCCAAAAAACCTGGCAATGTTCGGATCAATGCTCGAAGGTGAGCATCTAATGGGAGATGGCAGGAGAGGTGAGCAAATTGAAGAAACAGGCTCCTCGTCCGTGGTCGGAAGTCAAGCGCGTTTGCTTGGGGGGCTGTGTGGAGAGGAGGTGATTTCCACAACTTCCGGTGTTGTCATTATCTCGGCACGCCCTCTCTCCTCTTTATCAGGGCGAGTCTGTAAGTTCTCGGTAGAAGGTCTTGCTGATGGGGCCATGTTCTTTATTGATCGCCAGTTGAACTTCCCCATCACCACTGCAGAGTAGAAAGTATGTATTAAAAACTCAGACAAGTATGGCAGCATAAGAAAAAAGAAACTTAGCACTCACGTGAAAGATCTTTATTAGGAGTTGAAGAATAAGGGAGCCTAAGTAAGATTTTGCAGTTCAAGGGGCGAGGTAATTTATTTAACTTGTCGACATCCGCTTTTTTGGATGCCGACATATCCTCATAGCACCAAGACTGGAATTTGATCGGAGTCCGAGTCCAGTATAGAGGAAACCTGGGTCGTCCCTCTTCATTGAAAAACATCTCCGAGTAACCCTCGGCCGGGCGCACCTTAAAGAAACTTCCTTTGAAGTCTTTGTAGGATGAGGTATATGGACCGATGATTCCCTTTTTATTCATGCCACTGAGAGAAATCCAGCCGATCTTATTTCCAAATCGGATCTGGTAGAAGTAGAGAAATTTTGGAGCGGTCGGTGTCATGTTCAGTTTTCTGCACAGGACTTCGAAAGCCTTTAAAAACGCCCAGCTGTTGGGATGAAGCTGAGTCGGAGCGACGTTCAACGCCCTTAAAATAGCGCACTCAAACTCCGAGAAAGGAAGGCCAACTCCCAATGATTCAAATAATGTTTTATACATATAAGTAAAATGTGGTTGCCCTCGTTGTGCCGACATAAAAAAGTGCTCATCTTCTGTACACAGCTCGGCAACCACGGCCTCCTCAGTTTGTCTGCTAGACAGAGAGATGGATTTCCTCATTTCCATGATCGATTCAGCAGTCCGAAATTTAGAGTGATAAGATCCAACTTCTCCCTTAACCCAATAATATCCCGGAAGTTGAATGTCGGGAACTGGATCTTTTCGAACCCTTGAAATGACTTTTCGCGGGTTTGGTACGGTTACTTGCGCAGCAGTAGCCGAAGATGAAGCTTCCCTTTCAGTCGGGAGGTCAGCCAGACGAAAATTCAGCTCCCCGCTTGGAAAGGAAGAGTTTGATGGTGAAGGATCCTCTCCGATGCCCATAACTTCCCTCTCAACCAAGATTCGATGAGGGGACGACCCAGCTGACATCTCAGATCCTCGACTTGAACTCATAATGATTGAGAAAAATATGGAATAGAGCGTAGTAACTGAGAAAAAGGGGAAGGATAGAAGAGGGTGTACCTAGAAAAATGACGAAAAGGGCGAGAAAAAGGAGGTTAGAGACGACGGAACGATTCAGAAAGGGATGAAAAGCAAATGAAGTTTGAAATGAAAGGATGAACATTCGAGTCCTACACGTATATAGCGAAAACCCCTTCTCGAAAACAAGCAGATTAATCATGACTTTGGGGAGCCAATCGTCACCATTGGGGAACGTGCGTCAACTGACGAAAAGATGCAGCATTAAATAACGCTGCACGTAGCCGTACGTGTAAGCACGTTACCGTTTCAGAAACCGAAACGACAAAGAGCCTCTGGAAAGGTTTTGGAAACCCTAGGGAATTGGAACGATTCAAATTCTAAAAAACTAGTCTTTAGTTAGTCACGTGATTCGGAGCCCTCTCTTCCAAATTGGACTCGAGGCTCGGGGGGCTAGTGTGCGGGCCTAAATGAGCATGCCGAGATTACAAGTCCGAGGTGGATGGACGCCCCTTTGTCTCACTTTCTAGGCTCATATACACTGAGCTATAATTCAGAGGCCGAGCTTAAGCGCGACGAGCCGAGCAGTACATCGGTTATTAAATGATAGGGCCGAATAATCAAAGGGTCAAATGATCATCCAACTGAACAACATCTAGGACATATAGCCGACTACGGGTTTTTCCACGGAAACTGTATTGCCCCAAAAACACCAGATTAGGAGTAACAGTTATGGGATCATAGCTGTTACGGAATCATAACCGCAGGACGAAAAATCAGGGATCATGCGAAAAGAGCGTGATACTCCATAATGATCATTTATGAAATATCCCGATAAATTAGGGATTATAGGGATAAGGTGAAAAAACCTTAACGATCAGAGGAGGTCAATAAAAAAGGAAAAAGGATAAGCAGAAGGCAGGATTTTGCACTGCAAAAAGACCAGGTGGAATAGTCTCTCGGTCTTTTGACGGAACAATTATTATTATTATTATTAATTGACAATATTAACGGTACTTTCATTGATCATGAATGAAATTTTGCATGACTTTATTTCTTTCACTTGAAAAATTATATTGCATTCATTTTTTTATGTGATATTTAAGGTTTTAGTACACAGCCTAAAAAAATATAATTAAAATGTCAGAATTCACGTTATTGTATAATTAAAATATAATTAAAAGAATATTTAATATCTTAGTTGGCTTTTAAAATGGTAGATAAAGATAAAATTAATGGCCAAGAAAAAAGATAAGAATTAAATTGAAAAATGGTAATTAATATTGTTTTGTGATTTGAAGTAACAGATAAATAAAAAATTTTTTTAAAGTCACCAATAAAAAAAATAGGGGAGTATATTGAGCAGAATGAAATTATAATTTCTAAGTAAATCCAAAAAACAAAGGATGTGATTAGGAAATTCCAAATCCGACGACAAAGCTGGTAATATCGTTATATTTTTTTTGTAGTATTTTGGTTTTGATGTGAACCATAAATACTCTGAATCACGCGACTTGCAAATTCTTAAATAGGAAAACGATGAAATCTGGAAACAGACACAAATTAAGACAGAATGGGGAGATTGAATGAATGCTTTTGATTTTTCTCCAATAACTTCACTTACAATCACTCTTCCAAAGCTCCAAAATCTGATCACCCAAACTGCATCATGGATGATGAGGAAAGTATACCTTCTTTTCAACTCTTTTTTTTTTTTTTCTAAGATGTTTCATTGAAAAGGGTTTGGTGTGCAATCTGAGGCCATGCCATACAGATAAAGTTTACCTCACATTATTATCTTCGATATTATTCAAAAGTACTACATATGTGTTTGTTATTGAAATTCATCTGAGACCGAATCCAGCTCTAATGTATATACTATTATAGTTTATTAAAAAACTTAATCATCTACTGCAAGAATTATGTAAAATTAAAATTCAAATCAAAACGTCATCCCAGTTTAAGTCTGCTTCTTCCTTATTATATTTGATTAGTTGTATTTACACGCTATTGTCCCCATGGAATCGTTGGTCAATGCTCTCTCTCTCTCTCTATGTATATCACATCTCTCGTAAATAATTTTAAAATTTATTGTTATTTACATCTCTCATTTTTGTCATAGTTTGTATCGAGTCATTGATTAAAAAAAAAACAATTGTGAACCCGAAGTACTAGCTATCCTTTTTTTTATTATTAATTTTTTTTATTGTTAATACTTAATAGGAAGACTTTACATTTTCTTTTATTTAGTATACATGAGACTTATGCTATGTTTGATAAAAAAAAGTTGATTTAAAAAAAATGAGAAAGAAAATTCATCTTAATATATTTGATTATTAATTATAGCTCTTTAATTGAAAATCTCAGTATTTTTTAAATCCAATAAAAATTTTTTCATTAAAAATCAAACACATTAAAATGTATTTTCTTTTTTTTTTTTAAACGTATTTCCTTTCTACCTGATATAAAATTAGTCCATGGTTGTTGGGAAGCACTGATATGATGTTTCTTCAGTATTTCAGTCTGTAAAAATAAAAAATACCTCATTTTCTGTTTTTTTTTTTATAAAAATAACGGTAATTGTTTTTTAGCAGAAGTGATAATTTCTTATATTCTTAATTAGCTAACAAACTTTTGAATCTTAATAATTAAAATTTCTGAAATACATCCACATTGTGATTCAGTTGGGTCCATGCCTCCATGGAATTGAGCGGAGCCAACCATATCAAGCTCTCCACTTTACAAAAAGATCTATTCATATTTGTTGCCAACTCAGCAACTTCATCTCCTCCATCTCCACCAATTAAAAAAAAAAAACTGCTTCCTCCGACCTGCTTTTCATAAAGAAATATGAATATAAAGATAATTGGTCAGAAAATAATACTACTCGTTCTCGTGAAAATGCACAAATCCAAACATAATATTAAAATAATTAGCATCATATGAAAACACGCATGTGCTCATACATGGTCTAATAAATACAAATACATGAATCTCAACTTTCATTCGTTGCTTTTTCTTCGGTAATATATTTTTTTTTGGCCACTTCCCCACATATATATATATATATATATTTTTATGTCAATCACTGCAATGTGATTATGTGAACCATAAAATAACTCGGAGCGGAACCAGATGCTGCCTGCACTAAGTAGCAAACACACATAACTTATTTTTTTTAACAAAAAAAAAATACATGACGACTTTTTTTGATCGCCAGGCATTGACCTAGTTATTTTTTTGTCATTTTTTATTGACGATAATTTTTTTAATCACAGTTGGAAAAAAAAAAAAGACTATGGAAAATCCAATGTAAACATATGATTTTCCAGTTAATTAATGTAGTGGATTGTTAGCATATTAACTCTAGAATCGCATGGCAAAGTTCAAAACAGAAAAGCAAAGATTTTAGCGGAGAGTAAAGAAAGTTCCTTTCTTTTCCAGGAATGTCACTCCCTATCAACGATTCTGCTTTGAAGGTTGTGTCTTTTTATCTCATTATAAGATTCGTTCATTATAATGAGTGCATATTTTTGTTGTGCGTCTTCCTTCTGACTCTGTTTTTCTCTATCTTGTGTGAATCCCTTCGACAAATCAGGTGGAGGAGGAGGAGATTGTTGATGACATGAAGACCTATTACAAGTACAAGTGTCTCCTGTTCACCAGAAAGTACAAGAGCAACGATCTGGTTCCGCCTCTGGACCTCAAGGAGGCCTTCTCTAAGTTCGCCGGCGGTGGGGCCCGCATGTCCGTCGACCAGTTCCGGCAGTTCCTAGTGGACCACCAAGGCCACGTGGACTGCACCGTATCGGAATCGGAGCAAATCGTGGAGAAGGCTCTGAAAGAGAGAAAGGGGAATCACGAAGCTAGTCCTGACGCTGATCAGCATATTGAACAACATGGGCTCACCCTCGAAGACATCTTCTACTTTCTGTTTCACGATGATTTCAACAGTCATTTAAAATCTGAGGTCATTTCTCTTTCCCTGTCTGTTTGGCTCCCTAGAAAATCCAAGGAAGAAAATTTGTGTTGTCGAAAAAATGTTATATGGTAATTTTCTCGGCACAAGTGCTGACCAAGAAGTAGCGTTATTTCAGGTTCATCATGATATGGAAGCTCCGTTGTCACACTATTTCATTTACACGGGGCATAATTCGTATCTTACTGGAAATCAATTGAGCAGTGATTGCAGTGAAGAGCCGATCATAAAGGCTCTTCAACGAGGCGTGAGGGCCATCGAACTAGATTTATGGCCTACTTCCAATAAAGATGATATCAAAGTAGTTCATGGATGGTACGAGGCTACAGGCTAATAATGATCAAGTCCATCATTGAGTTCATAATGCCAATGGAAATAATGTTTGAAATATTTTGAGGTAAAAGTTACTTACTTGGGCTTTGTTTCACCCTTGAAATCAATGCAGGACTCTTACCAATCCTGTCTCGCCCAATAAATGTCTGGAGGCCATAAAGAAACACGCCTTTGTTAAATCCGAGTACCCAGTGATTTTAACTATTGAAGACCACCTTACAAGAGATCTTCAAGCTAAATTTGCAGAGGTAGTCCAAAGGGATCCATTGAAGTTACAAATATGTATTGTGTTTTGCTTTTGGTTTTCATTATTTTATTTCATTTTGCTTGCAGATGGCAACTCAGATACTTGGAGAATTGCTATATTATCCTCAGACAGAAAGTTTGACAGAGTTCCCGTCACCAAACTCATTGAAAAATAAAATAATTATATCCACCAAGCCTCCAAAAGAACATCTTGATAAAAGTGTCAAGGATAGTGGTAACAACCAAGTGCAGGATGGAAGTGAATCGTCTGAAGAAGAATCATCATGGGGACAGGAGTCGCCAGACTCTATGGCTGAACCTGAGACTGAGGACAAGGTAATTCAGAGTTGGGTTTTCATTGATTTGTAGAATTATTTGTAAGCTCTGTGAGCTTATGTTGCCTCTTTGTATGGATGGCAGAATGGAAGTGATAAAGAAGAGGGAGATACAAATAATGCATGTGTTCAGAGGTCAGATCAGCAGTGTTCACCTGATTACAAAGGCTTGATTACGATCCATGCAAAGAAACTCGAGGGTAGTCTGAAGGATAAATTGAAGATTGATGGTGAAGTTAGGCGCCTAAGTTGGAGTGAGCAGAAACTTGAAAGGGCTTCTGAATCTCATGGAACTGATATAATTAGGTATTTTCAAAGCTATAGTGGCAGCAACTATGGCCTACACTTTCATAGCTGACAATGCAGAACTAATTTTTCCTTTTCCCCCTTATCTGATAGAAACTGTGATTCTTCCAGGTTCACACAGAAAAATATCCTAAGGGTATACCCAAGAGGAACGCGTGTCCAATCATCAAATTTCAAGCCACATATTGGCTGGATGTATGGGGCTCAAATGGTTGCATTCAATATGCAGGTTAGAAAGTTTAAGTCCAAGACAGTGTATATTTCTTTTAGTTGTTTTCTGTTGTGGAGAAATCTCATATGCATAGTGAAATGCAGCTTGTTTGAGTATGATTGATTAGGCGTTCATCTATAATTGTTAAGGTGTTATTTTAACCTTTAAGCTTAAGCTATAGCAGAAAGATCCATAATTGGGGTTTATCCCCGGCAGAAAGTTCATATTCAAATGAAACATTTTTTGAACCCTTGTATCAGGAAGAGTATTGGTGTAGTATTTCTTTAAGCTGAAAAATATATAGTACCTATAGGCTATTTCAAAGGTCAAATGCGTCCAATTCACACACAAGTCATTGTATCTTCGTCAGGAATACTAACATGTCAGCATCCATCTTCCTTAACAGAAGCATGGCAAGGAGCTGTGGTTGATGCAGGGAATGTTCAGGGCAAATGGAGAGTCTGGTTATGTGAAAAAACCTCAAATAATAATGCAGAATCTTCCAAATGACGAACTGTTTGATCCTAAAAGAACATTGCCAGTGAAGAAGACATTAAAGGTAAGCACATCTCTTTGTACTAGTCAAGGTAAATTCATATATCTCATGGATACATCCGAATGTTAACGTCTGCTCTAACAGGTAAAAGTGTACATGGGACACGGCTGGAGCTCAGATTTCAGTCCAACACACTTTGATAAGTTCTCTCCACCAGACTTCTACACAAAAGTCAGTAAAATAATCTTCCAATATATATATGTCCTAGATTTTGAACCATATGAGTGAGATATTGCTATTGAACTATGTTGAGTACTGTTATCTACACCAAATTGCTTTGGTTGAATCTTTTTCTTCATCTGGCAGGTCTGTATTGTTGGAGTGCCAGTGGATTGTGCCAAGAAGAAAACAAAAGTAATAATGGACAATTGGTTTCCTGTGTGGGATGAAGAATTTAAATTCCCTTTGACCGTTCCTCAGCTTGCATTGCTTCGGATAATAGTGAAGGAGAAAGACCAGGGAAAGGATGACTTTGGTGGGCAGACTTGCTTGCCAGTCTCAGAGTTAAGAGTTGGATTTCGATCAGTCCCTTTGTATGACAAAAAGGGAGAGAAATATAAATCTGTAAAGCTTTTTATGCGGTTTCAGTTTACTGAACAAGAAAATACGGTTTCAGTTGAATGAATTTAATAAGTGATATATTTAGTTTACGATAATTTAACTGTGATTAGAATTGGTTTCAACTATAGCAGCTTGAAAAGATGTTATGGGGACTATCTTCACCTCCCAATATAGTGTGGATTTGTAAAATAGAGTTGCTCACCATATTGTCCATACATAGAACATATAGTTACTCAGTGGAGAAATGCTCTTGGCAAATTGTCGCTTTGCAGTTTGCATACAGCTTTTCCTTTACCTTTAAGGGCCCGTTTGGTTTAAGTTAGTGAAGAATGAGTTTTGGTAGAATTGGTTTCATAACGTAGTTATGATAAAAATTAGTTTTTGACTAACGTGTTTATGTTTGGATGATTTATTTTAAAATTAGTTTTGACAAACCTCATAATTTTCCTCTAAATTGAGCTTAAACTCTATCTCATGATTAATTTAATTTTTTTGGACTAAAACTTAATTTATATTTATTTAATTGAGAACATAATATATCTGATATAACATTTTCTTACAGGTCATAGTATATAAAAATTAAAAATTTGAAGGAAAATTTTGGTCAATAAATACAAAATATTTTATGAAAATTTTATTTTCATAAATTTTTTACTTTTTGTTATTTTTATTAGTTTATTTTTATCTGATTTTAAAATAAATACAGACAAGAATAGAGAAGCAACACAGAAAAGCATCATTCATTCTCCTTATGCGCCTAACACTATTCTCTCTTGAAGGGTTCTCAAGTTATGAGAAATAACCTTAATTGATGATTCTGGGTCGTGGGAAAATTTGAGTCGGTGGTGGTTGAATCAACTTCTGCCATTAACAAAAGATTCTGATAATCACACCGGAAAAAGTGAAATATTCGAAATATATGAACATAAATGCAATCCCCTAAAGTCCAGCACGATAGTTGTCCTTTCCTATTTTCTATTGATAAAGTGTTTACACTCATCTGCTCTGATAGATTGATTCTCTTCTCATTCATGTAATTGGGTATTTCCACCTGGACCATAAAACTGGCTATAATCATATTCCAAGGGAATTTGCTTCCTTTGGGACGGGTCGTTGCGTAGGGGAAAGTTCAATATAGTAATAGACACGAGAAGCAGTTTGACATACACAAGCCGTGCACAAGATCTTAAGAGAGAATTCTCTCTCAAATGATGAACATTGCAGCACTTACCAACGGCTATCACATTTTTATTTTTATTATTTTTCATTTTATTTCACTGTGTATAGGAAAGCAGAGAAAACTATACAAAGCCAAGGCTTACGGTTGGTTTTTTCAAATTTTTTTATTGGCTAATAAAATTAGAAAAACACTGATTTTCAGATATTTGTAATAATTATATTTTTATCTACAAATACTCATATAATTTTATTTACTACAATTTGTAGTTCATTTATTTTTATTGTGAAAATACACATGCACTTCACATAATGCTTTTCCTTCAATTTCATATTATCTCAAGTCAATGCTCTACTTCAGAGTTCAAAAACCCCCGATTTGTAAGCATTTTTCTTTGGAGTTTTGCTAATTTTATGTCATTAAATTTGCTATTTCACTATATCATCTTATATTTCGTCATAAAAAAATTATTTACAGTATCTGTTAAAATCAATTTAGTAAAAAATAATAATGTAAAAAGCTTCATTTTTTTTTTTAGTTTCCGTGTTGGTGAAATGTTCCAATCTTTCAAAGTTTTCCCAGAAACCTTTTTCTCCCTTGTTCCATTTTTTCTTTATTTTGCTTGAGAAATCAAATTCAATCTTTTTTTTTTTCATGTAATCAAATTTAATTTATTGAGGGGAAGGAGGAGGAGAGGATATGGGAACCTACAACTGCAAAATATTCAAGTGCTTCAACCGTAAGTTCACAGTCTCGGAGCCGGGCCCACCCGAGGACGTCAAGTACGCCTTTTACAAGTATTCGTCCGGCGCCGATCACATGTCCACCGATCAGCTCGGGCGGTTCCTGGTGAAGCACCAAGGCGAATCGGACTTAACCTCTGCCGATTGCACCCAAATAGTTGAGAAGATTATGCAACAGCGGAAGCAGAATCAGGAGATTGAAGCTACGGAGACCACGAGCTCTATTGAGGGTATCAGTCTCGATGAATTCTTCCATTTTCTACTCCTCGATGATTTCAATGCCCCCTTGAAATCCCAAGTAAGCTCCTTCTCGGTCTTTTTGTTTCCAGATAAATCGTAGCGACAAGAAAACCGTGTTCTTCTAGAATGTCGATATTGCATTATTTGTGGACATTTCTTTGCCATTTTTTTGCCCTCTCTGGTTTTGGATGAGTTTTTCCCAATCATGCTGATTCGATTGTCTAGTTCTCTGGCCTGCATCATTGAGGTGAAAAAAAAAGAGTAGGGACCCATCTGAAACGGGCTTTTGAACTTTAAAGAAACCCCAGAAGTTAGATAAGAAGGATCAAAGATGACACCAAGTGGTTGACCAAAAAAAAAAAGGAAGATGCCAACAAGGAGGACCCATCCCTGGAAGCCTAGCAGTGTGAGAAATTGACATAGCACATGTGAAATATATACCGGCAACTATAGTCTACTCGTCAAATTGAACCAATCAGCCAAACATAAATTACTTCTTTCAAAAGTTATTTTCACGGGAAACGTTAGTAAAGAATTTTTATTATCTTACTAAGAGGGATTTTTTTTTATTTTGTTGGACTCTGTTTATATGGGCTGTGTCTGAAAAACATGTGTATTTATTACCTTGACATATATGTGCTCGTGATGCACACAAATTGGGTGTGTGTCGTGATAACTTGGGTGTAACATACTTGAAAATAAGTGCATGAGCTTTATAAGGTAGAAAATTCACTGTATGAGTTCATGGATCCACTAAACCTTAGGGACTCTATTATCATTTGTTGTGTGAATGAATTTGTGTATCGAATTATTTTCTTCGGGCATGAGGCTCTATTTAATCATTCTAAAGAATTTCCAGAGACAAAGTGTATAGACTTAGATAAAACTGATAAAATTCTTGAATTATAGCTATGAAGTACTGATACTTAAAAAAAGTAGATGCATCCGTATCCGATACACAATATGATACGATATGCGTGCCGTACTTATGCATACGTAGCAATCCGTACCACTTTGTACTCATTTGTACCACTTCAAATTCTTATATTAAAATAGGGTTATTTGAAATTGTTATAAATATTTTATAGTTTATTTTAATATTTATACTATACTTTTTAGAATATTTAATACCCATTTTTATCTTAATAGGTAAATTTATTAATTATACATATAAATAATTATATAAATAATATTATATATGTATAAATATCTCTCGCACCCGTATCATAAAATTTTAAAGATCGCCGTATCTTTTGTATCATGCCGTATCGTATCCGATACACGTACCCGGTGTTACATAGAATTATAGTGTCAGATTTGTGACTATGACAATCATTTGTGAACAATCGATAGTTTGATCAAGTTTACGTTAATTTCTCAAATAATTTTATCTTTATTGAAGCCTATTTATAGTATCAAAGAGCCAACAGGGAAAAAGTTTAAAGAGACTTCAAATTGGTTAAACAGGGAATATCAGGCTTATGACCAGTGCTATCTTGTGTTTGCATGAAAATATTCCCTGCCCTTTCTTAAGATGGTGAATTTTGTAGACTGCTTTTTTACTAACTGACTGTGAAAGAAATCTCTATAACATAATATAAATTTTTTGTTATTCCAGGTGCATCATGATATGAATGGTCCACTGTCACATTATTTCATATATACAGGACACAATTCTTATCTGACTGGGAATCAACTGAGCAGTGATTGTAGTGATGTGCCAATTATAAAGGCTTTGCTTGATGGTGTGCGTGTAATTGAACTAGATTTATGGCCAAATTCAACTAGAGATGATGTTATTGTAGTTCATGGAAGGTGCCTATTGATCCTCAGTTCAATCTTACAAAGATAACTTCATCAAAATCACTTGAATATTATCAACCAAAAAAGTCACTTAAGTATTCTTTATGAATTCTTGCAGGACTCTCACTGCTCCTGTTGCACTCATTCAATGTTTGAAGTCCATAAAAGAGTATGCTTTTGTTAAATCTCATTACCCTGTCATTATAACTTTAGAAGACCACCTCCCAACAGATCTTCAAGCTAAAGTTGCAGAGGTAGGCTTCAATTTCTATTGTCCCTTAAAAGTTCCAGTGAAAGCTATGTTGCCTTTGCTTGTTTCTATTGTCACTTTTTCTGTCCGTTCTTAGATGGCAACACAAATATTTGGCGAAGCCCTTTACTATCCTGAAACAGATGATATGGAAGAATTCCCCTCACCAGAATCATTAAAGGATCGAATTCTTATATCAACCAAACCACCAAAAGAATATCTTGAATCTGAATGTTCTTCACTGACAAGCCAAATGGATGAACCAGAAGTTAATGGCAAGGTGAGCAGAGAAATGTTTTTGTGTAAATAATGTTGTAGATTTAATTTTAGTTCATGCAATTGATATCCATAATCCATCCATTAAAAACACATTGTCCATTTTTAATCCCATTCATTAAATCCGTAATTTACTCATTGAATTGGGTGGATAATTTGATGGATGAATCATGGATCATGGATCCAATTTGTCACCTCTAATTTACCCTATAAAATTTAATTGTAAGCTCTTCATGCTTATGCCACCAATTTAATGGCAGAATGAAAGTGATGAAGAAGTGGAAGAATTGAATGCAAGTGAAGAAAAATCACTTCAGCAATGTGCACCTGAATATGGGCGCTTAATTACAATCCATGCTGGGAAACCTAAGGGTCAAGCGAAGGATTTTTTAAATGTTCTTGGTGATGTTAGACGCCTAAGCATGTGCGAAGAGATACTTCAAAAGACTAGTGCATCTCATGGAGCCGACATTATTAGGCAATTGCCAAACCTACTCTGAAGTAGTAACTGCAATATGTTTTTTTTTATTCACTTTTGTAGCTGACAATCTCCCAGCTGATATAAATCATACTTGTAGGTTCACACAAAAGAATATTCTCAGGGTTTATCCAAAAGGAACGCGTGTCTCTTCCTCAAATTACAGGCCACACATTGGGTGGAATTATGGAGCTCAGATGGTTGCATTCAACATGCAGGTTATGGATTAATCTTTATCTTGTTTTAGTAATGCACTCTATGGTATTTTTGTTTGTATTTAACTGTTTATTTATGTGGATTAACAATTTGAGAAACTCTTGAAGTGCTGTTTACTTCTCTGAGCTATATTCTATTACAAAGAAGTTTTGCTTGAGGTGAAATGCTTTTGTTCTGCTCAGGCCTATGCAAACAAGCTTTGTTATGTTGGAAATGATATTGGTGCTAGCAGTAAATTAGTTTTTTTAATCAAACTTTTTGTTCCTAGTGTAGTTTTTTGTGCATTATTATATGAAGGTCTGATGGGTCCTTGCCTAGTGGGTCGTGTCCCATTACAACATACAGAAAGAATAAGAAAGAGCCTCTCGTTTCTAGTCTCTTGGCCCCCAAAACGAAAAACAAAAGAAAGATCATCTAGTCTCTTGATTACTAGAGAACTTTGATTTTCTTTCATCTTGTAAACCTAGTGCCTGCAAAGCTTCCTCTGACCTTCTTGGAGGAGGAGATTGCAGGGCTCTTACGTAAATAATGAAAGAGTTTATCAAGGATTCCCATCAAGGTGTAAGATCCTGATTTTCAAGTTCTCTTTTTAATGCAATTGCATTAAATTCATTTACAAGTCACCTAATCTTCAATAGAAATACAAATCTTCTGTGTGTTTTCCTTTTGCAGGGGTATGGTAAATCACTGTGGTTCATGCAAGGGATGTTTAGAGGAAATGGAGGTTGTGGTTATGTGAGAAAACCCGATTGTTTATTGTTAAGAGGTTCTCATGGTGAGGTTTTTGATCCTACCAGAGCATTGCCGGTGAAGACGACATTAAAGATGAGAGAGATCAACTAAAAGGGAAATTGATTGGTTTGATGGCAGCTTCTGAACTCTGTTCTTCCCACCTATAGGTTAAAGTATATTGAGGGACCGGATGGAGCTCAGATTTCAGCCAAACACACTTTGATTCATTCTCCCCACCAGACTTTTACACAAAGGTGAGTTGGATACTTGAATCATGTCTGGAAGATCAAGGAGTTATTAATGGATGAAAAGAAATAAAGAGAAACGGAAAGGAATTAAAAGTAATCCTTAGAATCTGTTCAATTCATGACAGGTTTGTATTGTTGGAGTAGATAATGATAAAGTCACGAAGAGAACAAAGGTAATAAAAGATGATTGGTTTCCCGTTTGGGATGAAGGGTTTGAGTTCCCTCTGACTGTTCCAGAGTTAGCTTTGGTGAGGATAGAAGTTCGAGAGTATGACAGGCATGAAACGGATGACTTTGGTGGGCAGACATGTTTGCCAGTCCCAGAGCTAAGACCTGGATTCCGGTCCGTCCCTCTATATGACAAAAAGGGCAGCCAACTCAAATCTGTGAGGCTGTTCATGCATTTTCAGTTTGTTTGTAACTAGGCGATTCAGTCTTCTTGCCTTTAAGCTCGCAGCAAGGGCATTTTACCTGTAGCTCCGTCAAACGGTATCATAGGCATTAGAGTTTAGTGGCTATCCTAACCTCTAGCATTAAAAAAAAGAAAACTGTTTCCGGACCTCCAATTGTTGCATCTGTGGCTTTTAGATCATAGTGTGTACTTTTTCTGGTTATTTTTATAAGTCACATTCTAAAAATTTCTTTTAATTTTACATATAAGTTATTTTTCATAAGTTTTTTAAGTATTAATTAATTTATTTAAAAAATATTTTTATTTAATTATAAGAGAGAAAATTGATTATTTAAATTTGTAGTATTTATTAAAGGGTAAAAATGGAAATTATATTAGTTTTAAGATCATTTTAATGATATAATAAGTTTTTCTTGGTTTCGGTGTGGTAGTTATGAGTGACTTATATTAAGAATCAAAATGAGTACTATATACTGCTGTAAGAACCTGTTATATTGGAAAACCATGCTGGTAATAATTGGAGAGATAGTAAAAACACAAATACTCATTCTATTCCATTTTATTTATCTTTTTAAATATTTTTTGTTGTTGTTAATTAATATAGAGAAGTAATAATTAAAGGTAATTTAATAAAATTATTTACTGTATTATTTATTGTCTTTCTTGATACTTTTGTCAAAATCTTGAATGACATAAAATGGGATTAGGCGAGCATCTCAAAAGTGAAATACAAATAACTCTTCAATGATTGACTTGATGCACTAATCTTTCATCCACCAATAGGTGGATTTTTTCCTTGATAGGTTGGTGAACTTTTAATTTTGCAACATAAAAAGGCTAAACATGATAAGTAAAATGGTACTCTCTTCGGTTCATAATATAGGGTGTGAGACTCATTTTTTTTTGTCCACAATATAAGGTGTAGGGACTTAAATAGACAATTTTATCCTTATTATATTTAATTGGTTGTTTCTCTCTCATGTAATTGTAATCACTTATGAAAATCTGACCTCTCACAGGAAATTGCTTACTTTAATCATTATAACATTTCTGTAATAAATAGGGGCAAATTTAGAATTTTAGGTATATTTAAGAATATTTTTTAACTTTCTTAATGAATATAAAAGTAGGTCTCACACCCTATAATATGAATCGGAAGGAATAAAGGCTTAAAACTGGCATGACCCACGACACCACGACAATAATGGTGTCACTGTCCACCAATGACTCATTTGTCTCTTTATTCTTCCCCTCTTAATTATAAAATTTATAATCCTCCCTTTATAAAGAAAAATGTTTTCTTTTGACAGTCCTAAGTATAAAAAAAATATTAATGGTGTATTAAATTTTTTTTCTAAAAATTTATCTTTTTATTAATTATGTAAGAGAGATTAAATATATTAGTGATTTAAATTAGTATTAAATTAAGTAGGTATATTTTTTGAAGAAATTTAAAATGTAAGATATCTTAATTAACTTTAACTAACTAAAACTATTTTTCTTAATACATGTGAAGTAGTTTTTTCCCTCTCATAAATGGAACTGGAGGGAGTAAATTGCACTATTATTTATAATTTATAAATAGTGTGACTTATTAGATATTTTTTTAGACTTTATACAATATACTCTCTTCGATTTAAAATATAAGTTCTATTTAACTTTTTTTTTATAGGAAAAACACAAACACTACTCAATGAATCAACACATTACATCTCCCAGAGTCCTTACTAATATCATCTAAAATAAAACTACGAGGAAAAGAAAAATGAGTAACCCCTAAGGATAAATTATAGGCATCCTTTGCGAGTAAGTCAGCCACTCCATTGGTCTCCCGATTGCACCATATAATATTCATGCTCCACTCACGCTCCAATAAGTGTCGAAGCTCATGTAAAAGGTTACAATCTTGACTATCTTCCATATCATTATTTTGCATCGCTTTGACCAGCTCCAAGCAATCCGTTTCTAAAATCACGTCTCTCAAATTCAAGTCCCATGCAACCTTTAAATCCCAAATAACCCCTTACAACTTTGCTTGAAAATTGATACCACGGCCAATATTGAACATAAAACCCTCCAACACCTCTTCAAACTAGGTTTGCACAATCCCACCACAAGCTGCATTCAAGCTTCGACCATCAAAAGTTCCATCTATATTAATTTTAACTACATCGTCAGGCGGAGGTACCACCCCTCAGCTAACGACTCCTCACGAATATTAGTTTGAAGGGTAACCCCGGACCATCTCACACAGGCCCTTACCTTAGCAAGAATAGCATGTGGTGGTATCTCCATTCTCTCAAAGATACGACTATTCCTATTCAGCCACAATTGTTTGCACACAATAGAAAACCAAACATCCCATTTAACTCCGTCTACCACATCTCTTCTACTAAGATTCCAGTGAATCCAACTAGTATGGTCGTTACAAGAGAAGAAATGATTGCATAAATTATCAGGAACAAGTAACTGCCATACACCCTTCACACTCTTGCAATCCCTTAAAACGTGCATAACCGACTCTAAAACGTCCTTACAAACTGCACAACAAGTAGAAGTAGCAAGACCTCTGCGAGCCCGTGCTTCATTTGTCAAAAGACGTCCTTTAACATAAAGCCATAGGATGACTTTGTTACGTTATGGAACTCTAACTTTCCAAATACTTTTTCGAAGACCCTATTGCCTCCCGCCTACACTTGGACATATACTAGTATATGCTGACTTTATAGAGAAATCATTAGAGCTAGTCTACTTCCATATAGGCACATCTTCACAATTATTGTTTATATTACTTTCAATTCTAGCTAACTCATGCAACACCAAGGATGAAAGCCTACTCATAAACTTGTCCCATCGCCAACCTCCAGCCTTTGAAACAAAGTTTGCAACACAACTATCCACTTTCTTAGCTAGAATCTCACACTTAGCATGCTGCAACAGAGATTCGTGATATGGGACCCAGCAATCTTTCCAAAACTGCACACTCTTGCTGTTACGAACAGTCCATGCTATCCCCTGTGATGTGGTATCCCATAGATGCTTAATACCTTGCCATACTTTCGACCCAGGCCTCCTTAAATCCACTTTTGGGATAATATCTTCCCCACACTTATACTTCTCCCTAACAAACTTGACCCATAAAGCTTCCCGCCTTTTCACAAGACCCCATCCTAGCTTGACCATAAAAGCTTCATTCTGTGTGCGAGCATGACAAAGCCCTAAGCCACCCACATCCTTCTTTCTACACACATCATCCCAGGAGACCAGATGAATCTTCTTGGTGATAGAATTGCTCCCCCACAAGAAGTCCCGACATTTTTTATCAATTTCTTGGCAATACTCAATAGGAAGTGGAACTGACTGCATTGCATAGGCCGGCATAGCTGACATTACCGATGATACCAACGTATGTCTAGCTGCAAGAGACAATGTCTTGGCTTTCCAACTGGTCAATCTACTATCCATCTTATCCAGAATATACCTATACGTATCCCTACATACCCTCTCATGATGAAGAGGTACTCATAAATATTTACCCAAATTGGCATATGGTTTAAACCCCAAAAAATTACTAGTTTCCATATGTCTATTATAACTAATATTCTTAGAGAAAAATATCGATGATTTAACATTACTAACCTTCTCCCCAGAAGCTGCACAAAAATCATCAAGGCACGCTCTTATAAGACCGGCTTACTCCAAAGTCACCTCCGTAAACAGGATGAGGTCATTTGCAAAAAATAAATATGACACTATTGTACCATTCTTTTTTAATTTAAACAGCAACCAGTGGCCTAGGCTAACTCCACTTTGTATCAAATGAGCTAATTTTTCCATAGCAAGAACAAACAGATAAGGAGATATTGGATCTCCTTGCTGAATCCCTCTAGTGGGCAAGAAACACTCCCCCTTCCTTCCATTCCATAAAATATAGAAGCTAGCAGAAGTAATACAATGATGGACTACATTCTGAATCCTCTTAGGGATACCCAGTTCTTCCAAACATCTTATCACGAAGCTCCACCTCACTTGATCATATGCTTTCTCTAGGTCTATTTTAATGGCCATAAATCCTTTCTTTCCCTTCATTGTTTACATCGAGTGAATAACCTCCTGGGCTACAATAATATTATCCACTCCCTGCCGTCCAGGCACAAAGCTGCACTGATTCAGAGAAACAACCATAGGCATAATCCTCTTCAACCTTATAGAAATAATTTTAGTAAGAACTTGGTAAATCACATTACACAGGCTGATAAGACGGAAATCTCTAATATTTTCAGCCATATCCCCCTTAGGAATTAAGACAATATATGTACCATTAATTCTCCGAATTTTAGTTGGTAAGGAAAAAATAAGTCTTACCATGCTCACTACTCAGTGCCCCACCATCTCCTATTGGCTTTGAAAGAAGAGTGGATTAAGCCCATTGGGACCCGGGGCTTTCAAAGGACTCATATCGAGCAAGGCATTCTTAACCTCCACACTATCAATTTCTCTCCTAATCCAAGTAAGGATACCAGTATCAATAATAGGCATGTCCTACCAAAATCAACCACTGTGTTTCCTATCGTGTCATCTGAGAATAGATTCCTATAAAACTTAGTGCCAACCCACATAATCTCAGTCTCTTTATACAACCAATTCCCATTATCACCCTTTAAAGCTATAATCATGTTCCTCCACTTTCTGCTATTCGCCATAGAATAAAAAAAGCGAGTATTCTTATCCCCCCTTATACCAATTACGCCTTGAGCGTTGGAGCCATATTATTTCTTCTTGCACCAAAATCTCTTCAAGTTCTAACCACAACTGATCCCTTCTTTGTTCAAAATAAGAAGATAATCCATCCTGTGCAATCAGCCAATTTAAATTCTCTATACTATGTAAGAGCTCTTCCTTCCTTCTGTTAACATTTCCAAAGACATTTTTATTCCACATCTTAACTTTATCAGTGAAAGAAAGTACATTTTCCGCCCACCCCCTACTACCTTTCCATGTATCCTTAGGCAGCTCGTGAAACCCATCATGGATAACCCATGGAGCAAAGAATCGAAACGGATGTTCTCTTTCATATCCCCCTTCAACACAAGCCATTTGTTAAAGTAAAGGAACATGACTTGACTTGCATTTAGGAAGATATGTGACACTTGCTTGAGGATAATTCTCAAACCAAATAGTATTTACTAAAACATGATCAATATGACTACGGCTCTGCCCCTTACTCCAAGTAAACAGAGGTCCTTGAAATCCAAGGTCAACCATACCCAAGTCAGAAACCCACGTCTAAAACCGTCTATCAACTGGGGTCTTCCTTCTAGCAGTTGAGACATGTTCATATTCTTTTAAAGTAGCATTAAAATCCCTGCAAACACACCATCCACCTGCAACCCCCATCGCAATGGCTAATAGTTGAACCCAAAGCTCCCTCCTCTTAAAAGATTCGGGACTATTGTAAACCATAGATAAACTCTACTCATCATGCGAATCACTATTCATAACCCCATGAAGAACTTGGGCATGCTTCATGGACACCTTAAAATCAAACTCTCTCACCCTAAAACACCAAATACCACCACTATATCTATCAGCCTCAACAACCTCTACATTATCAAACCAACCCGTTAGCTATTTGAAATGCCCTCTCTCCCTTTTGGCAAGGTTCAAGAATAGCAAGGAACCCAAGATTATATTTTCTCTTTAATTCCATGATTAGCTGCACAAAGTGTTTCCCACCAGTACCTCTTGAATTCCAAGTCATAGAATTAATCATCATAATAAAATGAATGAGAAAAAACAACATAATCACGTAATCATTCAATTGATTTGAACTTAGGGACCACCATCGTGGCATCTTGTATCCCCATGACGTCTTCAACATGTTCCTTTGAAAGTGGGTTTGAAGAATAGAGAAATCCTTCCCACATGATCCTGGGTCAAGAGGATCATCAACCTCATGCATTACATCAACATGTTCATTTAATATAATTCCCAATAGAAATAGCTTCTCCTTGTAACTTCGGACTCTCATTAAAGACCAATTTCTTAGCCCCATTAATATCCAACCTAACACCCTTCTTTTTATCCCCATTCAGGCCCATTTTCTCCTTAACCTGTAATAAAGCTTCCATTGCTCCATTTGATTGCCTCCCTTTATTATATCCAATGAGCTTTTCTTCCACCCCACTTTGGGCTTTAGCCTTAATCTGCTTATTACCTCCCTTATTCCTTGGCTCACTAGTGATATCCCTTATTATGTCCCTAACAGATGCTTCCCTCATCTCATGCGTAACAACTTCACCCTCATCATGCATTGACGCTACATATCGTGATCCTTGTAACCTCGTACCATATCCCCCTATAATCTCTCCACAAATCTTTCCCTTTCCCGTCAAATCCTCCATCCCACCGAAATCTACACTGGCATTGTACCAGATTCCATTCACTCAATTGAGGTTTCTTCGGCATCGTCTCCTGCATCCCTCTATTCACCGGAGAACCACCATTATTAACTGAAACATTCTCATGTTGCTACTGTGCAACTTTATGACTATGGGGACAGTGATCTTTATCGTGACCATATTTCCCATAGGAAAAGCAAATTAAATGGATCCCTTCATACTCCACCCTCTTTACCATTAATCAAAATGCATGGTAATAAAGACTCATTCAGATCAAGCTTAACACAAATGCAGGCAAACCGACCCTTCTTCCTATGAAGAGTCGTCATATCCACTTTTAGAACCTTACCAATTTGGCTTCCCAACACATATAGTATGCCCTTATCATAATAATCCATCAAAAGCTTTGGAACCCGGACCTACGCTGCAATCTTGCAAATCTTTTCTTCCTCAGGGTCAAAATCTTCCTTCCATCTCTGAACTGCTAGATAATGATCTTGCACCAACCAAGATCCTCCAGTTAAAGCAAAATTATAGTCTCTCTTATTCTTGAATTTGACTAAGAAGAAACCAGCCCCTATATCAATGGTCTCCAACTCTCCATGATGCCCCCAAATCTGCTATAATTTCATACTAAGATACTTTACACTTGTTGTGCGGCCTAGTAGCTTAACAAAGATGGAACTCTGCCAATGCCTCACTAACTTTGCCTTCATCTCTAGCGAGATAATTACACTTGGGCCTCTCAATGTTTGCTCAACCTTAACCCTCTGCTACCAGTGACCATCACTCCACCAATCTTCCTCATCCTCCTCCACATCCTTCTCGTCATAGTTGTTCTCGCCTGTACAAGTTTTCTTGTACGACTTCTTCTGGTCCTCCCTATTATTCCCATTTACCTCCTTGGACCCTTCCTTACCCTTGTCCTCAACTTCCTTATCTCTCATCCATTCCTCATCGCGATGAATCATACTCTGTTCGTTAGAAAACTTTCCACCCCCCATTCGAACTTTCTTTCGACTTCTATCTAGTACATCAGTCTCCTCCGGCGACAATGCCATCGGTGGCCTCCCTTCATGAGCTCTCGACCCCTTAGCGCTCTCCATTAAAAAAATTGTCTCTAATTAATTGTTGGCATTAAGTCCTATTTAACTAATTGTACACAGATCAGAGAAATACGTTAATCAATTAAATTTATCAAAAATCTAAATTATTTTTTAACATTACCCTTAATAAAGATTATTTTTTAGATAATTTTATCTCTTAAAAGTTAATTAAAAATAAGTGTAAATTAAAAAAATAAATAATTGATATTTTTAACTTTATCTAAATAGGATTTATATTTTAGAATAAAAAATAATTTTATAGTAGAATTTATATTTTGAACAGGGAGTATGTATGATGATGAAGTAGAAAATAGTGGAAGACTGGACTAATTTAGTACTACACAACACAAGCATGGAAAAACTAATAGAAAAACTACAACGCAATGAAAGACAACCAATTTAGTAAGGAACCACCATATGTTCAGAAAAGTTTCGACAAGAATAATAGTATATGATCAATGAAAAAATTCTCTATGCTTAAAGATGTTTTATTAAGCCAATATGACTACTATTTTTAATCAATTGCCAATTCCATATCTTGCCAAAAATATTTTATATATTACACTATTTACTTCTCACAAATGTTGTCATAATCGAACCGGACATTGAACTGGACAAGGTACTGATTCAAAGTTCAATGGTTCAATTGGGGGTTAGACCGAGATCAAATCGGGATTGGACCGGTAGTAATTAAAATGACGTTTTAAATAATATATATGAAACATAAAAGAAAGTTAAGCTACCAATCTTTAAGGCTTTCCTAATTTTTTTTCATAATTAAAGTTCGTAGAATATGACAATGAAAGAAAAGAGCTATATATTAAAAATAATGAGCATGAAATGGAATAAATAGAAAATAAACACATCCATTAGACACTAATAACACAAACTCTATGTTTTAATTGAAGTCTTTAGCTAAACAATTCTGAATCGAAATGTCAAAATAATATGATCCATTACAAATAGTCAAATACTCAAATGTCATTAAAATCATTAATATCAAATCTTTCATTTGTTATATCATCTCCTTCAAAATCCAAATTAGGAATAGGCATAGGAATATGGCTAGCACTAGAAGCATCATGCTGAAGTCTACTAGCATTCGATGGAACCAAAGGTGAAAGCTCTGGAATTATATCTACACCTCCTAATCATATATATGAAAGAAATTGGGAGTCAATATTTATGTATAACAACATTGATAATATAGTAACAGAATCTTAAATGTAAATATGAACCTTTAATATGAAGAGATGAACTTGCAATGTTCTCTAAGTGTAAAATATCCTCAACATCAAAATCAGGATTTGCATCTTCTTCAGTTATCCAAGTGTCCACATTCTCAATAGATTCATTGTCAATATGATCATAATTCCTTGTCTTCATTATTTTCCTTTCATTAACAACACAAATAATTAATGAAAGTTATCAAACATAGATTCAATAAAGCCTAGTAGAAGTCAAAAGCAAATGAACAATTTATATTACCTATTTTGCAAATGCAAGTTATCATTAATATAAACCAAATCATTTAGTCATTGATGCTCCAATTTATTTATTTATTTTGTATGGATGCGCTCAAACAAACTCCTATTCCGCTCACAGCCAGAGAAGAAGTTTGACTAAAAACACGAACGATAAGATTTTGCAATAATGGAGAAGAACCTCCATAAGCTTGCCACCAAAGATCTACATGAAAGAAAAAACATTAACTTATACCATATATGACAAATAATAATTGACATGAGTAATACATTGATTTGAATCATTTGATACTTACCAGGTTGAATTTCTATAGATATTGAAGAAGCTTGTGCTCGACCAAAAGATTCCTGTTTAGCATGATATTTTCTTACCTCAATCATAATTTGTGGATACTGATGTCCTAAGTAGTTAGCATCAAACAAATCAAGTACGGCATTCCACAACCTTTTATGATAATGAAAGTCCTTGTCGTTACCATAAAAGAAAGCAGGATTCAAGAAATATGCCGCTGCATGAAGATTATTTTTTAGATGCTTATCCCATCGTGCTTTAATCAAATCTGCATAGGGCTTATATAATTCCTTCTTATTATGAAATATTCCCTTGACTGCATTTTTAGCCCTAAGCAGGCCATCATAAACATAGCCTAAAGAAGGCTTCTCATCTGAATCAACAATTCTCAACAATCTTAGAAGAGGGACCACAACCTGCCCAATCAACATGCAATCATCCCAAAACATACTATATTAGACAACGTCACTAAATAGTTTACCAGGTATAGTCCTTGATAACTTATGACCCTGGAAATGTTGATCTACAGCCCAGGCTTGCAAGTGATACTTATGCTCAATTATACTTTTCAATGTTATGAATGTGGTAGCAAATTTAGTTGGTTCTGGACGCACAATTTCCTTCCATCCATCCCTATTCCTAAGCCATGACAAGAAAACTATATGATTGTATACAAATATAGTTATCTTTGATGCTCTGGAGGCAAGAGAAGCAATATGAGGCATGCTGCAAATATCTTTCAAAAGAAAATTCAAACAATGTGCAGTATAAGGTGACCAATAAATATTCTTATATTTCTCATGAATTAATTTGCCACAAGTTTGATAGTTGGCTACATTATCAGTCACTATATGCACAATGTTTGAAGGACCAACCCATTGAATGACATCATGGAACAAATTACATAAAGTCTTTGCATTCTTAACCAAATCAGAAGCATCAATTAATTTCACAAAAACTATGCCTGCAGGGGAATAAACTAAAAAGTTTGTTAAGGTCTGTTGCCTTATGTCAGTCCAACCATCGGCTAGAAGAGTACAACCAGTGGATACCCAATTAGATCGATGACTATCAATCACCAATTAGCATTCTTTCTTACAAGCTTGCAACAAATCAACTTTTGTTTCATGATAAGTTGGCCCTTTGAACCCAGGCCCCATTACAACAATTCCATCAATAGCTTCTTGAAAGAATGGATTATTTACCGCATTAAATGGAACACAACTAAAGTACATCCACCTAGCAATGGCCATTTTTGCATGGTTTTGTGCTTCATTACTTGCCAACACACTTCTAAGACTTGGCTGAGCATATAAAGTTGTCCTTGGGAAAAAATATAATTTTCAACCCTACTTATGGCTTTTCTTTTACCAGTTGTAGGAGGAACAATACTAATTGAAGTAGCTGGAGTACTTTCTTCATCACCACCACCACCACACTCTTCAAGCACATCATCAAGCTTCTTTTTAATTTAAACTTCTTTCAAATTTGCTTGCATTCGATTGCGAACATCATGAGGAACCTTTTTACATGAAGCTATTTGACCCGAAATCCCAGTAAGATGTTGTTTCATTCTATTTATCCCTCGTTCTTTATAGCAACTTAGACAAAACAAGCATGTGTACACATTGTTCTTTCCTTCTTTCTTGAGTGAAAAATACTCGCATGCAGGATCACTCTTCCCACGAATCGATGAAGCAGCAGTTGATTGTTTAGATAAAGTATCATTGCTACTTCCATCATTATTGGGGTTGGGAATGAGATTGGGAGTGAGAGTGTCTTTCTCCCCAATATTAGATATAGGGGAATTATCCATAATAATAGTGAAAGCTATAAAATAAAAATTAAAAGATAAAACAAATTAAAGGAACTAAATTAAAACATAAGCAAGTCAAAACATAAGCAACTTAATCTAATTTTGTCTTCCATAATGCTAGTCACGTAGGAATGCTCATAAGTCAGTTCCTTATCACGTTGGCATGCTCATTCCCTTATCAACAGTTCAGATATTTGGAATTAAACAACATAAGTAAATGATGTTTGAAAATTGAAACTGTAAACTTGCCTAACTATTTGGAATTGACATGATCAAAATCCAATCACAATTTTACTCACTTAAGTCACTCCAAATTGCTAATTAACTAACAAAGAAAGGCAATCATTAAAGTGTATTTATGTATCCAGGAGCTTTTGAACTGAATTGGCATAAATAACTTTTTAAAGCAAGAAATTGATTCAGATATCTTCTCTTCACACACGCTAATTAACTCAGTAGGGCCGTACTATGCTAGTCATTATCACTTGAATATACATAAACTTTCAGAGCTTATAGTAGAAGATACTAGTAAGATATCATCACTTGAAAAGTTTCAAGTCAATCCACTTCAGGTCAATCCATTGTTTCTGATCATGTTTTTGGTATTAATACGGTGGAGTATCTAAATGAAACAGGATATATACATCACAAGCAGCCATAGACAAGAATAGAGAACATAAGAGAATCACAACAATCAAGTAAAGCAAGTCAAAAAATCACAACAATCGAGCAAGGCAAGCTAACAACCACCCTAAATTGTTTCCCAGCAAACCACAGACATAGAACAAAGGAGCTCACAACAAATTACTAGCCACGGAAGAACAAAGAACAGAGGAGAAATGATAAAGGCAAAGGAACTCACAGGAGAGCGCGACGTTGACCACCAGATGAGAAACGATGAGCACCAAACTGAAATATGTATTTCAGACTTGTTGCTACTACGCAATCACGAGAAATTTCGAACCCCCAACTCTAAAATCAAGTAAAATTGATGAATAAAAAAGCCATAACGTCTATAATAGACGACGAATTCGGGCATAGGCCGATGAAGGGGATCGAAATATGAGGAAGGAGAAAGGAACGAGCTAGGGTTGGGAACGGTATAGAGAAGATGAAGCAAGAAGGACAAAGGCTTTGGCTCAAATGTGCTCCCACTCGGACTTGGCTATTGAAAGGCAAAAAAGGACCAAACGACAACGTTTAGTCCTTTAAAAAAAAAAACACCAAATGACGTTGTTTTGTGTCATTTTTAATTTTTTTAAAAAAAGCATACATGTGAACCGACCGAACCTGTGGTTTAGGAGGTTTAGCCGGTTTAGGGTTGGTTCGGTCGGTTCACCACCGATTCACTTCGGTTTCAGAAAGCTCTGGTTCTCCCCTCCTACCGGATTAGACCAGGTACCAGTTCCCGATCCTACCGGTCGAATCGGTCAGTTAAGTCCGGTTCCAACATCCATGCTTCTCACAACATTTATATTTATGATTATTATAATTATAAATTTATCCCTCACAAAGTAAACAACTTGTACTTTATGTTTAAATAACGGAATCACACGTAAGTAGAGATCTTAGAATTGGCAGGCTCATTAGTCATCAATAGAAAATTAAAGTAACGCCAAAATAAGCGCCAATTGTTTCCTTTTTTTTCCCAAAAAATCTGGTTAGCATCTGATTTTTTTTTTGGGCCAGATGGTTAGCATCAATTTTATTGGTTAGCATCAATTGTTCTTCCCTGACGTGGAAATCACCAACGCATTAAACTACTCATTAATTGGCTTGTGTTTGCGTCCTTGCCACTTTACTTTATTTACAAAATATGCTACGCATCCAAATTCAAACCCTAATTCTGTTTTTTTTCATGAATATGGTATATTTGTTTGAAATAATTTTATTATGAAAATGAAATATTCGAAATTTGAATTACATTCAAATTTATATCATTTAAGAAATTTAAAATACATTAAATTAACCTTTCATATGATAAAAATTAAAATTACACTTATCATTTATATTATTTGTGATATAAAAAATAATTATTCAACCAATATGAATTGAATTAAATTAATGGTTTGGAGCGTAAAATAAGATATTTTAATTAAATAATTTTAAAAATATCATATTTAATATTCTTTTAATTAGTTATTTTTTATTTCCAAAAATAATTGTTGTTTTATAATAAAAGAGAACTACATATTTAAATATATTCCCTTCAATCCTTATTATAAGACATTTTATATTAATTACATGTATATTAAAAAAATTATTTTTCACCCGAAATTAATACAAAAAGTACATATATTTCATATTTTACATTTATTAAATATCTCATTCTTTTATTATTGTAGGGTTATAAATGAGGATTATGAAAAAATTAAAGTAAAATGGGAAGAAAAATATCCAATGCCCTATAATTTGGATAAAAAATTTGTCATACAAAATGTCTTATAATATGTCCCGAATGGAGTATTTTAAACAA
Source organism: Adenanthera pavonina (assembly GCA_026686845.1). Classification (NCBI taxonomy): domain Eukaryota; kingdom Viridiplantae; phylum Streptophyta; class Magnoliopsida; order Fabales; family Fabaceae; genus Adenanthera; species Adenanthera pavonina. Next base: position 13,981,371 of record JAIVEN010000003.1, on the reverse strand, counting down.
AAGTTATTCATCTTAATTTTTTACCACTTAAAAGTTTTAATAAATCAAATTATTTCTTATCAATCAACATTGTTACTAAAATAATATAAATTGACAACTTATAATATCAGAAATTTTAAATTTGAAAATAATATTTTCATGAATTTTTATAATTTTTTTAAAAAAATTATATACTATTTTAAATTTCTTATATTTATTATATATATTAATAGATTAATAGCTGGAAGTGTAGTGTTTATAGAAGACTGAATATGAATACTACTCTCTTCTCTCGATTTTATTTATAAGAAATTTTTTTATGATTTTATTTATAAGAAAAAAAGAGAATAAATATTGTATTAATTTTTTTATTAAAATTATTCTCCTTCATTAATACTATTAAGAGTCATGAGGTGTATTTTTAAAAAAAAGAGAAAAATTAATTAAATAGAGATAATTTTAAAAAAATAAAAATATAAAATAAATTAATTATTTTTAACTAATTTTAATTATATTTTTTTATATTAATAAAATAGTTTCATTCCGTATATATGGAATGGGAAGACTGTTTGGTTTGGCACTATGCAAACAGGAGAATAATAAAAATTCAAAGGTCATGGTCGTTGCCACTAGTAAATGCATAGATCCAAGGGAGTCATGTGGGATATCTGTAGCTGCCAAGTGCCAATCAGCTCATTGGACAGACCCACACGTAGGACCCACCACAACCGTTGAGTGGCCCACCGCCGACGGGTCCAGTTTCCATGCGTGGAGTAAATTCACGGAGGAAGAGCGTGTTGCATGTGTGTTTTTAAAAAATTTAAGATATCCACCATTCTCATTTATCAGCAAAACTAAGGTTCTTTTTTATAATATTTTCTATTTTTTATTTTTAAAATAATTTTATAAAATTATTTTTGAGAATAAATTTTAAAAATAAAAAAATTAAAAAATATATTTAAATAATTATTCTTAAAATTATAATTAGTAAGTGATAAATAAGTTATTCAAAATTTATAATTTTATCATTTATGAGGTGAATATTTTTTATTTTTTTTTTATTTTTTAGAATAAAAATTATAAAACATCTTAAATATATTTTGAGTTTTTTATTTATTTATTTATTTATTTTTAAACATAATTTATTAAAAATAAATTTATTAAATAAATATTTTATTTTTTTATTTTTAAAAACAGAAAAATTATTTTTAACAACTACAGCAAACAAGCCTAAAATCCTGTTTCGCAAATTAAAAATTTAAAAAGTATGTGTGTTTCTTTGCTGCATAGCATTTCATTTAAGTAGATGAGAAGACATATGGCGACATCTTAGCGGCTGAAAACAAAGGACACGGCTAGATTTTCAACACGCAAGCGACACGCTCTTCCTCCGTGGATGTACTCCACGCATGGAAACAGCGCCCCTACCCGACGACTGGACTTGATACATGAAAAAGGTCTCTTCCATTATTTTATTCCGACCTTGACGCATTTTTATTTAACACAACTCCACAGGCAGACGGGCCACAGCTGATCCACACTTCCATAACTCTCTTCGCTCTTCGGAATTGGGTGGGACGTGACGGCACGCATGTCGAAACAGACTTACAGAGTGTGCTTCTGTTGCCGCCGGAGGTTTAAGCTGCCCGGGTCGGAGGCGCCGCCGGAGATCAAGGCGCTTTTTGATCACTACTCTGAGAATGGCTTTATGACTGCTTCTCACCTTCGGAGGTTCTTGATTGAGGTTCAGAAACAAGAGAAAGCCACCGAAGAAGAAGCCCAGGCCATCATCGACGGCCTCAAGCATTTGAATATTTTTCATCGGAGGGGTCTCGCCCTTGAGAGTTTCTTCAACTACCTCTTCAGTGACCACAACCCACCTCTCTCACCTTCTCTTGGGGTAAACTTTTGGCTTTTTAATACTCTCTTTTATTCACATTTTGTCCTATCTGTGCTGACGAGGGAATGAGTGAGCTCTGATTGACCATCGTTTACGTTCCATGTGGCTCTTTTTTGTTTTTTATTGTTTTCTAGGGTGGATGTTCTAACTATTTTTGTGCTCGCATGTGCGTGGTTTTCGTTTCGTCCTCTAGTTTGCTCTTTCACTTTTTTAAATGTCCATGATCATCTAATGCCCGGCGTCATGGTAATTCCCGTTTAGTTTTATCCATGTAGCACGAAAAATGAAAGGTTTTTCGCAACTTGATTCTGCTTCCTTTAGGTGACATGCCTATAGTTACAACAGTCATTTCAAATGTATTTTGGTTGAACCCATTGGCAATAACAATGGGTAACTGAAGCTGCGTTTTAACTTTCTAGGAAATGATAATAAAACAGGATACAATTAAACGTTTCAAGCATGGGTTAATGCATTATACTTTAATCTGAAAATAAATGTCTCTTTTTGAGGACTGAAGTGGCCTTGCTGGAAATAAGAAGCAACCATTTGCTTTATAATTAATTCCACAGAGACTACTTCGGATATAACCATATCTTCGGTAAGCATTTCTTTTAATAATGTATTCAATTGCATTTACAGCAATTTGTTGATTGAGGAACTAATTTTGCGGCATCTAATTTCCTTAAATATATAGCATCTAAGCCCTCCACAAGTCATTATCACTTCCATATATTTTCCATTTTCTTCCTCTGACTATCGTGTTTAGTCTCTTTGTTCTTCTGTTTCAGGTGCACCATGATATGACTGCCCCCTTGTCTCATTATTTCATATTCACTGGTCACAATTCCTATCTCACCGGAAATCAGCTTAATAGTGATTGCAGTGATGTCCCCATTATACATGCCCTGCAAAGAGGTGTGAGAGTGATAGAACTGGACTTATGGCCTAATGCTGACAAGGATAATGTGGATGTTCTTCATGGAGGGTATAAACTTTTTCTGATTTTTTCCTTTCTTTTTTCCATCAGCAGAACTCATAAAATCCAAGGCTGTAAACGTTATTACCATTTTTAATTATCTTTTTCTGTTTTGGTTCGCTGTCATGGGGTGTAAGAATAAATTGCGTTTAGAAAAATAACAAAGCCTTGCAGGTACTTGGGTATCCCCTAAGAATGGGCGAAGCCTTACCTTCTGTTTACTTTAAAACTGATGTTGGCCCAACTCAGTTTGTAAAGAGGGTGATAACAATTTATTATATTTATTTACTTTATCTTTTTTTTGGTGAGATACTTTATTTATGTTTTTGATATAGGACGCTGACTGCTCCTGTAGAGCTCATCAAATGTTTGAGGTCCATTGAGGAGCATGCCTTTTCTGCGTCTGAATATCCAGTTGTAATAACTCTAGAAGACCATCTTACTCCAGATCTGCAGGCTAAAGTGGCTGAGGTTAGATATTTTGTGTTTGTGCTGGATTTAAAATGCAAATGCTCTTTTAACTTGACCGTTCCTCTCCAATTTTTTAGATGGTCACCCAAACATTTGGAGACATTCTATTTTTGCCTGGCACAGAATGCTTGAAGGAATTTCCTTCTCCAGAATCACTTAAAAGGAGAATTATTATATCAACCAAACCGCCTAAGGAGTACCTCGAAGCTAAAGAAGGAAAGGAAAAGGGGGACGAGGCACTGAAGGCAAAGGCCGCAGGTGATGAAGAAGCTTGGGGGAAGGAAGTCCCTGGCATGAAAGTAGGTACTCTAGCTGATGACAAGGTCTGAGACTCTGAGGCGAGGCTGCATTTAAAATATTGACTGCCACTAAACTTAATTTTGTAAGGGAGTTACGATGAATGACTTTTTCCTTGTTTACCATTTTCTGCAGAACCATGTGGATGAAGAAGAGGCTATTGAAGAGGAAGATGTTGATGAAGCAGATAAGTCACATCATATCAGAGCTCCTGAATATAGGCATTTAATTGCCATTCATGCTGGCAAGCCCAAAGGTGGACTAGACGAATGTCTGAAAGCGGATCCTGATAAAGTGAGACGTCTAAGCTTAAGCGAGCAACAGCTTGAGAAGATATCTGTAACTCATGGAAAAGAAATTGTCAGGTATTGATAAATGTTTCCACTAAGTTCATCTTTGAACATAGTTTTTCCTGGCTGTAAAACTTGAACAAGCATCCTATAACTTCTGAGCTTCTAATATCTAGTTCTTTTCTTTGTGGTAATGCACAAGTAGTCAAATTTGACTTTTAAATGGGTTTTATCGCTGTCTTTTCTATGTAGTATATATTCCCAGCTTTAATTCATGGGCTCTCCACTGGCACTCTGCACTATGGTCTGACTCTACATTGCCTACAAAAAATCATGAGTGTTTGGGATATATATATATATATATCCTAGTTTGACAGAGTTGGCAACAAAGTGGTTGGTTACATGGGAAAGCTCTTGAGTGTACAATATTATAATTCAGGTGGCATATCTAGTGGTTATGCCAATCTTGGAAAACTTATGTATTTTTTTTAGATGCTATATATTGGAGAATATAAGTTCCTCATTTAATAAAAGATGAAGGGTATACAAACTTGTGGCAATCCTAACCAAATAGCTTAAGCTATATTGGTGATATGGACAAGCCAAATTATATAGCCCATATACAAATGTTGACGATACATAATAATGTGTGAAGAAATAGAACGTATCCATTTCCTGATTAATGGCGTGCGACAGGTTTACTCAGCGGAATATCCTGAGGGTGTATCCAAAAGGTATTCGCATAGACTCATCAAATTATAACCCACTAATTGGTTGGATGCATGGAGCTCAAATGGTTGCATTTAACATGCAGGTTTTCAGCTCTTCCTTTCTTTTTCTGATTAATTTTTTACTGTTTAAGGAAGTCTTGGTTATCATTAATAGTGCCACCATTTGCATTTTTTATGCTTTCATTTCCTTGTTTCTTTTCCTTCTAAATCATGATTAGGTGGTGACTGGTGAAGGGATTTTTAACGTTAGAAACACCAACAAGAGACGCTAAATGAGTGAGATCAGACACCACTAACACTTGAGAGTTTTGACTTCTGAGATAGTCCTTCTGTTACTAAACTATGAGTTTATACTTTTTTTTTTTGGAGACAGTCCGTCTGTTCCTGTGAGTTTATACTTAAATGTTAGAATTTAGTGTATTCTAATGTTGCGTCATTTCGATAGGAGAGGAAGTAAGTCTGCATTCACGCGTCTTGCGGCTTTACACTAAAGGAAAATACTATACTATCCTTTAAAGATGCCCCATTGATCCCATGCCTTATCCATATGAATTATACTGTCGACTATGATATGTTTAAGATCATGAAAGATATTCACATGTCAGTTTTCCACGTGGACGCTTTCATGATAGGGGCATGGGAGATCACTCTGGGTGATGCAAGGAATGTTCAAAGCCAATGGTGGATGTGGTTATGTTAAAAAACCAGATTTTCTACTGAAGACTTTCCCAAATAATGGAGTCTTCGACCCTAAAACCAAGTTACCTGTTAAGACTATAATGAAGGTAAGAGCTTCATTGCCTGGAGATATTACAGAGTCAAGGTAAGTTTCTCAAGTTCTGATCATAATTAAGATCCGGTACTTCTCTGACTCTTATTTAGGTGACTGTATACATGGGGGAAGGATGGTATAATGATTTCAAGCCAACCCACTTTGATCAATTCTCACCTCCAGACTTCTACACAAGAGTGAGTTGATATGATTTGTTACATCATATTTCACGTGGTTGAATCCCATATTCTCCATTTAACGGTTAACCACTTGTTGATTCTTGCGCATTTTGCTCTTCATGATGTGACGATGTTCATCATACAATAGATGTGGCATGTGATCAAATGCATACTTTAGAGTTCATCTATCTCCCCTTCGTAATAAAACCCTATTTTTGTCTTCACAAATGAACAAATTCTCAAGTTGGTCCCTCTTAAATTTTGATTTTCATCTGTCCTTCATATTTGTCCAGTCTAACATCTATGATAGTGACTTACTGCCCTCTGTGACGTTTCTATTGGAACTAACTTGAGAATTGGCTAATCTGTAGAGGACTGAAACAGAGTTATAGTCCTTTCCTTTATCTTCATCATTCTTATGACTTCATTTTTATGGAACCTTGATGCAGGTGGGAATAGCTGGAGTACCTGCTGATAGTGTGATGAAGAAGACAAAAGCAATAGAAGATAACTGGTTCCCTACATGGAACGAGACATTCGAGTTCCCCCTTAGCGTTCCAGAACTGGCAGTGCTTCGCATAGAAGTTCATGAGTATGATATGTCAGAAAAAGATGACTTTGGTGGCCAAACATGCCTACCTCTTTCAGAGCTAAGAAGCGGAATTCGATCTGTTCCACTACATAGCCACAAGGGGGAGCAGTACAACTCTGTGAAGCTCCTTATGCGCTTTGAGTTTGTTTGATTTTGTACACCCTTCTACTACCCTATATGTTGTGTACACTGGTAACAATATAGCCACGAGTCTACAAGAGCCTGTATGTAGCTGTATAAATATCATGAACTGTGCTTACTAAAGTAAATAATCTATGGAAGATATTATGTGATTATGTCTGTTATTGTATCACTTCTTTCATTTTTGTTCTATTTAAGTTCGAAGTTTGTAACCTGTCGGCCGTTAGTCCCTTTTTGGTCCAAATTGTATGTTTACTCTCGCTTAATATGAATGCATAGCAAGGTACAAATTTTGAAAGACTCATTTGTATGGAAGAATAAAATCAAGAATTGTTTCACATAAGGGGATATATTTTTAGGGATCAAATTATACATGTGTATAGATATTTTGAGGATCCGTGTAAGAGCTGACATTTTGTTGTAAAGCTTTGTGAATATATTTTATTAACCATGTGTTAGAAAAATTAATAGCTTCTATTCATCAAAATTGAGACGAATACAAAGAGTATGTCCTAAAAAATTCTAAAAATATTATTTTTAATTAAAAATCATATTAACCTTAATTATATTTACCAATTTATCCCTCATTATAATAAATTCTTAATTCAATAAGTTGTTCTTTTTATTTTTTACAAATCTATTTTGATTAATTTTTCATGGATTCTAAAATTAATAAATTTTATAACATGATCAAAATTTTATCATTTTTATAATATGATAAAAATTAAAAAAAGACGTGTTTGAAAATTTTCTTTAACCAACATCTATGTTTAAAAAATTGCCAAATGAGTAAATTTAAACAAATGTGTTTAAATAATTTAAAATTATAAAATCATTCATCAATTAACTTTATAATATGATAAGAAAATTTAAAAATATAGATATTAATTTTTTTAACATAAATGTTTAAATTTTTTTAAAATAATATTAACGTCAAAAAGGGTATTTTGGTCCAAAAAATTTAAACAAATGAATTAATAGTCAACTAATTGTTTGGATAGATAGAAAAGGAATCTTAAAAATAGAGAAAATATTTGTGTAGTATAACTTTTGATTTTAAGAGAAGTTTACTTAAGTTTTCAAAATAGAATGGAGGTCCCTGTAATTAAAATAAAATAAAAGGGAAGTCAATATATTTTATTCTTATTTTAATTATGCTAGACATAATCTTATAATTTTTAGGGTCCAACCTAATTTTTTTTTATCAATTATGTAAAATATGAGCACATGAGATCACGTTTGCATAGTCAAATATCATATCGAATAAAATCTAACCGGAATATCGGTAAGCCATTATTAATAGTTTGCATTAGAGATTTGATATATTTTTGCATCATATAATGTAAAGTATTTGTTTTATTAATTATTATAAACTAAAACCGGACATGTGTTGCTCTGATAACTTGTGAAGAGTACAGCTTTATATACTTTTTACATTTTACATTGAATCATTGTTGCCTAAAAAATATTATAAGATCTTGGTAGATAATTCAGCTATTATTTCAAACTAGTATTGTACATGAACAATGCAGGGATTCGGTAAGACTAAAAGCATTTTTTAACTTATTTGACAATAAAATTATATATATAAATGAAAAACAAAGTAATATTATTAAGGTTAAATTTGGTATGTCAGAAACTGCTTTCTAAAAAGGGAATAGAAAAGGGAGTTTCTATTTAAACAAGTTTGATATGCTGGAATAAAATTTTTTGGAAAAGTTACTTTTTTTATTTTGTGAGAACCAACCTATCTTAAAAAAAGATGAGGAAGTGGATTATTTTCTTGAAACCAAAATTTAATGATAAATTAATTTTTTTAAACTAAAGCCCGAATCCACACGTCAAAGAACTCTCGGCTAACTATTCACCATCTCATTCTCTTCCCGATTATTAACTTCAAATTTCACCACCCAATCTCGTAGAAGCATGCTCTTGCACTCCGTAACCTATTCATAATCCTGATGCCTCTCAGGTACCTTATTAATGATCAAATTAACAGCCTCTAATGAGTCACAAAACACACAAGCTTTACGGATATGTAGGTCCCACATCCTCTTCATGCCTAGGAGACATCCCCATACTTCAGCTGTAAGACCAGTGCCTTCATACATTTGAAACCTGAATGCCTCCTTCCAATTTCCATCCGTATCATATATGACCCCTCCATAACCAGCAACGTGCGCTGAAAAGGAATAAGCTCCATCAACAAAAACTCTAGCCCACCCCCGGTCACTCCTTATACCTCCTTTCTCATTCAAAACCATGCCATTCATGCGAGGATCTCTACTAAAACCCACCTGACCTTTCCTCATGATCCGTAAGATGGCCTTCGCCTCAGCTAAACACGCAAAAACACTAGCTTGAATCTGGTGAAAAACTCTCTAGTTACGTTTCTTCCACAAGATCCAATAGAGTATCCCGAAAAAATCACACCACCTCCCCACCCGCATACTGGCCACGAAAACTAAGATTATCACTTAACCAATCTCTCATTCTAGAGAAAATGCTCCGCCGCAAATTATTCGGAAGGTCAATTTGATTCCATATCTCACGAGCAAGCTGGCACTCTCAAAGGATATAAATAACATCCTCTTTCTCACCTCCACAAGCGTCGCAGTGCCCTGTTTGATGAAGTCCCTGCCTAAACTTAACTTCATTTGTGAGAAGCTTATCATGAGTAATCAACCATAAGTGGTTCTTACAACGTTGCGGTATCCGAAGCTTCCAAATCCTTGCCCAAGACCTATCACCAGTCTCGCCTCCTCCAAGAATAACATTATAAGCAGATTTCACTGTAAAAGATCCATGGTGCTCGTATTTCCAACAAGCCATTTGTGTACTCCTTCTCTCCTCCTCTTCTACACCATTCCTCACCATATCTCAAGAGTCTTTAATTCCACTCCACACTCAAGACCCCTTCCTTTTATAGTCAATAGTAGGCATCAAGTCATTACCACATCTATACTTTCCACGGAGCACTTTGACCCAGAGCGCGTCTTTATTTGTCACGAGTCCCCACCCAAGCTTCATCAGGAAAGCTTGGTTTTGCTGCCATGAATGACATATACCCAACCTTCATACCTTCTTATAAGTGCAAACCCGATCCTAAGCCACAAGATGCATCTTTTTCATTTCAAATGTTGATCCCCACAAAAACCCACATGCACATTTATCAATCTCGTCACAGCTAGTCACAGGGAGAAGAGAAGTTTGCATTGCATAATTAGGTGTAGTTGAAACCATAGACTGAATAAGAGTTGTTCAGCCAGCAAATGACAAGAAGTTAGTCTTCCAGGAACTTAATCGTGCCTTCACCTTATCAACCACATAACCATATGTGTCCTTAGACACCCTTTTATGGTGTAAGGGAACACCAAGTTACTTTCCTAGATCACCGCATGGCTATATCCCAACTCATCACTAATCTGGCTTCTAACATTTTTATGAACATTTTCAGAGAAGAAAACTCTTGTCTTAGCCACACTAACTTTTTGTCCAGAAGCACCACAAAATTTGTTGAGACATTCATTCATAACCTCCACTTGGTCGATCCTTGCCTTTGAAAAAATAACCAAATCATCTATAAAAAATAAATGAGAAATCAAAGGACCATTTCTATTAAGGCGAATAGGTCACCATCTCCCACTATTCACTTCTTCCTGTATAAGGTGAGCAAGCTTTTCCATACAAATGATAAAAAGATAAGACGACATCGGATCCCCCTAATGAATGGCTCGAGAAGGAATAAACCTTTCAGCTTTGTCACCATGCCATAAAAACTGCATAGAGGGAGAGGTAATACATTGCTGAATCACATCAATAAGGCCACTTGGAAACGTCAACTCTCTCAAACATTCCACCACAAAATCCCAATGAAGTCTGTCATAGGCTTTCTCTAGATTAATTTTAATGGCCATAAATCCTTTTCGTCCCTTCATATCTCTCATAGAGTGAATAACCTCTTGCGCCACAATAATATTGTCAAAGATCAATCTACCAGGAACAAAACACACTAATTTGGAGAAATAATCTCAAGAAGAAGATGCTTTATTTTGTTTGCAACAATCTTAGTAATGCATTTATAAATAATATTACATAAGCTAATATGATGAAATTCTCTGATGTGTTTTGGATTATCCTTTTTCGGAATAAGGACAATAAATGTTTGGTTCACTTCTCGAACAATCCGGGGGTCTTTAAACACCTGCATAACAAAATTGATCACTGAGGAACCAACTATCGACCATTGTGATTGGAAAAAGAGGGCATTCGAACCATCCAGTCCTGGAGACTTCAGGGCACCTATACTCATGATGGCATGTTGAATTTCTGCTTCTATCATCGGCTCCCCCAATCTACTTATATTGCATCCTCCTGTATACAAGGATAAGTAATAGGGCAATCAATGTGAGGATAAAGAGAATTATCCCCTGAGAAGAGATCCATGAAGAAAGTTGTCACAATCTGCTTTATCTCTCCCACATAAAAAACCCAGTCACCTAGCTCATTCTTGATGGCATCAATTCTATTATATCTTCTTCGAGCATTAACCCGCATGTGAAAGTATTTCGTATTTTTATCACCCAAAGAAAAACTAGTTACATTTAGCTTTCTGAGCCCACATAACATCTTGAAGAATAAGATCCTCTAACTCAACCCACAACTGTGCCTATAATTGTTCTAAAGAGGAAAAAGGTCCCTCCAAAGACAAGGACCTATTTATGCCATCTAATTTGCCCATAATATGTCTTTTCCTCTGGCCAATATGTCCAAACACTTCCTTACTCCAATTCATCACCCTATCCGTAATGTCTACACCACTTCCTTCCATACACCATCCTTCCCCCAAGCAACGTTCATAAATCTACTAAAATTATCATGAAGAATCCACGGGGCCAAGACGCAAAAAGGACGACCACTTCTACTAATACTTCCCTTGTTGACCAATTTCAACAAAAAGGGGCAGTGGTCAGACTTAAATTTCAGCAAGGCCGAAGCATCCATAAACCTCTCCAACAAAAGATGATTAACAAAGAAATGATCAATATAGCTCTGACACCCATCTCTACCCCAAGTGAAGAAAGAACCTGAACAGTGAAAATCTTCCATTTACATCTCTAAAAACCAGTTATAAAAATCTTTATCAGCATTTGAACTACCCATGGCTAAGGATCGAAGTTCATGATTGTAAAGAACACAATTAAAATCTCCTCTAATAACCCATGGGCTATCAACTCCACTAGCTAAGTCCTTAAGCTTACCCCATAACTCTCATCTTTTCACCAAGTTCGAACTTGCATACACACAGGTGAAAAAGCAACAAGCATCACCTTCTTTCCATAAACAGTGCAAGAATTGATCCGTACCACTAAGCACTTTGATTTTCCTCTTATCATCATCCCAAAGAATCCAAATACCACCACTAAACCCATTAGCATCCAAAATCTCAAAGTGTCAAAAACCCAATGACCGTGTTACTTTCCTTGCTTTAAGACCACTTGCTCTAGTTTCAAAAAGGGCCAACAAATCAATTGAATATTTATTTTTAATTTCATGAACCAAACTTGGGAAAGATTTTGCTCCAGTTCCTCTACAATTCCAAAAAAGACAATTCATGAATCCACACCAATAGAGGCTTCATTTCTTCTAGGGCCCTCAAAATTATTTGAAATATCATCATCTCGCACTACTTCCTCCTCTTGGGAATATACGAAACCCACCAACTGATCAACCTCTCCACTAGATCCCTTTATGTTCATACTATGTGAATTTTCCATGCTTACTTTCCCTTGTTCACCGTGTGCACATGAGCTAAATGGTCCAATAGCATCTTGCTTCAGCTCAACATGAGACTTGGGCTCGTTATCCTCTAAATCCATTAACGTGCCAAATGGATTGATAGCATTAAGAAAATTGGGCGTGGTAGACTTCCCACTTGTTGATCCAATATCCTTAAAATAAGTTACCTTATCACTTGTGACATTCTCTTTCCCCCCAAGATTATTCTTTCTCACACCCTTCTTTGACCGGCCCACCAGAACCTATTTTTTATTTGAAAAATCCTTCCCAAAAGCTCTGGGCTCTCTCTTCGATTCAGCCAAGACTCTTTCCTTGCCAACACCATTCTGAGATTCTTGCTTACTCTCAAAACATGGCATATCTATGGGGATTCCTTTTTTAGAGACATGCGAATTATTCACCTACAAATATGCCTTTCCTCCATCTCGCTTGGGATACCCGAATCATTGCCATGGCTGCTGTTTCATCAGATTCCTCTCGCTCAAACTCTCAATCGACGGCAATGCACCATCGTCGGCATTCTCCTCCCTCTGCCTTTTCTACATCTCCCCTTCATTCTTGTCAAACTTACCGTTTTCATCCTCATTCATACCTCCCTCCAAACCTTCTCATCTCACATTCTGTGTTTCATGCTTCGAAACCATTCCTCCATTATTCCTCTCATTCATATTATTCCCATATGGACAAGCATCTCTATAGTGGCCATACTTACCATAATTAAAGCATATCATATATAGGCCTTCATATTCCACAACTCGCCTTTCCCCAAACAAAGTGATGCCTGGCTTCAATCTCTGACGTAGGTCCAATTCAACGCATATCCTTGCAAATCTTCCGCGATCACTAGTATGGGTTATCATATCAATCTTCAGGGTCTTGCCAATCAGAGCTCTAATCTTCCTTAAACTTGCTCTGTTAAAGAATTCAAGTGGCAAAAGTGGAATTCTAACCCATGCTGCAATTTTCTGTTGGCAGTCAGCGTTCCAAGGGTTAAAGTTGGGCCTCCATCGTTGCACAATTAAATAATCATCGCATAGCATCCATGGACCTTCATGATATTTATGCATCATATCCTCTTCATCTTCAAATGAAACCACAAAAAATCCATTGTCCAGGTCTCTAGTTTTAAATGGCTTATTTGTCTTCTAAATCTTCTCCAAACCAACCTTCATACCACGTAGGGGAATATTTTTCCCTAAGAGCTTCACATTCAAAGATTTCCTCCATGGGGAACACTATAACTCATATTCCTCCCTGGAAACCACAAGTATTGGCCAATCATCGTCCTCAGAATTCAAGTTAGTTTCATCTTGAGATTCATTCAACGACTTGCAACCATTACTAAAGTAGCCCTTTAAACTCTCAATATATTCGTTCCATGCATGATCAAACACTGTACTCCCTTTCCTATCCTTTGAACAGCATCCCTAATCCAAGCCCAACAACTTATCCTGAAAAGAAGGGGTCCTTCCAGCACTCCCTTCTTCCTCCTTCCCTCTCGGATCCCCATCATCGACAGGCTTCACCCTCTTCTTGCTTCAAGCCTCCGCCTCACTCGCCTCCATTTTTGTCAAATAATTAATGCCCTTGTTTTTTCTATTAATTTACTAAACATATATTTGGATCGAAAATTACTTTCTAGAAATGTCACTTCCCATGCCCTTTGTCATTTTATACCAAACGTATCATAAATATATAATACAAAAATAATAATGAGTGGCCAAAGATGAAAGGATAATACAAAAAGTATCAATTGAGATTATTAAACACTTTTCTGTACATGATATTTGAAGTGGTATCACTTTATCATCCTAATATAGAATTAATATTTTCAATTCATTTATATATCTTACATGGGACAAAGTAACATAAAGTTGTTTAAATGTAAATATAGATCTTGTCAAGTACAATTCAACATTGCATAAACTTTGCTCTTGACTCATGTTTACAATCATAGAAAAAGTTAACATGACAGAGAATTGTTGTCTCTTCATATTAAGTAGTAGTCAAGAATATGATGTGATCATAAATATTTTGGGAATACAAACTTTCAACATTTTATTTGATGTAAATATCACTTTAGTTTTAAGCATATGCTTGCCTATTTGTGTAATAGTAAGTCGTACGCCGTTACAATGACCCAATGACTTATCAACATTTTTCATGAGAATAATAGGTACAACAACTTTTAACTTGATTTCATGATTAGGAAAACCTGACATGAAAATTGAATTTATGAATTCAATAAACTGAAGATAATGTACAGAATCCACATCAGCATGTTCTTTAATTATACTATCAAAACTATAGTATATCACTTCTTCACCAAGTGTTCTTTAATTATACTATCAAAACTATAGTATATCACTTCTTCACCAAGTGATAAGGACAACATGTATTCATTAACTATATTAACAACTGATAAAATAAGTATTAATATAACTCTATCTCTTAAATAAGATGAAATATTTATAATAAAATAAAAAGAAATAAGATAAGATATTTAAATCCTCATGAAGGTAAGTATATATAAACTATACAATTGTTCTCACAGGATTATCTGAAAAATGTAATAACAAATTATGAGAAATCTTAATGTTAATTTTCCCATCATTAGTGGGAAGAGTGTCATATTTCTTATTAAAGTAAGGAGTTTACAATGAATCCAAATGAAAGTTGAATTAATTATAGCAAGAATTATATTCATTCGAGTTCCTCTGGTTATTATAGAGAGCTTTTGTCAATATCATATAATAGGCTAAGTCATTTTCATCTCGGCCTGATGATCAACCCATTATATGACCCAGACTAATTGAAATGTATAGTTGCTCGCAAGGCCCCTTGGATAACACTATGTATTATAATTTATAATAAGTAAATAAATAATTGAGCTAAACAACTGCCTTATATACTAAACATTTATTTGTTGTCTATGCAAGATTGAGAATATATCACTCCTCCTTTGAGGAGCAATAATGAAGCTATGCATTTAAATACAATATTTAAAACAATTTTAAGAATAATAAAAAGATAATAAATGAATTTTTAAAAATTATTATTTAAATATCAAATAATAGATTTTACTGAATCGATGTTTTTCATATTTGGCTAACCTATTTAATCAATGATTTGTGATGAATTTTCTTATAATAGGATGACATATTTAACTTGTGAACTGTGGTGTATTGACTCATTTAACTCATTCAATTTATAACTCATAATAAATTGAATTATGAAACTCATATGGTTTGACCTATTTAATCTATTGCAACAACTCTACTACTAATTCCTTAATAACTTATAAACAACTTTTAATGCTTGAAATTTGAATAAAACATGTATATCTTAAGATTTGATTGTTGATGATAAATCAAATTCTAATTGAAAACTGAACAAAAACAAAATAAAAATGACAATTTATGGCCCATTGGAATTTTGTTTTTAATTTTAACAAAATATATCCTATTGGAATATAACATAATCATGGCTAGTTGTCTTACCTTGAGATATACTTCCTTATTTCCAAAATGTAAGAAATATTTTTAAATATGTTTTGTTTTAAAATGTAAGAGACAAATAACTCTTATCTGATAAATTAATATATTTTTTTTCAATTCTACCCTTAATTGAAGTAGATTTATTATTACAAAATATAAGTTAAAAGAAAGTTAAGTGAGAACATTAAATAAGAAAATTTGTGGAAAAAAAATTTCTTTGTGTCATATGTAAGATATCTAACTGTTTTCTTGATTATGATGATTTAATTATTTGTTATTTATATTTTAAAACGGATGGAGTATAGTAATTTGACTTATTACTTAAAAAAAAATACATCTAGAGATGTTTAATGTGATAAACGTTTAATTTTAAAACACACTTTAATTTCAATATAATTAAAAATTTTAAAATGTGATGAACGTTTAATTTATAATTTAAAAATATTTTAAAATTAAAAAAAATTGAGTCATCCTTAAAGTTACTTATGTGTAGCCTTGAAATTGTTTATAAGCATTCTTAGACTTACCTAAGTGTAGCCTAGGCTTGCTTATAAGTATCTTTGAATTTATCCAAGGGCAACATGAAACTTGCCTATTGGTAGCATTGACTACTTGTTCAGATAGTGAATGGTTTGTTAAAAGAACCCCATTTTAATTAATTACTCAATAATTTTAAATTTTGAAATCCTATAAAATGTAATCAGTCATTTTATCGATTATATTAATTTTATGTCAAAATTAATATTAAAATTATTAATTTAATTTTGTGACAAATTTCTGTCAATTGTAAAAGAATTTAAATCCAAAAAATCAACATTATTGAAAGTTGAATTTAAAAGGATAATTTCAATTTAATTAGAAAGTTTTACAAATTATTCAAATTTTATTAAAATTGATAACGTAAAATGGAGTCTCAACTTTTAAATAATTTATACAAGTTACTAAAAAATCTTACTAAATATATTATACACTAATCTAACATTAATTGTGTTTTTTTTTAAAAGAAAACAATATGAGTGCTCTTATTGAAAATTTCACCAAGTTCGTATTATGAATTCGTGTGTAGGGAATTAAAAATCTCCATTTTCATCATAAAGTAAGAGACTTTTACATTCAGTCTTGTTATATAAAAGATAATTAGTATTCTTGAATTTTTAAATTTTTTAAACATAATATAGTATGCCAGTAGATATAATAGATTCAATCCCCATCATGCTTTCAAAATTAACATGAATGGTTTAGCATTTTTTTATTGCTTTCATCAAGCAACCAATCACCAACGAGATTCTTTTTTTAAAACCAAACTAGCAAGATTCATTTTGAATTACATACAACCTCTTTAATTCAATAAAATAACATGCACATATATAGTCACCCTATATTTCAATTGATCCACCTAATGCAAAAGCATAAAATAGGGGGAAATTAAAATCAGCCCGTAATAATGCATAGGATTTTGGATCTAAAATTTTACTAATGAGTTTAGAACTGTCACTTGACATGTAAACACATATGGGTCAGTGATGGTGTGAAGTTTCAATTATAATTTGAAAAAAGGTTTAAGATAATGTAACAATCACCACAAAAAAACATTGCCATTATATGTCAGCACAAAAGGATATTCATTATTATTCAAAGATCTTTGTTGCAGTATTTGGGCTACCTTTATGCCATTTCAAATAAAATATTTTATGTGGCTTTCTTTATTATACATATAGATAGACCTAAGGCTCAATTTCACATAGGAGAATAGACCAGCCCTGTCATGCATACATGTTTAATTATTAGCAGCCATAGAAAATTAAAATTTTATGATTTAAATAATTTAGGGCATACATGTTTAATTTTTACAACTATAGATGAGCTTATATACACGAAAAACAACTATGGGTGCAAACATGCAAAAATATATCATCAATTTTTTTTTAAATTTTTAATTAAAAAATAAGAAGAATACAATAAAATTATAAGATTAATATAGTGCAATTTTCACATGGATTGTACAACAATTCTTATTACTAAATCACAGTTATATATTCCTTTTTCTTACCACTAATAATAGCTATATATTCAATCAGGGATCATTCTACATACCCTTCTCATTATTTCTTTGAAATGCCGCTTTTTGTTAAATGTATCAATTTCATTTCCACATGTTAATTCTTACGTTGTATCACTAATTGCAAAATAATAAATAGAAAAAGAAAATGAGTATTATTTTGACAACATATTAAATTTTTTTGTCGATTTATTTATTTATATTAATAAAATACATTTACTTCACATGTATGAGTTCAAGTCAGTGCTTAATTTATGAATTTGAACTATTATCATTTACTGTTTCTGAATTATAGAATCTTTCATGCTGCAACTAGCATAATAAATTCAATTAACAAACAATGCATTCATTTTCATATAACTTGTATGAAATTAACTAATTAATTGAAAATAAAAAATGTAAATATTGTTGAACATTTAAAATAACATTTAAGCTTAATTATTAATCATGAAATATTTTTTTCATACTCATTATTCCTTTTTGCTACAACTCATTAATCATGAAATATTGAAATTATTATGTTTAGAAGAAATAACTAAAAGGTGTCCAAAAAAATTAATAAAAATAATAGTTTATACTATAAGTAATTATAACAGCATGACTATGATTTTTTTAATATGCATTATATCTATAAGATGTTTAATGTGATTTGCTTGAACTAAAATAGCTAGCAATATATCATAATTAGACAAAAGTCAATTCCATTTGAATTACTATCTCTTTTTTTTACCAACAAATTCCATTTGAATTATCAATCATTTAAGATTTTAACCTTGTTAGAGTTTAAAAGTTTTAAATGCAACATCAATGCACTTGGAATAGAAATATAAAATGTCATGTTAAGTTTTAGTATAATGGCACTAGCCAAAACAAATAAAAAAAGTAAGATAGTGAATTCTCTCGTATTGAATGCTTCTATTATTTTATGATTAACTCAAAAATTACATAATAAGAATTTGTATAAATCATATTTATCTAATTTGGTAAGATAGTATAATATCTATTTTTAAGTATTAGTAAATATTATTTTATTGAATAATTTGACAACAACGATTTAATGAATTATTTTTTCTAATGAAAATTACATGATTATGCAAGCTGTAACTATTTTTTGTAACATTGAATAATAATTTAATGTCATAAAAATATTACTATTTTTAGTGAAGTAAATTAATTATGTTAATATTTTTTAGCATTTCATTTTGAACTATTGATTAAATAGTTGGCAAAAGAATGATCAGCTGATTAAATGCACACAAGAGCATTCTTTTCCTGTCCTCTCTGATCTCTTCTGTCTTTGTTGATGGCGAGCAGATAACAAAGATTCCTTTTTATTATAATATGACCACATCACCAGACTCTTGAAATGCCACCTTTTTCGCTGTTCTTTCTGTTTGGCTGATCACGTTGTCTCTCTCACCTTCGAAACCCATTATTCACAAAAAAAATAAAGTTAGCTTTTTCCCAGTAATAAGTGAAAATAATAATTCCTGCAAACATTTGCTTAGTTAATGAATTTAAATTATATTCCTATGAAAAAGTTCATCTTCTTGTTATAAGCATTTGAGAGCACATCCAACCACACCCACTTTTCTTCTTCTTCTTGTTATTTTTTGGTAATTACAAAGTCAAAAGGATAAAGCCATTAATCAAAACAAAGCCAACGAGTAACAGGTGGCAACCCCATCAATGTCATGAACAATGATTCCTTGGAGATCTAGAAGTGGTGCATCAATGGAATGAAACTCAAGCGTTATAGTGAGAGCAGAGTTTGCTAAGAAATCTATGTGGTTGCCAAGTGACCTTGTGCCGCAGTGGTTCCAAGCACCTTCCATAAATGGGAAGTTTGTGGTTTCGAGACTCAAGGTGGCATAGTGGGTGCGTGAGTTCCTTCCCAACGGGGAAAGGATGTAGATATGGATGTATACGTGGTTTGCAGTTGTCCCCTGCACAAAAAAAAAAAAGGAAATTTTTCTGATTTTGAGTTCTTCTAAATGACATGTACAATAAATTAATTATAAAGAAGAATTTTAACTAAAAAAAGTGTTAAAATTTAGAATATTAAATAATAAAATTGGGAGAATAAACAGTAATAGGTCCTATTTTATAATTAATTTATTATTCTAGTCTTAAACCCTAATTCCCCCTAAAAACACCACTTTTATAAATTTTAGATGATACTCTAGAGACAAATGTCTCATAAAAGAATTTAATCAACAACAAATATTGAAAATAAAAGAAAATTTGTCATTGAACACATGCAACTTTGCTCTATTACACAATTACTTGTGCCAAAAACTTTGATAACACATGAAACGTCCGTAACAATAATGAAAACAATACAATAAAAGAATTTGGGAAGAGAAATGAATTTGCGAAGAAATTTTTATCCAACAGTTCAATATTGAAGAGGATCTAAGGATATGGATATGTAACGAAATAATCGCCTTGTGTGTTAACCCAGGCTTGCTATGAACTACCAAATAGTTGGCTATTCGTTGATAAACAAAATTGAACATCGACATTCTGCACATGGGTATCACACAGGCCAGCGATAAATATATAGGTATATATAGGGAAATCGGATAGCTTATATGTTGGTAATTGTATAATACTGACGTTCAAAATTGATTATATGCATTTACGTATCATTTTAATAATGATTTCAATCAAATAAATTATGGTAATTTGTAATAAATTTCTAATTGATTAAAATAAGTTACGTAATTGCAATTAATGGAATTAATTTACCAAATTGAGTTAAAATGTAATGACAATTTTTAGTCAATAACAAGTAACTAATGATATTGTATAACTCCACCGTTTTTCAAAAAGATTCATAAATGACCAATTACTAATAACATATAAAAATATATTATATTAACATAATATAAGAATGAAAATGATAAATCAATTAAGTGTAAGATTTCATCACAATTAAATGCATTAATGACTTAATTTTCTGTCCTGAACATTAATATCCAAATTAAATATTACATCTTAATTCATTATATTATATTATACTATATTTTAAAGTTGATATAATAAAATTATAAAATTTAGCACGGTATAACTTTATCACATGCCTTTATCAAGAGAATGATTACATTTCAATAAATATAATAGTATAATAATATATTAATTGAAATTAAATTAAAGAATTAAAATTAAAGTAACATATATCTTATTTTTTTGGTACAAAATTAATATATTAGATATAGTATTCTCCGTTTTAAACATTATTAAACTTATACAAAAGGTAATTACAATAAATTAGATAGCTGGCCTCAATTATAGTAATTTATATTATTCCTAAAAATGTCATAGATTTAGTTAAGTTCATACATTTAAGGAAAATCACATGAAAATGCGTTAATTACCTAATTAAAAATTAAATTTAGTGAATTAATCTGTTGGGAGATAGAGTTGGACATATCAATAACCACGTCAATTTGTCACATCAAATTTTCCACTTTTATGGTCGATACTAAGATGGCACAATAGAAGTTCATTTTTGAAACCTTTTCTATATACTCCCTCCATTTCAAAATACAAAGTAAATTCAATAGGGAATAAAATTTTAAAATATAAATCACTTTATAAAAATTAGTAACTATTTAATATTTTTTCCATTTTTGTCCCAATTTATTATATTCCTCAATTAAAGTGAATATTTTTTCTTATGGTGAAAAAAGACTAAAAGAGATAGTGATAATTAAGATAGGATAATTTAATTAAGGTAATTTTTTAAATTTATAATATTTTTAAAAAAATTAAAGTATACAACTAACTTTAACTATTCTCCTTAATGGGAATAAAGTAGTTAAATCAGTCCCATATTTTGAAACCGATGGAGTATATAATAGATTTTTAGTTAATGAGAAAAGTATTTGACCAAATATCAATTGATATCAATTCAAATACAGTAGATTGAATTTATAATTTAAATTTAATATAATATCATATGACCAAATCACTCTAAATTTTGATGGCCAAAACTTACACCAAATTTTGTATTAGTTAAATGACAACAAAAAAATAGAGTGTGGATATATTTGAACAAGGATTAATGAATATCATTTGTGTCTATGAAAACATGAATTAAATACATATATGAATAACGTTAACGATGTAGTCGTGAAATTTTATATTTTTATTTTATCATTTGATTTATATAGAAAATTGATTGATGAGCATACAATGTCAAAAAAAAAAAAGAAACAAAAAAAAGAGATTGCTATAAAATTTGCCTCCATCCAATTAACACTTAATGTATCATTTGGAATTGATTTATGATTAGATTGTTATTTTGAATTTGAGTTAATAGATTAAGCAAAAGTTTTCATATTCAAGTAATATACTATTATGATTAATTTAAACGTAGTGCAGAAAATAGAAACTAAAATATATGTTTTCCCTATTTGGATGCTTAAGAGAAAAGTGAGATGAGAGATAATTTGAGGAAAATAATGTATCGATCCCACATATTTTTTCTTCCAAGTTTTTCTATCAAGAAGTGAAGAAATTTTGGAATTTTTTTTTTGTTTTTAAATTGTCCAAATTTCAATTAATATTATCAATTTAATTTAGTTATCTACCTTTGAACAGTCAAATCAAATTAAATATCATTAAATGAAATTTGAATTTCATGGAATAATTTCTATGTAATTGAATATTTTATAAATAAGTTCAATTTTAATTAATCATACGGAAGAGAATCCTACTTTTTAGGACAGATTAGATTTTTTCAGTTAGAGGCTATTCATTTATAACTTCCATCCATTAATCATTATGTTCTAATTAAAAAAAGTCACCTAAGAATTATAATTATTATATTGAATGGCTGAGAAAGACTCATTAACGCCCTTATAAAAATGAAATAATCTAAGTTAGATAACTAAACAATTTCTCTACAAAAATTTTTTCTCTTCTTCATTAACTTTATCCTGCCATTTGCATGATGTCTCGTATCTCTATCATTTTCCCTCGAACATTTACACATACATGTGGTGCATGAGTGTGTGTGTGTGTGTGTGTGTGTGTGTGTGTGTATTCATAATAACAAATTTATTCTATATATGTATTGTACGCTAGATAAATTAATTATTATCATTTCATCAAATCTGACAATTTTGAATTAGTTGGATGATTCTAAAAAAATCATTGTATATAGATATTCTAGAAAATATTTAAGGAGCAATTGGGCATTAAAATGTAAAACTTCTATCATTAACTTGAAATTTTTTATTCCTTCGTTGATTTATCAACCTGATGTTATAGTTGAGAGAGAGAGAGATTACGATTATTACAAAATTTTACACATAATTTAAATTAATCATACGAATTTTACATAACATTGGCTTAAAGCAAACTTTAAAAAGCAATCCCTAATTACTTTAGCTGTTTTGCGTAGCATTTTCATAATGATTTTGAGAAAGACATGAATTGCATATGTCGAACAGTATCATCCACATCACAAGAATCTCAAGGATTGTGAAGAGGTTTTTAATTATGCAAAAAAAAAAAACGACAGATTAAAAAGGTAAGAAAAAAACTTGATAATATCTACTAACTACACAAACGCAAAGATGAAAATGAAAAGAAAAATACTCTGCATAAAAAAAAACATAAAATACACAAATAAAGAGTAATAGAATATTAAAAAAAAATGAAGATAGCATATCCAAAGAAGAATAAAAGTAACTTACAAATAAATAGAATTAAGAAGAAGATGATTGTATATTCAAATAAAGAAATATAAATAAAGGCGTTGAAGGAGTAGATGGGAAGATACAAGCCTAGGTAACAATTAAAAAAAATTTTAAATTAGCATAAATAAATAGAGATTGACAAAGGAATTTCAATCATATAATAGACTATCCGACATAAAATATATAAACTGAAAGCGTATAAGATATTTGTAGCATATGGAATATGAATGGTGCCTCAATTCAATTAAAGGATAATTTACCATGAATGAAAAATCTAGACAGTAAAGATCATGAAAAATAGCAAAGAAATTAACACAATAAGCAATAGTAATAGATGTACTGAAGGGTACTGATTCGATGGCATCCAACCCCAACATTGAATACCGGTCAAGAAAATATGATTAATTTGAAAGTGTCATGAGTTACATTAAATATTTATAGAGCTACAAATGAAATGTCATTGGATAATAAATAAAATGGTTGTGATATTTTTATTTTTTAATTTTAAAAATATTAGATTGAGATATATATGGAGTAACAATAGGAAATCATATTTAAAGAATAAAAAATAATTTTCAAATGAAATTTCATTACATAATCAATTTAAATGGTTATGATTTTTTATTTTTTTATTTTCAGAATATCAAATTGAGATATATATGGACTAGCAATTGGAAATCATATTTAAAATTAATATATTTTTCTAATTTTCTTTTAAATGCTGACTTGACTGTTTGAGTTTCTAACTTTTGGTTCTACTTTTACATATATAAAATATATAGATAGATTAATTTAAAATCAATGCAGTGTTAACATTTTTGTCAAGCACGGTACATATTTTAATTGTGCTTTTTGTTTTGGGTCAAAAACTACGCCCAAGGCCCAATTAATTGTGCTTATTTTTTTGTCAAAGGCAGGAATTGACAGGGTAGTTCTGAAAAAATAAATTAACAAAAAGGTACATTTGGGGATCAAATTGGAATGTCGTCATCGTAAGGCATACTGCAAAATTTTAAATTATTTTATTAAAATATTATAAAAGACCCGAAGAGCGAGATCAGATAGAACTCTTAATTATTGGGGGAAAAAAGATTGAACTCTTAATTATTTAGTCAACATTGAAATAACATATTGACCAATCATTCCAAACAGAAAAGCAATAAAAGCATTGCGAAAAAAATTTTAAAAAGAAATTGTATCTTCAACTGTTTTTTTTTGGTTGAGTATCTGGTAATTATGCTACCCCACGATAACAAAAGAAAACCTTGTTACTCACGCAATATGAATTGTCGGGGCTTTTTGGTCACAAAAGAGGGAAAATGCTATGGTGAACTAAATTAAAAAAAATTTAAATTAAAAATCTTAAAAGTTAGAATTATTACTAAATTTTACAGGACTTATTGTCAAACATTTTTAAAGAAGTATTAAAAATTTATTAATTAATAACACTTTTTTAATTTAATAATCCCTCTCATAAAATTTATTAGTAAATCCATAAAATATTATAATGACTTTAATTCTAAAAAATAAATATTGTAATTTTTTTAAAAAAATAATATGAATCATTGGATATAATTTTTGCGTAAAACAAAGCCAGCCAGGGTTCACTCATGACCTTGTAACAATACACAAATGTATACGTACTCATCCACCATCATCATCAATTCAACTTTACGTTTCCAACATATTCAATTTCACAGTTTCAGGCCGATGCTCTTTATCTTCACCGCATGTTCGATTCTTTCAATTAAAGAGCGAACCTTTAATGTCCCAAAGAGAAAGAATTAAAGTTTGAGCATTGAGGCACCGGGCGGGTGTGTTAATTAATTCCATGCTGGGTCATGCACACAAAAAATTCAGATTTCAATTCCTTCACGAGCATTCGATACTTCCGCGAGACCAAGTCCTCAAAATGTCTATCGAAACAACGTAAGGTTTGGTGATTGCCAATTCCACGGTGCAATAAATAAGCAGAAACGCTTGTATGAACCAATCCTTTGCTAAAGAAAGTTGAATCTTCTTCGGTCAAACTTCCGCCCAATATTGAAGTTGGAATGATATTTTAAATGCGGAAAACAGGACCGGTCTTTTTCTGTGTTGCTGGGGACCATAGACAGAACGATGATAGTGAAGGAAAAGGATTAATTATGATACATGTGGGCTCTGTATACCCGTATAACTCAACCACTCGGATAAAGAGCAGCCCAGAATGCACCCCTATCTAGCGTTTTTTATGCTCTTTAATAGACATTCTTTGTTCACATTCGTCTATTCTAATCTGTTCTTTTCTCTGCTCTTCAATTGGACGGTGGACGGCTGGACGCTTCCTTATCTGATTCTTACCAAAATAGTGAGACTTGGAAGTGATATTCTTATTGCTCACTCCCACCACATAACCAGATATAGTTGTTGACCAAATATTGTTGATATACACTCCGGTTTTAATTATAAATAAACAAGTATGTGAGCTGCAAATAATAGGCATATTTGTATCTTTATCAGCAATGCAATGTGGATTGAGCAATGCATAAAGAGGAAGAGTAAATTGACAAGGAGAAAAAAGAGAGAGAGAGATGATCAATTTTCTGGTTAGCTGTTAGTGATCAATATAATCTTACACAGCTTAATGTTAGATGATGTACCTAATCTTTACACCCCAAAGAGTATACCCATTTAATTTTTATCAGAAAGAATCAATGAGACTCAAACAAAATTTTCAATGCCTGTTCTAATTTCCGGGGGTAATGGTAAAATTTGGTTTATCATTCTGAAACAATTGAGATTGTACCACTGGAGATGCTGCCATGGCTACTATCACAAAGAGACAGAGCCCTCTCAAGATTGCCCACAATGTCAGTCATTGTTGGTCTGTCCTTCCCTTCCAAATTCACGCAATGCATAGCAGTATATGCCACCAACTCCACCGCCTCTGATTCATTCAACTCTGGTGGTCCAACCCTCGGATCCAGAATCTTGGGCAATTCTCCAGCCATTATTGCAGGCACTGCAAAGTCAACCAAACTCACAGGGGTACCACCGTTTTCACCATCCTTGAATATAGCTCTCTTTCCAGTTAAGAGTTCAAACAGTACTATTCCAAACCCATAGACATCACTCTTTGCTGTCAAAACATTCAGACCATAGTACTCAGGATCAATGTATCCTACTGTACCTGCTGCCTTCGTTGGCCGGTAATCATGGTCAGAGTCTGGACCCATCAATGACAATCCAAAATCAGACACTCTCGCTGTCCAATTCGCATCAAGAAGAATGTTGGAAGACTTGATGTCCCTGTGAATTATGGGGGGGACTGCATAGTTATGGAGATATTCGATCCCTCGAGAAGCATCTAGTGCAATCTTGATCCTCATTTTCCACGAATTCAAGAGACTACTACCCTTCTCTACATTGTTCTTGTCGTGCAAATGATCATACAATGCTCCATTCTTCATGTATTCATACACCAGGAGCCTCTCATCTTTTTCGTCACAGAAACCAACTAGCCTGACCAAGTGTTTGTGGTGTAAACGGGACAAGAATGCAAGTTCTGACTCAAATGCACTCTCTTTCTCTTGAAACTTCTTCATCTTTGAACCGGTTTCACCCCTCTTGATCGCCACCTTACGTCCATCCGCAAGTTTGCCCGTGTACACAACACCAAAGCTACCAGCACCAATTTTGTTTTCAAGGCAAAAATTATTGGTGGCTGCCACCAGCTCGGCTAGAGTGAATTCCTCCGCCCGATCAGGGTGTTTTGTGGATGATGTTCCACTCCTCTGGCGCCTCATTATCCTCGAGCCCTGACGTCTGATGGTGGATGATCTCGAAGGCGGGCTATTGTTCGAATTTACTGCACCTCCATTATTGGAACTACCAGCTCTAGTGATTGTGGGTTGGACAGAATTGTGAACTTTCCTATTACCAAAACAAACTCCAGTCCACAAGCAATAAATTACAGTGCATATACCCGCAAATATTCCGATAGATCCAACAATGGCGAATGCCAATAAACCCCTGGTCAGTGTCTTTGATCGAGACGTCGGAGGAGAAAGTGATGGTGGCGGAGGAGATAACAATGGCGGCGGCACTGGGGCTGAATTGTTAGGAGAACAAGGCCAGCAAATTCTACCAGAACCAGAGCATAGGGTTTGAGATTGAGGATATATACCACACTCACTACAAGATGATTGAACACAAGGCCCTGGGAGAATAGGAGGTAGAGGAAGCTCCAGCGGATTAGAACCAGAACCATTAGCCCAACCAGGTCCCCAGCACATTACAGAAAAATTGTTTCTGGTTAATCCGCAAGTAAAATTCGACCCGGAAACAATTAACTCGAAAAATGTTCCTTCTGTCAAATTCACCGAGAATCGCCCTCCGCCTCCCCAGCAAACAACCGAACCATTTCTTCTGATCGCGCAGCTATGTTCAGCTCCGAGAGCCAACCCAGAATATTCCAGAGGTCCTCCTGGGGGAACATCAAGCTGCCCAGAACTGTTATTTCCTCTACATACCAAGAACCCAGTTGAATTCAGTCCACAAACATGTGAATCGCCAGCAACAAGAGTCAACATGGGCATGTTTCCGAATTCGTTCTGTATTTGATCCAGAATGGGGCTCATTCCCCAGCACCGAACCAGAGAAGTATTCTTCAAAATCCCGCAAGAAAAGCCAGACCCAGATGATATCGTCGCAAATTCCAACCCAGATGGCATCCCGAACGCGCCCCTGGTTCTCCAGCACTTGACGGTGCCCAAACCCACGACGGTTGCGCACACTTGGACATCCCCAACCGACAGATTCTCCAACAGAACATTATCATTAGAGTAAGGCATCCTCCATGCGAAGGAATCGTTGGAAGAGACAGTATCCCAGCAAAGCAAGCTGTTGTTACCGGACCTCAGGCCGCAGAAGTAGCTCCTTCCACCAGAAATCGACGAAAACGAAATGTTGGGAGTAACAAGCACGATCTGCCCCCGACGGTAGCATTCAATGCGCTGCGTCGGTTCCTCAGCCACGATGCCACAGACGGTGCCGGAGTCATCGGTTACAGCGAGGGTGGCACCGGAACCCAGAGCGTGGATTAAGGGGACAACAGAGAAGACGGTGACGGCGGCGATGAGGCAGACATTGAGGGAGACGACGGTGAAGGGGGAGAATAAATTCGTCATGTAAAAGGATGGGTTTTGACGCTGGGTAGCGGTCGTTTCTGCTTCATTGGCATAGTTGGAAAATGAGAAGAGGGAGAGAGAATGAGATTGAGAAAAAGACAGAACCTGAAAGTAAATAGGGAGAGAAAGGCATGGTGAAACTTTTCAGGGGTTTGGTTTAGACTTGAGGAGACACGGCCTACTTCTGGGTTCTCAAGCAGCAAAGGAACTAGGCCGCGTTTGCGCCCTCACTTGGCATCTCTTACTTATATGTCATTATTTTTAATCCAAAAGGTTAATTTTCGTTAATATATGTAATATGTATAGTATAAGAAATATAAAAGGAAAAATATATTATATAGTTAATAAAAAATTAGATAAAATTGTTGATGTTATATTTTTTCAACTTAAAAAAACACAAATATAAGAGATTTAAATGGAGGTCATCTCAAAAAGAAGATTTAATTTAATACTCTAAATGATCAATTATTAGGGATCTACAAATTTTAGATTAAAGTTCAATTTTTTATTAATTATTCATAAAAAATAAATTGTGGATTCCATGTTTTGCATGGAGTTTAAAGTGAAGTGTATATGCATGGCTTATAAATAATACAATATCATATTAATTTTATAAATATAGATTTTTTTGCCAAAAATATATATAGATATAGATCCTTGAATTTTATAATATTATTTATAAATAATAAATAGTGCAACTCATTTTTTAAACTTCCGCGACATAATACTATTTTATGCAATTTACAACCTGGGAAAATTTAGATACTTAATCTTATATACTTAAGGCACTTTAATCAAATCAAATCAAGATAAGTAGATTTTTTTCATGCATTATTTATTATATAACTAAATTTTATTATTTATATTATTAATTTATTTTAAAATATAAAATCAACATGTTTTAATTTGATTTGGTACAAGTATGTTAAAGTATATAAACTTAAATATCTAAGTCTGATACTTTACTATATAGGAATATTCTAAGCTAGAAAATAATTTATTGTTATTTTACACTTATAAACAGGGGTGCATAAAGATTGGATAAAATCGGATTGATAATCAACCCAATATCTAATTTTTATAAAATAGAGTGAGACCGGGCCAACCCGACACATGAGACCAGGGTTGACCCGGTCTTAAAAGTACTCAAAAACAAAAAATAAATTAATTTTATTTATTGACAAAAATATAATTATATTCATTCAAAATATATTTTCTTAAAAAATAATATTATAATTAAAAGTACCATTTATTAAAATTATAAA
The DNA here is from genome assembly GCA_026686845.1 of Adenanthera pavonina. Taxonomy (NCBI): domain Eukaryota; kingdom Viridiplantae; phylum Streptophyta; class Magnoliopsida; order Fabales; family Fabaceae; genus Adenanthera; species Adenanthera pavonina. The sequence continues at coordinate 13,951,541 of JAIVEN010000003.1, read as the reverse complement.
TACTTAATAATCATGTATTATTTTTACACAATATTAAGAAATTAATTTAAAGTTTTAAATAAAATTAAAAGATTAGATTTTTAAAAATATTCATAATAATGATATATCCAATTTATTATATATACATGATGTATAAAAAATACCATATAAATTTTATATTTATAAATTTTTTAAATATATATATATAAGTATATATGTACCAGGACCAGGCAAGATCGGGTTTAACTTCAATCCGGTGTCCAACCCTACCCGGTCTCCAGACCAATCTGGTATGCTAGGTAGGACCAGGCCTACTAGACTATCAGGTTGATTGAACACCCCTACTTGTAAATGAGTATGTAAATAAGGTTAATTAAATATGGTAAGTTTTCTTTTGAAGATTCATGCGTTTTAAAGACGTTAAAATAGATGGTTTGTCTTTACCTTATTTCAAATTTTATTTGCATTTTTAAACTTTATTTAATTTTCTTAAACTTTAATTTAGTCTTTTAACATTATTTTGTTTCAATTAAATCCCTAGATATTTAATTAATGTGTGATAATAATATGCTCTAGATTCAGAGTGTCAATCGTATATGGTCAAGTGACACCAAAAAAAATCAAAAGAAAAGAATAAATTCTTTTTTTAGCATTAAAAGTATCCCAATTAATAATAAAAAATTAATTCATTTAAAATTTAGAGATTATCAAACTATATTTTACAATTTCTATGAAGGCCAATAAAAATAAACTCTTATTTGATCTAGCTTAATCAAGAAAAAAGTTACATATTATATTGTGTATAGATCATATCAAAGATTTAAAAGCGAAGAAACAAGAAAAGTGAAATGAAGTGCATGTTTGGTTTTTTGTTTACAAAACATAACCATGGTTTTTAACTATAGTTTTGTAAAAGATGTATTTAGCCAAATACAAACCAACCATAAACTGAGTTTTTAAAAAATAAAAAGTGGATTAAATTGTGATTTTGGAAAAGGAGGGAAAAAGTTATTTTTCCTTTAACAAAACGTGAGTTTTGGAAAAGGAAAAATAAATTTACTCTATATTATACATCTAAAAATATTTTTAACCCCAATCATTCAAACAGATTTTTTGTTAAACTTACTTTTACAAAAAGAATATCCAAACATAACAACTTTTAACAAACTTACTTTATCTAAACTTAATTTTTATAAATTTTATTTATCTTAACTTAATTTTATAAAATGGAAAATCAAACTGGTCTGAAGATTTAAAAATAAACCTGCGGCGGTTTTTTCTTTTTTACTATTTAACATGAAAAATGATTAGAGCCAAACAAGGTGTCAAGGCAAAAGTAAGGATGGGAAAACACAGGGATTTCGAGGAAGAGAAGGTAACCTACGAAGGATATACCAAATGAGCTTGTGGGTACCGCCGACAACCACGTGTCACATTTATTTTCGAGCTCACGCGCCTTTCCCGAGCACGTGCTTTTTACCTCACACCTAAATCTCCCGTAAGCATCGAATTTAATGGGCGCCAGACGTCCCTCTTCTTTGACCAAAAGGCTGCCATTTTTTTAATATTTTTCTTTTCTTTTTTTCTTGTTCAAACTAAAATCTTAACCTCACATTTATTTTTAGTTAATCTTGCGGTTGAAGCTGCAATTTACTGCTGATGAGTTTTCTTTTCTGCTTTTAAGCTGTTACTCCAATACTTAATTTAAAAATCCTCTTTCTTCAAAAAGCTGCTAATAATTCTGTTGCTTTGAAATTCAAATGGAAGACCCAGAATCAGACAGTGATATATATATATATATATTCAAATTAAATAACAGGGATTTGTGGGTGTTTGGATTATAAATTTTTGAAAAGAAAGTGACATAAAATGAATATTGGATACATTCTCTTTTGTGCTGAAACTTTAAAAAGAAGATAATTTGGTTGAACGATATGTAATAGGAATAAGAGGATTGTGACGTATTGAGTTGGATTCTCTACCTTACCCAATCTCTTCGAAACTACGTCCCTAGCATTTGTTTGACCAAAAAGACTATGTACCTAGCTAAGACATTAAAGAAGTATGTAAATTATTTTAGTAAAAAAGAATTGAATAAAATCTTTATATTCATATTTAAATTTTTTAACAAGCCTAAGGCATCTCATGCGAATCCTTCAAAATTTGTTTCCGTTTTATACTTATCACCCCATTAAGTCTATTAATAGATAGATAATGAGGCATGTGATCCAATCAAACAAAATGAGTAATATAAATACTACATGCCTTGGCAAGCATTATATTATATGCAATGTTTTATCAACTTAACATTTTTTTTCTAAATAAAAGTTTATGATATGTTGGGTTCCAAAGTCTCAACAAGATGCGAACAAACTTTATAACTTATAAAATTCTTGCAGATATATTTACATATTAATGAGGTTTTTATTTAGTTAGTGAGATGTGAAAAATTTGAAGGCATTCTCCTTTTTCTCTCATTTTCAATAAATTTATATATGATTCACTAATTAAAAATATTGAAAAAGTGTTCATACAAATTTTAATGGCCACATATGCTAAAGTGGCCTGCTGTCATTTATTCTATTAGGTGACATAACATGTTCTGCTAATTATACGATGATCATTTTTTACTAAAATGAGTTGCTTATTATTTGGCAAACAAAATCAAAACAAGGTGAATCAAATCCATTATTTAAAAAAAAAAATCACTTGTGCTACCTAGATAAATTTCAGTTTAGGTATAATTTTATGGTAAGAATTGATTGTCAAATTAAAAAAAAAAACGCAGGCTTATAAGATTATATAGAAATGATTTAAATGGAAATTGTATATAGTAAAAAAAATAATACGAAGTATAATAGTTATGTAATATTAATATTTAAAAATGATTATAACGGATGACATAACATTTTTATTTTTCTGTAATTTCCATAATAATAGATTCAATGATTAAAGTTGGAATCTTTGAATGAGCGAAGAGTGATTCTGGATGTTTAAAGATGTGGAAGAATAAGACTATCGTACGTGTGGTTGTCCTACAATTTCGCGGAACATAAAACACTCATGTTTTTGTTGTTAATTACGGATGTATCTCTCGTCATCTAAAAAAAAATTAAAATTGACTCGTGAAATAAATTTTAAAAAAATATTTTTTGACCAACGAAAAAAACGTATAAATTTTAATGTTTGATCCTTATCATTTAAGATTTAATTTAATTATGCCTTTAAAACTTAAACAATTTTCAATAAAATTTGTATAATTATATCTTTTAATGTGGTATATGACTTTCTATTTTTATTTTCATCTCTTTGATTAACACAAATGGTATCTATTTAACATATTAAGATAATATATAATTTGTTACGTCAATAAAATTCAACATGTCTGAGAATTTTTACAATAACTATTAAATTAAAAAATTATAAATTGATAGGAGTGAATGATAGAGTTTTAAATTATAAGGGTTAAGTAAAAAATTAAACAAAACACAAATCAATAGTATAGTTTTTAATTGTTGACAAAAAAAAACAAAATAGTATAGTTTCTAATCAGACATGGGCCTTCTACGATGTTGTATTAACTAGTCCTCAAACTGAACCACAATTGCTGTTTAAAAAAAAAAAAACTAAGCCGCACTTATAATTGCTGAGGAATGACTTACTATTATAGACTCTTGATTCAACTAGTAATGGATTGTATGGGCTAATTTTTATTGTTACATAATATATAAAATAAAAAATATATTTTTGTTTTCAATGGCGGATGAAATTATTATATAAACTACTTTAAATTTATTTAAATATTTTTTCTGAGTTTTGTTAATGGTGCTTTTAACTATATTTTAAAAATTAAGAGCTAAAAACGAAGCTTAATAAAGCTGAAAAGACTAAAAGTGCATTTTGCCTTTTTTCTTTGAATGTGTTCAATGAGAATAGTTTGAATCCTTTAGAAAAGAAAATCAATTCAGGTCAGACACGAGATATGCTCGTGTGGATGGATTTTCTCTTTTATTTTTTTAGTTTTTATAGACCGTGTGGTTGGATTTTTAAAATTAGTTTTATACAATTACGTATACCTTTCGAGATAATTTATGTTGGGTAGGCGTGTGAGGAGGCGTGTGTGGAATGGATGCTTATTTCATTTTTAAAATGATTAAATATTTTAACAACTTAGGATTTTTTATATTACTCGTGCAAATTAATAAACGGAAAGGTGGGGATGCCTAATGATATATACAAACGAGTATTAAATTAAACTATTAATAAAAAATTTATATATAATAAGACCAAAATAATTGTTTGATTGATAAAAAACTATTTTAAAAAATAATCAGTCACCTGATTAAAAAAAATAAATCAATTGGCTTCGTTGAGGAGAAGGCGTTATAAATAGCACACATTGATTTAAAATATTTTAAAAAGTTTTTTGTAAAAAAAAAATATCATCCATCATTAGTTATATGTAACGTATGCATGCTCTGAATTATTAAACTTTTGTAGGCTTGAATTGCAGCATAAAAGAGTTTGCAGATGGATTAGGTATGATTAAATGTGAAAAATAAGTATATTCATGAAAATTGACCAGAATTTTGGTCCCTTTCCTGATTATTATGGATTAAAATAACCGAGAGAAAGACCGAATGATGAAGAACAAATAATTATTTTTTTTGGGTGAAATACTTTTCGTATTTACTTGTATTAGTTTGAATGGTTTTGGGTTAGCGTAAAGATTAGTCACTTGTGACAAGGTCAAATGAAATGATGGGAGTGCTTGGTCTGGCCCTGAATTCGACTATCTTATAAAAAATGTCCATCTTTATTTATTTATATGAGACATAGGAAGGTCATTCATGTAGATGAACTTGAAACCCCCAAATCAAGTGAATTGAAAATCTCAAACCTCTTAATTAATTAATCAAAATTTAATGCACGATTCTAAATCCATTCAGATATCAAACTCAATAACTTAAAATATAAAAAGGATAATTGATGTCTCTACAAAGTATACAAGAAATCTAATATACAAGAATTTCATTATTCCATTAATTGTCTATCTCTAACTCACTTGATTTCTGGTCTTTATTTTCAAATTTACATTTACAATAAAGAAGCTAATTATCATTATCAATATGTCAATGTAAGATTTTTAACAAAATATGTTATTTATAAGTTATGAATACAGCAGTTAATTTTCTAAATTTGAAACCATATCTAATTTATATTATTATATGATAATTGTTGTAAAATGTTGAGAAAGCCGGAAAATAGGGGGAACAAAAATACGGACGTCCAAGGTACCGAACATGGGGATGCTACTGCAATCATAACTGCCTCTAAAGCTTAGAACAGCGCCAATACAATTTGATGTGTACACAATGATTGATGATCTCCCTTAATTAAAATTTTACAAAGAAGACAAATACCTTTCACCTACTCTTCAATATTATACTGTTAATTTACAGTTCATATAATTAGGATTAGTATTTAAATTTAAATTTAGATTTGCACTTCTTTATTGTAGTGCCAAAACTATGTGCCACTCGATGCACACCCACGACGCGACCTGGATGGTTCTTATAATAATATACCATTTCTTTTTTTTTGTTATCAGGAATATTGTCTGCTTGTAGTAATATAGTCACTAATTTCTCTCAAAATATTAGGAGGAAAAAAGGGTTGGTTTGAATGTGTTTTTTATTTTAATATTCTTAAAATAATTTTGTAAAAATATTTTTGAGAATAAGTTTTGGGAAAAAAAAATGAAAAAAAAAATTAATTTAAATAATTGTTCCGAAAATCATCAATAGTAAGTATTAAATAAATTATTCAAAATTTAGAACTTTATCATTAATGAAATAGTGTTCTCCACCTTTTCTTGTATTTTTTAAAATAAAATATTAAAAATATCTTAAAGATATTACGACTTGTCAGTTATTGTATTTTTCTATTTTTAAAAATATTTTATTAAAAATAGGTTTATCAAACAAAATTTTTTATTTTTATAAATAAAATACTGTTCCAAAAAACAACTATTTAAACAGAATCTCTTTCTCAACCACTTCCACTCTTCCATCACTATCTGTTCTTTTTTTTTCTTCTTAAATAAGATTTGTTGTATTGTTAATGTTAATTATGCACCTAAACTGAACAGCCAGAACTGCATTTAAGACTCGAGAGAAAACATCAAATTGCCAATTTTTTTAAACACAGTAATCTTAGTACATAATTTTTTTATTCTTATATTTTAATTATATATATTGAAAGGCATTTAAGATGCTTTTCTATGCAGTATATTTATTTGGCTTTATTTAAAATATGAAAACCTATAAGATAGCATTATTATGTATATATTTATATAGTTAAATTATGTCCTTAATATTTATGCGTAGAAGAAAATGACATACTAAAATATGTAACTGTGTATAGAACTTATATTTTATCTTTGTATTTATAAATATTATTTTTATATCTGGTTAAATATATTATATATGATCAGTCTTATAATTGTAGATAATTTAGATTGACAATAATAACAGTTCGTTGTTGGAACAAATTCTCTCTCCAATTATATTCGAAAGGACACGGTTAGTTTATTAAAACCAGAGAAAAAAAAAGGACACATTTGGTATCATGTTTTCCAAATTATTATTTAGTAATATTTATTTTTTAATTTTATATTTTTTAATTATTAAGTTAAATGTAGCGTCGGGAAGGGAACATAAAAATGATGGGCGGTGATGGAAGAACTTTCTTTTTCTTCTTGGGAGATAATGTGGAAAGCTAACTTTTGAAGCCCCCCAGCTTAGAAGTTTGGGCAAAATGCCGCTTTTTAAAAGTCAGAAAGGGACATATTTTGACAAGGCAAATGAATGAGTGCATTATGAATTATGAATAACAGATCACAATCATATAAAAAAGTTATGTGAAACAGATAATCAAAACTGCTAAAGTGAGAGAACTAAAGGGAGATGAAGTTTAAGCTTCTTTCTGTGAAGTGAAGGTATATTGTTGGGGACAAGGGCTATACCTTTACAGGGACAGACCAAGCTGGAAAGGCTCTCATTTTAATATAGTGGATATACCTATTACCTAACATGACGCTGAAATGCTATCCAATCATATCTATTAATTAAATATGAGATATAATTAATTAATTAATTAATTCATCAATGGTCATTTTGTATTAGTCACTTAGGGCATGTTTCGGGTAAAGGGAGCTGATTCCATCAAATAGAATAAAAACAAAAGTTCAATTGAAAAAAAAAAAAAACACACAAGGTCTTCGATAAAATGTTAAAACCTTCATTTAAGATTCCATCTTTTGTTAATAACCTTTTGTGCATTTTTTGTTTTAGGGTTACAAGAAAATTTGGTAACTGTTTCGTTGTGCGATTTGTTGGTAGAAATTAAGAGGAATCTTCTAAAGAAGAGAGAATCTTATTCATGTGTCACAATTATGGCTATATAATAACTTTATTCAGCGAAATATATATATATATATATATATATATAAATTGTATCTTAAAGCCTAATCAAAGTGAGGGATTCGAATCCATATACAAGGTATAAGTCATTTTTTTTTTACCAGCTAGATCAACCTTAATTAGTTGTTAATCAAATGACTTGTTTTGTTAAAAAGAAAAATGAAGAAATTCTATTTTTCGTTTCATTAAATGGGTACAAATGGAAGTGCAAGGCAAAAATAAACTTATAATAATGACATGCGATGCAAGGCACCCATTGCAGGTACATTGGGTTCAAATGCCGTTTACGGTAGGCTACTACGTTTCGCTTATGATGTGGCCTGTGATATGGGACCGTGACAATTAACAACCTTGAAATAATAGGATAAAGTAAAAACAAAAGTGGTTATATCAGAAGAGATTTTCTTACGACAATATTCTTTTTCTTAGATAATTTTTTTTACAACGAAGTAAACAAAGCCGTATACAAACTTGTCTCCTTTAAAAGGACTCAACGTTTTCATCTTGATTAAACTTTAACACGAAATGTCACCGTGCAAATCCCAAATAATCAATGTTTTATGGTCAAAATGTTACTTAGAAATTACTTCCAATTTATGGAATTCATGATGCATATATTTATGCATGTAAGGTTGAAGAAACAAGATTGCAACCTGGCACATGCTGAAATTAGAATTCAAAAGACTCTGAAGCACTGTAGGATCCTTATGGCCCAAAACAAATCGAGTCCTTGTTCCTCATTTGTGTACATTTGACAAGGACTACATCAATAGCTAACATATCTCTAAGACTTGAAATATGAACACAAACTGGATGAGCTCTCATTTATTGGGCGTAACTCAACAGTTCATACTACAAATTTTATATTTTATATTGATATTGGTATAAATGTTTTGATATCATAATAAAACTCAGCTTCAACTACTGAAAATACGTTAAGTTGTGATGTAAAGTCCGTTGAATAGTTTTACTGAAGTTAAGGAAATAGGGTTGCTTGGAAAAAACATCTCCCATTCTTGTGCATCAGATGGATAAATGTCAGTAATATTGCAAACCATTTTTTCACCATGCCTTCCTTGTTTCTCTAAACACACTGTCTACAACAAACAATGCACTGTTTGAACTGCTAATTATCGCGAAAAATAATTATACAGGAGAGTAGCAACAAGAGGTATTCCAACAGATTGCGAGCCTATAGACAAAGTTACATGAGAAATAGAATTTTAGCAATCCGAATACACAGGTGGCGAACTGTTTCAGCTTCAAGAAGCAGCATTAGATTACCTGTGGATCTTCCACAAATAAATTGATGCTATACAAAAAAAAATCTGTTCGTTCAATGAGAGGCCACTCCTGGAGCAATAGATAACTAGGAATTGTACAAGAAAAGAAGCAGTTCAATGATTGCAAACAGCTACAATCCTACGATGTCCAACAGGAAGGTGGAATCCCTTGCTTTTGAAACCATTCAGGCATGTGGAACTTTTCATAGAGGACAGATCTCACATCTTTCTGCTCAGACAGATGCTTGAGAAGAGGAAGAATGACATCAAGAAGCTGATCAACATGCAATACACAGACAAGTAGACAACAGAGATGTGAGTAGATCAATAGAAATTGGAGAGATGACTTGGAATTGTTAATAGGAGAGTTATTAGCACCTGTGTGTCATATGGTTGCCTGGCAGAAAATGGAATGCAAGGAATTCCGTTCAGTGGTTGCAACAAGAAGCTGAAGGGATTATTGTCAACAATAACAATACGGCATATATCCTTTGATATGCAGGAAAGATCTTTCACATGTTCTCGATACTCCCTGGAGGGCATTGACTATTAATGAGCGCGCTGGAATTATCAGTTCATCTAGAAGACTCTACTCCAAACTTAAAGCTCAGAAATACAGATCTAAAATGAAAAATTTTAAACTGGATTTCAGATTATTTGATTACATGGTTTTATGTGTTAAATATTAGGCAAACACCATGCCAGCTGAGCAGTGTGTTAAAGACTCTACTCCAAACTTAAAGCTCAGAAATACAGATCTAAAATGAAAAATTTTCCAAACTGGATTTCAGATTATTTGATTACATGGTTTTGTGTTAAATATTAGGCAAACACCATGCCAGCTGAGCAGTGCGTTAAGAGACAACTAAATTATAAGATAAATGATAAATAAACACGCACACCATTGCATTTGCAGAGACTTGAAATTAAGATAAACATCTTGATAACACTAGTACTTACCAATGAGCCAAAACCTAAGTGGAAATCATTTGAGTGCCCTAAAAGATGAACTGATCAATGTTGATGACAAGAAATGTTCAAACAACTTTTACTTAACACTCATACGTTGCATTTTATTCAATTCTCCTAGTATAATTTCAGCATTTAAATTGATGATTAAAATGTAAAGAAAATAGCATTGATTAGGAAAGGTTTCCTTTTAATTCCTCAACTTTTAATGAAGCATTCAATGATTAGCCTTACCATGCAGCTAAAATATACAAAAGACCTAAAGATAAGAGGAATTTAAATTATTATATTGAAGCTTCAAGATTGACATGAAAGTTGTAACTAATTAAATGTGATAACTCATGCATCAAATGAACCAAAAATGAACCAGCTAAACTTATTAATTCATCTCATCCAGATTAATATAAAAACTTTTGTCAGAAAACCAACAGAAGCATCATGCCATTTTGTCACAAAAAGAGCAGTAAATCCTCAGGAGTATGGACCTTTGACGGCTTTGTATCACAAAAAAAAAAAACATCACTTTGAAGAAGCGCATAGATCAAGCACATACTGCATAACACACAATTGACCAATGAGTGCATCATCATCATCCTCGAATGCAATCTGGTTCTTAAAGTAAGAGAATATATATATAAATATATAATGACTCTAGATAAAGAATAAAGTTTTAAAAAAAGAAAGTCGGAAGTAAACAAAGAAAACCATTACTGCATGATTCTTTTGTTACTGCAGTTAATAATTTAACCTAGGCTAGCTATGTATAAAAATTTGACAAATTTGCATTAATAATCTGGACCAGTGGATAGGGTTCCAATCATTTGTAGTATTTAATGATCTCCGCTCCAAGTGGAAAAGAAGACAGAGGTAGCATATGAGGACATGGGACAGTATCCAAGTGTCCAAAATGAGTTAACAAAGTAGGATTGCATATAGTAATGATTCACATATTGTTCCCCGTTTACCAGCTAGAAAGAGAGGATACTCAAGTAATTATAAAATATTGAAAGAGAAATGTGAAAGAAGCACTCACGTGCTAATTGTTGAGGGCCGATAAAGTCTTAGACTAAACCAATTTTCCATGTCAATTCTGTCAACAAGTGGTCTAGCATAACCTGTGAGAATTTATAAATGCTTATCATTTAGAGACATAGCAAGGAATTCAAAGAAAGCAAAGATATGTAGCATGAGAACAGCTCCATATTGTTAAGCCAACCTTCAAGACCAGCAGTAAATAGCACCAAGTCAGCAAATTCACTAAGTTGCTTTAAGAATTCTTTCAACCCAGGGCGTTCAAAGACTGTTACATAATTGATTTTCGGTTGTGCTTCTCCTTCCTTTAAAAGACATAATGCACAAGTAAAGATATAATATTCAAGCTCTAGGGAATGAACTATATACAAGTTATCAAGTAACACACCTTGTCTGAAGATACACATTCCAGTTCAAAAAAATTTAAACCAGCTTCAGTAGCTTGAGCACAAACTGCAGCAGGCAAACTTGACGTCTCATATGCGCATACCAGTGTTTCATCCAAGTCTAGCACTACCTACAAATGCTCGTGTAAGGTCAGAATCTATGCTAACAGTAGGAAACTTGTGATGCCACAGGAAGACAGGATATGGAGATGGGGTAATGGGAGGGAGGAACAAAAGAAAACAACATAAAGAATGAAACTGGCATCAAAATCACAAATTTAACAAATAAAAAACTGATCAGTCACTTGTGTTCTGCTTAACAGGATTGAAACTGGCATGCTTTTCACTCATAATCACAAATTTACCCAAAAAAGGTTTTATTTACTCAACCACAAATAGAATTTAAACAACTAACAAGTGTTGTGTTTTATATACCCTAATTCTTTTCCCCCCCCTTTTTTGGCAGTTATCAGAAGGGTAAAACAAGTTAATAATACAGGGGTATCTACGTGATGATATAATGACAGAAGCTAAACGTTAAATATCAATAGGAAGCCATAAGAACACAAAATGAAATGTTAGAATTTACAGGAGAACTAAGAAATCACTACAGATTGATGCAATGTAAAGAACACAATTAAAATATCAGAAAGGTCTGCAATGCAAGAAGCTAAAACATGACACACTTTTAGCTCGTGGTTGATGTACTATTTATATTTTCTGACAACATTAGCTCAATTCTGTGTAGTATGAGACTATGAGCAGTGGAAATGGTTATTACAGCCAAAAAAAGAGAAATGTCATTAGTAATTCTGATTGGCATCCCCTTTTGTACACAACTATAGTGACGTCTAATCTTGCGCACCGTGAGTTCAAAATTAATAGGGTTTTTAACTTGGCCAAGTTTAACATCATACTCAGTCCCATGGAATTTACTTTGATCTGCGTGGTGCAGCACGATTTTTTGCCCTAGTTGTCCTTACACACAATTTTAGGCACATAAATATAGCTTAAAAGTAGCTAACTTTCTTCCAACCATTAATTTTCCTCCCTCTCGCACGATGGATGCTGATATAAACATGCCCAAGTCAACTATCATGAAATAAGATCATTTCTGACCGAAAAAAAAAATCACACTTACATAATACCGTAGTGTAGTCTAAATTTTCCTGAGAAGACGAAACACTATCTTATGCTTGGCAGAGTAAAACCATGAAAAATTCAACTCTGACATAGCTACATGACTAAAAATGTCAAAACAGGCATAGCATATCCAATTCAAAACATTCACAGCACAAATTGAATACTAGTAGTCGTGATCATGAACCTTAAAATCGAAACACACAACAGATTCCCAATCGCTATCTCCCAGTCGTTATCTTCTTTCTTTCCCCAAAAGACAGAACAAAAGTAATATAAACAGAATCTCAAAATCTCCGATACCGTGAGTTTCTGAAGGGGCTGATCATCGGCGCCGGAATAATCAGTTGAGGCGATATCAAGGGCGGAATCCGACGGCAAATCATGCTCCTCCTGGAGCTCTAGTGAGGGTAGAGGCTTGAAGGAAGGGGAAGAAGAAGAAGAAGAGAAAGAGAGTAAAGGGTAGTGAGCGAGAGCTCTAATAATCTGGAAGAAGAACGCAAGCCAGCCCAGGAGTGCCTTCCATACTTGCAGTGTCCTAGGAGAGTGAACCTCGGCCTGAGTCAACTCACCCATGCGAATCTGATTCCCTCCTCATGACAAGTCTCCACTCAAAGAGGCAACGCCTACAGTGTGCCGTGGTGCGTACGATGTTGACGTGTCTCGCCTGCCCGGCTTCAACTTCAGCTGGGGCAATTTGCATCCGTTACTAACAGTTCCCCCTTCTCAGAGTCAGAAATGAGAAATAGAGTCTGGTTGAAGGAGGAGAGTGTATCGGACGCGCTGTGATCGAGAGTGAGGGTGGATAACGGGAAAATTACATCTAAATAATGACCAAAATAGCATTAAAAATATTAAGTATTCAAGTTGTTTGAATGGATCATCTCAAATTCTTAATAGAAAGATAATTCAAATAAGTTCTAAGAATTTCTTATCCGTCTTTTACTCTCAATTTTAAAGGATCTCGATACAACTAAATAATGTGATTATCCCAGGATTAAAAATTAGTATTAAATTTAAGAAATTTCTTAAATTTTTAAAAAAGATATATTACCATACTAGTGAATTTTTGGAGTCTTTGGATATACTCTCTCTGTTCCAGTTTATAGTGTACTTTTAACTACTACACACGTACCAAGACAATGATTAGTAACCAACTTTTTTTTCATTTTTTCTCAAATTATCCTTATTTAATAATACTTCAAATATTAATAAATTACATTCATTTTTTTTCTGAATTCTCATAAGTCATTGATAATTGTGAAAAATGAAATTTTTAAAGAAATTTATCTTCATTCATTTATAATTTGATCATATTATTAAAATTTTTTTATTAAATGTATTGATAATCATATAATATATAAGCTTATTTATTAAAAATAATATTAAAAAAATAATAAAAAAACATAATATAATTTATATAATATATTATATTTTAAAACATGAATTTTTTATAATACTATTCCGTAGTAAAGCGTGAGTAAGAGTACCAGTTTTCAGCAAATGTGATTATAATAATAGGAAAGGGAAAGGTAAGGATTGGTACGAAAGAAAGAGAATGAGCGAGTGGAAGAGACAGAGCGAGTGGTGTCTAAAGAACTGTCTTTGTTAATTACAAGGAAGGACTCCTGCAGAGCCACTTGTTGGCTGCAAAGAAAAGGATTGACAAGTTCGGTCATCTTGAATTATTTATTTATTTATTCAGTTTATCTTAAATTTAATGACAAAAATTAATTTTGTGAAAAATACAATTTGTGCGTTCATTGAATATTATGTACTTACTTAATTTCAACTAAAAAATTTAATATAATCCAGAATAATTCATATCAAATTAAGTAAAATCATAAATTATAAATTACAATAAATTTTATCACTAAATATCTAACGTAACTATATTCTCAAAATTTAAATTTGAAACCTTTGATTAATTTTGATTAAGATAAAAATCACCTCCTAGTTAAGAGATACAATTTTCTTGCCGTGCATACTCGACCAAGATTATTGAACACAAGCTGTATATTTATTTTTCAAGAGATACAATTTTCTTGCCGTGCATACTCGACCAAGATTATTGAACACAAGCTGTATATTTATTTTTCAAAAAGGTAATGCACTGCTTCATACTAGTGACAAAAAATCTTTGCTTTTACCAAAAAACAAATATCTGTGGTATCCATGACAATGACATAAAAATACTTCAGCTCTTTTCAGCTAGTATAAAATTCAATCTTCTTCTCATTGTTTATCAATTTGCACACATAAGGATCACCGCATAAACTTAAATAGTTGTAATCAGCAAAAATAAAAAACATGAAAGGACAGATATTACTGAAAATGGTACAAAAATCAAAAGAGTACCACGAAAATGTAATCTCAATAAATAATGCTCGAACCTCACTCAACTTCATGTAAGGCAAAAAAACAAAAAACAAAAAACAAAAAATACAGTGCATAACTTCTGTACACAAGAACACAGTGCTCATATCAACAAGAAGAAAAAGAAAGTATGCAACTTGAGAAAGTGAATTTACTTGCTGTTGCATATAAACGAAAGCCAAAATTGTGATTGCAGGGTCTAATATATACTGATATAGACAACTCCATCAGAATTAATGAACATTCTTGTCCTTGGACCTTGACTTATACACATGGGACAGCCATGGATGTTTTAGCGCCTGTTTTGCAGTAGGTCTTCTTCTGGGGTTGATGCTGAGCAAGTATCTTACAAAGTCTATGAACATAGTATCAGTCACCTGCAGGTGCTGCTCCAATGAAGACTCCTCCGGAATTATATACTCAACTTGATCTGTCCCCTATTCACAATCCGGGAAAGTTATACCACTTCATCAAGTAGACGTCATCCAAATTATTTACATGTAAAAAAATGATTGTAAGCAGTATATTCAGAAAGAAGAGAGAAAATGAGCCCCTTACATAGTCACACACTTTTGTGCCACTCTCCCTTCAAAATATATGACTGCATGACTGTGATAAATCTAATTATACAAGCAAAAATGGGGAACAAACCTCGTCAGCATAATAAATATCATATTCCTTGGTAAAGTACTTGTCAGTTTCCTGCCCTTTGACCAACATCTCAACATCAATAGGACCAAGCATTCCAATCATGCGTGCAAGAATCATCGGAACTGCATCATTCGGAAAGAGCACCTACAGAAGACAGTGTCAGTGTGTCATCATGCATATGTTAGACCTGGAGAAAATTAAACTTCATTAATACTCATATGGAAGGAAAGATGGAACATACTTCACCAGAGCATAGTTCAGCTAAGATGCATCCAAGGGACCATATATCAATCTTTTCATCATATTGTAGGCCTAATATCACTTCAGGAGCCCTGTAGGATCGTGATTGTACATATAGGCAAAAGTTGTCTGTTTGAAAGCAACTGCTTCCAAGATCAATGACTTTTATCTCACATCTTCTGTAATTTTTTATCAGAATATTTTCTGGCTTCAGGTCACAGTGAATAACGCCCAAGCTATGCAAGTATTGTAATGCTTCCAAACACTGATGAGCAATGATCTGCGAAGAGGAACAGCAGTACAGTACATCCCCAGTATCATCATGTTTTGACATTTTCTCTATGTAAATAATTAATTAATCAAGAAGTTAATAATCCTTTTAGAACAAACCTGCAACCTGCTCATTGTGAAATATGCTTCGCCTCCAGATTCTTGGTTGAATTTCTGAAATTCATATAAGTTTGCTCGCAGAAGCTCAGTAATAATGAATAGATGTTCCTGTGAAGTTTCCATCTGGGATTAACTATTGAAAAGTTCAAACTAAAAAGCATAAATGTTGGGAAAAAGAGAAGGAAATATTCATCACAAAAATGTTGCATTTTGCAGCTGTACATACCTTGTGATAGAAGTAGTCATAAAGACGTAGTAGGTGGAATCGATCAGCTGGGTCATGCTTATTGACAAGTTTAAGAAGTTTGATTTCATCTAAGCTTTGATCGAAGAAGTCTTTGTCATTTTTAATAATCTTCAAGCAAACATCTATTCCTGTGTGAAGATCGTGTGCCTGAACAACCTTACTGAAGGCTGCTGAACCAAGATATGCTGTTATGTAGTATCTGCCAGCTATGACTGTATTTAGTACAATGGGAAGATCCTTGCTCTCTTCAAATCCAGTCCTGTCCATGGTATAATGCACAAGTATGAGTTAGATTATACTTGTCCATAACATATTAATGATCGAAACCAGATGGATGTTCCGAATCAAAACCAACATGAACAGAAATGAATGAAAACTATGACAATGATGGTTGACTGAAGCATTCAGAATCAATTTAATGGAAATAGAAGTTTAGAATGCAAGACTATCTGAAACAAACCTGTTTTTTCTATGAATAATTCTTAAGTCAAATACTTCATAGTCATCGTCAGGAGTGTACTTTATCAGTTCATCATCGGTGATATCCCCTCCATCTGCAGCGCCATCTGATTCATGGCATTCTTCAGTTAGTTCTCTATCATCTAGAGCTTTCAAGCTGTTAAGTCCAATCGGTAGATTTGTTTCAGCAACTTCGATTGTCAAGTCATAGGAATCTTTATTCCCCTTACTAATATCATTGTTCGTGTAATAGTCAAATGTTTGGTTCATAGTATTCACCGAAGCAGAATCAAGAGCAGAAAATTTCCCAACAACCTTCGAGAAAGAATCATTCAGATGAATTTCCTTTTCCAATAATCCTGCTTCGAGCTGATCTTTCTCATCCCCGCTACAACGGTCTTTAGAATGAGTTACACTTTGATCCCTTTCAAAGAAATTAGTAGAAAGGCATGTCTTGTCTATACAATCACTATTTACCTCCGATTGAAATCCTTCAGAGATGTAACTAAGACTCAGAGGATTGTCGTGTTGATTGTCCATTTCTGATGTCGTTATGAACTTGTCCTCAGTTTGAGAGCTAAAAAATTCTGACCCTTCAAAGCTTGGAGTCATAAAATTGTCATCATCTTTCTCGTTGTACCAATACGGTTCGTTTTGCATATCGAATTCATGGTGATCTCGTGCCGTTCCAAATTGAGATAGTCTATCAGATGAAGACTCAGAATCATTCTGAGATGAGGAACGTATTCCATATGGGTTGATGAATTCTGCAAAAACAAGAAGCTTTCAGCGGGCTCTAATGCATCAGTGATTCGCTAAGAAAAAAGAAAAAGAAATTAAATTGAACCAAAGAGAAACAGATTTTTGCCAAAAAAGAATGGTATTAAATGATTAGTACATGAATTCAATATTATTTATAATCAACGACGGTATAAGGCCGTATAAGAATGCTAAAGTACAACACGATGAATACAACTTTTGGGAAGCCAGTCCTATGTTGAATTATCAACTTGCGATCCAGTCCTACATATACATACAAAGTGAAACTGCCAAAAAAAAGTTGAAATCTGATGAACGAGAATCATTCAGCCAATACAGAGCAAGCATCAAACCAGAATGTTGGAAGATCAGAACTTCAAGAAGTTATGAGCAAAATGATCTCATGAATGAAGGTACAGAGCACAGTAAGTACCAGAAGAACAAACATCAGAAGTAGAAGAACCCAAGCTCACAAACTCGTCTTCCGACGAGCAATCTGTGCTGGGTCGCAGGGAAAAAGATCGGACCCTGACGGGCGGCGGCGGAGGCATCATAGGGAAGAAGAACTTCTCGTAATCAAAGGATCCCAGATCACCCCTCTCGATGATGTCCTGTTTGAGGGCAGACTCAGCCTGTGAGAATCCATTCTTCCTCAAGAACTCGATGATGGCGTCGACATCGGAGACGGCCATGAATCGGAGAGCTGGGAGGTGGAGAGAAAGGTGAGGGATGGGGAGGGGTAAGAATATGTGAATGAAGGAAGGAGAAGGGGGTAAAATTGTAATATACAGGGAGAATTAAGGTGGGCATGCTTGGTGGATTCAATGTCTGTGTAGGAGTCTCTCTCCTGAAAGTCCAAGTATTCTGTGAAGCATAAGCTGAGGGAGAGAGTGCGTATGTCTTACCAACTTTGAACAGAGAAAGCAAGACGTTAGGGACGTGTGAGGGTTCTGCTTAAGTGGGGCTACAACCATTATAAGTTAGAAGATCCGACACGTGTGGTAATGGTGCACGCCAGATATAGTGTTTTTATTTTTTAATTAAATTAATTACTCTATGCAGCTCTTGAAAAATTTTTAAATTACACAATATTATAAACATTTATAATTTAATTATATATTTAAAATTATGTAATTTTTATGAAAATATTTTTAATTTTAATTTTAATTTTTTTCATTTAAATATATATATATCTAGTATTTCTTGTATTTTATGACTAATATATTTTTCAATTTCAAATGAAAAATAATTAAAGTTTATTTTTTTATGGTAACCTAGTTTTTTAATTTCAAGAGTTAAGATTATAAATTTTGAAAATTACAAAAAAAAAAGTGAATAAGAAAAAAGGAAAAATATAATTTATTTTTATTTTATTTGAAGGGTGAGAAGTCAGCATGGGTGTGGGACCCTTTAGAGTTTGCTCTTTTCTTCTTTTACATATTGCCAACGTGTTTTTGTAGGCTCCTTAATCACTTTCCTTCTTTCTTTCTCTGTTTTTTTTATTTCCTTTTCCTTTTTCATGACAATATTAAATGACTATTTTTTTCCTGAAAAAATGACTTGTTTTCTATTAATTAAGATGACATTTATCACATGAAATCCATAAATTCTTGTTCAGGTGACTACACTCTTTTCTTTTGTTGGTGAACACTGAACAGGTGACTACTTTAAAGTCTTTATTGCGCTTCGAATATTCTCCTGTGCAATTTTCACACCCCTCTTCCCCGCAAAAGCTTTCAGTTATTGATAAGTATTAATAATTGCAAATAATTATAATTCCTTAATTTAAAAACATAAATATTTTTTTAATTATTTGTTGAGGTTGATAAAAATGGTTTCCAGTATGAACATATTGCATTATGAGCTATTTTATAAATTGAATACATCCTCCCTAGTTGGACACTTCTGAAATGGAAAATAAATAAACGAAAGTGTGTGTACAATCAATTTCATCTCCCTACATTTAATTTTTCATATTTTTTGTAACTATATATAGATTATAAAATATACAAGCCGACTATGTTGAATTTTATATAAAGAACGAAATGATAAAAATAAATAAATGAAATAAAAATTAAGAAAATAATAAAAGTGTTCGCCTTTG
The DNA here is from genome assembly GCA_026686845.1 of Adenanthera pavonina. NCBI lineage: Eukaryota > Viridiplantae > Streptophyta > Magnoliopsida > Fabales > Fabaceae > Adenanthera > Adenanthera pavonina. The sequence continues at coordinate 13,932,042 of JAIVEN010000003.1, read as the reverse complement.
AAAATTAATAGCAAATTGTTTTGCCCCTTTTCAACCAAAAGAACATGGTTTTCAATAGGCTCATCAAATCAATAAAACAGACCCTTCAAATATCACAATGTAGTTCTTCTGAAACAGAGTGACCACCAACACATTTCACTTCCAGGTAATCAGTCTCGTCACTTTTTTAATCTCTGTTTTTTTTTTCTTAAAAAAAAATGAGTCCTTTTTCTTCTCCACTTTTTTTTATTCGTTTTGTCCCTTTTAAAGAAAATTATCAGGATCTGACCCTCTTTTTTACCAAAAAAAAAATCATATGAGGCAAGATTGAAATTTTTAAATCCAAAAAATAAAAACATGAAGATCAAGATCATTTCCATTCAAACATGTATAGCAGACAAGTCATATGTTAATAGGAAGCTTGTATGAAAAGATTACGACCTATAAATAAATTTTGCGACATTAAATTATGAACTGAAGTATGAAACTATCAATTATTCATGAATTTGAAAAATTCCACCTTCAATGAATGGTCAAGAAGAATGATATGATCTTTAATCCAATAATTGACTATTCTTTATTAAACCCTGACCCTATCATCTCGGAGGAATATACCCGCATTCATCCTAATAAATGTAAGTGTGTTTGAGTTGGTGTCCGCCTGCTTCAAAGATTAGACTTTAAAATTGATTAGCATAATATAAAACGCAGAAATAAACCATTTTATTAATTTACACTATTTTCATGATCCTGAAATTGTAGGAATATGAGGATAATTAATTATATATATTTTTTTCTGAATTCTCAGTAATGACCACAATTATGAATGTGTCAGCATAGGAGTTGTGTTGTGCTGCGAATCTTGTAATGCCCAGGTAGGTTTTGAAGCAGCATTCAACACAAGCAGGGATGGGAAAGGTAAACATGATAGTTTCCTAACCCATTTTCAAAATGAAAGTAACAGAAGGAAGAGCCACCAAAATATTCTGGAAAATTAGATTAGGTAAATGATAGCTACTTAATGTCTATTTTCATTCTGACTAAAAAAAAAATGTCCATTTTCAAACATACATGATGAGCGAAGTTATTCAAGCTTATTTTTCAGGCCTTGGAAAGGATGATATGTCTAATGTCCTCCATGTGGAACATTATTTTGATTGGTTTACATGTATTGTACGCATTATCTGGTTTTTTTTAATATATATCTGTCTATGTACTTTTATTCTGGCCAAAAAAAATCTATATATGTACTTTCAATTAAGATGTTTTTTTTTATCTTTCGTTGAAAAGTAATTAATTTAAATGATTTAAAAATTTTATTCGAACAGTTAATTTTTTTTAAATTAATTTACTTAATTTATTTAATCTTCTTTTTTTTTCGGCTTGGTAAACTAAAACACAAGATAAAATTAATATTTCAATTTCCATCAACCAAACAACTTGTTTGATGAAATTTGAAAGCAATCTATATTTTATTTTCTTCATAGATCTCCGTTCCAATTGCTTAATTAAAAGATAATTAATTTTTTTCAACTGAGAATATTCAAGCTCTTATCTAAAAGTTTATATTTTTTAAATTTTATTGATCAATCTTGTAACATAATTTTTTGGTTAATTTTTTTTTGTTTAAATGTTGATTAACTTTATGATTTATGCTGCTAGTTAATAGATATGATAGAATCTGTGTGTGCATGGATTAGATTGGTCAAGTTTCACCCCCATCCGTTGCCTAGCCCAATGATTACTTAGACAAACCGGGTTAGATATGGGGTTAAGGTCGAACCGGTATGGTACCAAATAATTTTTTAAAATATTAAAAAATAAAATAAAATAATTAAATTTATTTATTAACAAAAAAATATAATTATTTGTATAAAAATAAATTTCCTTAGAAAATAATGTTAGGATAAAAATTAATTTTTAAAAAAATTATAGTTATTTACAATTATATATTATTTTTACATAATATTAAATTAAGAAATTAATTTAAAATTTTAAAGAAAAGTAAAACATCAAAACTTTAAAAAAAAAATTATAATAATCACATAATAAATGTATTACATAGGATATACAGAGAAAAAACATGTTATAAAATTAATAAATACACATAAAATAATAAAAATTTTAATATATATATATATTTGTTTTTTCTTGTGTGCCCAACCAATTGGGCTATAGGTTTACTTGTGCAACCCTAAGATAAAACATGCTTGTGTACATATGATTGGACATAGGATTTTTTTTTTTTGATAAAAATTGGACATGGGATTTCAAATTTCATTTTAATATACAATTTTTTAAAGATAATGACTAAAACGGCCCTAGTAGTTCCATTAAAAAATAAAAAACTTGAAGATAAGTATTTACCGATACAATATAGAGGATCTGATTCCTCACCATGAACCCCACCCACATGGAACCAGGTTCTTTGCTGTTATTGTTTCAATAGTGAATTTGAATAATCCAAATTTAATTTAGACAGTATAAATTTATTATTTAAAATTTTTAAATATTTTAAAATTTTTTAAGTTTAAAAGAAGTAAAACATAAAACAAAAATAATCTCTCAACTATAAATTTTTTAAAACATAATGTTTAACAATAAAAATAAAAGAAAAATGTAATATAAAATCTAGACTGTCGATATTCGGAATGACGGTTTCCAGCAATACAACCGACAGTAGAGAAACCAGATTTCCCCACACACAGATATCATAGACAGACTTAACCATAAAATCGAAGATAGCGAAAATGATTTCGTGGCAAAAAAAACACACACACGCAAGATAGCGAAAATGATTTAAGAGAAGGTATTATAACACGTCAGGGCAGTGCCCATTTTGGGCCTTTGCTTTTTGGACAGTTGGTGGCTAATGACCACGCAATCAGAGCCGTTAACGTTGGGTTTGAAGACACTAAGTTAGGCCTCAGAGGCCGAACATGACAATATCAGGCCCATTATTTTGGGCCGGTAACTCCACTGGGCCAGATTCTTAGTTCATCTAATGCCCAACTTCACAAATATTTGATTAGATTCTTGAATAAAAAAACACACCCACACCCACACCCACACCCACACAGGCACGGTTTGAACCTGTAACTTTCCACATCACGGAAAGAATTTTAGGACCCCACGGATGCCATTACAGCAATATGCCGATGGCAAAAAAATTTTCTCATGTATGTACCCTGGGTTCTGCATTATTAAATGTGGCATGTTTACTTTCATCGCTAAATTCATAGCTAAGCATGCCAGATTATTAAAAACAAATGTAAACAACTTAACTTTTTTTTTTCTGTAGGGGGTTCAAAAGGCCCCAAGCCAGAAATTCATAATCAGGAAAGAAAAGAAAGAAACAACAGCTCAAAACACTAGAAATTAATCACGCTAGGTCATTGCGATTAAAATTTTTAAATTATAAATATATATTAAAATATTTTACGCACCAAACAATCTTTATTATTCAAATTTCTAAGTTGAAAATTTTAATTATTGAGTTCTTCATAATGGTTCAAAATCATGTTCAACAGTGCAGCTAAGTTAATACAGTGACTGGCATAAAGCCAATCCTGGGGGAAAATTATAAACAATTCCTTGAATATCATTATTAAATTCTTCAAGCAAATATTAAATATATCATCATTCGATAATAATTTAACATCTGTATAATATTTGTAAACAATTTTGTGTAGTTTTTCAATTAAGCTATACATCTATCATTTTTTTATTCGATAATGATGTAGTTAATTGTAATATTCTAATAAAAGCTGTAATAGTAAATAATTCAATGAAGCTTAATTTCATCCCTGAGGCTTGATTAGATTATATATTATTAAGGTATAAAAAGATTTTGATATATAAGTTCCCATCATACATTGTTATGTGCACCAAATAAAATAAATTTATAATATACTATATAAACTTATGCAGGGCTTAAACAAAATGCAGAATGGGAATGGATAATCCAATTGAAATTGTTAGTTAAAATTAGAGGCTTGCATCCCTCTTGGCAACTAATACCCCGTTTGGTTCGATTACATACCATATAAAGGGATGTATATAGGTTTAAATCCCAGGGGTCGGTATGTTTGGTTTGCTAAAATCTATGTAATCTGAATTACATTTATGAAACCAATTACATATTAACATGTAATTAACTTCACATCCAAAAACCCATGTAATCTAGATTATATCCTTGTAAATGAATTTAAAAAGACCATAATGCCCTTATATGGAAACAAAAAATTACAACCCAATCCTCATCCATCTTTGTCTTCCTCCCCATGGGTTCAGCTCATCCAACTTTGATGGACCTCCATTGTCAAACTTCCATGGGACCTCCACCTACATCCAAATTGACCTACCCATCGCACCACCACCACACCACAAATCTCTTCTCCACCTCCTCCTTTGCCTACAAGATCTACACCTCCAAACCTTTGCCAGAATCGAGCACACCTTTAACATGTTCAAACGCACCTCTAGACCTTTGACATGCTTCGACCTCCCATCTACAACAACATCATATTTGAATGCCAAGTGACCTTCAGTTCCTTCCTCACCTTCAAACTCGATGATCCTTGAAGCACTTCCCTTCTTTGACCTCCCAGATCTACAATGATGCCATCTTTGAATGCCCAGTGACCTTTGATTCTTTTCTCACCTTTGAACTTGATCCTTGAACCACTTTCCTTAGATCTGCAACTCCTTCTCCGATGATGGAGAAGGAAGAAAAATGGGAAAGAGTTAAAGATGAAGGAAGAGGAAAGGGGAGGGAGTTGTTTTTTTTTTTTTTAATTCAAGGGCATTCTAATACCTTTTATTTATTTATATTTATTTAAATATAAAAATAAAATTATTTTCCGTATACCCAATGTCATACAAAATAAACTCACATATATTTTATTTATATCTCTTCATATTATATCCCCTAACCCTTTGTAAATGAACCAAACGGAATCAAAGATTATTGTCATAGACCTCTCTAAAAACTCCTTTTTGCCCTTCTCATGTATATACCTTACCCATTGAAAATTAACTCCTATGTTCCACATTGTATAACTAATAGAAAAAGACATATGGGTGAAAATGTTAATGATGAAATTGAGTTGAAGATTTTTTTTAATATGAAATCATTTTTAATTAATTAATGATTATCAATTAATTTCTCCATTGAAGACCGATCTGAATAATTTTTAAAATATGAAATCATTTTTGTTTTAAATTTAAATCCCAAAATTTTAAAACTTTAAATGATGATGGATTGGAAAAATTATGTATTAATCTTGAAAAGGTTTTGAGTTTTAATGAATATCTTGATATCGATAATTTTGATTTATTTTTAAAATTTAAGGTATTCAGAGAAATGAAAAAGAATCTCAATTGATAAATTTTCAGAACTAAAAGTCCTTGAGAATAACAATTTATCACTGCTATCTTTCTAGGAGATTAGAAAATTTTCTCATAAATCTAATATACGAGAAGATTCAATTTTCAGGGTCACTTTTCTCATGATTCGTATTTTGTGAGAAATTGTTTCTCACAAATGCAATCCGTAAGAAACGTATTTTTTGGTGCATTGAAAAGTTAGTACTATAGTCAAAATATTAAAATATATAATTTTAATATCTCACATTTTCTTCAAATTTAATAACAATTTTAGTAAAATCTGGTAATAAATAGGGAAAATTAAATCTTCTGGTAATAAATAGGGAAAATTAAATCTTTAGTCCCGTAGTTTGCAGTTTGAAATGGGTCCCTATAGTTTAAATTGTTGTAAAATGCTCCCTGTACTCTTTTTAGTTTAGGACCCTAGTCCCTACATTTAAGAATAGCGTCCAAACAAGTCAAACACGTGCGGTCCATGCGGCCTAAATGGTGTTGAGATCGCTTACATGTGTAACGTTTTGCTTGCATGGTTGCTGACTGGACCAAGTGTGTGTGTAAAGAAGCAACGAAAATGTGTGTTTGCCTTCCCGGCTTTGCTCTTCCTCGGTTCTGACTCTGACCATAACCCAAACCTGACCAAAGTGTGATGGTTCCACTGATAGATTGCGCAGTAGTAGAAATGGATCAAAAGAGGAGAGAGAGTTTTTGAAGCAACCAGACGCAATAGGGTATAGGAAATGTTTGATTCCAGTACTGGTTTACATGTATGGTATGCATTATTTGATTTTTTATAAACTCTGGAAGGGATTTGGATCCTTTCAATGAAGATATTTTTTTTTATTTTATATTGAAAAGTGATTCATTTGAATAATTTAAATTTGATTTAAATAGTTCTCATTTTATCTACTCAATTTATTTAATATTCTTTTTTACTTGGCAGAATAAAATACAAGATGAAACCAATTTTTCAATTTCCATCAACCGGACAACTTGTTTGATGAAAATTTGGAAGCAATGTATTTTATTTTTTTTTATCAGAAACAAATCTCGATCGCCACACTTGTTCCTTTTTTAATTAAAAGATTTTTTTTTTCAATTGAGAAGATTCAAACTTCTTTTTATAAAAAAAAAAGTTTTTTTTATTGCACGATCATGTAACATAATCTTTTATTCAACTTTTTAAATGCAGATTCAATTTATAATTTTATGCTGCTATTTAATAGATAGGATAAAATATATTTGAGTATATATGATTTTGCATGGGATTTCAAATTTCATTTAAAACTACGATTTTATAAATAGACTTAAACACATTGGCCAAAAAAATAAATAAATAGACTGAAACATAAAATTGAAGATAGCAAAAAAGAATTAAGGGTACGTCTAGTATAAAATAGAAAAGGGAACATAAATGGGAATGGAAATTCTAGAAACCTCATTTCCTCACCCAAATCATGTTTGATATGCTTAACTGGAAAGGCTTTGTAAAATTACAATTATAATCATTTTTGTCTTTACATTATTTTATTAAGGATAATTTTGTTAAAAAGAATTTGCTTTCTTAAAAAAGTTATGTCTTTACATTGTTTCATCAAATTTTTTTTTTAAGAAAGTCACTTTTCTATAATTTTAAAAAATTAACTTTTTCAGTAATGCACCTTCCCGACTTCCAGCGTACCAAACTTATTTAATTAGGATCATGTTTTTCTATTTTCTTTGCAGAAAACAATTTCCATGTACCAAATGAAGCCTGGCAGAAGGTATTAATATAACATTTCAGGGCAGGGTCCATTTAGTGGCATTGCTTTACGGAGACTAGTGACCACGTAATCAGAGCCGTTAATGTTCGTTTGCAAGACATTAAATTGGGCTTAAGAGGCCGAAGCTGACAATATCCGGTCAGTTATATTGGGCCTGTTACTCCAGTAGGCCAGATTCTCCGGATGGCCAAGGCCTAACTTCCCAAGTATAGATCAGATTCGTTACCCTTTTTTATTTATAAATAAAATTATAATTAAAATTTTCAAATTATAAATATTCATATTAATTGTTTTAAATTTAAAAAATATTTTACGCACCAAAAAATTTTTATAATTCAAAATTTTAAGTTGAATTTTTGAATTATGAAGTTCTTTATAATGATTCAAATCATGTTCAATAGTGCAACTAAGTTTATAAAGTGATTGGCAAAAAGTCAATCCAAATGGGAGAAAAAATTGTAGATATTATTATCAAATTCTTCAAGCAAATATATCATCAATCAATAATGTGACATTTGTATAATATTTGTAAACAATTTTGTGCAGTTTTCCAATTAAGCTATGCATCTATTATATTTTTATTAGATAACGATGATTATAATATTTTTTTTATAGACAGTGTAATAGCATATAATTTAATGAAGCCGAATTTCATCCGTTGAGGCTTGATTGGATTATATATAAGCTTCTATCGTGCATTATGTGTACCGGATAAAATAAATTTATAATATATTATACCAACTTATAGAGGGCCTAAACAAAATGATAGTCCATTTGAAATTGGATGTTACAATGAAGGAAGCATAGAAATTAAATATTAGTGGGATGGAAGGTCAAAATTGTGGGTGGCAGAATAATAATGAAAGGAAGGAACAAGATTCGCACGCATACCCCAAAAATTCCCAATTATGGTAAAACCTCGTCTGCCCATACCCTCTACTGTTTGCTACATGGCCCCCCATTGTTCCCTCTTCACTTTATTAGCTCATTTATTTCAATCACCAGCATCGCTTTTTTTTGTTGTTGTTAAACATAGGGGGTCAAGAACCCAATAAATAAAAAATAAAAAAACAAACAAAAACAAACATACAAATCAGCTATAATCATTGTTGTAAAAACCGGACCGGACCGGCCGGTTCGACCGGTCGGACCGGGAACCGGTCCCTAGTCCGGTCCGGTCATAGGTTTCAACCGGTACTGTTCAGAACCGGTGAGAACCGGTCCAAAACCGGTGAAACCGGCCTTGAACCGGTAGAACCGGTTCTGAACCGGTCCTAAACCGGTTTGAACCGGTTCTGATTTATTTTTTTTTTCAAATTTTTTTAAAAAATTCTTTTTGATTTTTAAGATAAAATAGCATCATTTTTAGTATAAAATATATTTTTTTATATATTATAATATTATATAAGCATTATTATGATATATAACTATTAAAAATTATATATTTACTTAATACATAATAAATAATAAATTATTAATTTATTATTTTAAACTCAAAATATGATTATAGATTAATATTAGTTTATTTAAATTAAAATATTGAGTTATGAAACTCATTAATAATTTGTTTGTAGTGAATAATATATTGATAATTGAATATTATTTAGTTTAAGATTTTAATTAAGTTATAAAATTTGTTCAAACTTATATTATTTATTTTAAATATATTATTTTAATCACTACCGGTCCGACCCCGGTTCGACCTCGGTTGAACCATTGAACCTTGAACCAGTGACTTGTCCGGTTCAATATCCGGTCCGGTTCTGACAACATTGACTATAATCCCAACAAACAGTTAAAGTATAGTACGTAATAATATTGATTATAATTTTGACTCACATCAATTTTGATATCTTAAAATTTCTTCAAATGTAATAATATTTCCACTTGAACTTGATAATAATTATTACAAAATTTAGATTTAATTTTGTTAATTAATAATCATAATTTTTAAATCTCGCAAACACCTTTTCTTATATAATTATATGGTATTTGATATTATTAGGAGATAGTTCTTCGGACATAATTTTTTTTATCCATAAATCTAAAACTCAAAATTCTATTTAAAGAATATTAATTTTTTTACTATTCAATCTGACTATAGTTAGTAAAATATCCTCTATATATATATATAAACCAAGTCCATAGAAATTTCCCAATCGAAGCCCAATCCAACTTAGAGTCGGGATTAGGTATGGTGCCAAATACAAAATTGTTTGTTAAAAAAACTTCAAATATAATTTCTTTTTATTTATATGTACATTGGGCTTGAGCAGGCAAAATCTATTGGTGGAACCTCCATCTTTTTCACTCAAGTGGCCACACAAAAGACTTGCTGTGTAACTAACCTACAAACTTGCATGTGCGATGCCACGATACTATATTACAACGTAGCAAAAAATGCAAACCCTCCATTTTAACTTTGCGTCACTTTTGGAAACACCAATTTCATCCTCTGAAACTTGCAAAATTTTCAGTATGACTTTTCAACATTAATTTATATGTTAATTTATATTTAATATGTTTTTGTTTACCATCATCAATAAAGGGAAAAATAACCCAGAAGCCTATGTTTGGCCTGATTTAGACTTTGCTCAACATATTTAGCAAAAATGACAACCCTAAGATTATAGTTAGGTATGTTTAAGTAAATTGCTTGTTTATGTAAAGCCTAACCTACGAGCAAGCCTGTCTATTTGAATTATTATAATATGTATAATATTTGTGGTAAAAATATATATATAATATATATATGCATGATTATGCATTAATATATATAATTTAAATAAAATTTATTAATTATTTATAGATATGTTTCAAGCCTATTAGGTCTTTCCAAGGCTCATACTTGAGTCTAAAAGAAAACTTTACATAAACCAACAAATCAAGCTCAAATTTTAGTCTTACATTTAGCTAAAGTCTAGTCTAGTGTAATCTGTTTTCACTCCCAACCATCAATATCCTAAAATGAGAGTAGTTAATGCTTATATATTTTTCTTATACTGTTTTTTCACTTTTTGTCGTGGTTGATAATGGCAGGGGGGAAAATCATAGTTCGTTCTTTAGGTGATAAAGAAAAACTTTTAGCACAGTTGGGGATCACATCGTGCGGTTGGAAGTGATCACACGCAACTCCTGCAAAGGAATAGGAATCTGGGCAACAAAGAGAAAAAGACACGACTTCGTTTTCATTCTTTCCCTCTTTATTCTATTGGAAAATTATTGATGTTGCTTCACTTTTTTTTATTATTTCATAAAGTGGCCTGTGGGGACCCTAATGCACTATCAACAATTTTTTTTAATAACTAATGTAATGTAATCTCACAAGATATTATTCACCAGTCATCGCTATATATACTTAACCCTGGATTAGTTTCGATTTGTGAATAATCTAAAGAACCTATATAGTTTTATTAGGTTTTTTTAACCAATTAGATGACTAAAGGGCCAAGCTGCTCATACGTGAATCTAGCGGGTTGGTTGTCAACTTTCGGAGTTGATATGTAATACAAGCTTCAGCACAAAATATAAATTGTATAATAATATATAAAATATAGAATAAAATTATTGTTGAATAAAGACTAAGAATTTCATGCACAGTTCTAATTGTGACTTTCTTTTGGTTAAAATTTCAATCTCAAATTCTCAATATGAATAACTTTGAGACTTTGACCAAACTCGAACGCTACTTTTCGGAGGGCCTAATAATGTTGGGACTTGGTAAATTATGAATGGTTGACGTGTTAAGTGGGGAGCGGGGGAGTATTGGATTCCTAGTAATAAATAATTTACTGCATTTGCTGTCCATGCATTAAAGGATAACGTGATGTCAAGGCTTCAACATTAGGTGGAATGATGATTAAGGACAAAAAATTTGAAACACAAGATTTTGTAATTTTTTTTATTACTAAATATAAAAAATTTACTATTACTTTATTCTATATTTATAACTAAAAAAATTATAAAATTTTTATTATATTTAATTCAAACTTTTAATTTTTAATTATCATTTTTCCTTTATATTATCACGCTTTATGTGTTTCATTGCATTTTTTATGCAATAATCAATTTTACTTCTCCATCATAAATATAAGCTCCTCTGTCTTCATCTAGATATATAGAACAATTTTTAGAATATAAGAAAATATTCATCACATATTATTAAAAATATCTCTATTTAATTCATTCAAAAATACAAAAATAAATAAAAATAATTTTAAAAAATATCTTAATTTTTAAAAAAATAAAATAATTAATTAATTTTGACTTCCAATAATTCCATCAGAAATGTCTTACACATTAATAACTAGAGAGAGTACATTATAAAACCTAATTACGTCAATTCTTATAATTCTGCAGACTTTGAATATCGGAATGAAAATGTAATTTTTAGCAAATAATTAAAATATCCCTGTTCCTATTTGTCCTTATCCACCGTCAGCCATAACTATCAGCTCCTGTCCTCCACTACTGGCCGTCATCCACCGTGTGTCACCATCAACCGCCATCCTCCACTATCAACCACTATCCTCCATCACCGCCTGCAGCCGTCATGAGCTGGCAATTAAGAGCATTTTCAGCATTTGCATTATTACATAAATAGATTTACATGGTGTAATCAAACAAATTAAATTAAGATAATCAGATGTGTGCCCTGTGATTGGGAGAGAAGGCACACTGTTGAAAAGCTTGTAAATAATGCACCGTCAAAATATTTTAGAAATAGAGAAAAAATAGAAGATATGTGTAATCATACATGCTCAATCTTGGTCACAGCACTATGACACAAGTGTAGAGAATGTATGGTTTAGTGGGTGGGGCGGTCAGGTTGAAATGATGAGAAAGAATGGAGGTGGAGTGAGCAATAGCAACAGGGGAGTTCCGCTTTCGACGAAGAAAACCAAAATGGAATGCTCCGACTCACAAACGATGTTGGTGTCTTTTATGGAAAGCTAATAATGAAGGATCTGATTTTTTTAGATTTAGTTGATGCCACGTGGATCGTGGCATTGGGTTGGGATGTTGTTGCCCACCCCTCAAAAGGAGAACTGTTAAATACCATACTCCTATCTATATATATCTATATTTCCTGAGAAAGTGGAAAAAAGTGAGGTGGCATCTCGTTCACACTTTCTGCAACAAGAATCTTGTGTTTTGGAGTAAGCCAGTGCCACTATTATATTATTAGAATAAGTTCAAAGCTCTGTTTGATTTGAGGAATTTTGAAGGGTAGGAAGAGAGAAAAAATTTTCATCTTATTTTTTTAAATTAAATAAAAAAATAAATATTTTCACTTATATCCCTTTATCTTCTTCCTATTCAAGCATGGGGAAATTTACTTTCCCCTTATTTGATTTAAGAACAAAATAAGATAAAAAATTTCTCCTTTCCTCTATTTCAAAATTTCTCAAACCAAAACTTGAAAAAAACTTATTTTAAAAGACTATTCCATTAGTTTTTTAATTGGGAGAATTTCTTAGACTCATAGAGTGTGGCGGACATGGGTTGTATTGAGTGGGGACAGTTGCCCCACGGACTTTCAAACATTTATATATATATATATATATATTTATATACAGCTATTGGCTATCTATAATGATCCCATTCACCTTACAATTTTGAACCCAATGAACTGAAACAAACAAAAGGCAACGACAGAGCAGTGAGAACATTATACAACACGGCCATGGGTAGATTTCATTTTCTTGAACAACATGAGATGAACTTGAGAAAGAGCAAGGGTTGAGACTTGGAGAGTAATAGAGCTTTAGATTTCATCTTCCTGTTTGGGAGTGGAAGGCGTCAATGAAAAAGATGGAGTCGCTGAGTTGGAGAGGGAGAAAATAGACAATTAGGCAGAAAACCAAAAGAAGAGAGTGAGACTTGTATTTATTTTTTTTTTAAGATTGTTGTGATTATTTGAATTATTTGATAAAATATTTAACCTTTTAAAAAATATTTTAACATTTTAAAAAATTGTGGAAACATTTATTCATTCATTTACTCATTTACTTTGGTGAAATTTAATCATAAAATAAAAATTTTTGGTCCTTTTATTTGTCTATTTTTTGTGATAAATATTTATATAGTGAAATGATTTAATTATTTTGACTTGAAAAATAAAAAAAAATTCCATTAGAAAGCACCAATTACCACTTATTTTAATTGGCGCCCCCACTAGTTCTCCCATTGGTTTGAGGTTCTAGATCAACCATTACTTATAAGTCCCACTCTTTAGGCAAAACTTCTTGACGTGAGACCTATAACATATTCAATTCCAAACACGAGAGTGATATTAGTCATCATCTTCCGTTCACTCTAACCCCCACCCTCCTTATCATCTTTCTATTTTTATTTTTTATGTCAAATTACTTAATAACTAAAAATACATTGGATTTTGACTAATTTAGGTTAAGTTAAGTAAGATTATAAATTTATAATAGTGACAAAATTTTTTCTATGAGTATTTAATATAATTGTATAATTAGAGTTAGAACTCAAAATTATTGATTAAGTGCCTACTTGAATGAACGTTGGAAGTCTCGAGAAGCACTTTTATGTAGTTATAATTACCTTTGCAACGTTGCTAGTATAGTCTCATATCAGCTGAGCTGCATGCTTGTTGGTTATCTCTATTTTTGTTAATCTTTATAAATATAGAATTACATGTTATTTAATATTAATTAATATTTTAAAAATCAGATCGAATGTTGAACCAGAAATATCATCACGTCACAGTTTTTATGGTTCAACCGGTTAGATCGACGGTTGAACCAATGATATAATAATTAAATAAAAATAATATTATATATAATAATATATATTAAATCATTGAACATAATATTAAAATATTTCAATATGATGATACTATATAACTATAACATTATAAAATGATTATACTCTCTTCATCCCTAATTATAAGAAACAAATAACTACTTTATTGATACAAAAGAAAAAATAATTTTGATAATTAAACTCATTAATTGTACTTCAATTTCAATTTTTTTTTCTAGAATTGCTCATATTAAAAGTTTGGAGTGAGACTAATTAATTATTGATAATTGTCAGCACATTCTTAATTATTTAAGGATATAAAATAAAATGATATTAATTACTCCACAAATTTTATTCATGTCTCTTATATTTTGAGACAAATAAAATATCTCAAAATTTTCTTATAATTAGGGACAAAGGGAATATAATACAATAAAAATTTTTATTTTTATAATTAGTAATTTTAAAATAGAAAGAAAATTAGTGTTTTTACTTTTTAATAATTTTTGGTAAAAAAATTAAATTTAGGTTATATTTTATATAATTTAAAAAATGTCCAATTATTTGAAAACCGTTTCGGTTCCTAGTACAAAAGTCAATGCAAAGCGATCCAACTCCTAAAATAATCTAAAACTAAAAAATAAGTCATTATTATCTTTGAGTGATAGTTACACCGTCCAATTCGATTCTTAAAACACTAATATTAATAGCTCATATTATAAAAATAAGATGAAGTGTAAATAGTGATTAGGATTTAATTTTTTTAAGTAATAAAAAATATATAACCCTATTGTTTGGTTCATTTAAATTAAATTTAGATAATTGGCATTGTAATATTTATTTTATTTTGAAGTTTTAAATAATTAAATATAATTTAAACAATCCAAATTAAATATATAGTCTCAAATATCTTTTAAAAAATCTATAAGGTGTCCTGATAAAAAAAAAAATCTATAAGGTGTTGGGATTCTTTAAAAAATATAACCTTTTGTTTGATTTGCCTCCTTGTTGGCCTACCAATAGATCTTTTTGCTTTTCTAACCTTTTCTGCCAGAATTGATATCTCTTGCGTGCCTTTCCCACCATCAACCGCTAGGCTTTCCCCTTTTTTTCATACAAACTTTTCCCTTATTTTTAATTAAACGCATTTTCAATTTTTCATACTATACGTCATACGATACGATTGTCTTGGAGGACTTACGGTAGAAACATGGAAGCAATAGAGCAATGAAGGAGGGAATCAATCTAACAAAGTGGCATAAGAAAAGCAAAAGGCCAAAATGATAAATTAAGAATTAATAATACAATTAAATAATTGATCCGCATCAGAGCCACCGAGAAATGGAATGGTCCAGCAATGGAGAAGAAGAAGATGGAAGTCAAATATTAATGTTGTTATTATATTACTTTTAAGGGGGTTTTTGATTTACATTTTTACAAACTAAACTGTACTTTCTAACCATCATTTTTTTCTTTTTATTCAAACAGCTCTTTAGAAAATTTCTCTACTTTTATCTAAACTTAATTTTTGTAAACTGTAATTACTCTAAAAATACTTTTACAAAAAGGTAAATCAAGCAGACACTTAATTCTTTTACGTGAAAAGTAATGAGAAAGTGGTGTGGGGAGTTTTTTCATCCGTATATATCAAAAGTACACCGGCCGCGTATAGATTTGCAAAGCATACCATTCTCTGCCTTTTTTCTTCCCCTTTTTTATTATTAATTTTATTCGCTTTTCAGCAATAATTCGCTTGGTTCACACTCACTTTCCAACTTGAAACAAACTCTTTCAGTTTAACTATGATAGATTCTAGTTATTTAACACATAGATTTTATGAAGAAAAATAAAAAGGATATTTCACATGTATGCGTGTGGAGTACATACATACATACATACATATATATATATATATATGACTATACCATTCTAAAATATTATAGAAAAATAAATGTTATTGATAAATCTAAATTTTTTTAAAATTTGAATTTTAATTTGGAACGTGTGATTATTGATTATGATTGTAAAGAACTTGGGGATGGCATATCTTCTATAAAGCTGGAAATGTGTATTTGACACAATGGATTAGCCCATTTAATCCATTAAAAAATGTGGGTTATATTGTACAAATTGCAATTCATTTTGAAGCCGATTAATTTTTACCCAGCCTACTGGCCTCTCATTAGCAAAAATTTACATTTGTTTTAATCGTATATAATTAAATACTAATAATTATTTGTATTTTTGTTTTATTATTTGTTGTAGTTGGAGATGATGATGAGCATTCAACTTCGGAAATTGATACTTTATATAAGCAAGACTCAAATATTGTCATTGATGAAGAAAATAAGTAATATGCTTTAGTTTTTTATTTAGTTTATTTAAATTTGTGAATTTGAATGTGTCCTGTTTTATATCTAGTTATTTTTTTATGTTGCATATAGTTAATTGCAACTTTTAAATTTATAAATTTATTTAAAAACATTATGGTGAATTATGCCGGTTAGTCTACATAATCCAAAAGAAAAAAGTTGTCCCTACTTGACCCACTTTTTTCCCAACTCATGGTGAGTCAACCCAGATGAGCCAATTCAGCTTTAGCTTTCTTTTGTATTAGTTGGAAATCAAAACACAAAACAAAAAAACAAAAGAAAAGAAAAAAAACAAGAAAAGGAAAGAGCTCAAGTAATGCTTCCCCTCGTCCGGAAAATCTTGCTCATATAATGGCTAATGCTTTATCAACCTGTCATTGTTTTCATTCATGTAGATTTTCATGGATGCAATGATCTGCTAACTAAAGCACTTGATCTGCTTGTCATGCTAATACAAGCTATGCCTGTTAGGTTGTAACCTTTTTTTATCAATTATTTTTCAGGAAAATTGTGCTTTTCGGTGGGAAATTGGCTATGATTGGTCTAATATAACTTAGCTGCCCTTTTTATGTTTTGTGTACTCACTTTTAAGATTATATATGCAATGTACTATTTTAGATCTGAGAAAATTTACAATAACATATTATTGAATATGTATTTAATTATTATTTCCGCTTGTATACAAAAAGAATATGTATTTAATTAACATAAACATTGTTACAAATCTTGAGGCAATAGAGTTTAGATCTAATCTAATTTAATAGATTATAAAAAAATATATTATCAAATTATATTTAAGTATTGTCAAACTTAAATAAAGATAACTATTTTAATGTAATTTTTGTTATAGGATTTGAACTTGGGATATTATTTAAAGAACATTGAATCCTTGTTAATAAACCTGACCACTACTAAAGTGTGCATTCAAATTTTATTATTAATGCGAGCAGTGATGTATTTACCTGGGCTATACTCTCAAAGATGCTTTAGAATTTTGTTTATTTTTATTTGTTAAAAATGTCAAAATCCAACTATCAAATCATATGAGGGCAATGCAACTATAGGCCGAATCTAATTATCTTCATTATTTTTTTATCTTTTGTAACAGTCATAATTAGAATAATCGATAACTTATATATCATTACTATTATTATTATTAACAATAAAATTAGTCTTTTCTGTTGCATATTGCACAGGTTACATATACTTATATATATATATTTTTTAAAATAATCCCCATCGTTTCTATAAATTTTCAAATAGACTTCTATGTTTAAAAATTTTTTCTTGAATCCATTCTTATAATTTAGAACCGAAACAAAGTTAATCTCTTGTATATCAATTCATAAACAAATAAGAGAGATTACCTATTGGATTTTTGGCCACATATATATTAGCTGTTGGATTGAAGCCCTTCTGAGTAATATACTAATACTATACCTCTGCCACGTCTTGCCCAAAAGGATACCCACTTCCCGTATTTGGTACGTGTCTCCCACGTTGCTAGCCTCTGTTTTTATTGGTTTACAGTTTTATCAATATCCTTCACGTTATGAAATTAATTAATCTCTGTTAAAAGGATTCAGATTATGTGTCCTATCTTTTTATGCATCTATCTCCAATCAACTGTGCATGCTTGCAACCCCACTGGACTCACGTGTGAAACAAAATAATCGCAAAATTGTCTTGTACACAAGTTTTTTTTTTTTTGGTTAAGTCTTGTATAAATGATTGATCTAAATAACAGTGTGCTGCTTTTTATTTATTTAAAATAAATTTCTGCAGTATTATTCTGTTTGATGTTTTTCGTGTCATGCAAGGACTAGGATGAGGATGACTGTTATGTGTTGTTGAACGTACTGTTTTTTAAATGGCCACAAAAAAAAATTACAGCATGAAATTAATTGCCTAATAATCCCACTTAAGCTCTGACATGCTCAAGTGGATGGATTGATTTGATAGGAGAAGAGAGAAAAGGAACAGGCAAAACTGAACACTGTAGCAATTTTGATGTCATATCCGATACCCTTTTGAGGCCCCTTTCCAAATCAAAATGTGTGTGTTGGGGTGTGGGAGAGAGAAAGTTGTGAGTGCAGAGCAAAGTGAAATTTAATTTATTTTTATGTGACAAATGCTTCTCCAACCAGCAGCTCCCACCACTACACCCAACCTAAATCAAAATTAGTGGTTTCTTACGCTCTGCGTATATAGTGACTTGGATTTGTGTGGTCGTGGTTGTGAATGTCTTCCTGAGAAATCGCGTTTACCCACTTCATCCTCAAATTAATTAACGTCGCTTAACCATTTTAAAAATAAAACATTTCTAACAAAATTATTAAAATCTTCTAAAATTATTACTAGACTTTTCAAAATTATAATTTACTCCATCTTATTTAAGATATATATAATATTTTAAAAGGATGTCTTGATTTAAAATATTAGTTATTTTAAGAGATGTTTGTTGCATTAATTATTTTTTTTATTTATGTCCTTCTATACAATTAAGATATGAGAGATAAAAGGTCAATGTTTTATATGGGAGATATTGGAATTCAATGTAATTAATAAGAATAATAGTAAAAATTATTAAATTTTTTTAACAAATTAAATGTTTGAACCAACTTTTAACATTTTTTTAAATATATGTGAAAAAGGTAAAAGTAGCTAATATTTTGGACCGGATGGAGTTATATTTTAGATACTACAAAAACATTTTAAACTTTAATAAGCATAAGTGGTAATTTTCGTATGTACTACCAATAGACAAGAGTAATCCATATATAAATATATCAATACCAGTTACACACTTTTTTCATACAATGCAAGAATATGACAAAGAAGTCATACTTTCTCCATAACTTGCAAGTGATACAATTTTTTAGTATAATTTTTTTAATTATATTTATTGAAGATATCAATCAACATATGAATGTTCAAAATAAAACTTATAGTAAATTGCACATTTCATAAGGCATAAGTAATATAGCTCATCTCTTATACTTGGTGCATATGCAACTAAAAACATATTTAATATTTTATAAAAATATAGCAATTTGCATTATTAACAAGTCATGAGTAATGGAGCTCATTCCTCATGTTTCTTGTAGTACACATTAATCATCTAGTTTTGAAAGTTGTTAATCATACCAAATTACATCGTTTCAACACATTTTCCTTGAGTTACGCATTCATATATGTACATACTTGACACTCAGGATAGGAAAATGTGTAATGTAATCCTAATAATGCATGGTAGTATGTTTTTATCTTATTATACATTATTTTATTCTCATGAAAGATCATAAATCCTCATCTTTATTGCAGACCTCATGGGGAGAGTAGTGGAGCAGCCAAGCACCTTTGGTAGAGTTGGAGATCAGTAAAGAAGGGAGTAAGCTTCTGGAGAAGCCCACACCGCGGCTTTGTGGAATGAGGCCACGGCTTCATAGCAAACAGTGAGGAAAATGTTCAGGTTCGAGCTCACTGCGCCATAGCTACATGGAATGAAACCGCGGCCTCATGACACATAGTAAGCTAAATAGGACTGCCGGATGACACGAGGCTGCGGCGAGAATCCTACATCAGCGAAACGCAGAGCTTCATTTGAACGAAGTATTTGAAGGGGTTTGAGGAGATATTCGGGAGAGACCAGGCGAGGGCATGAAGGGACGTCCAAAACTCAGCTTGGGTGTGCTAGGGTTTGGCTTCTTGAAGGAGATTGAAGCTAGGGTTTGAAGTCTTGAAGAGATTTTAGTTTCCCTCTTTGGTTTTCTTGTATCTCCTTCTTTCTTGTCTCACTTGTGTTCAATAATGATGTTGGTTGAGATATATGTTGTCATGATTTTGTTGAACATGAGTGGCTAGTGCTCCATTTCTAGGATTATTCTGAACCCTTGTAGGGATTAAATACTCATTTCTCCATTATAATTCTGATTAATGCAATCTTTATGCTGATTTAACTCTATTCTTAATGCCTCTTATTGTTTGGCCATCAATAAGATTGTCCGGTTTATTTAAGTTATGCTTGAGAAAGTTAACTGACATAGAGAACTTGAGTTGGATCATGTGAGAACTTGAATCTTGCTTTTTTGAGTAACGAGTTGTGTTAGTGGGGTAGAGATATACTCACTAATCTCATATAGTTACTTAGGATTTGAATTGAATTTGGGAGTTTAATTAACTAATTAAGAGATTACTTAATTAATTGAACTAAACAGCTATTTGGAGATTTGAGAGAGCACATATAGCTAAATTGGTATTCTGACTAACATGATCTTGCATTAAGAGCAATTGTAAAAGGAGTGTAAGTGGGTATTTATGAAATACAAGGGGAATGAATAATCCTAGGTCTCTTTGAATTCTTCAAGTCCTAGTTGTCCTTGTTACTAATTTTATACGCTTGTTTTGAATAGTTGAAGTTAATTGAAGAGTGAACCTTTGATTTACGTTACTCGAATTAATAAAAAATGCAATGTCCAATGTTTGACCACTTTTTAATCTAAGTCCCTGTGGAGACAATACTCACTCATCACTTTACTATTACCTCGGCTCGTACGCTTGCGGTATAGCCCAATGGTGAACAGCAAACGATGCTGTAGTTGCTACAAATGAATGGGCAATTTGGTGGAACATACTCTGAGGATCCCAATGCTCATTTGACTACTTTTATGGAGGTGTGTGACTCATTCAAGCAAAATGGTGTTTCTAAGGATGTTTTGAGATTGAGGCTCTTCCCCTTATCATTAAAAGATAAAGTAAAGGCATGGCTCAATTCTCTTCCAGAGCAATCTATTGATACTTGGGATGAGTTAGCAAGGAGATTCAGAGCGAGATTCTTTCCTCAGGGCCGTAGAGCCTCTCTTCAGGGTGAACTTCTATCCTTTGAGCAAGAACCGGGTGAACTCTTCTATAAAGCTTGGGAGTGATTTAAAGATAAAATGAAGCAATGCTCCAATCACGCATAACAAAAATGGGTGTTACTTGAAGCTTTTTGGAATGGCCTTGATGATGATTCCCTGAATATGCTAGATGCGGCATTTAATGGGACTATTGGAAACATGACAGTTAATGAGCTCCACAAATTGTATGAGAATCTTGCTGCAAACACAATGCAAAAGGCCAATAGAAGGACAACCATGAAGAAGAAAGATAATTCATAAGCCTCTAACTCCACTAATGACATTCTAGATCATTTGAATGCTTTGAATTGAAGGTTTAACAATTTGGAGATGCAAGTAAGAAGAGGAAATGCTATGGGGGTAAATGTCATTCAATCTCCCATGGGTTGTGAACAATGCGGGGAAGGGCATGTCATGGAGCAACGCCTTTATGCTATGGAGAATGTGAACTACTTGAACAACTTTCAAAGAGGGCCAAACAATCAGCAAAACAATCTTTTTTCACAAACTTATAATCCGGGGTGGCGAAATCACCCTAACTTCTCTTAGAGTCAAGGACAAAAAGTAAATCAACCTTCCTCATCCAGCATACGACCTAACCATCCTCCCAGTTTCCAACCTCAAGTTAGACAGATCCCCATGAAGGAGGAAGAATCCAAAATAGAGAAAATATTGTCTTAAATTCTAGCCAACCAAGAAACTGCAAGACAAGAAACTAAGGCTACTTTTGCAATTTATGAGACGGTAATTAAGAATCTTGAAGTGCAAATGGGTAATATGGCTTCTCAATTGAATGTTTAGCAAAAAGGTGGGCTACCAAGTGACACAATTCTTAATCCAAGGAGAGAGGGCAAGGAAAAATGTAAGGCGGTCACCTTAAAGAGTGGTAGACAATTGCCCGAAGTCATTGATCCTAGGGTGAATGATACAGGTGATGAGGATGTGGCTGTTCAAGAGGAGGAGGAGAATGAAGAAGAAGAAGTTGTGAAAAATAGTGAGGAAGAGAATGACATTGAGGGAGATAAAAGAGAGGTAAAGAGAAAAGATGAGAAAGAGGGTGAGAAAATGAGTGGAGAGAAAAGAAAGCAAGAAGAGATCATTTAGAAAGTGACTCCTCCTTTACCTTTCCCCCGAAGGTTCAAGAAGCAAAAAGAAGATAAGTAATTCAAGAAATTCTTAGATATCTTCAAGCAGCTGCATATTAATCTTCCTCTAACTGATGCTTTAGAGCAAATGCCCGCATATGTGAAGTTCTTGAAAGATATGTTATCCAAAAAGAGAAGATTCAATGAGTTTGAAATGGTGGCCCCAACCAAAAGTTGCACCGATATCATCAAGAATTTACCATAAAAGTTGAGTGATTCGGGTGGCTTTGTGGTTCCAAGTGAAATGGGTAAAATGACCATCAGGAAGGCCTTATGTGATTTGGGTTCCAGTGTGAATCTCTTGCCTCTTTCTATCTTCAAGAAAATGCAATTGGGTGAGGCAAGACCAACCACTGTGACTTTGCAATTGGTGGATAGAAGCTTGGTTTATTCGAAGGGGATCATTAAGGATGTGCTTGTCAGAGTGGGTAATTTCATCTTTCCCACGGATTTCATCATTCTAGATTGTGAAGTAGATCGAGAGATGCCCCTAATTTTAGGGCGTCCTTTCTTAGCCACTGGTAGAGCCCTCATTGATGTGGAAAAGGGGGAGATTACATAGAGAGTTGGTGAAGAAAAGTTGACATTTAATATGTTCAAGGCCATTAAGGCACCTAATGAACTAGAGGAATGTTGCTTTACTGACGTCATTGATCAAGTGGTGCATGAGGAATTCCACAAGTCAATCACCCAAGACCCTTTGGAAGCTCTCTTAATTGGGTGTAAAATAGAGGGAGAAGAATTTGAAGAATGTTTGGCTTTGCTAAATGCCTTCTCGACCATCTCTAAAAGTCGCATTGTATTTGAGTCTTTGGATGCTACTTCCCTTGAAAAACCTTCTTTGAAGCTATCTCTTGTTGAGCCACCCACTATTGAGTTGAAAGCACTCCTAACTCGCTTGAAATATGTTTATTTGGGAGGAGACAATACATTGCCTGTCATAATTGCTTTTGATTTGAATGAAGATCAAGAGAGGCAACTTTTAAATGTTTTGAAGGCATATAAGTGGGCTATTGGGTGGACCATTGCAGATATAAAGGGGATTAGTCCATCAATCTGTATGCACAAAATTTTCTTGGAGGATAACCACAAGACATCCATCGAGCATCAACGAAGGTTGAATCCCATCATGAAGGATGTTGTAAAGAAGGAAATGCTGAAGTGGTTAGATGCAGGGATTATATATCCTATCTCTGATAGTTCTTGGGTAAGCCCAGTCCAATGTGTTCCTAAAAAGGGGGGCATGACTGTAGTGGCTAAAACCTACAATGAACTTATCCCTACTCGCACTGTCACTGGTTGGAGAGTGTGCATGGACTATCGCAAGCTAAATGCCGCCACATGGAAAGATCACTTTCCCCTACCTTTCATTGATCAAAGGCTTGATAGATTGGCTGGCAAGGACTTCTTTTGTTTCTTGGATGGCTATTCGGGATATAATCAAATTGCCATTGCTCCAGAGGACCAAGAAAAGACCACCTTCACTTGTCCTTATGGCACATTTGCATTTAGGAGGATGCCCTTTGGTTTGTGTAATGCACCGGCAACTTTTCAAAGGTGTATGATATCCATATTCGCTGATATGATTGAAAAGACTATGGAGGTATTTATGGATGATTTCTCAGTGTTCAGAGAATCTTTTGAAGAATGCCTTTACAATCTTGCGAATGTCTTAAAATGATGTGAAGAAACTAATCTTGTACTCAATTGGGAGAAATGCCATTTCATGGTGCGTGAAGGCATTGTACTGGGCCATAAAGTGTCTAAAAATGGCTTGGAAGTTGATAAAGCAAAGATTGAGGTGATTGAGCAACTGCCTCCACCCACCAATGTGAAGGGTATCTGAAGCTTCCTTGGTCATGCGGGTTTCTATCGTTGCTTCATCAAAGACTTCTCCAAGATAGCTAAGCCTTTATGCCTCTTGTTGGAGAAGGATGTGGAGTTTAAATTTGATGACAAGTATCTTGAGGCTTTTGAAGAACTCAAAAGAAGATTAGTAGAAGCACCAGTCGTTGTAGCTCCTGATTGGAACCTTCCATTCGATATCATGTGTGATGCTAGTGACTTTGCTGTGAGGGCTGTTTTGGGTCAGAGAAAAGACAAGATTTTTCACCTCATCTACTATGCTAGCAAAACTCTTGATGATGCTTAAGAGAATTACACAACCACAGAGAAGGAGATACTAGCCATAGTGTTTGCTTTTGGCAAATTCAGGCTATATCTTGTTGGTGCTAAGGTAACAGTATTTACTGATCACTCTGCCATTAAGTATTTGTTTAGCAAGAAGGAGTCAAAGGGACGGTTGATAAGATGGGTTTTATTGCTGCAAGAGTTTAACTTAGAGATTGTTGACAAAAAGGGCTCAGAAAACCAAGTGACGGACTATCTGTCAAGATTGGACAGCAATGTACAAGTTGATGATGAAGGTGCCATTCATGAAAAATTTCCTGATGAACAACTCTTTGCTGTTGAGGATGTAGTGGACGCTTGGTATGCTGACATTGTAAACTATTTAGCCAGTGACGTGACACCCCCTAATTTGAAGTTTTATCAATTGAAGAAGTTCTTTCATGAAGCGAAATACTACATCTGGGATGAGACTTACCTCTTTAGGTAATGTGCGGATTCATTAATTAGACGGTGTGTCCTAGAGAGTGAGTAATAAGCAATACTTCATGGCTCCCATGATTCTGAATATAGAGGTCATTTCCAGAGGGGGGAGGGGAGGAGAAAACAACAGCCAAGGTGCTTCAATGCGGTTTCTTCTGGCTAACTTTATTCAAAGACTCGTATGAGTTTGTGCTTAAATGCGATAGATGTCAAAGAGTTGGAAACATCTCAAGGAGAAATGAAATGCCACTCACCAACATACTAGAAGTAGAGTTATTTGATGAGGGATAGACTTTATGGGACCACTTCCCAAATCCTTCAAAAATTAATATATTCTCGTGGTAGTGGATTATGTCTCCAAAATGGGTGGAAGCCACTGCTTGTGTGGCCAATGACGCTAAGACAGTGATTAAGTTCTTAAAGAAACACATCTTCACCAGATTTGGGACTTCACGAGCCATTATCAGTGATGGTGGTACTCATTTCTGTAACAGTCAATTTCAAGCACTCTTGAGAAAATATGGTGTGAAGCACAAGGTGGCCCTTGCCTACCATCCTCAGTCTAATGGGCAAGCTGAAATTTCAAATCGAGAGATCAAGACCATTCTCGAGAAGAATATAGGTGTAACGAGAAGGGATTGGGCCACTAAACTTGATGATGCATTATGGGCATATCGCACAGCCTATAAAACTCCCATTGGCAAGGCTTGTTACTTGCCCATAGAGTTGGAGCATAGTGCTTATTGGGCCATAAAAAAACTCAATTTTGATCTAAAGGCGGCTGGTGAAAGAAGATTACTGTAGTTGAATGAACTTAAAGAATTCTGTCTCAATGCTTACGAAAGCTCAAGGTTATATAAGGAGAAAACAAAAAAGCTGCATGATCAGAAAATTCTACCTAAAGCATTTGTGCTAGGCCAAAATGTGCTCTTGTACAACTCAAGGCTCAAATTATTTCCAGGCAAGCTCAAATCTAGGTGGTCCGGACTATCCACTGTGGTTTAAACTTTTTCTCATGGAGCGGTGGAACTGGAAGGAAATGATGGTGAGAAGTTCAAGGTCAATGGACAGAGACTAAAGCATTATTGGGGCGGAGAGGTGGATCGTCAAACCTCTACTCTTCATTTGTCGGAGCATAGCTAGTACGGTGAAGAGTCAGGTTGGCGACTATAAAACTAGCGCTTCTTGGGAGGCAACCCAAGCTCTTTAACTTTCATCTTCACGTTATTGTGTTAGTTGTGTGTTTTGTGTAGTAGGTTTTATGTTTGTTCTTGGTTTTAATGTAAGTAAGGTAAGTGCATCCATTTTGGACCTCAAGGAAATAAATTCATGACAAAGAGCAAAGAAATACTGAAGTGGAAATGGCATATCAATAGGGAAGTCACTAAACTCAATCCTCATTTCAAATCCTATTTTTGCAAGTACTGGTGATAGCTAAGTCATGTAGACTGATTTTGAGCAAATTAATGAATGATCAATGTTTGAATATGAACAACTGTGCATGATTGAAAAGTGTTGAGCTTGTAGTAGTGGAATAGGATAGGATTTGAACTATGTCATGTGCTCTTGGTTACCATCGTGTGCCTATCTTAACTGTTTTCAGCATGCATAAGGTGAGGAGGGTGTTTGATTAAAGCTCTGTGTGTGTATGTTTGCTGTTACATTGCTGACAGGCTCAGCAAGAATACCACGCCACGGCCTGGTCACACGAAGCCGCGGCGTGAAGGAGATGGAGAGGACCTCAGCACTGGGAGCATTTCGCCGCGGCCCACAAATTCTATCCGCGGCGAAATATTTCCAGTGGCTGGTGAACCACAATTTTCGCCGTGGCGATAAATACCACGCTGCGGCGAAACCAGCCAGGTGGCTAAAAGAGCAGCCTCTCTTCGCGTGTTCTGAACCCTAATTGTTTATTTTTTCGAGCCGTAGCCTCCCCTCACCTCCATCTCCGGCCCTAAGTTCTTCCCCACCACCTCAACCTTCGCTCCCTGTTCCCTCAATCCCTTACCGTAGTCTTCTCCCTCAGCCTTCATCGCCTCTCCCTCGCTTCAAACATATACCTTCACGACTCCCCCTTGGGGAATTGTAACTCATCCCTTGAACCTTAACTCCTTCTTCTCACCACCACCACAACCTCACTCCGTCTCGGCCACCCCTCTGCCCCCACAACCTCGGTGCTCCTCCTCCACCTTCCTCCTTTATTTTCTCGGTCCCCATGGGTTAGTGGCAGCGTTGGCCATCCTTGGACTGGTGGATGTACCCTCTCTCTCAACTTCCTTGCTTCGGCAATATTTTGGGTAACGCTCCCAACTCTATGTGTGAATTGAGTTGTAGAATATTCGTAGGCTGGGTTGTGTTGCTTGTGTGTTGAATTTTATTTGTCCAATAGGAAGTATTTGGGGTCTTACGGATTACGACTGGTTTAAGAATTTAGCTTGAGTCTGATTGGGACCTTTTGCTGTTGATATTGACTCTGTGTATGGGGACCATTTGAATGCAATTTGCTTATGTTTATGATTGTAGGCCAGTGTTAGATACTTTATCCTTGTGATGGGCTGTGGTCCCTTGCTTTGTCACTCCTGTGTAAGCCATTACTTTATAGCTTTTCCCATGTTATGCCGCTGTCCCGTGTCCAGTGTTCTATCTATTGGTGGTCCCCTTGGTTGTAGCTTATAGTGGGTGGTTCATTTTGTTAATTATCTTTTAGCTTAGTGCGTCATTTTGTCTGCTGGTGGGTTAGGATATTGTCTCCAATTTGTAGCAAGTCTCTTATCTGTAGCTTGTTGTAATCTCTAAGTTAGTTTGTGCATTTGTCTTTTAGGGTCTTTGTGTAACACCCCTCATATTATTTTTCTTGGCTTTGTGTTCAGGACTGAAGAGAATAGGACAGAGGAAGGCTCAAGTAGAGTCTGAAAGAGCTCCACGCCGCGGTGAGAAGCAAGGCCGCCACAGCGAGAAGCTTTCTAGAGGCGTTATTTTGGATGAAACTGGTGGTGCCGCTGCGGTATATCTGGGGCCGCAGCAAGAGTCGACGAATTTGCTTAAATCCAGATCAGTTCAGTCGGACGAGAAAGAAAGAAACAAAGGGAGCGACAGAGGGAGATCGAGGAGCAGTGCTAGGATTCAATCTTTCTTGCTTCTAGGAGTGATTTTCGGACCTCAAGAGCTTGGATCTAAGTTGGTAAGTGTTCTCTACTCCTCCCTCTCCATTTTCTTCCGTTGAAGTTTGGGATTTAAGGTGTTGAGGTTGGATTTCCGAGTTGGGGTAAAATCCACCAATTGAAATGGATGATTTGAGATTAAGGAAGTATGTTTTGGTATTCTTGTTGCTTGGATGTGAGTTTTGAAGAGTGTATGTATGATTTGAGCTTAACCCTAGGTTGTTTTTGGTTAGAGCTCTTGGAAATCCGAAGTGTATGAGGTTGTGTAGTGTTGGAGTGATTCCTAAGAGCTTATTGATGCATGAAAAGGGTGTTGGAATCTTGGGTTAGGTTAATGTGGTTGTATTATGATGTTTGGCTTGTTGGTATATTGAGTTAATGGAAGAATTGTGGTATTGTGAAGGTTGTTGGCTATCGAGAGGGGTTCACGTGTATTGGACAGTTCAAGGAAGCTTGTGGAACTTGTGTGCGTGTGGTAACGATAGTTAAGGTAACCGGGTGTATGTTTATATTGTATTGTTTGTATGGTATGATTGGACGTATATCTGTATATATATATATATATATGCATGTTCCTATTCATACCATGATACTGATTGTGTATATGTATGGTTTTCTTATATATCGTGGTATGCATGACTAGTTGATGTATAATGGTTGTATATTTATATTGTGATGTGTAGCATCCTCATACCATTGCATGCTGGCATGTCCATATGATAATTGTGATGATAATGATGTGTATATATATATACGTAGAGGCATGTTGACATAACATTGACATCATCACCATACGATTGCATAGTGAGAGATTGATGATGAGGTAATGGTGATATGATATGATATGAGATGATGATATGATAAAGATTCCTGTCGCTAAATCCTCTCCATGGGAGAGCCAGGTGGTAGAGGACAATATGATATGATGAAATAGCCCTGTCACTAAATTCTCTCCTTGGGAGAGCCAGGTGGCAGTGGATTTGGGGATGCACCTTCCCTAAATCACTATTAATTCGTGATGGTCCAGGGGAAGGAGAGTCACGGTCCGAGTTTTAGTGTAAACATTGGCAGGATTGCATTAGAGTAAGGTGAGCTTGGTGATGTCCCGGAATCAGTCTTTACCGACTGTTGGAAGGGAATCATCTATTGAAACATCTTGTGATGATAACAGCTCATGGTTCTAGCCGTGTATGAGGGAGAACATGCATACCATTCATTAACATTGCATTGCACGACTGTGTGGGTCAGTATATATATATTGTATGTGGTTGTCCCCGGTTATTGAGACATTATCTCACACCCCTCTCCCATGACTAACCTTTCAGGTGACGGTTCTGGCACTAGTCCGGAGAAGATGCTGGAGTAGCTGTGTACGTGGGAATAGTATATGTAGTGTGTATTTTGTATGTGTATCTTGTGCCAAGTAGGATAGAACGGGTTGTAATTGGATAAATGATATGGTTGCGACTGGTTATGTATGTATGTTTATGTATGTGGTATGTATGGTTGAATGGCGTTGGGAGTTTAAAGTGTTGTATGTTGGTATTTGTGAGTCGTGTTGTGTTTGAGCCTGAGGGGTATGTCGGGGCCTATAGCCCGTTTAGTCAGTTGGGTTCTAAGGGGTCAAATCTCAGATGAGTGGTTCCTTTGAGGTGAAGCCTCTTTGGACAAGTTAGTTTGAGGGTTTTGGACCTGTATGAATGGTCTCTGAGCGAACAGTTGCCTTTGGTGGCAATTGGAGGTTGTTAGTGGTGAGTTTTGGTCAATAAGGGCCAAAGCAGTGTTAAGAGTCCAAAATCTTCATACGGAGTTGGATTAAGGTAAAAGTGGTGTCTATGGATAGATGGGGACTAGATTGACTTGTAGGAGTTGGAATCAAGTCAATCGGAGATCGGAACGTAAAGTTATGCGCGTTGGAAGTTCGCCTCGGAATATTGAATTTGCTGATATGGGATATCAGTTGGGGGCGCCGCAGCGCAGGAAGGCAGGCCACGGCGCCAAAGAAGGCAGTAGCGAGGGAGAAATAGGGGAGGTTGAAGCAGCGGCGGTACTGTAACGGCCGCGGGCCCAGCCCAGTCTTTAATTGTTTTAAGTCGTTTCCTCTGTGTTTATGAATTGAGAGAGTTGTTTTGAGATATCAGGGTTGTATTTGGTTGAATTTTTAAGTTTTTGGTTAAGTTAGGAGGTGTCAGGAGGTAGGGTGTTACACTTTGGGCTAGTTGTCTTTTATCTGCCCATGATTGCTTCTTTGTAGGTATGGCCCCCACAAAACGAGCCAGTTAATCACAGGAAGCGCCTCTTCCTCTACCCCCACCTCAGCCTGAACAACCAGAAGAAGAGGAAAAAATAGAGATAGATAAGCCCTGACCTCTCATTTTCTAAAAATACTTCCCATATAATAGTGATCTACAATTTTGGCACTGGTTAAAGTCCTACGGGTTTGATTACTTGGTGAGGAAATGGGAAGGAGGTTCTCTCACCATGGTCCGAGAGTTTTGTGCGGAGGCGGAGAAACGCACCTCTTTGCGGTGCAAGGTGAGGGGTAAGTGGGTCGAAATTTCAAAGCCCATCATACAGTCATTCTTCCACCTCCTTGTTGTGACAGATTGTAGGTACCGGTATTTCACTGAGCACACTGATGAGGTACCCTATCAGCACATTGCAGAGCTGATCACTTTGCCGGGCCGAGCCTAGTGGCATATTGTTGATGGCATCCACCGTCACATCAAGCGGGCTAACTTGCACTAAATGGCGTACTACTGGCTGCACTTTATCTATAACAATCTTGTACCAGTCAGCCATTTGAGTGACGCTACTCGGGAAAGGGCCCTCCTCATCTACCTATTCATACGCGGAGAGCCTGTAGATGCTGCCCAACTCATTTTTGATTATTTGAGGAACTCGGTCACCAAGGCACATTTACCCATTGGATTTCCTCATTTTATCTCTGGGTTGTGCATCAAGGCAGGGATGGCCCCAACACAGCAAAGGGTGGAGCTCTTCCCACACAAGCAAGAGTTCAAATATGACTCCATCAGAGTAGCTGACATGGTAGAGCCTTAGGAGGAACAGCCACCGGATGAGCCTGGGGAGGTGGCATCCATTGAGCAGCCTGCATCACCTTTACCACCTGCTGAGGAGTACACAATGGAACGCTTATTTCTGTATCTACAACAGGTCTATCAGGAGGTCTAGCACCTCAGTGCCTCTCAGGCCAAAATGGATAGGCATATCCATTGGTTGGCCTAGCATTTGCAGGTTCCTTTATCTCCGAAGGACACAGCTGGACTATCAGAGCATAGGGAGATGCCCGAAGCACAGGACAACACGGATGACAGCTAGCGATGGGCTTTTCATTTGTCTTGTGTTGTTTTTACTCTTTGTTTAGAACTCTTGTTCTCGGTCTTTTGGTTATCTTTCTTTTTTTTTTGCGTTGTAGTTTTCGTCTTTTTATTCAAACTCTGGTTTGCATTTGTTGTCTCCAACTCACTCTGTTGCAATTCATTGATTAGTTATATTCATATAGTTGAGACCTCGTTTGCTTTGCATTGTTAGTGCTTTAATTGCTTTTACATATTCTTTTTGTCCTTTCATGCAGTTTTATCTGTTTGTGTTGTGATACTGTTTGAGAAATGCCCCTCATTTCACCCTGGTGCATTGGTCCTGACATTGAGGACAATGTCCCATTTAAGTTTGGGGGTGAGAGATGTTTTTGTTTGTTGGGCTGAATTGATGTAGTTTTAAACTTTTACCATTACTTTTCCTCTTTTCAAATTCTACTTTGAGCCACATTGTTGAGTTATCTTTTGAATTGAGTGTATGAATCCAATGATTGTGGGGTGCTTAAATTATAGATTGCACAGGAAGGGTATGTAATGCGTATAGCTACTTGAATTACAATATCAATTTCTTGTTTTGTGGTAATTTTGAAGAAAATTCCTGCTCACAATAATTGAGGAATAATTTGAATGCTTGTATTAAGAGAGAATAGTAACAAATTGATGTGCATAGATTGTTTGAATGTCATTACTCTAGAACCTATCTTGGAACCTCTTGAGGCGAATCAAGGACTTCCATGTATTTTTGGAGAAATGATTTGGGCATTCTTTAGAATGCGTTTGAGCCTTTCACGCCTACCATGATGAATATTTAATCGCTTGAACCCCATTTGAGCCTTAAATTGAAAAACCATGTGAATTTTCTTGTTGAAACCCTACATGAAACGTTACCCACTTAGCCCGAAAAATCATGAATTACCCTTAATCTTGAGATAATTGATAAATCATGAGTGGTAATTAGAGAGGGTGAAGGGATGAGCAATGATGTAAATTGTATATTTGGGTATTGGGTGATGTTAGTTGTGCATGGTTATATTAGTTGCACTTTCACGAATCATTAAAGCTATTTGCTAAAAAAAAAACATATTTAGAGAGGAGCAAAAGTCCAAAGATGTTTGAGGTGCAAATGTTTCATTAAAAGATAAGTTTGGGGTTTTTTTTACTTGGCTTCATATAGTACATCAAAGTTTAAAATAAGGAAGAGAGATGATATGTAATGCATCATTTATCTCAAGATATTTGCAATCCCTCTTACCCCTTCATTTCAATAAGCTATTAACCCTGGCCACGCTACAAGCCTAAAAGTCCCATTGATCTCAAAGGTATATGGTGGTTATCTTTTAAGTGGAGAGGGGAGAGGAGGTTAGGCATATGAAGTGTTGATGTTGAGGCAATTTTTTTTTTATGCATATTGAAGTGTTGCTTTCAATCTTGATACTTGCAGGGATGTTGTTTTTTTGATTAATCACACACACACTCTTTGAAATTACAAGGAAACCGGTTATTAGATTGAAAGTCATGTAGCTATGGTCATTTGACTCGTTCCTATGTTATTTATCTTCAGTGGCACTTGGTGAGGAGAAAGTTTATGCCACCATAGTAATTAGATAATTTATGCAATCTAGCTGATTTTCCTTCTTCAGTTTACTCGAGGACGAGTAATTGTTTAAGTTTGGGGGTGTGTTAATCATACCAAATTACATTATTTCAGCTCATTTTCCTTGAGTTACTCATTCATATATGTACATACTTGACACTCAGGATAGGAAAATGTGTAATGTAATCCTAATAATGCATAGTAGTATGTTTTTATCTTCTTATGCATTATTTTATTCTCATGAAAGATCATAAATCCTCATCTTTATTGCAGATCTCATGGGGAGAGCAGTGGAGTAGCCAAGCACCTTTGGTAGAGTTGGAGATCAGCAAAGAAGGGAGTAGGCTTCTGGAGAAGTCCACGCTGCGGCTTGGTGGAATGAGGTCGCGGCTTCATAGCAGACAGTGAGGAAAATGTTCAGGTTCGAGCTCACTGCGCCACGGCTACATGGAATGAAACCGTGGCCTCATGACACATAGTAAGCTAAACAGGACTGCTGGATGACACGAGGCCGTGGCGAGAATCCTGCATCAGCAAAATGCAGAGCTTCATTTGAACGAAGTATTTGAAGGGGTTTGAGGAGATATTAGGGAGAGATTGAGCGAGGGCATGAAGGGACGTCCAAAACTCAGCTTGGGTGTGCTAGGGTTTGGCTTCTTGAAGGAGATTGAAGCTAGGGTTTGAAGTCTTGAAGAGATTTTAGCTTCCCTCTTTGGTTTTCTTGCATCTCATTCTTTCTTCTCTCACTTGTGTTCAATAATGATGTTGATTGAGATATATGTTGTCATGATTTTGTTGAACATGAGTGGCTAGTGCTCCATTTCTAGGATTATTCTGAACCCTTGTATGGATTAAATACTCATTTCTCCATTATAATTCTGATTAATGCAATCTTTATGCTGATTTAACTCTATTCTTAATGCCTCTTATTGTTTGGCCATCAATAAGATTGTCCGGTTTATTTAAGTTATGTTTGAGAAAGTTAACTGACATAGAGAACTTGAGTTGGGTCATGTGAGAACTCGAATCTTGCTTTGTTGAGTAACGAGTTGTGTTAGTGGGGTAGAGATATACTCATTAACCTCATATAGTTACTTAGGATTTGAATTGAATTTGAGAGTTTAATTAACTAATTAAGAGATTACTTAATTAATTGAACTAAACAGCTATTTGGAGATTCGAGAGAGCACATATAGCTAAATTGGTATTCTGACTAACATGATCTTGCATTAAGAGCAATTGTAAAAGGAGTGTAAGTGGGTATTTATGAAATACAAGGGGAATGAATAATCCTAGGTCTCTTTGAATTCTTCAAGTCCTAGTTGTCCTTGTTGCTAATTTTATACGTTTGTCTTGAATAGTTGAAGTTAATTGAAGAGTGAACCTTTGATTTACATTACTTGAATTAATTGAAAACGCAATGTCCAATGTTTGATCACTTTTTAATCTAAGTCCGTGTGGAGACGATACTCACTCATCATTTTACTATTACCTCGGCTCGTACGCTTGCGTTATAGCTCGGTGGTGAACAAGTTATTAGTAATAATTTCAATATTTGGAGAGACTTTAGTTTTTTAAATTTTAGAATGACATCAATATTTTACGTGGATCTTTAAATATATTTTTTAACCATTGTTTACTTTTCATACACATAATAAATCTATCTTCAATATATACAATACAATATATAATAACTCACACTATATTCATAAATTAAAGAAAAATACATTGAATTCTCCTCAATATTGTTGAAACTACAAAGACTTCCCCTCTAATTTTAAAACATACATCATAGTCCAATTTTT
The DNA here is from genome assembly GCA_026686845.1 of Adenanthera pavonina. NCBI lineage: Eukaryota > Viridiplantae > Streptophyta > Magnoliopsida > Fabales > Fabaceae > Adenanthera > Adenanthera pavonina. The sequence continues at coordinate 13,897,215 of JAIVEN010000003.1, read as the reverse complement.
AATACTATTAAAAATATACAGTTAAATATTCTATAACACTTTTGTTTATCAATCAAAATTTATAATAAAATAATTAAAAATTATTAATTCACTCCCATAATCTAAAATATCTAATTTCTATCCAATAAAATTTAAATAAATTCAAAATATTTATATAGAAATATGATAATATTTCCTATTAATTTGATATTAAAAATATAAAATATTTATTAAATATATAAAATATTTATTAGATAAATTTAAATAATCAATTATAGTATTTAAATAAATGCATTTAAAATATTAAATTAAAATTCAATAATAAAATAAAAATATGCCAAATCAATCAATATAATTAAAGTATAAAACAAATGTAAGATTTATTGTTTACAAACTGTGAATAATGCAACTTATCTCATACTCTATATAAATATCCAAAACTCATTCTAGTTGAAAATTAAACAATTAAAAAATGTGTTGGAAATATTCCCAAATAAATATTTTTGCTAAAAAGGGATATTTTGGTAAAGAAAAAGGTTAAATTGGTGAGTTAACGGTTTAGTAACTATTAGTTGGATGAAAATGAAATTTTGAAAATACAGGTGAAATCTATGTAACATAATTTGTTATTTAGGTTAGTTTTATATGTTTTTAAAATAGAGGAAATGTTTATGTAATTTAGACAAAATACAAGGGAGTTTACAATATTTTAGTCTATAATTATTAATGATACAATTTATTTTTAATCTCTTTTGTAATGTATAGAAAAATGATTTAATTTATATAATACAAATAATTAATTAATTTAATTCAACATGAGAACTTTAATTTATCTATATAAACTTACAATTATGGCTAATTATATTTCCCTTCTTCTAGTTTATTCAAAGAACAAATTTAATTTTTATAATATAATTGCATCACTTTTATTCTTCTAATTTATTTCTTGCCAATAATAAAGATTAATTACTTTTACGGTACTGGTAATATATAGTAAATCTTTTCCAATTAAATTTGTTTTATATACAAAAACTGAATATCATACATTTAAATTATTTATTTAAGAGGTGAAAGTGCCAATCTGAGTTGGTTACCCCTTATATATCTTTAATTTTTAGAAATTTGTAAATGACGTATTTTATATCAATTATTTAGATGAGGTTAAGATGGTTTAAATTTTTAATATTTGTTTATTTAAAAAAAAACAAAATAAATATAATTTTAAAAACATAATTACAATTTGAAAAAAATTAAATTATTTACATTTAAATAAATTAATATTCTAACATATGTTTGAAGAGTGTGGAATTATTAAGCACTTGTTTGTTTATGCTCATACAGGATGTGAAGATTCTATGGCGCACTCATTTAGATATGACATATCTCTGACTCCATTTCCATATTTGGGAATTAATGTGAGTAGAATTACACCTGTCTAAAGCTATGCCAAGCCATTTTTTCAAAAGAAAAAATATTTTTTATTTTAAAATGGGTTGAAGTGAAATAGAGCAAAATATTTTCATTATTTATAAGTTTTATAAAAGAAAGAATGATTTAATTTAATCATTATTGATAATTATTATAAAATGGATTGAATACAATAAGTTATAACTATTTGTTTTTTTTTTCAGTATCGCTCTAATGAGTTAATTAAATAAAAGAATTGGTATATATTAGTTTGAGAAAAATCAAATTAGTTTTCAAGTTATAATTAAATATTGACTCCAATAAAAGAAAATTCAATTATTAAGTGAATTGATGAACAAGTGATAAATAAGAGATGAAACAATTTGGATTGTACAGGGAGAGAAGCAAAAATATGCATAAAAAAGATGTGAGAAAGAAAATCATATTAGTTGATAGAAGAGGAAGCAAGTCTGACTCAATCGAAAAAATAGAAGGAAGAAAAGGTTGATGTAGGGGGAAAAATGAGAAGAGAGTTTGAGTTTTTTATCACTCACTCAACCCCGCTATTAGTAAAAAAAAAAAACAGTAGAATAATTTGTTTTAAAAAAAAATAATTCATATTAATTAGAAAATATGAAAATAATTAAAAAACACACAACATCATGGGTTTTTCTATTATGTTATTATTATAGAAAAATAAAAACTCGTGAGTTGTGAGACTAGTCTGGCCGAAAAAGGAGACTTGTGTGACTAAAATGTACTGTGAACTACCTAACTAGGAAGTGATGGTTGGTTTATCTTTTAATAAATTAAACTGGATTTTTAAATATTATTTTTTTTATTTAAATAAACTTGTGGTAAATATTTTTATTTTTATCAAAATTTTATTTTTATAAATTATGATTATTCTAATAGAACTTAAAAAAAAAACCAAATGGGTATAAAAAGAGTAATGAGTCAACCTATTTTCGTAAAATTTGTTTAAGAAAAACAGAAAAAAAAGGTAATAAATAAAAATGAAAGGTATAAAAGAGAAAAAAAAAGAATTACACGTAAGCAAAGAGCGCCGGAGGGTATGGCTGTCCGCTGTTGGTTCACTCAATACGGTATAAGTGGACGAAGCATCAGCCTGGTTCCCCCGCGTTTCTCACTTACAAAAATCACAATTGCAACACTTTTCAAGAAAAAATGATAAATTGTTAAATAATAGTAATAAAACTATAACATAATACTATAATAGATTATGTATAATCTCATTTTGAGATGAAAATTGATAAATTTGAGTGAAATTCTTCAAATTTAAAAAATAAAAAAATGTTAATTATTATCTTTTATCAAAATAAGGGATAGTAAATTAATATATCAATATTTATTTACCATTTCTACCTCACTATTTCATGGAGATGGAATCAATGCATGCAATGGAGAAGTGAGACGTATCTTCAAAAACTTTTTGATAAAGCGCAAGAATTTGCTCCAGGAAGTGGCGGTATTCTTCTATAGGTCCCGCCACCCACAAAGCCAACCAAGTGACCCACATTCCCCTCCTTCGCTCTACCTAATTTACGTTCGTTTATAAATTTGGAGCCCTCGCTCCCCAACACAAAAGCCCTTTTCTTTTTCATTCAATTAAAATATTGTGTTGACTTCAAAGTTGCAAATTTTGGTGGCATTTCTCAGGTTTTTCACTTAAATTTTCCCCCCAAAGGATTACTTGTAATTTATGAACGCCGGCTATGCCTACGCCGGTCGGAGTAGCCAAGCAATGCCTGACGCCGGATGCATCACGCGCTCTCGACGAAGCCGTCTCCGTCGCGCGCCGTCGTGGGCACCCCCAGACCACCTCGCTCCATGCCGTCTCCGCCTTGCTTTCGTTGCCGTCGTCCCCTTTACGTGACGCCTGTGCTCGTGCCCGGAACTGTGCCTACTCGCCTCGGCTTCAATTCAAGGCACTAGAGCTGTGCCTGAGCGTGTCGCTCGACCGGGTCCCCTCGACCCAACTCACCGACGACCCTCCAGTCTCGAATTCGCTCATGGCCGCCATCAAGCGCTCTCAGGCGAATCAGAGAAGGCAGCCCGAAAATTTCCATATCTACCATCAAATCTCGCAGCAGCCCACTTCGGTCTCGTGTGTGAAGGTCGAGCTTCAGCATCTGATATTATCGATTCTCGACGACCCTGTCGTGAGCCGGGTATTCGGAGAAGCGGGGTTTCGGAGTTCCGAAATTAAGCTTGCTATTCTCCGTCCCCTCCCACAGCTCCTCAGGTACTCGCGCTCCAGAGGCCCCCCTGTATTCCTATGCAATTTGACGGAGCATCCGGACCCGGGTCGTCGGAGCTTCAGTTTTCCGTTTCCAGGGTCCTTTGGAACCTGCGACAGCGCTGAGAACCACAAAAGAATCGGAGATGTCCTTTGCAGGAGCAGAGGGAGAAATCCTCTGCTTCTGGGTGTATGTGCATATGATGCTCTGCGGAGTTTCACAGAAGATGCTGATAAACAAAGAGAAGGTGCTTTGCAAGTGGAGTTATCTGGATTGCACGTGATATGCATAGGAAAAGATATTTCCAAGTTTGTATTTGAGAATTGTGATAACAAGACTATGAGTTCAAGGCTTAAGGACATTGCTCAAATGGTAGAGGAGGGTGTAGGACCTGGTTTGGTGGTGAATTTTGGGGACTTGAAGTCTTTGGTTGATGAGAATGCCTCAGATGAAGCGGTGAACTATATTGTTGCTGAATTGGCGAAGTTGTTGGAGCTTAATCATGGCAAATTTTGGTTGATGGGCGCTGCAGCGAGCTATGAAAGCTATCTGAAATTTGTGGGAAGGTTTCCATCTATTGAGAAGGATTGGGACTTGCAGCTTTTGCCCATCACGTCTATTCGGGCTCAGGGTGAATCATATCAGAGGCCCAGGTACAGGTAAGTGACCTTATATAATTGCAATAGGTTTAAATCTGGTTCTGTTCTAATTATCACCTTTATAAATTGTAAAATTTTGACCCGAAAACATTGTTGCCTGCATCCCTGTCTTTTTGTTTTGCTTCTGAACAGTTGTGAAGTCCACTCTTAAGCATTTGGTTCGATGCTTGTGACACAATCCTCTATGTCCCGTTCTGTTAAGCTGTTTGTCTTTAAGTTGTTAAGTTGATCGTGTGTATACTTGTTTAAAAAAGTTGTGTGTTACATGCTCTTCTAGTCTTGTCTTTTGTAGATTGTGATCTTTAAAGTCATATAACTTTGTGCTTCATGGATTGCTACTCATTTACACAATGCTTTTGCTAGTCAGTTAAAATACCCTCTAAGCGAGGATCATTTATTAAGTTGTCAGAAGTTAGAATATTAGAATCATAATGATAATTGTTGGAGTGCCATGATCTTAGCTGCTTGTGAAAACTGGTAGTTTTTTTTGGGTTAATTAGCAAGCTGTCAGTTATCACCAAGGTTGCCATCCATGTCTAATGAAAAGATAACCTGGGTTTTTGGTGCTAAAATTACTTGTGCTGTAAACTCTTGCTTCTTTCTCATAGTAAAATGTTTGGCACAAGCCTTGTCTGAAATGCTTTTTTGATAATGTTATTACAGCTTAATGGATTCATTTGTCCCATTTGGTGGCTTATTTTCTTCTCCTTCTGATGGTCCATTACATGGCTCATATTTTTGCGTTCCTCATTGCCTTCAATGTGGTGAAAGTTGTGTACAAGAGGTTGTTCCAGCTTCAAATGATAGGCTGGCTGTTTCGGCTGCTGATCCTTACCAATCTAATATACCTCAATGGTTGCAGATTGCTGACCTTGGCAAAATGAAACGGTTGAATGATAAGGTGTGTAGCACTCATGCATCAATTTTAATCAGCCTAAATTCATTGAGTATGAGCCTTTTTCTTTTATTGAGTGAAGTCATTCAGTAACCCTTAAAAGGGGAAAGAAGAAGAAAGTAGGCTCTTGGATCTTGATCGTGTCATCTTATGTTTCACGCTGTATTGGATATAAGAATTGGATGATAATATTTTGGTTTGCAGTTATGTGATAACAAGGTGGCATATGAGATAATACCTTGATCACATCTCAGCAAAATGAGTGTTATGTGATGACCCACCTTAAAACTTGCTTGTGCTATGCACAATTGTAAACACTAAGCATTGTGCAATTCTTGAAAAGACAAACTTTTTTTAGGCTAAGAATAAATGCTCCAGCAATATGTGCTTGAAATCTGTATCTTAAAGGTTTTAAGAACATAGTTACCAGTCCTTGTTTGGGTGTAAAATCCACTTTTCTTCTGTTCAGTGCAGGCCAAAGAAAACGGTGTTCTTCCGGATACTAGTGAATCGGGGTCTATTAAGAAATTGGACAAGACATGTCAGCATCTGCATAATACTCGGCAATTCCCTGAAGCAATTCCTTGCCAAACTGTTGTGAGTTCTCAATGCTCTGATGGCAAAAAGGAAGATGTTGACAACCACAGCAGCAAAATTTCAGATGCATCGCCTAGTGTGTGCATTGATCTTAATTCAAGCATGCCTATTGGTGAGCTGATGATTTCTACGCCACAATCAAGTTGTCCTTTTGCCATAGTTTCTGAGGCAAAGCAGGAGAAAAATGCTTCCAAAGCCTCAGAGATGATCCAGAAAGCGAAAGATCTTGAATCAGGTGACCTAAGATCATGCAACATGTCCAATTCAAGTATGTGTGATGGTAGTCAATTGTCTCCCACATCTGTGACTTCTGTAACCACAGATCTAGGTATAGGAATTTACTTGTCTCCTACCAGCAATAAATCTAAAAAATCAACTAGGGAGTGTCCAAAGGAAATTGCAAGTCTGCTTTCTTCAAACTTTAATTTAGTTAACAGCGATGTCTTTAAGCATCCAGCCCAGTCTTCATCTTGCTTAAGTTCTGACCATTCTGGACATTATGATCTAATAAGAAATCCTAAAATTCTTTCTGAAGCTCTTGCCAAAAAGGTGAGCTGGCAGGATGATGCCTTACAAAGCATTGTAAAAACGATAGTTTACTGTGAAACAAGAAGGGGCAAACACCTAGGAGCAAATCAACGAGGGGGCATATGGATGAATTTTGTAGGACCTGGTAGGACTGTTAAGAAGAAAATTGCTGTTTCTCTGGCTGAGATTTTGTATGGAAGCCAGGAAAGCTTTATTTTCGTAGATCTAAAATCTGAGGAAATAAATGGAAATGATGTGAAATTCAGAGGAAAGACTGTTCTTGATTTTTTAGTTGGGGAGTTGTGCAAAAATCCCTTGTCTGTGGTTTTCCTTGACAATGTAGACAAGGCTGATATGATGGTTCAAAATAGTTTATCTCAAGCTATCAAGAGTGGAAAAATTACAGACTCACGTGGAAGAGAAGTTGGTGTAAATAATGCAATAATTGTGACATCTTTCTCAGTTCAACAAGATAATTGCATACCAAAGACTGAATTCTCCTGCTATTCTGAGGAAAGAATATCAAGGACAAAAGGGGTACCAATGAAGATAAAAGTTGAACATGTAATTGGAGACATCAGAAGTCCAAGCCTCACTGTACTTAAAAGTTCAACAGAGGGCATTGCCAATCCAATCTTTGTAAATAAAAGAAAGCTGAGTGGTGACAATGGCCTTAATGGTCAGCACAAAACCTCAGAATTAGCTAAAAGGGCTCACAAAATGTCAAATAGGCTTCTAGATTTGAACGTCCCAGCTGAAGAGAACGAACTGAAACTCATGGATGATGGACACTCTGAAGATGTCTCAACTGCAACACAAAACCCCTGGTTGCAAGACTTGTATAAAGAGGCTGATGAAACAATCATCTTGAAACCATATAATTTTGATGCACTTGCAGACAGAGTGTTAAAAAATATCAGAAGGAGCTTCCACAAGATTCTTGGATCTGAGTGCTCACTACAGATAGAGTCAGAAGTCATGGGACAGTTACTTGCAGCTGCATATGTCTCAGAAGGGGAGATGGAAGTGGAGAATTGGGTGGAGCAAGTTCTTAGTGGAGGATTTACAGAGATACAGAGAAGGTACAGCCTCTCTGCTCGTTCTGTTGTAAAACTTGCTACATGTCAGGAGCAAGCTCCTGCTGTATGCCTTCTTCCCCGAAGGATAATTGTAGACTGAACTCCTCCAAGAAATTGTTCTCTTATATTTGTATGTGTAATTTAGCATATAGTGAATCCTTTTTAGGCTTCTAATCCCGTTGTTTTATTAGGGTTTCCTTGTCTAGGTTAAGACTCTGTATAATATGTAATCTGTAGCTAGTGCTTGTGTGATTACCCTAGCATATTAGTGTTACAATTAAATGTCTTCCTTGTTTTTGTTAGCCTTGGTTGCCTGATGTATTTAATTAATAAATAAACTAGTGTTTGATTAACAGAGCTTTCTAGTTTTACATTTTTTTGTCTAGTCATGAAATTTCATCAGACGACAAGAAATAGGAAAGTATTTAGAAGGTGACTTTTGGTAACAGTTTATAACATGTCTCCTCAGTCATGCCTTTTCTTTTTCCTTTTTTTTAAAAAATATTTTCTTTGTTCATGGGTTTGCTGCAAATAATTTAATTACCATATGAAGCTATCTCCTCTCCCTCAAGTAAGGTTTTTGGAGATATGGATGTGCAGTGATGGGGGCCACATCACTTTCTTTTATTGGAACCTTAGACATTCTTTCCGTTTCTGAAACCCAAAGGTGGTCCAATTGTTTCAATTATAAAAAAAATAGACAGAAAAGAAGAGGGAGTAAAGAAATTCTTATGTCTAGAAACAGCACAGGCATCAATAACAAAGACTGAGAGCGAGCTTTGGAGAGCTTGTAGTGTCTGCGTTTGACCTTCTCCAACTGCAGTTGAGTCAAAACTCTGAATGATCCGTCTATGGCATCCACTTGCTCGAGCCTACAAACAGTCAATAAGGTATTCAAGGACTACAAAGCTCAACCAAATGCCCTCACATACGGTAACCTTCTTTTCTCTCAAAACCATGGCTTTCATCGCTTATGTACTTGTTTATTTGAATTTTAATGCATGGTTCACTTCTTTCTTGTTTACAGACGTTAACAACTTCTCCATGCACTCTGTGATCCAGGTAAGCTCATCATTTATGTTCTGGATAATGTTAAAGAAAAAGCTCTCTCAGTCTTTGCAGTCTCAGATTGAAGAGGATCAGAATAAAAGATGAGTGTATAAGTAGAAATAACTAATAGACCTAAGGCAATATGATTTTAGGTCAAGAGGTGGTATTAAGTGAAATTATTTGTCTCATCTCAAAATTCAATAAAGAAAGTCTGATGAATCTCTCCACTGTCTAAGGTTCCTTCAGCCCGATACAAATTCCTTGAACTGTCCTTCAATAGCCCCAGTAACCAAAGTGGCTGCATGATTACAAGATGGAATATTTTATTTCCCTGTAGAAAAAGTGAAATTTGTGCTTTGCATGGGCATCCGGATGAATCATGGGAAGAATCCTAGAGGATGGCTTTCATTGGTTGCCGTTCATAGTGACTGCTGGTTGCTCGCAACAGCCTTCTACTTTGTGCCTGACATAGTGGGAATAAGAGGTATGAAGCTGTCGTTATTTCATTAACTAGAATGTAATTTCACAGAAGCATTTGCTACGCTTCTTCGGATCCAGTACTGGTTATTCCTATTTCTCTTAATTCTGAGGAAGATCTTGTGGTTGTGGGCAATATGCCTCTTTGCTTGCCATTCAAATACAACTTGAGTAACACTGTTTTCCGTATGACTTTTGACACTATCCTTTTGAATTAGATTATAAAGGTTTGTGAATGATTACTCTAACGACAAACTTGTGTTTCCAATGATTTTACTTGTCTCGTGGTTGTTATGCACCACCTGTTTGTGTCGGTGTGGAGTTCAGTTATGTCTTTGGTGCTTCTGTTGTGTTCCTTTTGGAGACCCTTGAAGGGATTGGAGGAAGTCTTATGTCTAGAGCTTTCCCTGCTAATTCTTTGTTTAGGAGGATTTATTATGCTCTGCTTATCGTTCTTTGCTTTTTATTTTTCTTTATTGAAGAGCAGGACGTATTCATCATATGATATTAAGCAGAAGGAACTTCAAAAGATTGACCGTTTGGTATGTAGATTTAGCATCCGTTTTCTTGCATTTTTCACTTAAATAATGTTACAAAGATATAAGTCATATCATGCTATAAAATGCTGCCTTACACCTGGAGCCTCAATTCTACTCTATATCACCACCATACTGGAAAAAAATACACACACACACACACCAGAGGAAAGCATTTAACTGAACCAAAAAATCTGAAACAATTCTTGGAACCTGTGGAGTATTGCAATGTTTACAAACAGCTCCAGTAAAAAAAACACAAAATTCAGATCTTTTTTAGCAAAAGTATGAAGGACATGTCAACACAGGCAATAATGTCTAGACTATAGATAGCAATACATTACTATAATTGGCAATTCTTTTGACTGAAATAGAATTCCCTTTGGTATGTTTTCTGAATCAGTTGATGGATGAGGACCTTTTAAAGTAATTCAGGGAGTAAAGGAAGATAGGGTTAAGTTAGGTTTAGTTTATTTTTATTGAACTCACGTGGACATAATTGAGACTCACTTCATTCTTTTTATCTCTCTCCACGTCACCTTTTTAAATTACTTCAAGAGGGTCAGCTAAAGATATATTGTTCTTGAAACTCATTTACACTTGTTATATTTTGATTGAATAGCTTGTTGACAAACACATACGAAATAACATGTCTTTTCTGATCTAGTCGTTCTTGAGTAGACTGGCCTTTGATTATGTTTCTCTGTAATTTGATATGTCCATTTTGTATAATTTATAATTTGCAAACCAAAGAAGGACTTTCATCCATATATGCTTGGGCGCTTAAATATGGGCTTTTTTAGGCTGTTACTTTGACTCAATCAATCTCAATCCTGAGAGATCCCCACCCTTAATTTATAAGAGGACTTGGCTTATGAAAATCTCGGGCGTCAAACCATCTTGAACTATATCAACGGCTGAATATATTTCTGTAAAAGAAAACAATTCATTTGATAGGAGTAAATGGTTATAAAAATATGTGGCGTCGTTCTTGAGATTGTGTTTGTGGCTGTGCCGACATTGAGGGGGAGAGACAGCCATGGGGATAAATAATGAACACAAAAAAAACACGTGACAAATTATTTCATTTTCAATGCACGTGTCGTTAGACACCATGTTGTATTGTGTGTTACACGCTAATGTTTCCAATCAATGGGCATTCATTTACCCTCCGATGAGGGAAAATAAGGATGAAAAGAAAATTTGGGGAGAAAATAAAAGAAAATTTATATATTTTTGTGTTTAAATTTTTTTTTATTTTTTATTTTTGTATTCATCTCTCTCTATTTTCTTTCTATTCCAAACAAAGTCTTAGGTTTTATTTGAAATGGGAAAATAATAGAAGGAAATGAATACTAGGAGAAAAAATAAAGAAAAATTTAGACAAGAGAATATTTAGATTTTTTCTTGTTTCTTCCCAAATTTTTTTTCACCCCTATTTTTCTTCCATTCAATCGGAGACGGAGGGTTAATTCCATGTATATCACCTTCTCAACTCTCAAGCCTATCATCCATCTATCGCAGATGGACATGAAAATTACAGTTATCGTAATTCGCTTTTGAACCACTCACGTTCCATCGTATTTCAGTTCTTATTATAGTTTATCCTCATAAAGTTAGTAAGGTTCCTGTCTAAATGGGTTTGTCTAAATCAAATTTTAAATTAACATTAGATATTATTGGTTGGCTGTAATACTCAAGAGAATAACTCGGAACCCTTGATTTTCTCTTTTGCAGTCATTAATTTTTTCTTTTTTCCTATTTAAAACAAAAATACCCCCACCAACAATAAAAACTAATATTTTTCGGGAAAAAAAATGATGGATCCTTCCAATTAAGTATTCTCTATAATATAATAAAAGTTTAAAAATTGAACCTTTAATCACTTGCTTAAAGGGATGGGAACTTACATCAATTTAAGTCGGTTATCCATTCAACATTTTAATGCAAAAATTAAATAACATATTGAAATTGTAAAAAAGGAAAATGGAAGACTGAAAGTGATGATAGTGAAAGCGTGATGGGGGAAAATCATACACGTAATCAACAAAAATGAGCCTCTTCCAATCACCATGTCTCTATAAAGGGACTGATAATATCTGAAGCCTCTAAATTTATGTGAAGTACATTGTTCATAGGGATCTTTTCAGGTCCCTCTTGCAAAAGCCCTATCAAACAACAAGCATCACTCTCCTTTAATCACCAGCCATTTCCAAATGCTTCTCCAATAAAAATCACTCTCCATGATCATTATCTACACACACATCACTTTCATGTTTTTATGTCTTCAAAACTGTTCTTACAAAGCCAAGCTACCAGCAAACAGACAAGATTCATTCACTGGCCGTGACAAGGAGACTTTTATATATATATATATATATATATATTAAATCAGGACACATATCAACGCAAGTGTGTTGAATTATTTTACTTTGGTTGGATTATATTATGTTTGTGATGATGATGATGATGATGCTAAACTACCATTCTAGAAGTCACTGAAATAGAGTTCCAAACCAACTAAACTACCTTATATATGTCAATTATTGAGCAATGCAGATGTTCATCCAACTAAACAAATTGTAGATTAGCTCTAGGGTGACTCAGGACTTCCACTATGTGACAATACTATTTGCTCTTTTGAATTCATAGGGGGAAAAGTCACTAAAAGCTGCACAGTTACAATCACGTGCGTTATCAAATTAATTAATTTAGTGATTATTGATTGAATATGTTATTTAGATAAAGAACCCTAATAAATAGATGACATCATTGACTTGAACCACGATTGGTGTTTATTTTACATTATAATATCATCAACACACTGGTTCCGACAGGTATACACTACACACTCCTGTTTTCAGTTCTCTGTTCATATAGTGTGTGTGTGTGTGTTTCCGTGCTTATCCTTGGGATTGTGATGCTTTGAAATTTTTATTGAGCTCAAATACTAATGATGATTGACATACCATATACTCCCTCTTGGTACGTATAAATTATTTTTCACACATAACAAGAAAATAATTAAATAATTTAAATTATATTAACACTTGATTATATTTTACTAAAATATCTTTAACTTAATTACTTTTTATTTTATTTAAAATTTTAAAGAGACAAATATTTTCGGAAATCGCAAAACACCAAAGTGAAAATTTAGACAAAGCAGAGATTATAAAATATATGTTAGTGTACATAGTCAAGAAATACAATATACTTTTGGTCCTAGAAATAATGATTTTCTCCTATAGCGAAATGGTCAGTCACTATAATTTTTTTTTTAAAAGCTGGGAAAATATTTACAACAAAGGGGTTAAGAACCCATAGTATCTTTCAAGATCAAAGCTCCCATGAACTCTGGAACACACTCAAAATATTGAACGTTATGATATCCGGTAGTAGCAACTCTGGCCAGCTTATCAGCAGACTTGTTAGCTTCCCTTTACACATGCTTAAATATGACACACCAATCTTTATCCAAAATGTTTAGATGCTGAGTCCACTTTAAGTCAATATGTTTGAGTCTACTAATTTTGAATACTGAGAACTTCATCTTTAAATGCATTTTGGCCTCATTTGTTATGCAAAATGATTTTTAATGAAATGATAATGGGAATAGGAATGAGAGCGGGAGTGAGAATGAATTTTAAATGTATATTTGGTATGTTAAAAAAATGGTTTTAATTGATTTGGAAAAACCTATGATAAAGTACTAAGAGATATATTGTGGCAAGTAATGGAGAAAAAAGATGTTCGTGTGACTTATATTTGAATCATAAAGGATATGTATAAGGGGGGTAACAACAAGTGTGATAACTCTTGAATGTGAGATAAATGACTTTTCTATAAAGATAGATTTACATCAGGGATTTTTCTTGAGTTCATACTTGTTTGATTTGATTTTAGATATTCTAACAGAACATATATAGGAGAAAATTCCTAAGTGTATGCTTTTTGCAGATGATATAGTCTTAATTGAGGATTCAAGAGAAGATGTCAACTCTAAACTTGAGTTATGGAGATATACTTTGGAATTAAAAAGATTTTGCTTGAATAGAAATAAAATAGAATATATGCATTGCAAATTTAATAAAATATTAGTTATAAATAATTCAGAGGTAAAAATTGGAGTCCAGAAGTGTCAAAGTTCAAGTATTTGGGGTTGATTTTACAAAATGATGGCGAAATTGATTAAGATGTTATGCATGTGATACAAGTTGGGTGATTAAAGTAGAAAAAAGTTTCAGGAGTTATTTGTGACCGTAAAGTATCTAATAAGTTTAAAGGTAAATTTTATTGAACTGGTATAAGGCCAATAATACTATATAGTAATGAATGTTTGGCTTTGAAAGGGTAATAAGAGTATAAGATGGAATAGCAGATATGAGAATATTGAGATGGATGTGTGGTCATATAAGAATAGATAAGATACGAAATAACTGTATATGAGAAAAAATCAGAGTAGTACCTATCGAGGTGAAAATGGTGAAAAATCGTTTAAGGTAGTTTGGGTATGTAAAAAAAAAAGAGAACAAGAGGAGCTAATAAAGAGAGTTGATCAAATAGTTTAAAGTCTTATTAAAAGGTATAGAGGAAGACCAAGAAGGATACTAAGAGAAGCTATAAGACGTGACCTCTTGATAAATGATTTATCTGAAGAGATAATATTTGATAACTCTCATTGGTGTTGTATGATCCATGTAGCTAACCCCACTTAGTGGGATAAGGTTAATGTTGTTTTTGTTGTATTTGGTATGATAAAAAAAAGATAAGAATAAAAAAAGAATAATACTAAAATTAAAAAAAGAAGATAAATGACTCAAATGCCCCTCTTCCTTCTCCATTGATGAACCAAATGTTGAGGCGCACGACGGCAAGATCTGTAATAGCTAGACGTAAAGGCGACGACTATACAAGGGATGACAGATTTGCGAAGTGACAGTGATAGCCCAAATTTGTGAAGTGAACCTTGATCAACAATGTGGTAGAGTCTCACCCAGATCGCTTTTATGATTGACGATGACACAGATTGACTAGGTGACATTGCACCGCTAGAGTCTCACCCAGATTTGCAAAATGATGATGGAGACTCACACCATTGGAGACTCGCAAATCTATGTCGCCTTTGCTGCAATTGTTGACGTTGCTATAGATACTGAAGTCGTCATTGGTGTTGCCATTGTCGTTAGTGTAGTTGAGGACTTCACCATTAGTGTTGCCGTTGCCACTGTCGTTGAGGACATTGTTCGAGAAGATGGCAATGCCGATTCTAAAGGATGAGGACAAGGGTAATTTTGTCGGAAAATTATGATTCCCATTACTGCAATACCATTCCCATGGGAGGAGGTGAATTTGTTGATTCCCACATTTAAGGGAATTAGCCATTCCCTTGGATTCTCATTCTTGTAGACCAAACACACATAATCTTGGCTTTCTTCTCCTATTCCCATTCTAGAGCCCCTATTCCCGCATATCAAACGTGGCCTTAGAGTGCAATGGAAGATTTGATTATTTGACAAATGGGAGGCAAATTGGTATGGTGGTGCAAACCTAAAGGACTTTTGGACCGTTCCTGAAACAAATTGGATGCATCTTTCAGAGGCTTCTTGTGAAGGTTTTGATCAGGGTTTCAAATGGGGACTTTGTTAAAGGTTTTATGAAGAAACTAATTGATTTTACAAACAACATTACAACAGAGATATATGAAATCCTTAAGGTCTTTGGATTTGTTGGGGGAATGGCTTTCGTAGATTGGGGATAGCTACTAACATGTTTGAACATCTGCTGGAGAGTTTAATAGAGGAGATGAGAAGATTACTTAGAGTAGGAACTGAAATGTCAAGCTCCACCATGTGTATAAAGAGGCTGATATTTGTGCTGATTGGCTCGCAAAAGTGGCTCATAATATTGATACCCATTTTTTAAGCTCTGCTAATCCTTCTTTAAGATGCAAGGGATTTTGGTTGCTAGGAATAAAATGGAACTTAGTTTGCTTCCCCTTCCTTTGTTTTTCCTTCTCATTTAAAAAAAGGAAGTTATATGTTGGAAATTGATTTTTGAGTTCAATTCTAGTTATAATTTGTTACACATCAAGATCAATATATCAAGAATGAATTTGAATTTACTTGCTCTGCTGGTCTTGAATATAAGGAAATTGGGATAGAGTTGTTTTGGTTGAAATTATAAATTGTGATTGTCTAGTGCATTAAATTATTTTTTTCACTAGAGCCCTTCATTTTTTTTAATCAACACTAAAGTCCTTCATTAGCTATGCTAAATAATCACAAGGCAGCTATTTAATTGGTATAATTTTAACAATTTAATTAGGGACATTTTTTTAAAAATATTTTCATTTTGTGATAGATTTAAAAAATCTAACTATTTTTAATTATTTTCTTTAATATTGGTGAAATAGTTGATTGTGTTTTATATTCAAGTCTGGAGGGAGTATAATATAATTACTTTAATTAATTGATTTAATTAGTAGTACATTGAACTTGGAAAGAGTAATATAAACATCATCATTGCTTATTTTTTATTAAATATAACTATATAAGATTGTTACCAAAAAAATATAACCATAAATTGGAGCTGTGTGGGGACAAAAACCACAATATTTTATTAACCAAGGCATCTTAATTCTTCCATATACAAACCAAAGGGAGAGAACAAAACTACTACTGAACTTAAAATCTTAATATGACCTGTGCATCTACAGTAACTTTATATGCATTTTATGTTCAAACAAAATCCCTACAAGAGGTAAATAAATTATATACGCTAGGGACTTTTTTTTGGTTTGACATGGAATTTTATGCGGTAAAAAGTAAAAACATTAATCATTTGGGTGATTTTAATGACTCAACTTGAGATTTTCCACGGGGTCCCATCAACCTAATGAAGAGTCTGTATTCATCAAAGGTCATCGGCTGGTAGAGTGCCGGCTGCTCCGGCGTCACCAGTTCCTTCGCCGGCCCTATTGGTATGTCGCTCTTGGGGTTGTAGAAGAAGGCCAGCGAAACCCTCTCTGTGTCTGAATTCACAATCACTCTATGCTCCACACTCTTGTATATTGCGTTGCTTAGCACCTGAAAATTTCCAAATCAACGCACAGAAAACAAATGCTTATATAAAGTGCTTACAATGGAGCCAACGGGACCTATTAGAAAATGCCAAGCCTACAACGTTATCCTCGACCCGACGAAAAAAGATTGCATATCTACAATTTATTGTGTGGGCTGATTTGTCTGTAGTGAAAAGCACATTAATTTTTAAATATTCTAATAATATACCCACATGCCTTCAACTTCAACTATATGCAGACTAGTAAACTCCATAAGTTTCATGCATATTCTTACTTCTTAACTTTATCAAAAACAGTTATCCTTAATTTACGTTGGATAAGCTGGAATTAATGTCTCGTAACTGGACTGAGGCCACATTGATTGATCCAAAATTTCGACAAGGAACAAGTGGATCAAAACGTTGACCCCTCCACAGAGTTCCCTCCATGTGACGAGTGACGCACTTATACCATGAATCCTACCCAAACATTCAATTCAATATGGATAAAAAAAAGCGAGGTGATTGAAATGATCATGCTTTGACGAGGTCGTGCATTTTTTGCTATCGATGGATCTTTCTAATATCTGGGAGAAGTAACTTTCTATGATTCAGAGTGTCTAGAAAACCAGATAAAAAATTTAAAAATAAAACTATCCATCACAAATTTCCTAAGATGAAGAGGAATAGACATATACAGTGATAGGCCCCATTTTTTACATGTGATTCACAAAATAAGACCCACCATTATATCTTCATCTTAAGGAAAAGTACTATAGCAATTTAGTGGATCCAATTTACTCTCTTTTAACGGTTGGGATTGGGAACTTTATAGAGGTACTAGAAGAAGCGCATTAAATTAGAGTCAGACTCAACTTTTTATCACAGCACACACAGATATTCAGATAATAAAAAAAAAAGATGGATCTTATGTTTTTTGCAGTAAAAATCTGATAATTTGGCACCTGTATTTGGTCCCCGATATTGACAATAAAGGCATGAGGTGCAGGCTTAACAGTTATCCAGGTGTCGAATTTGCGGACTTGAAGACCGGGAACCTCGGCGTCCGGCAGCAACAGAGTCATCCCGCCGGGATCGGAGTGCGACGACAGACCGAGGGTGAGCTCCGGCCTGGGACATTTTGGGTAGAAATTCACCCTCAGACACGCTCCCACGTCGTGTCCTCCGAAAGCATTCTGCAGAAAATCCTCCTCCAACTCAAGGTTCACTGACAGAATCTTCATCAACCTCTCACACAGCTTCACCACCTCCCTCCCATACTCATCAAACACTTCCCTGAACCACCATGAAAATCGTCACCGTCCTCTGTATACACAAAACCACTACTCTAGTGATTATTATTATTATTACAATAAATTCACCTGCAAGAAGTAGGCTGAGCAGGCCATTTGTTATAGTCCTTGAGCGACATGGGAAGGTAGTGAAGGAAGTAGTAATCGCTCCAGTCAAGAATAGCGCCTTTCTCAACTCCGAGCCTGCTTCCATATCCCTCATAAGTCTTGGGCGAGTTAGCATATTGCTGCTTAATCTCCGAAGGAAGGTGAAAGAACTCACGCCAAGTCTCTCGAGCCTTGTCCATGAGGTCAGGGCTAACCCCATGGTTAACGATTTGGAAGAACCCCCAGTCGCGGCAAGCCTGGGAGATTTGGGCGAGGGTGGAGTCTCGAGCGTCAGGGTCAGCACCGTAGAGGGCCTGGAGGTCGATGATGGGGATGTTGGAGAGATCAAGGGGAAGAGAGGAAGGGGAAAAAGAAGGCCTATCAGAAGGAGGCTTGATATACCTATCAGGGATTGAATCGAAACACGTCTCAGATAAGGACTGAACGCGAACGATTGGCTCGGGCCAATCCAGTGGGCGACTACGCAACATTGTGTGTTGGTTTAGGTGGAGATATGGGTTAATAGTGGTTAGTAATACTGTACTATATACTACTATAGGCTAGCCTTGGAGGTCGATAGGTTTCATATGTGACCCAAACGCAATGGAGCAAGTTGGTGAATTTGAAGTCAGACTCAGAGAGGGCTGAGAAGGGTGGGATGTTAAATGGAGTGGGCGTGGGATGAAGTGGACGTGAAATAACACGTGTAATTTGTGGGATATTTAAAAGCATATTGGGTGTGAATGCTAGGCAACTATCACCGAGAGAGATGAGAGACGATAAAGAAGGGAGCGGGGTCGGTTGCATTTTTTATTTTCTGCCAAAAAAAAAAAGAAAGGAAAGAAAGAAAGAAAGTGAGTTTCATTTTATTTAGTTGACTATACGCTAATTTCTTTTGTACGTACCTGCACTAGGACTATACGTTATTTTATTCTTCCAAATGGGCATATGATAAAGATGGGTTATCGTTGAAACTTGTAACAACAAAACAAATATTATATTAAATAATAAAAAGTGGGAGAGATGCATAGTACCTGAATGGATAACAGGACAAATTAGTTGTTTCAAAGAAAATTGATTTTTCCCATTAATTTACACGTAAATTTATATATTTTTATCATCATTTAATAATAACTATTTTCATCCTAATTAATAGCTAAGAATTGATTCTTTTGAAATCTAGAGATCATCAAAATGGCCATTACTTCTCCTAATAAAATTTTTTTTCATATATATATATATATATCTAGAAATTGTACTCTAAATAATATATAGTTGAGATAACTAGTTATTTACCAACTATAGTTATTTCATTAATTTTTTTTATTATACACAAAATGTATTGTTTATTATCTTTATTTCACGTTTGAAACAGTGGCAATAAGATTGATCCAGTGGCTAAAGCTGGAATCCGGCGCCGTGGGCATATTGAATTGAGTCGGGATGTGGTAGTGCCACAGAGTCACAAGAATCGGTGGGCACCGTAAGTATTCGGACTAGGGACCACCGAGCCTTGTGCATGTGTGATACTCATAGTCCTTAAGGTAAGTTCTATTTTAAAATAATATTTAAATTATCAGCATGATCTGTAAATTTCATACAGAATATTTAACATTAAATTCTCTCACTTTTTTTTAAACCAAAAATGAAATTTATATTTTTTTGTGAAAAAAAGAGAAGGCAAAGGCCCCAACTGTATAAACTTAAGGATTCAATTAAAAAACTAAGAAGTCAATTTTATATGATTTTCTTTAGACTATTCAATACTTACTATTACAAACTACTTCATGCTAGGTCAGTCTCAAACAAGACATGAAATTTCTTCCCTTGTGGCTTTTTTTTTTAATAAAAATAAGCTTGAAATTTTGCTTATAAAACATCATGTTACAATGAGTTCCGGTTAATTCGAATCATATCACATCTATTTTAGATGGGGAAAACTTTCCTAAAGGCATAGTTCTCCTAAAAGCATATTTTGTATTTACATGATCTGGAAACCAAAACGTCTCATCTAATAGACTTTAACTCATTTTACTAAGGTTTCATTTGGTTTGAGGGGTTTTAGAGGAAAGAGGAGAAAAAATTTTTCATTATATTTTTTTTTTAAATCAAATAAGAGGAGGAAACATTTTTTCTCTCATCCTTAAATAGGAATGAAAGAAATGGATATAAGGGAAAATACACACTTTTCCTTATTTGGTTTTAAATGCAAGATAAGATAAAATTTTTTTCCTCCTTTCTCTTTCCTTTCAAATCCACTCGAACCAAACAGAAAGTAAGACCAACACTTATAGGTTTTACATATATCATTTTAATGTTGAGTATCTTTGCTCTTAAATTATATAGTTTTGATTATATGGTTTTTTATTTTAAAAGTTTCTATATTATTTTAACTAAAAAGTGAGACACATCATACATTGCCTTCTCTTGTGCTACAAAATAAATTCATATATGTGTTTTAGCTCAAAAAAGTATTTTCTTAATAAAAATCAATATTATAATTGACGGTATTCTAATTATATTTACATTATGAAAGAATTTGTGTAATGATTAATTCAAATTCAAACTAAGTCAAGTTTTACATGGAAAGAAGCCCTCTCATTGTGAAACTTTTCATTCATAAAATTCAAAATAAAAATTTTATTAAAGAGATATCAAACCCTTCCTACTTGGCTTAATTATTTTTGGTAATATATAGTAAGTTATTGCATGTTTTGTCAAATTTTAAAATAAAATTATAAATACTTTAATTTAACATAAATGATTGATTTTTTTTATCAAATTTGAGAAAGTTATATTTTCAAATAATAATTCACTTACTTAAAGTATATGCAAATGTATTAAAAATACCACTTAGTTATAAAAAAATATTTTATTTTTTATTTTATTTATTTATTCATTTATTATAAGATAAAAAGGACCTCCACTACAAAATTATGAACCCCACAACACATCATGGAACTCGGTCCGTACAATAAATAACATCTTATTATCAGATGTCAGTATTATCTGTAAAGTGAGAAATAACTACTCCTACCGCTAATTCTTATATGCGGTTTAATGTGCAGTAGGTAAATTAAGAAATATAATTAATATATTAATTTTTTTAATTTTTAATATGTTCTTCAATAAATAAAAGATAAAAGTTGATAATTAATATATTTTTTAATTTTAAAATAATAGATAAAAGTATATGTAAAAAGTATTAAAATTTGATAGTAACTAATAAATAAAAACAAAAATCTTTTTCAAACTAAAAAGAAATGGAGGTAGCAAATGGCAAGAGTAATAATTAGAGAAATAATGTTCGGCATAGTTAGTAAATAACTATATTTTTTAAAATATGTTGTTTAGGATTTAAGATTTTCTTGAGAAATGTTATAAAAGAAAAAGACTCCCTCAACAAAGGAAAAATCTACTTTAATAATTTTTACTTATCGAAATAAAGAGTATGTTTGATTCATATTTATAGAATAGTTTTTTTATTTTAAAAAATAAAAAAAAATAAAAAATTTATTTTTTATAAACTATTTTGGAAAACAAAAAAAAATAAAAGAACAAAAAACTCAAAATATATTTAAAGTATTTTGTAATTTTTGTTTTGAAAAATATAAAAAAATATAAAAAATATCCTCCTTATTAATAACACTTATTTTAAATAATTCATTTAATACTTATTATTTATAATTTTAATAATAATTATTTAACCAAATTTTTTTAAAACTTATTTTAAGAAATAATTTTTTAAATCTATTTTAAAAATAACAAAATAGAGAACGCTGCCAAATATGATTAGTTAAAAGATAACATTAGCGCAAAAAGAAAATTAAATAATATTATATCGGTGCTCCATTGCGACAACCTATTTGCATAATTAGGTGGGTCCGACGCTGATTTTCAGTCAAAACAGTGTTCAATGCAAAAATAGTCACTAAGAAATCATTTGACTTTTAATTTGTAAACTTAAATTGAAATAAAATAAATTTTACGAAAATAAAGTTTTAATGAAAATAATTTTGTTGTGATATGATTTATATTTAAATATTTTTAATTATAAAAGTAATTTAAAAAAATAATTATGAGATAAAAGTATACTTATAAATTGAAAAATAACTTTTTAATATATTGGTTAAAAGTATGTTGAGAGGTAAATATAAATTTATAGGAAAAATTTTTAAAATGAGACAAATGCAGAGTTAGCTAAAAGTATATTTATAAATGTATTTTTGTTGGCCCCAATAATAAATCAAATAGGCTATAAAATCTTAGTTAACACCATCTTTTGTGTGCATTGGAAGAAAAAATTAAGACCCTTTTAATTTTTCGTTTTCAGGTATTACACATGTCAAGTTTTGTCCAATTTTACGGGATAATAATTACGTTCTTTTGCGTATAAAATATTATCGACTTGAACTTGAGACAACCATTTATTTTCTTTTTATTCTTGTTTAACCATGGCGTTGTTGATTTCTGACTTAGTATCTAGTATATATTTTTTCATTGATGGAAGTCATAATTTCTCCCTCTTGCTCCATGGTTCTGGATTTTTAATTAAATTTTAGTATATGGGGGAATTTGATATAATAAAATCTTCTAGACATTTGAATTCAAATCTTCTAGATTTACAGAATCCAGGTGACAAATCGTCAAGTTTTAATTAATCCAAGCTCTTCACATCTCTAGAAGAAATAGTTCCTTTAATTAATGGTTTTTAGTTTTAATCTTCAAGTTTTTTTGGCCAACACAAGGATATGCGAAATAATAATATTCTAAGAAATAAAAGAAGTGGTAAAATGACAAGTAAGGCAGGGGGTTGAAAGGTCTTGACATTGTAAATTTTGGATGTCTATTTAAAATGTTTTTTTTTATTTAGATTAAGTCATAATTTTTATTTATCTTATTTAATTAATTATTATTTTCTATAGGTTTAAGATCCATTCTAGTGCTAGGGCCCATTACCTTTTGTATGAATATCCCACTGCTTACTAAATAGTAAACACTTACTTTTGACTTTTCATATTTTCTTCTTTATCAAATTTTCTCTATTTTCTATCTCTATCTCAAATTTTCTCTATCCTAAATATTATGACCTCTCTCTCAAATTCTCTCTATCCTAAATATTATTTCATAAGACGATATCAACACTAGCTTTAAACTTACTTAAGGATATGATGTATGTTTTTTTTCGCTTATTATATGATATCTATTATCAAGTTCTTCATTTTTTCCTTTTCCTCCTAAATATTATTTCATAAGATGATATCAACACTAGCTTTAAACTTACTTAAGGATATGATGTATGTTTTTTTTTGCTTATTATATGATATATATTATCAAGTTCTTCATTTTTTCCTTTTCCTCCTTCTAAATTAATTATTTATAGTAACTTTGATTTAATATTTTTTTAGTAAATAAAAGTTATACTACATCCTGAAATATAAGATAATTTAAATGAGATATCACGTCTAAAAGTATTTGCGCAATATAATTTCTTTATTAATTAGATCATAAAGTTATTATCATAAAATATAAAGTGAATTCTAAAATTATTCACTTGGAGAATAAAATAGATTATAGAGTTATCTACATTAAAGTTATTCACATAGAGTATAAAGTAGATTTATAAATTATCTACACTCAAAATAAGCTAATTGAGACAGAGTACAATCTAATTTCTTTATAAAGTGGATATTGAAGAATCCATGTAGAATATATTATTCTATTTAAAGTGGATTTGAAGATATATCCATATAGAATATAAAACACATCCTAAAAATATTTTTATAAAATATAAAATAAATCTTAAAATTATTCATAATTTAGTTTTTATCTTTTTATTTATTATTCTTGATTCTTTCATTAGAGCAATGGAAGTATGTGTTCTTTAAATAAAAAATATGTATCATTATATAGTTTACATGTTTAGATATTGCAATATTTATATCTTGATTTTGGGTTTAATGGACCCAGAAACACAAGAACATGAGCTAAAGAAAGATTGAATCAACTGGTAGAACATGATAATCCAGGTTTCATCCAGCGAGTAAAAATGGCCTCTCTTGGGCACTGGGGACTCAGGATGCTCTTAGGATTATCACTGTCTGTCCCAGTCAATACAAACGCTAATCAACTCATGAAACATAGTTACAAGGTTGTTACTGGAACATGGATCATGATCGGATTCTTTCTGATACACAGGATCCTCATCAGAGGCAAGTGTAGAGCATACTTGAATTTAATGTAATCAGGGTATTATCATATGTGGATCAAAGTTAGAGAGAGAGAGAGGAACTCTTAGAAGGAAGACATGTTTATTTCTGAAAGAGGTTTCAAGTTTTCTAACCTTGTCCCTCTATGTTACATGACTACCCCTTTTATAGATGAAGGGGTTTACTCCAAGACTTACAAATCGACATCCCCTAGTGGGTATGACTGACAACTCATTACTCATCACACTTTAATAAATTAAAGTACATGACTCATCACACTTTAATAAAGTAACTCACTAATTTACAAAAAGATAATTGTCGGCATAAATGACAATATCTAAAAGTGCTTGTGGATAGGCTCATGATGGATGTCTTTGTTCTTTATGTCAGGTTCAAATCTCCTTTCCTTCTTTTTCAATTTCTTTTCTTTCTTTATAGCTGCTTCCAACTGAATGCGATCCAACTCAGCATCAAAGTTGTCCTTCGTAATTCTTGTTGTTTCTAGATTAGGAGACAGAAAATCTTGAAGGAACTGTGAATCTATCTCATTAGGATCTTGTGATTCAATCAACCTGGTGGGGTTAGAACACCATTCTGGATCATCATCTTCTGATAGGCTAATGACAGCTGGATTGGATGATGATGGAGTGTGTATTGGAGGTTCTGGTGGAGCCAAAGTTAACTGTGGCCATTCAAAGAATATGGCTTGACCTGTAGTCATCGTCTCATTTGGATCAAATAACTCTCCTGGCAATGGTCCAAGGGAAGTACAAGTGAGGTTGGTTGCATCTCCTTTGAAATTATTAAGATTTAAGAGATAATTTCTTAAATAAGTAATAATCTCAGTTTGTCGCAACGGCCAGTGCATTGCTGTTCCCCATAGATGAGCTTGAATTGGAGTATAGAGACATCCCAAATGATCTGCAGAATATGGCCTGTGTAAAACAAAGAAAGAATAAACCTGTTGCTGTCGCACAGGAACATTCCACAAGTTATTGTCAGTAATAACATTATCTAACTTTCCTCTCCAGACTAAAAGGGAGGAATACCATGACAGAAATGTTGATAGTGGTGATTTAAGATTCTTCTTATCAGTCAAATACTGATAAGTGGTTCTTGAAGGTAAGGCTATGACACAAGCATACAGGGTTGACAGAGACCACATATACCACATGAACTCAGAAGTTATAGGACCTTTAACATAAGGAATAACCAAGTAAGGGAAGACTGGATCAAAGTATTCTGGTTTAGCTTGAATACCAATAGACTCTAAGAAAAGATAGAGGTAATGAAAGCGACACTGTCGAGCTATGACATTGGTTTCTTGAACAGTGGTTGGTTTGTAACCAGGAGGAAATACCATTTTTCTACTAATATGTGGGATTGGCACAGAGGAAGACATTTTTGATATGGTAAGGATGAACAAAGGTGTTTTGGAGATGGAAGTTATTTGAGATGGTTTTTGAGGCCTAGAAAGAAGATCAGCTAGGAAGTTGTGTTTCCCTTTGATATGCTTGACTGTGAATTTATAGCGAGAAAACTAGTCCTTCCAGCGAAGAAGCTGTTTATGAGGCAGCATTTTCTTTTTCTGATCAAGGATTACTAGAAAAGATATATTGTCCATCTCTACAGTGAAAGGGTTAAAACTCAGATAAAAATTGAATTTTTCTATTCCTCTTTTTACTGCGAGAATTTCCTTGTAAATCGCATGATAATGCTTTTCTGACTCCTTGAACTGCCCACTGGCATGTGAACAGTAGCTTCTTTTGTTTCCTTCTTCCTCAATAAGGACAGCACCCCAATAATGCTCACTGGTGTCAATTTGGAGGATAAGATTCTTGAGAGGTGGCGGATGCTGAGCAATCTGTTTTAACTTTTGCACTGCTTTTGTTTGGATATCTGACCATACAGGTGGATTTTTCCTGAGCATTTTGGATAAGGGACTAGTGTATTAGGTTACACGAGGAATGAAGTCTCTGATGTAGTTGACAATTCCTAAAAACTGTTGGATCTGTTTGGGCATAAGCCGATCTGGATATTCTAACAGTTTAGAGGCTATGTGTGGGCTGGGCTGGAATTGTACTTTGGAAAAGATGTTTCCAAGGAACTGGATTTGGGCTTGCCCTATTTGGCTTTTTGTTGCTGAAAGCATGACTCCATATTTTTTGATTATTTGGGTAAATTGGGCCAAGAGTTGTTTATGGGCTTCTTCTGTTTCTGAAAACAAAAGAACATCATCAATGTAGATTAAGGCCTAATGAAGTATGGGCTGAAAGATCTTCACCATTGCTTTTTGAAACAATGATGGTGCTGGTTTAAGCCCAAATGGCATAACTCTCCATTGATATTGGGCATTAGGGATACAGAAAGCTGTTTTGTAGCGATCATCAGGATGGATGCCCAATTGCCAAAAAGCCTGCCTTTAAGTCAAACTTTGAGAAAATGGAGGCCTTCTTAAGATGAACAGTTTGTGTATTTATTTTTGGCAGAGGAAATTTGTCATCTTGAAGGAAGAGATTTAATGGCTTGTAATCCACTACAAATCTTTTCTTTTTTCTCCTCTTTTCTGCATCATTTTCTGATAGAAGGCTTGTCATGCCCAAGGAGAATGAGTGGGCTCAATTAATCCTTGCTTCAACAATTGAGCACACTCATCTCTAGCGAGTGCTAGATCTTCTGGTGACATTCCCAAGTGTGACACCTTGGTGGGATTTATGTCTTCATTTTTCTTAAATGGAAGACGGATGAAGAACTCTTCATTTTTCCATAACGGGAATGGATGGTCAAACTGGGCATGATTCTTAGGACAGAAAGGTAATAATTGATCCCTAACATTATCAAAGCCAGGTGGCACTTGTTGAATGGCAAAGAGATTCCGAGCCGTTTCCCATGGAGCAAAAGAGGATTTGAACTTGATCCCCTTAGGAAGGATTTGCAATCCTTTGGCTAAATGGTAAATATCCATACCAATCAAGATATCCTTGTTAGGCAATTGACTTCCTAACACTCTGGTCTAGACTGTACAGTTAGGGAAAAACTGTATGCCAATCTTTCTTTTGGAAATAAGATTAATTGCAAAAGGATTACCATCAGCAGCTGTGAAATATTCTTCATGAGATTTCCATTCTTCTAGAGGTAACACGTGGGGTTTCATAACACTGCAACATGACCTTGTGTCAATGAACCCAATAGCCTGTGTAGGCTTGTCATACTTGTCCTTTAGTACCTTGATTTTGACATTTGGCAAAGGAACATTGGACGTCTGTGGATTGACTAGATTGATTCTGCAAACTTGTCTGTTCATCATGGAATGCTGACAAGGACGTTGAATTGAAAGTATTTTGTCCTCTTCTTCTGAATCAGAATAGTCATCCTGAGGGACAGCAAAAGCTGTAAATTCATCTCGATCATCCTGTTCTTCTAGTACGGACTCAAGATCATCTTCTGATGATAAGGATAACACCTTGATCATCTGATCAAGCATCTTAATGTCTCTTTTTGTTCTGTTTGGACACTGTTTTGCAAAGTGACCCTGTTTTCCACAAATGTAACATTTGGTGGATTTCTTCATGAAGGAAGATCTTCTTTTAAAAAATCGGAACAGCTTCTTTTTCTTAGGATGATACTTTCTTTTTGAAGAGAACTTGAAGAAATGAGATTTCTTCCTAGAGGATGGACATGAACAATCTTTTTTGTCCTTTCATTTGATCTGCAACTCTGGCCTTTTGCAAACCTTCTGCAACTTAACTTTATCCTTTAACACATTTTTCACGAACTTCTGTTGTTCGCGTAAACGATCAAGAGCAGCAAGAGCAAGTTGATAAATTTCTCCAAGAGATATTTGAGACATATCTCTTTGTAAAGCATTTATAGCCTTTTGCAATTCTGGCTGTAACTCTTCAGGAAGAGAAGCAATAAAAACATGTCGGAGATTCACATAATTGGCACCGCCTAACATATAATACTTCTCTGACATTCTTGTAAAATACTTCTGTAAATCAACTCTTTGTAATGAACAACATTTCATCTCAAAATAATCTTGTCTGGCTCTTCTATCAATAACACTAAAATCACCAATGAATTCTTTATGAAGAATACCTAGAAACTGGGGAATAGTGTATTGAGCCATCTGCAACTTCTGATATTCGCTCAAACTGGTAAACCATTCACAAAGATTTCTAGTTAATCTTGACATGAAATTGGACAGGACATCATGAGAATTTGCTTCAGGATCATTCATCTGAACATCATCCAAGCACCAAATTCATGCAACTTTTCTCTCCATCTATGTGGAGGAAGATCATCAAAAGTAAAATACAGACCATTTGTAGGTTTGTGAGAATGAGTCGTATTTTCATGAACAGATTCTAAGGGATCCTCAACTATGGGAGTGGATGTTGATTCTTGTGGTTGAGGAGTTGGATCTGGGTTCATCATGTATAAGGGTGGTATACTTTGGTCGGATTCTGACAAATCCGAAGATAATATTGAAGAACTATCCTCAGAAATTTCAAAATCAGTAGAGGGTTCAGATAACTGTCTAATGGTGGCAATAGATTTATCTTTGGATAAGGATGGTTGTTCTTTAGGTAAAGATGGGGTTTCTTATGGCTCTTGTATTTTTAAAGGTTTGAAGGAAGGTATAGGATATGAGGTTGAACGGTCAACAGTCTGACTAGCTGGGTTAGGAGGTGGAGATGGTTGAACTGGCTGAGTTTTGGTGGTTGACTGCTTTCAGCTTTTTCTTAGCTGTTGAAAGATGGGATAATTCATTTGAAATGGTTCTCTGGTAGTGGAAGGAATGGATGGAGTATAGATTGGTGTATAGGTAAAAGGGTCAGGTGGATAAGCTGGTATTTTGGTGGCTAGATCCCTTTCTATCCTCTGTAACTCACTCTTGACATGCTTTAACTCCTATTCCTTTTGATGAAACTGTGAACCATTGTATCTAGCTTGAATAAGTTCACGAAGCTCATGATCTAGCTGTTGAGCTCGAGCAGAATACTTTAGATACATTTCTTTCACTTGTGTTCCAAGACAATCTAATCTGCAAGTAAACTCATCAGTTTTTTCATGGAGTTGATCCAACCTTGTGTTGATCCTTTGAAGGACTCTGTTTTGGCTTACTGAGTTTTCAGTTTGCCAATTCAATACTTCTTCAGTCTGAGAAAGAGGTTTTTGACCTTGGGCTGTCATTTGATCTGGATGGATAAAAGGTCGGGAGGAATATCTGGCTGGTTCATTTATTCTTCTTTCCAGAGGTGGAAAGTCATCTTCGTATTTGGGCCGGATCATGGCTATACAAGGAAGCTCTTGTCTGGGCTTTAAAGGAATGGGTTCAATAACTGGTTTAGGAGCATATGATGAAAATGTAAAATCTTGTTCTGAGAAAATGGAAGAGGCTAAGTCCGAATGACCTAACTCTTTTAATAGCTGGTGGAAGGTAGTTGGCTTGGCTGGAGGATCATTATGAAAGGCAACCCACTTCTTTCTTTTTGGAATGGTTTGTTTAGGGCCATGATCAAAATCATAATCTTTATTGGGCTTGGGCTTTTTGCAAGAGGGTTTCTATTTAAGGTATGGTGTTGGGCTAGGTTCACAACACAAGTTTTGTTCAGGCCTAATCCAATTGTCCCAATCTCCACAGCTATAGTCTGGGTCACATTCTTCTAGGGCTGTATCCCACACGAAATGACCATGTACCTTAGAAACGAAACAAGGTTTTGCTTCAGCATTAACAGAGAAGACTGATACTTTCTCTTTATGCTTGTAAACAGGTTGGATGGATAGGATTTGGCCTTTATAAGATGAAAGGCTCTGATTTGGTCTTTTGAAGGTTGACTTTACTGTACCATCTTCAAGTCTCTCCAGGATAGGAGAATCTACCGTATGAACATCTCTCCGAGAGGAATGAAACTCTTTCTCATAGTTGTTGATCCATTCAAGGGGCATGATCTGAGCAAGCTCCTCTTTGGGAATCCTTCTTGGGATTTGTATGACAGAAGTATCCGACTGATTGGATACCATATATAATGCATCAGTGGTGGAGTTAGGGAACTCCAGATTGATGGCATGATCTTGAAGGCGGTAGATCATTTGATGATGAAAAGTTTCCATAGTAGCACGAGAATCTTGGTCAGCACCATAAATTTGTATTTGCACCTTTAGTCTGTATGGAAGGGTCTCATCATCTAACTTCATGTTGAAGTCAGGGGCTATGGTCATCACCACGCTTCCGTTGCTGCAAGTAGTAAGCAATGCTCTAATCATTGCGTTACCATAAGAAGTGTAGGTGGAATCCAGGATGGCTATCCTGGCTGTAGCAGGAAGACCTTTTTTCGACCATGAAGAGTAAGAACCAATTCTGATGGCTCCAATATGCAGATGAGTATAACCCTGTTGCTTCCAAGAATTAATCAAGGGTTGAGGTATTTCAAGGGTTACATATTGTTCGGCAGTAGTAGCTTTCAGATCGCACTGTTCAAGTTTAGAACTTTGAACATACTCTTTGACCTGAGGTCTAGGGGTATGGATAATTCTGGAAATTCGTTGCCTGAAGGATCTGGCATAAGTACGATCTTGGGAAAAGATGGCATATGGACTAAGGAGGGGAAGTTTTGTGTTGTCTATTTTTACATTTTCTAGAATATGGGTGATTTCAACAAGATTGTCTATCTTGTTGATAAGGTATTTCTTGACAGAAGGAGGAAGGGTTTCTAAAAAAAAGGCAGAAGAAAGACGAACTGGGTCTAAGGCAGTAGAAGTAGAAGTTTTAGTCATGATTGAAAACTCTCTCTCTAATATCCTCACCATAAATGATAATAACCTGATAAGAGCATTAGGCTTTGATACCAAGTCAGGGTCCCAATCCAGAAACACAAGAACATGAGCAAAAGAAAGATTGAATCAACTGGTAGAACATGATAATCCAGGTTTTCACTAAATTTTTAATTAAAAAATAAAGATATATATATACACACACACAGAGGTTTTTTGGCGTTGTGAAAGGTGAGCATGGGCTTGTGGTGAATGTGATGGCTAACGTGATATGATCAGTAAAGATATGTTTTGTTAAAATTGCAAAATTTAACCCAAATGTCTTTTGAAATTATATTTGACCATTTTAATTTTATTCTTTATATTTATTACCCTATACTTCCAAGAACAAAGTTTAAACCCTTATTAGCTTCCAAAAAAAATTTTTTATTCTCTGGGCCTTTTTAAACTATGAAAATTAATTTTGAAAATCTTTAATGTATTAAAAAATTTGAAAATAATATTTTCTGGTGCTATTTATTAAAATTATTAGAAATATGATTTTAAACACATATAGCATATTTTAGTATGGTAAAATTATTTTGAAGTCTAATTTTACCCAAAATCATAAAGAGTTATATTATACTAAATTTTGGAAATAAGATAAATAGTAGGAAAGTTCTTTTTAATCCATCAATTATATATATTTAATTTGATTGATTAGCTAGTTAAAATTAAATAAATTCTCATTAAGATAAAATCATTAATATTTAGTGCATGTAAACTTGTCAATATTATAAAAGGTTGTCTATTGTGTGATTATTAATTTACCTATTTTATGAGATTTTATTTTAGACAAATTCTAATCAATAAAGATATAAGTAAATTATTATTCGGTACTATTTCATTGTTTAATTCATTGATAAGTTGTTTTACATTTAACACATATAAGGCTTGAAAAGAAATATTTCAGATTGTCTAACTTCATTTGAAATTATAAAGAATTAATCAAGATCTCTATGTGTAATTTATAAAAGGATGAATTAATATTTTGATTCTTGATTAAATTGATATATTTGGATTTTTAGTGTTGTAAAATTTTTATATTTATTTAGTTTCACATATCAATTATTGTTTTATTATTTATAATAATTTTAATTCTACAAATAATAAGTATTAAGCCATTATACATTGTCTGACTCATGCACTTATTTATGAGTTTTATAATATCTTAATAAAAGATAGAATTTTTAGTATTAATTTACTCTTGAAGTATAAATTACTTAATTATTGGTTATACTATTATATTTTCACTCATTTCAAGATTCTACGCACCTTATAGAAAATTCATGTTATATGACTTGTTTATTTAACATATTTTACTCGGTAGTACAAAATTGTATTAGTACTATACCTGGTAGTACAAAAATAACTGAATGCTGCTCTAAAAGAGCCAATATAATATTATCAAGGGGAATAAAAATTGCAAATTGATAATGCATTATATTCCTGTAAGTCTTATATAAACTTATTAAGTTTAAAAAATATTTATAGAAATGGATATCATATCGAAATAACAAATAAATAAAATATTGAGTATTTTTATATTACAAGGATTCTCTCGAATGGAAAAATGTATATTGGAAATATTACCTACAATTGTATCACATGTCATTATAAACAAGAAGTTTATAAATTATAAGATGTTTCTTGTTTGGCATAACTGATTATGCCAACTTGGATTAATTATGATGCAAAATATAATTGAAAACTTGTTTGGACTTGAATTGAAGATTTAATAGACTTTTTAATCTAATAGTTTTTCATGTGTCTCTTATTCTAAAAAAAGATTTGTTATTTGATCATTACCAAAAAAAAATGGGAGTGAACTAATAATTTTTATGGAGTATGTACAAGGCGATATTTGTGGGTCAATTCACCCACCATGTGGACCATTTAGCTTTTGTTTTTATTTTAATTGATGTATCGACTAAATGGTTACATGTTTATTTATTGTCAATTCTCAATCAGATGTTTATGAGATTACTTGTTCAATTAATTCAATTTTAGGAGCATATTTTCCTAAATATTTAATTAAGAAAATATGCCTTGACAATGTTGGTGAGTTTACATCTTAAGCTTTCAATGATTAATGTATGTCCATTAGGATTAAAGTTGAACATCTTGTAGCATATGTGCATATATAAAATAGACTCGTAGAATTATTTATCAAATGTTTGAAATTCATTGCAAAATCATTACTTATGAGTTCAAAACATTCAATCTCTACTTGGGGCATGCAATTCTACATACTACAGTATTGATTTGTATTAGACCAACAAGATATCATAAATACTCCCACTGGCAAACGGTTTTTGGTCGTGAACATAATATTTCCCATCTAAAAATTTTTAGGTGCGCAAGTTATGTTGCTCCACCACAACGCACTAAGATAGAAGCTTAAAGAAGGTTAGGAATATATGTTAGATATAAATTTTTATCAATAATAAGATATTTTGAATTATCAATAGAAGATTTATTTACAGTACGATTTGTATATTGTCATTTTGACAAATCAATTTTTCTAACATTGGAGGAACATAATAAGCAGTTGGAAGAGGAAATTAGTTGGAATGAATTATCATAATTTTATCTTAATTCTTACACAAAACAATGTGAACAAGAAATTCAAAAGATAATTCAATCTCAAAGTTTAGCAAATCCATTGCTAGAAATATTTACTGACCCAAAGAGAGTGACTAATCAAATATACTAGCTGCTAATATTCCAATAAAATTTGATGTTCCTATTGAACAATCAAAGTTTGAAGTACGTGTTAGATTTAATATAATATAAGTTTTGATGATGACAAATGTAAAGTAATAAGGAACAAATGCATCATATTTGTTTAATTTATATTTTATTCCTAAAAGAAGTAAAATGTGCATTAGCATATGTTTAATTGTGTTTATAATGCATATATCATGCTATGGATTAATATATCCACTATACTTTTATATTTTATTATACAAGTTGAATATATAAATTAGACTAACTACTTGGTTTGTAAGTGCAATACATTAAATATAGAATTGTGCAAGAAGGAAGAGTGAACATTGGAATAAAGAAAGGAAAATCAATATCATGTCTTAATCAAAGAAGAAGAGAAATGATGCTCCAAGAATTGAATATCAGAAGGGAGCATACCAAGAATGGAATGACCAAGTGAAAGTTGAGTTTAATTTTTGGAGACATAGCTTTCTAAGAATGGTATATTTTGTTTTCACTTAGGTTTTGAGATAGTTTATATCTTTCAAATTTATCTAATCTTGTTACCATTTGTCTTAAATGAGTTAGATTAAAGTAATATGATGTTAACATGTGGTACAATTGAAGTATATTGACTAACAGATGAATTTTGCTTATGATTTGTGTTTATTTTATACAAAATTCGCATTTTACTTACTGAACTTCGAAATTACAGAGCTTTCATCTTTGATAAACAAAATTTGGTCATGAAATTTGAATTTCAGGTTAAGTATAGTTAGTGAAAGTATACAAAATTTATATGAAATTTAGTTAAAATTTGACTGTTTAGAGAAGTTCAAAATGAGTTCAAAGTCACAGTCTCTGATAAATGAACTTTAAGCTTCAAAGTACGAAATTTGAAGTAAGAACTTGTACATTTTATTATAGTATGCCTCTGACAGATGAACTTTGTAGTTCAAAGTTCAAACTTCATATTGAAAAACTTTTTTGTCATGTTAAACATTCCTCTGACAGATGAATTTCAATTTTTGAAAATCAAATTTCAAAGTACTATGAGAAAACTTAAGGCAACTATTCAATCTCTTCAGATGCACTTTCTGTTGGAGATTGTGTCCTAGACCAATCATTGTATTATGAACATTGTACTTCATTATGAAAAAAGAAGATGTTTTTTATTTTATTACATTATTATATTGTTTGCATGTTTTTCTTTGTAATAATATCATTAGATAAATCATTTTTTTATCATAAACATCCCTAGTCATTCATCTTTGTGGGAACAATGATGAACTAAGACTAGTATGATTTTAATTGATAATTATGGATTAATTATATATGAAGATACAAATCAAAATTATAAGCGCTTGTTAAGGAACAGGTGCTAGATCGACCTGTCATGAGATAGTTACATGGATTAAGTTATAAGCATATCTCATATATATAACCGTGTCATTGAGCCCTCAAACTTTAAATCACTATAGTTTCCTGCATGGAGAACACTATACTTTGACAGAGTCAAAAGTCACTTTTAATCGGGAGATCATAAAGGTTATAATCGTGCATCATGAAATTTATATAGAGGAAGATGAATGGTCAAGATGGAATTTGTCTCTCTAATTAATTGAGAGATATATCTGGGCCCCTTAATGAGTGAGACTAAGAAATGCATGACCATGCTTGAATGGAAGGGTTTCCCTTTGTTCTATCAGTCTGCTTACATATTGAAAAAGTGATGGTTGAGTAAGATGAGGATAGCGTTTTCATGCCTCATACTTACTCAGATATCATGAGACAAAAGGGATGTGATAGGGTTATATGATAGATTGTATTGGCTTACTGATCTTATATAATTTGCATAGTCACAATATCTTGCTAGAAGTCACGTGTGACTTGTGGGTCCACTAGTGTTATTGGCCCACTACTAACATCATATGAGCCTATAAGGTTGCACACAAGAATAGAACAATTTGAGCTAGAATGTTTATGTTCATTGAACCTAAGATGTGTAGATTTCGATGAATTTAACATTTAATTTAGGGTGGAGAAATTTTCTAAATATATATATATTTGATATATTTTATAAAATTCAATATATATATGTTTGATATATTATATATACATTTCAAAATATATATTATTTAATTAATTTAAATGAATTAATTTTAAATTTAATTCTATGTGATAGATTTAAATTTAAACTAATGTGATAATTTGAATTTGATTTATATGATAAATTAAATTTAGATTTGATTTTAAATTTAAATTAGATAATCAGTTTAGATTTAATCTATTAGATAAATTTAACTTTAAACTAATCTATTTAATTAACATTTGATTTAATTTAAATAATTAATTTAAATTAATCAAATAATAATAAACCCTATATATATATATTGATAGAGACTAGGGTTATTATATACAAAATTAAGAGAGTCTCCTCTCACCCTAGAGAGAAAGCGGGTGCACACTTAAAGAGAGAAAGAGTATGGACACGTACAAAGAGAGAAACGTTTAGATATTCATGAGTAGTGGTGTTAGCACGCCGTTCGAGTTGATATTGGTAGAGGGAGCTGATCAGACATGTCAGTTCCTAGGGTCCGATAGTGAAAAGAATCGAAAAGACACACATCAAAGGTAAAATTCTTCTCTACATCTCGATTTAAGCAACGTTGACAAATCCACCGGAGGAATTTCGGTTATATTGTTTCGCTGCGCATGTACCAAGATTTCCAATACTTTCAATATAAAAATTCATACAAACTAAGATGGGTTATCTTTTGTAAACTCTAAATTTGAATGTCACTTAATAATGGACAAATTTTTAAGTTCAACGTTAAAGTACTTAACATTCTATATATGTAAAATTCATCTGTTGAGCCCAAAATTCAAATTTTGGTGTGTTAGACATATTTAATACGGTTAGTGAATGATTCTTTTTGCAAAGTAGCCATTGGTTAATGTGCATAACAGCAAGATTTTGTGTTTGACAACTAGTTAAGTTACAAATCTATAAATAAAATTTCATTTGATCTTATGGATAATAAATTTAAGTGAGTTATGTACTAAAATACTGTTATAATAGATAAAATCATTCTATGTGAGTATTCAAAGCTAAAACCACCTCATTTGAGTAAATTATTCACTCTTAAAGAGAGTTTCTATTATGTAATCTTTTTTACTATAATTTCTGGGTTAAATCTTAGTGTGAGGAAATACTAAGAAAAATTATATATCTTATAAGAGTATGGGGAGAGTAGCTTCACAAGTATCTAATTAAACTTGTGGGATATACTGAGGTTTTATAAGTGTTTGGATCAAACTTGTGGAATATAATAAAAATCCGAAGTGGTGGCTTGAAGACTGGATGTAGGCCAAGTGGTTAGGACTGAACCAGTATAAATTCTTTTTTCTTATTCTTCACCTTTTTATTTTATCTATATCCTTCATCATACTCTATTCATACCTATTCTGCTATAATAATTGGAGAAATTGGGCTACACATAAAAAAGAGTGAAAATCTTGTATTACTCAATTCACCTCCTCTTAGGTGATTAGCCAACCTAACAGCATGTAAAAAGCATGGTAGATCTATTGATTCCAAAGATAAGAATCCTCAAAATAGAAAAGATGCTAAACATCATGATGACCTAATTGAGGATAGGGTAACCCAAGAAGAGTGTCCAGAGGTAACTCTAGAAGAATCGTCAGACATAGTTAAAGTTTCTATTTCAGAAGAAACTCGGGTACTTGAGATTTGTGAAAATAATGAGATCTCAATAAATTATGTCATAAATAGAATCGATGGAACTAAGATAAAGTCAACTTTAAAGATAATTTTGCATAGTGTGTAATGTAATATATGACAATGAAGTTCACGAACCAAAATCTGTTAAAGAATATAGAGAAATAGGTGGTTCACAAAATAGAAAGACGCAATTAATATAGAACTAAATTACCTTGCAAAGAGAAAGGCTTTGAACATGTAGTCAACACACTTGAAGATGTGAAGCTAGTTTAGCATAGATGGGTCTTTGTGCTAAAATAAAATGAGGATGGTGAAATAGTGGATGTAAAGCATGACTTATAGCACAAAGATTTTCACAAAGATTTGATACTGGTTATAAAGAGTCAATATTATTCTGTGATGGATGTAATTACTTTCCAATATCAAATTAGTTTGGCAATACATAATATGCTTGATATGAGTCTAATGGTTGTTGTTACAACCTATTTATATGACTCATTAGATGGTGAAATTTATATGAAAATCTCATAAGGCTTTACAATGCCTGAAGTATGTAAGTGATATGATCATCTTAATGAATTTTTGTTGTTGAAAAAAAGTTATAAGAATGACAATATTTGCTTGTGTATATTTATAAAAGGACATGATTAGAGTTTACTATAATTACTGTTGTTCCGTCAAAAGACCGAGAGACTATTCCACCTGGTCCGTCTGCAGTGCAATCCTGCCTTCTACTTATCCCTCCTATCTTTTTTATTGACTTTCTTCTGACCGTTAAGGTTTTTCCATCTTCTCCCTGTAATCCCTAATTTATCGGGATATTTCATAAATGATCATTATGGAGTATCGTACTTTTTTCGCATGATCCCTGATTTTTCATCTAACAGTTATGATTCCGTAATTGCTACGATCCCATAACTGTTACTCCTAGCCGGGTTTTTTTGGGGCAATACAGTTTTCATGGAGAAACCCGTAGACGGCCATATGGCCAAGATGTTGTTCAGTCGGACAATCATTTGACCCTATCGTTCGATAATCGATGTATTACTCGGTTCGTTGCACTTCAGCTCAACCTCTGAATTATAGCTCGGTGTATATGAGCCCGGAAAGTGAGGCTTCAATGGTACGTTCGTCCACCTCGGACTTGTAATCTCGGCATGCTCATTTCGGCCCACACACTAGCCCCTCGAGCCTCGAGTCCAATTTGGACAAGAGGGCTCTAAATCACGTGACCGACTAAAGACT
Source organism: Adenanthera pavonina (assembly GCA_026686845.1). Classification (NCBI taxonomy): domain Eukaryota; kingdom Viridiplantae; phylum Streptophyta; class Magnoliopsida; order Fabales; family Fabaceae; genus Adenanthera; species Adenanthera pavonina. The sequence goes on along the minus strand of JAIVEN010000003.1, from coordinate 13,858,561 downwards.
GGTTTTTTGGAATTTGAATCGTTTCAGTCCCCTAGGGATTCCAGAACCTTTCCAGAGGCTCTTTGATGTTTCAGTTTTTGAAACGGTAATGCGCTTACACGTACGGCTGCCTGCAACGTTATTTAATGCTGCGTCTTTTCGTCAGCCGAAGCACATTCCCCAATGGTGACTATTGGCTCCCTAAAGTCATGATTAATTTGCTCATTTTCGAGGAGGAGTTTTCACTATATACGTGTAGGGCTTGCGTGCTCATCCTTTTACTACATTTGCTTTTCATTCCCTCTGAATCTCTTCGTCGTCTTTGGCCTCCTTTTCCTTGCCCCTTTTGTCATTTTTCCAGGTACGCCCTCTTCTATTTTTTCCCCTTTTCTCAAGTTCTACACACCATTCTATATTTTTCCAAACCACCATGAGTTCAAATCGAGGATCTGAGGCATTAGCTAGGTCGTCCTCTCATCGAATCCTGGTTGCGAGGGAGGTTCTGGGCATTGGAGAAGAACCTTCACCGTCGAACTCTTCCTTTCCCAGCGTGGAGTTGAACTTTCTTCTGGCCGACCTTCCAACTGAAAGGGAAGCTTCATCTTCGGCTACTGCCGTGCAGGTAGCCGTACAAAAGCCACGAAAAGTCGTTTCAAGAGTTCAGAGAAACCCAGTTCCTGACATTCGACTTCCGGGATATTATTGGGTGAAAGGAGAAGTTGGATCCTACCACTCTAGATTTCGGACTGCTGAATCAATTGTGGAGCTGAGGAAGTCGATCTCTCTGGCTAGCACACGAACAGAGAAGGCCGTGATTGCCAAGCCGTGTGATGAAGATGAGCACGTTTTCCTGTCAGCGCTGCCAGTACAAACACATTTCACTTATATGAATAAGACGTTATTTGAATCGTTGGGAGTTAGCCTTCCTTTCTCGGAGTTTGAGTGTGCTGTTTTAAGGGAGCTGAACGTCGCTCTAACTCAGCTTTATCCCAATAGTTGTGCATTTTTAAAGGCTTTCGAGGTCCTGTGTAGAAAATTGAATATGACACCTACCGCCCCAAAATTCCTCTATTACTACCAAATCCGATTTGGAAATAAGATCGACTGGATTTCTCTTAGTGGTATGAATAAGAAGGGGATAATCGGTCCTTATACCTCGTCATACAAAGACTTCAAAGGAAGTTTCTTCAAGGTGCGTCCAGCCGAGGGTTACTCGGACATGTTCTTCGATGAGGGGAGGCGACCCAGGTTTCCTCTATATTGGACTCGGACTCCCATCAAGTTCTAGTCTTGGTGTTACGAGGCTATGTCGGCATCCGAAAAGGCAGATGTCGACAAGTTAAATAAATTACCTTGCCCTCTGAACTGCAAAATCTTACTTAGGCTCCCTTACTCTTCAACCCCCAATAAAGATTTTAAACGTGAGTGCTAATTTTCTTTTATCTTCTGCTGCCATACTTGTTTCAACTTCTAACATATGTTTTCCATTTTGCAGTGGTGATGGGGAAGTTCAACTGGCGTTCAATAAAGAACATGACCCCATCAGCAGGACCAATTGCCGAGAATCTGCAGGCTCGCCCTGATAAAGAGGAGAGAGGGTGTGCCGAGGTGTTAGCGACAGCTGAGGTTGTTGAGATTCCTTCCTCTTCACGAAGCCCCCCGAGCAAACGTGCTTGACTTCCAACTACCGACGAGGAGCTTGCATATTCGGGTGGCCGATCTCCCCTACCGTCTCCCGTTAGACGTTCACCTTCGGGCATTGATCTAAACATTGCTAAATTTTTCGGGAGTGGCATCCAGGAAGTCGGGGACAAGGAAACTTTGCAGCTGTTTGGTCCCAAAGCTAATGTGGAATCCATGTCGGCTATGTGCCTACGCGCCGCAACCATGGCCTCGCTCTGTGGGGAGGAGTTTGAGGAGAGCGATCGGCGCCTAAAAGCTATTAAAGCCGAGCTTCTGGAAGTAACTAGCACGAAGGACAAGGCTTCCTCAGAGCTCGCCGACGCTTCAAAGTCTCAAGCAGCTCTTCTTCTGCAGGTGGAAGAACTGAAAGGATCCCTCGCTGATGCCGAGATGAATATGCGAGCAATCGAAAAGGAGCGGGATGTCCTGACGACTGAGATTGCTTGGGCAAGGAACGCTGAAGCCGAATCCTCGGCCCTCGCTACTAACTTGTAGAAGGATTTGGAACAAGCGAGGAAGAAACAAGCCGAGCTTGAGGCTGACGTTCAGGAAGCTGTGCAACAGATAATGAAAGATCACATAGAGGGCTTCCACAAAGCACTTCGTCTGGTGCATCTCTTCCTGCCGAAAATCGAGCTCTCGGTATTTGATGTAAATAAAGACGTCAAAGATGGTGCGCTTGTGGATGAGGAGGAATTGTAGGAACTAAAAGGGGAATGTTCCTACTTCCACGGACTGCCCACCTCCTTGATTGTCTATTTCTTTTCTTTACTTTGACGTCTTGCTCAAACTTATTTCTAATCAATGATAACAGTATTACTTTACTTCTCGGTTAGTAATGACCTGACCGCATTCAATTTTTTGACTAGATTTAATATAATCTCTCAGTTCGATCTCGACTAAGATTTAATTCAGCCTCTCGATTCATACTTGACCGAGTTTTAGTTGGAGACCTCGGTTCATACTTGATTGAGTTTCAATTCCTCGATTCACACTTGACCGAGTTTTTAACAAATTTTTGGTTTAAACTTGACCAAGCTTAATTCGAATGCTCGGTTCATACTTGACCGCATTTTACCCCAGTTCATACTTGACCGAATTTTACCCGGTTCACACTTGACCGAGATGTAATTCTGTTTCTCTTGGTTCATACTTGACCAAGGTGAATGAATGTAATCATGACAAAGAATTTCCTTCCTTTATTGAAGTAGGTAGGCGTGCCTCGTTAAAACCTTCTCGGCCAAAATCCTCTTTTGCATATCCTTTGGGACAAAAGACCGAGTTAGGAAAAAGAGTACATCGCCCCCCTTGTATACATGAACTAACTAAAATAATTTTTGAGGTGAGAGGCATTCCATGTCCTAGGGACTGCTTCTCCTGACAGTTTTTCTAATCTATATGCTCCATTGCCCAACATTTCAGTAACTCGGTAAGGCCCTTCCCAATTGGCAGCTAGCTTTCCCTCACCGATGTTCTTCCTTGCTTCGCTCTGCTTTCTCCAAACGAGATCTCCACTAACAAAACTCCTTGGCTTAAGCCGAGAATTATAACGCCGAGCCACTCTTTGCTTACAAGCTTCTTCTTGTATACGTGCTTTTTCCCTGACCTCCTCGGATAGATCAAGTTCGACTTTCATGTTTTCCTGGTTTATATGTTGGTCGGGGAGTATTCGCCTAAAAGACGGCTCTCCCACTTCCACTGGGATCATTGCGTCAGCTCCAAAAGTCAACCTAAAAGGGGTTTCCTTGGTGCTTGACTGAGGCGTACAACGATAGGCCCAGAGGATGCTCGGCAATTCCTCGGCCCAGGCCCCCTTCGCTCTTCCCAGTCTCTTCTTGAGTTCTCCAAGGATAACCTTGTTCGCCGCTTCTGCCTGTCCATTTGTTTGGGGATGCTCGACCGAAGACACTTTATGCTTGATACTGAGCTGTTCATAGAGTTGCTTCAGGTTTCCATCAACAAACTGCCTCCCATTATCAGTAACCACTGAGTGAGGAATCCCATACCGACAGATAATATTCCTCCATACGAATTTCTGTACTTGTTGTGCCGTGATCTTAGCTAACGATTCCGCCTTAATCCATTTAGTGAAATAGTCTATGCCTACTATTAAGAACTTGACCTGCCCCTTTCCCATCGGGAAAGGTCCAAGAATATCCATTCCCCAGACCATAAATGGCCACGGAGACGTCAGTGTGTGTAATTCTTCCGGCGGTGCATGGCGTAGACTGCCAAACCTTTGGCACTCATTACACTTCTTACTATACTCGGTGCAATCAGCTCGCATAGTGGGCCAATAATAGCCGGCCCGGATTACTCTCGCTGCCATAGATCTTCCACCAGTATGCATCCCACATACTCCTTCATGGATTTCGCTCATAACATATTTCGCCTGTTCGGGAGTGAGCCATTTTAAGAGGGGAGTTGAGAATCCTCACCTGTATAAGTCTCCTCCCATTATTATGTAATGGGAGGACTTCATCTTCAATCTCCTTGCTTCGTGCTGGTCGCTGGGTAAGGTCCTTTCGGCCAGATAGTTCCAAATGAGGGTCATCCAGTCCCGATCCGGGTTTCCTCCGACCATAACCTCATCAAAATCGACACTGGGCTGATGTATTGTTTCCCTGATGATCATCTCATGTTACCCGAGCTTTTTGACATTAGCCAGTCTGGATAGCAGGTCAGCTCGGGAGTTCTCTTCTCTTGGAATGTGCTCAATCGCAAATTCTCCAAAGCATTCAGCCAATCATTTTACCTTGTCCAAGTACCTTGCCAGCTGTGGATCTTTGGCCTGGTAAGCCCCCGAGACTTGTTTAGAAACCAACTGTGAGTCACTCCGACACCTGACTTGTCTCACTCCTATTTCTCTAGCTAGTTTTAACCCGGCAATGAGAGCTTCATACTCGGCCTGGTTGTTTGTAACTGGGAAATCAATTTTAAGAGACTGTTCCAAAATTAATCCACCGGGACCTTCCAAAATGATTCCCACTCCGCTCCCTTTAGTGTTGGAGGAGCCATCTACGTAAAGTATCCATTGGGCCCTGTCTTTGGAATCGGCGGGTGGGGTAAGCTCGGCGACAAAATCAGACAGACATTGCGCCTTAATTGGTCCTCTAGGCTCGTATCTTATACCGAACTCTGACAACTCGACTGACCACGAGATCATTCGTCCGGCTAATTCGAGTTTCCTCAGGACTTGCTTTACAGGGTGGTCGGTTTTCACAACAACCTCGTGACTTTGGAAATAAGGTTGCAACCTTCTTGCCGATGTAACCAGAGCCAAAGCCAACTTTTCAATAATCTGATACCTCGTCTCTGCGTCATGCAGTATTCGGCTGATGAAATATACCAGTATCTGCTGCCTGCATATCTCTTGTACCATCACTGAGCTTATCGCATGCTCGGTCACCGACATATACAGTAATAATTCTTTGTTGGGGGCCGGCCGATTAAGGATCGGAGGTGCCGAAAAGAAGCCTTTGAAACTCTGAAACGCGTGCTCGCATTCCTCGTTCCATTCATACCGTTTGGCCTTTTTAAGCAACTTGAAGAACGGCCTGGCTTTCTCCGCTAAGCTCGGTATAAAGCGGGATAGTGATGCTAATCGCCCTGTCAGTTTCTGCACTTCTTTTATATTCTGGGGGCTTCTCATGTCAATAATAGCTTGGCATTTATCGAGATTGGCTTTAATACCCCGATAAGTTAACATGAATCCGAGAAATTTCCCCCCGTTGACTCCGAATACACATTTCTCAGGATTTAACCTCATGTTGTACTTTCGTATTCTTCCGAACACTTCGCCAAGGTCGGCAGCATGCTTGGAGGGATCTTCGGACTTCACTACCATGTCGTTAACATATACTTCCAGGTTTCTCCCAATCTGCTCCTGAAATATTTTATCCATCAACCGTTGGTAGGTAGCCCCAGCATTCTTCAGTCCGAACGGCATCACCTGATAGCAATAATTAGCGTTCTCAGTCATGAATGCTGTTTTTTCCTCGTCAGGGGGGTGCATCCTTATCTGATTATATCCAGAGTAGGCATCCAGAAAGCTGAGCAGGCCACATCCTGACGCTCCATCTACAAGCCGATCTATGCTCGGGAGGGGGTATGTATCTTTCGGGCATGCCTTGTTTAGATTGGTGTAATCAGTGCACATTCTCCATCTTCCATTAGCCTTTTTGACTAGTACCATATTGGCCAACCATGTCGTATATTCAATTTCTCGGATAAATCGAGCATCCAGCAGCTTTACCGTTTCTTCCCTCATTGCTTTCCGCCTTTCCTCGCCTACCCGCATCTTCCTTTGAGCTATTGGCTTAGCTTCAGGGTATACCTCCAGCTTGTGGCATAGAAAGTTGGGATCAATTCCCAGCATATCTGAAGAAGTCCATGCAAACAAATCAGCATTGTCCCTCAGCATCCTCGTTATCTGCTCCTTTCTTTCACCTCCGAGTTTACTTCCGAGGCTAGTACACCGGTCCTCACCGGCGAGCTAAAATTTCTGTAATTCTTCAATAGGCCTTGGCCTTTGGTCCTGCGCATCAAGTCGGGGATCAAGCTCCACCAAGCTTACTGATGTTGTATCCTTCTTCATATGCTCACTGCTGCCAACTACCCTTCCCCTAGTGACTTTTAGACTGTCTACATAGCATTGTCTTGCAACCTTTTGATCAGTCTTTATCGCAATTATGTCCCCGGTTACCGAGGGAAACTTCATCGTGAGATGCAGAGTGGAAACTACGGCGTCGAGCTCGTTTAACGCAGGTCGACCTATCAAGATATTGTAAGAAGTTACTGCATCAATAATAAGGTACCTGACCATAATAGTTTTTGATCCGAGATCACCTCGGAAAGTGGTCAACAGCTCCACATATCCTCGGGTATGAACCTGTTCTCCCTCAAAGCCGATCAACGGATCACGATAAGGTTTGATCGTTTTCTCAGGTATCCCGAGCTTCTAGAAGGTGGCATAATACAAGATATCTGCTGAGCTCCCTTAGTCTATCAATGTCTTTCTGACTACGTAATTGGCCACCTCCACCGAAATCACCATGGGATCATCCTGATTAGGATCGACTCCTTCAAAATCCTCATCCGAAAAGGTGATAGAACAAGAACTCCGGGGCGCTCGGTGTATCGTCGCATTTACTGCCCGAATAGCTCTCAAGTGTCTTCTCCTGGCCGAGCTGGTTGCTCTTCCTCCGGTAAACTCTCCTGCTATAGTGTTGATAACCCCTCTTATTCTGTTTCCTTCCCTGTTTTGAGTGTCGTCTGGCTGTCTTCTTTCCTTGTCCGGTTGCCGAGGTTCTTCCTGATCTCGGATCTGACCTCTACCACGGCCTCGCCCATTATAGGAGGGTTGACTTCCGTGACCCCTGTGTACGAAGTTGCCGAGATGCCCGGCCTGGATCAGTTCCTCAATCTTATCCCGTAATGTCCAGCACTCTTCCGTGGTGTGACCATAATTGCGATGGTACCTGCAATGCTTTAACTGATCTGCCGTCTACGGGGTATGTCCTGGAGCTGGGAGCCGTATCAATTCGGTATTGCAAGCTTCTTCCAGAATTCGAGCACGGTTGGTGTTTAGTGGAGTGTAGAAGTCATACTTCGGCCCCCGACTGGTACCTTCTTTTTTAAACTTCCTCTTCTCTATCGTTGGCCTCAAACTTCCACGATTGCTTGAGTTTGTTCGCTTGTCCAGATCAGTCCCGACCCTATTTCTAAACTTTGACACCTCTTCCATTTGTATATATCCGGCTGCATGATTTCTAAGCTCATCCATGTCGGAAGGTGGTTTTCGACATAGGTGGTCAGCAAACGGCCTCGGCTTGAGAGCCATCAGCATCGTGTGCATTGCTACTTCAGGGTTTAGATCCTGGATCCTTACCGAGACTAATGAGAAGCGCTCCATGAAACTCCTTAAGGACTCATCCTTCTCCTGTCGTAAGTTTACCAACACTACCGAGGTAAGCTGGTGAGGTCGGCTGGTTGCGTACTGTGCGCTGAATTTATTGACTAAGGTTTCAAAGCAATCGATGGATCGTGCTGGGAGCCGGGTATACCAACTCAGAGCTGCTCCTTTCAGGGACGTAGGGAAGACCCTACACAAAACTGCATCCTCATTCGTGAACAGATTCACCTGCGTAACATACGCATCCACATGCTCATCCGGATCGGTTGTACCGTCATATCTTTCTAGGTTTAAGCCCTTCCACCCTTTTGGCAATGGTGTCTCCATGATGCCATCAACGAACGGATGTCTCCGGGCAGCCTGTTTATCCCCTCGCAAATTGTCAATGTTTGTCTCTGAATAGTGTGTTTCCTCCCGTCGACTTCCCTCCTGATGTGACCGCTGAGTATCCCTGTTGGTATTCCCCCATTCCCCTCCTCGAGGAAGAGAAGTACTTTCATGATAACGTTCCTGTTCCAACTGCCTATTCCTTTCACGCATCTCCTCGTTCTCCTTTCTTAATATCTCCATCTCCTCACGCATTGCCCGAATGACAGGGTGGTCCTCCAAAGAAGGCCTATCTTCGGAGTGTCGTTCTCCTGCACCCGCACTGCTCCTGGTTCGCACCATGATTCTTGGTGGTGGTGGGATAGTTTTCTCGGCCCCACGATGGGCGCCAAAATGTTCCGTCAAAAGACCGAGAGACTATTCCACCTGGTCCGTCTGCAGTGCAATCCTGCCTTCTACTTATCCCTCCTCTCTTTTTAATTGACTTTCTTCTGACCGTTAAGGTTTTTCCATCTTCTCCCTGTAATCCCTAATTTATCGAGATATTTCATAAATGATCATTATGGAGTATCGTGCTTTTTTCGCATGATCCCTGATTTTTCGTCTAACAGTTATGATTCCATAACTGCTACGATCCCATAACTGTTACTCCTAGCTGGGTGTTTTTGGGGCAATACAGTTTTCGTGGAGAAACCCGTAGTCGGCCATATGGCCGAGATGTTGTTCAGTCGGACAATCATTTGGCCCTATCGTTCGATAACTGATGCATTACTCGGCTCGTTGCGCTTAAGCTCAACCTCCGAATTATAGCTCGGTATATATGAGCCCGAAAAGTGAGGCTTCAAAGGTACGTCCGTCCACCTCGGACTTGTAATCTTGGCATGCTCATTTCGGCCCACACAACTATTTATGTGAATGATTTAAATATTGTTGAAACTCTTGAAGAGTTTCAAAACATAGTTGATTGTTTAAAGAAAGAATTTCAAATGAAAAATTTAGGAAAAACCAAATTTTGTCTTGGTTATAGATTGACTATCTAAAGAATGTGATTTTGGTGCATTAAAGAGCTTATATAACAAATGCGCTAAAATAGTTTTATATGAACATGGCACATCCATTATGTACCCTAATGGTTGTAAGGTCGTTAGATGTGAACAAAGATCCTTTTAAACCATGAGAAAAGGATGAAGAATTACTTGGTCCTGAAATATTATATCTTAATACAACTGGAACACTATTGTATCTTATTAGCTATATATATATATATATCATTTGTTACTGAATTTATTAGCAAAATATAGTTTGTCCTTAACACGAAGACACTAGATTAGGATTAAGCATATACTTTGCTATTTTAAAGATACCATGTGTATGGGTTTGTTTTATTTGAATGAATCCAAGTCAAATTAGATTTGTTATATAGATGCAGAATATTTGTTTGACTCTCATAATAGTCGATCACAAAGTGGCTATGTATTTACATTTAGTGGTACTGCCATTTTATGGCAATCTATAAAACAGGCTGTCATATCTTGCATTCCTCTATCTTCCCCCTGAATATAAGCTTAACTTAGTTTAAAAACTCGGTCTTTAGAAAACTCGAACTCAACTTAAACCTAAAACTGCAAAACTATTTTGTGTTGCCTTTGCCTAGTTGGGTAGCAATTTTCAAAAATTTATAACTAATTCCTCAAAAATCATTTTAGGTGGTTCAAATATCTAAAAAAAGCTTATATTCTAATTTTATGAAAAAATAACTAGACTTTCATTGTGTGAAACGGTATAGTTTATTTAAAGAAGTTTACTATTCAAAATTCATCTAGTAAACTGTCTAATTTAACAACCTCTATTTTGATGTGCCATTTCTCCCTTCAAATAGAGCCAAAACATTCAAACTTTATATCATAAGAAAGCTCTATCTATTTTGAAATAGACAATTTTAGTGATTTGTTCAAAACATATAAGGATTTGTTACTATAAACTTTTTATGATGATATTATTTTTGTTGAACTAGGGATTTATTCAAAGCACTAGTATACTAGATTGCTTCAATATTTGCACCACATTGCAAAAACATTTATTTCTATTATTGTATAAATTCAATATACATAAAATCAGTACTGATTGAAAGCTAGCACATAAGGGTACATGAAAATAAAGTCTACTAAATTTTTGGGACACCATATGAATTTATACAAGAACTTAAAGTATAAGTAGTTACATCATTATAGAAACTGTTCCTTCCTAATTAAACAATTTCTATATTAGCCTTTCCTCTGCTGTTCTTCTTGATTGATGATCCTGCTCTTGAAAAAGTTTGTTCCTAGCATTTGGAATCTTAGAGGGTGAGATTGGGCATCTCAGTAATAACATGGTACATACAGTCATATCATTACATCAACTTCGAAAGCATTGAAAATATTTTGTAATCTTTGCAAATAATCATATAAAATCCATGTTAAAACATTGGCATAACTTCATCATAACATAAATAGGTATCCAAATAAACATTTAAAATATGTCAATCATTCATATGCATATATAATTCAACATGGAAATTTTGCAATAATATAAGAGTAGTCAAGTTGCTATATCAGGGCTTTAACTTTTCCTTATCCTTTGCATAAATCTCTTTTCCCTTGCCTAGCTTGCCTTGAATCCTTTCCTTCCCTTTTTTTTCCTCTTCCCTTTTCCTTCTTTTTCTCTTCCTTTCTCCTTTCTTTCTTTCTTTCTCCCTCCCTTTCTCTCTCTCTCTCTCTCATATCCTCATCCTCACTCTCTCTCTCTTTTCCTTTCTTATCTCACACCAATTGTGGTGAGAAATGAGGGGGTGGATGTGCCTTATATATAGGCTTCATAAACTTGACCACCAAGTAGCTTGCCTTTAAGACAAGTTAACTTCCAAGCTCTTCTCCTTCTTGCCCAAGTTGTTTTGTTCCCCAAGTTCCTCATGATATCATCCATATGACATCATGGTCATGACATCATATTTATTATATCATCTGTAACACCTTACTTTTAAACTTATTTCCCATGAATTAGACTCCTTTTAAGTCTAATTATACTTGATTCTAAGATTGAATCATATAAGAATGAAAATCGGAATTTCCAAAATTTTCGGTTACTATTCATATGGTAGTTTTCATTTTACTGACTAAATTTTGAAAATTCATAACTAATTCTAAAAAAATAATTTCATAGTGATTCAAGTCTCTAACAATAGATAAAAATATTCTATACATGGTAAAAACATGAAATAGAGCATTCTCTTGACCAATTTATACAGTTTATTCCTCAAACATTTACTGTACATTTGGTCATTTTCTCTTCCCCAAGATTTTGACCTTATATTTAAAAATTCATATCTCACTCTACCCTAAGCCAATTTATAAATTATTTATATCATTGGAAAGTCCTGTGAGTCTAATTTATAGAAATATTTTCTTGTATATTTATTTAATTTGCACAATGCATGGTGTTAACTTAAATCATAAAGGGTCAGAATTCCACTTTTGCTAAAACAGTTTTGGGAAAACCTCCATATCTCCTATCATATAGCTCCAATTACCTCCAAATCAGTGGCATATGAAACTAAAAACATAGACCTTTCCATAAATACAAACCACTAAATTTTTGGAGATCTGCACAATTTATATCATCTTTTTAATTTTCTAGTACTTAACTTTCAGTTTCCAGTTTTCCCAATCTTTCTCTGTTCTAAACTCTAACTTTGAAAAATCACTATAATTCATAAATTTATCCAATTTAGGTGTTCTTTAGCTCTATGAGAAGCTTGTTCTGTCTACTTTAAGAGCATGTATAAAACTTATATAGGATGCTCTATTTTGAATAGAGTTCCCCTACTCAAATCAATACTGGTCATCTCAAATAAACTTATACCATAACTTACATAATAAACTTCATAACACATTTACATTGACATATATTGCTCCAATTTCATGCATAATATCATAGAGGACTTAAAAGAATATATTTAGAGTGTAAAACAGGATTTATCCCTTTCATACAAACTTATACAAATTCCCAAAACATAACATTAAGACTTGCATAATAATATCATTTATCATTCTCTTCCTCTTTTCCTTTAGCTCTTCTTGGATTCCTTGCATTGCTGGACCCTATTATGGTTAGCATTTGGAAGAGTGAGATTCAAAGAATCTCAGTAATTACCACTAATCAAGCAAATATATAATCATATAATGCAAGCACACTTCATCAAATCATCATTCAAACATTTAAAATCATTTATGCTTAAATATTTTATAGAAAATTGGACAAAGTTTTCCTTATATTTTGGATATGCCGGGGTCACAAAACCCCTCAAATAACTCAACCAATATCAACAAATCATCATATAACATCATTGCAAACATTTGGTATAACATTAAAACCATTGCAACTATATAACTATATAATACAAGATTAGATTAGTAAACTACCTTTTAACTTTCCAATCCTTCCAAACTTTGCACACGTTTCCTTTGAACTTGTAATACTTCTTTGAATCCTAATGTGTCACAAAATGAGGCCATTAGCCACCAATTACACAACCTCATTCACAAAGTATGCATACTTGGACTAAAATTTTCACTTTACTTTCCTTTGAGTTTTTCTTATACAGCATCATTATTTTTACATAATTTAGACCCAAGGAATCTATTTTTGGAGTCAAAACTATAAAATTACCTTTCCTTTTTAAACCCTAAATAGACAGAAATTTTCAGAAAATGTAGAAAAAAAAACTACCCGATCAATTTGAAATCAAATGCATATTCTTGCATCTTGAGGTATTTCTAAGCATTTCTATGGATTGATTTCATCGTAGCTCAACTTTCTCTCTCTTGGGTCACCATGGCTGAACCTTAAAGTGAGAGAAAAGAGGAAAATACTCCATGAAAATACTCTTAAACACCAAAGTGCATAAGCTAGTAGTGATATAACTTTACCTTGAACACTTGAGATCTTGGCCCTTGCTTCTTGCTCTTCCTCTTCTCAATTTCTGTTTCGTGATTTCTCTCCCCCTAACCCTCTGTTTCAGACATGAATGGAGAAGAATAAAGTCACTATTTTTTTTTCCTTTTTTGACTTTTTGGCCTTTCTTCTTATAAAAGCTTTTCAATTAATTCCTTTTGTGTCCAATTCTGAATTCCAACGTGATTCACCTTCTTTTTTGGTCAAAAATTACTTCATAAACTTTAATGGATCAAAATACTCTTTACCGATTAAATTTACCCGTATCAATTAAGTATTTTTGCCGAAGTCATTGCACTGGTACAGGATTATCCAAAAATAACTTGTGGACTAAAATCATTATTTTGATCCAAAATATATTTTAACAGGGTCAATCATTGTCCTTGAATCAATACTTTCTTTTTCTGCAGTCTAAACTAACCTTTATCGGGTAAAATATTAATATTAAATCCTAATTATCCAATAAATGTTATTTTGACCTTAATAAAATACATAATATATTTTATTGGGTCTAACTCATTGAGAGCTTAATTTTGACTATAATTTTTTATATTTACAAAAATACCCTTGATTCGGGGCTAATCTATAATTTTTAGAACTTTCAAGTCATTAATTGTAATTTTTCCTAAATTTATTTTTCTGTTCCCTTATAGGTTGAGATATTCTTCAGGGACTAAATTATAAATATTTTTAATTTTTGGGGGCCAAAATATAATTTTTTTAATTTTCTGTTTAACCTAAAAAATGACCTCTTTGTGTCTTATGATGTTTAACGGTGTCTTACTATTTTTCTCAATTTCTTTTACATTTTATGATGTCAAATTTTTTATTTTTAGACCTTAAATGCATTATTCACATTTGCTTCTAATTTGGGAAGTGACCATTTTGCTTTGAAATTGGGTCAAAAGTGTAATTATCCATTCTTTGGGGGACTTTCTTGTAATTTTACCCGAAGACTAATTTTTTATTATATCTTTTTCACTATTCACATTAACTTTCAAATTGGTCTATCTCTCAACCTAGACCTTCCAAGTATGCAATACTTATACCGTTACGCTCAGCTCAGAGTGAACTTTTATTCAAGTGGTATATTGCATATTTTTCAGGATAAGTTCTGGAATTAATTTCTACTAAAGACCTTAAAAAAAATTAATTTCAATTAAGAACCCGACATAACTTCTTCTGAAAATTAAATGAGAAATTAATTCCTTCTAAAGCCTGATTATATGCAGCTTTTTTATCTCGCTTCGTTTCTCATCTTTTATTCATTTTATAGCATCCTATTTTTTATCTCGCTTCATTTCTCATCTTTTATTCATTTTATAACATCTCATAGAAATAGGGATATTATTCATCCTTGCTATTTATGAAATCATAATTGACACATTATAATTCTATTTTTGCCCTTACATTTTTGGCTAAGAGAGAAACCTGAAAGAAACACATTTTTCTTTCTTAAAACATCCTTTTGGCATGTTGAGAGAGAATTTAAAGAGAAAAATTGCATTTTTAAAAGCATCAAGGAAACTTAATTAAGGATCTAATTATTCATTTGCCTTATTACAACCCTATGCATAATAAATGGGATGTTACACAGTCCATATCATCTACATCATCTAACCATGCTAAAATTTTGGCATTGTATGGGATAAGTCGAGAATGTGTTTGGTTAAGAGTTTTGATTTAGCACATAGAAGAGACTTATGGTTTATATTTAGGAAAAATGATCCCATCAATCTTATATGAAGATAATACAATATGTATTGTTCAACTAAATGAGAGGTACATTAAAGGAGACAGAATGTAACATATTTTACCAAAATTCTTTTTCACTCTTAATCTTTAAAAGAATGGTGACATGGATATTTAGCAAATTTGTTCCCGTGACAATCTAGTAGATCTATTTACCAAGGCACTTTTTACTGCATTATTTGAAAGGCTTGTATATATTGGATTTCGTTGACTAAAGGTTTTTAATTGATATACATACTGTTTTTTTTTTTCCTTAACCATGGTTTTTTTCCATTGGGTTGTTCTGATAGGATTTTTAATGAGGCAGTATTTGATGACATATATAAAGAATTATGTACTCTTTTTCTTCACTAGATTTTTGTCTCACAAGGCTTTTCGTACGAAGTTTTTAATGAGATACATTCTTTGATAATGGATATCCATGGAGGAGTGTTATAAAGATTTTGGATATTCATCTAGAATATTCTTTACTTTGGGTTGAGTCATATTTTCTATTTATCTTGTTTAATTAATTATTACCCTCTCTAAGGTTAAAACTCACTCTAGTATTAGGACCCATTATCTGTTGTATAAATATTTTGTTGGTGGTTGAATAATAAACACTTATTTTTTATTTCTCATATTTCCTTCTCTATCAAATTCTCTCTATTTTGTACTTCAAATTCTCTTTATCCGATATATTATTTCATGATAACAAGTATTTTTTTTCCTTCTTTTTTTGGCCGGTGGGCATGTGCTTAATTATACTAATATTAGTGATGAGTACTTTAATCACATCAATGTTGTTCATTACTGCATCAATGTTTTTGAGCAGGCTGTCCTTTTTATTTTGTCGATCTATTAAAGAAACCCTCCTTGACAAAAAAAATGTTGTTCATTACTACCGAGATTGTCCCTCACACGTGCCACCCTATTAATTTATATTATAGGGTCATAATCTAATACCATATCAATCATGGGTTTCATGCCTTCATGCTTCAATCAGGTGATACACTCCCTCAATCTCATTTTATTTAACATTTTGAGATTTTTTACACAAATAAATAAAATTATTAAATAGTCTAAATTATAATAAAATTTAATAATATTTTATCAATAATTGTAACTTAAATATTAAAAAATAACTTATATTTTGCTTGTTATTATTTTTAATACAAAGTAAAATAATAAACAAATAATTAATATTTCATTAGATATATAAAATGGCAATTAGATTGAGACATCTAAAATTTTTTAAAACTACAGATAAAATGGGATGGAAAAAATAAATGGTATTACTATTATAGGTTAATCCATGTTTCTTTGAAATTGACAACTTTTATGTTTCATCGATCATACGTTGGTTTTTTTTTTTTTTCAAAATAAAAAAGAGATCTCGGTGACAATTATATTTGGTATGCTAAAAAATTTTTTAAAAGCATGGAAAGATGAATGGGAACAAAAAAGAATGGAATGAAAATAAGTATGGAAAAGTAATGTTTGGTATATTTGTAAAAAAAAAAAAGGAAAAGGAAATATTCTTCTATGTACCATTTAATATGATAGACAAAGAAAAGAAATGAAAATAAATAGAATTAAATTGACTAAATATCCTTATTTAAAAAATAATTTGTGAAAAATAAAATAAGGTGCAGGGCAGTTTTGACATTACCCACTTATTCTTATGGAAAACAATACTTTATATTGGTTTTAGTATGGAATAAAATTGAGCCAAAACTATTTCCATGGAATGAGGTAGATGAATTTTTTATTTTTTTTATAAAACGCAACAAGAACAAACTGCTACCAACTACGTACAGGCACTAGAGTCCTCATGCAACGAAGAAAGAATATAATTTGGTGGCAAGGAAAAAGCCATAAACCCCGGTGAGGAGCTTAAAGCTTTCTTGGCTAAGGATTCTGCAACTCTATTCTTCTCTTTGAAACAGTGATAAGTGGAGACATCCCAGTCTCTTCGCAGCAAGCCTTGCACCTCAAGAAGCAGATCACGGTGGGGGCTATTAGAAACATCCTCATCATAGATCGTACGGATCACTTCAGAGCCATCACTCTCCACATCGATGGCCTTCAAACCCAAATCCCATGCCATCTTCAAACCCCACAACACTCCCCAAAGCTCTGCTCTAAAGCAATCACCGCTCCCAAAATGGAAGATAAAGCCCTAAATAACGGATCCATCATGGTTCCGTAATATACCTACACAAGATGCTGCGAAACCATCCGCAGAGCAAGCTCCATCTGTGTTAATCTTCACTCTTCCTGGCACTGGTGGGTTCCAAGTATTCATTTCAGGCCTCCGTTTTCCACCACTCAGCAAATCCGGCTTACGGCAGTGAACACATACGCGTGTTTTTGCTCTAAATCGAGATGGTGGTTCCACAACATGTTAAAAAATCGTTGTGTTCCTAGATAGCCATACATATCTACAAGCTATAGGGAACCATAATAACCATGGGACATCCTCTATAACATTATCACGAGTTATGTTCTACTAAAGCCACCTCACTAGGTTTCCTTCTCTAAAGAAAACATCTCGGAGAGATGATGGAAGCAAAATATATACTAGAGTGTTTTCGCCTATTCATAATCTCTCAATGCATGAAGAATTGTCTCCTTTTCACAATTACAAATCTCACATGCCTCCAAGACCTGCTTGCCTCTCGTGTGGCGTGCCTCATTTGTTAGCAACCTCCTTCTCCCACATAACCATAAAAAAGTACAACATCGTTGAGGCACGTTAAGCTTCCACATTTTCCTCCAAAAGCTCTGTTCAGGATCCAGTAGACAAGAAGTCAAACTGTAGTATGCAAACTTAAGGTTGAACTCACCATTCGAAGCCTATCTCTAGATTGGCTGATCAACTTCGTCCCTCCTTACTGCCACTCGTGCTATTGCAGCTTTTATATTGCCCGATAATATATGTTCAAAGCGATCCCATGCCTACCCAAGAGATAGATATTGAGCCATAGTCTCACTCTTCATGCTCTTGGGTATGCTATTCAACAAATATTGCTGCAAAGGCTCTAAATTTGGTACCCATCTATCCTTCCAAAATAGGAAAGATTCACCATTCCCAATATGCCATGTGATCCCATTGAGAGTTGCACTTCAAGCTTTCTTTACACCCAACCACACTCTTAAACCAGCAACACGTCACTGCATTGACGGCATCACATCATTTTCGTACTTGTATTTCTCCCTCAGTAGCCTCACCCAGAATGCGTCTCTTCGCTTAATCAACCCCCACCCTAACTTTATCATATATGCATCATTTTGCACCCTGGCATGAAGAAGCCCAAGCCCACCTCGATCTTTCTTATTACAAACATCGTTCGAGGCCACTAGTTTGCTCTCCGTGAACTATTATCATCACCCCACAGAAAATTCCTGCAACTGCGATCAATTTCGTTTCACGTGTCTATAGGGAGTGACGTTGATTGCATCGTATACGATGGAATGGCAGCCATAATGGAGGACACTAATGTATGCCGAGCCTCTAGAGACATGGAATTAGATTTCCAAGCTGAGAGTTTTTTGTCTATCCTCTCCAACAAAAACCTATGTGTATGCTTCGTAACCCTATCGTGATGAAGCGGAGCACCTAAATATTTTCCCAAGTCCGAGGTTGGAGTAAACCCCAAAAAATCACTAATCTTTGAGCCACGGTTATGATTTACATTGCTGGACAAAAAATTCCTTGATTTCTTAGGATTCACCTTTTGCCCCAAAGCTTCACAAAAATCATCCAAACATACCTTGATCAAGCCTGCTTGATCTAGGTTAGCCTATGCAAATAAAAGTGGATCATCAGTAAAAAACAGGTGAGAGGTAGGAGTCCTATTAGCCCTTAGTCGAAATGGTTTCCAACTCCCACTTTCCACCTCACTTTGGATTAGATGAGCTAGCTTCTCTATGGTAATTACAAACAAATATGGGGAAATAAGGTCCCCTGACATATACCACGAGAAGGAGCAAAAGAGTTTGCCTTCTCACCATTCTAAAGAAGTTGCATAGAAGCGGAACCCAGGCACTGCTCGATAAATGCTTTAACAAGCATCAGCATTTGTAAT
Organism: Adenanthera pavonina; assembly: GCA_026686845.1. Classification (NCBI taxonomy): domain Eukaryota; kingdom Viridiplantae; phylum Streptophyta; class Magnoliopsida; order Fabales; family Fabaceae; genus Adenanthera; species Adenanthera pavonina. The sequence continues at coordinate 13,839,844 of JAIVEN010000003.1, read as the reverse complement.
TCATTCAAGCATTTGGATATAAATCCCTAGTCCAACCTATCATATGCTTTCTCTAAATCAATCTTCAAGATCATGTAGCTTCAATTACCCTTCAGCTGGCACATAGAATGAATAACTTCTTACACCAGAATAATGTTATCCATACTTTGCCTCCCTGAAACAAAACAACATTGATTTAGATAAATTATCTGTGGCATTATGCACTTTAGTCCCATTGAGATGACCTTAGTAAGTACCTTCTAGATGACATTATAGAGACTAATAGGATGAAAATCTCTTATGGTTTATGGAATCAGAAGCTACACTTTAAAACTCACAGAATATTCAAAGATCTATTATTAAGTCTTGGATAGAGCAAGTACAGTAGTGAACTATTTATAGACACATGTACAGAAGCAACTTGCTTAATAGAAGCACACGTGTAAAAGTAACTTGCTAAACAGAACACATGTCAAGATAACTAATGCACAACTAATTAACATGATGGCTAATACACAGCTAATATGCTGTTAACTCTAATATTCCCCCTACTAAGAAGAGACTAGCTAGAACTAGAGTTCTTCTTTACTATCAACCAAATCAACAACACATAGTTTTTCCCTGAAGTACATGAAGAGAGCATTTGACAACGGTTTAGTTAACACATCAGCAACTTGCTCTATTAATGGAATATAATTCACTTGAAACACTCCAACAGCTATCTTCTCACGAATAAAATGTAGATCAAGTTCCACATGCTTCGTCTTGGAGTGAAGCATTGGATTAGCAGCTAAAGATACTGCCCTTGAGTTATCACACCAAACAGTTGGAACCCCAAACACATCAACATTCATGTCTTGTAAAAGAGCCATTACCCACATGACATCATTGACTGCATCAGCAAGACTCCGATACTCAGCCTCTGTAGTTTATCGAGCAACTACTTGTTGCTTCTTTGAAGTCCATGTAATAGGATTGCTACCAACATAAGTACAGAATCCTCTAGTAGAGCGTTTATCATCCTTGTTACTTCCCCAATCTGCATTAGTGAAGGCTTGAACCATAAAATGATGAACTGGTTTTATAAGCAAACCAAAGTGACTAGTACCATTAAGGTAACTTAATACTCTCTTAACGCACTTCCAGTGAGAATCCAAAGGACACTAGATGTATTGACTGAGCTTATTAACAATGAAAGTAATGTGAGGATGTGTAAAACACACATATTGCAACCCTCCAAGTGTACTTCTGAATAGCCTTAGGTCATCAAACTCGTCATCATCAATTTTAGAAAGCTGTTGATTGGTGGCCATTGGTGTAGCATAGGTTTTAGCAGTCAACAATGAAGCTTTGCTTAGAAGATCAAAGATGTATTTTTGCTGAGACAGAAAGAAACCATTCTTGGTATGCTTAAATTCAATGCCAAGAAAATAAGAAATATCACCTAGATCCTTGAGAGAGAAAATTGAAGCCATTTTGTTGATGATAGATTGAACAAGGTTTTCATCACTTCTAGTAATGAGAAGATCATCTACATACACTAGTAGATACACAGCATTATGATCTTGTTTGTAAAAAAACAAACAAGTATATGCTTTAGAAGATATGAATCCAAAAGAGCATAAACAGTCATAAAGCTTCTTGAACCAAGCACAAGGTGCTCATTTTAAACCATAAATGGCCATTTTGAGTTTGCAGACTAGAAATGAGAAAGCAGAAGAGTTAGCAACTTTAAATCCTAGTGGTTGACACATATAAATGTCTTCTTGAAGATCTCCATTCAAGAAAGGATTGTTGAAGTCAACTTGACGCAACTTATAATTGTGAGAAACAGCTACTGTAGGCAAAACTCGTACTGTAGAAGGCTTTACTACAGGATTGAAAGCATCATTATAATCAGCTCCAGCTTGCTGAGAATACCCTTTGGCAACAAGTCTTGCCTTGTATTGTGCAATTGTGCCATCTACATGCTTCTTAAGTTTAAATAGCCATTTGCACTCAATAGGTTTCTTGTCTAATGGAAGAGAAACAATGTCCCATGTACCAAACTTGATTAAGGCATCAAATTCTTCTTGAGCTACTTGATGCCATTTATCATCAGCTAATGCTTCAAATATAGAAGTAGGACATGACACAGACTCAGTGGCTAGTCAAGCCTTAGGTTTATAGATACCAGCCTTAGCTCGAGTAGTCATAGGAAGAGTATTAATTGGAAGAGGCTAAGAGATATGATTCGTATTAGGCTAAGGGGATACTTCAACTGCTTGAAAATGATTAGATTGAGAAGTGGTTGCACTAGAACCAGCTTCATGAGATGGAATTATAGAAAGATCATGTCCTGTAAATGCAGCCTCTGAAGAATGAGACTCATCTATCAAATCAGGAGGATTAAATGGTAGAGCACTAGATGAATTAGAGAAGCAAGCTGAACTAGTTGCACTGATTGTAAAGTAGAAAACTCCTCAGCACTAATAACATGTTGACTTTTCACATTGAACTGAGTAGCACCAAGAAATTCTGTCTCATGAAAAACAACATGTCGTGAGATATATACACGACCAGTAATGGAATCAAAGCATTTATAACCCTTGTGCACGGAACTATAGCCCAGGAATATGCAAGATTTTGACCCAAACTGAAGTTTATGAGTGTTATAAGCACGTAAATGAGGATAACATCTACAACCAAAGACCCTTAGAATTGAATAATCAGGAGCAATTTTATGTAGAGTTTCATAAGGAGTATGATAAGATAGAGCCTTGCTAGGAAGACGATTCATAAGGAATACTACAGCATCAAAAGCATCTAGCCAATGATATAAAGACAACGACCCTTGAGCAAGTAAGGTAAGACCAGTTTCAACAATTTGCTTATGTCGCCTTTCAACTAATCCATTTTGTTATGACATATATAGACAAGAGAAACGTTGTTGAATACCACAAGTAGTTAAGAAAGATGTAAATGCTTTAAACTCACCTCCTCCATTACTTTGGACTTGTTGTATGCATGTATTAAATTGCAACTCAATATGAGTTTTGAATTCTTTAAAAACTTGCAGTGCATCAGATTTTTTCTATAAGATGTATATCCACACGAATCTAGAATACGCATAAAAAATGTTATATAATAAGCAAAACCATTAGACATGATAGGAGCTGGTCCCCAAAGATCAGTTATTATTAATTGTAGCGGCTTCTCATACACAGTATTAGAGTCCTTAAATGGTAGCTTATGACTTTTTCCTAGATGACAAGCATTACAAGATGACGAACTACTATTTGATGAGCACATAATATTATTGCCTTTCATGAGATGGATGTCCAAGTCTTCAATGCCAAGTATCTAAATCCGCTATGGGATTTGTACAATATAAGTACTACTTGAATCAGGCTAGGGTTAGTAAACATCTCATTAACCATATGCATGACAGATTCTCCCACCCACTCCCATTGGCTTTGGAAGAACAACAAATTTAAACCATCTGGGCGGACCCATGTCAAATAAAGCTTTTTAATCTCCTGGCTTTCCAAGTGTCTTCTTAACATGCGTAGGACAACTTCATTAACGATCGGGAATAATCGACCAAAGTATCTTCCTAACATGCGCAGGTCAACTTCATTAACGATCAGGAATGATTGACCAAAGTCAATCGTACCTATACACTCACCCTCTTGTTGATAAAGCTGGGAAAAAAACTCAGTGCCTTCCTTCATTATCTCCTTGTCATCATACACCCAGATCCCCTGTTTGTTTTTCAAAGCTGTAATTCTATTTCATTTCCTCTTACCATTTGCCAAAGAGTGAAAATACCTAGTGTTGCAGTCACCATACGAGTACCAGTTGCACTGCAAGTTTTGAAGCCACATGATTTCTTCCTGGCATAAAACTTCCTCCAACTCTTTCCAAACCTCATCTCGTCATTAAGACCAAATTCGATCATGCCCACCATCCAATCTATGCTCAATATCCTTCAATTGTTGCATTAACTCCTTTTTCGTTATATTGATATTTCCCAACACCTTTCTATTCCATTTACCTACATCACGCGTGAACATTTCCACCGCTTCTTTCCACTGTGTTTCTTTCTTCCAATGAGCCTTCACAAAATCAGGAAACTCCTTGTGAGTCACCTTAGGGGCAAAAAACCGAAATAGGTGAGCTCTCGGTTGGGGACCAAACTCATCCCTTAGCTTCAACAATATCAGAGAGTGATTAAACTTCAACTTTGGGAGATGAGTTACAAAAGCATAGGGGTACATCTCGCACCAACACTCAGATGCCAACACACGGTCAAGCCTACTGCGACTTCCACCTTTACTCCATGAAAACTGTGGACCATAAAATCCCAGGTCCACCAACCCACTCTCATTTACCCATTTGTGAAAAAAGTTATCCACCCCGGCTCCATGTCTTCCAATACAAACTCTCTCTTCACGACTAAGTACATCGCTGAAATCCTCCACTACACACCATGCTCCATTCAGCCTTCTGTAATGCCCTTCAACGCTTCCCATCAAAGGCGTCGAGTAGCAAAATATGGGCTGCATGAACCCCGTTAAGTGCCATTTTGTCTTCCTTCCCTCATCAATAATACCATGCACAAACTGACTACTAGTCCACTTGACCGAGAAGCTAACGTGATCACTCCACATACACCAGATACCTCCTCCAAGCCGTTGAGCCTCCATTACCTTCATATTTCTCTATCCTAAAGATGAGCCAAGCTTCTTACTCTCCCCCTACCTCTCCGTGGTTCCAAGAGAGCAAGAAAATGAAGATCAAATTTTTTCTTTATATCCACAAGTAATTGACCCAAACCTCGGCCACTTGAGCCTTTAGAATTCCACACCACACTAGTCATTAAAACAAAGACTATAGGTTTTGAAAGCTCATATGCATATATCTCAAGACCCCCCAACGGGGAATGATGCTCCACAAACATGTTGCCCTCTAGCTCGACAGACAGTGGGTTCTCATGCACAGAGAACCCCTCATGCTTATCGCCACCGAGATCTAGGGGATTATTCTCTCTTCCCTCCCCATCTAGGGTAGGATGAGTTAAAATATTCCGTTGTGTCAAAACGTCGCCATGGTCAGCTTCAAACTCCATAGCTACTGTTGCAAGTACCACATTGTTAGGCAGACAAGGAACATCCATCTTGACCATGCACGAAGTCGTTACTGCATGAATATTTTTCGATGATTGACCCCCCTCGAAAACTTGTTCCTTGGCCCGCATGTAGTCATCCGTCGGATTAAGCTCAACAGACTCCCCTCTAGCCGAATTCGACTTCTTCAAGTTACTCGATGAGGGTCGTGGCTTAGTGGGCCTGTTTTGTTTTCTTATTTTGCATGGGAGGGGGTTCACGTGAAGGCCCACTTTGTTTACTTCCCATAACCTTAGTATCATCTACTTCCCTCAAATGCATCGTATTGTCTACATCTTTAATAGTTAATTTCCCATGATTGACCGAATCAACAACATTCACTCCATGTTCCTCGTCGCCAAGGATCGTGAACCGAGATCCTTGCTTATCGATCCAAGAATCCTGCACTACATTTGAACGAAACAGATCCGTCGTTGTCAGTCACCGTAACCGTCGATTCCTCTAAATCGTCATCCACTCGCCGTACAGAGGTAGATGAAGTTTTTCCATTACACCAAACAGTTTAAAAATGTCATTTCCCCCGTTTTTTATTTGCTTTCTAATCCTTTCATTCAAACCAAACACAATCAATGGGCAATCATAAAATTACTTTCCTTTAATATATATATATGAGATACTTTTTTCTACTAAAAATTAATTAATCTCTCTTTCAATTTTAATTATCTATTATCTTCTCGTCTTATTTGTATAACATTATAAGAATTGAATCAGAATATATACTACCAAAAAACACAGATTTTTCATATTAATTTACTACTCAAATGATATTAATTGAAATAATCTTTCATGACTGTTTTTATGTAAGAAGAGCGAAAAGTTTTTAATTTATTGCTCATGTGGTAGAATGATTAAAAAAATAGGTAATGCAAATGAAAGTTATCTCCGTTTCTTTACATATAACATAATCAATAAAATAGCTATCATAGCAATAAATTGTAAATATTATAAAAATTTTACATTAAATTTATATCTCACTTTTTGTGATGCTTGATATCATTTTGACATTTTATTTTTATAAAAATAAATGCATATAATATGTTTGGATAAAAACAAAAAATACATAAGTAAAAAAAAAAGATGAGAGTGGCCATAGACATAACAATATTCAATTTTTTTTAAATCACTTTCTCGTTTTGAATAGGGGGAATGATACTTAAGAATCAAAACTTTGAATTAATACTACTAACAGATAAAAAGATTCTAAAATAATAAAAATAAATCCATGGTCCTAAATTTAATAAAATTTGATTAGTAAATTATTTAAGTGTCCTTTATGGAATGACATTATCAGATGCTTGAAAAAAATGTCAAAATTTGGGCACCAAAATGTCAAATTTTTTAAGTTGGATGTCAAATACCACATGTTGATAGTTATAATTGATAAGTGAAATTTCATTATTTGATGTAAAATGGAGAAAAATTAGTGTCAAATTTTGAAATGATAATGTTTAATTAGGAGTATAAAAGATTGAGACTTGAGGATGACATTTCTAATTTTAGAAGTCTAGAATATCAAAAATCAAATGTTTAATATTTGTTCTCAGCAATTTGACACTTAAATTTTAGAATTTGACATTGATATCTCACCATTTTATATTGAATTGTTTGTGCTAACTAAAATTAGAAGTTTCACCTCTAATTTATAACATTTTTTATCAGTTATTTAACACTGTCATTTCAGAATTTAACACTAATTTTTCCTATTTTACACCAATGAGTGAAATTTTACTAGTTAATTATAAATATCCACTCATATTATTTGATACTTAATTTCAAGAATTTAATACTCTTCCATCTAAGTTTTAATACTTTGTTATTTAATAATGCTATTTTATAAAGACTATTTAGATAATTTAATAATAAAATTTTGTTAAATTTAAGATTATGTGCATGCTTTTATCATTTTAAAATCTTTAAATATATTAATAGTATTACCTAAAATTTTGGTTTTTAAATGGCGAAAGAAGTGACTGGTGGAGGATGAATTAAACCTGTGGGCTGTGGCTGGCTTTTGCTAGGCAGAGCCAAACGTCTCAATCTTCAGTTTCTGGTTATAACTTTTCCTTTTCTTTTTCCCATAGAAAAATCCATCACTTTCATCACATTTTTTTCGCTGCCATTATTTATTACTATAAAACTTACATTTTGTATTTCTACATATGATAAAATATTACTTGTTGAATTTTCCTCATCCACCTCCATTTTAGGACCGTCCGTTAATGCGCTGTCTGAAACTTACGTTTTTTTTTAAATTTATTTTTAATTAATTAATTAATTATATGAAATGGACACATTCATGAACAGAGGCATCTTAGGTCCTTACGGGTCTGTTAAAACAAGTCAGCCATTGACGATAACAATAAGCTGCCAACAAGAGAAAGCAAGCTAGGCGTATTTGAACCTAGCTCCATTTTCTGTTTGAATTTTTCTTAAGTTGTATCTTACTTTCAAATATTAAAAAAAAACAAAGAGAGAGAGAGAGAGAGAAAGCAAGCTAGGCCTAAGGGGCATCTTCCATTCCAAGCATGTGATCCAAATCTTCTTCACTAAGCCTGCAAAGTTCGCGTGTCATTGTTTTTTTTCTTTGGATTAGCAGTACGTGTGTCATTTTTAATTCACCAAGCTGCATACTAATTAAATATTTTCTTCATTTTTTTCGTCACTTTAATTTGAAGAAGATTTTTGTTTTTAAATTTTTATTTACATTTCATCTTCAAATTTCAAAATAACATTAATTAATTATTATTTTTCAACTATATTCTCCTTCGTCATTTTAAAAGTAAAAAATAATATTAATTATTTTTATTTATCCATTTCTTTAAAGGCATGTTTAAAAAATTTAAAAAAATTCTACCATTTTAACTATATTTCTTAATATATGCAAAAACATTAAACAACATATAAAAAGAAATAAGGGGAGTATAGTATTTTCTTTTTTATAGAAAAAAAAAAAAGAAATAAGGGGAGTATATTAACTACATTCATCGTGTTATTATTATGGGTTTCTTGTTTTGAAAAAAAAAATACTTCACTCATGTTTAAAAGCAATATAATTTTCAATTTTTTCTCTATTTTTTGTTAGAAAAAAGGAAAAATCACCGAAAAATCCCAAAGTACTAAAATAATTATTATAAAGTTCCAAAAACATAAAAAATTACATTCAAGTTTTATTTGCTTAAAATCTTGAAAAACAAGTATAAAAAGCTTCATTTTTTAGTACAAAATTATGTTCTAACATTAAACTACACCCAAGTTCCATATGTGTAAAATCCTAAAAAATCGAATAAAAATTTCATTGTTAAGTATAAAATTATGCCATGATTTTCTATTTAACAATGAAATTTTTATACATATTTTTTAAGATTTTACACCAATGGAATTTAGACTTTTTTTTTAGGATTTTATGACTTTATAATAATTATTTTCGTATTTTAGGATTTTTCTATGATTTTCCTCAAAAAAAATTGTCTCCATTATAATCACATGATGTGCAAAAACAATAAAAAATAAAAGAAGAAATTACAGTCAGGGACCAAAATAAAAACTTCATTATAAAATATGACTTATTAATGCTCATTCTTCCAATTTTATTAATCAATATTCCAAATTTTAAATTTTTTTATTAATTAATTTTTTTATTTATAATTAATTCACTATAATGGTCCATATCTATAATTTTGCTAAAAAAAAATTAATGTCACAATTAATATAAAATATAAAAATTTAAAGAGCCGCACCGGTCATAATTCGTAAATAATATGATAAAGTATTATGCATATTAAATCATTATTTTTAATTTTAATGTGGAGGATAACCAATGAAATTAATTGATGGCAACAAAATTTAAGTTAACTACTCTATTCTTCTACTGATATAGTATTTCACCAACATTAAATCAAAATAAACACTATAAAAAATTCGATATTTTTTGTATTAACTTAGTCCTCAAATAATATACAAATAATCTTTAATGATCCAAACAGAATTTGTGGGAATGCATACCATACTCTACTTGATGGATACTTATTATAAATATTTTTTCAGCGAATGACTACAATAATTTTTTTTCTACATTTATTTATCACCACAAATAATATTGATAAAATCTTGAATTGACTAAATAGATTTCGACCGTTTGTTGACCGTGGATGTTTCTTCCTTTTTGTAAGAACATAATTTTTATATTATGCCACTAAGAGGAAGGAACATCTAATTTAATTTCCACGCTCATATTTTTTATATTAATTTTCCAATAGAATGATATGGGAAAATTTCATAAAAATATCAAGGAAACAATTTATTTCCTAAATCATAACTTGAATTTGGTAATTCTTATTAACTACCAAGTTTTCAAATTCGAGATAAAATTTGTGAGGAAAAGTTCAATTTGCCCCAACTCTAAATTGAAATTCTCTCAGCACTCACTATATCCCTCATTCACTTTCCTCCTATACTGTCTCCTTCTTCTACATTCTTCCTCTCTCTCGTCTCCATTAGCTGAAATTGTCATCAATCTCTTCGAAAACCTCAAATGAGCCCTAGCCCAAGTGATCCTAAATTGAGATTTGATCTTCAAATTGAGATTCCAATTGTTGGATTTCAAATAATTAAGATGAATCTTTCTCAACATATATATTTTTTTTAAACCAAAAAATTTGTTCGAAAAGAACTGACTTCATTGTCATAAAAAAAAACTGACTTCATTTCACTCAACTCAATCATTGTTAGGTTGGTCAAAAAAATAAAAACCTAGTTAGCACTATAAATAATATTTAATATATTGCTCATTTCATAGCATCATATTAAAATAATAAAGAGCATGAATGAAAACTATCTTCACATCTTTACATAAAAAAATAGTAAGAAATGATATTATTAAATAATACTGAAATTTATTGTGAAGGAAATTAATATTTTAATTTTGCCCGATACTTTTTCCATTATTTTTTATTACTTCTAACTTTCTGGATTTATAAAAATATATAATGCAAAAAAAAAAGATAAATGAAAATCATGAGTATAAAACTGAAGTATAAATTCACACATAATTTTTTTTTTACATGTTTAACACATAAATAGAAAAATATAGATTTCTTTTTGCCACAAAAAAAAAAACAGAGATTCAACCTAACTCGTACTCATACAATCCGTGACCATACATAGGAGTTTTGAGGCTAATCGGAAAATTATTGAGACAAAGCAAATCTAGGTTTACAAATTATTCAGAGTGTCTAGAAAACCAGATAAAAAATTTAAAAATAAAATCAATAAGGCACACCCTATCCATCACAAATTTCCTAAGATGAAGAGAAATAGACATATACAGTGATAGGCCCCATTTCTTGCATGTGATTCACAGACCCATCATCATATCTTCATCTTAAGGAAAAGTATTATAGCACTCTAGTGGATCCAATTTATTCTATTTTAACGGTTGGGATTGGGAACTTTATTGAGGTAACATAAGCGCATTAGACTCAGACTCAATTTTTTATCACTGCACACATAGATATTCAGATAATTTAAAAAAAAACACAAAAAAAAGATGGATCTTATGTTTTCTGTAGTAAATGTCTAATTTAGTTATTTTGGCAACTGTATTTGGTCCCCGATATTGACAACAAAGGCATGAGGTGCAAGCTCAAGAGTTATCTAGGTGTCGAATTTGCAAACTTGAAGACCGAAAACCTCGGCGTCCAGTAGCAGCAGAGTCATCCCACCGAGATTGGAGTGCGATGACAGACCAAGGGTGAGCTCCAACCTAGGACATTTTGGTTAGAAATTGACCCTCAGACTAGCTTCTACATCGTGTCCTCCGAAAACATTCTGCAGAAAATCCTCCTCCAACCCAAGGTTCATTGGCAAAATCTTCATCATCCTCTCACACAGTTTCACCACCTTTGTCACACCCAGAAATTCGATACGGATAGCACAGAAAAATGAAGAAAAAGAGAGAAATCGGACTCCACGAAGGAGGCCAATTTAAAAGGAGTCACCGCCAAAATTTTAGAAAATTTTGAAAAACCAAATAAAGAGGAAATGATTGTCAGCGAATCAGAGTTGTGTTTGGGAGTACGATTGTAACTGGGAAATGTGTTAGGCACCCCCACAACACCTGTTTCTAAGAAAGATTTCCTTAAGTTGATCATACAATTTTTATGACTTTTAAAAATCATTTTGGTTGACCTTTAATCATTCACATGTAAAAATAAATATAAAAATAAGAGAAAATGTAAAAATGAAAATATGGGAAGTTGGGAAAAATAAAATAAGTGGAAAATATTATTTATTTACAAAGGTGGACTTGACCCAAAATTAAAGTCTGGGGCACACGTATCCTACGATAGGAATCAAAGTCGACATAGTTCGGACTAAAAATGCATGTCACTTGATTGATATTTTTTTATCAAATATATATATATTTTAAAAGAGAAATTTATAAAAATAATTCATCTTTCCACAAAGAAAACAATTTTCAAAATTGGTTGGTGTAGTTTAATTGTGAGAGATAGATTAATTTTAATTGTTTTCTCTTATCATTCATTTTTCATTTTTTTCATTCATTTTTCTTTAAAAAAAAGAAAATCAACTCATAAAAAGAGAATATATGTTTTTCCTCAATTTAAAAGGTATGATTATATGTGATTTTGAGTATTTTACTTTTAATTTGAAAAGGAAGAATTTGAAAACGACTTTATTTTTATAACATGAAATCAACTAGTTTTATGTGACGACTTTATCACTTACAATCTGTTCATTGATATCTAAATACCTATGGTGACGACACTCGGGGCAAAAGGCAAAAAAGACTTAAGGGATAAAATTGGAAAAAATATTTTTTTTGCATAAATCATTCTTAGTTTCTTATATAAATATAACCATGGTAACACATTTTTTATAAAAAAGAAAAGCAATAAAAGGTGTGAACACCCCATTTTGTCCGGGCATTTAAAAAAAACAAAAATAAAATAAAATAAAGTTAATAATAAATAATAATATATAAATGAAAAAAAACAACAAAAATAAGAAGAAATTTGCAAGAATTAAATAAACAAAATTAATATACAAATACATAACCTAAAAAAAACACAAAACAAAACAAGAAAAAAATAAAATAACAATTAAAAAAAAGAAAAAAATAATAAAAAAAGGGGGAGGGGGTAATTTTAGGCCCAAGATACCACGAGCCCACAATTGGACTCATGGGCTTGGACCAAAGGGCTACCCTAAACAATTAGGGTAGCAGGCAACCAAAAAAAGTAAAGAGGGAGTCAGGGAGAGCGGCCGAGCACAGAAGACTGAAAGAAAAGAAAAGAAAGGACACAGCGTGGAAGTAGGGGGAGACAGAGGGGCCGCGGAGCTGAGATGAAGTGGAGGCGTACACGAAAGGGATAAGCAATGGGAGCACGCGTGAGAGAAAAAGCAAGAAAGAGACGGAGAGGCCGAGGGAGTTAAAGGGAGGAGACCGAAGTTGAAAGGGGAGGAGACCGAAAAGAGTAGCCGTGGGATGAGGAAGAAAAGAGATAGAGGACGATCCAGGAGGAGAGAAAGGGGGAGAGAGAGCAGAGCCACGATCCATCGGACCTAGAGCAGAGGAATACGCGATGGAGTTCGAGGGAGCTGGAACTGAAAAATAGAGGCACGGCGAGTGAACAGAGGGGGGAGCTCGGTCACAACGGTGAGGCAAAAAGGAGGCAGAGCTGTGCGAGAAACCGAGGGAGGAGAATCTGAGGAGGCACCCGAAAAAAAAAACAGAGGAGGCTGAACCGAGAAATTAAGAGAGCCGCGAAGAAGTAGACAGGATCCAAAGAGAAAAAAAAAAGAAACTGGAGTCTGAACCGAAAATGGAGGAAGAGGAAAGCCGTGGGTGAAGAAAAGTTGAGGGGAACCGAGAGAAAGCCACGATCCACTGGAGGCGAAGAACTGAGGAACCGAAAGCACGATGGAGACCGAGACTGAGACTGAGAGGGAACTTCAATCTGAACCGAAAAACAGAGTTGGCCGCGGGCGGTGCTGAGAAATAACCAAAGAGAGGCATAGTCGTTGGAGGAAGAAACCCGAACCATTAAAGTCGAGGTAATGCTCTCCCCTTCCTATTTGCTTCATCCTTGCCAATAGGAGATGCTGGGTAACCTTCGGACACATTTACTGTGGGTGAGTTGAGTTTAATGGTTCAGATTTTTGGTTGGGATCTCGGCAGTCTTGACAGGGAAACATGATACGTGATGATCTTTAGATACTTGTCAAATATTTGAAAATGTTTGAATTCCCAATCATAGATTAAACCACTCATTAGTATGTTAAGTGTCCAGGACTCAAATGCGTCCCTCTGGATGTATTTGGCAATTGTTTGTGAGTTGTTGAATCACTGCACAACTGTCTATAGAGTATTGTTGCCTAATTTTTAGGACCCTTTTGCATAGGAATTCTTACTTTGGTATCGTTGTGTTCGATGGCATATGCCTCTGAGCTTTTAGATTATACATTTTGTTCACTTAGCGTGTTATGTTTGAGGCATAAGATAAGGCCTTTGAGCTGCGTATTTTGTTGAGCCAGTGACAAAGGTTGCATTTTTATGGCAGAAAAGATCTTTTGTACTTTTACTGGGTAGAGATTTTTCATTCATGCACAGGGGTTATGGGAATCTAAAATGGCTATGACCTTAATAACAAGTTTGGTTTGGGGATGAGTCTAGGTGCTGAAAATAAATCAATATGACACTTTGAATGATGCTTGTATAGCTAAAGGAAACTGCTGCAGCCCTGTTGATGATCTTTGAATAGAGTCAATACAAGGTAGGGCTGGCTTTATCTTTCAGTTCCAATTTTGCTCGTTATTGTTGCTCTTGTATGCATAAAAATTGCAAGAGAACAAATCATGATAAATTTGTGAGGCTTTTTTGGAACTAACCATCTATGAAGTAGGAAGGTTTGTGACAAAATGTTAGGGAAATAGGCTTTAGAGAGGTGTGTGATTTGAATTTTACCTTGGGCCAACTTCCTTGTCGTTTCAGGCCCATTTGTTTCCTAATGGTCACAAAGTTGGGGTTTTTTGTGTTGAGGCATAGGCCCATCTAAAGGAAAGACTTCCATTGTCAAAATATAGGTCCTAACTGAAATAAAGTAAGAAGGAGCATAGTTTGGGCTTTTCCTCTCGAGCCTGTTTATTTCTTAATGATCACAAAGTCTTGATTTTTGGTGTTGGAGTATAGGCGTTATATAAAGCGATTAGGGACTAAGTTAGTCATATGAGCTTATAAATGGTACCATAAATCGGTGAGTTTAATTTCCTTCTTATGTTTGTCACGAAGGCTTGTGAGCTTTTGTAGACTCTTAAAACAATTACACCATATGAGCCTATGGGGCTGTACGAGTGTATTAACAACATTTAATTATAATAATAGGTCTCAATGGCCTTTTCATCTGATTTTTATGTGACAATAAATAAATAACTTTTCATTGCATAAACTTCTATATATTTCAAAATGCTTGAAGCAAAATAATGATATTTAGCAATAATAATAATAATAAAATAAAAGTAAAAAATAATGATATAAATAATTGATCTAATAACCACACCACGTGAGGTTTTTGGAACCCACGCAGGGATACGGGTTTACTATGTTTGTCGCGTGAGATTGTGAATCCGCGTAGATATATCAGTTAAACAACTTTCTTTTAAGAAAAAAAACCATATTTCAAAAATAAAATAATGTAACAAGTTTTTCAAATTTTATTATATGGCATTTCAAAATATAATAAAACCTTTGTACCGCGAGACTTAGAACTTTCGCACATAATTAAGGAATTGATCTATCGGGTATAACTGTGAGTCTGCAACAAGTAGATTGACTTTCTTTATTTGGTAAAAATTTTCAAAAGTATAAAAGAAAAATAAAAATAAAAAATACAATGGTTTTTCAAAAGTTAAAAATCAAATAAATGTGTTTCTAAAAATTAAAGAAAAATAAAAATAGAAAAAAATATTTTGAAAGCAAAATAAAACAAGAGTAAGTAATAGGAATTAAATTATCTTTTTGCCAATTAAAATGCACCCACTCAATCTCAGGAAATTGTTTTGTTTACAAAAAGTTAAATTATTCCCAATGGCTTTCTCTTATTACAAAAATTTTATAATAAAAAATACCCACCAACAGACACGCATTTTTATTCCCGAACTACGTGGACTTTGATCCCCATCGCAGCGTACGTAGGCCCGAGGCTCTGATCCTGGGTCAAGTCCATTTTTGTAAATAAACAAATATTTTCTTATTTATTTGGTATTTTTCCCCTTAATTTAATAAATATTTCTCAATTTATTTTCCCAATCCCTTTTCTCATTTTGCTTAAATATCTTTAATTTTAATTTAATTTAATTTATTTATTTTGTTTTCCAAATTTTCTTAATTTTTTTTTCTCTATCCTTTTTCTCGCATGTGAACGATAAAAGAAAACCAAAATACATTTTAAGCCATATTAATCTACACAATCAACGTAAGGTAACCGTTCTTAGGACCGGGTGTTGTGGGGTGCCTAATACTTTCCCCACACACAATCGACTCCCGAATCCAGCTTTGATTACGCAAATCATCCTTCCTTTTTTAATTCGATTTCCCAAGATTTTCCTCAAAATTTTGGTGGCGACTCCTCACAAGTCGATTTTCGCGAGAAAACTCGATTTCTTCCTTTTTTTTCCTTCCGTCACATTTTTCTGGGAGCGACAAAAGGAATTTAAATATATGACTTTTATATATACATATATATTATTTGTTTATTATTATTATTATTCTTTTAACAACCAAAATTTGTGATGATTTTATCACTCATAACTCGCTGATTGATACCTAAATGCCCACTTTATTACCACTAGGTAAAAAAAGGCTTAAGGGATAAAATTAGAAAAAATAAATTTTGTATAAATCATTTTTATTTTCTTGTATTAAATTATAAAAATAAATACGATCATGGTAACATATTTTTATAAAAAGAAAATTGATAAAAGAAATTTAAAAATATGACTTTTATATATATGTATATATATTATTATTTTTTTAGAAAAAGAATCAATCAGGATCTGTGGTGATTTTATTACTCATAACTCGCTAATTAGCATCTAAATATGCTCATAATGTTACCACTCAGAGCATCAAGGTAAAAATAAAAATTTGGAAATAGAGGACTTTCATTGAATCATTTATTTTTACTTTTAATAAAGAAAAAAAACCATTGGTACTCAGAAATATTAAAAATTAAGATTTAGTCAACATTTATACCATGTCAACTCCTTACTCATGGTACAATCAACTAACGCTCTATGGGTACATAGAAACTTAGTCCCTCGTGGCAAACTCTAAAGGCGAAAAGAAGAAAAACCCATGATCAAATAAAAATCAAAACCAGAAATAAAAACAAAAATTAAATACAATTTATCAATGTGTGTTAACGTGCAAATTCAAGTAATTTAAACACAAACATAAGATGAGGAGATGCAAACTCTTGTATCCTTCTTTCCTCTTCCTTTACTTCAAAGATGATAGCTCAAATTTTAAGTTTGATCCATGCTCCCATGATACTCAAGAGACATTTTGCTTTATTCAGTATACTTCCTTACTTTGATGATGAGGACCTTGATTTCTTCTTAACTTGATCCATGCTCCCCTGAAGCTCGCAAGGAAATAAAAGGGAAGTGGATTAGTATTCACTTTAAAATTAAGCCAAAGCATCAATAATGATATTCCTTTATAGAAGACCAAAACTATTAGTTTAGAAGTCCAAATCATTATTCCTCCATAAAGATGTTGCCATGGATTATTCTTTTAAGTTAAAGAAAGAAACAACAACCTCACAACAACAAAAGTGTAGGGGGTTTGAGCAAAAAAAACATGGATGAATACACTCCTTTCACATGAGAGCAAATAGAACAATAGAATGCATGATTTGTGTATAAACATGGCCTAAAAGGAAACACTTCATATTCAAACCAAGAACTATACATACAATTAGATTACTAGTAGTCTTTTCATGGAAAACGTAGTCAGATGGACATTCTAAAGGTTTAAAATCATACTATGCCCCATAGTAATAAATCCAAGGTTTATGACAGAAAATCAAGATATATAATCATTTCTCATTGTCAATAAAAGCATCTAAACATGCAGCAGCCAAATCAGAACCTTCTTGGTGAGAAAAACATGCTCATATAATCCTTTTAAATTCATAATGCTAAACAAATATCCAGCAGCCAACACTCAGTTTTGAGAAAAGTAAATTATATACATATGACCTCCCATTTATGACCAAAACATTATGTACATGTGTGGCAACTAAATCGATACTCACACACATAAACACAAGGTAATATAATAACTTGAGGAGCCTAATACCAAATAGATATGTGCTATCATCAGATGAACCTAACACATGAGACAAAACCAATGAGCAACTCATCAACAAGGGGAGACTCATTGACTCGGCTAGTCGCAAAGGGATATACCCAAACTAAAGGCATTGACTTTGACACTTTTTCTCCAGTTGCTAAGTTGACTACTATGTGTCTCCTATTAGCTTTGGCTGCAGTAAATCATTGGTACTTGCAACAATTAGATGTTAATAATCCATTTCTTCATGGAGATATACATGAAGAATTGTACATGTTGCTGCCACCTGGGTTTTCCACTACAGATTCTAGTCTTGTTTGCAAATTAGAGAAGTCATTGTATGGCCTTATACAAGCTAATCAACAATGGTTTCAAAAACTGTCCAACACTTTTCTTTCTTATGGCTACCAACAATCTTAGGCCGATTATTCTCTCTTTGTCAAATATAGTGATCAGTCTTTTATAGCCTTATTGATGTATGTTGATGATATCATTCTAGCAAGCAATGATTTGAATAAAATCAATTATATTAAAATGAAACTTGATGATTTGTTAAGATTAAGGACTTGGGTGATCTTAAATTCTTTCTTAGTCTAGAAGTAGCAAGGTCTCAACAAGGTATTTCTCTTTATCAATGTAAGTTTGCTCGTGAGTTGCTTAATGATACTGGTTTTTTAAGCTGCAAACTAGCCAATACTCCTATGGATAGAAATCTTCATCTTTCCCAAAATAGTAGGATTCCTCTTGAGGATGCCATGTCCTATTGAAAATTAATTGGAAGATTGCTATATCTTACCACTACTAAACCTAACCTTTCATGTTCAGTACAACAACTTAACTAGTTCATGGCTTCTCTTATTGATTTGCTTCTCCAAGCTACCCATTGAGTCCTTCGTTATATCAAGCCCTCCCAAGATAAAGGCCTCTTCTTCACTTTCTACATTTGATATCAAGCTAAAAGCTTATAGTGATTCATATTGGGCAACTTGTGTCGATACTAGAAGTTTTGTCACTGGTTATTGTATCTTTCTAGATCAAGCATTGATTTCTTGGAGATCCAAGATCAAACTACTATATCTCGATCCTCCTCTAAGGCAGAATATCGAGCTTTGGCTTCTACCACTTGTAAGATTTAGTAGCTTCTCTAGTTGTTATAGGATTTACATATTCCTCATCCTTCTCCTACTTTGATTTACTGTAATAATTAGTCTGCCTTGCAAATAGTTTCCAATCCCACTTTCCATGAACAAACCAAACTTATTGAGATCAATTGCCATTTGGTTTGAGAGAAAGTTCAGTATAGAGTCTGTCACACCCGAAAATGCGACGCGGATGGCGCGAGAAAAGAAAAAAATGGGAAATCGGCCCACACGACGGGAGCCGATTTCGAAGGAGTCGCCACCAAAATTTTAAGGAAAATTTTGGGAAATCGAAAACAAAAACAAAAAGAAGGGATAAGGATTGGTCTGCGAATCAAAGTTGGGTTCGGGAGTACGATTGTGAGCGGGGAAGGTGTTAGGCACCCCCACAACACCCGTTCCAAAGAACGGTTACCTTAGGTTGAGCATGCAATTTTTATGGCTTTAAAAAATTATTTTGGTTGCTCTTTTACCATTCACATGCAAAAATAAATATATAAAAATGAGAGAAATGTAAAAATGAAAATAAAGAATAAAATGAAAACATGAAAAGTTTGGGAAAAATAAATTAAGAGAAAAATATTATTTATTTATAAAAGTGGACTTGAAAAAATAAATTGGTAAATATTTACTGAATTAAGAGAAAAAACACCAAATAAATCAGAAAATATTTATTTATTTACAAATGTGGACTTGACTCAGAATTAGACTCTGGGGCCTACATATCCTGCG
This sequence comes from Adenanthera pavonina, assembly GCA_026686845.1. Lineage (NCBI taxonomy): Eukaryota > Viridiplantae > Streptophyta > Magnoliopsida > Fabales > Fabaceae > Adenanthera > Adenanthera pavonina. The sequence continues at coordinate 13,820,450 of JAIVEN010000003.1, read as the reverse complement.
ATAGGGATCAAAGTCGACGTAGTTCGGACTAAAAATGCGTGTCACTGGGTTGATACTTATTATTTTATGTATTCTTTAAGATGAGAGGTTTATAGAAAATAATTTATCTTTCACAAAGAAAATAATTTTTAGAATTGGTTGGTGTGTTTCAATTTGTAAAAGATAGGTTAATCCCCAATATTTTCTCTTTTTATTTTTATTTTATTTTATTTTATTTTATTTTCCACAAAATCAATTCCTAAGAAAGAATATGTGTTTTTTTTTTCTCAATTGAAAAAAAATAAAATTATTTGTGATTTTGAACATTTTGTTTTGATTTGAAAAGGAAATACTTGAAAATAATTTCGTTTTCACAAAATAAAACCAATTGGCTTGTGTGGCGACTTTATCACTCACGATACACCGATTGATACCTAAATGTCACGGTGATGTCACTCGAGACAAAAAGGCATAAAAAATCGAAAGAAGACAATTTATTAATTTTTTTCATTTTCACAAAATAAGACCAATTGGCTTATGTGGCGACTTTATCACTCACAATACACCGATTGATACCTAAATGTCCACAGTGGTGTCACTCGAGACAAAAAGGCATAAAAATCGAAAGAAGACAATTTGTCAATATTTTTTTTGTACAAATTATATACAATATATTTTTTATTTTTATTATAAAAATCCTTTTAACCCTTTAAAAAAATGTGATCAATACAAATATTTTTAAAGAAATAATAATCAGCATATGTGGTGACTTTATCACTCATAAGTTACTGATTTGTGTTTAAAATACCTACGGTGTTACCACTCGCGGTAAATAAATAAAAAAAGATAAGAACTAATGGCATGAATAATTTTATTTAAATGAGTTTTATTCATTTCTCTCAAAATAATGCAATTGAAGACACCCACCCTTTTTTTTTCTCAAAATAATCCAAAAATAGTGTAAGATAGAACTACTAATGCCATATGTACATGTATATATATTTTATTTTCCCAAAATCCCTTTCACAATAAAATCACACGGCACATATGGTGAATTAATCACTTATAATTTGTTAGTTTACGCTCACATGCTTACAGCGATGCCACTCGGGACACAAAGCGAGAAGGACTTAAAAGAGAAGGAAAAAAAAACGGAATTACATTAAATTATGAAAATAGCTATGATCATGGTTGTTTTATAAGAATAAAAGCAATAAAAATAAGAGAAGCAAAAAAAATGACCTTTTATGCAAATATCGATATACTATTTATTACTATTTATTTATTTGTTTTATTTATTATATATAGATATTAAAAAAAAATGGGACCAAGGTCAGGAAATCCGCGTCACATTCATTACCCTAGTCACCAATCAAGCATGTCACATACCTCAAATTTCATTTCTATAGCTAAGGGGAGCTTAATGACAAGTGCTTAAGCCTGGAGCCACGCAAAGCTACCTAAAGATCATAGCTTGCGACCATCAACATACCAAGCTGGGCATGTTGAATCATTCAAACTAAAGTAAAGTGAAGTTACAGTAATGCGAAAGATATGATGGACGTTTGAGAGATCTCGCACTCACACAAGAGTCATGTATTTTAACAGCAATGCAACCTTTGGATAAAAACCAAAACACAAAATCAAATGACCCTTTCCTCAGGTCGAAACCCAAGCAATTTTAGAAATGGGCAAGACCAAAGTAATAGTCCCTTGGAGTTTTGAATCATGGATAAATTTTCATGTCAAAATAAGGTCACATGGATCGATAGCCAACATGCTTAGGTAAAGATAAAGACTTCCAGGAGAGATAGCTAATTCTGGACCAACCCCACACAATCACAGCAAGCTCCAACCCTCCAAACATCCCTAAGAGATTCGAGTTCTGAAACTAAAATTCTTAGGTGAGTAAAGAGAAGGCCTAATGTCACTCTAATAGCCAGAGATTAACGAAATTTGAACCACATAATCATCTAAAGCATGATTGTAACCTTAACAAAGAATATACCAACCCATAATCAAGGAAAAACTTCATCAATCAAGGCACAGTAATTCGAGCCCACAAAGATCATCAGCACAATAAGCCTAGCTACAAACATCAGTCAGCCAGCAATGAAACAGAGCATTCAATCAAATCCCAGCACAATTCTCAAACTCCATTCCTAGATTGAATCTAAGTCATGACAAAATTTGGGATTTGAGGCAAATGTTACCAATCACGGTTTTTGATTCACCGATGCCTATCGTTGTATTGCCCCTTTGGATGTCCTCTCCCTTTTTCTATCTCCGGCGTACTCCTCGAGTTTTCCAGCACCGAAGCCTTCCCCTGCTGCTCCCGGCCTCTACTGGGCTCCTGGCTCCGTCTATTTCTCGGTCCGAGTCTCCCCTGTTTTCTTAGGATTCTTCCGCAACCAGTCAAGTCCTCCCCGTTTCTTCTCTCTGGAGATCTTTCGTGGCCAGAAAATTTTGTTCCCCCCCATCTCACTCGGCTTGCTCCTCGGTCTTTTTAGAGTCCGCGAGTGGTCCCCTGTCTTCCAGTTCCGTGCACGTCTCCATCCTTCCTTCCTCGCGCCCCCTCAACTTTTCCTCTGCAGCCGCCTGCTTTTTCTCAGTCTCGGTTCCCTTATCTTCTCGTGTTTGCGTGCTGCTCTCTCTCTGACCCCCTCTGTTTTCGCGGCTCCTTCTGTTCTCTTCGTGCTCACGTAGATCTTTCTCCCGTAGCTTTTCCCTCGCGGCCATGCCTCCTGCAGCTTTCTCTGTGCCTCTCGCGGTGCTCCACTCTCTTTTCTTTTTCGCGGTCAACCCCTCCCTCTGCCTCTGTTCCTGCCCTTGGTTCGTGTGCTCCCTCTGTCTCCTTCTCTGCGGCCACTGAGCCCTAAAGGCTTCCCCTGTCTCTCCCTGGTGTGCTCCCTCTGCTTCTCCGTCTTTGGGTCCTCGTGCCCTATCCACTTGGGGGCTATGCCCCTTGGATCCAAGTCCACGAGCCCTCAATTGGGCTCGTGGCAACTTGGGCCCAAAATATAATCCCCCCTCTTTTTTTTTTTGGCCCATTAAAGTTTTTTTTTCTTTTCTTTTTTCTTTTTTTATTTCTGTTTTTCTTATTATTTTTTATTGTCTTTTTTTTTCATTCATTTAGTTATTATTATTATTATTATTATTATTTTATAAAAGTGTACCGACAAAATGGGGTGTTCACAGAGTCATTCACCTTTTGGCCTCTTCATTAAACATATCAAGTTGCATATGTTTACACTAAACCTTTAGCACCATCTCCTTTTTCCACTTTTGTTTCCAAGCTGAGCATGCTCAACATCCATGCTCCAACTTGCAGAGGATGATAGAGAAGAAAGAAAATGGTTAGGTTTTCCTTAGTTTAAAATTGTTGCTAAGTTTGTTATAACTAAATTAGTTTAGTTAACTTAATTATTGTTATTCCATTGTAATCACCAAGTAGTCTCGTATCTATATATAAACACCACTCTATATTAGAATAAAGCAAGTTATATTCATCTCTCAAACTCTATCTCTTTGTTCTTTGTCCTCTCTTTCTCTTCTTCTCTTTCTTTCTTCTTCAGTTACAGAGGGTAGAGGCTCGAGTGTTAGGGTCGGCACCACAGAGGGCCTAGATGATGATGAGGAGGATGTTGGAGAGATCAAGGGGAAGAGAGGAAGGGGAAAAAGAAGGCCTATCATAAGGAGGCTCAATATACCTATTAGGGATTGAATTGAAACATATCTCGGATAAGGACTGCATGAGAACAATAGGCTCAGGCAAATCCAGTGAGCAACTACGCAACATTGTGTGTGTTGCTTTAGGTGGAGATATAGGTAATTTGTGGTTAGTAATATTGTACTTAAGCTAGCCTTGGAGGTCAATAGGTATCATATGTGACACAACACAATCCAAGGCAATAAAGCAAGTTGGTGATTTGAAGTTAGACTCAGAGAGGGAAAGAAGGGTGGGATAAAGTTGACGTGAAATAAAATGCGTAATTTATGGGTTATTTAAAAGCATATTGGGTGTGAATGCCAAGCAACTATCATCAAGAGAGATGAGAAACAATAAAGAAGAGAGTGGGGTAGGTTACATTTTTAATTTTCTGCAAAAGAGAAAAAGAAAGGGAGTTTTATTTTATTAAGTTGACTATACGCTAATTTCTTTTGCATGTACTTGTACTATGACTATACATTATTTTATTCTTCCAAATCGGCATATGATAAAGAAAGGTTTTCATTGAAACTTGTAAAGGTGGCAATAGGCTAGGCTAGAGCTTGCCTAAACAGGCATGGCCTGCATGACAGGCCTTAGACCTAAGTTTGGCATGTTGTCTTGCATCAGGCATTTTGTAAAGCTCAAGCTTGAGTCTTCAAAAGGTCTAACCAGGGCTGAAGCCTATTCAAATACCTACAAAACTAGTAAGCCTTTAAATGAGTTTGAAGGTTTAGGCTTTGTGGACTTTAAATAGGCTTCAAGCATATTTAAAGCCCACATCATTCAAAATTTATTATAATATTTTCATGGATTTAAACCTACATCTCATTATTTTTACATATCAAACTTTAGGAATACTATTTACAAAGAAAAAAGATTCAATACAATGAACATGTTATATTTGATCGGTATCCTGCAAATATATAAAGTCAATCATAGTAATAAAAAGTCTGGAGTATTCCGGAGTCGAAACCAAGGGAGATTATGAAATCTATCAGTCCAAAATTTTTAATCCAAGGGAATAATTAGGAATTTGAATGAGAAAATTGGAAATCAAAAGGAAGCAAATAATTTAATCCGTGGGTTAATTCAGTCACTAGAAGTGTCAAAGGATCGGGGTTCACCTATTGGAATAACTCAAATTACTTTCTTGATTAGACTCTATGTAATTATAGTGACAATTGTTTCTTTTATGTCCTAATCACCTCTCAATGTAATAGTTCATGTTTAATTAGAGTTGAATTCACTCTCACGCAACTCACTCATCTAATCAAACCATGAAGCCACAATCAAGTCATCATAGATTCCTAGATCTATCTCTAGTCTAATTATCTACATTCATCTTCCTAAATCTAGGCTTACTCTTCTCCTTTCGGTACTTGAAGTTTGCCCACGAATTAAATTCTATGGTGGCCAATCACAAAATTGATATCCAAATAAGGAAGATAAATATAATTATAAACGATTCAATCAGATATACATAATTAAAGTTTAAATCTCTATAGTCATAATCAAAATCATCAAATGAGTTATTCCCAATCAGGTTACATCCCTACCGCTGACTGAGAATTTAGTAATCCATAAATTTAATCATCTTAACAAAGTTCAGTTCCCAAATCAATAAACAAACAAAACTAAGGATAAAAGTGTTGAATCAAGAGTTTTGATGATTCCAAACCAACATTCAAGAGCTTGGATTGAAGATATCAAAGGAGATCAAAGCTGTTCCAAGTGAAGATTTTCTGAGTATTTGCTGTTAGATCTCTAATAGGATCTTTAGTTTTTTTATGATTGGGTAAAAGATTTTGATTTGAGCAAAAAATGTTTTCAAACCTTGATTTTGTGCTAAATCTTTACCTATTTGAAAAACACCCACAAACAGACGAAGGTTGAAAGATTAAGCTGAACTGTCAAGTTGGAAATTCGAACTTTGCCTTTGGAAATTCGAATTTCGAGCTGAAACTGAATAAGTCTGAAAAGATGGCTCTCTGTCAGACGAATTTTGATTGTTCAAAATTTGAATTTTCATCTAATCTGAAAGAAGCCTTTCTGGTAACAGACGAACTTCACACTTTCAAAATTCGAATTTCAAGAAAAATGAAGTTTGTGAAAATCAAAGAAATTCGTCTGAGACTATGATACAATGCATCTGAAATCAAAATGAAATTGAGTTTGATAAATGCTCTCTGACAGACGAATTTTGAACTTCCAACATGCGAATTTTCATAAAAGTCTGAGAGAAGCTTCTTTGCAACAGACGAACTTTAAGTCTTCAAAATTCGAATTTCAGACAAAACAAAATTTGAGAAAATAGAAGAAATTCGTCTTAAACTATGTTAAAGTTCATCTGAGATCAAGAATGATTTAAGTTTCAAAACTGCTCTCTGACAGACGAACTTTGAACATTAAAATTCGAATTTCAGAAGCAAAAATCTTAAGTCTGTTTAAGTGAAACATTGACATACGAATGATAAGAACTTACAACATTCGAATGATGAAATTAGTCTGGAAAGAGTCTCTCTGACAGACGAATTTCACCCTTTCAAAATTCGAATTTCGAAGAAAGTAAACTACTGTGTCTCTTTAAACATCCAGTGGACAGACGAATTTTGGGAAACCAAAATTCGAATTTCGAGGGCACTGTAGCAAATTGAAAGCACTGTTCACACTTAACCGAAAAACTTTCTTCTTGAAAATTCGTATGTCACATTATGAAAATGTTCTGTAAGTTTCAAAATTTGAATTTCACTTAATGAACAGACGAACTTCGTGTTGTAACGTTGGAAGCTTTAACCTTCGGTTCCTTCGAAATTCGTCTGTTGACCAGCCAAAATTCGAATTTTAGTATGTCAGAAACATTAAATGCGGTTGATAAACTGATAGTTTTTCAGAGTAACCATTGGATAACTTCTCCAACGGATAGATTAAAGTCTCTAACGGACATCTGAGACCTAAATCTATAAATACAACAACATTTGAAGTTGTGGGTAACAAAATCAAACGTGTGTGTACCTAATTTCTGCTAAATCTTTTCTCAAAAGCTTTTACCCTCTCAACTTCTATACTTGTACTGAAACTTTCATATCTACTCTTTTTAAGAGAGTTATTTCATTGTAATCAATCTACTCTTCATCTGATAGATAGATTTACTTGTGAGAGGTATTCACAAGGGGATTTGGAAGCACATAGTGAAAGTGCTTGGAGAGTGTGAGAGAGCTCAGAAACAGAGCATACTCGTGTACTGTGGCCCCAGCAAGAAGCCCATTGAAATTCTTGCTGTATAGTGGATAAATCTCAAGAGGTGTCTTGGGGACTGGATGTAGGTCAAGTGGAAAGACCGAACCAGGATAAATCACTGAGTTTTCTTCTTCCTATCTTTACTTTTCATCTTGCTCTGTTTTACGCATTGTTTTCATTATATTGTGATATCTTCACTTACTTTACTTTGTGCAGAAAAATTTCAATCTTCCCAATTCACCCCCCCTCTTGGGAAGTCAGCCTTGCTGACAAAAAGTAGAAGAGAGGAAACTCAAAGATTGCCCTAGAACTCCCTTAATCTTTTTCTTTCCTTGTCTCCTGATCTCTTCTAGTTGCTCCAAAGCGTCAGAAATGTGTTCTCTAGCCTTCAAATATGCGACTAAGCTCCCCCTTTTTGTTTCTACTATGTTTTCTTTTACAAGCAAAGTCCAGAAGCCCATGAAAGCCCAATAAATCAATAAAACTAGTAAAAATTAAGCCTGCCTCTCAAATGGAGCTAGCCCCAACTCAATATAAATTCCCTTCACCCGATGCCAACTCTGAATTGTCCTTTGCCTAGTCTGCGAGGCCATCCGGCGCCAACTGGATTCCTTCTTGGTTGACCCGGCACCAGGTCCTCTCGAAAGAATGATTCTTCCTCGCCTCCTCACCCGTGGACGGGTGAGGAAATTGATGGGGACCAGGTGGCTTCGTAATTCCATGTTTTTCTCCTTTTTTTTTTTGCTCTAAATAGCTCAAAAATCCTCATAAACATTCCTGTGATGCAAATATATTCAAATTATGTAGAATTATGCCAAAATGTATCAAATTACAATATTTAGAGTTGAAAATAGATACAAAATATGGGTATTTTATAGGTATAAAATAGACACATCAATATTTAACAATGTCACCCGAGTTTTCTTATGCTTTAACACCTCTTCCACAATTATGTTCTTCTCAAGGTTCCCTGTGCTTAAGCATTCATTCAGTGGACTTCACTAGCGGAAAAATGCAATTCTACATCCCATTTTTTATGTCAGTTTGTATGAGGAACTGATGTAAAAAAATGAGCAATGGCATTTTTTTTTAAATAAAATCATTTCTGTTGATTTTTTTATGTTAGTTATGTTAGAAATTGACATAGAAATGTAATTTTTTTATCAGTTGAGGTAGAAACCAATGTAGAAAATGAAAAGTAAAATGATTTTAGATTTTTTTAAATTTTAACACAATTTTCACACTGGTTGAGAGAGTAACCGACGTGAAAATTATATTATGTTAAAATTATAATTTAATAATGAACCCTTGTCCTCCTCCTCTCTAACTCTCAATTTCATGGCTATAACTCGCTCAAACAAAATCCCTAGCTATTTCGGCTAGCTTTATTGCTTGGATGATAGATGACAAAATCTCGGTCCCTAACTATTTTGGCCATCAACCTCTGTCATCTTCCCCTTGAGTTCGCTCAACCTCTTTCCTCCTTCAACTTTCGTCATCAACCTCCATTGTCAAAATTGCCATTGTCATCTGTCACAGGGTTAAAATCAGGCTTCATCTCAACCTTTATTCTCAACTCAGTCCTTCTCCCCAAAGTAATGTGCAACCAGAAACCTTGCCACCTTCCCGGCTAGCTAAGCAAACAGATCCATCGAGCATCCAGAGTCCTTCTTCAGAACACAGAGTGAATGAGATCCCAAATAATGACTCCTTCAACTCAAAAGTCTGCATCAATAAATCCAACCATCTACACTTACAATCATACTATCAAAAGGGGCTTTGCAATTTGGTTCTCTACGATTAAATGTTAGGTGCGTTATTCAATTTCAAGAGCAAAATCATAAAGGTATGATCATTCAATTTCCTTAATTTTTCCTCCGAGAAGAAATTTGTTTTACTTTTTTGCATGTGGATGCCTCTAAGACTCTGACTGTCTGTTTCTTCACTCCTTGCTAGGAATGGATATTGCGTACCTTATATAAAGAGAAAATCTTTGTTTGGTCTTTGCTCTATTTGGGATTAAATTTTTGAATCTTTGTCCCCCGATTGTTTAGGAATCTGTCGCAAACTAATCACAACATAGGTTTCTTTGATACTCTAGTGGTTCTTGATCATTGAACTACAAAACCAATTGAAAGAAGAAATAATTCTTACCATGTCGTCAACAACTACCTAAACTGTCACAAACCCATTAAATCCAACCAAACCATTCAACTTGGTTAGATTTTATTTTATATGATGGCTGGGTTTTATTTGTTTCATTTGAAGGGATTTTGGTTTGATGGATGGTGTTTGCAGAATTAAATCAAACTAATCAAACGACTTAAGCAAGATAGAAATATATAATATAAAATCAATGAAGGTTTTAAAAAAAGAAAAAAAATTAGTGAAGATTTTGAGATACAAATTAAACTATTCAGAGATACGTTTCTCTTCTCTTCTTTTGGTTGGTTGATATTGAGATTAATATATCAATTTTGAGTGACTGTTGGAAACTATATTCTTTAATAAAATCTCTCACTCTTATTTTTAAAATGGTGCAAATAGCATTTGGATTCGATTTTATGACCCTATTTTATCATTCATTCCCTTGGATTAGTTTTTATCAATGTTGATGAAGGTTTTCATCAAGTGTTGCATGGAATTATTCACCCTTCTCAATGGGGTTTTTTTTTTTTATTTCTTAAGCATTTTCCCATAATTGTAGTTATTGAATATGAAGTTATTCTTTCTTCCCACTGAAAAGGGATACATTTAAACAATTCCCATAAGGCTCTCGAAGCTAAGATAAAGCTTAAACCACAAAATATAAGGGATAATATTGAAAACCATTTTGTGAAATTTAAGAAAATTAAAAAAAAAATATTCATAAACAATTTGGTCATTTTCCTTAAATTTCCAATTAGTATGGATGAATTTTTCCTATGTTAATTTTCTTTATGAGAAAGAAAGATAATTGCTGAGTAAGTGATATATCTTGAATACATTTCTCATTAATGAATTATTGTTTAATGTTTTTTTAATTGTCAATAATTTGATAAATATTCTTTTGAGTGGGAGCTCTTAAGAAATAGACAAGAGGTCACATAAGAGCTATAAGTTGTAATATTTGCAAAGAAAACTTGATAGAGAAGTAATGATGTTTTTAGCATACATGTGATGGAGGAATACGATGATGCTTTCGATCGTGAACCTATTAATATCATTATGGATCTATTTAAAGTTTATTGCAAATAAGAGTGATATTGTATATATGATAATTCTGTGTTGTGCCTATGTACATTGAGTAAGAAAACATAATTGATACTATCAAGCATATGAGATTTCTCAAGCTAAGGAAAGGGAATATATTAAGCGATGTGGCTTTTTGAAATCTCACCTAGATAGTATGACTTGTTCATTGTAAACTTTTTTATTTATTGACAAAGTATCTTGAAGTTGAGTACTATGAGAGTGCTCAAATTAAGTTGAGTACTATGATAGTTCTCAAGTTAAGTTGAATACTATGAGTGTGTTTCAAATTTTTTAGTTGTGAGAATAAAACAATAAACTTCAAGATTCAAGGGCAAGTATGTAAAAGGATAAGACCTCACGATCAAGGAGAGAATTAAACAAGGTTTTGAGAAACCTTAACAAAGCAAAAGGCTCATGAATTATGGGTCAAATAACTAAAGATTTCTCATTCTTAGAGAAATTGTGTTAGCAAATTGCTTTTAAAAAGCAATGGATCTATTTTTTAGAAGTAGATAAATATATAGGAAATAAAATATAAGGAATAAAAAGGGATCTAATCATATAAATTAGTTTTGTATAAAGACCCAAGCCCTACATGATATGTTTTACATGTTAAAAGCTGACATACTTATGAATTCAAATTACCTTTCTTGAATTAGTTTCCACAAGAGCTCGGTAAACATTGATAATGGGACATAAATAGATGAGCCTTAGTCTTTCTCTTATTGCTTTCATTGTATTAGCTATAGTAAGTAAAACTTAATTTAAATAAATATGTATGACATGCTAAGTTAAGACTTTAATAGGTCATAGATTATAACCAATATAAAGAATATGTTAGGATCAATTCTAAGCTTAAACATATTCTTGTGATGAATACTACTTAGCATATAAAACTTTAAGAAATCCATTTGGGAATGGAACTAAGGTCAGCCTTCCATTGCGAGTAAATCCATTAAAATGAACATACATGAGGGTAAGATGTGGAGTATGGTATTTTACCATAGTTATTGACAATAATTCACAAGTGTGAATATTTGTCAAAATTTCTTTTGTTTATGACAATCTATGTGAATAAGAGGATTTGGCATTCCAAAATATATTAAAGTTGTTGGAAAGCAAAGTTTAAGTTTTTCAGGTGTGGTTGAACTAAATAAGTTGGTGTTTGAGCTTGAACAATATTGTTTAAACTCTACCACAAACACACTCAAGATCACTTACTCTTACATTTATTAATCATGGATAAATATGGTAAACATGTTTGGAGAATCTTAAGGATCACGATGATCTATCTATGTGTCCAGAAAATTTTTCCAATATAGATGGGAAGTTTGATCTAGAGAGTTGTAAAAGAGTAACTTGGCTGATAAATCATTTTCTTGAGACAAAGATTTTCTTAGCAAGGAAAGAATTAACGAGAGAGTATCTCTTAAGAGGTACAAGATTTAGGAAAAAAAAGGCAATTAGTTGTCACAAACTATCAATTCAAGTGGGAATCCAAAGTGGGAGCTTTGTTATTATACAAACAAAGAAAAGTTGCACAATCCTACAAATGACAAAGAGTTCAACATTCCATATGAGCACTTCATCATACATTGCTAAGACAAAATGGTGAAAGCAATAGATATTAATAAATATTTCTTTTGAGGATAAATAAGAAGACGTCTAAAAATGTAAGATTCACCCAAATATAAAAGGGTATGTGTAATAAATGGTACACTTAAAGAAGTAGTTTTTCCATTTATTGATTCACTTTGATTTGTTCCACTTAAAGTTGTAAGTTTGAATCTACATCAAGTGGATGTAGTGCTCAAAATTTAAAGTTAGAGTTTTTTTAAATACCTACAAAGGTCTCTTTATGAAGACTGAGATACATAATGTCATTTGAAATCTCATTGAGATGAAATTTTAAATTAATCTTAATTAGGTGTTGCGCAACACCGACTTTCACATTATTTAGTTTCAAGAAACTCTCTCAAGTAAGTAGTGCAATTTTAACTAAAAAGAATATTACTTAATGTTTATTTTGTTGTTAAGGACTAGATATATCCTTATATTTAAGAGTAAGGATATGGATAAGGCAAAATATATTCTTGGGATTGAGAGCATTATTAAAAGCCTTGAGTACCCCTAAAGTCGGAGATGAGAGAATCATGAGAATATATCCTCATGTGAAATATAAAATGAAATTTTTTAAAAAAAAAATCCCTTACTTCAGTGTTAGTTACAGCAACATGTATGCTTAAAGATACATGACTGGGAACTTATTGAGCATTTAGGCTCATAAGCTAGCACCAATGAAATTTCAAGTGAAAGTGAATGAAGCTGTCACAAAGAGTGAATAGACATTTTAGGGACACTGCAGAATATGTGTTGTATTATCAAGGAAGTGTCTTAAACCCAATGTCATACTTCGATGGGAGTAGATTGGAGAAATGATTTATAAACCTTGATATATCTTGTTAGAACAAATTGTCATACATTGCTTTAACAAGAAGAAGATGTGTTAGAATTTGAATCATGTTTAATTACAATGAAACAGGCTTTGTGGCTATGTGATCAAGGATCACTTTAGGACATTGAAAGTCTAGATTGAATGTGGTGAAATAATCAAGAGCCAAAGCCTTCCCTAAGTGTCATTAAAGGCAAAGTACGTAGACACAAAATATAAAATTTTTCTAGAGGAGCAAAGCCACAGAAAGTGTTACTGATTAGTGTATGTCTACAAATGAGACATGAGCAGATCCCTAATTGAGTTAAATATATTGTGAAAGAGAAGAGTTCTCTTAATATTGAGTAGAATACAGAGTAACACACTCCTTGTAATAACGGGAGAAAACAAATGGCATATGTTCCCCGAATGCTATAATTACACATATATATATATAATGTCAAGTATGTCATAAAGGTTTATAAGGTTGGCTCTCTCATACAAGCAAGGTCCTTTGACACTCAGAGGAGTGGAAAAGATTAGACATTATGCGTTTACTAGTAATACAATGAAAGCATTATTTTGGTAGAGATGAAACACAAAAGTATATGTTGCATCAATGAAAGAGCGTTAGGATGAGACCAGGTGTATGAATGGATTAAATCATGGATACCCACTATCCATGATACCTATTACCAGACAGCGAATCCTTCTTTAATATGACATCAAGAGTAATGAGAGGGGAAGGAATCTAGTTTAGGATACAATGAGTATCCAAAACTTAAGTCTATACGGTGTTGTAAATAATAAAATTGACATACACTCTTATAAGAAAAAAGAAACATCGTAGCATGCAATTCATAATGCATATGCTTGAGACCGCAAATGGGAAGCATGAGAATGAATTCCTTCTTCGCTACTGTGTGAGTCCCAAAAAGGAGTATATTCCTTTCACGATGCCCTTAAGACTTAGACAATACCATGAAGGCTTGTCTTAAGTGACTGCTACTTTGATGTATATCTTATGGTCATGATTACTGTGATCTAAATGACATATGTTAGGAAAGCGACTAGGTCAAATCTGATTGATAATTGGGCAGAAGGAAGATTTGCCCTAAATGCATATTTATGCTAGTATCTGAGACTGGTCCGTTATAAAGTCAATTGAGTGACATTACAAGTGTGAATACTATGCATAGATGAGGCAATATGAGTTTTATTGATAACTTGAGAGGGATTATATTGGCCATGAGGAAAAGTGTATTGGCAAATCTACAGCATCCGAGGCACATCATCAAAAGACATTGTGATACAACTACATGAGGGCTATCTTTCTTGTGATGATCCTGTTGTGGGATTTTTAGTACAAGAACACCCGAGTGGAGACATCATGTCTATGTGGTCACGGCAAAGCACCAAGTATGAAAAAGAAGAAAGAAGCCACAGTGACAAAATGAGAAGTCACAGTGATCAAGATGTGGAGTCAAAGTAGCACGATAGTTATTCCATCAAGTGCAAGTAAGAGATGTTGAACTTGATGGATAGTTAGCCCTTGATGGGCTAATTAAGTAGGATAAGCCCATTAAGTTGTAAAGAGAAATACTTTAAGATTTTGTTATATTAGAAGTCTCACATTGCTTAACTTAATTAAAGTGTTTTATTAACTTACTTAGATTAAGAAGTCCCACATATTCTAGTTCAAGGTGCGAAGTAAGAAGATGAGTTTATAAATAGACCTCTTATGAACTTCAAAAGTGTACAATGAAGCTTTTATGCACTCTAAAGATTTAAGTGAGATTTCACTAGAGAAAATCCTAGATACAGTGTGTCTAGTTATATTCTCTCTTTTTTTCTCCTCTATGTAAAAATGAGAGTGCGGTGTCTTTACTGTAAAGACCCAAGTTAGGTTTCATATGGTGATCTAACTCGCAATGCGTGAGTTATACTGTTTAGAGTTTGTGGAGATCCAACATCAAGCTTCAAGTAAGAATCTCTAGCTTCTTATAGTTTACAATTTTTTTGAGCATCTGCTCTTGAATTGTGAATGAGTTGATGGAAAGGAAGAAAGAGAAGATGAGACACAAGATCTTATAGTGGAAGAAAATTACTAAGGTGATGCATAGAAAATTTAATTTCTTAGGTTCCTTGAAACTAGTTGTTTTTGTCTTTTTGCTGGCATTCAAACTCTTTCTTAGTGGAATTATTTCAGTTTTTTGTGAAAGAAAGCTTCTAAAACAATTCCTTGTTGAAAGGATTTGTTCTTATCTTGTAAAGCAAAATCTTAGTGGAAGAGTTGACGAGTTCAATGAATGAGAATAAATTGGTGTCTTGCAAAGACACAAATTTTAAAGCAGATGCGCGCACCCACACACATATGTATATATATGATACATATGCACGTGGTAATATTGTAAGCTTTCTTTTCTGACACAAGTGAGTTATATATAATAGGGAAAATAACATTTGTCTTCTTCTTCTTGCTTTTTTCATTCTTGCTACTTTGATGTTATCCTCACACATCTATAATAATAGAAAGATGCATTGACCCTACCAATAATAAACCGTGGGATATTAGATCTTGTATTGGAATGTGAGAGATGCAAGGAAATTAATTGTGATCTAAAGCCCTTCCTGTTATTACCCATACAAGGACCACCCAGAGCCTTTTTGTAATTTTTTTCTTAAATCTTCCATTCAACTAGATTGTTTTTTCTTTTCTATATTTTTGCTGGTTGTATTGATTTATAGTCTAGCATTGAGGTTAGGGAATATTCATATGAGAACTTTGCTTCAGTGTTACTTAGCATGATTAGTGGTTTATTAGATTTCCCTGTTCCTAGCTCTGCTACTGATTATGTAAGTTTGCATGTAAAACCCTTTTTTAATAATTTAATTTAAGAGATGTATCTCAAAGTATGGTGTTCATTATTTCCTGTTTTAGTATTATAGGTAAATTTGCCAAAATTGGTGTTCATAATTTTCCCTCTTTCAAAGTTGGTACATAGACAATTACTAAATTTGCCAAGTGATATATTGAAATATGGCAGGAACTTGGAGGGGTAATTAAAAAGATTGTAGTTTGACAGTTGGAAGCTTTTTGGAGCAGTTAATTATAACGTATGTTATCTCCTACTCCCTCCGGTCCCATTTATAAGATGTTATTTTTTATTACACGGGTATTAAGAAGACATAATTATGCTCTTAAATTTATAAAAAAAATAGTATAAACTTCCAATCTTATCCCTACTAATTAAAGATTGGAACAATTTACGAGACAAAAAAGTTATTAAATGAGGGGTAAAAAAAATTCAAATAAAAAAATAAAATAACACCTTATAAATAGGATCAAGCAAATTTTTAAAACAACATCTTATAAATGGGACCGGAGGAGGGAGTACTTTCCTATGAACTATGGTGCTAAAAATATGATTAATTAAAGCTGCGAGCAGGGGCGGGCCCATTCATATCATTGCCCCCACGAACTCTTTTTTTGCTTCCTTAGTACTACATATATTTAATATATTATAATATGCCAATTACTCTTTATAAAATATGTTTTGACTACCCCACTAATTAATAATATTACCTTTGATATTACTTTTTAGTTTCAACTTTTTTTGTCTTAGTACTATGTGGATAATATGTATTAATTGTCCTCAATATTTATTAAAATTATTTCTAATGCCACTTAAATTTGGTATAATCTCATATTCCCACATAACACATCTTTATTTTGTCTTTTGGTTAATTATGCTCTACTAAATAAATTCATCTCCTGTATCCAAAAGTTGATCTTTTGCTCCTTTTTCATTTATTAGATATTGACTTTAATTTTTTTTATTTTATTTTAGTCTTGTTACTATCCTAATTGCATTTCTTTTACATCCTATATTCTCACTTTCAGGTCATAATATTCTATCATTTCTCTAACTCTCTTAGCCATAGTCTTATTCCATCGCAACTGTATTTTCCCTTTTTTTTATTTTTTTAGTCATTCTACTCTTATTTTTAGATAATACAATTTTTTAAACTTCACAAATTCGAAACTTATAATAAAGTCATAATTTTTTCTTCTAAATTATACTACTTTAATAACATTTAATATCTAATTATGTTTTTTAGAAAAAAATGATATATTATGAACATGAAATTAATTATATTTGCATTAATTTTGTTTATAACATTGGTTAAAAAGAGTAATTATGATATTTTTGCAATACCAACCGATTTTCAAAAAATACGTTAACCTACTTTCTCAGCAATAATTATTTTATATTATAGTTTTAATGCTATAAATTTACACATACATGTATTGCCCTCACAACTTAAAATTTCTAGGTCCACCACTGGCTGCAAGTCGTCATTAGCTAGATATAGAGTTTAAGTATACATAGAAATTATTGACTCTATCAGAAATGAAGTGTGTAACTTGTGAAACCATGGCATGGAAAATCAACGACTGGGTCCTATGTCAGGACATCATATTGAAACTAAACTTATCTTTCTATGCCCTTAATCTACATGCTTTTTTAATGTTGGCATTTTTCCTTTTCTTTGTCAATTACAAGAATAGCATTTGAATAACAATTAGGATTTGTTGGTATGGGTTATTTCGTAGCTAAGATTTTGTATTATGGGATTACAGGAATAGTTGAAATATAGAGACAAGAAGGAAAAAAAAATGAAGTTTGTAGCAAAAAGTGTTTTCTAAAGTTTCATGAACATTTTAAAATTATTTTCAAAATCCATCGCAAAACTCATGTCTATAGTAGTAATTTTCTTTTCCTTAAAAAGACAATTTTTACGTCAATTATATATTTAATCGACATAGAAATTCATTTTCTACGTTAATTAAAAAAGATAAATCAACATAGAAAATCATTTTTTATACCAATTAAAAAAAGCAACTAACCTATATTCATTATATAATCGACATAGAATTACTTATTTTTTATGTCAGCCTATTCTACATCACCTATACAACCTACATAAATGTGCTAAAATAAATGACATAAAAAATATTTTTTGCAGTAGTGCTTGTTGCTTTCTTACAATGTCCTCCTGTATTCCATTGACCTCCTTATCACAAAGCATCTAGTTCTCCACTTAGCTTTAACAATTTTCGGAAATTACAAAAACCATTTTAGAGTGGTTATATGTATGTATATATGAGCAAACCTGAAATGAGAAGGTGCTAAACTTTGAAAGAAACCTTGAGTTTTTCTGCTGTTGATATGCTTGTCAACCCATGAGGCCCCAGTCATCAATGCTTTCCTTCCTCATAGTAATTAATCCTATTATTCATAGAAATTGTACCTATATATCTGTGAAAATCTAACAATAAATATTCCTCTCTATACATATATTTATAAATCTACATATGGTATTTACAGACACTTCACAAAGAAATTGTCCCTCATAAAGCTGCAATAATTTATTTTTCTAGTCGTAATTAATCAGGTCATTCTATTTGGCACACAGCTCCTTCCTAGGCTTGTTGGAGTTTCAAAAGCAGTTAACATGTTGCTAGTAAATATATGTACATTAGAGGCTACAACTTTATTTTGTCACTAGCTAATTACTTCACTTATTATTGGGGCCACCTGAGCTGAAAGTTAAAGATTATATAGGATTAATTAACTTTATTACAGTGAGCCCAACACCTCAAACAACAGAGCTATATAATGCAATCGACTTTTGTATGCATCATATTTTAAAGCTAGTTCCTTTTGGAGGGAATTATACAAACACCACTCTATAAACTTAGACTACCTGCTTCCACTAAACCGACATGAAGAAATTGATGATTTATTATCTTTAGTTACCTTTATGCACGAACAAAGAGAGATAATTGGGAAAAAAAACAGATCTTGGTAATAGTAATACAAATTCCGCTTCAGAAAAAATAGTGTTCGTTTGTGCAATATGATCATTAAGAGTGGAAAGGGTCGAAAAGTACGATAAATACCACAAATAGATCCTCTTGTGTCTAATCTTGTTGGGGTAACACTTCCCTATGGACGTGCAAATCTGCAGTCATTCAAGAGCATAATGTCGGAAGAGGGGAAGGAAATAGGGCTTGTCAATAATAGGATTTATAACCAGTAAGAAGCAGCCAGTAAGAATCTAGGAACAGAGTCACAGAAAGAGCAATAGTACAACTACAAGTCTGAAAATAAAACATAAATCAATAGAGCAAGAAAGATAAGGAAGGGGTTGAGACATAAGAACACGTAAAGCTGAGAAGCAAAGTAGCTACGGTGAAGGGAGGCGATGGACGTAGCTCGCAACTACAAGAGATGCCGATGGGGAGAGGGAAGCGATGGAGGCAACTTGCAGCTATGGGGAGAGGGAGGCAAATCAGGTGATAGATCAATGGAATGAGAGGCGGGGAGACAAAGTCGGAGGCAAGTAAGGATGAGGGCAGCTACTAGCTAAGGTTCGTTCTTCATATGAAGGTGAGGCGATGGAGAAGGCTACACCAACTGAAGTGAACAATATAGTATTAAGGTTATGGTATGGAGAAAAATATTATATTTTATTAAGTTAACAAAATTAATTTAAATTATATTATATATTATTATATTTTATAATTATATAGTATTATACTAATATATGTAAACAGGTTTGGCCGGATAGGTTTCAGGCCATGCCTGCTTACTAAAATAGGCTTCAAAAAAAGTATTAACTTTAAGAAATAGGCAAAGTTATGATAAGTCCTAAACCGCCTGAAAGAAATCTGACCTATTCCCAACTTTAGAAACTTGTAACCATAAAACAAATTATATATATATATAAAATAATAAAAATTTCAGTCATCCAACAGCAATGATACTGCCAGCTCTAATTGGCACAATTGATAAATAGTTATATTCTGTTCAATCTTATTTATAAAAAAAAAATTACTTCACAAATATTAAAAAAATAGTTTTAATTAGTTAAAGTTAATTAAAGTCTCATATTTCAAATTTCTTAAATATGTTCAAACATAAGTTCACAAATTAAAAAGCCTAACACCTAAGTTTGTATTGGAGTTTTATTTTTGATAAAAAAAGAACAAGTTTGTATTGTAGTTTACTTACATATCTCCTTCGCTCACCTAAACTCACAAAACAACTTGAGGCTTCTGCTCCGTTCTCATACCTCACTTTGTGCTTCTTTTGTTTCATTTTTAAAACCCTTCAATAATATAATATTTCATCACATTTTTTTCGCTTCCAATTTTTTATTATGTACGCAATTACAATATTAATTAATTCACTGGACCCAAATTTGTTGGATCATTTTACTACCATCCATTAATATATGTATTGTCTGAAACTTATGGTTTTTTATTTATTTTTAATTTAAATATGCTAACTTAGTTCGTAACGTAAATACATTCGTGTTATCTTTTAATCAAGGAAGGTGCTTACTCTTCAAATACAAACTTCAATTACACCTGACCTTGTATTTTGAGTTTAATGTCTGCCATCATACTCACATGGACAAGGTTGACCAAAAAAGAGAGGATTTTTTCTTATAAATGTTATTAATTTTTTTGTCTTGTTGTCAGGTTTTATCTTCAAATCTTGAAAATATACAATTCAAGCTTCAAAAACTTTTTAACCTATTCTTATTAATTTTTCATACCAATAAAATCATGTGGAAAAAAAAATTAAATATGACGTTCTAAATATTAATGGACAATAAGTAATTTTTTTGTAAGTTAAAAACATATTTTTAAATTCAAAAGCTAAGACATAATTTAAAAGAATACATTTTTGCAAAATTTGTTACTATTATTACAGTGTCTTAATCAATCTATAATTCATATCCGAGGCTATCCATTTATCATATTTCAAAAATAATTTTTATTATAGGATTAAAAAAATTGAACATGTGCAATGAATCGAGTGACCCATTTCATCACCCTCGTCCGTGTTCATACCAAAGCCTGCATGCACACTTGAAATTTAATAAGGACTCAAGGCTTACGAGTAATGAATTAATTTCCATAAAAAGGTGTGTTAAAATGCTTTATTTGTATTTTCCTCTGTTATATGTAATTAGGTGTTTAATTAGTCACACTATTGTTTTGGCCAAAACCTAGTCACACTTTTTGGTAAATTTGATATTCGATATTAATATGGTGGCCCAAAAAGGAAAAAAAAACAGATTTCAGATTTTTTTTTTGGTGATTATTTGATGTTGATGTTGTTCTTAAATGTTGTTCGCCAAAAAAAAAAGCATGTTGATTGAAATGGGCTTGCTTGGCAATTATGGTAAAAGCCCATTTATTTTGGTAAAAGCCCAGTCCCATCTGGGCTTGGGTCTAGGCCATGAAACACTTTGGGAGCCCAATAACACACCATATTCTAATAAATATTAATTACATTATATTTAAAAAAGATTTTGTTAGAAAAGGTAAAGTTTATTTTGACAACCTCTACATTTAAAAGGATTAATTTTTTATTATCAGTTAAAAGATACACTTAGTATTTTCTAAAATCAATGATATTATACTGACAAAAGAATGTTAAAATGAAGGAAAAAAGTTCATCTTGCTTGTGTTTATAATATTAATATATATATATATATTCTTGAACCTTAAGACATTGGGCCTACCTCGTTCCTAAAATGACTGGCAATGGAATGAAATGGAATAGTTGAGAATTAAATGATTATTATTATAAGTTTGTTTGATGTAATATTAGGGAAATAAATCTTTTTTTTAAAAAATAAGATTTATTAAATAAAAATAAATATAAATTAGCTAAAAACGTCTATTTGATTTGATTCTTAAGGAATCTAAAAATAAGACAAATGCATGCGTGCCTAAATGGATAACAAAACAAATTAGTTGGTTCAATTCAAGGAAAATTGATTCTTTTCTTTTTATTTACACATAAATTTATATATTTTAATTATCATTTAATAGTAGCTATTAGATAGATATTATCAAAATAGGTTTTATCTCTTTTAATAAGATTTTTTTAATATGAATTTTAATAAGACTTTTTTAAATATGCATTATCAAGAATCAAACTCTAAATTACATGTTTTAAAAACCTAGCAAGCTATCAATTATGCCAAATTTTGTTGGTCATTTTATTCAATTTTTGTTACACACAAAATGTATTGTTTATTATTTTTGTTTCACGTTCAAAACACTGGCTATGAGAATGATCCAGGGGGCTAAAGCTGGAATCCTGCTCCGCGGACATATTGATTTGAATTGGAATGTGGCAGTTGTAGTGCCACTGTGTTACAAGAATCGGTGGGCACCATGAGCATTGGGATTAGGGACTGCTGAGCGTTGTGCTTGTGTGAAATTTTTTAAGGCAAATTCTATTTAAAAATAATATTTAAATTATCAGCATGATCTTGAAAGTTCGTACTGAATCTCTAACAATACATTTAGCAAAAAAAAAAATCTCAAACAATATATTCATTGTTACTTTTTTTTCCCAAAAATGAATATTTTTTAAAAAAAAAGATAAGGCAAAGGTCTTAACCAATGTTGTCAAAACAGACCAAACATTAAATCAGATAAGACATTGATTTAACGTTCAATGGTTTGACCTCGGTCGAATCGGGGTCGTACCGGTAGTGATTAAAATAATATATTTAAAACAAATAATATAAATTTGAACCAATTTTATAACTTAATTAAAGTCTCAAACTAAATAATATTAAATTATCAATCTATTATTCACTACAAATAAATTATTAATAAGTTTCATAACTCAATATTTTAATTTAAATAAGTTAATATTCATTTATAATCATATTTTGAGTTCAAAATAATAAATTAATAATCTATTATTTATTATTTATTAAGTAAATATATAATTTTTAATAGTTATATATCATAATAATGCTTATATAATATTATAATACATAAAAAAATATTTTGTACTAAAAATGATGTTATTTTATCTTAAAAATAAAAAAAATATTTTAAAAAATTTGAAAAAAAAAATAATGTAAAACTGGTTCAAAGCCGGTTTCACCTGTTTTTGATTGATTCTAAAGACTACTGATCGTATACTATGACTAGACTGGACCCAGTACCGATTTTTGGTCTGACCGGTCTAACCAGCCGGTCCAATTCAGTTTTAATAACAATGGTCTTAACTGTACAAACTTACTGGTTTAGCTAAAAAGATAAAAAGTCAATTTTATATGATTTTCTTTAGACTATTCAATGCTTACTATTGCAAACTACTTCATGCTAGAGTCAGGTTAAGTATCAAACAAGAGATGAAGTTTTTTCTCATGGGACTAAGCTTAAAATTTTGCTCAAAAAAACATTGAGTCCATTTTATTTAGCTCAATCACCCTTTGTTCTACCTAGTTCTTTTTTTTTTTTATGTAAAATCCTTTAGTATCTGATTAACACAGTAAGCTCTAATTAATATAAATCAAACCACATTAACCCCAGATAAGAAAAACTTTTCCAAAAACGTGTTTTGTGTTCATATAATTTCAATTTTGATACATCATATTTAAGTGATCTTAATTTCTTCTATTAAGATCAACACTTGTTGATTCCACATAGAACATTTTAATTTTGAGTTTCTTTGCTCTTAAATTATATAGCTTTTTATTTTAATAGTTTCTATATTTTTTCTAATTAAAAGGTGAACTACATCATACATTGCCTTCTCTTGCTCTACAAAATAAATTCATATATGTTTTTAAGCTCAAAAAGGTATTTTCTTAACAAAAATAATATCATTATTGATGGGATTCTGATTATATTTGCACTGTGAAAGAATTTGTCTAATGATTAATTCAAATTCAAACTAAGTCAAGTTTTACATGGAAAGAAGCTCTCTTATTGTGAAACTTTTCATTCATAAAATTCAAAATCCAAATTTTATTAAAGAGATATCAGACCTTTTCTACTTGGCTTAATTATTTTTGGTAATATATAGTAAGTCATTGCATGTTTTGTCAAATTCCCAAAATAAAATTATAAATACTTTAATTTAACATAAATGATTTATTTTTTAACAAATTTGAGAAAGTTATATTTTCAAATAATAATTTACTTACTTAAAGTATATGCAAATGTATTAAAAAATATACCACTTAGTTATAAATAAACATTATTTTATTTTTTTAATTTACTTATTCATTTAGTATAAGATAAAAAGGACCTCCACTAAAAACTTGTGAACCCACAAACCATCATGCAATGATGGAACTCGGTCCGTACAATAAATAACATATTTTATTTATAAAGTAGGATGTCATTGTTTATAAGGTAAATAGTGTGAGTTCATTTCAAACAACATATCTTTTTTTTTTATTTTATTTTGGTGGGTACAATTTTTTTTCCCATTCATCCATTTGTTTGTTTATAAGTAGGATTTATCTTTTTTCTTTTTTTTTTCAAGTGGGCCCTCCTTTTTACCCTTTTTTAGCCAAATTCAATCTTCTTCATTTTAAATTCTTTTTTGATCATATTTCACTAGTTAATTGGTTTTTTTTTGTTTTCCAAATCTACGTTAATTTTAATTAATATCATTTGATATCAATTTTTTTTAATAGGAGAGTTAGTTATAAGATTATTTTTTAATTCAATATCTTTTAAAATTAAATAAATCATTCCCTACATATTGTGTTGGAGAAAAATCTAATAATCTCAAAGTGAGAAATAATTAAATGGTAAGAATAAAAATTAATGAAACAAAGTTGACACTGGAGCTGGTAATTCGGCCCGTATTTTAAAAAAAAATATTTTTTTTCATATAATTTTTTAAATTATTACAACTAATTATCACTATTATTTGTAAAAAAATCAACATAATATTTAAATTTAACAATTTACACATCACTAATTAATAAAATAATATAATGTTTAATATTTTTAAAAAAATAAGAAAAAAGGGAAAACGGGCCAATTGGGCCTACCAGTGCAGGATAGGCCCAAAAAGCTCATTTTCCCTTCGGACTCCTAATTATAAAGTTCAGCCCACCCATTTTGTCAAGCTAATCGGGTTGACCCGTCGAGACTGCCCATATTGCCAGCTCTAGTTGGCACAGTTGATAAAAATAATTGTATTATGTCCAATCTTATTTATAAAAAAAAAATTACTTCACAGTTATTAAAAAAATAGTTTCAGTTGGCTAAGGTTAATTAAAGTCTCATATTTCAAATTTCTTTTAAAATTATCCCTACTAAATTTAATCCTAGTTTAAATTATTAATATATTTGATCTCTCTCTCATACTCTTGTTGCTTCTACGTAACCATGTTATAAATATTTCATTCCAGTAAGAACCATTAGAAGGCTTAAGATGGCTGAATAACCACCTCTTGACGTCTTCGCTCAAAACAACATGCTGACCAGATAGAGGTCCACAATATTTTTCAAACAATGGCAAGAAGGCAGTAAACAATTCATATACCTGTCTAGTAATTCTACAAAAATGCCTAGGAAACTATATAAAAAGAAACAAAAGGTCTTTAATATCTGGAATTATGTAAGGCCAAAAGAAAAAATCATAACTTACATGGGGGAAAATTGCCGTGCTCTAGAAGTGAAGAATACAACTTTTGGTTAGCTTGGTTTCTTAATAATATTATTTGATAAGATCATCTTGTGTGTAACCAGGAAAGAAGTTCGTGACAGGTTCTACATAAACCATATTAGCATTATAGGCATCAAGGGAATTTGAATTTGCCTTCAAATTATTTATAACATTGATCAATGCTTCTAGAAGAAAATTGACAAAGTCATATGGTCTTTCAAAGAGCTTGGCATTTGAATAACCATTGGCAGCACCATTTCCATGAAGAAATAATGAATTTAAAACATATTCAAACAAGATCCGCTGATTATAGCATGTCCTACTACTTCAAAAAAAAAAACAGAAAGAAAGAAAGAAAAAGAATCTGATTTGCAATGACTAAAAATTTATAAACTTATAAACAAAACAAACACCATTGCGATCACAAATTTCACACCTTCCAACTCGCTCATAGACATATCTTTAAGTCAAATGTATAAGCACAACCTCCTCCATTGAACTAGAATGAGAATCAAACTTGCACAGGTACATGCATATAAACACAAACACAATCGCAACATGTAAAGTGATTGAAAAGTTCACCGGGAGATCAAACCATGGGATAAGTCTTGAGACCATACCCAAACCAAATTCATCAATCAATCCATATAGCATCATCAAATAAGCAAATCAGAACAACCAACACAATTGAGATTATGGTTTGAAGCCGTTGAATTGAACCTAGAAGTGTCACAGCAAGAAACGGGTGCAAAATGGAGGCTTTAATACCTAGGAATGGATACATGGGGTAATAGATCAAGACAAAGGCGGGTTTGATTTGTTCGACAACTATTTTATAGTTCGATGTGACAAACAACCCACAACCAGTGCTCGGGGGTGGTATTCGGACTTCGACCCAGCATCGAATACATTGAATAGAATAGCGGTGTGGGTTAGGATCCCTAACCTTCCAATCCAATTACCATAATGAAAGGTTCGTTCGGAGAATCGGTGATCGGAATAAAGGTAGACATGAATACCCTCAACCTAAGTGAAGGGATTAAACCCAGTCATCGTCAAGAAGATTACTGTGGACTAAGACCAAGTCCAAATACTACACCGACAATTTCAGTCATCCAACAGCAATCACATAACTCACCAGCTTTTGGAGGAAGAGCGCGGCCGTGGATGCCACTTAGAAAATCGAGGAAAGAGCGGAGTCCGAGGTTAGAGGCCAGAGATGTGATCACTGCGAGGAGACTAGGCACAAGAGCTAAGCCCTGGCAGAGTGGCAGCAGAAAACCCTCCTTTGGGTTAATGCAGACTCAAGGGAGGAACAAGCTTGGTTTGATTCACGAGGCATTAAGGCCCTGAGTTAAGGATCAGAAAAAATATGGAAGGCAAATGTGTACGAGGCAGGACGAAGGGGGAAAAGAACTTATTGAAAGGGAAGGAATAAGATATTTAGGAGACAATTGGGCTGTGAGTTGGGCTGAAGGCTACCCCCACAAAACAAAAACACACGGATCAAATAAAGGGGAGAATGTTTGGGAAACCAAAAGTCAAAGGCTGGCTGAGCTGTGCATTAGCCGAATAAAGGGAAGGATGTTTGGGATCTTGGTAGGCATTTCCTTCACAATATCTTAAAACTTATCCATTTGCATAATAGCCATTTTCTAAATAATATTGACATAACTACTTTCATTTCATTCCATGTACTAAACCGAGCTAGCTAACAACGTTGACCACACGTGAGAAATACAACTTGACACATGAATATCCATCCATCTAAACAAAACTAACATCATACCAACTGCTTGAGAGAGAATTAAAATTAAAGAGGTTCAAATTTTGAAAGGAAAAAGGATGTCTTGTCACATGTGAGAAATACAACCTGACATGTTAATATTCATCCATCTAAAATAAAACTAACATCATACCAACTATTTGAGAGAGAGTTCAAATTAGAAAGGTTGAAATTTTGAAAGGAAAAAGCATGTCTTGCTGAAATTTGTCCAGCCAGTCCTCGCTCTTCTTCAATTCTCTGGCCTCTGAGAATCATCTAGCAGCTTCTTAAAGCTTGGGAACCTTCAAACCAATTAATTAAATGTCATACTAATTTACATAAAAAATCCATCAACAAGGCATTGAAGTTAAGCATGACAATATCATAGTTTTCTTATATTTTATACTTTTACTTAGATATTCTAAAACTCTTGAAATATTTAAAAAATAAGATGCAATTATATATGAAATTTTTGGTTCACAAATAGATTACATGAGAAATAGTCAATCAGAAAGAAGTAGCATTATAGCATGGAAGTGAGAATAAGATTGATCTAAACTCTCACCTGATACTGAGGGGGGCCTCTGCCAATAATGCGAGATAATGATCCCCGGTAGCAGATTCAATAAGTTCACTTTCTGCAGTAAATTCGTCCACCCATTCCAATTCATCAAACCAGTCTTGTTTTGCTTCGAAGTTCTTGAGTTTTCTCTATCTACTCTACGGACCAAATGGCAGCTTCTTTAAATTGGGGCAGTCCTTCACACCAAACGACTCCAAAGAGGAGAACCTTAACACTCCTCCATAAATGCTCCTTAATCTTCCTAGATATTTCAAACTAAGAGTAGTGAGTCTGGAAAAAAATTCCTCTTCATTAGCAGCCCAAAGTTCACCACTTATGACTTCTTCTAAAAGATCACACCGAGATAATTCAAGATATTCAAGTTGTGGAGCATATTGAAGCCAATTCAAATTGAGTATTTCCCACCCCTCAATCGTTAACTTGCAAAGTGGCATCTTGTATACATTCCCCAGGATCCTTGAAATAATCTCAATTCCCAAATCATAGTTCTCTGGATTCCTTTTAGCAATCTCCAGTGTTTCAAGATGCTCCATATCTCCCAGACAAAGGGAAAATGTTTCCGCCGATCTTGGATTCAAATCATCACAAGAAGCTCTCAGAAAAGAAACACATTGAAATTTTCAGACTTCAAAATCTCCTCAAACAAAGAGGCTTTGTGGATGGAAATGGTTACATCTTGAAGCTCATCTAAACTTTCTAACTCACGAAATGACACATCATCATCATAATGTTCTCTTTTGCTTGTTAACAAGCTAAAAACTTGCAGTGAGGACAAATGGGACACAACATCCTTCGCTATTTCTAATTCACCAATGCTATCTAGTATTAAAAACTTTAATTTTTCAAATTCCTCCACTCACTTGGCAGTATTGTCACTCCCCCACATTGGGACAGGTTGATGTATTATAAATTAACGAGCCTCCAAATTTCAGACAATAAACTGCCCAAGTGAATATTGCAAGATAAGTCCAACACTCTGACACTCTTGGGAAGCTTAAACTCCATTGTTGTTTCAAAGAATTATTTTGGAATATTTCTCATGAGAAGTGTAATAACATGTGAATAATCAAGTTTCCTTGATAAAACACTAGTGCCCCCACCCCATAGAGATAACCGTTCAACCTCCCCCAAATCTTCATGACCAAGAACACCATTACTTGATCCAACTTCTACTATCCATTTGGCTACCTTCATACCATGCTCACAAGCTAGCCAAAGAGCCATCTCTTTGACCACATCATGAATATTTACCAAGCCCTTAGAATCTCCTTCCTCCAACAACGATGCTTCTTTTAATATTGAAATTATTTTTTTCCTTGCTCACATGCCACATGTATATCATGGTCATATCCTCTTAGAAAACCTTCCACAATCCAAAACGATATAAACTCCTTTATACTTATAAAATGGGCATAACAAACCAAGGAGCAATACAGAAAGTAGGGTTTGCAGTAATCAGGAAAGTTATCATAACTGATTCAAGGTGGTGATAAACATTCTCAATACCTGGAAATCTTGAAGGGTAGTTCCTCAATGTATGCAATGCCCACTCCCACTAGGAAATCCTTTCCTTAAGAAGCAAGGCATGTCCAACTGTGCAAAGTGCAAAAGGTAGTCCTTGGCATTCCTAGGCAATATCTACTACATAACAATCTATGCTTGGATGCGAGTTAAGGGTTCTATCGCCCACTTGTCTGTAGGATATTATACAATAAAAGTCCTTTGTCTTCTATAGTCTTCCACATATTCCAAACATCATCTCCCACATGCACTTGCTACCTTATCTGTTCCTGAATCATCTCATCATCTACATCTCTAGATACCACAATCCAAAATATTGTATCGGGTCTTGGTGTTGCCTTTAGGAGGACATTATTGTGAAATTTCTTGATAAGAGTTGTTTTGCCCACCCTATACAAGCCAATGATCTTAGACCTACTTGTAATATATAATGCTTGAAGCTTATAATATAAGGAATGTAGACCCACTGGGTTGTCTAAAAGCAGCACATCACCCTCCAAAATAATTTGCTGGGCTACATTGCTAAAATCCCCTTTGCTTAATAGATCTATACATTGATAAACTCTTGGCTAACTATTGTGTTCAGCTTATAAGAAGCTCATAGGCTCTTAGGGCAGTGCCTTGTAAACACTTACCTTGAGCTTCTTCATCACCTTGTCGTAAAATGTTTGGCACTTCCTCCAAGAGTGCGTCGGCCTTAATGATCCAACCCTTGACCTCATTTAGAACACTTAACTCTGGATCTCCTTCTGTGTTTTCAACCCTTGTCTTTACATCTAGACAGCGGTTTTGGAGTTGATCCTTAGCTCTATCCAAAGCGCTAAGATTGTTGTGTAGGTTTCGTATAGAGTCTATTCTTATGGAACAAAATGCCAACAACCGACCTATAACGTGAAGTATGGGAGAAACAATATCAGACATGTTAACTGGATGGCAAGCAAGAAGTTAGAAGTAAAGAAAGGTGAGAAGAGGAGAAGGATGTTTAGTGTGGACAAGAAGATTTTGAAAGTGCAATGAAAGGCAAGAAGATCACTTTGAGAGTGATAAAGCCAGGGCAAAGGCAAAATATAAAGAAAACAAGAGTTTGGAATAATCCAGGAAGAAGAAGTGGGGCTGATTCAGAATGAACTAGAGAATATAAGAGAGAGAGAGAGTAGTGAATACTGAATAGCGATTATGTGATGGTAATAGAGGGTGAAGGAGTGGTATCCACTTCTGAGTAGAAAGAGAGTCCCACCCCACCCTTCTCTCTCTATGTGCAGCACACCCAAGAGAATTCATCATTATTTTATAATTTAATAGCTACTTACTATACCATTTTAGAAAGAATAATAATATATTTTATATTTGTTTACATAAAGCTCAAATCTGGGGAAATTTTTTTAAGCAGAATAAATTTAATTCTTTGCTCTCTCATGTATGATTAATTGAAGCCAAGTTAATGAACTTACTAAAAGAGACAAAACTCTAATTAAACATCTACTGTTTTTTATTTGTAGAATTTGAGTACGAGACTTTATTTGAGAAAAATTGAACCTTAATATACAAACTGAGGTTAACTCTAGAGCCATTATGTGACATCCGGGCACTGATGAAGGTGAGGAGTGATCGCCTGTGCAAGAAAGGGGGTGTGAGATAAAAAGTGATGATGTACGAACAAGGAGCGGCTCCTGGTAGGCTTCTAAGTGGGAGGGGCATATGAATGAATCGAATACATACCGAAACTAAAGGCATCCAGAGACTATATAGGTATGGGACTATACGATTAAGGATAACTTAAAGAAATTGATAGGTACTACTTATACCAACAAGGTGCACCTACCTTTTCAATATCGTATCCCTTAAGAACTTCTTAGTTAAGCGTGCTTGACTTGGAGCAATTTTGGGATGAGTGACCTCATGGGAAGGAGGTGTGTGATTGAGGATAAAGCACACCGAAATGACTTAGGTTGGTTTGTAGGGACAGTCGTCAACTCCAAATAGCAATCAGACGTTACAGTTGGTATCAGAGCCCGGCCTCTCTCAGTACGGTATGGTTCGAGGACGAACCAAATGGAAACTAGTGGGCATATGACATCTGGGCCCTGATGAGGGCGGGGAGTGATCATCAGTGCAAGAAAGGGGGCGTGAGATGAAAAATGATGAGGTACAGACAAGGAGCGGCTCCTTGCAGGCTTCTAAGCGGGAAGGATATATGAATAAATTGAATGCATACCTGAACGAGAGGGATCCAGAGACTGTATAGGTATAGGACTATAAGGTTAATGATAGCTTAAAGGAATTGATAGGTACTACCTATACCAATAAGGTGCACCTACCATTTTGGTAGCTTTACTCTTAAGAACTCTTTAGTTAAACGTATTTGACTTGGAGCAATTCTGATATGAGTGACCTCCTGGGAAGGAGGTGTGTGATTAAGGGCAAAGTGCATCGAAATGGCTTAGGTTAGTTTATAGGGACAGTCGTCAATCTCGAATAGCGGCTGGACGTTATAGCTTCCTTTCTTGCAAGGACGATCACTCCCCGCCCTCATCAGGGCCCAGATGTCATATGTCCACCAGCTTCCATGTGGTTCGTCCTTGAACCATACCATACTGAGAGAGGCCAGGCTCTGGTACCAACTGTAACATTCGATCACTATTTGGAGTTAACGACTGTCCCTACAAACCAACCTAAGCCATTTCGGTGTACTTTGCCCTCAATCACACACCTCCTTTCCATGAGGTCACTCATCCCAAAATTACTCCAAGCCAAGCATGCTTAACTAAGAAGTTCTTAAGAGATACGATACTAAAAAGGTAGGTGCACCTTGTTGGTATAGGTAGTATCTATTAATTCTTTTAGGCTATCATTAACCATATAGTCTCATACCTATACAGTCTCTGGATCCCTCTCGTTCCAGTATGTATTCGATTCATTCATATGCTCCTCTCGCTTAAAAGCCTAGCAGGAACCGCTCCATGTCCATACCTCATCACTTTTTATCTCACACCCCCTTTCTTGCACCGGTGATCACTCCCCGCCCTCATCAGCACTCGGATGTCACATGCCTATCAGCTTCCTTGTGGTTCGTCCTCGAACCATACTGTACTGAGAAAGGCCGGGCTCTGATACTAAAATGTAACAACCTACCTTCAAACACCTTCAGATTTGACCAAAACCTTCTAAATCCAACCAAACACAACACAAACATCTCAAAACAACTTTTCAAAACTTTAGGACAGTGGAAACGAACCAAACAACATCAAAATCTAGTGTAGCGGTACCACGCAGTCCAATAGCGAGTGAAAAACATGGGTGGTCTATAGCCGCGGTAATACTGTAACGGCCACGGCCCTAGCCCAGATTTTGATGTTGTTTAATTCATTTCTACTATTCTAAAGTTTTGAAAAGTTTTTTTTTGAGATATTTAGGTTGTGTTTTGTTGGATTTTGAAAGTTTTGGTCAAGTCTGGAGGTGATTGATGGTAGGTTGTTACACATTGTACACACCTTTTTTGTTAGAAAGTCATTTATTTTTTGTTGACAACATCGACAGTTTCAGAAAGGGACAATCCAGCTTTATCTATCATGACCATATTGTGGGAAGATATTAGTGAAAGATCACAACGAAAATTGACATTGCAACACATGAATGAGTAATTGATCCATTTAATTGGATGTTTAAAAGAAGGTTAATTTTATAATATTACATTTGAAGAAGTAATTAAATATTGTCAAATTTTTTTATCAAAAAATTTGTAAGGAATGGAAAATGAAAGGCTTCAATTAGAGGCTTTTTGATAGCCCATCCTGAAAAGCTAAAAAGCAGGCGTGAAGTGTGAACTGTGTTTGCAAGGCAAGACCTAGGGCTTGTTTGAACCACGAGCTTTACATGTTTTAGGAAATAAAGTGTAGGAAGGAACCAACGAACAAAAATCAAACACAAAGCCTGTACCTCTTACCTGTGACAGGAGGATCCGATCCCAGAGAATATTGCTTCGTAGTAAAAGGCCCTGTGGCTGTGCAGTGCAATTAAAAGTAAATACTGAAAGAATGAAATGAAATTAAGCAAACAGAAAAGAAGCGAGGATCATATGGTTACCTTAGGTGTGATAGGAAGGATCCGAATGCCAGAGAGCACTAGTACAATAGGAGTATATAATGTTTCAATTTCAGACTATAATATTATTCGAACAAAATAAAATACTAGCTAGCATCATATCCTAGCAATCAATATATGCAATCACACTGATTACGGGAATTAATTAATAATAATATAATTATTTGGATTTAACGTAATCTAAACTGATGATTTAATAATATGATTCTTTGGATTTCACAAATTTGAAACGGATGATTATTTATTTATATTGTTTGTTACAAGAAAAGAAAAAGATTTTACTTTTGACAAGATGACATGGACAGGATGGTGGACGATAGTGGTGTTGTGGCGAAAGGTAGGGAATTGCATAGTACGACACAAATAAAAAACTCGAGTAATGCAGGACGTGAATTTACGAGGTAGCACAAAAGGATGCCTGCCCAGAATCATCCAGACCCAGTGATGACCGCTAAAGCTTCGGTGCGTTTGAAAGCACAACGAGGATAGTAACTGTTTGTCTCTACTGTAGTAATAAAAAAAAGGAAAAACATAAAATTTTTTTTGTTTGCATAAAATTCAAATTTGTAGACTTTTTTTAAGAAAAATAAATTTAATTCTTTGGTCTTACATTTCTAATTTATTAAGCCAAGTTAAATAAACTTACTAAAGGAGACAAAACTCTCATTAAATATGAACTTTTTTTATAATTCAGTCTTTCAGTAAAAAATTTTGTAATTAAATATTTAAACAATATGTATGATAAAAAAATATGAATAATATATATCTATATATATAAATATGGACGACAATATATATATATATATCTCAACAATATTTTGACGATATCAGAATTAATTTTTTAAATGGCATTGAATTTACTTGTGAATCATGTAAAAAATTAAAAGATGCAAATTAATTCAATGAGCTTTAAAATGTGTTTCGAACTTCACATTTTTTTTTTTTTGCTTTAATTCATGTGGATATAATTGTTGGAAAAACTTTGCTCAGTGGGATTTTACATAAAACCCAATTAATGTATGTAAGAGGTATATTAGATTGGGTTCATGTGAGAGAAGGAAGACAAACGCAAGTATAGAGTTTGATCTTTACAAAAAAGGCTGTGAACAAGTCAGAAATTTTGCTTTGAGGAACAACATATGCAAGATGTGTTTCACGTTAAGAAAACAAATTATTGTTACTCCCTTGCAATTTGTGGGGCACATAAAGACGAAAAGAATGATATTTTTATTTAGAAAAGGCTTCCTTTTTCTTTTTAATAATTTAACTGTTTAATTTAGTGTGTGAGAGAAGCTGAGAATGGACGAAGTTTTTGTTTTTATTCAACGGTCGGTAGGGCAAATGCTTCTTATCTTTTTGTAAACAAGATATGTCATTTATCGGTTGGAGAAGAAAGACACAAAATGCTTCTGCCATCCTCCAATATATGTTGTTTGCAGAAAATTATGAAGACAGGACAAAATTTATCTCTCCGGCTTCCTTAACACTCAAGCTGCAGATGGCGAGGAATAAAATATCCTATCTCTGAGAGGGGTATCTTTTTATCTATTATTATTATTATTATTATCTATATAGAAATAGAGGTGTTGTATGAAGTATGAATAGCTAAACAGACTTCTCACAATTGTTTAGCCCAAATTTATTGAGATATAATTAATCATAACTAACTATTTTAAATATATTTATTTTCAATAATATTCTATGTCTTTTAATTTTATAAATCATACATAACTAACTTCTTAAGTTACCCTCGTTGTCTGCGTGTGAAGTGAAAAAAAAAAAAAGGAAGAAGATATTTTCAAAATTTTTCATTGCAGACACGTCCTCCAAATTTACAGCTGTAAATCTACTTAGCCCAATCATTGTCTGCAGAGTGCGCAGTGCGCAGTAGTGCTAGGTTTCTAGATTAATGTAATACCCGTAAAAAATAAAATACACATTTAAAATATAATTATTAATAAATACGGATAATAAGATTTTAAATATGATAAATTAGTTATTAGATAAAAACTTAAAAAAGGGAATAGTATTACTGAAATAATAATATTGAATAGAAATTAACATAAATATAAATAAAGAAATTTTATTTAACTAGTTAGTAGATACTATTAATCGAAACTCTAATCTTAATAAATTTTAAAAATTTTAAAGTCTATATATATATATATATATATTGAGCATCCTTTGAATATCTATATAATGTGAATGTCAAGTGTTTACAAATAATTACGAATGATATATATATATATATAATAAAATTAGGAAGCTTTCACAATCACTAAATTATTTTCTTGATTGATTCGTCTTGCTAAATATATATAGATTATTTTCATGAAGTTTAAAATTAAGCTATAAATATGCTAAAAAAAATACCAATAAGATTCTAAGTACAATTGGTAAATAGTTAAATCTATTTTGCATTTGAAAATGCTTTATTTAGAGAGACAAAATCTACTTTAATAATCTCTATATCTCAAACAGATTAGTTTTCCACCATTGACTTGAATTACCCTTGGTGCTAACCAGATTTGTTGAAAGATACATAATCCTCTTTAGCAATCGAAGACCTCAGACTTATTTGATTGTATTATTTATTTTTATCTTTTTAAAATAATTTTGTAGAAGTGTTTTTTAGAATAAGTTATAAGAAAAAAAATGTTTGAATCAATGTTCGGAAAAACTAGTTTTATGAATAGAAAAAAAAATTCATTTGAAAAAATTGTTTTGAGAACATATTGTAGAAACAAAAAAATAGAAAGTTTGTTTGATTAACTTGTTCTATGAAACATTGTTTGTAATAATTAGTATTTTTTTTACTATAATTTAATATCCATATATCATTATTAGACTAATTTAATAATAAAATTTTAGTAAAATAAATAATAAATAACATATTTTATTAATATAAATCACATGGACAACACTGAAATTGACCTGGTTTTAAATGAAATTTCAACAATAACATTTAGATAATTAGTTAATTAAGATTAATATAGTCTAATTTTATTACTAATTAATTTTATTGCATAATCTATTTTGATTTCACCCTTTTAGATAGAAGATTCAAGGATATTTTAGTGATTTTATTTAGGATTATGTAGCATTTTTATCACTCATTTGCCTTAAAAAAATAGAAAAAAAAATTAAAAAAAATTAAACTAACCCTACCCTTTTCTTATTATCCTCAGTTAGCACCCTTCCTTTATTGTCTTCCCCTATTTTCTTGGGTAGCCAACACACACGGAGCCTTCATTCTCATTCAAGTGCAAGCGTCGATCACCACTCCTCTCAAAGTCTCTCCTTCACTCTCATTTCCAACCAATTTTTCTATGATTTTCAGCCTTCTTCCATTTCAAGCGGCGGCCTACCCTTCTCTATCACATTACCAATGACCTTTTTAAGCTGCGTTCGTCGAGGAAGATGACAAATTGAAAAAATGACAGCAAGAAAGGAGAAAAACAAGAAGCTCACCAACAAACAAGAACGGCTTACAAACGACAACCAGCGATCTTCAGCTTCAGCAGAGTAAGAAGGGAGAATGACGACCAAGGCGGAAGT
The DNA here is from genome assembly GCA_026686845.1 of Adenanthera pavonina. Taxonomy (NCBI): domain Eukaryota; kingdom Viridiplantae; phylum Streptophyta; class Magnoliopsida; order Fabales; family Fabaceae; genus Adenanthera; species Adenanthera pavonina. The sequence continues at coordinate 13,783,805 of JAIVEN010000003.1, read as the reverse complement.
GAAATAGAGAAGATGGCCAAGCGCTTTTGGGGTTCGGGACGAGACAATGAGGATTGAATTGACTTGGTTTTTTTTTAGATGAAGAATTACCAATATGCCATTAATAAATGGGTTTGTTCTCCATATTTTGTAAATTTCACAGAACAAAAACACTCAAAACACATAATAGATATTCTCATATTTTTGTTCGGAAAAATAATTTTTTGTTTTTAAGTTTTTTAGAACATCTTCTTGAAAACATCCCATTAGATGAGTTTCTCTATTGTTTTCCTCAAAAGTAAAAAATTATTTTTGAAAACTACAATCAAACAAACAGGCCTTAGTCAACCACTACAAGTGCTCACTTGAAAAAATATGGCTTATATAGATACACTACAAAAAGGAATTTCACATTAAAAAAAACAGCTTTATCCATTGGTCAATAGGATTTGTTGACTAAACCATGTTGTCTTTTTCTGTGAGGAGCAGAGAAAGTACAAAGCTTTTGTTTTTATTCCATGATTAATTGGGCTATATCCATTGGACAAAAGCTTTTTTTTTTTGGATGGAGAATGTTTCGGTTAGGGAAGAATATACAATGGAGCGAAAAATGTTAATGGACTAAATTAATTTATATAAGATATTGGTTCACTGGAATTATACTTTGACATACTTAAATTAAACTAATCTTTGAAAATATTATATTCAAATTAAATGATAAAAATAAATCTATATTAATGTAATTGATCAATTATTGTAATAATTGAAATGTAATCTTTCCATTGGTTTTGGCATGGAATAAAATTGTGCCAAAACTATTTTCATAGAATGAGGTAGGTGAAGTTTTTCCATTATACCAAACATTTCAAAAATGTCATTTTATCCCTTTTTTCGTTTGCTTTCCTAATCCTTTCATTCAAATCAAACACAATCAATGGGCCATCATAAAATTACTTTTATTTAATATATATATATATATATATGTATGAGATACTATTTTTCTACTAAAAATTACGTTCATCTCTCTTTCAATTTTAATTAACTATTATCTTCTCCTCTTATTTGTATGGCATTATAAGAATTGAATCAGAATATATATTACCAAAAAAAACCTTGCACTTTTCATATTAATTTAGTGCTCAAATGATATTAATTAAAAAAATTACATAGTAAAAAAATTACATGGAATAAAAAATATTTTATAATATTTACATAGTAAATGTATTATATTAGATACATGAAGAATAAAAATTCTACAAAATCAATTAAAATATATAAAATAATTTTTTAAAAAATAAAATATATATATACGGGTCGGGTCGGGAGTCTGGCCCTAACCCCGACCTGGTCCGAAAAGTTGGCCCGGCTTGATTGGCCTATATGGTTGGGCTGGACTGGGCCAATCGAGCGCTGGACCAACTTGTGCACCCCTACCCTAACCTAACATTGGTGGTGGAGAATTGTGGCAAACTTTGTATATTTTATAAATTCACCCACTCCCCTCTGTCAAACTCACGAATCAAACCTGTGGGCCGTGGCTGTGGCTGCCTTCTGCTGGGCTAAAGTCTCAATCTTGGGTTTCTGGTTCTCACTTTTCCTTTTCTTTTTACCTTAGAAAAATCCATCACTTTTTTTGGATTGACGAAAAATCCATTACTTTCATCACACTTTTTTCACTTCCATTGTTTATTACTCTAAAATTCGCATTTTTTATTACTACATATGATAAAATATTATTTGTTGAATTTTTCTCATCCACCTCCATGCGCTGTCGACTGAAACTTACGTTTTTCTATTTGTTTTTAATTAATTGATTAATTATCAAGCTATGAAATGGACACATTCATGACCAGAGGTGACCTTAGGTCCTTACTGGTCTGTTAAAAAAAGTCTGCCATTGATGATGAGTGTCGATCACAATAAGCTGCCAACAAGAGAAAGCAAGCTTAGAGGCACCTTCGATTCCGAGCACGTGATCCAAATCTTCTTCACCGAGCCTGCAAAGTTCGTGTGTCATTTTTAAGTCATCAAACTGCATGCTAATTAAATACTTTCTTCATTTTTTTTATTGTCACTTTAATTTGAAGAAGATTTTTGTTTTTATCTACATGTGAAATTCAAATTTTAAAACAACATGAATTACTATTTTTTAACTATATTCTCATTTGTATATTATTTTAAAAGTTAATGATAATATTAATTATTTTGTTATTATTCATTTATTTAAGAATATATTTAAAAATCCAAAAAGAATTCTAATATATTGATTGTAATTCTTAATATATGGAAAAACCTTAAATAATATACAAATAACCTTTACTTATCCAAACAGAATTTGTGGGAATGCATACCATATTTTACTCAATGGGTACTTGCGAACGGCTACAATATTTTTTCTGCATTGATTTAACACCACAAATAATATTGATAAAATCTTTTTTGGTATATATAGTATCTAATTAGGTCAAATTTGACACTATTATCAGGCTCAAATGGAAATATCTCTTTTAATGTAATTTTTTTCATTTGTAATGCTCAAACTCAAAACTTTACGTAAGGGATATTAAATTTCTTATGCCTCAACCTAACCGCTCTTGATAATATTGATACAATTTTAAATAGACTAAATAAGTTTTGACTGTTTGGTAACCATGAATGTTTGGGCTTTTTTGTCCGAACATAACTTTGATATTCAACCAGGAAGGAAGGAACGTCTAATTTACTTTCCACACTCATGATTTTTTATATTGATTTGCTGATTATAAGAAATTGGGAAAATTTCAGAAAAATACTTAGAAAAACAAGTTATCTCCTAAAGCATACCTTGAATGCGGCAATTCCTATTAACCATCAAGATTTCAGTTGGAAAAAAAATTTATGAGGAAAATACCAATTTGCCCTGCCCTGAATTGAAATCCTCTTGCACTGGCTTCTATCCCTCGTGTTCCTCCCCTAAAATTTTTCCCTAAGAGATAATCTTTAAAAACTACTATATAATGGCAACACGTATTCTGGTTTAGCACTTGTGTTACTATGGAACTAACTGGAGGAAAAAGTATTGGGTGAGAACTATCTGATTTTGGTACAAATGATTAGTTGAAATCCCAATTGTTTCAAATAGGATGAATCTTTCTGGGCATATACTTTTTTCATTTACAAAATTTAAAGGGAAAATTACATATAAATATCAAGATAAGAAATTATTTTGAAAATAGTATTTGAATTTGGTCTAATTCCAGAAACTCACAAGGATATATAATTGGAAATAAGTTTTTTACTTAAAAGACTAAAATGCCCTTTGTAAATAAGATATAATCAATTACAAATCAATTAATTTCAATTATAAATATACTAGAATTAGTGCTAAATCAACATGGATTAGTTGCAAATTAATATATTATAAATAAGTCACGATCCACTGTAAATAAGATGTTATTAATTGTAAATCAGTAAGTGTTGATTGTAAATCTATGAGAGTGACTTGAAAATCAATGTGAACTAATTGCAAATAATTATAAGAACATTTTAGTCCTTTTAGCATATAAGCTTATTTTCAATTATATATTTATGTAAACTTATGGAATTAGACCAAATTCATGTCCCACCTTACTATTTTTTAGCAAATTTTCCAAACTTAAACTAAAAAATCATCATCAATCATCAATAAAAAGGAAAAAGTTTAAGGTAAAAATACTATTCCTATCACAGTTTTGAATTGTTCCTAACACTCTTCACCATAACCCAATTTCTTTTCACTATGTGTGAATGTATGTGTGTATTTCATCCTTTCACGTGCATGCCGTGTCAGTGGTTTCTTTTCACATGTTTCCAAGGAAAGTGGGGCTGCCCAATCAATTCTCTTTTGGGGAAGAATGGAAATAATTTAGGATGTTAGCTTCTAACCAATTGGCATTAATTGCTGGACGCAAGGTGATCTGACCGTTAAGTAATTTCCTTCGTCCTCTCTCTCTTTCTACACTCTTCTTCTCCTTCCTTTCATTTTCCCTTTTCATTCTCTGTCCTTCGTCTACCTCTTTCTTACCACCGCACGCACGCCTCCATGCCAGTCCGTCTCACCCAGTTTTATCGTCTTCTCTCTCCGTCTTCGATCTTCTCACCGCTCCCATCTTCTCTCAATCTTGTCGTCCTCCGCCGACCCCACCCATCTCTGTCCTCCATCGGCGATTTTCTTGCGGTTGACCAGAAAAGAAAGGACGCCTCTTCCCTCACAGCCCGGAAGAACCTAGATCGCTGAATGCCGTGGCCACTGTCGGAAGTCGCCAGGGAATGCCCTCTGTGTGATCAGACGGTGCTTCAATGGTAAACTCGCCAACCTTCATTGCCTTTTTTCTCTCCCTCTGGACGCTGCCTCGGTGAAATTTTTGGAGTTTTTTTTTTTTTGCATTATAATAATTTCTGTATATTTGCCGTCTTTTGATAATCTTAGATCATTTGTGAATTTCAGGGGATGGATAGGCTATGTAGTGGCTGTGATGCTTATATTCATTTTAGCTTTTCTATCAATTACCAAGTGTTGTAACCAAGGTTGAAATCATTGCATATTATCTTGTGAAACCGGCTACGGGTGGGGAGGGTTGAAGGATGTGCCGGCGGCGACGGTGGTAAGGAAGGAAAAAGAATGAGATGAATAATGGAGGGTTCCGGTAATACTAGACAGGATGACGACAAGATTTGCAAAAGCGATGGGAACAGAGACAACTCACGACGATGATAACATACACAAGACAGCGGTAGCGGCAAGAGATGGCAACGTACGCAGGGCAACGGTGATGGCGACGGCTTCACTGGTACGTCAGATATGATTGTTGCTACGTTGAAATTTCTGGATTCTATTTTTTTTTCCTTACGTTTTGCTTCTCTGCTGGTGGAGAAAGTTTGAAATGGTGATGGTGTTGGATCCGCCATTTGTTGGTTACTGGGTCTTGGTCTCTTTTTCTTCCTTAACCAGCGATCTAGAACTCCCTTCCTCAGATTTGAACTGTATTACGCAATTCCTTCCGAGTTTTTGTTTGGATCTGAACCCTCTAAACCAAATACCGAGGTAACATGTTCCTCTTCGACTGTTCGTTTTGATTTTCTTTCTTTCTTTATATATTGGAAGCTACTAGGGGAAATTTTGGGTTAAACGATATGGATGCAAAATGAGAAGGCATTTAATTAGAGGAATGGGAATTCCAATCGATGAACTGAGCTCACTTTTAGAAATGTAAATAGCCAAAAGTGTTTAGTTGATGATTCAAGATACATTTAGGTAATGTTTATTTTCAATTGATGTAGTGTGAACTGCTTTGTCCTCAATTCTTTTACGTGATATATTTATAAGAAACAAAAGATAAATCATTCATTCAAGTTTGGTTCTATAAATAATCTCTCAGAATATCAGAAGTTGAATAAAACGAATTCATTTTATTATTGCTCAACTTTGGAGACATCTTTTGCTTCATCGTAACGTTTTCTATATTGCAACATCTTGGCTTGAGCTCATGTAGATTTCAGTTTTTATATTTACTGTAATCTAAGTTCAGATATAAAAGTGACTAGGTGTGATTTGAATATGGAGGAATGATAAAGGAGGATCCCTAACTTATATGTCAATTAAAGAATTGAGTTCTGAAATTGATGTTTATTAAAGATCATAGAAATGAATTATAAGCCGGTTTGGAAATCTCTATTGTTTTGTGGATGTAGTTGTCAGATGAATTTCATGTTTGCTGTTTTTATCCTAAAGGCAGTGGCAAATTTTGCATTCAGTGTACTATAAGTATTTGGCTTCTCATTTCTATTTTGTAAATGGGCAAGACTTTAGGAAGAGGTGGAACAAACAGTCTCAAGCATTTTATAACTTATTTAGGTAGGCTGATAGGGTTGATAAACTTGATAACATTGGCCAAAGACTGGTAATGCTCATATTTTTATTGATATAATTTGAGCTGTTAATTTGATGTGTATCTATTGCCTGGTCTTGGACTTCTGGTATTTTAGATACTTGCTTACCTAATTATTATTTATTCTTTTATTTTTTTATTATTTTAGTTTTTTTTACTGGAGCAAGGTGATCTAAAGCTCTGAGTTTGAGCTCTGGAATATTACAGAGCATTTCAACGTGTTGCTGCTGTCCAGAAGGCAATAGGGAATGTGAGTCAAGCTGGCATATAACTCTATGGATCAGAATTATATTATGAAGTTTGCTTGTCACTTAAGGTGAGTCTGTTCTACAGTTCTACTTCCTCTAAATGTTTGTGTTTGTTTTCTTGGAGATATGCATGGCCTTTAACTGAGATATGGATGTGAATAATTTGTTTATACTTGACACAAGTATATTCCATCTACATATTCATGTCTATATAGTAACCTACACACACATTTTGTTTAGCCATTTGTTAATGTTAGTTTATAATATAATTGATATTATTATCTGAGGAAAACCCAAAAGGGCCTGCTAGGCAACAGCATGACGCATATTCACTTAATCAACCAGTCAGCCAGTAAGTAAGGTGGACACTGTCTGTACAACCAGTAAGTAGGCTGGTCTTTTCATGTTGGCAATTAAGGTGGAGCTAGAGATAGCCATAAATTAGTTGTCCTTTGGGACAACTTACAGCATGTGATGGTCTAATCTATTCTCACTCTCATATTCTTCTCCAGCTAGGATTATGATGATGATTATTATTATTATTCTTTTGCTTTTTCCCTAAACTTGATGATATGTAAAACATTTTCCAATTTCCTTTAGGTGGAAAATATTGCTGTGTTTAGATAAGTTGTTACATGAAAAATAATTATGTTTTAATTGTATCAAGGACAAGTAATTTATTTTCATATATAATCACAACTTTTGCTAAATGAAGATTTTTAAAATATATATATATATATATATATAAATTTTCTTCTGAAAAACAAGGGAGATCATTTCCATTTTGGTGTCGGCCTCCTGCTATTAGGGCATATACATTGTTGTGGTCCACTCTACGAAGCAGTCTTTGATAGCTATGCTTAAAGAGTGCCTTTTTTTTTAACTGCTGCAGTTGATCAGCCTTATTTACCTTCTAGATAGATGCTTTAATATGAAGAGTGATAGAAAACAAAATAAATTTTAAAGAAGAAAGTTTCTTTGGCAGTTTTAGGTAAAAAGAGGCCATTCCTCATGGAGTAGGAGAGCCAATAGTAAATGTAGCCATATTCATCTACATAATGTGTTCACTAGATTGATACAGTTACAATTTCAACTTCGGAGATATAATTGTAGTTCTGCTGGGGTGAATTTTTTTTCCCTGCATGCTTATTACGTTATTGATTAATTTTAGTTTGAACATAATTTCCCCCCATCTAGAAATATTATTTTCTTGATTTAATATTAATTTGACTTCAATTTTCATTAACCTAATTATTTAATGTTTATTAATTTCATTAATATTTTCAATATTATTTAAAATGTTATCATTTTCACTGGACTAGCTTCAATTACTTTGAAGAAATCTTCATCTTTCAAGTATTCATAATTAAAGTCATAGATTTATTTCTAAATATATATTAGGTCAAGGGAAAAATGGAGAATATAAAAAGTTTATTGAAATCATTTTTGTCCAAAGCACTAGCTTTTCAAGGAAATTATAGCATCATTAAAAAGGGGTCTCTCATGTACTAGACATGAGAAAATTTCTATTATGAGCTCTATATTAACCATGTATCTATATTATCATTTTTTAACTTTATATATATCCATATGTGTGATCCATCAAAAACTACATTTAGTTCCTTTTTTCTATGTAAATAATATTTGCACATTAAGAAGTCACTAAAGTTTCAGGTCAAATTAATATGGAAAAAATGAGTAGTGATAAGACATGGTTCCGTGAATACCAAAAAATGATAAAAAATTTTTGTATGTAATAAAATGATAACACGTTACACAATTTTCAAATAATAAAATTAAGAAATTTTATATTTCATCTTACTATTTAACATAATAAATGTATAAATTCACTTATAATGTGTTATGTAAACATTTTCTATAAAATTATAAGAACTTTTTGTATGTAATAAAATGTCAACATGCTACACAATTCTCAAATAGTAAAATTAAGAAATTTTATATTCCGTCTCACTATTTCACATAATAAATATATAAATTCACTTATAATGTACTATGTAATCATTTTCTATCATCCCACATACAGTAACATAACTAGGCGTTTTCTACCATATTGTTGCCTAGCAATAACACAACTTACAACATCGTACAGTTTCCTTTTGAAAATTTGCTATAACATACCGTAAGCATTAAAGCAAAAGTCAACTTAAACTTCCACCCACATGTTTGAGAGTTCCATACTATAAATCTTGTATTTCTTTGTATCTTCAACTGACTCATGGGCTTTCATCAACCAAAACAAAAAACTCACTCATGGGCTGACCTAGCCAATAATAGTCCTTGCTATTGTAACTCAATGGGCCCGCGCGGTGCCTCTAGTTTGTTTGAAAAGCATTGACTTCAATTCACTCAACTCAATCCTAATTAGGTTGGTCAAAAAAATAAAAACCTAATTAGCACTACAAAAATATTTAATATATTGCTCATTTCATTGCGAGATACTAAAATAAGAAATAGGTAGCATGAATGAAAATTAACTTCACATGTTTAACTAAAATTAGTAAAAATCTATATTATTCAATAATACTGAAAATTGTTATTGACTTCACATCATTTTGCATTTTTTTATTAATTTTAAATTTCTATATTTATAAAAATATATATAATGCAAAAAAATAAAAATCACAAGTATAAACCTGAAATTTAAATTCATACATAATTGTATTTTTTGTATTTTTTTTAAATAAATAGAAAAATATAGATTTCATTTTTCCGAGAGAGAGATTCAATCTAACTCGTACTTGTACAATTCGTTGCCATCCATGGCCTAACTATATAGCCAGGAGTGGGGGAAGGGCCGAAGAGGTGAGTGGTGGAGTTTTGAGGCTACTTGGAAAATTGTTGAGATAAGCAAATCTAAGTTTACAAATTTCATTTTAGGCTAAATTGATGTTTGATTCATTTTTAAACCTCATTTTATAAATATTTTTATCTTTAAATCAATGAACTAGAGATAATACTTTTGGATTCATAAACTTATTTTTTTCTCATAATTAGTTTATCAAATTTATTTTTATAAAAAAATTCAAACATAAATCATGTTACAATAAATTTATTTTTGTTCAAATTTTATTTTGACAAACTTAAATATATTCAAACATAAGTTTACAAACTAAGAATCCCAACACCTAAGTTTGTATTGGAGTTTTATTTTTAATAAAAAAGAATAAGTTTGTACTGTAGTTTACTTACACATCTCCTTCGCTCACCTAAACTCACAAAACAACTTGAGGCTTCTGCTCCGTTCTCATACCTCACTTTGTGCTTCTTTTGTTTCATTTTTAAAACCCTTCAATAATGTAATATTTCATCACATTTTTTTCGCTTCCAATTTTTTATTATGTACGCAATTACAATATTAATTAATTCACTGGAACCAAATTTGTTGGATCATTTTACTACCATCCATTAATATATGTATTGTCTGAAACTTATGGTTTTTTATTTATTTTTAATTTAAATATGCTAACTTAGTTCGTATAGTAAATACATTCGTGTCATCTTTTAATCAATGAAGGTGCTTACTCTTCAAATACAAACTTCAATTACACCTGACCTTGTATTTTGAGTTTAATGTCTGCCATCATACTCACATGGACAAGGTTGACGAAAAAAGAGAGGATATTTTTTTTATAAATGTTATTAATTTTTTTGTCTTGTTGTCATGTTTTATCTTCAAATCTTGAAAACATACAATTCAAGCTTCAAAAACTTTTTAACCTATTCTTATTAATTTTTCATACCAATAAAATCACGTGAAAAAAATTAAATATGACATTCTAAATATCAATGGACAATGAATATTTTTTTTGTAAGTTAAAAACATATTTTTAAATTCAATAGCTAAGACATAATTTAAAAAACTACGTTTTTGCAAAATTTGTTACTATTATTACAGTGTCTTAATCAATCTATAATTCATATCCGAGGCTAGCCATTTATCATATTTCAAAGTTTATTTTTATTATAGGGTTAAAAAAATTGAACATGTGTAATGAGTCGAGTGACCCATTTAATCACCCTCATCCGTGTTCATACCAACACTTAAAATTTAATAAGGACTCAAGACTTACGAGTAATGAATTAATATCCATAAAAAGGTGTGTTAAAATGCTTTATATGTATTTTCCTCTGTTTTATGTATAATTAGTCACACAACAACAACAATAACAACATTAATCTTATCCCACTATGCAGGGTTGACAACATAAATTATATGATGCCAATGTGCTCTATTAAACACTATCTCCTCAAATAAATCATTTCTCAAAAGATCATTCCTTATAACTTTCATTAGTAACATTTTTTGTCTTTCTCTACGCTTTTTAATAGGACTCCAAGCCATTTAATCAACTCTTCTCACTGCCTCCTCTTGCCCTCTTCTTTATAAATGCTCAAACTACCTTAAATGATTTTTCACTATTTTCTCCTCGATAGGTGCTACTCAAACTTTTCTTCATATACAGTCATTTCATATCTTATCTAATTTTATATAACCACACATTCATCTCAACATTTTCATCTCTACTACTCTCATCTTATGCGCTTATTGCCCTTTCAAAACCCAACATTCACTATCATATAATATCGCCGATCTTATAGCTATTCGATAAAATTTTTCTTTGAGCTTGGTAGGTATCTTGCGGTCACAAATAACTCCTAATATTTTCTTCCATTTTAACCAATCATTTTGTATCATATGCATAACATCACCATCAAGTTCACCATCACTCTGTAAAATCGACCGCAAATGTCTAAATTTTGACACTTCTATAATGATTTGTTCTCTAATTTTTACCTTTGAATCATATTTAATTGGTTTCTTATTAAATTTGTAATGCATATATTTCATCTTGCTTCTACTCAAATGAAAATTTTTTTATTCTGAAATGTGTCTCCATAACTCAAGCTATTTGATAAATTTGATATTCGATATTGATATGGTGGGCCAAAAAAAAAAGGATATTTGATTTTGATATTTTTTTGGTGAATTATTTGATATTGATATTGTTATTAAAATATTGTTCACCAAAAAAATAATCAATATTGATTGAAATGGGCTCGGGGGCGAACCAGAGAAAGTGAGTATGGGGAGCCAAACTCTTACAAGCTACATTATGATATTTTAATCTGCCTCCCCAGTCCATGTTACTAGCTTAGACTAAGTGGTGTCCATGTTTTAGCCATGGTTCATATTCGATTCTGGAAGAGACCAAATTTATTTATATTTTTCACTTTTGACTAAAAATTCAAAGAAATATTATTAAACAAAAAAATCTTGAGAGGGGCTAGGGCCCTCCCTCATCTAAGCTGTGTCCGCCATTGAATGGGCTTGCTTGGCAATTTTCACAACAAATGCATTTGTTTTGATCAAAGCCAGTCCAATCTGGGTTTGGGTCTAGCCCATGAAACAATCTAGGAGGCCCAATAACACTCACCATATTCTAATAAATATAAATGATATTATACTTGGAAAAGATTTTGTTAGAGAAGGTAAAGTCTACTTTAACAATTTCTATATCTTGAAGAGGTTAATTTTTTAATATTAATTGAAATATGCCTTTAGTGCTTACTAAAATCAATGGTATTATTATATTGAGTATTAACAAAAGAATGCTAAAATTAAGGAGAAAGTTCATATTTCTCACATTAACTTGCGTGTGTTTATAATATATATATATATATATATATTTGTATTCTTGAACTTGAGAATAAATTAAGACTCTGGGGTTTGTTTGGTTCACAGAATGACGGGAAGGGAATGGAATGAAATGAAATAGTTGGGAATTGAATAATAGTCATTATAAGTTTGTTTGGTATAATATTGAGGAGATAAAAAATTTTTAAAAAAATTATTAAATAAAAATAAGTATAAATGGATTAAAAAGGCCTATTTAATTCGATTTCTAAAGGGTTTGATAATGAAATTCTAGATGCTACTTCAAAAGTTATACTATTTGGTTGTACAATGAAGTGAAAATTTAAATTACATATGCAATGACGATGCCCAAAAATTAGGAAATATAGATTATCACCTTGATCTTTATCTTTTATCATTTCTACTTTCACGAATCATTTAGTGAATTAAATTATCCTCGTCCACCAACTTCATCTTCTTTACCCTCATTCCTTTTTTACATCCCGGATTCCCTCTTTCCACCAATCTCCTCTCCTCTTCCACTGACACTGACTATAGTAAAAATTGATTTTGACGATATTTAATTTTGTTTTCAATTTTAACGGTCAATCTATTCTATTCTATTCCATTTCCAGTCATTATAGGAACCAAACATGCCTTTAGTTTGAGAATAATTCCAAAAAGTCATTTGATTCTTGGATGTCCTCCTTACATCTTGCTGTGATTTTTTTTTTCCCATGGAAGGAGTTAAGTTAAATAGTTAAGATATCTTACCTTTTGGAAACGAAATAGAGATAATAATAGCTTGAACAACTTGTTCAACATAGTTACAAGGAGATAATGGAGGTAATGCCTTGCCTTACCAAAAGCCCTATCTTCTAGCTTTCTACTTCATGGTAGGCCATAGAGAGAAAATGAAGTTGAAACTTGAGAGAACTAAATTATTTAATAATTTAAAGTGCACGTTGAGATGGATGATCTATCCATGAAGAAGAACTCGACTATTCAACAAAGTCAACTGTTTACATGATAAATAATCCTCCTGGAATGGGTTGGTTTGGCAATCACTAGCATCGGCAACTCTTTGCGCGGTCTAAACTTGGTCTCGTGGATTTGGTGTAGAGTAGATCTCAGCCCATCTTTCGGGCCCAAAAGCAACTGCCATGCCCTGTTTGGTTATTGTAAGTTGTAACTACGAGCTTTATGCTTAATTAGGAAACGAAATCCATTAAAATAGATTAGGCTAGCCCAACCCACACCAAAAACATGAAAAGGCCTGGCTTGACCCACCGAAATACTTTTGGGCTCATAAATGGCCCATGGCCGCCCAAAGGATAGGTCCATTACTATGCAAATCGCAATCTCAATCTATATCATCATTCTATTATGCAGCAAATCATATCACATTTAGAAAAAAGAAAAAAGAAAAGAAAGAACTTGCTTTAATCCAATTGTGGGGCTGAATTAGCAATGGGTCCAACAAATCAATCAAAGACTACTTTGCCGCAATATTATTTAAAAAAAAACCAAGTTCGTGTTTTTTCTAATTATCACAGTCAAAGTATATTTCAAATAGGTTAGATTATCTTATTGACAGTAATAATTGTCAGCTAAAATCTGTGTTATGCGTGTTAGATGAATTAAAGTACTACATCGGATTCTTTGTTTTAGGACATATATTAAGAAAAATAATTAACATGTTATAATTTCTTTCAAATTTCTCAATATATTCTTTAATAAAAAAATGAATGTTATCTTTAATTTTTAAATAGACATATAAGGGTGTAATTGCAAAAAATTAATGAATGTTGCATTATAATTTAAAAGTGACCGATAAATCGAAATAATTTTTTTTAAAAGTGAAAGTTAAAAAAAAATAGAGAAATTATTTTACACATGATACATAAAAGTTCTACCCAAAGAAATTAAACCGAAATGAATCAAATAAAGCAACTAGGTACTCAAGTTGACATTAAAGAAGCAGCAAAACATATAGGGCTGGAAGCATAATAGGGTTTTAATTACATTATTAATTATTATTAATATTCAAAGATGTTGGTTACTTTGTGGAAGTATGAACTGTGAGGACCAAATATTGAAGCAATAGTGGAAGATCGAGTCAGCAATATTCTGATATTCTCTGATTGGATCATCTTTCCCTCAGTCTCCACTCCACAACGTGGAAGGGGTCAAATTAAATAGATTATGCCAATGCCACAATAAAATATGGTATGGTGCCAATATAGAATATTTTCAGAAACAGGTGCCAATAATAGAATATTGATATTGGAGAATGCATCAATTTACGTTTGATTTCGATTTTTCAATTTATTGGCCACTCTCCCCACACTAGCTTGCGTTTTAAGTAAGGTTCAAAAAAACCAGACCGGCCACTTAACCAGATAAAGCAATGATTCAAGGTTCAGTAGTCAGATCGGGGTTGGACCGATTGTGAATAAATTAATATATTTTTAATAATATAAATAAAAAATATAAAAGATATTTATTCATGATCATAAAATTAACATTTATTCTAGAATAAAAAGTAAATTTAATAATATATGAAAAATAAAAAATATTATTAATAAGTTTTACAATCTAAAATTAAAATCTAAACAAATTAATATTTATCTATAATTATATTTTGAATTCAAAATAATCAATTGACATTCTATTTTTATCTTATTTGTTAAGTAAATTTATCATTATTAATAATTATGTATTATAATGATACTTATAACATATTACAATAGAGAAAGAAAAAAATTTATATTAAAAATAATACTACTTGATACTAAAAATAATATTAGTTTATTTTAAAAATATTTAAAAAATTAAAAAATTTAAAAAAAGAGGGGGAACCGGTTTGACTGATTATTGACCGGTTCCCACCTGTTTTGAAACCCCCATTTTCTATCTATTATCGGACCGGACCAGGGGTCGGTTCCCGGTCGGACCGGTCGAATCGGTCGGTTCGATCCGATTTTTTGAACCATAATTTTAAGATATTTGGATTGAATTCTATGTTCTTTGATTATTTTTTTTGAAAAATATTAATTAATTAATTGGCCATAAGAATGGGTGTGTTTGGGTAGTATTACTGATTCTAAGCTGCCGCCTTCTAATATTCCTCACGCAATATTTCGGCCATAATCTCAGATAATAATCATAAGTTGAAATTAGATAAAACTAAGTCAACTGCAACTCTCAAATTGAAATAGAAAGTTACAATTAATAGTATTCCTTTTTTGGGTACCGTAGAAGGTCTTGGAAATAACATAATCTTAACAATAGATGGGTAAATTTTTCATGCCATGGAATTTATTCGCTTTAAAATACTATCTTACAATAATTAAATAATCACATTTGTGCTGATATATTTTTCATAAATTTTAAAGGTGAGGAATTTATTCGCTTTAAAATGCTATCTTTATTGGGTTTTTCACGCACGCAAAATTTTAATTCTTTAATCTTATATTAAATTTTATTTTATTTATTCTTAATCATTTAATTTTTAAAATATAATTAAAAATTTTTTATTACTAACACTATTAACTATGGTAACCTCAAATAATGATAAAATATTATTTAATATTGACACAATTACAAGTAATCTAGTTCTAACAAAACTTTAATTTCAGATTTTAAAAAAAAAAAAGTTGAATAAATATGTAAAAATTTAAAAAATAATTTTTTAGTAATTTTTTTTTTCATAATTAATAATTTTAATAATATGATAATTTTTTATTGAATCTAAAAATAAAAAAAAATTCAATTAAACTAAAAATGTATTTTTACATTAGTGGAATACATTTTGTTTGTAGCCTATGTGTCGTTCGCATATCGAGTATGGAAGCGAAGGGCGCGTAAAGTTGAAGCCGAGATATAATGGAAGTGGGGTCCATACGATATGAATTTGAGTTTCATTTCAATTTCATTTGCGTTTCATTTCAGGGAAGATAGACACGAACGACTACAAAACAAAACAAACGCTCTTAGAGGAGCCTGTGGGACCCCCCGCGTTTTGAATTATTGACTTTGACCTTCAAAGACAGGAACAGCTACGAAGAAAAATCACACTTTCCTCTCTTCTTCATCGCTCAGGGAAGGAGGATAAAAGGGCAGGGCCTCCTCTCTTTCTTACCCATTCTCTCAATCGAGGTCTTCTCGATTTCCCTCTAGCAACAAAACAAGAGTGCGTAAGAGACACTCTGATGCTATTTACAGCGGGGAGGTATGTTGTGTCCTCGAGCAAGTTTTAGTTTTTGATGTTTTGATTAGCTTATGATGTTTGAGTTTCGTTGTTCTGGTTTGATCTGGGTTGATGTTGGTGATCTCTGAGAAGGGTTGTTTTGGGTGGGTACGAAGAATGAGCTTTGTGGTTCTGATTCTTGGTACAAGTTTGAAACTTTTATTTGAAATTTCGTTGTGGGGGTTGCTGGTTTGGTTCGTTTTCTTCCTGGGTTATTTTAAAATTTTCTAATCAGGATTCTCGTAGGAAGTGGGTATTGCCGGGCCAAGTTGTTAGCTTGGGTTGTTGACAAATTTTGTTAACGAGATATTCTGACTTTTTGTTTACCTTAATGGAATTTTTAGTGTAGGTTTGTTCTCAGTTGGTTTGGTGAGAAATATATAGTGGAAGAAATGTTTGCCTATAAAATTTCGATTAACACGTTGATGGGGATGTTATCTTGCCGTCATCCCTAAAGTTTTCAAAGCCTAGATCTTCAGATATCTATGGAAAGTTTTATTTTTAACTTATTGTATAACATGGATATTCACTTATTTAGATGTAGAGAAATGATGTTTTGAATAGAGTGGTTTATTGAGTTTGTGCTGTTCGATTGTGCAGGACTTTGACGTGCGGAGGTTCGAAAAGTAAACTTTCTCCCTCTAGTAGCGTGATGGACAGCGAGTTGAGGAAGCAGAATCATGATGTTCACTGTAACATCTCAAGCTTGCTTGAGCTGTCTGCAACCGATGATCTCAAAACCTTCAGAAGGGAAGTAGAAGAGAAGGGTTTCGATGTGAACGAGGAAAGCTTTTGGTATGGAAGAAGAATTGGATCAAAGAAGATGGGATTGGAAAAGAGAACCCCCCTCATGATGGCGTCTTTATTTGGAAGCACGGAGGTGCTGAAGTATCTTATTGAAACAGGCAGAGTTGATGTGAACGGGGCCTGTGGTTCCGATAGGGCCACTGCTCTCCATTGCGCTGTCGCTGGTGGCTCCGAGTCTTCGCTTCAGATTGTTAAGCTCTTGCTTGATGCACAGGCAAATCCTGATTGTCTTGATGCTAGCGGAAATAAGCCTGTTAATTTGATTACTCCTTCCTTCACTACTTCGTCCAATTTGCGAAGGAAGGCAATGGAGTTGTTGCTGAGAGGTGATGAATTAGCTGGGGAAAGTCATCAAATTATTGAACAGGAGGCAGAGCAACTGAAAAGTACAGCACCTTCTTTATCATCAAAAGAAGTAGCGGAGAAGAAAGAATATCCTGTTGATATATCTTTGCCTGACATAAACAACGGTATATATGGAACAGACGAGTTCAGGATGTATAGTTTCAAGGTGAAGCCGTGTTCAAGGGCATACTCCCATGACTGGACCGAGTGTCCATTTGTTCATCCAGGGGAGAATGCAAGGAGGAGGGACCCCCGGAAATATCCTTACAGCTGTGTTCCCTGCCCGGAGTTCCGCAAAGGAACCTGCCAGAAGGGGGATGCCTGTGAGTACGCTCATGGTGTTTTTGAGTCTTGGCTCCATCCTGCCCAATACCGAACAAGGCTTTGCAAGGATGAGACTGGTTGCTCGCGGAAAGTTTGCTTCTTTGCTCACAAATCTGAAGAGCTGCGCCCTGTGTATGCTTCCACAGGGTCAGCTATGCCTTCACCAAAATCCTTTTCAGCTAGTGCACTTGACACGACTGTTATGAGTCCATTAGCTCTTAGCTCGTCATCTTTGCCAATGTCAACTGTTTCAACACCCCCCATGTCTCCTTTGGCGGCTTCATCTCCCAAGAGTGGAAGCTTGTGGCAGAACAAAATAAACCTCACCCCACCATCCTTGCAGCTCCCCGGTAGCCGGCTGAAGGCTGCCTTAAGTGCCAGGGATCTTGATTTGGAAATGGAACTGCTTGGGCTAGAAAGTCCCGCTAGCCAGCAGCAGCAACAATTGATAGAAGAGATGGCTCGAATCTCTTCCCCATCTTTCCGGAACAAGGAATATAGCAGGATAGGTGATTTGAAGCCAACTAACCTTGATGACCTTTTGGGATCTGTTGATCCATCTATTCTTTCTCAACTTCATGGACTTTCAGCAAAAGCTTCAATGCCTACTCAGCTGCAATCTCCAAATGGGCTTAAGATGCACCAAAACATGAACCACCTTCGCGCAAGCTATCCTACCAACCTCCCTTCCTCTCCAGCGAGAAATTCCTTGGGTTATGGGTTTGACTCATCGTCTGCTGTGGCAGCAGCGGTGATGAACTCCAGGTCTGCAGCTTTCACAAAGCGAAGCCAGAGTTTTATTGATCGTGGGGCAGTATCGCCCCACCATTTTGGTCAATCTACAGCTTCCAACACTGTCTCTAGGGTTTCCTCTACCCTTTCAGATTGGAGGTCCCCAGATGGAAAATTGGATTGGGGCATGAATGGGGATGAGCTGAACAAACTGAAGAAATCTGCTTCTTTTGGGTTCAGAAACAACGGAAAAACTGACACCTCCATGGCACAGTCGGAAAATTTTGAGCCAGACGTGTCGTGGGTTCATTCATTGGTGAAAGATGTACCCTCAGAGAAGCAGCAGCAACAGCATGATCTTAATAGAGAGATGCTTTCACCATGGGTGGAGCAGCTGTATAGAGAACACGAGCAGATAGTTGCATAAGCAATTGCTGCCATGGCAAAGCTCCTTGAATATTCTGACCAAGTTTATTTATTTATTAATTTATTATTTTGAATTTTATAACTATTCCACATTACAGTAGTCAGAGATAGGACAAGGAGTATTGCAAAGAACAAAATCTCAGTTAATCCATGTTTGTTCTGGTTCAAGGATGAGATTATTTAATTGTATTATCTGATTATTTCTCTTTTTTGGGGTTTTGGTTAGCATGGGAAATTTTATCATTGCTAAAGAAGCACCTTTTCTTACACACATATCTGTACAACTATTGAAATCTTTGTCCATTTCAGTAAAATATGAAATGTCATTTATTTTCTCGGGGATTGTGTATTAAAATTTGAGTTAGACCCGAATATAATGGTTGTACTAGAAAATCCAGTTTTTTGTAGTTATTTTGGAGGTTCTATCATTTTTAAATTTCTATATCATTCTGTTAGAGAATGAAGATTTGCACCAAAACAAATCAATATGAAATCATTAATAATAGGTCATGTTAGTAGAATAATGCACTATGATGAGTCATTACTGTCTATGCCTCAATAGAGATGGTTGGCGTTTAACTGAAAAAGGAAGCAAATGGTTTAGAATGTTTTTTCTGAGACTCCAGAAAGATGAAATATTGAATAGTTGAGCTTCAAAAGATTTCTTCTTTTCTTTTTCTGAATAGAAAAAAAAACAGTGATTGGATATAGCATGAATAAATAATTTATATTTTGTATGCATAAATTCCAAATCTCATAGTATTTATGTATACTTCAATTTGATTCTTCTAATAAATTTCATTGCATAGATATTATTCATTTTTCTTAATGTATTTTTTTTAAACAGCTGAATTATTTTCTAGTGGGAAAAGTTTAAATGAGATAGACCCGAATTATATAATAGACCCTGCTTTTAATTAGAAGTTTGGAGAAAAAGGAAGTGGGGCAGATGTCAGAGGAAGGAATCTGAAACAGTTGAACCCCATCTGAACATTAGGTGCATGTGTTCCATATGAATCCATTTGAAATACTTAATGGACTTAGGTATCCACAACACACGCGCAAGCGAGAGAGAGAGTTGGTTTAACAGGATAACATTAAAAAGTAGACGGGGAAGGAAAAGTAGGCGAGGGGAGGCGAGGAGCTTCCTTCGTGGAGCGTGGGTTGGCATAGTCATTAATCAATGAACAAACAAAGATTAAAACGTTGTTTTCCCCAAAAAAAGAAGAAGAAGAAGAAGAGTACAAGTTTGAAACGGAGGCTAATGTTTAATGTATGTGGTTGTGGGAAAGGCCGAAAGGGTTATGATCAAGATTCGAGGTGGTTGTGGGACCCAATATTTGGACCTTTGTCATGGTTTGTCCAATCAGGGAATGAATGGGAGTCCTTGCAAGCATGAGTTGGTTTTGTTGTTGAATCCAGCAACCCCTATTAGCATTAGCCTTAGACGACCTTTTTGTTTCCTTATGGAGAGAGCTTCTTTCATGCCTTCTTCCATTTGTTTTCACTTCTCCTTCCTTCCACCCCTCACTAGTCACTGCCCGCCACTCCTATGCTGCAAACAGTTAATCTAGCTATACTTCCTTCTTTAGATAATTTAATTTAATATAGAAAGGACACATTGTATAATATTTTAAAAACCACAAATTGCACTTTAATCTCTCCGTTCATTACCCAGATTTGACCATATTATATAATTGTTTCCTGGATGATGTGACTCTGTAATATTTATTACAAAATTCTTTTTTTTCTCTAAATTACGTTTTATTATCATCGAATTTTATGTAAGTTACGAATAATGCAGCTGTAGCTTACCTCACAATAAGCCCATACAATCTATATACATATATATTTTTTCCAAAAGTAGAATTATTTTCATAGAGAAAACTAATAATAATAATAATAATATGTCAGAGAATTAGTTCAACCGTATCGCTTTGAAATAAGCAGATAAATTTAATATTCTTGTTCTCGCAAAAGCAGGTTACTAGCTGGTGTTAATGCGACCCAGCTGTGGGGAGAATTTCTGAGATGAGACAAGTGTGACATCCAGTTCGAGTTGCAAGAAAAGTCGATGATTTTCAGTGTCGAGTCCCTCTGCGGAACATTTGCTTTCATCGTCGATAAGTGGCCTTTCCCATCCCCATGATTGATAGCCACTCAAAGATTCTCAACAATAGTACATGCCCCCATACTTATTATTATATTGACTTTTCTAAATTAATTAAAGAAAATTGCCTTTCATACTGAAATGAAATGTTGAATGTTGAACGAGTCATAACTCTCCTTGACTATCTTGGCACATGCCATTATCATCCGTTGTAAGGATTATTTTTTACATTTGTTGTCCCATGATGTAACTTGTATCCGAGTTTACTGAAGCTAATATCGTCAAGCAGCACTTTATACTTATAATTCAACATAAGCTTTTTGTATTTGTTTCCAACAATCACAAATTGGACATCTTTTTAGGTCTAAAACCTTATCTTTTATCATGATCAGTTCTTGGCAATTTAGACGATGCTGTTTCTTTTCCTTTTTTTTTTTTTTGGGAGTGTATGCATGTATTTAGCTAGCAATTTCAATACCTTATATCCAATCCTGCATACCAATTTTTTTTCTGTCAATGCAGTATGTGTTGTTCTTTTCAACCAATACAATGATATGCCATGACCCAAAAATACCGTACAATGACATAGATTCATTTTCTGCCACCCTTTCCAATACATCATCACCTACATATAATAAAAAGGAAAAAACAATAGAAGAAAAAAGACCAACCCCTTCTCCCCCTAGAACTGTAGCTTTCTTACAAAAAATCCCTTGTGCACAATGCGTATACATTCTTTCCACCTTTCAAATTTGATCTACATATGCAAGCCTACATGTCAAATTGTACAGATCAAACCACAGCCATTACATGTATGTACATGGGACGCACACAAAAATTTCTCTTCTCAGTAGTATAAATAGGTGAGAGCTGACTCACATGGGATAGACCTCCTTGCATGATGAGAGAGCTATTCCCTAACATTGGATTTTAGTAGCTGCATTTATAAGAGCTAGCTGTGAAGAATACTCAGTGAGTCCAGTTCAACTTTAAAAGAGCCTTTTACGACATGCTGATTAAAATGAAAGATGGCGCAACTTGTCATATCTGCCACCATTTACGGTTTTCCATTCTTTTGGCAAGTTCTTTTGCCATTGATGCAAAGTCTTCGGCCCCACTTTGCAGTTCTTCAGTATGTTGGCTGAGCATCTAATATAGTTTAAATGGCAAGTAGAGAGAGATAGTCAGAAAGAAAATTGGAAGACTGCAATCAGTCCATAAAATTTCAGAAAATTGTCTGAGAGATATAATAGAGCTAAAAAATTTTTTCTGAAATTTCTCTATAAAATTTTTTCAGATTGAAGTGTAGTAAACAGTTTAGGGAGAATTTCCTGGAGGTTTCTTCTAGGGGGGAAAAAAAGATTCTCAGTGGTTATTTGTGTAGCATACAAATATTTGGAGAATGCAATCAAATAATAAACCA
Organism: Adenanthera pavonina; assembly: GCA_026686845.1. NCBI lineage: Eukaryota > Viridiplantae > Streptophyta > Magnoliopsida > Fabales > Fabaceae > Adenanthera > Adenanthera pavonina. The sequence goes on along the minus strand of JAIVEN010000003.1, from coordinate 13,761,597 downwards.
CCTGAAGTTTTTCTTGGCGTTCAAGAAGCTTGTCCTTTGCAAGTGCAGCAGCTGCAGAGACATCCTGAAACAACTCGAAATGTCAAAGATGTGATCTAGAATAAATGAGACTTTCAAAATTTTCACATCTTAGATTTACCCCGGCCTTTCTATATTTAGCCTTGATTTCTTCTGCTGTTCTCTGTTTTGGTTTTGAATCAGTGCTTGCACCCTCCAATAGTTTCTGTTTGTCTGCTCCTTTTCCTTTGTTGTCCGTTCCTCTTCCTCTATCTGCAGAGCATCCGTTCCTCATTCAAATGATAAAATACTTAAACGAGAAAATAATAGAAGAGAGATACCTCTGTTGTCAATATCAGTTCTCTGAGGATAGTTAACAACTAAAGGTTCGTCGATGTGAATTTCATCTGCACCAAGAGAACTTTGGACATTCAGAAATTTTGGAGTATGTGCAGCAGCAGATGTTTAGAACAAACCTATGTCGAGCTCAAATGCATCTTTCTTATTAACTGTGGCTGAGAAAGTCTTTAAGAATGGGGGACAGGAGAATAATTTTTCTAAATTTGCAGAACTATAATGATAAACTGCTTGATCTGCCTTCTCTGCTTTACCGGCTTTTAAGTTCTTTACAACATTAGCCAAGATACCTGGTAATTGTCGTCCCTACAGCAAGAGAAGTTACAAATGCTTACAAATATATTTTCGTTAAAAAAATGCTTAAAATATATGGAAAACAACAAAAGAAAGCCAGAACAAACTGGACCTGTTCTTCATTCTGATTTGAAGATAAGCTTGCTGTGGCATCCACAGCGGCTGCAAGGACTTTATCATGTAGACAGGGCAATGAATCTGGAATCCTACAGAAATTCATAAGTTTACATTAGACTCCACTGTTCTGAATATGAATGCAGCTCAACATAAATTCTTAGCATTTCATATTTCAAAGATGCCGATCACATTCCCCAACCATCTTTGGATTTGATGGGCAGATGAATTGGTATAGAACGGTGACCAAAGAACATACTGAACAAAATCTCAAAATTCTTTGTCAATGATCAAGCAAAAAGGTCCAAAAATGGTGACACGAGGAGTCTTTATAGACCTCTGCACAACAAAATCCCTAAGAAGCAATATAGTTAACAAACCATAAAATAAAGTAAAATAATATATCTTCTTCAAACAAAATAAAATCCCAAATTGAAAAGAAGAAAAGAATTCCCAAATTAGAAGCAAAGTTAACTTCAAAAACAAAAGTAGAACAGGAAAGTGAAACCAAGAACCAGTTCGGAAAACAAAATTCTTACCACTTAAATTCAATGATAAAGCTAAAATGTTTATGGCAGACAATATGCCTCATAAAAGCAACTGAAAAACCCTGACACAACCATAACAAGCAACCATAACATAAGACATAAAAATATCATGGAAAATAGGAAATAAAATTATTGTCTAACCAGGACTAAGGTATCCCAAGACCCAAGCAACTGAACCCTAACTTCCCCAATGACTAATAATTAAATCCTAAGTTTCCAGTTACAAACCCTGGTTCTCGGAAAATCATATATGTAATAATCATAAATGTCATTCCTTGTTCTGTATTAAGTCAAAATTTTGATATTCAATCAATATATAATATAAAATCTATAGCAAGTGACACAATTCATAATCACTAAACAGTATAGTTCACCTTATACTTTGTATAACATGCAAAAAAAAGTGTCTAATTTATCATAAACTGTTGTATTATTTTGCAAAAAATTCATCCAAAAAAGCTGTATATTGAAAACAGTGCTCCAAAAAATTGATGGCTTAATGAAATATACATACCCCAGATGAGGGAGGAGAGAGAAAATTACCAGAGTTCATTTTCATATTTCAACAGTGATATAAAAGCAGTTTCCTTCCCATTGACCTGTAAAACAAGAGCCATGAGTCCAATAATAAACCAAAAGGAACCTGAACTTCTACCACTTGAAAGTATATTGTTAGAATTCTTCATGGGTTGAACTAATTGCAGTTCAGATATCAAATATTATTTCAAAGATCCACAACACATCCAAAGTATTTCAGTTAGCATTTGATGCTCTGATTAAATACCTTCTAAATAGTAAATACTCATTCTCATTCTTTTATAACCATTCCTTTTCCCTTCCCCTTTCTAAGCATCGATATCAATCTTAAGTTTCCTCTGCACAATTTGGATAGACTACATTCAATTTCAAAAATATTCTCTTAGGACTTGAAAGGTAGCACTATTAAATTATCACTCAAAGAACTTACAAAAAGAAAAACCACTCTTGGGAAGTTGGAACTAAAGTTCTTGCCCTCCTCAATTTCATTATAATATTACTTTTCAGTACAAAGTAGTGATGCCCCTAAGCTTTTGAAAAATTCTTCATGTAGTGGGCTTTCTTAGGAGAAAAGTTCAGGTCAGTAGTTCCTGATCTATTTGCCCTTGACCTACAAGCATTCTGGCAAACAGATTCCTTAGAGTCCATCCTGGCTGCATATCTATTTGCCATAACTCCTCATAAACAAGGTAATCTGTCTTGTTCTTTCTTACTTTGTCTCTTTAGGCCAAGAATTACAGTTTAGCATATATTCTATAGATGAATTATGAAATTACATTTTTTGTGGCTTTGTGTTTTTTTAATATGGGTTATATGCTTGGACTTGTCCATTATATCAAAATAGCTTAAGCTAGTTGATTAGGATTACCACAAGCTTACATATCCTTCCTCTTGCTTATTACTATTCAATGTGGGATTTCTATTCTCTAATATTCCCCCACTTACTCTTTTTTTTTCCTAGGCTTTGTGTGCTAAGTCTTAGAGGTTTCAGGTCACAACCTTTCATTTTCTTTGTCTGGACTTGTACTCTTTAACCTTAGAGCCCTCAGGTCCAATCTTACGAGCATTAGGCTCTGATACCATATGGTCTTGTGATTTGAGTCATCTTCTTTCATTGATTCAATATGTACAAGACGTAATGAATATATACAGAAAAACAGAGAAGCAAAGATCCCTAAATATAAGCCACAAAATCTCACCTAACAAATGCTAAAAAACTGACTATTTACAATAAAGAATAATCTTCCACATTTTTTACTGCAGTTCTTTGAGGCAAAAGGGAGTTCATCTAATGACACTCATTGGAATTAGAGTTAGATGATTCTTATTTAAGAAAGACACATATACCTACACACTCAAAGTTGACAATAAGTGTCCCCATAATTTGGCACCCAACATTTCAGAGCCAAATGGTTTCAGAGTTTCAGTCCTTCACCTCTCAATATGAACACATTTAGTCTCTCCCAGTACTAACCATTAGCAATACATCAAAAAGTAAAGATAATGTTAAAATCATCCTTCTTAGATGGTGAGTTGGTATATTGGTTCACCATATGTGCTCCCCACCTTATTAATATAAACCATTTTATTCATCATTTTTTTAATTTTTTAAGAAAATCAATGTGGGACCCATTTTTCTGAGCCAACATGTCAGTTCATCATTCAGCAATAATCAGCAAAAGGGGACAAAGTGTTCAACTTTAAAGAAGAGTTTGTAAGGCCACGGAAATAGGGCACAAGCTTTCGGCTGTCATCATGTCCAAATGAAAGTTCTGTAAATTATATTCTTGCATGATTACATGTGCAAAAAGTTTAAGTTGATTAATATGAGTTGACTGATATATACTCAAACTCACAATATAACACCCTCAAAGCAACATACATGAAACAATAATAGACCAATCAGATAAGTTAAGGAAGCAAATACTAACAAAATATTTTCATTCAAAAACAGTAAATTTTCAGACCAGAATAAGTTGTCCATTAGAGGAAGAACATATTGTCCTCTCCATGTTGGTCTTCATGCTCCATCTTAGGATTGTCATTAAAGAGCATTCTCCCACCACTTCCAGAGTTGGTATGGACCTGCTCCAAGTAACATAACATCCATAAAATACTTCTTATCAGAAAATAAGCTTATTAATGTATAAATTGGCATCCCAACAAAAAAAATGACTAAGACAACAATATGATGGGAGTATGCAAAGAAAGAAAAGGGATATAGAATAGGAATATTAGGACAGTGGAAATACATCATGTTTGTTCAGATGGGGAATTTATCATAATAAGGGTATTCTTTATTAGGCCAGGTAATATAAAATATCTACTAAATGAATCTTATTTGAAAAAGGATTACCAATTATCAAATTGGGAATATATTTGGATTAATGGAGTGATGCAGGACAAGTAGGGGGAGGATAGAAGATAGATGAGAAGTGTAAAAAATTAAAAAGGAGAGGAAATTTACTTAATAAATCTCAATAATATTCAATCAATAGGAAAAGAGAAATGAGTACAACGAGAGGTTCTAGAACTTATTTATAGAGCCCTAAATCCTAATCTAATTAAGATCCTAAAAGGATAAAATAATTTAAATATGAATAAAAGATAAATAATAAATTAAACTATACCCTAAAATATAAGATAAAGATAAATCTAAACAAAAAAACAAAATCTTAAAAGGTAAAATAAATTAAATCTAAATAATCTAATAATTATTTAAAATCCTAATTATCTAATTTTCTCTTCTGCATCATGGAGTTTTTCTATTTAAGGATTCTTTGTACTTTTGGTCCTTATTCTACGATTTGAAATTTAGATAACTGTCTGAGTTGTTTCTGTAGCCAATCTACCCATTTATTTATATCTTTCTTTCGTATCTGTTCTCCCTTACTACCAACGATGAATAAGAAAAATTACAGAACTACTTATTATTCTGCTACTCAATTTTCATATATAGGAAATCAAGAATATGAATATAAAGTTGATGAACCCCCAACTAGTACAATATTCGTTTGATAGCTAATTATATAATTTTAGAAAGTTGAGATCTCAAACTTTATGGGAAGATAAATATTATTTTATTACTCTTAACTGATCCTGAATGACCCCCATATAACTGATTACAAATCCATAATAATCTCAAATGATAAAATAATCAAAGTCTTTATCTTCTTATCCTGTATCAACTATCTTTTTTTTGGGGGAGGGGTGGGTTTGCCACTTTCATACACTTAAGTATCTTCTAATGACTAGAAGAGTATAACCACAACACATCAAAGTAGGAAAAAAGGTAATTTAATAAGCAGTTCACCTTAATTCAATGTCTCCTGTTTGATACAGTACAACCAACCCACACTCTTTCCCATCTTTCTTTAATGTTGTAGTCCAAGAACATCGATTTACAAGGTTCACCCTCCGAATGTACTTGCTGCAACCCTGTAATATAGTAGTTCCATTAACTGGTAGAAGGGGACAATAAATTTAGAAGAATAATGGATGAGAAAAGAAGACCTCAATCACAGATTTCAAAGAGTGTAAGGTCAATTCACTCTCACAACAAAGCAAAATAAGTGAGCCCAATAACATTGATGCAAAATATGAACTTTCTACAGTTGTAGCAGCTTCAACTTCAACCAGTGCACTTTCAGACTGATCGTTAGCTTGTACAAGTTCAGATCCAGAATCAGCATTCTGTGATAAGTTGGATAAAATTTTACCACTTGATGTTTCACAAGTACCATCTGAAAAATATCACACAATATGAGGTACAAGTTGTAAGCAGAATATATATCTACTTTTCATCAGTCAAAATACTTGCCTATGATATGCATAGAAATTAAATTTGACTCTTTCTGTGGGTTCATTGACACATTGCAAACCATATTCCCTGATGCTGCATCTGTGGCAACAACATGTGCAGCCCTTGTTGCATTAATTATCAGCCCCTTTCCAGGACTCTCAGAAATATCGGATGCAGATTTCTGTGGACTGTTTGGTAAGCCACAACTATCTGAAAATTTAACATTAAGAGAAATTATCGGTGAAGATGCACTAGATTCTGCATTGGTAAGAAAGAGGACTGATGGTTCTGTGATATCAAGCATTGCGACCTGCAAAGTGGATTAAAAAAATAAAAATTGAGACTTGAGAATTGTTTGACTCAAATTGTAAGTCAACACCTTAACCAACACTAAACGAACCATCTCATTTAGAAACATAAAATTGTGGAAGATCTCACCCTTCCACATTCATATCCAACAGCAAGCTTCCCTCCCAGGTTTGCAAACTTTAGGTTGCATACAGGAGAACTTTGAAGGTAAAATACTGCTGTACAATGAGGTCCGTTCCCTTTAGGGATCTTTTGAACTGTTGCATTGCAAAAGTATTGATTAGAATCAGTTATTAGAAAAACCAATCTATGTCTAGTAAACATACCAAAATATAACTTATGTCATTGTGGAACTAATCTGAAATACTTCCTTTGGTGAGTAGAAGATCACATTCTTTATTGATAAACCATACAAGCAGTAGTACGATAATTATCTAAGGAAAACAGCTTCGGAATAGAAATTACAAACAAGTAATCTTGTCCCTACCCAGAAGCAATTTTTTCAGCTGAAATACTTGAGAATCTTGAATTGAGCTATGAAAATTTTATGCCTTGTAAGCTGTGAAAATATGGTGAAAGCTAGCTCAAAATGATATACGTTAGAAATAAAAATCCCCCACCAAATCATTTAATATTTTAGGTTGAATGCCTCCCTTACATGGTATGAGATTATCCATTACGAGGTGGTTAGTTCAATCCTTCCCATCTCATTTTTATCATTAAATCAAATTTTAACACAAGATAATGGTGGGCTTGTGTGAAGTCTCAAAGGGATTTTGTGTGATGGGGTAAATACAATAAAACTATTTTGGGTCTCTGCTTAAGAACTTGTGCTTACATTTAGAATGACTAAATAAATCAAATCAGATATGTGACATCGATAAGTTTTGAAGGGTCCATCTCTACTTAACGTAGATCTAAGTCTCTATATATGAAACTCTCTCAACCATTTGTTAAATAAGTTATAAATTCTAAAATGGCTCTCTAACAACATTTCTTGTTTTTGCAACCAGGTTCCTTGAATGGATAATTCTAATACCTGCCTAACACGGGATACAAGTAAATAGAATTCTGCTTGCAAATTAAAAAGAAAACTAACCTTTGTTTTCATTTTCTGTCACAAAATGTGTAGTCATTTCATCTGAACTTCGAACTAGCCCATACAGACGAACCTATATGCTCTCATAGGATAAAATTACCAAGGATTCACAAGTTTATTGTATGAGAAAGTGAGGAAAGTATATAACAAATTTTTACCAGACCACATTTATTGCCTACAGCTAACTGTAAAATATCAGGACAAAAGTCCAATGCTGATACTGGTGCACTTGCACTGTCAATTTTGACACCATTCACCTGCCAATTGCAGAATTCATTTCCAAATGAATGACAAGCTCAAGTCACCAAATAGTATTATTTTTCATAGCATTGTTAGTTCAATAGGGCCTTCCCTGTCAAACATGTTGCAACAAAATCACCAGTTACAAAATAGTATAATACGCTAACCTCAGATGTCATTTCGTACACTAATGACAAAGCAGGATGTGTGATATCCCATGTCCGAACAGATCCATCTTGGTAACCTGCTATGTACATCCGAAGGACATGAAGGTCTTCTTTGACAAGCTGACCTGGAACTCCACCAGTCAAAGGCCACTTCATACCATTACTTGTCTGATCTTCTGCTGCACTCTGCTTAGCAGCTAATAAGATCTGGAGAATTACCCTATGCAATTAGCAGCAGCAATATTTTTTTTCTTTCAAAATAAAAGAGAAACTTATATTATTAAATTATACCATGCAAATATATATATATTTAAAAATTACCATAGGCGTAGCAATAGGCAAAAAAAAGAATCTTTAGACCTAGTAAGCACGCACTACCTCAGACAAGGCCCTAAATGACTTCCCATCTCTGTATACCACACCAAGCTTTGCTGTTGTCATGTATGGTTCAAGAGTGGGTATGAACATGGGATATTCCATTGAAGGAACAGATGCATTTTTTTCTTGCTGAGACATTAAGGAACACAAACAAACATTGTCATAAAGATGCAGCTGTCCAGGATTTGTCAATACATATAGCATATTACAAGCTCTGTCTGAAGAATAATCAGTTGCTAATAAAACCATATCAGCAAAAGAACCATTAAGTGTAACATCAATACGGCCACTGCACTTAAGACTTTCAATCCCAGAAGACCAATCAACACTCAAAACCTGTATATAAGAAAAGGCCACATTATTGTTACAAGTTAATCATCTACAAAATTTGAATATATTGAAATATTAAGAGATCGCTAATGTCTAATGTAACACAAATAAAAAACTAATTCTAATACTAAGTTGTGTTATCACAATATATCTAATATCATTGTACAACAGCAAACAATGAAGTTCCAACTAATAGAGACAAACAGATTTTGCTCCACATGTTTAGCATAGCACGTTTTCTTTTATTTTCGTTATTTTTTTTAATAGGTGGCACAGTATAGCTCCATGAGAATTACAAAATGCAAATAGATTGTTTATAACAAAGAATGACACCATGAGACTTAAATTTCAAAGCACACCACCCCCCCCCCCCCAAAAAAAAAAGCATTTTAAAGTCACGTTCATCCACCTTCTGGTTTGTTTCATTACCACTCAACCACCTTGTCGCATTTTTATTCCTAGTTTTAACCCAAATAATTATTTGAAATTTAAATGATTAAAATCTCAATCATAAAAGTATGGTTTATCCATATCATTAACAATTTCCTAGTCTTTTAATGCTATTACTAGGATGAAGCAAACAATTACAATAAAAATTGTTCACTAATCTAAGCAATTATCTTGGAACACTTAAAATATTCAAAATGAAACAAAAATTCAACAAAAAAATTTTCATTATTTTAACATACAATTATTTTTGTTAAAATTTGGTTGTAGAACAACATAGACTGGTTAAGAGGTAGTTAACAAACATCAAGTGTAAAATGACACCCTATAAACTACAACAGAGCAAACTAATTTTAGGCTAAACCACAAAATGGTAAACTATAATTTACCCCATTTTTCCATTATGTATTCCACGACAATGATTGTGATAGAAACTTTGAGAACTGTTTTCATTATGCATTATCTGTTACATATTTCACAATTTTGTAATTATTACAAATAACTAATTAAACATTAAATAGCCACTGTGAGTATGGAACTTACTGTCAGAACTTCTTGAGACCCAATTTCATCACCACCATAAACAAATAGCAGGCCCCCACTATTATGATTCAATCTTTTGGCACACCAATGTAGAACAATGACGGGTAGTCTTCTATCTGCTGACGATAACTGAAGCTTGACAACATGATTTGACAGTTTTGGAGCTTGCTGACCAGTGCAAGAGTCAGCAGTTGACAAATCCCAGAACATTATATCACCGTCTACATAACCAACAGCAATAACTGATCCATCATTAGATGCCCAACAGATAGAGCTTATCTCCTTCTCTTCTTTATGGTCTAATTTACTATCCGACAGCATATCCTTGGTGTTATTTGGATGACTAGCCACTTGTTTATCCTTTAACTCAAGGTCCATATGGCCTCTGATGAGAAAAACTTTATCTTCTGAAGCATCCCACAGCACAAGCACGCCATTCTCATATGCAATCAGCAGTCTAGAAAGTGATGTTTTTTCAAAGGAAAAATTGTCAATATAGATATAACATACATATCATACCAATCCTAGTGTATGTGCCGCTCAAAACTGTGTTGCAAATTGAATTTGTTCATGCCACATAACAGCTGATTCAATATTACTGGAAATGACATTTTCATGTTGCTGTTGCAATCAATTAGCATAATCAAGTAGCCATTTGAGGAAAATTGATGGCCCAGTTGACAGAAGTGTATAAATCATCTAGTGGTAATTTAGAATAAGACATTCCAGTTGAATTGTTTGAAGTTTCCTCATGATTATTATTGCAGAACCTTGTTTAACAGTGAGTTTAAGACATTGTGATGCAAAAAACAAATGCAAAGAACGTTAATTATGGCTGCCAATCGGACAAAAGATTTCATCTTCTTTTAGACATCATTTTAAAGGAAATTCATATTTTCCTTATCATTATAATTCTTTTATGGGAGTCAGGCCTATTTAGAAACCAACGCAACTCAAACTCAAGCCAGTCTAACATCCTTTTTTTCTGAAAGAACAAGCGCCACTTCACTGTTCATTTAATCATGAAATGAGCCAGCACCAAAGAGGTCTGTAATTACCTAAAGCTCATGCCTCACATTCTCCTCATAAAACTTATTTACATCAATTAGAGAAACTCTAGAGAAAAAAAATTCTCATCTTGCCTGTTTCCCTCGGAAGAAGGTTGATGAAGAACTCTGACAACTGAAACATGATCAAGTGACATACCAGCTGCTTCTGTAAATGCGAGTAATTTTTAAAATAAGATACTAGACATGGAGAAATTACATTATTGTCAGTAGTGTGATAGTAATACAAAGTATTTATCAACAATAAGCTTTCAGAATTCAACAACAGCAGTTTTTCCAACAAGAATCTGCCTTGACAAAGAAATGTCATTTGAAATGGCATTACAAAGTGTCAATATGGTGCGATCCACAGAAAAAAGTATAGAATATCAACCATGCAGGGAGAGAAGTAAAAGAAGAATACACAAAAAACCTAGAAAGCCATGAAAACAAATGAAAGGATCCTGTCTGGCATTCTTCAAACCTAGGATTTAAGTATCCTTCTAAATAAGTACTTAAAATTGACTAGTTACCCCACATCCCTTCTAGTAAAGCAGAAAGCTTTGTATCATCATAGGTTCATTGAAATCCCTTCTTCTTGTATCTTGATCATCAGAAAACACACATAGCTGAGAAGGCAATATGGTTTCAATTTCATGTAACACAAGATTACAAAGTAATATTATCACGTTTCTTGAAAATATTGTTTATATGCACCTTGGTAAATTTACTTTAGCAAAATTAACCCCACAAAAACCTCCATGTAGTTAAACACTTGCCTGAAACCATAGAGTGCCTAGAAAAAAAAAACTGCACATAGAGGTTTAAATAAAAACATTCCTGGTCTTCACTAATAGTTATTAGGTCAGGATGGTATCTCTCTCCCCACACACCTAACTCAAACTGAAAACAATTTTCCAAGCCGTTCTTGAACCATCCATTTTGGGAAGTACGAAACATGGCATAAATGAACTGTAAGAATGAAGAATTTACCAGCAATTACATTGGTGGGAACATAGTAAGGCAAGATCATAAGTTTTCTGTCTTCAAAGTCAAACTTCAAAACATATACCATCCCATGCTCACTTCCAATATACCTGATTGTTATCAACAGTTTAACAAATGTTTCAGGTCCAAGGGCCAAAATTTCATCTGAAAGAACAGAAAGCAGAATGCAGATTGGAAATCATCGTATATTACATGTAATTAGTGCCATAAATGACAGAGAAAGCAGTTATAGTAGATTCCCACTGTAAAGCAGAAGCTATATGCCTGCTTTCCAAATCCCAAACCTGCCATTATCAGAAACGTATTAAACCAATTGATTAATGCAACAGGGGGAAGTAAAAATATATAAGAGAGTAGAGACAAGAAATAAAACAAGGTGACCAAGAAAGAGAGCAACACAAGAAAGCCTCAGAGAGAATAAAATATAAAGTAAAATACACTAAAATTCCTGAAGGTTTGGCTAAACTACGACTAATATCTCTCTTATGGCAAAAATTACACTCAGCTTCCATGACGTTTTGATATATATTGAGGAAACCTTCCCTCCAATTTATTTTCTGTTAAAGAAGTCAATTTTCTACACAATATAAAACTGTGATGTGATTTTATTTTTAATATGACAGAAACAAAAAAGTCATGTAACTTTATTTTTGGAAGAAACCCATATCATATAAAATGTTAATTTCATTGAAAGAAAATAAATTGGAAGGCAGTTGAATATAATTTTTAAAACAAGGATATCAGGTAGAACTTAGCTAAAAGTCAAGGGAAGTTAGTGTAATTTAATCTCGACATATAACCATAAGAATAACAAAGAAAGCCTGCTCATAGACAGTTCAGAAGAACTTGCATTACTCTAAGAAGAGAGTACCTGTATTTCGTTATCATTTGAGACACTGACAAGAAAACCTTGATTTTGCAAGAACTGTGATAGATATACCAAATGTTAACAAAAGATATCAAAATATTGATTGCATCCTCAAGCTACAGAAGAAAATATAACAGTAGTTACAATTAATAAACATATCTTTTTTTTTTACATCTTCAGTTCAAGAAACATGAGCATGTCTTCCAATGCTAGATAAAGAGATGAGTATTATGTACACACTTCGATGCACAACAGCACAAGTAAGCATCATATGCACTTGAATTCCATAGACGCACTGACTTAACAAACACATCATCAGGGTGACAATAAACTTAAGATTGACACATATAACAAACCTCTAAATTTTTGAATGAAAAATGCTTTGAGGAGAACAGAATCCCTTCAATATTGTCACCACCAATTACCTTGATCCGACCATCTCTACAGAGAAAGAAGAAAATGTTGAAGTCAGCTCATGAAAGCCCAAACAATCTACATTGAAATCATTTCCATCTCACAACTCCACGATGCATTGATGTACTTCTATATTGCTGATCAAATAAATTTTATGTTTATATCCAATTTACCCTTCAATATGAATACCAAAGTCATGTTAAGATTTCAAGTAATAAATGATTTCGTACCAATCTAATTAAGTTAAAAACACTCGGTTAAGGCACATCGAACATAAAAGCACCTTTTAGTTCTCTGTCTGCTTTTACAAATCAATCTTTGTTCATATATTGAATAAGAGTTAATACAACAAAATATTTAAAAAAAAAAAGTTGTTAGCAGGAAATCCAAAGGCATGAACTAAAAAATCCAATCAACTTGGCAGATCTCTCATATATGGTATGAAAAAGCGATAGTGTATACTTCAACTTGGTTCATATGTAGACAGCTGTCTAAATCACAAATATTTTACCCAAGTTTGATAGGCAATGGAGAATACCAGTAAAGCTGGAAAAAAAAACATACAGTTTCAGCTTTCAGAACTCACAGGGTTCCTATTGCCAACAGACGTTGGAAGTGATCAAAAGCCAGGATAGATGCAGTTGATGGAACACCGTAGTGGAGAACAACTTTGGGATCCAAATCTGCTGATGTGAAACTTCCCTGTCCCGCATTATGCTGTTCAAGAGCACGTGAAATGTTCAAATGAAACATTAAAGCTGATATACTTACCAAATTGAGAAGAAATATCAATTCGGATGTGATAGAAATTTCACTTGTCTAGTCTATTGAATCTACCGCCGGGGAACATTAGAAGCGAACAACTAATGAAAAAGAAACAAACATGTATATTCGTTCTTCAGAACAACCTTTGAATTGCTAAGATTTCCAGCGATCAATATACTCCAGGAATACCCAAAATAAAGGTGTGGGATCAACCCAGAAGCCTTATGACAAAAGAAGTAGGAATAAGTTCAATTTAAGAAGCACGGTTTTGGTTTGCCATGGTTTTACTCTGACTCCCACTTTCAAAATCGTATCAGATTAAGTTTCATTTTATTAGTCTTAGGAATTCAGAGTGCTATGGAGTTAACAATGTTTAATAACAAACTGAATCGAAACAGATGCTTTCTCTGCTTTATGTCTGACACACCGGCGCCATTTTTCATTGACATTGATCGTCGATAATTAAAGACTTAAAAAGTAAATAAACAAGGAGTACTAATGGAAATAATAGAGATAGAGCGGGTACCTGAGGACGTTGTTCTTGCGTATGTTTTTGAAATAATTTAGCAAACATTGCCGTTGATCCACGAGCTCCTTCTCCTATCTCAGCTGGTAGTTAGTTTGTTCGGGATGCATTTCTTTTGTATTCATTCATATTTCTGTTTCTTTCGGGCTTCAAGTAATGTATGAATGATCAGTATGATGCGTCATGGATGGGACGGTCACAGGAATTCCCATGTCAAATTGAACGGTGATGCGAGCCTGAGGGGAGAATACTTTGACCGTTAGATATTTCAGGTTAGCTTGGGTTGCAAGATACAGGAGTCGATCTTGATAGCCCACAACCCAAACCCAAAAAAGAAAATGGGCCCATGAAAGTCCCTTAATTATCTGCATTGGAAAATAGGGAGCATTAAAAAGTTATTAATTATTATTCTTTGTTGACCAAAAAAAATATTATTCGTATAATATATATTTTTCAATTTTATTTTTTATAATCGAATAATTTTATATTTTAAAAATAAAAAAGTTACAAAATGAATTTTTTTCTAAAAATTATTTGTTTATATTCGTATCATGTTTATTTTTTTAATCATATTAAATGCAATTGACTTATACTAATTAATAAAAATTAGATAATTTTTTCATATATTCTATGAAACTTGAAAAATAAATCGCTTATTATTTATGAATATTGTAATTTCTTGTAAATTTTATATTATATATTGGTTGATTTAGATCTATATATTTTTAGCCGATGAGATGATGTGAAAGTTGCTTTGATAGGTTTGTAATATCAATCTAAAAGTTGTAGTTGTTTAAGAAACCTATGATATAATATGTTTTTAAAAAAAAATATTTGGAAATAACAAATAGTTTGGTTAACCGCTAATTTGACTAGTAGTTTTTAGACAAGCAGTTGGCTCTAGAGTTAAGGTTTTCTGGCATATAGCAAAGCCTGCAAAGGTTGTCTGTTTAACTTTTTTTTTTTAAAAGCTGGGCAGTACAATTTCTATTAGAAATACTGAATTCGTACGAAATGGATTTTTTTTTCCTTATGGAGTGTGTGCACGTGTAAACTATTGAACGGGTTAGCATGTAGCTGAATAAAACAAACTAATAACAACGTCTGATTTTTAGATAGTTAAAAATAATTAATAACAACATTTGATTTTCAGTTAATTAAAAATAAGTTTTGATAGAATTAATTTTATAATATAGTTATAATAAAAATAGATTTTGGACAAATATATTTATATTTGGATGATTTATTTAAAAATTAATTTTGATAAAACTTATAATTTTTCTTTAAATGAAACTTAAAATTTATCCCGTGATTAATTTAATTTACTTGGACTAACATTTAATTTTCATTTATTTAATTGAGAACATAATATATCTAATATAATATTTTTTTTACAGGTCATGATCTATAAAAGTTAAAATTTTAAAGGGACATTTTGGTCAATAGATAGAAAAAATTTTATGAAAATTTTATTTTCCTAATTTTTCTATTTTTTCTCATGTTTATTGATCTATTTTTATCTGACTTGAAAATAAATGTAGGCAAAAATGAAGAACCAAACCAAAAAGTAACAAATAGATTACTTCTCCTTCAACTCCGTATTCACCAAAATTCACAGCAACAATATGGTTGATTTTAAGAACCAAACATCAACAAAAAGATGGAAGAATTGGTTTTGGGCTGAAACTGAGTTTGAGAAGCAGATCCAATCAGAGCCTAAATGGTTAGTTGATAAGGCCTTCATAGATTTCAGGCTAAAATAAAATCTTCATCTCTTAATTTTATTTAGTATTTCAAAATAATTTCAATTAAAAAATTTATGAAATGATTTAAAACTTTTAGGTATTATTAAGTTAAAATATGAGTTTACTGTTTTAACCTTTATTTTTTTTTCAGCATAAACTAAATTAAGGCAGAAAGAATTGAGGGATTACATTTTTAAGTATATATTAAATCTAAATTCAAGCACTTAATAATCATTCCTGTAAGTGAAAGAGTGTGAGTGTGTGTGTGTGTGAAATTATTTTATAACTGGTTTTATATGGCTCATTTAGTGTTGGTGAAAAAAAAAAACCTAGAGTAGACATATATACATTTGCACGAAACTCAATATGCCTCCACTAACTTTTGTAGCTGGATATTTTAAATTAAATGGTACTCTTTCACTCACTCTATAAAATAAAATTTTTTATCTTAATTTTAAATATATAATCATTTATGATATATGAAATAATATTTATTTTATATTTTTAAAAGTATTCATATTTAATATATTATAAAAAAATAAAAAAATTAAATAAAAGTAATTTTAGAAAAATATTATAATTTTTAAAAAAATTAAAATAATTCACTAACTTTAACTATCATTTTTAATTTATGTAATTTGATTAAAAAAGTTTTATAATAATAACATAGGAGGGAGTATATTGAATTGCCTTGAAAACTTGTGACTTGCTGGTTAATATTTCACGTACTACTCTGTCAAGTTACAAATTCGAACTGACGTAGAAAGGGAAAATAAAAGTAGTACATTGAATTGAATGATGATTTATATATATATATATATATTAAACAACTTTATTCGGATAAGTGTAAATATTGGCTTTATAGGATTTTCTGTACTGTCAGTTTTTGTACAAATAATAGGTCCTTATGGATCGGTTGTGTCACCGACTCCTTTTCTTTCTGAAATTTTGGATAGGGATTCAGCTAGATGTGGATGTAGAGGGTCTTTTGTCAATGTTTGTGGTTTTGGGAATGAGAGAGTATGAGTGAGCTAAGTTTATGTTGTTTGGGTGGATGCATGGTTTGTGGACTGTGTTTTGTTTCAATAATAAGCGTATATATTTGCATATAATTAAGTTGCTTTATTAAATTAAAGCATAACAGACATTAATAATTCTTTTAATAATATCATGATATGTGTGATTGAATTAAAAATATATAACTATCAGTAAAATTTATACATCAATCATATTATTATTGGTGAATTATTTATCATATTTTGAAGAATTAAATATACAAAATTATGTATGCAAATTTTGTTCTTTTTTCCTTTGTAAAAGACATACCCATCTTTTAGTGGCGTAATCTCAAAGATTAAAAATTAATTTGATGCACATGTACTTCTAAATAACCCTTTTTCTGTGTTATGGCCATTAAAAAAAAGCTCTAAACAGTATCTGAATGTTGTTACGTATCATAATTAATTTACATCCATACTAATTATTTTTAAAAATTTGTCAAACCTTTCGCCGTGCCCAAGGTCAGGTGCCAGGTCATATCAAATTTTCCCAGCAAATTAATTATAAACAAGATGTTTTTAAAAAAAATTTCTCATCTCTCTCGCTCCCATTTTGGGTATACTAATTATTTTTCTATTTTTGAATTTGTTTGATCTTAGTGAGGGGTGAGCAAGAAAACGACCAAGAAAGCCGCAACTCTCGTGCCAACTTGATATTGACTTTGCGTTTTGCGGATGCAACATGCTAAATATCAGCTTCAGCTAAACCAGTTTGGAAACTGTTGATATAAATCAAATGCTATCCAAAAATTTGCCTACCGCTATTTATCACTGACCTTTTTTCTTCTTGGCGCATGATCCCTTGCTCACATGCATCTTGAACGGGAGAATATGGGATTGTTTACTAAGAAGCCAATTCGGTCAGCTTCATTGTATATGTAAAAAATTAAGCTCGCAGAATGAATATGCGAGTTGTTAGGTCATTCACATTGGCGCAAAACCCAACCCCCCCCCCCCCCCCCCAAAAAAAAACAAAGTTGAAACTTTTTAACGCAAGGCTTAAAAATATATTAGCATAAAATTTGTGCATTCTAAACAGCCCTCCCCTGTATGGATAATACATTTTAAAGAGGGGCCCTCCCCTTCCCCTCGGACTGTCCCCTCCAAAATTGAGGGGATGGAGGGGACAGTTGTGCTGACCCCCATTTTTTAATAAAAAATATTTTTAAAAATGGAAAAAATTATTAAAAGAAATTCAAAATTTCAAAATATAAAAATATTTATCTGCAGGTTCTAATACTAAAAAATATTATACCTATGTTTCAAAAAATAAATATAAAAAATTTTAATATTAAGTATAAAATTATGAAGTATGAGTATAAAATATTAAAGTATAATTTTATAGTGAATACTGAAATTTTTTATACTCATTTTTCATGATTTTATACTTATTTTTCAGGATTTTATATTAATTTTGATCATGAAACTTAAGTGTAATATTTTATAATATTAAAACTTTTTATAAAATATTTTAATATTTTGAGATTTAATAGTAATTTTTTCTTAAAAATAGAATGTAAAAATTTTTTGATTAAAAAATAAGATTTTAATATTTTTATAAAAAAATAATTACAAAAATAAAAATAATAGAAATTTTTTTTAATTTAAAAAATAAAATAATTAAATTATTATTAACTTCCTTCTCCTCCCCTTCATATCCTATCTCTCTTTCACTCTCATTCCATTCTTTAAAATCTCTCCGCTCCCACCTTCAATCCGTGTACCACACACACCCTTGCAATCAAGATAAACAATACATGTGATGGTCTGTTGGGAGGTCAGTGGGCGAGTCTTGAACAGTGAAGAGAAAACGCATAGGAATTTGTTCAACGTACAAACAGACAGGCATGCCTGACGCAGTAGTGACTCCCATATTATAATTATTTGCCCAAAACGAAAACAAAAGTAGAATGGGATTAGGGTTTTAAATCGAAAGCAGATATATATGGTTCGTTAAAATAAAGGGCCACATATAGAATCTTTTCCTCACAACAAGGCTACAGCCCCCCACTGTGTCAGTGCAGCTTCAAAAGCACCCTGTCCCTCTTTATTATTGTACATGTATATTTCAACCACAGGCACTACACAGTACCCACACCCACACCCACACCCACTTGCAATGGCTTTTCAGTTTTTATTCATGAATTGAAAAGGCCAGGTTCGATCACAATAAACTCTTCATTTTCATCTCAACGTGTTCGATCTTATGCACCGAGCGATCATCTGCCTCACATCAGAACCCTTTTACACATGAAGCCTCTGCTTTTCTTAATTTCTTCTTCCTTCCAGATATACGGATAATCCTTCCTCCTGTAATTTTCAGTTATAGGTACGTAGCAGCACGCACATTCTTACCAAATCTACTGGATTCTTTCTGTACGGGCAATTTGTTTCGTACACGTAATGGTTAAACCAGTTATTTACATTTATGATATGAATTGCCTTAATACGTATCATTTATTCACACTTGGTTCACATTTATTCTCTTTTTTTAATTTTGAACAATTTGCTTGTTTGAGTGTTATACATGATCGACTTTTGGACGTAGTTTGGGCTCTAATCAGACTTCAACATAGGTTTTGACCGAATATTTTATTCTGCATTTAGAACATCCATCTGGTCGAGTTTATTATTTTACGTACTAATTTTAAAATTCTGTATTTTCTATTAATTAAATTCAATGTAAAATTAATCAGTGAATAAAATCTCTAACCAATTTATGAGTGTCCTTGCATCCACCCATGTCTGTATATATGATGAGAATTGAGAAACATCAGTTATCATTTGTGCGTGTATTTCAATGTGGCTTCTTGATGAGTTTATGTAGTATATTCAGTGAATTTTAATATGGAACAGATGCGTTTGTATATAAAATGAAGTAATTTTTTAGGTGAACGTAAATAAAATAAATTAAATTATGGACAATTTGTTTAAAATCTATTGGAGTTGTTTTTTTTTTGTTCTATGAAGTCCTGATGAGTTTTTTTTTTGGGAAAAATTAACGGACAAAAATTAATTCAAATTTATACACTGGCACATGAAATTGCTGATTAAGATGTGCCAATACATAAATGATCAAATACATTAATGTGCATTTCAAGTAAAAAAAAATGCATTAATGTGTGTATATATATATATATATATATGATCAATGTACGACTAGTTCAACCCTCAAATGAACATACAAAATTACGCTGCCAACCGCTAAGCCAAAGAATCCTTGTACAGTTAAAAGGTAAATACAATTTTTTTTCTCTTGGCCACCAAAAAAGGTAAATAGTACAATTAGTACTGTTCAATAATTTACCCCTCTTCTGAGTAGGATACTCCAGGGCATTGAATGCGGTCTGCGGACCAGGACAGACTTCTTTTTCTTGAAAAATTTTGGAGGTTAAAAAATATATTTTACCGCTTAGATTTTATTTTAATTTTTAAAAATTTTATAATAATCTTTTAATTTTTAAGATGGACTTTAAAACTTCTTAAATTTAACTCTGTTAAATAATCTAATAAAAAATTTACTTAAAATTTATCAAATTACTATTATTATATATTAATTAAAATAATAATTATAATTAACATATTTTTTAGTCTTAAAATAAATAATTAATACTTTAGAAAAATAAAAAAATTAAAGATGTTATTAAAAAATATAATCTTAGAATAATTTTTTTTTTAAAATATTGTGATAAAATATCTAACAAAAAAATTATTTAAAATTCATCTAATCACTATTATTATACGTTAATTAATATAATAATTATAATTAATATATTTTTTAGTCTTAAAATAAATAATTAGTATTTTAGAAAAACAAAAAAATTAAAAATATTATTAAAAAATATAACTTAGAATAATTTTTTTTTAAAATATTATGGTAAAACAATCAAAATTATTATATTAAAATGAATAATGTTTGGTTCATTTGGATCCATAAGTTGAAAATTTTAACGGTAAAGTATAAAAACTAAATATTTACTATTTTATATGCTATCAAAAAAATATTTACTATTTTATAATTAAAATATTTTAATGTCTTAAAATAAATATTTAAAACAAAAAAATAAATTTTTTTATTTTAAGGTTATAATTTTTAATTTCTTCCATTAAAATATTTTAAAGGTACTAATTATGTAAGCCTTAAAAATATTTTTATTGTAATTTATAGATTAATTAATACATAATAATATTAATAATGTGACTTTGAAAATGTAAATAATCATTTTTGTTAGTTATTTAATAGTATTAAGAATTAGAAATTTTTTTTGTTACATTGTAATAATTAAAGGATTAATATAAAATTTAATAAAATTAAAGGACTAAATTTAAAAGGATTTAAAGTATATTTTTCAATTTTTAAAAGAAACTAACTTATTTCTAGAAGTATAATTTTTTATTTTTTTTAATTGTAGTATTGATATTGAAATGCATTCTATTGCATATTAACTTTTTATAGTACAATAGTTAATTGGTACTAATATATTATACTTTTGAAACTCGGGAGTAAGTAGCACAATTAATAAAATGGATTCTAATAGTGTTTATAAAAAAAATGGATACTAATATATACTTTTTGTTGTCAACACACGTGCGAAAAGCCCAATGCCGCCAACTTTAGCACGCTTTCGCATCAAAGGGGACCAACTATATGTGCAACGAGCTGCGTGCTGGCCAATTCCACCCACGACGTCCTGCTTTCAACTCTCAAACTCAAAACACTCGTCATGGCCTCTTCAGCTAGCAACCAACAACTCATGCCAAACCTCTACGGCGGCGCCACCTCCGCTCCCCCTCCCACGCCCTCCACTCACTCCAACAACAATCTCTTCCCCACTTCCGACACCGCCGATGCTTTCTCCCGCCTCCTCCTCCACCGCCTCCCGCCTCCCTCTCTCTGCCTTCCAGCTCGCCGCTCCTCCTCCCCCGCCACCTCTCCTCCCGTTCTATCCCTCTCCGCGGATCAAACCCCGACTGATGACCTCCTGTCCTCCGTTTCCAACCTCGGATTCTTCCAGCTCACCCACCACTCTGTATCTCCCGAACTCGCTAACTCCGCCGAGTCAGAATCACTCGCCCTCTTCGATCTTTCTAGCGACCAGAAAGAATCGTTGTTCCCCAAGAACTGGCCTCTCGGTTACGAATGCGACGATGACGATGACGGAGACGGACTAGGTGAGTCGTTTCGTCTGGACGGGTCGTGTTCCACTGAGTCGACCGAGTTGTCGCTGGCTTCCCTGCGCGAGTTCACGCGCGCCCTCGAGAAGTTGGGATTGGAGATAATTGATTTGTTGTCGAAGGCCATGGATTTTGAGAATCCCGTGAAAGATGACCCGACCAGATTGTGTTCCTTGATGTGGATCTCAGGGGGCGAGCCAAGCACCAAGCCCATTCTATCGGGCGGATCTTACCCGTTCATAGTCGGGTTGCAGTACCAGATAAGATGTCAGAAGTACTCGCTGTTGTCGGATTCGGGTTGGGTGTCTGTGTTTCCCCATGTGGACGCAGTCCTGGTCACAATTGGCGACATTGCTCAGGTGAGATTCTTATTTATTTTAATTAATAACTTAATTAATTTATGGTATGAAAGTTTATCCGCAATCGGAACCCGACATCGCGAGGAATATTTAATAAAATTTGATTTGATATTGTTAGTGGCATTGGAATAATGGGTATTTGTGGACTAACTGAATTAAAATTTGTTTATTTTTGTGTTTATTTCCACTATTTATGTGTAGCAATGTTTCTGGTTCACCTTTCAGTTGTTGGGTCCCACGTTGGACAGGACAATTTTGTTCGTTTCGTTTTGGATTTTGACACTGGATTTTTAATGATGTCGGATAGGGGAAAGAAAACTGTTGGGTTAAATTATGAATTTTAAACAAAAGTAGTAGCAATAAAATGACGATCTGATTTTTGTCTTTTTGAACAATAATGAAGGTGTGGAGCAACGGGAAGTTGAAGAAAGTGAGAGGGAGGCCGGTGGGAGAAGAGAATGGTTCGCGAAGCTTAGGCATGACGATGTTGGTGACTCTCCCTACAGAGAGCAGGGTGGCTCCAATCCTTCGTAAGCTAGCTGTGGGCCATGACAATGAAGAAGATAAAGATGAAGATGAGAATGGGGAGTTTGTAGAAAAGGGAATGTTTCAGTCTTTCGATTTTGAGGACTACGCTTGGAGGGTGTACCATGAACGCCTCCTCTTCAAGGATCCTCTTGATAGGTATCGTCAGACTTAAACTTCAGAAACCACAATTAGGAGATGATTATGGGATGTAATGTTAATGCGCCATTTATTTTGGGGGTAAACTGAGAGTCTTTGATTTACTGTTCGTGTTGTAATACCTTGGTTTGGTTCTTTTACTTTGGAGTTAATTTCTCCTACCTTCCATTATACTACTACCTCCACTCCATTTCTTGAGAATGAGATATTTGTGGACTTAACTTATTCTAAATTGTATGGAGGTTATTTGGTACATTTAATATTATATTTTAAAAAATACTTTTAATTATAATTCATTCTCATTAATGATATAATAAAAGTTATAAAATGTTAGATAAGGATGTTTTTTAAAATTATTTTATATTTTTGATAAATTTAATAATTTTAACTGTATTTTTAATTTATATGATTTAGTTACTTATTTTCTATATAAAAAAAATGAAAGGTGTAAAAAATAAACTCAATGAATTTTTTTTGAAAAATCTTAATTAGATTTCCTTGCCATCTTCAAATCCTAGTGCCACAAACAAAAGAGAGTAGGAAAACATAGACGATAAAAAGACAAAAATAATGCTGACGAAAAAAATATAAAACGATAGTAACTAAATAGTCCAAGTCTAAATGATTTGTTTGTCCATCTCTTGACAATTTCACAGCAATTAGTGCGAATCATGCTCCCCTGTGCAAGGAGTAGCGGCAGGCAACTAACCCGGTAGTCCAGGTAAACTCGATTTTACTTAGTATACAAGATTAATTCTAAAGATCAAATCGGGTTAGATACCATATTAAGGTTAAATCCGATCTCATCCGGTTTCAGTATATATATAATTATATATGTTTTTAAAAATTTATAAATATTAATTTTATATAATATTTTCTTGATACATTATATATAATAAATTACCTATTTATTATTGTAAATATTTTTAAAAATTTAATTTTTTAATTTTATTTAAAACTTTAAATTAATTTCTTAATATTATTTAAAAACAATATATGATTATTAAATATTTATAATTTTAATAAATTTTATTTTTTATTATAATATTATTTTTTAAAAAAATATATTTGGAATGAATATAATTATAGTTTTATTAATAAATAAAATTAATTTATTTTTTATTTTTAGATATTTTTTAAGATCGAACCAACCCCGATCTATGAGATTAGGTTGGTTCAGTTCTGCTTAACTTTACAAAGACCAAGCATTGGATTGGCTATCAACCCAGTCTTGCCCGGTCTTTGGGCACCCTGGTAAGGAGTTCTTCATTTTGTGAATGAGGCCACTAACATGGAAATCAAAACATGTTACGGCATTTGGGACATCTTTTCCGAATAAAAATCATTATTTTTAATTATGATTTTTTAAAATGTATTTGACAAATTATAAATTGTTTTTTTTAAATAAAAAGTGAATTAAAGTATGATTTTAAAAAATGAGAGGAGTAGTTACTTTTTTTTCTTTTCTAAAACTATAATTTTAGAAAAAGAGGTAAATATTAACTTTATATTATACATCTAAAAGTATTTTTAACTTTTATCATCTAAACAAATTTTTTTGTTAAACTCTAATTCTATAAAAAGAATATTTAAACATAACAATTTATAATAAATTTGCTTTTACCAAATTTTATTTATTTTTACTTTTACAAGACTAAAAACTAAATGGACTCTTCATCAACATAACAAATTGGACAGCTACTCTACGTGGTGTCCTAGCAACCACCCGCATCGCTGCTGAAGATTAACATCAAACTTTGTGTTGGAAGCCAATCAGCGGATTTAATTATTACCTTCTCTGTAAAACACGACACACCTCTACATTGCTATATGCCAATCCTTGTTGAGCCAGCTTTCTACTTTTTCTACGAGAGCATCTTAGTATTTGCTTTTAATGATCCTGTAATTTTTTAAACTATTCATTCAATCTTCAAATGGAATTAGAATCAAACAGATGTTTCCCCAGGAAATGACGGATAGTATGGAATGAAATGGCTTTCAGCTATACCAAACATCTTTTTTTTCAAAATTCCTTCTCCCTTTCCATCCCCATTTCAATCCTTTCTTGCCTGCCAAATGCCACCTAAAAGCATTACATGGGTTGATGAAACCGAAGTACAAATTTGCTAGAGTTTAATGGACCAATTACATCGGTGCTAATAACAATGTATAATGACTAATGAGGTCCATTTCAGTCGGTAACAGATATAAAGTAGAGCCCATAGGCCCATATTTCTGATGTGATAAATGATAAATCTATCGAACATTAACAAGATAAAATACATTTGGATTTGATATTCATCAAATTACACCATTCATTTTTTAGATCTAGTCAGTCCTTTATCTTCCAACGCATGAATTAGCAGACGCCCTATTTGTCAGATAAGGACCTCCAGAATTTTTATATTATTGAAATTCATGAAGTTATGTGTATGAGATACATTTTTTTTTTTGAATCAATAACAGCACTCCATTATGTTTAAAACATGCGCAACTTTAATTAGAAACTTCTTCAGGAATATAAAAATTCAGGATTCTCTCTCTTTATTGATCTTCTCCCAATTCAAAATTTCAGACCATATAAAAAACCAGCAGAAAGGTATTCTTTATAATTGACAAAATTCAACTTCATGCATCCACACAGTCAAGCATGTAATTAATTAATTAGTCCATCATTTTTGTTAAGAAATCCACATAATAAACCACGGTTTAAGAGTATTTAAGATTTCATTTGACACGACAACTTATCAAATATGAGACCCCAGTTCTACAAAAAGAAATTATAAACATTAACTCACGACCTAACTTGTGATAAGCTATACATACATACACACACATAGAATTAATCGTGGCTAGCAGAATTATATATGTGCGCGCGCGGCACCAACATTTAAGGTAGTTTCGAAAAGCCTTATGCACTGTACCAGAATTTAACTACTAGTGGGAAATCGAAAAGGGTTAAATATTTTCGATTTCTTATTTGATTATTTCGATCCCGTAGCTTTCTTTTCTTTTTCAGATTAATTAGGTGACCATTTTTCCTGTATTTTCTGAGTTGGGGGGGTTGTTAATCCTCTTTTGGATTTGCCGTGACTTGTATTCCGGCAATTTTTGAGGATTTTTCTTCACAGGTTCCTTAACTTAAAATAAAAGCCATGTCGCAAGTCGCAACCATCAAACTGACGCCCAATAGAAATGAAGCGAGCAAGTATATACATATATTACAAAGCTTAGCTTTTAAAAAAAAAATAGATTCCTTAGCTTTTACTTTTCTCCAACATAAAGTCACTAATAATTAGGGATTTGCTTTTGAAAAAGCATTACCATTTTAATTAATTCGGCTTAACAACTTCGGTTTGGTTAGTTTTATGGGAGACAAGGAAGCACAACTAATAGGATATGTTGAGTTGTTAAAAAACATTGAAGAAGAGAAGCTTCATTTCTCGAAGAGATCACAAGCAGAAACTTGCAACTACTTAGAAATTTAATTGGAGGCTTTGTCTATAACTTTCGCTCTTGACGTACGATTCTGATTATATATATTTTAATTTTTTTTTGAAATAAATATAACGCAAAATAAGAATACATTTTAAACATCAACTTAACAACAACAATAACCTTAATTGCAAACAAAAATTTAAAATTCAAATTGTTCAAAATTAAATTCATTTACTTCAGAAAAGATGAGTTATATATGTCGTCATTTTATTATTTAAATGAGCATCAATTTACATCGAAGCAGTACTAAAGATTCGGGGTTAAAAAAAAAAAACAAAAAACTAATTCTAATGGATATTCAAAATTATTCTCTCTATATATTTTTTACCCAAAAACCTGACCTTATATAATCACGCACAAAAGGGTTCAAAAATGGATGCCAAACAACATGAAAAAGATACTTATATTTTATTATTTGATTTTAATATTAAAGCTTCTAAATTTTGATGGCTTCTGCTTTGCACATCGGAGGAAAAGAAACGGAACAAGCACCGTTCCCTCATCTGCCTATACTACCTTGATGTATTTGCAAAGACGCATCTTCAACTCTCATAAGAGATGTATTTTATTTTTTGGGTAGTATTTAAGATGTATTTATAGTTTCATGAGAACTCCTCTCTCTCTCTCTCTCTCGTGCGGTAACTTTTTTTTTTTTTTACTACTAATGCAAGTGCCGTTGCTTTCAAAATTTAAGATCGTAACTTGCTATATCTATCTATACGTATATTCAATTCAATCAAACAGAAAGTGCTAATAAAAAAAGATGATGAGTTGATAATTGCAACTGCATTTTTCTAATTGCTAACTAAATCTATATGAATCCGCAAGAATATGCAGATGCCTCGTCAACTTTCTTTGAACTTGAATAGGCATTGAGAAAGCGTCGTCTCAAGACTTCAATCATGAAGCTTGCCCTTTCGAATGGGTTATTCATATGCCTGTGGCTCCTATGTGTCGTTCTTGCGGCTTCAAACTAGTTCCTTTCTTTTTCTTTCACTTTTTCCCTATCGCCTTTTTTTCTTTTCTTTTCTTTTTTTTTTTTGGCCTATGCCGGAATCTCAATCTAAATATGTACAGTGAATACGATTTGAAATCCATCTACTGGTACTTAATCAATCCAATTCTTTCATGATCATGCATCCACCCAATGATTTAATTACCTGAAGATTTTTATAAATGTGATATAATAAGAATAAGACATTGAAGTGCAAATAATTAACAGGCAATAATGTTGAAGTGAAGTGATCAAACCATTGTAATTAATTAGACGGACTAGCAATAAAAGAAGTTAGATAATTCTCAAGAGATTCTTAATTATAATAAGAAAGCAGTAACATATACAATAATTAGCCAGCATCAAGCGGTTTTTGGTGCCTTTAATTTCATAATTGGTTAATCTTGAGATAGAGTTACTTATCATTATATCTGAGAGTACATTGCTCTTTTTTTTTTTTTTATAAGAAACCAATTTAATTCAATTATACTCCATTATCTCTTAAATTATTTTTAAAATTTTCTCCAATATATGTTTTATCAAAAATAAAATTACTTAATTATATTTATTAAGAATTCAAAAGTAAAAATACGCATGCCAATATTGACATCAAGTTAGTTGACTTCAATGTTAAGAATATAATTGGAGTTTGTATAATTAATGTCAAACCTTTTTCACAAAATAAATTAGAATAGATAAATATAAGAAAGATTCAGTGTACTTTAATCAAATCTTGAGGGAATTAATCTGTGTGTGTATAAATGATGGTTAATTTGAGCTAATATTAAGGTTCCAGTATGGAATTAAATAGTTTCTAATCAGATGACCCTTTGACTTGTAGAATCTGGGTTTCTATCTCTGTGCTGGTGAGAGCTTGAGGCTTCTGTCTCAAGTATCACCACTGTCTGACCATCAAACATAGGCTTCCAATCTGAAACTGATAGACAAGAACGTTGTGTCTGCCAAAGAGCACCTCAATATACCTCCTCCCTCTTTCAAGTGACTGAGACTAGAACCAACCTTTGAAGGCTTTGATTTCACTCCTCTCTGTCCCTCTCCTCCGAATTTAGAGATCAGATGAAATATTCGAGTGGTTAGCCATGGATCATATTATCTGCAATTAAAAAATATACACAACGCAGAACTACTACTTCTGATTCGAGAAAGACAACTCTCCATCTAACACCACCTGTTTCTTCCAAGACACACCCATCTCACCAAACCCCAATTGAACAATCACACATCGTTCCCTTTCAAAATCTCTCTTACTCCATTCATGTCCTTCATTCCTTTCTCTCTATTTCTATCTCTCTCTCCCCGTCCCTCTTCAGGCATTCGATCTCATTCTCCTTCTCTCTCTATCTCTCTCTCTCATGCAGCCTTTTCGCAGAAAGAGTACTCCTCTTTTCAGCTTCGAAACAGGGATCATGAAGGGCCGCAAGAACAATAACCTCTCAATCTTTGTTGTCGTCTTTTCAGTCATTCTCTTTGGGATCTTCATGTACAATGAGGACGTTAAGTCCATCGCTGAGTTTCCCTTTTCAAGGCCTAAGGCTCAAGAAATCCAAGAAGGGAGAGCAGAAACTGAAACACAAACACCCGACCCTGTTCAAAAGGATGCTATTGGCAAGACGGGCGTACATGACTCTACCGTAGTCGATCCTGTTCGTAGAGACATCAAGGAGGAAGACGTAGATCATGAAACCGTAACAGCCGCGGATTCCGGTAAATCAGCAGATCAATTGGAGAAAACCCAGGAAGAAGATTCCGATGAAACCCAAGAACAGATTGTTGATTCAGTCACGTCCAAAGAGAAAGATGGAAAGATTGAGTTGCCGAGTGTGAAGGAAGAGGAGGAGGATGAAGATGACGAAGAAGATGAAGTTGTTGAATTGCCTCCAGAGGAGTGTGATTTGTTCACAGGAGAATGGGTCTTTGATAACGTGACTCATCCTTTGTACAAAGAAGAGAAGTGCGAATTCCTCACCGCCCAAGTGACTTGCATGAAGAATGGAAGACGTGATTCTCTGTATCAGAACTGGAGATGGCAGCCCAGAGACTGCTCTCTGCCCAAGTAGTCACTTCAATTCTCTTTTTTATCTTTTTCTTTTTCATAATAGTGATCTTTATGTCTTTCCTCATTGATTGCATCTATAAAACTTCTTTCAGGTTCAAACCAAGATTGTTCCTTGAGAAGCTCAGAGGAAAGAGGCTTATGTTTGTTGGAGACTCACTGAACAGAAACCAGTGGGAATCAATGGTATGCATGGTCAATGCTGCTAATCCTTCAGGCAATAAGACCTGGTACAAGACAGGCTCTCTTGCTATCTTCAGTATTGAGGTTGGTCTTCCTCTGCTTTAATTATGACCCTTATGGGCCAAATCATTGTTAGCTAGAATAAAGGATTAATATTTTCGTTCATAGACAGTGGGCCTGTGAAGTCTGAACTCAATGAGGGATGACCATTTGTGTCATTCAATTCGACCTTACACTGCAAGTAATAGTTTTGAAAGATTTTGCTTAGGATTTACTCCAACTTTGTGTACGTGTAGGACTACAACACAACAATAGAATTCTATTGGGCCCCATTTCTGGTGGAGTCAAATTCAGATGATCCAAATATGCACAGCATATTGAACCGTATAATCATGCCAGAATCAATAGAGAAGCATGGCGTGAACTGGAAGGACGTGGACTACCTCATCTTTAACACTTACATATGGTGGATGAACACTTTCTCTATGAAAGTTCTGTAAGTACCACCTCTCTCTCAGTCACTCCGCTTTGTTAATTTACTCCATGTATCGTACTTTCCAAGCAAACTCATAGAAACAATTGTCTACTGTTGTACTGAACATGTGATGCGACAGACAAGGTTCTTTTGATGAAGGGTCCACCGAGTACGATGAAATCCCTCGGCCAATAGCCTATGGGAGAGTTCTGAAAACATGGTCTAAGTGGGTGGATGATAACATTGATCCAAATCGTACCAAAGTTTTCTTCACCAGCATGTCCCCTCTTCATATCAAGTAATCTGCAAATCTTAATTTCTAATTTTAAAAAAAATGGTTTGGGTTTTAACAAACTTTCATGTCATACTAAAGGAAATGAACATGCAGGAGTGAGGACTGGAACAACCCAGATGGAATAAAATGTGCCAAGGAGACCACCCCAGTTTTGAACATGTCGACCCCACTGGAAGTGGGTACAGATCGTCGGCTTTTCGTCGTCGCCAACAATGTGACCCAATCCATGAAGGTGCCGGTGTACTTACTCAACATCACCACCTTATCGGAGTTTAGGAAAGATGCACACACCTCTGTGTATACCATACGTCAAGGCAAGATGTTGACTCCGGAGCAACAGGCCGACCCGACTACTTACGCCGATTGTATCCATTGGTGCCTACCCGGGTTACCCGACACCTGGAATGAGTTCCTTTATGCGCGTATAATCTCTCAATCTTGACGTCCGAACGGGTATATCTTCACACATTCGCCCTTTTTAACCATCTCTGCGTAACTGTTAATGTTAAAATTCTCTTTCAACTTTAAAGAGAGAGGCTTCAACTTTTGTTTTACCTGTCTGAGTTCTTCTAATTTTTCCCCGTATATTTTCTTTTAGCGTTCTACTCTCCGAGATTGAGTTATAGGATTTGGACCTTTGATTTTTTTTTTTTTTCCCTTTTCCCCTCATGTTTTTTTGTTAAGCCAATTTAACTGAGAGGTTGGAAAACAAAGGAAGCACCTGAACTGTACAATGTATCTTCTGAAGAGAAATAAAGTAATAACATTAAAATCCTAAAAAAATTGTCCTTGATTATAATGTAATCAATTTATTTAGATGCTTCAATCCTAATGACATCCGTATGTGTTTGTGTGTGTATAGTAATATTCTTGTTTTAGTGAAAGATGAAATTTAAACAATGAATCACAAAATTTATAAATAATATGACTTATTATCATTTTTATATTTTACAATTATAATGTGAAGGGTAAAACATCTTGATACTTGAGGTTATACATTAAAAAATGAAAAACTTATATGGGTATAACCTCCTCTAGAACATAAAGGATTCCTCGTTGGTATCATCAAACAGCTACTCGAAAGATTCATTATTATATACCATAATATCATCATGAGAATTAATAATTGTCACTTGAAAGTACCAAAACTATACATGCTAAGTACGACTGAAGCGTCAATTTAGTGCATGCAGACGGAGGTCCCTAACACACTCTTGCCTGCAAGGGGTTTTGCCGTTTTGGTAGCGTATATATGCTTTTTACAGCAGTACACAACATTGCAGCGGATCATAGCAAGGAGCAAACATTTTTTTTCTTTCTGTGTATTAATATGAAATAGGATAAATGAATTATAGGCACATAAACAAAACAGCAAAATAAACCAATTAACAGACATCACCAATCAGCCAATGCACTTATAGTTCCCTGTAGCTTTCATTGCCTTCACCACGTCCCTACCCAAGATAGAAGCAGCCAGCTGAGACGATGCAAAAAAATCATATAATATATATAGATCTAACCACATGGGCACATCATTCTCGCAGCATGCAGCGCAGTCAGTCAGAAGCAAAGTTCCCTTGCCTTTTAACATGAGACAGACAGTTAAACACTGGACAGAGATTTGAAGCTTATCAGCAGTGTCACCTGTACTCTCTCAATATCCCCAATTCCCCATTATATGCTCCATTTCATAATTGATTTTCACTTGACCCAAAAGCGCCAAAACTCCAAACCTCCCCAGTCCTCACTTTTGAACTTTCACCTTCTCCTGCATTAATTAATACTTGACACGCCTTGAACCACAAACCAAACCTTAAATTTATGCTCTTTCCCTTAACCTCTGTCCATTTATCTGAATCACCAAAACCTCGGCACATTCTATTGCTCTGTTTGTATTGTGATCCATGGACCCTCTCTTATCTTTGTGACAACATATTTGCATCGTTAAACAAATCTTTATTGGAGCATGTGTCTACCAGTAGCTTGAAAGCATTCATTGAAAGGTAGAGGCTTTTAGACATGTATATAAGTTAGGAAGGAGAGGGGCTTTTAAGATTCCATATGTATTAAGTGGTAATTTTGTAAATTTACTTGAAAAAACAAACAAATATTTTTTTTTATTGTTAATGTTAACTAGAATATAATATTTATTCACTTGAAAATTTGAATATTTTATAATTAAATTTTATAATTTTACCGAAACATTGTAAAGAATAATAAATTTTTGAAAGCCAATGGACCTAGATAGTTTTTTAAATAGATGGCAAATAAATTTTTTGGTGGTTAAAATGGTAAAGAAATATGGGCTTATAAAGGACATCCCTCTCACTTTGCTCTTCAAGCTATTATTATTTCTTTATTTTCTTTTTAATTATCATTTTTAAAGAAAGTTTTTATTTTTATTTATCTATCACTTTTAAATTCCAATATTTCATTAATTATCATTTTTTCAATTATATCATATTTATGATTTTAAAAGACAAAGATAATACTAATTACTCTTTTTAATTTATCCATTTTATTGAGGGGACATGTTAAGAAATTTTAAATAAATTCTAATATTTTAATTACACTTTTTAATTGGTATATTAAAACCTTAAATTACACGTAAAAAAGAAAGGGAGGCGGTATAATCTCAATATAATCAAACTTATTCACTTAAAATAAAAGTAACATGAACACCAACTCAGGGTCTGTTTGGTTGGGGGGAAATGGGGGGAAGGAAAAGAAATGGGAGAAATTTTGCTCCCCTTCCCTTGTTTGACAATCAAATAATTAGAGGAGGAGAAAGAAAATGTTATTAAAATTTTTCCTCCCCTCCCCTTATATATTTTTCCCCTAAATTGGGGTAATTTGGGGGAAAAATATGTTATTGTGTCTAACATGATTAAAATATTCTTCACTTTTTCATAATTTAATCACACAATATACTAATCAGTTTTGTTGCATCTTTTTTTTGTCTTATTTTTAAAATATGAAATATCTTAGCGACGTACATGCATAAAGTCACGAACATACGTAGACACATTCGTATATTAACATATCTAATCATGGTTAAAGTTGAGGAAAAAAAGAAGATACATACAATCATAGTTGAGGTTGAGAAAAAAAAAGTATTTCCTTCTCATTAAGAATTTTGTCTAATATTCAAACAAAAAAAAAAAATTTTTAATATAGAAAGAAAATATTAACTTAAATAATCTAAGGGTATAATAGTCAAATTATAATTATTCTCTCTCTTCCTCTCCTAACCCAAACAAAATAACATTAAAGACCCTCCATTAAAATTCCTCATTTTTTCTCAAAATAAGATAAAATTAAAATTCCCTCTTTTTTTCTCCTTCTTTTTCTTCAATTAAAATCCCCCCCCCCCCCGGCGGCGCGGGGGCGGGTGGCTGGCGGGGACGCGCAGCGGGGCTGGCGCGGGGGGAATCAAAAATACCCTCAAACTTCTATTCTTTTTCCCAGTCACGCAAAGGCCAGCAAAAACAAACTACCCACGCCAACCGAGGGGTCCTAATCCCCATGGATAAAGTCAGAAAATAACAACGAAAGCATTAAAAAAGTGACCTCCAACCTCCAAGTTGGAGGTACTTGCAAGGTTAGCTGACCAGTCCGTTTCGCTAATCGTTTCGCTATTAGCTTCCTCAAACACTTGTTGAAAGCTCAACTCCGTCATACACGAATACCATAGAGTTTGGATAGAAATTGATTTTGTAACATAGTTATGATAAAATTAGATTTAGACTAATGTATTTATATTTGAATGATTTATTTAAAAATTAATTTTAATAAAACTTATAATTTTATCACATAATTAATTTAATTTACTTAAACTAAAATTTAATTTACATTTATTTAATTGAAAATATAATATATCTTATGTAAAATTTTCTTACACGTTGTAATTCATGGAGAATAAAATTTTAAAAATACATTTTAGTCATTAGATAGGAGAAATGTTATGAAAATTTTATTTTTTTAAATTTTTTATTTTTTCTCATTTTTATTGATCTATTTTTATCTGATTTTAAAATAAATGGAGAGAAGAATACAGAATTAGAACGGAGAAGTAGGTGTAGTCACTTTGGGTAAAAATGAGTTTTGTGCCCAAACCATGTTTGCCAACGTGATGATAAAAATAACCGAACAGGATGGAAATTTTAGTAATCACTCTTGGGTTTGAAAATGGAGTTCCGAACATGTATCCAAACATAGCTTTACGGCCCGTTTGGTTTTCAGTTGGTTAAAAATAAGTTTTGGTAGAATTGATTTTGTAACGTAGTCATGATAAAAATTAATTTTGGACTAACATGTTTATGTTTGGATGATTTATTTAAAAATTGGTTTTGACAAAACTAATAATTTTTCTCTAAATTGAGTTTAAACTTTATTTCATGATTAATTTAATTTACTTGGACTAAAATTTAATCTGTATTTATTTAATTGAGAACATAATATATCTGATACAATATTTTCTTACCGGTCAAGATCTATAAAAATTAAAATTTTGAAAGGATATTTTGGTTAATAAATAGGAGATATTTTATGAAAATTTTATTTTTCTAATTTTTTTTATTTTTTCTCATTTTTATTGATATACTTTTATCTGATTTTAAAATAAATATCAATAAAAAATAAAGAAGTAGAACGGAAAAACTACAGTTAAACTCTTCTTTCGAACTCCTTTGACACCAAAATCATTTTCAAACGTAAAAGTGAAAATAAAAAAAACACATCCATAACTTTATCAAACTTATTTTTGACCCCTAATCACTTTTTCAAGTGGTTCCAAACATACTTTTATTAGTTTTTCTTTGCTGCTCCATTTCACTAATTTTTCTTCTCCCCTCCCTCTTTTATTAAATCGTTGTATTAAATTTAGATATTTGAATTTAATATTTTATAAAAAATATTATTAAATATTAAATTATAATAAGGGCCAGTTTATTTAAGATTTTTTTAAAATTTTTTTAAACAAAAGTGATTTTTAGATTGTACAAAAAAAAGTGATTAATTATTTATAAATTTTGTAAAAAGCATAATTTTTTATGTTTGGTTAAAATAAAAAAATATTTTTATAATTATGTAGAGTGAGACAAACATATTGTGATATTTTTTAGGGGCAAAGTTTGTAATATTTGTGATTTTGTAAGACTCAATTTATCCATAAAGTGCAATCTCATATTTTCACCCCCTTTTTTACCTTTTTTTTTGTTAAAAGCTACTCAGGAATTCTCAAAATAATTACAACATTGCCTTATTTTCTATATTCTATTTATTTTTAAAAATTTAAATAATTATCTTAGAAAGTTTTAAAAGTGCTTTTTTTGGGGTTAAAAAGTGTTTTCATTACAAAAACTAAAATAAATGGACTCTAAATAGATACCAATTATTAAAATTTAATCTAAACAATTTAAAATTGTAATGAAAATAAATACCAACTAGTAAGAAAAAATCACTTTATATGACATTAAATTTGAACAATTCTAATTTAATTGAACATTTTATATTAAAAGCAGAGAAACATTTGATATCATAAGCTTCAAATTTATTTTTCTATGTGTATTATGAATATTTCCAATCAATAGTAAAAATTAAATTATTTTTTAGAATGTAGAAATTATTAAAATATGATATACTTCGAAAACAAAATTTTTGAAGATATTTGTTGAGAGTGAATATAATATAAATACAAGCAAAACATAACAAACTTACTCTTTTCTTTGGATAATGAAGTAGATATTTTAAATTTACACTAATTAATATTTATTCTTTGAAAAAAAAATTTTGGCGTGAAGAAGGAGCTTGGAATTACCCACCTAAGTAGGAGAATTTGATCTCAAAATGAGTAGTATTCTTGTTAATTTAATCATCTTTCATCTTTGTTAGCTATCTATGGCCCCTTATTGTCATTAGAAAAATAATTTAAGATTAATTAGTTAATTAATTAATTGATCTCAGATAAATTTGGCCTAAATGGGGCTTAACCGGTCGGGTCTTGACCCGGACCAGATGTTCACAGTCGGTCTCTTTCGGTCTCTGATGCGCCTGAAAGTCTGAAAATTCTATTTCGAAACGCTTCTATTTTGTGGAATAGCTATTCAGTCCTGAGACGGGATCGCTGCTTCTCGTCTTTTCGTATGCTCCTCCCCTAGAATAGATCTATCTTCTTCCCGTAGAGGGTCCAAATCTTCTTCACCTATAATAGCCTTTCAATATCTCGCACTGATTTAGTACCTTCAGGAGCTCTCTCTCTCATTGCTTGGTCTTCACTCTTTTGACTTTCAGTCGACGCAAACAATCGTCGCCGCAGATCCAAGTCTCTGATTTTCAGTTCCTAGATCTAAGGCGTCATGGCGGCCGCAAATGCTCCGATCGCCATGAGAGAGGCCCTAACTGTGAGTTCTTTTTCACGCTATAATTCTGCACAATTCATATACTTCGATTTTCTCATTTTGTTGAGCTTAATTTGGAATATAACCTTGGTATTGACCAATAACGCTGGTTTTTGGGATAGACATGGAGGTCCTGCGCTTTTAGTTTGCTTAATTTTGCTTTCCAAGTCGACTGTTCTTTAATATTTATAATTGATATTATAACGAAGTCTACTCTACTTCATGTCAAGTTTGCATAGATCTGAATATTTATTGTTTGCGTCTGAAATGTGGAGTATGATATTTGATCGTTGGTTGTTGCCAAATGCTTAATCCGGATAGTAGTGAATTGAGTTCTGTTATGTGACTTATAATTGCAGTTGCCAAGCGCTGGCATCAATCCGCAATTCATCACTTTTACGCATGTGACGATGGAGTCTGATAAGTACATATGCGTTCGAGAAACTGCTCCGCAGAATAGTGTGGTTATAATTGATATGAACATGCCAATGCAACCTTTGAGAAGGCCCATTACTGCAGATTCGGCTCTTATGAATCCAAATTCTAGAATCCTTGCTTTAAAAGGTAATACATGTCTTTGAAATTTCCTCCTAAACTCATGAGTTGTGTGTTTGGTTACTAATATTATTGATGCGAAATCTTTCGGTATTGTTGATAAGTAAAATTATTGATAACTAACTTTCTTCTTTTGATTATCAAGGAACCAGTTAGATGGATGGATTACTTACTTAGTTGAGCAAGATTATGAGCAATGTATTTTTTGGTTTCTAGACCTTAGTTGCTTCTGAAGTTTTAGATCACTAGATTGATTCTAGGACAGTTAAGGATATGTGCTAGTGACTTAATCACTTGAAGTACAGAATTGTCAAGCATTTATTTAAATGATTTGAAATTTTGAATTTGGCTTTGTTCTTTTATATCTAAATATATGAATTGAAAGAATGTTGGATAATGGTACGAGGCTTGGAGAGACATATTTATATTTATTGGGAAAATGGAATATTGTATTATTATATGCTCTGTCAGTCCATCCATTAAAGAGTAAAGGGATTCTAGTACATGGGAATTCAGCTGGGCAGAGAGAAGTCATGCTTTGAGGTTCACTATAAGTTAATTTTTGAGAGGTTTCCTTAAAGTATATTTTTCACTTGTGAACTTTAATTATCTTGGTGCAGTAGATCTGATAATAACTCTTCATCTGGTTGGGGAACACAGTCTTGAATTGGTCCATTTAAGAAAAACTTGCCCAATCAGATGGCTATTACGTTGTGTTTTTTGTGTCATACTTTTGCTAGTTTCTAATTTCTATCAACCAGACTATCAGTCCCAGTTGCACAGAAGAACAATTATTTATTGTGATGGAGTGTTTTACTCTTGTTATTAGCATTTAAAAACGTTGACTTTGCCTTTATCTTTCGAGCAAACTACACCCGTACCAAAAATAATAAACCGGCATTAAGATAATCAAATGTTCAAATGCTCCCAAGTTCCAACCATTAAGAGATAAGGTTTCAGTTGATTATGCTGCATGGTTGTGCTTTTGTTGCATTTCAAATATTCAGTACTGTTGGATTAATTTTTTCTTATATTCTACACCTTCTTTTGAAGCCCAACTTCAAGGGACAACTCAGGATCACCTACAAATATTTAATATTGAGATGAAAACAAAGATGAAATCTTATCAGATGCCTGAGCAGGTAATGATCATATTGTAGTATCGAAATTCCGTAATTTAATAGTTGATAAAGTTATCTTTGTTAATCCTTGTGGAGTGCCCCATTTCTTCCATAGGTAGTCTTTTGGAAGTGGATTACCCCGAAGATGTTGGGCCTTGTGACACAGACCTCAGTATACCACTGGTCAATAGAAGGTAGGACTGGAGGATAATGTCATTCTGCATTGCTCTGTAAATTGTTGCACTATATCCTGTAGTTTAAACATTCTTATTTTGCGTGCATGTAGCTTATCTGCCAATTACTAACTGGTAAATGGTCCTTTGTTATGTAATCTGTAGGTGACACTGAACCTGTCAAGATGTTTGAGAGAACGGCAAATTTGATAAATAACCAAATAATCAATTATCGATGTGACCCTACAGAAAAATGGTTGGTCTTGATTGGTATTGCTCCTGGCTCCCCAGAGGTATATTTCTGATGTCTGTTCTTTAAGCAATAATGGTTGAATACATTTCGATGCATTTAGGTTTTTCATTTTTCTTGGATGGCTTATATCTGCTTCTGCTATATGCAACTTTTTCAGTTGTATGGCGATAGATCTTTTTCTGTCATTTTATGCGCCTGATCTATTCTGGTATATTTCTATGTGTTGTTTTGCTCTATAGAAGCCACAGTTGGTCAAAGGGAACATGCAACTTTTCTCTGTGGATCAGCAACGCAGCCAAGCTCTTGAAGCACATGCTGCATCATTTGCCCAATTTAAAGTGCGTACACTTGATTTTGTGATCCTTTTTCTTTAATTCTTCATTTGACATTACCAGAACATAAAGTTAGGATCCATTTACTTCAACGTCAATCAAACTAACTCTTACACTGTAGAGTAACAATTTGTAGGATGGATTTTTGTCAAAATCCAATGTTGGATTAAAAGATATTACTATGAATATCATGATCATAAAATTCACTCGATTACTCAAATCCATAGATGTTTTATGCCTCATCAATATACTTGCGTAGAATGTAATTTTCTTTCATAAGAAAATCTATTATTTAATTGCATTTATTTTCCTGAATTTTACAATTTGTCATACAAGACTAACATGGTAATTACATTTCATTCGACTGTTGGGTTGTAATAAATGAATCACATTTTATGACAAGTTATTGGATCATATAGGCTAATTGGGAGCTCATTTGTTGCATTGGTGTCAATTGATGTTTATTGGGGAAAATTAAATTGGGTTTTGTGGCAGGTTCCTGGAAATGAAAATCCTTCTGTTTTGATTTCGTTTGCCACAAAGACATTCAATGCTGGTCAAACAACATCCAAGTTGCATGTTATTGAGCTGGGTGCACAGCCAGGTCTGCAGATTGTTAGTTATTCACATTTTCCTTTAACGTAATTATTGTATGGGCAATTGAGATGATAAGAAATTTTTTTTCATGAGATAAATTGTTCTAATGAGTCTCCAAATAAATTATTTGGAGATAAGTGATATGCATTCATCATGCTATATTTTTCATTTATTTGTCCTATCATGAGTGTCCAAAAATAATTATTCCGGGTAGTTCAGAATTTTAAGTATGCAATATGCATTCATCATGCTGTATTTTTAGTGCAGGGTTTGGTACCCTTGGCCTTTAAGTCTCTTCCCAATTTGCAATGAGTGAATATATTGACATTTTACATGAGATTTCCTATATAATGCTGCCTTTGTTCTTCAATTAATTTTTTTAATTCAGAATCTCAATGATTATTGGATTTTTTTTTCCTTCATGCATTAAGCTTAGTCATCACTGCTACTAGTTTCAATTACCAAAGTATGATGTCACCTTAAGTCATGCTCAAGGGATTGCTTTATCTGATTTTCCTAGCACATGACTGATGGGAAATTTGTGTAAGATGATTGACATCATTGCTGACTTCCGTTGGGTTTTCTGTTTTAATGATAAACCTTTAAGTAAGAGCTGAGTGATGCACTCAATACTTGTTTCTTTTAGTAGTGTCTGGTAGCTAAATTTACAAATGCAAAAGAATATATTGAAATCAGTCAAAGATTTTGAAAATGAAGGATATCTAATTGAATCTTGTGAACATCATTCTGTGCTCCCATTGTTCATCCTTCTGTATTTTAATGTTATGATTTTGTTGGCAGGGAAACCATCGTTCACAAAGAAACAGGCGGATCTTTTCTTTCCCCCAGATTTTACTGATGACTTTCCTGTTGCAATGCAGGTAAATAAGTTGCTTGTATTTGTTGCTTATCTTATAAATATTAGAGACATTCGATCCCTAATATGAATTTTGGCAGATATCCCACAAGTTCAATTTGATTTACGTGATCACCAAGCTTGGACTACTATTTGTTTATGACTTGGAGACAGCTGCTGCAGTATATAGGAACAGAATCAGTCCAGATCCAATATTTTTGACAGCAGAAGCTTCTTCAGTTGGTGGCTTTTATGCCATCAACAGGAGAGGGCAAGTGTTATTGGCTACTGTTAATGAACAAACCATTGTGAATTTTGTCAGTGGCCAAGTATGTTGCTGTCCTTCTTGTCACTTCAATAATGTTACAAGAGGAAGATGAATTATATCTAAATGAATTTTATCTGATTGTTGCCACAGTTGAACAACTTGGAGCTAGCGGTTAACCTTGCCAAAAGAGGAAATCTTCCTGGTGCTGAGAAGCTGGTATGTCAACTTTTTGAACTTAACTATGGAAATGGTATCCCTTCATTGGGAGATTCCTGCAGTCTGTTGCAGCATCTGTTAATCCGTTTGGGTTTCATACTATTGTTATTTGATAACTTGCGTGAAGTATTGGTGGTAGTTGTTAGGCAATTCTTTCCATATTGAAACCATGCAGTAGAAACTACGATGCTGGCTGGGCCTGTGTTTCTTTTTTCTTTTTCAGCTTTTACTGATTCAGGTTATTACACAACTCTTTAACCATTTTATTAAAGTTTCTGACTCTTCTGATCACTGTGTGTGTGTGTGTGTGTGTGTGGAGTTTTGGTGACCTTGGTATTCTATTCCATTAATCTTTTGCTCTGTCTTTTATTTTGTTATTTTGTGATTCATTTTATAGACTTCAATCTTTTTTTTTTGGAACTCTTTAAATTTTGGAATTGGAATTGATTGTTTGATGGGAATCTCTAAAGGTATTTCTTAAATGATGTCTCATGGCCGTTTCATTGTCTTGTGACTGGCTTACGGCGTGCTTTTCTTTTATGCCAAGACATTTCCTCTTGATGACATTACAGGTTGTGGAGCGTTTCCATGAACTATTTGCCCAAACAAAGTATAAAGAAGCAGCTGAGCTTGCTGCTGAGTCTCCACAAGGAATCCTCCGTACACCTGACACAGTTGCCAAATTTCAGGTTTTTTATATCCTGTTCCTGCTATAGCTTTATAATATACTTGTTCCCTTGTTTTTCTGATACTTATGGTTTGCTACTTTGCTATCTACTTTATCTTGTAGATATGCCTTGTTATGCCAATTATTTCACAGTCGAGTTTTGGACAATCTGGGCTTTTTAGATTTGTTATCCTTGACCTGCAACTACTCCTATCTCTCTCTTATATGTGCAGAAAAAGTCTGACTGTCATGATGGGATTATTGCTTTCTTTAATTATTCAAAGAGACTTGGATATTGAAACTAAGTCTAACTAGACAGTCAACTTTGCTTGTCTTAGGAGAGTTGGTGTCCCCCCCTCCCCTCTCCCAAAAACACACACACTTCTGGTAAATTATGCTGTAAGGATACAAGTTTTACATTTTGTTATATGTGGCAGAGTGTTCCTGTGCAAGCTGGGCAAACTCCTCCACTGTTGCAGTATTTTGGAACTCTTTTAACAAGAGGAAAGCTGAATGCCTTTGAATCATTGGAATTGTCACGACTTGTTGTAAACCAGAACAAGAAAAATCTGTTGGAGAATTGGTTGGCAGAGGACAAGCTAGAATGCAGTGAGGAGCTTGGAGATCTTGTTAAGGTTGATTTGCTTTGGAAATATTGATAGTTTTGAATTGACTACCTTTTTCATATATATATGTGTGTATGTTTGTATGTATTTTGTTTTATGCTTTGTTTCTTTCTAACTACTCTGTTATTACGTTGTCAATTTTAGCTATATGGAAATGCTGCATCTGTTAATTTTGATAAACATGCTCTGTTGTAGACTGTGGACAATGATCTTGCTTTGAAAATATATATCAAAGCACGGGCTACTCCTAAAGTTGTTGCTGCTTTTGCTGAGAGAGGGGAGTTCGATAAAATCCTGATCTATTGCAAGCAGGTTGCGACCGTTATTTTCCGTCAGTAATATTGAAATTTTGGTTTATATTGCACAAGTAAATTCTTCAATCTTCAATGATATTAAAACCAATAGGATAGTTCTGCTTAGTTATTACACACACACACATGTTCATTCTTGAAGAATTTGAATCTGAATGTTTTCATTACTTGTCTGCTGTTATAGGTCGGTTACACGCCTGACTACCTCTTCCTCTTGCAAACAATCCTCCGGACAGACCCTCAGGTATATGAGAAGTTTGCATTTTTATATCCTGTAATTATTCTTTGTATTTTTCTCATTGACTGCTGCCTTCTTGGAATTTTAGTCACTTTTTATCTTCAAGGAAAACTGTGCTTTAAGTTGAGCATCTGTTTTTTTTTTTTTTTTGAAAATATATATACTGGGAAGCTTTGGAGGCTAATGTTTTCTTTTCGATCTGCAGGGTGCTGTTAACTTTGCATTAATGATGTCTCAAATGGAGGGAGGTTGCCCAGTTGATTACAACACCATAACTGATCTGTTTCTTCAGGTTGGTAATATGCTGTACTTACACCATCATGGTGATTATAATTTGATGTCATATCGGAATGCTTTATCTTAATTAGACATAGAAGCACCTGCTGTGTTGTTTCCCATTCCTTATTTGAGCAGTGTAATGGTGGACAGTTCATTTATTAGTTCTTTGGTTATTTTTTTCCTTTCTCAGAGGAATCTGATCCGTGAGGCAACAGCTTTTCTCTTGGATGTGTTGAAGCCAAATCTTCCAG
This sequence comes from Adenanthera pavonina, assembly GCA_026686845.1. Classification (NCBI taxonomy): domain Eukaryota; kingdom Viridiplantae; phylum Streptophyta; class Magnoliopsida; order Fabales; family Fabaceae; genus Adenanthera; species Adenanthera pavonina. The sequence goes on along the minus strand of JAIVEN010000003.1, from coordinate 13,718,127 downwards.
AACATGGGTACCTTCAGACAAAGGTTCTGGCCTTCTTGTCGCTTCAGGTCATTTTATAATTCTTTCCTTGCAGTGATATAATGTATGTGAATTCTGGCTGTCAGGTGTTGGAGATAAATCTGGTAACTTTCCCAAATGTAGCAGACGCAATTTTGGCAAATGGCATGTTCAGCCATTATGACCGTCCTCGTATTGCTCAGCTTTGCGAAAAAGCTGGTCTTTACATTCGGGCTTTGCAGGTAATATCTTGTAAAATCTTGAAATTTGTTGAATGCTTACCTTTTTGTTCCAATTAGAGCTGAAAGTTATCTCCTTTGTTTAATGCATTATTTTTGGTGCAGCATTACACAGAGTTGCCAGATATTAAACGTGTAATTGTGAATACGCATGCAATTGAGCCACAGGTTTATATGCGACATTGCTTTTGTCCTATTCTACACTGGGAGCTTTTAAATTTGTTACTCATTATGAGGTTGTTGCAGGGACTTGTAGAGTTTTTTGGTACTCTGTCACAAGAATGGGCATTAGAGTGCATGAAAGATCTATTGATGGTCAACCTCAGAGGCAACCTGCAGATAATTGTGCAGGTATGTAAGTATCAATGGATTCTATAACATGAAAAATATTGATTGATGACTATAGCTTATTGTTGTTGGTCCAGGTTGCAAAAGAATATTGTGAACAAATGGGTATTGATTCCTGCATAAAGCTTTTTGAGCAGTTCAGGTCATATGAAGGACTGTACTTTTTCCTGGGATCATATTTAAGCTCCAGGTAATGGTTTCATTTAGAAAGAAATCCTATTTTTCTTGTGGGCAAGTGATCTTGATCAAATTGAAAATAATTTCCATTTCCACTGTATATCTGTTAATATATACTTATTTGAACCATATGGACAGTGAGGATCCTGACATTCACTTTAAGTACATAGAGGCTGCTGCAAAGACAGGACAAATCAAAGAGGTGGAGCGTGTGACTAGAGAATCAAATTTCTATGATCCTGAGAAAACAAAGAACTTTCTAATGGAAGCCAAGCTTCCAGATGCCCGTCCTTTAATAAATGTTTGTGATCGTTTTGGATTTGTCCCTGACTTAACACATTATCTATACACAAACAACATGCTCCGTTACATTGAAGGATATGTTCAGAAGGTATCATAGTTTGGGTCTTGCGGTAATTTTACCTATGTTCATGAGTTCTATATGCTTTCTCTCTCCTCCTCTCAGAATTGTTTGTCTCATTTTGTAGGCGAACCCAGGGAATGCTCCTTTAGTTGTTGGACAGCTGCTTGATGATGAATGTCCAGAAGATTTTATCAAAGGCTTGATCCTCTCTGTGCGTTCTTTACTGCCAGTGGAGCCCCTTGTGGAGGAATGTGAGAAGAGGTGGTGTCTGTCATGTAATCCTGCATATGGTGGTATTTTGATCACATTTCTGATTTTTCTCCTGTGGTCTTTTGGTATACAGGAATCGGCTTCGATTGCTTACTCAGTTCTTGGAGCATCTTGTGAGTGAGGGAAGCCAGGATGTACATGTCCACAATGCTCTGGGTAAAATTATCATTGACAGCAACAACAATCCGGAGCATTTTCTAACCACCAATCCATACTATGATTCTCGAGTTGTGGGCAAATATTGTGAGAAACGTGATCCTACCTTAGCAGTTGTAGCATACCGGCGAGGACAATGTGATGATGAACTTATCAATGTCACAAATAAAAATTCCTTGTTCAAACTACAAGCTAGGTTTGTTACTTGAATGTAGTCTCTCTTACTAATTTTCTCAGTCTTACTGCTTATGTTCTTAAATTGTGATGACAGATATGTTGTTGAGAGGATGGATCCTGATCTTTGGGAGAAAGTTCTTAACCCTGACAATACCTATAGAAGGCAACTTATTGATCAGGTTGTATCCACGGCTCTGCCTGAAAGCAAGAGTCCTGAACAAGTTTCTGCTGCTGTCAAGGCTTTCATGACAGCTGATTTGCCTCATGAATTGATTGAACTTCTTGAGAAGATTGTGCTTCAGAATTCTGCATTTAGTGGAAACTTCAACTTGCAAAATCTTCTTATTTTGACAGCCATAAAGGCCGATCCATCCAGAGTCATGGATTACATAAATAGACTGGATAACTTTGATGGACCTGCAGTTGGAGAAATGGCTGTAGAAGCTCAGTTGTATGAGGAAGCATTTGCAATATTTAAGAAGTTCAACTTGAATGTCCAAGCAGTCAATGTCTTGTTAGATAATATTCATAGCATAGATAGAGCTGTGGAGTTTGCTTTCCGAGTTGAAGAAGATGCTGTTTGGAGCCAAGTTGCTAAGGCTCAACTCAGGGAAGGGCTTGTAAGTGATGCAATTGAGTCATTTATTCGAGCAGATGATGCCACACAATTTTTGGATGTTATTCGTGCTGCTGAAGATGGCAATGTCTACCATGACTTGGTGAGGTACTTGCTTATGGTAAGGCAAAAGGTGAAAGAACCCAAGGTAGACAGTGAGCTCATTTATGCATATGCAAAGATTGATAGGCTCAGTGACATTGAGGAGTTCATCCTTATGCCTAATGTGGCTAATCTTCAAAATGTTGGTGACCGATTGTATGATGAAGCCTTATATGAGGCTGCAAAAATAATTTTTGCTTTTATATCTAACTGGGCCAAGTTGGCTGTCACGCTTGTGAAGTTGAAACAATTCCAAGGTGCTGTTGATGCAGCAAGGAAAGCCAACAGTTCAAAAACATGGAAGGAAGTTTGCTTTGCTTGTGTTGATGCTGAGGAGTTTCGTTTGGCCCAAATATGTGGGCTCAACATTATTATTCAGGTTAATTGTTGATTTGTGTTTACATTTTATTTTCATGAACTAGGGAGGCTTGTCTTAAATTCAGTTTTATCTTATTTTTATTAGCAGTAATTTAAGCCTTCATAACATAATGGTGAAATAATATTTCTAAATTTATATTGTGAGCTAGTAATGATTAGAGGGTCGCTCTGCTTATAATTTGAGCTATGTCTAGTAGTTGATCACTGCAATCAGTGTTTTTATACCAATGCTTAATTTCAGTTATTTTTGTGACTCTGTAGGTGGATGACTTGGAAGAGGTCAGTGAGTATTACCAAAATAGAGGTTGCTTCAATGAGCTAATTTCTCTCATGGAGAGTGGTTTAGGATTAGAACGAGCACATATGGGTATCTTCACTGAGCTGGGAGTTCTGTATGCTAGATATCGTCCTGAGAAGCTTATGGAACACATCAAACTCTTCTCAACCCGCCTCAATATTCCAAAACTCATTAGAGCCTGTGATGAACAACAGCACTGGAAGGAATTGACCTATTTGTACATCCAATATGATGAGTTTGATAATGCTGCAACTACCATCATGAACCATTCTCCTGAAGCATGGGATCACATGCAGTTCAAAGATGTCATTGTCAAAGTTGCTAATGTTGAGCTATATTATAAGGCCGTTCACTTCTATTTGCAAGAGCATCCTGATCTTATTAATGATGTTCTGAATGTCCTCGCACTTAGAGTGGACCATGCACGTGTTGTTGACATAATGCGAAAGGTAGCATTAATACAAGCAGATATGCCACCGTATCTCAGTTTATAACATGATTTTTCCATTTTTGCCTCTAACAAGTATTATACTACAATGTCCTTTAGGCTGGTCACCTCCGTCTTGTGAAGCCATACATGGTTGCAGTTCAGAGCAACAATGTGTCTGCTGTTAATGAGGCCTTGAATGAGATATATGTTGAGGAGGAAGACTTCGATAGATTGCGTGAATCAATTGATTTGCATGATAACTTTGATCAAATAGGCCTTGCACAGAAGGTGAGCCACATTGCTGATTCATGGTAACCATTTTCTACTTTCAAAGTGGAGAAGCCTGATAGATTATTTTATTTTATGCAGATTGAGAAGCATGAGCTTCTTGAGATGAGACGTGTTGCTGCTTATATTTACAAGAAGGCAGGTCGGTGGAAGCAGTCAATTGCGTTGTCAAAGAAGGATAGCCTTTACAAAGATGCCATGGAGACTGCCTCTCAATCTGGTGACCGCGAACTTGCAGAGGAGTTGCTTGTTTATTTCATTGAACAGGTACTGAAATTAGTTATGAACTGCATAATTTTACATTCTCTTTGAATCTGGGCCTAGGAGTTACCCAAATAAACCATAAAAAAAAAAATCTGAGCTCTGCTATTTTGTTTAGGGTAGACTATATTGCTTTGTTATAGTACTGTCAGTGGAATGCGATTTACTTATTGGCTAAAAGAAGCCAAGCCTTCACGTTTGCATGTGTGTTCACATAACTACACTATATCCTTTTTTGGGAGTTTGACAATTGATATTGCATTATAGTTGCTTGTGGTATTTCTTATACCTTGTGCAATTATTGGTCATATAGAAGAATTATTAGCGACTGTTGTTATTTTTGTTGGCTTTGTCATGCATATATGGTGACAGTTTCATTTTGGAGTCTCTTTTACAGTTCTTACCAATAAGAGATGGTGATTTAATTTTCTCACTTAATGACCCACTTTCTTTTAGGTTGATGTTGATATAAGTTGCATGGCGTCAATATAGTCTAACTTTTCTTTTCCTATGCTCATGCAGGGAAAGAAGGAATGCTTTGCCTCATGTCTTTTTGTTTGTTACGATTTAATCCGGCCAGACATAGCTCTTGAACTTGCCTGGATGAACAATATGATTGATTTTGTGTTCCCATATCTCTTACAGGTTTGTATTTTCTCTGCAAACTGTTTCCATGTATCAGAGAATTTATATGACCTTTAATGTTCTTTAATATCAGGCTTCAACTAACTCACAGATAGAATACAGGATGGTGCCCTCTGGCCCCTCTGCCTATTTGGTTACGCAAAACTCTGCTGCCTGTTTAATAAAACCTTTGCTCATTGTGAATGAACTTGAGTGTCTACAGAGTCTGACATCTCTTATATACTTGTTTTAAACAGTAGCTTTGAACTAATTTTTGATGAATGATCATAGTTGTGTTGGCCCAAAATGAAAAATAAGCAGATTGGGCTTTCAAGTGTCTGATGATGCATGTTAATTGAAAAACCAACTAATAGACGGTAATTATGTAAGGGGGTACTGCTTGGCTTACGCACATTGCAAATTATATTGTTTATTTCACGTGCTTCACTTGTGCTCCTGCATGAGATATATCCTAGAAGCTGTGGGATAACTCACGGATACATTTTCTTGTAGTTTATACGTGAGTACACTGGTAAAGTTGATGAACTGGTGAAGGACAAAATTGAAGCACAAAATGAAGTGAAGGCTAAAGAGAAGGAAGAAAAGGAAGTAATTGCACAACAGGTAATTACTTTGGCCATTGCCTGTTCCCCTACTATAATTTAACTTCTGCTTAGTCGTTGCAGCATACTTTCTGACTGACATGTGTCAGCAGATTGACTCCTCAGAAGTGAGAATATCTTCCCGTTGATAATTTCTATCCTTGTCGCATTCCATTTCCCATCAGATTGGACATTAGGTTAGTGCTGATTTAACGTGTTTTCTGTTGCAGAACATGTATGCCCAGTTGTTGCCTCTTGCTTTGCCTGCACCACCAATGCCAGGAATGGGGGGAGGGCCAGGTATGGGAGGAGGTTTTGCTCCTCCACCTCCTATGGGTGGAATGGGGATGCCTCCGATGCCACCTTTTGGCATGCCACCCATGGGCAGCAGCTACTGATATGCGAGCAACTGGGAAGTTAGCAATTAAATGCACCGCATAAGCAACTAGGCAGCTTGAGTTTTGCATTAAATTCTTGTGGGACTTGTTTGCCCGATAAAAGTAGAATTCTTTTGAGACTTTGATGCAGTATTCTTTCCTGGTTTCTGATGGAGGTGGACATTCAAGCTAAAATGGTTTCATGTTTGTCTTGGGGGTTTTTGTGGCTTCGGGATGTATCATGTATGTCTTGTGGTATTTTTGTGGTTGAGGCTTTTTTGGGGCTTCTTTACGAGTTAGCCTAGAATTTCTTTATTTTACCATTTTTTTTCTTGTATTCAATGAATTGTTCCCAAGTATAATATAAAATACCTCGACTTCAATTGCTAGCTTGATAGTTGATACGCATGTATGATCTGGAGATTATTCCGCTATCCTTATGATGGATTCTGCATAAATAAAGCGTGCTCACATAATGTTTATTGCATGCATCTTGTTTCCGATGTATTGCGACTTGAATTAGTGTCAACTCGTTGGGTTGCCGGGTGACGTACGCAATTTTGTTACTTGGCACCTGGCCTTGATCTCGTTGGTCTCGTGCAACCTGGCATCTTGGGCCAAGTTGCTCGCTACGCTCATCGTTAATAGCACACTCTTGACTTGTGAACGAGTACTATCAAAATCTGCAGTAGTACAAATTGTGAATTTTGGAACCCTCATTAGTCATTAGATTTGCCATGAAGGATTGTCACGGCGCTTTCGTCCATGGCAAATTATCATACTCCCATTTGAGTGAATTCGACAGCGTCTACCCGAGCAGGCAAAGGTTCTGCGTCATTGGATTTTACTTTATATAACTTTATATATATATATATATATATATAAACAAAGGAGGGCAAAGCCCAAGGCAAAAAACTACATGGAGTCAGTGGGGAAGGAATTTCCATAGTAGTCTTTCAGCACAAGGTCGCTTACGCAGGCGGGGATCACATCAGAATAAGTAGTTAACATTCTGGAAGAAGCTCCAAGGTGAGCAAGATAATCTGCTGGACAGTTTGCCTCCCTGGTGATTTAAGTAAAATGCACAGTCCAATCTCGCTTTGCCCACTATTCTATTCCCAAAATGGTAGAGGAGGCAGGACCAGATAGAGGTTGGATCTCATTGAGGCAGTTTATCAAGTTCAGTGCATCAGATTCCACCACCAGTTTCTTACAACCTTTCTCCCAAGCCAGTCTGAGTCCTATAAGAATACCCCATGTTTCACACTCCTCAACAGAACACTTGCCGAGGTTATGAGAGAAGCCTCCACGCCATTGACCTCAGTGGTCACGAAGAAGGACACCGCATCCACTAGAAGTTCCATCATGTATGATTGATTCGTCAGTATTTTATTCAGTTTTGTCCATCTAGCACTTGGATGCCGCCAATGATCATCCAAGCTTTGGTGATTGATCAGAAAATCCTTCAATCTGTAATTAGGAATCAAGTGGCGGTCAACGCTCCTCAAGATGATAGAGCTTGGATCACTTGGCCTATGTGAAAGATTGGTTGAAGATGCTTTGGTTTCTCCATTGCCACAATTGCCAAGTACCATAACCCCAAATAAAGAGCCACGGTTATGAGAGAGAATTTTCACAATCAATTTTCCAATTTAATTCAAGCCATCGTTCAGGAGAGCAGTTAAAAAAGAGAGCTTTTTTCCAAGGTTGGGCTAAAGAGTTCCATACCTTCTGAGATAGGTACAATCCCTAAGGACATGGAGGGTGTCTCCCACTATACCAGGACACCAAGGACACGAGAGATCAGCAAGATACATTTTATTTCGCCTTACATTTATATTATGGTTATCACTTATCATGAAGAGTGAGCCAAAGAAAACAACGAATTTATATTTGTAATTGTAACTAGGTTTATACCGTGTAGTACTGTAGTATGTATAATTTTTTAAAAATTGTATCTAGTACAAGATAAATAACAATATAATAGCATTTTATTTTAATTTATATATATAATGATTGGGACCATAAATTTTCATTTTAATTCAATTTTTTTATCTTTTGTAACACAGTAATTACCAGAATTTCAGATAATTACGGAGTTCGCAATTTTCCTAATCAGGGGCACTGGCAAAACACCCCCATTACCGCAGGGATATATATTAGCCTCTCACAAAGCCGTTTATGTTTCATTAAAAAAAAAGACAAGATGACATATTCATCGGGAAAAAAAAATGATGACATCACCTTTTTTCTTTGCCGTAACAAAAAATTGCATAACCTAAAAACGAACGAAACAGAAGGTGAACGCACGCGCTATACGGTGCGTGGCACCTGGCCTCGATAAACAAATATAGCTTTAGTAACACGAGCAACTCAGGAAGGCCACTCTTTCTCTCTATCCGTTGCTGGGCTTTGAACGACTGGAAGATGGCAATTTCTTTAAATTCAGTTATGAGCTTTAACTCAACGGTATTATTTTCTTGTTACCTTGCTTCGCTATTGGTTTTAATTTAAGAGCTTTCCTATCTGGTTCTTTGCGGTAATTTGCTGAAACTGAAAGCCGTTCTATCTCCCAACCACCCTCTTGTTTCAGTTTACTGAAAATTGTAAATCACTTTATCCTTATCTTTGCATTCTGGACTATAATTTTTTTCTAGAAAAAGAAGGGGTTAGGGGTTAGTGATATTTATGAACTTTTAGTCATTACTCTACTGGGAAGGCTAACTGAAGATTCTGATTAGAATTTGATTTGAAGCTTCAGCCAGATTGATCTTCTCCATGTATTTTTGGAACTATTGCAAATTTTTTTTTTCTTTAAATAAATTTAATTGGTTTGTGCCCTCCTTGAAGTTTCTCCACTCAAGCAAGTGGTATTGCTGGAACAATATTCCAGATGTCTTTTTTAGGTGAAAAAGGAATTGCAGTTCAAACAATTGGGTCCATAAATGGTGTGCAAAAACATTTCATGTTGAAATTTGAACAAAATGTAGTTTTTTGGAACCTTTTTGATTGATTTGGAAATGAGAATTCTCCAGAAATGATACAGAAATTGTGAAATTATTTGTAAAGAGAGATGACGCCAAATTGATATTACTGTTTGAACATTGGACCTGTTCATCTACAATATAATTTTTATGTTTTAAAAAGCAAACAAATTGATATTTCATTGTAACATTTTGATTTTTCCCCGTCACTTTTCTCTCATTCTTTGTTGTTTCATGATCTTCCACCAATTACTTTCCTTTAGTTGGTTGTGTTTATGTTTTAATCAAAGTTTAGCTGTTTTGGCCTTTTTTTTTTGTTGAAAGGGTAAATTTTAATAAATCCTTGCTTGCTTGGGCTATCTGAGAACTTTATTATTATGCCGACTGTGTAGTGTTGGCATGTACTCCTTTGCTCCAAAATTTATTGCAAGTATGAAACTCTTCTCTGAAAATGTAGCCTGTACTCTTCTTTCATGGGAAAAAAGTTGTCGAAAGAAACAGGAAAATGAATGTACAGCTTCTTGAATGTGTGCGTTTGTGGCGGAGGAGGGGAAGAGGTTATTTTAATGTTGAATTTTATATGTCCAATTGCTATTGCCTAACTCGCTAAGTGATCTGCTTTGAGAAATCTGACAGCCTGATACTAGTGGTTGTGGTAAACAATATGGCATCCTAAGTTTATGGTTTTAGGCTATGCTAGAATGTGTTTCGGTTTTGGTGATTCAGTGGGAAAGATGAACTGATAGAGGTTTGGCAGAGAGCATAAATCTAAGGTTTGGTTAGTGTTTCACGGCACCACAGGCATTCAGAATTTTAATTAGATGGTAAGAGTTAGAGTTCTTACAAGGGTAAATGTAGGAATATATTTTGCAGTTTTCTTCAAGAGTACTGAGTATGGGTAAGAGAATACTCCTATAAAGTTGTGATCCAGTGCAATGTCTCTACGGCTATAAAAAATAGGATGCCAAATCCCCGTACAGGCAAAGAGTATTCTAGAGACCTCCGTGCACTAAACTGATGGTTCAGTCAGACTTAGTCTAGTTTCAGTACTTACAAGTGAGAATTACGGATTGTAGCTCTCTAATTATGGTATATAATGAACTTTTAGGGTTTAGTGAGCTGTTTGATGATACCAATGATGATAGCACTGCCGATTGGATTCCAAACGAGGATATACTTGGAGAATAAGAAGCACTGACTTAATATGATGGATTATTAATAGTCATTGTATATGTTGATCATCAATCACTTAAATGCAATTAGGTTATGCTTTTAGCATTGTGATTTTTTTTATTACTTACGTGTCTTTGATTTTCCATCAGAAGTTGCAACCCAAGTACCAGGATGCCTCAAGATATTCTGTTGGAACTTCACTGCCAAAGGCCACTAAGTTCACAACCTTCTTGGTAACATCAGCACGAAGAATGCATGCTAAGGAAAAACGAGCTGGTACCCATCTTTCAGTTGCGGATAGTGATCAGCTTGCAACAGATACTGATGGCAAGAGTTCTTCTGGTGATGCTGCAAGATCACTAGCCGATTATCAGTCACCATCTATAAACCCTCCTGTAGAAAATGTTCAATTCCAAGCTAGTGCTAATCCTGAATCAAAATCTAAGACATTAGAGGCTTCCAGTGGTTCAGCAGCATCTCCTAACTCACAATCTAAGATGAAAAAATCACCTTTGACTGCAAGAGAGAGGTTAAGGGCAGCTCGAGTCCTTGGTAGGTACACAGAATCAAAAGAATCTAATAAATCAGACATGGGAAGCAGAGTGTTGGATGCTCTGAAAGAGAGTGATCGTGGGAAGAGAAGATCAAGGCTTCCAGAAGCCCCAACAAATTTATTTGATGACAGCAAAAGGGGGTTGCCCAAGCCAGGATTGACCTTCCAATTTCCTGGGGGTTTTGATCTGTTTATCATTGTCTTTTCATTTGTTTTTATCAGCACTTTGATGTTTGCAACAACTTACTTCGTCTGGAAAGTTGGTGCCATCCATTTTAATGAGTATTGAGATGAGGAGTTAGCAACAATGCATCAAACACACAAATGAGTGGATAGCTGTATGTGATCAAGCTTCAGCTTCTTCAAGGCCTGATGAAGTGAAGAGAGTAACTGAAGATCAGTTTTTCCGATTATAGTTACTTGTGTTATTTTTAGGAGAGAGGAGTAAGATTTACTTCAAGCAGGATTTACAAGTGAGTGATCAAATATTAGCTTGGCCTTAAAATTGCATATATATATATATATATTTAAACATTTGCAGTTAGAATACTGCCCTAGACTTTCCTTTCCTTTCTGTAGTTGTTTTTGTGTTTGTGCTGACCATGTGAAGAGAATAACAACATGGAAAATAAATGTGTTCTTGTAAAGTATTAAAAAATTTTCCAACTAAATCATTGTTTTTCTTGATATTAAATTTTTCTCCTAACAGCTTTCAGAGTACATTCTTCCACATTAGTATATTTAGATGGTTAGTCTTGAGACAATTGGATTTAAATCGACCTATGGAGCTATTATCTCATCAATTGCACCAATCCTTTGAGTTGACTAGAATGTATTTAATGACTAACAAGTAGCTAATGCAAATTGATCTAGTTAGTAAGGATACGATAAAAGGGTATGGATTTAAATCTCATTGTTGAAGTGAGAATGTTATTGATAAATAATTTATAAATATTTCTATAAATGCTTTTTGAATTATAAAGTATACCTTGATTTTAATAAATCTTTGAACTTAACTTATCTAATTTTTTTTAGAAAAAAAAAAAAGACTACAAACAAAACTAATTTAGATAATGAACAAAAAAGTATGAATTCACTGGGTTTCTAAGTACACAAATAGTGGACCTCAGCTGTCACAGTGTGAATTCAATACACAAATAGTGGACTGACTATTGGTGCATGAGCATGACATGACCAAGCAATCAGGATTCTGTACCATTTGCTAAACTGAAGCTGCTATGGTAAAATGGAAGGTTTTCTTGTATTGCTGTATAAGAGTAAATCCAAAATGTTATATACGATTTTAGCTTGTTATTCCCATACTTCAATCAGTTTTGTTTTTCTTAGCCCCACTTGGAGAGTGATGAGTGATAGATCTTATGAACAATAATTGGACCTATTGTCACCCTTTCCACATCCAAATCATAGCTCCCCCTTTCACTTTTCCTGCCTACTAAGTTTGTTTGATACATTTATTACTATTCCATGATTGCACCTTATATTGTCATATTTATTTATCAATAATTCTTAAATAGATTCAACACACCTCAAGTCAGTCAATAAAACTTAAGCTTATCGGTCATCTTGCTTTGTAAAAAAATTATAACGACCTTTAAAAAATTCATTGTCTCAATTTAATATCTGTGTATCACCCACAGATCAAAATGTAGCATGTTATTTGGCTTGTGAACAGTTATTTTGTGGCTTGCATGTGATTTATATAGATATTGGGTTCTGTGATTTTTTTGTCTTCTTTTTTTAATCCATTTTTAGTCATTAAAAAAAAATTAAACTTCATGTGCAATATACGAGAATGCACGAGGGGTTGTTTCAGTTTTAGAAACACGTCGCTTTTATTTTGACCCTATTTCATCTAGTCTAGAACTAAAATTGATAGTAACAAACTTTGATAGACTAAATTAGTAGAAACAAGATCTTTCCAGGAGCATATAGGCTAGCAGCAGTAGCAGCATCTTATTCTTAATGGGGAGTGATCATGTTCAACATTTTCGTCCTCTGGTTTCTCCAATTTTCTTTTTCATGAAACTTCTCTTGCCGACTGTAGGTGTGTGTGTGTGTGTGTGAAGATATGTAGAGAGGATATGGGGCCCCAGCGGATGAGATTTCAAGCAGACAAAAATGAATGGAGAGAAGGAAGGAAAATGAAAATAAAATACGGAATCAATATGAAACCACAGAAATTGTGAGAGATGGAGGGCTCACCTTTCAAACAAAGTGTGGTTGATCAGAAGTCGTGTCACTTGTTTATTATGAGTTACATACAATGGAAGAGGGAGAGTATGACCCTACCCCTCCATTCTAATTCAACCTTCTTTGTTTGCTTATCAACCCACTCCTCTTTTCACTGAGTCCCCACTTTCTCCTCTTTCACCTTTCAATCAGATTGATGATGGAAACCAAACCATGGAACCAACCACCCTTTCAACTTTCAACTCCCTCTCTTAATTATTCTTTCTTTCTTCCATTCAATGCATTTCATGACTTTTGGGATTTCTTTATTTGGCTTTGCATGTATCTCCGTTTCTCTGTTATCTAGTGTAATACTCCAGGACTTGTGTAATATTGCTAATAACCCATTGATTCCTTCATGGAACAAAATAAATAAAAATAAAAATTCTTCAGAGATAAGAACTATAAAAAGTTGCGATTGGGATCTGTGATATGCTCCACCATAGATATTGTACTTTCTGAGTCATTCAAAATTGTGATCATCTACTAAATCTTTTACTGTTACCATGTCAGGCGATTGCAAAAGCTTCACTAGTGATTCATTAATCAACCATGTCCACTATAAATGACTCCTGCTTCGAAAGATATCAAATAATCACTCAATGCGATAATTCAGTCCGTTAAATATAATTAAATATCATCTCAATTGGGTTTGTTTGTTTAAGATTCCCCGGTTACAACTGAATTCTAGTCCAAGTTCTTAGTCAGCTTTGGGACTAATTAATAAGTGATATTAGGCCATCCTTTTCCTTTTCCTTTTCCTTTTCTCTTTTTTCCGCACCTTAAAACCTAGATTCTTCACAAGTCCAAATCTGTTAGATTTATCTCTATAAGGAAAAAAGAAAAACAAAAAAGAAAGAATTCTGGTTGAAGTGACAGGCAGAAACAGACAAAAACGATTTTCAATTTGACCAATAAAAGGTTACTGCATATCACACCAATCGCCATCAAGATAAGAAGAAAATGAACCATTATTAGTGCAGGAAACAGTGAGTAGCTAGCTGGTGATGGACGCGGAAGAAAGATAATAAAGAGCCTAAGAAAGCCCGCGAGTGGGAGAGTGAGTTTAGAATGAATGATTTGTATTGTGCGAATGGAAAATTTCTACTATTCTAGTTCTGGTTCTAGCTGGTGGCCTGTTCAGGGCGGAAACAGTAATGGTCCGTCTCCCTTTTCAGTGCAAACTCCATTGTTGCCTCATCACGTCTCTGATTCATGCTCTGTTCAGTTCTGTGAGTTTCCTCATTCATGGGCTGCAGAAGATAAAGCTGCCAGTGCCTCCAAGAGCCATAGCCAAGCTGAGAAACGGCGTAGGGACAGGATCAATGCACAGCTCGCCACTCTCAGAAAACTCATTCCCAAGTCTGATAAGGTAACCGTCTTCTAATCATAATTCTCATGCCTTCCATACTCAGTTTCTGGTATGCTTTTCAAGGTTTCAACTTTAGATCGTCTTATAGATTCTATCCACTTCAAATTCTTGACGTTTTCAAGGGTGGCATGGGCAATTCCAGTCTATACGTACCGTGAGAAGTTTAGATTCCTTTCCTTGTATAAACAAATCGAATGGGTTTTCCAATTGACAGGAGCTTAACTTTGATTACCAGGAGAGAAATCTTTAGGTTCATAAATAATTAGCTGATTGGCTCTACATTACAATGAGTTTAATTAAAAATTCTGTTTTAGGTAGTGGGGTCTATTTACAGAATCAATTTGATGGGTAATATCAGTTTCCTATATGCCACATGAATCATAAAAATTACACAATCAATTTGACGGTCAAGTGCTGAGGAGTGATTTGAAGTAACATAACCTGTTTCATAAATGAATTCAATTCATGGACCATATATAACTGACAGCTTTACTCAACTAGCGAGGCAGAAACTGAAGCTAATAAATGAGTGTGGTTGCAGATGGACAAGGCAGCATTACTAGGGAGTGTGATAGAACATGTGAAAGACCTGAAACGAAAAGCCATGGATATAGGCACATCCTTCACTGTCCCTACAGAGATGGACGAAGTATCAATAGACCAAGACGATAGCTCAAGCGCCATGAATATGGTCAATTACAAAGTGAAGGGAAACAACATAGTGATCAAAGCTTCGGTGTGCTGCGAGGATCGACCAGAACTGTTCTCAGAACTGATAAAAGTGCTGAAAGGCCTGAGGCTCACAGCAGTGAAGGCAGACATAGCGAGTGTGGGAGGCAGAATTAAAAGCATATTGGTGCTGTGTTCAAAGGACAGTGATGAAAGTGTTTGCGTCGCCACTCTGAAACAGTCTCTTAAATCTGCTGTGACCAAAATTGCTGCTTCATCGTCATCAATGGCTTCCAGTTGCCCTGCAAGAAGTAAGAGGCAGAGGTTCTTCTTGCCTTCGCCTTGCCTACACTGATACTCTACTACTTCCTGAGAGCTAGCTAATCCATTGGCTGTTGTTATATTTTTTTCCCAATATTATATATATAGTTTTTTAAAAAGATTAATTACTTTTAAGTTAACTCCTTACTCAAATTATATAAAAAAAAGTGTGAAATTAATATCCTCCACGTGAGTTAGAATAATACGTACATTCATCAAAATACTTTATATGCATTAATTATATATTAAATTATTAAATATATATTTAATCAAATGCCGGTATCAAGAAAATTATTAAATATATGTTTAATCAACATAAAATAAAATAACCACTTTCCGAAATTTAGAATCGACTAAATTTATTATTTATAACAAAAATTTAAATAAAGGTTTGATAAATATATTTTATTAGATTACATTTTGAATAAAATTAATTTTTTTTTCTGGAGAATATTTTGATCATATTTTAACTTTAAAAGAGATTTTCGTATTTTTTTTATAACAATAATAAGAAGATTTGTGTCTTTTGAACATTTATTAAGAAAGGAAATATTTTATCTTTTTTTATTACTAGATTTTTATTTTTATGAGCTTTCTTGAGCCTTTTTTATTTTATTTTATTGGATGATCCAATAACATTCTCTAACAGTCGGTATCCTTATGATTTGACAAAATATAAGTACATTTTTTTAATATTTGTTATTAAAAAATTAATGATAACACTTGAGAAATTTAATCAAATCAAATCATGGAATGCTAGTGGAAAAAATCAAAGACAGAATCTAACATTTTTCAAATGTCAGATTTAGTTTTTTCCAATAATTTTGGTGTACAACCAATTAAGGCAAAGTTAAATAGAGGAAATTTGTTGGGAGGAAAAAAAAGAGAGAAAAAGGTTGAGTTCACTATTAGTTCAATGAATGAGGCCACCTGATGCTTGGAAAACAAACTAGACATAAAGGATGAGAGAGAGGGAGGGAGAGAGAAGGGGCAACTTAAAGTTTGATGATGAAGATGTCGTCCAATCAATAGGACAAAGCGACTGAGGAAGGAAAGGAAGAAAACAAAACCGAACTTATCTTTTTAAAGATAGTTTTGCTTTTTATCCCATAAGAGTAGTAATAAGAGGGTGAGTGTAAGTTTCTTTTAAGATACTATGAAGATTGATCACGAATTAAATTAAATAATTGTGAAATGTGAGATATAAATAAACGGTGGTTGTGGAAGGAAAAAAGTAGGGATCTAATTTGTTTTGTTTTGTTTTGTTGGTACTTAGTTGTATCTATATGGCAGGGGAGACACTTTCTAGGGTTACATGATACAACGTTTGACTTTTAGATATCATCAATAATATCATACTAATAATGGACTCCGCAAATACAGGGGCGGCCACTCAATTACTGTTCTAGCTTCTTCTTTCTTTCTTTCTTTTTTTTGTTGGCGTGCAAGCAAGTTGATCTCCCATGTCGCCCCACACATTTACCTCCCTTTTTTATAGAATTAATAATTAATAATGGGAATAAAATGCTACTTTGGATTATTGAGATAAAGCAGTCCTCTCACGACGGAATTCCTATCAGCTTCTTGTAAGACGGGAACTCTAACCTATAAATAACATGAGAGAGAGAATGTTCCTATGCAATATCGATACCATACATGTGCCAAATATGATTTAGTGTGATACGAAAGATATAATAATTTTTAAAATTTTATGGTATAGTTGTGATAGATATATATATAATTATTTATATGTATAATTAATAAATTTATTTATTAAGATAAAAATAAATATTAAATATTTTAAAAAATATAATATAAATGTTAAAATAAAAAATAAAATATTTATAATAATTTCAAATAATCATATTTTAATATAAATATTTGAAATGGTATAAATGAGTATAAAATGGTACGGATAAATACATATGTATAAGTATAGTTCGCATATCATATCATATTGTGTATCAAATATAGGTGCATATACTTTTTTAAAATGTCGGTACTTCATCATAGATTTCTTCACGTTATACAATAAAATTGAAACAAACGGACGGGTGGAGCAATGCACTAAAACATTAGATTGGTAACTCTATTTATTTTGCAAAATTAATGCATGCTTGAATCGTGTGAGAATTTGAGAGTCATTAGTTATATGTGAACAAATTTTTTAAAATTTCAAAATTAATAATAAATTTTATTTTAGAATTATGAAAATTAATTTATTGTTTTACTAATAAAACATGATACTATCTCCGTTTCAAAATGTAGGAGACATTTTAAAATTTGTTTTATTACAAAGTGTAAGAGACAAATTACTTTTGTTTGATTAATTAATATTTTTTTTCCAAATTTACTCTTAATTAAAATAGACTTATTATTATAAGACATATACTAAAGGAGAGTTAAGTGAGAACATTAAATAAGAGTACTTATGAAAAAAAAAATTTTATGATATATTTAAACTATTTGACTTTTTTTTTTTTTACTTTAGTGATTTAGTTATTTATTTCTTACATTTTGAAATGAATAGAGTATATCAAAAAAAGAATATTTACATAAGATATAAAATATGACTAAGCAATTTTAGAGCATTATGTAAATAAAAAATAAAATTTAAAATATTTTCTTTAATGAAACATAAAATTCCACATTTATACTTAATCTTAAATTTCATCCTATATAAAATTCATGGACACTAATTAACATGGCATGTCAAGTATTTTTTTTTTAATTTTTATAAACATGAGATGGGCTGAACTGAACCCAAAAAAAAAAAAAAGTGCATCAAAATAACCAACAAGGCGTGAACCAGTGACTCCGGAACAATATCACGCGGACAAATGGGTATCCGTGTTGCTAATCTTTATCTAAGAAAGTACAAATATGCATGTCTAACCGTAATAACAAACTCACAGTTACTATTCCCCCGCCGCTCCTCCTCTTTCACTCACCCATCACCTAACCTCTTCCAACTCTCTTTTTATCTCTTTCTCAACCCCCGTCTTTCATTGACCTCAACTAATTATTTTATACATACATATATATATATATATATATTCAACATTATTATATTATAGTATATCAATATATATATATAGAGAGAGAGCATACCTCAAACTCCCCATATTGCATAGGGCCTTGCTCAACATAAAAAAAAAAAAGCTTCTAAAACATATAGAGTAATGAATTTCACTAATTAATACTAGCAAACATGGACTATTAATTAAAGAATAAAATCATCCCACTTCGTTAGACATATAGTATGTTAGGAAAAACCGTTATTTGAATCGGTTACTAAAGAGAGAAGTTATAACTTCCATTCCTGCCTGATCTTAAACCCTCCAAATAAATAATACTCTATAAAATAAAAACACAGAGAGAAGAAGAGGAAGAAGTTAAGGAACAGAAACGAATGCGTTGGAATCATGTCCAAGACCCAATTTACGGTTCTTCCCAACAACAACTCTCCTCCCATCATCTTCATTACCGTTATTCATTCCACCCATAATAATAATAACCTCTCTCCCTCACATTTTCACAACACAAGGCTTCGGGTCATATCATGGGTCTCACCTGCAACTCCGATCGGGTCAAAGGCTCCTGGAGCCCCCAGGAGGATGCCACTCTCATCAAGCTCGTCCAGCACCACGGGCCTCGCAATTGGTCCCTCATCAGCTTCGGCATACCCGGCCGCTCCGGCAAGTCTTGCAGGCTCCGATGGTGCAATCAACTTAGCCCCGGCGTCCAACACCGCCCGTTTACTCCCACCGAAGATGCCGTCATCATCCAGGCTCACGCCGTCCACGGCAACAAGTGGGCTACTATTTCCCGTCTCTTGCCTGGCCGAACAGATAACTCCATCAAGAACCACTGGAACTCCACCCTTCGACGCCGCCGAGCGGCAAAGATGTCTTCTGCATCCGGATCATCGGAGTCAGACTCCGTGCTGCTGACAAAGAAGCGATCAGGGCCGTGTGATCCCCAAAATGCATCGGACCTGTGGGAGTCGAGGCAGCGATTGAAGCGGCAGTGCCTCCAGAGGATTTCGCCAGGAAACAATAGTTACAAGGATCCAATTCTGGGCTCTGTGACGACGTCGTTGAGTTTGTTGCCTCCGGGGGAGAGGGTGGATAACAAAGTGAAAGAAGAGAACGACGAAGACGAAGATGAAGATGAAGGCGAAGGAGGGAGTGAGAATGGGAAGCGAAAGGAAGAAGAAGAGCCGTGCCTGATGAAGATGATGCAGCGCATGATAGCAGTGGAGGTTAGGAATTACATTGATAGTTTGCGGGCCGATGAGAGGCTCGTTCTCAGAACTGGGCTAGGCCTTCACCTTGGCCCATCTTCTAATTATAAGTAGAACTCCTGTCTCCCTCGGTTTCTTCCTCTGTTTCATGTCAAGTTCCTGGCCTTTATACATATTTTTTAAGAACTCCTAATCCTAATATTTTCATATTTAATTAAATAATTATTATCAAATAATTATGGTAAAATGGAATTTATTGGATTTGACGTATCAAATTGAGGTTTAATTATTATTTGACTCCTAAAAGTGGCCGTGTTGAACATAGCATTGCAGTCTCAATTCACTAGATGAAGTTGGTTCACATATGGCTGATAAGTTGAGATTGGAAATGTAAAATTAGTTCAGGGAAATCTGACACATTTTGGTTTCTCACTGCCTCTTCATTTTTTCAGCCATCTTAGATGCATAATGAGTAAAAAATATTTTGAAAAAATGACAATTATGCCTACTAAATTATCTTGGCTTGACTTCCCATTTTTCTGAATATTAACTGCATTTTGTGAATTATTGCCTCCACTTTTATTAGATTATTGACGGGCCACAGATTATATCCCAAGTTTTTGTGACAGCTTTTTGAGATTGTACTGAGTATTCCATTATAGTGTTATATCCTGAGGAAATAATAAAGCATATTTGTAGATGCTCTTTCTTCATAGTTGGAGAAGAGGATAAACTTATTTGAATATAAAGTTGCAGATGGATGTAAAGTTTTAGCTAAGGATTATTGCATTCTTTGGTTGTTAGTTTGAGATTGGAATAATTTGGGGAAACTTAAAATTACCATTTAGAATTATTATGTTTTTGTGAAAGTTTCTAACACAATCTTTGCTTATTATTGATTAGGAACCATACTACAGCTGAGTCGAGTCAATTTGTCCGTTTTGACCTGCCTATGTTATACCCCACACGCTTTAAATTACACATGTTTTTGGTGTATTTGAATAGTGTTTAAAATATGAATCATATTATTTATGATTTTTAAAAAGTATGATTTATCATACAATAAATTTTATTATGAGACATATTTTTTCATATAATGTAAAAAATTTGAAAAAAAGAATCATATTATTCCCATAGCGTAAAGAATATGACTTGTTATATTTTATTATATATATAATTAATATTGATTCTGATAATTGAAAAGAGAATATATATATATATATATACATCTGTTCTATGGATCTATAAATTTTTTTATTTTATATTTCAGTAAAACTTAAAAAAATTCACATTATTCATAAGTTATAAATAAATAATGCTAAGTATCTTAGATTTTGTGCGAAGTAGATACTCTGGATTGAGTTTATTGCTCCCTCCTCTAATTTTTTGTGTAGTTTTAGAATTTTAATTTTGTTTCAAATCTATTATTATTTTAAACTCAATGTAGGTTAATATTTTTTTTTCTCCAATTATACTCTCTTCTCATTTAATTCAATATAGATTAATAAATGAGGGTATTATAATCAAATTATTTTAAAAAATTAATATAATCAATAATTTTTTTATATGTGTGGAACAACCTTAGAGTATAATTGGGGAAAAAAGAAATGAAACAAGTAAGTTTAATGTTTAAAATAAACTCAAGTGATAGTTAACATTTTCTCTCCCCCTCTTCTATTTGTTTTCTTCTAACACTATAAATCTTATGCCTATTAAGTTCCCCTATAAGTTATCTTTGCATAAAAAATTCTGTTTTATACGCACTTAAAAAATACTATCTTTCTTTTTTTTACACATAAATAAAATCGCGTTCGAATTACTCTCATGTCAACTGAAGTCAAAGTTCAAATTTTAAGTTTACAGCAAATGCATCTTAAATTCTCTGTCTTGTCATTGTTAACCCTGTGAGCTGTAATATTTTTGTCCCATGTGTTTATGCTTCAACCCTTTCTCCTATTTACAAATTTCTTAGACAGAATCACCTCTCTGCACTATTGACAAGTCATAACAATACAGTTCATCTTAAAACTCTAAGCAATGCACACAAAAAATGTGTCTAGCTTTAATTGTTAGAATATATTTATAACTAACAAAAATATCTTTTCATTTTAAATTTAAATTTCAAACACTAATTATCAGATAATTAATTATGTCAACTCCTTTTAAGATAATAATAATAAAAACATCCTATTAATTAATTATCTTAAACCTTAATTTAAAAAAAGAAGAAGGAGATATTGTTGATTAAGATTTAAGATGATAGATCTTAATTTAAATCCTATTATCTTAGATGAAGACGGATGTTGAAGACAAACAACTAAAGCCTGATAGAAAAGAATGAGAGTAAAATTAAAAAGATTATGCTCGTGATGGAAAGATGAACTAACTTTCGCCCAATGCTAGGCGCCAGATTTTTCATTCCATATTACACCGTTGGTATAACACGAACAAATTACCATTAATTAGTATAGTATTCCATACAGTATCATGCATATCATGAATTCACTCCAAAATTCGGAGTTCAGATTTTAATTTTTAATTTTAATTATAGAGTAGATCAATTCTAACATTCAAAGTGTCAAACTTCAGATATGCAAAAGCAAAAGCCTTTTTAATTTTCGAAGGAAGAATAATACTAAAATTTCAGCCGAAACATGGAAGAAGAGAAAACCAATCATACTCTACTGGAACAGAACAAAAACAGGAAATTAAGAAAACTATTTGGATCTCTGTCTCATCTTTCGGCGCTTGCTCTCTAATCTCCTCATTCGCTTCTTCTTCCACTGTCAAAAAGAGAAATCACAATTCCAATAAGTTGTCACGTCAATGTCAATATAAAGAACGAGAATTATATATAACAGGAAAATGGATTATAGATTGAGCTTACCTTAGCTCTCATGGATTATAAAATTGAAAAAAGACATATAATAAGCCCAGAAATAAAAAATTCAAATATTTTATGTGAATTTAATAAGTTGATTTGTTTATTCATTAATATAAATCAATCTATTCACCGGTTGTGATTGATTCGGTCTAGTTCATGAACAATTTAATTAGTTGAATAAATGTAATTATATTAATGATATAAATACTTTAATAATGTATAATTGTTTATGTCACTATATCTAAAAACCATATATTTTGTTTACATTATAAAAATCACAAGCTCTAAATAACTTAGAAGAGTTATGACATGTTACTCATGATCAAATTAGTCAATTTAAAAAAGAAAATATTATAAAACACGAGGGCAAATACGGTAAAGTAAGTAAGTTAGATATTGTAGGCTAACCAATAGACGAGAGGAAACTCAACCTATTGGATTTTCCCGAGTTATCAAATGGTTTTCTTTTTTACCCAAAATTTATATCTGTGTATAATATAAGTCTATACGAAACCAAACTATTAATGAGTAATGGATATTGCGACTTGTTACATGTATATGTGAAAAGAAATTCAGGCTAGACACATGAGGTTAATTCAGGTGCTAAGATTGGAATGGGGTGTGGGTAAAAATCAAAGCTCAAACCTACTCAATGAAAAAAGAAAAATAAAAAAAAAACAGGGTGAAAGTAAAGATGAAGCCGTAGGCCAGTATCGTCCAATTGGCTGAGAGCCAAGCAGGCCCAATTAAATCATACTCTGAGCCAGGGACAAGTCTGGACTTTGAAGGAAACAGTCGTCCAGAGCATCTATATATTGAGATGAGCAAGATATGGAACCTGCTGGAGCTTCTTGTAGTTCGCTTCAGAGAGAGCATCGACATAATTAAGCAATGGTGGGGAGACAGACATGAATGACCTCCGGTCATTTTTAAATTTTAACAGAAGACCCCTGAATACAAATCTAAAATCAACATTTGAAAGGAAGAAACTGGAAAGCAGTAAGAATTTGATGCAAGACTCTAACCGTAACCTCCAAGGATGAAGTTAAGTGAAAACGGAGATAATTAATGTTGTAGTAAGGGGCTTCAACGGCAACCGGTGGAGGATGCAAATCTGAACTGAGGAAGATGCCTTGTTTGTGTAAGGGACACAAATTCATGCCACTTTTTGAGACCAAAGAAAGAGGATAAATTTGGGGGGTATGAATATGATCATCTTCTTCTGGCATCGCTCCCTCGACAATGTTGCGTCTTTCCATCACAAAAGCGACTTCATTCCTATCTGCCGCGAAATGTTGTAAACTGATTGAAGCTGAAAGTTGCGTACCAAACAGGCGGATGCATATTTGATATAAATAATGACAAAGATATTTTATTTTTTAATTAATAAAAAATCAGACAAATAATAATAATAATAATACTTGCTATCATTTTATGTTTAACATTTTTAATTTTTTTATATTTCATTTCATTCTTATTAAAAACAGAGACCTGAGATCTAAACTAGTATTATCACCTAGTATTAATCGTTTCAACAGGAGAGAGAAGATAAAAGTGAAGGCGTTGCTTGAAAAGAAAAAGTTGGGTGGGCAAAAGAAAGGTAATAGAAGTAAAGAAGTTTCGTTGTTTCACTCACTATGACCCACATTCGGTACATACATACATACATATATATATATATATATATGATGCATTAGAATTCAGGGCCAAGTCAAAGTTTTTTCTTCTTTTAGTACGATAATGCGATCCACGCCAACTAGAACTAGAATATATATTTTTCATGGATACGTTATAGTAAAGTGGAAAGGCAAAGGTTAAGTACCTGGTTGGCAACACGTTGCTAAGTAAGTTTGGATCAATAACCTTGGTTTGATGCATTGAAGATGTGTTTGAATCATTTTTTTGGCTCCAATTGGAAAATCATTTTCAGGCAAAACAAAGTCAAAGTTTTAGCATAAGTAGATTTAGACGTGTTTTTACATTTTTTTTCTTCATTTTTATTTGTATTTATTTTAAAGTCTGATAAAAAAGAATAAATAAAAATGAAAAAAATAAAAAAAATTAGGAAAATAAAATTTTATAAAATTTTTTCTATCTATTAAGCAAAATATTCTTCAAAATTTTAATTTTTATAAACCATGACTTACAAAAAAATTTTATATCAAATAGACTATATTTCCAATTAAATAAATACAGATTAAATTTTAGTTTAAAAAAATTAAATTAATAATAAGATAAATTTTAAATTTAAATTTGAGAAAAATTATTGCACTAAAAATACTTTTAAATAAAATTATTCAAACATAATCACTTTTGTTAAAATCAATTTTTAAATAAATTATCCAAATATAAATTCGTTAGTTTAAAACCAATTTTTATCACAATCATATTTTAAAATCAATTCTACCTAAATCATATTTTAACTAATTGAAAATCAATCGGGCTCTAATTTATCACATGGAACTAGAACATGCACAAACCCCTCATAACAAGAAGATACATATACAAATCATAAATCATTTATCCAGTTACCCGTCGCTGCCCCATTTAATTTCAGCATTTAGTTTTTAGCATCTAAAAAGAAATTCAGCACTGATTTCTACTGCTAATCAAAGAAAGACAATTCCCATGTCAAAATTTTACTATACTTGGGGACAACAAAATTATAGCCAGATTCAGTTGCTCTGCTTTTTGATCTCAAAAAGGATGAGACATAAAGAGGCGGAACCTGTAATGCTACATTCTAGTTGCTCACAGACACAAGCAAAGAAAGGAAGCAGCAATCAAACTTACCAATATATATATATATATATAGATAGAGAGAGAAGTATCATTGTCCTTCATCTTTTGGTGATTGGGGACCCATTTCAAATGTCTTTCCCTTGGCGTGTCTAGAAGCTGGACCAGCATATGTTCAAAGCAGACCCACACACAGTCATGGCTGACTAAGAAGAGCAACTTCTCTCGCAACTTTAATCAAACAAGTGGCGTCTCAGTGCAATAATCAACTTTTGATTACCCCCCATTACCCATCATCTAACGCCACAACGACCTCAATTCATTCAATATTCTCACAAACAAACAACTCTCTCTTCATCCTACGTGTTTTGTTTTATGGAAAACAAATACGCCCAATCTCACATAAGGAAACCACAAAAACAAAATCTAACGAGAAATTGGATATTAATCAAGCAGCCAGCCATAGAAAAGTCTTTCATAATTCCATTTTTCTTATAATTATTAACCAAATCTTTCTACATGATTGCAAACAGCAACTAGCTTTTGGCCCAAAAAACATCATCTAGCTGAAGAAATTCTGTTCTTATAAACAAAAACCGAAAATAACTACAAGAGCAGGAGATCGTAACTAGAATTGAAGGTCGATTCTAATAGGTGGTTCCTGAATCAAAATCTCTGGAAACGAAGAATCAACTTTGAGAGAAGATCTGCAAAGTGGGCAACTGGAATGATTAATAAGCCAGTTATCGACACACTGACAATGGAAACAATGATTACATCCGGGCAGGACCTTCAATTTCTCGCCATCTTCGAACACGCTAAGGCAGATACAGCACTCTGTTTCCTCTAATGCGCAATCGGAATCCGACGGCGCCTGGTACAATATTATAGGCACTTTCTTGATCGAAGCGAGGTCGAGACCTTGCGACGGCGGAGACGCCGCGTGACGCACCTGGCTAGAGTGGAAGGTAGTGGGAAGGTGGTCACGGTACCGGCAGATCCACCGAGCGCAAAGGAAGAGAAGAGTAAGTAGAAGGATTAAACAGAAAAGAAAGATGATGAATAGGACTTTTCTGCCGCGGAGTTCGAGGTTCTGGTTATCCAGCTCTGTGTAGTGCCAATTGAATACCTGAGCGTCTTGCTGGCTCGACATGGTGATTCCGGTGCAGCGGAGACAGCGACGGCGTCGGGGTCAGCGAAGGTGATGGCCGAAGTGACGTCGGCCGTGGTTGTGTATGCTGGCGGAAGACAACTACGCCGGCTGTGAAAACGCCGTGCATAAAGTGTGAACAGTGGTGTTGTTACAGTAACGGTATTGCTGCTTGGAGTGTTTACTTAGCTAGTGAGTGTAGCAGAAACAACGGGCCAACGTGACTTATATAGTTACGTTTAGAGAGTAGACATACTCCCAGAGAAAGCGCGTGGTGAGTTTTATTTGGTAAAGCTAGTGATTTAAAAACCACTTACTTTTTTTAATGTTTTTTCAACTTCTTTTACACTTTTTAAAAAGTATAACAAGTTTTATACTTATAACTTACATTTTTTTTTCGGTGATGATATAACCTACATTTTTTTAATGTAAAAACATATATAGAAGACTAGATTTGAGTATAACTATATTTTGAACATTATGCATCGACGGAATTTAAACTGATTGAAAGTAGTATTATTCGTGATTTCTTATGAAACAATATAACTTCCATTAGCTTTATATATATATAAATATGGATATATTGATGGTTCATATTTTTATAGGCTTTTAATTTTAAAAAATATAATATGCATACAAAATTTAAAGAAAATTTCAATCATATGATATTGCATTATTGAAAATCATGTATTTATCTAAAAATTAAAAGGTCAAAATTATTATTGATGCTTCTTAAATTTATTATTGACTTTTAATTACAATTATATGTTTAGTTTCATAAAATATTTTAAATTTATATCTTTAATAAATATAAATTCACGAACAATACTTTTTATCCTTTAACAAAATTTTTGTTTTTAAACAATATTATTAGACTTCAAAAATCTATATTTATTATAATTGTAATGTTCTTTATCAAAATATGTAAGGTCTGTTTCCTTACGATATAAGAAACACACGTTTTGGTGTCACATCGAAGGAAAAAAGAGAAAGGAATTGAAGTGACAAGTTTATTTTTCTTTTTATTCGAGGAGCAAAAACCATCGTTCCCAATATAAATTAAATAATAGTTCATTTGTCGTGCAAGAACAACCAAAAATATGCGGTGGCCTTTAATTTAATTTTCTTATATCTTGAATTTATTAATTCTTAATAATTTGACATTAAATTATAGTAAGATGTTAATATTTCAAAATGTTCTCAAATTATTTTATATAAGAATAATAACTTACGTGATTTTTTCCCAAATAACTCAAACTCAATGTCAGAGTTAAAGTCAGGCAAAAATAATATAATCTCTAACATTTTAATCATTGTAACGAATATATGCTAAATGTGCGTACTCCATGCTGCAAATCTATTATTGTCATTTACTTTAAAAAAGTTTCAATATACTATTTTTAGAATTATTTGACATCTGACTGATTTAAATTTGAATTGATCTATTTTTAAAAAAAATGAAAAAAAACTGCCCAATATGATTAATATAATTTTGTTTAAATAAGTGCAAAATTGATAATATATTACTCTCTCTAATCTCATATATATTGTGTGTGTATATATATATACATAAAAGAAACAAATAATTAACTCATACCTATAAAGAAAAATAACTAACCTCCTTAAATGTGTTTTAAATTAATTTTTTTTAAAATACTCCTAATTTAATACTTAATGACATATAAATTTATTACTAGTAATGATAGATGAAGGGTAATTTAAAAAATAAATAATAAATATTTTAAATTTCAACGTTAGACGTTATATTTGAAACTAAAACCAATTCCAAAAAATTCCCAAGATATGAGAATAAAGGGAGTATTATATATTAATAAATTTAATTAATAGTGTCACGTATTTTTACAAAACATTCTTTTATCACTCAGAGATACAACAGGACTTTAACTACTATTACATACTACTGCTTAAAATTATCCGGATAATTTCATGCAATACTGGATAAGCTACAAAATTTGAAGATTTTAGAACACGGCTTCCGTTTTTGTGTGTTCTCTCACTCCAATTTTATGGGATGTTTCCGAGGTGACATTTTTCGGTGTTGTTATGAGATGGCAAAGAAAGAAAAGCAGCGTTGTTGGATAACTCTGTGCTCCTATTTAAATATAATTAATTAAAGAAATTATATGTTGCTTGTACGACAATTGTGCGTAGTGAAACACGCAAGTCATTCTAGACAACTTTATTATATTATATTATATTAATTATAATATACTATCACTCAACTTTATTCTCCTTGTAACTGGCCAAAAAAAAAATCACGTAAATAAACTCTCGCCCTTACATTCTAGACAAGATTAGGATGTTCAACTTTTAATTTTTATTTAATTATATATATTTGCGGGCGCCCATTTCATTTCATAATGGATTTGAATTCATAATAGCTTGGCTTTTATTTTACGGACCGATTTCAGTCCAAAAGGAATTAGGGAATTGATTTGAGGATTAATGCCGTCCAAATTTGACGCTTTTACTTTTACCCAATTCCTTTTTTTTTTTAGGAGAATAATTACTCTATGGTAATTCCATTATTTAACTGTGTCTTGGTAAACTCTCTATTCACGTTCAGATAAGATGGGCGTGTTCAATCAAGTATCAAATATATATTTAAAAAGGAGGATGAAGTCAATAATGCTTATTATAGTGTTGGCTCCTCTATGACCCAAAAAGAGTAACTAAATTACATGTTTTAACTGTTAATTTTTCAATTAAGATTGATATTTCTGTTGAACAATCTATCATAAATGAGTTTAAGGTCCACATGAAGCGTGGTAGACCCATCGATTCCAAAGAAAAAAATCCAAAAAAAAAAGAGCTAAAAATATAGATGGTCAAATCAAATAAAAAGAAACTCCGAAAAAGTCATTAGACATAAATAATATCTCAACTCTAGATAAGACATATGTACCTGAAATGAATGAACATAATGAGATTTTAATAAATTATGTCATAGATGGAATTTAATGGGATCAAAATAAAGTCAACATTGACGATACTTTCGCATATAATATTGCATTAAATGTGATGAACGACAATAAAGATCATGAATCAATATATGTTAAAGAATACAGACAAAGAGATGATTGGACAATATGAAAAGATGTAATGGAAGTAGAGTTAAGCTCTCTTAAAAAACGTAAAGTCTTTGGACTCGGAGTCCACATACCTAAAGATATGAAACCTGTTAGGTATAGATAGGTCTTTGTGCAAAAACGAAATGAAATAGATGAAATTGTAAGATATAAAGCACGACTCGTTACTCAAGGTTTTTTCGCAAAGACTTTGTATTGATTATGAAGAAACATATTCACCTGTGGTGGATGCAACTACCCTTCGATACTTGATTAGTCTGGTAGCACATGAAGGGCTTGATTTCCGTCTGGTGGATGTTGTTATAGTCTATCTATATAGTTCACTTGATACTAACATTAACATGAAACTCCATGAAGGATTTAAATTGCCGGAAGTATACAATTCCAATTATTGAGAATAATACTTAATAAAGTTAAATAAATCACTCTATGAGTTAAAGCAATCTTGGCGTATGTGGTACAATCGCCCTAGTAAATATTTGCTCAAGGAAGGGTATAAGAATGATCATATTTATCCATGTATCTTTATGAAAAAATCTAAAAATGAATATGCTATAATTGCAATTTATGTTGATGACATAAATATAATTGGAACTCCTGCAGAGCTCACAAAAGCTGCAAATTACTTTAGGGTCTGTTTGCTTGGGGGGAAATGGGGGGAAGGGAAAGGAATGAGAGGGATTTTGCTCCCCTTCCCTTGTTTGG
Source organism: Adenanthera pavonina (assembly GCA_026686845.1). Lineage (NCBI taxonomy): Eukaryota > Viridiplantae > Streptophyta > Magnoliopsida > Fabales > Fabaceae > Adenanthera > Adenanthera pavonina. The sequence continues at coordinate 13,688,267 of JAIVEN010000003.1, read as the reverse complement.
CAATCAAATAATTGGAGGAGGGGAGGGAAAATGTTATTAACATTTTCCCTCCCCTCCCCTTATATATTTTCCCCCCAAATTGGGGTAATTTGGGGGGAAAATGTGTTATTGTGTTTAATATGACCAAAATACCCTTCATTTTTTCATAACTCAATCACACAATATACTAGTCAGTCTTGTTACGTCTCTTTTTGGTCTCACTCATAAAATATGAAATACCTTAGTGACATACATGCATGAAGTCACAAACACACACATATACATTCGTATATTAACATAAATAATTATGGTTAAAGTTGAGGAGAAAAAGAAGATACATACAATCATGGTTGGAGTTGAGAAAAAACAAGAGTATTTCCTTCTAATTAAGAACTTTTTCTAATATTCAAACAAAAAAAAACTCTTTTTTTAATATAAAAAAATATTAACTTAAATAAACTAAGGGTATAATAGTCAAATTATAATTATTTTCCCTCCATTCATCTTCTAAACCAAACAAGGTAACATTAAAACCCCTTCATTAAAATCCCTCATTTTCCCTCCAAACAAGATAAAATTAAAATCCCTTCTTTTCTCTCCCCTTCCTTTCCCTCCATTAAAAACCCTTCCCTCCTTTCCCCTCGTTTGATCCAAACAAACCCTAAGCAAGAATTTTAGATGAAAGATTTAGGAATAGCAAAATTTTGCCTTAGATTACAAATTGAATATTAAAATGAAAATATTTTTGTGTATCAAGAAGCATATACAAAACGAGTCCTAAAATGATTTTATATGAACAAATCACATCTTTTGAGTACCTTAATGGTTGTTAGATCTTTGGATGAAGACAAAGATCATTCTAGACCACGGGAAAATGATGAAGAATTACTTGGTCTAGAAGTACTATATTTTAGTGCAATTAGAGTACTGATGTATCTCGCCAGTTATACATGACCAGATATATCATTTTCTGTTTTAACTTTCTAACGTATCTTAAATCACCTCAATCAGAGTTCATATGTGAGAGTTATGATCAAAATGTCAAAGGGTATAGAAACTTTTTAGCATGAATAATTTGTAACGTTTTTGTTCCGAATACTTCCAAATGAGCTTATAACGCCATAAAACATAAAAATATGTCAAATTATGTTAAAATATATCAATGTAAACATATTTAAATGCAATTTAGAGCTTAAATGTGAGTATTTTATAGGTATAAAGGAGACACAGCAATCACATACAAAGCACTTGTGGTTTGTCTTCTAGAACAATAATCCTAACAATCATTTGTGAAGATAATGCTGCATGTGTTACACATTTGAAGAAAGAAAAAGAAAATGAGCTAAGGATATAGATGTCAAATTTAGGAAAAAGAAACAACAAAAGAGTCATTAGACATAAGTAATGTCTTAACTCTAGATAAGACACATGTACCTGAAATAAATGAATATAATGAGATTTCAATAAATTATGTTATAGATGAAATCCTTTTGATGCTGCCATGTGTCATTTTCATTTTTTTTCTTTATTTAATGGGTCTCACTTTTTTAATTTGATATCAATTTTTTTGGAAGTGGGAGAGAGGCTTTTAACATTCTTAATTCTTATTATGATTTATTTGTATCTCAATATATGATAATAGAATTAAGTATCATTGATATGTTTTATTTTCACTATAGTTTTTTTTCACTTTTTTATTTTTTTGAATTATAAAATCATAATTTTTATTTATTAATGCACATAAATTTGCTTTTCACTTTCTCAATTAATTTTATTCTTATTTTTTATTTGCAATTTTTTTATTTTTTATTAATACCAATCTTTTCATTATTAAAGAAATATTCAATGATTTTCTTCATCAATTAATTTTATTCTTATTTAAGAATATTCTTTGGCTCTTTTATAATATTTATTGATTAATGATAAGTTTTATTTACTAATGGCCTAATGACCATCAATATACTATGTTTCTTTTATTTAATATCAATATCTTTCATTTTACTATTTTTTCCCTCTAAATTTTGCTTGCTGCACATTTTTTTCTTAAATTTTAAGTTTATCTCATTGTGATAAAAATGAAATTCTTAATAACCTTAATTATGAAAAATCTTGTACTTTACTGTTAATTGTCAACAATTTCTAAAATTGTTATTACAATATCAATATTTTAACATCTCAAAAATCTTTTGATATATACTTAAATGCCAATGTTTAAATCAAATAAAGAAATATTGTGATAAAAACAAAAATTTCAATAACATGAATTATAAAAAAATTTTTATATAGCATGATATCCTATTTTTTTAAAAAAATTCTAAATGAATTGGAAACACAGTGCATTTTTTTTAGAAAATGTTTTTAACGTGAGACCTCAAAATATTTATATTGAGGAAGGCTTATTAAAATATACATTGGAAGAATCTCTAATTTCAAATTTAATCTTAATTTGTGTTTTTTCAAGGCTTTGAAAACTATTGGTGGGATTTTTTGCAAATTGGCTTGACTTTATTAAGCATTCAAAATTTCAAAGTTCAATTTTACATAGATTTCAAGCGGCCAAAAATAATTTATATAGGTTTCAGAATTTAATTTGACGGACTTTATTATTTGGGATGTGAAGCGTCTTTGCAAATCTTTACTATATTTTTTGACACTTTAATTTTTGGAATATATACTCCTTCATCTTCCATTTCTACACATCCATCTTTCCCTCATTGCTTTTCTTTGTAATTCTCTCATCTTCTCTCTCTTGAACAGAGCAAAGTAACCGACACCATACACAGTTGGATGTAGGGGTACGAGTATGACAAACTTGTTACTCCTAAGATGGCGACGGCAAGATTCTTCTTCTTCAGAAAGACATCAAAGCTTGGTGATTTTTTTAGGAAATCTTTCCATCTATTTTTCCTCATTTTTTTTCTGAAGATAAAATTGTTTAGTCTTCTACTCCTTTGGTATTATCTTATTCCAAATTTGATGAAGATTTGGTGGAGGAGGCCATTTGATGGACGATTCAATGGTAGATTCGACGGAGGAGTACAATGAAGGCTTTGATGATAGGATTAGGTGGTTTCCCAAGCCTTGGTTAATTTCTGTGTGTTTCTACAGGTGCAAAATTACTATTAATCTAGATATATTTTGTCTGTTCTGAAAAAACAAAACTCATAATACTTTTCTAGTTTTTTTAAAACTAAAAAGTTTTCTTTTTGGTGGTTTTTTGTTCTTTTGTAGCCATTGTATTCATTGCTGGGTCCCCTTAATGACAGATTAAAACTCATAGATGGTGCTATAATATTATCTTAGATTTTTTAAACTGATTATTCAATTTTCTTTATTCTTTGCAAAGTCTTCCTTTTCCCTCCCACAAAACACCTTGTCATCTTTATGTTTTTTGTGTATTTGTGCCATCATGTTCATTTTTTTAATTGGTTTTAGTGGCTGCAACTCGATCATGTATGATGCACTTTTAGGGTATTGTTAAACATTTAAGACTTGAGAGTTTAATCATACATCAAGCTCTTAGAAGTTGCATCTTATAGTATTTTCATCGGGCATCATTTAAAACTTATGGTTTTCAAGTGGAGGATTAAATTTACAATCAATGTTACACTTTTCAATTATGCTTTTCAAGATATCATTCTTTTAGATGGTTTGTGTAACCTTTATGTTTGTGCTTTGAACTATTTCTTGTGGATTGTATTGTTGCACTTGTCTCTTATCCTTGAATATGCCAAAGAAACAATTATAGTTCTCATGAGAAAGGATTAGCAAATATTCAAAAATGATTTGACAAGGATGGAAAGTAATTAAAGGAAAGAAGCAAAGGAAATGGGCTTCACATTTCCATTATGTTTTCCTTTTACGATAACTAGAATTTTATACATTTTTTAGGGGTTTAGAATATCTTACTTAAATTTTTTGTCATTATAAGGATGAGGTAAAATCTTACTACATTTGGCAAGGAATTAGAATTTAATAGAGCTATTATGCTTTGTCTGTGATATATTTGTGGGTTTTATATGATATCTTACAATGCAACTAATCTCAGAAGGATTTATTAATCATGAAATTCATTACACTGTCTTCAATTTATAAATTACAAAATTGGTTTGTAACTATTGGTGGAACATATATTTGTAGGATATGGAATGTAACCCTCCAGATATATTGGTAAACAATTAAAATTTAAGGTAATTGTAATTGCAAATGAGTATAATAGGTGTCATATATATTATGCATCACTTCTTAAATGAACTTTTATGTGTCCTTTCTCTACAAATTCAGAACAATGTCTTTAATTAATATAAGTTTGATATCTGTTTGTTGCAGTTTTTTTGTTTTCTAATTATTGTTCCGTTCCGTACTGCTTATTATGATTTAATGAATTGTATGTTCATATCTGTTCCATCCAACATGCCCTTATATTTCTCAAGATGTGACCATCATTTTCGGAAGGAGGGGGAGGTGATGATTTGGAACAAGACCACATTAAATGAGCAAAAACTGTTTGGTTATCGTCAAATATTATTCAGATGAATTTTTGCTCTATGAAAGATCTCCTTGATTTTGCTAACACGTGACATTTGTTGATTTTTTTTTTAATAGTTATTAGATTAATAAATGGACCTTGCTCGTTCGCGTGGGTTTATTTCTGGAGCTTTGGCTATATGTGAGAGTTGCAAGGGCCAATAGAGAGGGGGGGAAACATGGGGAACAAACAAAGAAAAGCAAGGAGGAGGGAACAAAGAGAAAAATTGAAAGGGAGACGCTTTTTCAAAGTACGTTTGAGGAGGAAGAGCTAACAAGAGCAGCAATGTGAGTTGTTTATTTATTTGGATGATATAGTTTTTTATTTACCCATACTCATATTATGCATGGGTTGACTTATAAGCATGCAATTTATCAATTTCTCATTTTTTTTTTATGCATAACAAGATAGTATATTACAAAAACTATCTAAATGAATGTTTAAGTAGTCAAATGATCATCCTATTAGTTTAAGCATTAAAGGTATTTAAAACTTCAATTTGATGGTGAAGTAGTGGGGATACATTACCAAATGCCTGGTCATTTATGGTACAAGTAAATAATGCAATCCACAATTTTTTTTCATGTTATATGCTTTTTAACATTCATGTCTTCTTTTGTTGTCATTACTTTGTTAACAGGGTTAAAGAAAGGACAAGGTTGATTGCAATTAAATCAAGCCAAAGTTTATGCATACTCATGACTAAAATTCAAGTTACAGGTATATTTTCTCTTAGTGCTGGAAACTAGCACCTATGAATATAATTTCAGGATGAATTAATTTTTTAGGTGGTGTAGTTTGTATTTTTTTTATCATGTTATTCCCTGGATATTTTTTATGGGATATAGTTGTTGCTCATCACAAGAGGTTTGATTTTTCTTGCATGTTCAAGATAGTTAAGTGCCCTTTTTCTCGCTTGGCATTTGCTTGTGGAGGTTTATTTTCTTGCTATAAGAAACTCCTTGCAGTACATGGAGATAAATTCAATTCAACTAACTATCTATACTTTTGGAGTTTGATGTACAAATTTGTGATTGAAATAAGCTGGCAATGTAGCTCATTATGGTTTGAACTACATTCATAGGTGTTGCCAATATGAATGGTAGAATATAAAAGTTCTACTATTTTTTTTAATTTTTAAAATGTAGAATATAAAAGTGGTCCTTAATTATGCTTTCATAAATCACGGTATCGCCAATATGAACTGTTGGCCATGCCTAGCCTGAGGATATGATTCACAGTTTTGGTATTATTAGCAGCTAACTACACAGATAGTTTTCGGTCGTTCACGGGCCATGGTGTTGGCTCCCCAACTTCACTCTCTTCCCTCCATTTTCAATAAGATGACTTGTACGTGTCTCACAAAAATCCTCTCACGAATTCCCCAAAATTCCCGCCAGCTTCAATTACCACAGGGCACGGGCACAGGCTATCCGTGAAACCTGGCTTATGTTGCAGCTACACCTACACCTACAGCTACAGGTTTCCCACAGCCACAGGATTATCTATTAATTACTTCCCCTCTAAAATTTTCATCAAATATCTTAATTACTTCCCTCCTTTTCCCCTACACTTTGCTGTTGTCTTGCATACTCTATTATTTCTATCTCACCACGCTATGATATAATCTATTTTAGTATAAAAAATGTTACATATATAAAACAAGCTATTTTCGTATTGTTGTTTAAAATTGAATGAACCTAAATAAAATCTAGAAATTTATATTCACATTATTTTTTATACGTCAACAATAATTTAGTTATTTTATTTTTTTATTTGGTTTAGTTTGTTTCGAAATAAAACAAATCAAAAATAGAAAATAATATTATTCTGAAGATGACATTGAACAATGAAATAAATCACTTATGAAAAACATGTGGAAAATATAAATGAGACTAAAAAGAGTAAAGAACTGTGGAAAGAAATACGCTTTCTTGGTTAAGAAAGATTTTACTATCTTCTATTAAAAAAAAGATTTTACCATCTTCCACATGTATTCTTTCTTTTCTTTAAGTTTAAGATTTAATTTTAGGGGTTTTGATCCTTACAAATTTTTGCTTCAAATAAATAAAAAAAAAGTAAACATGTATGTTGTTTTTAAATTTCTGTTTAACTCTATATTTTTTAAAGATATTGTCGAAACCCACGTTTATTTTACCATTTTTAAATTTATTAATGAAATATTTGTTGATGAAAGAGACCTGACGGGGCCGTACTATCCATGGTAAAAGCAATATAGCCCAAACGGCACGCATCCAATCCAACTAAACGACAAACTAACCGTTCTGTAGCTTTCAACAAGGAATTATGGAATCGCCCCCGAATCCCCATCAACGTTTATGTCCGAATCCTAACAGCTTGATTCCCAGGTCCCGCCTCACAAAATGTTTATTTTATTATTTTTTATACGTTATTTTGTTTTTAATTAAATCAGAAATTGAATTTGTCTCTAAATTATTACATTCTGGTTCTCCATTCTTTGAAATAATATTAATACCTAGCAAGTATTTACGAAGAAATAAACATAGCCGATTACAAAATTTTTTTTATTAATATATATTTTGTAAAAAAGTAATACTTTTTAAAGATGATCCGGCATAATAATCAGCCTCTTTTTTTCTTGGACAAAAAAAAAATGGTCAAAGCTAACGGAACTAAATGATGTGGACTATACAGATCGGAGGCACAAATAAAGCAAGAGTAGCTGGAAGCCCAACTTTCCAACAAGGACTGGGCCCAGTAACGAACCGGGAAGCCCATTTTCTCTACAAATTCGGCAAACTTCGCTATCCCTTAAAATGTGACGGTGATTTTGAAGATATGTGTAAAGAAGTTTATGGGAGCCACGTCGGTGCAATCCCATGACTCATTTCATATATGGGCTTCTTTCTTTTAATTATCTTTTGCTTTAACAAAAAGCGTTTTTTTTTTCTGAGGCAAAAAGAAGAATTAAATTTAGATATTGATGTACGCATGTTATACTTTTCATCTCAATATATTAGCGTTTCATATATATCTCAAGTCCAAATGTTTTTGTTCAAGTTTGAACATTATTGGCCTACAACAAAAGAAGTAACATAACATGGTTTGTTTTAGACGGAATCACAAAGTCATAAACATTATAAACATGTTACCTTAACAATTAATTAAGATGAAATCAAAAGACATAGCACGTGTTGAATTCCAATTTCTACGATCCCTGCTACTTCCTCCATTTCAATTTATTTGTCTTTTTAAAGTTTTAACACAAGAATTAAAAAAAGATAATAAATAATATAATAAAAATGTAATTTTACTAAATTATTTTTAATTATTACTCATTTACTATTCATTTTATTAGTTTCCTCAAATAATATACTATTAAATGTTTAAGAATATAATTGGAAAAAATAATTAATTTTTTAAAATATAATAGATAAAATAAAATATTTAAAATTATTTAAAATGACACATAAAATATGACAGAAGCAATACGGGCTACAAATTCCAAGGAAGAAATGAATGGCAACTACTAACAACTTATATATTAATTGTCCGCATAATTCACAACAATCAAGTCCCTAGGCAGCTCCTCCAAGGAGGCCTTTTAAAGTAGAATAGGCGAATTGGGAATATATCAACAACCAAGATACTTTTGAGTATTTTTTTGGTGTAACCACAAAAAATATCAATATATACAAGGTAAATTATGTAGTGTTTTATCTTAAGTTGCGCACATTAATTCATCGCCCAGTTAATCCTCATGATTTAGTTTAAAGACAAACATCTTTAATCATCCGTAGGAATTCACACCATTAATAATTTCATTGATTTATATTACATAGAAATATGAGGTAGGTTTAGGTCTCAGACCAACACATAAAAACCACCCTAATCTCACCTCACCTTCAATCCGAACTATAAAAATTAAATTTTTCTCAAAGCCACTTGATCAAACCTTAGTTAAACATTAAACATCGACTTAATTACATGATACAGACAAAACAAAACAAAGCTAACACCTATCATCTTTAATTTCTCATCCCTAGCTAAATTAACATATTACAAACCAAAATCCTACTGAAAATTTAGAACAAACAAAATCCCCTGAACTATAATTTCCTTACTAATACGTCGAACAAACCAAGCAGAAAATCCTAAATGATAAATAATTTAGTTGATCAAACACAAAAGATTTAACTGACAATCAATTGACCTAGCTGCAATTCTTCGGTATAGTATTTGTGTATTTGTTCCCCGACTCATCCAATTATGTCCTCTAGCTTATTCCCAATTCAGATCTTTCATATTTATAAGAGTAGAGGCATACATTTTTATAAGAGTTTATAGCTAGCACATTTGAACAGATATATATATATATATATATAATGCAAATGTAAAGATAAAAATAAGTTGTGAACTCCACACACATATATATACAATCATTCTATTCTATCTAAAGTCGCCCAACCTTTTGGATGCATGAATATATATTATGGATGTAAATAATCTATTTGGAGCTTATCCCATAGAAGACAAGTTCTTCCTTCTTTTCTTACGGGAAAAAAAATACTATGATCGCACAAATGTCATGAAAAATTAAATAAAAGTTGACAGTTCCGCATCACAACTTCCGAAATTAATTGAACTCTATGTTTTTCAAGTTTTATATATAGGATAATTCAAACATGAAATCGTGAAAGAAAAAAATTTATGAGCATCTAATTATATCAGTTATCACAAATGACAATCCAGTAGCATACTGCAAATTTCATCGAAGACGGATATCTCCACAGCAACCAATCAAGCAATATATATATATATATAACGTCTCACCTTATAAAAAGAAAAAGCAATAGTCACCTGATAATGAGATGAAGATATCGGGTTTCTAGCTAGTATATATATTTGTATAGCTTGCCTTCAGAAAAGGCTGGCATATTCGATAAATTTCTCACTCGGTCTCCGTCAAATGACCAAATCCGATGCCGCATGCAACATTATTTAGACATTAGAACTAAATTGATCAACCGCCCTTTCTTCAGTCTTCCTCTTTATTCATATTAATTGGTACTTTTCCCCTTAATTTCGCCTCAAAAATCAAAGAAGAAAGGATCATTATAGTCCCATAGACTAGACGGGTACTCTTCCTCATTTATAATCGGCCATATAGACGGCGATCCCACACTAACTGCTCCCATCGGTACCGGCGGATCCAGAGCAGCCGGCGGCTGCCCTACTATTGTCTGGGAAGAACTCAAACTAGATCCAACCACCAAGGAACTTGTATCATCGTGCATGCAATCACTCTGACTATGCTGCTCCTGATTCGACACATGCAGATCATGACTAGGGTTCAGGCACGAGGTTGCTGCTGTAGTGGAGGCATCTAGAGTAGTAGTTTTTCCTCCATCAGATTCCGGGGACCCATACACTTGCACCACCTTTTGACGATGATGTTGCACTTGCACTTGCAGTGAGTTGTTGATAGGGCAGAGAAATTGTGTATTATAAAGCCCGTAGGGTAAGAACACCGAGGCGGCGGGGGGACGGGGGAGCAAGGGGCGGAGGGTTTGGGTAGAGGAAGAATAAGAGTGGCGAGAGGAGGAGGAGGAGGCGGTGGAGGAAGAGGAAGGTAGAGAAGGCTGAAGGTTGAGCTGAGCCCTGGAGCCGTAAAGGATGAGGGCAGCGCGGTCATAGGCACGGGCGGCGTCCTCGGCGGTGGCAAAAGTGCCGAGCCACTTACGGGTGCGCTTGCGGGGCTCTCGGATCTCGGCGACCCATTTGCCCCAGCTTCGTTGCCTCACCCCGCGGTACCTAAACTTCTTGTTGTCGGGACCACCTTTGCCTTTGCATTTGCGAGCAGTGGGAGAAGAAGGATGAGTGGTCGTGGTGGCGGCGGCTTGGGGAGAGTGAGGTTGAGACTGAGATGGAGGGGATGAAGGGTCGTCCATTGGTTGGGGGGCTGAGGAGGTGGTTTTTAAAATTTTAAGGGTTTAAGGGAAGATTGAGACCACCACTTGGTATACCTCGTTCAGTGTTCTCTTCTCAATTAGTCCAACGAGGAAGGCTTTTCATTTCTGGTGCAACTGCAAGCGCTTTCAATGTCATTCTCTGTAAATGGCTGAATAGGGCGGTGCTCTCTCTTGCATATTTCCAATTTATATAACTATTGACTATTGACTATGAGAGAGACTGCTGTGCAGCGAAGAAAGGCCGACCAGCTCATCGTCACATCTTTTTTTTCGGTCAAAAGAGGTGCACATTATTACTAATTTGGAATTTTCATTTTTTTTCCTTAACGTTTACAAAGAGGACTGCGAATTCGGATTTTTTTTTTCTAAATTAACGTTTATTTTCACGTTCATTCTTTTCTCTAACACTATCTGAATATTCCCTTTTTAAATTTTAAAAAATGTCATTAAATCCCTCAATACAAATTAAGAATACAACTTTTTATTAAATAAAAAAAGTAGTACTCCATCTTGTCCTTTTTATTAGTCACATTCTAGAAATTTTATATGGGTTTAAATGTAAATCACCTTCTATGAATTTTTAAAACATTAATTACTTTGTTTCTAAAATGACCATATTTAATCAGGGGAAAGAATGTGGATTGTTTGAATTTATAACATTTATTAGAGGGTAAAGATAAAAAACATTAATTTTAAGACAATTTTAATGATATAATAAATTTTTATTAATTTTAATGAGTTAATTAGAAGTGATTTACATTAAGGACCGTATAGAGTACATTAGAAGGCCACAAGTTTGTAAACTAGAGCACAGCCTGAGGAGGGTAACTCCTTTGATACCGCCACTAAAAATACTTATGAAATAAAGTTTAGTGGTTGCTTTCAAATGGTGCAGCCTGAAATTTAAAGAAAGAGCATGGTTTGCAAGAAAAACAACACTACGATTCTTTTTAATTACAATATATATGGAAAACATCAGCATGCCAATCACATTTTAAAACCTTTGGATGTCACACATTAATTCTTGTGCTAGTGTGTTCGGGCTAGATGCTCTTGTAGCTAGAACCAAATTAACAATAGCTATATTGTCAGTTTAAGCATTAATAAAGTGAAAACTCGATCTTTAATCAAGCCAGCTGGCTAATTCAACATTATCACAAAAATCCCATGGTTCACGTTAATCACATGAAATATCTCAATTATAACATTCTTATACATATATACCTCTACCGACCTTCATATAGACAATCATTGTTTATTTTAACCTAACCACATGAGGGTTTTGCCCAAACAATTAAGGGTCTATTTGATTATGTTTTTAAAAACAGTTTTTCTGTTTTTGAAAACAGAAAACAAAAAAACTTATTTAATAAACTTATTTTTTATAAACTGTGGTGAGAAATAGAAAAATAAAAAAACAGAAAAATCATAACAATTTTAAGGTATTTTGTAGTTTTTATTTTGAAAAATATAAAAAAATATGAAAAACACTCACCTCATTAATGGTAAAGTTATAAATTTTGAATAATCCATCTATTACTCACTAGTTATGATTTTGAGAATAACTATTCAAACAAATTTTTTTTATTTTCTTATTTTTAAAACTTATTCTCAAAAACAGTTTTGTAAACTGTTTTGAGAACAAGAAAATAGAGAACACTGTCAAATAGACTCTAAGTGTCTACAAATGATGCAAGAAGGAGAGTACATACTTGCAAGAGAAGTGGTGACATAAAATGTGAAATCAACGAATAATTCGATGGAGGAAATTACATATTCCACAGTACAACAGCTTTATAAATAAAGCGCCTTTTATTACAGGTATATATCCCCACATTTTCAACAAACGATACCAAAAATGGTGATCGAATGGTGATCTCTATGCTTTTGGTTGCGAGGTAACCACTAGGGTAAGCCATAAATAAAGAAATTATGACCAATTAAAACATTCACCATGTGCAAACACACTATTCGTGCAATATTGCATTCCTTGAGGACGTTATTAAAGTTTTCTTTTCCCCCCTCATATCTACTTATTATAAGTCATTTCTTAAGTGATATGATGCTTGAATCTTTTCTCATTTGTAAAAAATTTTCATTTATTTTTTTATAATTATGTGTTATTCTGTGTTATCAAAATTTGAGTATTGTTAAATTCAAATCAAAGTTAATTTCTCCCAACATGGATTTTACATCCACGATCTTTTCTCACCAGTAAAAAACTTTCCTTTCATAGCAAGCCAAAGGAGAGTTCTTATATGCTAAGCTCCAAGGCAAGATTAATTTTAACTAACAACTGAACTCAGTCTTCTAATCAGACTTACGACTTGTGAGTATCATTTTAGGTTAATAACCGAGACAAGTAATTACTCCCTCCATTTATGAGAAAAAAATTATTTCATCAATATTAAAGAAGGGAGTTGAAGTTAGTTAAAAATAATTAATTTATTTCACACTTTTAATTTCTTTTAAAATTACTCCTACTTAATTAATCTTTCCCTCTTAATTTCTTCTAAAGATGCACTTCGTGACTCTCAATAGTATTAATGAAGGAGGGTAAATTTGGTAAAAAGAAATTAATACAATATTAATTCTCTTTTTCCCCCTTATAAATAGAATCATCAAAATAAAAAATTTTTCTCTTATACATAGGATTAAATGAAGTAATAATTCAAGTCGTTAATGGCTTCGCACCACCACCTAACCCACTGCCATATTTATCCTATCTTCAATTTTAAATTTAAGTTGCTTTTAACTATTTAAAGTTGTTAAACTTATTAATTAAATCTATCTCAAATTTAATTTATCTTTTAGATTTATCTCTAATTAAATAATATATCTTTCTAAACATAAATTACATTATTTTTTTAACATACTTAATAAGAGGTATTTAATAAAAAAATTATTTAATAATTCAAACATAACTATATTTTGGATCCTAAAAATTCCTTTCTTAACAACTTAGGAGTTGAGACCGGGTGAGCATGTTTGAAGAGGGGGACAATATAGACTCACTTGAAAATACAATAAAATTTATTAATCTACGACCCAATTATCATTATTTCTCATTCACCACTATACAGACTCACTTGATAATATTTCAGGAAAATTAGATCAAATGAATTAATTAATTATGATACCATAATTCTCTTATATATATAGTATATATTTTTGGACTGTTTTTTTATCTATAGTAAAATTTTGTTCATATTTGAACTTGTTTGATTTTATCCCTTTTGTTTACTAGATTAATGGATCAACTCACTTAACTTGTAGGCTCTCTCTCTCATACACACTAAATAAAAAAAATGTTCCATTGAATTATTTTAAAAGAGTTACTTATGTTACCAACAATCATTAGTTTTAGTGGAAAGGGTTAAAGTCACTTAAGAATAATATTTTAAGTTTGAGACTGTATAAATATAAAAAACATCTTTAAAAAAGTTCCCATTAAATGAGCTCAAAGTAGTTATTGGATGTCAGAGATCTTATTACCAGAAAAGAAAAGTTACTTATGTTTGAACTTTATATAAATTATAATGATAAGCTTTTAATTTTTATCTTTTTTTTTTAAATGTGTTGAAAGAACCAACTCACTGAGTCACTCAACTATATATGTAAGTCAGAATAAATTGATCCGTTATAATCTAGTCTTTTAATTTGGAATGAATTGGTCTCTTTACGTTCTTATCACCTTCCTACTGCGTCACTTTTTTGTTTTTTGTTTTCTTTTGGGTTGCACGAACTTTGGTCCTGTAATGGTCATAACCGAACAATTCATTCCAAATCCTATTATTGAACTGTGAGACAGAGAATAGAAGAATACAACAGTTTTCATAAAAAAATATTTTATTTTAAACTTCTCATTGATAAGTTGATGACTAGGCATAATCTGTCACTTGTTTAAAGACTGGTATTAATTCCAACATGTATATACATGAGTGTATACAAACACACACACATATATAGTATACCGTGGCATTTGCATGCAAGAGAGTCTGCCACGTGCCGAAACGGATATGTTACACGCAAAAAGGCCTACAGTGGAAATTCTTATCATGCTTAAGTGTCTTACAGTATTATTGAGTAAAAAAATTGATTGAATATATATATTTGAAATTTTAAATCTTTAGAACTTTCAAATGGAGTAATATTCATTCATTTTCAATTTGATTCTTATATTTTAAATTTTTTAAAATCAGTCATTACAATTATTACCGACCATTTAAAAGTTCCTAAGATTTACTAATCATTTTACAAATCCACTCAGACGTGGACAGTTGACAACCTGTGGCAAGAAAAAATGACGCGTGGCAGTAGCGTTACCGGCAATAGCGTGCAGCTGTAATTGTGTGAAGAAAAGTTAGGGCTTGTTATAGGGCTCGTTTTGACTGTGTTTTTTAAAACAATTTTTTTATTTTTTAAAAAAAAAAATTTAAAAATTGATAAATTTACTTTTTATAAATTATTCAAAAAAATCAAAAAATAAAAGAATAGAAAACTTATAACACCTTTAACGTGTTTTATAGTTTTTGTTCTGGAAAATATAAGAAAATGTGAAAAACATCCACATTATTAATGGTAAAGTTATAAATTTTGAATAATTTATCTACTATTCACTAGTTATGATTTTAAAAATATTTATTCAAACAGATTCTTTTATTTTCTTATTTTCAAAACTTTTTTTTGAAAACAGTTGTACAAAATTATTCTCAGAATAATAAAACAGAATACACTGTCAAATAGACTCTTAGTGTATGTGGGATTCAACATCTTTTACAGAAAAATTTTTAAAAGTTTTTTTAATCATAAAATTATGTGCTGTTTTATTTGAAAATTTATAAACCAACATCAAATCCAAAACAATACTACTTAATTTCTCTGCAATGTCCAGCTCGATCTGCAAAACCCAAAATCTAAACTAAATCACTGGATAATTGTATCACTAATTATAATATGTGTGTGTGTGTGTGTTTTCAGGGCTCTATCACATACAGAAGCGGGTGAACTTCCGCTGTTTTTATGTCTTCCACTTAGAGCTGCCTTTGCCGTAAGGCTCATAATTTAATTTAAATATTTTAAAATTTAAACATTGTCGTTTGGTTAACACTGGGCCAGATCATTGTGATAATTGCTAGGCCTGAGCTGGAAATTCTGCAACTAGAAATAACGTTAAGCCCAATGCATTTTGAAGTATAAAATGAAGCCCAATAGATGTCGGTCGTAGATCATCAGGCCCCTACTGAACCCATTTTTCTCAAGTGGTTTGGTCCTCCTCTCTTCGTATCTTTAATCCAAGAACAGAAATGACATGTAAAAAATGATTTTTTTTAACATTTTATTTACTCCGTTACTTTAATTATATTCTTTAGACAAGTGTTAGATTTAATCTGATCCATGAACAGAAGAGAAAAATAAAATACAAAGCTAGCATTCCAAAATTATAAAGAATAATGTGGATTGCATATGACAATCTATAAATATAATTAAATTATTTGTTAAAATAAAAACATCTCATCTCCTTTCTTTTTTAATTTAATCATTGTAAATTATTTGAACATAAAGTTTTGTAAAAAAAATAAATAAAAAGAACAAAAGTGATCATCAAACAATATATATATATATATATATATTTCCAATTTGTCCCTTTGCTTGTCTCAGCTCCCAACAAACGTGCTCAGTATTAAATTGGGTAAAATATTGGTAACTATGGGTTAGTGGAGGTGGCGGTAATGTGGCTGCTAAGCAAATTATAGAAAAGAGAAGAGTCTAGGAACAGTGAACCACTGACTGCAGTATTTAACTAATAACAGAAAGCCTAGTTTATTTACATAATCTATAGGACATGATTGATTCCAACACATGACAAAATCTACCCCGAAATCTTTTTTCTCGGATGAGTTTTGTCCTTTTGACTTCAAGAACGTGAGAAATTAAGCAGATTCTTTCCTATAATTAAAAAGAGGTAATAACGGTGCAAAAAATGGTAACCAGGACAGAAAAATTAAAATTACTTCAAATTAAATTAGCTCAACTAATAAGAGCACTGCAGGATGGCTTGTAGATATATAATATCTAGAATTCAGGCTCTCATGATGTGAAAAGAGAAAGTAAAACTACAGAAAAAATAACTAAGAAAGTTTAATTGGTTTCAATGAATGAAAAGAAATGGAGTGTACTGCTTCGTGAATTATGGTTCTGCCTATGCTCGTTTACGCAATTTTATTGTGATTAAAATGCAAATTAAATCATGTGACAAAATATAATAATATGCGCGCTAGGTACTATATATATATTTATAATGTACAGCCAGACATTAATCCATGAAAAAACGACTTGTGATTGGATTTTAAATTATTTAAAAAAAAATATTTTGCAAATAGATTCCTTCTGATTTTGTAAAGGGCATCAAGGATTTTGTTTCGTAACTAATGCGTAGATAAGATAAGGTCCATAAATATGTGTATCTTGTCACGTTGAAATAGGTTTATGTTTACTTTTATGATTGGATGAAAATATGGGTGACATGGGCAAGGAAGACTAAAGGAGCACGAAAGAAAATAAAAGGGATCACGCAACCAAGCTTTAGTTGCGCATCGATCAATTTCCAAAGTCCAAATAAGATTTTGTTCCCTTTTTGTTTGTGCAAATTCCATCGATCTTTTCATATCCAAACCTTAAACAGATCGATGCTCTATAGAATCGTCATAGTTTGGATCCTTTAAAAGAAAAGACAGGGTGTAATAGTTTGACGTACAGTTCATTTGCTGTGTCATAAAAATTAATCGTCTTTTATCGCCAAACCTTTCGAGATTTATTGTGTTGATTAGCAATAAAGTGTGCTCTTTACTTTGATTAATTATATGGATTTAAACCTTAGAATCAATGTTTAAAGAAAAAACAAATTGAAATGTATGAGGTCAATATGAAGCACTGTGTACTCTATTACTCAAAAAAAAAAAAACTAGTGTATAATAATATCTGATGACACAGTAATAGTCGAAAAGTTTTTGTCAGTTAAAGTAATAAAAGTTGTTATATATATATACATTGATTTTTAATTAAGATATGCTAGTAATTTTTTTGTTAACTCACTAAAAACGAAAAGAATAAAGAATAAATGGATTAATGTGTTTGAAGGTGGGTTGGAATAAATATATTTTATTTTACTGCCTATGAAAATATATTAAACGGACTTGTAGAGTGAAATAGAAAAATTAAAAGGACAAAATAAGCATTCGAAATGAGAAAGGAAAATAGATCCTTTCAAAAGCATCTAATGGTGCGTTTGGGGTGGTGCTCCCGTCACCCAAAACGCATAGACTCAAGTTTTGAGCTTTCCATGTTTTTGGATTACAATCACATTGAGGATGGTATAGGCCACCTCAAACATGCTATAAAATAATTAGACACGTGTTTTTGTGCTCAGCAACAAAGAAAGACGCGCTTTCTTTGCATTGCACAAAATAAAAAATTTTGTGTGAGTTTTATAATTTTTTTATATTATATATATTGATTTTACAATGAAATTGAATGTTGTAATCAATCTATGTCAGCCTTTACTCTTAAATGAAGAGAAAAGATGTGACGCAATTCTCTTAGAAATATTTAAATAAAAAATATAATAAAGCTTGAAATAAAATGATGAGTAACATATTGAAAACATGTGTAATTTTTTTTGCAAAATGATAATATTAAATTTAATCCCCTAAGCTGTACAGAGGGAATAAATGTTTTATTTTTAATTTTCAAGTAAGTAAATGTACGTTGTCATTGAATAGTGATACAGGTATATACTAGCTAGTCAGGAAAAGAAAAGAAAAAAGCACATTTTAGCCAGTACAGTAATATCTAAATTATTAATATCAATGAAAAAGATTCCATCTAGATGTTTAGCAGTGGAAATGAGGCATATCTGCGCAGCCAAGCATGTAAGAAATTTGGGGTCGAGCCTCTCACATGTTTATTACTGGTAGTCAAAACTAGGATACTATTTCTATTTTGTCACATTTTAAAAAAGATTTTATTTTTCTTTTTCTATTCTTTTAAAATTTTAAAACAACATTAATCACTATTTTCTCATTTATATCCTCATATATTATCTTAAAGTTAAAAATAACAGTAATTACTATTTTTAATCTATTTATTTCGATAAAGACAAATTAGTAAATTTAAAGAGAACTCAAACATATTAATTTTATTTTTTAATTTGTGTGATAAAATCTTAAAAGAAACTTAAAAAAATGGAGGTAGTAAATTAATCTCTAATATTTATATCATAACTGATTAATTAATTAAAGAGTAATGTTTCTTCAAAAAATTTGGTGGCCAATTCACATATAAGAAATAAATTTACTAGTTCACGCTTTTGTGAATCATAAGGAAGAAAGTTTGACAAAGCAATAACAATATGCGCCTACTTTGTTTAAATCTTGATTATATTGTCAATAATTTCTATTGGGAGATGAAAAAGCACAGCTTGTAAAGTTATTATTTAATACTATACATGCTCAATATAGAAGAGGCACTATGATTTTACACTCGGAAAATGTAGAACAAGATGATATACATACTCAATATAGATTTAAATCCACTTCCTTTTACAAATTAACGTAGAATCTAATTTGATGACATAACTTGTTAAGTGGAATGAGAATTTCTGCTATACCTCGTCGTTAATTTAATAATAAAATAATTAAAATCTTATAATTAAATTCTACATGAACTTTATATTATACGTAGTGCAATGAATTATAATATGAGCCCCTGACATTCCGCATTTTTGTGAGCATTATATTATTTTCCTCTATTCTATGTAGTACCGATATGAGTATGTATATCAGATATGATACAACATGATATGATATGAAAGAAACAAAAATTTTTAAAATTTTATAATATGTATGCAGATGATATTTATACATATATAATATTATTTATATATATAATTAATAAATCTACTCATTATAAGAAAATGAGTATTAAATATTTTAAAAATGATAGTATAAATGTTAAAATAAATAAAAAATATTCATGACAACTTCAAATAATTTTATATCATTGGAAAAATTTGAAGTAATATATATAGGTATAAAGTGGTATGGATAAATATATATACACAATATGATACATGATTCGTATTATATCTCATGTATTATATACACGTATGTTTACTTTTTTGAAATATCAGTACTTCATAGGCTCCTCTAATCTTAAACATAAGAGAAAAAATAACTATTTTACATATTTCAATTGAGTTAGTTAAATATATTTTTTTTCCCAAAATTACCCTCAAATAGTGGTCTTTTCCTCTATACTAAATTAAGTAATGTTCATTAAAAATTACAATGGTTGAGAGGTATTTTTTAAATATCTCATTTATTGTTATAAAATTCTATATTTTTTCTTTTATATTTTGAATCAAATCTCTTCTCCAAAATTCTTTTATATTTGAGAGAGGAGGAGTATTACATATGAGAATATTTGGTCCAAAAATATTTTTTTTCTAAATTAAACCACCTGATATTTGGACTTATTCAAATCAGGACTATAAACAAAAAAAAAAAATACTATTACACGAGAATAGAGGGCTCCCTATAGTGTGCTATCATATAAATAAAATGCTTAGAATATTTATAAGATAGCTTTGGAATGAGAAATTATTATTAGTATATATAAGACAGTTAATTTTTAACACACAAAAAGTACATCTCTTAAAATTCAGATTATCCTCTTTGCGCATATATACATATACATATATACAGAGAGAGGGAAGGGGGGTGGGGAGAATATCTAAGCGAAGAAAGTGATGAAAGATCGTATAAAAAAAGAAAAGAAAAAAGAAAGAAAGAGAGTGAGTGATGAAAGATGAAAAAGACGAAGTAAATAGCCGTCCAAGCTTGATCTCAAACAATACAGGAAGTAGGAAAGACCCCACCCCAAATGGTTCGTAATCATGCAGGGAATCCATACAACTGTATAGGCTAACCTAACAGAGAAGGCCCTATGCTTGTCAACTTTTGTATTTTAACGTTCTCCTTCATTTCACCAAGGACATGTACCCCGACAAATATCAAGCAACCACGTCCTCGGGCTTTCCCTTCCAATAATCACCACACACACTCCAACATTGTGTATCATCAAACCTTAGGGTACGTACAGATCTTAGATTGGTTATATATATGCAATATCACAATCTTGCCAAACAGACACAAAGCAAAGCCACCCACCTCTCTCTTCACCCCCGCCTGTTTTTATTTTATTCATTTCTTTCCCAAAAAGCGATGCCCGGGGAATCTTGGCACAAATCTTTCACAGATAACACACAGTCGCGGAAAAAGATACACATGGGGTCCCCCCCTCCACCATTTTTACTCTTCACTCACCGCTTTCACTTGTACCGTTCCTTCTTCTTCTCCTCCCTCTTTCCTCTTGTTGAATCTGCCTCGCCTTCCACTCTAGTAGAATATTGATCACGTACGCACGTATGGGAAGCTCGGTTCGGGTCAAAGAAGCTGTGGTCATATCCCCTTCTGGTTCAACCCCTTCTTGTGTTCTCCAACTCTCGGCTCTCGATTCTCAGCTATTCCTTCGTTTCACCATTGAGTACCTCTTGGTCTTCAGAGCCTGCCCTGGCTTGGACCATGTTGCTACATCGGCTGCTCTGAAAGCAGCATTGGCTAAAGCTCTGGTTCCTTACTACTCTCTCGCCGGAAGGGTCAGGGCTAGGCATGATGGCTCCTGTCTTGAGGTGGTGTGTCGAGCCCAGGGTGCGCTTTTCATCGAGGCCTTTTCCGATCGTTTTTCCCTCAGCGATTTCGAGGACAAAGCTCCCAAAACAGTGGCCCAATGGAGGGAACTCCTCTCCCTCCCCGTCGCCGACGTTCTCAAGGGATCGCCTCCTCTGGTTGTTCAGCTTACGTGGCTAAGAGACGGTTTCGCCGCCGTCGGCATTGGGATCAATCATTGTATTTGTGACGGTATCGGAAGCGCCAAGTTTCTCAATCATTTTGCCGAGTTAGCGAAATTGTCTGTCCTTGCCGACTCAATCAAACCCAAGCCCAATCCCGTTTGGGACCGTCACTTGCTCAGTTTACCCCCCACGAAGCCCACTCAGGTTGCGAACCCATCGATCCTCCCCGAGTTCAACCGAGTCCCGGATCTCTGCGGGTTCATGACTAGGGTTTCGAGTGACCTGAAGCCAACCTCCATTACCTTCGACAAGAGACACCTCGACCAGCTCAAGAGTATTGCTCGTGCCACGAGTCGACTCAGCGAGTCGTCCTACACGTCCTTTGAGGTGCTTGCTGCTCACGTGTGGAGGAGCTGGGCCAGAGCACTGAGCTTCCCGGCGAACCAAACGCTGAAGCTCCTGTTCAGTATCAATGTGCGGAACCGGATGAAACCGGACCTGCCCGACGGGTACTACGGGAACGCCTTCGTGCTGGGGTGCGCTCAGAGCAGCGCGAAGGAGCTGGCCGAGAGGGGTGTCGGGTACGGGTCGGGTTTGGTGAAGAGGGCGAAAGAGAGAGTGGACAGCGATTACGTAAGGAGGGTGATTGAGCTGGTGTCCGAGTCGAGAGCGTGTCCTGACTCGGTTGGGGTCCTAATAGTGTCTCAATGGTCAAGGCTGGGGTTGGAGAGGGTTGACTTTGGGATGGGGAAGCCGATGCATGTGGGGTCCATATGCTGCGATAGGTACTGTCTGTTTTTGCCGGTGATGGATCAGAGCGATGCTGTGAAGGTGATGGTGGCTGTCCCCACCTCCGCCGTTGACGATTATATCTATTACCTCACATCGCACTGATGAGAAACTACTAATTAAATACCTTTTGACTTTTTTCATTTTAATTTTAAATAAAATGAAATAATAGAACCAACACAATTTCATTTAAATTCTTGTGCCATGTTTTGTTTAATCACCTATTATCTCATGGACATTAATGCTTTGTAAGCTTTTAGGGAATTAACGCACATAGACTCAGGGTTTGGTTTGATTGTTTGAATGATTATTATGAGAATGAAAATTATGGTAAGTTTTCTTTTATTTAGTGACATAATTAACGAGTTTTAAAAAGGAAAACGATATATATTGTGAGAAGATATTAAAGTAAGATATCAGATTGTGAAGCATATTCTTAATTTTTGGTGATAATTCTATTCTGCACCATGGAGAAACGTGGGGTACAGAAAAGGGGTACAAGTTGCTTTGTTAAAAAATTTGATACTCAAACGAGAAAATAAAGAACCACAATTTTATTCTTCTGAGTATATACTATTTTAATTCCACGTGATGTTACACCAAAATGATTCACTATGTTTTTTAAGATAAGATTTGCAAGGATTCTTCAAACAAAATAGTAACAAGAAAATTCAGAAGTATACGAAATCTTCTTGTGGCAAATGATTATGGTCACATCGATTGCTTTATTCTCACTTCGTTATAACTCGCTTTTCGGCCTCCCGCATGAACTTGTCTGTTAGAATGCAATGTTAAATTTCGTTGGCATCGTATTCATAGATTAAAATTATGGAGATGAATTAATTTGGTCGACCAAAGTGTTTGATACACATATGGTAAGTGATCTGCTGGTCTTACTTTAAAAAAATGAAAGAAGTGGTAATATTGAATAGCAAAAAATATAATAAATATTACATATTTTCTTAATTTTTTTTTATGCCGGAGACAAATTCCGTTTGCCAAACATACCAAATTACCTACTAGTACAAACAAGGTTGGAAACTCCAAAAAAAAGGTTGGAAAAAAAAAGGAGCCATTAGGGTTATCTGTAGACGTGGGCCCATGACTTGGAAAAGACGAGCCCACTTAATGTTATAGACCCAATCAAGGCAGCCCAACTTGAAGAATATGAAGTATTTGGAAATCGGATCCTTTGATGCTATTGAGAGTTGAAACAATTCCATCGTGGCTATGTTTATGTAAAATATTTTATTAGAAAAAAAAAATTATTTTAATGATCTCTGCGTTTCGAAAAGATTAATGTTTTTACTATAAATTAGAAAATATTTTTTGTGCTAACAAAAAAATTAAAACAACTTTGGTGCTGCTGTGGTCTCAATAGCAGCAACGAAAACTTTAGATGCACTATTTTGCAAACCACCATTTTTTTTCTTTTCTTTTCTAGAATTTTACTACCTGAAGGTGGAATTTGAACTTACACACCTTTTAAAATAGGAGGCAAGTTTTTACAAAATAAACTGCTATTTATGAATGATTAGTTGTATCCTAAATTGTTTTGGTTTTGGATAAAAGGTTCAACTTTTTGAACTTTGTAGTCTGGACAATCTTCTTACATCTTGATCTCAAAGATCAACTTTTTATTTATTTATTTATTTTTTTTTGGGGGTTACAACAACACAACGATGCGACATCATCTCTGCTATTAACCATTTCCTGCACATGACTTGAACAATCTCTAAATATGTGCAGTCCCATCGGCAAGCTGAAGGCCATTTTGGCGAAGCTTATCCGGTCCCTCCCTGGTTGCTCTCTCTTCCCTCATGTTGAACTCTAACCTCCCAATCCCATTCCTTCCCAAGCATCTTTATTAGAATACCTAAAGTAGATCACAAAAACGTATCAACTTAAAATATTAAAAATAGTTTTATAATATTAGCTAAAGTCATTAATTAAAAAATTTAGAAGATCACATATAAAACTGTATTATTTTTATAAATAAAACAGAGGATGGTTAGAGCTTACTAATTTATTAATTTGATTTTTTTTGTTTATATATATATGTGTGTGTGTGAATATTTTTTATATTAAATATATTCATGTATCACATCACACACACAGATGCATTGATAGTTATATTCTATTAAAAAATTAATACTTATTAAACAATGTAAATATAAATTTATTGAGGGAAAAAAAATCACAAATAGTACACCCGTTTTCATTCTCATTTTTCATATCTATGAATGAGCCCTCTCCCGCTGCGGTGTAGTAAGACTACGCTATCGAGCTTGTAAGTTTGAGGAGAAAATGGCTTCTACGAGTTTAGCAGCGAATATTCCATCGAGAACAGAAGCAATTTCTCTCTTCCGCTCTCTACTTCGGACGGCTCGCCAGTTCTCCGATTACAGCATCAAGGAATACACCAGGCGTCGAACCGTTAACGCCTTTCGCCACAACCACAACCTCACCGACCGACCTTCCATTACTTCAGCTTATTCCGATGGCAAAGCCCAGCTCTAGATTGCAAAGAGGCAGGCAATCGTGTACTTGCTTTACGCGCCTAAGATCAAGAGCGTCATGGAATTGAAGCCATGACTCACTCAGAACTCCTACTTTTCTATTGTGAGCTTTTATATAAAATCTAATCCAAGCAAACACTTCTTCCTATTGCGAGTTTTAAGGGTTTTTCCTTCCAATTCTGGATGAGGGATTCGGGGAGGCCAATTTATGTAGAATAATTGATTCCTGTATCCTTGGTTTAGTAGACCTGTTCTTACTTTCAGCTACATGGTCTTATTTTGCTGTCTGATTATATTCTGCGGCACCATGTGAATGATCAGATATATGGAAATGGGATTGAGTCTTTCTGCGCTATCTTGCAATTTTAAGACTGATTAAGGAAAAACCATACGGCAAACGGAAAAAATATACTAGCTACCATATCTATCTAAGGAATGATAAAATTCAAAGTTTGACATCCATACCATCAACATGTATTGCAAGTGATTTAGCATACTCATTCTCCTCACAATATACACGAGGCCCGTCCTAATATTGCAATTTTGCTTTCATATTTTTCTTTACAGAGCTAACAGTTTGTGAAAAGATTGATTTGTCTATTTTATACATATAAAATATCTATATTTAAACTCTAAATTATGTCTAAATATGTTTATATTGACATATTTTAGCATGATTTGATATATTTTTGTGTTTCATAATGTTATAAGCTCATTTGGAAGTATTCGGAGCAAAAACATTACAAATCATTCATGATGAAAAATTTTGACACTTTTCAATATTTTGATTATAACTCTCATATCTGAACTTCAATTAAAGTGATTTAAGATACGTTAGAAAGCTAAGATATAGAGTTGCAATTTTCATGTTTGTGTTTTTCCAAATTCCAACGTTATCATGGTAAAAATCGAACTCAAAGTGTTAACACAAACTGGTGGCTTTCTGAAACTGAACGGAGACGTGTCCGTATAGATAGAAGCACCTGGCATCGGGTCAAACCCATCCGGCTTCGAGTCAATGTGTTTTTAATGATTTTACAGCATTTAGAAGCACTCGGCGCCATATGGAATAATTCTATGGACACTTGGCACCTGCTCATGCAACAAAAGTCCATAAAAATATGTTTTTGATGTATTTTGATGATTTTTTGCATTTTTATGAACTTCTAAATTTTTCCTATATAAGAAGATACGATGAAAACATAAAGGAGATTCAGAAACGTACTCAAAAGTCAGAGAACACGGTTCTAAATGCATATGAGAGCAATTAAGAGTATCTTATAGAGAAAGAGTAAGGAGATCTATGAGCATTAAAAATAGATTTATTTTCTTCTACTATAACTCTTTCTTCTTGTTATTTTTACAATGGTTTAAGATTTTAGTTTTACGTTGATTTTTAATTCTATGAGTAGTTAAATTTCTCAGGGGTATGGATGTAGCATGACTGAGATGAATTGGATTTTTTTTCTAGTTAAGACTCTTTGATTTGTTTTTCAAGTTATATTTAATTTTTTTTATTATATTTATCCCTTTTATTTATTCATGTGGATTTTATGCATGATCACCATAGAATCTAATCAATGGGTAAATTTAATGGACTGAGAGGTGAATAATGAACTTAGATTTAGAGAGATAAATATAAATAACTAATCTAGAGATAGAATTAGAAGTTCATGGTGATATAAGTTATAGTTTTTAATGTTTAATTAAAAACTTTAGTTGCGCAAGAGCAAATTGAATCATAATTAAATAAGGACTAATTGACTGAGAGGTGATTATGACACTTTAGAAACAATGATCACTATAGTTATATAGAGTCTAACTAAGGAATAAAATCTAGTTATCTCATAAGGTGAATCCTGATCCCTTGATACTTCTAAAACTAAATCAAAACTCAGACTTTATTTTATTTCCTATTTCTTTTATTTTTAATTTGAATTCTCAATTTGATTATCACTTGTTTTTGGGATTAAAAATTTGGACTAATAAATTTACTACCTCCCTTGGATTCAACCTTTAAAATATTCCAGAGATTTTTATTATTGACCCTGTATACTTGCAAGATACCAATCAAAGACTATATGGAGAGTAGAACTTGGCCGATTAAACCTACACTCAAACAAAACTTTCCTTTTCGAGACACAATGTTTTGATTATAGAGTGACTGATTTAATGACGGTTCTATGGAAGGTAATAATGCATGACCAGATTCTGGGGTGATTGATTAATTTCCAAATACTATCAATTAATTCAACTGCTGCTATATACGTGTCTTTTCTCTTTCAGGGTTACTTCTGTTGTCTAAAATGAACCACATAACAGAATAATCAACAGCGAATGGTGCATTTGCGATACAGTTGGGAAGTTCTAACTTTATTTTTTTACTTTTGGACCTATAAGCATATATTTATTTGGTCTGAGCGAACCAGAGTAGAACTTCTGAAACAGAACAGCTATAGACAAATAGGCCTTCTGTTTAAGCACAATAACGCAGAATGAACTGCTTTAGCACTGTTTAAGGCAGGTTCAATCTGATAAACATGAGCAGATGATGTAATCCCGCTCTCTTTATTTTCTCAGTACATTCTAAGCATGCAGTTATGAAAATTTGAACAGATGAAGGGGTTCTGAATAACTACACAATTAGTACATCCTAAGCAAAAGTTGATAGCAATTCCCAATTCTCAAGTCAGATTGTCGGTGAAACTATCACTTCCACTTCCTTGGGTCATAAAATAAGGAGATGTGGGAAGAAGGGAAAAGATTGACTTGGATATGGATAATATCAGAATAAAGGCGTACAATCCAATTAACTCTCAATTTCAGATCCCATGTCAACAGCCACTGCCACTGTGCCATTTTTTTCGAAAGATCTGGTGGAAGACAATCAAAGAAATTACAAAACTTGATTAAAATCATTGTTTTCTTCTCCTCAATCGATCTCAATGATCTGTGTACAACTCCTAGGAGGATCAATGAAGATACTATAGCCTTCATCAATCTCATGTGCGTGATGCGCCATGTGTGCCATTTTTCTAACTTTAGTGTGGTTTGCAATTTCTTTCCTACAAGAATTGTGCTTGTCTTGAAACAGGGAAGAAGATGTAATCTATAGTTCCATGAGCTGGCCCAGCGTCTGAAGCACCTTGTAATTTGGAAATCTTTCCTTCAAACTCGGGGGATATGGCCCAGTCATAGCTTCAATTTCAATGATTTGAAGTGACGCAGTTGTGTTGTTGAGTATATCTAATGCTGTATTTATTTTACTCCTTCCTTCCTTCCTTTTATTTTTCCCATTTCCGATTTATATATTCACCCGTGTTATGTGATGATGAAGATGTATGAAGCTTAAGATCACTTAAACCACAACTGTTACGTGTTGTGAGAACTAAAATTAAAAGATTCAATCGTTTAAGAACATTGCCAAATATGCACAAGAAGTTCTTGAAATTGTCAAATCAGCACCAACAGAACAGTTAATCCGTTAGGCGAAAAGATGATTCTTTTGGTTCGAGATTTGGCATTTTGATATATGTGATAGCTGATAGTATTTAAATAACGCGAGGGAACCGTACAGCCATCTGGTGTAACTCTTAGGATTCCCATTACACGATAAAGTATAACGGCCACAGGTGGGGTTGGGTTAGGAGTACTTGGGTGTGAAATCATAATGGGGTTCTCCGCGTTTGGGTGAACAGTACTGTCAGACCCACTAAGAGTCGCAGCAATGGTTCGAAGATAAGTAAGACTCAATTTATTAGTAGTGTTGCTTTCTTTGTACTGATTGATGTCTCTCTCACTTGTTGCTCATCGCAATGAATGCCCACCATCCTCTGCTCTCCGTACCCCAAGACTTTTCAATTTCACACCTTTTGGGTTCAACCCATATCCCATACCTCACAAGCTGTGGATGGCTGTGTCCTTTCCAACCAGGCAAAAAACTTATGTCCTACCTAGATCGGAATTCCAAGAAACACCCAAAGTAATGAATTTAGCTTCACATCAATTCATTCATTCATTCAAGGAGTAGTTTTTTTATTTATATCAGCATATACATATATATATATAACAGAGTTCCCCGTTTTGTTTGTCTTCAACCAACCCCAGAACAAATCACAATCACAGGGAAATCAGAGAACACCAAAATTCAAAATATATATGGGATTTGAAAAAAATCATCCACCATATCATGTCGGCTTAATAACTGAACCTGAGACGAAGAGAGGCCATCATCGACATCACAGCAAGAGGAAGAAGAGTCAGGGAAAGGAGGCAAACCCACGTGAGCAGGGAAGCTATCGTCAATGGAGGAGGAAGGGATGGGAAAGAAGGTGTCAGCAGAAGCCAAAGCGGAAGCAGAAGCAGAAGCATAACGAGCGAGACGAGCCTTGGCGATGTCGAGGTCATGCTGGAGCTCCACCATCTTGGTCTGCAAGAGAGCAATGGCTCCAATGCATCCATAAACAGGGTCCTTGAGCCTAGCCTCGGCTTCATAAGCGAGGGAGTTGACGGTGTCCTCGCGCTGCTCCTCGGGGACCTCGAAGAGGATCTTGCTGACATTGCTGGCGCCGAAGACCTTGTGGACCTTGGCGAATTTCTTGCACTCGTCGGAACGGAAGTAAGGGGCGAAAATACAGGTGGGGGTGCATCGTCGCTTGAGGAGCTTGCAGGCGGCACAAGAAGAAGTGGAACGGGGCTCATACCCCTTCATGCTTTTCATAGTACTTCCCAATGCCAATATCCACTTCCTTCCCTATCCCTAACAATCTAATGCTGTGCTATGCTATCTAACTCTACCTCTTTCTCAAAGTGCTCCTCAAATAAATACATGCTGCCCTCAAGTCTTTTCACCCTGACCTAAAATAAATGTTACTCTGGGTTTATTTTCTTAGAAAAATTCATTTAAAAATATTACCCTATTATCTCACTTGGAACGTGTGGGAGGATCGCAGGTTCCAGATCTACATGGGCCACTTCTTTCCCTTTTCATTATAAACTTTTACTATCAGTATTTAAGAAAATTATATATAGATATATTTAATGTAATAAATTTATAGAAAGTCTCGTTGATCATAATCCATAAAAATGTGACTTGCTATTAAAATTGGAGGAGCAAACTAATACAAATATTAGTGCGTAAAAGAACAATAAAATATAAGAAAAGAAATTGGGCGAACCCTTCATTATCGGTATAGTTTATGGATATTTATAACTCATCTTGTCTTGTTTATGTTTTCAGGGATAATTACAATTTCTTTTGGTTGTTTCGAAGCTTAATTAGACGAATTTTTACACAGTACAGAGTATAAGAAATAAGCATACGAGGAGTGTGATCCGCTATATTTTATGTTGATATTGATTTTGGGGCAACTGTAATTTGTTTTAAAATTCATTTTCCTCTTGCTATCTTTGCTTAATTTACAGGACTATAATTCATTTTTGTCTATTTGTTATAAATTTGAGGCCATGGGTAGCTAGTAGCTACAACTTCATTTATTTATATTATTATATTTCAGTTTTAGATGATTCAGGGGGTGAGTCATCCAATCTTTGGAGTGCGTAAGGGGTCCAAATAATTGAAGCATGTGGACTTGGGGGTTCATGTGTTGGTAGTTTTCATGTCAGACATGATAGTTCGTGATTAAAAGATATCGGATATTTCCATTCATTCAGCAAAAGAAAATTTTTATGTAGGTCACCATAAAAAAACAATGCACCTACTTTATTTTTATTTTACTTTTATTATTATTATTATTATTATTATTATTTTCTGAATCAATGCAAGTACTTTACTGGTAGTTTGGAATCTTCAGTACTGTACTGTGGAGCCAAGCATAAAGCCATTGAGATTATTGTTTCATGATTTCCATAATTTATATTAATTTTTCATTTTTTTTAATTTTTAAATTTCATTTGCTTTCTACAGACTGAATTTGGAAATTTAAGGTCAAGGATGTGGATACAAGATCTGTGCATGCCGAAAATAAACTACATTAAAACATCTACTATACATGAATAGTAACATAAAATTAGTTTCTCTTTTTTCTTTTTATATAAAATAAAAGGAGAAAATACGACTGTTAATTTTTAGCACAATGATTTGTTTGCGTTAATTATTATGGGGGTATCGACAATGAATTAATAGAAAAATAAAGAAAATAAACAAAGCTCTGAGAGACGTACAACTTTTACGACCAATAATAATTGTGTTAATGCACTTTCATTATGTAAAAAGATTAAAAAAAAGAAAAAAGACCATTTTTGAAACATCACTTTTCACTTTAGTTATTTTGTCGGTTAATTTATTAGTAATATATATGGCATATATTAGCTCGGTACTTTTGAGAGAGTAATAATCAGTTCTTACTTCCTATTGTTGATTAATTAACCAACGTAATTGCTTTAGATAGTGTACTTATATTTTGTTAGAAGGTAGACTAGTTATATTCATTCAAAGGGAAAAAGTTATTATGAACCTTGGACTATTGGTTTGGAATTTTGGGTCTATTTGATTTTTTACCCAATTACTAAAAAGGGGAATTGAAACTCAATCATATAAGATTAATATTAACATATCATTAATTTTTATGATT
Source organism: Adenanthera pavonina (assembly GCA_026686845.1). NCBI lineage: Eukaryota > Viridiplantae > Streptophyta > Magnoliopsida > Fabales > Fabaceae > Adenanthera > Adenanthera pavonina. The sequence continues at coordinate 13,656,993 of JAIVEN010000003.1, read as the reverse complement.
AAATTGTGAAGACTTGAGATATTGAGAACCAGAAATTTGATAGGCCTAATTCGCAAAAGCCAAGTGATAACATGTTGGCAGGAGAGGGGTCAAACACTAGAAAAATTTTATGGGTCTTGTTTTCTTATTGAACTATAATAATAAATATATAAATATATATATGTGTATAGCATTACATTTTTATCTAAAACCTTAACTCATTAAATAGGCAACTAAAATGAGTGGAGTAAGCCAACAAAAACCTGAATTTTCTGATAAGAAAAGTGGGGAGTCTAAAAATTTGAGACATGTAACATGCTTGTGTAAGTAAGAGATAAAAAAGGAAAGAAATAATAATAATAATAATAAAAAGAGGTAACTTTAAAACTTGGAATGAATGAGAACAAAGGAAATGTTAAAAGAGGGGGAAGATAAATGTCATCTTCCAACATTTGATTGGAAAAGGATGGAAGATGATAATGCCATTGTTCCCTCCATCAACTTTTACTCTCTCTTCACAGCCCACCCCCTTTAATGCGCGTCGCTTTCCCCCCGCCATCTTCGCCACGCGCCTTCGCCTTCAACTCCACTTTCCTCGATGACATCAACGATCAGTGAAGAACACTCGCAGCAACCAAGAATGGTAGTCCTGAATGATCGACTTAGCAAAATGGGCCGACCTAGGAATGATTGGAGATGATGAGTCCCACTTTGATCGCTGTATTTATTTTAATACTTTGTTTTTCATTCAGAGTAAATTTGGATTGTGGGATTAGAATTAGAATTGGAATTACAACCCTTTTCTTTTTACGCGTAATAGGTGCTCCACCAGTGTTATTTTATCTATTATTTTAAAAAAATTTAAATATTCTAAATTATTTATTATTTTATATTATTAATAAAATATTAATGATTTTTTACTATTTTATTTTTTTAAAAAAAATAATAAATAAAATACAAGTCTTTCTTAATATTTAAATATATGATATTTTGGATAAAATATCATTAAATTTTATTATAATATAAATTATTTAGTAATTTTATTAATTTATATAAAAAATATTGAAACGACACATGAGACAAATAAAGTATAATTAATATGTTAGAATTTATTTTAAAATTTTTAACATATCTTTTAATAATAAAGAGATAAAAAATAATAATTAATATTATTTTAAAATTTGAGAATAATAAATAAATAAATAAACAGACAAAATATGATAGTGTCGTGCCTTGGGAGTTCGGTTGTAGTGCGATAGTGTAGTGCCTATGAATGTAGCTAGTAGCTACCATTCTATCATTCTCTTGGTAAAATCTTATCTCTCTCTCTCTCTCTCTCTCGCATATGGAAAATGTCCTATTTATTATGCAAATAATCCTATACATTATTTTATTAATGGAATATGATATGAAAGTGACCGTAAATTTTGTCAGCACCTTTTTATGCAAATAATTTTTAAAATTTTAATCAATATAACAGTGCAGTTTGTGTTAAACTCTGGCATTTTATTACTCCATGGACACATACGAGACTCACTCTTATTCTTTGATTTTGTTGAAAAAAAAGTATGAATCGACTATACAAATTTCTTTTTGAACATTTAAAAATTTAAATAAGTTAGATGTCAACGGCTTAGCATGACGATTTGAATCAATGAATTGATTGCACCAGCTTTGAAGGTAATAAAAGGACTTATTTTTTTTCAGTGGCAAAAAAAAAGGACTGTTTTTTTTTACCAAGTGGACGTATTTGGAAGGTAACAAATATAAATTTTTGAGTGATTAAGTGCAATTTATTTTTAAAAATTAAATAAAACTTCAGTTATAACAAACATATATCGTAATAAGACAAAATAAAAATTAAGTTATTTATGATAAAAATGCAGTTTAACTAAATAATATTAGTTTTAAATATAGTATTTTTATCTTAAATCATCCATGTTCAAAGAAAATATACATTTAAATAAACTTTTATAACAAAAGACAAAGATCTAAAATTTTGAAAAAGTCTAATTGTTTTAATAGATAAATTGTCTTTAAAAGATTTAAACCAAACTTGAGCAGGTTCCTTAGATTCGCATGAAACCCTAAGTTACACATTTTTTCATGACTTGTTGCTTTTTAAGATTTTATATTTTATATTGACATCAATTATATTTGTTCACTTTAATTTTCTGATTCTAGTTCTAATATAAACTAGAAAACAACCCATGCGATGCATAGATTGTTCCTTCCATTACATTCAAAAAATAGTCTATAATTGCAATTGCAATATGTAGATATTTTTCTCATTACATGTATCTAATATTAAATAAATGTAAGTGTTTTATAGTAAATTGTAATAGAATGATAATCAATATTATGTAGCATTGACCCTAATTTTTAATAAAATCCCTCCACCACTACCTACGATAGAAATTATTATCTTAATTCCATTCGTTTATAGCACAACATCTACAAATAGGGTAAAATAAATCCACATTCTTTCTATTTTACTTTAATCACATAGATCTCTTTTCTATTTTGAAAATCTACGTGGACCTTCCTTAAAATCAAAAGTTATGCTACACAAACTTCCCCTCTATTTTTAAGATTTCATTTCCTTTCATTCAAACAGTTAGTTAATTGTTAAATCACTTGTTTAATTCTTTTAGACCAAAATATCCTTTTTGACATTAATATTATTTAAAAAATTTAAACATTTATGTTAGCAAAAAAATTAATACATATATTCTTAAACTTTCTTATCATATTATAAAATTAATTGATCGTATTATAAAATTAATAGATGAATAAATTTATAATTTTAAATTATTTAAACTTATTCATTTGGTAATCTTTTAAACATAGACGTTGGTTAAAGAAAATTTTCAAACACGTATTTTTTAATTTTATTACATTATAAAAATGATAAAATTATGATTATACACTCATGAAAAATTAATCAAAAAAATTTTGTAAAAAAAAAAAAAGAAGGAACAGCTTATTGAATTAGAGATTTAACATAATGAGGGATAAATTGGTAAATATAATTATGATTAATATGATTTTTTCTTAAAAAATGGTAATTTTTTAATATTTTAGAAATATTCTTAATAGTGCTAATAAATTGGACTAAAGTATATGTTTTTAAGATAGATGAGATGAGATGTTCCTATAATTAAGATGAAATAGAATGAAGGTCAAAATATTTTACTCTAAAAAATATTAAGTATACATAAGACATATTTTGCACAAGATAACATAAAGAACTATTACAATAAGTTACTGAAATGTTATCTCTAAACTACATTTGAAGTTGTGATAGTTACTCTCCCTTTCAAATGAAGAGTTAAAAGTCTCAAAACCTGATTGTTTATTACTTGAGATACATCAATGTAGAGTTAAATATAAAATAGAAACGGTATAGTCCAACATTGCATAAACTCTAAACATCTTATTTATAGTAATAGCAAATGATATAGACTAATATGAAATTGCCTCTTTTTGTATATTGAATAGTAGCTTAGAATCATACATAACAGTAATTATAGGAACACCGATGATATCACACGATGGCGGGCCTAGGATCTTTGACTTGTGGGGTATCAAAGAAAAATAATAATTGATGATTTTCTAATGACAATTTTTCCTTCAATTTTTTTAACTTTTAAATCAAAATTATATATCATTTCCCTATATAAATATCTATAAAAAAAAATAGACAAATAAAAAGAGCAAAATTTTTATTTTATGATTAACTTTGATCAAAATTAATAAATATTAATAAATAAATAAATAAAATGAATAACAGTTTTCAAAAATAAATAAGCAAATAATTTTATAATTATTAAATTATTAAAAGAAACAACTTAATGTCAGTCCCTTATACAGCACTGCAAAAAATTTAGTGGGAAATAAGTTGGGGGGGGGGATTTTCTTACAATTTTAAAAAGTTAGAATTTTATTAAATAATTCAAATAATCACTTCAATCTTCAAAATAAATGAAAAGTCAAAAACAATTTTACTCTTATGTTATTCCTCAAGAAGCAATCCATTGCAGGCCTCTCTCTGGTTTTTTTGGTTCTATGTCTAATCGTCTCATCTCATCTCTTCCTCCAACTTAGTGACTCCATCTTTCATTGACGCCTCCCATCCCAAAGAGGAAGATGAAATCCAAAGCTCTCTTACTTCATCGTTCAATGATGACCCCATCTTTCAGTGGGTTTAAAATCATAAGATGAATGGGGTCATAAAAGAAAGCCAATATATAGCTGTATATATGTCAATGTTTGAAAGCCAGTGTGGGCAACTGCCCCACTAAACACAACCTAATTCCGCCACTAATATCATATTTGCTTCAGTAATATGCTTATGGGTATAAATAATAACAATCAAACACATATTATCGCCACTACAAAAAAATGGAGTTTCAGTGACGACTTCCAACGGCGACCAAAAAAGGTTGCCGCTAAAAGTCCGTATTTCAGCGGCGACTAAAACAATCACCGCTGAAAATACACTTTCAGCAGCGACTGAAAAGAGTCACCGCTCAAAGTGAGTCTTTCAGCGGTGATCAAGCGAGTCGCCACTGAAAGTTCGACTTTCAGCGGCGACTAAAAAAGGTCACCACTGAAAGTCCATCTTTCAGCGGCGATAAAGCGAGTCGCCGCTGAAAGTGAGTCTTTCAGCGGTGATCAAGCGAGTCGCCACTGAAAGTGAGTCTTTCAGCGGTGATCAAGCGAGTCGCCATTGAAAGTTCGACTTTCAGTGGCGACTAAAAAAGATCGCCACTGAAAGTCCGTCTTTCAACGGCGATAAATCGAGTCACCGCTGAAAGTCCGTCTTTCGGCGGCGATCAAGCGAGTCGCCGCTGAAAGTCCGTCTTTCAGCAGCGACTAAAAAAGGTCGCCACTGAAAGTCCGTCTTTCAGCAGCGATTGAATAAGTTGCCGCCGAAAGTCTTACTTTCGGTGGCGACTTACTGATGTCGCCACTAAAAGTAAGACTTTCAGTGGCGACTTTTTAATGTTACCGCCAAAGTTAATTTTGTGAATTTTTGCTATTTTTATTTTAAAAATTAATAAATAACATATTAAAATAATAATTGTGTTTTATTTATACATTTTTATTATAAGTAATTAGATATTTAAAATATATTTTATATTATCTAGTATCTTTATTTAAAGATAAAGTATTTTACTATTTTTTTATGTAAAATATTCTGTACATTTTGAAAGTACTTTATCTCTACCGGAGATTAAAGATTTGAAATGTTGAATATTGAATTCTATCTATATTTATTTTTATTTTTTCTTATCCTAATTAATGAAATATGTTATTCTTATTAGGATAATTTTTTTTAATTCATAAAGGGATTGATAACTCCAAAAAAAAAATAGAAAGAAGGATTATGTGTTGTTAATATATTTTCCTAAAAAATAAGTAACAATATTTAGAAAATAAATATTGGCTAATTCTGTTTTTCTCATCCTCTCACTCTTTTTAATTATTTTTTATTATCTGAATTATAATATATTGAATTTATTGCATTTTTTTAAATCATATGACAATCAAAATTATAATATTTATTTAATGATTTTTTAACAATTTTCTATTACATTATATTATATATATATTAAGCATATATATATATAATATAACTTATCAAATAATATAATATATGATATATATGATATATTATATGATATGACATAACATAAAATAAAAAAATATGATATAAATATTCATATAAATATAAATATATATGTATATAAATAAAATATTTAATGATATTAATAATTGAAAATAAAATATATGTGTATTTTTTAATAATAATATTGATTTATAAATATATATGTGTGTATTAGTGTGTAGATAAACAATATATATTTAATATCTCATATAAAGACTGTAGATGCATTTCAGCTCAACTGGCAAGAGAGTAAACACAAAAGCATTGCAAGCAAGAGGTCATGGGTTCGAACCAAGGCGAACGCACATTTGAAACAAATATATGACGTGGCGGTGGTGACATGGCGGTGGTGACGTGGCGGTGGTCTAGCGACCGTGGTGAAGTGGTGGCGGCGGTCTGACGCCGTCGGTCCGATGGCAGCGGCGGTGGTGACATGGCGGCCGTCCGGTGGCGGTGGTGACATGACAGTGGTGACGTGGTGGGGCCAGTGGCTGACAGGGTGATGACATGGCCAAACGACTTTCAGCAGCGACTAAATGTTGTCGCCAAATGATAAATTTTCAGCGGCGAGTAAATGTTGTTGCCAAATGAGAAATATTTGGCGGCGACAATTTATATTTTCAGCGGCAACTTTTTTCGCCACTAAATGTCAACTTTTGGCGGCGACATTTTTATCGTCGCCAAACTTTCGGTAACGAGATTTGTGGCGGCGACATGGTGGCGACAAAAATATCGCCGCTAAAAACTTTTGGAGGCGACATTCCTTCTTTCAGCGGCGACTTTTGTCGCCGCTGAAAGTCAAATTTTTTGTAGTGCGCATAGACCTAGTAACGTGTCAATATATCTCATCAACATAATAGGTGCATCAATTTTCGACCTTTATGCACCAGCAATTAAGTGATGCCACTAGAAGCAATATTCAAAATAATTTTGCCCTTTGATCTTAATGAGTGGATAGAGTTTCCAAATGCTTGTGTTTTCGATGCCTCTATATCCATATATGAAGAAAACTCCACCATTGCTAGACCTAATTGTAACAATGACTTCATCATGAATCTTTTTCTATTTAGATGTCAATGAGTTGAGTTGATGAGGTAACTCAGCTAGTGGTCAATGCCTTAATTTCTATTATACCAATTTAATTCTTCACGCACCAACCAGTTCATGAATAAGGCATTGGTGAGAAGTCATTGAGAGTATACCATTAGATTGAATAAATTTCACTATCTCAATGACAATGTGTGAATGAAAATTTAATGCATGTATAGATATAAATCCATTACAAGGGAAAAAGATCCTTTTGTATTAGGTAGGTCAATTGAAATTGGGTGATCAAATATGTGAATGCCTATGTCATTTTATTGAACTGAAAATGTTTACAGTAATAATAGCAAGTATTGATAAATACAAAAGAAATCGTGGTAGCAATGATTGGTTGATTGACAAAAATAATAAAGAAAATGCTGACCCTTCATGCCAATTTTGGTCAACATTATACAACAGGAATTGTTCCAAAGAATGGAATTGATTTTTTATGTGATAATTAATACATTTTAAACAGCCAACCTTAAACAGAACCTAGCAGTAGTTTTCAAATAAATTAGAAATATGTCACTGTATGCACCTTTAGTACTAAATACTAATCAGTGTTTTTGTCAAATATCATTCTCAAATTTTGTAAACCATTTGTTTAAAAAAAAACCTTCTAAACCATAAATAGTTTTACCCATAATAATTTCAGAAAAATTCAAAATTAATATAGTAGGCAGCTCAAGAAGGGAGCCATACAAACTTATGAAATAGTGTCTCTTCTGAATAGAAAAAAGGAGCAGTATTTATATTATTAATAAAATAATCATATTTGAATAGTTTTATTTAATGAATAAATAAAATCTTGTGAGTCAAAATGATTCGAGGTCTCACGAAATAATAAAAAAATAGTTATCTTTTAAAAAAAAATAGTTAGCATTTGTTGAATCTTTTTAGCTTATAATTTATAAAGTGGAATGAAATATAAAAATATAATAAAATTATAATTATATTAATAAAAATGATATTTAATGTTTCATTTTAGAAATAAAAATTAAATAAATATTACGAAAGTAACGATAATAAAAAGTAAAAAAATATATATCAAAATGATAAAAAAATACAATAATATAATTATTTTATTTCACTCCAGCAAACAGGTCATCTGTGAGTAATTTTATGATATCTAACCAATTGAAAGAAAAAAAAAGTAAAAGAGAATAAAAAAATTTGTGATTAATATAATTTGAATACATGAATAATTTCTAATTGTGCTTGATTGGAACCAGGGATGGAAAAGGAGTTTAATGGAGTGATGATGCCGTTTGAAAGAAATTGACATATTGTTACGTGTATAGTTTAAAAAGCTATTAAATGATTTATATTGCAATAAAATTTAATGTTATTGGATTAAAATGTCCTTAAAACATATTTTATTCTTTTATTATTTTTCCACCATCTTAAACACTCTTGTTACTGAATGATCGGTTCAGGTATTCAGTCACCAATCAATTTTCAAACAAATAACAATCGAATTCTTCATTTATTACTCTCCTTACATTATATACGTTGACTTTTTTTCGGATCAAGGCAAACGAAAAAAAAATATTAGGCATGAGAGAGGTATTGAACCTTAAATAGGTAATAATTCTGACTTCTATATCAAACATGGATGACATTTTGAATCCTTTGCCATGATTTTCCCAAATGTTAAAGAAGATCAATGATATACAACATAGTACATTGGGTACAATGCAAAAATTAAATAACTTATCTTAGGTAACTTAAATCCCGGCGTTGTATGAGCCTGGGTACACTTCATTCATGTGACTTGAATGTATTAGATAAGCTGGCTTCCCAAGAGGGGATTGAATTGGGAAGATTAAAATTTTCTGCAAAATATCAAGAAGGTGAAGAAAGCAAAGTATGATAGTACAACAGAGTATAAATGAATAAACTGTAAAAGTAGCAGTAAAGAGAAGAAAACTCAGATATTTATCCTGGTTCGGTCTCTCCACCTGATCTACGTCCAGTCCCCAAGTCACCACTTGATATTTTCCATTATTCTGCAAGAATTTAATGGGCTTCTTGCAAATGTCTCAGTACAAAGATGATGCTCTATTTTTAGAGCTCACTCTTTCACTCTATGCACTCTTACTAAGTGTTTCCCCAATCCCTTATGATATTTCCTCACAAGAAAATATTTCTTCCAGATGAAGATAAGATTATTTACAATGATTAAACTCTCTTAGACAGAGTAAATATGAAAGTTGAAGTGCAAATATTGAAGTGAGAGAGTAAGAGACTTTGAGTATATGATTTGGCAGAGTTTCAGTATATACAAAGTTAAAAATCGTTACCCACAACTGCAAATGATGTTATATTTATAGATTTAGGTCTCAACTATACGTTAGAGGCAATCTATCCGTTGGAGAAGTTATCTAACGGTTACTCTGAAAAACTATCCGTTAACCAACCGCATTTAATGTTTCTGACACTCTGAAATTTGAATTTCAGTTGGTTAACAGACGAATTTCGCAGAACCTGAAGACTCAAGACTTCAACGTTGAACATTTGAAGTTCGTCTGTCATGAAGCAAAGTTCGAATTTTGATCTTTGGAAAATGTTTCTATGTTGTGACATATGAATTTTCATGTTTGTAGACGTTCTGTTAAGTGTGAACAGTATTTTCAATTTGCTATAGTGCCTTCGAAATTCGAATTTTGGAACCCCAAAATTCGTTTGTCCGTAGTTGGCTTATAAGGCATAGTAGTTCATCTAATTCAAAATTCAAATTTTCAAAAGGCGAAGTTCGTCTGTCAGATAGACCTCTTTTCAGATTTACTTCAAAATTCAAATTTACAAATACTATAATTCGTATGTCACCATATCATTGTAATAGACTCACAAGCTTAGTTTTTTAAATTCGAATTTTTATGTTCAAAGTTCATCTGTCAGTGAGCAATTTTGAAATCCAATCTAAACTTGGTTTCAGATGAACTTTGATATAATTTCAGACGAATTTCTTTAGTTTTCATAAGTTACATTTTGTCTGAAATTCGAATTTTCAAAGCCCAAAGTTTGTCTGTTACTGAATGCTCCTTTCAGACACTTATCAAAATTCAAATTTTCTCAAGTCAAAATTCATCTGTCAGAGAGACCTCTTTCAGACTAGTTAATTTTCAGTATGAAATTTGAATTTCCAAAGCTAAAGTTCGAATTTCTAAGATGACAGATCAATATTAACCTTCCAAACTTCATCTGTTGGTGGGTATTTTTCAAATATTCCATGTTTTGACATAGAATCAAGGTTTTAAAACATCTTTTCAACAAATCAAAGTTTTTTACTCAAATTAAAACATTACTAAACATCCTACATGAATCCTTGCTCTGATTTCTCCATAATTCCCTCACTTGAACCTTTTATGCACCTTTGATATCTTTATTTCAAGCTCTTGAAGGTTGGTTTGGAATCATTAAAACACTTGATTCAACAGAATGAACTAACTGTTAGAGATAGTTTGAAAAAAACTAAAATCCCACATTGGATGAGAGTAAGAGTTATGAAATGTATATAAGAAAGAGAAGACAAATCATATTAAAAAAAATAATTATTGAGAAAAAAATGTTAAGTGGATCTAAATATTATTTATTTAATATTTAAAGCACTTAGCACTTATCTGGTTTAAAGGTTCAATGGGTAATAACAAGTTATTGATAAGTGACTGGGCACTAGAGTAGACATTTAACCATTCTGTGACTAGTGCATATAAAAAGAACTTAAGTGTTCATGGTGAGTTAAACTCTTAATGAATTGAAGGAAACCTGAGCAATTAAGGCTTAATGGAAATCCACCTATATAAACATAAGAAGTGGTGCCGCTTCTTACAAGAATTCAAGGGTAATTATTGAAATGTTCATGAAAAGCCTAGGATGAGCACATGACCATAAAAGTGCGAGAAGTCTATGCAAAACGAAATCAATATAAGATTATGTGTGTGGTATTTCCGGTACTAACACTAAAGTTGTGGTTCAATGCAGTTAAACAACTATCTACTTATTAATACTTTGAAGTACTTACACTATTAACAGATTCAAGTCAAGAGACACCTGCTATTATGCATATTCTTATGTTTAGAGAGAACATTTAGTTTTTCAAACTAAGTGAGGGATTGTTAGAGATAGTTTGAAAAAAACTAAAGTCCCATATTGGATGGGAGTAAGGCTTATGAAATGTATATAAGAGAGAGAAGACAAAGCATATTAAAAAAATAATAATTATTGAGGAAAAAATGTTAAGTGGATTTAAATATTATTTATTTAATATTTAAAGTTTGAGATTAATATTTTTAATTAATCATTTTTTTCAGAAACAGGATTTCAAATAACAACGCTATGAAACGGTACATTCTGAAATAACATGTCATTTGATATTCTGTTTCAATTTGACAATAACATTTCAAATACAACGTTCAGAAATGAACAGGTTCATCAACAACGTTTCAATTTTATGTTTTCCACTATTATAAAAGGATCAGACCAGAGACTAAAAGGCACCCTACACATTCTCTTCTCTTGCTTACAATCTCTCTATTTCGTTCTGTATTTTAAGGTATCTGAAGTTGCTGTCAGATATCTTTGGTGCTTAGAATAACTACTAGAGGTGATTCGTTGGATCCCTACAGCAAACCTAGTGGGGGCGAATAACACTTTAAGGACAATATGTTATCATGCGTTTTTGGGCACCGATTGTTTTCATATACTGTCTCTAACAGTAACTAAAAATAATCCTAGAAAGATTAGAGAGAGAGAGTGAGGTGTTGGTTCGCCAGAGCGATAGATAAACAAAGCCATGGAGGCTGGAGAAAGCTTCTGGAGCTTGATGTGTTTGTATCAATTTGGGTATTTGATACGTTTGTTGTTGAAGATGGTTATTCTCCGTTATCGTTGTACTAGCTTACTAGCTTGGTCTTTTATAACGATGGAAGTTGATTTATTCCCTCTAGATCGCACATTTCCACATTGCCGGAGATTGCTCCTCCCACACTTGATCATCATCACGTTCGCACCCACGTTCTGGATTTCCAGTCCACAATAATAGTTTGTGGAGCTAAGGAAAACCTTTTCAAATTTAATGTTATTGCAATTGCATCCATGAAAAAAAAATCATACTATTTGATTTTAAAAACTTCAACAACGTAAAATCATTCAAATACCTTATATTGTATATTAAAATCATTTTGTCCTTATCTTTTTTCTTCTTCAATTAAACTAGTGGGACATGGGGCGCAGAGCATGGTCGGGTAGTGAGAAGGGAATCTATCAGTATCAGTTCATGTTACCTTCCAAAATTTCCTTCACATTTACTATTTCTTTTCAATTCATAGAAAATTGACTCTTTTTCGTGAAATAAATTTATAAATAAAACAAATTTATCAATCCACATGATTTACAAATTGTCAGTAATGATGGCAAAAAAATAAAATTGTAAATTAATGTATCTCATTTTTTGAGTTCCGTCCAATACAAAGGCGCATCTAATTTTGTATAGCACAAATTGAAGTAGAAGGAAAATACAAATTGGGCTTCTCTCAGTGACAATGTACGTACATGAAAATCATCTTACTACCAAAAAAAAAAAGGGAGCCGTTCCACCAAGTCATTTAGTGGATTAAGGAGCATAGCAGGTTAGGTAATTAAGGTTTATCATGTATGATTGTAATTTATGCCTAATTTGGAACCCTAATGCCCTGCCTGCAAATAAAATATTAGCGTTCCATTGCTTTTAGGGCCTTCCTATAAGCCAATCTAGTTGTTTATATATGGATGATTGTTTAAGGGAGGTGAATTAATTGAATACTGTATGGGTTTGAGAATGGATTAATATTAACCAGCTTTCCTTTGCAATACGCTTAAAAGATGTGAAGTTTGAATATAAACGAATAAAAGATGTGAATATATAAACCAAATAATATGAATTCCCATTTTTTTCCCCTGAAAATTAGAACACAGCTGTTACAACTGCAAGCAAAAGACTATGTTATGAGTGTGATTTTTCTTAAATATTACTAAATAGAACTATCAGTTATTATTACTAAATTAGAAAACGGAGAGGTTTTCTACACGATGGGTGGACGAGGGCGCAATGCTCCTTACCAAGGGACAAATTGTGTGGTGTGGCACGTACGTAGGACGTAGCTAATGGAACCTAAAATTTTTCAAGGGCTCAAAGTGCACCGTTTCATCACTAAAACGGTTCATTTTGATCATCACTAGAATGACACATTTGGATTCAATCAGAGACACAAATTAATAAGAGGTAATAAAAGTGCACCCCACTCATCTCTTAGCAATTAGACGAACATTCCATATTATATGAGCCAAATATATTTGGATGAGTTGCAAACATACCCCAGCAATGGATTAATTACTGAATTCAAATAAACAAAATAGCATTACATGTTCAGAAAAAAGATATACTCGTTTCCATGAGGTCTCTCTCTCTCTCTCTCTCTCTCTCTCTCTCTCTCTGTTCTTTTTAAACTTTCCTGCCTAAAAATGATGTATCTTGGGACTTGTTGAATTTTGTTTAAAAAAAAAGAGAGAGATCGATCAGAATACTTATTTTTGCAATAAATTTTATTTTTTAAAAAAGAATAAGTAAATTTTCAAAAAATAATTATTCTTAAATTTTAGATTTTCCTTTACAAATAATATTTTTTTAAATCATGTTATGCTGAATTAATGAACATGTAAGTAGCCTTTATTTTGTTGGGGAAAAAGAAGTTTGCCTACATTTCATCCAATCACTCAAATCAAGAAATTAAAAATCTCGGTTGGAATCACAAGATTGAAATCCCAAGACATATTATTTATCTTATTCTTAATATAAGACTTTTTTAATCGAATCACTCAGATTAAGAATAAAAGTTAAAATTAATTAATTTCTCAATTTCTTTAAAAATTATAATATTTTTCTAAAATTATCCTTATTTAATTTTTTTTTCTCTTTCTTTAAAATACATTAAATAGGAATAATATTTAGGACCATTGACACTTAAATCAACTATATTATTAAATGATAAATTAGAACCTTTCTATGAATATGATCGATAATATAGTTCTCCCAGGTTAAATCAAGTAAAAAGTTAAAGGTATTACAGAAAGCTTCTTTTCATCTCTTGACTATATATATATATATATATATATATATTATTTTCATTTGACCTTAAAATTTATTCCAATTAGAAGTTGGCATTCATAGCACAGCTTGATATCTCAACTAACTAACTCATGCACGTACGTAAGACGGACGATGAAGCACCAACATGAATTGCTTGGCTGTTTGTCTGAGGCCACCTGCAGCTGCAGGTTTCCTTTCAATAAAAACATAAATCTCTCCAGCCAAACATAATAACATATCGCCCAAAGAAACGAAAATCTTCTTGCGTACGTAGTCATTTCTACTAAACTTCTCAAAAGTGATTCAGAATCTTTTCCCAACATTGATTCCCTTCCCTGTCAAAATGGACAACCTACGCCTCATAATTTCCTCATACATACTGCAATCCAAGACCAAGCTAACCATCCGGCGAAAGTCTAAAGTCACGCATCGACTTGGAGAAATTTCTCAAACTATAAACCCTCGCCCTCAACTTAACGTACACATACAAACACAGCCACGCATGGCTTCCACAACAATCACCAACTCCTCCTTCTTCCTTCTCATTTTCTCTTTGGCTTTCTCTTTCCTTTCTCTTCTACACCCCAGTCCTGCAGCCTCTTCCGATTACAATGTCTCTGCTGTTTTTGCATTCAGCGACTCCACCATTGACTCAGGCAACAGCAACCACGTATCTGCTCTCTTCCGCAGCGACCACCGTCCCTACGGTCGTGACCTTCCTAGCCACGTCCCTTCAGGAAGGTTCTCCAATGGGAAGCTATCAACTGACTTGCTGGCTCATATTTTAGGGCTCAAGGATCTACTTCCTGCTTATTTGGACCCACACGTGTCTGATCGTAATTTGCTAACTGGGGTTAGTTTTGGGTCTGCGGGTTCTGGCTTGGATAATCTCACCGCTACCTTGAGTAGAGTTATAGAGATGTCGAGGCAGTTTGAGTTATTTGAGGAGGCTTTGCGGAAGATAAGTAAACAAGTGGGAGAAGATGAAGCTAGAAATATTGTCGAAAACGCTTTGTTTGTGATCAGTGTTGGGACTAATGACGTGGTATATAATGGATATTTGTTACCAGTGAGGAAAATTCAGTATGGTGACATTTCCAGTTATCAGGACTTTCTTATCCAAAATCTTGAGTCCTTCATTGAGGTATGTATTTAATTATCCTGCATACACACACACACACACACACACATATAATGAATTATATTGGATGGATGGGATTGGCAGAGGGTGTACAATGCAGGAGGTCGACGGATAGTGGTGACAGGGCTTCCTCCGGTGGGATGCCTCCCTCTGGTTGTAACGGTGAACAGTGTCTCCCACAACCTACGGCGAAACTGTAACCTCCAATACAACACTCATTCTCAAGCCCACAACACCAAGCTTCTCTCCCGTATCCATTCCGTGCAAGCCACTCTCCTTGGCGCCAAGATTGCCTACCTCGACATCTACACCCCACTTATGGATATGATCCTTAACCCATCCACATACGGTAATTAACATCATCGATGCAATATTCCAATGTCAATTTTTTTTTTTCAATTATGGCAACCAGAAATGATTACAACCGAAGGTCTTACTTAATGATGCTGTGCGTGTGTTGTGGATTTTGGAATGTGAAGGGTTTAGAAAAACACTCCGAGGGTGCTGCGGGACAGGGCCGGTGGAGATGGGCCCCACGTGCGATTTGCTTTCACCAACTTGCTCAGATCCATCCAAGTATATGTTTTGGGATGCTATCCACCCTACGCAAGCAGCATATTCGGTGCTTGTAGATTATGCTCAACAAACTGTGCTTCCATACCTTACTCGTTAAAATTATCATGCATGTTATCTTAATTAGGGATAGAATCGAAGATGATTAACGAGTTAGGTGAGTATTAAGCTTGCTTTCGAATATGTTTATGTTTTCTGGTCAATACTTGTCCGTTGCACCCGATCTAACTAATACCCTCTTCATCGTCATCCATGGTGAATTTTACCTGCAATGCTGTCTTTCCACGTCATTCCATGGTTAAACTAGAACTTTATCTATGAAAAGAGCCAACATTCATGACAATGCTATAAAGCGAAATGAATCAATATTTGCGAAATGAAGTGATTAATCTATATTTGTCTTTTGCTAACTGTACAGACTATACAATTAAAAAGCTGGATCAATATTTGAGACAAATGAAAGTAATAAATCAAATTTAAAGGCAAACCTACCTCTAACTCCTATCTTTTCCCTCTCTATTGTTTCACAGATTATCTTTCATATATTTCGCAACATAAGTTACAACCTAAATTTTTAAATGAAAAATAAAATCAAATTTTTATCCTACGGCAAACTATAAGTCAAATGCAAAACATCATGATTGCAGGGATCCTAAAAGCAGCAAACTGAGCCCGGGAATTTCCGTTCTACAATGAAACCAACATCTCAAATTTTCATCTTCATTAACTATGTGATTGCCTATGGCTTACACACTTTTCATCACAGAGCCTCTCCAGTCTTCTATTTTGAAATGAATACAATGTAGAAATCTCCAGCGGAGTGGTAGTCTCCACCAATTTAGAGGGAATAGGAGGCCATTTGCAATTTAAGCTGATTAAACAAAGTTTGTGATTTCTCAGTGATAATCAAGGCCTTATTCAGCAGTAGTACATGAGTGTGAAATTTGACTTTCATACACTTGTTTTATGCCGCAAGCATCAGCTATCAATATCTCAAAACAATGTCATTCTTAATTTTCTATCTGAATTTAAAACGAGAAAAAAAAATGAAGACCATGCTGGGGCATACAGCTAAAAAAGAGAAATACTCCAGAGAAAATACCAAAAAAGAATCCCAATTTTGCCTTATTGTGCTGTGTGTCAAACCCAGACTGCCAAATCAGTATCAACTAAACTGTAAGCCTCTATGAAGAAACCGAGAAGCTCAGCCTAAATCCAGTCTTTCCACGATCATGCTCATGCTGCCTAAGTATGTAGTAGAAGTTACCCTGAAAAAGTGTGAAGCATGTCAGAGAAGAAACGAAGCCAGTCTTACCACTAAAACATATTGTTGACCTAGATTCACGTAACTACTTAATTCAGAAAAAAGCAAATAACACAATAATAAAGAGATAATAAGGCTCTGTCAAGAACCCTTAATCCTTAATTGCAAATGCACGAAAATAAAGAAATATTTTAAAAAATCTTCTCCTAGTGCGTCAACAAGAATTCAAGTGTAAGTAATTAAATAATTTTTTTTTAATTTCTTTCTGTAGTTTCTAAGCTCCAAACATAGCATATCAGGTTACCCAAAAGTCTCCACACAATTTCATCCATCATTAACATCCAACCTGCCCCCATTTTTGGATAACCTGACTCGACCAGTGCTTGATTCAATATAGGTAAAATAAAATAGAACAGAAACTAACCTCCAAGCGAAAAACTTTAGTAGGAATAACAATTCCACATCCCACAGATGTTCGAAATGATTCCAAAAATTTTTTAGGAGTGAACTTCCTGAACTCGTTCTCAGCTAACCTAGCAATATTCCCAGCACCAACAAAAACATGTCCATGGATTCCATGTTCTCTTAACCAGCTGATTGGAAGATCAAAAGAGAGGTCTGCAAAAGCAGTAACAGCAAGATCTCCGCCAATGAAGTCCCTTCTAGAGGAATCAGCTTTGTCATCACTATTTCCATCTCTACTTAGCCTTCGTGGTTCACTAGGGCCTAATGTCCTTGTCCTGAATCCCCATAATGTTGTTGGCCCTCCTAGGGTGCAAACTGGAGAGAAATCACCACCCAAGAAAAACTTTTCTGGCAGGGGAGAAGGTTTGTTCAAGAACCCCTGGCCAAATGGAAAAATGACACCAGCAGAGATCCCAAGGTTGAGTGCAGTATGAAAAAACCCGAAAGGAATGGCATATCGAACATCAAGCTCCTGCATTAGAAGAGGGACAGAAAAGTTACTCAACAAAAATATATTTTAAAAAGAAAATTAAAGAAGAAAAATTAACATGCACATGACCGATATTACAGCAACAGTTTGTTTCAAATGATATGTTACCAAGGAAGTTATATGCACATATTTCCAGAGTTGGCTGTGATTAACTAACAAAGCAATCACCTTGGTTAAATATGATATGCACATGCAACCTCAAGACACAGCTCAACATATGAAAAGGGAAGCAATAACAGCAGAAAGGATAATTTACAATTAGAGGCATAGAAGGCCATCACATCATTTTTGTTTTTGATGTAAAGTACAAAATATTGAGAGGCCATGTTACTTGTAACAAACCTTTAAAGAAATAAAAAAAGCTGAAATCCCTGTACAGACAGGCATTACCGCTGAAAGTACCAAATTTGAACCCTTCAAACTCCCTTGCAGAAAAAATAGAGTAGCAGCACTAACCATGACTTATTTTATTACTACAGAGAAAGAGCTAAGACAAAAATCATGAATGATTCTCCTGCCACGTACAAATTGAATCAGGCAATCAAAGGCACACAGTCACATGTTGTAGGAAATACCTTCCTATCATTAACTTCCTTTTGACATTTTCCTGAGTTTCCTCAGGTCTAAATCTACTGCTTCAGACAACAGCTTAATTGCCTCTTTCTTTTATGGATAATAGAAAACAAACTAACACCACATGATTTTTCTTCCTTCCCTCTTTCTTTCTTGGGCTTAAAAGCCTAAAATCCTAGATAATAATTATAGGAAAATAAAAACATGAAAAACATAAGAAAAGAAAAAGCACATCCTAAAAATATTGTAAGAAAAAATAGGTGCGAGGAAGTAGCAGAGAAACAAGTACTTTTTGTACTAGTTATATTGATGGCCAATGAGAAGATTGACATAATATAATCAATTTTTTTGTCAGCAATGGAACAACTTGACTTCAATTCCCAGTGAAAGGTTCTGCATACTTCATTTTTCTATCATTCCTAGGTCCAAAATTGTCATGATAGCACAATGCAGTCCTTACAATTAACTTCATAGGAGAGACAAATTTATATCACATGAGAGGCTCCAGGTTTTGGGGGAAAAGAAAAACTATTCTCTTCAAGAAGTAACTATATCAAATTCTTTGGGACCAAATTTCTGAATTTATCATAATACTACTCCCATGCTCAAAATCACATTAGTCTTAATTTTATACTTATTAATTTCATCATTTCAGATTCAGTTCAAAATGCATGGTCTGCATCAATTTGGGCATCCTAGTGAAAATTGTGAGAGGTCATTATGTTTTGCCCATGAAATATTCAATTGCATAGCAAATGAAGAATGGAAGTACAAGAAAAGGAATCAATCACACCTGACGCAGAAACCGCAGGCTTCGGTGATCTGGTGCAAGGCCACCTAATTGAGTTGTAGAAAGAAAAGCATGTCCTTTTGTAGGCCTAATAGGCGAGTTCCTCTGGTCAATCTTAAATGTATATTTCAAAGATGACAATAAACTATGTCCAAGCTGCCTCCTAATAGACCTGGATGACATTTGTGACCGATCAGTTATGGTACGCCATCCAAGATTGTATACTAAGTCATGGTGCTTTGTTGAGAATAAGCCAAGAGACATGCCGGACAATCGCTCTTTGTATGAAGAAAACTCTTGCCAATCTTGGGAATGCATGAATACTCGTGCCACAACAGGGGTTAATAATCCTTTCAATCGAGGCACAAACACCCCAACACTCACCTCTGATGTTTGATTGGGACCATATGCCAGCGAACCATCCCATAGATCACCATAGCCTAACAAGTTTTTGAACTTTAGAGCACCTTCAAGAGTCCAAGAACTAACCTGCAACACATTACGGAATTTATTTGAAAAAAGAAAGAAAGAAAAACATTTGATTCACCTGTCATGTCTTAACACTAAGTAGATTAATATGCAGAGCCCAAAAAATAGATCTCTAATGCCATACTCCAAGAATAGTCAAAGCAAAGTCATGGAAACACGGTCAGGTCTTTGTATGTGATGAATACACTACAGGCAACATAAATATCTGTATCCTAACTTGGCAAAGTCATGAAAATCCTGGCAATTGTAGGTATCTCAAATGCGATCTTTTCGTAACTTTTTAGTTTATGATGCTTGCCATTGTAGCTATCTCAAACGATATCTATACAATGATTAGGAATTCACAGTACTTAGAATTCTAAAATCAACATCCAGAACGAAAAGGTGTGATTTCAAACCTAAGAGGAAACGTATGGGCTCGCTGGAATTCGAACAACAGAACCAAAATTTCTGTTTTCGTCAGCAATCATGTTTGTTGTCTAACATCTAACCAGGCTTAAGGTATCTAATACCAAGTAGGTTATGGTTTTACAAGCATAAATCAGCGATGTATTCTGATATCTGATAAACTAACTATTGTGAATTCCAATATTAGACATGTCATTTTATCTGTGCCTACCAAGTCCACGGGCTACATATTTCTTTACAATGCTTCAAATCAGACTAACATCTTGTACGCAAAACGTGGATTAGAGAATCAGTTTAAATCAATTCATTTTCTTCTGACTTCTCAGCAGACAAACGCGTTAGTTAGCAACTCTCCAGTAGTCCATGGACAACAAATTGAACCGACAAAACCGATTCAATCTCGAAATAATATCTAACAATGAGAGAAAATGACTGTACCGAGGGTTTTGAATAAACGCCGACTTCACCGGAAGGTTTACTATCGGCCTCTGAGACCTCAATGATGACATTGGCAGTACCAGCCAACTCTGGCGGTCCTGGTTCGAGCCTAATATTAACCGAATCAAAAATCTGGAGGCCATGAAGCTTCGCATTGGCAATTTTGGCCGCTTCTACCAGCTCTTGAATAGTCGTGGCGTTCTTCATCCCCTCCACCTCGGCCTCAATCACCCAATCCTTGGTTTTCGTATTCCCCTTTATTAGAACATCATGAACTCGAGCAGGAAGCTCCTGTTCGTCGTCACCTTCATCATCCTCGACGTCATCGAAGTCGTCCTCTTTATCGTCGCCGTTGGAAAAACTCTGCGTCTCCCGGCCATTTTTAGGGATTGGAGGAAACGGAGGTTGATTTTCTTCTTGTGTGTTTGCCATGAGAAATTACCAGAGGAAGTTCGTTGGGAGAGAAAGAAAGTAAGAGCAAGTCAGCGAAGTGGAGCTCAGCAAGGGGAAGACGCCGATGGAGGAGCAGATGGCAATTAACCGTTATTCTGACGAGAATTTTTGGTGTTTGACATTTTTAATTTTTAATTGAAAAAAGTACTCATCTTAAATAAATTATAAATATTCAAACTGGAAAAAAAAATTTAAAATTTATAATTATTTAAAATATTGGGTAATAAAACTGTTAACGTAGCATTTTAAATTATAATATTATTTTTTTATTTTATAATTATTTAAAATATTAGATATTAAAAGTGTTAACCTAGCCTAGCATTTTAAATTATAATTTTGTTATTTTTATTTAATTATAAAATTTGTTATTCTAGTTTTGAATGTTGAATTTATTTTTTATTATCTAATGGTAATGTTAATGTTTGATGCTCACCAGCGAAGTCATTTGATTAAAAGAGACCGATGATGGTGAAAAGAGAAAGAAAGCGGGTAATAATATGGTATTTGTTTCCTTTAGAATGTTGTCCTAAACTCTATTTCTCACCATCAACACTAATAATTTTCTTAGCAAGCTTTTTTCTTATTGATAGCTGGCAAGGCTAAAATATAAAAAATCCACAGAGTCTACAAAGTTACATCAGGTAGGATCCTAGTTGGCTAATCCCAAAACGATCTTACTCAACAGGGCTCCCCGCAGGGTCTGAACTGAAGCTTCACAAGTCACGACACAAGAAATGTGTAGAGCCATTTCCCTAGAGTGTTAGACCCCGTGAATCGACTGTGCAATTCAATAATTAATTGTCTGTTTAGTATGAGTTATGAAAAGCCTATTATATTATTGCTTACTTCAACTCAAAAATAATTATGGGTTTAGACAACTGAATACAACCCAATTTTTTATGTAATCAATTACATAAAAATTAATCATAAAAAAATTGTTGCTTCTAATGATCATATTTTTGGATTAGATTTTATATAACTAAATTTGCCTAACTAATTTAACTATAATTAATTTTATTAAAATTTATTTATATTTGGATGCTATAAATAATTTTGAGACAATGAAATATGTTTAGAAATTTTTATTAAAATTAATTTTGGATGTATGATCACTTAAAATGTCTAAAATAGTCTTGATTCTTAAATAATACTATTTTTTTTAAAATATTAATAACCAATAATATTGCATAACTAATTAAATAATACTAGTTTTCAACACCTCATTTTCCTTTAAGTAATCATCTAGAATGATAAGTGAAAATTTTTTCCTTATACTCTTAAGTGATTTTCTTCCTTTATTGAATCAATTTAGTGTGTTTGACAATATCCAAATATCAGTGATTTTGGACCGCACTTAACACAAAAGGTGCTATCCAAACATGCTCTTACTAGTGTTGGGAATTGCTTACTGCTGTTGGGAATTGTTGGAAGTATTAAATTTGATTTCAGACTCCTCAACTATCAGTTGGACAAAAATACCATCTCACCCATGTAACACTGTCGTATTCTCCATGTAGTCATGTAGTCATGGCTATCATTTTTGCTGGGTGGAACCTTCAGTCATGATTAACCCATATGGGTTTCTGTGTGCCGGGTGCATCTTGTTTTTCAATTATTTCACTGTCCTTCCATTTATTTTAAATTTAAATTTTTAAATTTTTAATTTTTATACTAAAATCATTAGTTATATAATATTTTCATATTATTTATAAATTAAAATTTATTAATCAAATTTCTTGAAAGCAACTATTTTTTAATGAATAAGGGCGTTTTATATATTTTCAGTTATTATTCATTTAAAAGTATTTTTTATTTAAATCATCCAAATATATTTCATTTTATAAAAAATCACTTTTGACATAAAAGTATTCAAACATAAATAATTTTCGACAAAATAAAAATTTTAACTAAAATTAATTTTGTAAAATCAATTATGTAAAATCTAATCTAAATACATGCTAAATCTCTTTTGTTCACCATAAATAAAAATATCTATGACTCCAGCTGTCTAGCAATCTAGAACTGTTAAACATAGAAAAATCAAAGTATAAAAAATATCGAGGTAATTATTTTCATTTTATTTATAATTAAATGGATAAATTTATATTGTTCCATTCTCTCTTTAAATACTTATAATTATAATACTGAGGAAAAGAATTGGGAAAAATTATGTTAAAGGATCAAATAGATCAGTATTTATCTCAAGGTCCCATGAAAAATCAAATTATTTAGAAGGATCTAAGAAAAGAAAATACTTTTGAAAAGACAGTAATATCCTTTGAAAACAAAACAAGCCACATCCGAATTACCAATTGATCAGAAGTTTCATCGCTTGTTATGTTGCCGTTGATGATTCGTGACTTAGGGCTTGTGTAAAATTCGTAACTATGACAATATAGGCAAATTAGAGATCTCCTTCTAGCTACCTTGCTTTTGAATTACAACAAAGGTATATATATATATATATATATATTGATTATTTGTTTGCATTTGTTGCATTGCAGCATCTCCTGTAAGTTCCTATTCATAAAAGATGAATATTTTCCTCATTTGTTATGCTGAATGAATATTCATGCCCTCTAATGGATTGGTGGTGCCTTTTTATTAAAAGAGTGGATTGTTGATGGATTACCCTAATTTAGGCAATTCTTTCGATTGTAATGGACTACACATAGCACACTGGTTTCTAATTTAGGCATCATCGTGGCTTACACATGCATATAAGGTGTTTGAATTGATGAATTGCTCCATAGAGTTTTCCAGGGCCCTTTTGCGTTAAAAACATGGTAACACAGCCGGTGGGATGAAGCAACAGTTCTAGTCACTTTTTTTATGGGACCTTAAAATAAATATTGTTTTGTTTTGGTCCTTCAGCACAATTTTCCCAAAGGATTGGGACCTTGCTCCTCAGTGCGCTCATACTCAAATTCAAATCAGGCATAGTGTAATCGGCACCATCACCACCAGTGATGACCGCTACCGTGGCCGATTCTATTTTGAAATGGCCAGCCAAGACCCATAACCTCTAACATCGGGACTTACCGGTAAGTCTCTGTTGCATATTGGATTTACAAATTGGTTTGAGTCATATCGAAGGACACTATCCTCAAAAGTTATTCCAGCACACACATTTGAAAGAGGCAGCTCCCTAGGATTAAACGAACCCCTCCTGCAAAGCAAGGTCATAGAACAATAGAAATAGAAAAAGGAGATGAAGAACTTACAAAGCGAGGAGGAGAGGAGGTGATGCCCGAAAACTCAAGAGACTTCTGTGCATCTTAAACACATGCAAAGCTCTATATTTATAGGCTTCAGAATCACACGAATGTTGGGCAATATTTAAACATGTTAATGACAATTTAACCATCGATTTTGAACGTTGGCAGTGAAAATCCATTTAACGTAAGTCATTTCTAAACGTTGGGCTGATCACGGATTAATGGGAGATAAAATGGTTAATGAAGAATTAAAATCCCAACGTTATAGAATTCAAAACTGATAATAGTAAAAAAAACAACTTTTCCGATAAGGTATTTTATAATAAACTATTTTGTATTTTCGCAAAAATATTTTCCAGCAAAAGTGCCCAATATCGTGTGTAACTTGCGCACAGGGGGGCAAATCAACAGATTTGAACTGCATTCAACTGTGGTGGCTCGTTGTTGTGCTTGCGAGCCTACTTCTCCTCTTAGCCCATTTAATTGCCCAATTTTACATTTTAGTAGATAAACACTAAGACCTCTTTTCTTTTGAGCAATATGGGACTTTCTTTTTATAACACACCCACACAAACTCTAACAACCCCCCACATGTGTATTAAAAAGACCTCTATCATTTGAGTTACAGCACGAGTATAAACGTTTCAAATTTGGTGTCTTTTGGACTATGAACCAGACCTAGACCAATAATACTTAGTATACAGAATTGTCAGTGAAGCCTGCTTCTATGAACTAACAACTCTTGAATGCAAAACTAGAGGTATTATTAGGTAGATTATACCCCCACATTTTCTACTGTTAATGGCGGTTTTGCGTTTTAGACCGCCATGAGCATGCCTGGTTTTAATGAATGCTCTAGAGATTTCGCCATGATCTCATAGGAGTAGTCCCACTCCACATTCATAAAGGTGATTTTATCAAGTGTATCTGCAATAAATACACCATCCATAAAGAATATGAAAATTATTAAGAGCTTTTGCTCAACCTCCACAACAATGCATTCTACCACTTTCTCAAACCATAGGAAGGGACTAAATTTTTAGTGTTATCAGAACTAACAAATGACTTATTCTTACCCATGTGAAACTTCTTCATGGGATTTCCAATCACAGAGGTTGGGTTACCATCATTTTTAATTTTAGATTGGCTTAAGTCTCATTCCCCTTGATGTGTTAATAATTTGTTTTTTTCCTAGGGGTTTAGTCAAAGGATCTACCAGATTTACTTTTGACCTTACAAACTCGATTGAGATTACTCCATCATCTTCTAGCAGTTGCCTTATAATGCTATGTTTCAACCAAATATGTCTACTTTTGCTGTTAAAGGTCTTATTTTTAGCCGTAGCTATCGTAGATTGACTGTCGTAATGTAAAGACATTGATGTTTTTCTCCTAATGAAATATTTGCTAAGAAGTTTTTTAACCACTCAGCTTCGGTGCCAGCCAGTTCCATAGTAATAAACTCTGAATCCCTTGAGGATTTTGTAATGATACTTTGTTTGGCTGATCTCCAGGATACTGCACCAACACCAAGAGTGAATACATATCTACTAGTGGATTTAATCTCATCTGAATCTGAGATCTAGTTAGTATCATTGTATTCTTTTAATATAGCGGGAAATCCACTATAAAATATACCATAATTCATGATACCTCTTAAATATCTCATTAGTCTTACCAGAGCCAACCAATACTCACTGTCTGGATAGTGGGTATATTTGCTCAATCTACATACAACATATATTATATCTGGTCTGGTAAAATTCATCAAATACAACATACTTCCAGTAATCTGTGCATACTCAGATTGAGCCACCGGAACACCTTTATATTTTGTTAGTTGTACACTATAATCATAAGGAGTACTCAAAGAAGAATCATCAAAATGTCCAAATTTTCTAAGAATTTTTTTAATATAATTTTCTTGAGATAATAAAATACCATTTTCATTCCCTATGATTTTAACACCCAAAATTACTTTAGCTTCACCCATATCTTTCATGTCAAAATTTGATGAAAGAAAACATTTAGTTTCAATATTAACATTCATGCTAGTGCCAAAAATAAGCATGTTATCCACATACAAACAAATAATCACACAACCACTACCTACAAGTTATGTATAAGCACATCTTTCTACTTCAACGGTAGAAAAATTATTACTTGTCAAAACTTGATTTAATTTTTCACGCCATTGTTTTGGTGCTTGTTTTAAACCATACAAAGATTTGACAATTTTACAAACTTCATTTTCTTGCCCAGGAACTATACATCCTTCAAGTTGTACCATATAAATTTCTTCTTCTAAATCACCATTTAGAAATGTTGTTTTAACATCCATTTGGTGAATAAAAATGTTGTAAACAGAAGCTAAAGCAATAAGAATTCTTATAGAAGAAATTATTATCACAGGAGAAAAGGTATCAAAATAATCAACATTTTGTTTTTGAGTAAATTCTTTAGCTACTAGTCTCGCTTTGTATTTATCAATAGAACCATTAGGAAAATATTTTTTCTTGAAAACCTATTTACAACCAATAGGCTTTGCTCCTGGAGGCAAATCCACTAAAATCCAGGTTTTGTTTTGAATAAGAGAATCAATTTCAATTTTAATAGCTTCTTTCTAAAACTGAGCATCAGAAAAAGAAATAGCTTCATAAAAATTTGATGGTTCATCTTATACTAAATAAGTATAAAAATCATCTCCATAAGTTATTTTTTTTTCTTTGTCTTTTACTTCTCCTTAAATTTTCAACCATATCTTTATTTGAATTTTGTTCAAAAGAAGAAGAGAAATTTTCTACTTTTTAAGGAATTCGCTCAACCTTTAGAGGAAAAATATGTTCAAAAAATTTAGCATCTTTAGTTTTAATAATAGTGTTGTGATCCAAAATATCACTTTTTAAAATAAAAATCTATAAGTAGCACTACATTTGAGTATAACCAATAAACATGTAATCAAAAGTTTTTGTACCTAATTTTCTCTTTTTAGGATCAAGAAGTAAAACTTTTGCAAGACACCCCCACACTTTCAAATATTTCAGAGTGGGTATAAAACCTTTCCATAATTCATAAGGTGTTTTATTTGTTTTCTTATAAGGTATTCTATTTTGTAGAAAACAAGTAAATAATCAAGCTTCTCCCTATAAATTGTCAGGTGCAGAAGAGCTCACAAGCAAATAATTCATTATTTCTTTTAAAGTTCTATTTTTTATTTCTGCAACACCATTAGACTCAAGCGAATATGGAGGAGTTACTTCATGAATAATACCCTTATTTTCACAAAAATCATTTAATAAAACATATTCTTCTCCTTTATCTGACCTTACTCTTTTAATCCTTTTATTAAGTTGATTTTCAACCTCTGCTTTATAAACACATAAATAAGCGGAAGAAGATGCATTTTCATTCATGTCAACATTTAGAATAAATAGTCCCTGGTTATAATAACCCTTTCCCACAAAAACATTATTTTTTGTCATTACAATCTTATCAGACTCGAATGACACTTTAACCCCAGTCTTTCCCAATAGAGCTGCAGAGACTAAGTTTGCTCTAACATCAGGTACATGTAAAACATCATTCAGAGCCAAAGTCTTTCCAGATGTGAACTTAAAAACCACTTTCCCTTTCCCTTTCCCTTGAACTTTTACAGTTTGAGAATCAGCAAGATAAATGCGGTCTTCTCCTTCCTTGATAGGGTCATTGGTGGTAAACATTTCTCTGTTAGCACAAATGTGCCTAATAGTCCCTGAGTCTACCACCCACTTCTTCACATCGGAGATAATGAGAGCTTGAGAAACAACTGCAGCAATGATGTCATCATCATCATTATCATCTCCTTGAACCAGATTTGCACTTGGCTTTAGAGGATTATCACTTCTAGCCCTCTTTCTGCATTGACCTGCATGGTAACATGGCTTTTCACAAACAAAGCAATTGCCTTTCCTTTTGAAGGTAGGGTTAGCATTTTTGGGCTTGTAATCAGGCCTTTTGTTCTTAGAATCATACCTCTTATTATGCAGTTTTGTCTCCACCAAGTTTGCTTTAGAAGTCATTTCTTTTGCTTTTGCTGCTTGAATTGCCTTCCGGTTGGTGTCTTCAATAAGGATGTGAGTGATGAGGTCAAACAACAAAAGCTGCTTCTGCTTGTGTTTGAGTTGCTGGTTGTAGTAATTCCATGATTTTAGTAGTTTCTCAATAAGGATCCCTGCAACAAATTCATCTGGAAGATTGATTTTTTTTGCACGGAGCTCTTCCAGCAATTTGTGGTGCTAATTAATTTGTATTTTGATGTCTTTGTCCTCAATCATCTCCCACTTGTAATAATTTCCAACGATGAACTTTTGTTTCCCAGCATCCTCAGCAGTGTACTTGGCCACTAATGACTCCCAGATCTTGTTAGCCTCCTTGTACACACAATAAACATCGAAATGATCATTAGATGATGTACTAATGGTAGTGTGCCTGCATACCTTGTTCGTATGAATCCAAACATCTCTTTAAACTTGGTCAGTGTCCAAAGGAGGCTCAAATTGTGTGAGTCCAATGGCCACCCTATGCATGTCAAGGACGAAGAAAACACGCTCCTACCATTGCCTAAAATTCTTCCTGTCAAACACTTCGATCTTTGAAACATTGGGAAATGGCTTAGGAAGTGGCACTACAGCAGAAATGTAGATAGAGGATGAGCCACCACCTCCACCTGAACCAGCAATGGTAACATTGACAGTACTAGGAACATCATCGGCATTCTGGTGTGATTCCATTCAGCTCTTAAGATTGTTGTATATTGGATTCACAAATTGGTTCAAATCGTGCTAGAGGACACTGTCCTCAAGAGCTATTCTAGCGCACACACTTGAAAGAGGTAGCTCCCTAGGATTAAATGAACCCCTCCTGCAAAGCAAGGTCATAGAACAATAGAAATAGAAAAAGGAGATGAAGAACTTACAAAGCGAGGAGGAGAGGAGGTGATGCCCGAAAACTCAAGAGACTTCTGTGCATCTTAAACACATGCAAAGCTCTATATTTATAGGCTTCAGAATCACACAAATGTTGGGCAATATTTAAACATGTTAATGACAATTTAACCATCGATTTTGAACGTTGGCAGTGAAAATCCATTTAACGTAAGTCATTTCTAAACGTTGGGCTGATCACGGATTAATGGGAGATAAAATGGTTAATGAAGAATTAAAATCCCAACGTTATAGAATTCAAAACTGAAAATAGTAAAAAAAACAACTTCTCCGGTAAGGTATTTTATAATAAACTATTTTGTATTTTCGCAAAAATATTTTCCAGCAAAAGTGCCCAGTATCGTATGTAACTTGCGCACAGGGGGGCAAATCGATAGATTTGAACTGCATTCAACTGTGATGGCTCGTTGTTGTGCTTGCGAGCCTACTTCTCCTCTTAGCCCATTTAATTGCCCAATTTTACATTTTAGTAGATAAACACTAATGCCTCTTTTCTTTTGAGTAATGTGAGACTTTCTTTTTAACACATACTCACACAAACTCTAATAGTCTCTACTCTCCTTTTCCCTATCACATTCAATGTTATGTTCAATGTTTGTTGGTGTAGAGGGATTCGAAAAATGAAGGATATTCTATCTCCTGCTGCCCTCAATGAGAAGCTAACCAAGTTCTTACACAAATGCGCCCAAACTTTTGAGTCCAATCAACGTTACAGAAATAGCATGCGGCATCTTTGGGTTTGGCTGCACTTGGTAACTATAACACCATTTTTTTTTTTGACTTAGGGCTAATTGATGGAGGATTTTAGCCTTTGTTTAGCTGCAGAGAAATAGGGTTGGAAAGAATGATGAAGATTTTATTTAAGTTATTGTGTTGATTTTAGGATGTTCACCATTCATTTCCCATACTAAAGAAAAATGGTTGTTATGAAAAAATGGTTGTAAAGCTGTGTTTGAGAGGAGAAGTCATTATGAGGAAAATGGAAAAAGAGAAGGAAAGAGAGAGAGAGAGAGTTTCATAAAAATATTATTTTTTATTTTCAAAAAATTTGAATAATGTATACTAAACATATTTCATAAGTATTTCTCTTTCATTTTCATTTTTATGAAACTCATTTCATATGTACTAAACTCAGTCTTTAACTTTTTCCCTTGAATTTTATTTTTTAGATAGATTGTGCGGATGACCTAATATTGCATTTGAAAACCAGGAGGTTAACCATATTGGGACAAAACGTTGTCAATTCTACCAAGCATATGCTCTTTACTATGCCAAGACAGCCCTCCAGTATTCTAAACTCCGCCGTTTTTGGCCCCCAAATATATCATTTTCTAGACATTCCATTCTTTTTTATTAAGCCGACTGATGTTTGTTTTGAGCGAATTGGGGATCAATCATCACTAGTCCCGTTAAGTTGCCGTTTGATCATGCCGCGGAGTTGAATCTCAGTGCATATATCTTTCTCGATAAATTTTATTTTCTGTAACTTTAAAAAAAATTGATGTCCTTAAAAAGAATTGTGCAGAGGAAAGATATATAATTTGAACATGAGAAAGTAATTTACCTGTAAGCTTAGAAGCATAGTAGATGTAGAATACACCTAACTATATCATACTACTTTAACTAGTAGGAGATGCCTATTGGCCTATCCTGCCCAAAACTTTTGACAATCATGTTCTTTTCCCTTTTCTGTGAAGCAGCCTTGCAGAACCCGTGGATGACTATCAGAAATCATAAGAACAATTTCTTGATCGCATGGAAAGAAAGAAAAACAAAAAAGTCCAGGTAGTGCCTGCGGATGTGTTTTATTTTTTTGGGCCCGAATTTCTTTGTTGTTTGTGACATTCAATGACCTAATTTTAGAAAGATCTTCATCAGCAGCAGGAGAGAGCTGCCAGGAGGCCTCTGTCTCAACAAGACTGAGGAAAAAAGTGAAGCATGTGACATTGAGAGAGTGTTCATATCGGACCTCAAATTTCTAGTTCTGTGGGTAAAGGCCTTGCTAATGAAAGACTTGTAGAGACTAAAAGGGATGAGGGCAAGAGGTTTTGTGATGAACCCACAGTTGTCGGCAAGTTTGTTGACACTGCCATTACTGGAAAGTCTCTGAAGCATCATGGACTGGTGGATCCTACAATAAAATTAAAGATGAAGGAAGCAATGAATGACATTAATAGTATGTTCCGTGAGCCGCTAGAGGATGTTCATGTGGCCAAGAAATCTAATCTCATAGAAACCGATCAAATGAAGGTCGCTTTGCACAGAATGGATTAGAGGTTTTTATTGATGAAAACTTGGATAATGGAATCAAATCATCAGCTGCTTCATCTCTGCAGCAGAGTTCTGAAGCTAGTTAGTCAATCTCATCAAGAACCACTTCAAATATACATTGATGACGAAGGACGTAGTGAAACTAGTGACATAAAGGATAAGCAGAGTGATGTCCATAATCTGTCAGAAGATTTTACTTCCTCTGCCTCCCGACTGAATGCCTTTGTTTTCCTCCGTCCTAAGGATCTTCCTTCTGAAAATTCTGGTGATATGGATGCACTAAGTTCCCTAAGTCAAAGTTCAGAGAGGATACAGTCGTTGGCCAATTTTTTGGCTCCATCATTTTGGAAGAGCCCGTGGTAGAAAATGTTTGCCATCATGGTTTGGTAGACCCCACAATCAACATGAAGGAAGCTATGGATGACATAAATAACATGTTTGGAAAGCCGATTGATTTTGTTAGGCGCAAAAGATCCACGAAGCAGGAAAAGGCACCTGAGAGCAATAGCAGAAAGGAGTTTGGTGGGTTTTCAATTCTTGCTGATGATGACTTGGAACATCAAAAAGGTCCACCACCTCCAAAAGTGGCAAGAAAGTCTACAGAATCTGATTTATTTGAGCCAGCTCTCCTCACAAAGGAAGCCATGGACGACATAAACAAGATGTGAACATCTTGTACCAGAAACTAAAAAATTCTTGAATGCTGGCAGAATTCCCTTTGATTTTCCTGAGGTAATCAAATGTGAGTTACCTATTCTGTGGTGTTTTCTACAGTTTTTCTGTCTTGTGCAAACCTTTTTCCTTATGGAACTCGAACAAGAGGATAGTCAAAGCGTAAAATAAAAAACTCCGGGTCATGATATTGCACTTGAGTTTATTACACGAATGTCACAAAAAGGACAAAATTTTCTGCTAGATAAACAAAAATTAAAACATCAACGATCAAAATAAGATTGAAACGGTTCTCAATAATTGTTCAAAGACAATGTTCTGCATCATGATCAGAATTGAGTAGTGTGAGAGCAATCATTGGGACGAAAAGCCAAGGGGCCGGCAGCATATATGACGGCTTCGTATCTGCTTCCACTCAATCTCTTGTTCTCATAACGAAGTGGAGCCCCATCGAGAGCATAATTGACATTGGACAGAAGGCTGCAACTTTCAATAGGAGACCAAACTAGCTTCACGAAGCAAGATTGCAGAGGGTGATCCAACAAATAATTCTGCACCTTGAACCCTTCAAGCTGTGCAAAAAGGTAACCATTTCTGTTGGTCTCAAAGACCTTATAGTAGCTAACTTGATCCTTGTGGTTCTTGCAGGTAACACTTACTTTGGCTGAAGCCATGGGCTTGGCTCCAGTCAAAGACCAGGTTCCCAAGTGGTGGCAGCTCTGACAGTAGACCATGGTTTCCACTACCACCTCTGTTTTCTTCTCTGTTGGGGCATAGTCTTCTGCTTCTGTGAAAGGGAAGGCGACTAAGAGAAGCAGGAGAGAAAGGGTAACGAGGTGCTTGCTCGTCATTTCTTGTAGGAGTGAAGGGAGAAGGAAGAGTTCAGACGAGTGATTCCAAGTGGAAGAGATGGTATGTACATATAGGTTATTGGTTATTCGTAATACTGGTTGCAACGTGCCATCCATTAGGCCAACGACTCTGATACTTCACAGCTGTCTACGTGGAAGCCACCTTCAAGCTTACTTATTTGAATATGTAAAACAAATAAATATGACCTGTGTATTATGCAAGCAAAGCTTTTAGTCCCTCAAGGATTTTATTTTTGTTGTGGTGTTTTGTTTTTGGGCTTTTTTTTGGGGGGGGGGGGTGTGGTGCAGAATTGATGTTAGGTCTTTAGTTGTGGATCAATATGAGGTTTCATGTGCTTCATAACGAAAAATATTAGTAAACTAATTAAGATCTCTAAACCTGTGTGACTGTGAAGATGTTACAGATAATCGTCTTTTTTTCATTCAAATTTCTAAATTGGAGCATGTGGTACCCCTTGAGCACTCCTTTGTATAATGCATCGTCATATTGTTGATGATATAACATTCCTATGACATATGATCTCTTATAGGGAAGTGCATTTGAGATTTTTATTTTAAAATGTATCATTCGACTCCTGGTATATATTATAATTTTTTTCGGTCAACGAGATTGGTTTCCTATACGAAATGGTAATAAAATTTTGTTTTTAATATTATAATAAAATTTTTTAAGTTGATGTTAACATGCTAAAATAAATTAAATACTTTTTCAAAAATATATTAATAAAAAGTTTATAATAAATAATATATGAAATTTATGTAATAGCCTAATAGGTAAATTGAAAGTTTTGAGACTTCTAACCATTTCCTTTTTTATAAAAAAAATGAAAAAAAAAAGAATTTAAATTAGAGAAAAGTATAATAATCAATTCAATATTAGCTCTTCCTCTCTATCCTCCCATTCTTTATTAGGGATCATGAAAATCTTTCCCCTCCTTAAAATTATTTTCTTTTCTCTACTAAAATCCTTATCCATCCCTCCTATGTTAAACCAAATTGTCTTCTAGCGTCTGTATGTTTGACGTGATTTGATTGTGTAAGCTAAGAAATATATTAAGAATTTATTACATGTTTGAAGCTTACAATGTATTGCGTTGTGACTTTTTTATGCATTAGAAGTCTAACTAATCAAATTACCACTAAATATTTGATTCAACAAATAAGGGGCTGTACTTTCTTAACCAGAGGTCTCACATCTCATTTCCTGAAAATGCAATCACATCAAATTATCTGACTTAATCTGAATTAGAATAGACTTTAATAAATCTTCTAGCTAAAATAAAGTATGTTTAGGATACCAATAACTCCACTGTCTTGCGGTCACCACCATCGTTGACGTCAACACCTAGTGGGCAAGTTCATTTTGTTGTACTCTCTCTATCTCTCCCAAAATTTCTGTCGTCTTATCAACTTCTATATTTTTTTATGCAAATTATAAATAGTGTTATTATAAAAAATTAGCGGGAAATGCAGAATGCAAGTCGAGATATTAAGGATGTGGGATAGTACTGGAGACAAGTGGAAAGGGGAGGGGGAGCTGGGGTTGAGGTAGTGAATGATAAGTTTTGAGGAAACATAGAACATTATCCTCTGGGAAGAAGAAGGAAGGCGCTATTGTAACTTCAACCAACATTCACGGACGGCTAGTAGCGGTTGAAGTAGACGCGAAACACCTGGGCTTGGCGGGATGAATTTCTGAAAAACGACAGATCCCTGGTACAATATGGAGATGATCGCCATCCAATCTGATGTAGCATTGGTAATGGTGTCCTTGGTGGGGGTGAAACTCCTTAGCATCAACTCACTGCTTAGTTTTAATTCTTCGTATTCAAATTCAAAGTATTTATGTAACATATCACCTAATTATATCAACAAAATTTAATGACATATTAACACAAGTTTAATAGTATAAATCAAATATTAAAATCAAGTATATAATATATATTTATGGAAAATCATAGAAAATTTTCAAAACATGAAAATAACTATTGAAAAGTCTCAAAATCCTAAAAAATTATACCAAAGTCTCATTGGTCTAAAATTTTGAAAAATAAATATAAAAAACTTTATTGTTAAATATAAAATCATACCCCATTGTTTTATACTCATATTCAATGATTTTATACTCAACAAAAACAATTTTTTACTTGTTTTTCAAAATTTGACACCGATAGGATTTTGATGTAATTTTTTTAAGATTTTAGAATTTTTGAATGATTATTTTTGTATTTTGGGAATTTTTGTGTGATCCCCTCCCAACACAGATATGTTATATATATATATATTATTGATTCTATCTAAAGAAAAGGGAGATCTGGGGTGGAAAACATCAAAGAACATATGAACATGTCAATCGACAGTTGTCGCCAAAAGAAATAATCGACGTTTATGTAGATCTCCACCATTGTTGGTGAGCTAAGGTCCATTAATATTCCAGCTGGAACTTTTTTAATCCAAAATATCAAATAGCAGGTCCTCATCCGCTGGCCCAAATGACAAAGTCTTTGTTCAATGCGCATGACCTTCATTTCCATATTTATTAGTATTTAATATCAAGGTAGGCTTGTTTCCAAGCATTCCATCCTTCTTCATAAATGCAACGACAATAGACAATTTTTTTTTTTTGCACATTTTATAATTTAACCCTGATATTATATATTTAAATTAAGTAATTATGTTAGTTCTCGAGTCGCTCTAAGAAAGATCATATACACACACTAACAGTAAGAATTAAAAAAAAAAACAGTAGATATCAAATTTAAAAACAATACTGAGATTTATTATATCATCACTCATTAATATCAATATCATTAATATAAAATATAAAACTTTTAGCAAATCATACTGCTCACAAATTGCCAACAATTGGACATTTTTAAGAGTGTGCAATGCCAACAAGGTCCAATGAAGCTGTTGATACATGCATGTATGGAGGTAGAAGAGTGAGATAGAGAAGGGCAGTAATTACGATTGGAGCTGAAAGCCCTTTGGTTGGCACTCCTTCCTTCCACAGCAACAATTAAAGAAAGAGGAGAATAAAAAAAACAAGCGAAGGTATTCATCAGATATCTCTTTCATCTCCTTATATACATGTAAATCGGCTCCATTCTAAAATACATACGTGTATCAACCTACATGTGAGAACTCCTTGCGCTTTCACCGATAGAAAGTGATCCCAGAATACTGAAAGCTCCATACATTACAATCCGAAACTCCCTGTTATTTAGCTTGCATCTGCTGAACAAATCTCCAGCTCTGCCCACCAAAGTGGAGAAAGTCTAGGCACTGCTGCATCAGGTGTTATGTTTGTTATTTCTCTCAGCCTCATGCTAACTTGTTTCATACTTGGTCTTTGCCTTGGATCAGGATGAACACAAGATTTGATCAATTCAGCAAGCTGTTCTAGCTTCTCTTCTTCGAAAGAGGCTAGAGTTGGATCCACCATTTCTCTCAAGGGACGGTCTCCTTGTAAATAATCTGACGCCCAGTTTTCAAGTGAGTTATGGTCAACCGAAAAAGGGAGTCCGGCAGTTACCATTTCAAATAGTATAACACCAAAGTCATAAACATTGCTTTGTGGACTCGCTAATGGATTATCAATATGTTTTCTGCCCTTGGTCTTCATCTCAGACAAAGCTGTTTCATATGAGAAACTCAAATCTGCAATTTTTGCAGCATAGTCCTCTGAAAGAAAGACGGAGGAAGAGTTCATATAGCTAAGGGCCGTAGGAGGGTCCAATTGGTGCAAGTGTTGCAGGCAGTATGCCACACCCATTGCAATTCTGAGTCTTGTTACCCAATCCAGGTGCTCAGCTTCTTTTACTGCAACCAATAAGTTGAGATACATGAGCCATTTTCCAACTTAAACACCAAAAGAGTGACAGAAAAGCTTTTTTTTTTTAAAGGAATTATTCTTGCAGTTGAAAGAAAAATGAAAACATATAGAGGGGAAGAAACAAAGAGAACAAACAATACAACTTTCCAATACAATGAAACCTAAAATGCTTGATGAAATCCACAGTTGGTCAAATTGAATCATGCCATTATGGGTGGCCATACCTATATATTTGCTTGTCTTTGCATGTCCCTCTAGAAAGAACAGTATTTAAGTCTAGGTTCTAGACTACAGACACTTTGATAGAACGCTAACAGCCAATGGTTAAGATTAGCTCTTAATGAATTTGAGCACTCCCTAAATATTTAAATCAGTAACTAGCAAACATCATACATTCTAACAAGGAATACACATTTAAAAATGAGGAAACTTAATGCCATTGGCTAAACTAAGTCATCAAGCTTCATTTTAAATAAGCTGGCAAGAATGACCAACAAACTGGAAGTAGTAAATTAGAAATCGGGATAGTTTGGATCTCCAGATCATTTTCTGTGTAATAGCAAAAAGTATATGTACTCACTGTGCAAATGCTCAAACAGCGTTCCATTAGGTGCATATTCAAAAACCACCATTCTGGTGAAAGGTTCCTCTTCTTCACAATATCCAAGTAGATTGACAAAATTCTTGTGATTCACTTTTGATAATGTATCAATCTGAAACCATAATTACATATAAAGCAAGTTAAATTTAACAAAGCAGCACATAATCAAATGATTATGCTGATATTTATGGTATGATACCTTTTTCCTAAACTGTAATTCTAAAGTCTTTGACCAATCCTTGGATGACGTCACAGTAACAGATGCTACAGCAATTTCAACTCCGCTAGATAAAGTCCCTTTATACACTGTTCCAATTGGTGAAGTACCAATTACATTACTAAAATCTTCACACGCTGCTACAAGCTCGGACCTTTTAAGCTTTGGCACACCTGAAATTGTAATCCTCTGTCACGCATGTATGAAGGATGACTAATATATTTCAGAGACAAAAAGAGAGCAACAATCGCAGTTATATCAATGGGATCATCAAGAACCAAAAAAATTAAAGTTGTTCCTGTTTTGTCTTTCTCAAGTTGCAGGAACGCTGAATTTGTGTGTGTGTGGAAGTTAACTATCATTTCTGGCCATTGCTTTATTCTCATAAAATCATAGGAAAAGAAATACTTTTATTTACCAGTTACAAATGCTTTCTGAAGCTGTCCACTCAGTCCTGTTGCCCAAGGTTTGACAGCAGCAACTTTGTTGGTTCTACAGACGTATATGCCAGCGATTAAAATAAGAAGGAATACACCACCGCCTATGCCTCCAGCCAAAATTGCAACCTTATGACCTTTTGATGTTCCAAAGCTTGATGTAGATAAGGGGGGAGGAGAAAGAGGTACAGAAGCATTTTGATTAGGGGAGGTTGTATTTGATGTTGGTGGTGGTACTGCTGATGGAGATGGGGAAGGTGATATAGGGTCAGGTGAAGGGGATGGAGATGGAGCAGAGCTAGGAGCAAGAAAATCAGCTTCACGATTGAAAATAGATTTATTTTGCAGTTGTCTCCGTAAAACAACATTATCCTGGCCATCATTCCTATGAGAACAAAAAAGATAAGTTAGATTTGATAGTACAAATTAGCCAAAATATGGTATTTAGAAAAGAAAAGTACACCCCAGATTTGTGTAAATTTTCTCATGGAATATAAACCTAAAGGAGACCACTTTTCAATGGATTGGTGGTGACATACCGTGGGATGGATCTGCTAGCACAAGATGGCATTTTAGCTGCATTAGTTAGCTGGTTTTCATCTACTTGACTTTCAGAAAGCATCTTCAGTTCGTTAATTTCAGGAGAGAAGCCACCAAGAAGCTCATTGTTGTCCAGCAAACTGCAAGAAGAATAAACTCAGTACATAATGGCAAAAGTATGTAGAAATACAAAATTGAACTTTCCGAAGAGTATAACCCTACAGGATTGCTAGTGAAAAATTACTCCCAAGATCTGCTGGTAGAGGTCCAGTGAAGTTGTTGTATCCCAAATCCAAAACCTCCAACTCTTTCAATTTGGCAATTTCTTCTGGGATGGTCCCATAGAAAGAATTGTTCCGCAAAATACTGCAGTATATTCACAGCAATTTTATTAGGCAACAGAAAGTTATAAGAGTCATAGATGAAGGTTATACACCACACCATGCAGCCAAGCAGCAAACAATTGCTTACATGGACTTTATATGAACAAGGCTCGCAAGCTCAGGTGCCAGAGTTCCTTCAAGGCAAAGATCTTTCAAATTCCTGAACAAAAAAATCATTTCTTATGATTAGAAGAACCACAAGATTGAAATTAAATGACAGGCCACGGTAGAAATACTCAGTCAACTATATCAACGATACAACATTTGCCATTGGAATGTAAGAATTATCACTATATGATAGAATTGGTCAAATTTAGCATAAAAAGAACATGAACAATTCTCATACTAACACGATTTCTCTGCTATTCAACAATTTTGACAAAAAATCACAATTTTTGTTAAAAAAACTTTCATTTGATGTCATCTAAATGAAAGATCCAAACAAAAAGATCTGTTCCTCTTCCTTCATATTCTTAGAAAACACAAAACTCCACTTACAAGACCACCACTCTTCCATCTAAGCACTGAACTCGGAACCAATTACACGGGTCAATCTCTCCTTCTTCATCAATCCAATTTGACAAAGCACCAAAAGGGTCACTCAATATCCTCTGCCTCAACTTCAAAAGCGCTTTACCTGCAGAGAAACACCATATCTCAGCTTTTCTCCGACAGCAACAACTAAATATAGGGAAATACAGAATCTCACAAACCCAAAATTCCTTACCTTCATCATTTAACGAGCAGCATGTGCCCAAGCTCTGAAAGAGAAACATCCACACCACCAACAAGCGGAGAAATCCACGATGATCCCCGTACCGACTGAAATTCCAGCTCCTTTTCATTGTTGTAGCTAATGAACGACAACTCGGATGGAAACAAAAGAACCCAGGGTGAGTTTTGTAAGAAAAGAAGATGAACTGAGTTGAATCGCAAAGTCTCCCAGCGTCTCCAGAAATGGTTAATTGAAAGGAAAATGAAGAAGAGTGAATAAAAAAGGCGATGTCAAAACTCAAACCCTTGTTCCCTACACTTACAAATTAGTTTGGACTCAGAAAGTTTTGAAAACGCGTACGCTCAGAATTTTTGAAAGTTCATATTTTTTGTTAAAATAAAAATAAAATAATACTCTAAAATGCGCCGCACATGAAACTGACACAGCGATAGCAGCAAGACAAATTGCGGACTTGGAAATTTAGAATTGTCGAAAGCAACGTGTTTATTACTTCACAAAATATTTTAAAAGTTAAAGATATTCAAATAAAAAAAATTTTAATGTTAAAATTTCTGAGAAATTGATGATAACAAATTTTATCTTCACATCTTAAGCTGTGATTAGTTGGCCAAGAAAACCTTCAGTTGTAATTTAATCACAAGATTCTTAATGATAATGTTAAAGCCTATGTGTACTTTTGGATTACCTTTTCATAACAAATTTGTTAAAATAACTAAGATTTACAAAAATAAAGTTTAAGTAAAAATAAAGAATAAAATATAAAAAAATAAAAAATATAGAATTTTATCACAAATCTATTTAGATAAAAAAAATAATGGTTAGAAATTATGATTTAACTTCTAAAAATGCAAACTAAACAATTTTTTTAATATAAATATATGAAATTAGAGCTTTTAAACTGTACTGTTTTTTTTTTAAATATCAAAATGAACCAATGAAAGACAGGACATGAATGGCTGGGACCGTGGCTGTGGATGATGAGGCTGGAGCTGGAGAGAGATGGTGAGTTTGTATTGGGGAAATTGATGATTATATCAAACAAGATGTCTCTGTTGGACCTGGTAAAACACACCCTTTTCATGTATATTCGTGTTGATTACTAATTAGGCACTTGCCTGGAAGTTTCCCCATTATACTGTGCAGATTCTTATGAAAAAGCTTTCAATAAAATAATTCTATATTATTTTTTTAATTATTTAGAGGACATTTTCCTAAATGGCCGACTACTTGCTTTTTTTTAATAATGCTTACTTGTACATGTATTTTTCCTTTCTCTACAAAAAAAATCTATATATCAATATGTACTAGTCTTTTTTATAATAGACAAATAACTATATCATGAAAATTAAAAAAAAGATTGAAATTAGTTTAGTGTGATTAATATTTTACAAATTTAATTTTTTAAATATTCATATTTAGTACTTAATAGATTCCTCTTGTATGGGAAACAATCATTATCTCTTTTTCTATGAATAAAGGGCAGAAAGGAAATTAGCCCAATAAACACACAAGATAATGTGACTGTATTTCTTATAAATATGACAGAAAAACTACTTGCTAAATCAAATTCTCTTATAAAAATGATCGGAGTTAGTATAAAAATACCTAAGAAATATAGTTGAAATAAGTTATAAGTATTAAATTTGTTAGAAATTGAAAATAGTTTTCTAAAATACTTCCATTTAATGTTTAATCCTTCTATCTTATAATTAATAAAAATTAATTATATCTACTTATTTAATAAAGGATAAAATTGAAATAAATAAATGTATCAAATAACTCATTTATATATCTTTTATTTATGAAAAAAAAACCTCATTTATATCTTATATATAGGAATGGAGGGAGTATATAACAAGTCACACTATTAATAAAACTAAAAAATGCAACTTATTCTTCAAATTCTATACAATAGATGAAAAATGTATATAGTTATTGTTGATATAAGGTGTGATTCCCACTCCCAAATCCATTTGCACATGTAAGAGACATCCAAAATATATTATTTTTTTAAATATCAAGCATGTTCTAAATTGAAAGAATCTTCTTGTAACAAATTAATGTGACCTCAACCTGATATGTATATCTATAAATAAGAAGATTAAAATAATCAGAGTGAGTTTTATATATTGTATTGAGTTCACAGTAAGTTGCATTATTTATGTCTTAGGAATTGTATCCTTTTACATTTTTTATTTTATATAAATATTAATATTGAAATTGATGATTAAAAAGACTACGTATTTTATCATATATTTTAGGTAAAATCTGATACGAAAACAGCATAAAGTAAGAGGAGAGAAATAAAAAGAGAGACGAGGAGCATACCAATAGTAATAGTTAGGTGTCATCTCTCTCTCTCTCACACACAAAACACATATTATTATCTATTGGTATTTTTATGCATAAAAAGCTGCCATCAAATGAATAATTTGAATTAGGTGAGTTGCATTCATAATCAATGGGCGATAAGTGGGTGAACATCTGGGAAATAGTGTTGAATTTCCTAATATTAAAACAAATCTGCTGATTGATGCTGTAACATAATTTATGAGAAGAGGTGGACAAATGTGATACAGATACATATTTAAAGAACGGCGCTTACGATGGAATAGTTGAATTTTGGAGAGAATGTTACTCTTATTTGCCCAAAAAGATAAATGGAGACT
The DNA here is from genome assembly GCA_026686845.1 of Adenanthera pavonina. Taxonomy (NCBI): domain Eukaryota; kingdom Viridiplantae; phylum Streptophyta; class Magnoliopsida; order Fabales; family Fabaceae; genus Adenanthera; species Adenanthera pavonina. The sequence continues at coordinate 13,614,612 of JAIVEN010000003.1, read as the reverse complement.
AATTAGTTGCAGTATAGAAATGAAATTATCTAGTTTTGACATATGAATTGCATTGAATGTACACGGAGTTATATCTAATACTGGCATGGTAGGTGGCCCTTTTATTTTCATACTTTTCACACAAATCTGTCTCTCCTTTCGTTTTGCGTTTAAACTCTTCCAAGTTGTTGACGAGAAAAAAAAATTATTTTTTCAAGTTTTCTTTTTCTTTTTTTTTATACCCTCCTTCAAGTTTTTGTACTCTATAGTCACTACTTTTTTTTTTGGCTAATTACCATTTTGATTTTTTTTTTCCCTTTTGGATTTGATGAAGAAAATTTTCTTGAAATATCTTGTAGAGAGATTTGAGCTTTAGACCCAAGGGAAGAGATAAGTTCTATTTTCCAATGCCTCTGTAAATGCTTATTTCCATTTTGATGTTATTCGAGGTAAGGGCAATTCACAATTTCACATCCCACTTTCAAACATGCCTTAAAATCCATGGGCCAGCACTAGACTTTGTTTATTGCTTTCTCCCTATTGCTTTCCAATAATTAAAACCATACACCCTCTATCCTATATTTTAAGAGTTTTTTTTTAAAATTCATGCATATTAGGAAGGATAATTAAAGCTAGCTGGGAGTTTTAATTTTTACCAAAAAAAAAAGTGATTCCAAAAATAACTTTTATTCACATTATTCAAAACATTAAAGAAAATAGACAAAATATCCATGAATTTATGAAGAATATTTTTAAAAAAGGCTCATATATGCAAGTCAAAATTCTATAAAGGGTTTTATATTATAGGATAAATTTTTTTTTGTAAAAGCTTGTACAATATGGGATGAAGGGACTACGATCTCAGTCTTCTATTATAAAAAAAAAAAAGGGAAATATGTAAATAAAAATATAAAAAATAAATTTTATATACATTTTTTGGTGTCATTTTTATTATTTTGAATTCATAATTGTATTATGATAAAAAAAATGAAGTAAAAAATCTTAAAAATGTGCCGAATCAGAGAATCAAATATCGTTTTGCAGCTTGTAAAAATACCAAAAAATTTAAAAGTTGAAATAAATAAAAAATAACTGTACATAATCAACTAATTAAAGAAGTGTGAAATTAATTGAGTCATATGACCATACCATTACTACATGGTGATAATTAAATATATCTTTTTAAACAAGGGAGTTTAATTTATTATACATTAATTTTTTTAGAAATCATAATTTATTAATGAATTTAAATAAGAAGTACATAAAAAATTACATGTAAATTTTCAAAACTAAATTATAAATGATGATACGATAAAAGGCCTAAAGTGGAGAAAAAAAGTTGCTCCCTCTTATCCAAAATATAACTCATATTTCTAAATTTTATTTGATCCAAAATATATGTTTCATTTAATAATTTCTATGATATTAAATATTTTTTTTCATATTTAACTCTTATTTACAATTAAATATAAAAGAGATAACAGACTTTAAATGTAATACACTAAATAAAAATGTTATTAGAAAATAATGTGTTTTTTGATAGATTTAATGAGCAAAACTATATTTCTTAATTCTTATATAATTAGTCAAATAAGATCTATATTTTATACCAAAAAACTAATAAATAAAATAAATCTTTATGTATATGAAAAAAGATTTTGTATAATTAAAAACTAGTAATCTCTACACCATTTTAGTCTTCGGTTATCAACGAAGGACACCCTTAACATTTGAGAAAAAATAAAAAAAGGAAAAACCCAAAAACTTGTTGATATTATGTAATGTATGAGGCTATATGCAAGTCAATATGAATGAGAGGCAGACTTAGCAGTCGCGATCAAACGAATGTGGTTTGGCACTCGATGAAGCAATAGTAGACTTGCGATTTCGGGTATCGTTTTCATCTTTTCTTTATGAAAATGATGCACTGCTCTCTATTCTATTCTAAGCTTTTTTCTCAGTTCATTTATCTCTATCTTTACTATGCTCTATCATTTATTCCCAATATTAAGAAAATCAGACTGGACACTAAATCACATAAGGTAGCAATTCAAAAGTTCAATGGTTAAATCAGGATCAGATCAGGTCGGACTAGTTGTAACTAATATGTATTATAAATATTAAAATGATGTAAATAAATAAAAAAAATTAAAGAAAAATTTTAAATAAGAAAAATGATATAAACCTTTATTATTAAACACTTTTAAAAGCCATATTAAAGTTATCAACAAAAGACACCCTTAACGTTTGAGAAAAAATAAAAAAAGGAAAAGCCCAAAAACTTGGTGATATTATGTAACGTATGAGGCTATAGGCAAGTCAATACAGATGGCAGGCAGACTTCGCAGTCGCAATCAAACGAATGTCGTTTGGCACGCGATGAAGCAATAGCAGACTTGTGACTTCAGGTATCGTTCTCATCTTTTCTTTATGAAAATGATGCACTGCTCTCTATTCTATTCTAAGCTTTTTTCTCATTTTAATTATCTCTATCTCTACTATGCTCCATCATTTATTCCCAATGTTAAGAAAATCAAAATGGACACTAAATCAGATAAGGTAGTGGTTCAAAGGTTCAATGGTCGAACTAGGATCAGATCGGGTCGGACTGGTTGTAACTAATATGTATTATAAATATTACAATGATGTAAATAAATAAAAGAAAAAATAAAAATTAAAGAAAAAATTTAGATGAGAAAAATTATATAAACCTTTATTATTAAGTATTTTTAAAAGTCATATTAAAGTTAAATTAAAATGATAAATTTTAAAATTAAAATATATATAAATAATAGACATAGCAAAGATTAAAATAATGTTATCACGTAAAGAAAAAATTTCAAGAAATAAACACAAAAAATGAGCAAAACTTGAAGGAAAAAGAAAAAAGTTAGAAGAGTAAAAGTTTATGAATATTTGTTATTAAATACTTTTAAGAGTCATATTAAAATTAAATTAAAATAATTAAGTTTAAAATTAAAGTACAGATAAATAATAGATATTACAAATATTATAATAATGTTATTATATAGAGAAAAAATTCAAGAAATAAAAAATGAGTAAATATTGAAGGAAAGAAAGAAAAAATATAAACCATTTGATACTTGAAAGTCTCATATTGCTCAAATTTTAATAAAGTAGGTGTGTTGAAACCTATATAAAGATAGTTTTATTGGTCATATTAGAAGCAATATATTGAGTATCCTTGATATATCTTAATGGGTTTGAAAATCTTTTCTTTAGGCCCTGAGTTGTAAACATTTCAATTTTTTTTTAAAAAAATCTGAACTGAACCGGTTTTGACCGATTCTCTGGTGGGATCGTTTTTGGGAGTGTTCCGAACCGGACTAGGGAAGGATTTCTGGTCAAACCAGTTGATCCAGTCCAGTTTTCAAAATCATGATAAACCTTTTGATTCCCCCCCCCCTCCACAATGTAAACCTTTCAATTTCTCCCCCCATACACCACCCTAACACCCACAATTTTAAAAAAAATAAAAATATATTCTAATAAATCATTATCATGCAATGTGCTAAATACAATAAATTAAGTACTTTCTCTTTTTCTAAATATAAAATTTTTTTTCTTAATTTAAAATATATAATTTTTTTCAAAATATGAGACATTATTTATTATACATTATAAAAAAATACTCATATTTAATTCATGAAAGAAAGAAAAATAAATGAATTCAATAAGAGTAATTTTAAAAAAAATATGATTTAAAAAAAATTAAGATGATTGACTAATTTTAGCGTCTATTCTTAATTCATGTGTAATTCATTTAAAAAAATCTTATATTACTTATGTTGGGTTGGTCCATCGACAAGCAAATTGGACCACAAGTATTCGTGTAATATCAAAAGTTGAGATTAGTAAATAACTCTATAGCAAAGAGAGGTAACAAAAAACTTCTCCACTCTCTGGGATGGTGGGAATCATTTTTGTCACCATCTTAACTCACAAAAAAATTTTTTACATTTAAGAATACGAGGAAATAATTGAATTGAAATAATAATTTTACTTACAAAAATATCTCTCATATCGTAAAAAAAAAATGTTAAATAATTACAATATAATAAATGTTGTATATCCTATGTAGGATAACTAAATAACTTTTTCCATGCAGTACATGAAAATAGATAATAATTTAAAATTTTTAAAAAGGTTGTACTTATTTTTCTTTCTTTCTTTTTTTTTTCTAAATACTTTTCTGATTTTCAACCAATGTTATTAAACCTAGGTCATTTAATCGGTTATAACACTGATTTAAGGTTTGATGATCTAATTAGAGTCAAACTAGAGTTGGACAGATTATAATTAAATTAATATGTTTTAATTAATATATACTTAAAGCATAAAAAAAATTATCCATCCATAATAAAAAAGATTTAACTCCAAAGGAAGTAAGGTTATAAAAAAATATCTCTTTAAAAAATATAATATGAAAAAATAATGTTAAGAAGGTAAATTACGAAATAATTGAGTTTTCATTTAAATTTATAATCATTTAATAGCTTTATAATGATTTTATTAATTTGTATAAAAAATTTGAAGCAATAGATAAAATGGAACTGGAAAGTATAAAGAATAAAAAAAAGCATCCGAGAAGAAATAAATGAAATAAAAAAATTATAATTTAAAAAATAAATATTAAAGTTGCATTTACGAGGAAAGACGATGCACAACCAACTAGGATATGGTCAGCTATTGGATTTATAGAGGGAAAAATGGTGCACTGGAAATTAGGTCCGACAAAAACTTTAGAAATAATGAAATATCATCTGTCCACCGAAAAAAGTTGAAATATCATTAATTATTAATAAAACAAAAGCAATATATATAATTAATAATGAAAAAATTTGGTTGATGAAGTGATGATGAAAGTACATGCCTAGGCCCAAGGGATAGGATAGGATTGGATAGAGTACATAGAATCATGATTTTCAAAATTTAGGGTGTGTTTGGATTAGATTATGTATAAGTGATTATGATGATAAGTGATTATGAAAATAAGTGATTATGTCAAAAATAATTTATATTTGGATATTTTTATCTCATAAGTGATTTTGAGAAAATAAATATGTTTGGATATTGGGGTTTAAGTGATTATTGGGTGGATAATAAGAAGGAAAAATGAAATAAGTAATTATAGGAGTATAAATGATTATTATAAGCTGAAACAATCAGTTTCTTCCATAAGTACTTATTTGATGTATAAATGTTTATTGAAAAACTGTTTTCATTTGGCAACTCCACCACATAAGTGCTTAATAAGCTTATCCAAACATGCTATTAGAAAATGAGTATAAGAAGAAGAAGTTTAGGCCTGTCTGACCATTATTTTTAAAATATTTTTTTTATTTTTAAAAATTAAAAAAAATTTGTTTGGCTAACTTATTTTTTATAAAATGTTCTGAAAAATAGAAAAATAAAAGAATAGAAAACTCAAAACATTTTTAAGGTGTTTTGTAGTTTTTGTTTTGGAAAATACAAGAAAAGTTGAAAAATACCCATTTTATTAATAATAAAATTATAAATTTTGAATAATCCATTTAACATTTACTAGTTATGATTTTGATAATAATTATTCAAGTAAATTTTTTTATTTTCTTGTTTTCAAAACTTGTTCTCGAAAATAGTTTTACAAAACTGTTTTGAGAACAATAAAACAGAAAATATGGTCAAACAAGCCCTTAGTCTCCCCTTTGTTCCATCTTATTTATTTTTTAATATTTTGACATAAAAATTAAAAAATAATAAACAATCTAACAAAATTATGTAATTTTATTAAATTAGTTTAAATTATTATTTATTTACTATTTATACTATTGATTTTCTGAAATAATATATTATTAAATGTTTAAGGGTGTAGTTGAAAAAATAATTAATTTTTTATTACTTTTTTAAAATGAAAGATAAAATATGATATTTAAAATTTTCTAAAATAACATATAAAATGAAATGGAAAAAGTAAAGTAAAAGTCATGAAACTATGTAATTACGCATATTTAATAACATTTCAAAATTGTGCTTCCTTCAATCCTATGTGATGATGCACTCCAATTATTAGTGGGAACATGCTACAAGTTGCCAAAGGGAAAAACGATGACAACATGGCAAACAACCCAAACATGCAAGAAAGAAGGATTGAGAATTTGATAGGTGGCTTCATAGAAGTGACCATTCAAGGAAGATACAATAGAAGTTCAAAGCAGAAGAGGATAAGTAACATGTTGCTTAGATTTTGTGGGAGAACTAAGTGATCTCTCTCTCTAGTTCTTCTCTTTTCTCCTTGGTTTTAATTTCTTTCCCTCTCTGAGTATATCTTTTCTCAAATGGTATTCTTGTTGAGAGCCTGCTCTATGGGAATGGACAACATTGCCGAGTTCGATGCCAATCTTCTCGCCATAAAACAATGCCTCGATCGTATGGAGCACCATCAACGTGATTGCATTTTTTCTCATCATGACCGTATTAATGCTTCACTTGATGCTATCACATGCCGATTGGGCTTAGTGGACCAATGTATATCTTCTCAGCCACTTCTATAATCCATTTCTCAAAGCATTGAAGAGGGAGATGATTTTTCTATGAATCAAAGTTCTACTCCACCGGTCATCGAGGATAGGAGATCAGAATCTACTATTATTAATCCAACACCATTGCACCAATCCTTTGCAAGACTCAATGTAAAGTTTTCATGGACAAATTCGGTGCCTCCATATTCTCCAGAATTGTTGGCTATTATGCACGAGGTTTTGGTGTTACTGCCTTATGCTCTCCTTCGTGCTTGTTGTCTCTTGCCTGAGACGCTTTTATCTTCTACCATGTTAGTGTTTCAATGGTCACAGAGACTTCATAATGGGAAATTCAAAGGGACTTGTATGTCTACTACTCGCCATTACATGATACTTCAAGTTGCTTATGATGAAATTGACCCTAACCCTCCTGATTTGGTTACTTGCGATGGTACTTGGAACAATGATGGGAAATATAGTGCCATTACTAGTGCTATAGTAATGACAGATGCCAACAACAACTATAAGTGTTTTGGTGTTGTCAATTTTGCAGAATTTTGTGCATATGTAATACATGTTCCCCAATTGCTTGTTTTTATAGCTCTAACATACTACCATATGCTACATCATAATTTGCATATATGGTTGGTATTTGTCTCACTCAATCCAATCCTTTCTAGAAGAATGGGTTTTACAAACTCTTGTGCCTTTATATTATGTGTCCCAACTTGATGCTTTTCCACATTGGGCCCCACATACACATGCAAATGCAAATTTTGTGGCTCATACACCCAAAGCTAATGCTATATACAATTTTGTTTCAGCACCTGGCATGGGTCCCTCTATGTTTGTTTATGATATATGGTTCAGCTGGGATATTTACATTGTTGCCAGACACAATTTTCTTTGTTTTGTCACTTGGTTGCAAGGTCTATCTCATCAAACTCTTGGGAAGGTCTATCATGGACCTCTAATTGTTCACCTTCGTAACCTGTTGTTTGGTTTACTTTCAACGGGATACCTTGTAGTATATAATTATAAGCATAAAATGAATTTCCTTATTTTTGGCCTGACCTGGCGATCTACAATGGAAATAGGTGTGAATGAGCCTTTGGTTTCTTTACATGACAATATTGCTACTCATCATGGGATTCCACCTGAGGTTGCTATTGTGCATTTTCGATTGGACACGGATGCAATTACCTCATGTATTCATGAAATTATTTCTTGCACCTCTCTTATTTTGATCTACTATAATGGTGTGATGACTTAATCTATATGGGAAGACTTAGACCAAGCTTGTCTAGCCAATCTCATTACTTTTAACTTTGAGGACCTTGAAGGCAAGATCCATTTTAAAGGGGGTGGGAATGTGATGATGCACTCTAGTTATAAGTGGGAACTATATAATGTACTACAAGTTGCCAAAGGAAAAAACAATGACACAATATGTGAATCAATATGCAAGAAAGAATGATTGAGAATTTGACAAGTGGCCTCATAGAAGTAACTATTCAAGGATGATACCATGAAAGTTAAGAGCAGAAGAGGATAAGTAATAGGTTGCTTAGATTTTATGGGTGTGGAAGAATTAAGTGGTCTCTCTATCTCTGGGTCTTCTCACTTCTCCTTGGTTTCAAGTTCTATCCCTTTTTGAGTGTATCTTTTCTCCCTTATGATCATAATACCCTAAATATAAGAAATAAATAATTACTTAATCAATATTGATAGAAAACAATTTTATTAGTTAAACTCTTTAATTACCTCCTCTAGTTCTTAATATAATTAGGGGAAATAATGCTTGAGGACCAAAACTTTCAATTAATACCATTTTAGGACCAAAAAAATTGAAAGTACCAGAAAAGAACCATGGTCTCAAATTGATCAAATTCTAAATAGAAAATGACATAAATGCCCTTATTAAAGCGTTGTACACTCAACATTTAATTTTTACTACTCTTTTTCTGAAATTTAACACTGAACTTCCTTAATTTTACACTGGACATAATAAAAAATTTAACTCTGAAAATTTTGCACTCATATTCCATATTTTACTACTCATGTTCCATGATTTAACACAAAGACCATCGATTTTACACTAGATAAGTCTCAGAATTTTATACTCAACTTTCCTAATTTTACACTCAATTTCCCTAATTTTATACTAAACTTCTTCAATTTTACACTCATATTTCACAATGTATTCAGTGTAAAATTGGGGATGTTCAGTATCAAATTTATGAAAAAAGAGTAGTAAAAAGCAGATGTTAAGTGTAAAACCTTTTTACAAGGGTATTTAGGTTATTTAGTATTTACATTTTCAATTAATTTGAGACTATGATCCTTTTCTGGCATTTTTGAATTTTTTAGTTTTAAAATGGTATTAATTGAAAGTTTTGATCTTCAAGTGTCATTTTCCCATATAATTAAGTCACTAACTCACCAAAACCAAGAAAAATTAGTTGTAACATTAAAAAAAAATTAGTTATAACATTAAAATTATCTTAAAATTGATGTGATTTCCATCTTTATTCATAATAAATATTACAAATTTAAACAATCCACACACTCTCTCTTACTCATAAATAAAGGCATTCTAGAAATAATGCAATTAATGTTTCAAAAATTTATGAAAGGTGACATATATTTAATTTCACAGAAAACTTCTAGAACATGATTAATAAAAAAGATTAGAGGAAGTATGTTACAATTTGAATTTTATTTCTAGAAATACCCATATTAAAATTTTGAAGTGGAGATTATAAATGTTTACAACGTAATTAATTACTGATAATTAATTAAGGGTATAAAAGGAAAACTACATTAAGTACTCAAAAAAAATTTCTTCGTACCTCTTATATTTTGGGACAAAAAAAAAGTCCCATAATTTTTTTTATAATTGGAAACAAAGGGAGTAATCGATGGACGCTTCAGATTACATCTCCTTATACCTTACCATGAAGACTGACCTTGTCTGTTGAGCAACTCCTTCACGTCAATGAAGCGAGGCGACCTAGCATGTATATTCATCACTTGCATCTTCACACAAATGCTAGAACTTCTCACCCACACAACAATAATCTATCACTTCTTTTTTTATTTCCTCACTCTTGTCTCTTCTCATGCTTTTTACAATATAGTTCTTCACTGTTTATTCTTTCCAGAGCTTCATATCTCCATTAATTGGTAAGTTTTTCCTCTTCCATATATTATTCAAGCGAAATTCTCATCCTCTTCCTCTTTTTTGTCCATTTCTTCCTGCTCTTTCTCTTCGCTGAAGCTCTTGCTTTTTATCTTAGCAAAAGAGGTGAATTGCTTGATCTATTATACTATTCGGTTCAACTAGTTTATACCGATCGTTGACCAATTTCAGCAGTTTTTAACCGATTTGCTACATGGTTGATTGACTCTATATTTCAGTTTGAACTGATCATCAGTTCCCTGTCCAACTGGCCGGTCCAATCCAGTTTTTCAACACTAGTTCCAACTGTTAAACTTCATTGAAATGTGTTAAAAAAAGATTGAAGGATTATTAAAAAAAATGAAATTTGCAGACAAATATTTTAAGAATTAGAAAAACGCATGAAGTATAGAAGGAGGCGCATGGTTCATGACTCATAAATAGTATTTCTTACTATAATTTCAAAATTTTTAAAAAAATATTTATTTTGTGCATGGCATGAGAAGAGGATATCTACTCATCAATTTAATCATACACTATATGGAAGGTGGTCATTTACCCAAAAAAAAAGAGGCATCCTACTTGAAGAAAAAGGAGCATTGAACTTGAGCATTGAGACCATTTCATGCTAATTTAGATCATAAAGTTAAGATGAGATGTATAGATAATGATATAATATTCAAATTCTCTTAATATAATAGGAAAAAACAAAAAAAAAAAACACTTCTCACTCATTGTAAGTGGACATGGTATGTAATAAGTACTTTCTTGAAAATGATTAGATTTTGTTTATTATCAAATCTAGATATCTTCCCCATATTATGCCTTTAAAAAAACCATTTATATAAAAGAATTGAAAATGACATAAGAATGAAACATATACAATATTTCAAAGATAATATTTAGAAATATCTTCCCTGTATGTAATATTTAAAAGTTTGTTGGCATTTTAGCTAAATTTTGAAATGAAGATGAGAAATTTAGAATGTAAACAAAAAAAGAAGAAGAAAAAGGTAGAGAAAGAATTGCCTATAGCGGCAATTGGAACATTCTACACAAGAGAGTCCAAACTCCCTCTTTAGTGCTTGTTTGAATTCACTTAAATAATCAATTATGAGCTCAAAAATTAATTCTAGAAGTAACAATTTGTTACTTTTATTTAAGGATAATTAATTATGAGATTGATAATTGATTATGTTAAGTAAATTCAATTAGACACTTAGTTTGTCTTTCTTTTGCACATATGAGCTTGACAAGAGTTCTTGAGTTTTGCATTGAGAGAAGCCATGCTCAAAAAAATTGGAAGAATATGTATGAAAAAATTGCAATCTATGAAAGAGATGGTACATTATTCATTAGTCATCTCATTATGAATAGTATATAAGATGACTCATATTGTTTGTATTTTACTTTAACAAAACTAGACTATAAAGTAATTGAAAATAACATAAGAAATTAATGAAAATATATACAATATTTTATGAAACTACATATTAGAAGAAAAATTATGTATGTAATTTTTAACGATTTGTTGACATTTAATGTAAAATCTGTATAAATACCATATTTTGTCTGACTTCTTAAATAAAAATGAAGTCCTACTCAAGCACAGGAAAACCTTTAAAGTCCTATTCAAGCACAAGCACTCTTTCCAAAAGTCCTACTTAAGCACAGAAAAACTTTTAAAGTCTTGCTTAAGTACAAGCAAAGTTTTAAAGTTCTACTTAAATACAGGCAATCTTTTAAAGTCCTGCTCAAGTACAGACAAGCTTTTAAAGTCTTGCTTAAGCATAGGCAATCTTTCAAAGTCCTGCTCAAGCACAGACAATCTTTTGAAGTCCTACACTATGGTAGGCACAACAAATCATGCATCACAACATGTATCTTTTCAAGTCTCACATCACAATGAGCATTCAAAGTCCTACATCACAACAGGCACCTCAAATCCTGCATCACGACACATATTCTTTCAAGCCTTGCATCACGACAAGCATTCAAGTCCTATATCATGACAGGCATAATAAATTTAAGTCCCACATTGCGATAGGCACACCTAAATCCTATATCATGACAGGTATCCAATAAAAGCGCAGTTTTGATTGGCACCTTAGAGCCTAGTACTGGCTAGCACCCACCAAAATCCTATAACTACATGCAGATCACTACCACCAAAGTCTAGTTTCAACTGGCACCTCAAAGCCTAGCACCAACAAACACTCACCAAAGCCCTATGAAAATAGACACATTACTCTTGCATGGCCCTGACTTATGCAAGTCTCCAAAGATCTAGGTTCTTAGTTTAGTTGTTCATGCACCTTGCTCCCCAAACAAAATCCATGTTTCCTTTTTCATTTATTTTTAAAGTGCAAATATCATTTCATGATCTTCTCACTTAGAAAACAAATGAAGAGAGGCAACTTGTCAACATGATATTTTGTTTGGATTTTACTATTACATTTGTTTTAGTCACATAACTACATACTACATCAGCCTTAGTCTAGTTTAACTTAACTTCTTATTTGTGTCACTTCATTGAATACTACATCAGTTCACCTCTAGTTGAATTTAGTTGTTCACCAGTTGTGGTGACTTTGTCACTCACAAATTACTAATTAATATCTAAATACCCACGGTGTCACCACTCGGGACAGATAAGATATAAGAGCTTGGGTGAAAATGCATAATCTTTTTTTTAATCATCATCATCATCATCATCATTATTATTATTATTTAAAATGAGAAGGAAATTAGAAAAATAAAAAATAAATAATAAAGAATGAATAAAAATTGAAGGAAAATAAATAATATTGGTATGAATTATTTCTTATAAGATCCTCTTAACATATATTTATTAAAGGGAAAGCGTTAAGAAGAATTCCAAATATCACTATTACATGTATTTCCGAAAAGAAATAATCAGCGTATTTGGCAACTTTGTCACTCACAAATTGTTGATTAATACTTAAATACCCACGGTGTTACCACTTGTGGTAAATTAGTAGGAAAAGTAAAAACTTAGAGGGACATGAATAATCTTTGTCCAAATTATTTTTATTTCTTTCTTTCAAATTGTACAATGAAAAGTGCAATTAGAAAATAATTTTTGCTTAAATTATTTTTATTTACTTATTTAAAGAGATGCACTTAGAAAACCTCTTTTTATTATTAAAAAAAAGTACTTGAAAAAGGGATTTAAGAGAAAGTTGCTACATTCAAGATATATTATTTATTTGTTTATTTTAGAAATTATTTACATGACTCTTTATTTATAAATTATTTGCATTTCCTATTAAAAAATAAAAAATAAATAAATAATTAAAAATCGTTCTCTAAAACTTGGAAGAAAAAAATTTAAGGTAACTCTTCTACCTATGTTTTCATTTTCGAAAGTCGATTTCCAAATAAAACCAAACAGCATATATGGTTATTTGATCACTTATAATTTACTGATTGGTGCCCAAACACTCAAGATATTACTAATCAAAGCATAAAGGTAAAGGAAAATTTACAATGGAGATTTTTATTTATTTTAATTATTTATTATTTATTTTACTTATCTCTCTCTATCTCTATCTCTCTCTTTTTATCCATGCATTTAAATCAAAGGTAATTTAGCATTCTTACTCAATTAAAACTATACCCAACCAATAGTACCCTTTACCCCAAACTCAAGACTGACATTGTCCTGATTGAGGGCTCAGGAAATTGGGATTAAAACATTGAAAACTCAGCGTTTCATCCCCTTCCCACACTTTTTTTTAATATTTATTATTTTTTTCATTTTAATTCATTTATCATTATTTTTTATTTATATTTATTATTATATTTTCTTATTTTCTTATATTTGCTATTTATTTTATTATTTTTTATCATTATTTTTACTTATATATATATTTCTATTTTTTTATTTTTTATTTTTGTTTGGAAATCTGGGCCACCTGTACTCAGCCCAAATTCTATTCCTATTCTACTTCCCTCTTTTTATTTTTGTATGGAAAATTTGGGCCTCCTGCACTCAGCCCAAATTCTATTCCCACTTTACTTTTCCCCTTTTTTTTTCTTTCTCTTTCTTTTTTTTATTATTATTTTTTTTATCCCTTGCTTTATTTTATCTTTTTTTTTATTTTATCCATTTTTAATTGTCATGTATAAAACCTGGGCAAAATACGGTATTCACAGTTGCCCCTCTTTACTAGTTTCTTATGTAAGATTGAGGAAAATACAGTTTTGGAGTTCTTGCATAAGGAACAAGTAAAGATTAGAACATGAATTTTGTCCGTGCAAAATACACAAAGACTTGCCCCTGACACAAAGAGATGCAATACAACATGAGCTTAGAACATGAGACTCTATCCTAAGTATGAATGATTTAATTTGAAAAGAAATGGTGAATGAACATTTTCATGCAAGACATACAATGCAAATGTGAACTGAGACTCGACTAAATAAATTGAACTAGACTCTAATAGGTGCACGAATGGACAATTAACTCGAGCTAGAGTCAAACTAATGCAACATGCAATGATGTGACACGAATGAATAACTATGTCAGCTAGACTGGGACTGATGCGGTAGGCGGATGGGGTGACTAAAATGAATGCTCACTAAAACAAAATGTGATAGAAGATTCAAACAAAATACCATGTTGATGAGCTGCCCCTCTTCATTTGTTTTCTAAGAAAGAAGATCATGAAATGATATTCATACTTTGAAACAAATGAAGAAGGAAACATGTATTTTGTTTCTTGGGCAAGATGCATGAACAATAAAGACAATAAAGATACCGTATTTTGTCCTAGTAATTTTAAAATATATATATAATAATAATAAATAAAAAAATAAAAAATAATAATAAAGAAAAATGAATTAAAAATGACAAAAAAAAAGAAGAAAGAAAAGACAAAAAAAAATAGTCAACCTTGGGTTGATTTCAGCCCAAGGTAATCCTGAGCCCATTTGGGGGCTCAGGCCCGAAATTACCCTAAGCCCTAATAGAGGGCTCAGGTGTGATAAGGAGGGAGATCTGGTCCAAGAGGCAGAGGGGGGCCGCAAGCAGAGGGTGGACGAACGAGGGGAGCCGTGAGGAAAAAGAGAGAAAAGGGTAGAGGGGGAGGCCGTGGGAGTGAGATCTGGAGGGAGAGAGCAAGAAGCCGCGAGGAGGAAGCGTGAAGGAAACTGAGGGAGACGAAGACACAAAGGTGAGGAAGCAGAGCACTGGAGAGGAAGACCGAGTGAGATCCAGAGAGGAAAAGCTCTAGCCTAGGGCTCAGACGAGGAAATTGAGGGAGATGAGGAAATTAAGGGGGACGAAGACACGAAGATGAGGAAGCTGACAGAGTAAGGGTCGAAGGTTGAATTCGAGTGGCCGTGGTCACCGAGAACTTAGATACAGTGAAGGCCCTGATTGCCTAGGGTTTCCTATCGGTAATTTTCATATCTGAATACAATATTCTGTCTGGCTGTGTCCCGCTTCCTTTTCATTTCTGAATGGTGCTGTGTTTCACTGTGCCTTGAGTTTGCTCTACTGAGATTTTTTTTCTGAACTGATCTTTTGTCCTTTTATAAAATACACACACATATATAATTATATACTGAATCATGGGTCCTGTTTCCCAAGTTATTCCCTCAAGTTGCAGACTTCACGTTGCATAAATGATGGTATGCTATGTTTGTTGCGTTTATGTAAAATGTCTTCCGGGCTCTGTGTGCATGAGAGATAATGGAAAAGATTTATTATGGTTCTAGATTACTGCAAACCGTAGGAATATAAGTTTAAAGTTGATTTGGTATGATCATTGTTTTGCCAAGGTTTTTGATAGGGAATTATTGTGTTATGACTCGATCTGGTCATTCTGAAAGGGATCAAAGTTTGTGAATCATTATATATTATAAGTTCTATTATGGGTGGTTTAGCATCAGGTCTTGATTATAGGTTCTGTTTGAAAAAAAATTGATCAGATGAAGTGGTTATACTTGGGATAATGGCTTTGCTTTGAATTTGTGCCCTTGCAATTCAAGCTCCTATTTCATGCCTCCTTTGGATGAAGAGTAGTTTGGTAGAGATTCAAATATCACGGAGCTTAGAAATCTAATCCAGAAACTCAGCTTTTAATTACTCTATGTTTTGTTTGATAGTCCTAGCATCTTTGTGGATTTGCTAATGTGAATGAACATTTATTGAATGATGGGTTGTGTAGTGAAACAATCTAGGTGCTTATGGCTTTGTCTAGATTGCCCGTTGAAGCCTACTTGGAATGAACTAGTAATTTCTGATCTAAGTGAGTTTATTGTTTGTAGTAGAATTTTGTTTAATTGTTCCCTAGGCCCTTAAAGATAGCTAGATGGTTTGCTTAATCATTTCTAGTTTGCAAGACATTGGACTGGGATGCTGTGTGCTGAATAGTCTTTGTATGTTATTGATTAATAGATTTCTAGGATTGAAATTAGTATTATGCTCTGTATCGACTGCCTAATAGATGTTTTTTTAAAATGTTTATGAGGAGGTCATTTAGAATAGTGGAATTAAGTGTTTAGTCACAATCCTTGCATCATTTTCTCAATATGTCCTGCATCATTCAAAGTGTAGTCACGTTTATGAGATTGGAGAAGTGAGGAGTCATAGAGTTAATGTTCCATTTGTCCCCTTTCAGTAACCCACTTTGTTTTGGAGTGCTAGCATGTTTATACATAGTAATATATCTTAACACCCTGATAAATGCATTTTGCTCATCCATCCTTGGCTTTTATGGTACAAAAGCTAATGGGTCCCTCTTCCTTTTATTCCCATCATGAAGATGTTATAAAATGTGTTCTAGAGGTGTGATGCTATGAGAGAACCTATTGGCCATTCACTTGCTTGGCATGTTTAGGTGTGGGATATTTGACTCCTCTTGTTGCAATTTTTAAACTCATTAGATCTCACTAAAGTTGTGCCAAATTTATAATGGGTCTGAAGAAAGAGATAATGACCTTTTGAACATGAGACTTGCGCATTGACTCTATTTTTAGAGGTTTTCTTCCAGTTTCAGTTTATTATATTTTATGAGTTGTAAGTGCCCTTTATTTTTGTGGATGTGTCTCGGTTTTGTCACAAAAATATATTTGGGTCATTGATCTAATATGCTGGATTACATATTCCTTGAGCTTTCATCATATGTGGATGTGTAAAAGATATAAACTGGAACGGACATGTGGAATCCTTATGAGTTTGATAGTTTTTTTTTACCCTCTTACACTGAAATGTCCATTGCTGATACTTCTATCTATACTCCTTTATTGGCTTATGTGACATGTGAGACAAAGGATTTGGTGAACTAAAGGCACATTGGAGACACGCAAGGTGGTGGGGAATGATGAGAGAGATTGCAAAGGATTAGTTGAAGGAATTGAGGAAGCAAAATGACAACTTAAGGGAGCAAGCATAAGGCGGAGGACTAGAGGGAGTGATCATTCCTTTTGCTCAATTTATTTGTGATTCATATGTGATAAGTTTAAAATAATATTTAATATACTTGTGTACACACTAAACACACGATCACCATGAATTTTTATACTTATTGTGGCCATTTTCTTTTCATTTTTAGAATTTGTCATGAAGGACTAAATCTCCGTGAGCGAATAGCTAGGATGTTAGTCAAAAGTGCCATGAGTGAGGAGTTACCATGGTATTTATATTAGCAATGCCTTAAGTATTTCTGGATTCAAATGATCTCTTTTATTTATTTATTTTTTTAATTAAAATAAATGATTAAAATGAAAATCCTTTATTTTAAATTTCTCTTTGCCTTTGTGCTCCGAGTGGTAACATCATGAGTATTTAGGTTTCAATCAGTGAGTTATGAGTGATAAATCGCTATAGATCCTGATTGATTTGTTTAAAAAAAACTAAAGTAATAATATATATATATATAATATGTTAGATGAGCTGGCTTCCCAATAGGGGGTGAATTGAGAAGATTAAAATTTTCTGCAAAAAGTCAAGAAGGTGAATAAAGCAAAATATGACAGTAAAACAGAATATAAATGAATAAACTGTAAAAGTAGCAGTAAAGAGAAGAAAACTTAGATATTTATCCTGGTTCGGTCTCTCCACTTGACCTACATTCAGTCCCCAAGTCACCATTTGAGATTTTTCACTATTTTTCAAGAATTCAATGGGCTTCTTGCAAATGTCACAATACAAAGATGATACTCTGTTTCTAGAGCTCACTCTTCCACTCTATGCACTCTTACTAAGTGCTTCCCCAATCCCTTGTGATATCCCCTCACAAGAAAATATTTCTTCCAGATGAAGATAAGATTGTTTACAAAGATTAAACTCTCTTAGACAGAGTGAATATGAAAGTTGAAGTACAAATATTGAAGTGAGAGAGTAAGAGACTTTGAGTAGATGATTTGGCAGAGTTTCAGTATATACATAGTTAAGATCGTTACCCACAACTTCAAATGATATTATATTTATAGATTTAGGTCTCAACTATACGTTAGGGACACAATCTATCCGTTGGAGAAGTTATCTAACGGTTACTCTGAAAAACTATCCGTTAACCAACCGCATTTTATGCTTTTGACATTCTAAAATTTGAATTTTAGTTAGTTAACAGACGAATTTCGTAGAACCGAAGACTAAAGACTTCAACGTTGAATGCCCAAAATTCGTCTGTCATGAAGTGAAGTTCGAATTTTGATATTTGGAAAATGTTTCTATGTTGTGACATACGAATTTTCAAGTAGAAAATTTTTCTGTTAAGTGTGAACAGTATTCTCAATTTGCTACAGTGCCTTCGAAATTTGAATTTTGGAACCCCAAAATTTGTCTGTCCGTAGCTGGCTTATAAGGCACAGTAGTTCATCTAATTCGAAATTTGAATTTTCAAATGGTAAAGTTCGTTTGTCAGAGAGACCTCTTTTCAAACTTACTTCAAAATTCGAATTTACAAATACTGTCATTTGGATGTCAACATATCAATATATCAGACTCACAAGTTTTGTTTCTGAAATTCAAATTTTCATGTTCAAAGTTCGTCTGTCAATGAGTAATTTTGAAACCCAATCTAAACTTGGTTTCAGATGAACTTTGACATAATTTCATACGAATTTCTTTGGTTTTCATAACTTTCATTTTGTTTGAAATTCGAATTTTCAAACCCAAAGTTCGTCTGTTACTGAAAGCTCCTTGCAGACACTTATCAAAATTCAATTTTCTCAAGTCAAAATTCGTCTGTCAGAGAGTCTTCTCTTCAGACTTGTTCAGTTTCACTACGAAATTCGAATTTCCAAAGCCAAAGTTCGAATTCTCAAGATGACAGATCAGTATAAACCTTTTAAACTTCGTCTGTTGGTGGATGTTTTTCAAATATTCCATAATTTAACATAGAATCAAAGTTTTAAAACATATTTTCATCAAATCAAAGTCTTTTACTCAAATCAAAACATTGCTTAACATCCTACATAAATCTTTGCACTGATTTCTCCATGATTCCTTCACTTGAACCTTTTGTGCATCTTTGATATCTTTATTCCAAGCTCTTGAAGGTTGGTTTGGAATCATCAAAACACTTGATTCAACATAATAGTCATACTTTAAATTCTTTTTTATCACTTTTTTTTAAAATTAAAATGTGTTACTATGGCTTTATTTATTGTTATAATAAGACAAGAAAATAAAAATGATTTATGCAAAAAAAACTTATTTTTCTCGATTTTATTCTTCAAGTCTTTATTTTTTATACCTTTTGCCTCGAGTGGCCTTTCCGTGGGCATTTAAGTGTCAATTAGCGAGCTGTGAGTGATAAAGTCACCACAAATCCTGATTGATTATTTGTCTAAAAAATAAATAAATAGATAAGTAAATAAATAATACATATATATAAGTCATATTTTTAAATTTCTTTTATTGCTCTTCTTTTTATAAAAATATGTTATCACGATCGTATTTATTTTTATAATTTAATATAATGAAATAAAAATAATTTATGCAAGACATTCATCTTTCCTCAATTTTATCTCTTAAGCCGTTTTTAAGTCTTCTGTCCCGAGTGGTAACACCGTAGGTATTCAGATATTGATTAGTAACTTGTGAGTGATAAAGTCACTACATATGCTGATTATTTCTCTTCGAAAGTATATGTAATAATCACATTTTGCATTTTTTTTAATATTTCTCCTTTAAATAAGTAACTATGTGTTAAAAGGATCTTATTTATTTCTATTTTTATAATAAAAAGAAAATAAAAATGATTTGTGCAAAAATTATTTGTCTTTCTTCAAACCTTTCTTTAATCTTTATGCCTATCCGCCTCGAGTGGTAACACCGTAGGCATTTAGGTACCAACTGGCAAAATGTGAGTGATAAAGTCACCACATAAGATAGTTGATCTTTTAAAATTGTTTTTCACATTTTATTTTATTTTTTTAAAATGAAAAAGTGATGATAAGAGTAAGACATGGAAATTAAACTATCTTTTACAAATTAAAACACAACTACCAATTTTGACAATTGTTTTATTTGTAGAATGATAATTCATCTTCCAAACTTCTCTTTAAAATATATATATATATATAATAAAAAATATTAACCTAGTGACACGCATTTATAGCCCGAACCACATCGACTTTGATCCTTGTCGCAGGGTACATAGGCCCCGGACTCTAATTCTGGGTCAAGTCCACTTTTTGTAAATAAATAACATTTTTCTCTTATTTTATTTTTCCAACGTCTCATATTTTCATTTTATTCTTTTTTTTTATATTTTTCTTATTTTTATATTTATTTTTGCATGTGAATGGTTAAAGGGCAATCAAAATAATTTTTAAAAGCCATAAAAATTGCATGATCAACCTAAGGTAACCGTTCTTAAGAACGGGTGTTGTGGAGGTGCCTAACACCTTCCCTATTCATAATCGCATTCCCGAACCCAACTCTGATTCGCAGACCATTGTTATTCTTTTTATTTCGGTTTTTCAAAATTTTCCTTAAAATTTTGGTGGCGAATCCTCTGAAATTGGCCCCCGTCGTGTGGGCCGATTTCTTCTCCATTTCTTTCATTCTCCGTGCCATCCACGTCACATCTTCGAGTGTGACACTAGTGTATTTGTTTGAGATTAGTTCAACTCTTGAGTCACCTTTGCATTGTCTTTCATGTGCATGAAATTGTTTTTCTCCATACTTTGAAAAAAAATTGAGTCATTAGAGGTTTAGGCTAGTGTCTTGTAATCTAGTCCCATGTCATACTATATCTTGTTGTTGCGTTATGGGCAAATGAGTCTTTTGTGTTATATAGATGGACAAAATAGTTTTGATTTTTACTTATTCCTTATGTGAGAATTTTAAAAACCACCTTTTTTCTCATTCTCACAAAAAAAAAAAGTAAAGAGGGGCAAATATGAATATCGTATTTTGTCAGGATGTTTTAAATAAAAATGAAGTAAATCACAAAAAATTAGAAAATAAATTCTTTTTAATATCTTGCATTTAACTAAATAATTTGCATTTATATCAAAATATCTCCCAAAAAAAAGATAGATATTATGTTATTTAAAATTAAAAAAAAAAAAAAGAATTTTGAGCGCAAGATGAAAAAGATCATTTCTTTAAAATCATCCTTCACTTTTTAAAGAAAATTTAAATATATATATATAATACTTCAAGGAGTCTCCAAAATAAATACTTACTTTTTACTAAACTAAAAAAAATCTCTTGCAACCTAGACCTTCTTAAAACATATTTAAAAAACAAAACATACAAAAAATAATAAGATGATAAAAAACAGCACAAAAATTGTTTTTTTACAAAAATCTCTTTTTCCGACATAAATCAAATAATGTTGGGTACAAATATTAAAAGAAAAAGAAAAATAAAAAAGTTAATCTCTTTTTCCCAAATAAGAATCAGAGTGTTAGACCTCATTTGGCCCTAATTTCTTTCCTCTTTGGCGTCAAAAAATGAAGAACGGAGAAAGGCAACAACGAAGCACAGTGACTAATGAGAGAATAGGGAAAGTGATAGTTGGTTCGTCTCTCTTCCCCTTTCTATTGTCACCATTGGTAGGAGTAGATACACAGAAGGAAGCAGTGATGCAGAAGACACACCATCTGGATGCATCGGAGAAGGGGAATCAAGGAGCCTCTAACATGAGCTTTGGCCTCTAAAAACTGGCTCACCACAGTCCCTAACTGTTATGTACACCACCTCCCAAGAATACCCTCTGACCACAGACCCCTCTTAATTACCCTTGATCAAAGCAAAACTGATCACACCTATCAAAAAAGCTTTAAATTCCTTGCTGCTTGGTTAACTCACCCAAATTTCCACTTACTTGTGAAGGAAAACTGGGATAGAAGGAGGATGTTGGCTGACAATATAAAACATTTCACTGACAAGGCCAAAGTGTGGAATCAAGAGGAGTTTGGCCACAGTGGTAGAAAGAAACACAGGCTATTAGCCCGCATTAGTGGCATTGAAAAAGCTCTTGAACAACACCCCTAATCAGTCAGACTCCTGGACCTTGAGCAAGATCTTAAACAAGAGCTTGATGACATATATCTACAGGAAGAGATAATGTGGATGCAGAAATCTAGACAAAATTGGATCTGCTTTGGTGATCGTAATACATCCTTCTACCATACCAAGACCTTAATACATAGAAGAACAAACAGAATCCATTCTTTGAAGAATGAACAGGGACAATGGGCCAACGATGAAGAGGAACTAAGAGAGCTCGCAGGTAAATTTTTCAAAAAACTCTACACTAGCAACTCTCAGCACCTCACCCCCTACGATACCTCTGGTGTATTCCAACCCATTCCTAGTGAACAACTGTCTTGGCTTAATAGAGAAGTCTCTCTAGACGAGGTTAAACAAGCATTGTTTGAAATGAAGCCTCTCAAAGCTCCTGGTGCTGACGGGTTGCACCCACTTTTCTTCCAGAGCCAATGGGAGGTGGTAGGTCCATCTATTTTTTATATGATCAGGAATTTATTTGAAGGAGGCAATCTGGATGAAGCTTTGAACACCACACTCATCACTCTGATCCCCAAAGTGGAGCACCCGCAAACATTCAAAGAATTCAGGCCTATAAGTCTTTGTTCAGTGGTCTATAAAATAGCCACGAAATTGATTGCTAATAGATTGAAGAATATAATGCCACTCTTGACACTGCCTCATCAAGTCAACTTCATAAAGGGTAGAAATATCGCAGACAATGTTATAATCGCACAAGAGGTGATTCATTCTATGCGCAACAAGAGGGGTAAGCAAGGATGGATGGCAATCAAAGTTGACTTAGAGAAGGATTTTGATAGATTAGAATGGCCATTCATTGAAGAGACTCTTAAAGATGCTCAGCTGCCCAACAACCTTATAAGAGTCATAATGCACTGCATCACCACACCAACAATGCAAATACTTTTGAATGGGGTGCCCACTGAGGCATTCAAACCTTCAAGAGGGATAAGACAAGGTGATCCACTCTCCCCGTATATTTTCGTCCTATGTATGGAAAGGCTTTCACAAACTATCACAAGGGCAGTTCAGCAAAAACAATGGCAAACAATCAAATTAGGCAGAAAAGGACCTCCACTATCCCATTTATTCTTTGCTGATGATCTAATCCTATTCAGTACTATAAATGTTGAACAGATCACCACTATACAAAGTGTTTTGGATAAGTTTTGTTTAGCCTCTGGACATCTGATAAACAAAGCCAAGACAAAAATCTTCTTCTCCAGAAATGTTATAAGCCAAAAGGCTTCACTTATCTACCAACAACTTGGATACAGTCGTATAGAGAATCTTGGCAAATACCTTGGGGTTCCTCTTCTCCATGGAAGAGTTACAAAAGACACATATGCTTATATAGAAGAGAAAGTCAAAGATAAACTTTCACATTGGAAGGTCAATTCACTCTCACTTGCTGGAAGAATCACATTAGCCAAGTCCACCCTATCTGCACTCCCACTCTATGCCATGCAGTCCACCAAATTACCATCCTCCTCGTGCCAACGAATTGAGAAGATGATAAGAGAATTTATCTGGGGATCCACAACCGCAAAAAAGAAAGTCAACCTCCTCAAATGGGATCTCCTATGCCAACCGAAAGCTAGTGGAGGCTGTGAGATGAAAAAACTTGATGAACAAAACAAAGCCTTCTTATTCAAGTTAGTCTTTGCAGTTATCACTAAACCAGAACTTCTTTGGGTACGCATTCTACGAGCGAAGTATGGATGGCCTGAAAACTCCAACTTCAATTCATCTACGAAACAGGGATCCCATCTATAGCGACATATGTCCAAGCTATGGCATGACGTTCAGCTTAGCCTTAAATGGGAAATTGGAAATGGCAAGACTGTCAAATTCTAGTGTGATTCTTGGCTAAATGACTTTGGTCCTTTAAAAATGCGTGCTTTTACAGATATTCCTGAGGATGAGCTCACACAACCAGTGGCAAGTTTCATCAACAGCTAAGGTGACTGGGATTGGAATCATTTTGAGCATCTCCTACCCAATGACATCCTGCTGCAATTGGCAGTTATGAAGACACCGATAGTTAATGGTAATGAAGCAAAGCAAATATGGTCATATACCTCCGAAGGGAATTGCACTGTAGCTTCAGCTTACAAAGTTCTTACAGTGGACACGTTGGATGATGAAGACCCCATATGGAATGTAGTTTGGAAGTGGCCAGGGCAACAACGCATAAAGACTTTTCTTTGGTTGGCCATGCACAACAAACTACTATCTAACAGTGAAAGAGTGGAGAGACACATGACTGATATAGCAACTTGTAGTTTCTGCGGGTGTGGCAGGGAAGACATGGACCATATCCTACGACAATGTCCATTATCTAAGAGATGCTGGCAGCGAGTCACCCCTAACCAGGTATGGAAAAGCTTCTTTGATCACCCCTACAGATTCTGGCTCGGTTCAAACATAGACCCTAAAGTCAGTGGTGAAAGATGGATCATTATGTTCGGTGTAATGTGTTGGAGGCTATGGAACGCGAGAAACAAAAGGATTTTTTCAACTGAAGCTTACTCTATAGATTGTTTAATACGTGAAGTCATCTCAATGACTGAATCCATCATCAAAGCCTTGCAATTGACAAACATTCTTAATGTAGATCATAGTTAATTTGTTATACATTCTCCCTTTTTTTTGCTGCTGTGTTTTGAACCTTGGCAGCTTACTTTGTAATTATTGTTCTCATCAATATAGCCCTTTCCAACCAAAAAAAAAAAGGAGCCTCTAACATCTCTTTCATTGACAGTTGACCAGAAAGGAGTGGTTCCATCACGCCACAGAACTAGGGGCTATAAAGGAAAGCTATCAATTGAGAGAAGAGGGCACAGATAGAAAGCTTGATGGAAAGAGCTTGGGAGGTCGATGGAGGGAGTTAGAGAGTGAAAGAAAGAACGAGATTGGGAGAGCAAGAGAGAATGGCCAAGAGGGAGAAAAGAATGAGCCACTAAGGTGAAGAAGCTCGAGCCTCTCTGATCATCTTCATACAGATAAAGGTAATGACTTCACACACTCCTTCCTTTCTTGTTTACAACTACTTTGAGATGTTTTGGAAAGATTCACGTCTAAGGAGTAGCTGAGCACAAAGACTTTTCTTTAGCTTGGGCTAAGATTATGTCAATGTACACTTGTTGCAAGAATTTTTTGTCACGTGTGATGCCTATCTTGGTTTTACACCTAGTCTTCATGAGAAATCTAGGTGCTTTGTTTTACTTTAAAGTTTGCATGCCAAATATTTGACAAAGTGTTTATGAGGGGTTTGTTTGTTTAGGAGGAGGAATTTTTTGAGCGTAAGTTTCTGAATAAGATCCCTTCACCTTTTAGCTTGTTTTAGATTCTTAATGCAATAACATTTGAACCACCAAGCTAACTTGCCATTATTCAAACCAATCTTTGTTGAAAGCCCTTTAGAACATACCCAAGCTAAAAAGATACATTCATTGGCCTCCAATATGCATTATAAAGTCATCTTTGTTGTTAGAATTACATGGGTACTAATTCAACTCAAGACATGAACCTTTGTGCTTTGGTTTGTATGAAATTTTTATCTTTTATGTTCAACACATAGGAACTTATTTAAGCAAGGAAACACTCGTCTTGACTTTGCCTTCAAAATCATGTTTTTGTGTGTTGGCATTGATGTGAGGTTAAATTGGTTTATACTATTCCAGAAGAGAGATACATGTATTTTCAGTTTCACTACTGTTATGGTCAAATGATTCTAAGTACTGATGCAGAGTATTTGACTGAGGTTATCAAACTAACATTGAGGTCTATGACACTCACTTAAAATGAAAATGGTTTACATCATAGATAGGCATAATTTAGCTTGCATCCATGTTGAGCTTTGGGCTGATGAGTTTGATTTCAAGGCTTGGTCTAGATGTTGTTTTGGCCATGAGAAAAAGCTTCACTTATCCCTAATTCTTCATTGGCACAGTTGATCTCATATGCTGCATGTTTATTGTTTAGAGCTTGAAATTGCACCATGTGATTATACTTTTTTTACTGTTTAGATCTTGAATGTGCAATGTGTGGTTGTACCTTTGTGGGAAACTCTTAGCTTGCTTGGATTTCATAAATGATGAGGACCTTGGTCCTCTTATAAGATTCCATTCTTGTTTTTTTAAAAAAAATCATTATTGATTTCTTATGAAAATGCTCCTAATGTGAATGCTAATTACTTTTTATTTTCTTTTGAATGCCATGGGAGTATGAACCAAGCTTAAAAATTGGGATCATCATCTTCGAAGAAGGGTGAAGGCATAAGTGCCATGAGAGTAATTATTCAAGTTTTGTGACTGTGTTTAAACTGCTTGACTTTGCACACTAATACACACCATGGCAATATGTTACATGGTTGTAAATATTTCGTATATTATATATGCATATATTTCTTTTGGAGTTGTAACAAAGGTTTTTGAACCTTTGCAGGCACTAAGAGCGATCATATGCCATGTTTGATCAATCAACGCTCACGTTTGTAAGTTCCAACAGCTATTTGTTTAAATTTTCATTTTTTTCTAAAAAATGTTTATAAACCACTTGCTAAATAATCATGCCTCAAAGGTTCTTGAACTTATGCAAGTATTTGGGTTAATTGCATTACCAAATGAGATGGCAAGTCTATATAGGCATATTGGTATGTGTGGCATAAGTTTTTAAAAACAAATAACAATTATTATAAAGTGTTTATTTTTACATCTAAAAAAGAATTCAAAATATTTTAAATAAATAAAATAAAATGATTTCTAAATCATTTTTTAAAAATATGTAATAAAACTTTTATATTGTAGAGGCTTTGAAGCTTCCATAGATACTAAGGAATCGGTCTATCGGATATAACGATGATTTTATTTTTATAAAATAAATAAAAAATTTCCAAAAATACAAAAAGATGTATATTTTAGGAAGCAAATACAGAAATTAAAATATTTTTAAAGTTAAATAAAATAAGAGCAACTAAATGAAATTAAATTATTTTTTCAAATTAAAACACACCAATCCAGATTTCAAAAAAAATTTTTGTTTGCAAAATAATAAATTATTTTCAATTAGCTTTCTCTTATTACAAAATTATAATTAAAAAAATATTAACTCACTTACACGCATTTTTACCCCGATTTACGTGGACTTTGATCATTACCATAAGGTACCTAAGTACTAGGTTCTTATCATAGGTCAAGTCCACCTATACAAATTAATAAATGATTTCCACTTATCTTATTTTCTTAATTTTAAATTTCTTTTCTTTTTATTTTTTATTTTTTTTGCACGTGAATGATAAAAGGATGACCAAAAATAGATTTCAAGCCATATTACTTTACATAATCAATTTAAAGTAACTATTATAGTGAATGAGTGTTATAGGATGCCTAACATTTTTCTTACATTAAAAATAGATTTGAAGCCATATTAGGAAATGTGATTTTTCTTTTTCCTTTTCCATACATTGTCCGCTTCGTATTTTCAAGTGTGACAATCTAGAATGAAGATTCCACCAAAAAAAATTGAAATGAAGATGAGAAATTTAAAATTTGAAGAAAAAGAAAAGAGAATAAAAAGGGAGGGATTGGAGAGAATGTACCAAAAAAAAAAAAAGAAGGCAGCCTAAGAAAGAGAAAATGAACTTTCATCACATTGAGAATGGTATATTAAAAACATAAACCATGTTGTTTATAGCGTAAATAGAATACAGATTTCTATACATTAATAACATATATATATATATATATATATCTGTGTGTGTGTGTGTGTGTGTGTGTGTGTGAAGATATTTATCATATATATTTATCGAAGAAAGGATCATTATAAATTGATTACGTCTTGTAGGCAAAATTGCGATTACACATATGGCTCTATGGATAATTCTCAAAACAAATACAAAATTTGTAATTTGCTGGTCTGATTGTTTGGAGAGAGGGAGAAAATTAGTAAAAGAGATTGTTTCTCTCATACAAAATATATCGTTTTGTCATGGGTCTGCAATAAGATTAAAAATTTGAGGATGTGTTGGATTTTATTCGGACTGGCGGGAAAACAAGAGGGACATCTGAATCTGAGGAGACCGTTTAGGTTGAACCAGCTTTTCTCATGTACGTACACCTTGCGGCTTCCGTTTCATCTCTCACACACAACAACCTGAACCCTCCACAAATACACTGGTCAAAAAAGAACCCTCCACAAATATCACAACCATTAGAATCCGACTTTGGGAGCCGTTTGATTATTCGCCGCTCTTGTACAGCAATGTGGGGTCCCGTGGATACAATCTCGGTAAGCTGAAAGCTCACATTATCTTACGCCTTACAATCCTCAGAAGCTCCCGTCGAGGAAGCGATCATTCATGGACACATCACGTTCGTATGGAGACGCGAAAGCTAGTTAGAGGATTGATCGGACATCTG
Source organism: Adenanthera pavonina (assembly GCA_026686845.1). Lineage (NCBI taxonomy): Eukaryota > Viridiplantae > Streptophyta > Magnoliopsida > Fabales > Fabaceae > Adenanthera > Adenanthera pavonina. The sequence continues at coordinate 13,586,007 of JAIVEN010000003.1, read as the reverse complement.
TGCACTAGTCCTCGAAGGTGCTTCACACGACACACAAGCTCATATAGTACGTAGAGGACGACACCGGGTGGTAAGGGGGAGGCGTGGATCAAGGCCATGGACGAGGGAGGGTGATTTGGAGGACTATGGTTGGGTGAGGCAGGGGATGTCTTTGCAGGAAGAGCAAGAGAGGTTAGACGAAGAGGGCTGAAGTTGTCTGGGTCTGGTTGTTCGTGTGCTTCGTGATCTCAACCATGGAATTCACATGTGGGACACTGTAGAAGAATGAAATATATTGTAGGGGTGTAGGAGGAGGGGAGAGGAGGGAGATATCGGTATTAAGGTGTCCATGGATATGCTTTGGTTTGATTTTAGGTAAAATTCAAATTAAACTAAGCTAATTGGTTTGACATTTCTTGAAATATGATTAATTTTAAATTTAATCAGTTTGATTTGGTACAATAGTCATTCTGGTTTGATGTTAATTAATTTCAATCATATTAAATTAATTTTAAAAAATAGGATCATTATTCAAAAGTTAAATTAAATATGTTTCATATAAATATTTTATGAACACAAATTATATCAAAATAATTTACTAGCTAATATACTTCATGAACATCTACATTTTTACTCCCTAATCAATAAATGTTTTGCTAACTATAATATTGTTAATGAAAGCAAATACAAATAAAAAATTTAATGAGTATTATAACTTTTGAAGGTAAAGTGAAATAGTATAGTGGGAATTCAAAAGGGAAAAAGACAGTCAGTACCTATAAAAAAAAAAAGTTCCAAATGACAGTTTTAGTTTGAAATTTAGTTTGGTTTAATTAGAAATTTGGTTTATATAATTTGAAAATTTTTAAATTGAGTTCTGGTTGAGGAATACTTTTACTTCTAGATTCAGAACTATCTTTTTTTCAATTTTATCTAAATTAAATTGGGCTCGGCTCCCTTATTATGTATACAAATAAAAAATTCAAGGGGCATTAGAACTTATAATATATTTTGTAAATTCAGTTTGATTTAGGTATCTGTACATGCCGAAATGAGCATGCCGAGGTTACAAATCCGAGATGGATGTACGCCCTTTTGAGGCCTCACTTTCCGGGCTTATATACACCAAGTTATAATTCGGTGGCCGAGTTTAAGCGTAATGAACCAGGTAATACATCGGTTATCTGATGATAAGGCCGAGTAATCGTATGGCTAGATGGTCGTCCGACTGAACAACACCTCGGCCATATGGCCGACTACGAGTTTATTCATGAAAATTGTATTGCCCCAAAAACACCCGGCTAGGAGTAGTGGTTATGGGGCCATAACAGTTACGGAATCATAACTGCAGGGCGAAAAATCAGGGATCATGCTGAAAGAGCGTGATACTCCATAATGGTAATTTATGAAATATCCCGATAAATTAGGGATTACAGGGAGAAGACGGTTGAATCTTAACGGTCGGGAGATGGTCAATAAAAGGAAAAAAAATAAGTGTAAATGTCAAGGGCACTGCATACTGAGGGTGGAATAGTTTCTCGGTCTTTTTGACGGAACAGTATCCAAGCACTAAAATTGAACCTAAATCAAACCGGGTCAATTCTAATAGAGCAAAAACCAAAATAGGCTTTAGTGATTCAGTTTCGAACACGCTTGACGATACATGGGGTTTATAATTGATTAACTATAGAATGCCGCTAACCTATTCTTTCTTTAGTTTGGACTAATATTTAACATTTTTCCTATATGATATAAGCAGTCATAAATTCAACAATTTATAAGTCACTTGGGTTAGGATTTGACATTGGGATTCATTTATAAGTGGTCTTTGGAGATTTACAGGTCCACCACCATTCATGTACATACAACTAACCTTCAGCAATTTACAAGTAGCTTGGGCAAAGGTTCTCTGCTATGTTTATTTTAATTGGGAAAATGGATGTTTTAGTCCCTATACTCACTCAATTTTGAAATAGATCCCTATGGTTTAAATTTTTGAAATCCATGACACGTATGCAGTAGTATAAGGATGAGTTTATAAACGATTTCAAACGTTAGGGACCGACGGAGTAACCTTTTAAAAGATTTTAGACCACAAGGACCGATTCCAAAATTGAGTGAAAGCATAGGAATTAAAACATCCATTTTCCTTTTTTAATTTAGTTCATAGTAAGGTTAAAAAAATTAAATCGGATACCAGTTAAAACAATGGTTCAAAATTTAATAGTTTAACCGTGATTTAACTGGAATTAAACTAGTAATAATAAATCTAATAATTTTTTAATTTTATATATTACATGGAAAATTAAAAATATTATTAATAAATTTTACAACCTAATATTAAATCCAAACAAATTAATATTAATCTATAATCATATTTTGAATTCAAAATAGTCAATTAATATTTTATTTTCATATTATTTGTTAAATAAATTTATTATTATTAATAATTATGTATCATAATAATACTTATATAATATTATAATATCGAAAAAAATTTATAAAAAATAATGCCATTTAGTACTAAAAATAATATTTTTCTAATCTTAAGAACTAAAAAAATTTACAAAAAATTTACAAAATTAAAAATGAATTGGCTCAACCAGTTAGTTGGTAACCGGTTTTTCACTGGTTTTAAAAATGATTGGTTAACATCTATGATCAGACCGAATCTAACACTGGTTCCCGATCAAACCCTCTCCAGTCCAATTTTCTGAACAATGGTTTATAGCTCATGATTGTATGTATTGAAGAGTAAATTCATAAATTGCATCTCTAGAGCAAACTGTATGAGGCACACTCTTGTGTAAATCACGAACACAACTAATTATCGAACTTTCAACGACTCTGATCTGTCCTTGAATCTAAGAGTACACTTTCAAAGCAGAATTCTCCATATACTAAAGAATTAAATAATTCTACCAATAAAAATAAGAATATATATATATATATATATAATCAGGATCTCAAAGCACGTTTGCTGAAATATCAAGCTGTCACATAGGATGCCCAAATTTTATGTATCCATGCAGGATCATAAATTTCTCTCCTCTAGTAACGTGGATCAGTATGCTTTGTATGTCTGTTATTATTTATATGTGAGACAGTAATTAATATGGCTTTAATTACATGTTTAAACAATCTAAAATTCAAATTTAACTTCTACTCATTAATATGGCTCTAATCACATGTTCAAACAATTTATATGGATCTTTAAAAATACTCCTATTTGGTTACTATTAAATTATTTATTTATCCATTTTATTCAAAATGTTAATTTAAAATATTTAAATAGATTTTGACAACAATCCTATGTGATACAAATACAAAATAAAGTGCCAAGAATTAATTAAATTGCTAACATTTTGCAATTTTCATAATTTTTAATTATAGTATAACATCAAAAATATTTTATTTTTATTTATTAATTTTTTATTTCATATTTATATTTGGTTTTATCTATAAAAACTAAAACATTTATTGAATGAAACTGTGAACAACTAATTAAAATTAATTGGGAGATGAAACAATCTAATTCTAAACAAATTTTGTTATATCTGTATATTAGATCAAAATTGGTTCATAGTATCTCTGAGTCAACTTAATGGTATGTAATAATTTTTTTCTAGTAAAAAATGTTTTCTCTTTTTATCTATTAATTTTTTTGTTTTATATTTATGTTTTGTTTAATATATATGAAACTAAAATATTTATTGAATGAAATTATCAACAACTGAAACAAATTGGGAGATCAAGCAATTTGAACAAATTTTATTATATCTGAGTCACAAAACTATATTATATCAAAATTTGATCCATATATCAAATCAATTCAATTCAATGGTATTTAATTAAGTTTCCCTGTTTTCCTGTATGTAATTAATATAACCATAAATTCATCTGATCAAATATTACTAATAAAATGGACTAAATCAATAATCTTTTTATGAATAAAATGTAAAAAAAAAATTTCTGTGACTTAGATTTATAGAACTAAATAAAATCATCTAATGCGGGTAACAATCTAAAACCTCAGCTTCATAACATATATATACACATACACTCACAACCGATATACGACTTAAAAAATTTATATCATATTTTATACATACAAGAAAATAGCATCATTATTTTAGATGATTTTTGAATTACTTCTTTTTCAATACACTATATTGCCAAGGTTATTTTTGAATTAATTTTTAAGAATTTTTATTAAAGATTAATTATTTTAAATATTTTTTAATTCATTTTGAATTTTATTATTTCGAATTCAATTTGCTTAAGAAGATTTAAAATCTTAATAAAATTTAATTTTTGAATGGCATAATAAAATTTTCAATTAATCAAATGATTTTTCAATTAATTAAATAGTTATCAATAAATTGTAATTAATCAACAAATGGGGTGAAAAATGGTTTTTAATTATAATTAATAAGTTAACTAATGTCAATAATTAAAATTAATTTTTATGATAATCAACTGAAAATTATATTGAATATTTATTTCATATTACAATCAATAATTTTTTTTCCATGTATATATTCACAACACATTATGTCTTCTAAGTTTCTTTTGTTTGTAACAATCAGAAATTATTAAGAGGAGTAGAACTTTACTTAGGGTTGACAGATATATTGATAGGTGGGACTAGTCCATAGTATTAAAGTTTTCATAAAATTTAGTTTAACTCAAGAAATAGGACTTTACTTCTCAGATGTTTTATAATATTCCTTTCAAAAGGACCATTAATTCAATCTTTTAAAAACATGAAATAAAAAAGAATTTATGTCAACATGATATATTTATTTAAAAATAATTTTAACTTTATAAAAAGTAAAAAATTAAACAAGAAAATTATGCATAAACTTGTAAGAAGTATACCAAATGTCCTTATAATTCTCATATAGATTAAATATGTAATTAATTCTCTTGTTATAATTATAATGGTGAATTTATTGAAAGTTTTACATGTTAATTATTATGTTGAAATAGATATATTTTGCTTGACTAAAAAAAAACTGAATTTTCAAAAAGCCTATATTTAATGTCATATTTTATTTTATTTTTGTTTAATTAGGAATTGAATTTTGAGTTATCATCAACAATCAATTTGAATAATTTAAAGATTATTTAAATATCAAGTATTAAAAATTGTTTATAAAAAAGAAAAATCTCCTATATCATACTCAAGGATTAATAGTTTAGTAGTCATAATATGTTAAATGAGTCAATCTATGAATTACAAGTTGAATGTTAACTCATTATAAATTATGGATTATATAAGTTTTTTTATGCATTGTAAGGGTTTGAATCCTTAATTTCTACTCAAATTTCATCTCACACTTACCACCTGATCTAGTCTCAGGTGACTATGGTTTATATAAGTTAAAAGAGTAAATCACCTATAAGTTATAGTTTTAACAAGTTAATTTATTATGAGAATAATACCATAAGTCATGAATTAAATGGGTCTGTCTATTATGATAAAATAACGATTTAGTAAAATCTATTATTTGTATTTAATAAATAAATAACTTTTAAATTTTTTATTATCTTTCATTAGTCTTAAATTGTTGTAAATATTGCATTTAATGACATAATTTCATTATTGTTCCAATCTCAAGTTTGTATATCCATGGCAATAAATGAAAATTTAATATGTAATTTAAGATAGATTATTATCTTTATGAGTTATTGGTACATGAATAACTTTTTATATAAGATAAGAATATTTTTTAAACGAAAGTAAATTTTATTTCAATGAAGTTACCAGAAAATATAATTTCTGCTACCACTAGGTTATATATGTAAGTAAGTTGTTGACTTTGACCAAAAAAAAGACTGCTAGAAATAGAAAATTTTGCTAATTAAATAATTACTATAAGTGATAAAATAATTTTGTATGATAATGAAAAGTTAAAGTAATTATTCTGCAAGATCTCCTAATGATTCTATTATAACTGTTGTTGAGTTTGTGTGTTTAAAGACATACAAAATTTTCACAAATTAAAAATAATATTTACTTATAATGTCAAAAATTTTCACATTTATCAAAACAACATATTAAGTTACTTCTTATATATGTCAATAATATCATAAAATATTTTTTATATCATACATATATAACAAAATTGATTTTGTAGAACATTCCGTCGCTAGATGTATTGCAAGTTAACTAATTAAATCATTAGAATATACTTCGTCATCATCCTTTCATTGAATCGATGGCAAAACTCCAACCATATTAATCCTGATCAAAATTCCGTGAGTAGCTGTAGCTTCCTCACTTGTTCCAGCGTCACAAATAGCACCACCGTAAAAGGACCCTGCCTTGAAATCGTAGGGATAAATCCCTTGTAAAGGGCCATAGGCCCTTCAGCCTTCACCGTCTTGAGAGCACAATCTAAGGCTCCGTTGTAGGGTGGCGCCGCCCCTGGCTCCACCTTCATGTCCATCACTCTCGTCTTTATCACATCGACCGGATTGGACGCCACCGCAGCTACAAACCCCGCAGCAAAACTAGCCGTCACATGGGTCCCAAGCCCGTCCTTCATCAACCCCTTCGCCAGAATCATCTCCTTGAACTGATCGTATGACGCCAACTGCGAAGCTGTCACGATCATGGCTCGGTTCACCGTCAGCGCCGAGCCGCGCCACAAGCTAGCCACCCCTTCCTGCTTCGACATGCGCATGATCGCATCGAACACGCCGTTGTAATTGCGCCGCTGAGCAGCCGGGAGCCGACCGTCAGCTTGCATTCGGACCATCGCCACATCGGCAGGATTTCCGACGGCTGCACCCACCCCACCGGCGATGAGCCCTGCCACAATCTTTCGGTCCAGAGACATGCTTCCCTTATTCGAGTCGGTCCATTTTTGCTTGAGCACATAGTAGAGACCCATACGAGTGGTGGAATAGAGGGTCTGGCGGAGCACGGTGGCGGAGACGCCGGAAAAAATAGCAGAAACACCTTCTGAGCGAACAATCTGCACACCAACGGAGATGGGTCCAGCTCTAGCACGACGAGCTGCCATACCAAGTGAGGAAGAAGCATCCAGTGGCGGAGAGTGTGAGGGAAGGGCAAAAGCGGGACGAAGATTATGAATGTGGTTAGAGGTGATGGAAGCAGAGAGTTGCTCGCCCTGAAGCTGCATCCGAACTTTGATGAGATCAAGCGGATGAGTGGAGCAGCCAGCAACAATGGAGGCAATACCACCTTCAACAAAACTCTTGACACCCATTTTACTAGCAGAAAAAAGATTAAAGATTTGGAATTTGTTTGGAGAAAGGAGTGAGAAATAGGAATGAAGATGTGAAGGAGTGGTGAGAGAAGAAGGAAGAGATGGAGGATTTATATAGGATGGATTGTGTGGACTGGTTCTAGTTGCTGCAGCTTCCTTCTTCAACGCGTTCCTTCTCCATTTATTTGCCTCGTTGAAAAGAATGAAAGTTTCGTGGCACACTGACTTTGTCGCCTATATCATTCATTAGATCTTATTTTTTGTCTCTATATCTTGTGTAAAGTTGTATCATAAAGTTGGATCCTAAAATCCTCCCGCTTCTTAGGAACTTTATTGAAATTATCATATTATACTATTGATTAACGACCAGAACAGAGAAGAGAATCGGATCAATATACACCTCCTTGTCGCCGGTGAACACGGAGAAAAATCAAGGCTTTCTAAATAAGAACTTTGCACAGAAAAAGTTTCCGTCTTCCTATCTTTAGGCATGTCATTAAAATTTTAGAGTAATCCTTTAATTTTTCATTTAACTTTCTAATTCTATCTCAAATTTGGGATTCTCATCTCTTAATTTTACTTGATTTTGACTTGATCTTTTATTTTATCTTAAGCTTTTTTATGTTTTAACTTTTTTTTTATTTTAATCATGTCCTTAAATTTTATTTTAATTTGATTTGATCTTTTAATTTTAAAAAAAAATTCAGATATTTTCTCTTTTTTTTTTGGTATAATTATCTTTAAAAAAAGGCTTCAACGACTTTTCTTGTTGGCAAAAAAAGGCGGTCTTAGGAAAATAATAACTTCACCCTCATTAATTTACACCAAACCTTCAACAATTTATTATAAGTCACCTCGGGTTCGAATTTGACGATGGAAGTTTTTTCATTTACAAGTGATATTATGAGATTTACATCTGTAGTTGGATCATCAAAATTTGTTAAAAAAATTTTACTATTTTTTATCATTTACTTTTATTACTTACCTTAAGTTTTTTATATTTTTCCATAACATTTATATCTTCTTTGTTAATTATGGACTAGTAGTATAAATAAAAAAAAATAATACACCAAATAATCATATAAGGTATCATATATTTTGAATTAAATATTATTTTTAGAAAATGTTCTCGAGTGAGAGTAATTTGCTAACTCAGTTTGGTTAGAATTTGAGATGAGAGATTATTTTCATTTAAAAGTGGCCTTTGGAGGTTTGCAACTCTACTTTCATTTATATGCAAATATCCACCCGTCATTTACAGAAAAGTGAGATAGTGAAGTTGTCTTTGTCGGTGCTCATAGTTGGGTTGTAGGGGAGGAGAAAGGTGAGGGAGGCATAAATCAAGGTGATGCCCAAAACGCTAGAGGAGAGGAGAGAAAGATGGTTTAAAAAAGTGGTCACTGCGTGCTGTCGTTTAGACCTGAAGTCGTTTCGTCCAAGTTCATCAGCATCTCGTGGGTGAGCTTCCACTCACCCCCCGAGACTCAGCAGATGAAGCTGTTGCCGGCAACGGTGTTTCGCATTTCCCCAGAACCAACTTGGAGATCACTAGTCTACCACCACCATCTTCTACTTCTTCGAAAGACTTATCAGGAGGTCAAATTAAGAAGCGAATATAAGTTCAATGATCTTGAAAACGAAAAAGAAAAACAAGGAAGCGATTAGGTTGAATAAGACAAAGGAACCTCTTGCATGCTCGTGTTGAGGAGCTTTCCGAGGTATGGCTTGGAGATGTGACTGAGAAGCGGAGGTAAGGCCGCCAGTTAGCTTCAATGAACCACCGAGAGAAGGAACAGCGAGAACGATAGGTGAGAACTAGGAAGTTTGATTTACGGTTGTAGCGTTCAATGGGGGCATTTTTGTAATTGTATTATGAATTTTTGTTCCGTTAAAGGACCTTGGCCTTTAGTTATCAGTTACAAACTTTGACGTTCTTGACTTACATTATGTAGCTTATAAGGTTTGCAAATGTCATTCTTCCTGTTTAAAAAAAAAAAAAAAGTAGCAGAGGACAACGTAGATGCCTTTTTTATCCCAAGTTGAATTTGAATTATTGGTTAGGTAAATAAGATAAATTACATCCCATTCTGTAACAGACAATAGTTGGTTCACGTGGTGGCAGGGACAGAAGTCCAGATTCGCACAATTGAACAATATTCTACTGTGGCGAAATTAAAGGGAGATGGAGAGGCTGGCGGAGGTAAGCGAATCAGAGATACGAATAGACTTCGCTCTGAACTGCAAATGCCGAGCCACGGTGAGTCTCCGATCTCTATGCGCCACCTCACCCCTGGCCTTCAAGGTCCAAACCTCCTCCCCCAACAAGTTCCTCGTTAACCCTCCCTGCGGACTCATCCCCCCTCTGTCTAACGCCACCTTCCAAGTCATCCTCAAACCTCAGTCCCAACTTCCCCCAACCTACCCTCGCTCTCCCTCCGATAGTTTCCTCATCAAACTCGCCCAATTCCTCCCCAACACCACCGCTAATCCCACTCCCTCTCACACCATCAATTCATGGTTCTCCTCTCTCCCGTCCGCCGTCTCCTCTCAAAATCTCAAACTCAAGGTAGCCTTCATCGGTCCCCACCTTCTTCGCCATGCCGTCGCGCGTGGTGATTTAGATGCTGCCAGGAACCTCATCAAACGGCAGAGGTCCCTACTCGCCGATTTGTCACCCAATGAAGCTGACTCGCTCCTCCGAGTTGCCACCGAGTTGGTTAACCCAGACGCCATGGTTCACTTGCTACTTGAAGCTGGGTTGAGGGTGGAAGGGGCGTTGGGATCTGGTAATGTGGACCCGAGATGGGCTTCGAAGGGATGGGATGAGTTACACGTGGCGGCGACTTGTGATCGGACGGATGAGATTGTGAGGTTGCTGAAAATGAATCCTTCTTGGCCGTTGGATTCCCGAGATTACAAGGGCAGGACCCCTTTGCATTTGGCAGTGGAGAAGGGAAATATCAGGTGCGCGCGTGTGCTGTTGGATGGCGGCGCCGATGTGAATGTCAAGTGTAATGACGGCCGCACACCGTTGCACAGATTGGCGGTCAATGGTGACCGTAGGATGGTGGAAATGCTGGTTGAGAAGGGAGCTGACCCAACAGTAACCGACGATCGTGGCCGTTCAGCCCTTTACGTTGCTCGTGATGAAGGACAGGTGAGTGTTTCCTATCTTGTCACATTACATAAATTAGGGACCATTTATGGCAAGTGTGAGCTCAACTTTTCAGTTGAAAAAAAGAAAAACCTTCAGCGTTTCAACATAAATATGCTTAAACGTGAAGCTCTAAACACTAGGTGGCAAAATAGTAAAACACAATAAAATAAGTCTGTTGGCTTACCGCGTAGAATCCAGAGCAAATATTTTTTTTTTTCGAAAAGCCTTTTGTTCAATGCATGTAGTTTATTTGTCAAAAAGCATTTTCCCCCTCAATTCATGTAGCTAGAAAAGATTAGAGGTTGTGACAATAAACTGTTGGATGATGACGATGAAGCAGAAGGAGATAGTGGAAATAATGGAGCAAGGGGAAGAAGTACTAGGGGCTGCGAGGCATGGAGATGTGAAGAAACTGGAGTCGCTATTGAAGAGAGGAGCAAGTGTACACTACCGTGATCAGTATGGTTTGACAGCACTTCATGCGGCAGCCATGAAAGGGCACAAAGAGATGGTATCCATACTTACGGACGCAGGGTTGGACTTGGAATGTGAGGACGAGGAAGGTCACGCGCCGCTGCATATGGCAGTGGAGAGCGGCGACGAAGAGACCGTACAAGTTTTGGTGAGCAAGGGCGTGAATGTAAATAGTGCCAACAAGAAGGGTGCCACCCCTTTGTACTTGGCTGGAATTTTGGGATACGATGCCATAGCTGACTCTCTCGTCAGCAAGGGAGCAATCTCTTAACTTCTCCCAGTATAGATCACATATATAATCCTATTAAGTTCTTATGGATGATTCTGTTCTCTTGTTTGCTTGTGCAAGTTTTTTTTTTTACTTAAAAAAATTACTTGTACAAGTTATTATTTGCTTGCATACGGGATGGCATTGGCAATTTCCTTTTTTTTTTTTGTGGGGGGCCGGGGGGGGGGGGGGCTTCAGTCTAGAGCCACTGTTCCATTCCCGAACCTTATGATTCTACCATTTTCTCTTCGTACAGGTCCCCTTATGGGGAAACCCTGGTGATTTATCAAATTGATAGCTTTTTTATCACGTAGTCTTTAGATTCAGCCTTGAAGCATAATACATCTTAATACGACTACGAATAATAACTCTTCAAATTACGAAATTTCCTAGCTACCAATCCTTAATTATTATGTTTTGTGACTTGGAAACTAAGCATCCGCTTGATCCAAATTGAGCACATAAGGATTTGTATATGTAAAGGCATCACCAATTGTAGTTTGCTGCATAGTTTATTCAAGAATTATTTGGTCATAATCCATTATTAATTTTCTCGTCTTTCAATTGAACTCTCTCAATTTTGAAAGTTTGGTTTAGTTGAATATGCATCCTCATATTGGAAATATCTTTCGAATATCTTGGTAATCTTCACGTTTTAATTAAACTTGGTTCAGCAGTACTAGTTAGTTCATTTGTGTTTTTTCTCAAAAACACTAGTTAAAGTAATAATACTCACATAGTTAATTCACATAGTTAAAGGAAAAACTTTGGCTTAAAAAAAAAACACCGCAATTAAATGAGAACTTTTAACCCTAATTTTTGCAACTGGACAAGAATTGATGCTAGGAGAATTGAATTAACACTTATCTTTCTCAACATTTACAATTTAGTCCTTACAGTTATTCCCCTTGCTTAAAACAGTTCAGTGCATAACCAACCAGTCTTCACCCAATCACCTTTCCTCCTTCCATGTACCAATGTTCTTCTTCTTCCACATGAACACCTTCCTCAGTGTATTCTTCCAACTCCTCCTCCTGTTCTTCACAGGATCAGTCTCACCCTTGTCTCACCAAGACCGTTATACTAAATCCCCCCACCTCTCTCTCCACGGCCACCATCGTCGAACCCAAGAATACTTGGAGGTTACCTATCCTCTGCCCTCCGATCAACCCACCGCATCATGCTCCCACGTTATCCTGCGCCACTCCTTCGCCAATACCATCAACTCCCCTCCCTTCTCCACCCCCTACATCCCTCCCTCCCAGTGCCCTTCCCCTTGGTCCCGCGTTCTCGTCCATTTCCACGCTAATTGTAAAGGAGAGCAGTACGACCGCATCGCCGGCTTATGGCTCGGCGGCGCCGAGCTCCTACGCACTAGCACCGCCGAGCCAACCAAGGCTGGAGTCTTCTGGAGTGTTCGGAAGGATGTCACCAGGTACTCCTCTCTCCTTACAAGGTCTGACTTGGATCTAACGATGATGCTGGAAAACGTCGTCAACAGTGAATTCACTGGGGTTTACCACGTTACCGTCACTCTTTTATTTTTCAAAGGCCACGTTGTTGGGGCCCCGATTAGGCCAACATCTTGTGAGAGTAGATTAAGGATTCTTAGGGATCAATCGGGTGGAGGAATCTCGGAAGTAACGGTGGAACGGGAAGATCAAGGTGAGGCTCATTTGCGCATTGGTTCATGGGGTTTGAATGAATCTCCGGCTGATTTGATTATTCCGATAGCTGATTACGGCGACCGTGGGTTTTGGTTTAGAGTTGAGGGCGAATCCGATTCGCATTCCAAGAGAATTCGAGTTCCAACAAATGCTCACCGTGCAGTTCTTGAGCTCTATGTGTCTTTTCATGGGAACGATGAGTTTTGGTACTCAAACCCACCCAATTCATACATCAAAACGAACGGCTTAAGCACAGGGCGAGGCAATGGAGCTTATAGGGAAGTGTATGTGACAATCGATGGCGAAATTGTCGGGTCAGAGATTCCGTTTCCAGTCATTTTCACAGGAGGAATCAATCCCTTGTTCTGGGAGCCTATCGTAGCAATTGGGGCTTTCAACCTTCCTTCTTATGATATGGATTTAACACCGTTTCTAGGTAAGATTTTGGATGGGGAAGAACATTCCTTTGGAATAGGTGTAACACGGGGCATCTCGTACTGGCTTGTCAATGCAAATTTGCACCTTTGGTTGGATCACCATTCCAAAGTAGTTCATGCAAACCGAATCATTCATAAGAGTCCTGAAGTGACAATAGAGCGCCAAGAAGAATTTACAGGACTTGATGGTTCGTTTGAGATAGAAGCAGAGAGGGAATCACAAATAGCAGGGTGGGTTAGATCAAGCGCAGGAAACCTGACCACCATTATCTGGCAGGGATTCAAGTTGAGGAATTACATAAAGTTTCAAAAGAATGGAACTTACAAGGTAGTGAGGCAAAAAGTTAAAGCAAAGAAGAAGATGAGGTTAATAAATGACAGAGGTCACCTGATTTCATTATTGAAGGTTAAGAGAAAGTATCCTCTGCGAGTGATCACTTGGAGACGGCCATGTTGGCGTAAGGATAGATATCTGCTTGTTACCAATGTCTCTCATGCCTTGAAGGAGAAGTATTCAGGAGCGTGCTTTTCAAATTCGATTGGTAACAGTCAGGATTCTTGGGGATGGATGGAAGTGAAGGGTCAGAGTGTTTTATCAGGTGAAGCGATCACTAGGCAAAATTATAGTTATACTGATAGGTTCAACTGCTACTCTCGAAATGTTGCAGCAGCTAATGGCAGGATAATTGGAGACAACCCCACTTTTGATTGTGAGAATTGAGAATCTTTGTAATTTCTTTTTCAGGTCTTAATCTTATTGTTAGTTTGTGATAACAATGTCAAGTTCCAATCCCATCCTTTTTTGTGTGTAGCGTTTCCTGTATAATGGCATTTGAATCTCTTAGTTCATGTATATATGATAATCGTAAGTGCCCGCATCTAGATCCCAATGGAGAAAAAGAAAAACACATTGGTATTACCAGAATTTCATCTTCATTGTGAACACCACACGGCTATCATCGGATTAGGCAACTTTACGGTGATACGCTGCTACCTGAAGTCCCACATGTGCCGAAAAGAAATCCAAGCTCCACTTTTCTATTGCAGCTGTGCCGTAACGTAATGATAAGTTTTCTTGTGAATAAGCAATATTCAAGCCGTTACGAACGTTAGCATCAGGAAACGTAGGAAAGTAGTTAATGTCTCGCTTGTGATTCTAAGTTTCTCATACTTCTAAAACTGAACATCTCTACTGTTAAAATTATTGGTGACTAATAAATATAAATTATCTGAGCTAGTTGGAGAGATCATCGTTCCACAGAAGCTAGTCATAAATTGCATGACAGAAGGGGTTTTGATTTATCAGCAGCCTGCTTGGCGCGAAATATCTTTTCCAGAAGATCCTCAATCGCTCTGCAAGTATCAAAACATCTCTACATACAACAATTTCAAGTTTGTATTATACAACCGCATAAAAAATCCTAGTTCGAAAAAATTGAACAAAATTTAGTAAAAGCCGTCATTCTCTATGCCCTTTTCAACCCTCAAAAATTGTCACTCTGTTATCCCAGCGCCCTGGTTCTCCACATCAACTTCTCCCATTCCTGTGTCTTCTTCCTCTTCACTATCTTCATCACCACTGACCTCCTCGTTATCTTGGCGTAGCTTAGCCATGTGTTCAGCAAGCAATTTATCATCTCGTTCACTCACCTGAATCACAATGATAGATGTCAACCTCAGAGTAAGAAAGATCAATTCTACATTTATATCCATCGTCGAAAGACCAGAAGATCCAAATGAGCAAAGTTTTGTGCTTGTTAAAAATTAAATATTCAAACAAATTTAAAGGATATCAACACTCACTGCTCTGGGTGCCTCCTTCACAAGAAGTTTACCCTTGTGTTGCTCTATTGCTTCAGTGCAGGCTACAATAGCATCGTTGAGAACCAATATTCCTTGCTCCTGACCAGAGTATTGCAAGATACACAATGTAGTATCAGTATTTAAGTCACCACTTACAAGTTAGACGTTCTGACACAAATTTACAACTCCTCCAGCATACTAAATATTTTAGTGAATTATTTTATAAAATTCTGATGTTCAAATAATACAGAAAACATTTAACAGCTTTTGCAACGAAAGCCCATCCAAACAGGCACTACATGTAGAATAACAGCTGCTCCGGTTGTTCAGTTACAAGGCCAATTATCAGATGAAAAATTTTGTGAAGACTGCAAACCAACCTTGTCAAGAGTCTGAGTGGTAAGAACATAAAGTGGGGGAGCAACAAGTTTAATCTTCACAGGGCAATCATTATTCCCAGCAGCTTCAGCTTTCCGCATCGCTTCCTGCATATAGTCATGCAATTATCACATAGTTATTCATTGATACTTTTGAAGATAAACAAATATTACTAAACACACCAACTTATAAAGTACAGGCCCAAAGAATATGGAAGAAAAGAAACAATTCAGACCTTAATGTGAAGAACTCCATCAAACTGAAAACATTTCATTTCAATATCTGCCCTAATTTTCAAGGGCTGGGGGGTCATTCGTCTTCTGATATTCTTTACAAGAGCTTCCTTCACTTCTTCTGATACAGCAGGAACCACCTTGGTCACCTAAAGAAGAAAATAATAGAAGCCTTCGATAATCAAATAGAATTTCTGTGACAATGTGGTCTATAATGACAATATTTACCTCCTGCCCATCAGGGCCAACCTCCTTGACCTCACGGGTGAGAGAATTCAAAACTGAATCAGGATCAGTAACAATTATTTTAAATGCCTGCACAAAATGACGGTTATATAGCAAATACATGATTCAGAGAAAACAACAAATAAATAAATATATGTATATATACACAAACAAACTTGCTTACCTCAAAAGCATGACCATATTTGCGATATAGAGGCCATCCAATGTGAATATACAGTTCCTGCAAAAGGCAACTTGAATTTAGCTCAGCAAATCAGGAAAAGTGGAGCAGTATCAACTTTGAAAGCAAGTTTTTGGGTCAATTTAAGCAATATGGGAATAAAAGATCATCAAACTGAGTCGTAATAGATACAATGTCATAAAGAACCACGATGATTAACTGGCATGTATTTTAGAGATCAAGCACCTTGAGATATAAAGTATTATTTACGAGAAAAATACTAAATATAATGAAATAAAATTATCAGTGTCACTGTATGATGTAGCTTCCTAGTTTGGTTACATGCACTGAAAAAGGAAAGCCTACAATAGCAAAAGAAACATAAAGCACTTACAGAAAATGAATAGGATCAAATATATCAGGTGATCCTAGCCAGCAGAATAACTTTTTTGGTGAAACTGAATCCCCCTCCCACTTCAGGGAAGGCTGCTTTCTTAAGATCATATACAAATACCAAATAAAGAACACAAGCAACATAGGTTAGAATGAATTAGAATTCCCACTTTCTTAGCAAAGGACATACACTTCCTTCCCTGAATCCCTCTGGGAAAATCAAGGTGCACGATTTCAACAATTGTATAAGCAGGTTTAAAAGCTCAGTAGTATCAGGTGCATATATTACCCATTCAGCTATTTTGAACAAATAAATAACATAAGAAGTATCTAATTGTTAATTAGAAAGTATTTCAAAAATCAAATAGCAAGTAGCACAGATAGGAATTGAAACTTAATTGGCACATCAATTTTCTTGCACATGATTACTTAAGGAATAAAGAAAGCAGTTGTAGTTAACATGATAAACTGATTTATTTGAAACCAAAAGTAACAGAAATACATTGCAAAAGTATTAAAAATAAATCCTGGTGAGTGAGATAAGTCCCACGAGATACAATGCGTGACTAATGAAAGCAAGATTATAGAAGGCCATAGGGACAATAAATAGTGTTGGAAGAAGAAGAAGAAAAAGAAGAAGAAGCAAAGTTGGCAAATTGAGAGGCTAATTTCCAAACTGTAAATCATAAACTTATTAGTGTCTTTCTTCACCTTCTTATAGGGAACCAAAGCTACGGCAATAACAAAGAAACAAACACAAGATTGTAAACTTGATAGTAAGAATTCAAGGAAGCAACTCAACCAAAAGTCACATCTGGTATGGAATGAGAACTTCGATGAGAAAATGACCGGAAAATAGAGAGAAATTTGTGGAGGTAAGACTGTTGGCAAAGCTTCCAGTAAAAGGTGTCTCTCTCATGTTAGGTTAAATCTTATACCACATAACACAACAATTCGGTATTCTGGGTTGGGCCTTTTAAAATAAAAACATTCAAGGGTCAGATGGGTTCCCTGTCTTTGGGTCACTAAGTCAGGTCATTCATGACTCAATGCAACCTCACAGAAACCCAAAGCAGAGGAATCACAAAATCATAGGATGCTCACGTTTTCCAGAGCAAATTACGAAATTCTGGTAATTTCTCCAGTGGTTCGTGTAGCTGGAGATGTGAATCACAAAATTCAATTACTATGAACAGAAGTATCACAATCATATATTTTTTACTTCTCTCACACCCTCTCGATAACAATAGAAAGCACCACAATCAAATTACACACTCCCGCAGTAGTCTGTCCACCCCATTGACTAGAATAGACTATTCAATTCGGAATACAATGGGATCAAATACTTTCATTTATAGGGGGAAAGTGCAAGACTCTTCTCTAGAGCGTATAATAAGAGCTTCTATCATAGTTTATTCATGAATGATCATCCATTGAAAACTAATCGATGAATCACAGAACTCCTATACTTCCATTTAATTCGCAGTTATGTAATGCTGATACTCCTTTGGGGATCATTTCAAATTCTTACCCAAAATAGTATTAAAGGAACAAACTAGTGCAGAAATGCCACATCACTCCTCGAAAGACTAACATCAAAATCAACAATTTCCAAGAAAGCAAACAATTAAAAGTGGCAAGCAATCAAGCTCATCAATCAAGAAAGATCGACATAAGTTAAAGAAACGGCAGACGCGGGGAAATACCTCTAAATCGATATTTTCAGTCTCAGCAACGTGGCGCATGATGGAGTGAACAAGCTTGCTCTTGTTGTACCTCTCCTCGCAAGCCTGGATATCCTCTTCAGAGACCCTTCTCTTGCTCAAATCGATATAGCCCTTTTCTTTGTCGACCCTGAGGACCATGACGGGCTCGATGCGGCCGACCTTGATGAGACTGCTGACGCTACGAATACGGCGGCGAGAGAGCTCGGAGAACAAGATCATTCCCTCGATGTTGTTATACTCGAGCAGTGAGACGTAGGCGCCCATGTCGGCGATGTTCTTGACCTGTATCATAACGGCCATGTCCACCTCCGGGTACTTGGCCTCGTACATGCGACATTCGAGGTTGGGAGCCATAGCTTGAGTTTCTGACGCTTCGTCGGAGTTGTGGAGTGAGCAGGAGGCGGTTTGGCGGTGGTGATATTGATAAACTCTCGCTCACCAAACGCAATCTAGGAAAGGGTTTTAACCTCGAAGAGAAGGGAAATGGTTCAGCCTGCCAATCTCATTTTAACAATTGTCAGATTAATCCAACGGTTATGTAATGTCAAGCCCGTTGATAAAATAAATAACCAATCGTAGCCGTCAAATCCTTTTAATCTTGACCGTTAAAAGCTTTTCTCTTTTAAGGAAGCTATTCAGGGTTCCAATATTCGATCTCTTTTCTTCTCCAAAATTCCCTCAATAACGTGCATTAACAAAAGGAATCCCAATAGCCCTTTTCTCTTCGTCAAAACCCATCTCAGACATAAAAGAAAGTTTTTTCCAATAAAAAGAAGATCAAATCTTTCTGGGCAAACAAGGTGATAGGTTTTGTAGAACTTCCAAAAACATAATAAAGTTGACAAATTTCCCGAAACCAGGTTTAATTGCCGAGAGAAAGAAGACATGAAAAAGTAATAAAAAAAAAAAAAAAGAGTTGAAGCTTTACTATGTTAGAACTTAGTAGTTACCACCCCTTGCATAAAGAAATCAAATTTTGATTGCTTATTTACATCACAACAATCAGTGCTTAATAAACAATAATATAAAAAATGATTTCATCCACCAAACTCCAATAATCAAAGAAGCCCTCCGGACCAGTGGAGAATGAGGGACCAGTGGAGAGCGACTGTTGGTTTAGATGAATGTTACAGTACCCATTTCTTAATCGGTGCTTTCAAATATTGTTTGCTCATTCATTTACAAGGAACACGAACAGTGAAGAACGACAAAAGGGGAGAGGAATAATGAACCGTGCAGAACGGCGAAAAGGCGAGGAAGAACGGTAAAGACGCACCACGCACGGCCGACGAATGTGAACGGCGGACGGAGAAGGACCCAGATCTGGAACTCTGGAAAAGAAAGGGAGGGATCAGTGAGTGGAACTGGTAATGGTAATACGGAAAATTGAAATCAACGGTCAAGATATATTCATAGACGGGCGTTCAGGATGTGTTTTTGAATGATGACGTGGCTCTATATTTAGAGGGTGGATAAAAATATGTTAATCACGCCCACCGTGGGGCTCGAACCCACGACCACAAGGTTAAGAGCCTTGCGCTCTACCGACTGAGCTAGACGGGCAAGATAGGAGCTGCACAGAATATATGCTATTAATCATCAATACGTGATAAACACTTTTTTGCCAAGCCTTTTGCAACATATATGGGCTATTAATTATTTTTCCAAAAAATTCCCTTTATTTATTTTATATGCAATTAAGAGGTGTAACCTTGATTGACCTATAGGAAATAATAAGAATGTAAAGGGTAATTAATTTGATGTTAGAATTTGATACACTTAATAAAGGTAATATTATAAATTATTGGAATTTTCAAACAAAATTTAATGATGTAACTAATCTTTTTTAATATGAGTAAAGTAGTTAAAAATAAATTACTATTAAAAATTGGGTAGAGCATTTCAACAAATTGTGAAAAAAATCTTAAATTTTCTATTTCATATAAAATAAAAGTAAAAAAGTGATTGAAAATATATGGGATACTATAAAAATACCCCAAGTGGAAGAACTCAGTTAAAAGAGATGAAAGTTATATGAGAGATTTCCCCCCTTTTCTAGTTCTGGGGACCAAGGAATAAATACACTATTTTTCCGGTCATTTATATCAAGTGCTTCGGAATAATAGATTTTTTTGTCATATTAAGTGTTCAAAGGCTTATTAAATTAAGTTTAAATAAATATTTTTTTATAAAATTAAAATTTCAAAATTGATCAAGTTTATAATATGATCACAATTAATATATTTTTTAATATTACAAAAATTTTTAAAACACGAGTGTTTGAAAAACTTTTGTTGCAATATAGCTGTTTAAAGATTAATAAATAATATTTATGTTAGAGAGGTATGTTCTAGTTGAAAAAATTAAATTTAGTGAGTTAATGATTTACTAATAATAATTGGGTGGATGAAAATGAAATTGATAAAATAGATGACAAATCAGTGTAACATTACTATTGACTTCAAGAAAAACCTATGTAAGTTTCTAACAAAACAAAAGACATGCTTTTATAATTAAAGTGACATATAAGAAACGTTAAGATATTTTATTCTTATATGAAGATTAGGTAGGATAGGGTTGATAATTAACCCAGTGCATAGTCTTTTTAAGGTTGAGTTAGATTGAGTTAACTTGATATATGATACCAGTTTGGTCCAGTATTTGAAAATTATTTATAAAATATAATAAATTAAATTTATTTATTAACAAAAATATATTTACATTCATTAAAAATATATTTTCTTAAAAAATAATATTAGGATCAAAAGTAATATCTTATAAAATTATAAATATTCAATAATCATTCATTAATTTTACATAATATTAAGAAATTAATTTATAATTTTAAATAAAGTTTAAACATTGAAATCTTAAAAATATTTATGATAATGATAAAACTAATTTATTGTATTTAATGCATCAAGAAAAATAATTATATGAAATTAATTCATATTTATTAAAATAGTTTTAAAAAATAAAATAAAATATAGACTAAGCTAGACAAGACCAAGTCCAACATTAATGCAGTGTCCAACCTAACTCGGTCTTCGAGGGGCAACATAGCATATTGAGTAGGACTAAGAACTATCGAGTTAGTTGAATACTAGTTGTTAATGTTTCTTTATTTTTGTTTGTGAGGAGTTGATGAAACTCTAGTTAAAGCATCATGTTATTTAAATAGTAATTGTTACACATTTTAAATTAGAAGGGTAGATTAATAATTTTGATTTTTATGATATAATTTTTAATAAAATGTTAAAAATTTTGGTAGAAAGAATGTTAAAAATTGAACTAAATATATATGTTTTAAATCGAGGAAAATTTTATGTAATTTCTTGAAATTTTGAATTAAAATAATATATTTTCTAATTATGTAAAATTCATAAACAAATATAACATTATCAAAGTGTGAAGAAACACTAACCAAAAAGTGAAGTTATCGAACGAAAGGGTAATGTTGAATCTAAATAAATATATAAAAAAAATAATAGTGGGAGGGCGGCAAATAAGGTGTAGGTGTGCACCATGTAAGTGGGTTCTACACTGGCATTCTCAACGATTCATCTAACCATTTTTGCCAGATGCCAACATCATAGCCCTGCTTGCCACCTCCTGCATCTCCCCCTCTTTCAAATGGCTCTTTTTTTGTTATAATAATTATCAGGACAATACAGGTAAAAGCAAATTTCGAGAAAAATAATATATAGTCATATTTTATGTTTAACATGATAAAATAATGTAACAATAAAGATATTAACAAGCAGCTGAGTTTGACGTGAATAAATAATTAAGGCTCAAACCCACGTGATGTGGTGAAAGAAAACATAAACAATTCTTGATAAGAAAAAAAAAGAAAACATAAACAATTATAGCAATGACAACTGTGAAGTATAACAGGGTTGCAAATTTTATATTCTTTGCAGCTGAAAAACGAATATAATTTCCTAAATAAAAAAAAGAATATAATTCCAAACAGAAAAAAATATAGATGAGGTAGAACCCTTGCTGTAACAGATTTTGTTCGGCCCACTGGTGCAGTCCAATGCCCATAAGATGGGCCACCCTCAGAGCCCAAAAGGTTCGGCCATACCCAAATTGTTTTTTCGGCGATGCCCAACTTAAGACGCCAGTCGTTGACTTAAACCAAAATCAACAGTAATATCACCCAAAAAACACAGTTAGTGGCCATTGAATTTGATTACGCCCTCACTTCCTTTCTAGATGGTGGTGCTCCATGCTTTATAAAAAAAATTGAAGAATAAATTATAAGTATGAATTTTTAAATTTTATATTGATATTAATATTTTTTAGATGGATTGTTTTACAATGAATATATAATATTTATTATAATTAGTTAATAGTAATTTATTTTTTGTTTAGAAGTATAAAGAAAGTTTTTCATATATAAAATCATTTTCTTATTTTTTATTTATAGATACTGTGTACATTGTACAATGGATATAATGTACAATTGCACATTACATTATATGGAGGGAAAAATAGAAGAGTGCTCATAGGGAAGGGGGACATGGGGATCCGTGGTCCCCCTAACTTTTCAATTTTTGTTGAGTTATATATATTTTTTTATATCAAATTTTTATACTATATAAAATTTATGTATGTATGATCCTTAAAGTTTATATTTTTTTTCTAAAAATAAGTAAAAATAAAAAAATCAACACTATATATTTTTTTAAAATATTCAGTATTTTAAATATATCTCAGTTTCCAAATTTATATTCTCTTTTTTGTTTTGATTTATATATATAAATTTAACTATAAATACGTTAAAATATTTATATTATATTCATTATATATTATAATTTATTTCATATTTTAAGTGTTAAATTTTTCTTCTACTAATATTTATCCTTTTCATTCTCAAGCTTCCTCCCTAATTAAATTCTAACTCTGTCCCGCCTTATAATGTAGACTTATCACGTTGAGCTTCTGGAGCTCAAGAAGAATACCTGTAGGATGTAATGTTTTCTTTTTTTTTTTTTTGGGAAAAAACATATCGTGCCGGAACATTTTTTTCTATAATACAAAATTCTGTTACAATCATAACTTTAAAACACCCCCCTTCCCTTCAAAAAAAGAAGAAGAAGAAGAAGAAAAAAGAAAGAAAGAAAGGAGAAAAAAGCAAGAGTATATGGAATCGTTACTTTTTTTATTTTTAATGTTTAATGGAAGAGAGAATTTCATTAATGAATAAAAGAATACGCGGAATATACAAAAATCAAACTTCAACAGGTCAAGACAGAATACTAAACCATAACAAAAATGCGAGGGAACAGCTAATAAGTAGATATAACGATTAAACTGGTTTTATTGATGCAAACCCACGCCCCAGATTCTATCATCCTTGTCTCGTTCATTCACGATATGGATCTTCAAAACTCCAGAAATGTGAGAATTTGCCATACCCCTGATAAAATGTTAAATTTAACTCAATTTGCTACGATAAAAGAATGCAATACAAAAAATTTCTCCAAAAATTTTCTTGATACCGAAAATGGAATTGCTAATATATTTATGATCCACATATACTATGCTAATTAAGAGCAAAAATTGCACCCAGCTCCCTTTTGAAATATAAAGACTTCTAAAGAAATTTTAATTTATTAAAAAAAGAACTTTTATAACTATAACATCATCTTATAGTAATATGTTAAATTCACTTTTTAATATGATGCATACTTGATATGAATATTTATTTGTGGTTAATTATATATATATATATATATATTAACTGAGTTTATCAAACAATTTCTCTCTAGTACTATCTCCACATTTTATTTCTAAATATCACTTTTAAAAATTTTTGGTAAAAGCACATATTAATTAAGTCATTTAATTTTGAAGCAGATTTTATTTTAATTTTTTTAATTTTTTAAACTTTCATTATAATATTTTAACTTTTAAAATGTGGCAAAAAACACCATATATTTAACACTGTTAAACAAGCTAATGAAAAATTTAGTTCAAATCCATTTAAACACTATTATTATGGATTGATTAATATAAAGTTATAATGAACATATTTTTAAGGCTTATAATAAATAATAACTACCCTAGGATAATTTATTTTTAAAATACTTTGATAATAGATTTACAATTATAACATCAAAATGAATAATTTTTATTTATTCTAGATAAAGTTGTCGAGTTGAAAAATTCAACCTGAGAATATAAAGTATAGAAACTAAATATTTAATATTTTATAATGAAAATACTTTAATTTCTTAAAATAAATATTTGAACCCTAAAAATAAAAATTTTTTATTTTAAGGTTGTAATTTTTAATTTTTATATTAAATGTTTTTAAGATAGTAATTATTTAAGCCTTAAAATATTTTTATTATATTTTCCCCTTAAATTACTTAATGGTGTTAAGAATTAGGAAGTTTTTTATCACATGTTAAAAATTAAATGATTAACAAGAAACTTAATAAAGTTAAGGAATTTAAATGAATTTTACCTCAAAATTAAAGGATTAAAAGTATACTTTTACAAAAAAAATTTATTTCTATTTATATTTGTTACTCTCTATTCTTATATATAAAATACAAGTGAGATTTGTTTCTAAATATAAGATAAAAAATGGATTATATAATACATTTATTTATTTATTTATTTATTTTTACAATTCATTAAATAAGTAGATACAATTAATTTTCATCAATTATTAAATAGAAATGTTAAATCGGACATTTTAAGAAACTATTTTAAATTCCTAATAAATTTAATGTTCCAAACTATATTTTCCTTAACCTATGTGGATTAGTTATTTGTATATTATATATAGAAAAGGAGGGCTTATTTTAAATTCTAAAACAACATTGATTATTATATATTTTTCTAACTATATCATCATCTATCATTTTGAAAGTGACTAAAAGATACTATAAATTCCTCTTTTTTGTTTATCAATTTATTTAAGGATATATTTAAAAATTTAAAACAAATCCTAACATATTAATTATGTATTAGTACTCATTATGATCATAAATATATGATCATTTGTTTTGATCCTAAATATAGTATCATTTACCATATAAGGTAATATTTATTATGTATTTCTAAAAAATGTTCTTATTTAATATATTTTAAAGAGAGAGAGATATTGAATAAAGGTAGTGTTGGAAAAATATTATTATTTTTAGAGAAATAAAGGTAAATGACTAATTTTAACTCTTATTTTTAATCAACATGATTTAGTTAAAATGACAGTATATTAAGGATCAAGGGGAGTAAAACCTTAAATACTCCCTTTCTCCCATTTTATCTATTAAATGTCTCAATATATTTGTTATTTTATATTATCAATAAAATATTAATTATTTTTTTACTATTTTACTCTTCATTAAAAATAATAGTAAGTGAAATATAAATCATCTTTTAATATTTTATTTAAGGATATTTTGGTTAAATACCATTAACTTTTACAATGATAAAGGTTATTTAATAGTTTTATTTATTTTTTTATTATTTATTTTTCCTAAGTTTTCCCTCCAAGCGTTGGCTTGCCTTTCCATTAAACAAAAAAAGAGTTTCTTTTTAGGCAATCTCTCCAAGATGGGTCCTGTTTCCATGCATGGAGGAATCCATGCATCTCCTGCGCGTCCTGACTCATCCCTTTTGTTTTTTTAAATTTAGAAAAAAAAAAGGAGAGATACAGACATAGAGGGAGCCACGCACCGAAGTGGCTCCCCTCCAAGACCAGTGTCGTTGTTCAGAAGCTTCATGGTTGACCCCACAAAGATGCCCTCACATTAATTAGCAGTGAGATTACCGAAGACAAAAGAAAAAAAAAGAATTGTAGTACTTGAGGAAATCTTATCACCATCATACCACTGGTAGAAAAACAAAAGGCATCTCGAAAATGAATCTTCATCACCACGATGCTCATTTAATGTCGTCGTTGGAGATCTCATGCTGTTGCTCCTATAACGTGGTGAGATGTCTGTTCCTTCATGCATATATTTTTATCTTCTTTAAAGTTGGTGATTTCACAGATATAAAACAAGTTCCTCAGCCCCACTTTCAATGTCTATCGCCTTCCAAGGGATTCAACTGAACTTTCGACAAGAAAATGCTGAACATTTTATACTGCTTCCAAGCTCATACTTTTATTGTCTCCCTGTGAAATATTCTGCGTGTGTGAACGTACATGTTAAGGAAAATATAATGAACATTAGGAGAAGGAAGGAAAATGCATGCATAGGTGAGCGTCATGACCATGAAAGGAGAGCTGTACTTTTAATTTGAAAGACAAGAAAGGAAGGTTTGAATCATGTGAGAGCAATTAATGCAGAAGGGCCAAGGAAGCTTAGGGTTTTCTGCGCCCACCCTACAACTCATACAAATTTCAATACTACTGATCTCCATCTTTAAACGAGCTTCATTTATAATAATCCCTGCAACGTACTTAATTGCGTGTCGGGAATCTCATCAATTTCTTTGTGGGAGGTACCTCTGTTTTCTTCGTTTTCATCATTTATTATTGCTATGCCTATACTCAGTGCTTAAATGCGACGCTAGCTTCTATCTGCAGCTCATATATATATATATATATATATATTAAAGCCATATATATATATGCATGCTCCTATATAGGACTAATATATATATATATATATTCGACATTTCCCTTACAGTACAGCTTACGATATAAGACCTTTTCTTTATTACGTTTTTTTTTAATTGCATGTATACACACACACGCATGTAAGTTTTGATATGGGGCAGTGCAGAATTAGTACTATGATAATGGAGATGCCTGGCTTTAACAGCTGCAAATTATTAATTATATTCAACACAACAATCAAATCCGAATCCTGGTTGATAATGATGGAAGGAAGCTCATGTGACAAGTCGCCATTCAACTTGTGAGAAAGAAAATGATTCCTATTATATATATAATATAAACTGTTTGATTGGATTGGTATAGCAATTCATTTATAAGGAGGATCTGATGTGATATCAGCTAACTTATTCAAAGCAGTTTGCCTCGACTTTTTATAAATGAGTCAAGAGTTGAACTAATCCATGAATTGGTTCGATCAATAAACATTTAATGTGAGATAGATAGAGGGGGAAACAAACATTCACGTTGAGCCTTGCTCCTTTCTCATATACTATTAACGACCTTGGTGCTTGAAACTCTAAGTTTTGTCTAACTTTGAACTAAGAGAACAAACTACGCAATATTATTAATGATAATTTTGTTTTACTATTATAGAATCTTCAACATTAGTTTAGAAATATATATAGCTTCTGATAATTGCATTATCTTTTACACTTCTCAATTGGTCTAACCTCCAGCTACACAAACGTAATTATTAAGTGATGAGGGTCGTGAGAATTAATTTACAGTACGCGAGCAATTGCAAGCACATGGTGACAATAGTCTTAACTTTGCTGTGTACATAGAAGGTGAATGAGTTAATTACATCTGATAGGGACATTTCTCTAATCTTATTATGATCACTTAGGGCTCCAAGTCAGAATCTATCGTCTCAAATTTTTATGGGATAACCTCTTTCAATAATTAATTAGATACTATTTTCTTTCTTAAGTTATACGTAAGTTGTTCCAAATCAAAAAGAGAAAAAAGATACTATTTTCTTTCTCTCAGTAATGCACAGAGAAAATAATAACTTAAAAGTTTCTCGAAATTACACTCAATTTTTCAACATTTAAAATTTACTGAAATATGTAAAAAAAATATTTAAAAGAAAAATAAAACAAAATTTCATAGAGTTCAACATAAATGTTTGAAGAAAGATGAAAATAATAAAAATCCGGTGTAACCAAAAAGGCCATTAGGAGTCACATTATTTATAATTATTTTACATCTAATATTGATCTTATTTATAGAATGTTATTATATTTTCTTATCATTAACATTTAATATGTTATAAAATCTAAACTAGAGTGAGTTGACTCATATAAATATATTTCTAGAAACTCAAGTAAGTTGTATTGTTCATAACTTGTGAATATTGTAGTTTTCTATCTCTTTTATATTTTATATTTTATTTTTTAATAATTGATTCTTAAAACTGCTTGAAGAAAAAAATTACCTTGAGCAAAATTTATTAATTACTATTACCATAATATATATATATATTTTAAAAAAATAACCTTAGACATGGAACCATTTGAATTAAATTTAAACGCAACCCCTACTTGGATTAGAATTAATGTGATGCAGAATTTCTAGTGTTATCTTTGAAGAAATCTAAGGACCTATCACTATTGAGTACGTGCCCTCAAGAACCAACGTTTTTTTAAATTTCTAACGCTTCACATGACTGTAGATCCCTGATGCACGGCTCCACCTTAAAGACAAATACACGATTCCAATCCAATATGGGATATATTATATTCACTATATTTTTTATATATATAAAGGATATTTTCAACAATTTTATGTATTTTTAAAATCTTTCATCACATTCTTAAGTTTAAAAAAAATCATAATTTTATCTCTACTTATTCTCTCTTTTTATTATTCTACCACAGTTATAAAATTAATTATTAAATAAATAAAAAATAAAAAAATAAAATTAGTACATAAAATTTTATATTATGAATCAAGAAAAAATATTTCAATATACATCATTATGAATCAAGAAAAAATATTTCAAGATACCATATAGCTGAATTGTACCCAACCATTAGTTTAATCTAATCACGAGTTAACAAAAATCTATCATGTGTTCCATTAAATTAGAGTACATTTTGCCAATTTGCACTAATTAAATTGACGTTGTTCTAAAATCTAAATCAGATGACATAACATAAAAACACATAACATAATACATCAAAATAGATGATGAAAAATTCGCCCAAAAACTATTTGTTAAGTTTTTCTATAAAATTAGATTAAAAAATTATAGATTGCATTAAATTCGAGTAATTTCCATATTCAATTAATATACAATATTTTTTTTTGTGGCTTTATAAATTGTCCAGTACGCAGTGATACTCATACTCCTATATACCATTTGGATTTGGACAACCAGGTTGAAATCAGC
The DNA here is from genome assembly GCA_026686845.1 of Adenanthera pavonina. Taxonomy (NCBI): domain Eukaryota; kingdom Viridiplantae; phylum Streptophyta; class Magnoliopsida; order Fabales; family Fabaceae; genus Adenanthera; species Adenanthera pavonina. Next base: position 13,556,799 of record JAIVEN010000003.1, on the reverse strand, counting down.
GGTTGTAGCCTCCTATAAATAGACAAACTCTGAATCCCAGCTTGTCCCAACTCTGTTGTTTTTCTCTTCTTCCATTTACTTGTCTGGGTTCGGTGTTTCCAAACCCAATGGGTGGGAATTCCCCTTGTGCTTCATGCAAGTTGCTACGACGCCGTTGCGCCAAAGATTGCATCTTCGCCCCTTATTTCCCTTCCGACGACCCTCACAAGTTCGCCATCGTTCACAAGGTCTTCGGCGCTAGCAACGTTGGCAAAATGCTGCAGGTTATTAATAATAACCTCCCTCTTTCTTTGATCTTCCTCTCTTTGCTTCCCTTTTCTGTAATAACCAAAACTGATTCTTTTGACATTTTCACAGGAGCTTCCAGTTCATCGGAGAGCTGATGCAGTGAGCAGTCTAGTGTATGAAGCGAATGCCAGAGTTCGAGACCCAGTGTATGGGTGTGTTGGGGCCATTTCCTACTTGCAGAACC